>OY759219.1:16777135-19677296 GCA_963662175.1 Aradus depressus | reverse complement strand
GAGCACTCTGGTAGTAGGCAATATGACCTCGTAGTACTTATAGTTTATTGGTGGTATTAATCCTCTTGCTTGGTACTGAAATAAAATTAATTTAGAAAAAAATGATTTAAATAAGGGGCTTAACAAAAATAAGTTAAAAAAAAATAATAATAATTAAATGAATAATTGATAAAGATCGACAAATAGGTTTCCGATTCAAGAGACAAATTTCAAATTATTAAAGGTATTATATCAGATAATATTAAAACCCTTTTTAGTCTCAAAATATTTCATCTTTTTCTTTCATTTAGAACAATATTTCGTCCATTACAGACATCATCAAGTTCATATACATCTGAAAATTATATTATAATGAGCAGTAAAGTAATTGTATCATAATATGATTTTCAGATGTATGTGAACTTGATAATGTCTGTAATGGATGAAATATTGTTCTACAATTGGTGAAAATAAAAATGAAAGAAAAATATGAAATATTTTGAGACTAAAAAGGCTTTTAATATTATCTGATATAATACCTTCAATAAATGAATAATAATATTAAAAGGACACAAAACGGTCAAATAAATAAGTAAAATAAAATTAAAAAATGTAAATAAATTTGAAATAATAAAATAGAATAGAAAAAATAAATAAATAGGTAACTAAAATAATTAGGCATAATATAATTGAGTGGTTAACACTTCCTTCCTCTGCCATGTTGAGAACTACTGGTGGCTGTTAGAACCTTCTTCCATGAGGCTCAACGCTGACGTCGGCTCAATACTACCAACTGCTGCTGTAACGGCAAAAAAAAACTTCCCTACACAGTCCCTAGAGACCTATAGAACCTTATTCCACAGAAATCTTATTTTCGACTAAAGTGGCGCTTAGAACCTTTTTCGCGTCAACCACTCAATTGATGTTGACAAATGGCCAAATACGGGGGGGGGGGGGGGGGGGGGAGGGGGGGATGGATGAAAGGTTAATGAATAATTATGTATTTCATTTTGTAAATTTCAGGCTAAAAATGAAGCCATTGATAAAGACGGAATTTAAGCCCAGTTCATACACCCATCTTCACTCAACTCCAGGGGATTACTTCGGATGTTTTACCGGACAAATCGATGGTAAGTAGCAAAAACCTATTATATAAACTTAATTTGAATATTGAAACGTAATAGTCTATCGATCTATGGAGGGTCACTAGCCTTTGAATTATGTTTGAATTTAGTCTCTCAGAGGGAAAACTTAGACCCTATAACTGTTGAAGGAGATGAGAATATAAGCGGAGGGAGATTGAAGGAGACCACAATTTTGTCTATTTGTGTAAATTTATTGTTAAACTCATTGGCGTAGCTGTGAGAGGGAGGTTTAAATCTGGACTTCCCATTTCATGGGTCAACAATTTACACATGAAGTGAAACATTTTCTAACTAGATACACTACAACTTCAACTATATATCCTACTATCTTAGTGGGCTATATTTGTTTAGTACCATTTAACTATAACATGGTAATAGGGTAAGTTATACAAATGTATACATCAACATTCTTTATTTTTTTTATTTACATATTTAGAACGGCATAACATTTGCCATTAGCAATTGCGATAACTAGTGCAGTGTCAAGTGGGTGGCTGTACTGCTGAGGTACGTGACCAAAGAGGAGTCCAGGCTAGTCCTGGAGCAGATTTGTGGGCAGGGTATTTATGGATAATTCTTGTATAAGTGGATTGGCGTGATGATGGAGTTTGTCGTGAAAATGTTGATAACAGAGGGTACAAATGGGATGATGAGGTCATTATGTAATGTGAGGTGGGAAACGTAAAATGGCGCATCGGCAATGTGGCGGAGTATAAATGGATTGTATTGACTGAAGACGTTGTAGGCTGATTCCCATATCTCGATGTCGGTTTCAGTATAGTTTTGTATATGTGAAGTTTGTTTTCAAGCGATAATGCCGATCGTCGTCCGATGATAAATTTCAGTCGTCCAAATTTTCTTTTGAGGTCTGTGCCTTTCCGTCTGATGTGAGTTGTCCAAGTTAAACGTCTGTTTAAATGAAGTCCTAGATATCGGACAGTGTCGGATGCTGGAATGGGCTGGTTGGTAATGTAAACTGGTGGACAAATGTTGTGTCTGAGAGTGAATGTGGTTTGAAGAGATTTGTCTCTATTCATTTTTATTCTCCATTTGTTGGACCAATACATCAACATAGCTTACATAGATACATCAAAAGTTGTTAGGTCTTACGGAGACACATGCGATCTATTAAATAAAAACAATAATGGTAAAAAATTAATAAAATATTTGTTGGACTAATTACAGGACTTTTTTTTTTTATAAAAAAAACACTTTTGTATAGATCATTCTCCCAATCAAGTTTATTTCATTCTGGCATTATATTATAAGAAAGTCACTTTCAAAATTACGCTGTAAGACAAATGTGGACGTGAACCCATTACTTTCATATGTAGAGTAATGCCATTATGAAATTTAACAGGGGGAATGTGGAGGCAGAATACACATGAAGGCATCTATTGATTTTGAGCCCTATCGGACGACGAGGGAGAGGTTTTAAAGGTGGCACAATTCCAAAGCCCCAATACCAGAATAAAATGAATGTATAAAATTGAAATTTGGTGGGTTTATTTGTTCATAACACCTCTTATTTTCGGCCAGAGAAGGGAAGAAGAAGTCTTCGTGTTCATATTCACCCTCCTTATAGTCTCTGTCAAGTTCATTTCATTACTGTGCATATGAAAGTAATATGTTGACGTCCGAAGTTTTCTTTAAGTTAACTTAATTATAAAAAAAACATCGTTACGAAATTTGCTATGTTCAGAAAGTAACGGAGAGAAAGAGTTATGAGAGAGAGAGAGAGAGAGAGCGGAAACAATGCGATCTGGGAAAGTAGATTGCTGGTGATACATTTTTTTTTCTCTGTTTCGTAAGAATCACATTTATCAAGCATAAACTGTTAAACGTTCTTAACTGTGTTTTATTTATTTTCCAAACAGCTTTTGATCCTCGGTCTAAAAAGCAGCCCAAAAAAGAAAAAGAGGATAAAACTAAAAAAGTAGAAATATTTGTATATTCGAGCCCTGGTAAGAAAGGAGGCTGTGGTTATAAGGACATCACCATCGGTACTTATCCTGAATACAAGTAAGTTGGACAGCTAGGTTGGTTGTAGTGGTGGGGATGCAGCGTTGCCAAGTCGTGCACCCCCTCCCTTCTTCGGAGTGCAGCCTGTCTGTCACTACATGAGGGATGGACGAGAGAGATGGCAATACAGCACTCCTCCCATTGGAATTCTCCTTACCAAGAACAGTATCTGATATTATAAGGACATCACCATCGGCACTTATCCTGAATACAAGTAAGTTGGACAGCTAGGTGTGTTGTAGTGGTGGAGACGCAGCGTTGCCAAGTCGTGCACCCCCTCCTTTCTTCGGAGTGCAGCCTGTCTGTCACTTCATGACGAGAGAGATGACAATACAGCACTCCTCCCATTGGCTACTCCTTACCACAAACAGTATCTGATATTATAAGGACATCACCATCGGCAGTTATCCTGAATACAAGTAAGTTGAACAGCTAGGTTGGTTGTAGTGGTGGGGATGCAGCGTTGCCAAGTCTTGCACTCCCTCCTTTCTTCGGAGTGCAGCCTGTCTGTCACTTCATGACGAGAGAGATGACAATACAGCACTCCTCCCATTGGCTACTCTTTACCAAAAACAGTACCTGATATTAGTATAATATACTGTCGAAACTTATACATATTCTCACCTATTTTTGGGATCTTTCTTGCCTGTATCCTGGTCTAGCAATTTGTCTTTTGCTAGCTATTTGATTGTTTCAATCAAAAGGCAAAAAATGGTTCAACCAATTTACACCAAATTTAGTCAAATTTAATTGCATTAGTTACAAACCTATAAAACTCAACTTAATGATTACATATTTTCCCCGGTTAAAACGTATCTAATAATTACTTAAATTTACCCCTAAAAAAATAAAAACAAAGAACATTCGCTTAATAAGTAGGGAGGGGACGGCGGGTTGACAATAACAGAAATGCAAAATAGCAATTTATAAAATTAGATATAAAACTTAATTCAAATTTGAAATTGTCCTGAAATAAAAATGAATGTAGTTAACATAAATTAATTGTTTTTGTTATTTGTTATCTTTTTTTCTTCTTTGTGTTAAACGTTGTTTCAACTGTTATAGTTATTAGCAAAGGGGCTATCTGTTGGTTGACCAACCGCTCAATAATATTTTTGTGACAGAGCAACAGTTTATGAACCGCAGAAGCAGAGAGAGACGAAAAAAGATCGGGACCGAGAAACGGTTTGGCGACCTGTGGAGCCAGGAAAACTATTTCAGTCCAACCCTTATGAGTGCGAATCCAAATTTTGGGTGACCTATAAGAAAAAGTATCCAGCAAAGTGGAGTCTTTATGGAGTCTTCAAACCTCCCAGCCCTGCTAAATGGGTAAGTCAATTCATTCGTGTCACAATGGGGTTAACTTAATTTTCAAAATCTCTATATCAATTTATGGATTCTCAAAAATATGGATTCTATTCTAATTATCATTTTATAGGTTTTAAAACGCATGCCCGGGCTTCAACTACGAGGTCATATCACGTACTAACAGAGCGCTCTTTCGTCACTCTGATCATTTTATATGTTTCGTGTTCAGCTGACATTTACAAAGTTGAACTTTAGAACTTTAAACCCAACCGAGGCCCATAGTTTATTTTATCTGGGAGGTAAAATAAACTTAAGCACGCCGTCCTTCGGATGGGACGTTAAACGATGGTCCCGAGCCTGTACGATGTCAGGTATTCGTTAAATACCCCTACCCCAGATGAATAAAAATTTAGAGTAGGCAAAATTTAGGACTCCCACAGTAGAGTCGGGCTCATGTCCACTAGAGTGACGAAAGAGCGCTCTGATAGTAGGCGATATGATCTCGTAGTTAAAGCCCGGGCATGAGTCATAAAACCTAACCTATTATTTTAGTGTTAACTTATAAATATTTTACTTAATATTTTTATTATATCTCGTTAGAATTATAGAAACTGATGCTGAGAGTATACGCTCGACATGTCTGTGTATTAAGTACGCTTTGAACACTGAAAACTAAAAAGAGAATAATATAGCTGCCATTTATTATTAAACATTCAAATCATTCAAATTTTAAAAAAAGAATAGTATAGAGTAAAAAGTGAGTTTCTATGATTTTATTTTACTTTCTATTAAACAATCTATTTATATAAAAAAATTAACAATAATTAGGCCAGCAAAATCAATACTTTACACAATTTAAGACATACATTATCAGTCAAAAGTACAAGATTTACAACAAAATATCTTATTGTAGTCTGCCAATTTTCTGTTTACGGTTAGCTTCCTTAACTCGTCACAACAGATACAAGTTGTGTTGACAACGCATTTTACTTATACTTTATTTTGCATTTTACTTAAAAATATATATATATATATATATTTTATATCATTATGAATCATGCCCGGGCTTTAACTATGAGGTCATATCGTCTACTACCAGATGGTGGATATTTATCTATTTACCTACATGATTCCGCTCATGTAGGTAAATAGATATAGATAAGGAAGATGATTTGAACTAGGAAATCCCCTAAGTCAAGTTAAGAATTTGTTTTCTGAAATAAATTTACTTACCGTTTTCCTTTAAAAGTGATAAAATCAAAAATAATAGATGAAATTTTTAAATTATAACATGATAAACTAATTTTTATGTGATAAGCGGGAAATAATGTTTGTGTATGTAACAAATATATATATATATATGTAGGACCCCTACCCTAGGTGAATAAAAATTTAGAGTAGGCAAAATTTAGGACTCCCACAGTAGAGTCGGGCTCATGTCCACCAGAGTGTCGAAAGAGCGCTCTGGTAGTAGACGATATGACCTCATAGTTAAAGCCCGGGCATGATTCATAAAACCTAACCTATATTATGTAGGTATATACATATATATATATATATATATATATATATATATATATATATATATATATATATATATATATATATATATATATATATATATATATATATATATATATATATATATATATATATATATATATATATATATATATATATATATATATATATATATATATATATATATATATATATATATATATATACATTTTTTTTAGAGATATTGGGCATGCATGTATGAGCACGTGTATTGCTTTCTGTCCCGCCATATTTAAGGAAAACCATTTAAAATTTATTATACACCGGTACGGTATTTTTCTTCAGATGTAGCTCTTCAGATCAGTACTTAGCAAGATATCATTGAAGATCGAGATATTGTAAACGATGCCGTTGCTTACTCACCCATTGAGAGCCCTTTAAAATGTTCTCTTACTAGCCCTTATGTATATAAAAATTACATTTTACAGGAGGGTGGATGCAAAGACGGCTGTTTCAGTCCGTTTCCCGACTACAGTATGAATCGGTACATCGATCCTTGGAAAATTCCAAAAAAAATGGATGAAATATTACAAAAGAGAAAAGAAAAAGCAGGACTTGTAACGAAAACAAGCCCAAAGGAAGCGAAAGGTCAGCGACTCCCGGAGTTTATCCCACAAGCAAGAAACAAATCTTTTCCAACATTTTCTGTGATGAATAGAAACATTCACATAGCAACCAATGCGAAAAATTGGAAAACTATGAAACCTGTTACTTTTACAAGAGAATTTATCGGATAGGTGTTAAAATATTTATTTATTTTTATTGTGTTATTATCAATAGAAAAAATATATCACTCTGTGTTATTTCATTATCTAAGTTCAATTTTGGGTAGTGTAAGAACATTTTGAATTCACAATAATATATTTTTTGGCAGCTATATAAAAGTCGTGTTATGTACATAAAAACTTTAATTTTTAATTTTTATTTTCTTGCTCCATGTCCTCTATATACATTCTATCGTATAATCGTGATTACTTTTATTTAATATTTTTATTTCTAACATCATATGATTTAGTTTTGTATCATATTTACTTTACTGATATTTGTATAATTTATTTATTTTATTTTGTGATCCCCCCAAAATATCATCTTAAAAAAGATTTATACAAGCCAATATACTTATAAAATATTTAAAATTAAAATATAAATAGTGCATATAGTATTAAGAATTTGATAGCCATTATTCATTTAAAAAAATATATATATTATCTCTATGTGTTTGTATTGTAAGATTTATTATCGATTGATATATATATATATTCTATAAGCTATTTTTGATGAACAAAGTTGTATTACGTACCCAATTACCATTTTATGGTTTAAGGGAAATAAATATTATTATTATTATTATACCGTCATTAATTATAGAATGCATGGTGTTATTAATTATAGATGGTATCGTGTAATTAATTATAGAATGTATCGTATAATTAATTATAGAATTTATCGTATAATTAATTATAGAATTTATCGTGTAATTAATTATAGAATGTATCGTGTAATTAATTATAGAATGAAATTAGGCGTATCGCGTATAACCTCTAATGTTTGCTTTGGATCTTTTTAGGATTTCCTAGTAAGAAAGAAACTGAATTCAACTTCTTACCTATGACTAACGAAAATTATAGATTATTTTTTTTTTATTATTTTGTTTTTTGAAAGAATAGAACAAATCAGTTGGCATGTTTTGTTGAGATCAGAAAAGAAATAAATTTAACATAAATCTTTTTTTTTATTGAAATATTTTATTATGCATGTTTAGAATCGGTACAGACCATAATAAAAAATGAATGAATAAAAAATAAATAAAATAATAATAAAAATGTCTCCGTGAAGTCTTGAAGAATATATATAATTTTCATTGTATACATAGTTATTATTTTGTACATAGAATATAGCTGCCAAATATGGTCTAGTGAAACCTCTAATTAACGGAAAGTTCAGTGAAAACAATTTTTCCGTTATTGAGAGGTTATCCGTTAAATAAAGGGTCTTTTTTTTTTTTTTTTTTTTTTTTTCATCATACATAATTACAAATGCATTAATTTTTTTAATGGGGAGGGCGACTAGGGGGGATGCTTAACACAGAAACTCGAATAACTGCCGTTGTAAAGAATGTATTGACACGAAGTTTTATATTTAAATTACAAAACCCCATAAGGATGTCACCTATTAATATTCCGCGAAATCGGTCGAAGGGAAGGGGGGGGGGGGGTAGGGAAGAGCTCTTCAACTCAAGGGCTCTTCAACTCAACTTAATAAGGGCCGATATAATGAATGTATTGAAACAAAATTTAGCATGAGGATTCAGAAGCCAGTATGTATGTCAAATATTGAGTTTTAGCCCAGACGGTTGATCGGCTTTGAAGGGATAATTGTTATAAACAGCCCAACTATAATATTCATGTATAGAATAATAAAGCAAAAATGTAATTTATTAATTCTTGCTGGGGAAGTAAATATACGGTGATTCACTTTCATGATTTTTATACCTTTTATACGTTGGGCTGGACACTTAAGACGGATGGACGAGGACCTTATACCCAGGAAACTCGTGAATGGGACACCGGAGGGTAGGAGAAGAGTAGGACGACCCAGAAGAAGGCTGGAGACGGTGAACAGAGACGCAAGACGGTTTGGTGCGGTGGGCTGGTGGAGACTGGCCCAGGACAGAGCTGCATGGGGACATTTCCTGGAGCAGACCAAGGCTCTTGATGGGCTGTAGTGCCTATGATGATGATACAGAGCTGCATGGGGACATTTCCTGGAGGAGGCCAAGGCTCTTGACGGGCTGTAGCGCCTATGATGATGATGATACAGAGCTGCATGGGGACATTTCCTGGAGGAGACCAAGGCTCTTGACGGGCTGTAGCGCCTATGATGATGATACCCTTTTTACTGTCCGCGTTCTCTATTGGGAGGGTCCACAAAGTAAAGATTTATAACACTTTTAAAATCCTATTAAAATTTCGGTTCAACAAAACAGTCTGTTATTTGCATGAATCCAGTAAATAGAGTTGTCCGTTAGGGAAGATTTCACTGTATTGTGATTAAAAAATCTTACTCAACTCAAAAATTGATATATTCTATTGTATATTTATATTTTATATAGGGTAACAAATAAATAAGAAGCCCTCATCCCGGGGGCACTATTCAGACAAAGGAGATCTTATTCCGATATTCCCTTTTATATTTGAAATCCATGGTTGGAATTTAATCTTCTCTCTGTGGTTCTGCCCTGCACTGCTTGGGAAGATATTGGTGTCAGAAGAGAGGGCAAATTTCTTCGGTTCACTTCAAACGATCCCATTGTAGGCCCAACATAATAGAATAATAAAAGATTGGCGGATCCAGGATCCAATATGAAAGGTTTTTTTTCTCTCTCTCCCAATTTAAACATTCGAAGGTTTTTTTGTGGATTTTTTTTAGTAAAAGAGAGAAATTGAAACCCATTTTATTTTCTAATTGAGTGTTTGTTCTTACCAGTGGATGTGAACTCTGCTGCCTCATCGATGTACTTTGATATTTATTTATCGTAAGAAAAAATCGGCTATAAGAAATTTCGTTAGTCGGTAATTTGTAGGTATATGCCAAAATTGGTTAACATAGGACATGACGACCTAAACATCCCAACCGTCCAGGAACTAATCCAATCCAGATGCTTAAACTTCCACTATATACTTTCATCCCATCCTAATCCATTTGCACAAGTCCTATCCTCTCAATCCTATCCTGACAATCCTCCACGCCCGCCCTCTGAATAGAGTGGCCTCGAGATCATAGTGAAGTTTAAGCATTTTACAATCTTCTATGGAGTGTCAGCGCTGGCTGACTTCTCCCATCTTGTGACATAGACACTTATTCAGGTAAATAGTTATGACATTAGTTTATTATGTATACTGTTTATAGATTACAAATAAATCAATGATGAAAAAAATGATAATAAAAATGTCGGGCTCTACAGGCAGTTAAGCATCCATAAAATATATTTCATTAAATTTCAATCTACTTTCTGTTTAATATTTTCTTTACTAATAGGTTAGGTTTAGGTTTCATGACTCATGCCCAGGCTTTAACTACGAGGTCATATCGCCTACTACCAGAGCGCTCCTTCGTCACTCAGGTGGACATGAGCCCGACTCTACTGTGGGAGTCCTAAATTTTTGCCTACCCTAAATTATTATTCACCTAGGGTAAGGGATCTTTAACGAGTACCTGATATCATACAGGCTTGGGACCATCGCTTAACGTCCCATCCGAAGGATGGCGTGCTTAAGTTTATTTTACCTCCCAGATAAAATAAACTAAGGGCCTCGGTCGGGTTTCGAACCCACGATCTTAAGCTCAGAAGTCAAGCACGCTTACCACTGAGCTACCGCCGCGGCGCCCCCTCTTTACTAATATCATTATTTTTTATGAATTATATACTTATTTGTTTTAGTTTGTTTTTACTATTATTATTTTATTATTTTTTTAAATATATATTTCGCATATGTGACCTGAAGAATGTGAAAAAGACTCTTCTGGAAGAATTATAAAAAACTATCGTAATTTAAATTAGATTAAAACTAGTATCTATTGTACTTATTTGTAATATTATTTTAACATATTATCAATTATTTTTTATTATTTATTTATTCACCTTATTTTATTTTTTATTATTATTATTGTTATTACTATGAATTAATATATCTTTATGTATCTAATTTATTCATTTATATAATTTCCTCAGCTTTACGTATAGGGAAAGTTATGTGACCGGCCATAAATTCGATATTGAGTTTTCATCGGGATTGCATGTTTTCCGACCCCCTGATCCCAAAAATTAAAAGAAAAGTCAATGTCTGTGAACTCTATGTATTCGATACTTCCAATATAATGGATGTATCAACGCGAAATTTTATGTGTCCAGAATGGTCTAAGGACACCTATTGACTTTTATTTTTTTAAGGGGGGGTGGGGGGGTGGGGGGGGGGGGGGGGAGACAACCCAAAAATCTAACAACTGCCGTTATAACAAAGGTATTGTAATGAAATTTGGTATGTTAATTCGAAACCCCGTAAGGATGGCACTTACCAATTTTTGCAAGGGGGGAATGGGTGAGAGAAGGGTGGCTTGACAGTAATAGCCTAACAACAGTTAGTATAACGTTTCAGAGCCACTTTATCAGTCTTTTGAGTTTTTGCGCAAACGGTTAGTAGGCTTTGGATAAAGAGCGAAAATTTAATTGATTAATTCGTTCTGGGGAAGTTCATTAACCGTAACTCACCGACTTTGTATGACCTTTATTAATTTTTTCATTCATTTATAAATAATAAATAAAACACTCGGCCGCAGCTCTATATTATTCCGTCTCGGGAAAGTACCATATAGGCCAGTCATTATGCTTTTGAAAACCCTCGAAATTCACCCTGAGTTGTAATCTTTATACGAAAAAAACCGTCTCAATCCCCTTATTTTCATAGATTCATCGAAAAATGTGTGGACAAGAACGGCTATCTATAATACTGTCCATAGAAAAAGAAGAACTTGAAAAACTAAAATCTTACACAGCTATGGGTGATACAGTGGTGGATTAACCAATAGGCAAACCTAGGCAGGTGCCTAGGGCCCCCGAGGATAAAGGGGCCCCCGATGCTAAAGGCCCCAATGTCTAAAAAAAAAAAAAAAACCTTGTCACTTTTAAAATGATTTTACACGATTATCGTTAAAGACAAACTCGGTAATGTATTTTCAAACGTCGAAGTAGCTCTTCGAATATTCTTGACAATGATGATAACGAATTGTTCTGCAGAACGTTCGTTTTCAGAGTTGAAACGAATCAAGGCTGGCCGAAGAGCTACTATGCAGCAAGAGCGACTAGATATGTTAAGTCTTCTTAGTATTGAATCCGACATTTTGAGAAAAATTGATTTCGATGATGTGATCGATAAATTCAGCGAGTCGAAATGCAGGAGAAAGTGTGTATGAAGTCAATTTTACAGCGAATTGAAAATATTATTCTTAAGAATTATAACTGTATCAATAAATTCATAAAAAAAATTGCTGGAAAGTATTCGTTTTTTATGGGGGGGGGGGGGGGGGGGGAGTTAAAAATTGAGGGGGCCCACATTTGCAATCACCTAGGGCCCCGCAGAAGCTTAATCCGCCACTGGGATGATATAATAAATACGTCCGCCGAAAAAAAGGCAAGAAAAGTATCACTTTAACCAACAGAATATTTTTTTGTAGTTAATTTATTAATTTATTCTCTATTCATTAATATGTTGAAATGGTTCTTATACTATGAATTTATTATCTGTTCAATTTTTTTAGCAAATGCCCCACGTTGGGCGCCAATGAAATGATTCTTATACTATGAATTTAATTTAATTTTTTAAATTGCCCCACGTTGGGCGCCAATGAAATGATTCTTACTTACTTTGATTTATATTATTCCTTCTTTAATTCATAAATCTATAAAAAAAAACAGGGGTGGCATTCTTTTCTTATTTAGAGTGTTTATGTGAAAATAAAGGAAAAATGATAACTACAATTTTTAAATCATAATGTTTTATAAGTGTATATTTTTAATTTCTTTTTTGTAAATGGTTAAAAAAAAGGTTACGGGGTTAGTGAACTATTATAGATTTTTGACAATACATGAAATAAACCTCTTATGAGTTAATTTAGACAGAAAAAAATGTACTCTTGGCAAATGACACAAACTAGATGATTATAAACATGGATTAGAAATTTCTGGCAACTCACGGCACACTATATCCTCTTTTGAATCTTTCCTTCTTCGTCACCCTCCTTTCAGCCTTTTTTTTTTTTTTTTTTTTTTTATATAAAGGTAACTAACAAACAAATTTTTTTTTTTTTTTTTTTTTTAAAGCAATAATACATTAACTAGCAAACAAATTTTTTTTTTTTTTTTTTTTTTTTTTTTCTTTCAAAATATAATATAATTTCAATAAATAATTTTGTTTTTTTTTATCATAAAAAAACATTAAAATATCAAAATTTTGTTCAGAGTGGAGAAGGCACTAAACATTTTTTTTTTTTTTTTTAACAATATCACATATAACCATAAAATTTAAGAACATGTATAACCAAAAAAAAACAAATTCAATTTCATAAACTAAGAAAGAAAAACATATGATTAAGCGAGGCTTATATGACCCAGACAAGCCGATCCACACACACATGGAGCAAGGTCTCTCATGATTTTAACATATAAGAGGTCATACTTGATCAAAAACAAAATTGCCATAGCAAAGACCGACAAGTCACATAACGATAATTATTATGTTATTATTATTTTTACAACATGACACAAGACTTCAATAAATTCTCTCTACATCACAAATTCACAAAATATCAAGAATCGAATTATATTACAATTTTTTTAACTAGATATCGGTCATTAGGTCAGACCTACATGCATTGTTTATATGGGTCAAACTATCATAATCCTATTTGAAGTGTGTACTACCTCTCTGTCCCACAGAATCCCGTTAGTTGCAGTCCGTCTCTCCACCAGAATCTATCTTCCATCAACATGTTGGTTTAGTGATATCAGTTTTATAAGTGACCGTACTATCAATTCAGATTTTATTATATTTTGATTTTCATATTTCAATAGTTTCGACTTCTCAATTTAAGATTTTTTTTTTTTAAATCTTTATTTCCAAGGTGAAAAACACACAACACAGCTATTATTTGATACTTCGTAATAAAAACAATTTATTCATTAGCTGATTACTTTTAATTTATAATTTAGTTTTATTTTTAATTATTATGATTTAAGAAAAATATATTTATAAAAACACAAACCATAGCCATAAGTTCATTTAAAAATCCAATTACGAGCTCCTTGTTATCAAAAATAATCCATCGGTTTATCTGAAGGAAACTTTTTTTTTTTTTAAATTTCTTGTGATTTTTAATTTTCTTTAATTTAGTGTGATTTTTAATTAAGCTTATTAGTTTTGGTATTTTAAAGTAAGCACTTTGTTTCTGTTTATTTTCATATTTGTACAACTTTATCTTCCGATATCTAATTCTCCTAGAATTTGGCTGCAACATTACTTTAGCTTTTCTTTTATTAGTTTTCTTTAATTTTTTCTTATCACAACTTTCTTGGCAAATAGGGCCCAAATTTCCTTTACAAATTTTCTTATAATTTATTTCTGTTAATTTTACTTTCAAGATAACGATATTTTTGTTTTTTATTTTATCTTTGGATATTTTTGAAAATGTATAACTTTTTCTAATAAAACCTAGCCGACATAATCTATTAAACGGAATATAATCTTTATTTATTTCTTTGTTCAATTTTATTTTTCTATTTTCCTTTCTATTTTTGTTCCTATTTGATTTGCTTTTACTTATTTCTAATTCATTTTTCTGAGCATTACCTATTTCATTTAATTTCTTTTTCTCATCTGTTATTAATTTATTTTCACATTTATTTTCAACTTCAATAAGATCTGTTTTTGTCTCCACTATTATTTCATTCGTGTTATTATTTTGTTGTTCCCCCCTTAGTTGCTCTATATTTTTATTTATTGTTTCATTTATTGTTTCTAACTTACAACTTAACTGTTGCATACGATCCATCATTTGCTGAAAATGGCTCAGATTAAACGGATTATCGTCTTTCTTTTTATTTGCTTCCTCATCCCCCGAATTCGACCTTCCTATAAGCGGACTCATGACTATCATAGAATTTTCTCCCGTTCCTTCTACAAATCCAGATTCCCGAACATCGCTATCTACGTTCCGGAGTCCTAATCCGCCGAGGCCACTCCCGATTCCGTCCATTCCTGCAGCTAATTCTCCCGCCTCCCCATCGTAAACAAACTCCGGACCTTGCTCTCCCGCCATGCTATGGGTCGACTCACCTGTGTCCTCGTCCGCCATCTTGCTTCACAATGCTACTTATTCAACAAAAAAAAATTACAAGATATTACAGATCAAAAAATATTCTTAATTCTAGTCAAATTAAACTGTACTGAACTACATTAAACATAGAAATCTATATATTTTCACTTTAATTGTTAGATTTCCCTTTATTCGCACACTCTAATTGGCCACTTAGTTGGGCGCCAATGAAATGATTAATGATTCTATGAATTTATTTTTATTTTTTAAATTGCCCCACGTTGGGCGCCAATGAAATGGTTCTTATACTATGAATTTATTATCTGTTCAATTTTTTTAGCAAATGCCCCACGTTGGGCGCCAATGAAATGATTCTTATACTATGAATTTAATTTTATTTTTTAAATTGCCCCACGTTGGGCGCCAATGAAATGATTCTTACTTACTTTGATTTATATTATTCCTTCTTTAATTCATAAATCTATAAAAAAAAACAGGGGTGGCATTCTTTTCTTATTTAGAGTGTTTATGTGAAAATAAAGGAAAAATGATAACTACAATTTTTAAATCATAATGTTTTATAAGTGTATATTTTTAATTTCTTTTTTGTAAATGGTTAAAAAAAAGGTTACGGGGTTAGTGAACTATTATAGATTTTTGACAATACATGAAATAAACCTCTTATGAGTTAATTTAGACAGAAAAAAATGTACTCTTGGCAAATGACACAAACTAGATGATTATAAACATGGATTAGAAATTTCTGGCAACTCACGGCACACTATATCCTCTTTTGAATCTTTCCTTCTTCGTCACCCTCCTTTCAGCCTTATCCTCCTTCCATATATAAAAACTTAACTTCTCGGGATTTTTCTTTCTTTCACTTCCACGACACTCCTTTATATAAATTTGCTACCTTCCATCTTCTATGCTCCTTCTACACTCTTCAAAAACACCCGGCACCTCCTCCAAGTTCCTCCAAAAACAGACTACACCTCCTCCAAGATGCTCCAAAACTCTACTACCACGAGTCGGCTCCTTCTGCCCTTCTCGCCATCTTTTCCCCCACCCAATGTCATCAGGTTAGTCTTTTCTTTTTCAATTAATCATATTCTTTTTTCTTACTTTTAATATCTTTTGCCAAGATGTACCTACATTTTTATTTATTTGTACTTACTATTTTTCTTTCTACTATTTTTATAAAGAATAACAATTTCTTTTATTCTTTGTGACCCCCCCATTCTACACGTCACAATGTATTGATGTTTTTGTTATTTTAAATTATTTTTGTTTATGCAAGAAATGCGAGTTTTATTTCGAAAATGTCCCCTGTCCCCCCCCCGCCCAAACTGTTGATTTGTTTTAGAGGGAAAGCGAAAACTTAATTCATGTTGGGAAAATAAATAATCACGAATACAATATACAGAAGCATATAAATATAAAACTTTAACATATGTATTCATCATGTATTTAATTTGAAAATGTTTACACTGGCTAAACATTCTGTGTTGAAAATGAAATTTGAAAAGTGTTGACATATCTGTTATATGGAACTTTTTAATATCCTGAAGGTTAAAAGAGTCCTGAAAATTGTCAGAAAACTTGAATGGGATTTTAAAAAAAGCTTAGTTCCACGAGGCTTGGAAATGTTGAAGGCATAACTGAGGCGTCGTCGGGGGTGGCTAATAAATAATAAACAAAATGTAATATTTTGAAAAGGAACAACGTAACTTTTCGCTTTTAATGTGAGAGCTTAGCTTTGAAAGTTATACAGAGAGACTTTGGAAAATTATTTAATTTATTTTTTTCAATTAAATTCTGAAATACCTCTTTCCTTCAATTTACACAGTGAAAAGATGAAAAGAGTATTTAAAAATAATGTATAATTTTATCATTTAATCTTTTTTTGTTGCTCAAAGGAACTGAAAATGAAAATTGGGAAGATGAGCCTATACAAGAAAAAATAATTCACTAGCTTTTCAGTATATCTACCATTTTTGTTTTTTTAGTTAATATTTTTCATATTAATAAATGTACAACGAGAAGAAACAAAAAAATGTATAGATCTCCGAAAAAAGTCGATGAAACACTGGCTAGGTCCTTCCCCAGCACGAATTAATTTAAGTTTTGCTCTCACTCAAAGTCAATCGACCCTTAAATTCTCATACTAAATGTAGGGTTCTAGATTCACATATCAAATTTCGTGTCGATAAATTCATTCTAACGAGAGTTATCGTGTTCACAGGCAGACAGAACTTTTACTTTTCCAGTTAAACGAAGTATGGGGAAGTTATGTATTTGGTAAAAAATTCTATGAAAAATTTTTAAAAGTAATTTCGGTTAGGTTAGGTTTTATGACTCATGCTCGAGCTTTAACTACGAGGTCATACCGCCTACTACCACTCTGGTGGACATGAGCCCATTTCTACTGTGGAAGTCTTAAATTTTGCCTACCCTAAATTTTTATTCACCTAGGGTAGGGGTCTTAAACGAGTACCTGACATCGTACAGGGACCATCGCTTAACATCCCATCCGAAGGACGGCGTGCTTAAGTTTATTTTACCTCCCAGATAAAATGAACTAAGGGCCTCGTTTGGGTTTCGAACCCACGTTCTTGAGCTCAGAAGACAAGCACGCATACCACTGAGCTACCGGCGCCCTCTAAAAGTAATTTCGTTTCCAACCATAAATACTAATAAATAAAATAAAAAAGATGATAAATAAAGCACTTTTTTAATGGACACTTATATTGTCTAATTCCACAAACATATACATAAATGTGTATCGGTTTCTGTTTACGCCATCGTCAAAACAATGAACTGTGATTAGACAATATAAGGGTTCAATAAAAAATTACTTTATTTATCTTCTTAATTTTATTTAATAACTTGAACGTTTAAGTCAATGAATCCCGTTTGCGGGTTCGAATCCCGTCCGGGAGTGAGTTTTATTTCGTAGATAGAACTCCCTCCCGGGGCCATGGATGTCTTAAATAATTATATATAACACATTGACATGGCTAATATGCACCGTACATAAAGCCAAAAAAAAAAAAAAAAAAAAAAAAAAAAAAAAAAAAAAAAAAAAAAAAAAAAAAAAAAAACTTTAGATACCAAAAATTACGATAAATCCCGTTAGAATGAATATATCGGCACGAAATTTTATGTGTGAATCCAGAACCCTCTAACGACGACACCTGTTGATTTTCAGCCAAATTTATCGAAGGGAATGGGATGATTAGGGAGAAGGGTAAACACAAAAACTCTAATAACTGCCGATAGATCGAATGTATCGACTCAAAATTTTATATGTGAATTAAAAATCCCCCTAAGGACGAAACTTACCAATTTTCAGTGGAATTGGCATAAGGGAAGGAGGGATCAGGGGGGCTCAATTAGAAAAACGCAATAACTGCCTATGTAATGGATGTATCGACATGAAATTCCATATTTGAAGAGATGAAGTCAAAAAGGGTCCAAGATCCAAACAATCTATTTTCGATGTAAATATTGAAAGAGGATCTAGATGAGAAGCCCTTTACGCTAAGAAGGGAATAAACGCCATCCATCCACAAAATAATTCATGAAAAATCCGTAAGAATGCACAGGGGTCTACAGACAAGAACACCAGAAGTCAAAAAGGGTCTAAGCGCCATGTGTCTTTTCAGGAGGTTTACTCTCCGGGTGCCGGGTTATCTTTGTTGCTTATCAAACGCTATATCTACACGGTTATTTTGGGCAATTTCACAGTGTTTTCATGCTTAATAGTGCAGTTGATTTTGCTGATGGACACAACTTCTTCACAAAAAAGAAGGAAATGAGGTGAAGAGAGTGTTGAGAAAGAAAAGATTACGACTAAGTGGTGCAGCTTACAAAGATTATCACAAGGATGTAGCAGCAAAACAGCCTCTGAATGAAGTGGGTATACTGTTCCATTTATATATTTTTCTAGTGTTTTTTTTTGAAATTTTGAAGTTGAAACCCAATGAGGGCATAGTTTGTCATATTTCATCGACACCGGGCTGAAGGAAGGGAGGGTTCAGGGGAGGGGGCTCATTTCAAAAACCTAATATCTGTCAATGTAATTAATTTATCAGTAGAAAGTTTAATATGCGAATTTAAGAGTCCCTATGTAAGTCTATTGATTAGCACAAACGGTCGACTGGTTTTGAAAGGGAAGCGAAAATTTAATTGATTAATTCAGAGGGCGCCGGTAGCTCAGTGGTATGCGTGCTTGACTTCTGAGCTCAAAAACGTGGGTTCGAAACCCGGCCGAGGCCCTTAGTTAATTTTATCTGGGAGGTATAATAAACTTAAGCACACCGTCCTTCGGATGGGACGTTAAGCGATGGTCCCGAGCCTGTACAATGTCAGGTACTCGTTAAATACCCCTACCCTAGATGAATAAAAATTTAGGGTAGGCAAAATTTAGCACTCCCACAGTAGAGTCGGGCTCATGTCCACCAGAGTGACGAAAGAGCACTCTGGTAGTAGGCGATATGATCTCGTAGTTAAAGCCCGGGCATGAGTCAGAAAACCTAACCTAACCTAACCTTGATTAATTCATTCTGGGAAAGTAGGTATATTGTGATTCACCGACAACTTTTTTTCTTCTTAATTTTTTGAATTATGTCAACATGAATTTCCGTTTATATCTGACCGATTCGTCCTATGTATTCTTTTTTTTCGAATTTACTTTTAATGTTTTAAGATAGTTGTAAATTTAAAAAAACTTTACAGGAAGAAAAGAAACTACTCTACTTAATAAGTAACGTAGAGTATTTTAGCATTAAGAGAAGGTGCCGTAGTTTGCCAGGTGACAGTTGGGCTTCCTTAAGTAAGTAAGGGCCAGGTAGCCCTAATGAAGTGACGACCCTAAAAGACCCGTCTCATTCCACTAAAGGCTTCCTACCCAGACTTTTTTATATCCTACATTTACCCACTGGATCTGTAATTGTCTATCCCTTACCTCCTGCTTAGAATGAGCCCTCTACTAAAGTTTAGTTGAAATTTACTCTGCCTTCCTGCAAATTTATATTCCCTCGTAGCTTCTTTGGCCCAGAATCTTGAAATATGAATGGCTACAGTCTCCACAGTATGCCTATTCTCCGTTGTATACGCCTTTGAGGAGGCTCCAATTTGTGGTCAGATTGTGGCGTTTAAAACACTTGGATGGGTAGCTTTTATATATACGAGGTGTGATCAAAAAGTTGTGTATTGCGCGCCAACGGAGCGTCGGAGAGCGTACCGCTTGGCAGCATTAGTTGTGACTCTTCCTGAGCTCAGCTGCCTTTGTACATTCTCTACGAACTAAATTGTTGTAAAGTAACAGACGTTTTTTGTGAAACATGTTTTTCGTGTTTGGCTATTTTATGATCTGTTGTCAAATGAATCAAAAAGAAGAACAATGCGTTCGTTACCATTTACAGAAACTTTTGAGATGTTGCAAGAAGCTGGGGATAAATGTCTGAGTTGATCATGGTGTCGTGAGTACTGCAGTAGGTTCAAAGAAGGTCAGACATCGTCAACTTCGACTGACGACGATCATGTTGACAGAATGAACGTTCTTGTGCGATTAAATCCTCGACTAACCATCCGTGAAATGGCAGAGGAACCCTGAGACATTTGCGCGAGGCTGTGAGGAGGAAGAGACATGAGCTGTGGCGAAGTGGGAAGAGGGTGCTACACCATGACAACGCGTCTGTTCATCCTGCTTTGCTCATTTGCGATTATTGCACAAAAACGCCATGGCCGTCATCCCCCAGCCCCCGTACACACAAGACGTGGCCCCTGCGGACTTTGTTAGGGGGTCCTACAATGATCTACAAAATAATTAATAATAGTAATTATAAAATAAATAGTAATTATTATAAAAATAATTATAATAGTAATTATAAAATAAATAGTAATTATTATAAAAATAATTAATAAGAATAGCAAGAAAAATAGATTTAGATAGAAAATTAAATACAAGAAGATCGAATATAAGAGGCGGTAGATAGAAAATTAAATACAAGAAGATCGAATATAAGAGGCGGTAGATAGAAAATTAAATACAAGAAGATCGAATATAAGAGGCGGTAGATAGAAAATTAAATACAAGAAGATCGAATATAAGAGGCGGTAGATAGAAAATTAAATACAAGAAGATCGAATATAAGAGGCGGAGTCTCAGAAACATATTTTGGAAGGAAGGCCTTGGTGCTTCTGTACCTGATGGATGCAGTGTTGAATTCAGGTATACTTCAAAAATGTGGCTTTTTATTTAAATAACATTTTATAAATAGGTACAATTTTTTCAATAATATACGATTAATTGTTTGTTATCTGTAATTAAAATCTAGAGGCGAGGAAGCGCTCCTAGTGTCAATAAATGTAAGCCGAATTGAACTGAGAACTGATGACATGACCCGTTCTTTCTAACAATAAAAAACGTTATTTTCAAATTATATTACTTATTTAAGTTAAAGTTTTAATTGTGTTGTAAAATGCCCAAACGAACGATATTAGTTATACTATATTGCACTGTCCCCAGAATTCTATACATGTGCAAAATTTCAAAGCTTCAGCTTAATTAGAACTAGTCGAAATTTTGATTGCAAGATTTGACGTAAACTAACAAGAAAAGTTATTATCCCTGGAAAAAATGTCTGAATTCAACACAGGATGGATGTCTGTATTCTACCAAGTTAGTAAGTTGAATGACTGAAGATGTTCTAAATTATACCTATCAGTTAGTTATAATCACCAAAGAAAGCATACCTACTAAGAGATTACTACTCACACTAGTATTCCAAAAGTCAACTGTTTAAAGAAGCAATTGTGTGAGTGACGCGGTACTCATGAGAATTGATGTGTAAACATTTGCTTTAGTTTCAAGAACTTGCTGTTGTGAACGGATTTTGATTAAAATTTATTTTATAAGGTTCAATAAGGAAAGTAGTATGAGGAACTAAAATTTCAAATTTATTGTTCTTCAATTTTTTTCATACATGAAATTATAGGTTTGTGATAAATAAGATACAACTGTGATTGTAGTGTCTCTAAGTACCCCGGGAATATAGCGTCGATTGTAGTTTTCGAATTTGTTGTTGAAATGCTTCTATTCGTATTCATTTGTAGATTTGTCATTAAAAAATGAAATAAGCTGTTCGGTATCTCCTTAAATGGGTAAAAACTATAGGTATATTCTTTGTTGTGACAATATGACAACAAATATATTATTTATTGATCGACATTTTCAGCAGTTATTATTATTATATATTAATAACAATATCATGTAATATATTGAAATATTATTTATTATATTTTTTTAGATTTAAACTGTTATATTATTTTATTTTACCACAAATTTTATTTATTGTGACAAATTCAAGCTATCGAAGCATCTAAACGTAAAACGTGCCTACACATCAAAAACTATTAAATTTTAATTAATAAAAATAAGTAACACTAACTTACTATTCTTAAATTTATATAATCCATTTATTTCTCTATACATTGTGATGTAAAACATTTACACACATTAGGATTATTTATATATTATAAAATCAATTATTATTATTTGTATAAAACAGCTGTTAGGAGTGAAGTAACTTAATTAGTGAATAAATATACAAAAATGGACTAGTCGCATTTGTTTTAAAACGAAATAAGAACAACCATTGAATGGAGACAAAAGACGACGATCAGCTGTTCTAATAGAGTGAAACAGTCTAGAGAGAGAAGTGTTTTTAGGCATAAGGTGTGAAGAACCATGTAGAAGTGAAATTAACAGTGAAGTAGATGCGCAAAGGTACTTTTATTAGTTTACATATTTATATGCCCAAAATAACTCAGAACTAAAGAATGGCCACAATATTTAAAAAGAAAAGAGACTAAAGTAGATGTAGAAATTAGTTTGTAAGATTTTTATTATAAGTAATTTGATTTTTTTATTTCATATTGATATTTTTTAGGGCCCTTTTGCGAAATTACTGTAGAAATCAAAAATTAGTAGAAGACCAGGTATAATTTCTACAGGAAATGTTGTAATTTTATTTATTATTTATTATTTTTGTTTTAATAAATATTAATTTTATTTAATTATTATTTAAATATATTTGCTATTATCAGAACACATATAAGTAAGACTCAGGTAGCTCTAATGAAGTTAAAAAGACCCGTTTCATTCCACTAAAGGCTTCCTACCCAGACTTCTTTATACCTTACATTTACCCTCTGGATCTGTAATTGTCTATCCCTTTCCTCCCGCTTAGAATGAGCCCCCCTACTAAAGTAAATTTGGTTGAAATTTACTCGACCCTTCCTCCAAATTTATATTCTCCAGTTCTTCCCCTCCATAGCTGCTTTGGCCCTGTATCCTGAAATATGAATGGTTACAGTCTCCGTAGCCTATCCTCCATTTTTTTTTTCTCTCTCCCTTTACAACCTTCTGACTTCTCATTCATCCTTTTTAAAGCTTCACATCTTTTTTTATCCTATCTTTTCACTTTTTTATTTTTCATCGCATACATTTTT
This sequence comes from Aradus depressus, assembly GCA_963662175.1. Taxonomy (NCBI): domain Eukaryota; kingdom Metazoa; phylum Arthropoda; class Insecta; order Hemiptera; family Aradidae; genus Aradus; species Aradus depressus. Next base: position 19,653,894 of record OY759219.1, on the reverse strand, counting down.
ATAGGATCATACGTAAATGATATACTGTGAGTATATTGCATCTCCCTTGAGGGCGCCGGTCGTTCAGTGGTATGCGTGGTTGCTCATTCAGCTCAAAATTGTGGGTTCGAAACCCGGTCGAGGCCCTCACGTTTTTTCTTCCAGTACCGTCCTTCGGATGGAACTTTAATAGATAGTTCTGAGCCTGTGCGATGTCAGGTTCTCGTTAAAGACCCCTAGGTAATTAATCCTGGCTAGGTAAAATACGAGCATTGGACGTTTAGGTTCCTAGGTGTACACACCAGCCTTACCAAATTATATATACTTATGTATTTTGTATATATATATATATATATAATATATATATATATAAATATATATATATATTTGTTCGGTACGTTTTCTCTTGTGCCGAAACTTGGTAGGAAAGTGTAACAAATCAAGAATTCCTGTCATAAGCCAGGATGATACATAGCCATACGCATGTATGGTTTCGTAAGACATCCCTTCTGGGAATCTTGATTTAGCTTTTAGACCTACCAACCAATATTATCATCCTGTTTACGTTTTTGAGCTCATGATCGCGGGTTCGAAACCGACCAAGGCCCTTTTTATATGGGAAGTGAAAAAACCTTGAGCACGCCTTTCTTCGGAAGGGACATTATGTGATAACAATAATAACCGTACCAATATCAGGTACTCGTTATGACCTCGTAGTTAAAGCCCGGGCATGAGTCACAATAACTATAGTTTCTGATTTGTTTTGGCCATTTTTGCGATGATGTCTGTCTGTGTAAATGTGTGTGCACGTAAGTGATTGAAACATTTGAGCGCTCTACCTCGGAACCAATTGGAGGGGTTAGCTGCCAAGTGGTGTAAGTCCAAAAATACGAAAATGGGCTTTAAAATTTTAATTCTGAGGAACTAACTGAGTCTAAATGCATTTTTACTTCAAAAATCATTGCATGCATTCCTAAAGTAAATTTAAAAGCTAGTAGTTAATTTTTATACTGTTTACTCCAATTTACCTAGCATGCTGAATTTTGAATTGTGTCTCCTCAACATTTACAATTTCGGACTTACACCACTTGGCAGCCAACCCCTCCAATTGTAGCTACGAACTTGACATTTGGAATGAATTTGTCACACCTTTTTTGAATCTAATTAAATTTTGAACGAAATCAGAAGAATATTGAGATAACTTTACTGCGGGGCCTAAGTACATTTTACAAATTAATTCTTTCTTAAGTTTTGTGAGATAAATGTTAGAACATAATACATGAAATAATAAAATTTCATGTTTAAAAGAAATTGAAGAAAAAAAAAAATTGAAATTTTAATTAAAATCAATGCACGACAGCAAATTTTCGAAACTAAAGCAGATGTTTACACATCAATTCTCTTGAATACCACGTCACTCACACTTGTTTTTTTTTTTTTTTTGTAGAAAGCCTGATGATGAGGGTAACCTCAAAAACCGGCTGTAATTTACAAGAGGTCAGCCATTTTTATCTTGCAGCCTATATCAGCCATCTTTATATTAATAGAATGAGAATGTAGGCATAGGAATAATAAATATCGGAAGGGCAGGTTGAAGAATGAAATGTATATATTTAGATTAGGTAGGTAAAAGCTTAGAAAACCCAAGTTGGTTGGTCCATTTGGCCGGTAAAAGACTCGATATTTTCCAGTGTAGGGCTTAACTCAAAAGATAAGGCCTCACATCGTTTGTCCTCCTGAGCCGATCATGGTCCCTTAACCCCATTGGCTCTCTTGATCCCCATAATTCAAGAAGGGTTGCACTTCCAAAAAAAGAGTAAATCTGTGGCTCCCTGATTTTAAAACAATCCTCAGATATCGATCATTTCATGTCAAATCGATCAGAAGCACGGTTATCACCATTTTCAATATACTTAATTTTTTATATATCTATCTTATATTAATTCGGTTTGGTGACGTTAAAGTTGTGGATCGCTTTTTCAGTCACTTCTGATGATAATAATAATAATAATTTTTACTTACGTTAAACCAACTATTGAGTTGTCAATAAAGTTCCGTCCGATTTATAAATTGGCATAATAAAATAATTGTTTACATCACTGTGTTTGTTTATGTTTATTTTCAAAAGACATGGATTTGTTGGCTTCTGAATATTAATCCTGTTTACAAAACAAAATAATCTCAAACAGTAATTCAATATTCAACATGGAAGTGACAAATGTACATTTGAGGCACTGTATGCTTTTTGAATTTAATCACGGTAACAATGCAAGTGCTGCGGCTCGAAGCATTTTTGCGGTGTATCCTAGTGCGGTAGAGGAGCGCACATGCCGTAGGTGGTTCGAAAAATTTCGCAACAGTGATTACACTCTTTTAGATTCATCTCGTTCAGGTAGACCAAAGGTGTTAGACGATGACTTCTTGAAAGAAGTAGTGGAGAGCGATCCTCGTCAAACTTTGAGGGAATTAGCAGAAAAGTTCCCATGCAACAATTGGAAATCGCCTCCAAGCACTTGGAAAAACGATTAGAAAAGGAGTATGGGTTCCTCATACATTCTCACTCAAGAAAAACTTTCCATCTGTACATCATTGCTTTCTCGACAGACGCCAACCCCTTTTTTGGACCGTATAATTACTGGGGACGAAAAGTGGGTTTTCTACGAAAATCCAGAGAAGAGCAAACAATGGCTGAGTGCGGGAGAAAAACCAGTTCCTACCCCAAAAACTGGGTTGCACCCAAAAAAGGTGCTGCTTTGCGTCTGGTGGAGTAGGCGAAGTATGGTCCACTTTGACCTGTTAAAACCTAACCAAATGGTTACTGGAGAAGTCTATTGTCAACAATTAGACAGATTGAGTGAGGCTTTACGGATTAAAAACCCCGCACTGGTGAACAGAAAAGGTGTTAGTCAGCATCATGACATCACCAGACCTCACACATCCAAACTCACTCAGCAAAGAATCATGAGTCTAGGTTGGCAAGTCCTCCCTCAGCCCCCTTATTCACCTGACTTAGCCCCATCAGATTACCACCTTTTTCGGTCTCTTGATCATTTTGTAAGGGGGAAGAATTTCAAAACAACTGAAGAGGTGAAATCAGCATTACAAGCTTCCCTCGATCAAAACAATCCTTGCTTTTTTGTATCCGGGATTGATAAGATGCCCGAACGTTGGTTGAAGGTATTGGAACTTGATTGAAAATACATTGTAGCTTGAATATTTTTAATAAAGTAAATATATTTTTATTAAATTTTACCGAAATTCGGAGAGAACCTTTTTTACTATCCATTATTTAATGTTAATTATTGGTTTATTCACAATTATGCCATGTCCTTTATTTATGTCTACATACATTAACGCGGTAATAATAATTTATATATATCAATACAGGCCCTGAAGAAGGTACACTCAGTGCAGAAATAACAAGTTTGTTTTATTCGACCACAAGCCTCATCTCTCCTCCTTCGTTTTATAACAATTGTTCACCTATGAAATTCTCAATTTGAAATTTTGGGCTTAAATTTATAATAAAACACTAATCTCAATTCTTTAGTTCAAGTAAAGTATGAAGAAAGCTTGGAATGTGAAGTCGAATTTTTGGATCTAGTTTATCATGTGTGTTCGAAGACGGGGTGAATGATATTAGGATGGAAAATTGGTTTGGGTTCGGCGATGTGAATGGATATGTAAATGAAAGTCGTTATAAGTAGAGCTTCACACCCGTTAAAGGTAAGTTCACTACACTTGATGGTACTATCGACAAAAAATGGAAAATGCAAAACGGATTTCCAATTTGCCATTTAAAATGCTCACACCAATGTTAATTATCGTTGGTAGTGTTTTACTTCAATCACCAATTCGACATCTATGGTATCTTATCGCATATTACCGGGATTGGGCAAACTACGGCCCGCGGAGGGCAGTTTTCAAAAAAATTCAAATTTTCCGAATTCCTGATTAAAAAAATGAAAAAAAAATGTATTGTTTGTATGACTGTGAATACGATAACTCCCGATAAAATGAATGAATCAGCAAGAAATTTGTTATGTGTATCCAGAACACTATAAGGGCGACATATATTAATTTTCAGCCGGCTTAAAAATTCTAATAACTGACATTGTAATGAATGTCTAGACATATAATTTCATATATAAATTCAAATCTCTACAAGAAGGAAACCTAATAATTTTCAGCGGAAATAGGCGATGGGGAAAAGGGGAATAGAGAATCGCTCAACTGAAAAATTCCAATAATTGCCGCTGTAATGAATGTATCGACACAAAATTAAGTGTGAGGATTCAGGAACCACTTTCTAAGTTATATATTGCGTTTTAGCCCAAACGGTCGATTGGCTTTAGAAGAAACGTTCACAGACACTCACAGATATTCAGGAATTTTTGTTTCAATGTTTGGAATCATTTGGAAATATTTGTATTATATTTTATTTTATCATATTTCCTAAATTATTCTATCATAATCAATATTCGAATACATTTTTTGCGTTCTGTGTTGATATAGTGGAAATACTAATAAATAAAATAAAATGATAGATAAAACACTTTTTTGAACACTTACATTCTATAATTCCACAAACATATACATAAATGTGTACCGGTTTCGGCTTACGCCATCGTCAGCACAATGTTCAACAATAATTAGATATTTGCCAGGCATACATATTTATGTTAACCTTAATATAAATATGTATGCCTGGCAAATATCTCAATTATTGTTGAACATTGTGCTAACGATGGCGTAAGCCGAAACCGGTACACATTTAAGTATATGTTTGTGGAATTAGACAATATAAGTGTTCAAAAAGGTGTTTTATCTATCATTTTATTTTATAATCAATATTATTCCTTTTTTGTTCATTTTACACATTTATATATTTTTATCATGCATTTATTTATTTTTTATTTTATTTTGACTATTTTTTTTTTTCTTCTTTCTCCTCACACTTTTTCCCCCATTTACTAAAATTAATTTTACATATTTCAAACCATGGCTGGGCATCCTTCCTTCTCTTCTATAATCGACCATCATGGTAATATTCTTTGTCGATTTTTATTAATCAATTACTTTTTTTCATATAACTTTTTTTTTACATATTCTCTTTTATTTATTTGGATACTTTTTTTCTTCATATTCTATTTTATTTATTTGGATACTTTTTTTCTTCATAATTAAGCTGGTAATTTTATGTTTTTCATGTTAATCTTTTGTTTATCTATATTTATTATTGTCTAGTTTTTCTCCACTGTATCACTAATTTATTTATCTATTTATTTATTTATTTGTACGTCATACTGATACTTTATTTATTTATTTTTTTAAATTTTTGTCGGTGTATGTATTTATTCTTAGGGGACCTCGGTCCCAGAATAATAAATTTTCTTTTCATTTTATTTCTTTCATTAAATTTCTCATCCTTACTTCGTATAGATGGGGAAGTAAGAAAACCGATACAATCAGTAATAATCTTATATGAAAGAACTTTAATTTGTGTATAGACTAAAGCAAACTCTGATGAAGATCGTCCAATCATTAATTGGACCATTAGAATTAAATTGATCAGAGATACGTATCTTAATTAAGTCAGTGGGATCTTTGTTGACTTTAATGATTTTCAACATCTTTCCTTGTCTTGTTCCAACTTCTGTTCTTAGTCAATATAAGGATTTCCTTGATTAAATTGCTTTTATTCTTGAGCCCTGAAGAGGAGTGTAAACTTTGCCAAAGGCCACTCACTTTGATGTTTCACTTGGAGGATCACACACTCTCCACTCAAGATATTGGAGAGTCTTTGCATCAAAAAGAATGTTTGTTTGTGACCTATTGCCCGGGCTTTAGAGGTGGAGTTCATATCGCCTAGCACCAACGGGCTCTTTCATAGCTCTGGTGAACATGAGATTCTACTATGGGTCTCTTAACGATGGATGTCCTTTAGAGGATGGAAATAATGTGAAGAAACGTTGGCGTGATTTTGTCTGAATAAACATCAGCTGGAGCCCTACTGGCACATAGTTGATGAGGTGCGGTGGGAGAGAGCGGCCCAAACCAAAATTGGCAGAGAGAAAGGGAGGAGCACCGAGTGACCAGTGACGTTCGGAAATTGGTGAGAAGATTTACCACGCACCCACCCCTAATCTCCTTTATTTTTGAATTTTCACCCTACTGTTTTTTTTTTTTTCAATTTTAACCTTCTACTATATAGGTAGGGGAAAGTGCTGTACCTTGGACCTATTGTACCTTGGACCCATGCGATTTTAGCGCTGCCTAGTTGTTTTTCTGCTTTCCTAATGTGGATTACTCATTGTATTTCCCATCCTGCTTCTGAACTGTGGAGGTAATAGCCAAGTGTTTTGTTTAGTGTCTCAGTGAAACCGTTTTTTTTGTTAAAGCTACCCAAACAGTAAGTAATTTTTTGTTTTTATTTTTGTCCTCCAGGTGATATAAAACTGATTTAGTATTAAACTGTTATAATTACTGAAAGTGCCTAATAGCCTAATAATGGCTAGTGAAGAACGAAGCAAAACAAGTTTTTAAAATGGTGGTACAAACAAATGTGTTCAAGGGCCCCATGTTGTACCTTGGTCCGTGAGCCATGTTGTACCTCGGTCCTAGGGCCAAGGTACAACTTGTCAGGACCAAGGTCTACCAAATGTAACCAAAATAGTTTTTATCTTTTTTGTAAAACCTAAAAACAACTTCCTGGTACAATAATTGTAATTAATAAATAATTTTAGTTCTTATTATTAGGTGGAAAAAAAGGAAATTCTCGTATTCTCACCGACACACCAGAAAAGAACAGGATCGAGGAAGAAAAATTAGTGAAACAAAAAAACAAAAATGTCAAAAAAAGCAGAGTTTTGCAAAAGATGATACGAGACAAAAATCACACAAAAAAGAATGTAAGAAAGAAGCCTGTCTATGACGTATCCAGTTCTGAAACTGAAGAGGAATGTGAATTGGAAGTGTTGGGTCTATCTTCATTCGAATTTTCAGAGTAAGAAGACCCTACCTCACAATTACTTGAAATCGGGAGTATCGGCTGGTTGAAATTTTAGGAAAAAAGATAATGAAATACTTCGTTGCAGAAATGACCGAGATGAGTGATGACTCTTTAAAAGTAAGATATTTAAAACGTGTTCCTGGCGCGCAACATTTTTTTTCACGTGGACCTCACCGAATATGATTTGGAAAAAAAAGACATTGTGTTTAAGCTTCCCAATCCAAGTAACTTAACTGGATCTTCCAGACAACGCCAAAAATTAATTTTCGGGGTTGACTTAAGTAGTTATCGTGTGCAATGAACATTTTTTTGAAAAAACCATTTGTTGATATTATTTTCAAGTGAAAAATTAAATCTGAAAATAAAATAAAAAGTTCTTTATTTATTCTTCTTGCTTCGAAGATAAAAAATTGTTCAAAAATAGAGAATTCCGAGGTAGAACCAGGCACGGACCAAGATACAAACACCCTAGGGCCAAGGTAAAACACCATGCTGTACCTTGGTCCCAAAAAACTTTTATCATTCAATCACAAAAAAAATATTGTAAACTTTAAAATAAATTTTGTTAAAAAATTGCATTTGATACATGAGATACGAAAGAATTAAAATTCACCTTCAGCATTACCGGCTGAAACAAAATGATTAAACTAAAAATCAAAATGTCAAATTAGGTCCGAGGTACAGCACCTTCCCCTACTTATTTTGAGGTAGCGTGCTAGCCTGCTGAGCTCAAGATCGCAAGTTCGAAACCCGGCAGATCCTCTTATGTTTTTTTTTTATCTGGGAGGTAAAAAACCAAGAATATTAACTCCACTTCTCTTCAAGAGCACGCTGTGTTCTTGAAGTGATGATCCCGAACCTGTACGATGTCAGGTATTAATTCCCCTCTAACCTAGGTAACAAAATCTAACTAGGCAAAATTTAGGATTTCCGCCGTAGCGTGGGGCTCATGTTCACTAGAGCAACAAAAGGATATGACCTCATAGTTAAAGCCCGGACATGAGTAACAATAACTATATTTATTTATTTATTTTATAATAATTTTTTACTTTTTCGATTCTAATGACTATGTATTTATTGTTTTTAAGACATAATGTTAATGCTTTTATTCACCTTATTGTTATTTTTGTATATGTTGAGGAAACGTTGTAACATTAAATAAGAGTTTACCCAGCACTTAACTTTCTTATTTTATTTATTTTATTATTCCTGACGTTTCGAGAGTTCGCTCATTTTCACATGTGTATACAATATAAAAATACACAAATATATAAAAATTAAAAGAGGGCGCCGGTAGCTCAGTGATATGCGTGCTTGACTTCTGAGCTCAAGGTCGTGGGTTCGTAGCCCGACCGAGGCCCTTAGTTTATTTTATCTGGGAGGTAAAATAAACTTAAGCACGCCGTCCTTCGGATGGGACGTTAAGCGATGGTCCCGAGCCTGTACGATGTCAGGTACTCGTTAAAGACCCCTACCCTAGATAAATAAAAATTTAGGGTAGGCAAAAATTTAGGACTCCCATAGTAGAGTCGGGCTCATGTCCACCAGAGTGACGAAAGAGCTCTCTGGTAGTAGGCGATATGACCTCGTAGTTAAAGCCCGGGCATGAGTCATAAAACCTAACCTAACCTAAAAATTAAAATTAACATTCATTTCACATTTAATTATATTCAAGCATTGCATGCATTTCAAGAAAAATTAAAGTAAGTATGACATGCATGCAATGCTTGAATATAATTAAATGTGAAATGAATGTTAATTTTAATTTTTATATAGGAATAACACCTGTGAAAATGAGCGAACGCTCGAAACGTCAGGAATAATAAAAGAAGGAAGTTAAGCGCTGTGTAAACCCTTACTTATAGTTATTTTTTTCCTTTCTCAAAAGAATTTTAAATTTGAGAAATGAGATTTTATATTCTCACTGCACCATTTTGTGGCGAGTCCTTAGCGTTCCAAGGCAGGAAGGCGTGCAATTCTTGGCAACACTGCATCCCTACAACTTTAACCAGCCCTTCTTCCCAGTTGCAACTACTCTATAGTAGTATATTTCGTTCCTCATTCCTAAGCTAGTTAACTTATTTTAAGCTTTGATGTTAGTGTGAGTGAATCTTTTTGTCCTTTTGGTTGATGAACCAATGTCGTTTGAGAGTATGTAAGCATTTCATAGATATAATATGTATCGTAACGAATATCTTGCTTTAAAATAGAAAAAACAAAAAAAAAAAAACAAAGAAAAACATTGAAATAGAGAATAAAAAATGAGAAAAAGTTGTATCTTTCTCGTGAGCTTAAAGAACTTGAAACTAGGATTATAAAGATGAAGCATATTTTAAAGGTCGAGACAAAGTAAAAGTAAACTTAGAAAGGAGCTTAAGGCCAAAATGAAGTCTTTTTTTTTATGGTAATAGACCTGTTTCTTATTTATTTTACGCCTTGGACTCCTGGAAAATAACATAATAAAAATGAACTTTTTTTTTTTAAAGTTTATTATAACTTTTTCAAAGTCTTATTTATCACTCATAAAAATAAGATTCACAAAACAAAAGTAACAATAATTAAATAAAAAATATCTGGCGTGGTCTTTTTTTTTAAGAAAAATAATTTCTCTTGACAATATAGAGTTGAAATGATTTTAATCATATTTGGAATACAATTATGTATAGAATACTAGTCTCGTATTATGTGCAAGGTAATGGCTGGCTACTCAGCTGGTATATGCTAGGCAACGGCCGGCACTCAGCTAGTATGTGCTAGGCAACGGCCGGCACTCAGCTAGTTTGTGCTAGGCAACGGCCGGCACTCAGCTAGTATGTGCTAGGCAACGGCCGGCACCCAGCTAGTATGTCCTAGGCAACAGCTCGGCACTTAGCTAGTATGTGCTAGGCAACGGCCGGCACTCAGCTAGTATGTGCCAGGCAACGGCCGGCACTCAGCTAGTATGTGATAGGCAACAGCTCGGCACTTAGCTAGTATGTGCTAGGCAACGGCCGGTACTCAGCTAGTATGTGCTATGCAACGGCCGGCACCCAGCTAGTATGTCCTTGGCAACAGCTCGGCACTTAGCTAGTATGTGCTAGGCAACGGCCGGCACTCAGCTAGTATGTCCTAGGCAACAGCTCGGCACTTAGCTAGTATGTGCTAGGCAACGGCCGGCACTCAGCTAGTATGTCCTAGGCAACAACCGGCAACTTCAACGCTATTTCATACAACACCCAATTGTGCAATCTTTGGTACGTTGTAGCTCTGTTTGTATTATTCCTATCTCAATTCTGAAATCAGTTGGCTGCCGGAAATTTCATAAGAAACATGTTTTGTAAGTCAATTGTTCGATAGGACTAGCCGTTTTCGTGTAAATTAACCGAAAGTCCAAAAAAAGGGTTCCGAGACGGTTAGTGGCTTGTATGACCTAAACCCATCAAAATAATGTTTATAAAAATGCTTATTTACAACCTATATTTGAAGAGAATTTTGACTGACAATAATATAAACGTGAAATACTTGGAGACACAGAGCACGCCGATCTTGAGATGGAACTTTGAACGATGGTTCCCTGCTTGTACGGTGACTCGTTAAAGATCTCCTATTCAATACAGGCAAAATTAAGACCTCCCACAGTAGAGTCAGGCTCATGTCCACCAGAGTGACCAAAGAGCACTCTGTTAGTAGGCGATATGACTTCTTAGTTGAAGCCCGATTTTTGAGTCACAATAATTAAATATTGCCAATATTTTTCCAAGCATAATTGCCTTTAAAATTGGACTTTAGTGCTTTAAAGGAGCCTTTAAATGATTTGTTTAGTAGGTAATTATTGTTATTGATGAGGTGGCCTAAAGGGACTTAAGTGTCTTAAAGGGTCTTTGATAATCATTTATAATAAACAGTTTGCCTGAACCCCTTATTCCAGAGGTATGAAGGAAATATTCTGACAGTAAAAAAAAAAAAAAAAATTGGAAAGAGACGGATTTTGATGTGGCTTGTTTCCTGATGACATGGCGTAATCCCCAGTGGAACAAAGATGCATCGCGTGCCTTAGTTTAATGGCTGGTCTTAGGATGGCGTGCCCACGTCTGGGACCAGCATCCGCTACCATCATCCAACATCCTGACAGCGAGGTATAGCCCAACCTAGCAATCATTGTTAGGACAACAATCTCTCTAATGGGAAAAGTGTGCTGCTAATACTAGTATGATTCAGACCAAGATGGATTTGAACTGTTTACGCGTCAATATCATTACTAGGGCTCGGATTTATATGCATTTGTATATTCGTTTCTATGCTTCACACATCAGTTATGTAGTTTTTAAAACGTGTTTTGGGCCGAAAGGAATCAATTAAAGCAACTTTTATTTTGCTTATTTTAGGAAAATGCATATTTTTGCTGCATATAAAAAAAAAAAAAAAATTTCATGAAGTTTTTAGAAAATTATTCAGGTATTGTCAGTTGACGTGAGTACCTGCACCGATGTGCAAATACAACATGCATCGCGTAAATACTTGTTCACTAACTCACTCGTTTTACTCTTTGGTTTTGGCATCTTTCCGTAGACTGAACTGAAATAATTGCGATTGTTTACTTTGTTTGGGAATTAAAGCAAGGGGAGGAGATTTTCAGAATTTGAACACCCATCAAACTTCAGAAAATTAAAGCCTCGGCTTTTCTTGGTGTTCTGCGTGTCTCACTCAGCATTAATTCTTTTTCGGCTCTAAACTTTTTCCTTCAAAAAATGAAAAAAAATTGGCGCAACATAATATGCAGTTAAAATATGCAACAACCACTGAAATATGCAGACATATGCAAAATAAAAGCTGCTTTAATTTTTGGTCCAAAACATGTTTTAAAAGTCATATTAGTGATGTACGAAGCAGAGATAAAAATATGCAAATGCATTAACATCCGAGCCCTAATTATCATTATTATATTATATATGTTTAGGTTTTATGACTCATGTCCAGGCTTTAACTACGTGGTCATATCGCCTACTACCAGAGAGCTCTTTCGTCACTCTGGTGGAAATGAGCCCTACTTGAATAAAAAATATTTGTAGTGGGTTCAAATCTAATCGTTATGTTAAGAGTTCAACTGTTTGAGCTCATTTTGTTGGGTTATAAAGATCGAAATTAGACATTTTGTATCTCTACTAGGCTTTATTTATGGTTCAAGAATGAGAAGCTGGCATACTCGTGCGATATTACTTCTTAGGCAGAACAAAAAATTGTCATTGAAACCACAGACTGAAACCAGAATTGTGTTTATTCGAATGCGCATTGCGGGAAGGGAGAGGGGATGTAATTATTTTAATTAAAAATAGAGAATTCAGATTCCTTCCTCTTGAGGTTACATTTTGAGACAAAAAAGCAGCCACAAACACTGCTTAAAGTTTGTTAGCCACAAACTCTACTTGATTACAGTTTGTGTCTATGTGAATAATTTTCGTATTGAATGGTTTTCTTTTATAAATAAGTAATAAACAGATATCAGTCCAACATATTATTTAATTTACTAATTTCAGGTGATCTGTCATAATTAAACATTCTAACTAAATATATATAAACTAGGAACTTTTTTTGAAAATGGATCTCTAAAGTTTACAAGCTGTTGTAATTAACAGTTGAAATATGTTAATTCTTCATATACTCAGACACAAAATTGTAAGCATGTACAATTTGTGGCTGACAAACTGTAAGCAGAGTTTGTGGCTGCTTTTTTGTCTCAAAATGTAACCTCAAGAGGAAGGAATCTGAATTCTCCTTTTTTAATTAAAATAATTACACCCCCCCCCCCCCCCCCCCTTCCCGCAATGCGGATTCGAATGAACACAATTCTGGTTTCAGTCTGCGGTTTCAGTGACAATTTTTTGTTTTGCCTAAGAATATACGTACGAATATGTCTGCTTCTCAGATGTACTTATTTATTGTAAATTTTGACTAGAATTGTTTTATGACGCATGCCCGGGCTTTAACTACGAGGTCATATCGCCAACAACCAGAGCGCTCTTTCGTAACTCTGGTGGACATGAGCCCGACTCTACTACAGGAGTCCTACATTTGGCCTACCCTAAATTTTTATTCACCTAGGGCAGGGGTCTTTAACGAGTATCTGAAATCGTACATGCTCGGGACCATCACGTAACGTCCCATCCGAAGGACGGCGCGCTTAAGCTTATTTGACCTCCCAGATAAAATAAACTAAGGGCCTCGGTCGGGTTTCGAACACAAGTTCTTGAGCTCAGAAGGCAAGCACGCATACCACTGAGTTACCGGCGCCCTCACAGTGATTATATAGAAAAAGTCGGTGAATCTCATAACGATATGAAATATTATATTATCTGGCGTGATCCACCGACAACGTTTTATTGTCGTTTTTCACAACTATTCAATGAAGATCTGCATTAACTTTTGTCTGTTTTTCACTATGAAAACCGACATTTACTTTTTCTTGTTCATGGCTTGTGCTAATGTTAATGGAGGCTCTAATGACTTCCTTTCTTCAGAGCACATTTTAGTCCTCAACCCACCAGATAGACCAGTAAAAAAATTTTACTGCCGGTGTGTGATTCAGGTCAATAGTGGTTTAAAAGTTAAAATTTGGATCGTTTTTTCAGTAGCAATCTTGCAAGATGGTGGATAGAATCCTTGCTCTTCATGTAGAATCTCCTTAAGCCTCAGGCCTCCAAAGTCAATGGGGCCCGCTTCATATCGCCTACTACCAGAGCGTTTTTTCGTCGCTCTGGTGGATATGAGCCCGACTCTGTGGAAGTCCTAAATTTTGCCTATCTAGGTTTATTCATTTAGGATAGAGGTCTTTAACGAGTACCTGACATATCACAGGCTCAGAACCATCGCTTAACGTCCCATCCGAAGGACGACATGATCAACATTTTTCACTTCTCAGATAAAAAACCCAAAGGCCGGGTTTCGAACCCGCAATCTTGAGTTCAGTAGTAGCTCACAGTGTCTGTGATATAACTTATAACTCCTATTAGAATGATTGTATCAATTTGAAACCCAGCCGAGGAAGCCGTCCTTTGGATAGGACGCTAAGCAAAGGTCTCGAGGTCGAATGATGTCATGTACTCGTTAAAGACACAGTGAATAAAAATTTAAGTTACACAACAGTTAGGACTCCCATAATTGAGTCAATCTCACCAGAGGATGAAAGAGCGCTCTGGTAGTTGGCAATAATACGATATTTTCGTGTCGATATATTCCTTACTTCGGCTGAGGTTTTTGTTTCAAGTTGCCCAACTAATCCCCCATTTCCTCTTGGTCGATTTGACTGAAAATCAATAGTTGTCGAGAGTTATCATGCTTATAGAGAGACAAGAAATTTTTTATTTCCTTCGCTGTACGCAGTTTGGGGAAAGTTATTTAATTGCTTGGGAATTCGATGTTGAGTTTTCAATAGAATTTCCATAACTTCCGAACCCCTGATTCCGAAAATAAAAATAAAATATTCCTGTCTATGTGAGTTTGTGAAAATGATAAATCCTAATAGAATGAATGTTTCGACACATATTATTATAGGTGTATCCAGAACCCCATATGGTTATATATAGGTTAGGTTAGGGTTTATGACTCATGCTCGGGCTTTAACTACGAGGTCATATCGCCTACTACCAAAGCACTCTTTTGTCACTCTGGTGGACATGAGCCTGACTCTATTGTGGGAGTCCTAAATTTTACCTACCCTAAATTTTTATTCACCTAGGGTAGGTATTTAAAGAGTACCTGACATCGTACAGGCTCGGGACCATCGCTTAACGTCCCATCCGAAGGACGGCGTGCTTAAGTTTATTTTACCTCCCAGATTAAAAATAGAGAAAAAAGTATATATGTGATGAAGCCATAGCAGAACTTTCTTATAACTGTCTCTACTGTCATTACAAATCCTTGAATCCTGTAATTCCGTTAAAAATACGACCTACAGATATATAAATATATTATAGATATATACTAACAGATATGTGAATTCACGTGGATATGAAAAATGTTGTTCTAGGAACTGTGTCACATCACCCGTATAGTGTAGTGTCTAACTGAACACAGTGATCGCATCTGAAACCTTTTACATAACTTCCCCACTACGTTGTATAACTGGTGAAATAAGACAAAGAAAACAAACTATTTTCAATTCTTCTTTTTCATTTGCCTTATCAAGGGAAGAGCACAAAAAATGGGATTTCATGCCAGGAAGAGAAAGACTAATCCCATTAAAGGGAATAGGGTAAATCTCCGGGTAGGCAGAAAGAGCCTCATCCCTTTCTGAGCTAGAACTACCATCTGGGAGGCCCATCCCTTTCTGGGCTTGAACTACCATCCAATCCTTGAAGTCAGCTTTATTGGACCTAATGAATCACTCCTAGACTCCTTCTAACCCCCCCCCCCCCCCCCCCCCCCCCACATGGTCTTTAACCGCACGTAATAAAAGTTAATTTACTTCAAACCACTAAAAAGTTTATTTGAAATTTAATTATCATCAATTATAAATGAGTGCCATTTGGAAAGAGACCAACTCAATATATATGGTAACTATAAAATTATAATTATATATTATAATTCCCAAGTTATACGAAGTATAGATGAAGTAATCACCTAAGTAATGTGATCAATCTGATATTTTCTGTGTATGTGTGTGTGTTCACAATAGTTTGTTATTATGGCTCAGGCCCGGGTCATATCACCTACTACCAGAGCGCTTTTTCTTCACTGTGGTCGACATGAGCCCGACTCTACAATGGGAGCCCTACATTTTTATTCACCTAGGGTGGTAGGGATCTTTAACGAGTATCTGATCGAACTTGAGCTTAGTAAGCAAGCATGCATATCACTGAGCTACCGGCACCCTCTATTTGTACACAATAACTCTCGATAGACTGAATGTATCGACACGAAATTGTGTATTTGCATCCAGAAAGTCGATAACACCTATTGATTTTCAATTAGCGAATATAACTTTAAAATTATTTACATTGAACAAAATCAACAAACAGTTATTTTTTTTTATTTTTATTTTTTTGTCTTAATGTTGGTAGCAACTGTTGGTATGACCCAACAACCAGCTACCAAGAGGACTTCATTGAATGTGGATGTCTTGATTGGCATGAGAGAGGAAGGCCACCCAGCGGTAGCTCCTCTGGGCGAAATTAAAAACAATGAATATTATGGTTATTATCAATGAATGGGGATATTATGATTTTGTTTCAAGTGGGGGGTTGTAATTTGGGATTATATTAAGTCATGGCTCCACCTCCTCTTCAATCTCCTGGGAGGATTTTGTGGCAAGTGTGGTGAAGAAAATGAGTGGATGTATGGATTTGGGTGTGAATGCAATTTGCTGTGGAAACGTCTGTAAAGGTCCTGAATTGTGTCGTGTACTGTGTTTATCATGAGGTCATTGTGAAGTGTTCTGTTACTTACGTATGGTGGGCATTGTGTAATGAGTCTGAGTGTCTTTGACTGGAAAACCTGGATATGTTTCAAGTTATAGATTATAGATCAAGTTATAGATATAGATTTTAGCCGAACCGTGGATTTGCGAGCCATACATCCAGAGTGGCTTAAGTAGAAATGCTTAGCAGTTACGCTTTTGTGTTAAGAGTAATTTTGAATGTCTGTACAGAAGATAATAAAGCATTTTAAATCGCATAAACAGTTATAACTTAAAAAATGAGCTGAGCAATAAATTTTAAAATATATAAATAAAAACAAAAGTAAAATTAAAATATATTACGATATCTAAACGAAAACTAAGTATAACTAAACAGAACCTACACCATGAGCGAACAAAAGGTTTCATATTGTGACTCGCTTTGTTGTTACGTCACATTTAGTTCTAGCGTTATATATTTACTTAATTATAGCATAAAAAAACTTACTGATAATGTATATATGTCAATACAGGCCCTGAGGAAGGCACACTCAGTTCCGAAAGCTTGGCAGAAATTATACGAGTTTGTTTTATCGACCACCTGTTTTATCTGAGAGGTGAAAAAAGCCTCATCTCTCCCCTTTCATATTACATCGCTCGTCAATCCTTCTCTAATTTATACCTTATTTATTCTTAATTGTCAGAGGATGTAACTCTCGCAGATGCAGTCGCAGAATCCGAACTTTCTGGCCAACGTTCTTCCCATTGTGTCTCTATACATTCCTGGATAATGTCCTTGCAACGCTCTGGATCTGAACTGTCCGCCATCTCATCTTTTAGGGAGTAAGAACTCATCGTATCTGTTCCCAAAGGCATATTGTGTCTACAGTAAGTACGAGGCAACTGCACCATCCACTGTGTCGAGTGCACCTTGCGCCTGTGCAACGTCACTCATCTCTGTTTGTCGAGGGAGCTCGGGATCAGGCTAGTGCTTAAGTAAGGTTATGCCGGGTCTCGGGCGACCACCGGTGGAACACTGGATAACCGGTCTCCGTCATCAGCCGCCGCAGATCCAGTCAAACAATTCCACCCTGGCCTGGTCATAGAGTGGGCAATCGAGGACCACGTGTTCTGCAGGCTCGATGCCCCCACATGAACAATTTGGGTTGTTCTTCCTCCTAAAGAAAAAAGAGTTTGAAGTTAATGTCTCCGTGACCTGATAATATCTGGGACCGGTGGTCAGGCTGTACCCACATCGAGTCGAGGCAACTGCACCATCCAAGATCAAATGTGTTTTGGAAGCTCCTGCTAGCATCTGTAGCGTTTGCGTATATCTGAAAAATTCTGTGCTTTTCAACAATTTGTACTTTGATTGGTATTCAGTTTCATGTAAATGTGTATTTTCAAAAAAAACCCCAAAAAAAAAGCATACATCGCAAATTAAAAAAAAAAAGACTATACCAACATACTAATGATTGCACAAACTATAGGGATAAAAATAAAGGTATTAAAGAACCAAAAACTGCACTAGCACAACATTGCATCAATATGAATCATAAATTTGATTTTGAAAATACTGAAATAGTTCATAATGAATCAAATAGCCTAAAAAGAAAATGCATTGAAGCTTTGTATACAGCTGACAATATTGATAGTACTATAAACTTCAAATCAGACTCGAAAAATTTAAATAATTACTATTCGGACACCCTCAATATATTTAAAAACCAATAAATTTTAAAAAAATACATATTTAAAAGAAAATAATAATCGAAATAAGGTTGAGTTGAACAGTTGTGAAATCGATGATTACCTTCGTATTAGGTTACCTAAGATTGTTTTAATGTCCAAATGGGGTTCTCAAATAAAAAAAACTTTTTTGGTAAAAATTGAATTATTATGAAGTAATATTATATGTTTTTGGGATTATGGTTGTAGTAGTGAGTATTTGAGATGATACATTAGTTTAAATTTTCTAGGTGAATGATGTTTTAGGATTTTGAAAAAAATTTGACGAGACGTACTTTACTAGCTAAAGTTAATTTTTTAATAACAATGATGATAATGTTAGGTAAGTAGTTATTTGATGTATCTAATTATAATAATATATAGGTATAAAATTAATGTTTTAACCTGAATTAATTTAAAAATAAAATTTAAGGAATTATATCATAATTTTCAGATGTGAACTTGATGTCTTAAGGACGAAATATTGTACTACATATTATGAAAACAAAAATTAAATAAAGAAAATAAATTGAAAATGTTGAGACTAAAATGGCTTTAAATATGATACCTGCAATAAAATGCATACAACGTTTTGACAAAGGAAATATGCTTGGGGCAACATTCTGGATGGAAATAGATGAAATTGACCAGTAATAATTCAAGTAAAAACAAGACAAATGTGTTGTGTTTAATTCAAAGGAAAATATGGTCGGGTGTCAGAGGAGAGTAGAAAGGGTTTAGAATGACATAGACAATGGTGTGTGTGAAGAGATGGGAGGTCTTGGAAGGGGGCAGAATAATGTACCTGGGGAGACAAAGAGATCAAAGAAAGAGTGAAGGGTGGTTGGATAGATCAAAGAACGCTGTCCTGGACACTCACATCAGACAAGAGAGAAGTCACGGTCCAGGAGAACCATTAAGTAAGCACAGATGATCTCAGATAACCAACTCCTGTAGAGCATCTACATGGGTGAATACATAACTCAGTGGTATGCGTGCTTGCCTACCCGGTCTAAGCGGTTATGTTTTTTATTTGGGAGGTGAAAAAATCTTGGGGATTCTCTCCTTCGGTTTGGAAGTTAAGCGATGGTCCCAAGCCTGTACGATTCAGGTACTTGTTAAAGACCCCTACCTAAGTATGCAAAGTTTATGACACCCACTCTACAGCCGGGCTCATGTCCACCATAGCGAAGAAACGGTACGTATACCGAAAAGCAAAATATGTTTTTTTTTTTTGTTTTTTTTTGTCTTTTATTTATAAAGATACAACTGTTGCTAGGGTACAAAAACCAGCGTCTATGATGGTATTGATAATTGCGTGAAGGGCTTGTGAGAGGAAAGCCACCCAGTGGTAGGTCCTCGGGACGAAAATTTGTCTTAATTATTAGGACAAGAACAGAAAAAAATAAAATAAATAAATAAAATAATTAAAATACACAATTTTTTTGTCAAACTTCACTATATATTCTCAAATACTCAACTAGTTTCGCCGTGCTAAGGCATTTTCAAGAGTCACTTATAAACAGTTTATAAGTGACTCATGATAATGCCTTAACACGGCGAAACTAGTTGAGTATTTGAGAATATATAGTGAAGTTTGACAAAGAAATTGTGTATTTTAATTATCTATTCCTAGAATGGAGCTTCACGAAGTAAATATGGAAACCATAAATTATTTAAATAAAATAAGAAAATAAATAAAATAAAATGAATAAATAAAAAGGAATTGAAGACAATTTTGATGGATGGATAAGAGAGATGATAAAAGTAAAGGAAAATGATGTGAAAAAAAAAAAAATTTAAGAACAAATATGATTCAAGGTGGCAGTAAGTCGCGGTTCCATCTTCTCTTCAACCTTCGTGGGGGATTTTGTGGTAAGTGTTGTGAAGGTTGTCCCAATATGTCGTTTTAGAACCCATTCTTACTTTCTTATACCTTAGCCCAGTCCGCAGGTATGGAAAAAGGGGCGTTACAAAAGTGTATATATGTGTGTATATGTTGATACCAAGATGGGAAAAACCGAGTTTGCTAACAAGGCCGACCTTGGCAGCCATAAGTTGTCCCGAAGTCAGTGTTGTTAGCAAAATCGGTTTTTTCATCTTGGTACCAACATATACATATAAAAAAAATAAAATCTTGTACCGCACCTTTTGCAAGATACAATGTGTCTACGGACTGGACTACCTGTAGTATAATGAAGTATTGTAATCCTGCGAAAATTCGAGGTCGAGATTTTAACGGATTTTCACGTTTTAAGGTCTCCTGAGTACGTTTTGACCATTTTCGCGATGATATCTGCCTGTGCGTGTATCTGTGTGTATGTGGGACTGGCATTACTGGGTTATACCCAGTCACTTTCAGAGTGATATTATACAATGAAAAAAAGACCAATATGAGGGGGAGAGTGATCGATGAAAACATGGATAATATAAGAAAATCCTGATGTTTCACATATGGTAATCGGTTTTGGATAAGCATAATGATCTAGAAGTTGGACATTGTCGAGAGAGACAAAATACCAATAGAATAACAATGTATGGGGAATAAAGGATTGAGTGTTCAATGGTTTAGAAAACCACAATCACCTTTTTAGAGGTTTAGGATGTTTTTTTTTTTTTTTTTTTTTTGTTGATCCGATTTAGTTGCAGGTTTTCTCCTGCCGGTTCATAAAACACATTCTGAGGTCGGAGTCAGACAACAGTTTCCCAGCCCATTAGTTCCAAATGACCGCGGGGCCTCCCCCTCACATATTTTTAGAGACCCCTCTCTCACCCCTGAGATAAAATATGATGCGACCCGCCCCCCACACCGGACACCGCCAGCTGAGCGGTCACTCTGCACCACGGATTAATAAATCAATTAGTGAGGATGGTTTATAGAGCCATCCTAGTCTCTATTTCTATAGGATTTAGCCCGAATATTCTGTACCATGGGGCAGGATTATGGACCAAATTGAATTTTTTTTTTCGCTCTAATGAGAATGTTGAATAAACTTCTGTATACAAACCAAAAAAAAAAAGGATGTATATTTGTTATTCATTAATCCTTGTTTAAGTCAAATATGTACTACTTTTTTTCTCCCAGTCTAAATGTATATATACCTAACTTCAACTGAATATGGAAAGTATTTCTTACAAGAAGATTAGACAGGCGGGAACGGCGATCGCCTAGGGCGCCTCGATGTTAGGGGCACAAGAGTTGTTGACACTTTGACCTTGATTGAAAGAATTGAAAAAAAAACGAATACTTGCGACTTATTCACGAACTTGTGGATTGCGTTACGCATACTTTTAACCATTCCAGTATCAGTAGCCAGTTGCGAAAGGAGTTTTAGCAAATTGAAATTAATAAAAACATATTTAAGATCAACTATGACACAAGAAAGACTCCATGCTCTTGCTGTTCTTGCAATAGAAAACGAACTGGCCAACAACATAAATTTCAAGGATGTAATTGAAGAATTTGCTAATGCTAAAGCCCGAAAAATACAATTGAATTTTTCCAAAAATTGATACAATTTGATGTATTTCTATCATTTTTTCAGATATATTATGATAATATATGATGTTTTTATAATTTTTTATATATAATATACCTATGTACTATATAAAATATATATATATATTTTTTTTTATATAATAAATTTAAACCTTAAACATTTTTTTTATAAAGTTTTATTTTTTAATTATTGAAATTTTCTCTCCTTACAAGAGGGCGCAAGGTAGATTTTCGCCTAGGGCACTGATATATGTAGCGGCGGGGCTGATTAGACAAAGTACCTTGCCTTTTTTTTTTTTTTACATCCTCATCTACCCGATGTATAGGAGAAGGTAGCCAAAAATTCAAAAAATTTATATGTATTTCAGGAATCCATTGAGGACGACACATTATTTCTCTGCGAAATCGGTCTAAAGGAAAAGGGAGATCAGAGAACGGGAGCTCGCCTCAAAAACGCTAATAAAAACCCATTTAATGAATGTATCAATACAAAATTTTGTATGAGTATTCAGAAGCCTTTTAGTCAAATATTATGTTTACCCAAAATTGGTCGATTGGTTTGGATGGAGTGCGAAAACTTTTTAAAAGTGTATTTTCGCTTACGATATTTTGGAACGTTTTTACGTATACAGAGAACCAATCACCAAAAATATCGAATTTATTTCCGTTAAACTATATAACATAGTAATTGAATAATTTTGTATACGTAAAATAGCTCACACATATCTTATTCTGGGATGTTTATTTGTCTTAAAAAAGCCCTTACGGTTTTTATCTGGGAGTTGGAAAAAACATGGGCATGCCGTCCTACGGATGGGAACTTAAACGATGGTCCGAGTCTGTCGTTAAAGACCCTTACCCTAGGCAAACAAAAATTAAGCTTAGGTAAAATTTAGCATTTCCATATTAGAGTCGGACTTTGGTAGTAGACGTCGTAGTTAAAGTCCGGGCATAATAACTAACATTTCTTTTTTTTAACGTCCAACAATGTAAGAGAGAGGACGGTGTAGCTCATTTTTATTTTGCCACCACATGGGCCGGCTACATTTGCGGAATTATTTATTAATCATTTAAAATTCTCTCCAGACGGGATTCGAACCCGCATCCGTTGTGAGTCCATGGATCCAAAACCCTACGCTCTAGCTCCATGGCCCCAATAACTAACTAAAAATAGCTTATGAATTATATACGTCAACCGATATTGAATCTTTGAATAGAGAAGCAGACAACTTCAATAAGGTCTTATATTTTTATTTAAAAAAAAAAAAAAGTTCAGGGAAATATTCTCAATATTTAGGGAAAGTTTTTGAATAGAAAATAGGGAAAAGAGGGTAAGATAAGGAAGAGATAAGTTGTGGTGCTAATTATCTGAAAGAGCAGTATCCTGTGTTGGCTTGGCTCCTAATCATGTTATAAATCCAGGAGAGTTGCTATCAGTCCCCAGCTTGGGGCGAACTTCACTCCAACTCCGATCACAGGCCACAAATAGCTTCTTTATGTTAATTGTCTCCTACCACTTTCCAGACGTTCTCCTTCGTCCTCTGGAGATGTAATAGCGCTTGCTGAACTCCGTATGTCTCCAGAGAAGGGGAGAGTAGCATTGACAGTTTTCTAATGGTCAGTTTGTGTGGATTCGTATTCTGATGGAACAGCCGCACGAATAAGCCGGATCAATCATATCTACCTCCAAACCCTCTTCGAATTGATCCTTGGTCGGCTTCCGATCTAACAGCGCTAGATGGACTCCGTAGGTCTGCACATACTAGTTCGGTGAATGGGAGAGTAGCATTGTCTGTTTTCTAACGGTCAGTTTGTATAGATTCGTATTCTGATGGAACAGCCGCACGAATAGGCCGGATCAATCATACCTACCTCCAAACCCTCTTCGAATTGATCCTTGGTCGGCTTCCGGTCTAACAGCGCTAGATGTACTCCGTATGTCTGCACATACTAGTTCGGTGAAGGGGAGAGTAGCATTGACTGTTTTCTAATGGTCAGTTTGTGTGGATTCGTATTCTGATGGAACAGCCGCACGAATAAGCCGGATCAATCATACCTACCTCCAAACCCTCTTCGAATTGATCCTTGGTCGGCTTCCGATCTAACAGCGCTAGATGGACTCCGTAAGTCTGCACATACTAGTTCGGTGAAGGGGAGAGTAGCATTTACTGTTTTCTATCGGTCAGTTTGTGTGGATTCATATTCTGATGGAACAGCCGCACGAATGATTCGGATCAATCATACCTACCTCCAGTCGTTGTTCCAATGACTCTTTGGTCGGCTTCAGATCTAATAGCGCCTGTTGGTCTCCATTTGCACATCAATACATAAACGGTCATTAAAATCAGTGAATTCTATCAAATTCGATTTGGCATTTATGGTATATGAAGTATAAGGGAAGTTATATAATCGGTCAGAAATTTGATGCGGAGTTTTTAATAGAATTTCAAGTTTGCGACCTCCAAATTCCAAAAAAAAGTCTGTCAGTTTGTTAACACGATAACTTCCGATTGAATGAATGTATCAACCCGAAATATCATATGTGAAACCAGAACCTTCTAAGGACAACATCCATAAATTTTAAGCGAAAATGACCAAAGGAAAGGGGAGAGGTTTAACTCAAAAACTCTAATAACTGTAGTTGTAATGAATTTCTGGACACAAAATTTCATATGTAAATTCAAATCTTCATAAGGACAGCACTTATTAATTTTTAGCGGAATCGACCAAAGAGGAGGGCTCAACACCATAATCCCAATAACTGCCTACGTAATCAACTTATCAACACAAAATTTAGTGTGAGGATTTAGAAGCTCATTATATAATTGAGGTGAATTATTACTTCGGCACCTTACAATGCTCATTGTAAACCCCTTTTCCGGCAGTTGGACATACTTCTGGTTCCATGCCAGTACATCATGACTTGTCTTACCAGTCTGGACAGAAGTGAAGAAGCACAACCAACTCATGAATATGGTCTTAGGGACGGCAACTATAATGTATTTAATGTCCTTCCCCACTTCTTGAAGTCAATAGATACAATAAAAAAATTTAAATTTTAACTATAAATGTTTATGCTAGAGGAAACCCTTTACACTGAAACGGAAATTTATTCTCATTGTTCAAAAAGAATAATATAATCACAATAAAAGAAAAAAATCGTGTTTCATATCCAAAGAAAATTATTTAATACAATGTTTTCATTTTTCTTTTTGTGCAGAGTTCCTCCACACCTTAAAGTTCAGTTGAATGTACGTTATTTTTTTATTTATTTATTTATAATTTTTTATTTATTTAGACTGTTTTAAATATTAATTTATAATTGATTAATCTATATATGTATATAGGTATATTATTTTTCATATATTGTTATAGTTTTCTTTCTTTTCTATATTTAGCACATTGGGACCTGATGATGGGACGTAAGAACGTCCCGAAACATTGATGGAATAAAGACACTTCTGAAGAATTTTTTTGAAAAATAGTTATCTTAATTTTTATTAAATTGAAAAATGTGTCTACTTCTTATGAACGTATCTTGTATTAATTTTTTTATACATTCTCATATATTTTTAAGTATTTATTTATTCAGTTTTTATTAATTTAATTTTACTTTTTTTAATAGTTTTGTTATTACTACTAATCATAGATGTGTTAGACTCAAATAGTTATAAATCTAATTTATAAACTATCTTAATGTATAAATTCTTTTGAAGTATCCTATTACCATGTATTGGTCTTATGGAAATAAAATTTATTATTATTATTATCAAAATTCCACATCACCGGCTGAGTAGGACTGAGCCAAGTCATATAATTATGCCATTAAAAATATATAATCAATTTATATCAACAATTTATTTTATGACATTAGAGATTTTTTTAACTGTGATAATTTTTAAATTATAATGTTATTTATGTATTATAGGTAGGTGATTTTTTGTTTAGTTTTAAGTTCAATTATTTCATTTCATAGGTTGATTTGAATATAAATAATTCAACTATTCATTATTGTTTTTTTATTATTTCTTCATGGGTATAAATTTTTCGCAAATCCAATTTCCATAGGATTCTCTAAGGACAGCGGAGAATACCATTATTATATTGAGTTAGCGAAGGGTCAGTTTCTCTCAACTTAATTTATTATTAATTACCTGGTGAATAAGTGAACCTGTTCTATCCAATCAGGGAGTTGGGAGACTCGACCATAATAGGAACCCTTCTCTAGAACAAAGACTCGAGGGGGGGAGAGAGAGAGTTGAGCCAATAAGAACGTCTTGTCTAACTCCCTAGAGTTGGGTGGTAATGAACACTGCCAACTGGAACCCGACACATACATTGTTCAACAAGAACAAAGATACAATAGATAAACAACACTCAGGTTGTTTAAGGCAGGTACCACTTCGGCAAAGAGAGGGAGGACACATGAAAAAAAAAACATGTCAACTTTTGTTAAAAAAAAAAAAAAAAGGAAACAACTCATGAGAACAAAAGTACATTGTTTTATAAATATAAAAAAAAGGCAATTTATCATTTTAGAGAAAACAGGTACATAATATATTTCTTTATTATTAAGTGTAATAAGACATAATATCTATAATAATAGTGTTATTCAATTTATATTTAACATTTCTTTTTCTGATTGATAATATTTTATTAACAAGAATCCCATCCCTTTAAAAAACTATGTTCACTATTTTAATATTCACCGACCGGATAGTGGACATCGTTTTCAAATTTGGAATCAAAACGGATTAATTTTTTTGAAAAATAGTTATCTTAATTTTTATTAAATTGAAAAATGTGTCTACTTCTTATGAACGTATCTTGTATTATAATTTTTTTTTGTTTTATATACTCATATATTTTTAAGTATTTATTTGTACAGTTTTATTAATTTCATTTCACTTTTTTTAATGGTTTTTTTGTTACTACTAATCATAGATGTGTTAGACTCAAGTAGTTATAAATCTAATTTATAAGCTATCTTAATGTATAAATTCATTTGACGTATCCTATTACCATGTATTGGTTTAACGGAAATAAATTATTATTATTAAATCCAATGTGGATATAACTTGTGAAATTTCAATGAAATCGGCTGAAGGAAAGAAAGGGTTCAGGGCGCTCAATTGAAAAACCCTAATAACTGCCGATATAATTATTTAGGATTTAGGAGCCCCTATGTAAGCCAACTGTTTAATGTTAGTGCAAACGGTCGACTGGTTTTTTAGGGGTAGCGAAAAGTTAATTGATTAATTCGTTCTGGGGAAGTACATTGCCGGTGATTCTCCGACGATTTTTTATAATTACTTTTTGATGTGATATATTATACAATAAATGTCCTGGAGTGATGTGAGAAACAAGGAAGGTTTCGCTCTCCCTCCAAAGTAAATACAAGTAAAATATCGATACTTGTATCCGTTACTAAGTACTTTTAGTATCGATACTTTTCTCATTAATAACTATCTATGTAATGTATATATATCTACTTTGATAATTATAAAAAATTTATTAAATAATAAAATAATTAAATAGATAACTAAAAAAATAAAAAATAATAAAAATTACCACATTTTCTTTGGAATTTTTGCTGGTCTTCTACTAACTTTTGATTTCTACAGTAGTTTCCGAAAAGGGTCCTAAAAAAATATCGAGAGTTCAAGACGTGCAATTTTTAAGAAAGTGCACGTATTTAAAAACATTTCAATTAATATTTATTTCATTTGGATTTCTTCTAAATATAATAATGAGATGCCATCTTGTTTTCCTACATTTTAAAAAATGTTCAATTTAATACAAAGGTATAAATTATCTTACTGGGTTCTCAGGGAAAATGAATAGCATAGAATTAGAGAACAAATATTGAATTGTATTTCAATTTACATTATAAATTTAATAACTAATATTGGAAAATAAAAAAAATATTTACAATAAAAACCTTACGAACTAATTTCTACAATTACTTTAGTCTCTTTTCTTTTCTTTTTATTGTTTTTGTGGACACTCTTTAATTCTATCTTACATTGGGCATATATATATTTAAATATTAAAAAAGTACCTTTTCGCATCTACGTACTTCCACTGTTATATTTTTCAGTCCTACTTCGTTCACTTTTCTCACTCAGACTCCTTAACCCTAAAACATTTCTCTTTATATTGTGTACACTACATCTTAACCCTAACAACTCTCTCTCTCTAGACTGTCAACTTCCACAACACTCCTTAGACTGTTTCTCTCTATTTAAACAGTTGATCGTCGTCTTTTGATTTCCATTCATTGGTTGTTCACCATTAGTTTTTTAAACAAAATGCGACTAGTCTATATTTGTATATTTATTCACTATTTAGTTTTATTACTTCACTCCTAACAGCTGTTTTTATGCAAATAATAATAATTGATTCTGTAATATATTAATGTGTGTAATTGTTTACATCACATTACACGAAATTTAGTATAATGATTTAAAAGTCCAAGACTAAGGGAGAGTGGAAACTTAGTAGTTGAGTGAGGGAGCCCTTCAGTAATAGTTTTCACATTAGTTCCATTCAAATCGTATGACTGATTGCTTCCAGGAACGTCTGAGGGAGGGAGAGCTCGCAGATGAGACACAACTCATTAGAGGACGTGTTGGGCGGGGAGTCAGGTTCCATTACTTAGATCACTGTTACATGGGCATTACATCAAATGTTACACCCTCTTCTCATTACTTGGAGATACATCTTGTACCTTGCATTGCCCTTTACAACCTGTCCAATTGATCACGGGCCAACTTGTTAACTGAACAGATACGGGTTTGGGTCCTTCCATATTTGTAAGGAGGTTCCTTTGTCGATATATCTATTCTGTAGGTCCTTTTAAAGAACTCCCGATTTAACGAGATTTTCCCTGCATTCAATACGTAGGAATAACTTATATGTATTAAAAAAAAAAAAAAATGTGATGTAGCCTTTACATCTGTCTTATACCAACCACGCTCTCCTTTTCTCCATCTCAAAACCATTTCATACTGGCATTAATGTTCATATGAAAGTAATGAGTTGGCATCAGCCATATTTGTTTCATTGTACACGTTCTTGTAACCAGTAACGCCAGTATGAAATAATTTTGAGAAGGGTATCTGTAAGCATAGTAGGTATAAAAAAGTTCTGTAATGGCCACATCACATACATTTTATCTTTTCTTCACTTTTATAATTGCAACGCAATACAATTTAAAAATTATTTGAAATATTTTATTAGCTGAGGACTGTGACCTTCATAGGGCCATGTGCACTCTTCAAGAGGGTCTGGATGTCTTGGCAAATTGATTTAATAGGTGGAAGCTGAGGCTAAACGCGAACAAGACAGAAACTAAGGTTTTCGAACTCCGACGCATAAACCATCACCGACACCGCTAAGCATCAACCACAGAAACATCTCACTTTTAATTTTGTATAGCGCCCATTGCGCTGAACCGAATAGTGTTTTTTTTATATTTCCTATGCAAATAAATTTTTCATTTTTTAAGGCGCTATAACCTTCGTCCTGTTCATCCGATCTCAAATCTACTGATTTTAAATTATTAGAAATTTGGTAAGGACGTTTTTCTCTTAAGGGCTTATCGTTTTCTGGTAAATCAAGGAAACGTCTAATAACTGGTGTTTCAAAACTACATTTTAGAAATTTTATTTCATATAAAATATCTATGTATTTTAGTTGTATAGACCGGTAGTGGAATCCAAATAGGTCTTTCCATTTAATCGGGCAACGATTCCTCTGGCGGTTCAATGGAGGAAAATATTGGAGAACAAAATAAAGTAAAAATAATAAGATTGAGGAAATTTGATAAATATAAAAGAATATAACAAACAAAATAAAACCTTGTGAGATGTAGTTGGCCAACTGGAAATAATACAAAAGATAACAAAACATAAACTGAATCAAAATAAAAATTAACTTAAATGGGGAAAATAGTTGTAATCGGATATGATGGGATGACGGTTATATGGTGAAATGTTGGTTGCTCGGTGATAGAATGCACCGACTGGTGATAAGACGGTGTTGTGATGGCAGGGCTGAGCAGGTAGATAAGCACGACAGTGGTCGGTGGCTCCTAGTAGGCTACTGACCCGGCTTAGGTAGAGCCTACTTTAGTAAACATTAGAAGATGTAAACAATCCAATGGAGTCTGCAAACAATCCGACTTCCATCCAACATAACAAACTCAAACAGAAGCCAGAATTAAAATGTTTAAATTGAAATGTTAAAATTTCAAAATCATGCCGAAATATTAGTATTTTCTACAAATTTTTTTTAGTTGGAAAAATTTTTGATTAGGTCATAAACGTAAGGGGTGTCTTGTTAAATCTACTTAGGCCCTGAACTGAAGTGGTCTCAATTTTCGAATTTAAAATCTGATCAGATCTAAGTTAGCACATAGTGCTCACAACTTTTCAATCACACACACACACACTCGAGAAAATGGTCAAGATGTATTCAATGGATCTTGAAACGTGAAAATTATTTGAAACCTCGATCTCGGATTTTCACACGATTAGTTAGTTATTATGACTCATGCCCGGGATTTTAACTACGAGGTCATATCGCCCACTACCAGAGCTCTCTTTCGTCACTCTGGTGAACATGAGCCCGATTCTACTATGGGATTCCTAACCCTAAATACTTATTCACCCAGGGCAGGGGTCTTTACGAGTACCTGACATCGTACAGGCTCGGGACCATCGCTTAACGTCCCATCCGAAGGAAGGTGTGCTTAAGTTTATTTTACCTCCCAGAGGCCCCCAAAATAAACTAAGGGCCTCGGTCGGGTTTCGAACCCACGATCTTCAGCTCAGAAAACAAGCACGCATACTACTGAGCTACCGGCGTCCCTTCCACACGATTATAATTCTTCTTTATACCTACTATGTATATAGGTATAAGAAACTAAAAAATCCTCGGTGTTAAATTTAACTTGGCTCGAAAAAAGTCGAATCTCGATATAACGTCACTCGATATAACGAAAAACTCGATATTACAAAATGAAGCCCTGGTCCCTTGAAAAAAACTCGAAAACACTCAGTATATCGAATCGATTTTTAATTTATGTATTATGAAGTTGGAAAGTATAAACACGCTATATTACAAAGCCTTCATTACAATTGAAAACGCAGTGGATAGAGCACGTTTAGCAACTTTACAGCAACAGAAAATTACAGATTTGTTTAACAAAAACTATTTTTTTTAACTTTTTAGAAATACATATGTACATGCATGAATATATGTATATTTATTTTTGTTCAGAATTTATTAAATGTATAATACATATATAATAAAATGTATAATAGAATTCTTATGGTTTTCTTAACATTTTTAACCCCTCTCGATATTACGAAATTTTTTTGACGTTCACTCGATATTACGAACTCTTATTATAGCAAAAACTCGATAATACGAATTTTTTCTTATGCCCCTTGAGTTTCGTTATATCGAGAATCGACTGTACCATTATCCAATTATCCAAAAATTTAATTTGTCCTATAGGTAGAATGACTCCCATAAAATATTTATTACCCCGCGTCTACAAAGAAAGAATTTAGAATTGAGATAGCATAAAGACAATATCAGAGTGAGAGGAATGGGAGGTGTTCCCCCCCCCCTCCACAAACAGATGCGGGGGTGTAAGATACCATTCATTACACATAGCATATTTTTCCTACTACTAATCACCAAAAAAATTAATCAACTATATTTTCGCTCTCGCCTTGAAACCAATTACAAATTTTGTTTAAAATCAATAGTGAACTTAAACTGGGAACTATGAATCATTGTACTAAATGTCAGGTCCGGTATATTCATTGAGTTACCAAATTTCTGGCCTAACCAATAACCTAACTTTGTATAGCTGGGGAAATAATGACATAAACACAAGTTCAGGCACAAAGTTGTACATAGCCTTCATACAAAACAGAATAACTAAACCTGTTTGGTCATTCGCGGGTTGAACTTTGCACAAATATTGTTGTTAGGAAATTTAAAATTTGAGTAGGAGTGTGACGTAAAGCTCGCTACATTATTTGAGTGACTAAATAAATTATTCAAATTCAAGGTAGAATACTCTTTATCAATTATTCCGAAAGTACTCACTTTTTGACCCAGCAAGTCAAAAATAAAACATGTCAAAAGTTCACAGAGAGAGGAATCACACAATTCTCTTTATATCCTTAAATAAAATTGATTTACACAAAAAGAAATTACTCTCTAATTTTGGAAAATTATTCACAACAAAACTATGTTAAACTGGCTCAGTTATAAAATATTAGTTTGTAACTGAAGCGTGTAGTTCCACAATTTTTTCCAAAATTAGCTCTTTTAGGTTTTTCGCAAGTTCTCGATACACTACATCAGACTGCCAAGCGGTTAGGATCAAAACCATCCCCTTTTATGTGAAAATTACGTTCAAAGTCATAGGTTTGTTTCAAAATCAGCTCCATCCAAGCTTCCTTGCATGGCCGCCAGGAATACTGCGATCTGCTTTAACACATTCGTTTTTTCGAGTTTATTATGTTTACCTAGTGCTCTTTTCTCTTGTGTCATGGAAAGGCTCCAGTACTGGAAAGCATTAGAGTGTGATACTAACTCTCTTCCTGTGACATTCTCGCACGTGCCTAGGACAACTACAAAAACTACCCCAGTATGATTTTCCGTGATGGTAGTGCACCTTTAAGTTACTAGGCGGCACTAGCATTACGTCACTGTCCCTAAACCTTTTTAGGCCCCTGGCGAGCGGTCGGGAATCCGTGATAGAGGGCCCCTGGGGACAGTTGACGCCTGCCCCTACCCCTGATCGGCTCCTGGTCCCTCTGCAAGCCTGGATTAAGGGGCAGCTAGTTGGAATCTTTTGATACAATTGGTCCAACTAGTGGACCCTGTCCAGCTCGCTCGGGGTTCGAGATATTCAAGAAAAGCTGAGCTAGGGAGGACGGAGAACAAACGAAGAAATCAGTCTACCATCTATCCAGCTGAAGTCAAGGGAATCATCTCAACATCCCCCACCCCTCCCGGTGTATTGGGTTCATTATACCCTTCGACATCAAGTGATAAAACAAGCTGGTCAATGGCACTTCAAATTTTCAGCAGCCAAACGCTTCTTGATCAGAAGAAAGAATGAAGATCTTGAAGTTCGGGGCAAAGTGAACTACCTGAATGTGGGAACCTTTCAACAAATTTCAAGAAAAAACTAGAAATTTTCTGATATGTCACCAAACTTGATACCAATAGGAGTTCCTGTTACTCAAACAAAACTGTCAGATGTCGATAATCTCTTCGAACCCGACTGAAAAAATATGGATTCACTTCAGTATTATAAAAATGTGATTGTGGGAAATAACAACGATAAAGCGCTAACATTGAAACAATCAATTCTTACAATACATAATTAAAAAACTGATCGGTATGGCAATGGGACGTTTCTCTGCTTTCCTTAAAAATGTCTGAAAATGGATGAAACTGGTTTTGAAGCACAATAAATGTGCAAAATTACAAATGCCTCCAGATAGTAAAGCGTGATGATATGTAGCCTAAAGATTTTGGATCATCTTTGAAAAGTATTCTAAATGTATATGAAAACCGCATCGAAATCTGTTCACGGGTTCCGAAGTTTATCGCAAAGATAATCAGTCAGTCTACTCACAAAAATCGTATTTTGTAGAAGTAAAGATATATTTTTAAAAGAGACATAAAAATAGTTATACAGTGAAATGAAGTTACTTAACATCCTTACACAGTAAACGAAGAGCCGAAGTGTAAAATGGGGAGGCGCCATTAGCTTTGGAGTCCTGAGGCATTCAGACCTCGTGGTAGTTCGCCACTGTGTCAGATTGAGTTTGTATTGTTGTTTGCAAAAATATACAAAACTTTCTATACATTTCGATATTGCGTCGCACAAAAGTTAGTTTTGTTGGACGCCCCTCGGCTATTTTAAGGAGGATTTTGGATCAAAGAGATTGTGTGCGGTTTGAATTGGAAATAGAAGTCCTGGCATTACAAAGTCCTTAAGTCCATATTGGTTTTAATAGGATTTTGAGCAGAATTGTCCTAAGAGATAATTTCAGAAATCTTGATGAAGAGGTTTTACTTCAAAATTGAAATTCATCAGCAAAATGTAATCTCCAAACCGCTTAAGTGTTTCGCTTGATGAATGCTGAAGTCTACATTTGGTTGAAATTGATCAATTTTTCAGAACAAATGAAAATCATGGTTTCAGTTATGTGTCTGTCTTTCAGTCTGTGCACAACTTCTAGCTACAACAACAGAAAAAATCGTAGCCATATGAAACTCGGTATGTAACTGTATCTTAGTGGTAAATGTTGCTCATTATCTTGTGTATGAGCTGATGAGAGAAATAGAAAATAAAATTAGGTAAAAAAGTCTTCGGTAAATCACCGACAATGTACATCCACAAAAGGAATTAATCAATTGCCTCTTCGCTCCCCCTTAAAAACCAGTTGACCGTTTGCGCTAATATTCAACAGTTGACTTATATAGGGACTCCTGAATCCTCACACTAAATTTTGTGTCGCAAATTTATTACCTCGGCAGTTATTAGGCTTTTGAACTCTAAACTCCCCTTCCCTTCAGCCGATATCGCTGAAAATAAAAAAAATGTCGTCCTTATGGGGTTTTGAATTCGTATACAAAATTTCGTGTCAATACATTCATTACAACGGCAGTTATTACAGTTTTTATTTTAAGCCTCCTCCCTAATCCCTCTCCCTTTTGGTCGATTTGGCTGAAAAAAATATTTGTGGTCATTAGAGAGATCTGTATTGTCATATAAAATTTCATGTTGATTCACACAGATACAGGCATTTTTCTTTTCATATTTGGAATCTAGAGGTCGGAAAACATGAAATTCCGTTGAAAACTTCCCATCGGAATTCCAACCAATTACATACGTATATCTGAGGGAGTAAAAATAATTAAATGATAAAAAAAAAGCTATGACTTAAAAGATTAAGTCTTCAGTCAACTAGTATGTCTCGAGGCCATTGCCGCCTCAGCGTCAGAACATGAACATTAGGAAGGGGTCGCAAGTCTGTGGACTAAAGGATTAGGATGAAAGGAAACGTAGAAGGAATCTTCTGTAGCGGGATTTAATTACATCCCTTACAAAGGGAATCTACAGGTCGTTGTGAAGGATAGCATTAGAGACGTAGAATGGAGCGTTTGTGATTTTACTAAGGATACGGGATTCTAAGGTTTGGGTTCTATAAAAATTCGATTTAGTTGAGCCCTAGAATTCAGCTCCATACGCCCATATTGGCTTAAGTAACTGGTTGTAAATGAGTCTTTTATTACTTAATGTAAGTTTCGATATGTTGTCTAAAAGTCGTAATAAGAGTTTGTATCGTCGATTAAGTTCTTGCATTTTAAGTTTAATATGAGGATTCCGTGGATTGATAGGCCGTGTGACAACCAAATCTTTTTTTTTTTTTTCTTCATCTCTCAAAATTCATACATATATACATAATTCATTGTATAGAATATTTTTTCGATATATAGAAACATTTTACATCCCAAGGTATACGAAAAATAGTGAAATTATGTAATCGGTCAGAAATTCGAAGCGGAGTTTTCAACGGAATTTCATGTTTTCCGACCTATTGATTCCAATAATGGGAAAACAAATTCTGTCTGTGATTGTGTTTGGGTGTGCTGTGAACACGACAACTCCTGATAGAATGAATGTATCGACATACAATTTTTTATGTGTATTTAAAATTCTCCAAGGACGACATCTATTGATTTTCAACCAAATTGGCCAAAGGGAAGGAAAAAGGGATTATGGGGATCCTTAACACATAAACTGTAATAACTGCCGTTGTAATGAATGTATTGACACGAAATTTTATATGTATATTCAAAGTCTCATAAGGATGACACTTATCCATGTTCAGCTGAATCAGCCAAAGGGGAGGGGGAGATCTGAGGGAAGCTCAACTGAAAAATCCCAATAACTTCTGATGTAATAAATGTATCGACATGAAATTATATATTTAAATTAAAAACCCCATAAGGAGTTCGATATCTTGAGGTCCAATTGTGTCATCTTCTAAACATGACCTCATTTTGTTCCTGTCTACCTGAGAGATGAAATAAACGCTACATGGAATTCTTTCGTTATTGCTTGCAGAAAACTGGAGAGGTGGTGGATGATATCTGCCGTGTCAGTGTCATGAGGACATGCCACTGGGTGGCACTCCTCTCTCATGTCACTCCATGACATGTATTGTATCACATGTGCTCCTCAGCACTCTTCTAGTATATGTAATAAAATCAGAGAAAACAAGTATGCGCAGTCTGCTCAATAGGCGTCAAGAATGTTACGATTTTTCGTTTGCGGTTTGGAGGGGGAAAATGCTGCATCTACCTCAAAACGTCCTGATATAACTAAGTAACGACGTGGCCATTGTCGTCATTGCATCCATTACATAATGAATGGCCATAAGAGTGCGGTGTAGAGTAGTGTTCTTGTTAAGTGGGTAGAGTGAGGAGAGTCTAGGGTAGGAATGTGTCCATTTGGAGTTGTGTTGGCTCCAGGTCAGTTGTCTAGGATACTTCACCGCCTCATGTGTTGGTGTCCACGAAATATTTTTTTGGCTCATGTTTAGCGGTGTCAATTTATCATTCTGGAGTGCGAAAAATTTCCGTCTTGTTCGCATTAAGCCTCAGCTTCCATCTATTAAACCAATTTGCCGAAACATCCAGACCCTCTTGAAGAAGTGCGCACGGCCGTGTAAAGATCACATTCCTGATCTATGAGAAGCATATCCTCGGCATAGGTTGCCAATGGCAGACCTGGAGGCTCAGGTATATCGTGGCAGAATAGATTGAAGAGAATGGGACTGAGGATCGAACCTTGGGGGACTCCTGCACCGAAAATTCTCCGATCGCTAAGGCGAGAGTTAATCTTAAACTGGAAAGTTCTATCGATGAGGAAGGAGGCTATAATGAGACGCAGGTATCTGGAGTTTGTACAACAGGCCTTTGTGCCACACTGTATCGAAGGCAGCAGCAACATCGAAACCCTTGACAGGGCAGGTATGGTGTTCGCTATTTCCAGAAACTCCAGTAGCCTACCATAGATCATTCTCTCAAACAGTTTTGACAAACTGTTCAAAAGGTTGATAGGAATTAGTAATGTTACATCAAAAAATCTTTGGGTTATTTTTAGTATTCTTTGTATCAATTAATTATTTTAGAATACCTGTGAAAAATCGGAAGTTCAGCGGATATTCCTGAAAGTTAAAAAAATCAATAAAAGTTGTATCACCTGAAGTTCAATGGTATTGTTGCATTTAATACTGCAAAATGAGGTGTTAGAACCTCAGATTGTATCTTTGCATAGTTGTCTAAAACAGCCTCTGGTTTCACTGACACAAATAATTATTAATTATCCTTATTAATTCAATACTAACAATATAACTCCAAATTGGAAATTTAACATTACCCAGAATTTCATGAAAAGGCCTTTAGTCTCAAAATGGTGTAACTGCAATTCCGAAATGGAGGGAGCCGGGCCAAATAGGGCCAATCATCATTGTGACATGATGAAGGGACGTAAAACATATGGAGACACTTCTGGAAGAATTATAAAAAATATTTATCATAATTTTAATAAAATAAATATTTATATCTACTGTATTTATTAGTATTATTATTTTGTAATAATATATTTTCAAGTATTTATTTATTAATTTCATTTTATTTTTACTAGTATTATTATTACTAATCACTTGTGTGTCCGCCTCTAAGAGTTAATAGCTGTTTATGTATCTTATTTATAAGCTATCTCAATGTATTTATTGTTATGACGTATCCTACATGTTATGGTTTAACGGAAATAAATATTATTATTATTATATTTGTTACATCGACAGTTATTAGCCTTTTGAGTGAGGCCTCCACATCCTTTTGCCCGATTTGGCAGCAAATTGTTAGGTATATCGTTCTTTTTGGTTTTTGGGTTGACATAGAAAATTTCGTGTTGATATACTCATTCAATTGGGAGTTATTCTGTTCACAAACAGAAAGTTACAAAGACAATATTTTTTTTACTAATTAAGCTATATGAAGTATAGGAGAAGTAATGTAATTGGTCAGAAATTCGACGTTTTTCACGAAAATTTAATGGTAACTGTTTTCCGACACTTTGAATCATTCCAAAAAATAAAAAAATGTTCTGTCTGTGTGTGTGACTACAAAAACTATAAAATCATAACACCTTGTAGAATGAACTTTCTGTATATATATATATATATATATATATATATATATATATATATATATATATATATATATATATTGTGACGGTGCTTGCATGGATAAAAAAAATATATAATTACAATTAATTTAGAGAGCAAAACTTTTATGATACTAATGAAAATAATAAAGGGTGTCACATCTTATAAAATTGTTTTATTTAAAAATTTTTGAAATTAAAAATTCTATACCTATTAGTAAAAAATTTACATGGATATAATAATACAAAAATACATAGCTAGTAAAAAATATTGGACCTGCATGCAGTCGAACAATCCAAAAGTGGTTCCTAGTATCCTCTATCGTCTCAGGATGTGACTCGTGGCAGGCATCTGTTTTGTTCCGTCATCCTTGGGGTGGCTACCACATGGTCCAACTTCTGTTTCCTCACAAGTCTCTTTCCCTGTCTCTCTTCACCAACCTATTCACTCTTCTTCCAACCTCTGTCCAACTTCTCCACTCCACATCTCAATTCTACCACTCGATCGTGATAATCATCTTAACAGACTCACTACTTCATGACTACAGACATCTACTCTCCACACTGCCTTTCCACTCCAATTCTGACCATCGACTGTTAATCTCTCCTCGTAACATAGCCTTACACCATCTTGTTACCATTCATCCATCTCATTGGTTAATAATCATAATTATGTTTTTTATAACAATTTTTTTTTTTTTTTAACACAAATTTTTTATCGTTATTTCATATCACTACAATAATATTTCTGATAATTACAATAATAAAACAGTTTAATTTCCCTACATCATATTCTTTTTTTATAATGTATATAATAACAATAGATAACCTGGACAAAACCTCTCCATTCTTTTATATCACTGTCTGCACTGCTAGGGCGTGGCTTACTAACCAGTCACTCGGAGTAATTGAAGCGTATTTTTATTTATCACCAGCTATACGAAAAATAGGGGAGGTTATGTAATCGGTCGTGCTGAAGAAGGTTTAGGTTTTATGACTCATGCCCGGGCTTTAACTACGAGGTCATATCGCCTACTACCCGAGTGCTCTTTCGTCACTCTGGTGGACATAAGCCCGACTCTACTGTGGGAGTCCTAAATTTTGCCTACTCTAAATTTTTCATTCATCTAGGGTAGGGGTCTTTAACGAGTATCTGACATCGTACAGGCTCGGGACCATCGCTTAACGTCCCATCCGAAGGACGGCGTACTTAAGTTTATTTTACCTCCCAAATAAACTAAGGGCCTCGGCCGGGTTTCGAACCCACGATCTTGAGCTCAGAAGATAAGCACGCATACCACTGAGCTACCGGGGCTCTCATGTGCTGAAGAACCAACATTAGCAGTGATTCACCGACAAATTTTTCTGTATACTTTTCCCCACTAGACCCTAATATGCCATTACCCAAAAAAAATATATAAAAAAATAAGAGTCACAGAGTGTATAATTACAAATACATTAATTTAATCTATGCAGGGAACATGATTCATGTTTTAGAATAATGGGCGGTTTGGGAATATATATGAGCTTGGAAACCATCCAAATGCTGAAGAGAAAAGTAAAGCCCGTTGCTATCTTTAAAGCTGTGCTTTAGGTTATCGTAGGATCTAGACCTGCCACACATTATGGTATCTCGTGTCTGGGTCTCCTTCCCATGCCTTTCTACGTCAATTCCCTTAATAATAATAATAATAAATTTATTTCCGTTAAACCAATACATGGTAATAGGATACGTCAAAATAATTTATAAATTAGATTTATAACAACTTGAGTCTAACACACATATGATTAGTAGTAAATAACAAAACTATTAAAAAAAGTAAAATGAAATTAATAAAAACTGAATAAATAAATACTTAAAAATATATGAGTAAAAAAAAAATTAATACATAGATACATTTATAGTAAGTAGACACATTTTTCAATTTAATAAAAATTAGGATAACCATTTTTCAAAAAAACTCTTCGGAAGTGTCTTTATCCCAACGAAGTTTCGGGACGTCCCTTCTTCAGGTTCCAATATGCGAGATATATAAAATAAGATATGCCTCAGCATATGGTCATACTCGAAAAAAAAAATATATTTTCTTTTCGAATTTTATTGACAGGGAAGATAGAAAAATGTGAGTGAGTATTAGGGGATTAGGTTAATTCAAAAACTGTAATTATTGTCATTGAAATAAAGTAAATTCAAAACCCCCTAAAGAAGACATCTACTAATTTTCTACCCTAATAACTGTCAATCTAATGAATATATTGACACAAAATTTAGTATGAGGATTCAGAAGTAGTTGCATAAGTTGACTATTTGACTTTCCGCCTTAACAGATGATTGTTATTGAAGAAAGAGTGAACAGTTAGTTAAGTTAACCGTGCTGAGGAAATTCATAACCGCTAATTCACTGTTGACTTTTTTTCCTCCATATATATAATATAAACAATATATAATAATAATATTATATAGTAATAA
The DNA here is from genome assembly GCA_963662175.1 of Aradus depressus. Classification (NCBI taxonomy): domain Eukaryota; kingdom Metazoa; phylum Arthropoda; class Insecta; order Hemiptera; family Aradidae; genus Aradus; species Aradus depressus. The sequence goes on along the minus strand of OY759219.1, from coordinate 19,613,551 downwards.
TATATAGTAATAAAAGTTGAGAATATGATTCTGGGGTTAAGCTGTAAGATTGAGACATTCCCTGGCTGATTGCTTTGTTGAGACTACAGTGACTAAGCTGGAAGACAGATACAAAGAGATATTTGCATAATGGTGATTTAAATGCATATGAGAGTTACTCCACTTCTGTACGTTCTCTGATAAATAACTGTATTACACTGTGCTTACATAAACATAGACTTAAAGGATTGCTTTCCTCAAATTAAAGTCACAATGGATACAACAAAGTATTGTACTCCGAAGGTCAACGAGAATTAAAAAGCCAATATCAACGTTAGTTCATCGAATTTTTATTTTCGGATAAGAAAAGTTATTTAACCATCAAAAAATGGAAGTTGTTTTTTACTTTGTTACTGAAATAAAGAGGAGGTGCAACCTCTGAAGAATTAAGTTAAATGAGCAAAAATATGTTCGTCACATTTACCCTCCGCCGCCAATCCTGTCCTCCCGTCATCATTAACATCATCCTGATTCCCTCTTCTAACCAAGTTCGGTATCTCGGGTTTTACTTAGACAGTAGACTAACGTGGAACCCACATACACGACTTAAACGACAAGAATCGAAGATACGGACTGTTTCGTCCACTACTAGGACCAAAATCGAAACTGACGACTAACAACGAACTTACGATTTACAAAACCATCATACTTCAAATTTAGACCTACGGACTTGAACTTTGAGGTCATATCCAAGCATTCCAGCCCAAACTCCTCCGAATCGTCAAATCTCCTTTCTATATCACCAATAATGTCGTACACAGAGATCTCGGTATTCCCACTGTCAATGATTTAATCACATCCCGAATTACACAACTCAAAAATTTTTAATAACAAGAGCTCAAGATCGTGGGTTAAAAACTCAGCCGAGGCCTTTAAGATTTTTATCAATTTAGGAGATGAAAAAACCTTGAGCACGCCGTCCTTCGGATGGGATGTTAAGCGATGGTCCCGAGCCTGTGGGATGTCTCTTTCTCTAGGTAACTAAACCCTTGCAGGCAAAATTTAGGACTCTCATAGTAGACACGGGCTCATGTCCACCCATAGAGTGCTCTGGTAGTAGACGAGATAAGCTCTTAGTAGTAGCCCGGGCATGAGTCACAATAACAAACTATGAATAACAATATCATTCATTAAATATGTGCAAGTCTAGAATTTGAGATAGAATTAACATAACGGGTTTAACCACCACTGTCGTTAACACAGAACGGTTATTGGACATAAAACAGCCTAAGATATCATCTAAAGATGTATTTTAGAGGGATATAACTGTGGAGAACGTCTAACAAACTTCCTTACTAGATTTGGGATATGAGAAAAAGGGTTTAGATGCTCTAATCCCAGCCCCTAAGATAGATAAGTTGGGTGAGATAAGTCCAATCCCCAAAAGGTGCACAATCTCCGGTAATAACTCTCAACTTCTTGTTCCTCTTCTAATCCCACTTTAATTGGAACATTTCCAAATGAAAAAAAAAAGTTGTGAGATGAAAAAACAAAACAATTCTAAGATTTATAGAAGTTTTTAGTATTTTGAAAAAAAAAAAAATATATATATATATATATGTATAATAATAATATTTATTTCCGTTAAACCATAACACAGATATTAACTCTTAGAGTCTGACACACTTGGATTAGAATTAACAATTCTACTAAAAATAAAATGAAATGAATAAATAAATACTTAAAAATATGAGTAAAAAACTAATAATATTAATAGATAAATAAAATATATAATAAATACAGTAGACACATTTTTAATCTAATTAAAATTAAGATATTTTATAACTTTACCGAAAGTGTCTTTTTCTCGACGACATTTCGGGACTTTCTTACATCCCTTCCTCAGGTCACAATGTGCGAAATATTGTAAAGAGAAATAATACAAAATAACAATAACAATTATAAACTTTACATATATAAATAAATTAATGAAAAAATAAAAAAAGGGATAATGAAAATACATAAAAAAACAACAAGAGAAATAAATTAGTATACAAATAATGAAAAATAATTATTAAAACGTAGATTCGACAGACCTTAAAAGTGTGGAGGAACTCTGACCAAAAAATAAAATTAAAGCTATGTATCAGGTATTTTAGAATATGAAACACGATTATTTTATTATGGTTATTTTATTATTTTTGAACATCCCACATCTAGCTGGGTCAGTAAAAAATACTTTTTATAGTTTCAGCACATTATAATGCTATTTATGAAAGAGATAAAGCAATGAGTCTGGAAAGATTAGAAAGAAACAAACGTGTTCAAAATACCAAATTTTCAAGAACTTGTTGAAAGTCTTGGTAGATACAAGATTTCAGCCTCCTTTGGGGTTTTGGTTCTCTAAACTTGTAGTTACTGAACTTCAGGCATCAGGAAGAAGTTAGAGTTTGTCGTGGTAGTCTCGCGTAAGCTTGGCGATGAAGACCACGATGTTCGAGTTATTCACTTCTCTAAGCAGCTGCTGATTCTGGACGTGCCAAGGTGCGTCCACTGCTAAACGAAGGGCCTCTTTTTCAAACTTTTGAAGTTTGTTTAGATGAGTTTTGCTTGGATGATGAGTCGTAACAAGACTGTGTAGAGTAGCGTGTATCGTTATATAATCGGTTATATAGAATTAATGTATCGACACGAAATTTTATATGTGTATCCAAGACCCTCTAAGAACATCTATTGATTTTCAGTTAAATCGACTAAAGGGAAGAGGCCTGTTAAATGTCATCAAAGTCGGCAGAAGAGGAGTGGGCTCAACTCAAAAACTCTAACAACTGTCGATTTATGAATTTAACGACACAAAATTTAATATGAGGCTTTAGAGCCCCTATGTAAGTCATCTATTGATTATTAGTGCAAATGGTCGACTGGTTTTGGAGGCGGAACGAAAAGTTAATTGAATAATTCCTTCTGGGGAAGTACATTGCGGGTGATTCGCCGACGACATTTCATGAACAGGGTATCTCGTGATTGTTCACGCGAATCTGAGTGAGTGTGTCCAAGCTGTTCTTCGAAGTGTCATCGTTTTAGCAGTGTTTATTCTGAGATTCCACCATAAGATAATCATATCGTAGATAGTACATCCCATCTGCCATAGGTACTACAAAACTCAAGCCTTAAGTTAATTCCCTTTGAAGAAATGTTGATCGTGATATCAAGGTTTATAGGGTACCTATGCCATTATCTAAATTATTGATATTTGAAAATAGAAGATTCTAAATTCCCATTAAATTTATGTAAAATTGACGCTTGGATGAATTAGAGGATCTTTAATGAATTTAATTAATGCAAGAGTTATACAATAAATCCTCAAAGTCAACATATTAATCACACAACTTCTCTCTGCTCGTTGATTTATGATATTCATATAGGTCTGATTAATATCACTAAATTGAACTTCATAACCAGTATGCTTAGCGGAACCTAAAATTCATCTAATAGTGATAGTTGGCTCACTTCATGATTCAAACAAAAAACAATTTTGTACTGTAGTTTTGTAGTTATTTCATGAAACTCTGTCGAAAAAGTAAACGGATATACATCATTTGATGTGTCCACCAAAAATTTTCATAGTGTAGTCTCATGAATGACTGGCTCTAACTCTGACTGCGTCTTTACTTCGTTCTCGTGTTAACAAAAAAAAATAATGTTGCATTAAAACTTTTGCTACTGAAATTTCATTCCTTCCTTCTCCAATGAATACATCATCATCATCGTAGGCCCATCAGCTCATCAAGAACATTGGTCTCCTCCAGGAAATGTCCCCATGCAGCTCTCTCCTGGGCCAGTCTCCACGACTCCTTCTTTATCCAGGCTAACTCCCTCTGGAACTCTCTCCCTCTCCAGATTCGCCATGCTCTTACTCTTCTTTCATTTAAATCCTTACTTTTTCAGTACCTCCTAACTCCAGTGATTCCTAAGGCTGGCTCCTATGGGATAGTTCTCGTCTTCCTCTAAGTCTCTCACTCCATTGGACAGCTTGTTACTCTTCTGTTTCATCTTCCCAGTTGGAGTATAATTTCGTTATCACTTGTTATCATATATGTATATATATCTATTTTTTTTCTGACCACTGATTTTTTTTTATAATTTAGATATACCTAACCAATAATAGTTATTATTGTTTACATTATTATTCTTGTTTTTTTCGTTTCAACATTATTTCGTCTTTTTTGTTTTTTTCTTTTTCACTAGTTTATTTTCATTGTTTTAAAACAACACGGATGCACCAGAATAATGATTATTTTTCATTTCATTTCACCACTCCTCCGCACCAAACTGTCTTGTGTTTCTGTTCACTGTCTCCAGGGTCGTCCACTCTTTTCCTACCTTCCAGTGTTATATTCATGAGTTCCAAGTTTCTTTGGGATAAGTTCCTCGTCCATATGTCTTAAGTGTCCAGCCCAAATTTCTCTAAAGTTAAGTACCTACTTAAAATAGACGTTATTAGAAAAAAGTTTTTAGTTAAAAACATTTTAAAAGTTGATATTATAGTTACGGCAGGTTAGCAATAGGTTAGTATTTGTTTGTGTTTTTAGAAACAATTTGAAATGTTCAATGATTTTTGAGGCGGTAGAACTGGAGTGTCCTTTCAGTAGATGGTGAGTTCCTTTTTGAAGTCAGAAATAGTGTGGTTAGCCTCTAACTGTCTTCCGACAATTAGGTTTGAGACAGAAGGAAGAAATACTGAGCTAGCCCCTCTGTAAATCTTGTTTAGTGTCCTCTGTCCGGACCCTCCTGCCTCTTTCTGGGGGGCCACTTCTTTACTAGGGGGAGCCCATTGTTACATATAGACCCAGTCAGATGGAGCTTATTGTTAGATAGGGTCACATTCAGCTATGCCCATTGTTGGGTATAGTAAAATTCAGCGTATCACAGACTATTTTTTATTTACCCAGATATACAAAGTATACAGGAAGTTATGTAATCGGTGCAAAATTAGAGCAAACGTAAAATAAAGTGGTCCGAGAGTTACCTTTAATGTACTTCCCCAGCACGAAATAATCAGCCCTTTTTACACTCCCTTTGAAAGCGATTAACCGATTTGATTAAAAATCACTGAACCACATGAGAAAGTAGAAGATGTTTCTTGGTTCAAATGTTGGTATCCTGAATCTCAAAAGGAGCAAGCTTCGGCTGCTAACAGGAATCTTCACAGAATATAGTTCGTTCATTAGACACCCACATAATATAGGAGTCAAGGAGCGTCCCAACTGCTTTCCCTTATGTCTATGTCTTACATTTACTATGAATTCTACTGTAAACCTCATCCTTTAGTTTTTTTCCTACATTTTTTTTACTCTTATATTTTCTTTATTATATAAGATTATTGAGAACTCAAATCCCATCCGAGGGACTTCCGACAGGGTGTCACAGCCTTAGATAATTTCAGGTAACCTAAGGCTTGTATAAATATGACAGTCTAGCAAACTTTATGTCTCTTGAACATCGTGCATACGATGGCTTAACCCGAAACCGGTACACTATCTAGTATATATTTTTGTGGAATACGTTAAACAAGTTCTTTGTTTTTATTTTTAAGAATATATATAAACTATTCAAAAATAGGAAGAAGAGTAAATAATAATAGTAAAAAAAAAAAGCTATAGTTACCTGTAAGTATACTTATTATCTATATTTATTTATTTTTTGCTTATTATTCATTTCAATATGAGGTATGTGTGTATAAGTATATATGTATATTCTGTTGAATGCATGTTTTTGTAAATATGCTTATGTATTCCCGTGTGTCTATATTTTTACTGTTTTATTTTTATTTATGTTAATTCTTTCTCACTATAAGTTTATTTATTTCCACTGACTAGTATGAATGCATCCATGTGAAAAAAAATAATAATAAAGAAATATTGAATTGGAGCATGACCTTGAAATTGTACAGATACAGATTTGCCACACATTTTTTTTTTTTTTTCTTCTCATCATCAAGCTTGATACCCCAAATATATTGGACGCTGATGACCTTTGCTGTTTTGCGTCCTTAAACTCCAAATCCTATCCTATAAACTATTCAAAAATGAATAGAGGGGTATGTTCTGAAATTGTGCTCATCGCCGCCCAAATTCAAAATTTTGGAACTAAATATTTTAATAAAGTATATAATGTTTTATGAATAGAAGAAGGCGAAACGGCAGCTCACTTCTTGGGTAAATGCCTTGAGCGAGAGGATGACTCATGACCGGGCTTAACTACGAGACCATATCACCTACTATCAGTGTGCTCTTTCGTCGCTCTCGTGGACATGAGCCCTAATACTATGGGAGTCCTAAGTTTTACCTACCCTAAATTTTTATTCATCTAGGGTAGGGGGTTTTTAACGTGTACCTGACACCGTATAGGCTCGGGACCATCATAGCTATTGAAGTTAAAATTTATTTCGGCCAAAGGGAAGGGCGGGTATATAAAAAACCTAATTGTTATTAGTGTACGTCATATTTGTTTTTTGTAATGTAGTACACCATATCGTTATTATTGAATCACCGGCTGCATACTTCCCCAGACCGAATTAATCAATTACGCTCTCTCGATAAAATGAACTGATGATTTTTATATGTGTATTGAGAACTCCATAAGGACGACACCATCTATATCGATCAATGAGAAGAGAGCCTTAACATAATGATAAGTGTCCATCTGAGAGAAAAGTCTCGAGAGAAGTGTCCGACACAAGTCTCAGGGCCGTGTCCACTGGCGACACTCGCTCTCGAGACTTCTCTCCGACACTCACAGTCAGTGTTTGAATTTCAACCCCGCACGTTGGTCCTACGTACAAAATGGACTCTCGCCAGGTCCTGGCTTTTATAGTTGCCCATAGCATTTTAAAATAAAAATAATTTACACTATACAATAATGATACACAAAATGTGTTTATAAATTCATGGGTCGTTTGTTCGTCGTTTTGTGATGAAACGGTAGATGGTGATGGAACAGGTGTCGGCGTGGTACTAGTAGAATGTGTGGAGGATGGAGTATTGGAGTACTACTGTGTCGTCGCAATTAAATTTCTCCGCTATTTCTCGAAAAAAAAGTTGTTTTTTCATCCGATTCCTGTAATCCATGTCATTGACGTTCCAGAGAACTTCCTTTTCACTTATTAATTTAAATACATCCTCGTCAGACCACTCGCGTTTTGTAATAAAAACTTTATCCGTCATTGTTCGCTAAACTAAACAACTAATTAACGGAGGCAGTGTCGGAGACTCGCTGGACTCTTCAAGCGCTGTCGGAAGACTGGAGACTGTGTCTCGAGAGAAGGAAGTAGGCATGTCCACCTGAGACTTGCCGCTCTCCGACACACTCTCGCGCGTGTGTCTGACACATCTCTCAGGCCCGTGTACATCTACGATACATCTCTCGAGACTTTTTCTCTCAGATGGACACGTACCTTAAGAACTGTAATAATTGCCGATGAGAACTATTGATTGTTATCGATTGCCGATTGGTTTTGGGGGAGAGCGAAAACTTAATTCATTTATTTAATTTCTCCTACGTCATTTTTTTTTTTTTTTTTCAAGGATTTAGGAGCTCAAAACAAATGAAATCTTTTTTTTTTTTTTGGCTTTTATTTATAAAGATGCGACTGTTGCTAGGGTTATACAACCAGGTATGGATATGTTGGCGTGAATAGTATGTGAGAGGAAAGCCACCCAGTGGTAGGTCCTCGGGACGAAAATTTATATTAATTATTAGAACAAGGGAAAAAAAATAAAAAATAAAAATAAATAAATAAAAAATTAAAAAAAAACAATTAATAAATAAAAAGGAATTGAAAGACAATTTTGATGAATGGGTAAGAGAGATGATAAAAGTAAAGGAAAATAATGTAAAAAATAAAAAATATTAAGAACGAATAGGATTTAAGGTGGCAGTAAGTCGCGGTTCCATCTCCTCTTTAACCTTCGTGGGGGGTTTTGTGGTAGTAAATGTTGTGAAGATAAAGTACGTATTTCTGGGTTTGTATGTGTGTAAAGTTTTCTAAAAAAAGTATGTAAGTAGTTTGTATTGTGTCGGGTACTGTGTGTATCATAAGATCATTATATAGCCGATGCGTTTAAAAAAAAAATCATTATGAAGTGTTTTGTTGTTTGTGTATGGGAGGCACTGTGTTATCAGTCTGAGGGTAAATGAAATCTTGAAAACCTTACAACTGAACTGGGAGACATAAATGTTAGCATTTTGGCCTTCCATAAGGCACTCTTAGTGACCTCATCCTTGGTATTGTTTGAGGCCGAGGTTCAACTATGAGGTTTTATCGCCTTCTACCAGAGAGCTTCCCCTCGCTCTGGTAGACATGAGCCCGTTACTGTGCGAGTCCTAAATTGTTCCTACCCAGGTTTAATTAGGAGTACCTGACATCGTACAGGCTCGGGACCATCTCTCCGAAAGACGAAGTGCTCAATGATTGCTCAGCTGTGACAATATCCGTGGCGCAGTGAACAAGTACGCTTCTAATATGTGTGCTACTGCTAACTCCTAGTATTTTATCATGCATGAAATAACAGCTTTCCAGTGCTTATTTTAATTATTAATTAATTTATTTATTTAATTTATATTTATTTATTTATTATGTTTTCATTATTAAGGAGATAGCCATTAGGTGATGCACAGCTGTAAATCATTAAAATGTTATCCGGTTGCCATGTGTATATTCGTAGTTACGTAATTAAAAATGTAGGAGAGGGCGCGCCGGTAGCTCAGAGGTAGCATGTTAAGCCTAGTACACACTAGTAGACCATGTTGCGCGATTTGTCTATAGGCGGTCTCGAGACACGGTCTATAGACCATCTAGAGACACCGTTCTTTGTCTCGTCAAGCGTCCACAATACCATGTGAATTTCTCAGTCTCATCTTCGCAGTCCACCATGGAGGACATTTGTGTGGAATGAGTTCCTGCTTAGTGCTAATTACAAGTGAAAGAACGCGAAAACGTAAACGTTGGTGGACGCGCGAAGTGCTCGCAGAAGGACCTAGGCAGCCAGAGATTGCAGGGCCACTTTTCTTTTTACCCGGTTTTTGTAGTCGGGACTCTTCAATTAGTTTTAAAACTTTCTCGTTAGACCACATGTTTTCGAAAGAACTGTAAAATTTTGGAAAATAAATGTAAAGAGCCGAACCACACCACTCGGAAGCTGGAGACAGACTGGGACGTGTCTCGCCTCTAGACGCCGAGTGACGTCCACACAGTCAAAATGTTGCGCAATATGTCTAACGTTCCATTCCGATCGGGAGACTTTAGACCTGCGATTTTCGGTCTCGCAACAGACCCGTAGACGGGGATTGGTCTATAGACATGTCTCGTAGACAACCTGAGACACGTCTCAGAGACCAAAATCGCGCAACATGTCTACTAGTGTGGACTAGGCTTTAGGCTACTGAGCTCACAATCCCGGGTTCGAAACCCGGTCAAGGCCATTAGGTTTTTTTTGGGAGAGGAAAAAACTTTAGCCGTCCTTCGACCCTAGGTGGTTAAACCTGAGCAGGCAAAATTTAGGATTCCCACAGAAGAGTTTGGCTCATATCCACCAGAGCGACGAAAGCGTTCTCTGGTGAGATGACCTCGTAGTTAAAAAGCCTGGGCATTAGTCATCATATAATTTTCTATAGCCCCCATAAAAAAAAAACAGGTGATGAAGACCCTTCAATACCAATCAACGGTTTGGGCTAAACAACAATATTTTTTTGAGTGTGCCAACCCTCGGTGAAGGGTGAAAATGATAGAACTCGTTCACCAAGTCGTCGGGGGAAAGGATCCTAGCTGTTTACAATGAAGGCTAAAATGTTGCTGTGGTCAACTGGGAACGACCGCCAGCCACCATCTGCGATAATAAGTGCAACTTGGATCAAGGGTGGGCGCTGGCTGACTGTTCCACCAGTTGCCATAGGTCGAGTCCCAGGTACGAACCTCATCGTGACCACCGCTGTTGCCATTTCATTCTTGCGCAGGTGCCACGCTAATCTTCTCTTTATAGAAGATGTACCCCCGAAGCAATGTAGTTCCACAGAACGTATTAATCAATTACGTTTTCGCTCTCCCTTCAAAACCAATCGCCCATTTGGGCTTAACATCAATAGTTAACTAACATCGGAGCTTCTGAATCGTCGTTTGTATCGATACATTTATCGCATCAGCAGTTCAGCCCTCTCTCCAATCACTCCCTTTGTTTTGGCTAAGTTGGCTGAAATTCAATAGATGTTTTGAAATCAGAGGGTCAGAAAACATGAAATTTCGATAAAAACTCAACAACGAATTTCTGATCGATTACATAACTTCCCCTATACTTTGTATATCTGTGGAATATAATAGAATAATGGAGAAGGAATGGAATGTGGGGAATTTTGATGTGCATTTCACGTTCTGATTATCATTTTAATCATCAGGCTAAATGATATCAGTTTTACGTTATCTCTCAATTACGGATCAGATGAAAAGGACTCGGTTGGGCCCACCGCCATACCCACATTCAAATGCCCTAACATTGGAAAACCAGTCATGAAAATCAAAGATGGGTTTTTGAGTTATTACTTTACTATAGTATAGAGGAAGTCATTTAGATATTCGATGTCGAGTTTTCTCCGGAATTTCATGTTTTCCAATCTTCAAATTGAAAAAATAAATAAATAAATTTCTGTCTATGTGTTTGTTAACACGATAACATCCGATAGAATGAATTTATCAACACGAAATTTTATAAGTGTATCCAGTAGCTCATAAAGACGACACATATTAATTTTGAGCGAGATCAGCAGAAAGGCAGGGGTTTAGAGGCGGTATCAATTCAAAATGTTATAAGTGTGACCTGAATTCCATAAGAACACATTTTGATTTTCAGGCGAAGAATAGGGGAAGATTAGGGGAGAACCTTAACTTAAAAGCCCAAATAACTGCTCATGTAATGAATGTATCGACGCAAAAGTATAATGACTCAGATGCACATATATGTACGTCAACTATTGAGTATTTGACCATAATATGGACCATATTATGGTCGAATGGTTTTGGAGGGAGATTGAAGAAATGAAAAATTCGTTCTGGGGAAGTACAATGTTGGTGATGCCTTTTATTACTTCCCCAGATATACGAAATATAGAGGAAGTTATGAAATCGGTCAACAATTCGACGCAGTTTTCAACGGAATTACATGTTTTTTGAACTCTAGATTCCAAATATGAAAAAAAAAATTTCTGTCTGTCAGTGCAGTCTGTGTGTATTTTATCTACTCGATAACTCCCGATAGATTGAATGTACCGATACGAACTATTATATGTGAATCCAGAAACCTCTAAAGACGACACCTACTGATTTCGAGAGCGCCGGTAGCTCAGTGTTATGCGTGCTTGCATTCTCAGCTCAAGGTCGTGGGTTCGTAGCCCGATGGAGGTTCTTAGTTTATTTTATCTGGGAGGTGAAATAAACTTAAGCACGCCGTCCTTCGGATGGGACGTTAAGCGATGGTCCCGAGCCTGTACGATGTCAGGTACTCGTTAAAGACCCCTACCCTAGATGAATAAAAATTTTGGGTAGGCAAAATTTAGGACTCCCACAGTAGAGTCGGGCTCATGTCCACCAGAGTGACGAAAGAGCGCTCTGGTAGTAGGCGATATGACCTCGTAGTTAAAGCCCGGGCATGAGTCATTAAACCTAACCTAATCTACTGATTTCAACTAAATTGACGAAAGGAAGGAGAGATTAGGGGGGAGGCTCATTACTATGAATACTACATGAAATTCCATATTTGAAGTCAAAACCCAATGAGGACATAACCTGTCAAATTTCAGTGATTCGACCGTAGGAAAGAGGGCTTGTGGGGAAGGGGCTCAATTCAAAAAAACCCAATACATTCCGATGTAAATAATTTATTGACATAAAATTTGATATAATGATTAATGAACTCCTATGTAAGTCAAGTATTTAATATTTGAGCAAATTGTCTACTGGTTTTTGGAGGGGGAGAAAAAAGTTCTTGATAATTCTGGGGAAGTACATAGCAGGTGATCCACCGACGACATATTTTATGCTTGTCTTCCATAACGGTCTATTGACGAAATGTTCATGGTATGTTCTCAAGGAATCAAAAGTTTGGATAAAATTCCAGCTTAGAATATCTGATTGATACTTCCATCAGCTGGGGATCTAATGAACCAAAATATAAAGTACTATATAGGTAGCCTCCGAAGATACGAAATTGGATGAGAATTGTCGAAGCAACTGTGAGGGGGGCGCATAGCGAAGTCAGGCATAGCAAGAAGGAATTTATGCCGATTGGATTGTCTCCAGTGCAATCCTCGCGGCCCTTGAGCCCTGGCCACCTATTGTCGTTTCAATGAGATCGCTATGGTAAGGCCAAATTTGAATTGGATCCGTAAATTGTCTTTCCGCTTCGCCCAGTCCACTGTGGCTGCAGCGTCACATTCAAACAAAAAATTTTACTTTCTTATACCTCTAATATTATAAACTAAGGTACTATTGTAATCGTGTGAAAATACGAGTTCGAATTTCAAAGGAATTTCATGTTTCAAAGTATGTTAGCGCTTTAATTTCGATATGATTCAACAATGAATTGAAAAATTTCTGTTTGTGAACACGATAACTCCCGATAGAATGAAAATATCCACATTAAATTGTATACGTGTGTCCAAAACCCCAAAAAGACAACACCTATTGATTTTCAGCCAAATCGACCAAAAAGAAGGGCCATATTGGGGGAGGCGTTACACAAAAACTCTACTAACTGCCGATAGAATGAATGTATCTACACAAAATTTATATGTTAATACAAAATCCAAATGGAAAGAGCGCTCTTCTTTCTTTCTGACCTCTCACAGATTTTATTATTTTATGTTAGACGGCTTTCGAGGTTGCCCTTATCATAGGCGAGATTACCTCATAGTTAAAGCCCCGGCATGAGACATAATAATTAACTAACTTATATAAAAAGCTTTACAGAACAATTTTAAAAACATATATTTTGTAGCTTGTTTATATATTTATTTCTACAGGCGAAGCCTATTACTACACAAAATAGAATGGTTTGCAAATAACCTCATAAAATACATCGTAATAAAACACAAAGTAATATAAATTATTTTGATAGGTACGAACATAACAATAATTTAAAATTTACTCTAATTAACAAACACTTAAATATTACTACAATTTGGTTATAAAATTAACAATATTTTAATAATATGGGTACAATAAAAGAAAAACTGGTCAGTAATAGCTAAAAATAAAAATAAATCCAGAATGTAAAAAACAAAACGACATAAATATATGAGTTGAATATAACTATTGTATAATTCAAAAAGGACTATTATGCTTTATCCATTTTTAAACAATTGATTTAATAGTATTAATATTGTCTATGAAAAAGTCAAATTAATCAGAAATGCTATTAGCAAGCCTTTGATATGGATCCATGAGAGAATAGAACCCATAATCTGTATAATGTTTGTTGATTTCATTTTTTATTGAGCGGAGCTCATTCTTCCGTTTCACTCCAGAATGAGCGTAGCTCAATCTTTAGACGACTCGTGTGTTTCGTTTGTGCCCCTCCTGCATTAAAACTGTTTATCTGATCCTGATCAATTTTTGCATATTGATGGATGTCAGTCACGTGAAGGTTGTTAAAAAACAATTTCGAAAATCGGACGTACCACGGAGGAATAATCACCGAAAATATGTTCATCCATAGACTTCAATGCGAAACGTTCAAATTCTTCTCAATCGACAATCGATAATAACTAAAATCGAAGTACCATCGAGGAATAATCACTGAAAAAAACAATGAAACTGAGACCATTGTTGGAAGACATTGTTGCGGTGCTGCGCGTGAATTATAAAGTTCGGCTCGGTGGCTAATGAATTTAAAGTTCAAGGTATAGGCAATTTGAGTCACGGCTCCGCTCAGTATTTGCAATTAGCAGAATGCATTGCATACCTAGTTATTTAACGCTTATATACAATTATTTATGTACGTATTTTAGCAAATAGAGAGGTCAGACTAAATTTTTATTTTTCAACTTGTGAAATAATCCCCTATACACATCGATTCTACGGTCTTCGACTGAATGTCAGTACTAATATATTGTGCCAAAAAGTGCATTTCCCTTCTACTTACGAGCTGTGCAACTGAAACTGCCCCTTCACGGATTGCATATGCACTATGGGTGTAAGGCGACACAGCCTTCATCATGTTAGTTTTCTTCAGAGCCCTGTTGGCTTCCCCCGACTGTCTTTCTTTGAACTCCCCTCCCAGAAGACCCTCCCCATCCCTAGTTAGTTCCTACAAAGATCATCTCCTTACCTCTTCTCCCCTTATTGTGGCTCTACGGCCAATTTCTTCTCTTTGAACACTTCTTTACTTGTCCCCTGCTGAACTTTTATTAACCCTCTTCTTTTCATTTGGTGGCTGCATTGTTTCTTTGTTGTGTTTTTTTTTTTTTCTGCTTTTATATTGTAACAATTGTTTTGTTTTTTTCTCTTTTTGTTCATCTCATCCAAATTGATAGAAAAAAATATGAAATGTGGTCATTACGGAACTTTCTTATACCAACCACGTTTACAGATCTTTCACCCCTCCTTCCTCATCTCAATATCATTCCATATTGGCATTACTGGGTATATGAATGTAATGAGTTAGGTTAGGTTTTATGACTCATACCCGGGCTTTAACTACGAGGTCATATCGCCTACTACCAGAGCGCTCTTTCATCACTCTGGTGGACATGAGCCCGACTCTACTGTGGGAGTCCTAAATTTTGCCTACTCTAAATTTTTATTCATCTGGGGTAGGGGTATTAACGAGTACCTGACATCGTACAGGCTCGGGACCATCGCTTAACGTCCCATCCGAAGGAAGGCGTGTTAAGCTTATTTTATCTCCCAGAGATGGCATCAGCAGTATTTTCTTGTTTCATTGTACAATGTAATTCTGATAGTGATTTTCTTATACCCAGTAATATTATTTATTTTTATAATTTTTCATAAAAACTACCAATAATAAAAAATATTTTATAATTCATTGCTAAGCGATTTAAACATTATTTTAAAATATTTCCTACGTAAATTTATTTTACATGCTTTGAAGCGCTATAACCTTGGTAATATCTCAAATCAGAGGACACATTGGAAGTTTAATAAAGAACATTTTTGATAAGAAACAATTTTTCCAAGGGATTAAAAGTTTTCGGGTAAATCAAGGAAAAGTCAAACAATATGTGTTTCAAAACGACATTTTAGTATGCTTTTCGGCATGTATCTCGAAAACCTGCGAAAAATCGTATTGAATGTGATTGGAAAGTTGCTTTTAGTTTTTTCTACAATATTTACTTGAAAAATGTTTTGATTAAATTATACATATACATAAATGGTATCTTGTAATATGTTCCTAGGTCCCGAACAAAAGTGGTCTAAATGTTTTGTCAATTTTGGCCAAAATTTATTCAAATTTGAGTTAGCACATTTGACATTTTCATTGTAATTTTAAGTACCTACATTGCTACAATTGTTCCTGAGTTAGAGCGATCACATGGGGTAATCGCAGACATCATCGCGGAAATGGTCAAAACTTGGTTCTGAGGATTTTGAAAAGTGAAATTCCATTGGTCTCGGAACCTCGCACGATTACAGTAAAAATACAACAATAATAAATAGCGTTGTTAATCAAATCTAGTGAGGGAAATTTTGAAATGATGCTATGGAGAAGCCTGGACGAAGCCTGTCAGCGCTAACAGCATTACCTCCTCGGCCCTCTAACATTGTAGGCTATACTAGAGCTGTTCACAACTTTTTCTTTTTTTTGTCCATATATGAATATTAAGTGAGCATCGAATGTTTTTATTAATAAATACATGTTTAATGAAGGGTACTTTCAGAGATTCCACCTCTCCATTTCCAGAAATGTTTTCATAATTCCGGCTCACAGGGAATAATCAAGTACCACAAATTTCTCTGTGAATTACAAAAAATAAAAAATAAAATTTACAATACAACAAAGTAAAAACAGTCGTTGGTGTATTACTATTATATGTATTAATTAGTTATTGTGACTATTTCCTGGGCTTTAACTACGAGGTCATATCGTCAGCTACCAGAGCCTGGAATCTACTATGCGAGTCCTACATTTTGGTTTCACCTAGAATGAGTACCTTACATGGTACAGGCTCGGGACATTCGCTTAACGTCCCATCCGAAAGAAGGCGTCCTACATTTTTTTTTAACCTTCCGGATAAATAATCTAAGGGTCTCGGTCGGCTTTCGAACCCGCGATGTTGAGTTCAGTATGCTATCAAGCTACATCTGATCTACCGGTGCCCTCACCCAACATGTACTTCCCCAACACGAATTAATTAACCCTGGAACCACAACGTGACATAGTTATTGGCAATTTAACAACGTGGGGTCATATATGAATATTTAGTCATATTTTTTTAATTTTCTATTTAATCCGCTATTTTTGCTATTTTTGATGACTAACAGTCATAATCTAACTATGTATAATGAAAAATAAAAAATTAAATGTAAGATGGCGGATTAAGGAATAAATCATCATAATACTATAAACTAAGGTGTATGTTAATGTATGTATTTGTTGTTTGAATAGCAACATTATATAAAAAGTTTTCTCATTCATTATATTTTCCTAATAATGCTAGAATCAAAAAAACATAAAGTAATTGATATGAAAAAATGAATTTAAAAAAATATAGATATTGAAAACGTGGATAGATAGATAAGTGAACTGAAAAAAAAATTTATTCATTTGAACAATTTACACACATACTTTGTCTGTGTTCAGCACATACACTCTTAAAACACTTTATACATTGTGATACACCTTTCCTGTCCTTGCTTCGATCACAATCACTGCATCTTCCGGCACGTTTACCCGTTGGAGTTGGGATTGGTTGAGGGTTCGGGCTCCCTAGAACCTCCCTTATTAGTCTTCTTAGATCCTTTGGAAGATGTGGATTGTCTAATCTTCTTTTCATGTGGGCTTCAACAAAACCTTCTCCCAGTTCTTTCAAAAAGTTTGCCCTCTATAATTTCATCCCATTGGTCCGAAAAATGACGTAGGAATTTATGCCAATAGCATCCTAACATACCATAAAAATACCTCATACACCACAACGTGGGGTCGCCCGTGACCCAAAGGCACTGTAAATGTTTGCTAAGAGAGGGCTGAAAGCAGACTGACACTCTGTTGTGATCATCTTGTCAGGACATGAAGGTACAAGATCGGACATGTCTAACTGCAGCAGTGTAATGGAAGTAAACAATATTTCCAGAACTCCAGGGTCAGGGGTGATCCCACGTTGTGATTCCAGGGTTAATTACGTTTACGGTTTTACGGTTTCCCTTCAAAGCCAATGGACCATTTGAGTTAAACTCAATAGTGGCTTATGTATTCTCATGCTAAATGTTGTGTGGATACATTCATTACATCGGCAGTTAATAGTGTATTTGAGTCGACCCCTTCCCTCCGACCGAATTCATAGAAGATTAACAGGTGGAGTTTTGAATTTAAATAGATAACTTCATGTCATTACATCGGCAGCTAATAGAATTTTTGGGTTGAGCCCCCCTCCCTTTCAGCTGATTTCGCCGAAGATCATAAGGTATCGTCTTTAGAGAGCTATGAATTTACATATAAAATTTAGTGTCAATACATTAATTACAATGGCAGTTATGAAACTTTTTGTGTTAAGCTTCCCCTCTGATTCTCCCCTCCCATTTGGCTGAAAATTAATAGGTGTCGTTCTTAGAGAGTTCTCGATAATCATAAAATTTCGTGTCGATACATCCATTCTATTGGGAGTTATCGTATGCTACAGACACAGACACACTGACAGACAGATTTTAATTTTTTTATTTTTCCATGGTTAGAATACATGTTATTCCGCTGAAAGCTCCGCAGATGAATTTGTCTTCAGATTTGAGATTGCACCATTACGACGAAAATTATAGCGCTTCAGAGAATGTAAAATTTCATAGCAAATATTTCAATGTAATGTTGATAAATAACGTTAACAAATAATGGTGACGCCAACTCATTATTTTCATATACCAAGTGATGCCAGTATGAAATGATTTTGAGGTGGGGAAGAGGGAGAGAGAGTGATCTGTAAGCATCGTTGGTTTAAGAAAGTCTTGTAATAGCCACATCACATATATTTTTTACTTATATTTAAAATAGCAGTAATACCCGGCGTTGCCCGGGGAACATTGACTTTTCTCCCAATATCTCCTATAAGGCTTCAGTTCCTCGACAGTACATTCATGATGTCATAATTTTCAATTATTCATACGGAATAAGGCTTATAGTCCTTCAACTGTAGTAACGCTAGCTTTGGAGATAAAACTTATCTATTCAAAAAGTTTCCTCATTAATCATTGCAGTGGTTTTTGAGTTACAAAGATTGCTTGGGTGGATGCTGGGATGGACCAGATATTGAAGTACTAATACGCCTATAACCTTCCACAGACGATGACGAACAAATTTAAAAAAAAATAATCAAATCCATCAAGCCGTTCGTGAGTTATAGCGGTACAACGCACAGACATTTTCAGCTTTATATATATGATTTAAATATAAAATTTAATAGATGGCGCCGGTAGCTCAGTGGTAAGCGTCCTTGTCTTCTGAGCTCAAGATCGTCGGTTCGAAACTCGACCTTTTTTTATCTGGGAGGTAAAATAAACTTAAGCACGCCGTCCTTCGGATGGGACGTTAAGCGATGGTCCCGAGCCTGTATGATGTCAGGAACTCGTTAAAAACCCCTACACTAGGTGAATAAAAATTTAGGGTAGGCAAAATTTAGGACTCCCACAGTAGAGTCGGGCTCATGTCCACCAGAGTGACGAAAGAACGCTCTGGTAGTAGGCGATATGACCTCGTAGTTACTAAATTACTAAACCTATATAATATATCAAGCGAACCTAAAATTTAATGAATATTTGTTTATTAGGTAACTAACAGAACTCCATTCTTATTCTCTTGATTTAGAGGCATCGTCTTAATACATTCCAATGTTTTCTTTACATTGTAAAGTATAGCTTTAATTACCTTCCATAAAATGTATTAAATGATAATTTTGCAAAACATGGCATAATATTTTCTCATCATTTTTGTTGAAAAAAAAAAAAAAAAATTAAAAAGAAGAACACGTATGATAAATATATAGAGTTTCTCCCCTTCTTTATTTCAGTTTTATTATTCGTATCTTCACAATTTATGGGCATCGAGGGAAAAGGGGGCGGCTGGTTTGCTTGTTCTTTTCCCCATATTTTGTTTTGTTTTTCTTTATTTTTTCCTAAACTTCAGAATAATGTGGAAAATTTATTTAGAAGGAAAATGAAAAAGGATTTGATATCAGTGCTTTGATGGTATAAAGAAAGAAAAAAAAAAAAAAAAAAAAAAAAAAAAACTGAATAATTTCAGAAATTATTATTATAATATTTTATTACATGTAATAGTAATATCGCATAGATAAAAAAAAAACATGTTGCCTTCCTACTTTTATTTTCAACAAGTAACCGGCTTTCAACGCAACTGTGTCATCATCAGTGGCACATCTAACATCAGGGCACAGAGTAACAAAATTTTAAAAAAAATCCCTGGTGAAACACCGGCATTGTACTTGCACAGAAAGAACTAATTAAGTTTTCGCTCTCCCTCCAAAAACAACGGACAGTCAGTAGTTGACTTGCATAGATAGGGGCTTCTGAAACCTAATTGAGTAATTATACAATAATTACATCGGCAGTTATTAGAATTTTTGAGCCTCCGCCTCTGATCCTCTTCCCTTCAGCCGATTCCGCTGAAAATGAATCGTATGATACATTCATTACAACGGCAGTTATAAAAGCTTCTGTGTTAAGCCCCCCCCCCCCCCCCCCCCCCTCTTAATCCCCACTTTCTTCTGGTCAATTTGGCTGAAAATCAATACGAGTCGTTCTTATGAGATTCTAGATACACATTAGGGTGTCCGTTATTTTGAAAAAGTTTAAATTTTGATGATTTCCAAACAGATTCTGGTTTAGAATCACGAAAAAATAAATCTCTCAAAATTTGGAATATTTTGAAATGGAAAAACTCATGCCACCGATCATTTGAATTTCAAATGGAGTTTAACATTCGTTTTCAGACACTTCAAGACATTTTACAGCGCGATTCGTTTAATTTCTAATGTTTCGGCTTCAAAATTCGCATTTTAAGGTTTTGGTGGGTGCTGATCATGAATCCGGTGTTAGAATTGCAGTTTTTCAGTTGACAACTATCAAAAATGCTGTCAACTTTTGAAAAAATAATAAAATCTGCTTTTTAAACGTCAACTGAAAAACTCCAACTATATAATTTCGTCGATAGATTCGTTCTGCTGGGAGTTACCATGTTCACTGACAGACATTTCATTTTCTGGTAAACTAATATATTTTTTTTGCATCGCATTACATAACTAACACAAAATTAGACACAAATAGTCATTTTACTCCCCCACGTATACAGAGTATACAGCAAGTTACGTAATGGGTTAAAAAGTCGATGGGAACTTTGGATTTTCAACGGAACTTAACATGAAGTTCCTGCCCCAAAAAAAAAATGTCTGTCTGTTTGTTTGTATGAGCACATCAGAGGGGGGTCAAGAGTTTTTACTAAAACCCCAATAACTGCCGATGTAATGAATGAATATAAATATGAAATTTTTAATTTAAATTCAAAATCGCCTGAAGAGAATGAGGGTTTAGAGGAGAAAGTTCGTCTCAAAATGAGTATTTAGAAGTACCTATGTATATGTTTCTATCTGTGAACACGAATACTCCCGATAGAATGAATGTTTTGAAATTTTTCAGGAGTATCAAAAATCCTCAACCGAAATTCGTGACGATTGTGATTGATAGTTTCTCACTATCCATTCCTATACAATGTCCCCATTTGGACCGTGCATCTCTTCTTCTAGGGCTAGGATGCCTCATCATGGCCATGAACCAAGAAATAACAATATTATACTAAAGGAATTAGAAGTAGGTATAATAATTTATAAGATGTGAATAAAAGCTACAAACTGCTAACGATAGAGTATCTAGTTGAGCTAAATAAATGAGATAGAGAGAAAAAAATATATATAAAAATAAGCCAACACGGAGGTAGAATGTTGTGAGGTGTAAATCCGATAGATAGCCGGAGGGATGATACCGTGGAAATTGGGAGCCATTGAGGGTGTGTTCCCGGATCAACCTCAACCCTCCCTCTCTTTCCTTCATATCAGTCACTATCTTCAAAATCAATATGGAGGACCCAACTACAATATTTCGGTAAAATATGTCTCGAGAAGGCTCATCTGATCAATTAATTGAACCATTGAGAAGTCAAATGAACTATATGTACTTATGGACGATTTTGAGTTATACTTTTGTCGCGAGTGAAAAATCTGGTATACAATGATTATGAGGATATGTGAAACGTCATGAAATTCTTGTTTTTAATTTCTCAGGAAAACGAAATATAGAAGTTATTCGGAAACTCTACTAGACCTGGGTAAATGTTCCCCATATCTCGTAGATATCTTTCGACCTGTCTGGCCGACATAGGAAGCCCCACATTTGCAGGTAATTTGGTAGACTCCACTCCTCAAAACAGAGGTCCCAGTGCTTCAACTATTTTTTAGACAAAATAGGGAGACACTTACTTAATTCATTTTGGGTAAGTACTTACATTGTGAATCACCGAAGCCATTTTTTAAATATATAACTAAATTTTATTCTGTTTTATATTTTTGCCAAGGATGGGAATGTTGAAGGCTAAAGACTTGGAGGTTGTTGAAGCCCGACTCACGTACTCAGGAATGCGAGCTCAAGGACTTCGCGCCACCTCACTAGCTTGACTGAACCATCAACCAGAAACTATTATTTTTTAAACACCTAATTTCAAAAATTCAGTCTAATCGGCCAAAGGGAAGAAGGGAATGGGGTCGGGGGAGGGTTTAACACAAAAACTCTTATAACTACCGATATACTGAATATATTGATTTGAAATTTTATATTTAAATACAAAACCCCATAAGGCCGGCCATATTAATTTTCCTCATGACTCATGCCGGGGTTTTAACTATGAGTTCATATTGCCTACTACCTTTCATCACTCATATGAGCCCGACACTACTCTGGAAGTTCTAAATGTTGCCTAATTAGGTTCATTTGCCTGTGGTACTTGAAATCGCAGAGGGTCGGGATGATCTCTTAACGTCCTATCCGAAGGACGCCCTGCTCAAGCTTTTTTTTTAAGGGCCTCGGCCGGGTTTCAAACTCGACATTGTGAGCTCAGTAAGCAAAATGTGTGTAAAATGTAGGTGGTTATGTAGGTGTTTCATGTTGCTACACATTATGTCGTACTCTATTACCATGTTATGGTTTAACTGAAATAAATAGTGATATTTTTTAAATATTATTATTATTTTGCCAAGAATAACTGTGGTGGATTAGAGGAGAGTTCTGGGGGCTACCGAGTCGCTCTTCTGAGGTAACAAACCTTCCTGGTGGTTAGTCCACATACGACCCTGCTTGTCATGAGAGAAGCCTCACTTACTCTGAGACTGTTGTGACTCTCAAGATCGCCAGGAACAACACCCAGCTCAGAGTAAAGAGGCAAGATAACATCTCTCGGTTGAGCTATAAAGAGTACATAAACCTGGGGTGGAAGACTGGGTACATTGGAAGGGGAACAGTTACATCAGGTTTGTGATTTAGTTGGACAGAGACTCACTTTAATGTTCAGCAGGCCGCAAGCTCCCCTCCCCTCACTCCTACTTAACACTTACGACTTTGGCACAACTTAAAGTGCAATCCAATCATCACAAATTAATCAATGTCTGGCAAAGTGTAATCCTTTCCTCTGGAAACTTCGTCACTACTGGCAACACCTTATTTCATTTACCGCATGTTATACAATGATAGAAGTACATACCAAAAAAATAAATAAAGAAAAGCGTACGTTTTTTAAAAAATATTGTCTATTTATTTAGCATAAATATTCATGCATACATGAAATAAATCAAAGAAGGCAATAATAAATTTTTTTCTTCATATATTTATTATTGTCATCTTTAATTTATTTCATGTATGCATATATAAATATTTGTATTTTAATCACCACATATTTCAAGAAATTAAGATTTCAATTTGAGAAGAAATTTTATTCTTAATGTTTTCCATATATTAAGACATAACTGTACAGGAGGGACAGGAAAACCGCCGTGGGGGCTGAAGGAAGGGTACCGTTTGGATTGTAAACTGGTTGAACTTCCATTTAGTATCTGTCAAGTCGTGGCTGAAGATGGTAGCAATACCGAAAGTATCACATATTATATATATTTTGTGAAATAGACAATATTTTTTAAAAAACATAGGTTTTTCTTTATTTTCTATTAAGTGTTTAACAATATCTCTGTAAGAAATGTTTTTCTTTTTTTTAATTTATTTATTTATATATTTACAACGGCATAACATTTGCCATTAGCAATTGCGATAAATAGTGCAGTGTCAGGTGCGTGGCTGTACTGCTGGGGTACGTGACCGAAGAGGCTAGTCCTGGAGCAGGTCCCTCTGCCATATCCGCTTAAAGCGTCGTGGTCGATTTGTGGGGAGAGTGTTTGTAGATAATTCTTGTATAAGTGGATTGGCCTGATGATGGAGTTTGTCGTGAAAAGTTTTATATCGTGTCCTGATAACAGAATGTACAAATGGGATGTTGAGGTCATTATGTAATAATTGAGAAGTACATATCGATGACACTGCCAACTTGGCTGCTGCTAATGCCCGGAATCACATAGAAAGATAAACAATAGATATGCTGAGCTATGCTATGCTTCACCCATGAATGTGAACAGTTGGGAAAATTTTTTTCATAGCCGATATTGCAGCAGGATGGAAGTCAATATTCACTTTTTCGGGGCTCCAATCAGACACTTGAGCTTTAATCAGGCGGAACATCCTCTCGTAAGTTACTAGCAACTTGTTTGGCAAAAGTGCAAATACTACTGGAACAATGTTGGTCTCCTGATGTGTACTACCCAAATCTGCATAAATGATGTATATCTGCATAATGGCAAGTTTTTTTTTTTTTCGGAAGTATCGGTGTTAGCTGCAGTCAGGTTACAAAAGTTGTCGAACCCTTTAAGTTCAGGTAATTCCCCCCCCCCCCCTCCCCCCCCCCTCAAAAAAAAGTGTAGGCATCGTGGGTGTATACGCATAGTGGGTATACGCAAATAGGGTAGTATCCACCTACACTTAGTAGGGGGGTCTTTAAGGAGTTCTTGACAGCGTACAGGCTCGGGACCATCGCTTAACGTCCCATCTGAAGAATGGGGTGCTCAAGTTTATTTTACCTAACTATATAACTAATATAGAAAGGTGCTCAAATATTCCAAAGGCGTTAGACTGGAGGAACGCGCCTGATACATACCTTATCAGCGTTCAGCTTACTTACCTAGGATCCTACAGTTCCCCATGAATATGCGAGCTCTGGCCCCACATCCTCTCTCTCAAATCTTCAAAGTCAGCTACTGAACCTACTCTCAGCCTCGGAGCCTCACGAAATGTTCTCTTTAATTTACATGTTGTGAGAGACTAAATCTACATAAATGTTTAATCCTAGAACTATTTAAGAGATAACCTCATTTGCATTTCAGAGTAGTTAGGTACAGCTAAAAGAAATATTTTAATTAAAACATTTGTTACAAATTTGGAAGGCAATATTTGTGTAAAGTTTACGAAATTTCTATTCAGATTCTTGAATAAATCCAAAATTATAGGTACCTATCTGTTACGTTCAAGGGCCGAAAAAATATATATATATAGAAAACACATTGTTTTCGCAGGTTACAAAATAAAAATGATAGTCTGACCTCTTATAGTTTTTATTGTTTTATGCTAGCCAGCTTTCGAAGTTGACCTCATTATCAGGCAGTCTGCTAAAAAATTTAAAAAATCATAATTAAAAAAAAAATGTATAAACAAGATAAATTCTATCATAAATCGGAAATTTTAAGATTATTAAATTTATTAGCGAGAGAGCTTTATGTTATTTGTTCACTTTTAAAAACTTTAAATTATGTTTTTATCATATCAGCTTGCCTTCTGAGCTCAAGAACGTGGGTTCGGAACCCGACCCGAGGCCCTTAGTTTATTTTATCTGGGAGGTAAAATAAACTTAAGCACGCCGTCCTTTGGATGGGACGCCTGTACAATGTCAGGTACTAGTTAAAGACCCCTGCCCTGGGTGAATAAAAATTTAGGATAGGCAAAACTTAGGACTCCCACAGTAGAGTCGGTCTCATGTCCAACAGAATGACGAAAGAGTGCTCTGGTAATAGGCGATATGACCTCGTAGTTAAAGCCCGGGCATGAGTCATAAAACCTAACCTAACCTTATCATATCAGTAATGCTGTATGAACGTTTTAGTAACCTATTCTCGATTTTTTTTCTTGTCCATTAAAAATTTTACAACAGAAACGTTTTTTTTTCTACCGATTACCTATTATGTTTAGAACAGAGTGATGACCTGTAAAAAGCTCGGTATTTTCTAAATAGCCGTCCGGGAGTGAGTTTTATTTTAGAGGGCGCCGGTAGCTCAGTGGTATGCGTGCTTGACTTCTGAGCTCAAGGTCGTGGGTTCGTAGCCCGACCGAGGCCCTTAGTTTATTTTATCTGGGAGGTAAAATAAACTTAAGCACGCCGTCCTTCGGATGGGACGTTAAGCGATGGTCCCGAGCCTGTACGATGTCAGGTACTCGTTAAAGACCCCTACTCTAGATGAATAAAAATTTAGGGTAGGCAAAATTTAGGACTCCCACAGTAGAGTCGGGCTCATGTCCACCAGAGTGACGAAAGAGCGCTCAGGTAGTAGGCGATATGACCTCGTAGTTAAAGCCCGGCCATGAGTCATAAAACCTAACCTAACCTAAATAGCTTTTTTCATTAAAAAAGTATGTAATAAACAAAGTAATATCTTCTTTACCTTTTGATAAATTACAATACATGAGATATTTTTATGCTTCCAGAGAGTGGAGAGCTTTACAAAATCCTCATATATCATGCCCAAGCTTTGTATCATATAACATATATTATATTAAAATTACGGAATACTTGCGGCTACATTTTTATTTTTATTTTTTCAGAAAAATATACACTTTGAACATTAATTATATTTGTTTTCCTTTTTACACTTACAAATACATTTTTTTTCTAGACATTAGGTAGAATACATGGGTACATTAGGTTTCCCAAATAATGAGGCGAACTTTGCGATCTTTTAAATCGCTACAGGAACTGAATTTTTACATCAAAGTTTGTTGAGTCTACTTAGATTTCACATGCTACCATTAAATCTCTAACTCAGTATCTTTTTACTTTAGGGAATATTGTAGGCGTGCGAAAATGCGAGATCAAGATTTTCATAGATTTTCACGTTTCAAGGTTCCCTGAATATGTTATGACCATTCTCGCGATGATGTCTCTCGGTGCGTGTATTGTGTAGGTTAGGTTTTATGACTCATGCCCGGGCTTTAACTACGAGGTCATATCGCCTACTACCAGAGTGCTCATTCGTCACTCTGGTGGACATGAGCCCGACTCTACTGTGGGAGTTCTAAATTGTGCCTACCCTAAATTTTTATTCACCTACGGCAGGGGTCTTTAACGAGTACCTGACATCGCACAGGCTCGGGACCATCGCTTAACATCCCATCCGAAGGACGGCGTGCTTAAGTTTATTCTACCTCCCAGATAAAATAAACTAAGGGCCTTGGTCGGTTTTCGAACCCACGTTCTTGTGCTCAGAAGACAAGCACGCTTACCACTGAGCTACCGGCGCCCTCTGTATTGTATATGTGATTGGAAAGTTGTGAGCGCTCTTCCTCAAAAACGATTGTAGCTATGTGAAGTTGAAATTTGGAATGGAGATATCACATGTGCTAATTTAGATCAGATTAGAAAAGTGGGACAAGAAACCACACAGAGTCAAATGTGCTAACGAAGATCTGGTTAGATTTTGGACGAAAAAAGATGAAAATTGAGACCACTTTAATCCGGGACCTAAGTATATTTACAAGATACCGCTCATGTTTACGACCTAATCAAAAATTGTTACAAGTAATAGTTATAGAAAAAACTAAAATACATATTTTATATAAAATACGAGTTTTTGAAAGTCGTTCGGTTTTCGAGATATATGCCGAAAGTCGACTTGAATATAGTTTTGAAATAATTAGACGTTTCCATGATTAATGCGAAAACGGTTAGTCCTATTGTAAAATTAGTTCTTACCAAAAATGTTTCTTATTAAATTTCAAACCGCATGTAATTTACATTGTATTACCCCACTGATGGATGATGAAGGCAACCTCGAAAGCCGGCTAGCATAAAAGGGCATCATATCGTTAGGAACTTTATTATGAGGATTCAGAAGTCCTTGTAAAAGTGAATCTATTGGACGACTTTTTTCTAAAGGCTCTCTACAGGGTCTTTATTCTAGGTTTCTATTTCATGATCTCTATTTCATCGGGATGCATTCAACAATAAACAATCATCAGATTGCAACCAGTTAACCATATAAAAAAACAAAAAATCGTAGTGTCGAATTCACTATGGTTGATGGTTTCTGTGTATGGTTTTTTGTGAGGTTATTTCTCGGACATTACTAATAACTGAACTGAATGTTTTTTTGCCGACTACCCATGTTGGGTTATGATAAAACAACAAACGAGAGACTTGCCATCGTGGCAACTAGACCAACTGACTGACTCAAACTTTTCAAAGCCTACTGATAGAGCCCTCTGGGAAAGTTTCCTTGGACTAATGAAAACTTTTCTCTTCTCACCCCTTGATAATTTTTTGCTCTCTCTCTAAAATTTCTGTCTGACATACACCCTCAGACATTTCTCCTGTTCCCAAGCTAGACTAAGTATAAGGGAAGTTATATAATCGGTCAGAAATTCGATACTGAATTTTCACCGAAATTTCAAGTTTTCAAATCTGCTATGGGAGTCCTACATTTTGCCTACCCTTAATTCTTTAATGATTTTCTGACATTGTACAGCCTTGAAACCATCCGAAGGACGGCAAACTCAAGGTTTTTTTCGCCTTCCCATATAAAATATCTAAGGATCTCGGCCGGACCTCGAACCCGCGATCTTGAACACATTTGACTCCTCTAAGCTACCGGCGCCAAATCCAGAATTTGTTTTTGTTTCACAGAAAGATTGACTTTTAGAAGGAAATCTTTTATTTTTTTAAACTTTATTGAGCATATTTACAATCGGTAAAATAAAACCTTTTGTTTAATTATCAGACGGAGAGGGATAGGAAGAGCTGAATATGAATGGCCATGAGGGTAGAAACTGGCCATTGGCAGAATTTCTAAATAGCTACTTACTTTAATGTAACAGGTCTCTCGGCCAGCACCTCCTCAATCTTCGGGGAGGATTGTCCGGATGGGAATGGGATGATAGAGATTGGGCAAAAGGGAAGGAAAGTTTAGGAAACGGAACTTGAGATCGTTAACAAAACATTTGAAAGATCATTACAGATGGCTAAGATTAAAAACATGAAGGTGCTTCGACAAATGTTTTTAGGACTGGATAAGCTTCTGAATACTCATAAGATGAATCGAATGACAATTTATTAAAGACGGTCAAAAGGTTTAGGAATAAGGAGGAAACTTACATACATAGATTTCCTTTTTGGTAGTCGAATAAAAAAAATACAACTGGTCGAATTGAGAACCATCTCATTTTTCAAAATGGGTTAAAAAGTAAACCGAAAAGCACAATCAGTGAAATGAAAACGTCTTGGTATTGCTTGTTGAAGTCTTGATAAAGACTTTCTTTCCAATATCGATACGTTGCCCAAGGCTGCAATCACTTCTCTTTGATTCGCTTTTCTGGGCGGTTATTATTTTTAAACTTTCAACTTTTTCACTTTCTTATATCTCTTACCATTTATTTAGTTTTAAAGGAAGCCTGGGACTAGCCATCGGCGGAACAATCTGCGTCGATTGGTTCGTCTTCAGCACATCTTACAGTCTACTTCTGCTCTCGCCAGGTGCTGTCGGCGGATCATTGGGTAGGTGGTTTCCATCACCAGCTACCATAAATCCAGTTCCAAATACGATCCTGCGCCCTCCAAAATTGCTATATGAATAATTTTTTGTGCCAATCCGTATCATATAGTATTATTTTCTATAAACTTGCCCATCTTTTCACCATGTATTGATGCTTTACGCGCAGTGTGTCAAAGCTGCATCCTATGCTTACCTGAATTGCACTCTCCTTTATTATTTTTGACCTGATTTCAGTGTATGGAGTGCTTTTGGAGAACACCACAAATGCACATTCCAGGATCTCCATAGAACTATTAATACAAATACATAATTGACCCTATGTATAAGTACCCATACACTCTCTGCTTGACCTATTGATAGTAGTGTATATAGAAATAATGTAGCCCAAATCAAGTTTGTTTAACAAAGAGCTGACTGCCAACTTACCTCATCTACAGACTATCTGGTATGGTTGTATACCGCTGGGAGTGTGTTTACGATGGCTGTAAATAGCGGTGGATTCGCTCCCACATTTATGGTCGATGCGGTCTCAACGCCCGCCTCTCAACTCCAATAATTTTACAAAAGGTACATTCCCCCAGTTAGAAAGTTCTATAACAGCCCACAACTCTCCGAAAACGTTTTAATCTAAATACAGACCACACCTTTTTTCAACTTGGAAAATTGGCATCATTATGAACTCAACTGGAATATTTTTTTTTTAACCCAGTTCTTTTCATCTTGTATTTTCTTTGTTCTGCAAAGCGTTGAATATCAATAAAAAAAATTGTTATATATTTTTTTTAAATTTCTCTCATGCTCATTTCATATAGAAACTAATTTATTTGAATCCATTTGAAAAACAAATGAAATATAATATATTATAGTCTAGTGGAAGATCATCGTAGGCACAGACTTTAAAAAAAAAATTAATGGTGATCCAGTTGATCAGAGTTTTCTGGTTAGTGAAATTGAGTTAGTTATTATGACTAGTGTCTGGGCTTTAACTACGAGGTCATATCGCCTACTACCAGAGTGTTTTTTCGTTGCTCTGATGGACATGAGTCCGACTCTACGGGAGTCCTATATTCTTATTCACCTAGGATGGGGAATCTTTAACGAGTACCTGACGTACAGGCTAGAGAACATTGCTAGGACGTCGCGCTCATGTTTTTTTTTACCTTCCAGATAATAAAACATGAGGGCTTCGATGTATTTGTCAAAATACTGTATTCAATGGAGGGTAGGGGAATTTTTTAAAGTATTTTTTTCGTGTTCAGTACACCGAAAATCATAAAGTATATAAGTTTCATAATTTTGGCCAGAAATTTGTTCATTTTGCCCCAGTGTGCATCGGTGTATGTGAACAAAAAAATCTCCCGACATAATGAATGCATCGACAAGAAAATTTCACATGTATATCAATAATCCCATAAGGACAACACTTATTGAATTTCAGCACATTTGGCTCTTAGGAAAGGGCCCAAAAACTCTAATAATTGTGAATGTAATGAATGAATCGACACTACATTCAGTATCCAGAACCACATAAGAAGATCCAGAACGACACCTATTAATTTTCCGCGAAATTGTTTACCCAAAACGATAGAATGGCTTTAAAGTGAGAGAGAAAACAACATTCCTGCTGGGGAAGTACAATGCTATGACTTATCGACAACTTCTTTTTCATTCTCTACCCATAAAAACGCAAAAAAACTAATATCGAATTTTGTCAATTTCTCTTCGGAATGTAAAAATTAAACTTAGCGGTAATAAATAAAACATTTTCCAGAAATCATTAAAACACTTTAAATAAAGGTGATAATAAACTTTTCTTCGGGAATTTTTCATTGGAAAATTAATCTCATAATTAACAATTTAAAGCAGTCAAAACCCAAAAGCTTTTTAGCCCCTTTTTTTAATATAAATATTTTTTTCTATTTCTTATATCTCCTGTGAGAGAGTTCTCGTTTGTAAAAAAAAAAATTACTGAAAGAAAAATAAATAAAAGTGTATTTTCCGAGTTTTATACTTTTCCATTAAATTAATTTTATTTTACTTCAGTTATACAAAGTATAGAGGTAGTTATGTAATTAAATTCGATGCGGTTTTTAACGAAATTTCATATTGATTATTTTGGAAGTGGAGCGATAAGTTAGTTGATTAATTTGTTCTGGAGAAATACATTGCCGGTGATTCACTGACGAATTTTCTTCTAAGATAATACATGGAAAAATAGATTTTCCATGGAAGCTAATGAAGTCGAGGTTAAAACCATCTTGGAAACCATTTTCAATTCTGCATTAGCATTTTCTGATAACTCCTATCCTATCTCTAAAGAAAAAGGCTACAGTTTTCTCATTTTCTATAATTTATTTATCTTCCAAGGTAGAAAAGAAGTGAGCTTTTTTATATATATATTTCCTTTTTTTTTCCCCCGGTCTTCAATTTTCTTGAGTGCTTATGAGATATCTCACACATTGGCGCAGGACGTAATTTGACGACAACAGTACAAGGACCATTTTCTTCAAATTGAATTTTTTATTTTCATTTTTTGTCAGTCTGGTTTTGTTGGAATATAATTTCCATAATTATGAGTAGGACCCGGATTTATAACCATTTCCATATTCGTTTCTATGCTTCACACGTCACTTGTGTAGTTTTTAAAACGTGTTTTGGGCCAAAGAGAATGAATTAAAGTTACTTTTTATTTTGCATATATTAGGAAAAATGCATATTTCTACATGTTTTAGGGAAAATGCATATTTTTGCTGCATATTAAAAAAAAAAAAAAAAAGATTTCATAACATTTTTAGATAATTATCTAGGTTTTGTTAATTGTCAATTGATATGAGTGTAAATGTTGACACAAATTGATTGAACTAACTGTAAGAAGAAAAAATGAAAGTTTTAATTCTAATAAGAAACAATGGAATTGGATGAATTCCATAACTCCGTTCTTTACTACACTTCAGTTTTCTTGGAAGTTTGGCGGCGTTAAAATTCTTAAAATCTCTTCCCTCCCTTTTGACTGACATCTCCATTATTTTTGAAGTCAGTATCGAATTATTGCACCCTTAAAATGCCGAAAGTGAAAGCAACAACTTGTGACCTTATAAATAAATATATAGGCGAATTTCCGGACGAAACTTTTCACAGGGATTCGGGCGTTTTATATTGTACAAGTTGTGATACGGTGGTTTTAACATTCTTACAGGTGGAAGAAGTCACGTTATTCAGCGCTATTGAAACAGCAGTATTTAAAAAAGCGTCTGTGACATCAGATTTTTTTTTTTTTTTTTTGGCTTCGGCAGACACCACATTAGCCATGTCAATGTATCTAGTTTTATTTACGACATCCATGGCCCCGGGAGGGAGTTCTATCTACGAAATAAAACTCACTCCCGGACGGGATTCGAACCCGCAAACCATGGTGAGACCATGAGACTAAAGCCCTACGCTCTAGCCCGCACGGCCATCATGGCTCCCTGTGACTTCAGATGATGCAGAGAGATCGTTTAGTCAGTAGGTATGTTATGTTGTTACAGATGTTGTCCTTATGGGTCCTGTAACTCAGCTTTGTGTAATGTATATAAATATGTTGATGGAATCAAGGTTCTGGTAAATGAAAAACTTAGTATTTGGCCAACGTTTCGGAGACTTATTTATTTCCTTCTTCAGGGCATTGTAATGCCCTCCTTTAATGCCCTCCCCCACTTCTTGAAGTCAATAGATACAACAAAAAAATTTAAATTTCAACTAAAACTGTTCATGTTAGAGGAAACCCTTTACACGGAAACGGAATTTTATTCTCACTGTTCAAAAAGAATAATATAATCACAATAAAGAATCGTTTTTCATATCCAAAATCATTATTTGATACAAAGCTTTCATTTTTATATTTTGGGCAGAGTTCCTCCACACCTTAAAAGTCAGTCCAATGTACGTTATTGTTTTATTTATTCATTTATATATATTTTTTTATTTAGACATTTTTATACATTCATTTATAGTTGACTTATATATATATATATTATTTTTCATATATTGTTATAGTTTCATTGTTTTCTTTCTTTTCTATATCTCGCCACATTGGGTGGGACCTGATGATGGGACGTAAGAACGTCCCGTAACATCGTTGGGGGATAAAGACACATCCGAAGAGTTTTTTTTGAAAAATAGTTATCTTAATTTGTATTAAATTGAAAAATGTGTCTACTTATTATGAACGTATCTTGTATTATTATTATTATTTTTTATATACTCATATATTTTTAAGTATTTATTTGTACAGTTTTTATTAATTTCATTTTACTTTTTTAATGGTTTTTATGTTACTACTAATCATAGATGTGTTAGACTCAAGTAGTTATATATCTAATTTACAAGCTATCTTAATGTATAAATTCATTTGACGTATCCTATTACCATGTATTGGTTTAACGGAAATAAATTATTATTATTATTATTGTAATGACTTGTGTGGATGTGTATTGTGACGGTGCAATGTGTTTGTGTCTGGTGAGCTCTACTACACACAAACACCTACCACCTTCACCACACACATCCACTCGAGTTATTATAATGCCCTTAAGAAATAATTCACCTATCTGTCCCATCCATGAAATTTTTAGTTGTTAATTTTATTTTATTTTGATTATTCATAAATCACTTTATTTTAGGTTACTTATTCATTGACTTAATTATTGAATTTAGTTATTTATTCATACTTATTCACATTTTATGTATTTATTTTAGAAATTATATATATTTGGCTTGTTTGATGCATATTAGCTATGTCACTGTGTTATCTAATTACTTAAGACATCCATGGCCCCGGGAGGGAGTTCTGTCCACAAAATAAAACTCACTCCCAGAAGGGATTCGAACCCGCAAACCATGGTGAGACCTTGCGATCAAAGCCCTACGCTCTACCCCGCATGGCCACCATGGCCCTCAAATTATAATTTCATAACTTTTCTGCTAAATTATGGAGTTTTTGAGGATGGATTTTGTGATGAAGGCAACCTAAAAAGCCGGCTAGCATATAATAATAAAATCAGTTAAAGATGAGACTCTATTTTTTATTTTACAACATGTGAAATAACAATCTCACCAAATGAGCCATATTGACATTGATGTAGCACCCTGTAAGTAGCCAGATACAACACTTCCAGTGAAGATAGACTTGCAGAACTCTCCCCTCCAATGAGAAGAGCTCTACTAATATTCCCCGGCTAGATATAAGTTTCCATTAGCCTCTTCCCTAACTAGGATATATTTTAACATGCATTTCGTTTTATACCCTCCACTCTGATCATTATCCCCCTCAAACTTACCCCTGCTCCTCCAGAAGTGTTCATTTTGTTCTCGTTATTACAAGTTCCCTTGAAAAGCCTGGATATACACATATTCTTTCATATTTCATCCTTAACAAGCAATTTATCCTAATGTTTCCACCTGTTTATGTTATTTAATCGTCCAGAACCTTAAATTTTCTTTTTCTTCTATTAGCTCAATTAGAATGCTTGTATATAAAAAGTACGGTTCGAAACCCGACCAAGGCCTTTAGTTTATTTTATCTGGGAGGTAAAATAAACTTAAGCACGCCGTCCTTCTGATGGGACGTTAAGCGATAGTCCCGAATTGTACAATGTCAGGTACTCGTTAAAGACCCCTGCCCTAGATGAATAAAAATTTAGGATAGGCAAAATTTAGGACTCCCACAGTAGAGTCGGGCTCATGTCTACCAGAGTAACGAAAGAGCGCTCTGGTAGTAAGCAATATGACTTCGTAGTTAAAGCCCGGGCATGAGTCATAAAACCTAACCTAAAAGTATGGAAATACGTCAATGTCCCATTTTGAGAAGATTACGTCGATAATCGTCGGTAAATCACCGGCAGTGTACTTCGCCAGAACGAATTAATAAATTAACTTTTCGCTCCCATCCAAAACCAGTCGACCGTTCGATATTCAATAGTTGAATAACATAGAGGTTGCTAAATCCTCATACTAAATTTTGTGCAGATTACATCGACAGTTATTATAGTTTTAGAATTCAGTCCCCTGAACCTCTCATTCCGTTCAGCCGATATCGATGAAATTTGGCAAATTATGTCCTCATTGGGTTTTGACTTTAAATATGAAATTTAATGTCGATACATTCATTACATCGGCAGTTATTGGGAATTTTGAATTGAGCCCCTCTCTGATCCCTCCTTCCTTTCTGTCGATTCAGCGGAAAATTAATAAGTGTCATCCTTATGGGATTCCAAATTCAATGATGAAAACTTGTGTCGATACATTCATTACAACGGCAGTTATTATAGCCTCTCCTCATCCTTTTGGAGTTTTGGTCAAACATATAAAATTTCGTGTCGAGACATTAATACTAAAGGCAGTTACTAAAAAGTTTATATTAAACCTCTCCCATATCCTAGATTTGGCTGAAAAACAACAAGTGTCGTCGTAAGAGGATTATCCTGTTCACAGACCCACAGACAGACAGACATTTTATTTTTCATTTTTGTAACCTAGAAGTTCAAAAACTTCGCATCGAATTTCTGACCGATTACATAACTTCTCTTACACCTCGTATAGCTAGGGTGTTAAAAAAAAATTTCATATTGTATAATTTTTACAAAAAGTCGATACCGAAAAGATACCGTGTGAGTGACTGAAAGAAAATACCTTGAACATGCTTTTTTTTTTACTATAACTCATGAACG
This sequence comes from Aradus depressus, assembly GCA_963662175.1. Lineage (NCBI taxonomy): Eukaryota > Metazoa > Arthropoda > Insecta > Hemiptera > Aradidae > Aradus > Aradus depressus. The sequence goes on along the minus strand of OY759219.1, from coordinate 19,577,681 downwards.
GTGACACTTATAAAAATTGGTTTTGATTGCATTTGTTGTCTAGACTTGTAGGATAAACACTTTTGAAATTAAAGTGCATAGAATATAAATTCTAGGTTTCGAAAAGGCACTCAATCAAAAACAAACCCATTAAATATTTAACCTCAAATAAATGATGGGAAATCAAATGTAGATTTGAGTTATATATGCAAATGTGGCTTTCAGCTTGTAATGAATAGAAATGAGACTTTAAATGGCGAAAATTCATAAAATATAAGCTTAAATTAGTTTGTGTCAGTTTATGCAATTTTCAACTTTGAGGAAAAGTTTTTACGTAACCAGCTGTACAAAGTACAACAAATTTATCTATGTAATTGGTCAGAAATTTTTTATGTGTATTCAAAACTTCACAAGAACAACCCTTACTGTAATATGCTATATTTCATGTTATAAATTACACAAATCACACAAAAACTATAATAACTGCCCATATAACGAATGAGATAGTATAATTCTGAAGCCCTTATGTAAGTCAACTATTGACTTTTAGGCCAAATAGTATATTAGTTTTGTAGTTCAAACTTGATTAATTCGCACAAGGGAAGTACATTTGCAGTGATTCACAAACTTTTTTGTCTATTTTTTTTTTTTTTGACGAATATAAAGTACTATTGTGAAAAATCTCATAAGTATGGAACGGATGTAGCCTGTAGAATTGTAAGAGTGAGTAACGTGGACTTCGTCTGTTTTATGATAAATGTGGCCCTGATACATAATGAAGGGAGACCGAAACAATGTTTGAGAGGGGGGGCTCGTCAGATAAATAAAACAGAAGGATCTCTGTTTCAGAGAAAACTCCTTCATCTGGAGAGATACTAACCCGAGAAGCATCAAATCGATATCTCAGCGTGGGCTTGCCTCCTACCTACTTGCCTCTGTCTGCAGAAAAAAAATATGAGAAAATCATAAGTTCCTTAACTTCTCCTATAGATGATCGCTTTGAGTCTTCAGTAATAAAATATCTTAAAATGCTTTTTGTGCATATATATCTGAAAAAAAAAAAAAAAAAAAAGTCGTCGGTAGATCACTGACAGTGTATTTCTCTAGCTGTGTAATGAATTATTTTTTCGCTCTCCCTCTAAAATTCATTTAAACGACCGACGGGAGCCTCAAAATTATATTACTTCGAATACTGGATACATGAAGACAACTTGAAACTAGGCTAGTAGTAGGTTATTATGAAAATGTAAACAAATAAATTGATCAAAACTCAGTACATAAAATGAACAAGACTATGTTCGAATATTTAGGTAACAAAATGAAACTTATCCTGGGCCATTCTAAGACCAACAATAAATATATGAAATGACCAACTTTCGAACACAAATTACTTAGTTCGTAACAATAATAAAATATCAATTTATCATAGAAAAATAATCTTTTTTTTTTTCTTTTGCTTTAGGAAACTATTGTCACAGATTTCTAACTTCTGAGTCTACTTATGACAATAAATAATACATTCTACTGTGGATAACTCTTTATTCACTATTTATCAAAGTATACGCTCAATGACTCGGCCACCCTCAAAGAAAAATGTGGAAAGTTTATTACAAGAAAAAAACACACTGTTTGTAAATAAAAATAAAAATAAAAATAAAATAGCTTTATTGACATTCTTTTAGAACAAAAGCCTCTCCTTTTGGAGGTTTTGAGTCTACTGCTCTTTCAACAGAAGAGATCAGAAAAGAAATTAACGAATGTTCCAAAATTAAATTAAATTATTTCTTAAGTATAACTGTTACTTCTTGATTTGTTTGTAAATAACGAACAAAAATTAATCCAGTTAAAAAAAAAATACAACATACACAAAACGACCACAACATGTTATTTAAATGAAAATATATAGATTTCAATCAAAATTGAGTTTAAAAAAATGGATTCTTTATAAAGGTGGTTTGAAACAAACAACAGATCGGCCATCGGTCTCCACAAAATATATTTATTTTATTTTTGTTAACATTTCGCCGTTATTCAGCCGTTCAAAAATAAAACAATTTATAACAATTATATTTTATATGGTAGTTAATATTACAAAACTTATCAATTAAACACTATGTGACCTGGTAACTAACATTCTAATCAAGATTATCAAGAGGACACATTATCAACTCGAAGGTAGCGTGCTTGTTTCTTAACTCAAGATCGTGGGTTCGAAACTCGGCCGATGTCCTTAGGTTTTTTATTGTGGAGATGAAAAAACGAAGTTCTCCAGCCTGTACAATGTCAGGTACTAGTTAAAGACCCCCACAAAATAAATCCTGGGCAGGCAAAATTTAGGACTCCCACAGTAGGGTCGGGCTCATGTTCAACAGACGAAAAAGCGATGACCTCGTACTTAAAGCCCGGGCAAAAAATGGATTATAAAATGAACAATGGTAAGTTCGAATATCAAAGTTACAAAGTGGAACTTATCCCAGATCAACAATGAATATATCAAATTACCAAACAAATGTGAAAAATATACAACTAGCGAACGAGATGTAGGAAAAAATATATATAAAAAAGTTTATGACATGAGGAGAAAACCGAATGGTGACACTCCCTGAACACTCTCTCATCACCGTCACTGCTGCTACATAGAGAGTCTCTGGGCCATAGGCGCTTAGGTCGCCTTTCAGGATTTTGTGGAAGTGTGATGGAGTGAAGAGCACGGATTAGAGGATTATTGTGGGAACTAAGGGAGGAATGGAATTTATTTTAGCTGGAGGTGAAAGGAACTTTGAGGTCTATATGATGGGTTTTACAGGAGACATAATAAGGAATATAGGCTATTTTATGAAGGCTTTTGGATTGAAGAGATTGAATGCGGTTTAGATTGAATGCCATGGCAGAAACCAGTCCAGGTTTTAGTTGAGTATTGTATTGGTTGCCTCCACAAAATAATGTTTATTAATTAATATATTCTTAATTTTAATATAATAATGATTGTGAAAATATTAAACAAAAAGTAGATTTGACAGACTTGGTACAAAGTTTTTTTTTAATTTCTTTATTTTTAATATTTACAATTAGTAATATGACCATAAGTAAATTTGATGATACAATTGAAGAAATAGTATATATATATATATATATATATATATATATATATATATATATATAAAATATAAATATAAACAATATTTAACAATATAATAAAAAAAGAAAACAATAATAAAATACCTATATATATATATATAGTACCTATATATAATAAAAAATAAAGTAGGTATCTATAAGAACGTTATATACATGATAACAAGATAATAATATTGGTCTATGTACAAAACTATAATATATACAACAAGTTAAAACATTAAATTTAAATAACAATAAAAAAGAAATAAAATAAACATAAGAATTCCTTCAGCTCGAAACTTTAGTACAATTAACTATTTTTTCAGATTACCAAAACATGTTTACTTCCCTAACTATACGAAGTATAGAAGTTATGTAATCGGTTAGAAATTTTATGCTGATTTTTCAACTAAATTTAATGTTTTCTGACCTCTTGATTCGAAAAATAAAAAAATAATGTCTGTATGTTTGTGTGACTGTGAACATGATAACCCTCGATAGAATGAATGTATCAACACGAAATGTTATTGTGTATCCAGAGCTCTCAAACGACGACAGCTAAAACCTCTAGTAACTGCCGTTCTAATGAACGTATTGGTACGAAATTTCATTTGTGAATTCAAAACTCATAAGGACAACAACTATTAATTTTCCGCAAAATCAGAGAAGGGAGCTCGACTTAAATATTCTAATAACTGCCGATCTAATGAATGTATCAATACAAAATGTAGTATGAAGATTCAGAAGCCACAAATTAAGTCAATTATTGAGTTTTAGACAAAACGGAGAGAGAAAACGTAATTGATTATTTTGTGTTGGGGAAGTACATAGCCGGTGATTCAGCGACGACTTTTTTTTACATTGTTAGAGAATTTTTACAATTTGGTGAACTGAAGAAAATCACAAGAGAAAAATTTAGCTAATAATTCAGTTTTGATAAATCCTTCCCCGTTAAAGGCAAACGTATTAGGAATAGCTCTGTCAAACACAGACCAGCTTTAATTTTCATACAAGTTCTTTATATCCAAACAAAACGAAAATGTTTGCATTTATCATATGTCTGAAATCAATTTGTTTGATATAACAATGAAAACAAAACAAAAAAATTGTTTTAAAGGGCCCAGGTCTGAGGTTAAAATAAATTGTACAATTTTAAATTATGATAAATATATTTTTTATAATTTCACCAGAAGTATCGTTATCATGACGATATTTCGAGTTCGTTCTATGTCCCAAGTCACAGAGTGCAAAATAATGACAAACAACTAATTAAAGAATAAAAAAATAAATAAATGTAAAAAAGAATAAAATTAGTAAATAACTAATAACATAATAAAAATAATGTTATTAGTAATAAAAATAATAAACAAAAAGTAGAGTGACATGGACCTTATCATAGACACAAAATTTAATATGAGGACTCAGAAGTCCCTATGTAAATCAAATATAAATTTTTAGCCAGAAAGCCAAAAATTCAATGATTAATTCTTACTTGGGAAGCAAATAGTCGATGATTCACAGATTTTTTTGTATGATATTTATGCTGTTTCCAACGGTGTAACTGAATTTGGTTTGTGATAAATACGTTTTTCGATTTTATGAGAAAGAGTAGGAAAATTGAAAATATTGCCAGAGGTTGCTGACACACCCTGTATATATTCATTTATAATAATAAAACTGTAATAAAGATTTATAAAAGAAAAAACAAAGAGAAATAAAATAAATTAGTATATTAATAATAAAAAAATAATTGATAATAAACGTAGATTCGACAGTCCTTAAAGAGGATATCTGTGGACGAACTCTGCCATAAATTAAAGTCTTGTATTAAATAATGTTTTTGAATATGAAACATAATTTTTTTTATTATGGATATTTTATTATGGGTTTTTAAGTGTTTTAAATATTTTTGCATGTTCTCCTATTCGTGGTTCAAGAGTACTAGTGATTATTCGTGAAGTTCCCTGAATTAAGTGTATTTAACAGGAGGATGAACACAGGGGGGGGCCTAACTCCTGAATATATGGGCCCAACTTTGAAGTTTACATGGCTAATCTGATCTACTCGCACATAACGTACAAGTTGATCTGTACTTGTTACTAAACTTTCTCTACAGAGTGTGCACAATTCAATTGTTTTACATGTCTTTTAACCGTTAAGGATTAGCCAAAATTAAACACTAGTTGTATATTAATATGAAGATGGCTGATGTAGTGATTATTGATTATTGTGTGATGTATAAAAAAAATACACACATTAAAATGATTAAATTATTAATATTAAAAAATTAATAATATTTATTTTTCTGTAAAAAGCAAATTTCTTTTAAAACAAATGAGTAAAAAAAAAACACGACCATCAGCTGTTTTTATTGTGTGGAGAGGAGAGTCGAGGCCTGGGTTGAGTTGAGAAGGTCTGAGTGAAGATGGAGAGTTGTATTTAGGTTTTGTAATGAACTAAATAGGAGTACTAAAATTGATTCGCAAAAGAAGGTATTGTTGTTTGTTTATATGTACAGGATATATGCCCAGAAATATATAACTTAAATTTAAAGAATGGCCAAAAATATAAAACAAAGAAAAAATTTAAATAGTTTTTAAGATTTTTCTTTTGATTTTTGTTTGTTTCAATGTTTAGTTTTTTATTTAATAATGTAGATGATTTAAAAAAATAAACCCAAACTATTTGCTCTCATAAATTCTATTCTATTCATTTTCCCTGTTGGCCCAGTAAGATAATTTGAAAACCTTTGGATTACATTTAAATATTTTTGCAAAATTTAGAAAAAAATATGGCATCTCTTTAGAAATCCAAATGAAAAGTTTGTTAATTGAAATTGTTTAAAAAAATACGTGCACTTTCTTAAAAATTGCACGTCTTTTGATATTTTTGTAGGGCCCTTTTCGGAAATTACTGTAGAAATCAAAATTTAGTAAAAGAAAAGAGATAAAATTTCTACAGGAAATATAGTAATTTATTGTGTATTTAATTATTATTTATATTTTTATTTATTTATAATTTATTTAAGATTAACACTTAATCTTTTTTTAATCACATTTTATTATTTCACAGGTTGTCAAATAAAATATAGTATGACCCCCCACAGATTTTTATTTGTTTTAGCTAGCCGGCTTTCGAGGTTTCTTTTATAATTTAATGTATTTCTATATATTTAATTCTTTGTTGGCTCTATATTTTATGATTGTTACCAACAGAACCTGTTTTTTTTTTTTTTTTGCACAAAGATGGTTTCATTTGTAGACTGCCTGATCATGAGGGCAACCTCGATAGCTGGCTAGCTAATACAAATAAAAATTTGTGAGAGGTGAGACTATATCTTATTTGACAACCTATGAACTAATAATTATTATATGTTAGTTCTTCATTTTTTAGAGAAATAAAATGTATTTAAGAAGAGGTCAGGAGTTAGGAGAGTTGAGAGTACCCTTCCTTTTTATGAAAGGACTTGGAGTGGGTTAAGGGCGCCTCCCACCCACTACCAGATGATTGATCGGGTGAGGGAAAGGACAGTCGGGCTTCCACCCGCCCCTCCCCCTCCCCCCCCCCCCCTTCAACGTTTCGCTGTTCATGTTTCAAGGTTACCTTAACATTTTTTCACCATTTTCGCGATCTTTTTCAGCACATATTAATCAGTTCAGTTTTCGCTCTTCCTCCAAGCAATAGATGAAGTATGTAAGGGCTTTTAACCTTCACACCACAAGGTAAAATTCTAGGCTTTTTGTCTGATTCTCTGTAGATAAATGATTGCTAAACATTTTTTTTTTTTTTATTACGTGTACCAGAATTCTGAAAGACGGGATCCTGAAAAGGAACGAGCTTAGGCAACTGACTGGACTTCTCACAGGACATGGTCCGTTCAATAGACACCTACACACTGTGAGAGTCAAGGACAGTCCTACCTGCGATAGATGTGGGGAAGAAGACGAAACGGCGGCACACTCCCTGGGCATCTGCTTGGGATATGCGCGAATGCGATTCCGCATGTTTGGTGGAGATGTCATTGCAGAGGAGGACTATAGAAGATTGGACTATGAGAGCATTCTCAGGTTCATCAAGGAAAATGGCAGACTGAACACTTCATGAAGGGCTTGGTTCAGATAGTATAAGTATAAATACAAAGTTAATATAATAAGGGGGAAGCCCAGCGCTTCCAGGGAAGGGATAAGAGCACTGGATGCTTATGTCCCTAGGTGTAAAACACCAGCCCACTATATATATATATATATATATATTCATTCCATATATATATTATATATATTCCATATATATATTATATATATATATATATTCCATATATATATATATATATTATATATATATCCATATATATTATATATATTCATTCCAAAATAATCTCATCAGTAAAGATGTTGAAAAAATCCTCAACTCCAAGTATAACTTATATTATAGAAATATGTGCTCTTTTGGTTCTGTGAGTTGCCATATGTCATTTAATTGTCATATTAATAAAATTTGAGCAGTAGGTCAGTTACGTTTGGCTTCTATACACCATATCAGTTTGTATATAAATAAAGAAAAAATTATTTTTTAAAAAGATCAATGTAGATGTCGCTCTAGAGAACTCAAAGAAGATATTGTTCATTTTTTATTAAACTGTCCTTTGTATAATAATATTAGAGAAAGATATTTATCTAAATATATTAAAAACTCTGATGAAGACGAAAGTAATATTATTAGAATATTAGAGATTGTTTCTATGGAGCAAATTAATGATGTCTATTACTATATTCTAAATGCTATTAATTTAAAAAAGCAAACATTATAAAGAAAAAATAAAAAAAAATCTAACTTGCAATGAAAAAAATAAAAAATAAAAAAAAATAAAATAATAATGGGAAATGAATTTTAAAGTTGGATTTCTCATATTAAGTTTTTGTTAAATATCTATTATTTACAGTTTAAGTACAAAGTGGTTTGACTTAATGTTTATTTTTTTTTTTTTTTTTTTTTTTTTTTTTTTCATGTTATTATCATATGTATATGTGTATGTATGTATAAAAAAGTGTATATTTTTCTGTTTTGCATATATAAGTAAATGTGCGCATTTATTTTTTAATATTTAGATATTTAGAAAATTTATTAAGTGTGAAATTCTTACTTTATTATTATATAAAATGTAAATTCAAATTGTAACCCAACTCTCTACAATAAGCCTTAATAGGCTTCAATGTAGTAATAAATAAAAAAAAAATATATATATATATATATAAAATACATGTAGCCAGTGTAATAAAAAGACTCAGTCTTGAAAAAGAATTCTTACATGCTAATTATATAAAATATATATAAATATATAAAAAACTAATGTAAAAACTAAAATAAATTTTCAGACTTTTCAAAAAAAAAAAAAAAAAATAATAATAATAGTAAAAAAAACAAGGGTAATATTTCTTCTTCTTTGAGACACTTTTTGCCAATAAAAAATCTTACTATTATAAGTTTTAAAACTTATTGTTACAGAGATCAAATAGTAAATTCACAATATAAAAAAACAAAATCCATAACCTCTCCATAAAAAAACATTCAACTCATATTTTAAACTTTTAAAAAGTAATAAATAAAATAATGGGTAACAGCTAGATACCTAGTTCGGCTTCTAGGTTTGCTTTATTTTGAAGCCGAAACAATACAAAGGCGTTTAATCCAGTAGCCTGAAAAAAAAAAGTATGAACGCAGTAGAAGACAAAACATGAAAAAAATAAAATAATAGACACTATATGTTGGGTTTGGGTACAGGTTAAATGAGAACTTCGAATAGAACAAGAGATATATTTATTTGGACAACACCCTTATTACAAAACCGCGTGGTAACGAACACAAAGTCAGTTGTTCAATAATAAGTCCCATACCGCGTGGGAACTACACAAGTCACTCACTTACTGTGCTTGGTAACAGACGACTCACTTTATACCCGCGTGGTAATAACCAACTCACTTCCGCATGGTAACTAACGACTCACCTTATACCCGCGTGGTAATAAGGACGAATCCATTCCGCACATCGCGTGCTGGCTCGACCCAGACTCTCAGTCCACCCCGCGTGGCGACCAACTCAACGAACTCAGTCCACCCCACGTGGTGCCCAACTGCTTACTGCCTCATGTAGTTCATCAACAACAAATCGATTGTCTCGGCGTGTTCCTGAACTCACCCACACTCAACTCGCGACTTAACATCCCGCCCCCCATGAAGGCTCGGCTTCATTATTGGGTTGGGAGCGGGCATAGTCGCGAAAGGGGTCTGCGCACAACCCCGGTGGTCGTTGCGACTCGCGTGATCGCGTCTTGCCCCGGGTAGAGCTGGGTGATCCGTCCCAGCTTCCAGGATTGCGGCGGAGCGTTGTCGTCCCCGTAGGTCTCCTTCAAGAGCACTTCTGACGCGAGCGGGTACCGCTGCAGCTCCCGATCAGCCAGCTCATGCAGCGTGCGAATCGCGAGAAAAGGCGCGGAAGTTGTCCATGAACGGAGCGGAGGCGACATGCATCAGTGTAGCGAATGGTGTGCGAGTGGTGATCTCAGTGCCGCGTGGAATGGAAGGCGGCTGTCCGAGCCGACTTTTGCGTCCAGGCATACGATGAGTAGGCCAATTGGTGCGTTGAGGTCGTGGGTTGCAGGCTTCATCCAAAGAGGCTGGAGGCGCTGAAGTCGCGGGTCTCGGCTCAGTTTGCGCAGAAGAGGCGTCGCAGGTGAATTCGTTCGCGGTAGCGGGAGGTGCAGTCTTCTCAGCAGCAGAAGATCTACGGCGTCGGCGCTGGTGCCGCGGGGTCTTGTTTTTTCTAAGTCGACTAATTTGACTTTCTTCGCGACATTTTTCAAATGAAAATAATAAAATGGACTGTATGTACTTGCGTTAATCCGGCCCGGCAAAAACCATGTTGGGTTTGGGTACAGGTTAAATGAGAACTTCGAATAGAACAAGAGATATATTTATTTGGACAACACCCTTATTACAAAACCGCGTGGTAACGAACACAAAGTCAGTTGTTCAATAATAAGTCCCATACCGCGTGGGAACTACACAAGTCACTCACTTACTGTGCTTGGTAACAGACGACTCACTTTATACCCGCGTGGTAATAACCAACTCACTTCCGCATGGTAACTAACGACTCACCTTATACCCGCGTGGTAATAAGGACGAATCCATTCCGCACACCGCGTGCTGGCTCGACCCAGACTCTCAGTCCACCCCGCGTGGCGACCAACTCAACGAACTCAGTCCACCCCGCGTGGTGCCCAACTGCTTACTGCCTCATGTAGTTCATCAACAACAAATCGATTGTCTCGGCGTGTTCCTGAACTCACCCACACTCAACTCGCGACTTAACACTATAAATTGAAATCAGGAAGAACGTATACCGCTTGGACCCCACACTTGGATTTGTTTTGTTTATTTGAAATATACAAAGTCACATCTGGAGTGAGTGAGTTTTGCTTGCAGTGACGATTGCAGGACAACCAAAAGAGAAGGTACTCAAAGCCAGACAGCCTCCTCAGACACATGCGCATTTTAGTCTCGTTGGGAGCTATGTGGACCCCACCTTGTGGTGCGAAAGTTAATCCTCATTATAATTTTGTTTCGATACGTTCATTGGAAGTTATTGGAGTTTTTGAGTTGAACCCCCTCTGATTTCCCCTTCCTTTTTGCCAATTCCATGGAAAATTATTAGGTGTTCTCATGGGATTTTAAATTAACATATGAAATTTTATGTAGATACATTAATTTCAACCACAGTTATTAAAGTTTTTGTATTACGTGTCACCCTAATACCTCCTTGGCCGATTAGGCTTAAAATCTATAGATGTAGTTTTTAGAGGATTCTGGATACACATATAAAATTTCGGGTCGAAAGATTCGTTCTATCGGGAATTACCGTGTTCACAGACAGCCAGATTTTTATGTTTTTTTGGGAAGTAAAAATTATCACAGATTTAGTATTGTTTTCAGTCATCAGATATTTTGAAGAAAAAAGTCATTAATATACTCAGGAAGGGCTTAACGCCAAAAAATGTTGCCCCCCCCCCCCTTTCTCGCTCCCCCCTTCCCTAATGTTCGCCCACTCTGATCCAGACGCCTCCCTGTATTAGACCCCGCCTTCGGCTTCTCTTATTAATGATACCAAACTGACAACGTTATAAATTATTAGAATTTTTTTATTGAGTTTTCCAAGGTGACAAGAGATTATAATAAATTCTATGCATTTTTCTTATTTCTATAATCCGAATGGATAATACAGGGTGTAAGGGAGGGACCTAGTTTGAGGCTTGTTAGGAAATAGTTATCTGAGAGAAAAAAAACTTCTAAGATCCTAAGTTCCCAAATGCTTTCTTGATGAGATAAACTCCTTCTAGAAGTTGAAAAAACTTAGTGGTTTCCAATGGCATTTACAATAACGGCATTTCAGCCACCACGCACAGCCAGCAATTATTTTTAAGTAGGTGTACCAGAATACCTATATAGGAATCATATAATTTGTCAAAAATTTGATTTTGAATTTTCAACGTAGTTTCACGTTTTTCGACTCTTGAATCACCGAAAATGTACTTCCTCAGCTTGATTTACTGGTTATGAAGTAAGTTTTTGCTCTCCCTGTAAACTTAACTCTTCCTTTGCCCGATTAAGGAGAAAGCCAGAATTACTTAGGAACATAAAATTTCGTATCATACATAAAAACATAAAACCACAGTTATTAAAGTTTTTGTATTACGTGTCACCCTAATACCTCCTTGGCCGATTAGGCTTAAAATCTATAGATGTAGTTTTTAGAGGATTCTGGATACACATATAAAATTTCGGGTCGTTACTACATTACTTCCTCAGCTTGATTTACTGGTTATGAAGTAAGTTTTTGCTCTCCCTGTAAACTTAACTCTTCCTTTGCCCGATTAAGGAGAAAGCCAGAATTACTTACGAACATAAAATTTCGTATCATACATAAAAACATACAACAATTTTTTTCTTATTTTTGATTTAGGGTATCAGAATAATAATTGGATTGTGATGAAAACAACATAGAATTGTAGACATATTATGTAGTATATCTACCTTTGTTGGGGTCGAATCTGAGGATGCTTCTTCAAGGACCGTCCTTGCGCAGTGAGGAACCTCATTCGTGCAGAGGTGGCCCTGCTTTTGGCAGAACAGGTCGAGTCTGGAAGGTCGATGAACATCCCTGGTGGTTGGCAGCAGCAGCTAAAGGCGGGTTAGCGGTTCCATGGTTGGAGATCAGCGGTATGGCGATGCACTAGGAAAGTGGATGAGGTTCTACAGCAATCTACCATACTGAAATATGGTCCCTGGTCTTCCAGGTGGAGGATTTGGCGGAGGACGAAACAGATTGCTAGGAACGACCAGGGCTCGAAAAATGATCTACAATTTGGGACCTGGAATACCTTGAGCTTACACAGGCCTGGTGCCGCTGAAACTGTCATCAACCGAATTAGTCCGAATGTGCTGGTTTCCATCATTCAACAACAATAAAGTCTGCTTTATAAAAATACGAGGAATATGGAAGAAGATAACGGTGATAAATGTATATACGCATGTATCAGTGACTATTTATCCCTGAGACAAGTAAAACAGCCACCTCAGGACCTCCGTTCGATCAAAAAAATTAAATAGCAATAAATTGGGAAAAGAGAGAAAAGAAAAAAGAAGGATTTAACAAATGACAAAATCGTTCACATTTATTTCAAAATCTACATCATATTTATGTAAATGTCTATAAAACAGAAGATGCACATGATGATGTAGAAATTATTTTCTTTCTATTTTGTAAATGAATGAAATCATCAATAATATTATCAAAATTTAAATTATTCAAAACTTCATGCTCAATCGAAAGTAATGCGAATGCATTCAACTTTTCTTCGTCCATCGCACTTCTTAGATAATTTTTTATTTTTTGAAAAAGATCTCTCATCCTTAACATTCGTGCAAAACAATGACAAATACATGCGGAGAAAAATTTCAACATTTGGCATAATACAAATTAAGCCATTCTTTGTAATTGCTGAATACATTGAAGAGACGGAAAACGTTGACTTATCAAAATTAAAATAATCTTTTGCGATTTGGCACTCTTTGATCAAATCATTTGAATAGAAAGCAGTAATTTTACTGGATTTTTCTGGAAACTTTATATAGATTCTAGTTTTTTCGATGGTTTCTATAATTATGTATTGGATTTTTCTAGAAATTTCTTGCAATTTCGAAAAACATGCTGGAAAATTTCATGACATTCTCTAAGAATTTAGAATGTTCTGGTGTATTATATAAATTATTAAAATAAAAGTTTTGTATAATATTGTAAAAATGATTGAAGGGCCCTCGGATGAAATCTGCATCAAGGCCACTGAAAGTCTTGTAACGGCCCTGGTATGTATAAATATACAGGGACTGCTTATGACCAAGATGGCTTATGATCTAAAGATCATTTCAGACTAGACCTACAATTGGCTTAGAAAGGTCCATGACAACCTATGAGAATGCACAAAGACAACGGTCAACGAAATGGAGAAAGTCTGCATCGATCACAAGATATAAAAAACTGTTGAAGTGCGTGTCAGTACAATGGCTGATGTTATTGAAACCCACCTCTGTCACTCTCAACAGTAAGAAGTATGATGTAGACAACCTAAAGGATATCGGACATCGATCTATCAAATGGAAGAGACGAACAGGTTTGAGGGAGAAGGATCACTGGGAAACATTCCAATAGAAAATAGCTGTGTCTCCCCAAAAGTGTCCTTACAAGAAGTCCTTCTGTAAAAGACCTACTCATTTTCACCCGAATCGACCAAAGAAATAAAGGGTTTTTTATGGAAGAGAATTTGAGGCAAACAAGTGCTCCTTTGGTCTCAGCAACCACATATCCAGTCTGCGCAGTATATTTTGAGGAGTGCAAATAGGCCATGCATGGCGCAGACGCAACAACCAGGAACTCTACTATATGCCCTGAAAGTCATGAAGATTGAACGGTTAAGATGGGCAGGACATGTCGCCAGGATGGAAGCTGAGGAAATGCCGAAGAAGCTAATGGAGCCCTTTCATGGAGTAAGACGGCGAGGGAGACCTAAGAGAACTGCTCATATCCTACTTTGCCAGCTATGCGAAGTATAGTATTAGGGATGTTATGTAATCGGTATGTTGAGTTTCAACAGAATTTCATGTTTTCTGACAACAAATTCCAAAAATATAAAAAAAAAATTTTTATCTGTCTGTGTTTGTGACTATTCCGATAGAATGAATTTACCGATGACAGTTACTTTATATGTGTATCTAAGACCCCATGAGGATAACATCTATTGATTTTTAGTCAAATCAAGACTACAACCTATCACAATTCCTTCCTTGTCCAGGCTACCTCCCTCTGGAACTCACTCCCTCTCCAGATTCGCCATGCTCCTTGTTAAGTCGCGAGTTGAGTGTGGGTGAGTTCAGGAACACGCCGAGACAATCGATTTGTTGTTGATGAACTACATGAGTCAGTAAGCAGTTGGGCACCACGCGGGGTGGACTGAGTTCGTTGAGTTGGTCGCCACGCGGGGTGGACTGAGAGTCTGGGTCGAGCCAGCACGCGGTGTGCGGAATGGATTCGTCCTTATTACCACGCGGGTATAAGGTGAGTCGTTAGTTACCATGCGGAAGTGAGTTGTTTATTACCACGCGGGTATAAAGTGAGTCGTCTGTTACCAAGCACAGTAAGTGAGTGACTTGTGTAGTTCCCACGCGGTATGGGACTTATTATTGAACAACTGACTTTGTGTTCGTTACCACGCCGTTTTGTAATAAGGGTGTTGTCCAAATAAATATATCTCTTGTTCTACTCGAAGTTCTCATTTAACCTGTACCCAAACCCAACACTCCTAGTCTAATTTCTTTTAAATCCCAGCTCTTCCAGCACCTCCTTACTCATCAAACGTCTGATTCCCAGGGCTAGCGTCCTATGGGATAGTTCTCGTCTTCCCATGAGTCTCTCAGTCTATAGCTGGACTGATGTCACTCTTCAGTTTCATCATCCCAGTTGGATCACATGTAGGGTCACTATATGTTTAGGCACTATATAACTAGTCACTATATGTTTGGTCACTATGTGTTTAGTCACTACATATTTTATTTTAGAAGTAATCATTCCTTTTTTTCTTTTCACTCATTTCTTTCAATTCCAAGCAGAATAATGTATAGGTGTGTGATATTCTGGATTTTGGATATATATCTGTAATTTAATGTATGTATCAGGGTGTATGACACATATTATATTTATTTATTTTATTATTTTATTTTTCTCTCTCTCTCTCAGTGACCCTTTCTGTCATTTATATTTACTTTTGCTATTATCTTTTTACTTTATAATTCTAACACTGTTCCTCATTTATTTTAATATGATTTGTTTATCCTTATTTCTAACTGCTTTTGTTTCTTTAGTTGCTATACTCCCTTATTTGTTATCTTTTATTCAACTTGTTTGATACTGGTATCTCTTTTGTTTATCTCTTATGCTGTTATTCTTAGGGGACGTATGTCCCAGAATAAAAATTGTTTTTTCATTTCATTTCATTCAAATCAGTCGAACAGGGGATCAGAGAAGGGGCTCAACTCAAACACTCTAGTTGTTTCGGCATTATTTTGAAATTTTGACATTTTACTTTAAACATTTTAATTCTAGTATTTGTTATTCTGGATGGAAGTCGGACTTGTTTACAGACTCCTCCCTACTAAGCATACTTCCCCTAGTATTTATTAAAGTAGGCTCTATCTAAGCCGGTCAGTAGCCCACTGGGAGGGCCTCGTGCTTATCTACCTGCTCAGCGTGGCCATCACCACACCGTCTTACCACCAGACGGTGCATCCTCTCGCCGAGTACCCATAATCCCAACATAACCGATAAGAACTATTTTCCCCATAATATTAAGTTAATTTTTATTTTTATTACGTCTAGGTTAGGTTAGGTTTTATGACTCATGCCCGGGCTTTAACATTGAGGTCATATCGCCTACTACCAGAGCGCTCTTTCGTCACTCTTGTGGACATGAGCCCGACTCTACTGTGGGAGTTCTAAATTTTGCCTACCCTAAATTTTTATTCATCTAGGTTAGGGGTGTTTAACGAGTACCTGACATCGTACAGGCTCGGGACCATCGCTTAACGTCCCATCCGAAGGACGGCGTGCTTAAGTTTATTTTACCTCCCAGATAAAATAAACTAAGGGCCTCGGTCGGGCTACGAACCCACGACCTTGAGCTCAGAAGTCAAGCACGCATACCACTGAGCTACCGGCGCCCTCAATATTCAGTTGACCAACTACATCTCACAAGGTTTTCCTTTGTTTATTATATTATTTTATATTTAACAAACTTCATCAATCCACTCCTCTTTGATCTCTCCCCCGTATTCTCTAATTCGTCAACCTCAATTTTCTAATCATTCAAATTACTTGTCCTTTTATTTTATTTTTTTCTTTCTTTCTCTCTTCTTTGTCTTTGTCATTCTCTATTTTTATTATATTTTTTGTTCATTTTCCACATTTATATATTTTTATCATGCACTTATTTATTTTTTATTTTATCTTATTTTATTTTGACTATTTTTCTTTTTCTTCTCTCTCCTCACACTTCTCTATCTAGCCCGTACTATCTAAAATTAATTTTATTTCAAACCTTGTCTGGGCATCCTTCCTTCTCTTTTATAATTAACCATCATAGTATTATGCTCGGTCGATTTATATTATCAATTTTATTAATTTTTTTCTTAGTTATATATATTTTCTTTTTTTCTTATTCTCTTTTATTTATACAGACCGATACTTTTATTTATTTGTTGTATATTTTATGTTTTTTCCTGTTAATCTTTTGTTTATCTATTTTTTTAATTGTATAGTTATTCTCCAATGTAGCACTAATTTTTATTTACCTATCTTTTTATTTCTTTGTACTGATACTATATTTCATTGTTTCTGTTCTTTACTCTATATGTATTTATTCTTAGGGGACCTCGGTTCCAGAATAATGAAATTTCTTTTCATTTCAATCTTATTATTTTTTCTCCAATATTTTGGAGTGGTCCTCCATTGAACCGCCAGAGGAATCGTAGCCCGGTTAATTGGAAAGACCTTTAGATTCCACTACCGGTCTATACACTAGTAATGCCTATGTAATGAATGTATCTACACAAAATACAATATGAGGTTTCAGAATTATCGATTTTTAGTTCAAACGGTGGATTGGTTTCAGAGGGACATTCGGACTGGGGAAGTACATTGCTTTACTGATTTACCGACAACTTTTTCGAAGATTATGACACAGAAGTACTCATAGTATGAGTCTCTTACAAGGGTTATATGGTAGCTGTGATTGCACAATTCACAAATCATCCCCACTTTTGTGAAGTTTGCACAACACGTGGTCACGACCAATTATGCAGGATGTTTGACAACTTGTTGGATAGCCTCCATGTTTGTTTGTTCTTTAAACAGATCTCTCCGTAGCTCACCTGCACAAACAACCTTCATGTTTGCACATTCATCATATTTTGGCCCATTTCATTATTCTCTGGAAAGCGAGTTGCCATGGCTTTCAAAAGGGTTTCCATTAAATATACTGGAAGTTATGTAATAAGCGAAAAATTTTTCAACGTATTTTTTTTTAAACCTGAATTAAAAAAATGATAAACAAATGTTTGTCTCTTAGAGTTTCTGTAAACATTGTACTTTCCGATAGAATCCCTACACGATTTTATATGTGAATTCACGTAAGTACCATCCTTTTAAATTGAAAAATAAATTTTCATGTAGATGCATTCAATATATCGGCAGTTCTTGCGATTTTGTTGAGCTCTCTCTCTGTTCCAATCTCCCTTTCGACTGATTACGCTAAGAATTAGTAGGTGTTGTCCTTATACAGCTTTGAATTTACATATGCAATTTCGTGTCAATAAATTTATTAAAACGGCAGTTATTAGGGATTTTGAATCGAGCCTCCTGTCTAATCCTCTATTCTCTAAGGCCGTATTTACTGAAAATTAATAAGTGTCGTCATTAGAGTGTTCTGGATACACAATACAATTTCGTGTCGATACATTCATTCTACCTTGTTCACAGACATACACATACATACTTTTTTCAGTTTTGTTATCAGAATGTCGGAAAACATGAAATTCCGTTGAACTATCCGCATCGAATTTTAGATCGAGCGATGCCTTATATTCTTGTCTATCAACATTGCCTGACTAATTATTTCGAAGGGTTCAAAAAGACGAGACCAATAATTTAATTATTTTGAGAAGTGAGTGAGGGGTGAGGAAAAAAAATAGTTTTTTTCTCTTCCCGAGCATTACAAAAAAAAACTACTCAAAGTGAAAAAACTTTCAGATTTATTTTACTGCGGTGGCCTAACTTAAAACATTTCTCGCTAAGGTATCCGGCGTTGACCCAGAATGTTACTGTATCCATTCCATTTTCCAGTTTTTTTTACAAAAAGAGTTGTGCAATAAACACTACATCGTTCAACAAAGATTTTATCAAAGAAACAAAAATAGGTGAGTCTGATCTGAAATCAGAAATATTTAGCTACCTCTGCTTGCGAAGATATTCTGTGATTTGTACGCCGTTTGTGATTTGTGCTCCGTCACATCGCGTATTGTCTCTCAACTAGAACAGATAGTGTTAATGTATATAGTAACTTGACAGCAGAGACGGATTATGCTCGCTGTGGGAAGGGGGCTGTCGGTAAAATTTAAGGGGGCCTAAGCAAAAAAAAAAGTTGTAGTAATATATATAAATATATATATATACGTACATACTACAAAGAACTACGATCTGACAACATCCAGCACTTCTTCATGGGGTGTCCACCCTTCCGCCAAATGAGAAACTTTACTGGGAGAAGCACTGACCAGCCCACAACCTCACAAGACCCTTTTCAATATTAATAACAATAATGAGTTCAATAAAACATTGTTAGTTACTATAATTCATGTCCGGGCTTTAACTAAAAGGTTATATTACCTACTACCAGAGCGCGACATGAGCCCGACTCTAAATGGGAGTTTTAAATTTTGTCTTCCCTAAATTTTTATTCACCTAGGGCAGAGGTCTTTAACGAGTATCTGTCATCGTACAGGCTTGAGACCATTGCATAATGTCCCATCCAATGGACGGCGTGCTTAAGTTTTTTTATCCTTCCAGCTAAAATAAAGTAAGGCCCTCGGCCGGGTTTCGAACTCACAATCTTAGTAATAGCGTTAAAATTTAGATGACGTTAAATAGAGTTCAATTTTACTAGAAGAATTATATTTCTCTGTTAATTAAGAGCTATGTTTTATTTCCTTTTATTTTAATATTATTATTTTCTTTTATTATTCTATTATTTATTGTTTTTCTTTATTTAATGTTGAAAAATGTATAATATATCGAGGGCGCCGGTAGCTCAGTAGTGTGCGTGCTTGTCTTCTGAGCTCAAGATCGTGGGTTCGAAACGCGACCGAGACCCTTAGTTTATTTTATATAGGAGGTAAAATAAACTTAAGCACGCCGTCGTTCGGATGGGAAGTAAAGTGATGGTCCCGAGCCTATACGACGACAGACACTCGTTAAAGACCCTACCCTAAGTGAATAAAAAATTTAGGGTCGGCAAAATTTAGGACTACCACAGTAGAGTCGGGCTCATGTCCACCAGAATGACGAAAGAGCGCTCTGGTAGTAAGCGATATGACCTCGTAGTTAAAGCCCGGGCATGAGTCATAAAACCTAAACCTGTATAATATATCAAGCGAACCCCTTGCCTAAAATATGTATTTCTGGGGCAAATCAATAAATTGAAGTTGAATTGAATTAAATTGAACGATAGCTTCGCTTTAACAATATACGTTATGTGATAGTAAGACGTTGTGGGACGAGATTTCTAATAGAAATAAAAGACATTGTCTTCCCACTGTTTTATTTTATACCAGAACCGGTTTTCGACGCTGTTGCGTCGAAAACCGGTTCTGGTATAAAATAAAACAGTGGGAAGACAACGTCTTTTATTTCTATTAATATATGTTACGTGTTATGGCCATAACATTCTTATACCAACTACTTTTGTACAGATCACACTTCCTACCCCTTCCTTCTATTGGGTAACTTACTTGTTTCATATATAAGACATTGGATTTCCCCGTGTAATAGGACAGCTAGTACCTAAAAATAATGTCTTTCTGCCCTCAAAATAAAAACTTGGAAACATATGGCCATTTTTTTTTTTTTTAATAAAAACTTTGGATACATTTTTCAAGGGGAAAATATATAATAACAAAATTAACAGGGTTTTCATTTATTAAGTTATTTACAATGAAAGATCAACCAAAATTATAATACACAATTTGTACAATATGTATAATATTCATTTTTAAATTGGTAAATCTATTAATATTTTGTGAAACATTATGCATAGTTGTTTCATACTCCAACCTTTGTGCAACTTATATTAGTACCTTTACATAAATAAATATATAATTATAGAGAGTACCTCTACGTTTTAAAGACCAAAATTTGGAGAACATTTAGAGAATTCTAACCAAGAAATTCGTGTGAGTTCAAAGTGAATGTGTAAAAATTTTAACTCGGGCATAGCTGAGTTCCTCCGTGATCTTTAATGGCTCCAGTTTTGACGGCGTCTTTACTTCGTTGTTGTGTTACTTTACTCATCTCATACAAGTTTATAAGCAATTCTAGCAAGGGTTGTGACGTATTTTTAAGTAATAAGTACAGCTTTCAAATAATTTAATATTTCCAAAAGTATTCCGGATTTTCTAATTGTAATTATATTGTATATTGCAAATTATTGTAAAGAATGAACTATAAATGAATAAATCCTCGATTTCAAGAAATATTCATACTTAACAAAACACAGAATTGAGTACATAACTTACTTATATATATATATATATTTTTCGGTTGCTTTAAAAATAAAGAATAATTTAATTTAATTTGTGCTTGTAAGATGGAGATATATATATATTTTTTGTTTTTATTGTTATTATTTTTTTTATTTATTCATGTGTTATTTTGTTTTATATAATTTTCGAATTGTTTCATTTATACTTCTTTTCTTATTTATTTTGTGAAAAAAACCCACTCATTGCCATGAGGATTGTAATCTTTTGTGCAATAAAAAGTTTATCTTATCTTATCTATATATATATTAATTTAAGCAATTTACGACTTACTAGGATCTACAGCTCCATGGTAAAGCCCGTTCTGATCTATGGGTGTGAAACCTGGACCCTGACCTCACATCTGGAGAAACGTTTCCAGACGTTTGAAAATAAAGTGCTGAGGAAAATAGCAGGCCCGGTCAAGGATAGAGAAACCCAAGAGTGGAGATCAGAACCAACAGGGAGCTGAGGGACATCTTCTGGCAACACCCGACCGTAGTTGCAGATATGAAATCACGGCGCTTAAGATAGGCCGAACACGTGGTGAGAAGCGGACAGCAGAATGCCATAGGACGCATCATGGACGCTCAGATCCAAGGAGCCAGATCACGAGGAAGACCACGGCTGAGGTGGACTGACCTGGTGAAGAAGGATGCTGAGCCACTGATGATGACACAGAACCCAGTTTTGGTTGGAAATAGAAGAGTGGGAAGACAATGGTTAGGTTTTATGACTCATGCCCGGGCTTTAACTACTAGGTCATATCGCTTACCAGAGCCCTCTTTGGTCACTCTGGTGGACATGAGCCCGAATCTACTGTGGGAGTCCTAAATTTTGCCTACCCTAAATTTTTATTCACCTAGGGTAGGGGTCTTTAACGAGTACCTGACATCGTAAAGGCTCGGGACCTTCTCTTAACGTCCCATCCGAAGGACGGCGTGCTTAAATTTATTTTACCTCCCAGATAAAATAAACTAAAGGCCTCGGTCGGGTCTCGAACCCACGATCTTGAGCTCAGAAGACAAGCACGCATACCACTGAGCTACCACAGCGCCCTCCCCAATTTGAATTTCAATTACAATGCAAACCATTTTAATAAATTCGTTTGAACGTCTAGCAGTGACTGGATTAAAATATTATACCTACTGTTTTCAAAGATAGTAAACAATGCTGTTTACATTAGCAAAGGTCGCTATGAAATTAGAATCATAACAAAGACCCTACAGTCGAAATAAACATTCCTTTATAAAAAAAAAAAAATTTGAAATTCATTCATTCTTCATTTTAATTTCAAGGCAAAGATTAATCTCTTATAACCAAAGGAACATCCTGGTGCTGGGGGCCGATGAGAGCCATGAATCCTACATGGAAGTATCAAATTATTTTTATACAATTCGTAGTCAATTTTTAGTTATTAATTTATAATTAATTATATTTTGAAACCTAAATCATGTATGAGTCCTTACCAATGTTGTTGGTCAGAATTCTCTTTATGGGTTTCTACATTAACTTTTAGAAATTTGGTAATAAAAATTATATATATATATATATATATATATACATATATATATATATATATATATATATATATATATATATATATATATATATATATATATATATATATATATATATATTATGTTTCATTTATTACAAAAAAAAAATAAATGTTTCTAATTTCGTTATCAGGTACTTTTTTAAATTATCTAATTTTTGTGGGAAGTAAAACCCCCCTCTTAACATCCCCAAATATCGATTAATAAAATGGTGACATCCTTTTCAATTTCTTACTTTTATATACTTCAATATTCATGAATAGTATATTTTTTTTCATTTTTATTTTAATTAATATTTTAATCCGTCTTCATTTTAGAATGTTTCAATTATTATGAGTGAAACATTTAATCTTAATTATTATTACAATATTTATAATATACATAGGTTTAATTTTTAATTAATTGAATGACTTATATTGAATTTTTTATAAATATTTAGAGATATAGATTAGAACAATATATGAAAACATATACGAATACAAATATATTTATAAAGAACAACAATGAAAATGTAATTACACTTAAAAAAAAATATATATATATATATATTTAAATTTATTTTAAATATACATATTCAAAATAGATAAATACACATATTGAGCACCAAAATGGAAAAGCATACATTAAAATTTTTGATATTAAAATAAAATACAATTATATTTACAATGTTAGTAACTTAATCATTAATGCTGCTAGTAGATGCATTTGTATCGTAACGAAATAGGAGACCTCACAAAATTATTACATTTTATTTAATATTTTTACGGACCGTCTAATAGTGTGGGTATATTCTGCAAAATTCTCTTTTGTTTAATTATACCGTAATTAACTTTTTTAAATTATTAACTCAAATTATTTTCGTGATTATGATAAAGAAAGGAAGGAAAAAGTAGAAAATGAAAACGTTTTGTACAATAAGAGTGTGAAACATTTTTAATTCCTGACCAAGAATGAGAAACCTTTCCTTAAAATGAAAAAAAAAATTATTTTCGGAGTTTTTGACAAAAAAAATAAATTACCTTTTAAACAAAAAAAACAAAACAAAAAAAACATTTCAGACCTCCATGTTACGAATTTGATTTTTCATATCTTTTTGAAATTAAGAATGAAAATATATACAAAAAGTCATTCAAAAACTTTAGACATTTCTCTTGGGCAGTACGCCATGTTAGTTACTGTGACTCATGCCCGGGCTTTAACTACGAGGTATTCTATAATAGAAAGTACCTTATTTTGCTTATCCTACATTTTTGTTCACCTAATACCTGACATAGTACAGGCTCGGAACCATCGTTTAACATCGGAAGGACGGTGTGCTTAAGGGTTTTTCACTTCCCAGATAAGAAACGTAAGGGCCTCGGCCGGGTTTTGAACCCGCGATCTTGAGCTTAGTACGCAATTTGGATTGTAGACTAGTTGAACTTCCATTTAGTATTCGTCGTGGCTGAAGATGGTAGCAATACCGAAAGTACTCCCATATTATATATATTTTGTGAAATAGACAATTTAAAAGAAAACATATGTTTTTCTTTATTTTTTATGTAGTGTTTCTACCCGGAAGACGAGAACTATCCCATAGGAGCTAGCCGGTAGATGAGACCCATCCCATAAGAACTAGCCTTAGGAATCATAGGCTTGCTAAGTTAGGAGGTACCAGAAATGAAGAAATTTAAATGAATGAAGTAGTTGAAGTATAGAGTACTTAACAGTACTTTCTCCGAATTAAGATTTCACATCCTAGGTCAAATATTATCTAATGATCATTTTTAAAATGTACATTATCTGGCAAATTTTTATTTTTATTATATAAATAATTTATATCATAATACGAATTCTCACAGCCAATCTAGGAAAAAAATTTAAAGAAAAATTTCTCAGTTTAAAGGTCCTTTTACGTACATTGACAATATTATTTGAAGTATATTTTGACCAGGGATTTTGGGCAAAGTGAACAATGTTAATTACATATTTATAATAATTGATTTATTAATGTGTGATATGAAATGGGCCAAGTGTCACATCGTTGTGAGTGTATCATGAAACCATGAAGGCAAATAAACAGAGGAAGAACACTGAAGAGGATCGATCACTCCCTGAAACAAAAAAAAATAAATAAAATTAAACAATTAATTCAATTATTACTTTCCAAGCTGTATGAGGTATAGGGGTAGTTATGTAATTAATATTCCTAAGCATGAATTAATCAATTAAGTTGTTGCTCTCCCTCCAAAATCAATTGACTGTTTGGGATAAACATTTATAGTTGACGTACACAATAAGACCGGCTACTCAGTGTTCAGCCGGTTTGTCGGCTCCTGGCGGCAGCAAAAAAAAAACCGGTGTAATGGGTTGTAGCGACCACCTATCGCCACACGTTGGTCGCCCCCGGCCCAACATAACCTCACTTAAAGCACTAGTCAGATCCCGAGCTCCCTCTACAGACACGGCGAGTGAAGTTGACGTACACAAGGACCTCTGAATCCTCACTATATTTTGTGCCAACACGTTCATTCCATCTGCAGTTAGGAGAGTTTGTCGAGCACCCTTTTCTGATCCCTCCTTCCCTTCGGCCGAGTTCGCGGAAAATTATTAGATGCTGTCCATATGGGGTTTTGAATTCAAATATAAAATTTCATGTCGATATATTCATTACAATGGCAGTTATTAAGATTTTTTATTAAGATAAATAGACTCAAAAGTCAATTCCTCGGGGGTGCTGGTGGGGGGTACGGGCACACCCTCTTGATCAAGCCTTGCTGATGGGCACCAACCGAGTGGATATGAAGAAAGAGTGGTCCGGTCGTGGCGTCCCTTGTCCCTGGGTCTGGTTGGCTTCGCGGGTTGGGTGCCCCGGGGTTCCCGATCTGGGCCTCCCCCTTACCCTCCATACCCGAACATACTCGCTCCGGCTTTATAGAACTACAATTAGTCTTACGGCAGAATAAAATAAAAAAAAAAATAATTTTTTTTGAGATGTTTTCCCTCTGATTCCGCCTTTCTATTTGTTTGAAAATCAATAGGTGTCGTCCTCATCAGGTTTTAAATTTTCATACGAAATTTCCAGCTCACAGATACACACAATAAGACATTTTTGTATCTTTCATTTTTGGAATTAGGCTGGTCGGAAATTCCGGTGAAAACATAAAATCGATTTTTACATAATACAGAAAATAAATTTGAGATACTGACGATATTGTCTTCTTCATTTGCTAAGTTGTAAAAACAAAAAACCTGTTTAAATTGTAACGCATAGTTACACATTTTTAAGTAAATTTTTACTATTGGTCCTTTAGTGTCCTTTAGCTTCACTTTACTTCATTGTTTTTCTTCATTTTCTCATTTTATTATTCATCTGGATACTTTT
This sequence comes from Aradus depressus, assembly GCA_963662175.1. Lineage (NCBI taxonomy): Eukaryota > Metazoa > Arthropoda > Insecta > Hemiptera > Aradidae > Aradus > Aradus depressus. The sequence continues at coordinate 19,551,711 of OY759219.1, read as the reverse complement.
ATTGTTTATTTTGTCATATATCTGTGTAAGTGATCCTTTTTTTTTTTTAATTAGTTTTATGTTCGAGCGATGATAACTATGGCAGTTTTTCGCCCTAAAACCACAATAAATAATAATAATTAAATATTGGTAGTTTTTTTGTTAAATTAAAACGTATAAAAATAAAATAGATGTGTAATAACTAATAAAAACGGGGCCATGGTGGCCGTGCGGGCTAGAGCGTAGGGCTTTGGTCGCATGGTCTCACCATGGTTTGCGGTTTCGAATCCCGTCTGGGAGTGTTTTATTTCGTAGATAGAACTCCCTCCCGGAGCCATGGATGTCGTAAGTAACTAGATATAACACATTGACATGGCTAATATGCACCGTACATAAAGCCAAAAAAAAAAAAATAAAATAACTAATACAAAATAGGTACATATAAAGTAAATAATAATAATGGTAAATTAATAAAATAAAAATACTAGAATCACGACGAGGGCAGCACTAGTAGGAATCCCGCACACTGCCATCCCACTAGAGGAGAGGGGGGCGACCAGCGCTGCCACTCTCCCACCAACCTGCCCAACCAGCCACTGTCCAGCAGTGGCGGAGGGTCGAAAGAACTGTGAGCAATGAGGGAAGCATTTGGTCATCACCAGTATATAAATACAGTATTTTGAAAGTCGCGAGGCCAACGCTGCTCAAGCCGTCCCGGAAGATTTTGCGGATGAAGCTGTGATAATAAGGATTTGGTAAGAGGATTATTATGGATAAACATGATTTGATGAGCGTACATGATAATGATGACTATACAAAAGTAATGAGTATTAAGTATTCCCTCAAGAAGTTGGTTTAGATCTTGTCCCAGATGCTGCAAGTAGGATCCCCCCTCAAATAACATATGAAAGAATACTGTGACATCTATCCTCTATCATTATTTCAGACTAGTCGACTTTCGAGGTTTTCAGAAATAATAAACACCAATGAAAAGTCATCACTGAATCATCTGCAATGTACTACCCCAGAAAGAATTGATCAATTATATTTTAGCAGTGCCTCAAAAACTAGTCGACCGATTGGGCTCAAAATTATGTGTTGACTTCCCTATGAAGCTTCTGAATCTTCATACTAAATTTTGTGTTGATACATTCATTACGTCGGCAGTTATTGGTGTGTTTGTGTTGAGCCTCCCTGAGGGACTGTTGCAAATTGTTCAGTGTCTTCTGTATGAGGTTCAGGTAACACATTTAGTGCCGTTGATTGTTTTAAACAATGAAAAATGAATTACATTTTAATTTTTCATTTGGGGGCCACGGTGGCCCTGCGGGATAGAGCATAGGGCTTTTGTCGCATGCTCTCACCATGGTTTGCGGGTTCGAATCTCGTTCGGGAGTGAGTTTTTTTATTTCGTAGATCAAACTCCCTTCCGAGGCCGAGAATGTTATAAATAATTAGATAACACAATGACATGGCTAATATGCACAGTACTAAGGCCAAAAAAAAAAAAAAAATTCCATAGGAAATATTTCACAATATTTTTTAAAATTGTATCCCGTAGCAGCGAATTATAAAATATTTTTTCTTATTGATACTTGAAGAAGAATTATAAAAATTACGAAAAAAAAAAAAAAACGGGGTAAATACAGGACTTTCTTATACCAGCCATGCTTACAGATCGCTCTCTCTCCCCCTCCCCCTTCTCAAAATTATTTCATACTGGCATTACTGGGTATAAGAAAAGAATGAGTTGGCGTCAGCATTATTTTTTTGTTCTTTTGCACAGCGTAATTCTGAGTATGACGTTTTTACTCTCAGTAATGCCAGTATGAAATAATTTTGAGAAGGGGGAGGGGGAGAGAGAGCGATCTGTAAGCATGGCTGGTATAAGAAAGTCCTGTATTTACCCCGTTTTTTTTTTTTTTTTCGTAATTTTTATAATTCTTCTTCAAGTATCAATAAGAAAAAATATTTTATAATTCGCTGCTACGGGATACAATTTTAAAAAATATTGTGAAATATTTCCTATGGAAATTTTTTTTTTTTTGGCCTTAGTACTGTGCATATTAGCCATGTCATTGTGTTATCTAATTATTTATAACATTCTCGGCCTCGGAAGGGAGTTTGATCTACGAAATAAAAAAACTCACTCCCGAACGAGATTCGAACCCGCAAACCATGGTGAGACCATGCGACAAAAGCCCTATGCTCTATCCCGCAGGGCCACCGTGGCCCCCAAATGAAAAATTAAAATGTAATTCATTTTTCATTGTTTAAAACAATCAACGGCACTAAATGTGTTACCTGAACCTCAAACAGAAGACACCGAACAATTTTCAACAGTCCCTCAGGGAGGCTCAACACAAACACACCAATAACTGCCGACGTAATGAATGTATCAACACAAAATTTAGTATGAAGATTCAGAAGCTTCATAGGGAAGTCAACACATAATTTTGAGCCCAATCGGTCGACTAGTTTTTGAGGCACTGCTAAAATATAATTGATCAATTCTTTCTGGGGTAGTACATTGCAGATGATTCAGTGATGACTTTTCATTGGTGTTTATTATTTCTGAAAACCTCGAAAGTCGACTAGTCTGAAATAATGATAGAGGATAGATGTCACAGTATTCTTTCATATGTTATTTGAGGGGAAGGTAATGTAAGGTACCCTCTGTGAATCAATATCTGCTCTTGTTGAACTGTATTTGAAGGGTGTTGTTCCTACATTAGTATATTGGAACTAGACCCCTTAACAATATAACTGATCCACTTCACATTGTAATACGATTAACAACATTAATTGTTAACAATGATCCTACTTGCAGCATCTGGGACAAGATCTAAACCAACTTCTTGAGGGAATACTTAATACTCATTACTTTTGTATAGATCTCATCAAATCATGTTTATCCATAATAATCCTCTTACCAAATCCTTATTATCACAGCTTCATCCGCAAAATCTTCCGGGACGGCTTGAGCAGCGTTGGCCTCGCGACTTTCAAAATACTGTATTTATATACTGGTGATGACCAAATGCTTCCCTCATTGCTCACAGTTCTTTCGACCCTCCGCCACTGCTGGACAGTGGCTGGTTGGGCAGGTTGGTGGGAGAGTGGCAGCGCTGGTCGCCCCCCTCTCCTCTAGTGGGATGGCAGTGTGCGGGATTCCTACTAGTGCTGCCCTCGTCGTGATTCTAGTATTTTTATTTTATTAATTTACCATTATTATTATTTACTTTATATGTACCTATTTTGTATTAGTTATTTTATTTTTTTTTTTTGGCTTTATGTACGGTGCATATTAGCCATGTCAATGTGTTATATCTAGTTACTTACGACATCCATGGCTCCGGGAGGGAGTTCTATCTACGAAATAAAACACTCCCAGACGGGATTCGAAACCGCAAACCATGGTGAGACCATGCGACCAAAGCCCTACGCTCTAGCCCGCACGGCCACCATGGCCCCGTTTTTATTAGTTATTACACATCTATTTTATTTTTATACGTTTTAATTTAACAAAAAAACTACCAATATTTAATTATTATTATTTATTGTGGTTTTAGGGCGAAAAACTGCCATAGTTATCATCGCTCGAACAAAAAACTAATTAAAAAAAAAAAAGGATCACTTACACAGATATATGACAAAATAAACGTAGTAAGCGTAGTTGGTATAAGAAAGTCCTGTAATGGCCACATACAGATCACTCCTCCTCCTCCTCCCCCTATCAAATTAATTTCATACTGTCATTACTGGTTGTAAAGTCTTGTTATGGCGACAACACATATATTTTTTAAATACATATCTTATTGTTAGTTTTTTACAGACTTTCTCTATACCTCTTTACCTCCCACCCCTTCTCATTTTATACTAGCTTACTGGATAAAAGAAAATCACACTCAGATTTACGCTGTACATGGAGAATTGCTGATGCTATACAAATATGAGTCAGTTTCAATACATTATTCCAACCAAATAATAAGCTGTAGAAAAATATTGGACTGAAAACTAATTGTACGAGAGTTAATGAATGCAGAATACAATCCCCAGATAATGCTAGCGTAGAATGTCTGGTTCAGATATACTCCAGGCTCCGAAAAATTGAAAATTCATCGAAACATCTTCTGTTCAATGTGTGATGAATCAGTTCCACGAGATGAAAAATACAAGAAAAAAATAATTAAAGTTTTTTGTCAGTCCTTTGGGAGGGGGAAAAAAAAGAACGAAAACATTTTTTTTATATGAACATATTGAAAGTCGTAGTAGTTATGAATGTTCCTAGAATTCCCAATATTGGCACCTTACGCTCCATCACACGGTTTTATTAGTTCACTATAATACAAGAGTATTACATTTCTACTCTTTCGAAGGGGTGGATCGAAGGGGATGTATATTAAAACCTTTCTACTTTCCCGCCTATATGAAGTATAGAGGAAGTTATGTAATCGGTAAAAAATATATGTTTGTTTTTATCATTTTGCTCTGTCTCTAAAAACATTCAATCATTTGTTCTGAAAATCAATAGTTGACATAGGTTCTCTGAATCCTCATACTAAATTTGTATCGATACATTCATTATAGTAAGTTATGTGTCTCATGCCCGGGCTTAACTACGCTATTTTGTCACATCGCGTATTGTCTCTCAAATAGAACAGTGTTAATGTATATAGTAACTTGACAGCAGAGACGGATTATGCTCGCTGTGGGAAGGGGACTGTCGGTAAAATTTATGGAGGCCATAGCAAAAAAAAATTGTAGTGGTATATATATATATATATATATATATATATATATATATATATATATATACGTATATACTACAAAGAACAACGACCTGACGACATCCACCACTTCATGGAGTGTCCAGCCTTCAGTCAAATGAGAAAAAAGTATCTGGGAGAAGCACTGACCAGCCCACAACCCCACAAGTCCCTTTTCAACGTGAATAAGTTCAATTATACTTTTATTATAATTTATGCCCGGGCTTTAACTACAAGGTCATTTCGCGCTTTTTGGTCGCTCTGGTGGACATGACTCTACTACGGGAGTTCTAAATTTGTTTTTCACCTAGGTAGGGGTCTTTAACGACTAGCTGACATCGTACAGGGTCATCGCTTTACTTCTTATTTGAAGGTTTTTTCTACTCTCCGATAAGAAAACCTAAGGGCCTCGGCCGGGTTCCGAACCCGCAATCTTGAGCTCAGTAGGCTAGCACGTTACCTCTGAGCTACCGGGTCCCTCTTCAGCAGTTATTAGCGTTTTTGCGTCGACCCCCCCATCCGATCTCCTTCTTCCCTTTGGCTGATTCAGCTGAAAATTAATAAGTGTCGTCCATACATGGATATAAATTTACGTATAAAATTTCTTGTCGATAAACTCATTACAATTGTAGTCATTAGACGTTTCGTTTGTGGTCCTTAATGATACACTCATTCAATCGGGAGTTATCGGTTTCACAGACGAACAAACACTTTTTTTTTTATTTTTGGAACCAGGAGGTCCGGAAGACATAAAATTGCGGTGAAAACTTTTATAACCGACTTCTCCAATTTTTTTTCATATGTATTAATTAAATTAAAAATAAATAAATACTCATAATCATGTAATGGTCAGCGGTGCATGAAACATTCCCAGAGGGATGTCAAGTGGACTTTGGAAACATTGAAATTTATTCAAATTACAGTACCAGATGGATAAAAACCTTTTTTTATTTTTATGAATAAATACATAGAAATCTTGAGCCCGCCATCCTTCGAATGGGATGTTAAGCGATGGTCCCAAGCCTATTCGATGTTAGCAATGAAAGAGCACTTTGGTAGTAGGCGATATGACCTCGTAGTTAATTCCCGGGCATAAGTCACAATAACTAACTGTATCATACAGTTTTTTTGAATTAAATAAATCATGCTAAGATATTACTTTTTCATTACTGCTTATGCCAGTTTGAAATGAATCTGAATGGGGGGAGAGAGATACGTAAATGTTGTTGGTATAAGAAAATCCCATTCATATTTTTTATTATTATTATTATTTATTTCCTAATTAAATTTTTTTTTTTTTCATTTTAATTTGTACATAAAATAATCTCAGCTAAAATTATAAACTAACCATTGTTTTTCCAAAACAATGGGAGTACATTTTTTTGATGAATTATCATTTAAAATGTATAATACAAAGCCAGCATGTATGCATTATGGATAATAATAAACTTTATTCTCTCCTAAATAAAATTGAGGGTTGAAAGAAAAAAAAATTGTAGATAAGAAATGAAAGTATTAATAATAAATTTTATGGTGGACCAAAAAAAGAAAATGGAGAGAGGAATTGAAGACATCACGTGGGTGAAGTTGGCCCTTACAAGGGCTAGGGGGAATTTCTGAAATGGTCCTTACAAGGGGGCCTTGGTAAAATTTCCGAAATGGGTCTCACAATACTTGGGGGAAATTCTGAAATGGCCTCGGGGGAGTTTGAGCACATTTCCATGAACAAACGTCATAGTTACATAATAAAAGAAACGTAGAGACAAGAAAATGTATCTTCCTCATTTTTGAAAAACATTTTGGGGGGGGGGGGGGGGGGGGGGGGTTAATCAAAAAAAATGTACGTTATGTTTTGTTGCCGCCAATACGTCAGCTGATCTGTTTTTCGATAGGACTAAATGTGTAAATGAAGGAAACGTCTAAAAAAACGACGTATGAGGCCGGTTTTCGGCATGTATCTCGCAAACCGGGTGACATATTAAGTGACTCTCAGTATGCTCTACAACTTTAATTTGAAGAGATTTTTACTTTTTAATACCTTCAGTATAAAAAAGTATTTATAATCGTATAAAAATCCGAGATCGAATTTCTACGATTTTTCACGATTGAAGGTCCCTGAATATGTCATGACTTTTTTCACGATGATGTCTGTCTGTGTGCATGTCATTGGAACTTCATGAGCGTTCTAACGCGGATAGCCGCCAGGGGAGAAAATAATCATTTAACTACTACAGACAGCAGTGCTTCCAGAAAGGGATTTTTATCCCGAAAACGGGATTTTCAGGGTCTTGGTTGGATTAAAATGGGATGGAGGGATTTTTTGGGATATTTTTAGTTATCTTAATTAATCTTATTGTTCAAATAATTATTATGTTTTAATATTGTTTTTTATTAAGCCTTTTATTATGTACATATGTTGAGTTTTATATTAATACATAACTTTCTAGTCTAAAATGTTTGGTGTGAAATACTCTAGATATAAATAAATGCATATTTTCTTAATTCATTTTATTGTTCAAATAATTATTATGTTTTGAATATTGTTTTTCATTATGACTGTTATTATGTACATATCACAATGTCATATCTCAAAAAACGTCAATTTTGAGTTATTTATACAGGTGGACAGCACTTTGTATGAACTTTTAACTGGTAGAACGTCATATTTGTAACTCAAGAAACTCGCCTGAGAGCAATAGTGTCATTCTTGTGCTAGTGTGTTTTGTAGTTTTAGTTTACTGCAATATAGTATTATTTCAGTGGTGAGTTTACCCTGGTACTCTTCTGTGTACAAATTCCTTGCAAGGGAGTCATATTGTGTGTTAAAACTGTCTTGCTTTGAATGTAAGACTTAAATATTTGGTACCTGAATGAGAGTAATTCAAAACTGTAAACTGGGATTTTGTAGAAACGTAAGTTTTTTGAGTTATGACGTTGTTGTACTTAATGAGATAAATTAATCAACATATTATGTTGATTAATTATAAAATATGATTTCATGATTTATTTTATTAAACCTGTTTAAAATTTTGGTGGAAAAAACGGGTATATTTTGTTGATGATGGGGTTTTCAGTTTTCGGGCCTGAAAGCACTGACGGACAGTGATGTGAGGCAGTAGCCCAGGAGTTACTTCTATGATTAAGTAATAGTATTTTTATGATCAATTAATGATGAAGGGTATGTACCCTCACTAAACCAACTTAGTTAAGTTATTTAGATGACGTACTATCTTCATCAACCGTCTAAAATAGTTTCTTACACTCCATTTCACAAAATAATTTCACACTTGCCTGAGTTCCACGTCAGAAGAATCTTAACTTAGTTACACGACTTAACTGAATGAAGACTTGTTAGAGTTCAAAACTGATCTGTTGTTGCAAAGCAGCATATTTTTTGGACTTTATAATTTTTTAATTTTATTAGGCATATTTACAATCGGTAAAATAGAACCATTAGTAAATTTGATAAAAAACGTTTTAAAATAAAATAATAAATGCAATATGTACAAGGTAAGTAATGTAAGAAAAAAATAATAAGAAGAATTGCAAATATAAATAAAAATGCCTCTATAAAAAGGTGAAGGATATGTACAAAATAATAAATATTATATTATATGTTATAAGTAAAATATATACATGGGTAATAATAAAAACAAGTACAAAATAAAAAATAAATAAATTCAGCTCGAGATGCCCCGAAACACTATCGCGTGAAGCCATCCTCCAATTTAATGGAGGTAGAGGAGAACAAGGTAGCCCGCGTGATCCCTCGCTCTGCCAGCTTCTGACCAGCAGTGGTGGCAGACCGAGAGGGATAGGGAGAGCTGAATATGAGGGAACGTGAGGGGAAAAACTGGCCATTGCCAGCACTGCTAATAAATAACTACATAGTTTAATGTAACAGGTCTCTCGGCCAGCACCGCCTCAATCTTGGGGGAGGATTGACGGGATGGAAATGAATTGACAGAAAATAAATAAAGGATTTCGTAAAAGGAAAGTTTTGAATGGAAGTTGATGAGATCGTTAACAAAAGGTTTTTTAGGTCTATGAAACAATAGTTGTCTAAAGTCCCCGCTCACTGACCTAATCTTAGTCAACTCTACTAAGTGTACTATAAATATGAAAATTTGTATGTGAATTTCTTGAAAACCTTGAGCACTCCGTCCTTCGGATGGGACGTTAAGCGATGGCCCCGAACCTGTACGATGTCAGGTACTCGATAATGAAACCTACCCTAGGTGAACAAACCTATGCAGGCAAAATTTAACACTCATAAGGTAGAGTCAGGTTTATATTCTCCAGAGCGATGAAAGAGCGCTCTGGTAGTAGGCGATATAACCTCGTAGTTAAAGCCCGGGCATGAGTCACAATAACTAACTATATTTGATTATATTTGAAGTAAGACTTTCTTATTGAAACAAAAGTCGTTGTCTATCCTCTCTTTAGGTTTTAATCAGAATCGCTTTTCAACGCTACAGCAACATCATCGAGGCACATTTATGATTGAATTAATTTGAAATATAAATAATGAGAAGTAACTAGCACATCAGGGTACAAAGTAACAAAATAAAAAAACTTGCTTACCCCATGTAATATAGAGTGAGTGAACCTTACTATTCCCATCCCTTTGAGCAATGTCAGTAGTCCCTTAGCCTCTACGCTATGCGGGTGGGGTAAGTAAGTTTTGTATTTTGTTACTCAAATAATATTATTATTAAGATTTGCTAGTTACTTTTGATGATGACGTTGTTGCGTTGAAAACCTGTTCTGGTTAAAAATAAAACAGAGGGAAGACAATGTCTTTTGTTTCTATGAGAAATCTCGTCCCACATTTTGCTATCACATATGGATAATATAGATTACTTTGGCATCTATAGAACAAATAATATCTCTGAAAAACGTTCTGACCACGCTTATATCAAATTCCAACTAAACTGGTATAAGAATATGAGAATTCTTAAGTGCCTCATTAGGGAAACTGAGAGGGAGGAATACCAAAATTCCTTACAGGAGATTTTAGGAAGAGAAAACTGGGAAATGTCGGGAACTCCCCCTCAACAGACGGAAGTTGAATAGGCAGCGGAGTTAACCTCTTCATCTCATTAGTGGCATCGAATAGCCAATGAATCTCCATCCCAGACCCTTCAACAGAAAAAAAACAGGTTTGCCTCACCCACATAAGCGGATGGTTGAAGTGAAACTTTTTTTGTCTTCATTAACCATGCGAATTAAATAAATCAATTAATATTCTGTTAATGTTGGAACTCTTGGTTGAGTCTCATAGTTCTAGTCCATATGTCCATAATGGTCGTATGATTGTTTTGTAAATTGTAAGTTTGTTCTCAACAGATAGTTTTGACTTTTATCCGAGTAGTCATCTTAAAAGACCATATCGTCTATTGAGTTCTTGTAGTTTGAGTCTTGTGTGGGGTGTAATTCCACGTTAGTCTGCTGTCTAAGTAAAACCCAAAGTATCGTACGTTGGAGGTTGAAATGAGAGCATTGTCCATAGATACAGGTGGACAGTTTTGCCTTCGAAGAGTGAAGGCAACTTGAACACATTTACCATTGTTGATCTTAATTATCCATAGCTCACACCATCTGGAGGTCACATCTAGATGCTCTTGCATGCTTAGGAATGCGTTATTGGGATCAGGATATGAAGCGAGGATGGCTGTGTAATCAGCGTAGGTAGTGAGAATGGTTCTCTTAAGGTGTCTCCCTATTTGTGTATACCCACTATGCGTACACTCTTTTTATCACTTGAGGGGTAGGGAAGATTTTTTTCAGAGCCGATATTGCAGCCGGTTCGAAGTCAATATTCACTTTTTCAGGGCTCCAATCAGGCACCTGAGCTTTATTCAGGCGGAACATCCTCTCGTAAGTTACTAGCAACTTGTTTGGCAAAAGTGCAAATACTACTGGAACAATGTTGGTCTCCTGATGTGTACTACCCAAATCTGCATAAATGATGTATATCTGCATGATGGCAAGATTTTTTTTTCCGTACGCAAGATGGAATCAAAGTTAGGTGCATTCAGGTAACAAAAGTCGACGAACCTTTTTAGTTCAGGTAATTCCTGGTAAAAAAATAAGTATACGCATAGTGGGTATACGCAAATAGGGTAGTACCAGCCATTATGGGTGTCAGACCAGATAGGAGTGATCCCTGACGTACCATGAAGCTGCGGTCACTCAAATAAGATTTGAGGATTGAGAAGTAAAAGTACTTGGAAGGATTCGCTTGAGCTTGAAGAGCAGCCCGTCATGCCAAACCCGGTCAAAACGCTTAATTATAAAATACATTTCCACCTGAAATTGGCCACAAAAAAACAAGTGTTGAAAAGAATAAAGAGTTTACGATGGCCATAAAGACTGTTTAGTGCTTGATAAAGTAGGTACTTTTGTTTACGAAATTGGGTCAGCACGGCTTATCATTTTTTAACATCTTGCATTAATGCACTCTGAGGTGCAACCCCGTTCCAGTCACTGAACAAAATTACATCAAGGAGAGAGATATAATGAAAATGGCCTCTTCAGTCTCCTTTGCTCCTATAATTTCATATTTAATAACGATAAACTTTAATGATATCTTACTTATTAGATAAAGCATAATCCCCTCGATAAAGAATAAGCGAAAATATTTTATGCAGCGTGGATGTAACTGTTAATTTAGGTAGTAAGACTTCAAATAATTGAAACAATCCCTATTTATGTGCCCTGATGTAAATTGTAAATAACTAACGCCAGATATTCTCCATAATGATAGACAATTACACTTAATCAGAATAGAACTTTCAGAGGTCCATTGGCGTAATTGCTCAAAACTTCATTGCATATAAAACTAACTTTAATTATTGTTCAGCTGCTTTTTGGTCAGCTGATTATTACTATTATCTGTGTTTTGTATTTAGGGAACAGATATACAATAACAATAATAATAATAATAAATGCATTTTCGTTAAACCTATACATGGTAATAGGATAGGTACGTCAAAAGAATTTATACATTAAGATAACTGATAAATTAGATTTATAACTACTTGAGTCTAAAACATGTATGATTAGTAGTAATAACAAAACCATTAAAAAAGTAAAATTAAATTAATAAAAACTGAACAAATAAATACTTAAAAATATATGAGTATATAAAAAAATTAAAACTTAGACACATCTTTCAATTTAATAAAAATTAAGATAACAATTTTTCAAAAAACTCTTCGGAAGTGTCTTCATTCCAAAGATGTTTCGGACATACCTAATTATTGACCATACTTTTTGAAATACTCGTGAATGATGCCTCTCTAAAGTTGAGCAAGTTGATTTAACCGAAAACACCCTCTTCACTTAGAATTGTTGAATAAATGGTTTAAATGCAGTTATCTTGTGAATGGTTCCTCAAAGAAGTTAATTAAGTTGATTTAACCGAGAACATACACAATTCTATGAGATATCAAGAAACCCACATATTTATAATTCCGAAAGTATTAAAGTCCTGAGCTCCCAACTTCTTTACGGTGCGCAGATGACTTGGGAGATGATCTGAGTACACTTAACTCATTTTGGCCATTTTACGACTTAATAACTTATTCCCTGCGAACATAGATACATATTAAATTTGTAACTACATTTTTTAAGTAGGCCGAAAGAAAGTGATGTTATTTTTCTGCATATTTAAATTTCAAATTTAAATATATGAGGCGCCCAAATATCCTCCCCCCCTTCCGCGGTCTCTCAGACACTGTTTACATTACCACTAACCTTTTTTTTTTTTTCGCCATAACCCTAATTTTCTTCTCCAAAAATAAATGTACAGTTCTGACGAAGAGAAAATGGAATATTGCTGTGATAATTGAAATAATGAGTTCTTGACATCTGAAAACAATCACTTCTCCTAAATGGCAGTGTTTCATTGTCAACTCATTTACAACGGTATTTTTTGTTTACCTTACAATTAACGTGTAAATTGGCAAAGTGTAAATGGCAAAGTGCAAATTGGCACTCTGCCTATATTTAACCATGTTCATTCTAGGTTCTTTAAAATTAATATTTATTTCGAACGTTTAAAACGAATGTTTTTTTTTACAATATTGTCTATTTCACATGATATATAAAATATATGGGAATACTTTCGGTATTGCTCCCATATATTTTATATAGGTAATAATAAAAAAAAATCAAAATTACATGTTTCAAATTAATTATTTTGTAAGTGTCCGCGTCAAATGGGGTCTCTTGAAATCGAAAAATTGGTTGTTCGCATCCGTTAGAGGGTTGTCCATTGCGAGGAGGGTAAAAATATATTGTTTTCCTATACTTCGGGCCGGGACATCGCAAAATTGTGAGTAAGAAGAGGTGTCCTTCGGTGAGGGGTGTCAGTAAAGAGGGGGTTTACTGTATTTGACGCTTTCGGTTGGATCAAAAGTTTTTAGTTTTTGGATTAACGATAATGTGTTAATTCTCTATTTCAGTCGTACGTTTTTTATTCTGTAATAACATAGGCCAGTTTGCACAATTGGTTTCACGTCAGGCACTGTAGCACTAAAATATACGATAATGTATTAAAAATATAGTGAAGTTTGTTTTATTTATTAGAAGTGTCTACAATCTCAACTTAGAAGTTTATTAGCTAATGTAAAGAGTGAGGTTAGGTTAGTGTAGGTCTTAGAGAGGCTAAGAAGAGTTGAATCTGTCTTGGATGTGACAAGAAGGCCGCCTTGTGATTTAAGACAGGGGAGGGACCCAAAGCGACTATTTCGTCCTGTCGACCTCGTCCTCGGAGAATGAGGCAACATTTAGGAGGTCGACAGTGAGCCATGGGACCCCTTCGTTGGTATTCATTGTCAACCTTCCTCCAGCCAACAGTAAATTTCATGGAGGGGGGGGGGCTTTGCTTCTTTACACCACCCCTCCTAAACGAAGTTGGGGGAGACCCCCTGTTTAATATCGTCATTGGTGGCACCGCATAGCCAATGAATCTCCAGCTCAGACCCTTCAAAAAAAAAAAAGTGTCGGTAGATCACCTTTTTTATACGTCCCCATCACAAATCAATCAATTACATTTCTTCCCTCCAAAGCCATTTTACCGTTTAGACTAAAACTCAATATTTGACATACATAGTGACAGTTATTGGATATTTAAGTCGAGTTCCCCTTCTTTGATCCCAACTTCCATTTGACCTATTTCGCGGAAAATTAGTAGGTGCCACCTTTATGGGGTTTTGAATTCAAATATGAAATTTAACTAGGTGTGCAAAGCATTCTGTTGTTTGCAAAAACTGAGTTGAGTCAGTCTAAATTTATTGAATCATACTGTTAATGTGGTCGGTAAACATACAAGTAGTGCATTTGAAATGGGGCATATGAACCGGTTTGTGATCACTGGATGGAACCGTAGGGTTTTCAAGTTTGCGCACTTACCGGAACTTTTTCTGTATAAAAAACTCAGTTAATGTTTTAATAATTATAATTATATAAATATAAAAATATTCTAAATAAATATTCTATTATAAAAATATACTTCAACATACAAAGAACACATAGTAAAAAGAATTTTGTGCAAAAACAGCTGTTGTTGTCTACAAAAAAGCTAGAAAAAATCCATTGAAATCTATTTAAAGTATTAATATATTCCTAAAAAACATACAAGGTGAGAAGGTGATAATTATCAGTAACTTCTCACCTTGTATGTTTTTTAGGAATATATTAATACTTTAAATAGATTTCAATGGATTTTTTCTAGCTTTTTTGTAGACAACAACAGCTGTTTTTGCACAAAATTCTTTTTACTATGTGTTCTTTGTATTTTGAAGAATATTTTTATCGAAAAAAAGTCGAAGTTTGTACGTTAGAACACTGAAAAAAACGGCTCAAAAAAAGTGGTGTCGATGGTAAACCGAAAAGAGCTTCGCCCGGATTTATACATTTGAAATCAAAAAATTTTATTTTGCGCGAGAATTTTGTCTCTTAATTGATTTCATTTTTTCAATTTTTTCATTTTTTGGTGATTATTCCTCCGTGGTATGTTCGATTACAGATTTTTTTAGTAGTAAACCATCGTCACCGAGTCCACTACCATCGTGGCAAAATTCAATGTGATCGGTAAACGGGTTTAGGAGGAGTACGAGTACAACAAAATACATGAGGCGCCTAAGAAAGAGATTCGTAAACTCAGCTCAATATATATAAAATTTCATTTCTATACACTCATTTTTTTTTTTCAATCACTCCATATTTGCCATTACTTTGGCAGTTATTGGGATTTTTGAGTACAGCCCCTCCTCTGATCTCCTCTTCCCTTTAGCCGAATCCGCTGAAAATTAGTATGTGTCGTCCTTAAGGATTTGGAATAAAATTAAGAAATTTCCAGTCGATACATTCATTACAATGGCAGTTATTAGAGTTTTTGTGTTAAACGTAAGTATGGAAGAAGTTATGATATCGGTCAGATATGTATGTTGAATTTTCATTAAAGTATCATGTTTTCCAAACATCTGACTATAAAAATGAAAAAAAAATCAAAGTGTGTGAATAGTATAACTCACGATAGAATGAATATATCAACATAAAATTTTATATATGTATCTAAAACCCTCTTCGAACAACGTCATCTTCTATCACATCAGTCGAAGGGAAGGGGGATTAGGGGGAAAGATAAATACAAAAAGAGGGCGCCGGTAGCTCAGTGGTATGCGTGCTTGTCTTCTGAGCTCAAGATTGTGGGTTCGAAACCCGACCGAGGCCCTTAGTTTATTTTATCTGGGAGGTAAAATAAACTTAAGCACGCCGTCCTTCGGATGGCACGTTAAGCGATGGTCCCGAGCCTGTACGGTGCCAGGTATTCGTTAAAGACCCCTGCCCTAGGTGATTAAAAATTTAGGGTAGGCAAAATTTAGGACTCCCACAGTAGAGTCGGGCTCATGTCCACCAGAGCGACGAAAGAGCGCTCTGGTAGTAGGCGATATGACCTCGTAGTTAAAGCCCGGGCATGAGTCATAAAACCTAATCTAACCTAAATACAACATGTAATAATTGCCGTTGAAAGGAATGTATCGACACGAAATTTTAAAAGTACAATCGAAACCCCATAAGGGCGAAACCTAATAACTTCCAGTGTAGTCGGACGAAGAAAAGGGCGGGTTCATGGGGGCTCAATTCAAATACTCAATAACTGCCGATATAATGAATGTATCGACTCAAAATTTAGTTTTGGAGGGAGAGCGGAAACATAATAGTGTGATTCACCGACAACTTTCTTTTTTCACATTTTTAATTGCCTGCAGGCTGAAAAAATATAAATAAGTCCCAAAGGACATCCATCAAAAGTTTGTCTTCCGGTTTGAAAGAATATCCAAGAAATTCCAATTAGTTCAACTTTATAAAAAGTAAAATATGAGCCGTTCAAAAGTTTCAAAAGCAGTTTTACCAACCTATTCATCATTTCTTTCTGAAACTGTAAAATATTTAAAATTAATCTTGTAACTTTGAAAGTATACCCAAAGTTGAATATTATACCACAATGATGGAACTACATACATTTTGTAAATATCATTTTTTTTTATTTTTTCTCCCTCTTTTTATTGTGAATATTTCAAGTTGAACTTTACCTAAAGCCCTAGGCACACAGAAAACGATCTGTCGCGGCGGTCGGCGATATGGCACCGATGGTCACACACAGTGCGATATCTTTGTGAGTGATCCGTAATTGCATTCCTGCGAGCAGTTTCATTACTTTTTGTTCAATTTTTTTTTATAGATTTTGAGAAAAATTGAAAAAAAATAAATAAATAACTAAATTGTATTTTGGCTGAATTCGAAAATGACACCGAAATTTCTGTATCACATACAATTTTCACATTAAATACAATTCTGATATTGTTTGAATTAGTATCTATTATCCGATAATTTTCTCTTCTTGAAAATAAAAATAATCAAATTAATAAGGTGTTCAACGTAACTAGCGCTTGGTGTGGCAATTATTGTAACTAAGAAGCTTTTATCACTATTCAGAAGGCAGTACCTTTTTTCTCATCGTTATCAGCTGTTTCTTTGTGTTACCCATGTTGTCAACAAAGTGAGAAGAACCTACTGCGTTTTGTGTTGAAATCATGGCGAACCGTCGATGTGTAAACTCCCCAAACAGTTTCTGTTATATTTGTGGAGAATTTATTATTAAGAAACATCAAAGAAATATTACTAGTTTTATTGGAAAAGTGTACTATTCTTACTTAATTATTATTTAATAATTAGTTATATTTGTAATGTTCAGCTCTTCTGCAATCTCATTCCATGCATCTGCTTTCTTCACCACATTTTTGTACAGTTCATGGGAAGTATCGTACAAATACTGATGAGTACTTCCTCACTTTTTCTAAGAGTGCCTCCGTTTCTTCTCCCATTGCACCGACCTGGTCGCTCCAACTGCGCGATAATTTTGTATAAACGGATCGCTGCCCGCCTCCACCAAGACTGGCTCGCTGCGATAGATCACGTTCTGTGTGACATGGATGATGCAATATTGCATTATACAACTAGATCGCCAGCTCGCCGCGGGCAGAGATCGCTTAATCACGGGTTGTGTTTGATGTTGTTCTTGCACTTTATCCCATAACGATCACACGATCATCTTGAACTTTATTGCATAAAAATCACACTATCTTTTTCTCTTTTTCCTATAACGATCACACAATCTTCTTTCACTTTATTCAGTAACGATTACGACGTTCTTACACTTTATGCCACATCGATCACACAATCTTTCTGTACTTTATTCCATAACAATCACAGTCCCTCAATAAGTTAAGGGTTTATCTTTACTGAAGTAACATCTTTAAAATATATCTTCCACGATGGATATCATTAAAATTTACGCTGAAGTTTTCAGTACATTGACTGTATTCCGCAAACGGCCATTTCACTAACCATCACTAATCCAAATGACAAGTCTACATCAGGCCACGAGTGCTATTACTGATCCTCGCCAATATCAGTCAGTTTCTGGTATAAAGTCACTCTTTTCTTCACGTTTCAGACCACGAATTTTCGGTCTACTTCTACGATCTACTTCTTCTTACTGCGCCGCAGCGGTATTAAAGAAACAATCCTAGCCGACGGCAGAGGGCTTGTTTCTGGAGTCTTCAGTACATTCTCTCTACCTGGCCCAGGCGTAGTAATCTTCTTTGACAGTCACTGGGGCAGGCCAGCTTAAAGTTCTCTTAACTCCCTGTTCTTCCGGATTCGCCATCTTCTCTCGAAACTTGGTTAAAAATCTTTCTAAGTAGGTACCTTCCGTTTCCACAGTAGAGGAGCAGAGCGAGTAATGTGTTGGCATCAGCGGTTTTCTTGATTTCATTGTAAAGCGTAATTTTGAGACAGATATTCGTATACTTGAAATTAATTTTGAGAGTGGAAAGGAAAAGGCAGAGTGATGTGTAGAAAAGCGGTTGGTACAACAAAGCCACATCACATCATTTTTTAATAAAAAAAAAACTAAGAAAAATATATTTTAAAATATTTTGGGCGCTATAACTTTAGTCATATTGCTCCTATCATAACTCTGAGGACACTTATATTAAGCGATTCGGAATCTAATAAAGAACATTTTTGGTAAGAACTAATTTTTCGATAGGATTAAACATTTTTATTTAAATTGAGGATGTGTTGAAAAAATGTGTTTCATGACGTTATTTTGGGACGTTTTTCGGAATTTAGCTCGTAAAATGGGCGACTATCGAAAAAATGTATTTCATATAAATACTAGTACCTACTAGTATTCTTTACAACTTTTATTTGATATGAAGATGGCTGATGTAGTGAGAAATGATTATATATAGTATGACCTCTCACAGATTTTTATTAGAAGTAGCTAGCCGGCTTTCGAGGTTTCCCTCATCATCAGGCAGTC
Source organism: Aradus depressus (assembly GCA_963662175.1). NCBI lineage: Eukaryota > Metazoa > Arthropoda > Insecta > Hemiptera > Aradidae > Aradus > Aradus depressus. The sequence continues at coordinate 19,533,060 of OY759219.1, read as the reverse complement.
TACAAAAGAAACCATCCTTAATATAATATAAAGGCAACAAAGATAAATATATTAAATTGAAAAAATTAAGAAATTTTGAAATAACCATACCTGATAAAAAAACTAATTTTTTTAATTTAATATTTATCTTTGTTGCCTTTATATTACACTGATGGACAAAATTACCGCACCACTCAATTTTATTAGTTTAAAATCGAATCAGTTATCTTTCTCTATTATTAAAATTAATTATAGGTATTAAGGAGTTCTAGTAGTAAACATAGACTGTAAATAAAGCATTGTTTACTCTTCAGTAATTCCTTTTTAACAAACAATACCATTTTGCCTATCAATTGCCATTACTTCCAAAAATCCATTTTCGATTGTTCCGTTTCATTAGTTGGTTTCATTTGGTTAAATTTTAAACAATGTCAATCTCTTTTAATGGCTTTAAGTGAGCAAAATTGTGTTAGGGCCATAACTTTATTGGAGGAAGGGAACAGCCAGCGTGAAGTCGCTAGGAGACTTGGTGTACATCACACGACCATTGGCAGGGTTCATCGGCGCTTTTTGGAAACAGGGCTTTATACCAGAAGACCGGGGCAGGGTCGACCAAGATCTACAAACGACAGAGACGATAGATACATTCGTCATCAGGCTTTGCGGAACCGCAGTGTAACTGGAAATGAGATCAGCAATCTCATAAGGCAAGTTCGAAATGTTGCCATTTCCAGTAGGACTGTAAGAAGAAGGCTTAACGAAAATAACCTTAGAGCCCGACACCCTGCCCGTGGACCTCTTCTCACCACAGCTCACAAAAATGCCAAGCCACATAGGGCACGTATTGTGGATGACTACCTCAATGAGGTGGGGATTGAGCGCTTAGCATGGCCACCAAGGAGTCCAGACTTAAATCCGATTGAACATGTTTGGGACCAACTGAAGCGACGTGTACGAAGGAGAAACCCAGGTCCTAGCACCCTTGAAGAGTTGGAAAGAGCAGTTTTGGAAGAATGGGACAATATTCCCCAGGACTTTATTCAAAATCTGTTTCAATCAATGGAAAGGCGTTTAACGGACGTTATTCGGGCCAGAGGTGGCAATACTCGGTATTGAAAAAAAGAAAAGCAATTTTTTTACGGTTTTTAATTCTTGAAGTTTAGCATTTTTTTTTCGTTTAATCAAAGATTTATTTTTTTTTTTTCAAATGACTTATTATTTCAATCAGAAATATTTGTGAGGTTCAAAATATGATTACACAAAAATAAATTACAAATTTTAAGGTGGTGCGGTAATTTTGTCCATCAGTGTATATTAAGGATGGTTTCTTTTGTAGACTGCTTGATTATGAGGGAAACCTCGAAAGCCGGCTAGCTACATCTAATAAATATCTGTGAGAGGTCATACTATATTTTATTTGACAACCTGTGAAACTTTTATTTGAAACGATTTGTGATTAGGTTTCATTTTAAAAGCTGAACAACCTGAAATACAATTTTGAATATTTGTAAATTAACTTTTACAGTTTGCTGGGGCTGACAACCATATATACATTGATTAGTCAGTTACAACAGACAATCATCATGGTTTACAGACGCCCTTTGACCGCTCGTGCGGAAAGGGCTTTACTAAAGGGCTGAACTAACACGACACCTATAAACCACATTACTTCTATAACAACATTCCACTGAAACCCTTTCCCTTCTAATGAGTCTATTTCATCTTGAAACTCATAATACAACCTTGGTGCTGAGGGATTTTTATTATTCAGCCTACCATGACTAAAGAAGGAGTTAGTTATTGTGACATATCCGGACATTAACTTATTATATTAAGAGGTCATATAGCCTAGTACAATCGTTTCTCGGATTTTCGCACGATTACAATACTTCCTTATACTAATAAAAAGTAAAGAAAAAATATTTTTTTTAAAATATAGTCTATTTCACAAAATATATATAATATGGGAGTACTTCCGGTATTGCTACCATCTTCAGCCACGACTTAACAAATACTAAATGGAAGTTCAACCAGTTTACAATCCAAACTGTACCCTTCCTTCAGCCCCGCTGGGTTTTCCCTGTCCCTCCTGTACAGTTGTGTCTTAAAATATGGAGAACATTAAAAATAAAATTTCGTCTCAAATTGAAATCTTGATAATAAAAGAAACTTTTTTTGAAATAGTATGTGCTGATTAAAATACAAATATATATGCATATATGAAATAAATCAAACATGACAATAATAAATATAAAAATACATAAAATAAAGATACCCAGTTTTTTGAGGAAGGTACGCACACACAGATACTGGAGGATTATATTATTGGCGACAAAAGGGGTGAGTATTTGAGATTGGTCTGATCGTTCATACAATTTCCTTTTTGTAGTGCTCTGTTTATTTCCAGTTGTTCCAGTGAGTTGAGTAATGTATCTGTCACAAAAATGTAGGTATTGTAAGCCCATATTTAGTATATCTAAGTAGAGTTTACTTTCTTTGATGTGTTGTGCAAAAGTTGATTTTACTGAGTTGTATGGTGTGTCAGTGTTTAACCCTATTTCTGATCCGTGTTCTCGAAATCCATGAAGACCTAAATTTTGAGCTCCTACTGGACTACATAATACATTTCAGTAAAAACTTTTTACTTAAGTGTGACACAAAACAAAACGTTTTGGTGAGGGCGCCGGTAGCTCAGTGGTATGCGTGCTTGCTTTCTGAGCTCAAGGTCGTGGGTTCGAGACCCGGCCGAGGCCCTTAGTTTATTTTATCTGTGAGTTAAAATAAACTTAAGTACACCGTTCTTTGGATGGGACGTTAAGCGATGGTCCCGAGCCTGTACGATGTTAGGTACTCGTTAAAGACCCCTGCCCTAGGTGAATAAAAATTAAGGGTAGGCAAAATCCCACAGTAGAGTCGGGCTCATGTCCACCAGAGTGACGAAAGTGCGCTCTGGTAGTAGGCGATATGACCTCGTAGTTAAAGCCCGGGCTTGAGTCATAATAACTAACTAAAACGTTTTGGTAAAGAAAATAGGGAAAACTCAGGTAGGGAAACACAAAAATATCTGTTCACTATTTTAAATTATAATCTCTGTTTTTAAATGTTTATTAATTTATTTTCCATTAATTTCAGTTACTTTGAATTTTTTCTTTTTTTTTAAGTTTTTTTTTTAAATTTAGGTACTCTTAAGCAGTAGCATTGTTTTTAATTTAACTGATTATTTTCGATGTGTATTTAGTGTATAAGGGTAATGTTACAATAAGGTTCATTGTATAATTGTACCTCTGTAAATGCGACTTTTTCTGATACGTGTTCTTTTACCCTATTTTTAAATTGTCTCTCAGTTTGACCTAAATAAACTAAATTAGAAGAACTACATTCTAGCTGGTGAACCCCACTTTTTTCCTCTGTTTTTATTTTATCTTTAGTGTTGTCTCAACAGTCTCCTCTGTGTATACGTACTCGTACCTACTTCCTCAAAAAACTGCGTAACTCTATTTTATGTATTTTTATATATTTCTTCATATATTTATTATTTTAGATTCATTTCATATATGCATATATATATTTGTATTTTATCAGTAAATACTATTTCAAAATTTTTCTTTTATTAATAAGATTTCAATTTGAGACAAAATTTTATTTTTAATGTTTTCTATATTTTAAGACTTAACTGTACAGGAGGGACAGGAAAAACCCAGCGGGGCTGAAAAAAGGTTACCGTTTGGATTGTAAACTGGTTGAACTTCCATTTAGTATTTGTCAAGTCGTGGCTGAAGATGGTAGTAAAGCAGCTTCTCATTTTTTCTCCCAATTTATTTTTAAAAATTCTTTATAACATTGTCAAACGTTTCGGGACAATTCCTCCCACCATCAATGACTAGAAACAACAAAATTAACAAGTAAAAGTAGAAAAACGTGCATCAAGTTATACTTAACAATACAACAATACATTATAACAATCTTTAGTTAATATTTCAATGCTAAATCAACCTTAAAATTTTTTTGTTAGATTCCTAACATGAGCACAGACCCTTTTTTTGGTATAGGGTAATATTAATAAAGTATATGATAGACAACCCGCGTGGTTGGTGCCAAGTTCTAATCTAATCACTAGTTGTATAGCTAATTAATATTATTTTTTTCATTTTTTGTCTTGGACGTTTTGCAATAATATTATCATAACTATTAATTAAAAACATATTATATTTATACATTATAATAAAATTATCATTTGACTTTTTTATTTTATCCTATAATCATTCAAGAATCATGTCCTTTTATCGATTATAAAATCGATCGTCAATTTTTTTTTATTTTATGTTATTTATAATATCTGCGTAGTAATTATCTATTTTTCCTGTATCTGTATATAATATGCTCCTTACACAACATTGAAGAAATATATATTTTGTGAAATACACAATATTTTTTAAAAAACATATTTTTTTTCTTTACTTTTAATTCAGTGTTTAACAATATCTCTGCAAAAAATGTTAAGTATCATTATACTAATAGGTAGCTAAAAAAACTAAAATGCATACCTGAGTTAAGAAATCGCTCCTGGAATAACCCCTGATTGTCAGAAGTTGAAGAGAGTCTGACGGAGACATGTGAGGACTGTGGAGGCAGATCTGCCACACTAACTGTACAACTGAGGGCGATACTGTGACCATGTTCTCGGTCTATCTGGAACCTGAGACCAAGGGACCTGGAGTAGAGGGGTCCAGGGTGCTCCTCCAGAGGGTACTTGTCCAGCAGCCAACTTTCCGCCTGCAACCAAATATACATAGTGAGTGGGGGTTCATACTAGTTCAACGTCTGAACTTTGGAACGAAGGGTTAATTTGAGAAGGGGTCTTGTTACCAGAGGCCTCTCAACAGCCGTCAAGGACACTGTATTGAACTGTGCTCAGCACACTAAATTGAAGGTGGAAGGGGTGACAGAAAAGTTCCGTAATCATAGAACCCATTTTCTGGCTACCCACTGTGATGTACAAAAAATTATTAGTATTAAAAAATTAATTATATTTATTTTTCTATAAAATCCAAGAAGCAACAGAATTAGTAAACAAATAATATGAATGCATTTTCTTTTAAAACAACTGAGTAGAAAACAAAACACGGCCATCAACTGTTTTTGAATTAGTGTAGAGAAGAGTCGAGGTCTGGGTTGAGGTGAGACGGTCTGATGAACTAAGTAGGAGTGAATTAACAATAAAATTGACCCGCAAAGAAGGTACTGTTATTTATTTACATGTACAAAATATATATGCTAAAAAATATATAGGTAACTTAAATTTGAAGAATGGCCAAAATTTAAAACAGAAAAAAGATTGAAATAGTTTTGAGGAGGATACTAGACTGGCAAGAAGGATAATAGGCTGGCGAGGGCACTAGAGTGGTGTGGAGGACAATAGGATACTAGGGTGGTGTGGAGGACACTAGGATACTAGGGTGATGTGTGGAGAACACTAGGATACTAGGGTGGTGTGGAGGACAATAGGATACTAGGGTGGTGTGGAGGACACAAGGATACTAGGGTGATGTGTGGAGAACACTAGGATACTAGGGTGGTGTGGAGGATACTAGGGTGATGTGTGGAGGTCACTAGGCTGCCATGGAGGACACTAGGCTGGCAAGAAGGATACTAGGCTGGCGAGGGCACTAGAGTGATGTGGAGGATACTAGGATAGTGTGGAGGACACTAGGATACTAGGGTGATGTGTGGAGGTCACTAGGCTGCCATGGAGGATACTAGGCTGGCAAGAAGGATACTAGGCTGGCGAGGGCACTAGAGTGATGTGGAGGATACTAGGGTGGTGTGGAGGACACTAGGATACTAGGGTGGTGTGGAGGACACTACGGTACTAGGGTGATATGTGGAGAACGCTAGGATACTAGGGTGGTGTGGAGGACACTAGGATACTAGAGTGGTGTGGAGGACACTAGGATACTAGGGTGGTGTCTGGAGGTCACTAGGCTGGCATGGAGGACACTAGTTTGGCATGGAGGATACTAGGCTGGCGAGGGCACTAGAGTGGTGTGGAGGACCCTAGGATACTAGGGTGGTGTGGACACTGGCATGGAGGACACTGGGATACTAGGCTGGAGAGGAGGACACAAGGATACTAGGGTGATGTGTGGAGAACACTAGGATACTAGGGTGGTGTGGAGGATACTAGGGTGATGTGTGGAGGTCACTAGGCTGCCATGGAGGACACTAGGCTGGCAAGAAGGATACTAGGCTGGCGAGGGCACTAGAGTGATGTGGAGGATACTAGGATAGTGTGGAGGACACTAGGATACTAGGGTGATGTGTGGAGGTCACTAGGCTGCCATGGAGGATACTAGGCTGGCAAGAAGGATACTAGGCTGGCGAGGGCACTAGAGTGATGTGGAGGATACTAGGGTGGTGTGGAGGACACTAGGATACTAGGGTGGTGTGGAGGACACTACGGTACTAGGGTGATATGTGGAGAACGCTAGGATACTAGGGTGGTGTGGAGGACACTAGGATACTAGAGTGGTGTGGAGGACACTAGGATACTAGGGTGGTGTCTGGAGGTCACTAGGCTGGCATGGAGGACACTAGTTTGGCATGGAGGATACTAGGCTGGCGAGGGCACTAGAGTGGTGTGGAGGACCCTAGGATACTAGGGTGGTGTGGACACTGGCATGGAGGACACTGGGATACTAGGCTGGAGAGGAGGACACTGAGATACTAGGCTGGAGAGGAGGATACTAGGGTGACAAGGACTAGGGTGGCATTCCATTTTTCTGTCAGGAGGGAAAGTGTGGAGATGGGATTGATATTGGATTTCATGACAGCCCAGATCAGATGGATGGGTCCAAACTTCCATTTTTATTGTTTAAACCTTCATTTTCAATTTTCCAAACTTGACAATTCATTCAGGTCCCTTTTCCCATTTTCAAATGAAATATGAGCTTTTCTTTCAGGAAAGAAAACTCTGGGGAATATCCTACAAGAATGGAAGTTCAAACACGTTTCTATTTTCACTTCAAATCATACTACAGTATATATTTTCAGTTAATTTTCTTACGAACAGGTTATCCGGCGTTGCGCGGGAGTAACTCAGCCATATTACTTTACCTGAAGCTAATTATGTTCGAAGCCTGAATAAATAAACAGCTTTTTCTCTCTCTTCCCGCCCCTCTTTCATTAAATCAAGGAGCCACACAATTATAACACCCTCCCGCTTCCACTCTCTCTATATTGTAGTGCTATGGTTTAACCACCACATAACTTTCTTGTGAATTAACTGTATTTTGGGGGGAGGGACTTTTAAAAATACACAGAAAATTTCACAGGTTGTCAAATAAAATATAGTCTGACCTCTCACAGATTTTTATTAGTAGTGGTAGCTAGCCGGCTTTCGAGGTTTCCCTCATCATCAGGCAGTCTACAAAAGAAACCATCCTTAATATAATATAAAGGCAAAGATAAATAATTAAATTGAAAAAATAAAAAAAAAATTTAAAAACAATTTCTTGAATTATGACTTTGAATATGAAATTTAATGTCCTTATGGGGTTGTGAATTCACATAAGTATAAAATTTCGTGTCGATTCATTCATTCTATCGGCAGTTATTAGAGTTTTTATGTTAAGCCTCCCCCGTGATCCCCCTTCCTTTTAGTCGATTTGGCTGAAAAACAAGAGTTCTCATTGTTAGAGAGTTCTGGATTTACATATAAAATTTCATGTCGATACATTCATTCTATCGGGAGTGATCTTGATCACAGACACACATCAGATTTTTTTTTTTAATTTGTAATCTAGAATATAATGTCCGCATCGAATTTTTTGTTACATAACTTCCCCTATACTTGGTCAAAGCTGGGGAAGTAGAAAGATGTTTGAGTCTATCCACACAAGATAGTTAGGAAGATGCCTGTATAAGAAGGCCTTAGAAGCTTTTAGGGAGCCATAAATTGAAGTATGATAGTGGCTTACTCGGCACTCACCTGAAAACCCACTTACCAAGATCAACTCATCCAGTCAGCCTATGGTTTCCATTATGGGTTCCTGGGTACTTCCTCTCTACATATGAGGCAGCTGTGACGTAGCCCGATATTTTTTTTAAGATAGAGATGCATTCATTCTATCGACAGTTATTACAGCTTTTATGTTAAGCCTCCCTCCTAATTCCCCCTCGCCTATGTTTGATTTGGCTGGAAATCAATAGGTCTTATTGATAGAGGGTTATCAATTCACATATAAAATTTCGTGTCGATACGTTCATTCTATCGACAGTTATTACAGCTTTTATGTTAAGCCTCCCTCCTAATTCCCCCTCGCCTATGTTTGATTTGGCTGGAAATCAATAGGTCTTATTGATAGAGGGTTATCAATTCACATATAAAATTTCGTGTCGATACGTTCATTCTATCGACAGTTATTACAGCTTTTATGTTAAGCCTCCCTCCTAATTCCCCCTCGCCTATGTTTGATTTGGCTGGAAATCAATAGGTCTTATTGATAGAGGGTTATCAATTCACATATAAAATTTCGTGTCGATACGTTCATTCTATCGGGAGATATCGTGATCACAGTCGGACAGACATTTTTGTTGTGTAAACACCTGAGCTCTCGGTAAGGGCTATGACATATTGATGTGAATATGGTGTGTCGGACGGTTGCGCACACACAAATTTCTTTTTGTCCTTGAACAAACTTGATGATTGGTTTATTCTGTGCCGGATTAGCCACGTAGCAAGAGTAGCAAATGCTACGGGCCCCGCGCTCCAACGCCTGTCTGACCGTAAAAAAATATCAATTTAGATAGGAGTGTAAAAATATTTTGCATGCCTTAAGCGCGAAGATTCAGATGTTTATTGTCATTATTGATAACGTACTGTCTGCTTTAACTAAACGTATGAAAGCATATCATAAAATTACTAGTGTTTTTGGAGTATTTCGACAGCTAAAATCTCTTACAACAGAAGAGATTTTGGAAAAAACCTCAAGTATAGTCAGTGCTTACGCAGATGATTTGGAGAACAGCCTAGGCGACGAATTAGTGCAGTTCGCTGAGCTACTGAAAACAGATGTTGTTGACAGCAAGAAACAGGAGCCTCTGGAACTGCAATTTTATATACTTTTATTAAATAATTCTTTAGAATCGTGTTTCCCAAACGTAGAAATTGCCTTGCGCATTTACTTGTCTCTCATGATCACTAACTGCAGTGGCGAACGTTCTTTTTCAACATTAAAACGTATTAAAAATGTGTTAAGGAACACGATGGGCCAAAAACGTCTTAATCATCTCACTTTGATGAATATAGAGCATGATTTGCTTAAAGAAGTCGATATTGAAAGTGTTATCTCTAAATTTGCCCATATTAAATCCAGAAAAGTTTATTTGTAACAGTTTTGTTTTATTTAATACCCTAAATTTGAGCACCTAAAGCAAACCAAGGGCCTCTTGACAGAATTTGCTACAGGCCCCTCGCTGGCTTAATCCTTACTTAGGTTATTAACGCCATGCTGTGTTATATTTATTGATGTGTAAAGATCTGTCAGACCGTCAGAGCGTAAGTCTCGTTGATGTGCATGCGTAAGTGTGTATCTGTCGGACAGTTGCACGACCAGCGCAACACAACTACACACTTCTTTATCTGTGATGTCAGCTGTTTTTGAGCATTTCTATGTTCATGGAATAAAAAAAGTGTAATATATTTCGACTGCATTTGACTTTTTATGATGTACTTTTATGTGGTACTTTTAATGTGATCATCGAAGAAAGTGTAATATATTTGGACTGCGTTATCGTGTAATATATTTCGTCACATATGAATGAATGTAAAGGTAAATATATAATAAAACCAATAAAAATAAAACAAAAACATAAATAGATATAACATTGTATTTTTACAACATTATTAATCATATTTACCGTTGTAGTGAATTTAACTAAAATATCAATATTACGAACTATAAAATGATCTTTCGGTAAGAAACATTTAGATTAAGATGCTTCGATAGCTTAAATTCGTCACAATAAATATAATTATTTTAGCTATCACAAACCAATAATTTCATGTATAAAAAAAATTGGAGAACAAGAAATTTGAAAACTTAATTGCTCTTACTAATTTTCTTATTGAAACATTATAAAACAAATTTTAATTAAAATCATTGCACGACAGCAAATTATTATAACTAAAGCAAATATTTACACATCAATTCTCGTGAGTACCGCGTCACTCATACATGTTTTTTTTTTTCATAGTTGGTATCTAGAGGTCGGAAAACTTGAAATTCCGTTGAAAACTCAGCATCGAATTTTTAACCGATTACATAACTTCCCGTATACTTCGAATAGCTGGGACGTAAAAATATACTAATGCATATTTTAATAAAGAATGCAATCATGAGAATAACTCTTTTCGATAAAAGGACTTTGATTCGAACAACCTCAATGTATATTTTATTATTATTATTAGTATTTTTTTTTTTTTTGAAGCGCTAAAAACTTAAGAAAAAAAACAATGTTTTTATTCACTTAACGGGACTAAATTCATTCGACGTTGAAATAAAACAACAATTTTTTACTTACTTCTATTTAATTCACGAAACTATTCAAATTTTTTTTTCTGTTATTTATTCATTTTTTAAATGTCTTTTTGTATAAATTTCCATCTGTTCGGGGCTTAAATGTTATTGTGAAGTGTTATTTCATTTATTTTTTCCCTTTTTTAAATGAAAACGGAGAGATGGAAAATGGGTCAAGCTAGAATGATGCACAGTGGACTGGAACGACTGCATCAAGGCTGTCCGAATTAATTAATGGATGGATTACTACATTTTCAATAGATATCTAAATTTATCTGACATGTTACAATTTGATATAGACAACCTCTCTCTCAATTTGATTGTTTTAAGGTGAATAATTAAATATGTGTCTCAATAAAGTTATATGTTACAATTTTTATGTTTAATTTTTGATGTGTTATAATTATATCGTTTTAATAATATTGGTCGTTAAAATAATTATCATGACTAACTTAGTTCGAAATGGAATGTTTATGCCTAGTTTAATACGTATGACTTGTTCTCTTTACAAAATCGAAAACCTGCAAGGTCAGAATAATAGGACTAATTCAATGATTGTATGATTTCAGTTTATTGTCTGTATTGTGATATATTGAATCTGTTTATTTCGTGGCTTATCAAGCTGAGATGTGTCCAGGCGTGCTTGTCTTTAGTATTATTCGTTTATTTATGTTTTGATGTATTACTTTGGTATTATTTAAATCTTATTGTTTAATATAATTATTTTCTCATTTACATTGTGTAATTGTTTATTCCGAAAATGCCTCTTAATTTTATTTTAATCCAAAAAGACAAGAAATTGTTATGGACTTGAAAAATAAAATAAAACTGGTTTATTTAATATATTGTCTAATTTCACTAACTATATATACATGGGAGTACTTTCGGTATTTCTACCATCCTCAGCCAAAAGCATAAGAGATAAGACTAAGTTAATTTTCAGAATGTCAGCCTCTCGAGGAACCCATTACCCTCCCTACTGGTGTTCCCCATGACGTCAGACATTCCTAACTAAGCTAAATTGTCAAGCTGTGAGATATTTTATGACAAGGCGGTCCCCATATTTCAAATGTGTGACCCTTTCTAAGATCTAGGTATCACACATTTGAAATATGGGGACCGCCTTGTCATAAAATATCTCACAGCTTGACAATTTAGCTTAGTTAGGAATGTCTGACGTCATGGGGAACACCAGTATGGAGGGTAATGGGTTCCTCGAGAGGCTGACATTCTGAAAATTAACTTAGTCTTATCTCTTATGCTTTTGGCTGAGGATGGTAGAAATACCGAAAGTACTCCCATGCATATATAGTTAGTGAAATTAGACAATATATTAAATAAACCAGTTTTATTTTATTTTTCAAGTCCATTTGAATTATTTCACAATATCTCTGCAATTATGTCAGTTTTCAAGAAATTGTTAGTTGATGGTGGCTTTGTGTTTGTTTTTATTTAAAAGTGATGGTGTTACTTGGCGATATGTGAAATATGAAGATTCGCACAGTCCTGGAAAAATACAGACGTCTTCCATGAAACGTAATAGTAATTTGATACATTTATCTGTATATATACCTACATATCGATGCCTTCCAGGCAAAAGGGCCTATCTCTCAATTTTTGAGATTTTCATGTTTTGGCCTTATCCCACACTATTGACTATCCCGCACATTACTGTTAACTCCATTTTGTAATAATTTTTAACAACATTTATAAAAATAGGAAATCAGAAATTGGAGGGCCTTTGGCATTGCAGAATGTGGTCCAGGCAAAAGGCCCTAACCCACATACTCTCACAAAACTTTCAATCATTTGAGAGACCAAAAGACCTATGCCCCAGTTTGTGGGTTTTAATGTTTTACAACTGAAGAGGTTCCTATAAAACTAAATCGTTAGGTACCTATTTATTTATAAACAGTGTTTTATAAGTTGTTCAAAAATATAGTTTTAACAAACAAAAAAAAAATAAACCAATATTTTTTTAATAATGAGACAATTGTGATTTTTACTAAAAAAGTAGGAGTAATAAAAAGTACAAATTAAGGAAATGATGATCTATATTTTTGCCAAACATTTGTTCAAAAATATTTCTTGTGGTTTTTTGTTAATTATAAATAAATTAAAAAACTTAATAAAAGGTAATTTTTTATTTTACTTATGATAGAAGTGGGTTAGGGCTTTCGTTCTGAACATTCGGGAACACCTATAGGTTATGGTCTTTGGCAGTTTACATTATGACAGGGCCCGTTGCTACAAGGTGACAAAGGCCCTAATCAACAAAGTGGTTCACTTTACTGTTATTTCTTGTAAAGAGATGCAAGTATTGATGAAAAATTATTGTTCTATGTAACAGAAAAGATTCTTAAAAATTACAATTAAACTAATGTGGAAAGCCAACTTGGTTTGTTTAATAATGAAACAGTTTTTTCTTTCTCCTGTAAAGTTAACCTTATGTGGGTTAGGGCCTTTTGCCTGGAACGCGACGATATGTATGTTTGTACATTATTTTTGTGTTGGAAATTTTTTTTTTTGTATATTATTTGTAGGGTCAGCATTGAAACGCGTTGACAACGGACACGCGCCGGATTGAGCACATTGAAGTACGGAAGACTGTAAGTAAAATGAAAAAAGTTGCAAAGAAATCAAGTTAGGTTAGGTTTTATGACTCATGCTCGGGCTTTAACTATGAGGTCATATCGCCTACTACCAGAGCGCTCTTTCGTCACTCTGGTGGACATGAGGCCGACTCTACTGTGGGAGTACTAAATTGTGTCTACCCTAAATTGTTATTCACCTAGGGCAGGGGTCTTTAACAAGTACCTGACATCGTACAGGCTCGGGACCATCGCTTAACGTCCCATCCGAAGGACGGCGTGCTTAAGTTTGTTTTACCTTCCATATAAAACAAACTAAGGACCTCGGTCGGGTTTCGAACCCACGTTCTTGAGCTCAGAAGGCAAGCACGCAATGAAGTTACGGGAATTATTGTTGCTGACCCTGTTGCTAGTGTAAGTGACGATGCGGCTGTCGATTTGCCTTCTAAATCTTGTTTAAGCCGTACTGTCCAGCGTCAAAGAGCTGTATATGTATTCCCTTTAGTCATCTGAATAACAAATCTATGTATAAAAAGTTGTCATCCTCTATTAGTTCCTACAATAATCTAATTTTGGAGTTAGTCACACTTGAGAAGGCACAAATATTGACTAAACATAAATCCATTAGGGTTCATGCCCATGGCGTAGATACTAAAGTATTGATTAATCCAGACAACAGTGCGGTAGTATTAATGCATGCCCTACCATTCCCTTGAGGTTATTGGAAAGGAGTTAGTTACTCCTGGGTCTCATTTGGGATTAACATTCTCAACTTCATACTAACTACATAAGCCTATACAAATATTCCTCAATGCTTGAGGAAATATTTGAATTAGTCTAACCAGAATGACAATTATATATGGCTGAAATTCATGCTAAGGTAACTTATCTAAACAATACTAAATCCATAATCCTGAAGCTCCAGAAGATTTTCGTTCAACCTCCCTTCTCTGTTCCCCAACCAAACCTCTACAACGCGTAGTTTATTCCCAACTCACATCCTTCTTGCCAACAAACTCCTGGACCTTTTCCAATCAAGTTTTCGACCCGCCCTTACTGAAACTAACGGAAGATTTCAGACAAGCTATTGACAACAGACACAGAAAACTGACTCTGCTAGTACTGTTCGGTTTTACAAAACATTCGACTCCGCGGACCACTCCAACCTCCTCTCCAAGCTGGTAAGTCTCCCTCTTTCCAATAGCGTTCCGTTCTGGCTCCTGTCCTATCATGCAGGTCGTTCTCAGTTCGTCAAGTCCAACTCTCTTCTATCCTCCTCTCCAAGCTAGCCAACCTCATTCTTCCCATCAGCGTCCTCCTCTAGCTCCTGTCATATCATGCAGGTCTCAGTTCGTCAAGTGTTCCAACTCTCTTCTATCCTCCTCACTAAGCTAGCCAACCTCATTCTTCCCATCAGCGTCCTCCTCTAGCTCCTGTCATATCATGCAGGTCTCAGTTCGTCAAGTGTTCCAACTCTCTTCTATCCTCCTCTCCAAGCTAGCCAACCTCATTTTTTCCATCAGCGTCCTTCAGTAGCTCCTGTCCTATCGTGCAGGTAGTTCCCAGTCCGTTAAGTGTTTCCAACTCTCTTCTATCCTCCTCACCAAGCTAGCCAACATCATTCTTCCCATCAGCGTACTCCTCTAGCTCCAGTCCTATCGTGCAGGTCTCAGTCCTTCAGGTTTCCTAGATCCCCTCCAACCTCCTCTCCAAACTAGCCAGTCTCCCTCTCTTCAAGCCTCCTCCTCTAGATCCTGTCCTACCTCGGAGATCGTTTCCAGTCCGTCAAGTTTTCAACACTCCTCTCCAGGTATTAGAGTATTTGTGTCTGATCCCCCCCCCCCCCCCCCCCCCTTCCCTTTGGGCGATTTGAGTGAATCAATAGGTGTCGTCCTTATGGAGTTCTGAATACAAATATACATTTTTTTTTCCATTTTTGAGATCAGGGGTTGCGGAACATTAAATCCCAATCAAAACTCAACATCAATTTCTCCGTATACCTGGGGAAGTAAAGGAACAAACTATTTACAACCATAACTGTACTCTAATTAAACGTCCACTCATGTATTACAATGGTGAGGATGTGAATGGAGTACTCCATTGTGGAGTTCCCTCTGATTGATGAGCTCTGGTCTGTGATGCCGAAGATAGATGGCATGCGCAAGGCCTCGATATCGCACTATGAGTGATCAATTCGATAAGAAGCATTTATTCACTTGCCCCACGACAGTATAATACTAGTTCTTACGAAACGTCCACTATAATGGTCATTAGAAAAAAATATAATTATTTTCCCTCTCAACAGTACTAGTCATGATTGATACCAGGAATAAAGAAGAATTTCGAATAAATAAACATTGTTTTGTGGCCTATCCCACATTTTTTCCTCTTGAAAGACAAAATATGGAGCCAATTAACATTTTGAATAGTAATTAGTTTCATTTTGTAATACTGACTAAAAATTGAAAATAATTGCGACAAAGTTGCAGGCGCAGTAAAAATTTGCAAAATAGCCTAAAGAAAAAGTCCATTTATCTCAATTGAACAGGTGGCAGGGAGGTGGGTTAGGCCACTTTTGCACTGATAGCCTCATATAATAATATTTATTTCCGTTTGACTATAGAGTAGTAATTGGATAAATCATACAATTTATCACATCAGAATTATATAAATCATGAGTTATAAATTATATAAATCAGTAGAAAACAAATGTACATGCGAAATTAATAATAATAATAAATTTTAAAAAAGTGTAAATAATAGAAGATAAATTGATATAAAATTCCTAATATTAATAAATACATTAGATTTTTTTAAAGTATAAATATATATATTTTAATTAGAATATAAATATTTTAATTACAAATATTTATATTTCTTGTATAAAAAGATGGTCTTCTTAGGTAGGTCGTGTCATTGAGCATCTCTTCCTCAAGACAAAAAGAGGTATAGAACCATCATTATGTATATATAATTTAACAAAAAACAATTGGGTAAAGAAATATTAAAATTAATAATAGTAATAAATATACTAGACAAAAGTAATTATGAAGAAAAACATTTTGAAAGAAGTATAACCCATAAAGAAAACAACTTCCTCAATGCCCTTCCCCACTTATTGATGGCAATAGGCACAATATTTTAAAGAAAACCCTAAACCCTCTATATTCTATCATTTTTCTCTCATTGTTCAAAAAAAAAAAATAATAACCATACAAAAACATTATTTCATACTTAGCTTTCATTTTTATTTTCTTGGCAGAATTCCTCCACAGATATCCTATTCTATTCGAATGTTCTTTTTGTTTAATATTTTCATTATTAATTATATTTTCATTATTAATTATATTTTCATTATTAATTATATTTTCATTATTAATTATATTTTCATTATTAATTATATTTTCATTATTAATTATATTTTCATTATTAATTATATTTTCATTATTAATTATATTTTCATTATTAATTATATTTTCATTATTAATTATATTTTCATTATTATTTATATTTTTTATTAACTATTTGTTAATTTATTTCATTTATATTCGTTAAGTTATATTGTAATTACTTTTTGATGTTGAACATATTCTGCAGATATTGTAAAAATATAAGAATAATAAAACAAACTTAAGTTTTCTTCAATTAATTTTTTTTTTTTATAATACATAATATGTATATATTATATACAATACACGGCAGCAATACCGGAAGTACTCATATATATTGTTAATATTTTGTGAAATAGACATTATTCTGAAAAAAGGTTTTTTTTCGGGTTTTTCTTCATAATTACTTTTGTTTAGTATATTTATTACTATTATTAATTTTAATATTTATTTACCCAATTGTTTTTTGTTAAATTATATATAGGTACATAATGATCGTTCTATACCTCTTTTTGTCTTGAGGAAGAGATGCTTAATGGCACGACCTACCTAAGAAGACCTATCTTTTTATAAAAAAAATATAAATATTTGTAATTAAAATATTTATATTCTAATTAAATATATATATTTATACTTTTAAAAAAATCTAATGTAGGGTTAGGGTTTATGACTCATGCCCGGGCTTTAACAACGAGGTCATATCGCGTACTACCAGAGCGCTCTTTCGTCACTCTGGTGGACATGAGCCCGACTCTACTATGGGAGTCCTAAATTTTGCCTACCCTAAATTTTTATTCACCTAGGGTAGGGGTCTTTAACGAGTACCTGACATCGTACAGGCTCGGGACCATCACTTAACGTCCCATCCGAAGGACGGCGTGCTTTAAGTTTATTTTACCTCCCAGATAAAATAAACTAAGGGCCTCGGTCGGATTACGAACCCACAACCTTGAGCTCAGAAGTCAAGCACGCATACCACTGAGCTACCGGCGCCCTCAAATCTAATGTATTTATTAATATTAGGAATTTTATATCAATTTATCTTCTATTATTTACACTTTTTTAAATGTATTATTATTATTCATTTCGCATGTACATTTGTTTTCTACTGATTTATATAATTTATAGTTCATGATTTATATAATTCTGATGTGATAAATTGTATGACTTATCCAATTACTACTCTATAGTCAAACGGAAATAAATATTATTATATGAGGCTATCAGTGCAAAAGTGGCCTAACCCACCTCCCTGCCACCTGTTAAATTGAGATAAATGGACTTTTTCTTTAGGCTATTTTGCAAATTATTACTGCGCCTGCAACTTTGTCGCAATTATTTTCAATTTTTAGTCAGTATTACAAAATGAAACTAATTACTATTTAAAATGTCAATTGGCTCCATATTTTGTCTTTCAAGAGGAAAAAATGTGGGATAGGCCACTGTTGCAATTTCTTGATTCCAACTAGTTGACTGTTCAGTGTAGGTTAGGCCGCTTTGCTTTTGACTAGTTGGCAAGATTTAGCGAAGAATAACTGGTTGGACCCCCCTTACCATACATATTATGTACACTTAATAAAAAGTTTCTCAAGAGAAGAGACGGCTAACTGATAGAGTAACCTTTCTCCAAGAGACAAAACTGACTAAGATAACCGAAAAGATCGTTCGTTATATATTTGTTCACCACCCTGCGGAGAAACCAAGGATTCCTGGTCTTACCTTTGATTAAAGATATCCTTATTTTCTGAGTACTTTTCCACTACAAAACTGTCTCCACTCTTCACTTTAATTTTCTCCTGTTTCCTTGTGTCAAAATGTCTTCAAGAAAACTTGCTGAAACAAATTGTCAATTCTTGTTTAATTTAGTCTTTCTCGACTTAGTCGTTCGTTAATTAGTTTTGTTTATTTTCAATAAATATAATGAATTGAAAGAATATTTCAAGTTTAATTTAATGTGAAAGAAAGGACTGTCATTATTTACCAAATTAAAGCTACACAAAACCGCAGTCAATATATTTTCTTCTTTAGCAATATAAAATTATTATGGCTGTTTCTACATTAACCATAAATTGTAGGAATATTGAGGGTCAGTCAAAGATGGAAGAAAACACTATTCAAACGCCAACGTTTCGATTTATTTTATATCATCATCAGGGCCTACAAACACGGGGGGGGGGGGGGGGGGGGGGGGAATCAAGATTAGAATCACAAATAAACAAAAGTGCGTTGATAAACATTACTGAACGTTAAAATAGACATTATAACAAGTTAAAAATTGAAATTGACTTACTATGAATACATTGCTAAACTTCTAAGTTGAGAAACGCGGACATATTGTGGAAACTTGTAATAAATAAATAAAACAAACTTATTTTTGAAATATTGTCTATTCCACTAAAGATATATATACATATATAACTACCGGTTTCAATACATTGGACAGACAGGACGTCGTTTTAGGGAAAGAATTAAAGAACAAACGTCCGAAATAAAGAACCGAGGAAACCGTTCTACATTCGCGACCCACATAATTGACAATAGCCACACTTTCGACCCATCTACAGGCATCTCCATTATTGCCCAAAAAGCAGGCTACTTAATAGCTTAGAGCAATTAGAAATAAATAAAGCTAACAAAAGGAACATTTGTATGAATGACCAAATTTATTTCAACTATTCCCCTTTGTTAACACCCTAAACCAGTTCTGTTTCCACATATATGTTTGTATTATCTGTTATTAATATTTGGTTCCACATATATGTTTCAAGTTATCTAAATCTTAACATTATAATTAATTTTATTTCTATTTTTATTATTTACTTGTATTTGTACTTATTTATTTGTTATTTTTCCACGTATTAGTCTAGTGACATTGTTTTATGTAAATTTAGAACTAGGTTTTGTTAAGAAATATTTCATGAGTTAGCTAACGGTACAGCCGGGGGACTCCCAAGTTTTAATAGCACCCTTTGACCTGAGATGTATTTGAAGGGTCGCTCTCTGCAAACTGACTTAGTTCATAACTAGACCTGACGATGGTATAAAGCCAAAACCGGTAGTTATATATGTATATATATCTTTAGTGGAATAGACAATATTTCAAAAATAAGTTTGTTTTATTTATTTATTACTAAACATTAAAATTATTTCTATTTTTGACTGACCCTCAATATTCTTACAATTAGAATCTACATTCGCTAATCAACATCTACATTAAACATAAAATATACTTAACAATTTCATTCTGATATGAAAATACATTTTTTATGGTAGTTTTTACCCAATACCTTTTTAAAAGTTCCTTATTTTTAGTAAATTGCCTTTTTCACATGAGAAAATTTTTTTTTTTCTACGTCTTCTTCTTCATTTTCTTAAAAAAACGCCTTGAAAAACACTTTTTGTTCAAAGAATCACTAATTCTCTTATATAGACCCATTTCAGTCTTCTTGTTTCTTCAAAATAACTTATTTTATTCTTCATCCTTCCACTTTGCTGAAACAACTTATTATTTTTAAATAATTATATTTTACTCAATTTTTTTCACTTAAACTGGACTCTTTTATGTAAAAGAAAGGAATTTTTTATTTTCAATTGATTGGTATGTTCTTAAATTCTCCTCATTCCCTCTTGTCCATCGAAAATCGATACTCTTGATGTTTCTTCACTAACTGGTAATCCATAATTTCTGTTCTAAAAACAAAAATTAAAAAAAAAAAAAAAGGTCCTATTAACATGAGTCAGCAAATGTTTGCTTATAATGTTACGGACAAAAAACTTCAAACAAAAAAATAAATAAAATTTTTCTTCTTAAAAAAATGAAACTTTCAACTCCTGTTAAGAAATTGTTTAATAATACTGTATCTTTCTAACGTTTTTAACAAAACAGGGGAGTAAGTTTTTCAGAACCAACAAGAATCTAGTTAAGATTTCCTAATTCAAATACCAACCCCTTCCTTATCTATCTGATGTACTTATAAGAACGTTTCTCACTCAGCAAACTAGCCTAATTTTATAACTAAACATGTTGAAAACGGTAGTTTATATATAATTGTTTTTGTGGAATAGACCGTAAGTAAAAATTAAGTTAGCTTCGTTTATTTCCTATAAGTTTTGAAAATATGTCCTCTTTTCTCAACTTAGAAGTTTAGTTTAATTTCTTAAGATTGTTAGACATAACGTTTGTAAATTAGTTTCATTTAAGATGTCCCAAAGCGAACTTTTTTAGAAATAAGAAATAAAGCAGACAGCATGAATCGTGTAAGATACTATCGATATTCGAAATATATCGATAATTGGATACTTACAAACTTCATTATAACATACATACTTCGTTAGATGTTGATTATTCTAATTGTAGGAATATTGAGGGTCAGTCAAAGATGGAAAAAAAAACACTATTCAAATGCCAACGTTTCGATATATTTTATATCATCATCAGGGCCTACAAACATGGGGGGGAAATCAAGATTAGAATCAAAAATAAACAAAAAAATTTTTTATTTTTTTATTTTGGTACATGTCTTCTCTCCAGTGTACATGTCTTCTCCCCAACCCTGCTTATTCATAGTAAGTCATTTTAATGTTTACTCTTTATTATGTTCCTCCTATTTGTCTATTTCCATTATTAATGTTTATCTTTAGTAATGTTTTCATATTTAATTTTAATGTTTAGTAATTAATCATAGTAAGTCAGTTTCAATTTTTTTAACTTGTTATAATGTATTTTTAACGTTCAGTAATGTTTATCAACAAAAAAAAAAAAAATGTTTGTTTATTTTTGATTCTAATCTTGATTTCCCCCCCATGTTTGTAGGCCCTGATGATGGTATAAAATATATCGAAACGTTGGCATTTGAATAGTGTTTTTTTTCCATCTTTGACTGACCCTCAATATTCCTACAATACTTCGTTATGTTTATCTTGAAGTGTAATCCAAGTCAATTTTAAGTGATAACATAGTAATTTTATGACAAACATCCGTCAATTTTTTTTCACAAACAGCTCTCTCTTTTTACTATTTCCCTCAAGGAAGCCGATTCCCCCGAAAAAGGGAAATTTTCCTCAAAGTGGAAACATAATGAACTAGAGGAATTGTTCCATATACTCCCCCTCTGGTTTGGACGCTGGTTTAGTCTATTCTATCTCCGATAGGATTTTTTTTTTTTGACCTTATGTACAATGCACATTAGCCATGTCATTGTGTTAATCTAGTTATTTACAACATCCATGGCCCTGGTAGGGAGTTGTACCTACGAAATAAAACTCACTCCCGCAAACCAAGGTGAGACCATGCGACCAAAGCCCTACGCTCTAGCCCTTATGAACACGATGGCCTCCAATCTCCGATAGGATGAATTATGCCATTTATTAGCTCTAGACTCAAGTGTTGCTATCACTATATCACTCCTATTCTCGGAGAGGAGGCCCGCCCAGCGGAGTAGATGGGAATTGATATCGAGTTTCACGACGGCAAGCTCTCACTTAGTTACCGGCCTCCATCTCAACCACTCCACCTACCCTAGGTAAGGCCTTCTGAATCCTTGTTTGAAATATCAAGACGATATAGGCATCTGTGATAACTTAAAAAATTAAATAATTTATAATAATAATAAAAATAATAAATTAATAATAAATATAATATCACATTTCATGTAGAAGTTGGCTGGTCTTATACTAAATTTTGATTTCTACATTAGTTTCTGAAAAGGGTCCTAATAAAATCTAATATGTGGCCTACATATTCCTATCAATTTATAGGTAAGAGTTCAGTCCCACGTCTAATCTCCCCTCCCTTTCGGCTTTCGCTGAAAATTAATACGTATGTATAGTCCTTATCGGGCTTTGAATTGATAAATGAAATTTCGTGTCAATGCATTCATTACGACAGTTATTAAAGTTTTTGTGTGTTAAGCCACCCCCCGAATCCCCCTTTCTCTTTCGCTTATCTGAATGAAAATTAATAGGTGTGGTTCTCTGAGGGTTCTTCTAATTTTTATTATTGAACATTTTTTTACAAACAATTTTCTTATATCAACCATGTTTTTACAGATAAGTCCCCCCTTATCCCTCTCAAATTCGTTTGAAACGAGCATTACTGTGTATAAGAAAATCACACTCAGAATTTCACTGAAAAATTAAAGAAAGAAAACCGCTGATGCCAAGACATTACTTTCCAGTAATGCCAGTTTGAAATGGGTTTAAGAGGGAAGATAAGGAATGGATTTGTAAAAACGTGGTTGGTATAAGAAAATCCTATTATCGCCAAATCATATTTTTAAGTCTTGATGCCTATTGATGTTAACTCAGGAATTCACTTCTATTTTTGAACTAATGAAAGGAATTTACACGTCTCACAATAAATCAATAAATCTCTCGGTCTAGTTAGAAGAAGTTTATCCTTCAAAAGAAATCCTCAAAGCTCTTCTCAAATAAAATAAAACTTTTAGGATTAGTGGACTTAATGCCCTTTAGAAAACCTGATCGCCTCAACATCCACTTGAGGCATTCCTTAGGCGTCCAGTCCACAACTCAGAAAGTTGCTAGTCGACCAACTCCTGGAACCCTCGGCATTTCTCTCTCCTTCACTTTAATAGAAGGATCCAGTATCGCAAACTTGAAATTAATAAATTTAAAAAAAATATATTTTTGAAATATTGTCTATTTTGCAAATATTTCAAACATATGCATTGAAATTTTAAACGAATAATCATCGCTTCAAAACCATCGATGGTAAAATCATTGAACATGCTCATCCGTAGTCTGGGGCGAGTCTTTGCATGCAGACGAAATCTTCTGGATTCAAAAACGAATTATGAATGGACGTTATGTTCGTGATTAATATTGAGAATTGGGAAAATACATAGAAGACATTAAATGAATTATCTTATTAAGGTTAATGAGTTGAAGTATACATATTGAGAATATTAGGCCCTTGTCTCAAAGAACCCCTATAGTTCTGAATAACTATGAAAAAGATTTCGTCTTTTTGTTTGACATATTAGATATGTGTCCAACATATTTAACGGTCTCTAACGGAAACCCGACCGAGGCCCTTAGTTTATTTTATCTGAGAGGTAAAATAAACTTAAGCACGCCGTCCTTCGGATGGGACGTTAAGCGATGGTCCCGAGCCTGTACGATGTCAGGTACTCGTTAAAAACGCCTGCCCTAGGTGAATAAAAATATTAGGGTAGGGAAAATTTAGGACTCCCATAGTAGAGTCGGGCTAATGTCCACCAGAGTGACAAAAGAGCGCTCTGGTAGTAGGCGATACGACCTCGTAGTTAAAGCCCGGGCATGAGTCATAAAACCTAACCTACTTCGTATATATAACTAAACTAAATATGGAAAATCAATTATAAAAAGTTCAATGGTGAGTCAGAACATTAAACATTATAAAATGGAACTTTCCCTATCCATTCTAGATCAACAGTAATTCAGTTGGTACCAATATCTTTCCATAGGAGCAATAAAGACTGTAAGCATATCGTCACTTTTTGTATCCACCGGCTTACATTAAGTATGTATTTAAACCCTGTTGAGAGCTATCAGAAGGGTTTTCTGAAGATGAAAGAACGTGTCCCTCTAAAAGAACAGTTGACGAGGAGACGATATATATATCATTTATCGACAGCCTATGATTTATTGCAAATTGATGCACTCCAGGCCAGGTTGTTTTATATATTTTTTTTCGTCGCCTGAATACTAAGCAGGTATCATACCCAATTTCCTCTTTGCTTATTATTCCGCCAAGAAGAGCGATCTAAGAGAATTTAAGCTGTTAGCTTGTTGGAGCCTTTTCCAAGTTTCTACACCATTTTTGTTCAAAAAAGGTTCGAAAAGAAAAAAAAAATGTCGAATTAATCAATTACCTTTTTGCTGCAGCTTCAAACCCAGTCTACCGTTTGCGTTAATATTCAAAATAGTTGACTTACATATGGGCTCCTACATCCTCACACAACATTTTTTGTTGATAAATTCATTACTTTTGGAGTTATTTGGTTTTTTGAAATGAGCCCTTCTCCCCTACGGCCAATAGCCCTGGTTATTATAATATATAATTATAACATATAATTATAATATATAATCTCTATCGTAATTACTTGTATTCCATATTTTTATTATTATCATCAATTATTTTAGTTATATTCTATTTATTTTGCATAATATATTTATTATAAGTTAGCCAAACAACTTCAGAATAATACAGTATTCGGGTTTCTGCTGCCTATAAACTGTCAAATTCTCGTAATTGAAATAATGTAATAAACTCTTTTTAAAGGAAATTTAGAGTTCTATGCGATGGTGTAATTACATTTTTGTTAAGGAGACATAAGAGATTTTAGACCAAAAAATGTGCTAAGTGAAAAAAATCGATGATGTTGAATGTCTCTGAAAGGGCGACGAATCGGGATTATGTTTATAGGAAATTTTTTGTTCAAAATTAAATTTCCTATACGGACTCAACTTTTGTTACATCCATCCTGGGACACCCTGTATATATAGATATAATGCTCTAGGCAGATATAATGCTCAAATTTTCTTCTCTAATGCTCATTCTATACTCTTTTGTGTCTTGAGGACGCGACGCTTAATGGCACTGAAATGTCGTGAAAGAAGACCTATCTTTTTATGAAAGAAATATAAATATTTGTAATTTATATATATATATATATATATATATATATATATATATATATATAGGTTAGGTTTTGTGACTCATGCCCGGGCTTTAACTACGAGGTCATAACGCCTACTACCAGAGTGCTCTTTCGTCGCTCTGGTGGACATGAGCCCGACTCTACTATGGGAGTCCTAAATTTTTATTCACCTAGGGTAGGGGTCTTTAACGAGTACTTGGGACCATCACTTAACGTCCCATCGGAAGGACGATAAAATATTTATATTGAAACGACCAATAGCCCGGAAATTTGACAGGATATGTCCTCATTGGGTTTTGACTTCAAATATGAAATTTCACGTCGATACATTCATTACATCAGTACATTAATCATTTGGTCGCTTTACATCGTCTGGGGATGTACAACATCAAAAAAATCATAATTTGACTGTACACGTTCAAATGTTCCATGCCTGTGGAACTGTGTAATTATTCATACCCAGTGTTGTGCAAATATTAATCGATCGTAACATGACAAATCTGATGTTTACACAGGTTTCACAGTTCGCCGACTGCGATTATTTCGAAGAGTATTATTTATCTGTAGTTTACTTTCCCAGATATACGAAGTTATGTAATGGGTCAGATATTCGATGTTGAGTTTTTACCGGAATTTCATGTTTCCTGACCAACTGATTCCAAAAATTAAAACAAAATTTCTATATGTCTGTGAACACGATAACTCTCAGTAGAATGAATGTATCGACACGAAAATTTATTTGTTTATCCAGACCTCCTTAAGGATAACGGAGGGGCTTAACCAAATGTAGCTTCTAGAAAAATCCTATTTGGGTAATACAAGAGGGTGATTATCAAGTAGAATATATCCTACAAGCAGGTTACCCGTCTTAGTTGAAAGGGCAAGCAGATTAGTAGCTCTAAACTGGTTAGTATATTTAAGCAGATTAGTAACGTTATCTAACTTGTAACTTTAAGTTACACGATTTTAGAAATAGTTTTCAATGATATCACTAGTGTGCAATGAGCTCACTAGTTTGTGAGCGCCCCCTCCTATCCTGGAAAATTTCAAATGCCTTCTAATACGTTTGAAATTTCATTAAAATTATTTGAGTAGTTTCTTAACCAACTTGCTACAAATACATGGACAGACAAAACTACACATGTATAGAACTAATCGAAAACTCTTATTGAAGGCTATCAGCGCTCTTTCGTCACTCTGGTGGACTTGAGCCCAACTCTACTATGGGAGTCCTAAATTTTGCCTATCCTAAATTTTTATACACCTGGGAGGGGTCTTTATCAAGTAGGTGACATCTTACAGGATCGGGACCATCGCTTAACGTCTCATCCGATGGACGGCATGCGCTAAAGACTTCGACCGGGTTTCGAATCCGCGTTCGTGAGCTCAGTAAGCAGGCATTTACTATTTATTACATACTTTATTTATCTATTGTATTTATTAATATTATCATTTTTGTACTGATATTTTCAAGTATTTATTTATTATTCAATTTTTTTTTTAGGATTATTGTTAATTCTAATCCTTGTGTGTCAGACTCTAAGAGTTAATTTCTGTATATGTATTTAAATTATAAGCTATCGTAATGTACATATTCTTGTGACGTAATCTACTAAATTGTTATGGTTTAACGGAAATAAATATTATTATTATCATTATTGAAGGGAATCTGTTATAGACCAATAATTCCTCCATACATCATTTTGGTATATCTTCAACGGTTTAGGCAGCGTATACAATAAATGGCGTCCGGACGACCTTTTCTCCTTTTACTTACTTTTACTATCACTGCTCAGCTCCCCAGCGTGAAGATATACAGTCTATGTCCACTGGAAAATTATAAGCTTCCCAATGATGAAAGAATTATCCAAATCGGTTAAGTAGTTTTTGAGATCCTCAAATATACAAAAAAACAAAAGTTCTCTCTTTATATATTAGTATAAAGGGCGCCGGTAGCTCAGTGGTATGCGTGCTTGCCTTCTGAGCTCAACAACGTGGGTTCGAAAACCGACCGAGACCCTTAGTTTATTTTATCTGGAAGGTAAAATAAACTTAAGCACGCCGTCCTTCGGATGGGACGTTAAGCGATGGTCCCGAGCCTGTACCATGTCAGGTACTCGTTAAAGAGCCCTAAGTGAATAAAAATTTAGGATTCCCAGAGTATCAGCCCATGTCCACCAGAGTGACGGGAAGAGCGCTCTGGTAGTAGGCGATATGACCTCGTAGTTAAACGCCTGGCATGAGTTATAAAACCTAACCTATATTAGTATAGATTACCACCTCCGGAGAATATACTACCACATGAGAAAAACCTAACCCAAATTTGTGTGTGGTAAATGGTTCGACCATTTGAGAGTTATTTGGAAACAAACACATAAACCCTCTTTTTTTTGACAGGGGTTGAAAATGTTGAAAATATCGTCCCGGCCCTCAACCCTTTCCAGGATAAACATTTGTTTTAAAAAGAATAACACTACATTTCAAAGAAGGGTCCTTTTCGCCCTTCACAGAGCAATTAGCATAGACGTAATTAATTACAATAATTAATGTGGTAATTAATAATAAAAATGTTATACCTACTTTTTAATTATTTTTTCTATGTCAAACAAATTTTTTTTTTAACGTTTATTTTTCTGACTCTCTTACTCTCCTTTTTATTTCTCTTTTCCTTTTGTGCTTGAAAGTATAGAGGACGTTAATAAAACGGTTAGAAATTTCTTGTTGTCCGAGCCCCTCATTCCAAAATTTTTTTTTTTTTATTTCTTTTCTATAATTTATACACTGTTACCTGAGGAAGGGACGTTACATCTACTGTTTCATAGGTTGCAAAATAAAAATTTGGTCTGACTTCTCACAGATTTTATTATTACATGCTAGTCGGCTTTCTCATCAACAGGCAGCCTACAAAAAACCCATCGAATAAACAACGAAGCCAACACGAACAATGACCCTTAAGCTCTCCCCTGGAGTAACCTACAGGGGCGATCTACAACCCACCCCTGGAGTAACCAACTAAGCATGACATTATGCCCTGCCCTGGAGTAATCAACAAGGCATGACATTAAGCCCTCCCCTGGAGTAACCAACAGGGCATGACCCTTAAGCTCACCCCTGGAGTAACCTACAGGAGCGATCTATAACCCACCCCTGAAGTAACCAACTAAGCATGACATTATGCCCTACCCTGGAGTAACCAACAAGGCATGACAATAAGCTCACTCCTGGAGTAACCAATGAAGCATGACATTATGCCCTCCCCTGGAGTAACCAACTAAGCATGACATTATGCCCTACCCTGGAGTAACCAACAAGGCATGACATTAAGCCCTCCCCTGGAGTAACCAATAGGGCATGACATTAAGCTCACCCCTGGAGTAACCAATGAAGCATGACATTATGCCCTTCCCTGGAGTAACCAACGAAGCTTTACATTAAGCCCACCCCTGGAGTAACCAATAGGACCTTGATGAACGTTATCAAGCTCCCAGAGTACTTTGCCCTAGAGCTTTGCCCTCAAAGTCAATACCTTATATTTGCCTTCGGTGACTTTTCACTTTATCTTCTGTTGGCACAAACTTTTTTTTTATTTGTTTCGGAAAAAAGTATAAAAAATCTTCACAACTTAACTTTTAAAATTTTCTACTATGAATATTTTATTATTCATAATAAAAATAATTTTTAATGCAGCTCTGTGCATAGCAGAGGTTCTTAAAAAGTATAATTTTTTTTTTCTTTTATTCCATTTCTCTATTTTCTTTTTCTTTTGCATCAATTATAATTATTTATTTTAAAAGCTAAAAGCTTTTCAAAAGAAAGATATATTTTATATATTTAAATCATTCATTTCAGCTGCCACTGTCCTGAAGGCAGGTCGGTGACTCCTTGAAGAGTCTCCGTAGAACTCACAAGTAACTTTCTCTTAAAGCGACGGGAAGGATTTTATTAGGATTGGAATGGAATGGATGCAATCGCAGGCACCATTTTGTTGGTGGGATGATATTGTATTGATAAATCGCTTCAGCAGCCAAGGAAACGTTGTTTATTAGTATTGAAAGGCTGGTTTAGAACAGGACGAATACTGAAAATTACAAATTTATTGTAATAAAAATATATTAGTCTTTCTTATACTTATTCATTTACTGTAGTGGTCTTTAAGGAGTACCTGACATCGTATAGGCATCGGGAGAATCGCTCCTACTCGTGATACTACCGGTGATACTCGTAGATGTACTATTTAATTTTAAAGTGATAAAATTAATTCTCAGTTAACTTCGTTGCTCACGAAATTCATTTGGCTTACGGAATCTAACATAATTGAGAACAAGAAGCATTTGTCTTCAGAAGTAGCAAATCGCAGATCTTTCATCTTTACGAACAGAATGAAAAACCATTTCTGGAAAATGTCCATACATGTGTATGAACATTCAATTTAGACACTTTTGCCAACCTTATCTCAAAATGGACAATTTTGCAGATAGGTATATAGATATTTATAAGAACATAGGCACTAGCCAGGTGGAGGGGGTCTTAATGGCCATTTCCAGGAATTTAACCGTTCCCATTGTTCAATCGTCAGCAAACGATGCCGACGATTCTATTGAACATAGGTGAACGTACAAAATGTCATTCTTTTCAGGGCGAAGCTATCTACAAAATGACTACTGGCAGATCTTTTATTTAAACTTTTTTTCCTACGGTATTTTGCCTATTACATAAAAAATGCATAACAATATTAATGAGTTTTCGCACTACAGAAATTTATTTTTGATCTAATGCATTTTTCAGAATTAAAAACAAAAAATGTGGGTAGCCAGGAAATGGATTCTCCGATTATGGCACTTTTCTGACTGTCGTCCCCTTTCGCCTCAAGAGCCTTTGTTCGCTTCTGTTGCCAGACGCTGAGTTATTGCCGGTGTGATTACGCTGAAATGTACGGTGATACTCAAGTTAATGTGGAGTAATTTTGTTTTCAGTTTCTGTCAACGCTGGTAAAACATAAATTTGACTTAGATGACCTACTTCTGAAGACAAAAGCTCATGCATTTGACATCCTGTGTCTTGAGTTTAACCTAGATGAGCTATGGTAGGTAGAATAGTATACAAGACATTTAATTAGAGCAGTGGTTCTCAGCCTTTTTAGTTCCAACTAACTGGGGGGTCGAAAATTCAATTTTGAGTTTTCATCGGAATTTAATGTTTTCCGACTCCCCGCTCCCCAAAAGTGAAAAAACTATAACTCCGGATAGAATAACTGTAACAAACGAAATTTTATATGTAATACCCAGAACTCTATAACGACGAAACCTATTGTTTTTCAGTCAAATCGACCAAAGGGTAGAGGGGGTTTGGAGGGGAGGATTATCATAAAAACTCGAATAACTTCCGATAATATGTTTATCGACATAAAATTTCATATGTGAATTCAAAACCCAATAAGGACGACAATTACGAATTTTCAGCGGAGTCGGCAGAAGGGAAGGGGGTCAGAGGTGGGCTCAACTCAAAACCTCCATATAATATATGGAGGTTTTGAGTTGAGCCCACCTCTGACCCCCAAATATATATTTAATAATAACGGTTTATTTGAATATTACTAGAATAAGGAGGCGGATAAAGGCAGAGTGCGCAAAAGGACATGGACCGTAACATAAAATAAAGAAGTCAGACAAGTTACATAAAAAATTATATATTAGGTACTTACAATGGTATACAGGGCAACTGCCTCACAAGAAGAAAGAAAAGGAAACTAAACTGGATATAAGAACAAAATGAACAGACTGTGCTTACAAGGAATTTACAATATCTAATACAAGGGAATAGTGAGTGTACTAGTAAGACTGATCGATTGATTCATTGTGTGATGCCTGGGCTTTTATACAGAACCATGGAACGTTCTAGATTCATGTTCCAGAAGGGACCATTTACAAACTTAGTTCTTTTCACTATAAAAAAATATTTACATATTTAATATTTGATATTAGTATCTTACAATGATAAATATATAATTGTGAATCAAAGGCGACCTATAAATAAAAGCTATATTTAATATATTTTAAATATAGAGGACAGGTCCTGGTCGGTCCCTATGGCGGCCATTGGTTCTAGAACTATCTATAAGGTCGAATGTTCTAGAGACTTCTATATTACCCCAAGGAGCTTTATTAATTACATTATTCATAATTTTTAATATCACATTATTCGTATTTTAATATTACATTATTCGTATTGTTCCTTTAATGTTACCTATTTACATATTTTCCATTTATGTAGGTCTAATAATTTATCCCTCTAAGAAATGTTAATGTGTCGTGTATTAGGGTAGGTAGGGATATAGGGTTATCATTAATATATATATATGGTGACAATTAGCTTAATGAATACCGATATAATGAATTTATCGACACAAAATTTAGTGTGGGATTTAGGAGCCCCTATGTAAGTCAACTGTTGAATATTAGCGCAAACGGTAGGCTAGTTATGGAGGGGGAGCGAAAAGTTAATCGATTAATTCGTTCTGGGGAAGTACTTTGCCGGTGTACAAAGAGGTTTTTTATCTGAACCTATTGAATTTTTATATTAAATATAAATTTTATTATTTATTATAAATATAGATAAGTTATAGAGACAGATATGTTGTTACAATCGTAGAATATAATAGTAACTAGTTAATCAAAACATAATATTTATTATACTAATGGGAAGTTTGTGTCTGATGTTTTTTTATTATCTCGTTAGAAGAATTCACAAATTATAAATACAATTTCCAAAAACAGTTTATAATTTTTGAACAAATCCAAGGTTTGCCAGGAATTGTTCCAATGGTTCTTCTCTCATATTTGTGTTTTGTTATCTTTAGACAGCACATCCTATTACAGACTTTTTTTTCACTTTTTACTGCTTTTTGGAACGTATTTTCGTAGTCGGGTTTTTTGTTTACTTTTAATTAAATAATATTTGTTGCTCTAGATTGGCCCAGGACATGTTCTAACACAGGAGTGGCCAACCCAAATCATCTTGCAGGCCACTTTGGAAATGCATTATAATCCCGCGGGCCGCATATAAAATTATATATATCCCCATATTAGATTTGGACTCATTACAAACATTTTTTGGAGTGAAAATTTAAAATAAAATGAATTATTATTATTGTTTTGATTATTATTCATACATATAAACATAGATAATATTATAATGAAATGATGGAATAATATTTAATTCATTTAAGTAGTGAGATATTTGTTTCTCAAGTCTTTCATTTAGCTTTGCAAGTCGATCTCAATGAGTGTATTCTCACATCGTAATTGATGTTGCAGGTTTTCGTCCGTTAAGTTTGAGCGTGATTTATGTTTAGTAACAATATTGCACAAACAATGATTATGAATCTCGCGGGCCGTAAAATTATTCAAGGCGCGGATTGGACACTCCTGTTCGAACACATGCAATATATAAAACAATAGATGGCGCAGTGGTATGCGTGCTTGCTAACTGAGTTCAAAACCCGCCGAGGCCCTTAGGTCATTTATCTTGGAGGTGAAAAAATCCTTGAGCACGCCGTCCTTCGGATGGGACGGTGGACAGATTAATAAACATTTATGCTAGGCAACATTTAGGGCTCCCATAGTGAGTCAAAAGTAGGCGATGTGACCTCATAGTAAAAGCCCGGGCATGAGTCATAATCACTAACTATAACACATTATCTCTAAGAAGGGCAGTGTATATAAATAATAGTAAATAGTTAATCAAAAAATAATAGTTATTATATAATATATATTAAAGAGAAACTTGTGCATAATGTATATATACATATAGGTATATGTATATTTCCTTAAATGTTTAGTCATGGAAATAGCATATTAAATGCGCTGATTATTCCTTGACTGCTTTACTTAGGGACTTTGTTCCATATTGTGTTGTAATAGACGAATATCAAGTAATAATGAGCATATTCCTTGACTAACAATTTCAGGAATAGTAAGGAACATTTTTGGAAAGGATCAATATTCCGATAGGATTAATCGTTTTCGCGTAAATCAAGGAAACATCTAATAAAATGAGTATCAAAACGACATTTTACAAAAAATCATCTCATATAAAATATATATATATAAATTATTCTTTTTATTATTGTTTATAACTTTCATTTGAAAATGTTTTTGATTAGGTCATAAATATAAACGGTATCATGTGAAATGTACTTAGGCCCCGAAGTAAAGTTGGCCAAAATCTAATCAGATCTAAATTGGCACATGTATCTCTATTACAAATCTCTAGTTTATAGCTAAAATTGATACTCAATTAGGGCGCTGACAATGTTCCTATTAAATACAGACAGACATCATCGCGATTATGGTCGAAATGTATTCAGGGCACCGCAGGGTGATTTCTCCCCTCTTGACATTTTGACGATGCCTTATCTTTCACTTTTAGCACATTTGCTTGTTGTGTATATTATTTATACAGTTGTGAATAACTATTTACAAATTTTAAATAATAAAACATCATAATAATTCTTTATAAAAAAAAGAAGGATTAGTTAGTTATTGTGGCTCATGCCAGGGCTTTAACAATGAGGTCCTATCGCCTATTACCTGAGTGTTCTTTCGTCGCTTGATAATGGGAGTCCGAAATTTTGCCATCCCTAAATTTATAACCTGAGAACGTACAGGCACGGGACCATCGCTTAAAGTCCCATCCGAAGGACGGCGTGCTCATGGTTTTCCCACCTCCCAGATAAACCTTACGGCCTCGGCCGAGTTTCGAACCCGCGATCTTGAGCTCAATAAGCACCTAAATAAAATTTTAATTGACTGTAACGCTTTTGATGTATATTGTTAATGAGAGGAAAAAAAATTGTTGAAAAGGAGTTGATCTGTGAATAAAACGTCATATAAACAAGAGTTCTTTCATGAAGGGGAGTAAGAGAAAAGCTTTGAAGTACCTACCTGAACGTTGACTGAACGAACGCCTTTGTTCAGTTTGTTTTGTGTTATAATGAATACAGCTCCTCAAAGATCGTATTGAATACATACCTTATTGCAAACGTCAAAAATAGCGTGATGGGAAGAAAAAAACCGATGTGCTTCGCGGGACGCGCGGAGCTCTTTCGTGATGTTTTTGGTTGAAAATAATTGTTGGCTAAAAGTAATTTCAAATTTAAATTATCAAATTATAAAATTGTCCATGTAAATTTATTAGGGAAAAGTAATCGAATTGACGAATGCATTCTCTTGAAGAGTATTATGTTGAAAGTGGTCGATCTTAGGAGAGTATTAACGAGTGAAATATTGTAGAGTAGATATAACAAAACTTTGATTATATATTATTATAATATTAAAATTTACGAGGGTTAGAATCAAAATGGTCCAAGTTACATTTTTGAACATTTTTCGTCAAGTGCATCATCGGTTACAAAAATAATAGTTCTGTTCAGGAAAAAAATTGTATAAGTGAAAAAGCCAATGCGAGATCTAGTGGCAAATCACTTATTCCATTTTGGTGACATGAACAAGTAATTTAAACATATCAATAGTGACCTTGAAATTAAGATTTTTATTAAATTTTATGGTTTGCTAACATTTAATATTTGACTTATCCCCATAAACACACTTGATTTACGACTTATCCCCCAAAACAGCATTAATTTAGATTTAGAGAGTGTCCATTGCATCCCACCGCTCATCCATGGTCAAAATTAATTTTGAAACATTGTTATAAAATTGTATGGTTATAAAAATAAAATTGAAACTAGTATTTTGCTTAAGTTATCCCCTTTTACGCGCAAAAAACGTTGTGTAAAAAGGGATAAGTCTATTTTGGGAGAGCACACTTTGCCTAAATGCTGAAATTACTCGAAATCGGCTGAAAATATTAAAGAACCCTTTCACAAAATGGTTTAGGATGAAAAAACGAAAATATAAATGATCAGCTTGCCTAAATGAAACAAAAGTTAGAATTTGGAAGAGAATTCAAACTTTGTTTTTTGATTTCCCAACATTCTTGGTTATCGGTCAGAAATTTGATGTGTTTTTAGAAAAATTTCATGTTTTCCGACCAGAATTTCAAATATGAAAATAAAATAGTCGGTGAATCACGTAACTAAATTTTGTGTCGATACATTCATTACATCGGCAGTTATTTGAGTTTTTATGTTAAGCCTCCCCCCCTAATCCCCCCATTCCGTTAGGCTGAAAATCAATAGATGTCGTCCTTATGGGGCTCACAGATACACGAACAGTCAGACATTTTTGGATTCAAGGAAAATATGAAATTTTCTTGAAAACTTAACATCGAATTTCTGACCAATTACATAACTTCTGTACACTGAGAAAGTAAAAATATGAGATGATAAATATTACTTTATATTGTTCATAACAAGTTTTAATATATCGTATCGTTATAGTGTCATATAAAAATGAAATATATGATAAAATAACATATTAAATGAGAATATCTTGCTTCAAATATAATATTATATACTTGAGACAATATCCTGGGATGTCAGAGTATTTGGCCGGTCTCTTACCCGTAGCGGAGGAGCCGAGGTGGAGGCTGCGGTCCCACTAGTATTTTGCCGGTCTCTTACCCGTAGCGGAAGAGCCGAGGTGGAGGCTGCGGTCCCACTAGTTGCCGGTCTCTTACCCGTAGCGGAAGAGCCGAGGTGGAGGCTGCGGTCCCACTAGTTGCCGGTCTCTTACCCGTAGCGGAAGAGCCGAGGTGGAGGCTGCGGTCCCACTAGTTGCCGGTCTCTTACCCGTAGCGGAAGAGCCGAGGTGGAGGCTGCGGTCCCACTAGTATTTTGCCGGTCTCTTACCCGTAGCGGAAGAGCCGAGGTGAAGGCTGAGGTCCCACTAGTATTTTGCCGGTCTCTTACCCGTAGCGGAAGAGCCGAGGTGGAGTCTGAGGTCCCACTAGTTGCCGGTCTCTTACCCGTAGCGGAAGAGCCGAGGTGGAGGCTGAGGTCCCACTAGTATTTTGCCGGTCTCTTACCCGTAGCGGAAGAGCCGAGGTGGAGGCTGCGGTCCCACTAGTTGCCGGTCTCTTACCCGTAGCGGAAGAGCCGAGGTGGAGGCTGCGGTCCCACTAGTTGCCGGTCTCTTACCCGTAGCGGAAGAGCCGAGGTGGAGGCTGCGGTCCCACTAGTATTTTGCCGGTCTCTTACCCGTAGCGGAAGAGCCGAGGTGGAGGCTGCGGTCCCACTAGTTGCCGGTCTCTTACCCGTAGCGGAAGAGCCGAGGTGGAGGCTGCGGTCCCACTAGTATTTTGCCGGTCTCTTACCCGTAGCGGAAGAGCCGAGGTGGAGGCTGAGGTCCCACTAGTATTTTGCCGGTCTCTTACCCGTAGCGGAAGAGCCGAGGTGGAGTCTGAGGTCCCACTAGTTGCCGGTCTCTTACCCGTAGCGGAAGAGCCGAGGTGGAGGCTGCGGTCCCAATAGTTGCCGGTCTCTTACCCGTAGCGGAAGAGCCGAGGTGGAGGCTGCGGTCCCACTAGTATTTTGCCGGTCTCTTACCCGTAGCGGAAGAGCCGAGGGGGAGGCTGCGGTCCCACTAGTATTTTGCCGGTCTCTTACCCGTAGCGGAAGAGCCGAGGTGGAGGCTGCGGTCCCACTAGTTGCCGGTCTCTTACCCGTAGCGGAAGAGCCGAGGTGGAGGCTGCGGTCCCACTAGTTGCCGGTCTCTTACCCGTAGCGGAAGAGCCGTTGGACCTTTAACGTTCATTTATTTTACAGAAACAACAGGCGACGTACATCCCCTCCAGGCGCTTCGAGAACGAAGCAGTCGTCAGGGTTGGCCGTGCTAGAAACCGACTGCTGCATCACCAACCGTATCAACCCGAGAAGGTTCTAGCTAGGGTTGGATTTCGGTGCCTCCTGGAACATACCTTCTTTTTTGCTGCAATCGATTAGGGGAGCAACCTGGAAGGCGTGGGGCAGAAGGGACGCCATTCTTTTTTCTGCTATTGCTTTGTTATGTTGTGTGAAAAAATACAGTTTTTGTCTTAGTAGTGAAGTTTATTTATAATTCCTGTTATATTATTAATTTTTAAACTAACAGTAGACACCAGTGGTAATCCCCGGAACCACGTTAAACTGCCTTCTTTACCTTTCGCCAGGAGGCGTCAAACCGTCCGAATTCCGGGTAGTCAGCCTCACTCATCACCTTCCGTGGGTCGAGTCCCAGGTACGATCCTGTCCAGCGTATCAATTCCACTCTAGGTCCGTCGTACAGCGGGCATTCGAGAACTACGTGTAGTCTCAACGCCGTCGCACGAGCAGTTCGGGCTGTCCTTCTTCTTGAAAAAGAAGAACTTGGAGGTGAAATCCCCGTGATCCGATAGTATCTGGGACGTCCAGTGGTCTGGCTTTACCCAAACAGACTCAAGTCTTGGACGTTTGGAAAGTAAGCCCAGGTCGTTCGGCCGTCTGATGATTGTGACCATCGCTGATGCCATTTATCAACTATCCACTCTAAGTTGCAGTTAAACAAAACACACTCTCTTCCCGATCGTATGACATCAATAAATGTATTTAAAATACTGGCTAAAAGTGGATCGTTACCTTGATCCCGTTGATGAACCAGACGAGTCGAGGAGCTGGATTCGACTTGCCCGAGGTACAGTTGCCTGTCACATAGTCGTTCATCGAATAGTGGTTCGACACACCGCTGATCTGAGGCTCGGAGTCGGGATAGGCTGTAAAAACACAAAATACAATAGTCAAGTACCAAAATAAAGAACCTAACAAGGTAAACAAATAAAAGAAAATAGTCGGAATAAAATGAAGTGTTCAGTTTTCCAAGATAAGCAAACGAACAATAGCTATGTAACAAAATAAATGATCAATCTGACAAGTTAAACCAACAATGTTGACTCTATTTCATTTTTGATAAAATATAAGCTCATTATAAAGTATTAGATATCAAGTTTACATGTTGTCAATCAACGTCAAGTTTACTAATTAAGTTGCACAGGCTTTCATATTAAATTTATTAGGCTGAACAACATTGACGATTACCACCTGAGTGGAAAATATCTGATTTCTCAGTTCAAGTTAATAAAGAGGAGTCATTGATTTATCAAAATTATCAGATTTTAGTGAACAGGATGTTTAAATAATAAAAATAATATGAAAAAATGAAACGTTCACTATATTGTTGGTAATAAATGTCAATAATATAAATTAAAAGACAAAATAACTCTTTTCTGTACATGTTGGGCACTAATTCAACACATCATATATCACACCACTAAATTTGGAAGAGACAGACAGGTTACAATGCAGTGTTGCCAGTGATCTGGAATAATACTTAATATTAATGTGTTTCCTGACAACACTGGGGTAGCAGTCATTGAATGGAAGGTTACTGTTGACTGCTACAATTCATGATAAAATATTTTTTCTTACTTAATTTATTTCATTCTAGAAGTTTATAATAATGGGAATCGAAATATTTAATATTTCCAGTATTAATCTAATTACTTTTACTTCAGTTATACGAAGTATAGGCAAAGTTACGCCATCGGTCAGAAATTGGATGTTGTTTTCATTATTCACAAGGATTCTTTAAGGGAAGTTATAACATTGATTACAGGTTTGCTATCACCATCCAACGTCACATTGAATTACCTTTATTCCGCAGTAATTTTTGGTAAATATTTTATTTTTTTTAAACATTATGCATTATTACCATCGGCTCAAACCATAAGTAAATTTGTTGACAATTATGGATAATAGGACATAGTAAAAAAATTAATGGCAATATGTACAATAATAACTAAAAAATAAATATATATATATATATATATATATATATATATATATATATATGTATTTTTTTTCTGTTTGCCAACTTGGGGAATAAGGGCCTCAACTAGTCATGAAGATTTGACGGAACAACATCACATACGGTCCAGCAGCCTAGCAGTAGAGAAGTTTGGATGAAACTTTGGACAGCTAACCAGCTAACTAGGTCTAAAATGAGGTCTGCTAAGTTGTGATTTAGTAGGGAAGGAAGTGTGTAGATCTGGCAAGCAATCTCGGTTCATAATTCATAGGGAACATTTAATAAAGTGAAGAATGAAGAACATTCACCGCACGACAGGAAGCCGGATCAAAATGAACTAACTTTGGAAGTGAGATCAACTAAGAGAGCTCCTTTTCCACCGTGGCGTAGGCAAGGAATTCTATTAGAAAAGTTGATTTGAATGTTTGAACTTTCGAAAGGTGCACCTGTTGTACTAATCTACAAATAACTCTGTAGAAGATGCCCACAGGTTTGCATAAAGCTCATTCAAGTTTTACTTCGTCAGGTGTCCAAACGCGCGTTGTTACCTCCTTACTCCCTTGAAAAGCCCCCATTTTGATTCAAAAATATCAAAACGAGCTGTGATTTGGTGCTTGGACTTGAAGGTAGGAGAATATGTTTTTAGAGTTTGCCCTTCTAGAATTAAGTTTAAATCTTATTTTTCCAGAGGCAATCTTGGAAGAGTTAATGAGAAAAGTCAGAACAACAAACCGAACAACATAAATTATTTTAAATGTTGAGGAGAGAATTTAATTACTTACTTTCAAGGTTGGCAACTTGATATAATTATTTTTTGTGTACACTCCAGATAGAATACACTTTTTAAGCCAGACTTTATTTGACTTTTTTACCAGGAATGTTTAACAATATGTTCTGTGTATACTCTTGAGAAATTGTAATTTTGGTGGATCTTATTAATTGTAAATGTAAAATAAATGTTCAACTGACCCTAGAAGACAAAAATATATTTAAAATGAGCTCAACATGCTTACTGAGCACAAGATCGCGGGTTTGAAACCTGGCCGAGACTTTAGGTTTTTTATCTGGAAGGAAAAAAAACCTTGACGCCGTTTTTCAGATAGGATGTAAAGCGATGGTCCCGAGCCTGAATGATGTCAGGTACTCGTTAAAGACTCCTACCCTAAGTGAATAAAAATGTAGATATAAAGCGTGGATGTGAATTACAATAACTAACTATAAAAAATGAAATAGTAATAATAAATTCTAGTAATAATAACTTCTTATACCAAATATCACTCTCTCTTCCCCCACCTCAACACTTTACTCTCTCCCTCTGCATATCCGCCATGCTTCTACTCTCCTTTCATTTAAGTCCCTACTTTCCCATTATCTCCTAACTCAGCAAACCTCTGATTCCTAAGGCTGGCTCCTATGAGATAGTTCTCGTCTTCCTATAAGTCTCTCACTCCAACTCGACAGATTGTTACTCTTCTGTCTCATCAGTCCAGTTTTTTACAATTCATTATTGTTACCATGTTTCACATTAATATGAAATTAATGTGATCTAATTTTTATTTTTTTATATCTTGTGATGTACACTACGGAACATTTTTTTAATGAATATTTTAATGAAAAGAGGTAATTTTTTTATTATAATCTAATATCATATATATATTAGATATATATCAAGGTGTTTGAGAAACAAAACAAGAAAACATATAAAAAACAGCTGTGAAATAGTGTTAAATGTAATGGAGTCGTGAGCTAGCTCTTAAACGGTGCATGTGGTTTGATATGTTTTAAATAAAATGAAGTTGAACAATTAGATGAAAGTTGACTGGGGTGGAATTAAAGTGTGAAGAGTTGACGGAGAGGCATCGAGAAGATACAATTAATAATATATATTTTTCAATATGCCCAAATAAAAAAAGAAATAGTTTTTTAAGTATTAATTTAATGTTTTTGTGCCATTGTAAATTTTTGTTTTGTTTGTTCAAATAAGTTTTTTTTTAAATTTAAATATGTAAATATAGATAATAACCCAAATATTTGTCCTCTTCAAATTCTATTCTATTCATCTTCCCTGTTGTCCCAGTAATATCATTTAAAAAACCTTTGGATTAGAAATTAATATTATTTAAAATTATTAAAAATTGGTATCTCTTTGTGAATCCAAGTGTAAAGTTTGTTTAATTGAATTTTTGTCGTTGTATACGTGTACTTTCTTAAAAATTGCACGTCTTAAATTATTGATAATATTTTTTTAGGGCAATTTTCGGCAAACTACTGTAGAAATCAAAATTTAAATAAACAAAAGAGATCAAATTTCTACAGGAAATGTGGTAGCAAACAAGATTTTATCACATTTTTGGCATATCCCTTGTGTGGACGATTTTCGCCACAAAGCCCCATCATATTTTGGCAAAACCTTGATCGGAGAATTTTTTTATATTAATTAAAGTAGGGAAACAGGTTGAAAAAGATGAAAAGGATAGAATAGAGACAAATAAGGGTTACATTTAATTTTGAGAAATAATTTTTTTTTTTTTCAAACTTCAAAAGAAGGTTACTATTTTAACATTGTTTTTGTTTAGTATTAATATATTTTATAAAGTAAGAAAATGCCAATTACCAGAGGAGAGGCGAAGAGATTGGAGGAGGAAAGTAGAGAGGAAGGGTCGAGTTCGGATATGGAAGTATCGGAAGATACAGGAAGGGAGACTCCAGCCGCAATGGAGTCCACGGAGGGTACAGGTGAGGAGAAATCAGATAAGCTAGATAGATTTATGGAATTCATAACCCAGAAATTTACAAATCTAGAGACAAATTTAAGAGGGGATATAGAAAAGCAGGGTAATAAATTAGTAAATCTAGAGAAAAATTTAAGAGGGGATATGAATCAAAAAATGGAAGAGCAAAGTAATAAATTAGGAAATTTTGTAACAAAGTTAATTGGGGAAATGGGGAATATCAATCAAAAAATAGAAGAACAGGGAAAAGAATTAAAGGGAGAAATGGGAAATTTAAGAGGCGACATTAAAAATTTAGAAGTTAAATTAAATAAAAAGGTGGACAATTTGATGAACCAATTAGAGAAAATTCAAATAGAAAATGAAAGAGTTGAAAGTAGGATAAATAAAGCAGGAGAAAACTTAGAAAAGCACTTTATTCAAAAAATTAACAAGTTGGATGAAGGGAATTCTGAAGTAGAAAAAGAGGTTCTTATTATTGACAGTCAGTCACAAGTTGATGAGGTAGAAGGAACAGAGAATAACAGTGGGGAGGAACAGACCCAAATTTTAGAGAAAGAGGTGGAGGAAGAGAGTCAAAATGTAGAAAAATTAGTATTAAGTGAAATTCAAGAAAATAGGATGAATGTTGATGTGGATGGACAGAGTGAAAGGAACATTTGGATGTTATTAGACAAAACCAACGAACAGACTGAGGACAACAAACAAAAGACAAATTTTAATTTTAAAGAAAATATAGTTAAAACTTACAGACAAACTGGAAATAGAAAGGAGGTTAATAAAAGACATAAGGACAATTTTAAAAAAGGAGTAAGAGAATTTAAACAGGTATTAAGGAGGGGGAGGGGATTTTTAAAGACATAATTCGCCGGGGCATCCGGAAAAAGATAAAATTAAATTTGGGCTTTGCAATATAATTGCATTAGCCACTTTTTATAGTGAACCTATTTTTTTTTGCAACTCGGATGAGTTTGAGGAAATGACTGACAGACTAACATGACAGAATTAGGATTAATTTAAAATATGACGAAGTGACATTGGACTAATATAATAGTATGAATGATACATTTATTTTTGGATGAGAGAATTTTGGTATATAGAAGAGTATGGATGAATTTTGGTATAGTTCTGCGTTTAAATTAATTAGGATTTATATTTTTTTTTAGGATTAGATTAGATGTTAGGATCAGTATAAAATTAATCTAGAATTATATTTAGGGATTAGTCATCCAAATTTAATATATACAAATTATTTATTTGAGACTTACTTGTTAATAACGATTTTATTGAAAATTAAAACATATATATATATACAGCTGATTTTGAACGAACATAATATGGAAGAAGATAGATTTTTTTTTAAATTATATTTTTTATTACAAATGTTAGAAAGATAAAATCAGCAGGCTGAGAGATGCCTAGATCTCTTTGGAGACATGACGAACTTCCTGAGGCCGAGTCAAGGGGACAGATTTTCTGTTTCGGAACTGTTCAGCTAGGATACCGGACGTGACTAAATCATAATAATATTATAAATAAGAAAGACGAACGAAACTGTATAGAAGCCTTGGAAGAATAATATATTATATAAATTGTATGTATGCATAGGTTATTAAGTTTTTGTTATTATAAATTCTATTATTTAGGCAAGTTCATTTATTATTTGAGTAACATGTTTTTTCTACGTAAATTTGTTTAATAGAGAGAGTAGATGAGAATGAGAAGAGTTGTAGGAGCACATTATATAACTTTAGGAATAGGAACAAACAAAGGGTAATATTAATTAGAGAAGTTTTGAATTAATTGCTGATGACATTCTTTTAGACGTCGGGATTATATAGATTTGTTTTGGGAGAAATTTTTTTTTTTAATCCTAGTAAGAGCTAGTGATTAATTGGAGATTTATATTTTTTTTGATCTGCGAGAGATGATTTTTTTTGTGTCGACTAGATAGAACTAGCGATATATATATAGGAGATTTATGATGTAGTGTTGGTTGCCTACCTGAGATAGGAGGAACCGTATTTTTGCTACGTCAACGATGAAGTTATTATTATTAGGGAGTTATTAGTAGAGAAGGAAGTTGAAGTAAAAATATATGTGAGATACATTTTTTTTAGTTAGGAAGTATGAAGGACGTCTCAAAGAATTTAATACCTCAAAAGACAAGTACTATATATATTAAATAAATTAAATTTGTATTCCTTATTACCCGGCGTGAGGCCTAATTTTGATTGTTAAGTAATATTTTGGAAGTGTGATGAAGTAAATAAAAAAGGATTTATTTAATTTTTATTTCAAGTAAATTTTTTTATATACAATCTTTTTATATAATTATTTTGAATACATACAATTGTATATTGATGGTAAAGGCGGAAAGTAAAATTAATTGGCAATTTCTTAAATCTGCATCCAACTTGATTATTTCCGAACTTAATTTCACGACTATGACTGAACCTGTAAATATGTAAAAAAAAAAATTGAGTATTATGTTATTTTTTTTTATGTTCAATTAGTTCCAATTTTTATAAATTTAAGTTAACATTTTCTTTAGGTTAAGGATTAATTGTAAATTTTTAGATTAATATTTGTTTTTGTTTATTAGAAATTAGGTACGTATATATATAAGTTTAATAATTGTAAATAGTTATAAAAATATAAAAAATGGGCATATATGTATAAAAAGAGC
Organism: Aradus depressus; assembly: GCA_963662175.1. NCBI lineage: Eukaryota > Metazoa > Arthropoda > Insecta > Hemiptera > Aradidae > Aradus > Aradus depressus. The sequence goes on along the minus strand of OY759219.1, from coordinate 19,488,665 downwards.
GTCGAATTGGGCATATAAAAAATAAAAATAAATCAGTGAGTGTAAGTGAGAGAGACTTCGATACATCGTTGAGCAATGAGTTGAAGACACCAAGGAGCCAGCCAACATGTGCGTTTGAGGAGGAAGCTAATCTACCTGTGTATTGGAGGAAGACGTTAATCCATCTGTGTATTGAAGGAGGAAGCTTATCATGTGGATTCGAGGAAGAAGCTAAATCAACCTGTGTATTGGAAGAAATTAAATCTGAAAGAACTTATATAAAAAAAAAAAAAAAAAAATTTTGTGAACAAACATTTTTTTTAAAAAAGAAGGGAAAGGCAAATGTGATGTACACTACGGAACATTTTTTTAATGAATATTTTAATGAAAAGAGGTAATTTTTTTATTATAATCTAATATCATATATATATTAGATATATATCAAGGTGTTTAAGAAAACAAAACAAGAAAACATATAAAAAACAGCTGTGAAATAGTGTTAAATGTAATGGAGTCGTGAGCTAGCTCTTAAACGGTGCATGTGGTTTGATATGTTTTAAATAAAATGAAGTTGAACAATTAGATGAAAGTTGACTGGGGTGGAATTAAAGTGTGAAGAGTTGACGGAGAGGCGTCGAGAAGGTACAATTAATAATATATATTTTTCAATATGCCCAAATAAAAAAAGAAATAGTTTTTTAAGTATTAATTTAATGTTTTTGTGCCATTGTAAATTTTTGTTTTGTTTGTTCAAATAAGTTTTTTTTTAAATTTAAATATGTAAATATAGATAATAACCCAAATATTTGTCCTCTTCAAATTCTATTCTATTCATCTTCCCTGTTGTCCCAGTAATATCATTTAAAAAACCTTTGGATTAGAAATTAATATTATTTAAAATTATTAAAAATTGGTATCTCTTTGTGAATCCAAGTGTAAAGTTTGTTTAATTGAATTTTTGTCGTTGTATACGTGTACTTTCTTAAAAATTGCACGTCTTAAATTATTGATAATATTTTTTTAGGGCAATTTTCGGCAAACTACTGTAGAAATCAAAATTTAAATAAACAAAAGAGATCAAATTTCTACAGGAAATGTGGTAGCAAACAAGTTTTTATCACAATCTCTTTATCATTTTTCTCTACTTTATTATATTGTTTTACTCATTGCCTGTTTTTAATATTTATTCCTAGAGACCTCTTTTATTTTATTTTTATTCTTCTCAACTGGTTGATACTTGTATACTTTTTTTTATTCTTTATGTTATTATTCTTAGGGGAAGTATGTCCTAGAATAAAGATTATTTTTCATTTAATTTCAAGTGGTGGATCACATACCAAATCTTCTGCGCGTTATTGAAATGGATTAAAGGTATATTCTATTACTTCGAAAGATTTAACATAGTTAATGAGTGTATAATTAACAGAAAATACTACAAATATATAGTTAGAAGGATAGTGGTTGAAATAAATCAGAAATAGTTTGAGTTGAGTAACTGATGAGAGACCCTGTGGAGAAGGATGGTAGAGTATCGAGCTGGTGGAATCAATTAGACACCTCACCCTGCCACTCTCTCCACACTAATGGATAGATCCAATAAATTGTGGGGCCAGGTTGGCAACAGCCAAGATCCACACAACTTCCAAAGCAAAAACTCCCATCCCTCCTTCAGCATCCAGGAGCACAATAAGCAAATTGTGTTTAGTATCATCCTCTGACCAGAGTTCCGAAACTGAGAAACAAAAAGTCCTCGGTGAAGCATTAGTAATGTACTTCCCTAGCATTAAGTAAGTGTTCACTCTCCCTCCAAAACCATTCGACCGTCTTGGCTACAACTCATATTTGACTTACATAGTGGCTATTGAATCCTCAAACTGAATTTTGTGATAGTCAATGGTATTACGTCTCCAACAAAACTCTTCACACTGACTTTAACGTACCTTTAATCACCGAAGTCGCTAAATCCAAATATAAAAAATTATTTTCCCTTCTTAGTTCCCACAATAATCCTCTAATCCGTGTCCTCCATTCTACCACACTTCCCCAACAACTTAAGCGTGAATGGCCTAGGGACCTCCTTAGCAGCAGCAGTGACAGTGATTAGACAAATGAGAGGAAGTCAGTGACTAGGGACTGGTCACCACTGGGTGATTTCTCCCCTCTTGACATTTTGACATTGCCATTATTTCTCTATTAGCATATTTGCTTGTATTTATTTTTATGCAGTTGTAAATTTAAAAAAAAAAAAAATGTGACCCCTTCTCTGACCTCCACCTTTCCCTTCGACCAATTTGACAGAAAATTAATAGGTGTCACCCTTAAGGGGTTTTGAGTTTAAATATATAATTATTGAATTTTTATTTAATTATTAAATATAAATAATTGGGCTTTGAATTTTCATACGCTTCTTGTCAATACATTCGGCAGTTGTTAAAGTTTTTGTGTTAAGCCTCCCCCCAAATCCTCCCCTTCCCTTTGGCCGCTTTGGCTGAAAATCCATTGGTGTCGTCCTTAGAACGTCTTGGACACACATATAAAATTTTGCATCGATACTTACATTATATCGGGAGTTACCTTGTTGAAAAATATACACACATAATATACAGTCCGACCCTCAGACATGAAGGAAGCACTCAAGTACGTTGTTAAATGCACTTGGCAAAAAAAATGGGATGACAGCAACAAAGCTCTGAAAAAGTTCATAGCACGAGTTGAAGCCTCCGTCAGGGAGAATCTCACCCGTAGGGGAAAGAACTGTTTTGTCAAGGCTGAGAAAATCGGTGGTTAACGCACGTCCACATTTTAATGCGAAAGAGGCAACCAAAATTACCTCTCTGTCGGGAACCACTATCTGTTCTGCACATATTGGAAACTTGCGTAGCACTCAAGCCTTATAGAGACAGAGGATTGCCTCATGATTCATCAGCAGTTTTAAAAAATTGGTTCTCCATATACGATGCAGTTCTTGTGGAATATCGATTTATATAATAGGAGGTGGGTACTCTCCCTCTTCTGCCGCTCTTGAAGTGACAGGGAGATAACCCCGATGTAAAGGAGTACGGAGCGGTACAATGGGCTGCTGCTCTCTGTGCTCTGTCAGTCAGAACAGTCAGGAGAGATAGCCGCATTGAAGGTACGAATATCCAAGTTGTGCAGGCTCTGATGACCTCAGTTGTCGATGCGCCATCATGCTGCTTCATCATCAGTGGCACATTACCCGTACAGTATGGAGTCTAAATGTACACTCATATATATTCATTTTTAACCAAAAAAAAGTTCGAGATTGAAAATTTTGGTTTTTGATTGATTAATCCATGCTGGGAAGTACATTGCCGGAGATTTAACGACGATTTTTTAGGTTTTTGTTAAAGTAATTATCTTCTCCCATTTTCCCATCTTTCCATTATTTACTTTTAACTTAGTTACACTTATTTTCCATTTACCTCAACCATTAAATATTAACTGTGTTAAGAAATTGTTTAACTCAAATAACTTTGTTCAAATTGACTAAAAGAGAAAATTTCTAAAAGAATAAACAGAACTTTAATTTTTAAATACCCTTCATCGTTCATTCTTCATATTTTGTCTTCTCCATCCATACAAAGTATAGGAGAAGTTATGTTATCAGTCAAAAATTCGATGTTTCGTTTTCTCCGGTATTTCATGTTCTCATCTCATTCGAAAAATTAAAAAAAAAATTGACACACTTAGGAACATATGAAATTTTTTGTCTATACACTCATTACAACGGGTTTTTGTGTTATGCCTCCCCCCAAAGCCCACTCCTCTTTGGTCGATTTGACTGAAAAACAATAGGTGTCGTTGTTAGGGGGGGAGGGTTCTGGGTTCACATATAAAATTTCAGAGGGCGCCAGTGGTATGCGGGTTCGTATCCCGGCCGAGGCCCTTAGTTTATTTTATCTGGGAGGTAAAATAAACTTAAGCATACCGTCCTTCGGATGGGACGTTAAGCGATGGTCCCGAGCCTGTATGATGTCAGCTACTCGTTAAAGATCTCCTCCCCTAGTTGAGTAAAAATTTAGGACTCGCATAGTCGGGCTCATGCCCACCAGAGTGACGAAAGAGCGCTCTGGTAGTAGGCGATGTGACCTCGTAGTTAAAGCCCTGTCGATACATCCATTTAATCAGCAATTATCATGTTCACAGACGCGTAGACAGCCGAATTTGGAATCTAGAGGTCGGAAAACATGAAAACTCCGCATCGATTTTTTGACCTTTTACGTAGTTTCTCCTATACTTTGTATATATGAAGTAATAAATGGAAAAATTGAAAGAAATATATTATATACCTTACATATAGTTTTCTTAGATATATACACTTAAGTGTTAATGATCAGATACAATATCAGTCAAATAAATATAATAGAGTAGGACTGCAAGTTAATGTGTGTCCGTACTATTCCTAACCACACAATCCTTCGGATGTCGGTTTGCTTCAAAATACGGCAAATGTTAGTAAGCGAAGCAAACACAAATTGAGTCTCACATCTCTATTTTAGAACAATCACGTTAAATTCATTATGTTTGTTAATTAATTTGAACAAAGAATAGAGCCATAAACTGCTTTATTTCATTACATTTGTTGTTGTTTCCATCATGTTCTTCAGTTTAACTAAATTTGAATTACTTGTTGAGGACACAATGTATAGAGTGTAATAATTTTGTGAATTAGTGTCTCAAAACAAAAAGTCGTCGGTGAATCACCGGCAATGTACCTCCCCAGAACGAATTAAATGAACTTTTCGCTATCCTTCCAAAACTAGTCGACCGTTTGCGCTAATATTCAATAGCTGATCTATATAGAGACTCCTAAAAAAAACCTCCACTAAATTTTGTGTAGATAAATTCATTAGATCGCCTGTTATTAAAATTGAGTCCCCTCCCCCGAACCCCCCTTCTTCTCAGGCGATATCGCTTAAATTTGACAGATTATGTCCTCATTGGGACCTTAAATATTAAATTTTATATCGATACATTCATTACATCGGCAGTTATTGGGGTCGGCATAGATCAAGGTCGCGGGTTCGAAACCCGGTGGAGGCCCTTTAGGTGTTTTATCTGGGAGGTGAAAGAACCCAAAGCATTCCGTCCTTTGGATGGGCCGTTAAGCGAAGGTCCCGAGCCTGTACAATGTTAGGAATTCGTCATGTTCAATAGAGCGAAGGAAATCTCTCTCTGGTAGTAGGCGATGTAACGAGGACCTACGACATGAAATTCACGCATTATCTTCCTTAAGAATCTCTATTCAAAAAATCCCCAATAAAATTGATCAAAATGAAGTCGAAAATCAACAGATATCCTTCGAATGAATTGGCCAATAATTCTTCAAAAATGCACACCAAATAAACTGGTCGAAAATAAAAAAAAATTGGCAGAAAACACGTAGAAGACATAAGTTTGCCCATCTCTCTTCCTTTCTAGAAGATTACTTCTTTTTCCTATTTTTTCTCTTTTTTCTTTTATGACATATTTATCCAAGAGAAAAAAAATGGACAAGTCTCCTTCTAAACAATTCTATTTTATATTACAGCTGTTTTGGCTAAAAAGTGCGTAACACGTTTTAAAGTTTGTTAACATTTATTATTAATATTGTGACGGTGTTATAAGTTTTTTTTATTACCAAACAGTGACAAAGACACTCAGAAGTTCCCCCTCTGTTTGGGTGAGAATGAAACCCGGCGTTTCGAAACGAGAACAGTCTAATAATTTTAATATTCAAAATTCTAACCTTGCCGATATCAAGCAAATAAACAATGTAGCCGGAACAGGTGAGATGATATCTACTTTTTTACCTGCTAAGAGGCAGCTCACTTCAAGCTGTGAGGACTCTGGGATATCAATGGCAGTAGACGGCGGCCAAGTAGTCCCTGATAACAGAGCCATCTCCCAGGAGCCTCAGCTGAAGAGGAACCGATATACTTTACAAATCACACCCACACCAACACCAACACAGAACAGATACGAGCCACTTCTCACTCTCCAGGACGGTCAGGAGACAACCCAACCGACAAAGCCAGACGGACAGCCTACCCCTAACAGACAGACCAAGATCCCTCCCATCTTTCTTTGTGAGGCTGATAATTATCAACTGGTTATTACCGAGTTGAAAAGTTTGATTTGTTCGCCGTTTGAAACCAAACAGTGCAACAAAAAAATAAAGATCAGCCTCACAACGACTGATGACTACCGCAAAGTGACGAAATTTTATGACGACAATAAGGTGAAATACTACACCTTCGTCAACCCCGAGGACAGGAAACTCTCCGTAATTATACGGGGAGTTCCTTACTCACTGACCGACACAGAAATAACAGACGAACTGACCCCGACATACCCTGTTATAAAAGTGACCCGGATCCTGAACCACGATAGACGCCCCACACCCCTCTGTGCAGTTGAGCTGGAGAACACCCCATCTGGAGAGGCCATCTTCCAACTGACGCGGCTCTACTATACAGTTGTCAAAGTGGAGCCACGCCGACGTTCCAACCGTGTCGTGCAGTGCACAAACTGCCAATCTTTTGGTCATACCAAAAACTTTTGCCGACTGGACCCCAAATGTGTGAAGTGCGGGGAGGACCACCACTTCACAGCATGCCCCTCCAGACAGAAGAAGGTAGACTCTCCCAAGTGTGCCAACTGCCAGGGCAACCATCCAGCCAGCTACAGAGGGTGTGCTTCCTACAAGACATACGTAGACAGGACTACCAGACAGACCCAACCTAAACGACAAGATCCCCCCAATGCACCACCCAAAGGACAACCCCCAAGACGGACCCCGGACCGACCGAACAGCTGGTTCGACCAAAGTAGACCCCGACCCTTCCAACCTCGACCTCAACCTAACTTACCCAGCAACCAAGACAACCAACCAGCTAACGACATTACTGACCTCACCAATACACTAATCACCTTTCTCAAACCATTCATCCCTATCATAAAATCATTTTTATCTAATCTCCTCACCCAAGTATTTTCATTTAACAATGGTGGACCCTAATTTAAATATTTTTCTTAATTTATCCATCCTTAACTGGAACGCTGACGGTATAAAAAACAGACGAACGATACTCTCGGACTTTTTAACTCGCTACGACATCGACATCATTTGTATCACAGAAACTCACCTCTATAATACCGACAGATTCAAGTTGAAAGGGTACACCATATACAGACAAGACAGACAAACCAGATTTGGAGGCGTCGCTGTTTGTATAAAAAGGAACCTCGCACACTCTCAGCTTCTCTTACCCACACTTCAACAGCTGGAAGCCGTTGGGGCCACACTCACACTCGACAACAACAGAACACTTAACATAATCTCAGCATATCACCGACCAGGCATCAGAATTCACCAGACAGATTTTGAACACATTTTCACTGGGGGGCCGACCATATTACTAGGGGACCTAAATAGTAAAAACACAATTTGGGGATGTAGACGGACAAACAACAACGGGACAAGACTATTAAACATAATTAATAACCTGGGCGTACAGATATCAGCACCGGACGAACCGACATTTTATCCTACACAACAGAGATACCTCCCAGACATCCTGGACATTGGACTAGTACAAAATTTTACTTTGCCCCTTTATCACGAACCACTGACAGAACTCGACTCAGACCATCTTCCAGTCGTGTGTACCTTCAAAGTGAACCCGAAACAGGCAGAACATCTGCCAAGACTGATACAGGGGAAAATAGATTGGGACGCGTTTAGATGGGAGATGGACAAAAACATAGACATCCCTTTGCATTACGACAATACTGAAGACATAGACGACTCACTGAAATATTTCACTCAAGCTATTTACACCTCGATACACAATTCAACATATAACCACTACAAGGACCAACGCAACATCCAACAAAACAAGACCCCTACACGCATACTTAACATGATACACGACAAAAATACACTCCGTAAACACTGGCAACGAACACGCGATCCACAAGAGAAACGAGAGCTGAACCGACTGACGAGAGTAATACGATGGGAATTGGACAATGACAGAATCAACAGATACCGACAATACACCAGCGACTTCACACCTGGAGACAGCAACCTTTGGAAGGAAACACGACGCCTCCTCCGACAAGACCCCGGCCTCCCGCCCCTGACAGACGGACAGACTACTGTAACAACGGACAAAGACAAGAGTGAGCTAGTGGCTCAACACCTTGAACAGAAATTCAGAACTCATGACACACAAGATCACGAAATACTCCACACAGTCCACGAATTTCTTTCCACTCCACTCCACACCGCAGAACCACACATACAGTACACGAACCCATCCGAAATCACACTGTACATTCAGAGACTCCCCAACAAGAAGGCCCCTGGTGAAGACCTCATCCCCAACATCGTCCTGAAAAACCTGCCTCCAAAAAGCATCGCATATCTGACAGGGCTGTTCAATGGCTGTTTAAGGAGAGGATACTTTCCTGACACGTGGAAAAATGCATTCGTGGTTGTATTTCATAAGCAAGGCAGGCCGAAACAAGACCCCGAAAGCTATAGGCCAATAAGTCTTTTAAACTCAATGTCTAAACTTTTCGAAAAGATAATTTATAAAAGACTTCTTCAATGTTTAGAAGGCACCATACCGTCCCACCAGTTTGGGTTCAAAGCCAAGCACTCGGCGGTTCAGCAGCTCCAACGGGTGACCGAAATGATCGTCCATGGCTTTGAGGCGAAGACATACACTGCCGCCGTATTTTTGGATGTAGCCGCAGCCTTCGACACCGTTTGGCATGAGGGGCTGATATATAAACTGAAGAAAAGCCTGGCACCCAGATACATTGTTCAACTTATTACGTCTTTTCTCCACGGCAGAACATTTCAAGTTAAAGTGGGCAACGCAATGAGCACTCAGAAAAGAATAAGAGCCGGGGTCCCTCAAGGTGCTATTTTGAGCCCTCTACTTTTCAATTTGTTCATGCAAGACATCCCCGAAATTCCCACGGCAACATTAGCCACCTATGCCGATGACACAATGATCGCCTGTCAGCATGGTGTCCTCTCCGTCGCCATTGAACAGCTCCAGGAAGCCCTGACAGAAGTTTCTCACTGGTTTTCAAAATGGAGGCTCAAACTGAACGCAGGGAAGACCGAAGCCAAAATTTTCACTCTTCGCAGATTCTCCATAGAAGAACAAATCAAGCTGCAAATTGATGACCTCCCGATTCTCTGGAATCCTAAGGACCAGGGTGTGCGCTATCTTGGAGTACTTTTAGATACACGACTCACATGGAAACTACACGTTAACAGAAAACTACAGCTAGCATATTCACGACTTAACACCCTCTACCCTCTCATAAACAGAAACACGCCACTTAAACACACGTGTACTATTCTGCTATACAAGACACTCCTACTTCCACTTCTAACATATGCCTGCCCAGTCTGGATCGGTACCAGCAACACTAACATGAAACGACTACAAACATTCCAGAATAAAGTACTCCGAATAGCAACAAACGCACCCTGGTTTGTCAGGAATCACAAAATCCACGAAGAATTGGGTGTTCCTCTTTTTGCAGCTCACATCGAGAAACTAGTGAAGAACCACCACGAAGCCCTTGTGCATTGTTCCGGGGCTGTACACTACAGTCTAGGAGCGCCTACTCCTGGGAGGCGACTCAAACAAAGACTGTACCAGGACTTCCTATTTTAAACCCTTAATTTTCTTATATATTTGTGTATAGCACCTTTTTTTGCTGGTCCAAATAAATTTTGTTGTTGTTGTTTTTATTTTATATTTTCTTAGTAAATATACCTACTCCCTTCGTTTCGTTATATCAACAAGTGTGTAGTTTTGATAAATGATATTATATATCTATACTAATATATAAAGAAAGTTTGTGTGTTTGGGGTAATCGCTAGAACGACACAGGCTACACGTCTTCACGCTTCAAAAGGATCGATTCTAATAAAAAGTCTAAATCGATTCTAATCAAATTTTGTAAGGAAGTATAGAACTTCTCTATTTAATTTGTAAAAAGAATCCTTGCGATCCAAAGTCCTTTATACAATAGTCAATGCTCCCTATTAGATCTCCAACACAAACCCTTAACACTAATCTCAATTTTCTCTTTATCACAGAATTAGCTAGATCCAGGAACAAAAATTTATTTTTCTCCTCTAGTATCCTTATTAATCCACTAGTCCTTGCCTCTTGACATTTTCTCACCTAAAACATTTTCAACTCCTAACATTTTTATACAGTTGTAAATATCTGTACATAAATTAAAAAAAATATAGTGAGTACTTACTTGGAACTGTTTTTGATCCATAAATATTATTTTTATGTTGAATAGAATTTTTCAATTAACTCAACATTTTAGGTGCAAACAGTTTTATTTATTGGCTTATTTTGTTTTTATTCATTTGTTAAATCAACATTATTTTCGTTGTTAGGAACATCAGAAATCACTAAATTTGATTCCAAAGTAGAGACAATAGGCCTATGGAAAGAGAAATAAGAAATGTAGGTTTTCGAACGCGAGAGAATAGAGAATGAAAATTAAGGGAGATAAAGAGACGCTGTTTATGACGCCAGCAACGCTAAACAGGCGTACACTCACCTTTGTGATTCATTGTCAGTAGATTGGGAGACTTCGAGTTTCTAGCCGGCGTGTGCGCGCGCACTCTATTTCTCTCTCTTTCTAACTCTCCTCTCTCTCGCTCTCTATTTCCGTTCGCCTCAGCGCGTCACATAATTTCGTAACTCATTTACCAGCATAGTCCTTATTATTATTATTAAATAACCGACAATATACTTCTCTAACATGAATTAATCAATTAAGCTCTCCCTCCAAATCCAATCGAAGCTTGAAATGAAATGGAAATAAATTTTATTCTGGGAGCGAAGTCCCCTTAGAATAAATACATGAAAGTCGCTGAACAGAGCAACAAATACAAATAAAAAAAAATATCAGTAATGAGATAAAAGTGCTACAGTGGATAGAAACAAGAACAAAATGAATATAACGAAATAAGTAAATACAATAAAATAAATAATGATGAAATAGTAGAAAAATAAATAAATAAAAATAATTAAATTAACAGCGTCATTATGGAGAAATCATACGAAAATAAATGTATCTAAATAAATATATAGAAGAAGATAAAACAAATTTTTAAAAATATACAAATCAAGATTATGAAGGAGGAGGAAATCTAGAGGCTTGAAATATAACTAATTTGAGAAAATCTGATGAAAAAAGAAATAATATAAAAGGATGAAGATGAAAAAATGAATAAAATAAATACAAAAAGGAAAAAAAAAAAATAATAATGTTAAGGAGCGGTAAAGTATGGAGGAAAAGGAATAAAGGCTAATCAGAGGGAGAAGATTGTTTATTGAGGAGGAATTGGAATAGCGAGGATTTGAAGGAGGCCACGGAAGGAGAGTGACGGATGAGGGGAGGCAGGGAGTTGCAGAGAGAGGAGGCAAGGAAAGGCAGAGGAGCGATGGGAGGGGATGAAGAGGTCCGAAGGACGGGATCTGGTGTGTCTTTGGTGGACAGAGGACTTGAATTGGAATAGCGCGAGGATTTGAAGGAGGCCACGGAAGGAGAGTGACGGATGAGGGGAGGCAGGGAGTTGCAGAGAGAGGAGGCAAGGAAAGGCAGAGGAGCGATGGGAGGGGATGAAGAGGTCCGAAGTACGGGATCTGGTGTGTCTTTGGTGGACAGAGGACTTGAATTGGAATAGCGCGAGGATTTGAAGGAGGCCACGAAAGGAGAGTGACGGATGAGGGGAGGCAGGGAGTTGCAGAGAGAGGAGGCAAGGAAAGGCAGAGGAGCGATGGGAGGGGATGAAGAGGTCCGAAGGACGGGATCTGGTGTGTTTTTGGTGGACAGAGGACTTGAATTGGAATAGCGCGAGGATTTGAAGGAGGCCACGAAAGGAGAGTGACGGATGAGGGGAGGCAGGGAGTTGCAGAGAGAGGAGGCAAGGAAAGGCAGAGGAGCGATGGGAGGGGATGAAGAGGTCCGAAGGACGGGATCTGGTGTGTCTTTGGTGGACAGAGGACTTGAATTGGAATAGCGCGAGGATTTGAAGGAGGCCACGGAAGGAGAGTGACGGATGAGGGGAGGCAGGGAGTTGCAGAGAGAGGAGGCAAGGAAAGGCAGAGGAGCGATGGGAGGGGATGAAGAGGTCCGAAGAACGGGATCTGGTGTGTCTTTGATGGACAGAGGACTTGAATTGGAATAGCGCGAGGATTTGAAGGAGGCCACGGAAGGAGAGTGACGGATGAGGGGTGGCAGGGAGTTGCAGAGGGAGGAGGCTTGGACAAGGAAAGAGTTGTGGAAGGCAGAGGAGCGATGGGAGGGGATGAAGAGGTCCGAAGGACGGGATCTGGTGTGTCTTTGGTGGACAGAGGAATTGAATTGGAACATTTGGTAAAGGTAGTTGGGTTCTTTGGATTTTAACATTTGGAAGAGGAAGGAACCTAGGAGGTTATCTCGGCGGTAGGAAGGTTTGAGCCATTTCAACTCGAAGTACCAGGGGGACATCGAAAACAATAATAAGCTTTGGGCTAATAGTATAATAGGATTCATTCATTACAAAAACAGTTATTATACTTATATTATTATATGTTGAACCCTCCTTAATCCCCCCTTTCTATTTGAATGAAAAATTAATAGGTGTTGTCCTTATGGAGTTCTGTATGCACAGAAACACAGACGGACAGACATTTTTTTTGCTGTTTTAGAATCAAGACATAACTTCCCCTATACATTATATAGCTGAGGAAGGAAAAAGATACATCACTTACTTAAATACCAACCCGCTTTGACATTTTCCTTGAAATTAGGAAACCCAAATAGAGCTTGACTCCTGTGTAGTGTGATGTAAAAATCTTACATACGCTAAGATTATTAATGTATTATAAAATCAATTATTATTACATTGTTTTAAAACGAAATGTGAACAACCAATGAATGGAGAACAAAAGACGACGATCAGCTGTTCTAATAGAGAGAAATAGTCGGAGTTGAGAGTCTAATTAGAGAGGTGTTTTTAGGGTTAAGGTGTAGTGAACCAGTCTGAGTGAGAGAAGATGTAGAGGAGGTAAATTATAACATTGGAAATACGTGAAAGAGAAAAGGTACTTTTTATTTATATGTACATACACATGGGCATAAAATATATATATTTTTTTTTCTTGTATTCTTTTAAAAAATATGTTAGAGTTCAATAAAATGTGATTAATCCGTTTACATTTCATTTACTACCTCTCTATTCTGTTAAGATAATAATAACAACTAGTGCCATTGAAACAGAACATTGATTTTTAGAACTAAATTATTTCAAGTAATTAGGGTAATAACTGGACAAGTCGGTGGTGCAAAATCAGATAAGTTTTATAAAAATCCATACATTGTTAATGACAAATAACATTTGGCGCCAATGGCATGCTTTCCACCTACATATATGATTTACAGGAGAAGGGCAAAACTTGAAAGCGCTCCCCTGTAAAATTTGCTCTTAACGACTTAGCCACTTCTTCCCAATGGCCACCGATATATGCCCAAAATAAAAAAGAATGATAAATAATGGCCAATAATAAAACAGAAAAAAAACTGAAATAGTTTTAAGTAATTAGTTTGTAAGATTTCTTTTTGTAAAATAATTTAATTATTTTTTATTACCAATCATAGTTATGCAATTAATAATATAGGTTTAGGTAAATAAACCCAATATTTGTTCTCTTATTCTATGCTATTCATTTCCCCAGATAACCCAGTAAGATAATTTATACCTTTGGATTAGATTGAACATTTTTGGAAATTTAGGAATACAAGATGGCATCTCTTTAGTTTTAGAAGAAATACAAATGAAAAATTTGTTAATTGAAATTCTAAATTGCACATCTTGAGCTTTCTATATTTTTTTAGGGCCCTTATCGGAAATTATTGTAGAAATCAAGAATGGTTCAACAACCATCAGGAATGTTATGATGCCTTGTGTTGCACTCAATGACCACTCATTCTTAGAAGATCCCTTAATTTTAGTTAATAGAAGTTATCGCATTGTGAATACCTGGCTCAGTATTGGGAAACTTGAAGGAGGAATGGAATTTCTTATATCTGAACTCGGGGGCTATTACAGCCATGAGAGGAATGTTGAGGTTGGATCTGTTCCAGTCATAACAGGGCCAAAACCCTAAAAAGGAGAAAAGATTTCGAATTCCAGAGAATATCCCTCTATAAGACTATCAATCTTATCGAGTACTAGCTTGTACAACAATATTCTAAATATCCATCTCGTGGATTGTTACATACACATATATTTATAAAAACATTTTTGGAAATTGTCAATTACCCCCTTAAAAAAAAAAGTGTGTGCGCAGTTAGTAAGTACACACGTTTGAAGTGTAACTTCCGCACCTAACTCTTCTAGTTTCAGTTTCTCTATGTTCTAATAGAGTATATTTTTATTTTAACTATTTTTATTAACATTGGTACAGTGTACAAAATAATTTAATTCAGGAAATTTTTTAATCATATATGTTGGTAACAATTTTTATTTACAGTTAAGGTTGCATTATTTATTAACTTACAGATATTGCGAGGGCGCCGGTAGCTCAGTGGTATGCGTGCTTGACTTTTGAGCTCAAGGTTGTGGGTTCGTAGCCCGACCGAGGCCCCACAGTAGAGTCGGGCTCATGTCCACCAGAGTGACGATAGGTACTCTGGTAGTAGGCGATATGACCTCGTAGTTAAAGCCCGGGCATGAGTCATAAAACCTAACCTAACCTTACAGATATTGCCTTAAAGTTATTAATAAAAATATGATACAGATGACTTATTGATAAATTAAAAAATTAAGTGTTCTGACCATTTGATTCTAATTTTCATGTGTAACGCATGACACGATGGGCTTATGATAACTAAAGTAAAAAATATAAGGCACTGCTTGCACGTTATTTCAATACCGTTATCTAAATATCTTGCAAATACAGCGTCTATGGTTGTAACGTAAGTGGTCATCGACTGTTGTTTTTGATTATTATCTAAAAGTGAACGCAATTATTGTAAAATCGTAAAATTGTTTTTGGAATTTTAGAATAGAATAACAGTTGTAAAATAAAAATCAGCTATTTACCATTTTTATCTCGACAACTCGTTCATGAATTTTCGCACAACTACAATATTTCTTTAGGTATAAGAATAAATAGTTAAATAGTAAAACGAAGTTAAACTTCAAAAAAATAAAGTTGAATTTTGAAAGAATTCTATCAAATGTTAAAACAGGCAAAATCGTTAAAAGTTTTTTAAAAAATTGTGACTTTTAACTGTATTTTTACAAAATAAAAAGAAAAGGTTTGTTAGAATGGGAATAACGTGTCTATCCCAATGGATGAAATTGTTAAATTTTATATTTTTTTGGAAATTTTGTAATTGTGCGAAAATTCGACATCGAGTTTTCAATGAATTAACATTTTTCAAAGTCCTTTGAATACATTTTGATCATTTTCGCGATGTTTGTCTGTGCGTATGTTTCTGTGAAATTGAAACTTTTTGAGCGCTCTGTAGCTATGAACATGAAATTTGATATGAAGATGTCAAAAATTAGATCTTATTAGATTTTGACCAAAATTGAACAAAAAGTTCAAATGTTGAAGACAATGCCCATGTAATGAACAAGTATCAACATAAAATTTCATATGTAAATTCAAAACCCCATAAGGACGACTCTTAATAATTATCAGCAAAGTCGGCCGAAGAAAAGGACGAGATCAGGGAAGGGGGCTCGATTCATTTCACATGTAATAAATGTATCGACACGAATGAGGATTCAGAAGTCATTATTGATGTAAGTCAACTAATGACTTTTAATCAAAATTGTCGATAGATTTTAGAATGAGAGCGAAAATTTGGTAAATTCATGCTGAGGAGACATTGCCAATGATTCACCAAAGACTTTTTTTTAAAAATATTTTGCCATGAGAATCTGCCACTGGGCAGCCTTCCTCTCTTACGTCACTTTATATGTCAACATTGTCAACTGTTGTACCCTAAAAAGAAAAGTGGCTTTCAGCTTTAGGCCATATGCCGTATTATTGGACACAATGATACAACACTTTATTATTACCATTTATTCCTAATAATAAATAGATTTTAAATATTTATTGTGACTCATGCCCGGGCATTAGCTACATAGTCATATCGCCGATGGTCACAATGGTGGACTTGAGCCCAACTTTAAATGTTTTTTTTTTTTTTTTTTTTTTAATTATTGTAAACTTTATTATTCTATACATGAATATTATAGTTGGGCTGTCTATAACAATAATACCTAGGCCAATGGCCTAATTAACATGAGATATGAACTCAGGTACAATTCAATAATTGCCCTAAACAAGTAACTTTAAACTAGATAAAATGAACATAATATAGAAAAGAAAAAAAAAAAAAAAAAAAAAAAAAAAAAAAAAAAAATGTCTTTTGATCAATTGATGAGAAGAAAATCATGCGGTCGCTTCTTTTTAAGTCTGCGTTCCAGTGGTAAAGGTGGTGGGTGTTCAGCAATTTCCCGGACCAGTGGATTTGGGTGGTTGGCCATTGTTGTCTGCATTCGGATGTAGGATTCTTTGAGGACCTCCGCTACTTCCGGTATTTCAAGATCAGCATGTAGAACTGTGTTGCGAACATACCACGGTGCATCGGTGATGAGTCTCATGACGCGATTTTGAGTGGTTTGTATCCTGGTTATGTGGCTTTTAGCAGCTGAACCCCATAGGCCACAAGCGTACTGCCAGATCGGACGTATCAGCACCAAATATAGCAGTCTTTTTACTGATAAAGCAAGGGGTGAGCGGTGGTCGAGGAGACACTTCAAGTTTGTTATTCGTCCGCGAGTCTTCGCTACTAGGTGCTGGACATGATGGGACCATGTTAGCTTCGCGTCAAATATTAGTCCTAGGTATCTTACTCGTTCTGCACAAGGGATTTGCATGTCATTAAGAAAGATGGTTGGATTTGGTATATTTTTTTTATATGTGAAAGTTACCACTGTTGACTTAGTGGAGTTCATTTTTATGCGCCATTTGCAACACCATAAGTTGACTGCGTTCAGGAATTGTTGTAGATAATGTTTGGCATCTTCATAAGTCAGGGCTCTGCTGAGGGCAGCAACATCATCTGCGAATTGTGCTACAGTCACATTTTCTGAGGTAGGAAAGTCACTTGCATAAATTAGATAAAGAAAGGGCCCCAGAACACTACCCTGCGGCACTCCTGCTGATATCGCTTTAGATGTTGAGCTTGTGTTACCATATTTTACGGAAAATGTACGGCAATACAAGTATGATTTTATAATTCTGTAGTAGGTGTCCGGTAGATGGGGTTTTAGCTTGCAGAGTAGTCCAGGGTGCCAAACCTTGTCAAAGGCTTTTTCCGTATCCAGGAAGAGCCCAAAGCATACTTGTTTTTCCTCGTATGTGTTTAATATTTCATTTACTATTCGATGAAGTTGCTGCGGACATGAGTGCGACTGTCTAAATCCTAGCTGTGTATCAGGCACGAGAGGAGAAAGGAACATTAATAGTTTTGGTAACAGCAAGCGTTCAAATATTTTAGCAAACAGGGGAAGTAAACTTATGGGTCTATAACTAGTTGGATCACTGGCCATCTTATTAGGTTTTTTCACCATGACGATTTTAGCATGTTTCCACTGATTCGGGATGTGGGTCGTCCGTAGAATAGCATTGAATATCTGGGTGAGATATACTATAGCTTTTCGTGGCAGTGCTTTTAGTAATGGCTGGACAATCTGATCATGACCTGGCGCCTTCTTTGTCGGTGAACGATTTATGGCGTTAGTCACCTGACCCGGAGTGAAGTAGTCTGAAAACAGGCTGAGTTGTAGGGGCTCATCCAGTCGCTTATATACATTTTGTGTGGATACCAAATCACTTTCATCGTGTGGGGTAAATTGCTGAACAAGTATGTTAGCAAACAGGTCACATTTCTCCTGAGACGAAGCATACCATTCAGGTCCCACCTTTAAAGGAGGAATATTAATTGGCACTTTCATGATAGTTTTTGTTTTCATCCAGAGAGAGCCATCTGTGGCGCTAAGAGCATTGATGCTGCTTCGGGTCGACACATTCTTCTCCTCTTTCAGAGCTCGAGTTAAATCCCTGGTTGCCCTGTTGAATCTCTGCTTGTCTGTTGGATGGTTTTTTAAATAATCAATTATTAATTGGTAGAATTTCAGTAGAGATAATACCAGTTTTAAATATTATATTGTTTCATTGTCCAGTCAATATAATAAAAAGCTATAGATTCGTAAATTACAATGACAGTTAAATCCCCTGTCTTTGTTCTATATTGCTTTTGTTTCGATATGACCCAATACCGCATTGTATTAACTGCTATTATTTTCAAAATAGCTTTATTTTCTCTATTGTAAACTAATGTACATAAAAACAGAATATTAGTAAGTCCATACTGTATTGTTTAAAATTAGCAACGACTTGTTCTTATTGGCATAATATGTCTTATTTCATAAAATTTGACTGAAAATTTGATAAAAAACAGGTGTAAATAGTTTTTTTGGGTTGTTTCTCAACGGCTGCGCTACCTCCCACAGACTTGATTTTGGATGGTGTTGTTATTTCGTTCTACTGTAGACGCAATATGTCTTTAAGAGCAGATATTGAGGAGCCATACGCCTTGGCCCTGGAAGAAGAGATGAGAGGACAGTTCAGACCAGAGCGTTGCAAGGACGTCCAGGAATGGCAACAAGTCACAAAGTTCGAATGACACACGTCTTTCCGGAAGTCCAGGTACGCCTCGACTCTACGTGGGTCCTAACCTAACCATTGTGTGTATATAGGTGACGGTGATCTTAACTCTTCTTCTGTAGGAGGAAGATCATGTAGTCCTAGTTTGTCTGCTCCATGACCAGACCAGTATGGGGTTGATTCGCATGCGGCAGCTGGTGACGAAGACCATCACTGTTTTGAACACTAAATTCTTAAAAAAACTCTAAACACCTGAAAAAAGCAAGTCAATGGCCACAAGTACTCTCAAGTAGGCATTTCTTATTAATCGCGCTTCAATGAATGAGTAGGGGATGCATGTATTATGCATGGATCATCCTCAAGGCCTTATATACCTCAACCGGCTTATATACGATTTACTAAACTAAATTACTGTTAAGTTTCCTACAAAACGAATAAAATACATTTTATTTATTTTAAACATAGGTACATAAAAGCCATACATTTAACCTGTCTTACTAGAAATAAAACAACTTCGTTTTTTGAAATATTGTCTAATCTACAATAAATGCATACATAAACTACCGTTAGTTAAATAAAATGCCTAAAAGCCTCGACCGGGTTTCGAACCCGCTATCGGGCGCCCTCTCCTAAGTAGTACTTTTCCTGAATAGAAAAGGAAAATAATAAGTAAATTTTGAGTAATTTTTATTCATTCTCACGATTTTCAGTTTGCAATGAAATTTTCTTAACTAAAAATATTTTTAAGTTTATCAGAGTGTTAAAAAGCTGATTAACCCCATGTTTCTTAAAATGATTCGCTTAAAAAATTATCATATCGCGAGAATGAAGGTTTAATAAGAAGTTTAAAGTAAAGTTTAGAGTTGAGCTTGGTAAGATTAATATCATGTTCCGTGCTCTAACCAGAATATATTACACGAAGCATATTGTTTTAAACCAGCAGTAATAGGATATTACCATCCCAGAGTTCTAAACAAACTTTCTTTCTTCCAACATCTAATGATATCTTGTTTTAACTTTATTTCTTATAAAATCTTATATAATGTTATATTGCTTTCAGTATATAACATGTATTGCCGCTCCAAGGCCACCAGCCAGGCCAACGCCCACATGCCCAGGTCGCACAGAGCCCGGCACCAGAAAAATGAAATAAAATACTTTCTTTTTGGCTTATGCAGTGTTTGATCGCAACCAGCTACCAAGAGGGTGGGTAAGGTATCTTAAGTAGCGTGAGAGAGGAAAGCCACCCAGCGGCAGCTTCTCAGGGAAAAATTTGACAAATTAAAAAAAAAAAACAGGTCTTTCTTATACTACCGGCTGTTATCGGTAAGAAACTGAGTTCCGTTTGCTTCTTACTTCGAATTCTTAAAAAGATCGTGCCAAAGGAAACATTAACTACTCTCTATTACGCCTATTTCCATTCCATAATCAGTTACGGTTTAATACATTGGGGCGCATGTAGCTCGAGTATTAATATTTTCAGATTTAAAAAAAAAAGCATTAAGAATTATAAACAATATTACTCAAAGAACAAGCTGCAGAGAAATATTTAAACAACTTAAAATCCTGCCTTTGCCATAGCTGTTTATATTTGAAACATTAATGGTTATTAGGAAAAATAAAAATATTTTCCCTCTCAACAATACTAATCATGATTAAGATACCGGAAAGAAAGAAAACTTTCGAATAACTAAACATTGCTCTTCTCTTTTTGAAAAAAGTATAACTCATAAAGGAATTAATTTTTTTTAATGCCCTTCCCCACTTCTTGAAGTCAATAGATACAATAAAAAAATGTAAACTTCAACTAAAAATGTTTATGTTAGAGGAAACGGAATTTTATTCTCACTGTTCAAAAATAATAAAATAATCACATGTGTTTTATATTGTCCATTACAGGACTTTCTTATACCAACCAATTTTGTACAGATCTCTCTCCCTCAACCTCCCCCCTACAATGAAACTGCTGAGGCAATTATTCAGTGTTGTGAGCACATTCTTATATATCCAGTATGAAATGAATTTAAGAGAGAGAAGGAGGGTGATCAGTACACAAGAGGTTGGTATAAGAATGACCTGTTATGATCACATCACGGATCTTTTTTTTAAGTTTTGCCTTCTCTTTACTAGACTCCAAATCTTTAAGATAATACTTTAGGATAGATGGAAAGTAAAGATGCTTCACAGATGTTGCCTGGTTGAGTGAGTATTTGAATTACGTACGAATATGTTATAAGTACCTATATAACATAGGGATGTGATATAGGTACCATAAATATAATTCAGGGGAATGCAGTTGAGAGAACTCTCTTTGAAATCTAAAGAAGCACTTTGTGAATAAATATCACAAAGGATTCAATAAGGGAGTGTTTTCGAGTGATTTGAGATAGCTATTTGTTGTAACTGAGGACTTTTTTTTTTTTCTTCGTATGATTTGGCTAAACAATAAACAGCAAAAATATAACACCCATGTGTGACTTACAGCCAATCTGAATCTGGTATCTCGATTTTCATATAAATAGTTGCTCTTATACGGTTCAGGACAAATATACAATTTCATTATATCTACAGTTATAAGAGTTTTTGTGTTAAGCCTCCCCCCAAATTCCCCACTTCTTTTTGGTTGATTGGGCGAAAATCAATAGGTGTCATCGTTAGAGTCACATTTAAAATTTCGTGTCGATACATTCATTCTACCGGAAGTTATGTTAACAGACAGACAGAATTATTTTTTTTCATATTTGAAGATCGGAAAATATGAAATTCTGTTGAATACTTGGCATCGAATTTTTTACAGTTTACATAACTTCCCCTATACTTTGTACAGCTGAGGAAATTAAACCTAACCATAAGTTTTTATCTGGGAGGTAAAAAAACCTTGAGCACGCTGTCCTTCAGATGGGACGTGACCCCAGTGCCTTTAGATCTGACAAGACATTAAACGTCAAATATATGAAAGAGATAAGAGGCTTAATGCCATTCATAAGAAATGAGATTTTTCCAACCCATTGAGAAACCATCTTCGATTTCTCAGAAGATTATTATAAGAATTTCTCTGAAAGCCAATTCAATTATATTTGAAACAGCGGGAAAGAATTTTGGCCTTTCTGTTAAAATGAATTGAAGTTTCTACAGAGATAAAATTTAAAAAATTTGTCAGTGAATCAGCGGCTATGTACTTCTCCAGCACGAATTAATCAACTATTTTTTCGCTCTCCCTCCAAAATCAATCAACCATTTGGGCTAAGGATCAATTATCGATGTACACTTCCGAATCCTCATAGTAAATTTTATGTCGATACATTCATTACATCGTCAGTTATTGCTTTTTTTTTTAAATTGACCCCCTCTCTGATCATTCTATCGGCAGTATCCTCTTTACGGAGACATTGACAGTTAATTTTTTTTTTTTTTTTTTCATTTTTGGAAACCCCCAGTTGGAAACAATGAAATTCTGGTGAAAACTTAATTATATAATTTCCCTTTCCTGGCATAGCTGTGAAAGTAAAAACTTCAGAGGCAAGTGTATAAAACTTTAAAGGAAAGTTACAAAATTCAAAACTATAAGATTATGAAAGGAAAGTATCTCACTCTGACACCATTATTCTATATATTATATAGAAATATTTAGATGAGAAATGTCAGAAGCCTTTACTTTTTTTCTTTACTTTCGTGCAACAAGCAGCTATGATGGTATTGATATGTTGTCGTGAAGGGCATGAGAGAGGAAGGCCACCCAATGGTAGGTCCTCTGGAGGAAAATTTATCTTAATTATTAGGACAGGAACAGAAAAAAAATAAATAAAATAAATAAGTAAATAAAGAAATAATTAAAAAATAAATAAAATAAATAAATAAAAAGGAATTGAAAGAGAAGAGAGATGATAAAAGTAAAGGAAAATTATGTAAAAAAAAAAAAAAAATTTAAGAACGAATATGATTCAAGATGGCAGGCAGTAAGTCGCGGTTCCATCTTCTCTTCAACCTTCGTGGGGGGTTTTGTGGTAAGTGTTGTGAAGATAAAGCACGTATTTCTGGGTTTGTATGTGTGTAAAGTTTTCTAAAAAAACTGTATGTAACTAGAAGCCTTTACTTACAAATATATTCGAACATGACATATATATTTCGAATAATTTTTTTCAGAGAATTTCATGGGACGCCAAGTGTGCGAGAGAGAGAGAGAAGATAGAGAAATCTCTCCCTCTTCTCAAAGCCAGAGAAATGAGCTTAGTGTGGTTTTGAAAAATGGTTTGGTTTACATTTATAGACAAAATTCAAGGTTCGATCTATTTTTTTTTTTTATTATACCCCCTTATCTAAAATTATTTATAAAAAATATTATAATTACGTAGACTAAGATAATATAAAAAATTATGATTTCAAGCATCACTTTTCATATAAAAAATAATTTATAGTTTCGTTATAAACAAAAAACTACGGTAACAAAGAAAGTTGCCGTTCCCAATCGTCGATGCAACATGAGGGAGAGTGAATTATTTACACGTAGTGAATTATTTCGTACTGAGAAGGTACTTTTCTGGTGATTAACCGACCCCTCTTCTTCCCAAATAATACAAAAAGTCACCCCCACAAACCGGATCCTGCTACCAAAAATAAAAAATCTCCCCTCCCCTCTCACTCCAGGATCCTCTCATTTCCTCACAATAAACCAAAAACCATTTTTCTTCCCATTCCCACACCGCTATTCCCCACATCTTATGGATTTTCTACAACGCCCCCGACAATTGGTTCATTCAATTTCCTCCAATACAATTTTCTCTTTCAATGGGCTTCGTGACCGGCAACTCATTTCCTATTTTACTTCAATTAATTTCCTTTATCCTCAATTCAATCGCTTACTGAGTTACAATTTTTCATTTTTTAGAAAATATTGTATTTTCCTGGTCCATGGTGAGAAACGAAAATCAGACATGGCAGACAAAACATCTTGCAATTCTACAATGATTTAAACTTATCTAACGTGTCGATTCGTTATTGAGTTCGTCATTTTTATTTTTATTATTTTATTTTATCTATTTTATGAATAGCATTTTGACGTGACAACGTCTTATAAATTGGAAGGCCAGCACCCCATGTTAGAAAACTGCGTTACCTACATATGTTACTTTCGTATCGCGCATGCGCCGAGAGAGAGCATCCGCCACCTTGTGTTATCTCTTAACTAATCAAATTGTTAATTGAACTTCATAATATTTTTATATATATAGAAAAAAAAAAAAAAATCATTGATCATTGCCATGAGGATTGTAATCTTTTGTACAATAACACGCATCGGAGTTGCAAGCACCCGATTTTTTTTGTATAGTTGTGGCTTCACATGAATAAACACAAAAAAAAATGTTGCGGTGGTAATGACGTATCGACATTAATTTTATTATTGACCCAGGAACCAATAAGGAAGACATCTCTCGATTTTATTTTCCAACAACTGTTCTGGACCGTATTAGCTAGGTGCGATAATCCGGTGATTCACCGGTGTACCGAGTACTAAAATAAAGTTGTTTGTACTATCTATTCTAGCTGAACGTTACTTACCTAGAACAGTCATATTGGCGTTCCTGAGACTAGTCTCGAAGTTAGGAGCCTCTGTGGATACCTCACATCGGAATGTTCCACTGCTTATGTAGCTTACTTGGTTCAGTGTAACCTGATTCATGTCGGATGATGATACCTGCAAACAGAATAAAATGTTCTTCAGAATAAAAAGAATTATTTTTATAAATATTTGTATTATTATTGTAGGTTGTATTTTTTATTAAAAAGGATGAAAATAAACAAATTAATCAATTACGTTTTCGCTCTCCCTCAAACCCAATCGACCATTTGGGCTAAAACTAAGGAACTAGAATATACGAGTATTCTCGTCCGCCATTTTGGACCCAGTCGTGGATTGTCAACAATGGCATACCAATGCAATCCCGGTACTTTTTTGTTAACTTCATTGAAAATTAAATGAAAAAATTAAGGAATCTACAAAAGTGATTCGTTTTCACGTTGTAAACAGTTTGAAGTGCTTCTCAATAACGTTTGAGTTTGTTTTGCGAACATTATTACAAAATCTACAAAGACTTTATGTTGAGGAATGGAATGCTACCTTTAATAGAATTGATCATAAGAAAAGCAAACATTGCTTTCACTGCTTGCTACTGCGAACTGATTCATAAAATTGTAAAACATTACTTCACAGTGCGGTCATTTAGCGTTAAAAAAGACTCCGAGAACTTCAGTAGCGAAAAAATTGTCTACGGTTCTGCGACGGTGAAAAGAGCATGTACTGCCAAGAATTGAATGCACACTTCTTTTATTCATTGATAATTTACTATAATTGTCCTTTTTTTATACTTAATTGTTTGTAAATAATAGGTATAAGCTGTATTCGTATGTACAAAAATTTGTAAAACATGTAAATATTAATAGAAATGTATGCACGATTTGTCACCTAATGAAATAAAAGAAATTTATTCATTTTGAAAATAATAAGTAAAATAATTGATAAATAAAACAATAAAGTATAATAAAAAAATACCATAGTAACAACGAAGAAATACTATAATGAAAGAATTTTAAAAAGTATACTTAATACTAACTATGTCAGAGAATATTGAATGGAAAATAAAAAAAATATTACTTATTAATGAAGAATAATTAAATTATTACTAATATATAATTATTAATGAATTATATTTATCACATATAACTTTGGCATACATCAAGAAAAACCCTTATACTTTGACAATTACAATTGAAAATGAATCTACTTCATGGACTGCTTAAATAAAACACTTCTTTTTGGAACTCCAGATGCTCTACATCGATTGAAATGCACTTAAAATTTGTTTTCCTGTTGTTCAACTTTTTACAACAGGAAATTTTACAACAATTGAAGTAGATTTTCCGTCAACGCTGTATGAACACTATACAGTTTACATTAGCAGGTTAGGACAGAAGGGTCCAAAATGGCGGACGAGAATACCTATCTTTTCTAGTGCTCTACTAAAACTCAATATTTGTCTTACATATGGGCTTCTGAATCATACTGAATTTGGTGTCGATACAGTTATTACATCGGCAGAATGACGATTTGGACGACTGAAATAAATCATCGGACGACGATAGGCATTATCACATGAGAGCTAACTTCTGATATACAACACCGATGCGCAATTGTACGTTTCTAATATCACAGTACATGACGTCAACAACTCATTTCTACCCTTTTGTTATTAAGAATTTTCACGACAAACTCTAATATCACAGTACATGACGTCAACAACTCATTTCTACCCTTTTGTTATTAAGAATTTTCACGACAAACTCCATCATCACGCCACAATGGAGTCCACAAGCGGGCATGGCAGAGATACCTGCTTCAGGACTAGCTTGAATTCCTCTTCGGTCACGTATCTCAGCAGTACAGCCGCCGAATGGATATCAGTCACACTACGACCATTATATAATAAATCATGTTCCTTGACTATAGCATCGGCAGACGATGTACTCTCGGTACCCGGCACATCGACACGTCTTGTTGCTGAAGCAACAGTCATGGAGTCCAGTTTCGCTCAGATGATGCCGGAGCAGACGGGGCCTGGTCGAATACGAGATCATCCAGAATCAACCAGCGCAATATAGCTTTAAGATTGTTCACTTCCCCGTCGGGTCCAGATGTCGTGGACAACGTACCGTCTACATTGTCACATAGGTCTTGATGTTATCTTCGGGAGAAGCCGTCTCCGTTAATAGACAACTATAGAAGATTGTGGGTTATCCCAGAGATGATCATCGGTAGATCTTTCATCACGGTACAAGTAATTTTGATTACAATAATTGTTTTTATCAACTTCTAAGTTGAGGAACGCGGACATATTGTGGAATTTGTAATTTTTTTTTTTAAGTTTTTTTTTTTTACGTTTTGTGACGTGCGTTTTGTCTTAATTACAATAAAAACAATTAAATAAAACAAACTTATTTTTTCTATTCCACTAAAGATATTTATAAAAATAAAACTACCGGTATCGGTCTTACACCATCGTCAGGTCTAGTTATGAACGCGAGAATACAGCGTCAATGATAGTTTTCGAATTAGTTGTTGAAATGCTTCGATTCGTATTCATTTGTAGATTAGGTTTGTCATTTAAAAATGAAATAAGCTGTTCGGTATCTCTTGAAATGGATAAAAACATTATATTATTTGTTGTGACAATATGACAACAAATATAATATTTATTGATTGATATTTTCAGCAGTGATTATTATTATATAATAATCACAATATTAAGTATATATTATCATATTGAAATATTATATATTATATTTTTTTAGATTTACACTGCTATATTATTCTCTTTTACCATAAATTTTATTTATTGTGACAAATTTAAGCTTTCGAAGCATCTTAACCTGAAAGTTTCTAACCGAAAGATCATTTTATAGGTCGTAATATTGATATTTTAGTTAAATTCACTACAAAGGTAAATATGATCAAAAATAGCTGAAAACAGAGATAAAGAAGTGTATAGTTGTGTGTGTGTGTGCTGCGCGCGCAACCGTCCGGCACACACACACACACACTTACACATGCACATCAACGAGACTTACACTCTGACGGTCTGACATAACCTCTACCGAGCCTAAGATGTTTACACTTCAATAAAAAATCTTAAGTAACAATTTGTAGCATCTGTTCATTTCTTGTTTTTCAGTCTGTGAGAGTCCATGTTAGTCGCTTGTCGCGTAGGATAACGATCATTGTTTTTTGAAGAGATGGGATTATTGTTAAAATATACCGGAGGACTGATATATTTGTGACGGAGAATGAATACTTCTTGTCGTCACCTTCAATATTATATAGAAATTCAGAATCTCCTTATTCAACCCAGAAGCTATGAATAAAATGCATATAAATTTTCTTGATTTACAAAGGGGAGGAGAGCTTGCATCATTTGCTCCAATGCTGCGCCACTGGTTCTGTATAACGTTACATAGCAAAGGATCACTTCACTTTTCATTATTGTTACTTTTAGAATTATGTATATTATTTATTGGTACTATTAGTTTTAATTCATTGTATACCTGTTTGTTTTAAAGGAACTATTTTTTATACATTTATACCTTTGGATTAAATTTAACATCATCTTTTTTTTTTTGTATTTATTTTTCTCAAGCCACAACTATGCAAAAAATGCACAACCAGCGGCTGGACTGACATATGCTAAACGAATATAATACAAATAAATACAAATAATAAAAATAAATATGACATGAAAGGCTTGAGAGAGGAAAAACACCCAGCGGTGAACCCTCATGACATCACTTCATACCAGGAGATCTCTATGCCAAACTCTCTTTAATCTTCTTGGGGGATTGTGGGGTAAATTTGTATTTAAGATTTTGCGAACTTCCGGATTGGTGTGTAAGTAAATTTTGGTGTAGAAACGTTGGTATAAATGTTTAATGGTTGTATCTAAGGATGTGATGTTCAAGTCGCGGTGTAACATCATAAATGATTTAACATCATTAAAAAAAAAAAAAAAAAAAAAAAAAAATGGCATGCATCTCTTTAGAAAATTTAGAAGAAATCCAAATGAAAAATTTGTTAATTGAATTTTTTTTAAATACTTTCTTCAAAATTGCACATCTTGAACTTTCGATATTTTTTTAGGGCCCTTTACAGAAATTACTGTAGAAATCAAAATTTAGTAGAAGACCAGCTATAATTTCTACAGGAAATGTAGTAATTTTATTATTTGTTTATTATTAATTTTTTATATATTTTATTTTACATAATTTTTTTTATCACTATAGTTTGGCCCTCGAATAGTACAAATAGTTATGCGCAACAATTTAATATAATATACCTTTATTTGATCCACTAGTTGAATGAATGCTTTCGATCTGAACGCCAACAGTCTCCGTTAAACACATCACATCATTAGTGCTTTCATCGGTCCTGATTGTACAACATCAAAGCCGACTAACAGCACTGTTGTGTCGGATGGAACAATCCTGAGGCAGGGATCTAAGGACCCCCCTGATTGGTGATGCTAACTGCTTTAGTCAACTTGTCGCCACCAATAAGGGATGGGTTTAGTCAACAGCTAATATCCCCAAGGAGACTGATTAGCGTCCAACCAACTGTCTGTCAATCACCGACTAAACCCAAAACTTTGTTTTAAAACTTTCCTTTAAGTGATTCTATTATCTCAAAACAAATTCAGATAATAACTAATTAAAAATTTTGGAAACTAAACATAGTGTAAAACGATCAATCTTAATTTTCTAGTTCAATAAGCTGGATTGATAAGGACAAATATTTTTACTGGAGAGAAGAAGCTTAAATGTAAAAGTGCATTACAATGGAACAAGTTTCTGAAATTTTATATTTCGATTCGAAAAACATTTATTAACAGTCAGGCGAATGAGACCAGGGAGTGGAAGACAAAATACTTAGTTGACTGCAAATAAATAAGGCCCGAAATATAGGGGAAGTTATGTAATCGGTCAAAAATTCGAATGAGTTTTCCAACATTCCAAAAATATGAAGAAAAAAAAATCAAGGCTGACACCTGTTTCACTTCCGGAAGACGGCGTGCTCATGTTTTTTCATCTCCCAGATAAACTGGGACCGGCTGGAGAAGGAATGCGGAGGTCCAGTGCATTCACACCTTCTGCAGACCTTACACAGGTAAGGGGGCGCAGTCGCAGTGGGGTACGTGAAACGTATTGTGTATGTTCTAGAGGGTGTACGGGCACTAGAGTACAGAAATGACGTAATCAAGTACACAATGTGTCGAACGCGGGGGCGCCATAGCCGAACCACTGTCAAATTTCTGCAATAAATTAGTTGTAAGCTTTATAACCCCTGAAGGGCACCGGTTTGAGTTCGATGGATTATATTGTGGAAGAGTCAGATCTCTCAAGCGCGATCACTCCCTCTCGGATCGACAAAAGTACTGTGAACGCGCGAGGGTAAATTTATCTCCTATCGCGTCATGCGAGGCGCCATCTGCGCGACAAATACGTGATGAATGGCATTTTTCCTCTACACAACGGAACTAAAGTAAGGCGCGCGGGTAGTACGGTTGCAAAGATATTAGCGATATTAGTGTTACATGTTTTCGTTACATGCAGTTTTAGCAAGCGACCCCCTATTGACCGAAATTAAAAACGTTTCACGTCAAAACGTCGTGAATAACTGTGTTTTTGCCCTCCCTCCAAAGATAACGACCGTTTGTTTAAGCTACAATTTTTGACTTATATAGTGGCTTCTGAATGTTTCGATACATTCAATACTCCCTTTCCTTCAAATTTCGATGAATTCACATTTAAAATTCCGTATCGATACATTCCTTACAACGGATTGACTATTATATTTTTTGTATTTAGCTTCCCCCCTAATCCTCCTTCTCTTTGGCCAATTTGATAGAAAATGGTGTTGTTCGAAGAGGGTTTTTGATACACATATAAAATTTTATGTCGATACATTTATTCTATAGACTGTTATCGTGTTCACAGACACACACACATAGACACATTAAATTCCCCTATTCTTCGTATTGCTGGGAAGTAAAAATTCCTTGTGAACACGATAACTTCCGATAGAATGATTGTATCGACACAGTTTATATGTGTACCCAGAACACTATAAGGACTTTACCTATCGATTTTCAGCCAAATCGACTAAAGGGAAAGGGGGGATTAAGGGAGAAGCTTAACAAAAAAGGTTTAATAACTGCCATAACAAACTGTTGTAATGAATGTATCGACACAAAATTTAGTATGAAGATTCAGATGTCCCAATGTAAGTCATCTATTGATCAGAGGGCGCCGGTAGCTCAATGGTATGCGTGCTTGTCTTCTAAATTCAAGAACGTGTGTTCGAAACCCGACCGAGGCCCTTTTTATCTGGGAGGTAAAATAAACTTAAGCATGCCGTCCTTTGGATGGGACGTTAAGCGATGGTCCCGAGCCTGTACGATCTCAGGTACTCGTTAAAGACCCCCTGCCCTAGGTGAATAAAAATTTAGGGTAGACAACATTTAGGACTTCCACAGTAGAGTCGGGCTCATGTCCACCAGAGTGACGAAAGAGCGCTCTGGTAATCGGCGATATGACCTCATAGTTAAAGCCCGGGCATGAGTCATAAAACCTAATCTAACCATCTATTGATATTTAAACCAAACGGTCGATTGCTTTTTGGAGAGAGAGCGAAAACATAAATGATTAATTCTTGCAGGGGAGTACATAGTCAATGACTCACTGATGCTTTTTTTTATTTCACAAATGCACCGATAGACTTACTGATTACAAAAAAATGTTTACATGGGAAATGTTCACAATGTTTTTTCTACAAATTCGTGGATTAATAGCTAATCTATATTTGAGGTATCAACTATTTGTACTAGAGTAAAGAAATGAAAGGACAGTAACATGTTATGATGTGGTAACTTTGGAACAGGTCTGTTTAAACAGTAAATCACCGATTACAGATGCAGGTCAACCAAACAATAGAGATATAGCCCATTTGTCAATCTAGTGACCCTCAAATATATCTGTGTCATATCGTTCGGTTAACTGTGATTTGTACCTCTTTGTCAACTTAGAGCTACTCTTACGAATATTAAACAATCTCTATGACTATTATACTAGAGTTCAAAACTTGGAAACCTGTCTTTTATTCACTGAAATTCTAGAATTTTCAAGAAAATCAGATCTTAGGGAGTACAAAAATCAAAGGAAACCTTCATACAAAATTTTGGAGGGATTTTTGAATTGAGTCCCCCTCCCCTTAAGTCGATATTGCTGAAATTTGACAGGCAGTGTCCTCATTGGGTTTTGACTTTAAATATGAAGTTTCACGTCGATAGATTCATTACAACGGCAGTTATTGGGGTAGTGAGCCCCCTCTGATCACCGCCTCTACTTTTTCCGATTGAACTGCTGAAAACTAATAAGTGTCGTCCATACGAGGTTTTGAGTTAGTTATTATAACTTATGCCCGGGCTTTAACTACGAGGTCATATCACCTACTACCAGAGCGCTCTTTCGTCACTCTGGTGGATTTAGCCCGACTCTACAGTGGGAGAGCTAAATTTTGACTATTCTAAATTTTTATTCACCTAGGGCAGGGGTCTTTAACGAGTACCTAACATTAAACAGGCTCGGAACCATCGCTTAACGTCCCATCCGAAGGATGTCGTGCTTAAGTTTATTTTAACTTCCAGATAAAAAAAAACTAAGGGCCTCGACCTTGAGCTCAGAAGGCAAGCACGCATACCACTGAGTTACCGGCACCCTCAAAATTTCGTGTCGATACATTCATTACTACGCTAGTTATTAGAGTTCTTAAGTCAAGCCTATCCTCTATTTACCTCATTTGGCCGATTCGGCTGAAAATCGATAGGTTTTGACCTTTTGGGGTTTTTCGGTCACACATATAAAATATTGCGATTTGTCTGAAAAACAATAGGTGATGTCTTCAGATAGTTCTGGATTCACATATACAATTTCGTGTTGATACAATTATTCTATCGGGAGTTTCGTGTTCACAAGTACAAACAGAATTTTTTTTTTCTTCATATTTGGAATCTAGAAAACGGAAAACATGAAATTCTGTTGAAAACACTGCTTCGAATTTTTGACCGATTACATAACTTCCCCTATACTTCGTATAACTGGTGAAGTAAAACACGTGATGGTTTGCGCTGTGTTTCCCAAGACGGGGATTACCACGGAATCTTGCCACCTTCAATTCACGCAACAAATTCATTCATCAGGATTTATTCATTAGAATTTTATTTATTTATTTGATGAATGTTTTTATAAATTTATGAATATTCATATAATTTAATGTTAAAATGTAGGATTTATTTAAATTTAATTTGTACGATTAATAACATCTGAACAGAAGAGATTCAAGTCGGAGCAGTAGTTCATGAATTTCATAAGAGAAGGAAAAATAACAAAAATTATGAAGGTCTGGTTGTGTCATTAGAATATCAATGGTAGCCCTTTCGTATATAAATTTTTCTATAATTCAGTCCCTCTTGAATAATGCAAAAAGAAAACTTTCTTAGGAAAACCAAACCCTAGAGACAAATAGGAAAAATAAAGGTAAAACAAATATATTAGATCTTATAGCAATAAGTAAATAACTGCATAGAAAATATGAGCTTGTCGGACCTGCACGGATCTATTCCATAGAGCTTTCAAGGGGGAACGATCTATAACAGGCTCAGTCAACATCTCGCATATGCGGACGATGTGGTTATAACCGGACGATCAACAGCTGTATTGGCGGGGGCGTTCCAGGAATGTGACGAGGAGTCCAGGAAGCTGGGGTCTTCTTGTCAACGAGGACAAAACCAAGTACATGAGAACCACGAAGAAGGAAGTAAGAGACAAGGAACTCATACTTGGAGGTTACAGGTATGACCGGGTGGATAGCTTGATGGCCGTTATCACGGGAAGGAATGTTGTTAAAGAAGACATCAAAGCGAGGATTACGGCAGGGAATAGATGCTACCGGTCCACTGCAGAAGGTACTTGGATCGAGGACTGTGTCCCGAGACGCCAAAATAGCAATTTATGAAAGTCCTGAGACCGGTCGTCACATATACGAATGTAACCTGATTCCTGACTAGGAGGTACGAAGTCCTACTCAATACGTGGGAGAGGAAGGTATTGAGGATGATATACGGCCCTACTCCAGAAAGAGATAGATGGAGGATACGGACCAATAGGGAGCTGAGGGACCTGTACAAGAGCCCGGACCTGGTGGCCTTCGTGAAGCAGGGGCGGCTGCGATGGCTGGGGCATTTACAGAGGATGGAGGTAGACAGATTGCCGAGGAGGATACTGGAGGGACACAGAGAAGAAGAGGTAGACCTAGCTTACGTTGGCTCAGAACGATGGGTGTGAGAAGATGGAGACGGGAGGCCGAGGATAGAGAAGAATGGCGGATGATCGATGAGGAGGCCCAGGTTCTACAAGGACCGTAGCGCCAGGGAAAGTAAGTTTCAATGGGGAAGTTTTAGCAGTAGTCTCTAATTCGATTAAATACATTCCAATTTTTTTCATTCCATGCGATATGAGAAGATAATCAAAGTTACAAAACCCGATCAAGGCTCTTATGTTTTTTTATCTGGGATGTTAAAAACCCTTGAGAACGCCGTCCTTCATGGGACAGTTAGGCTCATGTCCACCAGAGCAGACGAAAGAGCCATCTGGTAGTAGGCGATATGACTTAGTTAAAACCCGAGCATGAGTCACAGAAACAAACAAAAAAAAAGTCGTCGGTGAAACACTCGCCAATTAACTTCCCCAGAACAATTAATCAATTACGGGTTTGCTCTCCCACAACGATTTGAGATAAAAATCAATTGACGATTTACATGTGAGTTTCCGAATCCTCATACTAAGTTTTGAGTCGATACATTCAATACATCGGCAGTTGTTAGGATTTTAGAGTCGAGACCTTCACATCGATACAACATTTTTCGAGTAAATTATAAGTCGTTTTTAGTGTTCGGTGCCAAAATTAGCAAAACGGAACTCCTGTGGAATCACTTCGGTGTCCGTCCGTCTGTCACAGGCAATTTTCTTTGAAACTATTCGACGTAAATTTTGAAATTTAGCATATAGATAGAGTGTGGTGGCCCAATTATAGACATGAAGTATAAAAAGTTGAATTTTGATTGGGGCGGTTAATGTCACGGAGTAAATTGGGAAATGGAAAAAAAAAAGTTTCAACGGCATCGCGTAGGGTGTCAAATGAAAGATTATTGAAGCATGTATTCAACAATATATATGATGTATTTTTTTAACATTTTTCGGGAAAAACGCTCAAAAATGGCTGTCCCCCACTCTTATCACCAAAAGGATCGCTCAGAAAATTCTGAAAAAAAATCATGAACATTGAATATAAGGTGTAGATTGAGCCAAAATTATTGATTGAAAAATTCTAGCACGATCAATTGTTATAAACAATTTAATTGTTTATTTCCTTATAACTGGGGGGCTGATGGCACGGAACACTAATTGTGCAAGTATAGTTTGCACTTGATCAATTTTTTTTTTGTTTAATTATAAAATTTATTTTTACGATTCAATGTAACAGTATAACTGACACTTAGGTTAGGTACTGATACTTAATAGAAAGTGAGCTAAAGACGACGTTATGTCATTGGGTTGTGAATGAAGCCTGTAAAAAAGTTTTTCCCTTGGTATTCCTGATATTAGCTTGTAAAGAGTTGGACAGACTTTGCCACTTAGGACTGAAGAAACTCCCCTGAGAGAGCCTGAGAAGACCCAATATATCGTGAAACGTCCCCAGACCATCCTTGTCCAGTCCCACAGCAATCTCTTCACGACTCAACACATTTCTGTAAGACATTTTGAACTGACCATGCTTGCAAGTGCATTAGAATCTATAATTTCCGAGATCGATTTTTTAACGGAATTTAACGTTTCAGCAGAAACGATTGTAGCAGCGAACAAGAAATTTGAAATGAAGATTCACATGGGCTAACTTAGATTTGATTAGATTCTGGCCAAAATCAGAGAAAAAATACCATTTTATTTCGGAATCTAAATAAATTTTACAAGATACTCTTATATTTATGACTTCATCAAAAATCCCTTCAAATAAAAGTTGTAGGTAACATAAAAGACCCATTTTTGTTTACTTTTACTCGATTTATGCAAAAAAGGTTAGTCCTATAGAAAGATATATCACCATCAAAAATGTTCCTTATTAAATTTCCAACAATATGATATGAAATTTGAAATAAGATCTGTATGAACAATGATATAGCGCACAAATTTAGTTTTTATCATTGGTAGTTTTTAGGATAAAAATAAAAACTCTCCCTCCCCTTCTCAAATTCATTTCATGATGTCTTTACTGTGACGTCGTTACTCTAGGCTCTAGCAGGAGTATTAGCCTAGGGTGGGCCCTAGGCTTTAGCAGGAGTATTAGCCTAGGATGGGCTCTAGGCTCTAGCAGGAGTACAATAAAAGACACACCTCAGCCTTCACTTGCTTCATCAAAAGGAATCAAGGATGTTTGCAAAGAATTTTCATCGCATTTGCAGCCTACCCTAATGGCAAAGCAACAGATTCTTTGGACTGACCAATACTCAGTGAAGATTAAAAAAGCGCGGATTCAATGAAATAAGTAAAACCGCTGAAGCCAACACATTACTTTTTTTTTCGGTCTATCCTAAAACTTATGTATAAATATTGGCGTGCCTGGAGGCGCCATTTTGCGTAAATGTATAAAAAAAATACTTTTTCATACAGTAGTAAACCTACATCAACTTTGAATAGTCAAGAAATATATTCTCTAGTATGTCAAAGCTAAAAAAGTGGAAAAAAAAATCAAGTGGTTTAGATGGACCTTGCTGCAACAATTACATTTTATTTCTGGAAAACTATTTATTGCACTGATCACTAACACTGATTTCAACTAGATATGATCAAAGTAGACTTGATAATTTTAAAAAATATATGATTTTTGATTAGTTCTTACTAAAATAAGTGAGAATAAATTATAAGATATTGGTGGGCAAAATACCAGCCATGTTTTTTATTTTTCTATTTATATATATATATATATATTTTTTTTCGGTCTATCCTAAATCGTATATATATAAATATAGGAACCATTTTTAATGCAGTTTTAATACATCAACATTGATTAAATAATTTTGTAATAAGTCACAGCACAAGTACACATAAATAAGGATTTTTTTCAATTTTATTTTTTTCAAGGGTTCGGAAAACGTGAAATGTCAGTAAATACTCAACATCGAATTTCTGTCTGAGTACATACCTTCCCCTATACATAATTTAGCTGGGATATCATCACAAAAATGGCTAAAACATGTTCAAAAGACTTTAAAATTTGAAATCCCGTTGAAAAGTCGATCTCGTATTTTCGCACGATTACGATACTTCCTCATATTATAAATATAAGAAAGTAATAACTAGATAATCATATGAGTTACTTAATAAATCGATCAGCATTGACAAGTTCGAATATTACATATATAGTTACATTGGGAGTCATGCCCGGGCTTTAACTACAAGGTCATATCGCCTACTACTAGAGCGTTCTTTCGTCACTCTGGTGGACATGAGCCCAACTCTATTGTTGGAGTTCTAAATTTTGACTACCCAGGTATATGTGTTTCTTAAACTTCTCTGGGATGTTACATTGTTGGTTAATTCCGGCATTTCTTCCAGAGGTGTCTTCTTATTCATTTTTTCGGACAATATTTCGAGACTCTTACAAGTCCCTTGAAGAAGGGACTTGTAAGAGTCCCGAAATATTGTCGGAAAAAAAGAATGAGAAGGCACCTCTGGAAGAAATGCAGGAATTAACGTACCCAGGTATATTCACCTAGGATAAGGGGTCGTTAACAAGTATCTGACAACGTACGAGCTCGGGACCTTAACGTCCTGTCCGAAGGATAGCGTCCTCAAGATTTTTTTACTTCCCAGATAAAAAAAACCTTAGACAAGCACACTACCTCTGAGCTACCGGCACCTTATATTACTTTAATATAAACTTAATAAAAAAATAATCCTACATAAAAAAATTCGTTTGTAACGCTACTTTCGTCAGATTTTTCAAATTAAATGATTGGTCGAAAGATACCGGATGTATCATGTGATGTTAATATTATTTGCTTTTTTTTTATTAAAAAAACAAGAACATTTATTTTTATTTCGTAAGAAAATTTATTATAATTTATTAATAAAATGAATAATTAATTTAAAATATTTGATTATTATTTATAAAATTTTAATTTACAATTTAAACATTAAAACAAATTTGGTAACACATATAAAATTTAGCTTCGATTGTGAATGATTTTTGTATAAAACAATTTTAAGCTAATATACGTTAAATTCTGTAGTTCAACCTTAAAAATTTGAATTAAAATTGATAGATACAAACAAAAAATATGTGAAATATAATGAGCGCGCGTAGCGCGCATCATTGACCTAGTAAACGTAAATGATTCAGTTTGTAATAGTATTTTTGTACTTCCAATTTTCTTTTTTCATTTCTACAAAGACTGATGACAACAAAAAGGGACAAACAAAACATGTTTTGTCCCATGAACTCAATCTCAGTGTGTTGAGGTGAGTAGAGAGAGAAGTTGTGTGACAATGGACGCCGGGAGAGGACAGATGATGACAGAGGTTCTCTGATCTAAACCTGATTGCTAGGCCTTCTTCCCGCCTCCATCCATACACAAGTATGGATATTATTCACATTTTAAATATTTATATCCAAATTCAAAGCGAAGAGGACTATATCATGAGGATCAAACATCAAATACACATCAAACGGAATACGTATATGAGGTGTGTACATGCAAATATGTATACATCAATCTATGTACAAGAAAAAAGATGCATAGAACTTTCCAAGAGGGTCTGAGTAGATTATGTAAAGTTTCATAAGTTTCAGATTAAATAAATGTATGTAAAATATTGGTTTACTGTAGGAAATGAGTCTTCGGTGAATCACTCGCCATATACTTCCCCGAACGAATTAATAGATTGATTTCAGAGTAATTTTAATAATAATCATAAAGTTTTAATTTATTAATTTATTTATTTTCTCAGCTATACGAAAAATAGTACGAAGTTATGTTATCGGTCAGAAATGTTGAATTTCATGTTTTCTGACTTGATTCCAAAAATGTAAAAATTATATCTGTGTGTGTGAACCAAGATTACAAGCAGAATTTAGCGCAGAGGCTCATAAATCAGTTTCGTTAAGGATAAAGAAATATGCACATTAAATTGGGGAAGACGTCCTAGTAATGCGCGAAGGACCTCGTGGTCTTGCGCATAGATGTCATTCGTTTACAGACTCAGACTGTTACTCAACCTGTTACTATTATAATAATATTTCAGTTTCGGTTATTAATTAATGCGCTTCGTCAAACCAGCCAAAATATTAGCCCCCTTGTCCTTCATCCTTCCAAATACCAACGAAATTCCCCCCCCCCCCCCCCCACCCCCCCCCCCCCCCCCCACCCTGATGAACATCCTGGATCCGCCCTTGGTGTGAACACAATAACTCCCGATATAATGAATGTTTCGACACGAAATTATTTAAGACTATGAAATTATAAATATGTACAACCCTATAGAGGGCGCCGGTAGCTCAGTGGTATGCGTGCCTGTCTTCTGAACTCAAGATCGTGGGTTCGAAACCCGATCGAGGCCCTTAGTTTATTTTATCTGGGAGGTAAAATAAACTTAAGCACGCCGTCTTTCGGATGGGACGTTAAGCGATGGTCCCGAGCCTGTACAATGTCAGGTACACGCTAAAGACCCTAGGTGAATAAAAATTTAGGGTAACTAAATTTAGGGGTCCACAGTAGAGTCGGGCTCATGTCCACCAAAGTGACGAAAGGACGCTCTGGTAGTAGGCGATATGACCTCGTATAAAACCTAACCTAACCTACAACCCTATAAGGAACTCAACTCAAAAACCTTAATAACAGCCGATGTAATAAAATCTACACAAAATTTAATATGATTCAGATGTTTCTATGGTCAACTGTTGACTGTTGAGAGCAAAAACCTAAATTTAATTTGTGCATCGGAAACACATAGCTGATGATTCACCGACGAATTTTTTTTAATGAGGGGGGGGGGATTTCAAATTGAAAGCGTGCACAAGTTTATGGTAATCAGTAGTTTTCCAATCCATAAACGTAAAAAAATCAAGATAAAATGTTTAAAAGGGGAGCGACTCGAAGAGAAGGATGTGAAAATAGGTGATTGATGAGAAAGGCAAGTGATCTATCAGGATTTTCACGGGAGCCTAACCTTTTTTAATTTCCTTGGATCGTGACGCGCAATAATACTGTGAAAACAAGGCATGAGTGACTCTGTTATCAGATCTTGTCAGACAGACAGACAGACACATACAGTTTCCTCAACAACAGTCAACATGAAGATACCAGAAAGAAACAAGATTTTCTAATAATTAAACAGAAAACATAAACTTCTTTTATGGCCTTTTATTCACTTCTTGAATAGCAGTAGCGATAGAAAAAAATGAATAAAAATGTGTGTGTGCGCAGTTAATATACACGTTTGAAGTTTAACTTCCGTACCTAACTCTTCTAGTTTCAGTTACTCTTTGTGCGAATAGTCTATATTTTTATTTTATCCCATTTATAATAGGGTAGGAAATAATTTAATTCAGAAATTTTTTAATCATATAATATGTTGGTAACAATGTTTATTTACAGTTAAGGTTAACATTTTAACAAATATTTATATTTATTAACTTTTGGGGGCCATGGTGGCCGTGCGGAGTAGAGCGTAGGGCTTTGGTCGCATGGTCTCACCATGTTTCGCGGGTTCGAATCCCGTCCAGGAGTGAATTTTATTTTGTTGATAGAACTCCCTCCCGGGGCCCATGGATGTCATAATAGATAACACAGATTAACATGGCTAATATTCACCGTACATAAAGCCAAAAAAAAAGAAAAATCGAAATTGTAGAATAAAATATATAACAAACACTGAGGGTGCCGGTAGCTCAATGGTATGCGTGCTTGACTTCTGAGCTCAAGGTTGTGGGTTCGTAGCCCGACCAAGGCCCTTAGTTTATTTTATCTGGGAGGTAAAATAAACTTAAGCACGCCGCCTTCGGATGGGACGTTAAGCGATGGTCCCGAGCCTGTACGATGTCAGGTACTTGTTAAAGACCCCTACCCTAGATGAATAAAAATTTAGGGTAGGCAAAATAGTAGAGTCGGGCTCATGTCCACCAGAGTGACGAAAGAGCGCTCTGGTAGTAGGCGATATGACCTCGTAGTTAAAGCCCGGGCATGAGTCATAAAACCTAACCTAACCTATAACAAACACAGGTTATAAAAGAAAAAATTAAGTAGTTATCATTTTTATCTCCATTTTCACTTTCATTAATTTTAGATCGATACTCTCTCATGTACTCAGCCCTCCATTGTTTTTGTTTATTATTTAATAGTAAAATCGTAAAATTGTTTTCGGAATTTTAGAATAGAATAACAGTTATAAAACAAAAATTAACTACCATTTTTATCTCCTTTTTTTTTTTTTTATTGTAGTGTACATTTTATGAGACACACAATAAGTACACTTATACGATGCACGATAAGTAAATTTGAAGCGTTGCACGCTCAAAAAAAACTGCATTAAATCAAACACAAACGGATAAGAAATACACATGTTGTATTAAAGCATCACAAGTGAAAGGTGAGCACAAGTATGCGCAGTCTGCTCAGTGGGTGTCAAGAATGTTACTATTCTTCGTTTGCGTTTTGGAGGGGGAAAACGCTGCATCTACCTCAAAACGCCCTATTAGAACTAAGTAACGAATATCAAGTGTTCCCTGAAAGTAGGAATTTGGGAGGGAGCTTGTTGGAAATCAAGAGATCTCTTCTTTCTAAAGGGATCATAATATTGACTCAACCCTCCACCAGGGGCGCTCCCGGCTCATTAACTTCGATGGAACGGGAGCTCAAGTTGGTCCTCATTTTTTAGG
Organism: Aradus depressus; assembly: GCA_963662175.1. Classification (NCBI taxonomy): domain Eukaryota; kingdom Metazoa; phylum Arthropoda; class Insecta; order Hemiptera; family Aradidae; genus Aradus; species Aradus depressus. The sequence goes on along the minus strand of OY759219.1, from coordinate 19,447,301 downwards.
TCCTTCAAAGAACATAGCTCTTTCAAAAATCGTTATTAATTATCATCAGAAATGAATAATAAAGTCAAGTCACTCTTTTTCTGAAATTCCTTTCAAATAAGCTTTTGAATGTGTTGCACGACCATATTCAGAAAAATATGAAGATGGGTGGATGTAGTGAGAAGAAATTATTTGACAGGTTGAAGAATGAATCAGCGCAATGTAATTCTCAAAAACAATTGTATCAATTAATTTTTGCAATCCCGCCAAAACCAATCAATCGTTTGGAATACAAATAAATACTTGACTTACATAGGGGAGTCTGAATGCATTCAATGCAACTGCATTTTAAGGAATTTAAGTCGAGCTCTCCTTCTCTGTTTCTTCCCCCCCCCCCCCCCCCCCCTTTCCTTTAAACGTTCGCTTGATTTACGAAAAACTGTTACTCCTATCAAAACATTGATTCCAAATGTGTTCCTTATTGAATTTGTCATCGCCTACGTGTCCTAAGATCCGATATAGAACGAATACGAACAAATTTATGGCACCCCAAAGAATATAAAATAAATTTCTGTAGGAAATATTTCAAAATACTGTTTAAATGATAAAATTAAAATGAATTTTAAAATATGGTTTAAAATTGGTAAAAAAAATTATGAAAAATAAATTTTCATAAGTTTTTAAATATTTTTTAAATTTTGATAAATAATTTTTAAATCTCTCCCAAAAGTGCCTTTTGTCAAGACGAAACTTTGGGATTTTCTAACGTTTCCTCTGGTCACAATGCGCAAAAAATAAGAATATTTTTGAGAAAAAAAAAGAATATAATATAGAGTTTAAAACTATCAATTCCATGAGCCAATGCTTAGCAGAGGTCCACAAAAGTGGAGTATGTAGTCTACAGTGCGCGACCTAGTATATTGGACAGATTGGCCGACAGGGAACCGAGGCATTCCTATACATGTGTACTTTTTTTTTTGTTGTCAGAGCTGACACTCCCTAGATAGTTTATTGTCACATCACGGAAGGAGATCCCGAGGCCACCTTCTCTTTGGACGGCGAGGAGTTTTATTAGGATGAGCATGGGAGAATAGGACTTGTGGAGTATAATAGTATTTACAAGTCCATGAGTGAAATACCTATCGACTTTTAGCCAAATCTGGCAAAAGATAAGGAGGGTTTTGAGAGGTTATTAATTTCATTAACCCTTCAGTGCGCGCGTGTGCTGTGTTTGGACCGCACTTGCTGCATTTGCTCGTATGCAGGACTCGGAGGCTGTTTCTAGCTGTTAAAAGGCCTCCCACTCCTGCCAGTCAGTCATCAACTAGCTGTGAAGTCAGTGACCTCTGTTTGCGGTGTGAAGACAGCCACGCGCCCAAACAAGCGGTGTTTGGACCGCCATGCGCAAAAATGTAAGTCTAAAGATGTTCAAATATTCTTATCGAAGTACCGTGCGCCTATGCTATCTACTTTAAATGCTTCCCAAGGGAAAAAAATATGTTTCATTTGCGATACACACAAGAATACGAAGACAGGGGTTACCTGCAATACGTGCCAACGAAATGTATGCAAAAATCACAGCGAACGTGAAGTAATTTGTGATGAATGTCGTCAAGACTTTGAAAACGAAGATTGAAAAATGATGTTCCTTCCAGTGTCTGGCTAATGTGTTATATGTATCTCTACCTATTGAAAGTTTGATTTGTTTCTCAGTTTTTCATGATTTAGGTACATATCAAAATTGAAGGAAGTTAAACATGTATGGTTTCTTACAAGACGTTCCGAAATGCAGCTCATTTTTTTCTTTTGAAAGGTATTTTTCTAGTGAAATATTTGACAAAATTTTTTTTTTTTGGTCCTTTTTTTCCCTGAGAAAATCAGTAGTTATGTTCCTAAGATAACGTTTGGATTTCTAAGACTGCTCGGCTGTGTCATGATCTCTAAGCTCATAATGTAGCATATTATATTAGCATAATTTTTATGTATATTCACGTCTTACTTACTAGTTGAAAAAAAAAAGAAGTTATTTTTTCCATTACTTATGTGCCAAAGAGCATTTTCGTATTTTTTTTTAATAAAAAGAGTTTCTAGTACATTGAAATGTATTTCCTTTGACCTTCATAATCTAATTCAGTAAGAATATTGTTTAAAATTAGAAGAAAAAAATATGAAACGTCGAAAAATCTATGTGCGGGGTTAACACAGTCACGCGCGCACTCATGTTATGGGAAAACATGCGCACACTGAAGGGTTAAAAGTGAAAAAACTTTTTTTTTTGAACTCTAGAAGAGGAAGATGAACTGAAATCTTGAAAGACCCAAGATGTTCCAAGAACTACATAAGAGAAATACATAATTACAGTACTTCCCATACTTCGAATAATTCCAAGCAATTATGTCGGAGTTTGAAATTAATTTGACTTTAGCTTAGGGTAGAAAAGTCTTGTACTTGGATCATGTTAAATAACAATTTGAAAAGTTAGAGAACAAACTTTACTTGAGTTTCATATATTTTTTCAAGGAAAATCACATAACTTTTGAAATAAAATTTGCTTAAAAAAAGAAAACATATACTTTTAATAAGCCATTAAAAAATAGGGAGGACATAACTACATAACTTATATGGTTATTTGGATAAGGGTATCAATAATTAGGTACTACTTACTTTTTTACCAGGACCTCTTTTTTTGTGTTAGAAACGATAGTGTCATCAAGGCTAAACTCTTCATAATAGATCGAAAAATGGCATCCCAAAAAAAAAAAAAAAAAAAAAAATTTCGGTGCACCAACAACTATGTAATTCCCTAGCATGAATTAATCAATTACGTTTTCGCCCTACTTTCAAAACAAATCGTTTCGACTAAAAATCAATAAAAAAATTGACTTACACAGGGACTTCTGAATGATATTATATTTAGTATTTATAGGCATAATATAGTATATATATTTTTAGTATTTACTAGCAGTAATACCCGGCGTTGCCCCGGGAACTTTGACTTTTCTCCCAATATCTCCTATAAGGCTATTCAGTTCCTCGACAGTACATTCATGATGTTATAATTTTCAATTATTCATACGGAATAAGGCTTATAGTCCTTCAACTGTAGTAACGCTAGCTTTGGAGCTAAAACTAATTTATTCAAAAAGATTTCTCATTAATCGTTGCAATGGTTTTCGAGTTACAAAGATTGCATGAGTGGATGCTGGGATGGACCAGGGGTTGATTAAAAAATAGACCTTAACCTTCCGGTAGATAAAACTTATATATTCAAAAAGATTCCTCATTAATCATTGCAGTGGTTTTTGAATTACAAAGATTGCGTGGGTGGATGCTGGGATGGACCAGATATTGAGGTACTAATACGCCTATAACCTTCCACAGACGATGACGAACAAATTTTAAAAAAAATAATCAAATCCATCAAGCCGTTCGTGAGTTATAGCGGTACAACGCACAGACATTTTCAGCTTTATATATATGATATAATATATAAATAAATATATTATATCGGCAGTTATAAGAGTTGAACCTCCCTCTTCTGATCTCTCCCTTCCCTTCAGCTGATTTCACGGAATGTACACCCTTATAAGTTTAAGTTAAAAATAAAATTTCATGTCGATACATTCATTCTATGAGCAGTTATTGAGTTAAGCCCCCTAACGCCAGTTCCCTATTGATTGCTTTTTCTTCCACATTGAACATGATTTTCGGATGAACATATAAAATTTTGTATCGATTCATTGATTGTATTGAGAGTTATCGTGTTCGCAGACGAACACACTAACAGAATTTTTTTTTTTCATTTTTGGAATCGGAGAATTGGAAAATATGAAATGTCGGTGAAAAGTCAACATCGAATTTCTCACCGATTACATAACTTCCCCTATACTTCGTATAGTTACGAAAGCGAAAAACTAATTCATAAATGATTGGTTATTTGGAATAACCACATAACCACATAGCTTAATTCAATCGGGCTTATAAGGATGCTATGTATGAAATTTAACCAAAATTGGTTCTGTAGTTTCTGCGCCATCTTGTTACAGACTCACAGACAGACAAAACTACAGATTTATATATAGAGATAAAAACTCTTATTGAAGACAATCTGTTATAGATACTTACCGACTTTTTTGTAGAACTTTTTATTCCTCCATACATCATTTTGATATATCTTTAACTGTTCAAATCTGAGGACTTCTTACCGATTGGAAATTTTATAAGGAACAATTTAGGTAGACATCTATTTTTCGATAGGACTAACCGTTTTCGGGTAAATCAAGGAAACGTCTAAATATATGTTTCAAAACTATATTTCAAGACTGTTTTCAGCATGTATCTCAAAGACCAGGCAATCTGTGAAAAATCATATTTCTGTAATGGCCACGTCACATATACAGTAGTTTCTTATTTATCGTTTGACCTTGTAAGAAGAACTCATGGTGCACTATGCCGTTAAAATCGAAAAACACATGAGCATGACCTTCACAGTCGACCGCACTTGTCAAGCTTTTTTCACTTTCTTATATCACTCGTAAACTCTAGTTTTACTCATAGCAGACTCACCAAAAGAAATATTTAACATTTCCAAAACTTTGCTGCACTTTATTCCATTCTTATAGCAAAATTTAATGCAAATTATCTGATCCATTTTGTAAACAAATAAATAATCGCCGATCGTACCAAAACACATGTAACCTCTTTGACAGCTGATAGCAGACTATACATCCGGTTTGGCTAACAATGTTCAGATACTTTTCAGACATGTTTACCAATACAACAAAAAAATCGCGAAAATCGGACTACCACAACCAGCGAAATTACAAAATTCCCGTTATTTTTTGAACACACGATATATCGCAAAATTAACAACAGCAACTAATATTTCCGAGAAAAGAGATGAAATATTGTACCACCAATACCACATTGAAAGTGTATCACCACTCATTTTATAGGTTAGGTTAGGATTTATGACTCATTGCAGGGCTTTGACTACGAGGTCATATCGCCTACTACCAGAGCGCTCTTTCGTCACTCTGGTGGATATGAGCCCGACTCTACTTTGGGAGTCCTAAATTTTGCCTACCTTAAATTTATATTCACCTAAGGTAGGGAGGGGTCTTTAACGAGTACCTGACATCGTACAGGCTCGGGACCATCGCTGAACGTCCCATCCGAAGGACGGCGTGCTTAAGTTTATTTTACCTCCCAGATAAAATAGACTAAGGGCCTCAGTCGGGTTTCGAACCCACGATCTTGAGCTCAGAAGACAAGCACGCTTACCACTGAGCTACCGGCGCCCTCACTCATTTTATATATAGACAATATATATATATATATATATATATATATATATATATATATATATATATATATCTGAACTTGAAAGAAATAAAATTTGTTTATTTATGGTATTGTCTAATTTCACCAACTATATTTACATGGGAGTACTTTCGGTATTTCTACCATCCTCAGCCAAAAGCATAAGAGATAAGACTGATGAGTCTTTCGGCTGAGGCTGGTAGAAATACCGAAAGTACTCCCATGTAAATATAGTTGGTGAAATTAGACAATACCATAAATAAACCAGTTTTATTTCTTTCAAGTTCATTTGAATTATTTCACAATATCTCTGCAATAATGTCAGTTTTCATATATATATATATATATCTCAAAAACAACAACAGCAACTAATATTTCAGATAGAAGAGATGAAATTCTATCACATTGAAAGTGTATCGATCCAAGCGGGTGACGGTAATGAACTCTTCATCCCCACCCCAGTACATGGACAATCATGGCAACTTTGAATTTCCACTCCTTTTCAAGTTTGATTTGAACTTTTCCCTTCCTTTTTTCCCCCGTCCTCTCTTTTATATTCATTCTGTTCCCCTGTACGCAGACTTCATAAAGGTTGGTACTTTTAATTTTTTATCTTTACAACCCTTTTGAACGAGGCTTGCCAACCTGCTCTTCTGAATTTTAATTTAGTTATATGACTAGGATTCCCCAAATTATCCATTAGATTCTCTGTATTCCCAATCCTAAAAAACCCAGCATCTTTAGTTCTGTTATCAGAATGTATTTCTCATTTTACTTCCCAAGATGTACGAAGTTTAAGGGAAGTTACGTAATCGGCCCAACATTCGATGCGGACTTTTCAACGGAATTTCATGTTTTTCGACCTCCAGATTTCAAATATGATAAAAAGAATTTCTGTCTGTTTGAAATAGAATTTTTTTTTCTATCTTCTTTAAGGCATTTCGACCACGAGGGTCATGGATGCCTGATGGATGCAGGTCTGTGGGGATCCTAGCGGGCTAATTTGGATAGGCGCAGATTAATAATAATAATAAAGGAGATGTGTACGGAATAGAAAGGCTATATGATGAAGATAATTTTGTTTTATAATTTAGATAAGAGATTTGTGAATTGTAAGAAATGAAATAGTTGGGTAATTTGGAAGCTATTATTGAATAGAATTTCGGAAATATCCACCGCAAAGTTGCAATTTTCACACTGGGGACTATAAGCCATGCATTCAGACAGAATGTCTGACAGACAGTCCCACCCCGCAGCACTGACACAGATTTTTTTTTTTTTATGAAAATAAATTTAATTCTGGGACCGAGGTCTCCTAAGAATAAATACATGAAAGTCTCTGAACAGAGCAACAAATACAAATAAAATAAAATATCTGTAATGACATAAAGGTGCTACAGTGGATAGAAACAAGAACAAAATGAATATAACTAAATAAGAAAATACAATAAAATAAATAGTGGTGAAATGAGTAAAAAAAATTAAATAATAATACAAACATAATTAAATTAACAGATTCATTATGAAGAAATCATATGAAAATAAATGTATCTAAATAAATAAATAGAAGATAAAATAAATTTTTTAAAAATATACAAATCAGGATTATGAAAGAGGAGGAAATCTAGACCAGGCTTGAAATAAAATTAATTTAAGAAAAACTGATGAAATAAAAGGCTAATCAGATGGAGAAGATTGTTTATTGAAGAGGAATAGGAATACTGAGGATTTGATGGAGGCATAATATCATAAAATGTATTGCCACTAAGTGAAAAAAATTGCATTTGAATAACTTACGACCATTGCAACCAAATCAACTGGTTAAAATTAAACCTGTTAAACTGAAATGATATGAAAATAAATTTTTATTCTGGGAATAATATTAAGTTTGTCTAGTTATCTCATTGTCCGTAAGGGGAAAAAACCAACTAATTTGTTCTTTATAGTATTCTGTAGGCCCTGAAGAAGAAAATAAATAATTTCCGAAATGTTGGCCAAATACTGAGTTTTTATTTATGCGACAGAACCTCAAATTCCTTCTATAATGAAAAGATACTGTCGGCTCTATCAATCATGGCTTCTTAATTATTAAGATCATTAAATTCAAAGCCTTTTGAGATCCTAATCATCCTCTCCATTACCAGCAGCCGATATCCTATGGCAACCAAGTAGAGAGAAAAGGAGGCTTTTGGTTCAGGGTTAATGCACAAGGGCAAAAGAGCAACCTTGTTAGTATCGGGTTTGAGTGCAGAGGCAACCTTCTCATCATCCCAAGAGCTCCTCATCCCATTCCACCTCATAACACATATACACCCTAGCTCCGGAAATAAATTAAAAATACAGGGCGTAGGTGAGGGACAGAAGGGTAGATAAGGAAAATGGGCGTAAATAATGAAAAATAAAAAAATTAGGGGCTTATGGATGGTGGAGATGAGGGGAGCGAGGGAAGGTGGAGGGATGAAATGGTAGTTGTGGAGGGGGAATGAAGAGGATGGGTACTAACTTGATTGTTCTCTTGCATTAACGCTGGCCCGAAATGGGAGGTGTGGGGGGAAAAGGGGGGGGGGGGGGATGAAGAGGATGGGAGGTATAGGAATAGAAGGGGGGAATGAAGAGGATGGGTACTACTTGATTGCTATCTTCCAATGACGCTGGCCCGAAATGGGAGTTGTGGGGTGGGGGTGGGGTGGGGGGGGGGGATGAAGAGGATGGGTACTAACTTGATTGCTTTCTTATATTAACGCTAGCCCAAAATCCCCTTTTTCCCCCTACTCACCCACCTACGTATCGTTCCTAAACAGAGCCAAATTTATAAACTTCAGCTCATCAACGGTTAGATAAATCCTCAGAATAATTGAACCGTGATTGCTTTTGATGAAACTGAGAATATAAGTAGAGGGCAGGTTTTCTCTGATTTTCCAGTTTCAGGGAGCAGATATCCTCCCTTTAATCGTACCGTTTTCCCTCTAGCGTTGTTCCTCATCTCGAAAAGATCCAGGATCCAACGTTTAGGAATACATTTAACGGGTGGAACATGGGGTCGTTCTTTTAACAACCGAAGTTTACTCTAGTGTATTGCAAATTTGAATTGGCCTATATATGAATAATGTGAAGAGATTAGATCTAGATTTAACTACGAGGTCATATCCCCGAGGTTATGAGCCCAAATCTGGGAGTCTTCAATTTTGTCTACCCAAGTTTATTCACCTAGAGTAGGGGCCTTTAAAGAGTACCCGACGTCACACAGGCTCAGGAAAATCGTTTAACATCCCATCCGAAGGACTGCGTGCTCAATGTTTTTTTATCTACAATATAAAAATCTAAAGGGCCTAAACCGAGTTTCGAACCCGCGATTTTGAGCTCAGTAGGCTAGCATGCTACCATGTTTTTCCTGTTCCCCATCTGAGTCACAAGTGGTAGTACAGAGTGCGTGAGAGCAGAAAACCCGCTGTGAATTCTTCCTTTCCGATTTTATTTCTATTGCTCCGAACATGTTACAATAATTCATTGTCGCCTCTTCTTAAATGTTGCCCCAATTTTGTTATCACCTTGCGGCCTGTCTGTCCAACATAGAAACAACTACAATCTTTACAACTAATTCTATACTCGCCGGATTTTGTCAGGATCTAATGCCATCTTTCATTCTTAATACTAGTGGAACATGGTCCGTTCTCTAAGCGAGTTTATTAGTGTCTTTTCGTACCGCAAATTGGAATTCTGACTGAGCGCTCCTAATCAAAAACTGTCTTTGCTCAATTCTAGAGCCATTTGATATCAAGTCGTCTGTATTTGGTCTGTCTCTACCCTCTGACTTTCTACTTCCGGTTCCAAAAGAGACAAAGAGTAGATCTGTAGAAACAAGGCGAGGGACTGGTAACGATGCCTGATCTAAAGGAGAAAGATAACGAGGAAGGACCCTATTCTGTTTGCAGACCGCCTAATGCTACCTTATCCCCGGGAGGATCCAACGTTTAGACTTTCTTTTCACTGGGGGGACACGTCTTATCCCCCATCCTAAGACTCGATCCCATTTTCTCAACAAAGAAGGGGACCTTCATTTTAAAAAAGAATAAAAAGAACTGCTTTTTCTTCCTTTCCGTTTTTTAAATAAAAAAAAAAAACAACGTTGTTTTCTTATTTCTCATGGGATGACAAATCATGATCCTTTATTATACATTTTTATATAACTTATATTAATTGGGTTTAGCGTCCAACGATAGACGGGGGAACCCCAAAACACCTCGCTCAGCCTCTGATCATCAGTGGTGGCAGACCGAGAGGGACAAGAAGAGCTTAATATGAATACATGAGGGGAAAAACTGGCCAGTGCCCGCAGTTACTAAGTAATAGCTACATTGGCTACCAGGAACGGCTCAGCCTTCGTGGAGGTTTGTAGGGATTAAAATTGACAGAAGGATTTTTATATTAAGAAAGTTTAAAATGGATTTTTAGGGAACGGGGCTTGATGAGTTCGTTGACAAAAGGAATTTTAAGGTAATTGTGGAGGGTAAGATTAGAAACAGAGAAGAGTGCATCGACAAAAGTTCTTAGGACATTGGACTGGAAGGACTGAATACGCTTGATGTTGGATGGCTTAGCATTCCGTTGACAATGCATTATATCAAAATTTCAGTGAGATTAGTCAGGAATATTTCTGAAAAAAGTGATAGTATAGTAACCAGTCGATTGATTTCAAGCTCGAGTCTACACCATGTACAAAATAATAAAAAAATAATATAAATAACTATGATATATGATGAATTTTTCTTTCTGAAAATATTTCAGGAAATAATAAGAAGCGACATCCCTAGAAAAAGAGGCGATAGGATGAACCATGAATTTCGAAAATGAATATTTATACTTACGTCTAAATGAATGCCAGCTAGTGAGAAAACTTGAGTCCGTGGTTCGTTGTCTGGCATGTATCGGTAAAACTCAAAATCGTCTTTGTACCACTTAACCGAATACAGATGACCACCTTCCAAATCGAATATGCACCGCATTGACACTGATTCCCCCAGGTTTGCATGGGATGGCACCATAAGTCCTGTCAGCTTCAGACAAGTTCCTCCTGTAAAACAAGAAAAATAAAACATTAGGATACTCTTTTGTTTTCAGGAGAAAGCTCTGCGACGGATAGAGTTTATTAATTTTCTCTCTCCGCTGCTGATGCCATCAGGATGTTCGGGATGCTGTGATAGCATCATTATTGAAAGAATGAACAGCGGTGTCATCCGCAAAGGTGTGGTAGGAAGAGCAGTGTAAAGTGTATACAGGATAGGAACAAGGACACAGCCATGAGGGACATCCTCTTATACAGTCAGAATATTCATTATCCTGATGTACCATGAAGAAGAGGATATGAATTTCATGTCGGTTCTTTCACTACATTGACAACGTTTCAGGGTTTTGCTTGCTCTTTGGTCGATCTGGCTGAAAATCTATAGGTTTTTTTCAGTATAGGGTTCTTGATACACGTATAGAATGTCGTGTCGATACAATCATTCTATCCGGAGTTATCATCATGTTCACAGACAATCACACACACAGTCACTTGGAAAGACAGGCATTACTCTTTTTTTTATTTATTTTTTTTTTTTGGAGTCAGCATTTTGGAAACTTGACAACTCAAGTGAAAACTCAACACTGAATTTCAGAACGACATAACTTTCCATTATAAAATCAGAGAAAAATAACATAAATTATAATCAACATACAACATAAATTCTATGAAGTTGGTAAAACCAACGCATGTGACTTATGTCATGCATATCTGAAAGAAAAAAAATGATCACACCGGTTCTTTTTAATATTTTTATTTGTGATTTTTAACATTTTTGCAGAGACATAGTGAAACACTTAATAAAAAATATAAAGAAAAATGTAGTTATGTATAGGTGTTATATATTATAAACACACACTTTTTGGCCTTATGGTCTCCCTTTCTACATTTATTTTTATTTTTTCATCAGAATTTCAACCATATTTCGTCCCTTGGCACATTCTCAAGTATTCTTCTTTAATATTTATATTACTATTTGTTTATTTCCAGTTATAAAAACTTCCTCATATATTATCACACCTCACTCGTTCCTCCATTCTACTCCCCTATAATCAAACATGATAAGTAAGTACTTTCAGCATTTCTCACAAATATCTATTATTCCCAATATGTCAATTATTAATAAAATGACCTTTTATTTGAGGTCCCATTAAAACTAACACCAAAATCTTTGGGTAACCTGAGGTTAAGGTTTCATTACTATCGATCTAATCTATATTTATCAAGATTTTTTTTTTTATTTTTTTTTTTATGTCCTACATATTCTATTTTTGCTTTTCAAAAATCCCAACATATCAAATTGATTGTTTTATTCCCCTTGTTTTGTGAAAAATGTAGTATTATTCATGGCTAGTGGTGTCGAACTATCGATACTCAGCTAAACCGATTAATCTATGGTACTATCGAAATTCTAAAACATGACTTCCGAACAAGAAAAGCAATCGCCGCTGTCGCGAAAAGAGTTCGGTTTTCGTACGGTTTCATCCTAATCAGTATTATCAGTTTCTTTAACCTACTAGTTAATATATTTTATTGAGAAAAATAAGTTTTTTTTAAATTTATACTTCAGTTACCAGTTCATGTAAAATCAAAAAATTGTAAAAATTCACTAAACTTATCATAAAATATAGAAAATATAGGTGAGAAATTGGAAAGTGCAAGACCGCTAATTATGAATTTCAAATTCGATAGTACTATCGATAATCTAAAAGTACTGTCGATAGTTCGCACCACTAGTCGTGGCTCAAGGTGGTAGTAATACTAAAAGTACTCCCATATATTTTGTGAAATAGACAATATTTTTTAAAAAACATATGTTTTTCTTTTTATTTCTATTTGTGGTTGCACATATAACAAGTTTTATGTCTGCTTTATCATATCACCGATTCATTATGTAAGAAGCAGAACTGGAATGGAGTACAACATAGAAAAGATTGATGCTAAACCATTTCGGGAAGCCGAAGAACGTTAAAGAGAAAGTTATGGTATCTGTTGGTGGGTAGACGGAGTGATGTACTGCTCTGGAACGTGGCAAAGGAACAAAAGTACTCCAGCAAGATTAAAGGATAGTAAAAAGTTGCTAAAGAATTTATTGGAGGGTAAAGATGGAAAATTGCAACCAATGGAACCAACTTAGTAGATAAGTAATTTATGGTTTCCAGATTTACTTTGTGAAGTTCCATTCTAGGAATAGATAATTAAAATACACAATTTCTTTGTCAAACTTCACTATATATTCTCAAATACTCAACTAGTTTTGCCGTGTTAAGGCATTATCAAGAGTCACTTATAAGTGACTCTTGATAATGCCTTAACACGGCGAAACTAGTTGAGTATTTGAGAATATACATATAGTGAAGTTTGACAAAGAAATTGTGTATTTTAGTTATCTATTCTTAGTAAATAAGTAATACAGATAACCAATTTGACTTCAATAAAGGATTAATTGTCATTAAATCGAACATTTGTGAAATTTAGAAAAACAATATGGGATCTCTATAGTTAATTTAGAAGAAATCCATATGAAAAGTTTGTTAATTGAAATTTTTTTAAATACGTGCACTTTCTTTAATTATTTATTTAATTATATATATTTTTTACTAGGGGCTCAGTGGTATGCGTGCTTGACTTCTGAGCTCAAGATCGTGGGTTCGTAACCCGACCGAGGCCCTTAGTTTATTTTATCTAGAAGGTAAAATAAACTTGAGCACGCCATACTTCGGATGGGACGTTAAGCGATGGTCCTGAGTCTGTACGATGTCAGGTACTTGTTAAAGACCCCTACCCTAGGTGAATAAAAAATTTAGGGTTGGCAAAATTTAAGACTCCCACAGTAGAGTCGGGCTCATGTCCAACAGAGTGACGAAAGAGCGCTCTGGTAGTAGGCGATATGACCTCGTAGTTAAAGCCCGGGCATGAGTCATAAAACTTAACTTAACCTATATATTTTACTATCACATTTTTGGCATCCCAATTGTATTTATTGTTTTAAATATTTTGTTCTACTTATTATTTTCTCTTTTATTCTTATTGTCAACCCTTCTACCTATTTATTGTTTTTGTATAGATTGTAGAATAAATGAAAAATTTGTATAGCGGAATTGGCCAAAAGGAATTGGGAACAGAGAAGGGCTAAACTTAAAGACCCCAATAACTGCACATGTAATAAATGTATGAACATGTATGAGGATTCAGAAGTCTTTATGTAACAGATAGATACATGCCACTCTAGTTTTAGTTCTTGCAGTTTTTTTACGTAAATAACATGTGATCGCTCGAATCCACGCCTAATATGTTGGATGGCAAGGGCCAGAGAACTTTTGACTCAGTGTTCTTTGCCCCGTTTGATGACCATGTTAAGCCTTCCTTCCCGTACTAGTTAGACCTAACTCCCAGAGATGGGCTTTGTTCTGAAGTCTCCTAAAAGAGTTACTACTTGGTATTCTTGTAAAACCAGGATCACCGCAAGACGAGAACTAATGGGATGTGGCCTTTAGAACGGTTATTTCAGGTGATTTGGAAGGGATTCTGTACTCCCATGAATCTTACAGGAAAAACCAAGCTCAGACTTATACAGAAGTATACACTGAACATCTATGCAAAGGCAGGTACAAAAAATATTCTTTTGAAGTTCGCGGATATGGGATTTCACCAAAAATGTTCACACCATGAACATCCTTTAATTTAATTTTCCCAAAAATCAACCTATTTTTCACTCAAGTTTTTCACATAATGAAATTTTTGGGTTTTTCGTACTGTGCGAATCACTTCCGGACACTGAGCTTTTATCTATTTGCTCATAAACTACTTATAGATGACATTTCCTATTAGTTAGTTATTATGACTCATGACCGGGCTTTAACTACAAGATCATATCGCCTACTACCAGAGCGCTCTTTCATCACTCTGGTTGACATAAGCCCGACTCTATTATAGGAATCCTAAATATTGCTTACACTAAATATTTATTCACTTAGGATAGGGGTCTTTAACGAGTACCTGACATCGTCCAGGCTTGGGACCATCACTTAACGTTCCATCCGAAGGACAGCGTAGGTACCTTATTTAATTTTACCTTCCAAAGAAACTAACCTAAGGGCCTCGGCCGAGTTAAATTTGCTATTGAAGAAGAAGCTAATTTATATATATATTTATACATATATATATATATATATATATATATATATATATATATATAGAGAGAGAGAGAGAGAGAGAGAGAGGGAGAGAGAGTGTGTGTGTGTGTGTGTGTGTGAAGGCGCCGGTAGCTCAGTGGTATGCGTGCTTGACTTCTGAACTCAAGATCGTGGGTTCAAAACCCGACCGAGGCCATTAGTTTATTTTATCTAGGAGGTAAAATAAACATAAGCACACCGTCCTTCGGATGGGAAGTTAAGCGATGGTCCCAAGCCTGTACGATGTCAGGTACTCTTTGAAGACCCCTGCCCTAGTTGAATAAAAATTTAGAGTAGGCAAAATTTAGGACTCCCACAGTAGAGTCGGGCTCATGTCCACCAGAGTGACGAAAGAGCTCTCCGGTAGTAAGCGATATGACCCCGTAGTTAAAGGCCGGGCATGAGTCATAAAACTTAACCTAACCTATATATATATATACATATAAAATAATTTGCGAGTTACATTTGCCGCGATAATCTGTTATGCTTATATTAGTTATACAGGAGACGTTTTCCCTGAATGAAATATATCTAATCGTAAGTAAATTAATAACAAAAAAAATACGTTAGCACACCGTCCTTCGGATGGGACATTAGCCGATGGTCTCGAGCCTGTGGTGCGATGTCAGACACCTTTTAGGTAACTAAACCTGGGTAATCGAAATTTATGCGATATGACCTCATAGTTAAAGTTCGAGCATGAGTAACAATAACTAACTAACAATGGATACGAATGTTAATCTTTCATCTCGTATTTTCTGTAAAATTTGGTTTAGATATGTACGTTAGTAGGTTCAACGTTTCTGAGGCCATTAATAATGCATCCCTCCCCAGCAAACATTTCGATTCAGGTATTCCCTTTTCGAGGTCTATACAAGCTACGTTAATATTTCATAAAGTTATCAAAGCTTATGTAAATTTAAGTTATTCAGGAGCTCCATACAAACCCTAGCCTCAACTGACCAGTCTGAAATAAAATATTTATTATGTTTTAATTAACGCATTCGCTAGTGGAATTTAATCAACGCTTAATTCAAATAATGTAATCATACAATTACTATTACTTAAATTCATTACTTCACTTCAATTATGACGATTTAAAAACACGTAACATGTAAATAAAAAAGTTCCCCTGATTACTTTTTGACCGTTGGAACTTTGTGATTGCTCAAACTCAGAAACAATTGAAGCCAGAAACTTAAATTTTGAATTGAAGATGTACTTAGATTTTTGCTGAAATCGCACGAAAAATAAGGCAAGGAAAGAGGTATATGATAAAGAAATTGTGTAAGGTAACCTGCGGCGGATAATCACAAAGGGAGCCTTATCTTGCTACTGTACGATAGTAATAGAATTATGTAGGTACCATAATTTATAGTTATGATTATTATTTTATGAAATTTCATATTGAATAAATTACTAAAGGTTTAAAGTAATGTTGTTTAAAATTTCATTTGTGTAAGATAAACACGTTTTTGTGAAGAATCACTTTAAATTTCAATATTATATTTTGTAATTAATTTTTTGGTTGTTAAAGGTTAAATTAGTTCCCAGCGTGAAAATTGCAACCTAGCGGTGGACATTTCTGAAATGCTATCCAATAATAGCTTCCAAATTACCCAACTATTTAATTTCTTACAATTCACAAATCTCTTATCTAAATTATAAAACAAAATTATCTTCATCACATAGCCTTTCTATTCCGTACATATCTTCTTTATTATTATTAATCTACGCCTATCCAAATTAGCCCGCTAGGATCCCCACAGACCTGCATCCATCAGGCATCCATGACCCTCGTCCATTTTTATTCACCTAGGGCAGGGGTCTTTAACGAGCACCTGACATCGTACAGGCTCGGGACGATCTTTTACTTAAGTGTGGCACAAATCAAAACGTTTGGTAAAGAAAATAGGGAAAACTCAGGGAGGAAAACACAAAAATATCCGTTCACGATTTTAAATTATAATCTCTGTTTTTGAGTGTTTATTAATTTATTTTCTATTCAATTCAGTTACTTTGTATTTTTTTTTTTTGTTTTTTATTTTTTCTTTAAGACTTTTTTAAAATTTACTCTTAAGCAGTAGCATTGTTTTTAATTTAACTGATTATTTTTGATTTTTATTTAGTGTATAAGGGTAATGGTTAAGGAACCTTATTGTATAATTGTACCTCTGTAAATGCGACTGTTATAATAAACTCTTCTTCTTCTTTTTCTTCTTAAGAATACTACATGTAAAATTCCGTGACAATCCGACCTTCCGTTAATGAGCTAGCACTATATGCTTAGGGACCTCCCGTTCAAAATTTTGAGACGTACCATAGCTTATTTTTGAATCTGGCTCAAAAAGATGCTACACATGAAGTTTCATTAAAATCCGTCCTGCCATTTAGGCGTGATGTTGGAACAAACAAACCCCATTTCAGCTTTATTAGATAGATAGATAGATCAACTAAATATACAGTTCATAGCAATTTGACCTTATCAGACTTATAATTGAGTGTCCACTGCTTCAACTAGTATTTCAGACATGCTTTTATAATCATAGCACCTTCAGTATTTAAAGCAAGTGAGGAATTTTAGTTAATGTAAGCAGAGAGCGGACTTGAGAGAAGTGAGTGGTATTTCAGTGAGCCATTTCCTTAATATGAACATCTAAATTCATAACTAGATAAGACGAGGAATGTAAATGTAGACTGTAGAATGTTAACTGTAGACGTGCTCCTGGACCGAGGAAGCTCTCATTAATATGCTAAATAGGAGAACTGTAAAAAGAACTCAAGTGCTACCATTCTGTCAAATATTTCCGAAAGAAATGGAAACACTTTAGTAGACTCAGTTTATGAAGAGTCTTGATTGTTTTTCTCTTTTTATTATCATCACTTTTTTACATTTGAGATTGGATATCCTGCCTTAACTTTACATGATTTGATGGAGTTTAGTACTCCGGGTATTTTTTTAATATTCTTCAACCCTTTTATTTTTTCGGAATAAAAAAAAAATCAAATTGTTTCATTTTTAGTCTGATATACATCAAGTGATATGACTCATGCCAGGGCTTTAAAAGATCAAATCGTTTACTATCAGAGCGCTTTTTAATGCTCTGGTGGACATGAGCTACTATAAGAGTCTGAAATTTTGCCTACAAAGGTTTATTCCACCGATACGATGGCATGCTCATGGTTTTTTCACCTACCAAATAAAAAACCTATGTGATGTACACAAAATACATTTAAATTATTAATATTAAAAAATTAATTATATTTATTTTTCTATAAAATCCAAGAAGCAACTGAATTAGTAAATAAATAATATGAATGCATTTTCTTTTAAAACAAATGAGTAGAAAACAAAACACGGCCATCAGCTGTTTTTGAATTAGTGTAGAGGAGTCAATGGTGTGTGGTCTGGGTTGAGATGTGAAGCTGGACAGACAATTGTTGTTTAGGCTTAAGGTGTGATGAACTCAGTAAGTGTGAATTAACAGTAAAATTGATGCGCAAAGAAGGAACTGGTAATTATTTATAATTACAAAATATATATGCCCAAAAATATATAACTTTGATTTGAAGAATGGCCAAAATATTTATATATAAAAAAAAAAAAAAGGATTGAAATAGTTTTAAGAATTTAGTTTGTACGATTTTCTTTTGATTTTTGTTTCAATGTTTATTTTTTATTTTATTATATAGATGTAAGAAAATAAACCCAATTATTTGTTCTCATAAATTCTATGCTATTCACTTTCCTTGTTAACCCAATGAAAGTAAGATAATTTGAAAACCTTGGATTGAATTTAATATTATTGAAAAAAAAATAAAAAATGGCATCTCTTTAGAAATCCAAATGAAAAGTTTGTTAATTGAATTTTTTTTTAATTATGTCCACTTTCTTCAAAATTGCAAGTCTTGAACTTTTGATATTTTTTTTAGGACCCTTTCTGAAACCTACTGTAGAAATCAAAATCTAGTAAAAGACCAGTTATAAAATTTCTACAGAAAATGTGATAATTATAATTGATTTTTATTATTAATTTTATTAATTCAATTATTATTTATATATTTATCATTTTTTTAACTACATAATTTTTTTTATGACACCTAGGAGCCTCGGCCATTCTCTTCCAGCAACTTTTGGGGTAAGTGATTAGCGAACCAAATGGATTTTCCTATACTTTTGTGGCCCCGAACAACGCCGGGCGGTTACTACCGCTAGTTCCAATATAATTTCTTGCCACAATTCAACCCACTTTTTTTCTTTTTTTTTTTTTTTTTTTCTTCTGTGGTCCCAATGATCAATATCTGAATAATTCCTCCGAGTAAAAAAATTGAAGTCTGGAAAAGCTGTCAGGAGCAAGTGGCTCTGCCTAATAATTAAATGTCTGTCTAAATGTCACTCACTTTCATTTCCACTGTCCAATTTTCACTTCTTCCTTTTTTTTTCTTGTTTCATAAAAAGAGCCAATTTCTAAAAGGCTTGACAAATTAGATAACTCATTTTCTTTTTTGTTGTTGCTATTTTTATTTTTCCACAGGGAAAGTTACGTACTCATAAAATAATTCGATGTTGGCTTTTTCGATGAAATTGGAAAATAATTTCTCGAAAATGTCAAAATCATAAACGTTTATGGCACCGTAATTAGGTGTCATTAATAAATGTTGACCATAAATGAAGTTAGTTGTTATGACTCATGCCCGGGCTTTAACTACGAGGTCATACCGCCTACTATCGGAGCGCTATTTCGTCGCTCTGTTGGACATGAGCCCGACTCTACTGTAGGAGTCCTAAATTTTGCCTACCCTAAATTTTTATTCACCTAGGGTACGGGGGTCGTTATCGAGTACCTGACATTGTACAGGCTCGTGACCATCACTTAATGTCCCATCCAAAAGCCGGCATAGTTGAGTTTATTTTACCTCCCAGATAAAATAAACTAAGGGCCTCGACCGGGTTTCGAACCCACGATCTTGAGCTCAGTAAGCAAGCACGCAAACCACTGAGAAGTCGCCCTCAGTTTACATCACTATTATTAGTGTTGTTTTTTTAAATACATATTTTTATATTTATAGAAAAGAAAAGTAATATATATATATAATAACAAAAAAGTAATATGTTAACTAAAGTTAGTTAGTTATAAAGTTAGTTAGTCACCCTGGTGGACATGAGCCCGACTCTACCGTGGGAGTCCTAAATTTTCCCGACCCTAAATTTTAATTCACCAAGGGCAGGGATCTTTAACGAGTACCTGACATCGCACAGGCTCGGGACCATCGCTTAACGTCCCATCCGAAGGACGGCCTGCTTAAGTTTATTTTACCTTCCAGATAAAATAATCTAAAAGTACTCACCTGACATCGCACAGGATCGGAACCATCGTTTAACGTCCCATCCGAAGGACGACTTGCTCAGTATTTTTTCAGCTCCCTAAGGGCCTCAGCCGGGTTTCGAACCCCGATCTTGAGGTCACTGAGCAAGCACACCCTCTAAATTAACGGCGCCCTCAGAAAACACAAGTGAATAATTTCTTCAATTATGTTTATTCATAAATTGAATGGCAAAAATATTTCATATGCTATAAAGAGCAAAATATTATTATTTTTTTTTTTTGTTCTTGCTTTGTTTTAATTATTTGTTTTATTTAAATTAATAATGATTTAAGATGACAAGTTTATTTTATAAATTATAATTTGATAACGTTGACTCAATTAATGTTGGAAGTTGTGATTGGTCATCTTATTTCTTACAAAATTTACATCATTAGAATAGAAATACGAATTTCATTGGTAGGCATACTTTGGTGACTATAATTAACTGTTCAGTATTAATATAATATTTATTATATAGTAATATAATATTAATTATATAATAATATAAATTGAAACATATTCAGTCATTCGATTTACTGATTTGGTGGCAGATGCATCTTCAAATCTTCCTGAAGCAATTTCCATAGAATACTGATATATCTGGGCCGTCAGACGTCCTTCAGGTTAGGAAGCCGGTAGAAAAGCGTTACGAAACGGGAATGGCAACGAAAGATTCACTCTCCCCTCCTCGACTCCACCGACCGGTATTAGGAAGGGAGGAAGGTTTGGGAGGGGGCGACAGGAGGGGAGGGTATGAATGAATCTTGGTATCGATAAATATGACTCAATCATTTTTTTATTACCATAAATTTTTCTTGCTATTTATATTATTTATAATTACAATTTATTTTATATTAACAAATTACAACAATAAATAATAAACTACATGTGGAATATCATTAGAATCCGAACAATCAAAGTATTAGTGATCTTATATGTAGATCCCGCCCACAAACCCTCTTCACGTCAACTTTTCAGATGCCACATGGCTTATGTATGAAGATGGTTTATAAGGATGCTACATGTGAAATATCATCACTGTATGTGTATTTTACGTGTTGACCCCGTCCAAAACCCCTCTTCACGTTCAAACTTTTCAGATGCCACATGGCTTATGTATGAAGATGGTTTATAAGGATGATACATGTGAAATTTCATCACTGTATTTGTATTTTACGTGTAGATCCCGCCCACAAACCCTCTTCACGTTCAAACTTTTCAGATGCCACTTGGCTTATGTATGAAGAGGGCTTATAAGGATGCTACATGTGTAATTTCATCACTGTATGTTTATTTTACGTGTAGACCCCGTCCAAAAACCTCTTTACGTTCAAACTTTTCAGATATTACATGACTCCGCGCGACGTGGGGCCTCGACTATTCCGCGTGTAGGACCATCTACACAGGGGTATTCGTGGCTGTAGCAAGGTACGCTGCTGCAGGTTGGTGGCATCGCCCCACGAATCGGCAGCGCACGATTCTGACGCAAGCCCAGAGAGCAGCCCTTTTAAGAGTTACAAGGGCTTATCGTACTGTCTCTACGGCTGCGCTACAGGTACTAGCGGGAGCCGCCCCCCATTGACTTGATCTTGGATGGGGCTGTCGCTTCGTATTTCTGTAGACGCAACATGCCCTTAAGAGCAGATATTGATGAGCCCTTACGTCTAGCCCTAGAGGAAGAGATGCGCGGACAGTCCAGACCAGTGCGCTGCAAGGACATCGTCCAGAATTGGATTGTGGAAAAATGGCAACAACGTTGGTCACGATGCCCGGATGGCCGAACGACGTACGCATACTTCCCGGACGTCCGGGTACGCCTTGACTCAACATGGGTACAGCCTAATCACTGGACGTCTCAAATATTATCAGGTCATGGTGATTTCAACTCCAAGCTGTTCTTCTTTCACAGGAAGAACACCCCGAACTGTTCGTGCGGCGGTATCGAGACTGCAGAACATGTGGTCCTCGAATGCCCGCTGTACGACCAAGCTAGGGTGGAGTTGATTCATGTGACAAGATCGTATTTGGGACTAGATCTACGGCAGATGGTGACGGAAACTGACTACCCGATGTTCTGCCGATTCGTCGGCTCCTGGCGGGAGCAGAAACAGGCAATGTAATGATCCCGAGCTTTGCCTAAACGTAGACTGGGTAATGTTGCTGCAACGCAAGGCGCACCCTCTTTTAAAACTAATAAAAAAAAAAAAAAAAAAAGATATTACATGACTTATTTATGTAAAGAGATTATAAGAATGATACATGTGCAATATCACTAGAATCCAAAACAATCGTTAAATCGCTAGCTTAATGTATAAACTGTGAATTTACGTTGAGCCGTTTTTGCGTGATGCCGAGTAAATTTCCAAACGTATTTAGTAGTTAATAGGTATATACATATATTTATATATGTAAGTAGAATTTATCAAATTCGGTGGTAAATAGAGGATGGGGTGAGTGGGAGGGATGTGGCGGTTGGTGCTAACCAAATTTGCAACCTAAAGGGATGGGGGGTGGGGGTGGCTGATTTGAATATCAAGGGAGAGAGAGTTGATGTCGAAACCAGGCGGTCCTCTGACAGCCTTCTAAACAAAACTCAAGCATCATCTCCTTCACCATCCATCAAAACGTATAACAGTATCAAAATATCATATCTACCAGTAAAGATGTACCAGATTACACTTGAATTTGAATTTCATGAAAATCGTCCTAAAAAATCAAATTTCAAAATTGAATTACAAATTGTTGGACAATGAAACCTCTCCCAACTCCCAGATAACGGACCGGCATTTTAATGGGGATTTAGTGTATTGATTTCAGTATAAAACTCACAAAAATAAACTATATTGTTGTTTTTTGAATGTAGCTCCGTCATCATCAATTATAAATATGAAATTTTGTGTAAATGCATTCATTAGACCAAAGTAATTAGAATTTTTGAGTTAGGCCTCCCCCCTAATCCCTCCGTTAATTTGGCTGATTTGAAAATCGATAGATGTCGTCCTCATCGGGTACTGGTTACACGTATAAAATTTCGTGTCGATACCTTCATTTCATCGGGAGTTATCGTGTTCAAAGCCCCCCTTTTTTTTATACACAATCGGAAAACATGAAATTTCGTTGAAAACTCAGCATAAAATTTCTGACCAATTACATAACTTCCCCTATACATCGAAGTGCAGGGGAATTAAAAAGTCCGCTCAAAACATTTCTAAAAATTAAGGGTAATTTAGAAGTGATCACAATTTGTGTGTCACCCTATATATTTAGTCCATACATCCCTTATATTTAGTACAAATACATATAATTTCCACATCCATGGTCTGAGTTTCCCCAACTTGTCCCAGGAAATGTAGCCTGGCTATTGATTTTAATGTCATCAAGGGGTGAGAACGGGGTGTGAACCCAATAAATCTTTCAGTTCCATGACAAATGAAACTTTTTTTTTCCTCTTTCCTGATTGGGTTTTGAATTTTTTTGTGAATTACTTTATTTATTTATTCTCATGTGAAAGCTATTATTGAATTGTACTGGGTTTTTCCATTATAATTTTCTTTTTGATATGGCCCATCGACCGCCTGGGTTATTAGCGCTGATTTCTGTCCCCATCCATGAAATTTAAATTGTAAAAGTTTTCAGATGGTTTTATTTATTTATAGTTTACTTTATTATAAAAATTTTTAAATTTTATTTACTAAAATATTTTAATTAGATTAATTTCTAAAATGTTTATTTATTTTTTATTTTGTCAGATATGGTTATTTCAAACTCTTTATTTGTAATGTATGTACAGGGTGAACCGCTCATAGATGCAAAAAAACATATACCTGAACCTACATCGAAAGTGGAGTAAAACGCCACCAACCGCACCTTTCTATCTCAATTCGTTCTCGAGATATGATTTTTTAAAGGGTTGTTCGAGAAAATCACGTTTCTCATAATAAAAACTCAATTTTTTCCACTTTCACTCATTTTTTCTCAACTTTTGGCAGATTTTTCAAAATCGGCGTTAAATTTTCTGTAAGAAAAACGCACGTTCAATGTGAAAAGTATCATAATTCGGACCGCAATAGCAGCTCGAAACGTTAAATGTCAAAAAATTATGTGTATGAAACAATTTGGAGGATCACTGCTCTTCTAAAAAAAATGTTTTTTTATTATGAGAAACGTGATTTTCTCGAACAACCTTTAAAAAATCATTTCTTGAGAACGAATTGAGATAGAAAGGTGCGGTTGGCGGCATTTTACTCCACTTTCGATGTAGGTTCATGTATATGTTTTTTTGCATCTACGAGCGGTTCACTCTGTATATTTTTTTGAATCTTTGTTGCCTTTATATTTTATGATTGTTACCAATTGAACCTGTTTTTTGTTGCTTAAGGATGGTTTCTTTTGTAGACTGCGTGATGATGACGGGAACCTCAAAAGCCGGCTAGCTAATACAAATAAAAATCTGTGTCAATCACTTCCCACTACATCAGCCATCTTCATATTCAGGTTTATCTATCGTTCCTGATCCGTTTCGCTCTTGCTTCAATATCTAGCAATTCTTCACCTTCTACTCCATTTCACTTTCCCGACTGTACGAAGAATAACAAAAAATGTAATAACTGTCACATAAAATTGTATATTCAATTCAAAACATCAAAAGGACGACCCCATTGATGTCAAATCGGCCAAAGAGAAAGAAAAAGAGAGGATCAGAGGAGACGGTCCAGATGCCAATACATTAATAACTGCTGACGTAATTAATGTATCAATAATATGAAGATGGCTGATGTAGTGAGAAGTGATTATTACACAGGTTGTAAAATAAAATATAGTATGACCTCTCAGATTTTTATTTGTATTCGCTAGCCGGCTTTAGAGGTTGCCCTCATCATCAGGATTCTGATAAAATAAATTTTGAAATTAACATAATTAGAAAAAAAATCTAAAAAACTTTTTTTTAATTAAAAATGTTTTAATTTTTTTTTTAATTTTATTTACTAAAATATTTTAATTATTTTTTATCAGATTGCCTGATGATGAGGGCAACCTCGAAAGCCTGCTAGCAAATAAAAATAAAAATTTGTGAGAGGTCAGACTATATCTTATTTTACAACCTGTATAATTAAGGTATCAACATGAAATTTAGAATACGGATTCAAAAGTCAACTATTGATTTTTAATCGAAACAATATATTGGTTTTAGAGGGAGAGCGAACACTTAATTGATTAATTCGTACTGGGGAAGTAGATTGCTTGTAATTCACAATTCATTTGTTTTCTTTCGATATCGCGCATCGACTGCTCGGGTCATCACTAACATGTAGAACACACTTGACAGGCCTTATACTAGACATCCCACAATTCAGGAATGGTACAATATAACGACGTTCATTGTTTTGCAGGGAGCTAGTGAAAAATTTAAAAAGGTCAAGTTTTTAGAAAATTTTATCATCTACATTTTATGTCAGATATATTTTTATTGTATCTTATACCGTTTTCGACTTATAACCAAAAATGTTTAAAATAATCTAAAACACTAAAAAAAAAATTGTTTTATCTTTATATATGAATTGGTTATCGTTGAGATAGATTATTGATTCCAAAGGTCCACCATTCCATTAAAGTGGAGAGGAAGAATTACTGGGATTGGCTGGTCTTCTTTGAAACCCGGAGATAATTATTGGCTCGGAGATCTGATTGGTTGATTGCAAGAGCCAATCAAGTCACGGGAATCCTTTTCTCTCTTTTTCCACCCAATTCAAGCCACCCGTTTGATTAGACTTCGACCCTTTTGAAAATTCGACAGTGGAAAATGCTATACCAAGATCAAATAGATAAAGTAATGTATCATTTCGTTGCTAATCAATAGAACCCTCCAAGACGGCTAAGAAGGTCGTGGCATAGAGACCATAGGCATTGGCGTAGAAGGCGGTCAACACGATCGAGATAATAAAACAATAGTTAACATTTCGCAAACTCATTTTTAGTTTTAAACTTAATAATTAACAATCAGATACAACATATGTTCCAAAGATTTTGACAAGAGTAGATTCAAATATTATATTATTAGAGGGCGCCGGTAGCTCAGTGGTATGCGTGCTTGACTTCTGAGCTCAAGGTCGTTGGTTCGTAACCCGACCGAGGCCCTTAGTTTATTTTATCTGGGAGGTAAAATAAACTTAAGCACGCCGTCCTTCGGATGGGACGTTAAGTGATGGTCCCGAGCCTGTACGATGTCAGGTACTCGTTAAAGACCCCTACCCTAGATGAATAAAAATTTAGGGTAGGCAAAATTTAGGACTACCACAGTAGAGTCGGGCTCATGTCCACCAGAGTGACGAAAGAGCGCTCTGGTAGTAGGCGATATGACCTCGTTGTTAAAGCCCAGGCATGAGTCATAAAAACCTAACCTAAATATTATATTCTTGTGAAAAAAAAAAAAATAAATAAAAATAATAATAATATTAATAAAAAAAAGGGACAGAACAAACTGAATTCGCAGTTGTCGTTTGTGAAGTTGTGAAGTTCACATTTGTTCCTGGGGATTACAACGTGAGTTCGTTCCATCTACCCTAATTAGATTACCTACGTTTACTATTTATTTCTGTGCCCCCCCCCCCCCCCTCATTATTAGCAGTTTGTAAATATTTTACGCCTTCTTTTTACACAGTTATCTAATGTTAAGGAAAATGGATTAACTTCACCGACCTCTACAAAAAGTTATTATTATGACATCATCAACGGCCAACAGCACCACGAACACCTTTGCAAGTATCACCAAATCAACACCACCCAAATCATCACCACCATATCCAAGTAAAGAGCAAGAGGTATCCTATTTCCATCAGTCGATGGAGTGCCCATCATCAAGTACATAATGGGCGTAGGGGACCTTATCGGCCCAAATAAAATTATATTTACGTCACGCATATCCAACAATAGAATTGCTGTATTCCTCTCCAATAAAGCAACTGTAGAAAAATTTGTAATTGATCACAAAGGTATCACTAGTCATGACAGATTTATCCCCGCTTTTTTTTTTTTTCTTTCTTAGTTTTTATTTAACGTCGCATCGACTGCAGGACCAATAGTCGTCGCTAATGGCCCTGCAGTCAATGCGACGTTAAATAAAAACTAAGAAAAAAAAAAAGAAAAAAAAAAAAATCAGATACAAAACAGAAAATATTAGTATGTTTTAACAAAATAATCAACACAAATTTAAATCAACAATTAAAATTTTCATCAGTCTAGTCATCCAGTCTTATACAATAAGTATACTTCCATCTCTATGTGCAGCAGTGACACATGATAGAATCGATCCTGAAGCATTGTGCTTCTAAGCCACGTTTTTATCCGTCTCATGGCATAGAAACTTCTTTCAAAACTAACTGAACTTTTTTTTTTTTTTGACGCCATTGCAGACACCATTTAGCCATCTATTAGCTAATATTTAGTTATTTTTACGACATCTATGGCCCCGGGAGGGAGTTCTATCTACGAAATAAAACTCACTCCCGGGCGGGATTCGAACCCGCAAACCATGGTGAGACCATGCGACTAAAGCCCTACGCTCTAGCCCGCACGGCCACCATGGCTCCCTAAACTGAACTTACTGAGCGCTATTGTAACTTGTACAAATAAGGGCAATAATTCTTTTTGATATGTTTTTATACATTTTCCGCATTTATATCACTATTTTTGGATTGAAGCATGTTTTTCATTACTAAAGCTGAAACATCAATTTTGAAGAAATTTTTGCGTAATTTGAATCCGAATAACTTTTGACTGCAAACTGAAGCTTTCTGTATCCTTGTCTTGACTGTAATGTTTGTCTGTGGTGGAGTTGTCGTTATATATTATAATTTTTTTAATTAGGTACGTTCTGGGGGGGGAGGGCCGTGCCCATCCCTGCCCCCTTCTAGCTACGCCAACGACCATAGGAAAAGTCTATCAAAATATTTACTTGATGCCCTTTAAGCAATTGTTGCAGCAGCATAAGTTGCAAAATAAAATGGCGTTGGTGAATATTCCTCCTCCTCGAATTAAACTATTTATTTTTGGCTCTCCTTCAAAAACTAATCGACCGTTTCGACAAAAAACACAATTATTGTGTGTCGGTACATTTATTATATCGGCAGTTATTAGGATTTTTACGTCGAGATCTTCACATCTAAACCTTCCCTTCCTTTTAGCCGATTTCAAGCAACATTAATAGGTGCCGTTCTTATGGGGTTATGCATTTAAATATGAAATTTCATGTCGATACATTCATTAATTCGGCAGTTATTCGGTTTTTTTTGTTATGCCTCCTCCTCTGAATGCCCACTTCTCTTCAGCCAATTCCCTTTGGCAGATTTGGCTGAAAATTAGTAAGTGCTGTTCTAATAGGATTCTCATAAAAAATGTCATTTACCAAAATATTCATTCTATCGGGAGCTATCTCGTGTTCACGGAGTGGAATACTGAATAGTAAAATGACAAATGGCTGCCTAGCGATACTACACCGATTGAATTGGCTATTAATAGAGTGGGGGTATGTGAGATCTCATTTCTCCACAAACTTAGTTGAGTAATAGATACAATTTATCGTCGTCTAAAGCAAGGATACAAACTTTATTAAGCACCTATAATCCAATTAAGGCTTGTCAAATATGTCTGTCATCAGCGTTGACAGAATCTCATAATCTATTCAGGGTTTGCCAAAATGAAGTAGTTCCCTCTTGCAGAATAGTATGTTAGCTCCAGGTTGGCAGGTAGGCCGAGGAAGGCTCATGGTTTCAATTCAGGGCCTCCCCAGGATGGAGACGCAGCTTCTACTGAATGGTTGTCTGATTGCGGTCTCAGACCCCAATAGAGCCCCCCCCTTTCAAGGATTTATAGCAGTTATTCGGTTTCTCCCCCTTTATTCATCCCCTCCTCCAAATAAATTTGGGGCTTCTTCCTTGTTTCCTTTTTTCAGACTGGGAAAATATTGCTTTTCGATTACTCCACTTATTTTTTAGGGACTATGTTGGTCGAAGATCGTAAAGTAAAGCCACTGTGTCGAGCGTTCCATATGAAAAAATGTCGCCAGTGAATCACAGGCTACGTACCTCCCCAGCATGGATTCTCTAAAGCCAATCGACCGTTTGTGCTAAAACTCAATATTTTCCTTACATAGTGGATTCTGAATCCTCATGCACAATGTTTCTATTTGTATATTGAGCCCCCACCTCTTGTCCCCGTTTCACTTCGCCGAAAATTATTAAGTGCAATCCTTATAGGGTTTTGAATTTAAATATAAAATTGCATATCGATACATTCATTACAACGGCAGTTATTAGAGTTTTTGTGTTGTCTCCCCCCATTCCCTCCCTTCACATCGTCCAATTCGGCTGAAAATCATTTCGTGTTGTCCTTAGAAAACCTTGAATTCACGTGTGAAATTTTCTGAAAAAACATAAGGACCGATTTTATATGAAATATGACTTTTCGCAGGTCGCCCGGTTTGCGAGATAAATGCTAAAAACCGTCTTGAAATGTCGTTTTGAAACTCATTTTTTAGTCGTTTCGATTAAAGCGAAACAGATTAGTCATAGCGAAACAATCTAAACAATTCTCACCAACAATGTTCCTTATTCAATTTCCAATCGGTATAGTGACCTCAGTTTTGATAATTAGACTAAAGTTTCTCAAATAATGCAAAATATTGTAGTTCTTTTTCTAAAAGGCTAACAATAGAATATAGGTTTAGGTTAGGTTTTAGGTTTTATGACTCAAGCCTTAAGGCTAGTTAACTACGAGGTCATATCGCCTACTACCAGAATCACTCTGGTGGACATCAAAAGGGCTAGGGTCTTTAACAAGTATCTGACATCGTATAGGCTTGGGACCATCGCATAACGTCCCATCCGAAGGACGGCGTGCTTAAGCTTATTTTATCTCTCATATAAAATAAATTAAGGGGTCGGGTTTCAAACTCAAGTTCTTGAACTCAGAGGGCAAGCACGCATACCACTGAGCTACCGGCGCCCTCAATAAAATATATATGACGTGGAAATTACTGACTTTCTTAAACCAACCACGCTTTTACAGATCACTTTATCTTCCCCTCCTCTTTAACAAATCATTACTGGCATTACTGGTGGGTATGAGGTCACTCTAAATATTACTCTGTTCAATGAAACATAGAATACCGCTCACGCTAACGCAGCTCTTTCATATACTCCAGTAAAGCCAGTATGAAATGAATTTGTGAGGGGGAGAGAATGTGATCTGTAAAAGTGTGATTGGTATAAGAACGTCATATCATTTTTTTTTTCTCTTTTCAAAATTTGATATTAAGAATAATGTCTCAGAATTTAATAAAAATGTAATTTAACTCTCTGAGGGGAATATTAACAGTTCAATCTAGAGAGAAGAAAAAATTAAATAAAGAAAACAATTTAAAAAGTAGGCTTGAATACTAATATGGATGGGAACTGACAGATGGCATTTTCATTGTTTTAACATCATTTGGCAAAAAAAAACAAAGAGGAAAGGCGAATAAGTAAATTTTAAAAATATCTCCGCCAAGTAAATCTCCCAAATTGTGGAATGTCGCTTGTAGCATGAACCAGGTTTACTATAAGGCGTATTGGTTTAGGCAACAATAGTTTCAGCTTAAGTTTTCGCTCTCCCTCCAAAATCGATTGGACTAAAAATCAATAGTTGATGCATATTAGGGACTTCTAAATCGTCATATTCAACTTTGTGTTGATGCATATTACATTGGCAGTTATTAGAGTTTTTGTTTTAAGTCCCTCTCTAATCCTCCTATTCCCTTCAGTTGATTTGGCTGAAAATTAATAGGTGTTGTCCTTATGGGATTCTGGATGCACATAGAAGATACAACCATTCTTTTGTGTTTAAAAAGACAGGAAATTTCTTTTTTTTTAATTTATAACAAGGAAATATGAGCAGAGTAACAATAAACACAGCTTGACACTCATTCTTAGGCAATTGACCATCCAGATAATCCCCCCCGAAGACTGAGGCGGATCTGGCCGAGAGACCTGCTACTGTAGCAAAAATATTTAGGGAGTGTCTTGATGACCAGCTTCTCCCCTCGCGTAATCCTCTTTCCTGCAACTCTCCTTTCCTTCTTGGCCTGCCTCCACTGCTGGACAGTGATTGGCGGGGCGAGAAGGCAGGGGGGATCACTCGAGCCCCGCGGCCTCCCCTGCCCCCATTAAGTTGGAGGGATGGGGATGGCTGAGAACCGGGGGTGTTTCGAGGGGTTTCGAGTTGAAGGGCTTTCATGTTCATTTTATTTTATCTTTATTATTATTTTATTTTTATGTTTATGTTTATTATTATTTAAATTTAATATTTTCTTCTTGTTTTGTACATATTATATTATTTGCATTTCTTTTTTTTTTCTTTTTTTCTCTACTATTATTTTGTACATAATCATATTCTTTCGATGTACGTATATGTATATATATATATTTTTTTTAATCTCTTTCTTTTAATGTATATTTTTATGTTTTGTCATTCATCAAATTTACATGGTTTATACCAAATGTAAATATTCGAAATAAAGAATTTAAAAAAGATTCTTAGGCAGGAGGCCAACTACGATTCAATAGTCGTGGAGTGCGGGCAGGCAAGGACTGTACCGACATAGCTTCCACCAGTGTGTTCGATTGTGTCGTGTTCTTGGCTAACTTCATGCGAGAATGATATGTTCAGGTCATGTTTGAAACGTAGTATGGGCACTGTTTAACTGTTAGGAGGCTAGCTGAACCCCAGAGCTGAACGCCTTATGCCCAGATACGTCTTGTAGACACTCAGTTTGAGGTTAAAGCGAAGTTGAGATAATTTGTGATCGATTTGGACGTCTCCTTCACTGAAACATTAGAAGCTAGAATCGCTATTTCATCAGCATAGGTGGATGTTGGAATGCTGGATGTGCTTGCGATATAGAGGAACAACCCAGAATGCTCCCCTGTGGGATCTTATAAGATAAACGTCTGAGTGGACACTGCAATGTCTGACCTGAAAAAAGCAATCGGAGGAGACGATAGTATCCGTCAGGGATCGCTTATAGTGAGCCTGTTTGGAGGTCTTTAGGACATCGCCAGTTCGAATCTAGTCAAGACAGTTTTGAATTTAAAAATGAAATTCCGAGTAAATACATGCTACAACGGAAGTTTTTGTGTTAACCCCATTCCCTTTGGACAATTTTGCTGAAAATAAATGTTAAAGGGTCTGGATACACATATAAAATTCCATGTTGATGCATTCATTCTGTGGGACTTAAGGTGTTCACAGACACACAGATAGACATTTTTGGAAAGCAGAAGGCCGGAAAATATGGAATTGCTTTGAAAATTCAGCATCAAATTTCTGACCAATTGGAATACTTCGTATAGCTGAGGAAGTAATTATGAGATTTATCCTTCTTTTCTGTGCGTTACAGAATCTTGTTACTTTCTGTACATGACTTTTTATTTATTGTATTCAATTAACAGGAACAGTAACATATGAAAATAATAACCGGTTGTAATAACAGGTAGGGAAGGGGTGATAATAAAGTTGAGTAATAACACATAAGGGGGTGTTGAAGGGAGGAACGAGGGGGGAATATAACACATATATCTGAGAGGTAAGGGGGTTGGGGAGTGTCAAAACCGAGATCTGGGCAGATATATCACACCTTGGGTGATATCACACCAACACTACACATTACCTTAGCTTAAAGGAACAGTTTCTATACTCTGTCCAGTGCATAGGGCCCCGCCCAGTTTAGCAATAGCCAATTAAATTGCGGGGCAAACATTTCTCATTTCAATATTTATTAACTAGTTAATTATTGTGACTCATGCCCGAGCTTTAATTACGGGGTCATATCGCCTACTATCAGAGGGCTCTTTCGTCACTCTGGTGGTCATGAGCCCGACTCAATCAAAATTTTGTCTATCCTAGATTTTTATTTACCTAGAGTAAGGGGGTCTTTTACCGGACATCGCACAAGCTCAGGATCATCGCTCAATGCCCCACCCGATGGACGGCTCGCCCCAGTTTTTACTACTTCTACCTCTGAGCTAGGCCCTTCTAGACGGCGTGGGCTCTTCTAGAGAGTAAAGCCCCATCTAAAGCGCGGCCCTTCTAAAGAACGAGGGCACTCAAGAGAGAAATGCCCCTTCTAGAGTGCGGAGCCTCTCTAGGGCGTTGGAGTTCTTCTGTGTACGGGAAACCCGACTTGTGCGACCTCAAAACATCCAGATATGAATAACCAAATGCCGTTTACTCGACAGTAAACCCAGACGAAGCCACAAGGTTAAATCCAGACTCTCAACCACTGCTCCTTACCTAAGGTAAGGATCCCAGATGCGTATTATCCTAGTGGTCTCCTGTTGCCCAAAGGACTTCATGACAACCCGAGCTCCACTTGTATGCAAATCCACAATACCCAGACATTCCGTGCCCTGTTTCCTGAAGAGCAGAGACCCTGACCGAGCTTTAACTGCCACATCAGGAGCTCAGTTTCAAATTGAACTTCCTCGCCAGATTTTATACAGCTTCCATTCACTTATGCAAATTACCAAGGGTTTAGTACAATGGATGTGGCCAGCAGATGTCGGAGAGACCTTGGAAGGAAGAATGATTAGATTGCAAGAAGATGGTATAAACAGAATAGAAGGACTGATTCCAGAAAATCTTTCTTGGCATAACAAAAACTCTTTCGGGAGAACGATATTATTTTTTCGAGGATACCGGGAGTTCATGACAAGAACAATTTTTTTCAAGATTTTAAAAACAATGCAGCTTGATTTCACAGGTTATAAAATAAAATATAGTCTGACCTCTCACATATATTACTTATATTTGCTATCCGGCTTTCGAGGTTGCCTTCATCATCAGGCAGTCTACAAAAAAACCATCATTAAGCAACAAAGAAACGGTTATAGTTAAATAAATATAAGTACAATAAATTAATAAAATGTCCCCTCTCTAGAGTTGAGGAGAGGTGACTCTCCCTCCCTCCTTTCCAATTTAATTTCTATACTTTCTAAGAAATCCGTCTTTCTACTTTTTTGGAAATGGTATAGCAACGAGCTGAGCCGGCCTCCTGTCCTGTGTTTTGGAGGTGTTGGAAGAATTCAGAGTCGCCCCTCCTCAAATGTTCCTCCACTCTAGTCCTCAGCTTGCGGCCTGTCTGCCCAAGATAAAAACATTCTCAATCTCTACAGTTAATCCTATACACGCCGGATTTGTCAGGGAGGTCCACACGATCTTTGGTTTTTGAGAGCATCCCCTTAAGGGAAGTCCTCCTTTTGAAACCCACATTCACATTATCTCTATTTATTATCCCAGATAATTTCTCAGAGAGTCTGGGGAGGTATGGCAGAACACACCACCCACCCCCGTCATCCCTCTGTTTAGTTTGGCTACACCCTCTACACCCACCTACACTGAAGTTAGGATGTCCGAAAAAAAAAAAAAACTTTTGGGGCCACTCTAGAATGAATTATGGCAAGCTAATTTGCTTATATTGTGTATTCAACGCCTGCCTTCGTCACGGCTACTTCCCTGCAGATTGGAAAAATGCATTGGTAACTTTTCACAAGCAAAAAGAAGAGAGGATCCAAGCAGCTACAGACCAGACCGATAAGTCTCCTGAATAACCTGTGGAATATCAATCAAGCGGTTTTGGAGAAACAGCGAAACTATAATTGATTAATTCGTTCTGGGGAAGTACAAAGCCGGTATTAACTAATAGATATGCAAGCATTTGATATATTTATTTATGTTTTAGCCTGATGATGCAGAAAAAATGAAGCCGGTTATAAAATAAAACATTTTTGGACAAGAAAACAATCACTTTTATTCACCTTACAAAAAATATCATTGTCAAATGTACTGTCAAAGGCGTAGAAATCGCATGAGAGATAGTCATTTAACCGGGCAATACCAGGTAATACTGCTAGTTATATATAAAACATAACTTCAGATATTAGAACACTAATTATGGTTCCCCACTGAAAGTAAATACATAAAAAAAGCAATTGAGGGTGCTGATAAGTTTATTTTATCTGGGAGATAAAATAAACGTTAAGCGATGGTCCCGAGCCAGTACGATCTCAGGTACTTCAGAAAGACCCCTACCAGGTGAATAAGAATTTAGGTTAGGCATAATTTAGGACCCCCATAGTAGAGTCGGGATCATGTTCACCAGACTGACGAAAGACACTCTGGTAGTAGGCGAACCTTATAGTTAAAGCCCGGGCTTGAGTCATAATAAATAACTAACTCTTATTAAACTTGTTAGCCATAAAAATAAACAGTATTGAAGTAATTTGAGACAATTACTAAAGCACAATAAACATTCACTCTCCAGTTTTTGAGTTTCTTGAGGAGACTCTTCCGGAGTTAGTGCTTTAGCAAGAGTGTCTTTATAGCGTCTCTTTATTGTTATGACTATATTGGGCAGGACGTTCATGAAATGAATTCAGGAGAGGTCATGAAAGAAATGTCATGGAACAGGAGAAGTCATGAAAGAAATGTCATGGAACTTGTGCTCCAAGGAAATGTAATGGCAAATCAAGCGTGCCTTTATTTTATTGAATACATTTAAACCTTTCATGCTTTTTAAAGCCTCTATAAAGCCTCCATTTGGCTTCGAAATTTCAGATCTTCGGTGGAGCTTTAAACATCCTAACGACCGATTATTTTGAAAATATTCCATTTTTTTTTAAAGGGTTTTTATATTAAAAACGGTCTAAAAAACCCTTGGTTTGGGTGTGTTAGCGCAACATTTAATTAATTTTTGATTTTTTGTAGAGGTATTCTTTTTTTAAGTTTTCTTTCATTAATTATTCTAATAATTATTAATATTATTATCATAATAACTATGGTCAATATTACTTATGTAATTTATTCTTATGTTTATATTACATATACTGATCATATTAACAATTTGTGGGAGGAGCCTATGAATGTGGGGGAGTGGGGAATAGTTCGTTTTATGACCGCTGGTCAGTGTTGGACAGATAGTCTTCCATGGTACATTGCCTGTTGACATCAGGGCACTCCTCAAGGCCAACAACCCGCCAACTTCTCTCGTCAACCCGGATCGCCTTTCTGTGGACCTCTGAAGTCTGGTGCCTTGCTCATTTGGTGTGACGGCGTTTGGAGATCAGTTCATCAGCCCATCTTCCACATTCACCCCTCCACATCAGGAGAGTTAACTTTGTTTATTTTTGTTTTTCCTTTTAACTACGCCGACTGGCCCTTGTATTTGAAATGAAATATAATTATATTATTTTTCAAAATCTAGTCTATGTTATTTATTAACAGGGTGAGCACTGGTTTGCTGCGCTTTAAATAAATCCGTTCGCTTTTTCGTCACTGTTTCATGATATTATTAGAGTATGAAATGTTATTTATTAAATTTATGCAGTATAGGAGAAGATACGTGATCGGTAAAAATTATATCCGGAGTTTTCAACGGAATTTCATCTTTACTGATCTCAATTTTCCAAATATGAAAAAAAATTATTCTGTTTACCCACATCTGTGAACATCATAACTCCGATAGAATGAATGTATCGACATGAAATTTTATAAATGAACCCAGAAACCAATAACGACACATATTATTTTTCAGCCAAATTCACCAAAATTAAAGAGGGGATTAAGGTGGAGGTTTAATATAAAAACTCTAATAACTGCCCATAGAATGAATTTATCGACACAAAATTTTATATGTGAGAACAAAACCCAATAAGGACAGAATTTTAGTCAAATCGGTCAAAGGATAGGGTGATTAGGGGAGTGGCTTAATTCAAAAACTCCAATAACTGCCAATGTAATGAATGTATCATCATAAAATTTCATATTTAAAGTCAAAACCGATAGAATGAATTTATCGACACGAAATTTGATGTGTATTCAAAACTCTTATAAGGACAACACTTTTCCCGGAATCGGTTGAAGGGAAGAGGGGATCAGTGGGGGGCTTAACTTAAAAACCCCAATAACTGCCGATGTAATGAATGTATTGACATTAAATTTAGTGTGAGGATTTAGGAGCCTCTATGTAAGTCAACAAAATATTAGAGCAAACGGTCGACTGATTTTGAAGGGGGAGCAAAAAGTTAGTTGATTGATTCGTTCTGGGGAAGTACATTACCAGTGATTCATCGAAAACTTTTTTTATTACTACAAATCGTAAAAATCGTTCAAAAGAACACCGGTTGTGAAAACATATCGATTATAAGAACGAAATTTCTAGTTTCCGGCCAGCTTTAATGCAACTTAATGTAAAAAATATCTGGTTATAAGAACATATCGCTTTTAGTGACATAAAATTAATGGATTTCTTAGAAAACAAACCTTTTATAAGAACTTCAAGAGAAAACAAATCCCTCGAAAGAGGAGTTCAGACATAAAATATTCTACGAAAATAGTAATCAATTATTTTCATGGAATGTTTCCGTCGTTGTTTACATTATTTTCTGACTACACAATGCTCTCTCAGTTCTCTGCAGTTGTTCAAACAGGATGGTGCAATGAGTGAAAAAAAACGAAAAACCTTTACGGTGGAGGAAAAACTCCATATAATTTCTTGTTTGGAAAATGGAGAAAAAAATCGAGCTTTGTCGAATGAACTAAAGGTGAGTCATGCAACCATTTCAAACATTTTTAAGAACCGTCAAAAATTAAAAGAAGAATTCGAAAACGATCGTATCAGCAGGAAAAAAATTCGTACAAGTTCTCATGGTGATGATGAAAAAGCTCTGTTGCAGTGGTTCAAGGTTCAAAGGAGTGCAAACATTTCAATAAATGGACCAGTTTTGCAAGCAAAAGTAAATGATTTTGCGAAACTGTTGTTACTAAATGCGGTTGCTAATTTCAACCCCTTAAAAGTAGTTCCAGACGAAAGAGGCTTCAACTTTCAAAAAATGGATCGATAATTTAACACAAAAAAATTGATTACCGGATATAGCAACTATCGGGTTTAAGAACCAAGTTCAGACGGTCCCTTGGATGTTCTTATAAACGATTTTTACTGTATTTTGCTATTTTTTTTACTTTTATCACTATTATTATTATGCATTACTGGATAAAAAAAAATTACCCCATAATTACGTCGTACAATGGGACAATGGAAACACATTACTTTTTTATACCCGGTACGTAGTTCGAAATAAATTCGAGAGGGGGAACAGATCTGTAAAAACGTGGTTGTTATAAGAAAGTCCTGTTGCAAATACATTACATATTTTCCCCTCTCATGGGATGTATAAAGAAAGTATGTAATCCTGAACTAGATGTAGAGTTGTGGTTTAGTGAACGTGTACTAGGTACAAAATGTGAACTTTTCCGACCAACTCGAAGAAGCAACTTTTAATAAAGGCTCTTGTTCTTTGTTGGGTCCCCGTCTTTGTTCTCTCCCTTATCAGAGAAAAAAAAAAAAAAGAAAAAAAACTTACACCAGAAGGCAAACCATTTCTTATTCATTTTGTCCCGGAAACAAATGTTACTCATTTCCTTCAGTTTTTCTTCACTAATATCTTATTCATCATTCACTTAAGTCAGTTTTTAGAAAAAAATACTTCCCAATCACTTATTCATGAAATGATTGATTTTCGGAGATTTCTAAGTTTGGTTATTTTTTACGTTCCTTATCTAGAAATATTAACTTAAAATCTTCACGGATTTATGTAGATATTTTCTCATGATTTTTTTTTTTTTTTGGGTGTGTTTTGTAGAAGCAAGGCACGGTTTCTGGTGACTAGAGAACCGGGATATGAATTTTCGGGTACCCGGATCCATGATTTCAAAGCCTGATGGGTATTTCGGGTAGTCGGTTCTTGTGTTAGTAGATAGGTTTTGGTGGTTCTGGACCAAGATGTGACGTCATCTAGTGAGGAGGAATCATCCTCGTCCCTAACTCTAGTACAGTACGATGTCCCCAAACTATAGAAAACCAGCCTTAACCACTAGATTTAACCACTCAACCAGGCACCATTCACCAAAATGTTTGAAAAATTCACAAATTTCGCCAATGTACTTTTCTAGCATGAATCAATTAAGTTTTCGCTCTCCCTTCAAAACCAAAAACCTTGGGTTAAAAATCAATAGTTGGGGACTCTATTAACCCTCAAACTAAATTTCGTGCCGATACATTCAAAACATCGGCTGCGAGGAGGGGCAAAGGGGAAGGAGGCGTCCCTATTGGGGTTTAATTGTTTTACATTCATATTCTACAGCTGTACAAAGTATAGGGGAAGTTATGTAATCGGTCAAACATTCGATGTTGGGTTTCCAACGGAATTTCATGTTTTCCAACCTATAACTCCCGACCGAATGACTATAACAACAAGAATTTTTATATGTGAATCCAGAATCTTCTACCAACGACACCTATTGATTTTCATCGAAATCCACCAAAGAGAAGGAGGGATCAGGGAGTATGCTTAATAGAAAAACTCTTAACTGCCGATAGAATGAATGTATCGTCACGTGTGTCCAAAACCATATAAAAACAACACCCATTGATTTTCAGCCAAATTGACCGAAGGGGGAAGGAGGATTAGAGAAGAGGTTTAACTCAAAAACTCTAGTAACTTCCATTGTAATGAATGTATCGACATGAGGATTTAAGAGCCCCAATGTAAGTCAACAAGTGAATATTAGCGCAAACGGACGACTGTTTTTAATAGGGAAGCGAAAAGTTAATTGATTAATTCGTTCTGGGGAAGTACATTGCCAATGTTTTTTAGACAGTCTAGATTGATTTTGGTTGCCACTAGTACTTTCTCATAATTAGGAATGTACAACCCTATCTGTTGGTGGATTCGAGAAACTCCATTATTCTCTCTTGACGCAGAACAAATAAGAATGGCTCCTACCGCGGAAATGGGTTTTAACCAGATCAAATCGTTCTAAATGTCGGAGCTAGACAGAACTGTATTAAAGCATGGCGCCTGGAAATAAATTGGCTATCAAGAAAGCCACAACACTCTAGTGTATGCGTATTTGTTACAGAAAAGGATTCATGGTCGCTTCATTCCACAAATGGAATAAAGAGCTTATTACGAAGCCACTTATGTCAAGTTCGATTTGACTTATGTCACAACTAAGTTAAACATGGTACAATGAGTCGTTGAGGAGCTTAGTGGATCTACAGTTCTGGGGGCCTTGAAGATTCTCCTTTGATGAAAGTCCCCTCCAGTAAGTTTTTGAAGAACAAATTTGGAAAGAGGTTAGATGGGGAGGACAAAAATTAAATAAATGCTAGACTACTCAGCTCAAGATCGCGGGTTCGAAATCCAGCAGAGGTCGTTAGATTTTTCATCTGGGATGTAAAAACATTTTTCATCCACATCAGTGGTATGCGTGCGTCATTAAATACACCTACCCTATGTAATTAAACCTAGGTAGGCATAATTAAGAACACCCAAAGTACAGTCGGACTCATGTCCACCAGACTGACGAAAGAGCGTTCTGGTAGTAGGCGATATGCGCAAGTTGTTAAAGCTCGAGCATGAGTCGCAATAACTAACTAATATGTGTCTACCCTTATCGTACTTATCCCTATATTTATATTTTTTTTGTTGTATTTATAACGACAATACAGTAGGAGACAAAAGTATGTTTTGGCGCAAGGCTAAAGGGCAAGATGGCTGCCGTCCTAGTACGACATGGTGTACCACCGGCTTTGTACCCAGCACAAATCACCGGCTTGGATAACCGCCATCTTGCCCTTTAGCCCTGCGCCAAAACATACTTTTCTCCCCTACTGAATACAATATCAATTGATTAATTTATAAAATCAGTTATCAATTTTTGCATTATTATCATTAGTTTTTGTGCCTCATGCCCGGACTTCGAGGTCACTTCGCCTACTACTACTCTTTCGTCGCTCTGGTGGACATGAGCCTGAATCTACTGTGAGAGTCTTAAACTTTACCTCCCCAGGTTTAGTTACCGTCGTTTAACATCCTATCCGAAGGACGGCGTGATCAAGGTTTTTTCACCTTCCAAATAAAAATCCTAATCGCCTCGGCCGGGTTATAATTGTTGTTATAAATGGATCAATTCAAAATGTCAGCACAAATTAGTCAATTAAATGTTTGCTATACCTTATTTACAATCTAAATACAATATATACATAATGATAAAATATGTGATCACAATAGCAAAAATATAACAATGTCACTTGAAGGGAGATGCCAGCCAGCGCTG
This sequence comes from Aradus depressus, assembly GCA_963662175.1. NCBI lineage: Eukaryota > Metazoa > Arthropoda > Insecta > Hemiptera > Aradidae > Aradus > Aradus depressus. Next base: position 19,406,189 of record OY759219.1, on the reverse strand, counting down.
ACACTTCTCGAAAGTTAATGTTATCATTCACTATTCTCAGAGAGAAGATCGCGAGGCCATCTCTTGTTCAAGCGACAAGGAGGATTGTCAGGATGGGAATAATAGGATAGGGCTTGTGTGAGAGGATTTGAATGGGAAGAAAGGTTTCTGGAATCGGAATTGGATTAGTTCATTGACAGTGGGAGTATTGAGATCTCTGTGAAGGACTTCATTGATGATATAGAAAGGAGCGTTGATACTTCGTCGCAAGAGTTTAGATTGGATACGATTGATGTTGGATTGTTTAGCAAACTTAATGTCTGTACGTCCAGATTGGACGCATAATGGTATTGTAAATCGTAAGTTTGTTGTAACTAGTCAGTGTTGAGTTTGGTCCAAATAGTCGACGAAACAGTTCTTATCTTTGATTCAGTTCTTGTAGTTTAAGTCGTTTATGTGGGTTCCCTGTGAGTTTGTGGTCAAGGAAAACCCCGAGATAGCGAACTTGTTTGGATGAGGGACCCAGGACATTGCTAATAGGGATAGGACAGGATTGGCTGCGTAGGGTAAATGTGACCTGAACGCATTTCAACTCATTCAAACTTAAATCTCCAGAGCTTGCATCGCCTTTTTATTAACTTTAGGTGCTCCTCAGGATGAGTTTTAGTTTATTGTAAAGAAGTTTTGTTAAATAAGTAATACAGAAGTACCTATATGCCATCTTCAGGTAGTGAATCAAACATAAACTCCTGCTCAAAATTAACGCACAGGCAAGTATTTTTTTCATTTTCTTCAGTTGTTTTCATTTGAAACTTATAATTAAAATTTTTATTGAAGATTTATTTAAAATTGAGTGGAAAATCAACAATTTCAACACAATATTGCTGCAATAAAATGTATTGAATAATAAAGAACAAAAAATCATATGTTACATTAGATAAGACAATTAAAAGAAAATTTGAAAAAAAGAGAAGCATTTTGGGATGCTGTAACCTTTTGATTTTTTCAGTATTTGGTGTTTCCTCCTCTGGCAGATATGACAGCTTGGAGCCTTCTTTCCATCCGTCTCATCAGATTTTGGAGGTCTTCCTGAGGGATGTTATCCCATTCCTCCTTTACAGCAGTATCCAGCTGAGCAAGGTCATCCGGAGGTAGATCCCGGGCTCGAAACCTTCTGTTTACCATGTCTCAGACATGCTCTATTCGGTTCAGGTCCATCATAATAATAAATAATTTTTTTTTTTTAAACATGCAAAAATTAAGTTATTAGAGAAGGGGTCAAAGAACTGGACACATATCAGGGACCAGCTGGATACTGGCTGTCTGGCAGGAAGAAAAACTGTTTGTCTCCCACTCCCCAAAACAAAGTTCAAGAAGGGAGGTATCGAAAAAGAAAATTTTTTATGTAATTTGTGTTGTTTTTAACTTATTTATAATTGATTAATAGAGTCGACAGTAACTTTTCAATGTAGAAGGAATTCGAGATTCTATCAAAATTTGCCCAACGTTTCGAAAACTATTCATTTTCTTCTTCAGGGCCTACAGAATATAAACAAATAAATTAGAGATTATGGACAATGATATAAACAGATACTTTATAATAATTTGGAAAAGAGATGGAAACACTTTTTTTAACATGAATGATAGAGAGAAAAATTATAACAATAAATAAAAAATTAAATACAAATTTTGAAAGTAGTAATAAAATAACCAATATAAAACAATATATGAGGGGGTCTGAATCAAAACTCACATGTTCCAAAAACGCAATTTGTGGGTATTGAATTTTGAATTTTCTTTTACACGATAGAATCTCGAATTCCTTCTACATTATTCATTATTATAAGCTATGAATGCTCGTAAATTCTAGTCTAATTTGGTTTATGTATGGTCAGATTGACGAAACGTGTGGTAAAAAATAAACTATGTTGAACTGATACATCTGTACTATCCACTACATCCGCCAAGAAATATATAAGAAGTACTGCATTCGTGCGAATATCAGAGATCGAGTTTTCATCGGATTTTCACGTTCAACGTCCCCTGAATACGTTCTGACCATTTTCATGTCTGTGCGTATGGATATGTCTATATTTCCACTTGTTCCATCAGTTTTGTTTATTTCATTTCTCCCTCAGATTTTGGGTTTCTAGAGACATCCAGAAACATGTTATTTCATTTCCTTCCATTTTTCCAAGTTAAGACCCACATTCTGAATAAAACATTTACCCAAAAGAAAATGGTAGACTACCCTTTTGTCATAATCCTGTCTGAAAGTGTTTATCTTTTTACCATACATCCCATCGGACGGCAAACCGGGCACTCGGCAGAGGAACACCATATGAAAACCTTTCTCAACAAAAGAATGCCCCCCCCCCCCCCTCAGGCCCCGTACCACAAAAGAAATGGCCTAAGTCTATTTTTTCTTTAGAGTTTCCTCCGCTTTTCCACGTCCCCCCTGAATCATCGAGGCATTAAGGCCACAACATCATGCCCCTAAGTGCTTCCCTTCATAGCTCATTTCTCACTTTAAGTTGCATTTTCTTGTTCAAGCAAACTTGATGCTCAAAATAACTAATCTTATGTGCTTTTACATTGGAAAGAATGAACACATTGAGGGCGTCGGTAGTTGCGGAGTTAAAATCGCGGGTTCGAAATTAGCTTGACTTTCCCAGCTATACGAAGTATAGAGGAAGTTATCGTTCAAAAATTCGATGCGAAGTTTTCAACGGAATTTCATGTTTTCCAATCTCTTGTTTCCAAATATGAAAAAAAAATGGCTCTCTGTGTGACCGTTAACACGATAACTCCCGTATCGACAATTTTATATGTAAATCCAGAACGCTCTAACGACGACACCTATTGTTTTTCAGTCGAATAGACAAAGAGAAAGGGAATGGATAACTGCCAATAAACAGAATATATCGTCACGAAATTTTATATCGGTGACCAAAACCCGATAAGGACAACACCTGTAGATTTTCAGTCAAATCAGGATAGGGTGATTAGGAAAGTGGATTAACTCAAAAACCCCAAGAACTGCAGATGTAATGAATGTATCGACATATTTCATTTTTTTTTTTTTTTAAAGATAATAATAAAACAAAAAAAATAAATAAAAAATAAATAAAAATTAAATAATATGTATGTACATGGAAAGCATATGGTTACCTATGTACAAAGTAATAGGTAAAAAAAAAATTCTAAATAATAAAATAATAATTGTCTATACGCAAATAATATAATATACAAAAAACCAAGAGAAAATATTAAATTTAAGTAGTAATAAACATAAACAAACATAATAATAAAATCAACATAAAAAGTTTCATATTTAAAGTCAAAACCCAATAAGTACATAATCTGACAAATATCAGCTAAAGGGAAGGGAGGATCACCCCCTCGATCACGATAACTCTCTTTGTAATGAATATATCGACAATATTTCATTTGTAAATTCAAAACCCATCTTAGACATTCATTATTAATATTTATCATAAATTTGAATTTAATTCACTCAAATATTGAAACGGTAATTTTCCAAGTGACATTTTTGAAAATCGTTATGTGCATAATCGGGTACAAAAATGATAGTTCTGTTCAGGAAAAAAAGTTGTACAAGTGAAATCCTAGCCAGTGATGAGATCTAGTGGCAAATCACTTATTCCATTTTGGTGACATGAACAAGTAACTTAAACATATAAATAGTGACCTTGAAATTAATATTTTTATTCAATTTTATGGTTTGCTAACAGCAACTTTCACCATAAAAGCAGAAGACAAAATATTTCCGGTTTCGATTAAATCAGTTGAGAACTTAATTCACAGTGTCTTCAAAGTTTTAAAATGTCACTTTGATTCTAACCCCGTCAATTGTGAGTTATTATTATCACGATGAATATTGTTTTACTTCACGTTTGTATATTCTGTGAAGATTATTTTATTTCGTAATAATTCACTATATTTTGTATATTATACACATACTGTAATTTATATACGACTATAGAAGCCATTGTTGCAATATCTACTACGATGTTTATATAAGACACATCCTTAATTTATAGAAGTTATTGTTATAATAAATTATCCTAATAATAAACCAATGTGTATATAATATATTATAATGTATGTAAAAGACTATAAAGCTACAATATATAGAAACAACTATACATAGGGGAGAAAGCCTTATGTAAATCAATTGGTGTTAGAGATGGAGCAAAAACTTAATTGAATAATTCGTGCTGGGGGTGTACAATGCCGGTGATTCAACGACGACATTTTTTCTTATATTCGCGAAATCAGTGAGATCCATGGATCTACTAGTTTAGGGTTTGAGTTCTGAAAAGGTTTTGAGCTATAAATCAGTTGGGTTGAGTTGGGATCCTTTTTTAAGCTCCCCCCCCCCCCCCCCCACCCCTCTTGCCTTTTGGTCCTAGCTATATGAAGGTCTGAAGAGGTTAACTGTTGAATATGGAGCCGACGTATGTGAAGCAGGAAGAGATATGATGAAAAATGGATCTATGAGATACGTGGGTTTGAAGGACCATCCGACCATCCCATCCCTTGTAACTATCATATATATCCAGTCTCAATACATACAGCCTCCTCTCATGTCACTCACTTCACATATATTCTGTATTACCTGAAAAGTGAAAAAAAAAAAAAAAAAAATGAGCACGCCTTCTTTCGGATGGGACGGTAAAAGATAGTCCCGAGCATGATGGTAGTCAATATCCAAATTTTAATCAATAAAACATCATGTGAACTTGGTAACTAATAACACAGGCCAGGGATGAAAAAATTGTTCCACATACCGTTTTCTCACTAAATGCAATTCTGATATTGTTTGTATTAGTATCTATTATCCGATAATTCGACCTGTTTTGCACGGTTCAGAAGTTCCAATTCCTCTAACTCCACCCTCATTAGATAAAGTAAGCAATTGCAGTGGTGATCCTGATTCAGAACAGAAGACGAAGAATTCCATTGAGGCGATGAAAGCGAAAGCTGTCAAATGTTCACTCAGCCTGAACTTAGTGACTTGATTCGAGATTTGGGGTTGTCTAAAGAAAAAGCTGAGTTTCTAGGCTCTAGGCTGAAAGAGAAAAACCTATTGGCTCCTGGAACTTCCTTTCATTAGTACAGGAAAGGAGAACAACAATTCACATCCTTTTTCTCTCAAGAGCATAACTTAGTTTACTGTTCAGATATAGCCGGCTTGGTGCAAAAGTCCAACATAGACTATAAAGTAGGTGGTTGGAGACTGTTTATCGCCAGTTTCAAGAGAAGTCTAAAAGCTGTGCATCTATGCCTCACTCCCAGTTGGTCATTCCGTTTACTTAAAGGAGAGCTACGACAATTTTAAACTTGTGCTTTCAAAAATAATGTAGCCAGATCATGGTTGGATGATATGTGGGGATCTGAAAGTTCTGTGCATGCTTCTCGGTCAACAGGGTGGATAAATAAAAATATGTACACAGAAGAAATTTTGAAAAAAGTTTTTGATGACTTGAGAGCCAGAGATAGCGTACATTGAAAAACCTTGAGCACTCCCTCCTTTGCGATGGTCCCGAGCCTGTACGATGACAGGTACTCGTAAAAGATATTTGCCTAAGTGAATAAACCTGGGTTGGCAAAATTTAGGATTCCCACCGTACAGTCGGGTTCATGATCAGCAAAGTGACGAAAGAGAGCTCTGGTAGTAGACGAAGCAGGAAGACGTATGTTTTTTAGAAATATTCACAAAATATATATTATATATGAAAGTACTTTCGGTATTGCTACCATCTTCAGCCATAGCAAATACATATTTACTTTCTCAAAAAAATGTGTATTTTTATTCATATATTTATTATTGTCATCTTTGATTCATTTCATGTATGCATATCTATTTGTATTTTAATTCAGCTAATACTATTTCAAAATGTTTCTGCTATTATTAAGATTTCAGACTGTAGAAAGGTACCGTTTGGATTGTAAACTGGTGGAATTTCTATTTAGTATTTGTTAAGTCGTGGCTGAAAATAATAGCAATACCGAAAGTTCTCCCATATATTTTAAGTTAGGTTAGGTTTTATGACTCATGCCCGGGCTTTAACTACGAGGTCATATCGCCTACTAGCGCTCTTTCGTCACTCTGGTGGACATGGGACCGACTCTTCTGTGGGAGTCCTAAATTTTGCCTATCCTAAATTTTTATTCACCTAGGGCCAGGGGTCTTTAACGAGTACCCGACATCGTACAGGCTCGAGACCGAAGGACGGAGTGCTTAAGTTTATTTTACCTCCCAGATAAAATAAACTAAGGGCCTCGGTCGGGTTTCGAACCCACGTTCTTGAGCTCAGAAGCCAAGCACGCATACCACTGAGCTACCGGCGCCCTCTATATTTTATATATTTTGTGAAATATACAATATTACTAAAAAACATATGTTTTTCTTTATATTTTTCAACTATTCTGTATTACAATCATTTATTACTTTCTATTATCTTTGGATTAACAAGATGTCATTATTGAATGATTTCTCCTTCAAATTCCAAGACATTTATTTATTATGTATCACATTTACTTATTATATATTGTATATATGTAGTTGTAAATAAAAATTAAAAAAAAAAAAAAAAAAAAAAAATGTACTTAGGTATATATATGCAGTAAAACCTCGTTATAACGCTCCTCTAGGATTCAGGAGAGAAGAGCGTTATAACCAGAAAATCCAAATTTCTATTGTTCTCTTAAAAAAATATATTTATCATTATTAACGAAAAATGCAATATAACTATGCGCAATAAATAATCAGTCAGGTAAGTAATAGAGAGAAGAGTCATCGGATTTGATTGAACATTTTTTGAAAATTTAGGAAAACAAGTTGGCATCTCATTATTATATTTAAAAGAAATCCAAATGAAATAACTATTAATTGAATTTCTTTTTAATACGTGCACTTTCTTCAAAATTGCACTTCTTGAACTTTTGATATTTTTTAGGGCCCTTTTCGGAAATTACTGTAGAAACCAATGTTAGTAGACCAGTAATAATTTCTATAATTTTATTATTTAATTATATTTAATATTTATTATTTGTTTATTGCATTATACCAATTATATTCATTTTTATTAATTACCACAATATAAATACCCTAATAACTGCCGATGTAATGAATGAATGAAATGAAATTTCATATGTACATTCAAAGCCCTATAAGAATGACACCTTTTAGGTTTCGGCGGAATAAGTTAAAGAGGAAAGGGGATTATTCGGGCTCAACTCAAAAATCCCAATAACTGCCGATGTAATGAGAGAATCAAAATGAAATTTTATATTGAAATTCGAAACTTCATAAGGATACCACCTTTTAATGTTCATGGAAATTGGATGAAGGGGAAGGGGAGATCAGAGAAGGAGCCCTCGATTCAAATACTATATTTGCCGATGTAATAAATGTATCGACATAAAATTTAGTATGAGGATTCCGAAGCTACTATATATGTCAAATATTGAGTTTTAGCCCAAAGAGTCGATTGATTTTAAAAGGAAAGCGAAAAATTAATTTATTATTTCGTGCTAGGGAAGTACATAGATGGTGATTCACCAACAACTATTGTTAATTGAGAACAATTTAGAACATTTAAATAGAATGGACCTCAGTATTGTTGGTCCAACAATACTTGAAATGAAAATGGTTCAGATAATGTAGAAACTTGAATGAACTCAGAGCTCTCCACTCCGGTTGAATACAAGTTGCTTCTGGGCTCAGACATACTTGAAATTACCCCTTCAACCATTTGTACAGGCAATTATACTAAAGAAAACTTTATATTCTCAACATTACAAGAACCTCCTTTTCTCAAGTTTTTACCTCTCCAATTTGAAAGTTTACAAAGGCTAAATTGAATTCTGACATTTTAATCTTTTAAGAGGGATCCTGAATTCAAGGGAGCCCAGAAGAAATGAGCCTATGAAATGACTGATCTATAATTCTTATAAGAAGGAGGAGAGATCAGGCTTGTCGTCGAATAAAACAAACTTGTTGAATTTCTGCCAAACTTTCGGCACTGAGTGTACCTTCTTCAGGGCCTTTATTGACATATATATACTCCTAATGAATTGATGTATGCTAGATTTGAATTTTAATTCTTGACATTAAAAATGTAAATAAATAAAACAAACTTATTTTTGAAATATTGTCTATTCCACTAAAGATAAAGATAGACAATATCTCAAAAATAAGTTTGTTTTATTTATTTATTACAAGTTTCCACAATATGTCCGCGTTTCTCAACTTAGAAGTTATTAAAAATGTATATATGTCCAAAGAAGCCCTGAAGAAAGTACACTCTGTGCCGGAAGCTTGGCAGAAATTCCACAAGTTTGTTTTATTCGACCACAAGCCTCATCTCTCCTTCTTATAATTCTTATCTTTCTCACCACTAGCTGAGCTACTCAGCGTTGCCTGGAAGTCACTAGAGAAATTTTCGCCACTTCGACCAGCAATAATAATAATAATATTTATTTCCGTTAAACGATAACATGGTATACTTCCTAAAAAAGTATACATCGTGGATGTGTCTATAAGAGAACTTTCTTATACCAACCACGTTTTTAAAGATCTCTTATTTTTTTTTGACGGTGGTACAAACCAAAAGTAAATTTGTTGAAAATAGTTATTGATGGAACAATTTATGTATAATGATAACTAAATGTAAGAGAAAAATAAATAAAATAAAATAAAAAATAATTTTTAAAAAATGTCTATGAAGTCTTAAAGAAAATGTAGGTACGAAATAATAATGCTATAGACACAATGAGAAAATAATTTCAACTATAATAATAAAAAAAATTATAAGAATAAGAATACGAATATAAATTAGGTAAATATATATATATAATAAAGACAGAGGGCGCCAGTAGCTCATTGGTCCCGAGCCTGTACGACGTCAGGTACTCGTTAAATACCCCTACCCTAGGTGAATAAAAATTTAAGGTAGGCAAAATTTAGGACTCCCACAGTAGAGTCGGGCTCATGTCCACCAGAGTGACGAAAGAGCGCTCTGGTAGTAGGCGATATGACCTCGTAGTTAAAGCCCGGGCATGAGTTATAAAACCTAACCTAACCTATATATTTTACTATCACATTTTTGGCATCCCAATTGTATTTATTGTTTTAAATATTTTGTTCTACTTATTATTTTCTCTTTTATTCTTATTGTCAACCCTTCTACCTATTTATTGTTTTTGTATAGATTGTAGAATAAATGAAAAATTTGTATAGCGGAATTGGCCAAAAGGAATTGGGAACAGAGAAGGGCTAAACTTAAAGACCCCAATAACTGCACATGTAATAAATGTATGGACATGTATGAGGATTCAGAAGTCTTTATGTAACAGATAGATACATGCCACTCTAGTTTTAGTAAAAAATGAGGTTCTTGCAGTTTTTTTACGTAAATAACATGTGATCGCTCGAATCCACGCCTAATATGTTGGATGGCAAGGACCAGAGAACTTTTGACTCAGTGTTCTTTTGCCCCGTTTGATGACAATGTTAAGCCTTCCTTCCCGTACTAGTTAGACCTAACTCCCAGAGATGGGCTTTGTTCTAAAGTCTCCTAAAAGAGTTACTACTTGGTATTCTTGTAAAACCAGGATCACCGCAGACGAAAACTAATGGGATGTGGCCTTTAGAACGGTTATTAGGTTAGGGGTCTTTAACGAGTATCTGACATCGTCCAGGCTCGGGACCATCGCTTAACGTTCCATCCGAAGGACAGCGTAGGTACCTTATTTTATTTTACCTTCCAGATAAACTAAACTAAGGGCTTATTTCTTGAAATGTTGTCTATTTCACTAAAGATATTTATAAAAATACAACTACCGCTTTCGGCTTCACACCATCGTCAGGTCTGAAGCAGAAACCGGTAGTTGTATTTTTATAAATATCTTTAGTGGAATAGACAACATTTCAAGAAATAAGCTTGTTTTATTTATTTACTCATGCCCGGCCTTTAATTACGGGTTCATATCGCTTACTACCGGAGCGCTCTTTCGTCACTCTGGTGGACATATGACCTCGTAGTTAAAAGCCCGGGTATGAGTCATAAAACCTAACCTAACCACTCAGACACTCATGCACATCCTTACTTTACAAAACACTAATACTTCCAATCTTAACCTACGCTTGCCCCGTATGGTTCTGGGAGTGGCTCCTTTTGCAGCCCAAATCGAAAAACCCGAAGCTTCCATGAAGGTCTGCCAACCTGCTCTGGAGCGGTCCACTACAGTCTCGGCCAGCCTGAAGCTCGCAGGCTGCAGCCGAGACTGTTCCGAGACTTTTTATTTTAAGTACATGTTTAGTACTGGCCAAATAAAAAGTTTTTCTTCTTTCAAAATTATTTGTTTTTATACATCGTTGGTCCTCGTGACATGACACAAACATTTTCTATTTGTAATTAAGGTGACTTAACATCATTTTGTTTAAATGTTTTGTACAAAATTCTTAAATGTGGAGTTTTCAAGTAAAATTATGGTTCTGGGTTGTTTATTGGCAATTATTAAATCCACAACGACAGACAAAGTAAAGACCTTAAACCGTGAAAATCCGTTGAAAACTCGATCCCGGAGTTTTGCACGAATACTCTTTTACACTAACTATTTTCTTCTTTTAGAAAATCTATTTGTATATAATATGTGAATGAAAAAAAAAAAATTAATTCAAATAAATGTAGGTATATTATATGCCGTCAACAATCTTTGCAAGATAAGTCAAGAAAGAAAACAACTTCAAACTTTTTCATGAAGTTTTCCCTTTATTTCCCTTTCCTCAGGGGGAAAATTCTGGAAGAGAGAAGATGTTTCTAGGCTAATATGTGTAAAATGTGTATTTTTTATGAGCAAATGAAAACTTCTGTTCGGAATATCTAATACTTGCCTTTGAATAGATCTATAACTAGCTTGGTTAATAGACATGGGCTATTTACAGGTAGCCATCCTGTTCCAAACTATCATCCGCAGTTGGAAAAAATATTCAATTTAAATTTATATTGATGGGTTAATTGATTACAAGGGTTGTGTTTTGTACCCAAGTTATCCAAAGGCTAAACGCCCATATAACTGCCCCTCGCTAGTACTTAAGTACTTACTGAGTGGAGTTCCGTTAAGTACCCGATCACTTTTCTCAATGTCCTCCGTGGTTGGTCAAGAAGAGTTGTTCTTCCGTGTGTCTATGAACACGAACGAAATTGTATATGTATGACTAAAACCGTACAAATCGGTGAAAGAGGAGGGGGAACTATCGTTGTAATGAATGTATCGACACAAAATGTCATTCGTGAAACCATAAGGACGACACTTATTAATTCTCATCAGAATCAGCAGAAGGGAAGAGGGCTTAACTCAAAAACCCTAATAAAGTAAAACCCCTCTTTACGGACACCCCCCTCGATGGCCTATTTCACAAGATATATAAAATATATGGGAGTACTTTCGGTATTGCTACCATCTTCAGACACGACTTAACAAATACTGTATTTGTTAAGTCGTGGCTGCAATATCGAAAGTACTCCCATTCATTTTATATATCTTGTGAAATAGACAATATTTTTTAAAAAATATTTCCCCCCTCGCAACGGACACCACTCTAACGGACGCGGAAAACCAATTTTTCGACCTCAAAAGATAAATATACCTCTCCTAAGCTTAATTTAAAAATGTAATTTAGAATGCTTTTTATTATTCGTAGAATTCGCTGTTTGTGAAACACGCATATATGCCTACAAATAATATATTTTTTCTTTTTTTTAACCCTCCTAAACGGACACCCTACTGCAGCGGCCAATTTTCTTGGTCTCGTGACTGTCTTTTCCAGAGGGGTTTTACTATAACTGCCTACTATGATGATTTAGGAGTCAACTGTTGAATATTAGCGCAAACGTACAAATGGTTTTGGTGTGAGCGAAAAATTAATTGATTAATTCGTTGTGGGGAAGTAAACTGCCGGTGATTCGCCGACGACTTGTTTTTCTATTTGCTTTTCTTTCGAAGAAAAATAAAAAAATAGTTTCTCCAAAGAAGCAAGTAAGCTTTTTCCCCAAACAGTTTCCACATTTTCGTGTTACCAAGTTAAGCCAGGGTTTCCTTGTTGGTCAGGTCACGTTGTTTACAACATAGAAACCACTAGAAGTCAGACTTCCAAATCTCCATTAATCTTAGTCTGATTGGATCTGAGAAAAAGAGTAGATTTTCCAAGTGTATTAGCGTCACAATTCACTGTCACAACAAACAACTTTAGAATAGCAATAAATATATGAGTCGGCCAATTGTAAAAGGTAGTATGTCCAAAAAAACTCGATTAAGCTCGCTGTCACATGTCCTACAAAACAGGTTTTAGAACGTAAAATCGGGCAAAAGTCTTTCAAATCTTCGGTTCAAAATCATGTACTGTTGCAAAGAGGAGTAAAGACCAAAGGATCTCTCAATGTAAAAGGTTGTAACTACAAAAGTGGCAGCCTCTTTCGCCATACCGTGGCAAAACGGAGGACGTCCAGGGCCTGACTTTACCGGGCATTGTTTTACTGTAACAAAACCTAGTATGGCCCCATTTTTTCGATTTTTTTTTTCCTATTTTTCATGCCTTTATTCTATCGAATTCCCTGCAATACCGCATTTTTATGTTGGTTAGTGAAGAATCGGTGGGTAATGATGGTATGTTAATGGGGCCTCCCTAATGTTTATAATTGCAGACCGAAAAAATAAATAAAATTACTTTCATAACACTAAAAATTATCTAACTACAGTTTTTTGCGTCTGGTAAAAAATTTGATCATCAGGGCGTAGGTACTCCCTTTTGGGCGACTCATATATAATTAATTATGAAATCAGACCAAAAACTTTGGAATTTGAATTTGTAATTGTCAAAAGCTAGTTCAAATTATTTGTTACTATTTCCACTCTTCTCTCTGATTTTGGTTGAAAGTCAATATGTATTAACATAACTACCAGAGACTCTAACAAATTAATTCACTCAATTAACCGCAACAAAATCCGCACAAATCGCATCAACATTTTGTATACGTCCCCTATTATCAGAGCGCTCAGTATACATCACTATTATTAGTGTTTTTTTTACAAAATACATATTCTTACAGTTTAGAATAGTAAAATATATATACATAATAATAACAAAAAAGTAATATATTAACTAAAGTTAGTTAGTTATTATGACTCATGCCCGGGTTTTTAACTATGAGGTCATATCGCCTACTACCCGAGCGCTCTTTCGTCACTCTGGTGGACATGAGCCCGACTCTACCGTGGGAGTCCTAAATTTTGCCGACCGTAAATTTTTATTCACCTAGGGCAGGGAAGGAAAGTTATAGGGAAAGCAATTAGAAAACAAAAATAATTCAAACATATTTAAAAAATGTGACCTTTGTAAAGGGAAAATTATAAAAGAGTAGTTGCCATAACGCAAAAATAAAATTGAAAAAAAAATATATAAATATATATAGTTATTAACGCGCGCTGAGCTCAATTATTGCTAACTGGGAATATCAATATTACACTTTGGAAAAAAAAAGACAACTAGTGAAGGGTCGGATTTTTGGCGACCAGGAAATATATTATCCATTGGGGATAACATCATGGTAAGAGGATGGGAGAGCTGGGCTTCAATTTTAGCAAAGTGAGTTAGGATTAATTGCTCCCTTCTATTCTGCAAAGGTAATTCTGCAGCGTCCACACAATATACAATCTGTGTGATGGACAGCATCATTTGTAATGTCCTTGGGCTGGCAGAACCACAAGCCATGAGGTGACAGCTCACAAATTAACCAATTGTTTAAATTTTTACACCTCACAAATTTCCTATCTAAATTGTAAAATTTCGCAGGTTCGAAACCGAGGACTTCAGGTTTTTTGTCAGGCAGGTGAAAAAACCATGAGCACGCACGTCCTTTAGATGCGACGTTAATCAAGGGGTGAACTATGTCAGCAACTCGTTAACGACCTGTTTGCTAAAGCCGTGCGGTAAACAAAATTCCATCACGGTTGCGAGTTCGAATTCCGTTCGGGGGAAAAAAATACTATAACAAAAATATAATAATAATATAAATTATTTTAAAATAAACAAAAAAAAAAACATTAAGGCGTAGTCAAGGACCACGCCGTAGATTTTCCGTGAAACGTCGGGATAAAATTATTTTTCATTTTCTTTTCTTGCATTTGCTCGGCACTAGACTTTTTAGGTTTTTTAAATTCCTTTTGATGTGAGCTTTCCTCTGATTTGCGTTTTCTCTAATTCCGGGCATATTTACTATTCATATGAGACATCTATAATTTCTTTGCAATTTGCAATTTAATACCGATTTTTACATATATTTTTGCGAATATTTTTATTGTTTCACTTTGAGTCCTAGTAGTGCTCCTCAAGCTCTTTACAATGACACCCGAATCCACGTCCTATCTAATCGCGTTATCACGCTACACTAATTTCTAATTTTACACAACGCTAATTCAAAACAATCGTTCGCCGGCGCCAACACTAGCCCGATAACGTCACAGGCAAAACAAACACTGCACAACAAACACGTACAGACTTGCTCTATCCATTGTGACCTCAACCGTTGTTATCACATTATTAGTCTCGTAGTTATTATCGATTGAAATCTGACGGTATTTTGTAACACAAGAAAGTTTGACCGGCTATCACTGTGCTAAACGAGCGAATAGACGTTTTCACGTCAAAAACTATCTAAATGGCTGTAGAATGTTCAATCCACTATATCCTGAAGTAATCTTGACAATAGTTAGAGATATGCGCGCATTAAAATTAGAATCCCCCCGATTCCGCTGAAAATTGTTAAGTTTCGTCCTTATGGGGTTCTCAATTCACATATGAAATTATATGTTGTCACTTTCATTACAACGGCAGTTATTAGAGATTTTGACTCCCCCCTAATCCTCCCATTCCCTTTGGTCGATTTGACTGAAAATCAATAGGTGTCGTCGCTAAAGGGTTCTGGATTCACATATAAAATTTCGTGTCGATACATTCTTTCTATCGTGAGTTGAGTGTTCACAGACACACAGACAGATTTTTTTTTTTTCATATTTGGAATCTGAAGGTCGGAAAACATGAAATTTCGTTGAAAACTCCGCACCTAATTTTTGACCGATTATATAACTTTGCCTGTACTTCGTATAGCTGTGGAAGTTCCTTAATCACTGATTATCTCTTTAGGAGCCATCTTCGAAAATAGCCAAAATTAATTTAAATTTTAAAAAAATGGCATATGTGGATATTTTGGCCAAAAATAATACTTTTTTATTCCATTCAATTTCCCGAAAAAATTATGCCCCTGCGATTAAGCCACTCCAGCTTGCCGCGGAAAAACCGTCCATATCTCGAAAAATATGGATTGTGGGAAAAAATGTTTCAAACAAAAAATGTTTATGTGGGATTGAATTATAAGCTCAAATTTTTTGGATTGTTTAAAAAACGTACTTTCACCCCTTTGTCCCCCTAAGAAAATAATTTTTTCTGGGGGTTTTTCAGGAAAAACACAGAAAATATTGGTTTTCAGAAAAAAGTTATAATAAACAAAAATGTTCATTTTTGCATAAAAAAACAACTTCCATGTGTTTAATTTTGAGTTTCTGCATTATTGAAGAATTTTTTTTTCGACGGGATTCATTTTTTCGAAAAAATTACAACAGTAAAAGAGGTAGATTTTATGCCCAAAACCCCGTATATATCATTTGTTTTTCAATTTGGCCATGATGCATTGGACATTGGCCAGTTTTTGGCCAATAACTGGGCCCAAGAAGAAAACCGCGGGCTGCCACGTCCTTGTGTTGTCAAAACTTGTTTTGACCCATTACCAACCCAAACACCAAAAGCTTTTCATAAAACAAAAAGTGAAGAATTTGGACTTTTTTCTGATTCATTTACTGGACTATTACAGGACAGCTTTTGAGAGCTTCCGGTAGCTCAGAGATAACGCCCCGAAGATGAGGTCTTAGGTTTTTTATCTGGGAAATGAAAAAGCGTTGAGAACGCCTTGGTCCCGAGCCTGTATAATGTTCCCCGCCCCCCTTACTGAAAATGTCAGATTTGCTACTCATCGTATATATCTGAAGAGTAAGTGGAGGGGATGAGATACCCCATCTTGGTTATTGGAGAGGTGAAAGCGGGTTGGGTTGAGTAAAGACGAACCAATCAAAACTTTTTAATGGTTTCCTTGATGTCTTGTGCCACACCCTGGAGACACAGACATGCTTCTGACACCACCAGGGCATTCCCTCCGTCTTACTAGCTACTTGGCAACTTAGTTACAGATAGAAGAACAACTGTAGGCCAAGGCTAGCACGACCAGAGAGGCGGCCGCCCGGGGTGGCAGTTCTGCAAAGCATTATTTACTTCTCTAGCTGTACGAGGGGAACATAATATCGATAATAATTGCTAATCATATATTATATAATTGGTCAAAAATTCGATGCTCAGATTTCATGTTTTCCGATCCCTGATTCCGAAAAAAAAAAAAAAAATCCTCTGTGCGTGTGTTTGTGAACACGAGAACTCCAGATAAAATGTGTCAACATGAAATTTTATATGTGTATTATTAATTTTTTTTTTAGATTGTAATAAAAGAATAATATAGAGTGATACAAACTGACATCCTGTGACATTTTCGCACGAGCCGAGAACAACTAGAAAAACTTCCCCAGTCAAATGTGATTTCCCATTATGGTAGTTCACCTTTAAGTTCCTAGGTGGCACTACCATCATTCCACTGTCCCCAAACCTTTTTAGGCTCCTGGCAAGCGCGGGTTCTGTCCGGGGCTGTTGAGCGGTCGGGAGTACGTGTTACAGGGCCCCTACGATCAGCTGACGCCTGCCTCGACCCCTGATCGACTCCTTCTCCCTCTCCAGGCCTGGATTAAGTGGCAGCTAGTTGGAACCTTTTAATACAATTGGTCCAACTAGTGTGCCCTGTCCAGCTCGCTCGGAGTTCGACACATATTCAAGAAAAACCGAAGCAGAAGCAGAGTGCAGAGGACAACGCCATTGAAAGAAACCCAGTCTACAATCTATCCAGCTGAAGCCAAGGGAGTCACCTCAACACCCCCCGAGGGCGCCGGTAGCTCAGTGGTATGCGTGCTTGACTTCTGAGCTCAAGGTCGTGGGTTCGCAACCCGACCGAGGCCCTTAGTTTATTTTATCTGGGAGGTAAAATAAACTTAAGAACGCCGTCCTTCGGATGGGACGTTAAGCGATGGTCCCGAGCCTGTACGATGTTAGGTACTCCTTAAAGACCCCTACCCTAGATGTATAAAAATTTAGGGTAGTCAAAATTTAGGACTCCCACAGTGGAGTCGGGCTCATGTCCACCAGAGTGACGAAAGAGCGCTAGTAGGCGATATGACCTCGTAGTTAAAGCCCGGGCATGAGTCATAAAACCTAACCTAACCTCAACACCCCCCACGCCTTCCTATGTATTTTTAAAGGTTAATATAGATTGTTACTTTAAAAAATAAAATATGAAATTATCCCCACAAGGGATTCGCCAAAATTGTAATAAAGGAAGATATTGATAAATTAATAAAATATTGAAATTTTGTTGAAATTATGTTTTGTAATAAATAAATAACTTCATACAGAAAATTGATTTTACTTTAATTGCGTACCAAAGATATTTTTTAAAAATAGAATGCCACCTGAATTATATCAGGGAATTAACAAAACGAGCCTTTTCCACGTTAAAAAGAGTATGAGACTATTTGTGTACAAGTATGGATCAAGACAGACTTATTGCACTTGCATGAATGACCATGGAAGCACAGTTGGTGCAAGAAATTGATTATGATATCACTGATGTTTTTGCACGAGCCAAATCTAGGAGAAAATAAGTTATGTAATTGATTATATTGTACAAATAAGATATATATAATTTTTTTTTTATTTTGAGTATTTTATTAATAATG
The DNA here is from genome assembly GCA_963662175.1 of Aradus depressus. NCBI lineage: Eukaryota > Metazoa > Arthropoda > Insecta > Hemiptera > Aradidae > Aradus > Aradus depressus. The sequence continues at coordinate 19,388,231 of OY759219.1, read as the reverse complement.
TTTTTTTTTTTTTTTTTTTTTTTTTTTTTTCACCTTTATTACATAATTTCCAACTATGAAATATATCACAACAAGGAAATATAATCACAAAGAAAAACAGAAATACCACTTGAGTCTCTTGATGAGACGGCTGGTCAATACCACCGCCTCCTCAGGGGTCCTCCTCAGGCAGGAGGTCACGCGGCCAACGACGATTCAGTCGCCGAGGAGGCCCGCCCGGCAAGGACCGGACCGACATGGCTTCCACCAGTGTATTCGGATGTGACGTGAACTTGTTGTGCAAATTTGTGTATAATTGTTGTCTAACTTCGTGTAAGAATGGTATGTTCAGGTCATGATGTAATGTTATGTTTGATACGTAGTAAGGGCATTGTGTGATTGTTCGGAGGATTTTATTTTGAATGGCTTGAATTCTTTTTGTGTGTGAGGGCTTAGCTGAACCCCAGAGCTGAACGCCATACGTCCAGATAGGCCTGATAACGGTCTTGTAGACACCCAGTTTGTGGTTGAGGTGAAGTTGAGATCGCTTGTCTAGTAGTCTTTTGAGTAGTCCAAATCGCCGTTTCATTTTCTGTCGAGTCTGTGTAACATGTTTATTCCATGTCAGTCGTCTGTCAAGATAGAGTCCTAAGTATCGTACGTCTTTGTCATGTTTTAGAGGGACATTATTCAGTCATACAGTTGGGCAGTCACCGCGCCTCAAGGCGAATGTAACATGAAGGGATTTGATCTCATTTATTTTCACCTTCCACAGACGCAACCAACCCTCTAGAAGGTGTAAGTGCTCCTGCAGAGATTTGGATGCGTCCCCAGCCGATTTATTAGTAGCTAAAATTGCTATGTCATCGGCGTAGGTGGCTAACACCGTCTCAGGCGATGTTGGGATGCTGGATGTGCTTGCAACATAGAGAAGTGGACCCAGAATGCTCCCCTGTGGGACACCAGCTCTTATGGGTTGAACGTCAGAGTGGACACTGCCCTGTCTGACCTGGAAAAAACGATCATCCAGGTAAGAGCGGAGAAGACGATAATAACCGTCAGGGATCACATGTTTCAGCTTATACAGCAGCCCAACATGCCAGACACGGTCGAAAGCTTGACTCACATCCAAAAATGCTGCGGAGCAATAACACTTCCTTTCCAAAGCAGAGGAAATCTCATCAACTAGTCTGTGACATTGTTGAAGTGTTGAGTGTTTCTGTCGGAATCCGAACTGATGATTCGGAATAAGGTCGTGTACTTCGAAGAGAGGTAATAGGCGGCTAAGAAGAATTTTTTCAAAGAGTTTAGAAGAAGTGGGAAGAAGACTTATGGGGCGGTATGAAGAGAGTAAGTGTTTAGGTTTATCTGGTTTCGGAACTAAAGTAATGATAGAAAATTTCCAAAGAACTGGGAAGTAGGAAAGGCGAAGGATGCAATTGTAAATGTAGGTAAGAAAGATGACAGCTTTGCGCGGAAGATTTGTCAACACTCTGGCAGTAATGAGATCATAGCCAGGGCTCTTCTTGTTGGGAAGCTGAAGGATAGCCTGCTGCACCTCAGACGGAGTGATGTGTTTCGGCGGTAAACTCAGTTGTAGAGGTGTGTTGAGGAAATCGTGTATGTGTTTATGAAGTGGATGATGAATGTCATGGGGTGTAAAAGTGTCTGTTAAGTGTTGAGAAAATAATTGTGCTTTTTCCTCGTCCGATTTAGCCCATGTTCCGTCCGGGTTTTGAATGGGAAAGGTGGAGGAAGAAAAGTTCAGTAGACGTCTGGTTGCTCTCCACAGAGATCCATCGTCAGTGGCTAGTGTGTCAGTGTAAAGTGAAAACGTTTCGGCTTTGTATTGTGCTATAGCTGTTTTGAGTTCGTGTGTGAGTCTATTGAGTCGCGTTTTGATGGATGGGTATCTATGTATTTGCCACTGACGACGACATCTGCGCTTCTCAACCAGCAGCCTTCTAATTTGCTGTGGTACGTTGTGTGTGTGTATGTGGACAGGCTGAGCGGAGGTGCTACTGCTCCATGCCGCCTCCTGAAGTGTTGTTGTGAAAGAGTTCACTGCATCATCCAGGTCTTGAGGTGCTTTCAGGGTGACTGACAGTTTAAGTCTGTCTGTCACAATATCTCTGAATCTGTCCCAATCAATGAGCCCTGAAGTGAGGGAGGGTCGGGGTGTCTTCTGAATAGGTTGGGAGTCTAGGGTAAAAATTACTGGAGAATGGTCTGATGTTAAGTCGGGAATTATTTCTAATGATGTATGGGGGAAGAATTTCGAAGCTACAAAAAAGTCTAGGATATCGGGAAGTTTTCTTCTGTTAGTTGGCCAATATGTGGGTTCTCGGGGGGAATAGACTCTGTATCGTCTGTCCGTTAATAATGTTAAAAAATTAAAACATTAAATATATTTTTCACACTTTTAATATTATATTTTTCATTGTAACATGTATACTATCAGAAAACAAGCAGACCACCAAATCGGAATCTAGGGCACAATCTAACATAAATCTGCCTCTGTGGCGGAGCTTAACTTGTGCAATGCATTCTGCTGTTTGCAAAAACTGAGCTGTCAGTCTAAATTTATTGAATCATACTGTTAATGTGGTCGGTTAACATACAAGTAGTGCATTTGAAATGGGGCATATGAACCGCTTTGTGGTCACTGGATGGAACTGTAGGGTTTTCAAGTTTGAAGCACTTTTACAGGAACTTTTTCTCGGTGTTTAACGTGAACATCTGTTCGACCAAACGACACAATTTCTAAATCACCAATGATAGTTTTCTAAGTCAGTTGACATAGGCGTTATGCTGAACGGTTTGAGAAGAATATCCGGCGAAGGAAGGATACGGCTCAAAAAAAGTGGTGTTCGATGGTAAACCGAAAAGGGCTTTGCCCGGATTTTTACATTTGAAATCGAAAAATCCTTTTTTGCGCCAGAATTTTGTCTTTCAATTAATTTCAATGGGGATTTCGTTTTTTGGTGATTATTCCTCCGTGGTATGTTTGATTTCAGATTTTTTTAGTAGTAAACCATCGTCACCGTGAAATACCATCGTGGCAAATTTCAATGTGATCGGTAAAGGGGTTTAGGAGGAGTACGAGTACAACGAAATACATGAGTCGCCTAAGAAAGAGCTTCGTAAACTCAGCTCGATAAATGCATCGACACAAAATGTGAGTAATTATGTGGATTCCTATGTTCCTATGAAAAGCAAAAAACCCAAACAGGTTGTAAATCCTACATTGCTGGTGATTAACTTACAACTTTTTTTTTAAATATATTATAATCTGAAGAATATAATATTAGTGTATAATATATAAATACTGAGTATCATAGGTTGAGGATCACAGCTTGATGATTTCACTTCGATCGTTTATTCTTACATTGCATTACGCTCAATTTAAGCTTTAGAGTAAAGAACAATTTCCTCGTTAGTGTAAGCAAAGAAGACAAAGTTCAAAGGAGCTTCCGTAAGTTCAAAGTATGTTTATATTGTCCTGTACAAAGAGAAGAAGCCTATGACAAAGGCTGATGGCAATATCCTCCCTCTTTACAATATATGCTAATTTTACAAAATACTCTGTTTTTTGTTGTTGTCCTTCTCGGAAAGATAAACAGTTTTCTCTTTTAAGTTTGACGGAACATTAATTTAGTAGACCGTCTGTCGCTAGTAGATCTTGTAAAAGATTTGATAGGTCATTTCAGTTTAAATCAAGTTTTAAAGTGGGTTTCTCTAAAGACGGGAAATAGTTTTAAACAAACACGAATTGATTGCTGATGACAATATCCCCCCTCTCTAAAATATATGCTAATTTTACAAAATTCTATGTTTTTTGTTGTTGTCTTTTTCGGAAAGAATGGTGTGACAACACCTCCCGATCGATCGTTTGGGCTAAACCTCAATATTGGACTTACATATTGGTTTCTGAATCCTCAAACTTAATTTTGTGTCGAGTTCCCCCTCTAGAACACTAGAGTGCCCCCTTTCCTTCAACTGATTTCAAAAAAACATTAATAAGTGCCATCCTTATGGAGGTTTGAATAAAAATATAAAATTTTATTTCGATATATTCATTTATTGGGTTTTTTTCATTGAAAATATATCGTCCTTAGAGTACTTTGAATATACATATGAAATTGCGTATCAATACGAGTTTCCCGCCTAATCCCACCCTTCCTTTTGGCCAAACTGGCTCAAAATCTATAGCATACACATATAAAATTTCGCGTCGATACATTCATTCTATCGGCAGTTATCGATTTCACAGTCACATACAAACACACGGACAGACAGAAATTTTTGTCTCGTTTTTTGAATCTGAGTTCATAGTAACCGGAAGAAGGGACTTGTAAGAGTCCGGAAATATTGTCGGAAAAAAAGAATAAGAAGACACCTCTGGAAGAAATGCCGGAATTAACCAACAAAAATCAATGGCTGACATACATAGGGGCTTCTGAATTCTCATTCATTAAATTTTTGGTTAGGGTAGTCTCAACATCGGCAGGTATTAGGTTTTTAAGTCAAGCCCCCCAACCCCACCCCCCCACCCCCCGCCCTTCCCTTCGACCGATCCCACGGAAAATTAATTGGTGTCCGTATAGGATTACATAATAATAGGATACAAAATGTAATACAAATATTTATAATAAATGTTTATTATATACTTGACAAATATTTACTGAGACTTCTGAGGAAGAAGGCTTAGATTACAAATATTCCAAGGTGGGAAAGTACATTTTCGATACATCGAAACTGTTACTTTCTTATAGGAAGTATTGTAATCGTGCGAATATTCGAGATCGAAGTTTCAACTGATTTTCACGATTCAAGGTCCCCTGAATACGTTTTGACTATTTTCGAAAAGATGTGTCTGTGCTTGTGTGTGTACATATGTGATTGAAAAGTTGTGAGCTTTCTAACACAAAAATGATTGTAGATATGAACTTGAAATTTGGAATGAAGGAATCACATGTTCTAACTTAGGTCTGGTTACATTTTGGCTGAAATCAGACGAAAATTGAGACCATTTTCCTCCGGGACCTAAGTGCATTTTACACTATACCGGTTATGTTTATGACCTAATCAAAAATCTTTTCAAATAATAGTTGTAGAGAATATTCAAATACATAATTTATATGAAATAAGATTTTTCACAGAATGCCTGGTCTTTGAGATACATGCTGAAAATCAAAATGAAATGTAGTTTTGATACATATATTTTTTAGACGTTTCCTTGATTTACCCGAAAACGGTTAATCCTATCGAAAACAGTAAAAATAAAATTTGCAATCTCTAATAAGTTCTCAGATTTGAGTAGGTTCAATAGGACAAAAGTTATAGCGCCCCAAAAATGTATCCGTATACTCTTGTTTATTCTTCGTTATTATTCTTAGGGGATGTAAGTCCCAGAATAAAGATTATTTTTCATTTCATTTCAAATAGGTAATATATTTTTTCACCCCATGCAATTGAGAAGATTCGAGAAACACAGTTTTCTTTTTGTGTTTGATTATGCGGCTGCCATTTCTAGAAGGATCACAGGATGGAGGTACTCGTACTGTAGACAACTAAGTTTTCAATTTCGGTGCACAATCAGAAATTGTTATTTATAACAGTCGGTGAATCACCAGAAATCTACATCCCCAGTATGAATTATCCAATAAAAATGTTTCTCCCTCCAAATTAGTTTTAGTTGAGGGGCTTTTGAATTTTCATAATAATTTTTGTGTCGATACATTCATTACATCGGTAGTTAAAATTAATTCGTGTCGTCCACTCGCACACTTATTTATTATTTTATTTATTTACATATTTACAAAGACATGTAATTTGTCATTAGCAAATGGGATGATTGGCGGGGAATGACATGTGGGTGGCTGTACTGCCGAAGAAGTCCATTTCTGGAGCAGGTCCCGCTTCCATGCCCGCTTGAGGTGTCGTGTCGAATTTGAGGGAAGAGTGTTTATGGATAATATTTTTCTAATACACATTTATTTAATGCTATTTATTTTTGTAAAAGTAACCCATTTATGTATTTAAATGAATAAAAAATGAAAAAACAAACAAGAAATCAAACTTTAAAAATATAAAAATATACTCCCTCATGCCTCTCTGTCCTTTCGACGCCCCACCTCCTGGTCTTTCTACACTGCTGGACAGTGGATGGTTGGGCAGTGTGGTGGGAGGGTCAGCGCTGGTCTCCTGCCGCCTCCTCCCCTCTCCACTAGTTGGAGAATGATATATGGCAGTGTGCGGGAGTCCTACTGGTGCTGTCCTCGTCGAGTTTCTTATATATTATTTACTATTTTATTTAGTTATAAAATAAAAAAAAATAAAAATAAAATAAACTAAAAATAACTAAATAAAATAGTTAAAAATATATAAGAAACTCGACGAGAAATGAAAGAGATAAAATAAAAAAAAATAAAAATAAAATAAACTAAAAATCTCTTTCATTTTATTATGTATTCTGTTTATTATTTTTGTGTATGTTTGCTACCATTTTGTATTATTCATTTCTTTTTTTGCTTCTTATTATGTTTTAAATATTTTGTATTACTTATTATTTTATCATGTCATCTTAGTCATCACTTCTGCTTATTGTTATTGTTTGTACAGATTGTAGAATAAATAAATAAATTAAAAAAATATTTAAAAAAAAAAATATATATACTGCTTCTAATACAGAAGAAATGGTAACAATACCAATATTTCCATGATTTTAAAATTCCTTTCTACTGCTTTGTTGGTATAAGAAAGTCCTGTAATGACCACATCATTTTATTTTATTATATATGAATTATTCAAAGTGTGACAGTGAGTGGTAATCAGTCCCAGGAAATCCTCCAGTTTGGAGAGAGAGGACTCCGGGGGCGCGTGTTGAATTAAATATAAAATTGGGGAGGACGGCTGGTGACGTACCCTGGAGGCCAATCGTTCTTCTATGCGAGGGGGCGTTGGGGGCAGGAAATGGGAGCGACGTAGGGTGGCTTGTGCCCTCCATAGCCCCAGTTTGAATTATAAAACTCATCGCTGCTACCCTGGAACCAGGGATGCGCATCCAACAGAAAACATAGATATTTTTACTATACTTATATTATACCTGTGTAAATATGTATATTTGTACTCAATGTAATGCCAAAGAAACTTAGGGGTAGAACTTGAAAGATTAAAGAATACATTTAAATGATTGTTTGTAGTTTTATGTTCTCAAGTCCCATTGGTCATTATTGAAATAACTCGTACAAGCCAAGTGAAACGAATTAACCCCATGGATATATTTGTTCTAAGATAAGTATTGAATCTCTCGCAAATAACTCAAGAAGCAAGAGATCCCGGAGGCTGGTAAGAAGCTTTTATATATACAGATATGGAACACACAGTTATCAAATATACGGAATAGTTTAAAAGAGCATTATCGCAATCAGTTCAGGGAGGAAATTAAAAACTCAGACCTGTACTTGCTAGGTAGAGAACTGGAGTTCCACGATTCAGTTAATAGTTACTTACAGAGTGACCTACCATTGTCAAGTATTAGATTAATAATTAAACTTAGAGGTGAACTGCTGCAACTAAGCTATACACCTATCAATCAATATACCTCCGAAGATATGGACTTTGTATGTCCAATGTGTTACAGCCCCTGTAAAGAAGATCTACATCACTTCCTCATTACCTGCCCCAAATATGATGATTTAAAAAATAAAATATTTAAAAACAACATAGATACTTCATTTATGTTGGAATTATTAAATGGTAAAGATTGGCAACTACTGGTAAATTATTGCAAAAAGGCTTACGATTTCAGAAACTGTGAATTGAATAAATAAATAAATAGGAACAAAGATATATTTATAATTTTATTTTCATTTGTACTTTAGATAGAAAAATTTGTTGTTAATAAGTTTATAAGAAATAAGATTATAAGTTTATAAGATAATATTATTTATGTAAATCTCAAGACGGCTTAACCCATTGAGTTTGTCTTCATGAAAGGTCATATTATTGTATATATGTTTTGTATGTAATTTTCCATTATGTTAATTGAATAGAGACTTTACTACTACTACTAGGAGAATCTATCCCTCATATATCTATCTATCCCTTTGGGGGCGTTCAAGTATTACGTAACGCAATTTGGGGGGAGGGGGGAGTCTTGTAAAACGTTACGATGCGTTACAGGGGCGGGAGGGGGGAAAGTAGGGAATTAAAATCTCCCAAGTTGCCAACCCTTTTCGTTTATGTTTTACGGGGAATCCCTCGATTGTATTGTACGTAATTTTTATTTTGTTTTCGTTGTCAGCATTCATTAGTGTTTACGCAGAAGCACATTGCTATAGTCAGTGTTGTTAAAGTGAGTTCATACTGTAATGTCCTCAAAAGAGGGAGATTTGCATCATCAGCTGTTCTTGGCCTATGAAGGCCTCTCATACTGACTTACCAGCGCAACTGTGCCAAAAATATGCCAACGAAATCTGGAAAACGGCTAAAGAAAAACTAAAAAATAAAGAAAAGTTTATAGAATGATGTTATAGAGAGTTCAAAGTGAAGGCCACGAAGAAGAAACAACAATGCTTAGTTATTTTACACAGGTACGTTTACTGCTAAAATGTAATAATATTACATATAGGTAAGTACCTATATAATATATAAACCAAACCTAGATTTTTCATAAAAGAACTGGTCATAAGTATTATATATTTTTAGATACCTATGAAAACATGTGAGAGGGAGGGGTGTACAGAAAAACGTTACGGCGCGTTACATGGGGGGGAGGGAGGGTCAAAAATCTTCAAAAATTGCGTTACGTAATACTTGAACGTCCCCTTTACTGTTAGCTGACTCCCCCTTCCCTTCTGCCGATTCCGCTAAAAATTAATAAGTGTCGTCCTTATGGGGTTTTGAATTCACATCCAAAATTTCGTGTCGATACATTCACTCCAACGGGAGTTATCGTGTTCACAGACACAAAAAAATTATTTTTTTTCATATTTGGAATCTAGAGGTCGAAAAACTGTCGAAAACTCCGCATCGAATTTTTTATTACATACCTTGGCCTATACTTCGTATAGCTGAGGAAGTTAAAGTTTTAAGCTGGAGCTCAGGTGGAAATTTGACGTTTGGTTGGTTCCCACAAAATAGCCGTCGCTAGAGATAAAGTCCCATTGTAGTTAGGTACATGTTGAACGGACCTCCATTAAGTTCCCAACAGAAAGTTGGCATGGCTTCATCCTGCTATAAATTGTCGACCTCATAGCTACCCTGTGTTATGCCAACCCGAGTTATGATTCCCGACCAACTCACTCAGCTACCCACACATTTTTTATCAATTAAAACCGCCCGCATCTCTTCAACCAGCACTAATTTCTATTATTCTGGCTCAAAAATACTTTCATTAGATAGAAATTTGCACTCTGACTCACTGGGTTACTTCCAATATTTCTGACATTCCCAGCTCAAACAAGGTACATAGAAATCAGCTTTTGAGCTCATTTGGGCTTGCGGAATTACTTCTTCAGCAATACGATGTAACTCGGGCTATAACTACGAGGTCATATCGCCCACTACCCACAGCGCTCTTTAATCGCCCTGGTGGACTTGAGCCTAACTCTACAATGGGTCAGTTACAGGCCCAGCACTCACCTCCAGCCCCTGTAAGCTCATGGAGAGACTAGTGAACCGCAAGCTTACAATTTACAAATTGCCCGGTTTTCGAGATATCCCGAAAACCTTCTGGAATTTAGAATGGAAACACTTATTTTTAGACGTTTCCTTGATTTTCTCGAAAATGGTTAGTCCTATCGAAAAGGTAGTTCTTACTAAAAATGTTTGTTATTAAATTTCCAATCGCTATTGTGTTCTTAGATTCAAAATAGAACCAATACGACCAAAGTTATAGCGCCCCAAAACTTGGAAAATACGTGTTACTTACCTCAAAAAACTGTATTTTTTCAGCACATAATATTCCAATTTTTTTCTTTTATTATTAAGATTTCAAATTAAAACTTTACTAGTACAGGAGGGACAGGGAAAACGCCCAGGGGACAGGAAAAGGGACAGTTTGGATTGTAAACTTGTAGCAATACCGAAAGTATTCCCATATTTTTATATATTTCGTGCAATAGACAAACATTTTAAAACCATACTTTTTTCTTTATTTTTCATAATAATAAATTTTGTGACAACTACATTTTTATTTTGCCGCATGTCACTGAATGTTCATAAATGTAGTTTCTAGCCCCAAAGACAAAATGTGTGCAAATGTTGGGATTTTTTAAAGAAAACTTTAGGGACAAATGAATTTGTGACGGAGGGGAAGACAGAACAGAAGGGGAAGAAAGGGGGAAGATTGTTATCCTCAAGGAAAAGGTAAAGATCAGAGGGACGGTATCCGGAGACTTTCTGATGGATATTGGATTTAAATTGGAGCTTTTGGAAGAGGTAGGAGGTACTTCTGGGAGGATAAGGTTTGACAAACGAGAGAGACTAGGAAGATTTTTCGTCGAGAAGCATGACGACATTGCTTCAGCCTAATGAACCAGTTAGCGTTAACTGCAAGATGGAGGACTTGAGAAAAAAAAAATCTATATAAAATTTAATTTTTATATTGTCTAATTTCACAAAAATACATAGGTACATAAATTGTACCCGTTTCGGATTACGCCTTCGTCGAGTAAGTGCACTTTATTTATATATTTTCATGTATTAGACAATATAAAAGTTGAACAATTTCATTGTTTTTATTTACTTTGAAGTATAAGTATTCAAAAATCTCTATGTAAGTTAACAATTGATTTTTCTATAAGGTCAATTGTTTTTGGAATGAGAGCGAACCCTCAATAAACGGAACTCAGTTTCTTACGGCTATTATCGTAAGAAACTGAGTTCCGTTTGCTTCTTACATTGATATCTTAAAAAGATCGTGCCAAAGGAAACGTTAACTAACTCTATATTACGCCTATTTCCATTCCATAATCAGTTACGGTTTAATACATTGGGGCGCATGTAGCTCGAGTATTAATATTTTCGGACTTCAAAAAAAAAGCATTAAGAATTATAAACAATATTACTCAAAGAACAAGCTGCAGAGAAATAATTAAACAATAGATACAATAAAAAAATTTAAATTTCAACTAAAAATGTTTATGTTAGTGGAAACCCTTTTCACTGAAACGGAATTTTATTCTCACTGTTCAAAAAGAATAAAATAACCACAATAAAAGAAAAAAGCGTGTTTCATATTCAAAAAACATTATTTGATATAAAGCTTTCATTTTTCTTTTTTTGGCTGAGTTCCTCCACACCTTAAAGTTTTTTATTTATTTAGACTTTTTTATATATTCATTTATAATTGATTAATCTCTCTATATATATATATATTCTATATAATATATATATATATATTATTTTTCGGGAGTTTTTTTGGAAAATAGTTATCTTAATTTTTATTAAATTGAAAAATTTGTCTACTTATTATGAACGTATCTTGTAATAATTTTTTTATATACTCATATATTTTTAAGTATTTATTTGTTCAGTTTTCATTTTACTTTTTTTTTAATAGTTTTGTTATTATGTACTATTAATCATAGGTGTGTTAGACTCAAGTAGTTATAAATCTAATTTATAGGCTATCTAATGTATAAATTCTTTTGACGTAGGTATTGGTTTAACGGAAATAAACTATTCGTGTTGGAAAATCACATTGCCGGTTATTCATCGAACGCTTTTTTTTATTTCATAAGAAATCAATAGTCAAAAAACGAAATATTCGCAAAAAAAAATCGAACCTCGATAAGTCGAAAACCTCCGAAACTCGAAAAAAAAGTTTTGTTCCTTTCCCTTCAAGCCCCAAAACCTCCATTACTGGAAATCTCAACCCTCTATTAGTCGAAATAATCAGTAAGTCCCTACAAGCCATTTTGGTACATATTTTCCCTCTATAACTCGAAAAAATAAATTGGACCTCTGTATCTCGAACATAGCAATGTTTTATTTTACAACCTTTACAACTCGATTATTTGAAACTTATTACCTCTATAGCTCGAAGAAAAATAAGTTACCGACTTTAAGAATTTGCCGACAATGTACACCATTGTTTCTTAGAAAACAATTTAGGAGTATACAATAAATAGGATTACCAATTATCTAAAGCAAAAAAAAGTTAATGACTTTTTAATGCCTATATATACTACGTATTTTTTATTTTAAGGATGTTTTGAAATAATGTTGATTTATAATAAATATAAATATGTTTGTTACCTCTGTACTTGAATTTTTATTTATTTCACCTCTCTAACTCAAAATTAGTTAGAATGAATCTTAACCTCTACAAGTCGAATCAAAATCCGCCTAAGTCGAAATCCACCATAAGTCGAAAACTCTATAACTCGAATTTTTTGGCGTCTCCCTTGATGTTCGACTTATAGAGGTTCTACTGTATACTGGTACCTAGTTTTGAACGGACACTCCTCGTGGTTTCGGCTAGTCAACATCGATTTTCTGCTCAGCAGAGTCGAGTTAGTCCAAAAATGTCCGATAAAAAATGTACTTTTGGGTCTGGTTATTGTAGGGAGACTGGAGGCTCTATATAGCCCACTTATCTGATGAGCCTGGACATGGTCTCTATAAGAGCCAACATTCCTGTTAACCTCCCGTACATTCCACACAACTAACTAACCCATCGTCCTAACAAGAGTGAATACCTCATATATGCTTAGAAATATTCCAATGGTTATAAAGCTCAAAAAGACCCCAAAATATGATACTCAAATATTGGGGTGTATCATTGAAATGTTTACTTTCTTATATCGAAAATATGAGTTATAAAACTTAAAGGCATATTTTAACTGAAATACATTTTTTTTAAAGACGCCCGGTGTGTTAGATACATGCCGAAAACTGCCCGAAATTGCTTCTTACAAAAAAAGATGACGAGTTCACAAAATCGGACATGTACTACTTTACTAAAAAGACCAACCTCCAGGTCAACAAGTGTCCGACGTAGTCAGAGATTTTAGAGCGCAAGTGTCCGCTTGAGTCAGAGATCTAGGTATGCAATTGTCCGGGCTAGTCAGAGACTACGGGATGCAAATGTCAAGCCTTGTCAAAAATCTCAGAACACAAGTGTCCCGTCTAGTCAGAGACCTTGGGACGCAAGTGTCCGGTCATGTCAGAGATTTAAAGATGCAAGTGTCCAGTGTAGTCAGAGATCTCAGGAAGCAAGTGCCTGGCCTAGTCAGATATCTAAGAACGCAAGTGCCCAGTGTAGTCAGAGAGCTCGGGGGGACGCAAGTGTTCGGTCTTTCAACCAAATTTGTTTAGGGGATGAGAGGTTCTGAAAAAAATGTAATGATACAACTTCGAATGGAGGACTTGGGATATATGTAAAAAAATATTTCAAACCATTATGTCCAATATCAAAAACATTTTCCATCTTTCTTTATTTATTTTATTTTATTTTTTTTAATGGGCTGAAATATAGCATCTCTGAAACAGAAGGATGACTGAATGCTTGCCTACAAACATATCTTTTAATTTTATCATTTATTATACTCGTACATTTTATTCCTCTCGGAGTTATCTTTTTCCATTTTTTACCTACAATAAAAAAAAGGGTGGCTTTCTTTCTTTTTTATTTGAGGTCCATATTTTAACCCCATATAATTTAAACAGTAACATAATATTTTATTGAGCCAGCAATATTCGGCCCTTACAACAGCTGCTTACTCCAAAGTTTGAATGGAAATTTTAAAAAAAACTGTCGGAGAATCACCGACAATGTACTTCCCCATAATAAATTAATCATCTTTGTTTTTAGCTCTTCGATTGAAACCAATCGGCAATTTGGGTAAAAAAATCAATAGTTGACGAATATGGGAACTGATCCTGATACTAAATTTTGTGTCGATACCGTGCCGGGCTTTAACTACGAGGCCATATCGCCTACTACCCGTAGGGTACGTCCATAATGCACCGCTTCCCGCTCAACCGCGACAGTTGCAAACAGTAAGGTGAACCGGCGCGATTCTTGGTGGTGATGGTTATAGAGCACCGCTCGCAGGATAAGTAAACGCATTACGTTCAACGAAAATAAATTTATTATTATTATAGAAATATGTGATGGGGCCATTACAGGACTTTTCCTTTCTCTCCCTCTTCCCTTCTCAAAATTATTTCATACTGGCATTACTAGGTATAAGAATGTCTAATATCAAGATTACAGTGTACAAAGAGACAAAATGAAATGATTCTGAGAAGGGAAGGGGGGAGAGAGAAGAGAAAGTCATGTAATGGCCACATCACATATTTCCATAATAATAATAAATTTATTTTCGTTAAACCAATACATGGTGTTATCTTTGTGTTATATTTGTGTACTACTAGAGCACTCTTTCGTCGCTGGTGAACATGAGCCAGACTCCACTAGGCCTACAGTAAATGCTTATTCACCTAGGATAGTGGTCCTTAACGTATATCTGATATCGTACAGGCTTGGAACTCGCTTAATATCCCATCCGAAGGACGGCATGCTTCAGTTTTTATCACATCTTAAAAATAAAAAACCTGAAGGCCTCGAACCCACGATTTTGAGCTCAGAAGGCAAGCATAGTAAGTTATGGCTATTGAATTGTCTCCCTCTTCTGAACCCACTTCCCTTCGTTCAAGTTCGCTGCAAATTAATAGATGTTGTCCTTACGAGGATTTGAATTTACATATGAAATTATGTGTCAACATTCATTACATCCGCAATTGTTAGAGTATTTGTATTAAACCCCCCTCCCCCGTTATTTCTCCATCGTCTATGGCGGATATGCCTGAAAATCAATAGGTGTTGTTATTGGGTTCTGGATACATATATTCATGTCGATAAATTCCTTTTACCGGGAGTTATCGTGTTCAAAGACACACACTTTGTCACAGGGCAAAAAAACAACTGTTGAGTAGTGTCACTAGTGTTATAGCACTAAAATAGTACTACGGTAATCGTGCGATAATCCAAAATGTAGTTTTTCAACCGATTTTCACTTTTAAAGGCCCGCTGAGTACGTTTTAACCATTTTCGAGATGATGTCTCTGGGTGTTTGAGTTGTAATAATTAAAGAAATAAAATAATAATTCAAATAAATAAACTTAATGAAAATAATACATTTAATAATAAAATTACCACATTTCCTGTAAAAATTATAGCTGGTCTTCTAATAAATTTTGATTTCTACAATAATTTCCGAAAGGGGCCTTAAAATAATATCGAAAGTTCAAGACGTGCAATTTTGAAGAAAATACAAGTATTTAAAAAAATCAATTAATAATTATTTTATTTGGATTTCTTTTAAATATAATAATGAGATGCCATATTGTTTTTCTTTAATTTGCAAAAATGTTAAATCTAATCCAAAGGTATAAATTATCTTACTGGGTTCACAGGGAAAATGAATAGCATAGAATAAGAGAAAAAAATATTGGGTTTATTTATCTAAATCTACATTATAAATAAAATCAAAATATCAATATGAAATAAAAAAATCAAATTACTTATTATAAAAATCTTACAAACTAATTTCTACATCTACTTTAGTCTCTTTTATTTTTAAATATTGTGGCCATTCTTTAATTCAATGTTATTTTGGGCATATAACATATAAATAAATAAAAGTACCTCTGCGCATCCACTTCACTGTTAATTTCACTTCTACATGGTTCACTACACCTTAACCCTAAAAACAACTCTCACTCTAGACTGTCCACTTTCACATTTCAACTTAGACTGTTTCACACTATTTAAAACAGCTGATCGTCGTCTTTTGTTCTTCATTCATTGCTTGTTCACATTTCGTTTTAAAACAAAATGCGACTAGTCGATTTTTGTATATTTATTCACTAATTAAGTTATTTCACGGAGCCATGGTGGCCATGCGGGCTAGAGCGTAGGGCATTGGTCGCTTGGTCTCATCTTGGTTTGCGGGTTCGAATCCCGTCCGGAAGTGAGTTTTATTCCAAAAATAAAACTCCCTCCCGGGGCCATGAATATCGTAAATAACTAGATATAATACAATGACATGGCTAATATGCATCGTACATAAGGCCAAAAAGAAAAAAAAAAAAAAAAATTTATTTCACTCCTAACAGCTGTTACTTTATACAAATAATGGATATGTAATTGATTTTTTTTTTTTTTTCTTTCTTTTTTGGCCTTATGTAAGTACTTTGCATATTAGCCATGTCACTTATGAAGTTGTTTTCTAGTTATTTACAACATTCATGGCCCCGGGAGGACTCAATTCAAAAAACCTAATAACTGCCGATGTAATGAACTCAGGAGCCTCTATGTAAGTAAACTGTTGAATATTAACGCACAGTCGACTGGTTTTGAAGGGGGAAGTAGAGTCCCGGTGAATCACCGACTTTTTTGTTTATATCACATATATATGAAATATATTATTTACAATATTATTATAAAAATTCTTAATTATTTTTAAATTAAATTTTCAAAAATTCATATATTTAGTTCATTATTTTGTTTATGATCACGTCATATCAAATGTTTGCCTTATCCAGTTTCCTTCTTAAAAACAAAAATAATAATAATAATAAAGCGATTGATTTTATTTTTTCTGAAAATATGTATATACAGTTATTGTGACTCATGCCCGGGCGAGGTCTTATCGCCTACTACCAGAGCGCTCTATCGTCGCTCCGGTGAACGTGAGCCCGACATTTTAATGGGAATCCTAAATTTTTCCTACCCAGGTTTAGTAAGGATAGGGAGGGGTCTTTTACGAGTAACTGACATCGTACAAACCATCGCTTCACGTCCCATCCAAAGGACGGCGTGCTCATAGTTTTTTCATCTCCCAAATATTCCTCGTCGTCGTCAGTGACACTAAATATGGCTACAGTATAGAAAAAAAAGGTGACTAGAAGAAAAAAATTAACCGCCTTGACTAAAAATCAGTTGTTGCCTTACATGTTTACAGACAATTTCCTTTTCCTGATTCTAAATTTCATTTGCAATTTCGATTTTTTGTGTTAAGCCTCTTGACCTCCCCATTGGCCGATTTCGCTGAATATCAAAAGGTGTCGTCCATATGGTAATATTGAACGCACAAATAAAATTCGTGTCGGTACATTCATTCCATCGGGATTTAACGTCTCCACAGATACCTTTTTTTTCATTTTTGAAATCATCAAATATAAAATTCCGTTGAAAAATTGACATCGAATTTTTGATCAATTACATAATTTTCTCTATATTTTGTAGCTGGAGAAGTAATAAAGAAAAAAAATGAGTTATATTCATTCTAGAAAATCAGCTAATGGCTTAGGCTCGCCGCTTTTATGCCATGTACTTAAAATATATTTTATTAAAACCTATTTCCAAATAGTTTCATGAATTCTTTGAAAATTAATACATTTTTAGATTGTCAAAAAAAAATATTTTTAAGTAATTTAATTTAATACTTACCACCAAAAAAAATGGTGAGAGAGCAGAAAAGAGTAAATATCCACATGATCACCCGCATACTAACATGCTGAGAAGTGCACAGATCATGGAGGAAGAACACACGCGAACGACAGGGTGGGGGAACGGTACGGCACGAAACGACAAACTCGGGACTCGGAAGGGAACTGAGGCTGGGGCGGTGGTGGGGGGCGCAGACGCTCCGGGCCAACCTGTACTTGACGGAGTATAGCACTCCCCTGGGGCGAGTGAGCGAATCAGGGCGAGCGAAGCGACAAAGACGGAAACTACAGTTAAAATAAGCGGGGTGGTATTCTATGACTTGGTCGGAGCAAGCTGCCATCTTATCTCTCCCCAAGTAAAAAATTTGAACTATTATATATTGGTAAATGGTCTAACATCGATGTTGTATCGATATTGCATTGTACTGGCTGATATACCTTGTATGTGCATAAACACTTTTTTTTTTTTTTACAGTCAGTGTAAAAATCCAGTTTTTATTGATAAATACCGTCAATTATTAATATTAACCGCGTAATTAGGTCCATGTCATTAATAATAAACTATTAATTACATTTACCAATAATTATAAATAGGTAATTCCCTGTTATATTATTTATCCGAATGAATACAATTTTGACTCTTTTAGTGAAGCACAGTACAAGTACAAGAATTTTTCTGTCACAATTTTTTTTATTTCTTTTTCTTTGAGAAATAACCTGTACTGCTTCACTAAAAGGACCTACGAGAGGGTCAAATTTGTATTTCTTCCAATACATGATATGAAAAGAACAAATCATATAGTAAGTTAGTTATGATTCATGCCCGGGCTTTAACTGTGAGGTGATATCGCCAAGTACCAAAACGCTTTTTCGTCACTCTGGTGGACATGAGCTCGACTCTACTGTGGGAGACTTAAATTTAATCTACCCTAAATTTTTTTCACCTATGGCAGGGGTCTTTAACGAGTACCTAACACCGTACAGGATCTGGACCATCGCTTAATATCCTATCCGAAGGACGGAATGCTAAATTTATTTTACCTCCCAGATAAAATAAACTAAGGGCCTCGGTCTGGTTACAAATCATATATCACATACAAATCTTATCATGTATCATATATACATCATATTACATTACACATATTTCCATTCTATAATAATTTATGCATTGGAGAGTTTGTAACTCGAGTATTAATATTTTTAGACTTTAGGTATTAACCAAAGAACTAGCTGCAAAGAAATATTTAAAGAACATAAAATCCTGTTTTTACCTGAGCTGTTTATATTTGAAACATTAATGGTTATTAGGACAAATAAAAATATTTTATCTCTTAACATTAGTCTATTAGTAGATTACGATACCAGGAAAATAGAAGATTTTCGAATAACTAAACATTATTCCTCTCTTTTTGAATAAAAAAGTATAATTCATACTAATTATTTCTTTAATGATCTTTCACTGACTACAGTCGGGCTTATGACGGTAGTAGATATTTTATATTACATATTATATTAAGGATGGTTTCTTTTGTAGACTGCCTGATGATGAGGGAAACCTCGAAAGCCGGCTAGCTAGACTACCAATAAAAATCTGTGAGAGGTCAGACTATCTTATATTTGACACCCTGTGAAGTAGTAGATATGACCTCGTAGATAAAGCCCAGGCATGAGTGAAAATAACTGAGGAGCGCGCAAGCAAAATCAAACAAGTCAGTCAGATCACAAATTGCAATAGGCAGCAAAATCGTTTTTTGAGAAATGTACAATGCATTTCCAAAGTTTAACTTATTAAACATTTTTCTATTATTATAAGAAATACACGTAGATAAGTGATTCAGATAAAAATATGTTTTAATTACAATTAAACAATATTTTAGAGTTGACATGTTACTAATAGAACTCAATAACTATTTAAAAATAATCCGAGCGGAGAAAACAATTTTTAAAAGTCCGGCAATGTACCTACTTGAGTAAAGCCGCCCTCTTCTGATTTGGCTGAAAGTCCAATAGATGTCGCCCTTATGCGGTTCTTTCCTTAACAGAATATTCAATATAAAAATGCAAAGAAACTATTCATAAAGAACAAACTATTTTGAGACCTATACGGACATATGGACTTGAATTAAGGGGTTGTGTTAAGCCCTTCAACATCAATCGTATGCAAAGTCCTAAGAACTATTGTTGATGCTTCCAACTTTACCCTCCACATAGTCCTCAAAGTTCCATTTATCACTGATCTCATTTAGTTCTGCTCCTCAAAGTTCCATTCCAACCTTTCCTTCCACGAAACTCACATCGCTGGATCCCTATCATCACCTTCCCAGTCAGACAATCCCCCACGAAGACTGAAGTGGTACTGGCTAGGAGACCTGTTACCATAGAACAGCTAAGTGACCACTGACTCCACCCACTGTTACCTCTCTTTAGATATTTTGCCACTCTCGGTCTGCCTCCACTGCTTATTAGAGGCTTGGCAGATCCGGGGAGTATTGGGAACCCCCTCCCCCTCTTCCCGCACCCATAACCTCTATCTCCATTTAATTGAACCTCTATCTCCATTTAATTGAACCTCTACATCCATTTAATTGAACCTCTATATCCATTTAATTGAACCTCTATCTCCATTTAATTGAACCTCTATCTCCATTTAATTGAACCTCTATATCCATTTAATTGAACCTCTATATCCATTTAATTGAACCTCTATCTCCATTTAATTGAACCTCTACATCCATTTAATTGAACCTCTACATCCATTTAATTGAACCTCTATATCCATTTAATTGAACCTCTATCTCCATTTAATTGAACCTCTATATCCATTTAATTGAACCTCTATATCCATTTAATTGAACCTCTATCTCCATTTAATTGAACCTCTATCTCCATTTAATTGAACCTCTGTCTCCATTTAATTGAACCTCTGTCTCCATTTAATTGAACCTCTATCTCCATTTAATTGAACCTCTATATCCATTTAATTGAACCTCTATATCCATTTAATTGAACCTCTATCTCCATTTAATTGAACCTCTATATCCATTTAATTGAACCTCTATATCCATTTAATTGAACCTCTATCTCCATTTAATTGAACCTCTATCTCCATTTAATTGAACCTCTGTCTCCATTTAATTGAACCTCTGTCTCCATTTAATTGAACCTCTATCTCCATTTAATTGAACCTCTATATCCATTTAATTGAACCTCTATCTCCATTTAATTGAACCTCTATCTCCATTTAATTGAACCTCTGTCTCCATTTAATTGAACCTCTGTCTCCATTTAATTGAACCTCTATCTCCATTTAATTGAACCTCTATATCCATTTAATTGAACCTCTATCTCCATTTAATTGAACCTCTATATCCATTTAATTGAACCTCTATCTCCATTTAATTGAACCTCTATATCCATTTAATTGAACCTCTGTCTCCATTTAATTGAACCTCTATCTCCATTTAATTGAACCTCTATATCCATTTAATTGAACCTCTATCTCCATTTAATTGAACCTCTATCTCCATTTAATTGAACCTCTGTCTCCATTTAATTGAACCTCTGTCTCCATTTAATTGAACCTCTATCTCCATTTAATTGAACCTCTATATCCATTTAATTGAACCTCTATCTCCATTTAATTGAACCTCTATATCCATTTAATTGAACCTCTATATCCATTTAATTGAACCTCTGTCTCCATTTAATTGAACCTCTATCTCCATTTAATTGAACCTCTGTCTCCATTTAATTGAACCTCTATATCCATTTAATTGAACCTCTATCTCCATTTAATTGAACCTCTATCTCCATTTAATTGAACCTCTGTCTCCATTTAATTGAACCTCTGTCTCCATTTAATTGAACCTCTATCTCCATTTAATTGAACCTCTATATCCATTTAATTGAACCTCTATCTCCATTTAATTGAACCTCTATCTCCATTTAATTGAACCTCTGTCTCCATTTAATTGAACCTCTGTCTCCATTTAATTGAACCTCTATCTCCATTTAATTGAACCTCTATCTCCATTTAATTGAACCTCTGTCTCCATTTAATTGAACCTCTATCTCCATTTCCTTTTCATTTTATAGTGCATATTTTTATAATTCATTGTCTCCAAATCTACTCTTTTAATGCCGAATATAAATTTTTGAATAAATAAACAAGCAGATTCTTGGCTGCTTGGGTTCTACGCCACAATTCACCGCCTCTCTACACCTTAAATTAGTGAAAAATCTCAATCACTAAAAAAAATCAAATTCGGGATTTCTGGGGCAAAAAAAAATTAAACTTTTTTTAAATACTATATGAGTGCTTTGTAGACGGTTTGATGATAAGAGCAGCCTCGAAAGCCGGCTAACACAAATAATAAAATCTGGGAGAGGTCAGCCTACTTTTTTATTTAACAACCACGTGCTGCTGGATTCACTATTCTCCTCAAAATTCCTTAAGCCACATTCCTACATTTTAAATGAGATTATCCCAGAAATTCGTTGAAAATTCCAAAACTGAAAATTCCAGACCATGGAAATTGTGTATCACTTACCGGCCTTTCTCGAACTAAGCCAACATTTCTGACGGCCCACAAACTTGGTTAGATAACTCTCAAATATTTTGTGTTTTTGTTTATTTATGTAATTGGTCAGAAATTCGACGTTGATTTTTCAACGGAATTTTATGTTTTCTAACCCCCTGATTCCAAAATTGAATAAAAAAATTCATAGCTGTGTCCATCTGACATATAATAACTAATAATAACCCGATAAGAATGAATGTATCGACACAAAATTGTATTCATGTCCTCAGACCCCCCTAAGGACGAAACCTCATTGTCAGCCAAATCGGTCAAAGGGAAGGAAAAGGCTTAGGGATGAGGACTTTATTCAAAAACCCTAATAATTGCCGATGTAATAATAAATTTATTGATAAGAATTTTTATATTTAAATTTAAGATCCTATAAAGAAGACAACTAATAATTTTCAGCCAAATCCGCAAATGAGAAAGGGGAGATCAGAGAAGGGTGACTCAATTAAGAAATCCTAATAACTGACGTTATGAATGTATCGAAACAAAATTTTGTATGTAGTGTTAGAGTATTGGATCCCTAGGCCATTTTCCCTAATAATTATTTATACAAAGAATGGGGATCCTCTGATGACGTCACATATTAACTTTCCGCAATAGAGAAAGGAGGAATCAGATGAGGGAACTGAACTCATAAACCTAATTACATAGTTACTATGGCTCATGCCCGGGCTTTAACTAAAAGGTCATATCGCCTACTACCAGAGCTCTCTTTCGTCACACTGATGGACATGAGCCCAGCTCTACTATAGGAATACTAAATTTTTATTCACTTAGGGTAAGGGTTCTTTACGAATACCTGACATCGTACAGGCTCAGAACCATCGAACCCGCGAACTTGTGCTTAGTAAGCAAACACGCGTACCACTGAGCTACCACAGCCCTCCGAAACTAATTAATGGCGATCTAATGAATTAATGGATACAAAATTAAGTACTAGGATTCTGTCCATTGATTTTGCGGGGAGAACGAAAACATAGTTGATTATATCGTTCTGGGGAAGAACATTGCTGATACACCGACGTCTTCTTTTATTATTCTTTTTAGGTGACTAAAACGTTTTAAGGGGGCCTCCATCTTGCTTTCAAAATGAAAAGCCAATTATGATAATTACCTAGCTAATTCTAATGAGTGAGGCTGATAATGATATAGGCAGATTCTAGATGAAAAATACATAATTGAACTGTTCAATCGTTAATTGCATACGGTTTACCAAAGCGGCTTGGATAATGCCCTCAACAAAGAGTTTCATTTAATTTCATGCACACGTGGAGAATGCATTTATGGATTATATATTTTTTTTATCCCTTTTATTCAGGCTGCCTTCAGTACAAAAACTGGTAAAGGGGTTGAAATGAGAATAAATTATAAAATAATAAATAATATGAAGAGAGAAGCAAGAAAGAAAGAAATATTTACAAAATAATAGTAAATATCTATATACAACAAAAAATATATATAAAAATAAATAAGAATATACACAAAGTAAATAATAACAGTGGTAAAGGAATAAAAAATAAAAATGAAATAGATAACTCAAAATAAATAAAATTAAAAAAATACAAAAAGAAAAATACAAGTATGTGTATTACAAGTATATCATACTATAGATATAGAAATATACATATACTATAGGTATGAGAAAGTAATACGTTTATTTTATTTATTTATTAAACGTTTTTAGAATATGTCTGTCTTTCTCAACTTATAAATTGTCTTTTTCTTTATTCCATGAAACTGTAAGACATTGTGAGGATGTTTACTCCTTGTCTCTGAAGTAAACAATGAAGAACTTCAACTTTCTCCGATAGCCTATCTGGATGGTGTCGCCACCCCCAATATAATGGGGTGATAAAAATTTGGTGGCTATATTGAAACTCAATACAGGACCCTCAACCAAGATACAATTTCTACGGAGGAAAAACCTCTCACATGTTTGTTCAACCCATGTCCTCCCATATTGACACATTTTGCGCACATAGAGAATAAATGTTTACTTTTTACTGCAATTAAGGGTACCTAAATAATTTTAAATAAATAAAAAATAAAACAATTAAAATTAAATAATTTATAATTGAATTGAGAAGGCATCGGCATGAGGTCTAGCTCCACGAGGTGTGCAGGTCCGTCTGTCACCGAGTGTGGATATTTGGAGTGTGGAGATCAGAGGGAGCGCAATTGAAAAATCCGTTTTACTACTAAATTACTATCGACATGAAATTTAATATTTCATTTCAAAAGTCCATAAGGATGACATCTATAAATTTTCCGCGCTATTGTTCTGTAATATCCAAAATTAGGGATATTAATTGTTTTTAATAATTATAATCAGCATAATGAAAATAGTTGAATTGGAAGGCAGGAAGTCGACCGGAAGCCTTTGGAAGACCCCCAACCATATGCAAGGGTGGGGGATTGAACAACCAAGAGTCCCTGGCGGAGAAAATGGAGGCAAGGAACCACACCTAGCTTCAGTCTACTTCGTCAGATACCTCCGGAGAGGGAGATTCTACTTCTTCAGACGCCACCCAGGAGAGAGGTCCAACTTCAAGGACCAGCCCTTGTCCAGCCAACATTCCAGATCCAGGACTCAGCCACAGCACCAAAGAGGGAGATGTGTTGGAGCTCATTTCTACTTTAAGAGACAGACAGCAGAGATTGATGAATGAAGAGATCCAGGACCCAACAGCAATCGCAACAAACAACGAACAAAGACTAGAAGGTACCGTAATACAATAAACAATTATACAGTTAGAGTTTAGGAATATTATTTTGATTTCTTTAAAGGATTCTGAGGAATAATTATGAAGTTTTTAAGAATGCTTTTCATGAATATATATTATATATAATCCAATAAGAATGGCGTAATTTTTCTTTTATGTATTTTGCACCTCATGTCATTTTGATTTTTCAAAACTGTTAGTTCTTGGCGAACCCACGCAACCAAAGAAAGGTAAGAAAGAATTAGAAGCAAATAGAATCAATATATTTTTCAAGAACAATCATTTTATTTACATACCAACAATAATTATCATTACAGTTCGAAGGGAAGCTCAAATACCCTAATAATTGCCGATGCTATGAATGTATTGACACAAAATTAAATACAAAATTATTCAGAAGCCACTATGTAAGTCATATATAGAGTCTTAGCCCAAATTATATATTGGCTTTGAAGGGAGAGCGAAAACTTAATTGAATAATTCATTAGAGAAGCACATAACAGGTGATTCACCGACAACTTTTTTTTATGTATATAATGACCAAAACCCATTCTTTGAAAGAAGGAGAAGAGAGACTTTTGTAAATTTTTCTGAAGTATGCCCAGGAAGATATCATCTACCCAAGTTGAAGATATTCATAAGACCCCATGTTCCCAGAGGTACCTGGACGCCATCACATTAACTAACCAAGGACGCTCTCTGTGTTTTGTGCCATGGAATGTTTCCTTCCCCCCCACTCCTGTTACATTTATAATGGCTACACGTAACTGTTCCCAGCAGCCAGTTCCAAAACAGACACCATCTTCTTCCTAATAAACCATGAACTAAGCTTAGTATTTATACAGAAGTTGGCATCTGCTTTTTGGGTAAGTTCCTTTTCTAATCGTTCATGGGTTCACGGATCAGAACTGTTGAAACAGGGCTAGTCTTAATTTAAATTTAGTCAATAACATATATACAATTTCAGTTCTAGGATCGTGTTAATACAATCATTATATTATAGTAATAATAATTTTATTTCCGTTAAACCAATACATGGTAATAGGATACGTCATAAGAATTTATAGGTACATTAAGATAGCTTATAAATTAGATTTATAACTACTTGAGTCTAACACATCTATGATTAGTAGTAATAACAAAACTATTAAAAAAAGTAAAATGAAATTAATAAAAGCTAAATAAATAAATACTTCCCCCCCCCCCCCTCCCCCCTTCGAGGGCTCATTGTGTCACCGGAGCCAGAGTAGGCCTATTGTGTGCCCTGTATGTGTTCGTCCCTATATCAGCCCTGTATATTTAATAAAGTCCAGGATTCTTCTGCAGGTTCCTTCCATTACCTGCTTCGGTTCTGTTATGACAGACCCGAAATCTTCTGCTTTCTAGTGCCCAGCATTGGCATAGAATATGAACCGGAGTCTCATTTTCCTCGCCACATTTGCTGCACAAAGGGCTTCTAGCGATGCCCATATTGTGTAGGTGTTTGTTCATATAACAGTGTCCAATAAATACTTAAAAATATATAAATAAATAAAAAATTAATACATAGATACATATATAATAAGTAGATACATTTTCAATAAAAAATAAAATAAAAGTTAATTATTTTTTAAAAATCTTCCGGAACGGTCCCGTCATCCGGTCCCATTGTGCGAGATATAGAAAAGAAAAAGAAAACAATGTAACAATAACAAATATATAGAAAAAATAAAAATAAAAAAATATATAAATGAATAAATAAAAAACTATAAATAAATAGCCGATTTCGCTGAAAATTGCCAGGTATTGTCCTCATATGGTTTTGACTTCAAATATGAATTTTTATGTCGATACATTCATTACAGCAGCAGTTGTGGGGATGTTTAGGTTGAGTCCCCTCTAATCCCCCCCTTCGCTTCTGTCGATCCCACTGAAAATGTATAAGTGCCGTCGCCATCTTTATGAAATTTTAAATTTACATATACAATTTTGTGTTGATACCTTCACTACAGCAGCAGTTATTAGAGTTTTTGTGTTAAACTTCCTGATTAATCACCTCTTGTCTTTTTTTTTTTTTTTTTTTTTTTTTTTTTCTAACGCATCGGCTACTATGGCCATTAGCGCCTCTTGTCTTTGACTGACTTGCTGAAAATTAATAGGTGTCTAAATGTATAAAATTTCGTGTCGATACGTTCATTCTATCGGGAGTTGATTCCGTGTGTCCACATGAAATTGAGTTAAAAACCCCGCATTGAATTTTAAGACGTTTGCATAACTTCTCCTACACTTCGTATAACTAAAGTATTAAAACTGCCGTTGTAATCAATGCATCGAATGAAATTTCATATTTAAATTCAAAACCCCATAAAGACGGGACCTATTAATATTAAGCGAAATTGGCCGAAGAGAAGGAGAGGTTCAGGGAATGAGGCTCAACTCAAAAATTCTTATAAATGCCGAAAAGTTAGTCTAAGGGTTCAGAAGCCGCTTTGTAAGTCAACTATTGATTTTCAGCCCAATCGATCGACTGGTTTTAGAGTTAATTGGTTAATACATTCTGGAAAAGTTCAATGCCGGGTGGTTCACCGACGTTTTTTTTAATATATTTTTGTTTCGTCTTGAGATTTTGACAGGTTCAAGATACATACTCCTCCCCGAACTGGGTATGTTGGAAGGGTATGTACAAAAAAGTTCTTCCACTGTAACCCTAGTGGAAAGCATTACTTGAACCCTTGGCTGTATACGAACATATCTCGAAGGTCTTCTCACGTTTACTTACTAAATAAAATGGATCATTTTCAGAACTTCATATCCAAAATCTAACAGCCGCTGCCCACCTGTACATAAAATAAAAAAACTTCTTGAAAATTGCACAAATAATAAAAAACAAGTAATTTTTTGCTGGATCCCTTCACATGTGGGAATCGAAGGGAACGATGCAGCAGATAATGTGGCAAAGGAAGCAGCAACATTGCCTGGAGAAGAAAAGGTAGTGACGACAATACCAGAGCTGAAGAACTGCCTGCGTCGCAAAATAAAAGAGAGCTGGGCCTCTGTGTGGATTAACATGGACCTAACAAATATACTTAGGTCCATCAAAACAAATATAGATAAATGGCAGAGTTCCGAAAGGCAGAATAGGCAGGAGGCATCGAGACTGCAGAACATGTGGTCCTCGATTGCCCGCTGTACGACAGGTTTAGGGTGGAGTTGATCCGCGCGACAGGATCATACCTGGGATTGAGCCTGCCGGAGTTGATGATGGAGTCGAACTATCCGGCGTTCGGCCGGTTTGTCACCTCCTGGCGGGAACAGAAAAAGCCCACTTGACCCGGCGCCGGGGGCGATTGACGGGCCGCGGCCCGATGTCCACCCCCGGCGACCGTGATGTAGTAGCAGCCCCCACTCCAAGATTCTGAGCTCTCTCGGCGCCATCTGGCAGCCGCAACACAAGGGGGTCTGGAAGCGCCTGTCTGTCCCGCAAGGGACCAGAGGCTGTCGCCCCCAGTCACCCACAGCAACAAATAAATGAATAAATTTAAACAAAACCATTTCATGTACCCTATTTCCCCGACGAACGGGCCGGGTGATTAACCGAAGCACCCGCAAAAAAAAAAAAAAAGATAGGCAGGAGGAGATATGTCTGATGCGGCTCCATGTAGGCCACACTCGTCTAACCCATGGCCACCTCATCAACAGAGCGACGGTCCCGGGCTGTGGCAGGTTCTGGGGCCTGACCTCTCACAGTAAGCCCTGGATATGAGGAAATGCTAAAGTCCATGGGTTTACGAACAAAAAACCTACATGAGATGCTCGGAGACAACTCGTCTATAGAAGCCGTCCTATCCTCAATGAAGACTAGTCACCTCATCGAACTAATCTAATCACTTGTACGGCGTCAAAAATCTAGGAAATTGAACGACGACAAATAAAGTTATTCTATTCTATTCTAACTTTAACCTAAATATTTATGAAATCCGTGTTTATGAAAAATTAAAATTCAAGTATAAAGATAATATTATATTTAGAAAACAACCTTACAAGTTTTATAATTCTGCAAAAATTCCAAAGACAGATGAACTTTCAGCATATCATAAAGAAGTTTTCATCTGTGGATTTCTGTTTAATCCAAAGACTGGGCGAAGGAAGAAAATGTAATTTTGAAATTCTTCACCTGGAAAATCTGATTTAGTCTCCCGAATCCAGTTTAAATCCTTAAGAGGGCCTCCGTGAGAGAAGATAAAATCTGAATCCTATGAAAAAAATTTGTGTTATCAAATTTTTGACTTTGAATATATGGGATGTAACCGTAACAGGACTTTGTTATACCAACCAAGATTTTACAGATCAATGTGTGAATCCATTTCAACGTGAAAAGCGGCCTTAGCTACGTTAAGAAGTCGTCGGTGAATCACGGGCAATGTACATCCTCAGCACGAATTAATCAATTAAGTTTTTGCTCTCTCTCCGAAACCTGAAAAAAAAAAAAAAAATTTTACCAACTGACTATAGCAACAAATAATATTTTTGTATTATATTTGATAAATAAACATATTAGGCTCGGAACGGGTGTCGTCTAGAGGTCGGCAATCGGCAACCTCCCCCCCCCCCCCCCCCCCCCTCAATTTGTGCCGATCCGTTCGTATCGGCAGTGATTAGGGTTTTCGTGTCGAGCCCCCTCCCCTGATCCCTTTTTTCCTTTGACCGATTTAACATAAAATTAATAGGTGCTGTCCTTATTCAATTTTGACTTTAAATATAAAATTCCATGTCGATACATTCTTTATTTCAGCAGTTATTGAAACTTAAGCCTCCCCTATTATCCCCCCTTCCCTTTGGACGATTCAGTTGAAAGTCAATAGGGTGTCTTTATGGGGCTCTGAATACTCTTCGTATTTATATTAATACGCATCGTATTCAGTGTTCTCATAAGTGATAGTAAGATGTTATGGGACGAGATTCTCATAGAAATAAAAGACCACACTGGTACCCATAGAGTTGCACTGTTGCACGAGGGTACCAAGGGAAGACGTACGGATATCCTAGAAGGCTTGGAGATCCTACTTTCTTTATATGAAGATACGAACAGTCTTAACAAAAAAATAGAGGTTAAGAACTCCCTTCTGCTGCCTGACCTACCTGCTGTGAGAGACTGAAAGAAACACGATGAAAAATTTACCTGATGCTTTAAGAGTTATTTCAACTTTTCATTATTTGTATATTATATTATTATATCATAGATGAATGATGAAGCCACTGATGATGACGCTGTTGCGTCGAAAACCGATTCTGGTCTAAAATAAAACAGTGGAAAGACAACGTCTTTTATTTCTATGAGAATTTTTAGATTATTATGGAGAATGAGATTAGAAATGCATAGGTGCATCGACAATTGTTCTTAGGACTTTGGATATGCTTGATGTTACGTATTACCTCTCTATACAGCAAGCAACCTTTGGTATCTAAATAATGAACTGTGGTGCACAATTGTTAAGTTGTAGACAACAGTTGCTCTAAGGGGCTCATACATAACGATTGAGACCAGATGTTGTTAATGAGCCCGCATTACTTACATCATACTAATTAGAACTAAATTAAACTCGTCTTCAATGTTTGATGAGTAAGATTGTTTAATGTATTAATGAGTAGTGGGTTCCATACTTAAACTGCGCACATCTTTACTCATACCCAAGGCAATGAAACAGTCATACCCACTAATGAAATGAAAATACATTTTATTCTAAGACCGAGGTCTCCTGAGAATAAATACATGACAGTCACTGAACAGAGCAACAAATACAAATAAAATAAAATATCAGTAATGAGATAAAAGTGCTACAGAGGATAGAAACAAGAATAGAATAAATATACATAAATAAGAAAATACAATAAAATAAAAATAAATTAGTAATGATGAAATAAGTAAAAAAATTAATAAATAAAATAATACTACAAAAATAATTAAAATTAACAGCTTCATTATGAATTATACCAAAATAAATGTATCTAAATAAATATATAGAGGAAGATAAAATAAATGTAAAAACAATATACAAATCAAGATTATGAAGGGTGAGGAAATCTAGCCCAGGCAGGGGCGCCGGTAGCTCAGTGGTATGCGTGCTTGTCTTCTGAGCTCAAGGTAGTGGGTTCGAACCCGACCGAGGCCCTTAGTTTATTTTATCTGGGAGGTAAAATAAACTCAAGCTCGCCGTCCTTCGGATGGGACGTTAAGCGATGGTTCCGAGCCTGTACGATGTCAGATACTCGTTAAAGACCACTGCCCTAAGTGAATAATAATAAAAATTTAGGGTAGGCAAAACTTAGGACTCCCCAGTAGAGTCGGGCTCATGTCCACATTACATTCCTCCGAACCCATAGAAAAAAAATATCTTCCCACTGTCATAGAACCGGTTTTTATATGCAACTTCTAAAGAGACACTCTTTTCTAAATTTAACATCAGACACCACACAAAACGGTTGGGATGTGCCTCTGATGATGACGCAGTTGAAAAACTCTAATAACTGCCGATAGTGTGAATGTATCGTCACGAAATTTTATATGTGAGACCAAAAATCAGCATACACACTCAGACACTTTTTTTTTTTAATTTTTTGAAATCAGGATGCCGGAAAATTTAAAATTCTATTGAAAACTCAACAACAAATTTCTGACCGAATACTTCATATAACTACATACTTCGTATAACTAGTGAAGTATAATCGATTTTTCCTTGGCAATAAAGAGGAGAAAAGTTTATTCCCGAAAGTGGTGCCATCTCTTATCCCAAAAGCACACTAAATTACCTACCCATTTCGCCTTAATACTCGTTTATCTGAGAACAGAATTGTAGACATTTGCGAATTTTTATAGGAAAATCCTCCTGAGACGGGCAACTAAAGGCCCTGGTTAATATTCACTAAACAGCCCTTAGAAGAATTCCCAGGACAGCCCTCAGCCCTGAGTTCTGAGATCCTTAAGTTGCCTCCTTTCTAATTAGCATTTCCAATTACTGAACCTTTTTGGGAGGGGAGGGGAGGCGGTGAGCGTCAAAGAACAGACAGAAGGGGTGAAATCTTTAAAAGTCTAGAACTGTATCTTAATTTAGCAGTGGGGCTCGTCAGGACGAAATTGTTTGAAGGAGGAAAAAGTTAGGAATCATCAGTAAATTACGGAAAGCAATTTTCAAAAATTGTTGACCCACCCCTCCCTGTCACAAAATTGTACCCTCTTCCGACCCTTCCCGTTACGTGGCATTAACTGACAAATTCATTAAATAATGGAATTTATAGTTTTATTGCGTTAGGTAACATTTTCCAAGTTACCTTCCTCGTACTATCGATTATTATTATCCCTATACTATCGATTATTATCGTGACTCAATGAAAACTGTTACTACCAGAGCGCTCTTTCTTCGCTAATCATTGAGAAAATATAATTATTTTCCTCTTTCTCATTCATTCTAAAGTGATGTATCTTCTTTTTAATGAAAAAAATGAGCTGTGGCCATTACTACGGAAGTTATTGGGGTTCTTGAGTTGAGCCACCTCATCCCCTTCATTTGGACGATTTGGCTGAATTATTTTCTATTTTTTGGATCAGGGTGTCGAAAAACATGAAATTTCGTGGTAGGCTGAACATCAAATTTCCGACTTCTCTGGGGGAAGTAAAAATAATAAACCATAAGAAAATGGTGGCTTGTTGAAATTAATAAATAATTTAAATAATTATTATAATTTAAATAATAATTAATTAATAATTTAAATTAATTTATAAATAATAATTTAAAATTAAATGTGATAATACGAGTAAAACTCTTACTGAAATTACAACTAATAAATTTAATAATAAAAAAATATATGTGTTGTGGCAATTACAGGACTTTTTACACAAAAATTATTTCATATTGCCCTTCCTGGGTATAAGAATGTTTACTCTCAAGATAACTCTGTAGTACAAAGAGTCAAAATGGACCCCCAGTGACAATAACACCTGGCGGTCCTAACCCGGCATGAACTTTCCGAGTTTCAGCGCACTCCAGAACTACAGCTAGTTCCTCCGCAGGGACGAAGAGGGTGTTATGGTCCCACACCAGGGACGAAAGCACCCAAGAGCTCAGGGGGGGTGGGTTTAGTGGAAAGCCAACACGAGGCACACCACACTGTTGGGAATGCACGCTCATCCCTTCGTTAAAAGTATTCCCATCGCCCTGCGAAAAAAAAAAAAAAAGTCTTGGTATGTTCATCGGCTCAGTCCCCGCCGCTCAACCTGTTGGTGGAGAATCGTAGGGGTTTCCCCGGGTTCACGACCATTCTAGACCTCAGGCTTTGCCACAATGGTACTGCGGGGATGGTTGCTTCCAAGCGGCACTGCCAACTGAGATTGGATTCGTGGCTGTGATCGCTGGTCTCAGCACAGGACGCCAGTTCTCTGGACGTTTCTGCTGCTGGGACCAGAGCGATGTAGTAGGTTGCCCCTGTTCTAGGGTTCTAAGGAACTAATTTCCAGTAGGTAGTTTTTTTCAGTACGTAGAATGCTCTCTTTTAGTAAGGTTGGATTTCTCCTTGGCGGGGTGGGGGCGGGAGCCTTTGTACCGCCGGAGCGTCATTCTTACCAACTAAAAAAAAAAAAACCTTCCTCATACTATAGGTATAAGAAAGTAAACAGGAACCAGGTAAGAAATAAGAACATAAATAAAGAAATATACGAAGTGGGGGTGGCAGTGAAGGAGATGACGACGGGGCTGGGACAGCACCCCTGAGACCACCATGCCCGCCCCCGCTCTAGACAGAATTTTAAACCGACCTACCCCTCGGATGAGAAACACTTCACTTACCTACAACACTTCTGTATTATACGCCCTTAATTCCTCACTATATATTTATTTTATTGAAGACTTTTCCTGAATAGAACATACGCTAATCCAAGACAATATCTTTGAAGTATTTTTAATGATACTTAACATTTTTTGCAGTGATATTGTGAAACATTTATAAAAAAATAAAGAAAAGCGTGTTTTTAAATATGTTGTCTATTTCACAAAATATATATAATATATGGGAGTACTTTCGGTATTGCCACCATCTTCAGCCACGATTTAACAAATACTGTATACAATATATTATTTAAATTTACAGTATATTATATGTATATTGTGATAAAAGCTTTTTGCTATTATTACATTTCCTGTAGAAATTTGATCTCTTTTCTTAATTTAAATTTTGATTTCTACAGTAGTTTTCCGAAAATGGACCTAAAAAAATATTATCAATAATTTAAGACGTGAAATTTTGAAGAAAGTACACGTATACAACAAAAAAAATTCCATTTAACAAACTTCACACTTGGATTTACAAAGAGATACCAATTTTTTAATAATTTTAAATAATATTAATTTCTAATCCAAGATTTTTCAAATGATATTACTGGGCCAACAGGGAAGATGAATAGAATAGAATTTTAAGAGGACAAATATTTGGGTTATTTGCTTTATTTACACATTTTGATTAAAAAACTAAACATTAAACAAAACAAAAAATTTACAAAGGAACAAAATCATTAAATTAAATACCTAAAACTATTTCTTTTTTATTTGGGCATATTGAAAAATATAAATGATTATAAGTACCTCCTTGACGCCTCTAACACACAATCCATACCCCGACAACTTTTCACACTTCAATTCCACCCCAGTCAACTTTCATCTAATTGTTCAACTTCATTATATTAAAAACAACTCAATTTTACAGTGCCTTGTTTAAGAGCTAGCTCACGACTCTACTCCATTTGTTTCACAGCTGTTTTATATGTTTTCTTGTTTTGTTTTTTTAAACACCTTAATATATATATATATATATATAATATAGGTTTAGGTTTAGGTTTTATGACTCATGCCCGGGCTTTAACTACGAGGTCATATCGCCTACTACCAGAGCGCTCTTTCGTCACTCTGGTGGACATGAGCCCGACTCTACTGTGGGAGTCCTAAATTTTGCCTACCCTAAATTTTTTATTCATCTAGGGTAGGGGTCTTTAACGAGTACCTGACATCGTACAGGCTCGGGACCATCGCTTAACGTATATATACATATATATAATATATATATATATTATAATAACAAAAATTACCCCTTTTCTATATTCATTAAAAAGAATGTTCTGTAGTTTTTACATCACAATATATATACTTAAAAAAAGTTGTCGGGGAATCATCAGCAATGTACTTCCCCAGAACGAATTAATCAATTACATTTCGCCTCCCCTTCAACACCAGTAAACCGTTTGCGCTAATATTCAATACTTGAAACATAGGGGCTCCTAAATCCACATTTTGTGTCGATACATTCATTATATAAGTAATAAGATGTATCAGTCCAACATTTATTAAACCACGACTAGTTTCGACAGTAAACTGACTTCTTCAGGTGGAATCTTGCTAGAGAAGAGGTCAACATGTTCAGCTGGTCCCTGATATACGTATGTGTCCGTTGACCTCTTCTCTAGCAAGATTCCACGTGAAGACATCAGTTTACAGTGGAAACTAGTCGTGGCTTAATAAATGTTGCACTGAAACATCTTATTACTTATTTAACAAGGAAGTCCACTACATCTGCCTACCACCAAGAAATAAACATTCATTATATCGGCAGTTATTATTAAGGTTTTCGAATTATGTCCCCTTCCCCCACCCCTTCCCTACTGCCGATATCGCTGAAAATTAATAAGTGACCTCCTTATGGGATTTTGAATTCACGTATGAAATTTTATGTTGATACATATTGACCAGTTATTATAGAGTTTGTGTTAAGCGTTTGGTCGATACCCCCCCTTTGGTCGATTAGCTGAAAATCAATAGGTGTCGTCGTTTGAGGGTTCTGGATTCAAAATTAAATTATGTTATACCTATAGTGTGTATGTGATTCCCCACCCCCTCTCAATTTAATTTCATACTGGTATTATTATGTATAAGAAAGTCACACACTGTAAAGTGAAACAAGAAAACTACTGACGCCAACACATTGCTTTCATATACCCGATGATCATACCCCTGTAATCTGTACAAAAGTGGTTGGTATAACAAATTCCTGCCAGATCACAGATAGTTAGTTTTTGTAACTCATGCCCAGGGCTTAACAACGGTTATATCGCCCAACTTACGAGACTTACAAAAATTTCCAACTGTCAAAATGAGAAAGGACCAAAACGTTGTCTTCTTTATTCTCGACCAGAACCGGTTTTCAACGCAACTGCGTCATCATCAAGGGCACATCCTAACCGTTTGGTGTCTAATGTTAAATTCAGAAAAGAGTGTTTCTTTAGAAGTTGCATTAAAAGCCGGTTCTATGACAGTGGGAAGATTTTTTGTTTTTGTTTTTTCTATGAGTTCTGAGGAATGTAGTTAGTTATTATGACTCATGCCCGGGCTTTAAGTACGAGGTCATATCGCCTACTACCAGAGCGCTCGTTCGTCACTCTGGTAGACATGAGCCCTACTCTACTGTGGGAGTCCTAAACTTTGCACACCCTAAATTTTTATTTTTATTCACTTAGGGCAGGTGTCTTTAACGAGTACCTGACATCTTACAGGCTCGGGACCATCGCTCAACGTGTCATCCGAAGCACGCATACCACTGAGCTACCGGCGCCCTCGGAGAAATGTATAAATAACCGATAATGTTTAAATAAACTTTCCGCGCAAAATTAATAGATGTCGTTCTAATCGAGTTCTGGTTACACAAACGAAGTTTCGCATCGATATATTCATTCGGAAGTTATAATGTTCAAGGACACTCATAGACAGAGAGGAAAAATGTTTTTCATTTTCCGAATCAAAGGTCGGGAAACATGATACATAATTACATAACTTGCCCAATACTTTGTATAGCTGCCACACAATGACAAGCTTGAACAAAAATGATAGGGCGATGAAAATACTAGCTATGGAGGATTTACACAGGTATAACAGAGATCACTTTGTGCAGGTTGGGAGATATTGGCAAGGGGATGATGAAGATATGGGGATTGGTTAGGACAAAACCGATATTGGGGGAGGCAGACGGCGGGGAGAGCCGATATTGGGGGCGGCAAACGATGGGGAGAGCCGATATTTAGGGGGCGGCAAACCATCTGGTCATCATTTGCTCCCTTCTTCTGAGATCTGTTCCGTCACATCACAATTCTCCTTCACAAGCTAATTTAAACGGTTATGCAACTAAATGCAAGTTGATCTAATCTCAGATTAAGAGATGCATTAGGTGGAATGTATTTCCTCAGCGCGAATAAATTAATTAAGTTTTCGCTCTTCCTCTGAGTTAAATTAGACGATTTTGGTTGAAAATAAGTAGAATTTGATGAACCATCATCATTCCCACTTCCTTTCGGCCGGAAAATTAATATGTGTCGGGTTTTGAATTCACGTGAAAAGCCTTCTTTCCCCCCTTCCAATCCCTATTTTACATTCGGCCGATTCCACCGAAAATTAATAGATGTTATCCTTATAGGGTTTTGAATTTACATACGAAAAAATTTCGTGTCAATGCGTTCATTACAATGGCAGTTATTACAGTTTATGTCGGATGGGATGGTCCGGAGCCTGTACGATTTAGGTACTCGTTAAAGATCCCTATCTTAGGTGAATAAACAATTAGGGTAGATAAATTTTAGTACTCCCATAGTAGAGTTGGGCTCATGTCTACCAGAGTGATAGAGCGCGCTCTGGTAGTGGGTGACCTCGAAGTTAAAACTCTGGTCTTCGTCACGGTTAGAAGACTGTGACGCCAATCAGCAAATCCATTGTACAATTATCCTTTCTGACTCCAGACCAGTTCTCCAGGAGTTAATCTAGTCCTGTGGCATCTCATCTTTCATATGGACATTTGAACCAGGAGCCAATTCATGTAACCCGTTGATGAAGTGACAACCTGTTCAATGTTGACTGAGAAGAGTCTCCGAGGATGACGCTGTAACTGAGGTGGGGTGGAGATTTGCGCGATACTCTCCCAAGAGGGGAAGCTAGCTGGCTCACTGATTGGCTGAACCCCCGAGGGACATCTCCAATATCACCTCACCTACCCCTCCATACAGTTTACCTAACCATACCATATAAATTCTCTCTACACTTATTTTATACTACCTGGTTACCTGGCTTCCCTGGAGTAACTTTGAGCAGGTTAGTAATTTTATCTGCCTGGTTAGTAACTTTAAGTTACATAATTTTAGAATAGGATCTGGGACGTCCAGTGGTCTGGCTTTACCTAAACAGATTCAAGTCTTGCCCAGGCCGTCTGATGATCGTGACCATCGTTGCTGCCATTTATCAACTATCCAGGATCGTGGGGTATATATGATTTCAATTGTGAAGCCCTTTTGTATTTCAAAATGATTTAAACTTATGTTGTAGATATACAATTGGCTCAGGGCAGTGCCCAAGTGGGTGGCTCCTCGTATTAAGAGACTGAGACAACTAAAAGTGCCGATAAGAAGTCTCCGATTGGCCGGACCTCTAAGCCAGCTCCACCTCTCTTCGCTTCCCACTTCCTTACTTTATTTATCGCTGACCCCCCCCCCCCCTCCCCCCCCACACACTTTTCCCCCCCACTCTTGGCACTCTCCCCTCCCGACAATTTCCTCTGTCCTCGACAAAGATAATTAGTGCCCCCCCTATCTTCTGGCCAGACCCACCACACTTCTTCTCAACAACGTAATGTCCCCTTTCCTGTTTTCTTTCAACATTTTCACACTGGAAGCCAGATTCTTTTCAAAAGCATTTTGAAGATAATAATAATAATAATAGTGACTCATACTATGTACTACTACCAGAGCGCTCTTTCATCGCTCTGGTGGACATGAGCACGACTCTACTGTGAAAGTCCTTAATTTTGACAACTCAGGTTTTATTATGTACCTAGAGTATGGATCTTTAATGAGTCCCTCAAGGTTTTTAGCTCTCGGATAAAAAACTTAAGGATCTCGGCCGGGATTCGAACCCGCGGTGTTGAGCTCAATAGTCAAGATTATTATAACATTTTTACAATAAATTTCAGTTACACTATTTGTTATATTACAACTAATCATACGTGTGTTATATTCAAGTAGTTATAAATCTAATTTATAAGCTATCTTAATGTATAAATTCTTTTGACGTATTATAAATGTATTATTATTGTGTTCACAAAAACACAGATTTTTTAAATATTTTTGGAATTAGGGTTCCAACACTCAGACCGATTTCATAACTTCCTCTGTACATCGCAGAGCTAAGGAAATAAAATTCAACAACTCCTGGATTCTATGGTTCCTATTATTTCTTCATTCTGGTATTTCTTAACCGTGGCATTGCTTTAACTCGTTATTTCTTTACCGTGGTATTTCTTCACCCTATTTCCTTTGCCCACTTTGCCCAACCCCAAGTTTGACAGTCCCCAAACCGACAGCCCTTTATCCACAGGAATTTGCATAAACCCCCGCCCGTCCTTACAGCCCAGCCAACTCTTCCTTAAATCCAGTTCAATTTTCTCCTTTCTATCCATGGTTTTCACATATTACAGGCGCCGGTAGCTCAGTTGGTATGCTTGTTTGCTTAGTGAACTATAGATAGCGGGTTCGTATCCCGGACAAGGCCCTTAGTTTATTTTATTTGGGATAAAAATGATTGAATAAAAATTAAGGGTAGGCAAAATTTAGGACTCCCATAGTAGAGACGGGCCCATGCCCACCAGTGACGATAGACCGCTCTGGTAGTAGGCGATATGACCTCGTAGTTAAAGCCCGCACATGAGTCATAATAACTAATATATCACACTGTTCAAAAGACAAATATATCGAAGTTCTTCTTGTAGATAATACTCTCTAAGATCGGCCACATTCCTGCATTCACGTCACGAACAAAATTGCAGCTCGGGTTTCTTGGGAAAACATATTTTATTTCTATAAGAAATATCGTCCCACAACATCTTACTAATAAATATGACAACTTAACGTCGAATTTCTGACCGATTATATAACTTCCCCTATACTTCTTATAGCTGGGGATGTAATAATAATAAAGTAACAAATATTGTCTCTTTGCCATTTTAACGTTCCTCCACGATTTGTCTTGTCCCTTTCTTCTTCCTTCCATAAGCTGACCAAGAAGAAAGAATCCATTGGCAGAATTCTCCATCAGATTATTGGAAGGGAATATTTAGTGTTTTGGAGAGAAGGCAAAAATCCCATCTTCTATGGGCGACCTATTTTGTGTGAACACGATAAAAGATTTATTGTTGGCTCAACTCCAGAGTAAGAATGGGTCGATCATTTTGACTCGCATGGTTTCATAAAAGTCGACCATTCAACCACTCTGCGTATTCTCTAAGATTTTTTAGTTCTTCGAATCCAATTACGTTTCGGAAATGAGATTGTACTATATGCTGCTCGGCGCCTCAGACATCTTTTTTGCTCTGCGTCGGTGCAGCCAGTCGTAGAAGAGATGTAGATATGCCAGGGAGGTGAGGATTCCAGGACAAACTTGTGCCCTGTTTGAGGTGTTATCTTATGCCAACATATATAAGGCAATAAAAATATTTATTTACTACAGTTGGTATTAGTCATACTGTTTACTTTTTTTTTATTTGCTAAGATGTTTATAAACAAGTATTATAGTTATCCTTTTATATTTAGTACAAAGCATTTGGCTGAAGTGTTAACGACTTTTTGTAAATAATTTTAAAATGGAAAGTTTTGTGGAAAACACTTGCAAAAGTTGGTTTAAAAAATTCAAAAACAATGAATTTGATGTCAAGGACAAGGAATGTCCAGGGCAGCCAAAACAATTTGAAGACTCGGCATTGGAAGCATCCATGTCAGGCACTCAAAGTATTGGCAGAAACATTAATCCTCCGTCGGGCGCAATATTTGGGGTCACGAGTTCGGGGGCAATGTGCCCAACAGGCACACAGCAAAAAAAATCAAAGTTTTAGGGGAGGAAACTATCTTTTATTTTTCAAAACGGTCACAGTACATTACCTATATGAATGATTTTGCAAGGTTTTTCAAAGTAAAACTTGTAAAATAAGATGGCCACAAGGACAAATCCAAACAAAGGTCCAAACAGGTGTTATAACCTACAACCTTTCATTTTTTAATTTTTTTGGATGATTTTGGTGTTAAAAAATACGCTGCTAGAAGGCATAGGATATATATTTAGTGTTAGATGGACAGAATAATCCATTATAATAATCAGAACTGCAAAGTATGTACCTTAAGAATTGTGACGAAATCGGGCGCAATGAGCTTCTCAGGCCACTTTGTCAACTATGAACAATTACGAAGGTTCAACTCTAACTGAGTGGTACACGTTAGAAGATCTATGAAAAACAGACAGCTACTGAAGAGCCCCACCCGCTAGGCCATCTATGGACGTCGTAGCAAACTAAAATGTCGCAGCTGTGCCTGACAGATCAGTTGCGCCCGGCGGAGGGTTAAATGTTGTTGATCGATCAACAATTGGTAAACGTACATGCTATAGGCATGGTTCAAAAACGTTTGGGTGCTATACGAGTTAAAAGAGAGGGACATTGAACGACGAAAAAACATTTGTGAATTGTTGCTGCAAAAACAAAAAAGGAAGGGTTTTTTGCATAGCATTATTACGGCAGAGGAAAAGTGGATTTATTATAATCCAAAACGCAGACCAGCATGAGTGAAGCCAGGTGAACCCGATCACCGATGCCAAAACGGAACATCCATGGGTCAAAGATAATGCTCTGTATCTGGTGAGACCAGAAGAGCGACTCAGTATTCTGTTGGTTTGTCAGTTCCTCAGAAGCGGAAGAAAGGGGTGTGACGGGCTGCAGACCTGATTAGTCACAGCATTGCTTAAGCTCCACATTGATTCCGAGCTCTCATGACTATGTACTAATGATAGAAATTTAAAACATGCTTGCTTCAAAGTGCGTCTAAATATTGTGTGTCTAAAATATGTCTAATTCGTCAGTAAAAACACTGCACAGTTTCTGTTGAGAGATCGGCCATATTCCTGCATTTACGTCACGAAGAAAATTGCAGCTCGCGTTTCTTGATTCACGATTTAAAAGAAGTTTCACTTCTAAAAAAAATGACTTTTAAATAATTAATAAGTAGATTAAATACATTGAGTGCAAAGGAACGAAAATACTGGCTTATGTATAATTCAACGAGCTTCGGCATTTTATTTATATAACTTACACAGGATCCTGGATATTCAAAAAAGCAGCAGTGAAAGGCATTTCGCCGTATATTTTATAAGGTATCCTTGTTGAAAAAACATGAATAGGCAATATTTAAAACTCCCACAGTAGAGTCAGGGTCATGTCCACCAGAGTGATGATAGAGCGCTCTGGTAGTAGGCCATATTATGATCTCTTAGTTAAAGCCCGGGCATGAGTTACAATAACTAATTAGCTGCACATTTAACCAAATTTGAGTAAGCAATAACTATTAATAAAATATTTTTTAATATTATTACAGTAAAATCCTTTTATAACGATTCCTGATATAACGATTTTCCGGATATAACAATGTAAAACCCGTATCTAGTTTGGTTTGCTATTTAAAAGTATAACGATATTCCGTATAAAACTATCTAAAACAAAAGGAAAAAGTTGTTTT
This sequence comes from Aradus depressus, assembly GCA_963662175.1. Classification (NCBI taxonomy): domain Eukaryota; kingdom Metazoa; phylum Arthropoda; class Insecta; order Hemiptera; family Aradidae; genus Aradus; species Aradus depressus. Next base: position 19,345,866 of record OY759219.1, on the reverse strand, counting down.
TTCATTCCGGTTATAACGATATAATATGTATGTACATATGCACAATGTGCGTCTAAATGTATGTATGTATGTGCATTGAACATACATACATAATTGGGTAAAACAGTATGAGTTTTGAACGGATGAAAAATACGAACATTATAGAAAAGGGTTTTAAACACGGTTCTTGTTTACTCTTTTCGAGCGCAATGAGTCATTCCATTTCCAAACATACCATTTCCCCTTTGTCGAATTTTCTTCGAACTCCCTTCTTCCCTTCTAGTGCGTATATTCCTAGTTTCAGATTAGTCTTTCCTTTGCCTACGTAGGGATCGTGACCGGAACTTCATAACCATGTAAGCAAAAATGTATACTTAAAAAAAGCAAGCAAACTAAATTAACTGATTTTTTTGTGGGAAGTTAATACAAATGTAATTATGTGTATACATAATTTATGTATACAGTTCCAAAGTATGTAAGTAAATTATATGTAAATTTTAAAAAGTAAATAAAAATATGTAAACTTTCTCGTTATGATCATTGTAAAACACTTTTTTTTTTTTTTCACTAACAAGCCCATACATTTGTATGTAGGTTTAACAGTTTAGTTCCGGAAATAAGGATGTATTTTTCTTAGTCCCTTGAATATCGCTATAACCGGATTTTACTGTATTTTTTTTTTTTTTTTGTCTTATAAAATTTGAATAGAAGTGTTGATTTTACCCAACGATCAGCTACGTACGGAGGGGAAATCTTCAGTCTTGAGTGGCGTGAATGAGGAAGGCCACCCAGCGGTAGCTCCTCAAGAAGAAGGGGCTGCAATTTTGGATTACAGCAACTCACTGTTCCACCTCGTCTTCAGCCTCCTGGGAAGAAAGTGAGTGAATGTATGGATTTGTGTGTGGATGCAATCTAGCATGAAAATGTCTGTAAAGGTCCTGAATTGTGTCGTGGACTGTGTTTATCATGAGGTCATTGAGGAGTGTTCTGTTACTTACGTATGGTGGGCATTGTGTAATGAGTCTAAGTGTTTTTTTACTAGAAAACCTGGATACGTTTCACATTAGATCTTTTATCCAAAATATAAATTGGTGAGCCGTATATCCAGAATTATTTAAGTCCGAAATTATAGCAGTTATGCTTTTGCGTTCAGGGTAATTTGGATTGTCAGCACAGAACGGAATAAAGCATTTTAAGTCGTTTGTTTAATGTATTATGGGTGAAAGGTGTAAGTGGAAAATGTCAGGAATTACTTTTAAATAAATAAAAAGATGTGTATTTAATACATTGAGTGCAAAGGAACGAAAATACTGGCTTATGTATAATTCAACGAGCTTCGGCATTTTATTTAACTCCATAACTTACACAAGTCCTCACCCCAGATATTATTCAAAACAGATCGCTGAAAGAAAATTCCTCGGAAATTTTATACATCTTTTTAAAAATCCTTTTTAAAGCAAATTTAAAAGATGTGATGTGACCATAACAGGACTTTCTTATACCAACAACATTTCTATAAGTTTGTAAAAGTAATGGAGTCATCAGTTTTTTTTTTGTTTCATTGTACAGCGTAATTTTGAGAGGGACTTTGTTATACCAAGTAGTTAAAGCTTAGTTAAAGCCCGGGCATGAAATCTACTGATGAACTAACTAGTGTACAAATAGACATCATCAGGCCCGGATTTAGAAATTTGCCGCCCCTAGGCAGTTGCGGAAATTGCCGCCCCCCCCCCCGCCCCTCAAAACTTCCTCAATGGTGTAATAAATTTGGTACGAAAAGTTTTTCAATAAATAATATGCACCGGTCTGAGAGCAAATATTTTATTTTATTATTGTCAGTATCCTTATAATCATGAAGTATATGACATCATTCAAACTTGTCACACGTACTGTTAACAATAAATTAACAATGACGTTAATAATCGTTCACCAATGTTTAGTAATAATGACAGAAGAGGTTATGTGTATCACAATATACTGTAGGAGAAAATAAGATGATTTTCGATACAGAAACTTATCGAATATTCCAATATCGAGACTTGTATAAATGATTCTTGTCTCGATTCGGGCATTTTTCACTTCTAATGCTGGTACGCGTGCCAAAGAAATAGGCGAGAAATTCAATTACCACGAATATAACAAATACTCTGCCTGCATGGTAAATCCGGGCTGGGATGATGTCACATCATCGCAAAAATGATTCAGAAAATAATCCTGAAAGGTGTTGTACTGTGAAAAACTTGATCACGGAATTTTGCACTTTAACAATTCTTCCTTAATATGAAGATGGCTGATGTAGTCATAAGTGATTATTTCACAGGTTTTCAAATAAAATATAGTCTGACCTCTCAAAGATTTATATTAGTGGTAGCTAGCCGGTTTTCGAAACCTCGAAAGCCGGCTAGCTACCACTAATAAAAATCTGTGAGAGGTCAGACTATAATTTATTTGACAACATGTGAAAAAATACTTTCTGACACTAAATGTAAAAAAAAAGTGAAAAGGAATTAAAAATTAAAAAAACAAAAACATTAGTGTCAATACCCCCCCCCCCCCCCCCCCCCCCATCCCTCCCATAATCACCCTCTTCTCTCTGACTGATTTGGTTGAAAATCAATGCCGCAGAATATGGGCGTCCCATTTAGCCTTAAACAGCAGGGGACGCATGACTCACAATAACTAACCAAGAGTGCTGGTAGCTCAGTGGTATGCGTGATTGCTTTCTAAGTGTTCAAAGCCCAGCTGGGAGGAAAAAAAAAACTTAAGCACGCCGTCCTTCGGATGGGACGTTTAGTAATGGTCCCGAGCCTGTACAATAGGGTGGAACGAAAAAATCACCTTTTGATTTTTAATTTGCAATAGCGCGGAAAAGTTGCCTTTTAGTGTAGATAAGATGAATAAAAAATATGAAAAATATTGGAGTACGTCTTGAGGTGCCGCAAGGACCTTAAAGTTTCTTAAAAACACACTTAATTGGAACTTTTTCAAAAATTTTCGCGTGTCTCGATTATGTGATTTTTAATTTGGAATAGCGCAGAAAAGTTGCCTTTTAGTGTAGATAAGATGAATAAAAAATATGAAAAATATTGGAGTACGTCTTGAGGTGCCGCAAGGACCTTAAAGTTTCTTAAAAACACACTTAATTGGAACTTTTTCAAAAATTTTCGCGTGTCTCGATTATGTGATTTTAAATTTGGAATAGCGCAGAAAAGTTGCCTTTTAGTGTAGATAAGATAAATTAAAAATATGAAAAATATTGGAGTACGTCTTGAGGTGCCGCAAGGACCAGTTTAATGTGGCAATGAAGTAGAAACAAACATTTTGCAGCTGTAACATTTGTAATCATTAAGGATACAGAAGTAAGAAATACAAAATTTGACATTACAAAATATATTTTTTTTTAAATTATATTTTATAATTAATAATTTTTTCCAATTCTAATGCTTATATATATGTATTTAAAACCATCTTTTGTAACATTATATGTACGAGAAATTAATAAAAAATAATTTATCAAAGTTTAAAATTTTTCAATTTTTTTTACAAACTTTAAGCTCTTTGCGGCACCTCAAGATGTTGTAGTATTGCAACCAATTTTTTTTTTTTATTATTTTTGAACTTAAAATGCAACTTTTCTCCACTATTACCAAACTAATAACTAAAAAAAATTTTAAAAGGCCATTTTCGTTCCACCCTACTGTACAATGTCAGATACACGTTGAAGACTGCTTACTCTTCGTGAATAAAAATTTAGGGTAGGCAAAATTTAGGACTCCCATAGTAGAGTCGGCCTCATGTCCACCAGAGAGACGAAAGAGCGCTCTGGTAGTAGGCGATAACCCCATCCAGTTAGCGCCCGGGCATGAGTCACAATAATCAACTATAATAAGAAGACCGGTATCCTCTTTGGTTAATTACAAGCTGACTCTCTAGAATATCCGGTTATTGATTAGTAGACAAGCCCAGTAAATGAACTGTTTATTTTCAAACAAAGTTTGTTTTGACTAAACTCGTGTCCGTTTTTCTCCTGTTTACACAGAATGTTAAAACTTTATTGTTGACATTAATTAATTCAACGATTGGCTCTTCAACAAATAATTAAATAATAATGTCCAGCAATGATTACTTATCTACCACGCTTTTTATGTTTTATTAAAAATGTTTGGCCTGAACAGAAAATCAATTTATCAATTGTTTTTTTTTTATTTAATTTCTATCATCAATGAGTATGATTGGTTTTTCTGGTAAAAAAATAAAAGTAACAAAAAAAAGTGTATTTCTGTTTCCAGCGCTTGAAGTACACAGTAAAAAAAAGTCGTCGGTAAATCACCGGCAATGTACTTCCCTAGAACGAATTAATCAATTAAATTTTGGCTCCCCTTCCAAAAACTGTAAATCGATGTTGAGGTCAGATCAACGGAATTTCATGTTTTGCCAAATCGGCCAAAGGAAACCTAAGGACGATACCTAATCATGTTCAACAGAATCAGCCGATGGGGAGGGGGGGACCAAAAGGGAGGCTTAACTCAAAAGTCCCAATAACTGCTAATGTAATGAAAGTATCGACACAAAATTTAGTATGAGAATCCAAAAGCTACTGTGTAAGTCAAATAATGAGTTTTAGCCCGATGGATTGGCTATGGTGAAATATTTTACCATTGTTTCACCGACGTTTTTTTTCATTATTACATCGGCAGTTATTAGGATTTTTGAGTTGAGTTCCCTTTGCCTTCGGTCGAATTCGCAAAAAATTAAAAGGTGTCGATGCTGTAGGGTTTTGAATTTACATATTCCTTTGATTTGGTTGAAAATCAATGTCACCCTTATGGGGTTTTAGAGGTTAGGTTAGGTTTTATGACTCATGCCCGGGCTTTAACTACGAGGTCATTTCGCCTACTACCAGAGCGCTCTTTCGTCACTCTGATGGACATGAGCCCGACTTTACTGTGGAAGCCCTAAATTTTTATTCACCCAGGGCAGGGGTCTTCAACGAGTACCTGACATCGTACAGGCTCGGGACCATCGCTTAACGTCCCATCCGAAGGACGGCGTGCTTAAGTTCATTTTACCTCCCAGATAAAATAAACTAAAGGCCTCAGTCGGGTTTCTAACCCACGATCTTCAGCTCAGAAGCCAAGCACGCATACCTCTGAGCTACCGGCGCCCTCTGAGGTTTTAGATAAACATATAATAATGAAATTCCAGTAAAAATTTAACAAATCCAATTTCTGACCAATTACATAACTTCCCCTATACTTCAGGGATGTAATAAAGACGTCTAGGTCAGAGACAGACAAAAGAAAAGACCAAAGTGAACATTGGAATAATCAGGATAGTCGTTACAGAGGAGAGTATGAGGTCAAAAGAACGGAACGGACTTGAAACAGCTTTTATGTGGGTTAGCTCTAAAGCCCTCTTCTAAAGCTATTAGGACCCGGACATTCGGGAGCTCAACACACAAAAAACAAGCACCTTTTGAAACCAACATACAAAAAAGGAAAAGTCACTTCGGGGTCAATTATCAGTTCACTTTGGCTAAAACGAGGACTTTGTGATACCCGATTTAAATGCATTTAACGTATTGAACGCTTTTTATATTCTCCAGCCATCCCCTAGTTAATTCCATTAAGGAATATTTTCGCCTATCGTTGTAAATACAAGCGAAATCGAATTTCCCCAATGGGATACCTGTTATTTTAAGTTACCATTGTTTTTTATATTTAACCCTCAAATGGTAAGGTGGGGTATTTTTGGACCCCAAACGTTGTTTACTTTACGTACCTTCCAGGGAACTCGTCTCAAGGTCACAAAACCAAAAGGTATCCTACCTCGCAGTCTTCGTCTAGCATTCAGACCGACAGCAAGTCTCAGCTAAGCTACCCCTTCTTCTCAATCTCGTTTGCAATTCATATGTCCGACTCTGGGGTCGCCGCAGACCCCACCTTACCGTTTGCGTATATTTTTTTACCTTCACTTACCTAAAATTTTCATCTCGGGATTTATTTTTGTTATGTAGAAAACTAATTTGTTTTCTGTAATAAAATACTATAATAAATATAATAATACAATTTTATTTTTTTGGGAGGAATACCCTATGTCGGCAAAGAAATTGAAAAAATGAAGAGAGATTTACCTATGCCGGCTCAATATGATCTGCGACTCACCAACTCGTGGAAAGGGACCAATAGAAATATAACAGCATTTCTCTTGCTATATTTTTGTATGTATTTTGTTCTTTTGTATTCTATTGTGTTCCTATTACTTTTTTTGTTCTAGTCCAAACTGTTCCTGAATAAGTTTATTATCTTCTATAAATATTGTTATTCTTTTTAGTTACCGAGATGTGTAAATCATGTTACCTATTCTATTATTTAATACTTGTGTTGTGAAACTAATTCAAATTTTTTTTTTTTTTTATTTATTTATATATTTACAACGGCATAATAACATTTGCCATTAGGAATTGTGAAAAAATGAAGAGAGATTTACCTATGCCGGCTCAATATGTTCTGCGACTCACCAACTCGTGGAAAGGGACCAATAGAAATATAACAGCATTTCTCTTGCTATATTTTTGTATGTATTTTGTTCTTTTGTATTCTATTGTGTTCCTATTACTTTTTTTGTTCTAGTCCAAATTGTTCCTGAATAAGTTTATTATCTTCTATAAATATTTTTATTATTTTTAGTTACCGAGATGTGTAAAAGCATGTTACCTATTCTGTTATTTAATACTTGTGTTGTGAAACTAATTCAAATAATCTTCTTTTTACATTTAAAAAAAAAAAATTATATAGTTTAATCAATTACTTTTTTTTTCTAATGACCTATTTTTTTCATGGGTTGACGTCAATTATTGACCATTAATTATGTTTTTTGATGTAAGTGCTTTAAGTTAACCCGAAATTATAAGAAATACACAGAAATACATCTTACCGTATGCGTTACAAAAGTTCACCTTACCATTAGAGGGTTAAAAACTATTGAACAGCGCAAAACATCCTTCCTAACTCATATTGATTCCACCAACTGTATTTTTTATTTATATGATTTGCATTCTATTTGCTATCTGTTTGGGATTGGGATGAATCTAATTCGCAAAATTCAGTTTTTTCGTTTTGACTGTGTTTATTTATTTATTTATTTTTTATGAACTGTATGTTTCTCAATATCAGGAGAACCTGGATTGTTTCACTAAAGGTACCCATACACGAAGTAAATCTATCGTCAGATTTATCTTCAGATTGATTTGACGATATTAGGAGCGCACACACAGTTCGATATATCTCAGTCGAGGAGCAGGACGATCTTTTATTGTTAACTGTGGCTGTTTTGTTATGTAATAAAATTAAACGCAAAAAAAAAACAGAGTAGTTTGGACAAAAGGGTGGTTAATGAAAAGAAAACAATTTTCGCACAACAGCTTTACAAAATTTTCTAAATTATCTCTAGACCACGTACACATATCACAATTTAATAAAGGAAAATTATAAAAATAGGAAAGTTAAAATACCTAATCTCTTCCACTTCACTTTTGTGTTTAAAAGGTTATTATTATAGATAAACTTATTATAACCTCCTTGATTATCGCCACGATAACCACATACACCATACAATCAATTGTACAAGCAATTAATCTGGTCGATGATTGCATGAAAATTTCTTCAGATCAAAAAAAGATCTGAAGACCAACCAATCGAACCCGATAACGACACACATTAAACGATTCATCGAACGATTGTCGATCGGCAGATGAATCTGACGATCAATTGCTTTGTGTATGGGTACCTTAAAAGGACCAACGGGAGGGTCAAAATTTTATTTCTTCGGATACATCAACTGGATTTACAAAGAGTAAGTGGTTTATATGCCACAACTTTGTAGTGATACCTAATACATTCTTGTGTTCAATGTTTTTCAATCTATACCTATTTTCAAATGAGCGCACTTCAATACAAGGATTCTGTGGTGATTCCCCGTTCCCTTAAATTCTGCTGAAAATGGATAGGTGTTGTCCTGATGCGCTCCTGACCATACATATAAAATTTCGTGTCGATTCGTTCATTCTATCGGCAGTTAATAGAGTTTTTGTGTTAAGCCTCCCCACTAATCCACTTTCCCTTTGGTCGACGTGGCTGAAAACCAATCGGTGTCGTCATTAGAGGGTTCTGGATTCACATATAACGATTCGCGTTGATATACTCATTCTATCGGAAGTTTTTTTCATATTTGGCATTTAGAGGTCGAAAAATATAAAATTTCGTAGAAAACTCCGCATTTTTGATCGATTACAAAACATCCCCTACACTGCGTACAGTTGAGGTAGTAAAAAGAAAGGGGTGAACTCCATCTGAAGGCCACCTCCTTCCAGGGAGTAACTTTGAAAGAATTGACAGACTCTTGGAAATTGGGATGTAGCCAACATAGTGAGATAGCCATTCCAAAAGATCAGTTGGAACTTAAGGATTGTTCGTAAACTGTGTTTTGTCGTCCATTGTGGAGCTAGATGATATAGAGTGAACAACAATTGGCAGACAGGGGCCTGTTCATAAACTGACTGTTCATCCTTCAAATAACTAAATCCTCAAAATGACCCAAAGTGGTTTTTCGCATGGGCCAAGATGATTTGTGTCCAACGAGCCCCTACAGAAAAAAAAGTCGTCGGTAAATCACCAGCTATGTACTTCCCTAGAACGATGTAATCAATTAATTTTTCGCTCCCCCTCCAAAACCAGTCGACCGCTTGAGCTAGTATTCAATAGTTGACTTACATAGAGGCTCCTAAATCCACATACTAAATTTTGTATCGATTAATTCATTACATCGACAGTTATTAGAGTTTTTTAATTAAGCCCCCTCCCCTTCTGCCGAACACTCTGAAATTTATCAGGTTATGTCCTCATTGGATTTTGACTTCAAATATGAAATTTCATGTTGATACATTCATTACAACAGCAGTTAATGGGGTTTTTGAGTTGAGTACCCCTCTGATCCCACCTTCCTTTCGGTCGATTTGGCTCAAAACCGACAGGTGTTGTCCTTATGAGATTCTGGATTCACATATAAAATTTCGTGTCGATACATTCATTCTATCGGGAGTTATCGTGTTCACAGACACACAGACAGAATTTTTTTTTTCATATTTAGAATCTGGAGGTTGAAAAACTTGAAATTCGGTTGACGCAGAGTAGCCAAGGGGAGGCTCAAGACTTTGAAATTAAAGAACTATACATGACTTTCATGTTCCAAGCAAGTAGTTCAGAATATCTGCAAAATTAAGCATATTTCCAAAACCAGTGGTACGATTATCACTAAAATTCTTTGAGTCCTCTCTAAAACAGATTACAAAAAGAAACATTCAAATCAATGAATTATTATAGAAATTATTATTATCATGAACAAAAAATAATTGAACAAAAAAAAAAAAAAGTTACAAAACAACAAGGAAGAATGTATACAAAAAATGGGTAAAAAGGAAAATAATGGAAAAAAAAAATGAAAAAAAAGAAAGAAAAAATATAGTTACAAAACAACAAGGAAGAATGTACCTATATAAAAAAAATGGGTGAAAAAGAATAATAATAATGAAAAAAGAAAAAAATGGAAAAAAAGAAAGAAAAAAATAGTTACAAAACAACAAGGAAGAATGTACCTATATAAAAAAAATGGGTGAAAAAAAATAATAATAATGAAAAAAGAAAAAAATGGAAAAAAAGAAAGAAAAAAATAGTTAAAAAACAACAAGGAAGAATGTACCTACCTATATAAAAAAAATGGATGAAAAAAAAATAATAATAATGAAAAAGAAAAAAATGGAAAAAAATGAAAAAAAATAAAAAATGTAGATACCCATGTGTAATTTTATTATTTATCACCTAACCATCCTTTGGCAGTCAATACATAGGACTATAAGATATGCTTTGCAGCTCTATCGTAAAAATTCAAAAAGTTCAACTATACTGTAATAGCTGTGTGTTTAGCCTCCTTACGTAGACCTAACTGTGACTGCTCCTGGATCGCGGCGGGAATATGCCGTTCTCCTAGAGCCACTTAGCTGGGCCCCGGGATAGTCGGTCCGTCATCATGTTGTCTCTCCGGTCCGCTCTGATCAGACTCCAATCATATGTCTGCATATGACCACCTATTTTTCTTGTTTTTATTATTATTTACTTTTAAAAAATATTTTTAAAAATATATATAGTGATAGGTAATGTAAAATACGCTAGATTGGCGCTATGACCCTAGCTGTTGCGTGCCAAACAAAAAACCAAATACTACTACTAATTGAACAAAATTACATATATTTCCGCAACCACTGCTCCAAATGGCATCAAAATCAATAGGTTTGAAGTCCTAATCGAGAAGAACATTAAAAATAATAATAAAATACAGGAAATACACACTGCCTATAACCAGTTATCATTACATTGTGAGGGTTATACAATCCGAATGATTTTATCTCAGAGACGATTTTTCAAGTCTGTCACAATACTTCTTGTACCTTCGGAACATGGATGTGAAATCAATAGGTGTCTCTGGGACTCTTTGTGTCGAGACAGTTATCAGCAGTTATTGTGGTTTTTGTGTAGTCACTGTTTTAAAATTGCTAAGTAATAAATAAAACAAGAAAGTTATTTCATGATTTTACCAATGGACTATAACAAAAATCAATTTTGAAAATCTGTATATTTTCGATAATAGTTTTGAATTTAAAATGCAACCAAAAATAAAATGAACTGAAGAACAAAGCTGCGTTAAAATATTTTTCGTCATTAAGGCCTTCGTCTATCGATAATAAATCTTATTTTATTTTCTTCAAGTTAGTATGAAGAGAGGCTGGAGGAATGGGTTCTGGCTGAGTTAATCTTAAAACCTCAATCATCCCTCTTTTTAAAACGCCCCAAAGTCTTTATTTTTTCAGGCTTTTCTCTAGCCTTTTTCATCATTATCCTCTTTTTCTTTTGAATTTTAATAATATCTTTCGTATTCATTTCCTCGATTGGGTTTCCACATTTGTTTCAATTATTTTTTTTTTTTTACCAATAGATATTTACAACTGTATAAAAATAAATACAACAAGCAAATGTACTAATAGAGAGATAATGGCAATTTCAAAATGTGAAAAGGGGTGAAATCACCCAGTGGTGACACTCCGAATTCACTGAGTTACTCTCATACTAATCACTGTCACTGCTGCTGCTAAGAAGGTCTCTAGGCTATTGGCGCTTAAGCCGTCGTTACGGAAGAGGAGAGCATGGACTGGAGGATTATTACGGGAACTCAGGGAGGAAAATAACTTTTTGTACTTGGATTTAGGGGATTTAAGTAAATATGGAGGGTCTTGTTGGACACATAGTAAGGAGCATTGGCTATTGTACGAAGGATTTTGGATTGAAGAGATTGGATGCGCTGCAGATTGGAAACATTGTGAGAATCCTAGACTTCAAATCCGTAAGTCCACATCGTTTCAGCACTGCGTTGAATATGCACTTCGCCGTAATCATTATGGCATCCCTTGAACGGTTTAGGCAGCGAATGCGATAAATAGCGCTCGGACATCCCTTGAACGGTTTAGGCAGCGAATGCGATAAATAGCGCTCGGACATCCCTTAAACGGTTTAGGCAGCGAATGCGATAAATAGCGCTCGGACATACCTTGACGGTTTAGGCAGCGAATGCGATAAATAGCGCTCGGACATACCTTGAACGGTTTAGGCAGCGAATGCAATAAATAGCGCTCGGACATCCCTTGAACGGTTTGGGCAGCGAATGCGATAAATAGCGCTCGGACATCCCTTGAACGGTTTGGGCAGCGAATGCGATAAATAGCGCTCGGACATACCTTGAACGGTTTAGGCAGCGAATGCGATAAATAGATCTCGGACATCCCTTGAACGGTTTGGGCAGCGAATGCCTAATAAATAGCGCTCGGATGGCCTCTTCTCCTCCAACTTGCTTCTCTTTTACTATCACTGCTCACCTCCTTAAAGATGAAACATGAAGACTTATTGTGATCTTTGTCCAGAAAGGTTCCCGATTATCCAAATGTATTGAGTAGTTTTCGAGATTACTTCAAATACACAAACAATTTTTTTTCTTTATATATTAGTATAGACTCATTATACCTTATCCTCTTGAACTTGAACTGTCCTCATCTAGAAACTATTATTTGTGATCACTTTATAATAGGATTAATAAATAATAAGAACTAAGATAATAAGAGTTAAAAAAGATTACATTTTGTAATCTGATGGGTTACAAAATGGGGAGAAAAATTAATTTGCTTTCAATATTCGATAGATTATGAAAACAAATCGGCTTAGTTCCTTAGTTGTTTTTAGACATTTTTTTAAAATATTTTTTAAATGACCTCACTAAATTTTAAAAAAATTGTACGCTATTTTTTTCTTTATAAAAAATTCTTGATCCGATTAAGAAATGCTTTTTAGTCTCCCTGCTTCAAAAAAAAGGACATCCATTTACATATTTTGGAAAATTGATAGTAATACTTTTTAACGGAAAATGTTTTGGCTCAACTAATTATACTTGGAAAAATCTTAATTTTCTTAAATTATATAGTAAGTATGTACTTATTTACAAGAGCAATGCAGTAGAGCTGAGTCCGACAGGAACTGAAATGCAAGCGGAATGCAGAGATAGTTCTTCATATGTTTAGCAATTTTTCATATGTGTAATCTAAAAATTAACGTTTTAAATAAGCAATTACCATATAAAGAAAAAAGGATAAAATACAATTTTAAAAATATGAGGAAGTTAGAGCTAGTTTTCAAGCAGAGATAGAGCACTCAATTGGAAAAAAGTTATTACGACTCATGCCCGGGCTTTAACTACAAGGTATATCGCCTACTTACAGTGTGCTCTTTCGTCACTCTGGTCTACATGAGCCCGACTTTACTATGGGAGTGCTAAATTTTCCCTACCCTAAATTTTTATTCACTTAGGATAGGGGTCTTTAACAAGTGCCTGACATCGTACAGACTCGGGACCATCCGAAGGACGGCGTGCTATTTTTACCTCCCGGATAAAATAAACGAAGTACCTCAGCCGGATTTCGAACTCGCGATCTTGAGCTCAGTATGCAAGCACGAGTACCACTGAGCTAACAGGCGTCCTCAAATTAGATAAAATAAATGCACTTGGTCTAGTTGCCATACGGACAGAACCCATGATTGTCATGTTATAAAGGCGTCAGTAGCTCAGAGGTAGTGTGCTTGTCTTCTGAGCTCAAGATCGCGGGTTCGAAACTCAACCGAGGCCCTTAGGTTTTTTACCTGGGAAGAAAAAAAAACCCTTGAGCAGGGATGGGACGTTAAGATAGTATGGGACGTAGAGCTCGAGCATGAGTCACAATAACTAACTAAATCATGTTATTATTATTTTATTTATTTGTAAGTATAATTATTCATTTTTATTTTTCGTTATAACTGATTACTTATGAATTTGTATACATTTTCTCTTATTTTATTTATTATTATATACTTTTATTATACCCTTTATTTATTTTTTTTATTACATATATTGCAACGGTCGTTACTACTTATATTATTTCTACTACTAGGTAATTATAAATTGGATAAAATCAATAAAAAAATCATATTTAGAAAAAGGTTAGGTTAGGTTTTATGATTCATGCCCGGGCTTTAACAACGAGGTCATATCGCCTACTACCAGAACGCTCTTTCGTCACTCTGGTGGACATGAGCCCGACTCTACTGTGGGAGTCCTAAATTTTGCCTACCCTAAATTTTTATTCATCTAGGTTAGGGGTCTTTAACGAGTACCTGACATCGTACAGGCTCGGGACCATCGCTTAACATCCCATCCGAAGGACGGCGTGCTTAAGTTTATTTTACCTCCCAGATAAAATTTTTTTTTTTTTTATTTCTTTACACACATAAAAGTTTTACAACATTTAACAAAACCTGAGTGACATCTCTTCTTTTTTTTTATTGTTCCTCATGATGATATGATGTGAACATCTTAGCACGTTGAGGATGGGTAGCAGACATTAAGGCCACGTCTTCTTCTCTCTTCTGGATTCGGAGCTTGAGCTGATCATAGTCGTGTTCTCATATTTTGAATTGGAGTTCTCCGGGGCACTTCCCCTCGCTGCTTTTCTTCCTTCTCACCACCGTTGTTTTATTTTTTATTTTTTTAAATCACTCACATTTTTATACTTTTCACTACACTGAACTTCTCACTGAACCATCTTTAAACAGAACTCACACCAGACAACCTGTACTTCTCCAGGGGACAAGTTGAGGTATCCATTTTGCACTCACTCTTATTACTGATTGGCCAAAATTTGCACAGCCATAAAAAAAAAAAACAGATGTTTTTTTTTGTTTTTTTCTATAATTTTTACATTAGTTTTTTATTCTACTTACATTCTTATTTCCAAAATTATTATGTTTCATAATTCTACTCCTACATAAAATATCAATAATAATCGAATACATGATTTAACTTTTTAATAGGACTCGATCATTGTACATAATCGATGTGTGATAGCCTCGTAAAACCTCCGAGATATCTAGACTTTGCGTAATTATACCATTTTATTTGCATTTTCTTATTTTCTATTGTAGAGGTCAATATGGACCACTACAATATATTTCTATGTTTCCCCCTTAAATGTAATTAAATAGATGTATTAAATAGATGTGTTAAAGGTTCGGGCGCAAGGGGATATTAAAACCATAATATCCAACCATCCATCCATGTAAATCTTTTCTCATGTAGCTCCAGTTCCCAATGACGCCAACCTTGAAAATCCAAGTTCTCTACACTGTTATTAAGATAGCAAGTAGAGAGTGAAGTTACCCCAGAGAGAGATTCCCTGGAGGATGCACAGGTCCCTGGACCTAGCTGGAGGCAAGGTGGGGGAACATAACCAAGTTAGTGAGAGCCTGGGGCAGGACGGAACTTACCAGACGGAGCGAAGACACAACCCCCTGGTTCGGATCTACAAGGATACTCCTAGAACAAACGTGCTTTGGACTATGCTAAAGTTGGAGGGTTCGGCTGCAAATCTGGCGAGGTCTGTAAGGTACGAACTTGAAGTACCTACTTCAATACTTGGGGGGGGTTCCCAAAACTTTTATTTGGAGTACTACCTAATTATTATAAATATATATTCAAGATAATGGTTTATGAAGATAATATATTTTTATCATACCAAACATCAATAGTTCCCAAGCTTGAGTTGACTGTATATATGTGATGGGAAATGGTATTAAGACAGAATACATACCTTGACTATTTTATTATGAAGCTGTTGAAGTCTTGGTTACTTCATACAATCATGAAACCTTCCGCTGCAGGATCCATACTGGGAAAATATACTTGTTTTTACTGGTTCTAACATTTTTAGATATTGGGAGAATAACAAAACTGGGAAAAATCATATATTATTATACCTCTAAGACAATAAATTTCAGGAATATCGACGAAAGAAAAGGGGAGGGGGTGATAATAATAATAATACAGTAGAGAGTCTATTATCCGAACTTATGTTGTGTGGGGTGGTTCGGATAATCGAAATTTTTCAGCCACCCAGAACTTGCGATGAATGAAGACCACCAAGCTTCCTGTTTAATTCCATGGTTTTTTCACACAAAATGGGCTGCCCAGAAGCCCGTTTTTCTAAAAACCAAGTGAATGCAGCATCTTCCAACAATTCGAATTTCGGTTTTTTCATAGTTTTACGATATGAACTGCCCTCCTCACTGTCAAGATTAAGTGCATACCTAGTGATTGAATCAGAATTATTTTTTATTCCCGTTATCGTTGATAATAATGCCGGACTCGTTTCACCTTTCTTCAGCCGCGTAATAATTTCCATTTTATCTTTTAATGAATGGCACTATTCCTTTTTGTCGACAAGTTGTAAGTTTTACTTAAAATATGTGACCACTAACTAATGCAATATACACCTCACTATGAATGATTTGAAACTGAGAGCATTGACTGGTAACCGACCATACGAATGGAAAGGGATTCATTGGAAAAATCCAATGAACAAATTACATAGACATACAGGTCAGTTCTTAGTAAACAAATATTGACTGTCTGCCCATCAAACTGAATTCATCGAAAAACTGATATCCTTTATACAGCTAACAAAGCTCTTTCTAAGAATTAATTAGGCTTCCCTCATGGAAGTTCATGGAAAAAGTAATTTATATATTTTTTTTTTTTTCCATGAAGTCAGTTCTGATAATTGAACGTTTGGATAACTGACGTTCGGATGATCGACGCACTACTGTAATTTAATTCCAATACATGGTTTTAGAGTATAAAAAATAATAATATCAATACACATGTAGATACATTTATAATAAGTAGATACAATTTTCAATTTAAGAAAGAATTAGAATAACTATGTTTTAGAACTCATTCTACAGTGTGTTCATCATAACGTTCTTACGTCCCTTCATCAGGTCCCCATGTGCGAGATATAGAAAAGAAAAAGAAAACAATGTAACAATAACAAATACATAAATGAATAAATAGAAAATTATAAATAAATAAATAGATCCATGAAATAATAATAAAAATAAGAAATAAACAAAAAATTATATATATTTTTTAAATAATATATTTTTTCTGAATATAATAGGAAATAAAAAAAATTAAAAATAATATAATAATAAAAAATAATTGATGAAGAGAGGGTTGAAATTGTTGATAAAGTCGACCTACTGTAGAGTGAGAATGCAGCGGACGGCCAGTTGTCCAAACAGGACAAATCAAATTTGGTCCAGCCCTTCTGGAGGCAGTGACTCTGACAAAGTTTTCATGGCGTCTCACAAAGGCCAACCTTCCCCCTGTACCTTACAGCATACATATATTATTCATAACGGTAATATAAGTTTTCTCCACTCTCCCCCGGGTGACACTTTCTGACTAGACCCTCTGGGAGAACACAAACAACACAACCTCCAACACTCACAAAATATAATATTTATTGAAGTAACAACTTCTCACATTCAAAAAAAAAAAAAAAAAAAATCATTTCAAGTTGGTTTTAAATGCTAACTAAAGTTGTGGCCACGAGTTAAGAGAGTTGAGTGGTGGGGGTAAGAAAGAATGGTGTAGAGGAAACTTGACAACAGAGAAGCAATATTTGTACAAAAAATCCTACCTCATTTAGTTTAAAATTAAAAAAGTAATAAGCAAATAAGGATATATCGTTAACATATGGAAGACAGCAATGGTTAAAAAATATGTAACAACATATCAAAAATTAATTTCTGCAAAAAGTTTTCTCTCCCCAAAGAGGAAATCGGAGGATATATTTGAAGAAGAAAAAACCCTCTAAACCCTTTCAGGAATGGTGATCTAAAAAATACACACATAATAATTATTAAAATATTTTATAATTAATTATTATTTTTTTAAGAAAATAATCAAAAAAGTGTTGAGTTTTCTTATGAAAACAGCAAAAATGTAGAATTTTTCATAAAAACAGCTGTTAGGACATTAATAAATTAATTAGTGAATACATATATACAAAGAGAGGGCGCCGGTAGCTCAGTGGTATGCGTGCTTGCCTTCTGAGCTCAAGTTCGTAGGTTCGAAACCCGACCGAAGCCCTTAGTTTATTTTATCTGGGAGGTAAAATAAACTTGAGCACGCCGTCCTTCGGATGGGACGTTAAGCGATGGTCCCGAGCCTGTACGATGTCAGGTACTCTTTAAAGACCCCTATCCTAGGTGAAGAAAAATTTAGGGTAGACAAAATTTAGGACTCCCACAGTAGAGTCGGGCTCATGTCCACCAGAGTGACAAAAGAGCGCTCCGCGGTCAGTTCAACTGTTAACAGTCAAGTGAGAGGAGTGTTATGGTTAACACAGTTGAAGTACGGAGATGAAAAGTACAAATAAACCAGTGAGCTACAAAACAAGGTACTTTTTATTTATTTATATATATATGCCCAGTTTAAAAATTTTAATGAATGACCACAGAAAAAAGACTGATGTAGTTTTAGGAATTAGTAAAGAATTTATGAAATGTGATAATTTTATTTGTTTATTTCTTAGTAATTTTATGATTTTAATTTTAATTATTATTATTTTTTTACGACCTCATACACTTTTGGTTCTATTGTCCCTCTTTGTGTATCCCCAAGCAAACATTTCTCCATAATTATCTCACCAATAGACCAGAATAATACTTACGACTCAGAACGAATTGTGCATTTTTTGATAACATCGATGTTAGAAAAATTAACAATTTATTTTATTTTTTTACAATAAGTTTGAAAATTAAGAATAATATAATTTAATTTATTGCTTGTAAGATATATATATATTTATTTTTTTTCTTCTCCTTTTTCTTTCCTTTTTTTTTTTTTTCATTTCTTATTTTATATACCAAAGACACTGAGAAATCCGCTAAGTATAAAATTAATTGTAAAAATTGAAACTGTTTTTATCTTAGACAGACA
The DNA here is from genome assembly GCA_963662175.1 of Aradus depressus. Classification (NCBI taxonomy): domain Eukaryota; kingdom Metazoa; phylum Arthropoda; class Insecta; order Hemiptera; family Aradidae; genus Aradus; species Aradus depressus. The sequence goes on along the minus strand of OY759219.1, from coordinate 19,327,416 downwards.
TGCCGGAAAGTGAGGACTAGAGTGGGAGAACGTGTGAAGACCCTCAACTTTTTTATACAATTTTAATTTAATCATTAATTTTACTCTTTAAGCTGTTTTGTAAAATGTTTTATCAGGTATATTAATAGTTGAAGTTTTTTATTTAATCTTATTTATTCAATTTTTTTTATGAACTATTCCTTTCAGTGCATTGTACTTATTTATAGTTTTTTTATGTAGACTCCCTGATGATGAGGGCAGCCTCGAAAGCCGGCTAGCCCATAATAATAAAATTTGTGAAAGTCAGACTACAACTTTTATTTTGGAACCTGTGAAAGAGGCTTACAGCATGAAGGACTTACCTCAAGACAAATCGAATGACAACAATGATGGCACAGATGGGATCAATCCTCTTCCAGTAAAATCCCACAAAGAAAAACAGCTTCCAATTTTATATATTATAGACTGCCATCATCCCCTAAATCGCTCTCCGTTCAGGTCCATGCCGTAGATTTTACGTGAAAACGTCGGGATAAAATCATTTTTTTATTTTATTTTCGATACTGCCGTAGCTCTTGCTTTTGCTCGGCACTAGACTTTTTAGGTTTTTTAAATTCCTTTTGATGCGAGCTTTCCTCTGATTTGCTACAATTCCTTTCCTCTGAATTTCTATAATTCCGCGCATATTTATGATTCATATGAGACGACATCTTTAATTTTTTTGCAATTTTCAATTTAATACCGATTTTTACATATATTTCGGCGAATATCTTTATTGTTTAACTTTGAGTCCTAATAGTGCTGCTCAACCGTTGTTATCGCATCATTAGTCTCGTAGTTATTATCGATTGAAATCTTACGGTATTTTGTAACACAAGAAAGTTCGACCGGCATTCACTGTGCTTAATGAGCGAATAGACGTTTTCTCTTCAAAAAGATATTTTAAATTTCGTTGTATAAATAAGAAAAGTTTTTGGTAAGAACCAAATTTTTGATGTAACGATTTTCACCGTAAATCAATGAAAAAAGGGGTAAAAACGATTCCTACCTCACGCCCCTACTCCATAAAATTTCTCCTAACTCCTTTTTTATTTCTCCAAATCAAATTATTTATTCAACATTTTCCTGGTCTCAAAGTATAAATAAGTCTAAGTTATAAATGTTAGCTTATTATACTTTCAATAATACTTTTATTTCTTTTTAATAATACAGTAATGATTCATTGCTCTCATAAGTACTTTGTAATTAAACCAATCGAAACCGACATCTTAGAATATGATGATTCTAAAAACAACAGATAATTTCGGGTTCTTATTTTTCATAAATAATGACATTCTCTTCAACACTTTTAATGGCTTCATTTTTTTCTGGGAGAGTGAAATTATGAATTCCTAATTCCCCCCCCCCCCCCCCTTGAGTATTTTTAAGCGGCTCAAGTCAACTAAATGGCCTCATTAAACAAGGTAATTTGAATTTTAGAAAAGTATTTATTCCCTATAAAGAAGAAGAAATTGTTGAAGAAAATTCATTCAAAATGCTTCTTGGTGGTCGGAGAGATCTCAGTGACTTTATAATATTTTCTAAATTGAATGGCACTTGGATGACGACTCCAATTTTGAAATGGATTCAGATAGTTCGCTTTTTGCTTCACATCCCCGTGGCTTTTACATATATGACTTCCATTTTTTATTATGGTTTTTTTGAATCGTTAAAACAACCATACCTTCCTTTGTGTTTCGGATTTACATATACTACCATTCAAATTATGTTTCTTACTCTCAAAAATGATGAATTGGTTGCTTTTGTCTACGGAATGAAAACATTAATGTACAAACGAAATCAACAATGGGAGATAGATATTTTCGATAATATTTCACAATGGATGTGGAAAATATGTAATATTTATTTTTGGTTTATACCAAGTTTTACTTTTTGCTATTTTGTTGTACCGCATTTTTACGATGCATATTTGGCATTTACGGATCCATCATCAGGTGCATTTTACAATCCTACTCCTGTTTCTGCATTTATGGACCATTCAAAAGAGCGTAGTCTTTTTCTCTATACTCTACTGTTTACGAATGCACTTTTTGGATTTTCCATTATGGTCTATACAGCTGCAACTGTCTGCGGAACGATTCTCTCAATTTATCTCACTGTGATACAATTGAAAATTTTGACTCGACATATTATTGAGTGGGGCAAAGAACCAGAATCAGAAAAAACTAGAATTCAGTTTAAGAAAATTGTTGAAAGTCATCAAGAAATATTAAGGCAAGTATGCCAATAACTTACCAATTTATTTTTTATTATATACCATAAATTGTATTGTATTGTATCTTTTCAACAAAAATGTGGCTGAACTCTGGCACAGAAATAGAGTATGTTCCTGTATTTTTCTTCTCCAGCGCTATGAAGTTTATCGGTCTGAAATTCTGAAATGTTCAGTTTACACCGGATTTTCATGTTTCCGATCCCTGATTCGGAAGAAGAAAAAAAAGTATATATGGAAATGTCATTGTGTATGTTTATCCAGATCCCCATAATAATAATAATAATATATATGGTGGGCTGGTGTTTTACACCTAGGGACCTAAGCATCCAATGCTCTTATCCCTTCCCTGGAAGCTCTGCCAGTTTCTTTAATGAACCTGAGATTGCTCCCGTGGTGCAATCTTCTAAAACCCTCCTCTGTAATTACATCTTTAGTTAGTGGCCTAAGTTCGTTGCCGATCCCATCCTTCAACACCTTGGACTCCCCTCCCAGGAGCATCTTCGACTGTCTGCATGTCGTTTTATCTCTCCATGACTCCTCCAAAAGGTCTCTAGTCCACTTCTTAATCCGGGTTCGGTATGCCTCCCGAGATATTCCAGGTACTTCTGGCCCTATGAAGGACTTACTGATACTCGTACGTTCCTTGGCTAGTCGGTCTGCCTCCTCTTTTCCCTGAATCCGCGAGTGTCCAGGAACCCAGTTGAGTCCAACTTTCTTGTAGTTTCCTAGGGTGTTAACCGATTTGCGCACTCCCTTACCAGCTTTTATCTGATTTGTAGCTTTGTATCAACCCAAAATTTCATAAGTAAATTCAAATCCCCATAAGAACGACACCTATTGATTTTTTGAATTGTATTTTATTTATTATTTATTTTATTGTGATTGCATATTTAAAATATTTAATTTTAGAGTTGCAACACATATGAAGAACTATCTCTGCATTCCGCTTGCATTTCAGTTCCTTGTTGGAACTCTAGTTGTGACTTTCTCCTGCTTTGCTATGAGACTTGTAAGTAAATGCGTTCTACATAATATAAAAACTATCTCTGCATTCCGCTTGCATTTCAGTTCCTTGTTGGAACTCTAGTTGTGACTTTCACCTGCTTTGCTATGAGACTTGTAAGTAAATACGTTCTACATAATATAAAAACTATCTCTGCATTCCGCTTGCATTTCAGTTCCTTGTTGGAACTCTAGTTGTGACTTTCACCTGCTTTGCTATGAGACTTGTAAGTAAATACGTTCTACATAATATAAAAACTATCTCTGCATTCCGCTTGCATTTCAGTTCCTTGTTGGAACTCTAGTTGTGACTTTCACCTGCTTTGCTATGAGACTTGTAAGTAAATACGTTCTACATAATATAAAAACTATCTCTGCATTCCGCTTGCATTTCAGTTCCTTGTTGGAACTCTAGTTGTGACTTTCACCTGCTTTGCTATGAGACTTGTAAGTAAATACGTTCTACATAATATAAAAACTATCTCTGCATTCCGCTTGCATTTCAGTTCCTTGTTGGAACTCTAGTTGTGACTTTCTCCTGCTTTGCTATGAGACTTGTAAGTAAATGCGTTCTACATAATATAAAAACTATCTCTGCATTCCGCTTGCATTTCAGTTCCTTGTTGGAACTCTAGTTGTGACTTTCACCTGCTTTGCTATGAGACTTGTAAGTAAATACGTTCTACATAATATAAAAACTATCTCTGCATTCCGCTTGCATTTCAGTTCCTTGTTGGAACTCTAGTTGTGACTTTCACCTGCTTTGCTATGAGACTTGTAAGTAAATACGTTCTACATAATATAAAAACTATCTCTGCATTCCGCTTGCATTTCAGTTCCTTGTTGGAACTCTAGTTGTGACTTTCTCCTGCTTTGCTATGAGACTTGTAAGTAAATACGTTCTACATAATATAAAAACTATCTCTGCATTCCGCTTGCATTTCAGTTCCTTGTTGGAACTCTAGTTGTGACTTTCACCTGCTTTGCTATGAGACTTGTAATTAAATACATACTATATAATTTAAAAAATGTTGGACTGAAAATAACATTTATAAAATACACCATTTTTCCAAGGGTTATTAACTGCAAGTATAATAAGTTGTTTTACTAGTCAAAATATTATTCAGAAAAAATAATAATAATACAAATAATTTTTCAAAATATGTAAATTTTCTGAAGCAGGGATATTAAAAAACATTCCTTAATCGGATGGTTCAGTGGTATGCGTGCTTGCTTATTGAGCTCAAGATCGTCAATTCGAAACCCGCTCGAGGCCCTTAGGTTTGTTATCTGAGAAGTATAAAACCCTTGAACACGCCGTCTTTTAGGACTCCCATAGAAGAGTCGGGCTCATGTCCACCGACGAGAGGTAGTAGGCGATATGTAGTTAAAGCCCGGGCATGAGTCATAATAACGGCTGAAAATGAAAGAACTGTCCTGAAATTGTTGGTCACTAAATGTATATTTTAGTGCGAACCCGCAAATTGAAACCTACTTTACTACTAATCCGGCCCGCGAAAACGTTCCCGTACCCTATTTTTGTGAAATATTTTAAATAGTCTATATTTTTTTCAGTATTTGGTTCAAGGAAACTATAGTCTTTTTCTGAATGATTTCAACTGTCTTCTATGTATGGCGGGGACTCTGGTTACTACATGTCTTTTTGGAGAGGTCCTCGAAAATGAGGTGAGGAATAATATTACTCAGTTATTACAGTAATAAAGAGAGAAATAATATTATTATACATTATGCGACATATTATCACACCCATTAAAGGAAATTTTATGCTGACTTTTTTTCTGTCGCTAGATTTTTATTGCATCTATATTAGTTTCAGTGGCTGGTTTTCACAGGCACATAGACAAAAAATTATCATATTTGGAAACTGGAGTTCGCAAAACGTGAAATTCTGTTGAAAGCCCCGCCTAAAATTTCTGACCAATTTCATAACTTCTCCTAGCTGCGAAAATAAAAGCTAGAAACATTAATAAAGTAGACTTGAAAAATAAAACTTGTTTATTTAAGATGTTGTCTAATTTGACTCAGTCTTATCTCTTATGCTTTTGGCTGAGGATGGTAGAAATACCGAAAGTACTCCCATGTATATATAGTTAGTGAAATTAGACAACATCTTAAATAAACAAGTTTTATTTTTCAAGTCCATTTGAATTATTTCACAATATCTCCGCAATAATGTCAGTTTTCATTAATAAAGTAATTAATATTTTTTTTTTTTTATGTTTCCATTTACATAATCCAAGTTATGTGGAATGAAATGAAAAAATAATCTTTATTCTGGGACATACGTCCCCTAAGAATAATAACATAAAGAATAAACGTATAATAGTAAGGTCATTTCCAATAGGAGGTTACAGAAGGAACAGATCGGGTCTCTGTGGTCATCTTACAAGAATTAACCACAAATAAAACATTAGAATCCGTAATAATATTTTTTTTCCATTCCTAAAGTACACTGTACCCCTTTTTGATATATTATCCTTACAAAGAAAATATATACAAATTATTTTTATTATATTATTAGAGTCTTAACGTATACTACAGTCTTTGTGGGATCCCATGGTATGAATTTAGTACGAGCCTTCAAAAAGAAATTCTATTTATGATGAGCAGAGCACAGCAGCCTATAGGAATTAATTACAAAGGACATTTCAAACTGAATCTAAGATCCCTTCAAGAGGTAATGTTAATTATTACAATATTAATTAGTATATATTACTTTATATCCCGAGAACCGTTAATCCAACTTTTACATTAAATTAGTTACTAGTAATTAATAAATTATTTACAAAATTATATATTATTATTACTATTTTTATTTTATTTTTTTCAGGTATTGAATAAAAGCTATTCAATTTTCATGGTTTTAGAGTCAGCATTTTGATTTCTTTTTCAAAGAATTCTTTAATATCTAGAACTCTTTATATGAAGAAAAAAAAAAAAGAGGGCGCCGGTAGCTCAGTGGTATGCGTGCTTGACTTCTGAGCTCAAGGTCGTGGGTTCGTAGCCCGACCGAGGCCCTTAGTTTATTTTATCTGGGAGGTAAAATAAACTTAAGCACGCCGTCCTTCGGATGGGACGTTAAGCGATGGTCCCGAGCCTGTACGATGTCAGGTACTCGTTAAAGACCCCTACCCTAGATGAATAAAAATTTAGGGTAGGCAAAATTTAGGACTCCCATAGTAGAGTCAGGCTCATGTCCACCAGAGTGACGAAAGAGCGCTCTGGTAGTAGGCGATATGACCTCGTAGTTAAAGCCCTGGCATGAGTCATAAAACCTAACCTAACCTGAAGAAAAAAAAAATGAAAACAACGATTTAGAAAGTGTACGCAATATAATATATTGCGTACACTTTCTAAATCGTTGTTTTCATTTTTTTTTTTCCATATAGGAGTATAGGTTAGGTTAGGTCATATCGCCTACTACCAGAGCGCTCTTTCGTCATTCTGGTGGACCCCGACTTTACTGTGGGAGTCCTAAATTTTGCCTGCCCGAAATTTTTATTCACCCAGGGCAGGGGTCTTTAACGAGTACTTGACATCGTACAGGCTCGGGACCATAGCTTAACGTCCCATCCGAAGGACGGCGTGCTTAAATTTATTTTACTTCCCAGATAAAATAAACTAAGGGCCTCGGTCGGGTTTCGAACCCACGTTCTTGAGCTCAGAAGGCAAGCACGCATACCACTGAGCTACCGGCGTCCTCTATACGAGTATATATTCCAGATCTCCTTTGAGTAGATAGTAGTAACTTGAGGTTGTCAGAAGATATCGAAAGCGATCTTGAGCTCAGTAGACAACTTCTGCTAGTTACTTCTCCAGGTGTTTTATCTGGGAGGTGAAAAAACCTTGAGCACTCCGTCCTTCGGATGGTCCCGAGTCTGTAGAATGTCAGGTACTAAAATAAAACTAACTAAAAATAGGACTCCCATAGTAGAACCTGGCTCATGTCCAACAGAAAGGAGCGCCGGTAGCTCAGTGGTATTCGTGCTTGCTTACTGAGCTCAAGGTCGCGGGTTCGAATCCAGGCCGAGGCCCTTAATTTATTAAACTTAAGCATACCGTCCTTCGGATGGGACTTTAAGCCATGATCCCGAGCCTGTACCGTCTCAGGTACTCGTTAAAGACCCCTACCCCAGGCATAAAAATTTAGGCTAGGAAAAAATTTAGGACTCCCATAATAGAGTGGGGCTCATGTACACCAGTGTAACGAAAGAGCGCTCTGTTAGTAGGCGATGTGACCTTGTCGAAGATGCCGGTTCTGCTGGGAAATAAAACATTGGGAAAAACAATATCTTTTATTTCTATAAGAAATCTATCTTGTGCCACGACATCTTACTATCACGTATTACGTTTTGTATCTCTTCATTCTTGTCTGCAACGTAAATGACATTCATTCGTTCGAAAAACATGAAACTCCGGTAAAAACCCAACATCTAATTCCAGACCAATTACTTAATTTTCTCTATACTTTTAACAGCTGTGGTAATGAAAATATAACTACAATATAATTTTTGAACTTTGAGCTGGTTATTAATTTGTTAACCTCCGAATATATTTCTGCGATCTGTGACGTCATAGTAGAAGGCTAATATAAATGAATAAATTGTTTAACATTTATGATGTAAAAAAGTTACACACATTAAGATTATTAAAATATTATAAAACCAATTATTATTATATGTACATATAAAAACAGCTGTTGGGAGTGAAGTAACTTAAATAGTGGATAAGTATATAAAGATGAACTAGTTTTGTTTTAAAACAAAATGTGAACAACAAATGAATGGAGAACAAAAGACGACGATCAGCTGTTTTAAATAGTGTGAAGCAGTCTAAGTTGAGATGTGGAAGTGGACAGTCTAGAAATAGAGTTGTTTTTAGGGTTAAAGTAGTGAACCATGAAGAAGTGAAAAGAACAGTGAAGTAGATGCGCAAAGGTACTTTTATTTATTTATATGTTTATATGCCCAAAATAACATTGAATTTAAGAATGGCCACAATATTTAAAAAGAAAGTAGACGAAAGTAGATGTAGAAATTAGTTTCTAAGATTTTTATTGTAATTCGATTTTTTATTTCATATTGATATTTTGATTTTATTTATAAAGTAGGTTTAAGTAAATAAACCCAATATTTGTTCTCTTATTCTATGCTATTAATTTCCCTGGGAACCCAGTAAGATAATTTATACCTTTGGATTAGATTGAACATTTTTGAAAATTAAGGAAAACAGTGTGGCATCTCATTATTATATTCAGAAGGAATCCAAATGAAATAATTATTAATTATTAATAACTTTCTTCAAAATTGCACGTCTTGAACTTTCAATATTTTTTTAGAGTCGTTTTCGGAAATTAGTGTAGAAATCAAAATTTAGTAAACATTTATTATTTATTCTTTTAATTATTATTAATTTTGTTTATTTAATTATTATGTATATGTTACGCCGAATTGACGAAATTGCCTAGTTCGTGAACTAGGCAAAAAAATGCCGAATTCATGGATTAGGCAATTCGTTGGTTTCATTTTGCCTATTTCGCGAAATAGGCAACCCCCACTTTTTGAGTAATTCCCTAAATAGGGAATTATTGGGATCTATATATCAAATATTATAGATTATTATAGATAGGGGATTATTGAATTATATAAAACACAAATAATGTAAAAAAAAGTCCTTTTAATACTGGGTTTTAAACAACATTGAACAGTATTCATTAGCAAATGTTTATAAAAACAATGAAAAATAGGTCAAATTAAAAAAATAAAATAAATAATCATGGTTTTTACTGGATGTTCCAGAACGACAAGCTGAATTACAAACGAAGTCACTCTTATAACATTTACATCGTGAAGATTTACAGTCTTTTTTGCAGGAACATCTTTTATACCCTAACTATGCGCTGCATGTAGTTGCCTAATTCGTGAACTAGGCAACATGATTACTGCCGATTACGTGTATTAGGCAGTAGATTTGCCTAGTACATGAATTCGGCAATTTTTTGCCTAGTTCACGAACACAATTTCGTCAATTCGGCGTAACATATATATTTCATATTATCACATTATATTGTTTAATTCCATAAAAATGTATTCATAAAACGTACGTTTGCTAGATTATCATATTTTTACTTCCCCAACCATAAAAAGTATAGGGGAAGTTATGTAATCGGTCAGAAATTCGATGTTGAGTTTTGACCGGAATTTCGTGTTTTCCGATCTTGTCCCCTTTTCAACGTTGTCCGCAACGTAACATTTATGTATTTTGATTAGGTTCCGTCAAATCATTCCCACTCATAAAAGTTGTACAATGGCAGACTGATGGGCATCATTAAAACAATGGACATCATTCTCCTGAGAAAATACACAAAAAGTTGTTGGTGAGTTCCATTTAGATGAGATATTTGGTTGTAGAGAGGGCGGTTCTGTATGAAATGTGACCCGGGGTATTAGTTCTAATTGTCAACTGTACTTGGACAGTCATGAATCTGCATTAGCAGACGGAGGGGGTCATGGGTGGGTTTTATATCTACACAGTGGGCAATACATCGTATGGAGCTACCTTAGTCATACATTGTACAGTGATACATGGGGTGGGTGACTGGGTACACTCACACCCTCACAAATCATGAGGAAAACAATGAAACATGAATCAACGATTAGCTTGCCTAGTGAAATTAGTGGACTGTTGTCATACCTGTCGTCATTGGTTGTTGGTCGAGTACTGTGGGCGAGCGCTTTCGATGTGAAGACACCATCTTCAAGCCACACTAACAGGGTATGACAACAGTAATATATTTACTGGTGAAACTAACCCCTTAGATTATATACCGAAATTAGTGGAATTTTGTAGTGATAACCCCGAATTTTACAGTACAGAGGACTTGACAGTTAGCTTTGGATAGGATATAAATACAACAACCAAATGTGCTAATAGAGAGATAATGGCAATGTCAAAATGTCGAGAGGGTAGAAATCACCCAGTGGGGACACTCCCTAGTCTGTTTTACTCTTATTTGTAACTAATCACTGTCACTGCTGCTGCTAAGGAGGTCTCTAGGCTATTGACGCATAAGCCGTTGGGGAAGTATGGCAGAATGGAGGGCATGGACTAGAGGATCATTGTGGAACTAAGAAGAAGGGGAAAATAATTTTTTATACTTGGATTTAGCGACTTCGGTGACAAAAGGTACGTTGAGGTCAGTGTGAAGAGTTTTGTTGGAGACGTAATAAGGAGCATTGGCTATTTTACGAAGAATTTTGGATTGAAAGGATTGGATGCGCTGCAGATTCGAAGCCTTGGCAGAACCCCAGAGTTCAAGACCGTAAGTCCACATAGGTTTGAGTACTGAGTTGTATATAAGTCGTTTTGTTTTCAAAGTAAATTTGGATCTTTTGTCTAGTATACTAGACTATAGTCTTAGTAAAAGTTTATAACGTCTGTTCATTTCTTGTCTTTTCAGTCTCGTGTGAGGATTCCAACTTAGTATGAGGTCTAGATAGCGGACTTCGTTTTTTAAGGGATAGGATTTAGGTTAAGGTACACTGGTGGGCATCTTTTAAATAAAAGTTTGTTATTATGACTCATGCCCGGGCTTTTCAACTTTGAGGCCATATCGCCTACTACCAGAGCGCTCTTTCGTCTCTCTGGACATGATCCCTCTTTCCCTTCAGTTCATTCCGCTGAAAATTAATATATGTCGCCCTTATAGGGCTTTAAACGTTCATACGAAATTTTGTGTCAATACATCCTTTACCACGGCAGCTATTAGAGTTTTTGTATCAAGGTGTCGTTCTTAGATTATTCTGGATACATATATACAATTTCCAAAATATATTTATTCAATCGGGAGTTATCGTGTTCACAGACACAAGTAGACAGAATTTTTGGTATCAGAAGACCGGAAAACATGAAATTCCCTTGGAAAACTTGACAGATTACATAACTTCCCCTATACTTGGTATAACTGGGAAAAGTACTAACTGAAATAGCAGATCATACTAAGAAACCTTGAAAATTTGTATTAAATTGTGTAGTTTTCTCATGAAATTAGTTATAGAAGTAAGTTTTGGTTCTTTTGGAGGGAGTGGGGGAAGCACTTCCCCTTGGTAAGACAAAGTTGGCTAACTTTAACATGAAATATAATTAAATTAGTAAGTTGGTGTTAAGTTGTATCATGGCCAAGGAACACACCCAAGTGTATAATGCAAGAATATGGGGGTATTAAAACCTTATGGAGGTCGGAGCTAGAGGCTGCGTCTGACCCACATTTCCCTCATGAAAAAAAGGTTTCCAATTTTTTTTTTTTTAATTTTGATCTCACATATTTACAAATAGCGTGTACAATTTCAGACCAAACGCATAACGAAAAAAAAATACATCTCAATAGCGTTAAAATTTGACAATTTCACATAAAAATTTATTTAAAAAAAATGCGTTTTATATGCGACTAGGGAGCAATGAAAGATGGCTGATGTAGTGAGAAGTAATAATTACTATAAATAACTATGTTATTATGTTATTTTGTTACTTTGTTATTTGACCGACAAATCCAGAAAAGAAGATTCTACCACTCTTTCTTTTAATAAAAAAAAAAATTAACTAATGACGACCAATACTGTTTTTTAATGACAGATTAAGTATGTCAAAAATTTAATTGATTGATTAACTAGATTTTATTTATACCTTGAGGCTACTTTTTTTTTTATAGTTCTCGAGTCATATGTAGTATAGGGGAAATAATTATTATTTCACAGGTTGTAAAATAAAATATAGTCTGATCTCTCACAGATTTTATTAATTTTTACTAGCCGGCTTTCGAGGTTGCCCTAATCATCAGGCAGTCTACAAAAAAAATCATGATTTAGCAACAAAGAAACAGGCATAAAGTTCTGTTCGTTAAAATGCATAAAATATTGGGGTAATAAAATATTAAATAAATTATATGAATAAAAAGTAGCAACAATTAAATTGATCCTTTCACTTGTAATTAGCACTAAGCAGGAACTCATTCCACACAAAACAATGTCCTCCATGGTGGACTGCGAAGATGAGACTGAGAAATTCACATGGTAGTGTGGACGCTAGACGAGACAAAGAACGGTGTCTCTAGACGGTCTATAGACCGTGTCTCGAGACCGCCTATAGACAAATCGCGCAACATGGTCTACTAGTGTGTACTAGGCTTTACATGTGTTGTCTAGGATAGTGTCTATTACGAAAGAAATTCATGGGCCATACTGCGCTCCTGCAACTCTGGCTTCTGAGCTATGGATAATATAGTCATATTATAACTATTTGAATATAATATGTGTTATATTTTTTTTTATTAATTCTTTATTTTGAATATTTACAATCGGTATTAAGCCATAAGTAAATTTGATAACACAATTAAAAAATGAAATAAAAATAAAAAAGAATGATAAATAAAATTTTAAAAATATATATAAATATACATATAAAATAATAATATTAAAACAAAAAATTTATTGATTAAATAAAAGAAGTTTAGGGAAAAAAATATACATCGATCGGTTCTGTCATCCCCATCCATCCAACATAATGGAGCCGGGGGAGGCCGCGGGGGCTCGAGTGATCACTCCCTGCCCTCTCGCTCCGCCAGTCACTGTCCAGCAGTGGAGGCAGGTCAAGAAGTAAAGGAGATTTGAAGGTAAGTGGATATGTGTTATCTGTGTTAGTTATTATGACTCAACCCCGAGCTTTAACTGCAAGGTCATATCGCCTACTACCCAAGGTCTTTTCCTTCGCTCTGGTGGACATTAGCCCGACTTTACTATGTGAGCCCTAAATTTTTATTTACCAAGGAGTCTTGAACGAGTACATGACACGACTAGCATGAGCTATCGGCGCTCATATATTTTATCTTGTATATAATATATACATACATATATAATATATACATACGTAAATAATATATACATACGTAAATAATATATACATACGTATATAATATATACATACATATTATGTATGTACATATTTGTCTGTATATTACTTCTCCACCTTTAGGAAGTAGTCATAGATCAAAATGTTGTCCCTTCGACTCGTTCGGATCCCGATGGTTCAGGCAACTTTGTGAGGGTGAGGGAATATTGTAAGTTCATCTTCAACAGAAATCTAAAACTTTTACCAGCTTTCTTATTTTCGTTTTAAAAAGAAACCTTTTAGAGAAGAAAGTTTTGGGCATGTCTAAATGTGGTGGAAAGAGTCATCTTGTGCCAGGGAGGGGGGAGTAATACAGGAACCATGTTGTTGTCGCAAAGTTGGCCATTCATCCTAATTGGAGGGAGGGGGCCTCTAGAGAGAGAGAGTGGGGGGAGGGGGGGGGGGGGGGGGGGGGGGACATTTCAGCAAACTTGGCCACTTAGCCAGACCCTGATGTCGTTTGTATGCTCAACTCGCCTCCTACATACATGAGTACAAGTACACAGGGAAGGCATTAGTCTGCAAACATGATCTCCCGAAGAGTTTATACAGCGTCGAGAAATCCTCCAGGCCCTTCCACTTGAATTTTGAAAATGCATGAAACCCAAAATGAATCACCCGCAGTGTACTTCCCCAGAAAACATCAATCAGGTTTTTGCTCTTTTCAAAACCAATCGATTGTTTAGGCTAAAAATCAATATTTGACTGTCCTCATCATGCTAAATTTATTGTTGATACTTTCATTACGGCAGTGATTAGAGTTTTTGTGTTACAACAAACCTCAATTTTGGTCAAAACCAGTCATTAAGGGGCCCTCATGGTGGCTTCTGAATCCTCATACTAAAGGTTGTGTAAATACATTCATTACATCGGCAGTTATTAGGGTATTTGAGTTGACCCCTTTTCTGGTCTTTCCCTTACTATAGACCATTTTTGCGGAAAATTAGTTGGCGCCATCCTTACGAGATTTTGAATTTAAATATAAAATTCGATATATACATTACATTGGTAGTTATTAGGATGAATTGAGCCCCCTCTGATCCCTCTTCCCCTTCGGCTCATTCCGCTGAAAATTATTATATGTCGTCCTTAGAAGTTTCTGAATACACATATAATATTTTGTGTCTATACATCCATTCTATCCGGAATCCGGAGGTCAGAAAGTATGAAATTCCGTTGAAAACTCCTTATCAAATTTCTGACCGATTACATAACTTGTCCTATACTTTGCACAGCTGAGGAAGTAAAAAAAAAAGAAATGTCAACTTTTTTAAGAGTTGCGCAGTATGACCAGGATATCTTAATAATAATATTCCTTTTTTTTTTTTTTTTTGGCTTTATGTACGGTGCATATTAGCCATGTCAATGTGTTATATATAGTTATTTACGACATCCATGGCCCCGGGGGGGAGTTCTATCTACGAAATAAAACTCACTCCCGGACGGGATTCGAACCCGCAAACCATGGTGAGACCAAAGCCTTACACGCTCTAGCCCGCACGGCCAACATGGCCCCCAACTTTCCATATTGAAACTATGTCCAAATACAATGAAACTTGATCGAAAGAAGAAAGAAAAAAAAGAAGATTTGAAGTTTTTATCTATTTGCAGTGTTCTGTTGTTGCAGGTTTAAATTTAAGTGAAACCGGGGGAGAGGTGATTGTGAGCTGACAGGGAGGGGAGGCTGAGAGGAAAGCGTGGGGCGGATGGAAGGAAGGATTGACAAGGCGCGCCTATCTGGAGTGTCAGGAGACAGCATGTCAAACTCTCCATCAAACCTCATTCACAACTTGTTTACTTCCACAAATACCATATATACAGAAGAAAGATGAAAACTTACTTTCATCTATTTTTTTTATATAATCTAACATTTTATATAATCTAAACCTTAAAAACTCTGTAAAAAATGTATTATGTTATTAGAAATCTATTATAGCTAAAGGAAATACTAGACATCATCAACTTCTACTATAAATCTACAACCAAATATTACTAGAAATCTAGAACTTCTACTATAAATCTACAATCAAATATTACTAGAAATTCAGAACTTATACTATAAATCTACAATCAAATATTACTAGAAATTCAGAACTTATACTATAAATCTACAATCAAATATTACTAGAAATTCACAACTTCTACTATAAATCTACAACCAAATATTACTAGAAATCTAGAACTTTTACTAGAAAATCTATAAATAATAATAAAATATTACTAGAAATTCACAACTTCTACTATAAATCTACAATCAAATATTATTAGAAATCTACAACTTCTACTGTAAATTTACAATCAAATATTACTAGAAATTCACAACGTATACTATAAAACTACAACCAGATATTACTAGAAATCTAGATCTTCTACTAGAAATCTACAATCAAATATTACTAGGAATCTACAACTTCTACTATAAATTTACTATCAAATATTATTAGAAATCTACAATCAAATACTAGTAGAAATAAATATATATATATATTTTATATTATTTTTTTCTTCCTCAGATATACGAAGTATAGAAGAAACCCCCCGGTGTACTTACTCCGTGCCCAGAAAACGCCAAGAAAACATGCGAAATACGTGTAAGGGATGGACCCAGGCAGCTAAGAAAGGGAGAGGAAGTCTATGAAGAGAAATGTGCTATCCACACAACTCCTTTTTGGAATTGTATAGAGTAAATGGCCTATAGCCGCTAGCTTAGAACATGACGGACTGACAGGTTTCGAATAACTGTTCTCTGAAAACCTTGAAATTGTAAAAACAATATACAATAATTCAATTGGCCAATAGGTAGGGTAACATATTGGTCGCCGTCCGTATAATGTATGAAATGGAGTGTTTTAACGAGAGAAGGATGGAGGACTTTGACTGGTAAGATGTGCCCTTCCACTGTGATAAGGTCGAGGATAAGAAGCTTTCCTCAGCCCAGTCGACTGGAAACCAACCCGAGGATTTAGAAAATTGGATTCACAGCCATGATTCCACCGTCTTACTTCCAACCATTACTTCGACGCATCTCAGTTTCCTGAACACCCACTCGGATCATTTCCAGTGGATTTATAAATTAATCTGAAAAGAAATCCCGGAATAAGCAGAATCGCTCTAGGGACTGACACAAGACAACGAGTCCATTGGGAGTTAAAGGAAATGAGAAAAGAGAAAATCATGGAGCAAAGAGACTAATTGGCTCGTGTCGCAGGACCCTCCACTGGGGACTACGAAGGCATATAAAAAACAATCCTTGAAGAATGGGCATTAGAGAAGGGAAAATCATAGAGCAAACAGACTAATTGGCTCGTGTCGCAGGAGGAGGACCGTCAACTGGAGACAACGAAGGCATATAAAAAAACAAACCTTGAGGAATGGGCATTAGAGAAGGGAAAATCATGGAGCAAACAGACTAATTGGCTCGTGTCGCAGGAGGAGAACCCTCCACTGGGGACTACGAAGGCATATAAAAAACAATCCTTGAAGAATGGGCATTAGAGAAGGTAAATCATGGAGCAAAGAGACTAATTGGCTCATGCCGCAGAAGGAGAACCCTCAACTGGAGACAACGAAGGCATATAAATACAATCCTTGAGAAATGGGCATTAGAGAAGGGAAAATCATGAAGCAAAAAGACTAATTGGCTCGTGTCGCAGAAGGAGAACCCTCCACTGGGGACTACGAAGGCATATAAAAAACAATCCTTGAGGAATGGGCATTAGAGAAGGGAAAATCATGGAGCAAACAGACTAATTGACTCGTGTCGCAGAAGGAGAACCCTCCACTGGGGACTACGAAGGCATATAAAAAACTATCCTTGAGGAATGGGCATTAGAGAAGGGAAAATCATAGAGCAAACAGACTAATTGGCTCGTGCCGCAGAAGGAGAACCCTCCACTGGGGACTACGAAGGCATATAAAAAACAATCCTTGAGGAATGGGCATTAGAGAAGGGAAAATCATGGAGCAAACAGACTAATTGACTCGCGTCGCAGAAGGAGAACCCTCCACTGGGGACTACGAAGGCATATAAAAAACTATCCTTGAGGAATGGGCATTAGAGAAGGGAAAATCATGGAGCAAACAGACTAATTGACTCGTGTCGCAGAAGGAGAACCCTCCACTGGGGACTACGAAGGCATATAAAAAACTATCCTTGAGGAATGGGCATTAGAGAAGGGAAAATCATAGAGCAAACAGACTAATTGGCTCGTGCCGCAGAAGGAGAACCCTCCACTGGGGACTACGAAGGCATATAAAAAACAATCCTTGAGGAATGGGCATTAGAGAAGGGAAAATCATGGAGCAAACAGACTAATTGACTCGTGTCGCAGAAGGAGAACCCTCCACTGGGGACTACGAAGGCATATAAAAAACTATCCTTGAGGAATGGGCATTAGAGAAGGGAAAATCATGGAGCAAAATACCAGATTATCCTCTGTCAAAACCGAGACAGATATTTAAATTTGGGGATAGGGTATTGTGATGTACAAAAAGTACAACATTTTAAATATTAAAATATTTCAGCCAAATCGGACAAAGAGAAGGGGGGATTAGGGAGAAGATTAAGTCAAAAACTTTAATAACTGCCGTTTTAACGAATGTATCGACACGAAATTTTATATTAAAATTTGGAATTTTTTTTTTAATTTCCTTCAAATAAGGGGAGTTAAAACGTAATTAATTAATTCTTGCTGGAGAAGTACATAACTTGGGATCCACCGACGACTTTTTTTAACTGTTACGTGAAAATAACAGTGAAGATGAAAACATTGTACAGTCCAGTGTACACAGGATGGTTTATTTAATGGCTAAAGCCAGGCTTTATAGGAAGTCAGGTATAACAACAAAGTCAGAATCTCTACCGTTTGCTTTTTTTCCAGGGAAGGGTGGACGTTTTTTATTGTTTGTTTATTTTTAACATGATTAAATGTCAACAAAGCCAAATTTTCTATAAAGGACTTGAAGATGAGTTTCCTGAGACCCCTAAAGCTTCCCTTGAAATAAGTAAAATTATTAAGCCTCCGTGGGTCGTAAGGAATTATCTAGGTTTTCAGGAAAACTGTAAGAACGATGGACTCGATTTCAAGTGCAGAGGATTAGAGAAGAGCACTTAATTTTTGATGATGTCGTTCACTTCTCATAATATTTTAGTCTTCAATCCACACACCGAATTAAAGGTTCATATGTTAGTTCTTGAGTTGAATGATGGACACAAATGTACGAATGAGAGACGAACGACGTAACGAGGAAGAAATGAGAGCATTGGCTGCTTAGGTCCTTGACGCAAGTCTTCCCGACTTTTGAAGGAAGGGAAGTGATGAAAGAAATAATGCTTCGTGCGTTGGATGAATGTGAAGGTTACTCATACCATACTGGAGAAACTTCGTAAGAAGAATTCAGAAATCAGAAGAATTGAGTACGCACATTTTTGAAAATGTTCTGCGCGTCGTTTAAGGGGCAGGATTGTGGGAAGGTCTAGGTCCATCAAAGCGTAACATACGTACCTGACATCGTACAGGCTCGGGACCATCGAATAACGTTCCATCCGAAGGACGGCGTGCTTAAGTTTATTTTAACTCGCAGGTAAAATAAACTAAGGGCCTCGGCCGGGTTACGAACCCACGATCTTGAGCTCAGAAGACCAGCACGCATACCACTGAGCTACCGGCGCCCTCAAATGATGTATATTCGAAATATGTTATGTAAATAACCGACTGATTGTATATAATGGATGATACGATGATACAAGAACGGTGATAAATACATACACAACTCTAATTACCAATGTTTAACTTTGTCAAATATCAAAATTCTCTCTCCAATCAGTTATCTCATTATCCAGGTGCATAATTCCACTGTATTTTAATCAAGCATGAGGAGGAGGGGTTGGGAAGAGCCGGTCTATTAGAACACGACGGGTCCGAGTCCTGGGTGGGTCCGGAACCGAGTCCTGGGTTCGCCCGGAACTGAGTCTGGGTCCGAGTCCTGGGTGGGTCCGGAACCGAGTCCGGGTCCGAGTCCTGGGTGGGTCCGGAACCGAGTCTGGGTCCGAGTCCTGGGTGGGTCCGGAACCTAGTCTGGGTCCGAGTCCTGGGTGGGACCGGAACCAAGTCTGGGTCCGAGTCCTGGGTGGGTCCGGAACCTAGTCTGGGTCCGAGTCCTGGGTGGGACCGGAACCAAGTCTGGGTCCGAGTCTGCTTAAAAACTTCCTTAAACTACAACTGTATTAATAACTTCTAAGTTAGTATGTATTAATAACTTCTTAGTTCATAACTAGACCTGACGATGGTATAAAGCCGAAACCGGTAGTTATATATGTATATATATCTTTAGTGGAATAGACAATATTTCAAAAATAAGTTTGTTTTATTTATTTACAACTGTATTATTATTATTATATTATTTATTAAACTTTATTATATAAAGGGGTCGCATGGATTCACCATAGTTTGTGGGTTCGAATCCCGTCCGGGAGAGAGTTTTATTTCGTCGACATAACTCCCTCCCGAGCCCATGGATGCCCTACATAACTAGATAACACCTTTATAAGAGACATGGCTAAGATGCATCGTACATAAGGCAAAAACAAATGTATTATTTAAAAATATTTTACTTCCTCAGCTGTACGAAGTATAGGGGAAGTTATGAAATCTGAGACTTAACATAAAAACTCTAATAACTACCGATAGAAAGAATGTATTTTCACGAAATTTTATATGTAGGAGCAGAAACCATCTCCTTTCCAAGAGTTGAGAACTTCAGGTATCTCGGCTCCACGGTAACTAGCATCAACTCTATGCTGGAGGAGGTGGACGGAAGACTTCTGCAGGCCCAAAGAGCGTATTTATCTGTCATCGAGCTGCTACGGTCCAGAGCCTTGTCAAGGAACCTGAAGTGTAGGATCGACAGCTCCATGGTAAAGCCCGTTCTGATCTATAGGTGTGAAACCTGGACCCTGACCTCACATCTGGAGAAACGTTTCCAGACGTTTGAAAATAAAGTGCTGAGGAAAATAGCAGGTCCGGTCAAGGATAGAGAAACCCAAGAGTGGAGGATCAGAACCAACAGGGAGCTGAGGGACATCTTCTGGCAACACCCGACCGTAGTTGTAGATATGAAATGAGGGGCTTAGGATGGGCTGGACACGTGGTGAGAAGCGGACAGCAGACAGCCATAGGAGGCATCATGAACGCTCAGGTCCAAGGAGCCAGATCACGAGGAAGACCACGGCTCAGGTGGACTGACCTGGTGAAGAAGGATGCTGTGGAACACCACGTGGTGAACTGGCGACCGGTGGCGCACGACAGATCGCGGTGGAGAAGGCTAGTGTGGGCGGCTAAGGATCTTCAGGGTTCGTCGTCAACGGAGTAAGAGTAAGGAGCAGAAACCCAAGCGAACAACACCTACCTATTTTCAGTCAAATCGACCGAAGGGGAGGGGAGATTAGAGGAGAGGCTCAATTAAAAACACTAATAACTACCGTTGTAATTAATGTATCGACATGAAATTTCATGGAATAGATAATTAAAATACACAATTTCTTTGTCAAACTTCACTATATATTCTCAAATACTCAACTAGTTTCGCCGTGTTAAGGCATTATCAAGAGTCACTTACAAACTGACAGAATTGGTTGACAGGGTAGAGGGTACAGTTAAGGAGGGGGTTTTTAGGTAATGACGGGGAATCCCGTGTTTTTGTTACTCTATACATTCCAATAAACAGATATTTACAAGATAATAATAAATATAAAATAAAAAGAAGAAAGAAAAAAAATATATATATATATATAAAATCTAATAAAGCGAATCTAACAGTAAAGTGTTGGTATTTATATAGGTATGACTCAGGAATTATATAAATGTAAAATATAATAAATATTAAAGTGAATAAAAACAAATACATAGAATTTAAAGGCAAATTAAAACATCAAATGAAAATTATAGTATTCTCTGAATGTCAGTTGGCAAAACATTTCCACAATCATCAGACTCTTAGCTACTTGATATTTAAATTAAGAAGGGGGGAATGGTTCAGTTCTATTTGTTCATTTAGCATTATGATATCGTTATTTTTGTTCAGTTTATTTATTTCTACCGCTTCCAGTAAATTCAAAAGTGGACCTTTTTGGCAGATATGTATTATATTTGGTTTGTGTTGTGTGTCTATGGTATGTCCTGTTTCTGTGAGATGTTGGTGAAATGAGGAAGTGTCCTCCATAACTGTACCTTCTACCCTGTCAACCAATTCTGTCAGTTTTGTATGTGACTCTTGATAATGCCTTAACACGGCGAAACTAGTTGAGTATTTGAGAATATATAGTGAAGTTTGACAAAGAAATTGTGTATTTTAATTATCTATTCCTAGAATGGAGCTTCACAAAGTAAATCTGGAAACCATAAATTATATGAAATTTCATATTCAAAGTCAAGACCCCCTGTCAAATTTCAGCGAAAACGGGGAGAGCGCTCAATTCAAAAATATATATAACTGGCGATGTAATTAATTTATCGGCACAAAATTTAGTATGAGGATTTAGGAAGAGCCCTTTTGTAAATGAACTGTTGAATACTATTGCAAACGGTCGACTGGTTTGTTTTATTTGAAGTAACCTTTCAAAAAGTAATGAATTTTTTATTTTAAATATTGTTACAGTAAATTTGAAATGTTTACTAAATTTAATTAAAAAAGTGATTAAAATGGAAACCATTTTGATATAGGAATAATTATTTTTTAATTAATTCTCTTGAATAATGTTCAATATTTTAACAAATATGTGTCCAAATAATGAACACATTCATAGTTAATTCATACATCATAGTCGGACTCATCGAGTCTAAGATCGAGATGTAGGCTCTGGTTATTGATGGTGTGATTTGGGTGAGTTCAAGTCCGGGTAAAAAACATTTTTGAAATCTGGGGTCGGAAAACATAAAATTCTGGTGAATTTCAACATAGAATTTTTAACATATTACATAACTTCTATAAAGTAAAAGGTTCATTACAACAAATTTGTCGATGAATCACCGCCTATGTACTTCCCCAGCAAGATTTAATCAATTATGTTTTCGCTCTCCCTCCAATGCTAATCGACCGTTTGGGCTAAAACTCAATATTATACTTACGTACATAGTGGCTTCAGAATCATGCTAAATTTTGTGTTAATACATTCATTACATCGGCAGTTATTAGGCTATTTAAGTCGAGACCCACTTCTCTGGTCCTTTCTTCACTTCGACCGATTTTGTGAAAAATTTATAGGTATTGAATTTGAATATTAAATTTCATTAATAGTCATTAAATCGGCTGTTATTCGTATTTTTGAGTTGAGCCCCTCTGATCCCGATTTAGCTGAAGATCCATACGTGTTGACCGTAGAGGTTTTTAAATACAGATATAAAATTTTGTATCGATACATTCATTTTATGGGGAGTTATCGTGTTCACAGGCACGCACATACCTATGTGTCTAAGCTGCATATTAGAGAATCACACGCACAGCAGTCGCTTAGAGGGTCGCATGATTTATTGTAATTTTCATACGCAGTTCGATGTAATTCATGAAAGTATGTTGTCCGTTTACCTTAACACACCTAAGGTTTTGACACGTACACGCACAGGAACTTCTTACAGGGTCACGCATGGAGATCACTTAGAGGGTCCTCTGGTCTTCTTAAGATAATTAGCTAATTAAGAAACTCCGGAGTTTTTGTGATTCTTAGTTTTTTAACTAAAAACCCCCAAAAAAGAGGTTTGAATTGGAGATTATTCTAAGTAATTTTCATTTTTTTGGCTTACTATGTGTAGATAGGGTTTCTTCATTCTGGCACAGGAAGTGACGTCATCCTGGGTGGCGCAAAATGACTGCCGTCCAAGTACAGGACAATGTCCCCTCCTCCTCCTCCCTAGCTCTGAATCACCCACCGTCGTACATCCCCAGCTCAATCTGACGTCACCCTCCACCTTTAAACGGTTTTTCCGAAACATCTGATGTTACAAGATAAAATTTATTTTACATTTTGGGAATATTGAGATCGAAAAACATGAAATTACGTTGAAAACTCCTCATAGAATGTCTGACCTATTGCGTAACTTCCCTTATACTTTGTATAGCTGGGAAAGCAAAAATATAAGAACTTCTGAAATACCGAGCGTCACGCTCTATACTTAACAACTAGCTACGGACCTAGTCCGTATACGGACAACTTACAAAGTCCTAAAAAGAAGAAAAAAATATGTTATTCGTCAATGTATTCACTACTACCGAACTAAAGGACAGGAATATAAGGGAATGGAGGTAGGCTGTAAAAGGGCCTGAAGATATATCAAACAGCCAGAAGGGATACCAAATATGAACTAGTAGGGAGAGTGGAGGATCCTAAACAAATATGGCCTATGTTTGGGATCAGTAGACGCAAGTCTCATCCTAACTAAACTTAAAATAAATTATACATTCATCTCTATAATCCGTATATCAGTTCTAAATCTAACTGGTAATCCTAAAGCTCCCAGCCAGCCGCTTCCCAGAGAGGAAGGAGCTCCATTTGAACAGTAGGTAACTTATTTCTTACTGATTTGGGTGTTTATTTCACTAATAAATCATAAAAAAATCTGTCATTATTGAAAAAATCGGCACTTGTTGCTAGACTTTCTTTGCATATAATAATTAAAGAAATTGATATTATAAAACATACCGTATACATGGGATACTATCAACAAATTCGTCGGTGAATCACCGGCAATACCAGGTGCCCCGCAGAAATTTCGATCTAATGTACCTTAATTTAAAAAAATTATAATTTATAACGACAACTCCACCACAGACTATCAATACAGTTAAAGGATATTGAAAGCTTCAGTTCCCAGTTCAAAGTTATTCGGATTCAAATTACGCTTTCTTAAAGTTTAGACTTTAACGAATAGTCCCAATCGGAAAATTTTGAGAGTTTATCGAACGTATCATGCGTGTCACAACAAAATGCGCGGCAATTTTAAAATCTCTCCCAAAACATCCGCACGGCGGAGCAATGTTTACCTAAAGTAAAAAGACTATTAAGACTAACTGCATATTTTAGAATGTATTCAATGAAAGCCGTAAAAAGGGAAAATAATTGTTTTTTAGAGTACATTTAGTGCTGTCAGCTGAACGAGAATGAAAGAGAGAGAAAACTTTAAGTTTTGATTTAAATTTGTGTTGATTATTTTCTTATAACATACTAATATTTTGTTATGGTACCTGATTGTTAATTTTTAAGTTTAATTAAACTTAAACTAAAAATATGATTGTGAAATGTAAACTATTGTTTTATTATATCGGTCATGTTGTCGGATAAAATATTTATTATTAAAATATAAATAGTAGCTATAGTACTGGGAATTTTATATTCATGTATATTCCATTATTTATTATTTATTTTAATATTATTTTTATCCCATACGTGTTCGTATTGTAAGATTTAATACCTGCCGGTTGTTGTATATACAGTAGAACCTCCTTAAGTCGAACCTCGATAAGTCGAAAACCTCCAAAACTCAAAAAAAGTTTTGTTCCTTTCCCTTCAAGCCACAAAACCTCCATTACTCGAAATCTCAACCCTCTATTAGTCGAAATAATCAGTGAGTCCCTACAAGCCATTTTGGTACATATTTTCCCTCTATAACTCGAAAAAATAAATTGGACCTCTGTATCTCGAACATAGCAATGTTTTATTTTACAACCTTTACAACTCGATTATTTGAAACTTATTACCTCTATAGCTCGAAGAAAAATAAGTTACCGACTTTAAGAATTTGCCGACAATGTACACCATTGTTTCTTAGAAAACAATTTAGGAGTATACAATAAATAGGATTACCAATTCTAAGAAATGATAAAGGGTATTATTATTGATTTCATTTGAACTTTAGCGAAGCAAGTCATTTGTTGTCGATAGAAAAATTGTCAGAAGTAGTTTGGTTCTACCGCAATACATATCAATTTTTACAACAGTTTACGAATAAAATTGTCAAGACATGAGTGCTGTGAAACGTAAACCGAAAACTTTGAGTCTCGCTGAAAAGTTAGAAGTGCTCGAAGCTGTGAAGAGCTGTCAAAAGAAGAAAGATGTTGCTGAACAATTTGGCCTACCAATGAGTACTCTGTCAACAATAATAAAAAATATTTGTTACCTCTGTAACTTGAATTTTTATTCATTTCTCCTCTCTAACTCAAAATTAGTTAGAATGAATCTTAACCTCTACAAGTCGAATCAAAATCCGCCTAAGTCGAAATCCTCCATAAGTCGAAAACTCTATAACTCGAATTTTTGGCGTCTCCCTTGTTGCTCGACTTATAGAGGTTCTACTGTATTTTATAAGCTATTTTGATGTATAAAACCGTATGACTTATCCAATTACTATTTTATTATTAACGAAAATAAATATTATAAATTATACATAACTCAGCTGAGACCTCAAAATTTCTATAAACTTATAGAAATTTTGAGGTCTCAGCTTAAGTTTGTAAGTTGGCCTATAGAGTTCAGTAATAGACTGACAGTGGTATGAAAGTTTAATGCCGTCAAGTCCTATACAGTTACTTTTCTTACAACTTAAATCAGCCTAATGTATCCTGCTCAACTAACTTTCATCCACGGTGTACATATTTCATCAACTTTTTTTTTGCCAAACTAAAACTTTCCTTTTTTTTTTTTTTTTTTAATTCATAAAAATTACATTTTCATCGCAGACCCTCGACAATGTTTCAGATGAGTTTCAACGTTGTAAGAAAGGAATATAAAACTTTCTTTAAGACTTACGCCTTTTTTAAATTTATATGCCTCAATTAATTAGTGGAGTAATTATATTGTCGTGAAAATGGGCTGCAAGGTAAGAAAATAAGTTAGTGGGTTGACTTGTTTTTACAAAGAAGCCCATACTTTGAGCCCTACGTAGTTACAGCTCATTTTAAAGGGAAAAAGTCGACGATGAATCACCGGCTATGTACTTCCACAGGACGAATTAATTAATTACGTTTTCACTCACCCTCTAAAGTGCCATCATTATAAGATTTTGAATTTAAATCTAAAATTTCATGTCGATACATTCATTACATCTGAAATTATTGGGATTTTTGAGTAAAAAAATAAAAAAATAACAGGTCTCTTTGAATTGACATATCAAACTTGTCAATACATTCATTACAACGGCAGTTATTAGAGTTTTTGTGTTACGCCTCCTCCCTAATCCTCCCCTTTTCTTTGGCCGATTTGGCTGAAAATCAATAGATGTTGTCCTTAGACGTTTGTGGATTCACATACAAAATTTCGTGTCGATACATTTATTCAATCGGGAGTTATCGTGTTTACAGAATTTTTTTTCGTTTTGGAATTAGGAAGTCGGAAAACATGAAATTCTGTTGAAAACTTCCTATCAAATACTAACTACTATACTTTGGTATCGAAAAAAGTACTTGAGTACTTAGTACTCAACTCAGACAGAGTATTAAGTATTCGAAAAGTACTCAAGTACTTCACATTGGCAGATCT
This sequence comes from Aradus depressus, assembly GCA_963662175.1. Taxonomy (NCBI): domain Eukaryota; kingdom Metazoa; phylum Arthropoda; class Insecta; order Hemiptera; family Aradidae; genus Aradus; species Aradus depressus. Next base: position 19,300,672 of record OY759219.1, on the reverse strand, counting down.
ACCAAGAGGCTTCAGCCTAAGGCCCTCAAGTTAATGGAGGCCCCACTTACCAAGTACGGTAATATTACACTGACGGCTATTCGTTTACTATATGAAGTATTTCAAATTATTATAAAAAGATAAATTTTATATCAATGCATAATATATTATACAGGGTGTCCCACCGAATATGGAACACCAGGTTATCTCATTTATCTTTCGGGTCACAAAAAAAAATTCAAATGGTAACCCTCCTTTATTTTGTCATAGTATTCGATACTTTATTCGACATCCTGGAATTTCTACAGGGTATTGCAGAAATCCTACTCAACTCCCTTATTTTAAATGGTACCCTGTATTTTTTTTTTTTTTTTTAAACTTCGAAAACTAGAGTTAATTTCATGGATAATAAGCTTGATTTCACAAAAATTGGTTATCAATTAAGAAATTGCCAGTTTAAATTAAAACTAACAAACTCTTAAAGTATTCTTTTATTTTGTTAGGCCTTGTTGTTAAGTCGAAAAAAATCCCATTTTGACCTTTGAGCATTAGTTACCCATACAAAAATAATGAAATGATTAAAAGAGGTTTACGCTTATTCAAGTTTCTTTCGGCTGTGTTTTGCGTTTATTTTTACTAGTTTTTTCTTTAATTGATTTGTTTTATTTATTAATTAAAGACTCGGGAAAGGTTTTCGCGGCAAGAAAAAGCTGATATATACGATATTTTTGTTAAAAACAATAGATCGTTGAAGAGAAGTGCCGAATTGTATCGTCGTCAATAACCTTTCCCGAGTCATGCTCTATAATTAATATTATAAAATTAAAGTAAATTAGTTAAAGAGAAAATAGTAAAAAAAACATAAAACACAACCGGTGGAACACCCTGTATAATGATAAATTTATATTATATATTATATGTAAATAAATATAAAAATATATGAAAATAATTAGGATAACCAACATTTTTTTTTTAATAAGGTTTCCTTCTTATCGACTGGATAGACCTTCAAGTAGGTACCGGTAGAGGCGCTTCAATCTATTTGCCAATAATGCCCCTTCTAGATGTAAGGTATACCGTCACCAAAATAAGGGACGAATTAAGAAATTGCCAGTTTAAAGAAAATAAAAACTTACGAACTCTTAAAGTATTCTTTAATTTTGTTAGGCCTTATTAAATCGAAAAAAATCCCAATCTCGACCCGAAATATTGTCAAGTTGAGGCCTCACATAAGAAAGTAACCAACTTTAATGTGTTTTATTCTTTGTATTTTTTTAAATACTTAGAATCTTTTATTTTATCATATGTATCCTCCCAATATTTATTGTTTTTACTTTTTTTATAATTTAAAATTGTAATCGTACAAAAATTCCTAAATATGAAATAATTCACAACTTTCATTCCATTTTGTAACTACGTGGTACAATGAAAGAAAGAAAATCGCTGATGCCAACTCATTACTTTCATGTACGCAGTAATTTCAGTATAAAATGAATTTGAGAGGGGGGAGGGTTAGTGATCTGTAAAATATCTCATATTTTCAATTCTTATTCTAATAATTTATGGTTTCCAGATTTACTTTGTGAAGCTCCATTCTAGGAAAAGATAATTAAAATACACAATTTTTTTGTCAAACTTCACTATATATTCTCAAATACTCAACTATATCGCCGTGTTAAGGCATTATCAAGAGTCACTTACAAACTGACAGAATTGGTTGACAGGGTAGAAGGTACAGTTATGGAGGGGGTTTTTAGGTAATGACGGGGAATCCCTTGTTTTTGTTACTCTATACATTCCAATAAACAGATATTTACAAGATAATAATAAATATAAATAAAAAAGAAAGAAAATATGTATATATAAAATCTAATAAAGCAAATCTAACGGTAAAGTGTTGGTATTTATATAGGTATGACTCATGAATTATATAAATGTAAAATGTAATAAATATTAAAGTGAATAAAAACAAATACATAGAATTTAAAGACAAATTAAAACATCAAATGAAAAATATAGTATTCTCTAAATGTCAGTTGGCAAAACATTTCCACAATCATCAGACTCTTAGCTAGGTACTTGATATTTAAATTAAGAAGGGGGGAATGGTTCAGTTCTATTTGTTCATTTAGCATTACAATATCGTTATTTTTGTTCAGTTTATTTATTTCTACCGCTTCCAGTAAATTCAAAAGTGGACCTTTTTGGCAGATATGTATTATAGTTGGTTTGTGTTGTGTGTCTATGGTATGTCCTGTTTCTGTGAGATGTTGGTGAAATGAGGAAGTGTTGGAGTTTGTATTTCTTGTGTGTTCCCTGTATCTAATCTTAAAGGATCTCCCTGTCTGTCCCGCGTATTTGGCATTACATTCTGGGCATTCCAATTGATACACTCCACATTTATCCATTAAATCTATTTTTTCTTTTGAATTAAATAATATTCTACCCAGATTGGGGTTGGATTTGAAGGCTGGATTTAAGTTATGCTTACTTAATTTCTTTTTTATTATTTGGGATAATATACCAGTGTAAGGGATAGAGTAATAATTACATTTTTCTGTTTGTGGTTTAGGGTAGATATTATGATAAGTTATCTGTTTTAATTTACTAGATATTAGTTTGTCTATTATACTGGTATTAAAGTTATTGCCTGCTGCAATTTGCTTTAATTTGGCTATTTCTTGTTTTTTGTTTGTGTTCGTTAGAGGCAATGAGAAGCATCTATGTATCATGGACTTGAAGTATGCATATTTGTAAGATTCTTATTCTTTAGTAATTATAAAGAAGTATTGTAATCATTGAAAAAATTCAGGAACAACTTTTCAACAGAATTTCAAGTCTCCCAAGGAGACCAAAACTCCAAGAAAATGTTTCATATATACTTTTAAAAATTAAAATGTTCCACCATTAACACAAATATTCACATTTTCATTTAGGTAAAATAAACCCTTTACTTGTAACTCCGTAAATGTGTACTCAAGTTAACGTCTAGACCGCTTCTGTGGAAATGTAAAGTTATTATTCAAAGGGAACTTGGGTATAAGGCGGGGGAAAAAAAAAAAATTATATGGACAAAGGGAAGAGGGAAAATGTAGAGGGGAGAAATGGAATAACAGATGAGGTGTGTGTGTATATGTATATGTGTTTGTTGTTTGTATGTGTGTGTGGTTAAGGCTTTTTAGGGGAGGAATGATGAATTTGATGAAATGATGTTGGCTCATGAATAAGTAGGAAGTGGGTGGCTCCGAGTGGACTAAACGTAGTCTCTGGCTGATTAACGAGCTTCCGACTATTAGCACAAAAACCCCTCTCTCTGTATCTTAGTATATAGCTAATAAGATACATCAACTTATAGCACAGACCAATAAATTTCAACTACATGTATTATTCTATTTTCCTACATTTACCATAGATTCTTACTATCCTATATTTAGTTTATTTATTCACTTTATATTAGTATTACATCTGTTTTTCTTTAATTAATATTATTTTAAACCGTCTGGGCATCCTCCCCTTTATAATATATTTTAATGCATCTCCTTTTCGTCTTTGCCCTATATTAGGGTGGGTCGAAAAAATTTAATTTATTTTTTTTCCGAACCGCTATAGTGCGGAAAAGCTGCCTCCTGTAATATGAAGAAAAACGGCGTAAATTTTTTTTAAATCGATTGACATCTTCCGTTCGCGCATCGTACTAAAAATTTATGAAAATTGACAAAATTAAACATTTTTCGACATTTTTTTAATATTACTTAAAATTTTTCGATCGACACGCTTTAGTTTTTATGTTTATTTAACGATTCAATAAAGTTAAATAAATTAAAACATCATTAATAATTAAATGTTTTTCGGTCTCACAGTGTGTTCGAAAAACGGGAATTTACAACATTTTTGCAAGTTTCACTGTTTCATGTAATCACCTTAGAACGTTCTTGTACCATATCAAAAGTTAAATGAAAATAACAAATTACAGTTAAATGAATGAAAGTACCTAAGAAATTTTAATAGAGCTTCTGAGCTCAAGGTCGTGGGTTCGTAACCCGACCGAGGCCCTAAGTTTATTTTATCTGGGAGGTAAAATAAACTTAAGCACGCCGTCCTTCGGATGGGACGTTAAGCGATGGTCCCGAGCCTGTACAATGTCAGGTACTCGTTAAAGACCCCTAACCTAGATGAATTAAAATTTAGGGTGGGCAAAATTTAGAACTCCCAGAGTAGAGTCTGGCTCATGTCCACCAGAGTGACGAAAGAGCGCTCTGGTAGTAGGCGATATAACCTCGTTGTTAAAGCCCGGGCATGAGTCATTAAACCTAACCTAAACCTAACCTAAGAAATAAGTTAAATGAAAGTCTCAAGCGGAAGACCCGTATCAGCGATCTATTTTCCATTTAGTAAAATTGTTAATTAAATTATTTATCTATTTTTTCTATCTATTTATATATTTATTATTGTACAGTACTCTCCAAAGTAGCACTAATTTCAGTTTTTTTGGTTAGTTTGTTTTTCTTTTTAGGGCTAATTGATATTTTATTTCATTGTTTCTTTCTCTTTGATTATGTACGTATTTTATTCCTAGGAGACTTCAGTCCCAAAATAAAAATAGATTTTCATTTCATTATTACTTCCTCAATTACACGAAGTATAGGGTAAGTTAATCAGAAATTCGATGTTGTTTCAATACAAAATTCTTCGTACAATAGCCAATGCTTCTTACTATGTAAAAAGTATTGAAAAAAAGTTGTTGAATCACCTGCAATGTACTTCCACAGCACAAATTAGTTAATTAAGTTTTCGCTCTCCCTCCAAAAACAATCGAGCGTTTGGGTTAAAAATCAATAGTTGACTTATATGGGGAATTCTTATATTAAATATTGTATCGATACATTCATTACGTGGGCAGTTTTTTTATTATTTTTTATTTATTTATTCTACAATCTGTACAAAAAAAAATAACAATAAGCAGAAGTGATGACTAAGATGGCATGATACAATAATAAGTTATACAAAATATTTAAAACATAATTACAACGAACTTACTAAAGTGCCAGTATACAACACATTTCTTGAGTATTGTTACCGTAAAACAATCAGTACCATTATACAACGCATTTAATTGTACCTCACAGCATACACTATTCCAGGGGCGTTTTTGGTATACATTTCGGGAGGGGGAGTCGAAAACTAGAAGGAAAATAGAAATGAATAATCACAAAATAAAATAAATGGAATCTGTACTAAATCAATAAACAGAAACCATCAAATAAAAGGTAAACAAATTTAAAAAATAATAATAATAACTAAATAAATTAAAATAATAAAAATAAAATAAATAAGAAACTGGACGAGGACAGCACCAGTAGGACTCCCGCACACTGCCATATACCACTCTCCAACTAGTGGAGAGGGGAGGAGGCGGGAGACCAGCGCTGACCCTCCCACCACACTGCCCAACCATTATATATATTAATAAATTATTAAAACAAGAACAAAAATAAATAAATAATTAATAAAAATTAAATAGAATAAATAAAAAATATTAAAATTTGAAAAAATATAAAATACAAAATAAAGTATATCGCGAGGCCAACGTCTCCTCAGCCTTGTTGGAGGATTGTGCGGATGGGATTGTGATGCTAAGGATTTGGGAAGAGGATTATTGTGGAAGGAGAGGTTCGTGTGGAACATGGAAAAACGGGATTTGATGAGGTCTTGGACAAAAGGAACTTTGAGGTCGTTAAGGAGTTTAAGGTTGGAAACAAAAAAGGGAGCATCTACAATGGTTCCAACCTGAGAACCATGGGCAGTTATTAGGTTTCTTGAGTTGAGGCCCCCTTCCTTTCGGCTGATTCTGCTGAAAATCAATATGTTAATTAGTTATTATGACTCGTGTCCGGGCGTTATCTACAAGGTCATATCGCCTACTACCAGTGCGCTCTTTCGTCACTCTGGTTGACATGTGCCCTACTCTACTATAAGAGTCCTAAATTTGGCCTGCTCTAAATTTTTATTCACCTAGGGTAGGCGTTTTTAACGAATACCTGACATCGGGTCCATCGCTTAACATCTACTATCCTTATTCATTTCCCATTGTTTAATTTTCTGCAAAAGATGCCGACGAATCTATTGAACATACATGAACCACATAAAGAGTTTTTTGACAACAATATTAATGACTTTCCACACTTCCTAAATCGATTCTTCATTCAATTCATCGTTCATAAATAAAAACTAAATATTCTGGGTGGCCAGGAAATGAATTCTACGAATATGGAATTTTCCTACTCTAGTCGCCTTTCGCCTTGAAAGCACTCTTCTCTTATTGTTTGATCCGAATCCTGGAAATTCCAGGATAGAAAATTGGCCAGGATTCCGGCAAGGACCCCTTTGCCTAGGATCTCCTCAACTTGTGGACAGTGGCTCCTTTGATCTTCTCAACCCCGTTCAAACAATATTAATAAAATACTAGGCAACTCACTTCTTCGCCTCCTTTTCAAATTACCTCTTTTTCTTAAACTTCTACCCGCGAGGCCCCGTTTCCCCGCATTTTCATTTCCCCTAAATTTCCGTTCTGCGTAGGAACCTCGAGGTTAGATAGGGAAGGAACCAAACTTTAATGAGATCCTTATTTCAAAGTCAGGCTATCTGTTAAATTAACAATTCTTATTTAAACTTTTGTTAGAATTTAAATAAAGTCCATTTTAGAAAAGCCCTTTAACTAGGTATTTTACATTTTTCCAACAACTTCCTCCTTCTAACAAAAAAAAATACCCAAAAATTGTCGGTTTTCGAAGTTACTTCGCCTACTATCAAAGGGACATGAGCCCAACGCTATTATAGGAGTACAAAATGTTTCCTAACCTAAACTTTTATTCACGTAGGGTTTTAACGAGTGTCTGACATCGTACAGGCTCGGAATTAACGCTTTTTTTTTTCGGGTATTCCAGACCTCTGTGGGGCCACACCATCCGTCCGCCACGTTGAGGGGAAATAGTTCTGATTTTAATTATATTTATTAACTATAGTTATGGTACTACGGCCGGTTGTAGGACCCCGCCACTCGCGGGAATCGGTTGGATCATCCAACCTATCTTATGGGCGTTTTCCAAGAGAGCTCCGACCAGGGCATCTGTGTTTCATGGCTGTTGCGCCGGGGATGGTCGCAGGTGGCTCGTGTTACCAGCAGCCTGCGGTCATCCCCGGAACCACGTAATGCCGCTTTTTTTACCTTCCGCCAGGAGTTGACGAATCGACTGAGCTCTGAATAATCAGCCTCATTCGAGTGTTCAGTCCCAGGGACTATCCTGTCCGGCGTATGGGACCAACATGTTCCATCAGATTTTCACCTCCCAAATAAAAATCCTAAGAGCCTCTGCAGGGTTTCGAACTCCCGATCTTAAGCTCACTAAGCAAGCCTCTGAGCGACAGGCATCCTCTAAGATGTAACATTAAACCTAGCCAAAATATCAGTTTAGTCAAAAAATAATTTTAAAGAGGCGTGGAACGCATGAGGACAAGGTTCCACTTATTGTTCTCGGAAACCCAAGTCGGAACATAGGAAGGCTGACGATTCTAACGAATAAATAAATTAAATTGTTTTTGAAAATTAAAAAAAAAAATAAAAAATTTAAAAAAAATATATAATTAAAATGAATAAAATATCGATATATAAAAAATAATGGTATTAGAGTAGGATATATCATGGTTATAGCAGTTTATTTATAGTATTGGAATTTGAAAGATGTAAAGGTGAAATTGACAAATGTGAATTTATTATAAAATTCGACGACAAAAGTAATGTTATTAATTATTAATAATTATTGTTAATAATGTATTAATCTTGTGCAACACAATAAAGATACATTTTATCATTCTTGTATATATATATTAATAACCATTTCCCTCCCTGTGTGAGTGCAAATCACGTAATTAATAAAATAAATAAAATTGAGATCGAAAAATTATTAAATTTGAAAATTATTTAAATCGCGACTTTAATTAAACAATGCCTGAATAGCTGAAAGCACTCCCACGGGAAGAACGGTTACAAGATCCTAACGGTTAGTTGACATCAGTAATTAACAATAATTAATTACTGTTGTCAACCAGAAGAAGCATGAGTGGGGGGGAATGAAATGAATCAAACCTATAACTTTAACATATTTATTTTAATGAGAACATATTTACAAAACAACAATTGAATATATATATAATTTGGCCGTGTGTCTGAAGGACTGAATTATAACTTAATTACGAGGTACCTCGATACGATATCCATGGCGAATGACGGCGTGATCACCCTTTCTGGACTTCCCGTAGAAATCGTCTATTCACATAGTCCCTGAAGATCTGCGTAGTTTCGAGGGCACACCAGAAGTTACACCCCCACTGACTTTGCACCGTCCAAAATCAAAGTGTGTCTCTACGACTAATTCACATATTCAAACTGATATTACTTATAGAAAAGATACGTGGTGATCACCCAAGACATGAACGAAGACTGTTAGTAATTTCACATATTCAAACTAAACTTTACTTATAGAAAAGATACGTGGTGATCCACCAAGACATGAGCAAAGAATGAGTAAAACGGGGAGTGGCTTCCGATATCTGACCGTGGTAGGGGACAGTTCTCTAGGCTTGATTGGTCGTCGGACTCCGCCCATTTTATTTCCAGCCAATCGCATATTACCAATTAACATCTGCCTCTAGTTGTGTGAAAACCTGGAGTAAGAAAAAAAAAACCTTTACTGCTTATTCCTTATACACCGGATGTAGACAATTATCTTGGCTTCCTTTCCATTGTGTCTCTATTATTCTTTATTTTCGCTCCCAGCGATCGCGATTCTCTCGCAGGCATCATTGGTTCCGAGCATTCTCTTCCAAATGCAATTCTCGTTTATTCAACACCACACAACCCATACTTTGCTCCTAGCGATCGCGATCCTCTCATAGACATCGCCAGTTCTGAGCATTATCTATAGGGTAGACATGCTACAATATCCCCCGTTCCCGTTAAAATAAAATATGTCGGCTAAATGACCATTGGAAGTCACATATTTTATTAGTTTCACTTAACACTTGCTCGTTCACTGAGCATATACACTTAACCAAATACTCAGGTATCGACCTCATTATCATGCGTGACCAAAACATGATTTTAAATTTCCTTTCGAATCGGCATTGCTTGCCTATGCATGCGTGACCAAAGCATGATTTTACTTTACGCTGTACTTCTTGGAGTTAACCCTCTCCATTGGCAAATAACGATGATTCTATTTCTAGCATACATTCACTGACTAGTTAAAACATCCAAAAAGGCCCCACGCCTCGACAATGTTTCAACTGAATTCTCATATACCTAATCCGCTTCAACAAAAATTTGGGTTGACCAAACCCTAACCATATGCCTCCTTAGGCCTTCGACAGGTATTTACCTTCTGCCGGAACGACGACGAAATATAAAATAGAAAAATAAGCCCACTCAAATCCCATCTCAGTTTCATAAATATATGTAAATTCCGGCATCCGCATTAATCAAGTAGCGAAACCCTTTCTTCAGTTCAACAGTCAGTTCATGGCATAAAAAAATAATTAAACAAACTCCCGCCCCTTTAAATGGATTCTACAAGCATCAATGGAGTGGCCCCTTCTCCGTGTGTACGATAATTAAATATTCAATTCTGGGTATCCCCTCCAGTTTATAATATATCTCCCCCTTTAGTCATGTATGCTTCGGCACCTTGCCCTAGGATTTCTTAAATAAAATAACAAAATTGACATTTGACCTACCGTGGTCGACACTGCATCATAATAAGTAAGGTCCATACCTGGATATATGTGACAAATATATTTACAAGGCTCTCATTGGGTTAACATAGCCCATCATGGTCACTAGATAAAATATGGGTCAATGTGACATTTTCAATAGATACACACGGTCGGATACTAATACAAATATTATTTAAAAATACAAAACAAAATAGACAAATACAATTGGAAGTACATTTACCATACCTGACTACCTACAAATGTGTGTGCCATCGCCTCGCTGTCATCCTACTCAGATCCGCGTCTCCTAATCAAATTTAAATACGTAGGTATATTCCCATGGATGGCCAATCCATATACCGTCTGCCCCGTCCTACAATTATGTCAATTTCAAATGAAGCCACAAACCTATCTAAACTAAATTATCCCAACATCATAAACAAATTGCTAATACTATTTTAAAAAAAATACTCTTACTAAATATATGAACAAAAATAAACTTTCCTAACTTATTATCTAAATTACCTACTATTATAAAAAAAAAATGCCCTATTACTAAAGTTATATAAAACATATCCTAACTTATTATCTAGAATAAAAAAAAATAAAACTACCCTAACTTATTATCTAAAATTATATCTACAACCTGGCGATTCACTTTGGAATCTTTGAGCTCGACTAAGGGGGGTATGCTCGATGTTAAGCCCCAGGGGAGTGCCAGAATGTCCCCGTCTGCCTTATCCTATTTACAAAAAAAAAAAATAACTAAATAATAAATCCCGTGTCCCCAATAAATGTGTATGTGTGATTCTTTGTGTGTTGTTGTATAATGAGGTGTTGGCCGTTAGTGTAAAATAATAAATAATTCCCAAATAATAAAAATAGTGTCTGTTTTATGTGTGTGTGACTTTGTCTAACTGTTCCTGGGATAGCTGGGGATGGACACCCATAGAGACGTCACAAATCTCTTCCCTGACTCTAGGGCCGCGATCTCGTCTGCAATAATCGCCCCCCTAACTCGGCTGAAGTAAGATCGTTAATCTCAAAGAGAGCCCTAGCGCTTCTCTAGCCTGCTTGTAAATTTATCCGCTAATATACGGCTTCTGTGATGTCATATAAAAGATTCCTCCTTCCGCTACGTCGCTGCCGAGATGTCCTAAAATAAAAATTTGAGGACTTTCCTTGTCTAAAATCTGGTAAGGTCCTTCCCAGAATAGTAAGAATTTAAATACAAAATGGTTGGGCAAATCCAAAACGCTATTACGTAACGCCACCTCACCACGTTCGTAATTTTTCACGTAGACATCTTGGAAGGTGACATTGCTAGGCTGTTCGCGAGCAAAAGTCTGGTTCGTAGGCCAATTCCTATGTCCTTCGGGTACGGTAAATGTCATTCGGTCATCTTGTTTTGGGGTTGAGATCTGAGTTTGACCCGAAACAGTATCTATTCTCTTCGAGATATCGGCGAATCTCTTCTCACAATCGGTACTAATAATATTTTGGTTCGAATTTATTTCTTCGACCTCCTTATCTAGATGCTGTGTTTCTGACACGATCCCATCTGTAACTTCATGATAACTGACACCTACCATGTCCCTGACTTTAGAAGTAGGCTTATCATATCTCTCTTCTGAATTGTCCTGCCTAGATTCAGATTGTACGGTACCCATATTACGTTTAATGGATTCGATATTATTTGCCATTGCCGAAATTTGTTCCTTTATCTCCGAAGTCTGCTGTCCTATCCGTTCCTGCATGGCCTTTCCCTGTTGTCCTAGTCCCGAAATCTGTTCCTGCATGTCCGCTTTTAAATCCTTTCCCAAGTTTCCCATCTGTTCCTGCATGGCCTTAAACATCGCCTCTAGGTCAAATTTAGGATTTTCTACCGGGGACTCCGGGGGCGTACGGATAGTTTTCCTAGACCGTGTCTGTATCGGCTCTAAGTCCGACTTCCCTTTCCCTTCCATTCTGATAAGAAATATATATCAAAACAATTAAATGAATTATACGGGAGGTCTGGTGCTAACCTAATTTCTATGGTGACCTGTCAGATGGCATCACAATACAACAATAGTTATAATATGTAAAATAAATGCCTACTAAATCTACATAAAAAAAAAAATCAAAAACAAAAAAATAAAATTATTTCAATAAATGATGTCATTCATTGTCCCTACCCTCACCCATCCTTCTTCAGTTTTGATTCTAAATACCGACTTTAAGTGAAAATATAACATTGTGGCCTAATAGGCTGGAATCTACGTTAAAAAGCAAAAAAAAAAAATTTTTTTTTTTTTTTAAAAATTAATTAATTGATAAGGGACCGATTAGTGGGGTTCATTAATTATACTAATTGGCATAATTAATAAACAAATCAAGTCCCTGTTCGGGCGCCAATTAATAACCATTTCCCTCCCTGTGTGAGTGCAAATCACGTAATTAATAAAATAAATAAAATTGAGATCGAAAAATTATTAAATTTGAAAATTATTTAAATCGCGACTTTAATTAAACAATGCCTGAATAGCTGAAAGCACTCCCACGGGAAGAACGGTTACAAGATCCTAACGGTTAGTTGACATCAGTAATTAACAATAATTAATTACTGTTGTCAACCAGAAGAAGCATGAGTGGGGGGGAATGAAATGAATCAAACCTATAACTTTAACATATTTATTTTAATGAGAACATATTTACAAAACAACAATTGAATATATATATAATTTGGCCGTGTGTCTGAAGGACTGAATTATAACTTAATTACGAGGTACCTCGATACGATATCCATGGCGAATGACGGCGTGATCACCCTTTCTGGACTTCCCGTAGAAATCGTCTATTCACATAGTCCCTGAAGATCTGCGTAGTTTCGAGGGCACACCAGAAGTTACACCCCCACTGACTTTGCACCGTCCAAAATCAAAGTGTGTCTCTACGACTAATTCACATATTCAAACTGATATTACTTATAGAAAAGATACGTGGTGATCACCCAAGACATGAACGAAGACTGTTAGTAATTTCACATATTCAAACTAAACTTTACTTATAGAAAAGATACGTGGTGATCCACCAAGACATGAGCAAAGAATGAGTAAAACGGGGAGTGGCTTCCGATATCTGACCGTGGTAGGGGACAGTTCTCTAGGCTTGATTGGTCGTCGGACTCCGCCCATTTTATTTCCAGCCAATCGCATATTACCAATTAACATCTGCCTCTAGTTGTGTGAAAACCTGGAGTAAGAAAAAAAAAACCTTTACTGCTTATTCCTTATACACCGGATGTAGACAATTATCTTGGCTTCCTTTCCATTGTGTCTCTATTATTCTTTATTTTCGCTCCCAGCGATCGCGATTCTCTCGCAGGCATCATTGGTTCCGAGCATTCTCTTCCAAATGCAATTCTCGTTTATTCAACACCACACAACCCATACTTTGCTCCTAGCGATCGCGATCCTCTCATAGACATCGCCAGTTCTGAGCATTATCTATAGGGTAGACATGCTACAATATATATATATATGGCCCGACTTCGACAACCAACATTTACCCAGACAGTTACAGTTACAAACTTGAGTTAAATCTCAATTATCAAAAAAATGTTATCCTGATTTTAAATACACCTTCGGAACAGCGTCTCCGACCCAACTTTTTTTTTTGTAGATATTCAAGATGGCCTAAATTGCAATAGGTATGTTATCAATTTTTCACCGAAATCTTACACACACTGAAGAGACTCACCCTAATCCTTGGGAGGGGTGGGGGAGGTGGGGGGGAGGGGGTACCACGAACCACACTTTCTTCCAAAAAAATAAGTTGATCCGACCAATATTTCTGGAGATATTTCATTTTGAATAATTCGACTGTCATTTTCTTTTCTTACTCAACTAAGGCATCACTAACCCACCAGTTTTTAAAATTTTCTTCACTTTATTATGTAACAACTCGCACTGCGCCATGATACTAAGCGGAACTCGTGGTTATACATTTTTGCGAGAGCATAAAAAGATGATAAATAATATAAATATGATTTTTTTTTTTGCTTTACATTATTAATGTTATATAATACATGATCGTAATAGTAATTTTATATACCATTCTGTATTTAGGTGTGTCCTGATCTGTCTTTTTAATAATATGTGAAATAATAGTTATGGGAACTATAATTATAATATTTATTGTTAGTTAAAAGAATTTTGTTTTTTTAGAATTGATAATGACTAGAGTGTCGAAACGCCTGAAATGAAATAAAGATAATATTGTTGAAAAATATAAATACCTTAATTGCCTCAATTACCAATATTGAAAGGTTCTAACGCGTTTTAATCGTACCAGGTGGAGTGTTTAAATCGACTTATTGAACCGTTCCAAATCGTTCCACTCCTGGAACTTGTTGGTGCAGCTTATCATTAGATTGTTAAGAAGGGTCTATGCAAATGGATGTATTTTAAAGGGAGATAACTCCACATTTCTAAATGGGTAATGTATTTGAAAACCAAAGCGAGATCTGCGGTTCCAGCTCTACAGACTACAAAACATCTCAAAGTTCCACTCAACACAGTCTAATGGTTCATCCCATCCATACGAATACCATCCTCTTTCATCACCTCTCTCCATTCCTTGATTAAAGTAAACCTCACTACATTTGTACAAAATCCAGATTCAAAATATTTGGGACCGAACCATCTTCAAAAGATCAAACCTCAATTTTGGTCTAAATCAGTCATTAGGTACAATCATGTCAGTAAAACGTTGTTGGTGAATGGCTATGTAATTCCCCAGAACGAATTAATCAATTAACTTTGACTTAGATAGGGGATCTTAAATCTTATACTAAATTTTGTGTCAATAAATGCATTACATCGGCAGTTATTAGGGTTTTTGAATTGAGCCCCCTCTCCCGAACCCCCTTCGGCCGATATCTCTGAAATTTTACAGGTTAAGTATATCCTCATTGGGTTGTGACTTCAAATATGAAATTTCATATTGATACATTCATTACATCGGCAGTTATTCGGGTTTTTGAGTTGTAATCACTCTTCCCATCAGCCGATTCCGCTGAAAATAAGTAACGTCCTTCTGGAGTTTGTGTCGATACATTCATTCTATCGGCAGTTATTAGAGTTTTTGTGTTAGGCCTCCCTTTAACCCCTTCTTTCCTCTTGATCGATTTGTCTGAAAATCAATAGGTGTCGTCGTTAGAGGATTCTGGATTCACATACAAAATTTCGTGTCAATACATTCATTCCATCGGTAGCTTACGTGTTCAGAGGCACACAGAAAGAAGTTTTTTTTTAAATATTTGGAATCTAAAGGTCGGAAAACATGAAATTCCGTTGAAAACTCAGCATCGAATTTTTGACCGATTACATAACTTCTATACTTCATATAGCAGAAGATATAATAAGAGCGCTACAAAATACAAGGCTCCATAAAATTTATTTCCGAACAGACTGAGCGATATCTTCGACAATTACTGATCAAATAGAGAGTCGAAATTTCGTGGAAATAGGTCTTTTAGTTTACTTTAGTAAGTTATTATTTATTATGACTAATGCTGGACTTTAACGAGGTCATATCGCCTACTACCAATGTGCTCTTTCGTCACTCTGATGGACAGAAGCCTGACTCTACAATGGGAGTCCTAAATTTTTATTCACTTAGGGTAAGGGTATTTAACGAGTACCTGACATCATACGGGCTCAGGACCATTTTACTTCCCAGATTATATAAACTAAGGACCTCCGCCGGGTTACAAACCCGGGATCTTTAGCTCAGAAGGCAAGCACGCATACCACTGAGCTATCCGCGCCCTGTTTAGTTTACCTCCTTATAGATTATATACTAAAATAAGGAAAGGAAAAAGGATATTCTAAAAGACACAATAATAACATTACTGAGAAGAGAACTTAGTAAACAACTTCTGGGAATTGGAAGAAGGATACCAGAAATTATACAGGGGTTAAGAATAATTGGAACTGTAAAGTATTACATGTAGACATTTTCCAGAAATTGTCTCATTTTGGAAGGTCTTAAAACACGAAAAAAAAGTTTGTGAACCACTAATGTAGCTACATACTTCCCAAATACAAATGAATTTACTAATTTTCGCTTTCCCTCCAAAACTAACCGACAGATTGGGCTAATTAGTTACATAGTTATTATGACATATGCCCGGGCTTTAACTACGAGGTCATATCGCCTACCGCGCTTTTTCGTCACTCTGGTGGACCCCGACTCTACTATGGGATTCCTAAATTTTGCCTACCCTAAATTTTTATTCACCTAGGGGTCTTTAATGAGTACCTGACATCGTACTGGCTCGGGACTGTCGCTTAACGTCCCATACGATGGATGGCGTGCTTAAGTTTATTTTACCTCCCAGATAAAATAAACTAAGGGCTGGGTTTCGAACCCCACGATCTTGAGCTCAGGAGACAAGCACGCAACCACTGAGCTACCGGCGCCCTCAAATATGGGAGAGTATATGTTTTAATTATCAACTATATATTTATCTAGGTGAATAAAAATTTAGAGTAGCCAAAACTTAGGACTCCCCCAGTAGAGTAGGGCTCATGTCCACCAGAGTGACGAAAGAGCGCTCTCGTAGTAGGCGATATGACCACGTAGCTAAAAGCCCGGGCATGAGTAATAATAACTATTTATCTACTGTATAATATTATTATTTTTGTACTCATATTTTCAAGTAATTATTTATTCATTTCATTTTTATTTTTCAGTAATTTTGTTAATTCTAATCCATGTGTGCTGTCTAGAGCTAATATCTGTTATAGATCTAATTTAGCTTAATGTATATATTCTTATGATGTATCCTATCACCATGTTATGGTTTAACATAAATAAATATTATTATTATATTCCTAAACACTGTAAGTAATATGATTCGAAATGACAATGACGCAAAAAGTAATAATGACGAAAAAAAAAAAAAAAAAAGGAATAGAGGGAGAACTTAATTGATAAATTCGTTCTGGCGAATTCGTTCTGGCGAAGAATATTGCAGGTAATTCACCGATAATTTTTTTTTCCTTTTTTTGGGAACAGGGAGTCGGAAGAGATGAAATTCCGGTGATTTCGAATATCTAATGAAGTAGCTAATAAGCTGTAGTTATGCCCATAATGTATTGAGAAGAAATGGGGTCAAATTCAATTGTGAGTGACATCTTTGATGTAGTGCAGTCTGTCGTGAAAAGAAAAGAAAGAAAGGAATATATCCATGAATGTTTTCCTTTTTTTTTGTGCTCAACGAAGGGAGGGCCCTAGGAGTTGTCACAAAGTTGTGGTTTTGTTTGTGGTTTATTTGTCGTTTGGTTTCTATTGTGTGCTCTGATTGTGTGTCAGATCAATGTTGTGCCTTACTCCCGTTTGCCGCATGCCGTTCAGTCTCACATCAGATATGTCTATCTCAATCCAATGTCCAAACATCACTTCACTTCCCCTTCACATTTCAATATTACATATATTTTGTAATAAATGTTTTAGTTTAAGAATATTAATTTTATTTTTTTGAAGGAACTATATTTTTTTAACTGTTTACTACCTCTAAGTATAGGGGAAGTTATGCAATCGGTCAAAATTTCGATGCAGAGTTTACAACGGAATTTTCATGTTTTCCAACCTCGAGATTCCAAAAAACGAGAAAAAGAAATGTGTATCTGTGTGTCTGTGAATAGAACTCCTAATAAAATGAATATGGCACACAATTTTATATATGAATTCAAAACCCCGTTCAACACCTATCGATTTTCAGCTAAATCGGCAAAAGGAAAGGGCTGATGAAGGGAGGGGGCCTCAACTCAAAAACCCCAACAACTGACGATTTAATGAATGTATTGACATGAAATTTTATATTTAAAGTCAAAACCCAATGAGGACATAAGCTGATAAATTTCAGAGATTTCGGTAGAAGGAAAGGGGGATTCAGGGGAGTTTAGAAAATTAAAAAATTAATTTTTAGATTAGAATTAATTTTTAGAATTAAAAAACAATAATAACTGTCGATGTAATGTTTTTTTTTTTTTGTTGGGTCCCAATTTATTAGATCTATATACCAGGGACATTTATATTTTTTTATTTATTATTTATTATTTTTTTTTTTTTTTTTTATTATTATTTTTTTTTTTTTCTTCATTATTTATTTATGGGGCCGGCACGAACGGAGCGAGATGACCAAGAGGAGCGGAGCGGGACCCGGGGACCCCCGACGAGCGCCACAGCCGAGGCGGAGAACGAGGGCAGCGCGGCACAGCAGGGCTCGTCTCCTTCATTGTTTAGGCACATTGCTTTGTTGTTGGCGAGGCATGCCAGGGAGGATGTGCATGTGTGTATTGCCGTCCACACCCTCCACAGCCCGGGACCATTGCAGTCCAGAGAGCCCAGCGGCGTTGCCCCATGCCCCCGCCTCGGCACAAACGCACGCAAGGAAACCCCAGGGCCCCCCACCGGCACAACCAGACCTCCCGCCCCGCCACTCGACACCCCTAGAGGATTTTAATCTAGGTTTATTTCAATTCTTGATTCTTTCAATATTTATGTATTTAATTTATTATTATTTTTTATTTTTTTTTATTTTTTTTTTATTGTTATTTTATTTATTATTTTTTATTTATTACTTTTTTTTTTAACTTGTCTTTTTAGAGCTTTATTTATTCTCTTTTATAAACTTTAGAAGTATTTTGAATTAATCGATACAAAATTTAGTATATGTGGATTTAGGAGCCTCCATGTAAGTCAACTATTGAATACTAGCTCAAGCTGTTTGGGCTAAAACTCAGCAGGGTCACGAACCTGCGATCTTGAGCTCTGTCAACAGGAGTCTGCCGAATATTCTCTTGTAACATTATTTAAAAGAAAAACCTTACTTTTTGATATATTTTTTTTTTTTCTTTTAAAGAGGAAAAAAAAATGTTAAAACATATTTTTGAGAGGATTTCTTTGTCAGGAGATAAAGTCGGACTCCCTGAATTCCCAAAGCCATTATAGAAACAAGTATACATTTCTTTATTTTTATTTTATTTTTAGTCTGGACAAAGACCAGTTAGATAGGACCGTCCCAGCGCCCATAAAACTAATTACTTTGTGAACGCGTCTTCCTTAGAATGGGGGCTTAGAAGAAATAAAAGTTCATGGGTCTCAGTCTGCGTCGAGCTACCGCATTTTCCTTCTTTGTTTTACTTCGTCAGCTATATGAAGTATAGGGAAAGGAATGTAATCGGTCAGAAATTCGATGCTGTGTTTTCAACGGAATTTCATGTTTTTCAAGGTGATTCCAAAAATGGAAAAAAAAAAAATGCTGTCTGTCTTTGTTTTTGTGAACACGATAACTCCCGGATAGAATAAATATATGACAAAACCTAATGATTTTCAGCCAAATATGCCGAAGAGATGGGAGACCAGAGAACGGAGGCTGAATCGACACAAAATTTAATATGAGGAAGTCAAATAGAGGGCGCCGGTAGCTCAGTGGTATGCATGCTTGCTTACTGACCTCCAGGTCGCGGGTTCGAGGCATTTAGTTTATTTTATCTGGGAGATTAAATAAACTTAAGCACGCCGTTCGGATCGGACGTTAAGCGATGGTCCCGAGCCTGTCACATATCAGGTACTCGTTAAATACCCTAGATGAATAAAAATTTAGGGTAAGCAAAATTTAGGATATAGTAGAGTCGGGCGCATTTTCACCAGAGTGACGAAAGAGCGCTCTGGTAGTAGGCGATATGACCTCGTAGTTAAAGCCCGGGCATGAGTCATAATAACTAACTGTAGGTTAAATATTAAGTTTTAGCCCAAACGGTCGATAGTCTTTGGAGGGAGAGTGAAAACTTTAATAATTCATTTGTGATGAGAAGTACATAGCCGGTGATTTACCGACAACTTTCTTTTATTTTTATTTTTACTTTATCTGGTATACGAAGAGTAGGGGAATTCTTTGTTTATCAATACTAAACTTTGTTAATCAACTTGTATACAGGGGCGTAACCAGGCGGGGGGGGGGGGGGGGGGGGGGGAGCAGGGGGAGCACGTGCCCCCCCCCCCTGGTCAGAGCAAAAAACAAGATAAAAATTATATAATCTAAAAAAATAGTTTTTATTAAAAATGGATTGCATGCAAGTTACCAATAGGATCTTCAAATTTCCCGTGCGGCTGATTCCTAAATCAGCAATCAGCTGTTGCAAGTGCGGGGCAGGCACCAGAATGCTTAAATACACATAGATTCGATCATTTCATTTCCTTGCTCAAAATCTTCATTTAGGTTATAATTTATTCTCTTAAAGTTGATTTTGCATGTGCAGTAAAAATGCAAAGCGCAGCAGCAGCAAATGCACGCTATTGGCTGTGAGTCATCTAATTCTAAAAGCACAGAGACCATAGCTTGCATTTGCTGCTGCTGCGCTTTTCATTTTTGAAAACTATTTATTTCCTTCTTCAGGGCCTTATAATTACTTGTGTGGATGTGTGTGGTGAAGGTGTTGTGATTTTGTGTGCTTCATTTACACGACAGAACCTCGAATTCCTTCTACATTGAAAATATACTGTCGACTCTATTAATCATTATGAACATGGCGAGTAACCAGACTGCAGACACAACAGGATTCTTCAAACAGATTAAGAGAAAGTTCGGAAATGAGACGTTTCAAACGGAAACAGGAAGCTAGCAGCAGCCCGCACCAGGAGAAACTTCCTACTGAAATGTAGAAAGAATTGTGTTTTTCCGGCCCACATCCAGAAGAACAATAGTATTGTAAAATTTCAAAAATCTATTCTGAACATAGAAATTAAGATATCATTATGGTCTATTACTAAACTTGATAATGATATCACCAAAAAAATGTACTGAAAAACAACAAACATTGCCACAGACTACATTCACACAATTCGAACTCAAACTAAACACAATTCACCAAGATCTTTACAAAACTAACACTAACAAACACAACGCTAAGCTAGCCAGACGACATAACACACATATGCCTAATAGAAACAGTCTATGGCTAAAAAATCTAACAGACAAAGACATACCCACAGAGATAGCTGAAACACTGGCCTTAGGTCCCAAGTTCGCTATCTTGTACACATCATCTAAAGACATTCCCATCAACAAACTGGTCACAGACATCGAATACATTTTAAGAGACAACAATAACATACTAGAACGAGAACGTCACAGAACGAAATGTGCCAACATCATCACAAATCACCTACACAAAGTAAAACAGAACAGTAAACCTCACCCACTGACAGACAGATATAAACAGACAAAAAGATACCTCGAAGACAACCCCGACCTCATAGTTACCTCAGCGGACAAGAGTAAACAAACAGTAATTTTGACTAAAACGGACTATAAAAAAAAAACACGTCACCACACACATCCACTCAAGTCATTATAAGGCCCTGAAGAAGGAAATAAATAGTTTTCGAAACGTTGGCCAAATTTTGAATTTTTCATTTACACGACAGAACCTCGATTTCCTTCTACATTGAAAAGATACTGTCGATTCTATTAATCATTATTCATTACAACAGCAGTTATTAAAGTTTTGAGTTAAGCCTCTCCCGTAATCCCCCCCTTTCCTTAGTTCGATTTGACTGAAAATTAATAGGTGTCGTCGTTAGAGAGTTCTGGATTCACATATAAAATTTTGGAGGGCGCCGGTAGCTCAGTGGTATGCGTGCTGGACTTCTGAGCTCAAGAACGTGGGTTCCTAACCTGACCGAGGCCCTTAGTTTATTTTATCTGGGAGGTAAAATAAACTTAAGCATGCCGTCCTTCGGATGGGACATTAAGCGATGGTCCCGAGCCTGTACGATGTCAGGTACTCGTTAAAGATCCCTACCCTAGGTGAATAAAAATGTAGGGTTGGCAAAATTTAGGACTCCCACAGTAGAGTCGGGCTCATGTCCACCAGAGTGACGAAAGAGCGCTCTGGTAGTAGGCGATATGAACTGGTAGTTAAAGCCCGGGCGCTGAGTCGTAAAAACTAACCTAACCAAACACACAGACAGGAATTTTTGTTTCATAATTTGAATCTGGAGGTCGGAAAACATGAAATTCCATTGAAACTCCGCATCGAATTTTTGACCAAATATCTAACTTTCCCTATACTTCGCATAGCTGTGAAAATAAAAAGCTATATCAAGTCCTTGTTTATGCCATCAACATATAACTTCATTTAGCCGCGAGGGGGTGCTAAAATTTGACATTTACAATGCACATTTCGTTCTCTTTCTCTTTTCAAACAAAGCTACATGCATTTTTTCTGAAAATTTAGACATGCATTTATAGCTTTCAACGCTATTAAATTTTTTCTTCTCTAAAGGAAAACATGGCTAAAACTAATGCTAAAAAGAAAGTAGTCTGTGAATCACTGCCAATGAGCCGAAAATTAGAAAAAAAAATCGCCAGTGAATCACAAGCTATATACTTCCCCATCCCGAATTAATCAATTAAGTTTTCGCTCTCCCTCGAAAACCAATCGACAGTTCGGGCTAAAAATCAATAGTTGATTTACATATAGACTTCTGAATCCTCACAGTACGTTTTGTGTTGATACATTTATTACAACGGCATCAAAAAGTAATCACTTGTGACGACATCAGCAAGAATGGAAAAAGCTCGTCAAAACAAATCAAAATTCAAAGTCAAGCTCTGTTTTTGTATATCAAGGGTGTAATTTTGGAAGAATGGGTTCCAATTTAAAAAAATGAAAAATCTGGGAACATTTTTTCTAAATGTTACTTACCAACCACAGAAATATCTATTGTTTCCAAACAATTAATATAATATGCAATGGCAGCGGGAGGGGGGACTGAATTTTAAATAAACTACAATAAAAATGTAATGCTACAATTATGATAATCATAAAATGTGAAAAAAAATACGTTTTCTTAATTGCTGTAAGTTAATACATTTTCGAACTTCAATCATTCACACGTTCTTCTGGGGCGGGGGAGGGGGGGGGAGGGGGGGGGGAGTTAGGCTAACTCTCGGGGGCACAGTCTGTAGTTTCCGTGGTTATCGTTGCAGACTTTTTGTTATTGATTTGGGAGACTCGGACCCCTAGAAGCTCCCCCTGAGGTAACTACTGACTGTAATACTTAAGTTGACTTTACATGAGCAGCAAAAATGCAAAGCGCAGCAGCAGCAAATGCACGCTGTGGTTTCTGTGCTTTTAGAATTAAATGACTCACATCCAACTCTTTGCATTTTTAATCAGCTTTAAGAGTATAAAGTATAACATAATAATTTTGAACAAGGAAATGAAATGATCTAATTCATATATATTTAAATAAATGTAATATGACTTGTTTTGTACATGTACATTTCTCTAACAGCTGATTGCTGATTATGATTCAAACGCATGGGAAATTTGAAGATCCTATTGGTAACTTGCAAGCAATCCATTTTTAATAAAAACTATTTTTTAGTTTATTTAATTTTTATCTTGTTTTTTTACTCTGGCCAGGGGGGTAGGGGCACGGGCTACGCCCCTGACTGCCGATATTATAATTCGTGGTGGGGAAGTACATAGCCGGTGATTCATCGACGACATTTTTCCTACTTTCTCTATGACGTCAGATAAGGTAGTTGAGCCGCATGAGCCCGGAAGGGATACATTGTTAATTGGTTAAAATATGCATATTAAAACAAAGCCCCGCCTGGCTCACTCGCCTCTCACAAACTCACAAATTTATTCTTCCGTGCACCTGGTTTTCTCCTTTAACAGAATTCTGTTCCTCGTCACTTTTGTGAAGTCTCAACATTAACAACTAAGCTCTGTTTTACTTCTTTTAAAAAGAATATATATATGTATGTTTTGAATTTTTTTTTATACGAAGTATAGGATAAGTTATTTAATCGACCAAATATTCTATGTTGTTCCACCGGAATTTCATCTTTTCCGAACTCCTCATTTCAAAAATGAAAAATTGTTCTAGCTTCTGAATCCTCATACTAAATTTTGTGTAGATACATTCATTACTGACTTCGCAGAAAATTGATAGTGGAAATCCTTTTGGTGTTTTAAATTTTAATATAAAATTTCCTGTCTTTTTATTAGAATTTTTCAATTTTATTACCCTATTAGTGCTGTCCTCGTTTCTTATATATTTTTAATTATTTTATTAGTTATTTTATTTTATTTTATTATTTTTATTTTTATTTTTTGTTTTATCTCTTTTATTTTATGCTTTTTGTTTATTCATCTACCACCATTGATTTAGTACAAATTCCATTTATTTATTTTTTTATATGTTTGCTATTATTTTGTGATTATTCATTTATTTTTGCTTCTTATTATGTTTTAAATATTTTGTATTACCTATTATTTTATAATGCCATCTTAGTCATCACTTCTGCTTATTGTTATTGTTTTTGTACAGATTGTAGAATAAATAAAAATAGAAGAATAAATAAAATAATTTCATTACATCAGCATAGTTATATGAATTTTTGAGTTGAGCCCCTCTCCCTTTTGTTTGATTCCCCTGAAACTTAAATGGCCCTTTGGACGAACTAATGAAATTTTATGACAATACATTCATTACAACGGCAGTTATTAGTTTTTGTGTTAAGCCCTCCTAATCCCCCTCTGCCCTCAGACCGATTGAGCTGAAAATCAATAGATATCGCCCTTAGAGGGTTCTGGATACACATATAAAATTTAGTGTCGATATATTCATTCTATCGGGATTTATCGTGTTCACAGGCAAACACACGCTCAGAAAGCCCGAATTTGTTTTACATAACTTCCCCTATACTTCGTATAGCCGGGGATGTAAAATGTTTGAACACACGACATAGAATGAATCAACACAACATTTTATACGTGTATTCAGAATTCCATAAGGATACGGACTATTGATTTTCAGTTGTATCCTCCAAACAGAAGAGAGAATTAGGGGTGGGGGCCAGAAAAACTAATAGGTTAGGTTAGGTTTTATGACGCATGCCCGGGCTTTAACTACGAGGTCATATCGCCTACTACCAGAGCGCTCTTTCTTTACTCTGGTGGACATGAGCCCGATTCTACTGTGGGAGTCCTAAATTTTGCCTACCCTAAATTTTTATTCACCTAGGGCAGGGGTCATTAGCGAGTACCTGACATCGTACAGGCCCGGGACCATCGCTCGAAGGACGGCGTGCTTAAGTTTATTTTATCTCCCAGATAAAATAAACTAAGGGCCTCGGTCCGGTTTCGAACCCACGTTCTTGAGCTCAGAAGACAAGCACGCATACCACTGAGCTACCGGCGCCCTCGAAAAACTAATATCTACCGTTGTAGTGAATAAATTGAATCACAATTTCAAAAGTGAATTCAAAAACCTATAAGAACGACACCTACTAATTTTCAGTGAAATCAGCTGAATAGAAGGATGGAATTAGCGGTGGGTGGAGTGAGGGCTCTCTCAAAAAACCTAATTACTGTAATTGAAAGAGAGAAGCCCCAGTAAGTCAACAGTTGATTACGGTCGATTGATTTTGAATGGAACGCGAAAACGTAATTGATTAATTCGTTTTGGGGAAGTACATTGCCGGTGTTCCACCGACAAACTTAGTACTAAAAGAAGAGCTTAATAATGTTGCATATTTTCGGGAAATCTTCCAAAGTTTTCCAAATTTTTTACGACCATATTTTAAGTTGTTTTTACACCCCTTCTTCAGGTCACAAAACTACAGTAGAAGTGGATTAACGAAATTAATAAAATTTCGATAATCACTAGTGCATATAATCAAGCTTTCTTTGAAAAAAAAATTAGAAAAAATTGGTTATAAAAAAAATATTATCTTTATTCACTATTTATGGTAAGGAACAATAATTGGCAAAAAGTTTAAATGTTGCCTTTAAAAAAAAAAAATGTGAGTCTGATTAATATTTTCATAGTTACTTGTAAACAAAGTGTGTTTTTGTGTGTTCCCTGGAAAAGAAGGAAGGAATGAAATTTTAGTAGCAAAATAGGGGTGTAATTAAATCCCGCCACAGGAAATTCCATTCTACCCTTTCCATTCACTCTAACCCTTTAGTCCTCAGACTTGCGACGAGAACCCTTCCTAATATTCATGTTCGGAGGCTGATGCGGCAATGGCCTTGAGACCTACTAGTTCATTGAAGACTTTATCTACACACTTTTTAGGTCATAGCTTTCTTTTATCATTTAACTTTTTTTCTTTTTTTTTTTGATATTTTGTGTAAGGAGAGTTTCTTTTAAAAATCAATAATTTTTCAACTTTTTTCTTATAGGTCTCTTCTCCCAATTTAGTGATATTTCATTATTTATTTTTTCATCATAAATTTACATCAAACAGTTTCGGGCCTTGCCCATTATCAATGACTGAAATAACAATTATGATATCATTATCACATTAATAACAACCATCCTCCTCTTTACAGGATTCATTATTAATTTTAACATTCTATTATAAAATATAAATCAAAATAAAATTAAAAATAAATAAAATTGTAACGGATACAAAAATTTTTTAAAACATTTTTTTCATAAAAATTATAATTGATTTACAGTTATGTTTATAAGTACTATTTTTTTAAATTATTTGAATTACAAACATTTATCTTACCTTCCCATGTATTCATCATGAAAGCTCATTCTTATGTAATTTTAGACTTCCATAAAAAAAATTTTTCAAGTATAATTACATACATTATTAATATGAGTATTTATTCGTATAACTTTTTCTTTTTTATGTGCTAAAATAATAATCATACATATTACTAATTTCTTAATTATATAAAAATGTTTAATAGATAGTTTCCTCTATCAAGAATTTCTGGGAAAATTCCTGGTTATGACATTATTTTCCACTCTCAAAACTATAAAATAAATAAAATTTATCATAATATTTATTATTTAATATATTTCTCAAATCTTGATGTCAATAAAAATATCTTATTTTTTTTATGCATTGTCAAAAATCACGTAAATATAAGCTTTTTTTCATCTACAAGAATGAAATTTTATTATAAATTTAACAAAAAAGTGATATACTGTTTGTAATTCCCACGAAGCCAAAAGGGTTAAAAATGTGAATATAATTGTAATTTATATAGGACCCGCAGGGCATCAACCAGAAAATTCTGACAAGGGTATGTAATAATTCTTTTACCAATTTTTTTCATTTTTTTTTTTTTCATTTTTTTAAGATAAATTTTCTATAAAAATATATATCTTTTCCGTTGTATAGATAATGCGTGAGAGGATTATTTAATATGGAGAAACACGTATATGAAGAATATGCAAATCCTATAGGTAACTTGCAAGCAATCCATTTTTAAGAAAAACTATTTTTTTAGTTTATTTAATTTTTACCTTGGTTTTTTGCTCTGGCCAGGGGGAGCACACGCCCCCCCCCCCCCCCCCCTCGCTACGCCTCTGACTGTGTATAAGAAAGTCACTTAGAATTACTGTACTATAGAACAAAGAGTACCGCTAATGCCAACACATTACCTAATTTAAGAAGGAGAAGGGGGGAGAGGATGATCTGTAAAAACGTGGTTGATATAAGAAAGTTGTGTTATGGCCACATCACATCTTTTTTTTTTTTAGGTTTTCCATTCCAAAGACGGACATCTAAGCCCTTATTGCGAGATTCATGAGCCTGTTGAGGCTCCATTACACGGGTCGACGAGTGTGAATCGACTATCAAAGGGAAAGTGAGCTTAGAAGTTTACACATTTAAATCCCATTCGACCTGAGTTTCGATTCGACGGTTGACCCGTTACCATCTGAGCAATCTTTCAAAACGATGTTGTAGCGATAGAAATCAGCCTATGCGCTCATTTGACTGTTACGAATTTCCACAATTTCGAAAAAAGCCAAAACAAATTGTCAATATCTCCTGTAATAATAATAATAATAATATTTATGTCCGTTAAACCATAACATGGTAATAGGATACGTCATAAGACTGTTTAGATTATGATAGCTTATAAATTAGATTCATATACAGATATTAACTCCAAGGCATATGGATTAGTGATAACAATACTAGTAAAAAATAAAATAAAATAAAGAAATAAATACCTAAAAAAATATGAGTACAAAATAATATTAATAAATACCGTTGGTTCAGATTTTAATTTAATAATTCTTCCGAAAGTGTCTTTTTCATGACGATATTTTAGAACGTCCTTTCATCAGGTCTCTATGTGCGAAATATAGAAGAAAAAAAATAATAATAACAAATACAAAAAAATAAATAAAATAACAAATATAATATATAAAAAATATTAGTAAGAAAAATTAAAAATAAATTTAAATAAAAACAAAAAAATAAATAAAAATATTTAAAAATAAAATAAAAAAATTGTATACAATAATATTAAAAATACATAAAAAAATAAACCAAAAGAAATAATATAAATAATCAATTCAATTTTTAATTTAAAAAAAATGATTAAACAAAACGTAGACTGGACAGCCTTAAAGGAGGTTATCTGTAGAGGAACTTGGTCAAAAAAATTAAAAATTAAAGTTGTGTATCAAATATTGTTTTTGGAAATTTTTTATTATTATTTTTTTAAATAGAGGGTTAGGTTATCGGAAAGAGACGCTAATAATCTCGGATGTTGTGCGTCAAACATGAGCGTCTCTCTCTCCCCTGAATTTAGCTCATTTCGGCACTAGTCACCCATTCTTTTCACAACTCCTAAGTTGAGGAACGCGGACATATTGTGGAATTTGTAATAAATAAATGAAACAAACTTATTTTTTGAAATATTGTCTATTCCACTAAAGATATTTATAAAAATAAAACTACCGGTTTCGGCCTCACACCATCGTCAGGTCTAGTTATGAACTAAGTTAGTTTGCAGAGTGCGACCCCTCCAATACATCTCTGGTGAAAGGTGCCACTTCAACTAGGGAATCCCCCGGCTTAACCGTTAGCTACATCATGAAATATTTGACAAAACACTAATTTTTCTTAATTTACATTAAATAACATCCTTTGAGTAATAAGTAAAGAATAAAACTAAAAAACATAACAGATAATAACATACATATGGAAACCTATAATAATAACAGATAATAACACCCTTTTTAACATTTTAACAGGGTTAACACCCTGAACCGGTTCTATTTCCACATATACCTATGTATGTTTTTTAGTTGTATTCTTTACTTATTAGTCAAAGGATGTTATTTATGTAAATTAAGAAAAAATAGTGTTTTGTCAAATATTTCATGATGTAGCTAACGGTTAAGCCGGGGGATTCCCTAATTGAAGTGGTACCTTTCACCAGAGATGTATTGGAGGGGTTGCACTCTGCAAAATAACTTAGTTCATAACTAGACCTGACGATGGTGTGAGGCCGAAACCGGTAGTTTTATTTTTATAAATATCTTTAGTGGAATAGACAATATTTCAAAAAATAAGTTTGTTTTATTTACCCATTCTTTTGTCAACACTGCTAAGGTAACTTAGGGTAGGTAACCTTAGCAGTGTTGACAAAAGAATGGGTAAATAAAACAAACTTATTTTTTGAAATATTGTCTATTCCACTAAAGATATTTATAAAAATAAAACTACCGGTTTCGGCCTCACACCATCGTCAGGTCTAGTTATGAACTAAGTTATTTTGCAGAGTGCAACCCCTCCAATACATCTCTGGTGAAAGGTACCACTTCAATTAGGGAATCCCCCGGCTTAACCGTTAGCTACATCATGAAATATTTGACAAAACACTATTTTTTCTTAATTTACATAAATAACATCCTTTGACTAATAAGTAAAGAATACAACTAAAAAACATACATAGGTATATGTGGAAATAGAACCGGTTCAGGGTGTTAACCCTGTTAAAATGTTAAAAAGGGTGTTATTATCTGTTATTATTATAGGTTTCCATATGTATGTTATTATCTGTTATGTTTTTTAGTTTTATTCTTTACTTATTACTCAAAGGATGTTATTTAATGTAAATTAAGAAAAATTAGTGTTTTGTCAAATATTTCATGATGTAGCTAACGGTTAAGCCGGGGGATTCCCTAGTTGAAGTGGCACCTTTCACCAGAGATGTATTGGAGGGGTCGCACTCTGCAAACTAACTTAGTTCATAACTAGACCTGACGATGGTGTGAGGCCGAAACCGGTAGTTTTATTTTTATAAATATCTTTAGTGGAATAGACAATATTTCAAAAAATAAGTTTGTTTCATTTATTTATTACAAATTCCACAATATGTCCGCGTTCCTCAACTTAGGAGTTGTGAAAAGAATGGGTGACTAGTGCCGAAATGAGCTAAATTCAGGGGAGAGAGAGACGCTCATGTTTGACGCACAACATCCGAGATTATTAGCGTCTCTTTCCGATAACCTAACCCTCTATTTAAAAAAATAATAATAAAAAATTTCCAAAAACAATATTTGATACACAACTTTAATTTTTAATTTTTTTGACCAAGTTCCTCTACAGATAACCTTAATTTGCCAATTTGCGCTCTCGTCGTATAGTCACCCTCATAATAAAAATCAGCTTTGCGCTCTCGCCGGCCAACCCCAAAAAAATTTCTAAGAATTGTAGAATAAGATTCCCAATTAAAGAGGAAGTTAGGATTATAAATACTTAGAAGAGCCAAAGCCCAATACCGTGAATTTAATTTGTTTGCACAAGTTCGTGACTACGTCATCAACTTCAAAACTTGTGAGTAAAAATTAAAAAAATATCAATAGTCAAAACTATCGTTATTGGTTACCGATAGGCGTGGCCTATCGATATTGGGTACCGATAGGCGTGATCTATCGATATATCGATAGTAACTATCGACTATCGCCCAACCCTATGTTGTGAAGATAATGTACATATTTCTGTGTTTGTATTTGTGTGAATGTTGCTAAAAGACCGTACGTAAGTAGTTTGTATTGTTTGGGGTACTGTTGATATCATGAGATCGTTATGAAGTGTTCTCTTGTTTATGTACGATGGACACTAGTCTGTGGGTTTTTGACTGAAAAGCCTGAATTCGTTTTATGTTGAATGTTTTTGCTGAACCGCATATCTGTGATCCGTAAGTCCATAATGGTCTAAGTACGTAAGTGTAACAGTTTTTTTGTGTCATGTCTAATTTTGATCGTCTATTAAAAGTCCGTAAAGTATTTTGAGTCAACGGAATAAAAAAAATAAATAGTACCTATTGAATTAGGAATTTATATCAATTATATTATTAATTTTGAAAAAAATATATATATATTATTATTATTCCTCTCATATTTGTTTTTATTATAAGATTTAATATCGGTTAATGTGTATAATTTATAAAATATTTTAGCTTTCATTTTTGCTTTCATTTTCATTTTCTTGGTAGAGGTCCTCCACCAATTATTATAACATATACCTTTATATATTATAATTATTATACATATAATTTCTAAATCAAGAAAATGTATAAAAAAATTAGTATCGAGTTGTTACTTTAAGACGGTTTATGCCATGCATTTCATAAACCGGACGACTTTAAAAAAAATTGATTTCATATAAAATTTTTAGCTTCTAGTTCTCTCTACAACATTTATTTGAAGAGAATTTTGATTAGTTCATAAATACAAACAGTATCTTGTAAAATGTACTTAGGCCCCTAAGTAAAATGGTTTTAATTTTTATTCGATTTCGACCATACTCTGATCAGATATCTTTTAGCATATGTGACTTCTTCATTCCAAATTTCAAATTTATAGCTACAACCGTTTCTGCGTTCACAAAATTCCAATTACCGACAGACATCATCGCGAAAATGATCAGGGGACCTCAACATCCAATTTCTGACCAATCACATAACTTTGCCTATACTTCGTATAGCTGGTGAACTAAAATATGGTACCAATTTTAAAAGGCCATCTAAAAAGGGAGATTCTTATATTTACGAGCGATACACTTTCTAGAACAGGGCGGGGGGCTAAGGAGCCATCGATAAATTACGTAACAACCCGTAGAGGGAGGAAGGAGAGAGAAATGTTACGTAATGCAATAAAACTTTAACTTTCCTTATTTCACTAGTCTTTTAGAAAAAAAATTTACTAGTCACTAGAGGAGCGTAGGGAGTGAGGGGGGGTCATCAACAGAATGAGAAATTCCGCGAGAAAGGGGGTCAATGTAATTTATGTACGGTCTCTAACCACAAGACCCCGAACAACCTTCCCCATCTCCTTAGGGGGCACTTTTCCTATTCGAATATTAAATAGATCATCTCTCTAAATACACAAGACTCCCCAACAGGGGGTGAGACTCCCTGCGACACCCGGACAATTGTAGATACAAAAATGGAACAAACATTCTTATTATTTTTAACCTTGACATTAAATCCATCATTGGACCTCCAACTACCCCTTGGGAGGCTAAAACTAAAAAAAAATGACACAAATATAATATTGATCGGGTAATTACTTCTGGAGATATTCGGGGCCCCAAATTTCAATATGATATTCATTTTTCGACTAGATCTTACACATAAATAAATACCATTTTTAATAATTCCTTATCGGGGGAGGGGGGGGAGAGAGAGAGGAGCAACAACTCCACCACTATCTTTCCCGCCATCTCTCTACTTCCATCGTTCCCGCCTCCTAAGCATCCACCTCCATATCCACCGCCTCCCCCGATAAGGAATTATTAAAAATGGTATTTCTCTTTCTACATCCATCTCCACCGCCTGGAGGAGCTATACCTCCAACTCCACCGCCTCCTACACCTCTACCGCCACCTCTGTCTCTCTACCTCCATCTTTCCCGCCACCTAAGCATCCACCTCCATCTCCACCGCCTCCTCTACCTATACCTCCAACTCCACCGCCTCCTACTCCTATATCTCCATCCATCACCAACGCCAGCTTTTACCACCACTCCACTTCTGCTAAGCCCTCCCCCCTATCTTCACCATATATATCACACAGCGCTTCAGACTGAATGATAATAAACAATGTCAATGTTTCCAGGTCAACGTTATTTTTTTGGTATTCAAGTAGCATATTTTTTGAATTTCTTTATAAAAATTATTTTTATATTAAAAAATCCTTCGTCTCATGGACTTTGTATTGAAACTCAGCACCGAATCATTGAACGTTCAAGAGAATTTGAATAGAGCAGAAGTAATCAAAGAAGCATATTGTGGAAAAGTATTTTCATTACCTTTTGAACTGAGAAGTAAACAATTCCCTGTTGAACCAGCCTTTCATTGACAATCAACAAGAGTCAAGGACGAAGTAGTCATTCATCTTGAACAATAACTTCCATACCGTCAACAATAAGGAAGTATTTTTACTTCCCCAGCTGTACAAAGTACAGGGGAAGTTATGTAATTGTTCAGAAATTCGATGTTGATTTTCCACCAAAATTTAGGACCCCATGATTCCAAAAATTAAAAAGCGAGTGAATGTATCGACACGAAATTTAATATGTGTATCCAGAACACCACAACACCAACAAAAGGATTGGAGGGAGGGGTGTAGATCTCTTGATGTAGATATTTTTTGCCGCCATATTTCAAGGGAGTGCTGGTGATATCATTGAAGCTTCTGATCTTCCGCCACTGCTGGGCAGTGGGTGGTTGTACAGAGTGGTGGGAGGGACAGCGCTGGCAGTTGGAAAGTGCTGGATGGCAGTGTGCTGTCCTCGTTGAGTTTCTTGTATTTTTTTTATTATTATTTAATTTGTATGTATTTTTTATCAACTATTAATTTTATTATTTATTTTTTTTTTATTACTTTTAATTTTTATTTTGTTTTTTATATATATTTACTATTATTTTGTACATATTCCTTTATCGCTTCTCATTTCTTATTATTTGTTTCAAATATTTTGTATTACTTATTATTTTATCATTTATTCCCATGTCAACACTTCTGCTTATTGTTTTTGAACAAACTATAGAATAAATAAATAATTTTTTTTTTACTGTAAATGTATTATACAATGTATATAATATACATATATATCTTCTTTTTCTTTATTATTATTATTTATTAGGAGTATGAATAAGTTATGGATCCCTATTCTGTCGAATCAGGACTATTATAAGCCACCAACATTTCTTATCACTGTTTACTCCTAGATTTTCTAAGTTTGGTTTATTAGCTAGACAGAATGTATTGTAAATAAATAAATAAAACAAGCTTATTTTTTTAAATGTTGTCTATTCCACTAAAGATATTTATAACTCCGTCCAGTGAATAAGTCTCTTTCTTCACTTATTTATCCCTGAGGTGACCCCCGATCTCAGAAACAGCGATAAATTGGAAAAAAGGAGAAAAGAAATAACAAGGATTTAACAAATGACAAAATTGTTCACATTTATTTCAAAATGTACATAATGTTTAAATGTCAATGAACAGAAGATGCACATGATGATGTAGAAATTGCTTTCTTTCTATTTTTTACACGAATGAAACCATCAATAATTTTATGAAAATTTAAATTATTCAAAACTTAATGCTCAATCGAAAGTAATGCGAATGCATTCAACTTTTCTTCGCCCATCGAACTTTATATATTTTAATTTTGAAAAAGATCTCTCATCCTTAACTAAATAAAGTCGAAAAAAAATTACAACTTTTGGCATAATACAAATTAGGCCATTCTTTATAATTGCTGAATTCAATGAAGAGTAGGACAATTTTGACTTTAAAAATGAAAATAATCTTTTGCGATCTTCCATCAAATCATTCGAATAGAAAGCAGCAATTTTACTGCTACTGGATTTTTCTGGAAACTTTATGTAGTTTCTAGATTTTTCGATGGTTTCTATGATGTTCTATTGGATTTTTCTAGAAACTTCTTGCAATTTCAAGAAACATGCTTGAAAATTCCATGACATTCTATAAGATTCTAGAATGTTCTGGTGAATTATACAAATTATTAAAAATAAAGTTGGGGATAATATTGAAAAAATTATTCAAGGGCCCTCGGATGAAGTCTGCCTCAGGGCCTCTACAGGTTAGGTTTTATGACTCATGCCCAGGCTTAACTACGAGGTCATATCGCCTACTACCAGAGCGCTCTTTCGTCACTCTGGTAGACATGAGCCCGACTCTACTAAATTTTGTCTACCCTAAATTTTTATTCACCTAGGGTAGGGGTCTTTAACGAGTACCTGACATCGTACAGGCTCGGGACCGCCGCTTAACATCCCATCCGAAGGACGGCGTGCTTAAGTTCATTTTACCTATGTAGATAAATCGAAAAATAATTACTTATACAGTGCCATTGGGCTGATTTTTCCTTTAAGCCACGCCTCTCCACCCCATTTAATTATTATTAATAAATATTATTAACAATTTCTATAAATTAATAGTTGAAAGGGACTGTGGTGCCGATAAGTTGACAAAGGAGGAGGTAGGTTAACCATCTCAGGTCTCTCCTAGGGACCAGCCTCTCTCCTCCCAGCTAACTTCTAAAATAAACTTAGCTACTTCCAACTTGGACCTGTTTACATAATTTCTGCCCCTTTTACAGTCTTTACTCACTTCTTTCAACTGAATTTAAATTTTTTTCTCTTTTTTTTTGAAGTTGGGTATATCTTTAGCATATTTATTTAAGTTGCTATTATTCAGAATTTAAAAAAATAATAATAATAAGTAAACTTAGTTGAAAAAATAATAATGCAAATTTAAGTGAATATTATTAGGAATTTTGTAGGACTAAATACTACCCATAACTAAATAATAAATCAGAAAACTTCAAACTTGGATATAATGAAGTCAATTGGGCACATGAAGTTCTGCAGTGTTGTCAGCTTAACGTTTGTTTATGGCCGAATTTTTATGATCAGTGTGGACATAGTTAAGAAACTGAAAACAAATATATAACTGTTACATCGTGTTATTCCACAAAATAATGGTACATGAAAATAGTGTACCAGTTTGGCTTTACTCCATCGTCAGCTCTGGTGAATTAAACAATATAAATATTAAACAACTTCTTTATTTGTTTTTTAGAATCCAAATAGAGTATATATTACAGTGAATTTCATCCTAAAAACTTTTTTATTAGTTTAAAAGTAATCAGTCTTACCATCTATCCAGCTTAAGTCAAAGGAATCACCTCAACATCCCCCACACCTCTCGGTATATTGGGTTCATTATTCGACATCAAACTGTGATAGTAATATCTCTAAACACCGCCAGAATATAGCGTCGATGGTAATTTATTGAATTTGTTGTTGAAAGGCTTCGGTACGTATTTTTTTTGTAGATTAAGATTGTCATTTAAAAATGAAATAAGCTGTTCGGCATCTCCTGAAATGGGCAAAAACATTATATTATTTGTTGTGACAATATGACAACAAAGATTTATTGATCGATATTTTCAGCAGTTATTATTATTATATATATTAATAACAATATTATATAATACCATATAATAATATATTGAAATATTATATACATACTTATTATATTTTTTTTTTAGATTCACACTGCTATATTATTTTCTTTTACCATAAATTTTATTTATTCTGACAAATTTAAGGTATCGAAGCGTCTTCACCTAAACGTTTCTTATCGGTAGATCATTTTATAGTTCGTAATATTGATATTTTAGTTAAATTCAATACAACGATAAATATGATCAAAGAGATAATATTTTTAAAGAGATTTTTTTTATGTTTTTTGCCTTATGTACGGTGCATATTAGCCATGTCACTGTGTTATCTAATTATTTACGACATACATGGCCCCGGGAGGGAGTTCTATCTACGAAATAAAACTCATTCCCGGATGGGATTCGAATCCGCTAACCATGGTGAGACCATGGGACCAAAGCCCTACGCTCTAGCCCGCACGACCACCATGGCCCCATTTTAAAAATAAATAATAGATATATTCTTTCTGAATATAATAAAAAATATAAGAAATAATAAAAATACATAAAATAATATACCAAGAGAAATAAAATAAATTAGTACATAAGTAATGATTAAACATAACTTAGATTATACAGACCTTTCTTTATTTAAGGTGTGGAGGAACTCTGTTCAAAAAATAAAAATGAAAGCTCTTATTACTGTGAAGATTTAAATTATTTCATTACGACTGATCCTTTCTAACTGTAGATAGTAAAGCTGAAGTCTGAAGCAGCTCTCTGAGGACATGAAGTACAACATTGGCCTGTCGCCTACTTCATTAGGTAGAACATGCGGGTCTTCAACTTGTGTTGACTCTGAAGCTCAAACTACTTTCAACTACGACCACACTCACCAATTAGACTCCACCTTCCCTCTCTTACACTTCTATTTTAATTTGTTTCCAAGTCTCAAAGGAAGCTACAAGACAAGACTGTCTCCGGAGCCTGAAATACCTTCCTTACCATGAGGAAAGAGGATCGTTGGCGTAGCCAGGGGGGCAGAAGTGAGCACCCCCCCCCCCCCTCCCCCAGAATGTGCTATCTAATGTACCTAATTAACAAAAATTATAATATATAAAGACATCTCCACCATAAACATTACAGTCAAGACATTAGAAGGATATAGAAAGCTTCAGTTCCCAATCAAATGTTATTCGGATTCAATTTAAGGTACCACTAATTTCTGAAGCAGGGAATGCATATTGTAAACCCCAGTTTGCTGAATATGATGATGATTCAGAGTGTAATGGGAATAGTGACAACGAATTAAATGAAAAATAATGAAAATAAAATAATCAGTGTGCCTAACACTAGTGGTAATAATTTTGTGAATAGTACTGAACGTTACCAAACTAGAGCAGGACGAACGGTAAGACGGCCTAACAGATTTCAAGAGTAAAGTTTAGACCTGATAACTATCATTCTAAGAATAAAATTATTCTTACAATTATTGAAAGTGCTTCTTATAATATGTTCCATACAATATCTTGATTATTATGTATAATTATTGTTTCTTGTATTTTAGCCATAGCTGTATTTTAAATTATGTTCTTGATCATGTGTCCTACAACTATGATATATGCCAAAAAATTGAAATTGTTAAAATGTAAAAAGACTTAAAGGGAAGGATGTTTGGGTGATGTAGTGTTTTTTTTTTTGACCTTATGTTCGACATATTAGCCATGGTTGGTACATATTTAGATATTCAATAGCCTTAAGGTGGCAACACTGTAGGATACCTAAAGGGAGGTGTAAGTTAGTTCTTCTGTTGTTGTTTAATAATCGAGTGGTAATAATTAACACTTTATTAATAAATGTGAAAATAACTAAAACAGTCTACTTTTATTTAAAAAAAGGTCACATAAAACAGATTCATATTAAGCTTTCTTAAAGTTTGGACTCAACAAAAACGTGGCTTAGCACAATGCTTCAGGAACGATTCTCTCATCTGTCACTGCTGCACATAGAGAATGAAATATTAAAAAATAAAATTTCAGCTGAAAAAGTGTTGACCGATTTGCTGAAACAAAAGAAACTCAAGGCTTATTTAATTGAGGATTCTTACTACTACTTACTGTATAAGACTGGATGACTAGACTGAAAAAAAATTTAATTGTTAATTATTTTGTTATAACATACTAATATTTTGTGTATGGTACCTGATTGTTAATTATTAAGTTTAATTAAACTTAAACTAAAAATATGATTGTGAAATGTAAACTATTGTTTTATTATATCGGTCATGTTGTCCAGGTTCCCCCACCCCTTTGGCTGATTCTTCTGAAAATTGGTAGGTGTCGTCCTTATAGGGCTTTGAATTTACAAATGA
This sequence comes from Aradus depressus, assembly GCA_963662175.1. Classification (NCBI taxonomy): domain Eukaryota; kingdom Metazoa; phylum Arthropoda; class Insecta; order Hemiptera; family Aradidae; genus Aradus; species Aradus depressus. The sequence goes on along the minus strand of OY759219.1, from coordinate 19,262,229 downwards.
AATTTCCTGTCAATACATTCATAACAATGACAGTTATTAGCGTTTTTGTGTAGCTTCTCCCCTAATCCACCCCTTCCTTTCGGCCGAATTGGGTGAAAATCGATATATGTCGTCCTTGGTCAATTTTGGATAAACATATAAAATTTCATGTCGATACATTCATTCTATCGGGAGTTATCGACACACAGACAAATGTTTTATTTTTTTTTCTCAGGCCGGGTTTAGAACCCGTGATCTTGAACACGTTAGGCAACCATGCTAACTCTTGGCTCCCAAAATTACTTTTAACTATGTACTATTTATTATCTTATAAACAAATGGTTGCCTTTTTTGAAAATATTTTCCCTCCTACCAAAACCTCCTTCCATCTTCATTTTTCTTCCACTCTACCTTCCAACTACCAGCGATTTATCTTACTTTCCTTTAAAAAATAATGCTTCCAATCTTTCATTATTTGCATAATCAAGTAGGCTCCCATGAAAAAGACTTAATAAAGTGTGAGAGAATTTTATTTATTTATTTATTCATTTTCGGTCCCATTAGAGAAACAATTAGCGAGGTGAAGAAAAAGCCCTAAACTGTAAGTAGGTAGGTATTATTTTTTTTTGTATTTATTTTTTTTATTCCGAGGGCTGATTTGTGTCACCGCGGCCAGAGTAGGCCTATTGTGTGCCCTGTGTGTGTTGGTCCCTACAGCAGCCCTGTATCTTTGATATAGTCCAGAATTTTTCTGCAGGTTCCTTCCATTACATGCTTCGGTTCTGTTATGGTAGACCCGAAGCAGTAGAAACGTCTGCTTTCTAGTGCCCCGCACCGGCTTGGAATATGAACCGGAGTCTCATTTTCCTCGCCAAATTTCCTGCACAGAGGGCTTCTAGCGATGCCCATATTGTATAGGTGTTTGTTCATATGACAGTGTCCTGTAATCAGCCCTGTCATAGCTCTTACATCCATTCTACTCATATTCAGGAGCTCTCGGCTTCTTTTCTCAGAGGGTTCCGCTATGAAGAGTTTTGAATGTCTTTGCTTAGGTACCCCTCTCCAAAACTGGATGTGATTCCTGGACAGCCAACCATTTATTGCCGCCTTTGTGGACTGAGCCCGAAAATTTAAAAAAAAAATTATGTCAGATTATAAAAGATTCGACAGTTTCCAAAAACAATAAGATAAAAAAATTCGTCAGTGAATCACCGGCAATGAACTTGCGCGGAACGAATTACTCAATTAACTTTTGGCTCTGCCTCCAAAACTAGTTGACCGTTTGTGCTGATATTAAAAAATTGACTTACATAAGGACTCCTCAATCCTCATGCTAAATTTTGTGTCGATAATTTCATTACATTAGAATTTTTGAGTTAAGCCCTCTCTGACCCCCCTTTTTTTCTACTGATTCCGCTGAAAATTAAAAAGTGTCGACCTTATGAGGTTTTGAATTCATATATAAAATATTGTGTCGATATAATCATTATAATGGCAGTTATTTGAGTTTTTGTGTTAAGCCTCCCCCTTAACCCCCCCCCCCCCTCCCCTTTGGCCAATTTAGCTGAGAGTAGATAGGTGTTGTCCTTATGGGGTTTTGGTTCCACATATAAAATTTCGATCCATTCATTCTATCGACAGTTATTAGAATTTTTATGTTAAATCTCCCCCCTAATCCCTCTCTTTCCTTTAATCGATTTGGCTGAAAAACAATATGTGTCTTCGTTAGAGGGTCCTGGATACATATATAAAATTTCGTGTCGATATATTCATTCTATCGGGAGTTATCGTGATCACACACAGAATTTTTTTTTCCATATTGGGAGTTTAGAGGTCGGAAAACACGAAATTCCATTGAAAATATCGAATTTTTATCGATTCCATAACTTCCCCTATACTTCGTGTAGCTGGGAAAGTAAAAAATTTGATACTTTGGTCGAGAACTCGAGACACAGCGTCGTGAAACTCAAATCATGACCTTCAAGATCTATTCATTTCTGTTATTATTGTAATGTCTGATTTAAAAAACACCACAAAAAATAACAAGCACTACGTACTTATTTTACGACTTTACCCCCAAACTCAAATTAACTTTTTTCAACACTCATTCATTTAATACTACTTCTTTCTGGTAGCAGGCGATGACCTCGTAGTTAAAACCCGGGCTTGACTCACAATAACTAATTATTTTTGCAAATGATTGAAACACTGTCAAGAAAAGTTTTTGCTTTTTTGGTTCTCAATTGGTATTATGGATGAAGCAAATTGACTAGAACTATCGAAAGAATGAATGGAAGGATTAGATCGTGATAAATTTCATGTGGATACATTCATTATATAGGGTTTGTGAGTCATGTCCCTCTACTTACTAAATAGGTGGCATCATTATGAAGTTTTGGATAAATATATAAAATATCTTGTCGATACATTCATTACATCGGCAGTTATTAGTGTTTTTGGACATTTTTTTTCACACGAACTAATTGGTATCACTGTTGCAATTGGAATTTGGAAAACTGGCAGAGTTCTCTTTACAGATGAGGTGAGAATAGGTCTCAAGTCTTCAGATGGTCGTCATTTCACGTGGAGGCGCACAGAGGTACGCCCATGCTGTATGGTTCCCCAGGTGGCATTTTCATTGATGTTCTTGGGTGGCATTTCCTTCGACGCTCGTACCGAGTTGGTTGTCATGCGAGGAAGGTCTCTAACCTCACAGAGGTACTTGGAAGAGATAATTTAGGTACATTTGCGCCCTACATCGGTGAGAGATTCTGGCATTAGCAGGATAATGCCAGGCCCCATAGATCACGTATTGTGGATGACTACCTGAATGCGGTTGGAATTGAGTTCTTGGTGTGGCCATAACGGACTCCTGATTTAAATCCAACAGAACACGTTTGGGACCAACTTGGAACGGCGGAACCCAGGTCCTAGCACTCTCTTGAAGAGCTAGAAACCCTTGAATGAGTTTTTGCTGAAATACATCAAAAACCCTCACTTTTCTACCTTATTTTCAAAATTACAAGAAGAGGATTCATTGTATCAAAAGCTTTCAGAAACGAAAATGACAGCCAATGAAATTTCACGTCAAATGAGACTAGATGTACAATGAATAGCACGCCATTGAACGTTTTTAAACCTAAACGGCAAATGATGGCTGGACGATTAACATTACGAGGTAGAGCTGAGACAGATCGTTATATTATGGGTGAAAAACAGTAAGATCAAATAATAGACGGAACAATGGGTGAAAATAACACTATTTTATTTGATAGTTTACTCTTTACTAAATTAAGTTTACTCTTTAGTAAATTAAGTTTACTCTTTAATAAAATATGATACAGAAGCCAACTCAATAAAATATGTCAAACCTTAAGTGAATAAATTAATCTATCTGCTTTCCAGGGAAACATTTTTTCAATGCTATCTTACGAAATTTTTTCGGGAACTTGGACCACTCTTTAAAAAACTGGTTCCGGGGAATCTTGAGCACTGATTCTAAAAATCAATCATTATTATTAAAACTAAGAAGTATAGCAAAAAGATACGAATGAATCTGAAAACTAGAAAGTATAATGAAAAGGAAAATCGGTCAATTAGCTTGGGAGCTATTGGGTAAACATTATTTTTCTCGTTCAAAATTATGGATGTCAGATTTTTTAATAAAACAGTTCAAATATCTCTGTAACTGAACATTACTTACAAGAACTGTGCATACGATTACTTACCTCTTTAGAGTTCATTTCAACTGCCAAATATAGCTCAATGATCGAACCAGTGCCGGATTAAGCCAGCGAGGGGCCTGTAGCAAATTCTGTCAAGAGGCCCTTGGTTTGCTTTAGGTTCTCAAGTTTAGGGTAACATGTAACAAAACTGTTACAAATAAACTTTTCTGGATTTAATATGGGCAAATTTAAAGATAACACTTTCAATATCGACTTCTTTAAGCAAATCATGCTCTATATTCATCAAAGTGAGATGATTAAGACGTTCTTGGCCCATCGTGTTCCTTAACTCATTTTTAATACGTTTTAATGTTGATAAAGAACGTTCGCCAATGCAGTTAGTGATCATGAGAGACAAGTATTTACTTGCGCATTCTACGTTTGGGAAACACGATTCTAAAGAATTATTTAATAAAAGTTTATAAAATTGTAGTTCCAATCGAGTTTTAGATTTTCAGGTGGGAGTAAAGAATAGCCTAAGCGCTTCGCAAATACAAAATATTTTTACGCTCCTATCTAAATTGATATTTTTTCACGGTCAGACAGGTGTTGGTGCGCGGGGCCCGTAGCATTTGCTACTCTTGCTACGTGGCTAATCCGGCACTGGATCGAACTGCTATTATTGCAGTCAAACTGATAAACCCACGTTTTATCGCAGTAGAATGACAACACTTGTTCAAACGTGAATACTTAATTTGTTCCATCTCTATGCAGTATTTATTTTCATTATAACGTAAATATTTACATTTTCGGAGCCACTCACCTTTCGACAAAAATGTCTAGGGCGGGAAATCTTAAATTTTTGACTTAACTTTTACCCACCTGAAATGGTCATTTGCTCCACTGTGCGAAGTGATTCGTTCCAGTGGTGGAAACACTTGGTATTAAACATTAAAAATTAAGTTTTCATTAGATTTTTTTTTGTTTTTTCCATAAATTACAATTAAATTTCGTCTTCAAATGACTTATTTTTTCAACCAATAATATTTTTGATATGCAAAATGTGAATAAACCTTATTACATTAAAAATGTTAAGATGATGCATTAATTTTGCTCATTAGGGTTTATATTTTATTTATTAAATCAAGATTTATTTATTTCTAATCATCTTCAGTTTCCTTCTTTTTAATTTTTTGATTTTATCATTATTGGTTGTAGTAATTAGCATTTATTATGCCTGCTTAATAACTATCAACTTTCCCTGCAATGTCTTAAAAACATCCAAAACATGACCTTTTCAATCAAGCAATCCGTCTAAAGATTGCTCAAAACATTTTGAAAATATACACTCAAGGTTGATTTCACTACTGATACGCAATGCAATTTCGGAATCTGAGTCGTTATTTTCTTTGACTAACTCTCAATGTTGCGTTTTCACAATACCACTTTAGGAATATTTATATTTATGAGAATGGAATTTATTTATGTGTACCGAAAACGTATCATTAGTAACCAAAGAGTTTAGGGTGGGGAGGTAATGAAGTGACCTTAATGAAAAACATGTCCTCAAATGCGTTCATTTTATCTTATTCTATTAATCACTTGATTTTATACTTATAAACATAAAAAAAATGGAGCAGGTAATAAATTAAAAAATAATAATAATAAATGTTTATATACAGGTAATACTTTTGTTTCATTTCTCCAAATAAATACAAACATAATAATTATAAATCTAGAGTCCAAACATAACACGTTATAAAAAAAAGTGACAAATAGAGAACTGATATCCATATAACAATTGGTTTTAGTAATAAACAATAATAGTAAACACAAGCACACACATTCCTTGTTATAATTAACTAAATATAACATTTAAATAATAAATGTACCAATAAACAAATTATGCGAAATATGGAATGTTTTGTAATATAAACAGTAATAAATAGAACTATTTAAAAAATAATAATAAAATTAAGCAATAATAAAAAAAATAAATGTACATAATATGTATGTAATACATAATATAATATATAATTTTTTTATTTAAAAAATGTATGTGCATTATATGTATACAGGGTATTTTCCAACAAAAGAGCACAATTTAGAAAAAATTGATTGTTTAAGATTGTGTACATTACACATTTTGCTGTTTTATGTATAGTTAAGTTATTGTGACTCATGCCCGGGCTTTAACTACGAGGTCATATCGCCTACTACCAGAGCGCTCTTCCGTCGCTCCCTAAACGTTGCCTATCCATGTTTAGTTACCTTGGATAGGGGTCTTTAAAGAGTACCTGATATCCCACAGGCTCGTGGCTCGTGACCATTGCTTAACGTCTCCGAAGGATGGCATGCTAGTTTCGAACCCGCAATCTTGAGCTCAGAAAGCACGCAAGCTCTCAGCTACCGGCGCCCTCAGACTACCCACTTTATTATGAATACTATTTCTGTAGTTTATTTTAATTTCTTTGTTTTACCTCGATTTATTACGTTTTTTTTGTTCCCCTTCGAATTTTAAGATAGTCTTAACAGCACTGCAAATAGAGAACTTTTTTTAAAGAACATGAGCCTCATTTCGTTGGAATACACAAAATATATACTAGATTAAATACTTTAACGTACAGGATAAAAATACAGATCTAAAGAATTCCTGTATGCCACTACCTACCTATCATGTCCTCTCAATACACTTTTCTTTACCTAAATATGTGTTTCTCTTATTTATAATATACATATATGATTCAATTTCTTTCTTCTACATAAATTTTTACAATATACATTCATCTATAGGTCAATAATACAAGTGTCATCTAAGGGGTTATTATATCCAATTTAAATTTTTTATTATAAAATTGATATCTTACGGAAAAAAAATAATAGAAAGGCAACTAGAAGATATATATTTATTTTATTTTATTAAATTTATTATGAAAAAAAATAAAATAAAATAAAAATAAAAATTATACCCAAAAAAAGTCGGGCAGATTTCGGTGAGCGAGAAAGCGGACGTTTAGAAAATAAAAGCGGATTACTACAAAAAGCATGGTCGGGTCGGTAAGATCTGTGACCTCTGCAAGGCTACCATAATATTTTTATTAAACATACTTTCTGAACACGATTTGGGAGGTAAACTTTAGGAAAACAAGAAGTATGTACAATTTCTATTCTGGGGAAAAAAAAGTATGAAAAATAGTTGAAGAAAAAAAATGTCATATTACACAAAAATTCAACAAAATTGTCAATGTAATGAATATATTTATATTGATATGACATTGACTATGTAAATTCAAAATATAAGGATGAAACACATTAATTTACCGCCAAAGAGGAGGACTAATAAACTCGAAAAACCTACTGCCGATGTAATGAATGTATCGACACAATATTTATTATAAAGATTCAGAATATTGCCAATGATTCACCGACTTTTTTAAAATATGTCCGTTCTCTCGCTCACAAAAATGTAAACTGCATGATTTGTAGTGCTAGTAATAACGTATATCTTCCAGTTACACCTGGTAACCAGAATCTTCACAGGCAGGCATGTAGATACAATCAAAGCAGAGTAATTTAGAGAGACGGATCCATTTACACCTAAAATTACCATTTCAATTAACAATATTCATTGATGATATAATTATAATTTTTTCAAGAATATTCATTCAATAAATAAAAAACAAAGAACTTGTTTAACTTTGATATTGTATAATTCCAGAAAAATATATGAATAGTGTACCGGTTTCTGCTTACGCCACTAAAATTGATGAACTTTTCACACTATACGTACACAGTAACCCCTCGATATAATGTTCCTTGATACGTTCTTCTCGATATAACGTGTTTTTCTAGAGTTCCCGTCTAAATAAGGCAAAAAAAAACATATAATTCATATCCGATATAACGTTTATATGCTATATAATATCGAATTTTCTTGAGTGTAAACAAGTTTTTACACTCGATACGTTTTTTTCAATTCTTCAAGAAAAAGCAATGGTTTTGGCAGAAAAATTTAATGTCATGTCTGTGTTTAAAGCATCTTTAGGGTGTTTAACTAATGTTAAACACTGGTTTGAAATATCCTCGAAAGTCGTAAGTGGAGAGTCAAAATTAATTTTACATAATTTGATAAACATTTAAAATATTTTTCGTTTATTTTGTTTAATTCTCCAATTAAGTACGTCTTGTCATTGATCTAGTATTTTTCGTTTTTCAATAATTACATATTTTAATTATTTAATACAATTTAATAATAATCTTTAATCTATTTTATTACGTTCATCAAAATGTATACATTTATTATTATATCGTCGGCCTAAACGTAATACCTCGTGAGCGACATTTTTCCGAAAATCGTTTTTTTTTCCAAAAAAATCAAAAAAAATCTATTGATCTAGTGGGACCTTGTATACGACATAAAACGAAAAAACCATGAAATACGGTTTGAAGAACCGTACCTTGCAAAAGAAATGGGAACGAAATTCTGGTGAAACCTCGTAACTCCGTTAATTCTTTACTTGGATTTGCAAACTAGCTTAAAAACAATTCATGGCATATATCTCACTTAATACAAATGTCGAAAAAATTTAGGTTTCCTATAAAGAATATTTTTTTAACCAGTTTTTTGTCTCTCCTGTAAAGTTGGCTTTTTGCACATACAAGGTATCACGTTTAGACCGACAATATATCTCTGGTGTTTGGGCAAAAGGGCTTAAGTCAGAATAAGAATAAGTCTTGTGATCCAAAGGACAAGTGCATTTAAATATTTTTACCATATCTAACTGATGATTGAAATACTTCACTTTGTTTATATTAAATACTTTTATTGAAATAATATTTCAAGTAACATAAATGTGCTTTACCTGATTTGCAGGAATGTTTCAAACCATCAGAAATTCCCCTCCAAAAATCCAGATTTACTGACTTACTCCCTTTTGCCCGAACACCCGAGATATGTATGTACATATTTGTAATTACAGACTATATGTACATATGTATTGTCACAATAAATTACTTGTTATGGCATTTCGTAGCTTTACTGACCCTCCCATTTTGATTTGATATAACGTTTTTTATGAAGGGTCCAGAGGAAAAGGTTATATCGAGATTTTACTGTATTTGTGCAATTAAACAATATAAAAGTTAAACTAATTTTTTGTTTTTATTCAATAAATTAGGTTTCCACTTTATCGACACATTACGCAGAAATTCCATGTTGATTACCATTTCTAACAATTTTCATTCATAATAATTATGACACTTTTTATTTCTCTCCGTTTATCCTTTCATCAGTATTCATTAAAATCAATTTTTGCATTAGTTAGGTCCATCATTAACATGCAAAAGCTAATGTAATGAGTATGTGCTCAGCTCAACAATATAATACAATTATTAATAATTCTCGATATTATTGATGATATGCTAACTATACAGGGTGTCCCGTAATGTATATCCATCTATTTATCGTCCGTGTTTCTTGAATCTCTAAATTTTTGGAGTTTTTTTTTAGTTTTGTTTCCAAGCACAGAACAATAATTAATATGAAAAATAAAAAGTTACAACATAAAACTAGTTACATTTCCCAGCACGAATTAATTAAGTTTCTCCAAAACCAATCGTTCGATTGGGCTAAAAATCGATAGTTAAAGTATATATATACTAAATGTTTTGTCGATACAATCATTAGATGCGGTTATTGAGTTGAGCCCTTCCGATTCTGCTGAAAATTAATAAGAGCCGTCTTTTTTGGGGGCATTAAATTTAAATATAAAATTTCATGTCGATAAACTCATTACCCTCTCCCCTCCCTTCCCTTTGTCTGAAAACCGATAGATGTCGGCTTTATACACATATAAACACAAACAGACATGAAATTCCGGTGAAAACTCTACATAGAATTTATGACAGATTACATATCTTCCCATATACTTCGTCCTATTCCTCCATAAAATGACATGGTGCCATTCCAAAAAACTATATTTCAAGTTGCAGCTATTTTTATTTCTCACTTCAATAATTATTTAAATTTCTGTGCAAGGATACCAATCTTATGGAAACTCCAAAAATCCAAAATTGTATAAAACATGGAAAATAATGGAGTGGAGATCATTTATGGGACTCTCTATAAATTACAATTAGTAGCATTATTGATTAAGCCTGAGTATATAATTGTTTATATGTATAATAACTTACAAGTAATATTGTCACTCTTTTCTGATTTTACAATTCATGTATAAGATCAATCACGTTATACACATATTAATATATACTCGTATATATTTAAAGATATATTCACTATATCTATATAAAAGATACATCCACTATATCTATATATAAATTAACAATTATTTTATACCTAATTTCCAGTAATTATTTTAAATAAATAATTTCAATTTTTAAAAAAAGTTTTTTTTTTTTTCTTTTTTAAAAATAAATAAATGTAATAATAGTAAGTTCATATAAATAGATACATGTATAAACGACCCTCATAGATAAAAAAAAAATGGATTTGAACGAAAATCCAAAATTAAAAATAAGCGATTATATTTACAAATATTATATATAATTTTTTTTTAAAAGGACGATTTTTTGCCTTTATTTTAAAGAGAAAATAATTTTTTCTTCTAACTTTTCAACTTGAAATGGCAGAAATAGATTTATTTTTAAAACGAAACGAATTGATCTGAAATTGTTAATTTGGACAAGACGAGGATAACAAACGAATTGACACTATCCAAGGAATTGTCATTTAGTCTTGGACATCTCTTACTATGCCACTGTTTTTTCTAATATGCAGCGCATATTTGAAAACCTGACATAATGTGGCCCGCAAATACAAAAAAAATAAGTTATTCGCCCCTTTTTTTTCCCCCACTTTGCATAAGCTGTTGAAGAAGTACTATTTATCGTATGTTTTCAACAGTTTTTTTCGCAAAATTTTCACTTGACCTGCTTTCTTTACCCTTTCTCATTTTCTTTCTACCTTTATTTGAACGAATTCAAACCAAAAAAATAATAACTTACAAGTAATATCAAATCATATGTAATATAAAAATTATTATAAAACTAACATTTTATCCGGCGTTTTCCGGGGAACTTCACATTTTTCTCATAATTCTGATGCGGTTCATAGGATATTCTTCGACAGTACGTTCATGGCGTAGCAAGTTTCAAGGATTCACATGGAAATGAGACATATATTCCTTCAAATCCCGGAAAAGAGGCAATGATGTTTTCGGTTTAGTTAAGAAAACAAATTTTGGGCCGAGCATCGGTGCTCATCACAGCTAGTACTTTCCAAGCAACAGCGGACTCCACCTAGTATGTGGCAAAGCAATGCTTGGCCACCCCAAAGACCAAAATTAATTTGTGCTCTTTTTCAATTATATTAACAAGCATCTAGTCGATAACTTAGAATAAATTTGGAGATAAATTACTATTTTCTGAATTAATAATTGTATTTGTGTCAAAAAGTTTTAGAATTTCTTATTCCTTCTTAACAGCTTAACAATATATGTAATACATAAGGGGTGAAGATTTGGCATTAAAAATTAAAAACTAAAAAACGCATAGAAGACAAATTAAGGATAAAAAATAGTGAGAAATAAACCAACAGACAATACTATTAGAAATTCAAAGTTGATCACATGACTTCAAAATTCATGTAGCACTTCTTTAACAGCTTATAATGAAAAGAGACAAAAGCGGTTATCAATCGGCAAAATATCATCCTTTTTGATTTACTGAAAGAAAAAAAATACATAAAATTTCAGTAACAACAATAAAAATATACAAATTTATAATCTTTTAATAATTCAACCTGATTTTTTTTTTTACTTATAGAGCTAGTGACATCTTCGTTGCCAATAAACCGCATCAAAGCCCTGATTGTTCTACATTTTTCATATATTATTAAATTCAGAATTTTTGTTTTAGAAATAAATAATAATAAAAAAAATATAAAAAATGTAAATAAATTTATATATATAAACATATAATATATAAACAAATTGAATAGGAAGTAACAATGCCGCTCTGTTTAACAGCCGCAAGCACTAAGGTCTCCCCCTAAACAGGTGACAACTGTACTCAGTTCTGAGTTTAAATAGATCTAAATGATGGTAACAGGGGGTGTTTTTTTTTAGTAAATATAGCAGCACTAGCGACTCAAAAATACTTAGTTTAATTCAATTAGATATTTACACAACAGCGCTCTCTTCTTAACTCCATTTGAAATCCTGAAACAAAATTAAACAATACATTATTTCATGAAATGATTTTTTACGGTATTATTATAATAATAATAGCCTTTTTATTTGCTTCCCTAAAGTTCACAATAATAATAGTAATAAATATACATCTATACAGTTTGGAAACTAGGCCCATCTTTGGGCATAGGCCTCTCCTAGGCCGACCTGTGCCAGAGACTCCCTGCTAAACCGTCCAGATCGTCCCGCCACCGCACAAGTTGTATTCCTCTTCTTCTCTTCAGGTAATTATATGATTTATTAATTTATTTAATTTTTTTTTTTTTTTACTTTTCCAGAGAGATATTCATGTAATTATGACAACATTCAAAGTTGGGTTTTGGTTTTTTTCGTGTTTTAGGAAACTATTTTGGGAAAATATACGTATGCCGTTCCTTATGTACATGGGGTGTGATGTATAAAAAATACATACATTTAAATTATTAATATAAAAAAATTAATTATATTTATTTTTCTATAAAATCAAACTGCAAAATTCAGAAAAACAATATGGCACCTCTTTAGAAATCCAAATGAACAGTTGATTAATTGAATTTTTTTTAAATACTTTTTTAAAAATTGCACGTCTTGAAGTTTTGATATTTTTTTAGGGCCCTTTTCGAAAACTACTGTAGAAATTAAAATTTAGTAAAAGAACAGTTATAAAATTTCTACAGGAAATGTGGTTTTTCCAATTTGTTGCCATTGAACTCAATTAATTATAGAATTGCATTTTATAAATCTTGTTTTACTAATTACTGCATTGCTCTATTTATTTTTATTTTTACAATCCATAAGGAAAGAAAATTCTGTGAGGCCGGTGAATCATGCCTCCTTGTAGCCCGGTAGGAAATGGAAAGGGAGACAACCAGCTTGGAGGGCAATAGGAAAGAACGAGAGCCTCATTTTGCCTTGAAAACAATCCAACATTTCCCGTTCTGTAGTATCATTGCACTCCCGTCTGTCTCCTCAGTTACCATTTTACCTTTTTTTTTCCATTTTCATTAATTGGAAAAATTAAATTTTCACTATATTTTCTTATAAAACTGAGAAGATAACACTATTTATAATAAATAGATAATGCAGGGGTTGCGTGTGACAGGTGGGAGTTAGCAAGAGCAAGCGGCAACATGGCAGATGCTCAAATTTCATTTTTTTAACTTTCCGCAACAAGATTCACCGACCTGCCGATAGGCAGCATATTTTGATAAACCTATTCACATATCAATAAAAAATTACCCTTTCTTCAACTTATTTCTTTATTAGGCTTGATTATTCCTTGATTAACCTAAGACGAAATAAACAAATGTGCTATTTTGAATAGAAATAAGTAAACGCACGCACCTCTTCATTGAATTCTTATGTGTATTTTTCAAAGACTGCTATCTTTAGTAAACTTAACAAACAATAATTAATTAATAATCAATACTAATTAATACGACTCAGTACGATCAAGAACATATTTGCGAGCATATGTATAGGAAATGATGTAAACAAACTATAAGCTTGGTACGCCTGGACAAAAATTCTCAAATAAAAATTGCTCAAGCAGCTAGGAAATTACTCTGTTATAAAATTACAACAAATATGACATTTAAAAAAAAAAATTCTTCAAATTTCCAATTCATACTTAGTCTTTAACATCAATTATCTTTGTTAATATGTATCATACTATTTGTAAATGTTTGTTAAGAATAAAGATAGAAAGTCAAGCCAATGTACTTACCCGTATACTTAAAGCTTCAGTTTTTTACTTAAATATAAAGTTCTAGGGTTAAAACTTAGGGTATTTAAATTTAAAATTAATATATTAAAAAGAAATATAAATATAAAGAAGGCACACCATTACATAATATGAAAAACCATTGAGTTATAGTAAGTAAATAATAAAATAGTTATGTATGATTCCAAGCTCACCTTTTGAAAATAACCATGCATGTAACCTGAAGTGTTTAGAATGAAAAGATAATTAGTTATTACGACGCATGCCTGAGCTTTAACTACAAGGTCATATCGCCTACCACCAGACCGCTTTTTCGTCACTGGTGGATATGTGCCCGACTCTACTACGGGAGTCCTTATTTTCCCTACTCTAAATCATAATTATTATATATATATATATATATATATATATATATATTTTCAACTACATAGAACCAATGTAAATCTTAGGTGTCGCCTACATTGAAGATATCAGATTTCGATATCAAGAGGCCCTTCAATAATACAATACAAAAAAAGTGTTTGTCACTTTTCAAGGGTCCATAGAAAAACGTAACAAATACTTATTGCATAAACAAAACAAAATTCTTAATATAATATGGTAAATTCCACCAAAAATTATGTGAAAATCCATTCTTTGTGGAATAGACAATACTTTATAACGAAGTTAATTTTATTTACCAACTAAAAGTTCCACAATGTATCCGCATCCCTCAACTAACAACGAAATAAAACTCGTTTATTTGTGGTATTGTCTATAATTTCACAGAATATAGGTATATATACGGGAGTACTTTCGGTATTTCTACCATCCTCAGCCAAAAGCATAAGAGATAAGATCAGTCTTATTTCTTATGCTTTTGGCTGAGGATGGTAGAAATACCGAAAGTACTCCCATGTATATATATTCTGTGAACTTGGACAATACCACAAATAAACGAGGTTTATTTCATTCAAGTTCATTTGAATTATTTCACAATATCTCTGTTATAATATCAGTTTTCATTAATATTTCAATGTTAGCTTAGAACCAACTTCATGTTTGTTCAATGCGTAAATATCACATTTTTTTAAACATACATGTTTTAGTACATAAATTCAAAAGGCAGGAAGGAGATATGTATGTTAGAAGGAAAATGTAAAATCGACAAATATTAAAATTGAAAATTGTACGATGAATCCAATTTTAGAGAAATAAATTTCATGCATATTTTGTTCTCACAAATAAATGTTTTAGGATATATTGCACAAATAAAGAATTGCATGCATGAAGTGTAACATGATTTTTACCATATACCAACATAATAACTTACTGTTATATTATGCAAATTTCAGTTGCCTAAGTGACATAAATCGTAATAGAAAAAACTGTAACCGAGAACTATATTATCAAAAACTACAGTTGAAGAAATGTAATACGGAATGGAGAAATACATAAGGTTTTGCGTAACCAAGAAAAACTTAATTTATATTAGAGATTAAAGAAGTAAAAATAATTACAGAGCAAAATGTACCAAAAATCAGCAAATAGAATATCGAACCAAAATTTTAACTTTATGAAAGACCCTCAAAAAATACAATATAAAATGCTTCAGGAAAAAAAAATAAATATTATTAGGGGATTATTATATAAATTTACAAGTTCTCCCGTAGTATACTATTGAACTTAATTAATATCGTGATTATCTGAGGTAGTGAGGAGTTTCGCGTTTTGCTAAAGGTGTGTTATAGTTTTTCTAGGATTTCCTAAGCTGATCAATTCGCGAAACCGCAAACGACTGCAGGAGTTTCGCATTATTCCTAGTCACTTCGCGAACAAGCTAAGGAAATTATATTTCAGGAAATTACTATATTAATTAATGTTAATAATATATGTCAGAAAAACCTGTAATGCTTCACTAAAAGAACCGACGGGAGGGTCAATCTTATTTTGGGTATATAATCCCGAAAATGTTATTAGAACATCACCTTTTTCGCATACATGAGCGTAGTACATTATCAACTGTAAAAGTACTCGATTAAGAATAATCGAATGCGGAAGTACTCGAATACAATGAGTACTTTTCAGAACAGATTAATTGAAGTTATGGTATTTAATGTTTGTGTAGTCAAAACGGGTTCTGCCCAAGTCAAACACGTAGTTTTAATTTCTTCTAGAATCTTGTAAGCTGCTACGGCAATTCGCGAATTGACTAATTACTAGAAACTTAGAATATGTCACTAGTCGACCCGACCGTATTACTATTATGAACGAAGCTGTTCAAAAATAAAAAAGAGTTCAGGAAAAAAAAGAGAAAAAAATGAAAAAAGAAATCGAAAAATATACTGGGGAATTTTGGGAATCAGTTCAACAAAAATTTGGGACCCATAATGAAAATAGCTAATTTGAAATGTGTGCCATTACAGTGGTCATGGAATGTTCTTTTAGCCGTTATAAAGCAATTTTATGGCATAAACGGCATAATTTTTGCTTTGAAAGTCTAACTAATATCTCCTTCCCACCTCTTGATGACCTCAGATACCATAGCATACTTATAAAGTGCACCAACAATAATTACATGGATAAACATATAATGCTGACTGGGGAGATTGTATCGTATTTTTGTGAAATTAGACAATATTAAACAAGTTCTTCCTATATTCATTTTCCAGTAGTGGTTTAGACTTCGTGAATATTTGAGAGAAAATTAATTTTGTTGGCCTCTTTAGATCTACTATATTTTATTTATTTCATCAATCTGACGCTTCAGCTTCTATGAGCCATTTTCATACATCACAGAAACGATCATCAATAATTATTCATACTCTCTCTCTAATATAATATGGACATGGCCAAATGTACGTGTTAATGGCCTATTTACAGTAGAAAAAAACTTTTCACAACAATTATAATTATTTATTGATGATCGTTTCTGTGATGTATGAAAATGACTCATAACAAAATTAATTTTTCCTCAAAAGTTCTTTGTTTTCATTAAGAAAACACTATGAAGGGTACTTCAATCAAAAAAAAAAAATCGCACAGCTCATTTTGTTCATTCCAAATATAGCAGAATATCAACAATGGGAATAAAAATATTTTCCAAGCCCTGGCAAATAAAGCCCTAACGGTGTAGCCATTCAACTGCAGTGAGTTTTAAAAAAACCCGAAACTTTCATGCGAATTTTCCATACTGACGGGAAGTACACCACAGCCATGATTCAGAATAGCATAATAAAATGTTTCAAGTTGAAACATTCTTCCAAGAGCCATTCATTGAAAGAAGTGCTACACAAAATGGTCGCCGTGAAATTAAGAGATGCTTTAATGATTGGAAAATTGAGTAAAAACTGATAAGTTAACCACATGTATGAGTTAACCACTTTTCCAGGAACGGTATAAGGTAACCTGTGGCCAACTTACACAGGTTTAACTGCAGACAATTTCCATGGCACATGCATTGAGATGTTTTCGAAAATAAATTCATGTATGTCACAGACGTGAATTCATAAATGATAGATGTTCTTTGATTTGAAATATCAAAGGAATAAAAGAAGTTGTATTTCAACTGATTTATTTTACAAATAGAATCCGTTTTCACTTCTGTGTCATCATCAGTGGTTTTAAGTGTGAAGTCTAAACACTGCGCATAAAACATTATTTAAAAATTTTACAAATATTTTTTAGTTTGGTGCACTTTCTAAGAACAGAAAGGAACATTTAAATCCGACAGTACTGCAGCCAGGGCCGCGTCTATGTATTTGACCGACAACGTGCGGCATGGGAGGGGGGAGAAAAGTCTTGGGATTGGCTAACATGGAGATTGTAAGATATCATACCCTCAAGTATAGTGTCGTGGGTCCCATGGTGTCGCCCCCGTTAGGCGCGGCCCTGACTGTAGCTAACTATAAAAGAAAGATGAAAAAGAAGAAAATGGCAGTGTCCTACCTTAAAGAGCCCCAAAAGGATCAAGCTGAGGAGGCTGGGACGCGGGCTGTGGCTGGCCGGAGCCCATCTGTCTCGGAGAGCCACCAACCATCCCCTACACCATATACCATATTTACACGCATATATACACAAACTAATTGATACTACTACAACGTCATCCTGTCTGGCTAACCAAATTAAAAAGAAAAAAAAAAATGCTTTATTCGCGTTCCATTTCATACGAAAAATTATATCAACACTGCGATAAGAAGTTATCATCTATTTACCAAATGTTACTTCAGTACATGTCAAAAAAAGACCAAAATAAGGCTAAAAAATCCATTTAGTTCAAGTTATTATTTTTTTAATAATCTACTATAATTCGACTTGTCTTATCGAACTATAGTCTTAACGGGACTTTGGGTGGTATAAATTTTTAACGTTTTTAATCGGGTTCCGTTCCACATGTGAAAATTATTTACAGAAATATATTATTAATTTTTTATTAATTAAATTTACATTAGGGGTATTCATGATGTGTGTGTTAACTATGTTAAATATGTTAACTGTGTTAGTTCGATAACAATTTTGACAGTAGTCTGCTAAATATATGACTTTAACACACTTCGTTCTAACAGAGGAAAAGGTATGTTAGATCGCTTTGTTAAATCGATATTGGTAAGGTTATGCAAGGTTACTTTAGGTAGCAATCTACAGCCCACACAATTTTTTAGTTTTGGCTTTTATATTTTTACACACATCTACATTATAGCGAAAACTGTATACTAATAAAATATTGTCCATTATTTCGTCTAATTCATCATCACTTAAATCATGCTCTTGATCTGAATTTCCAGTAAAAAGAGTTGAGTAGCTCGTTAAGCAATTTACTTTTATTACTTACTTTAGGCATCTTATTTATAATAAAAACACAAACAAACTTTAACTTATTTTTTTAGAAAACTAATAAAACAAGATAAATGAGAACAATCCTTGGTCGGTTTTATTGAAACTTCCTTTAATTGCCACTTGGAGCGCTAGTTATAACAGTTAACAATTAACAAAGGGGGTGTTCATGAATTTCTGTCCCTGTAAATTTTTATTTCGATAACATTTAACACCTAACACACATTATGAATACCCCTATTAAGTTTATCTTTTGATGAAGAAAAATGTTAACGAGATTAAAAAGGCTTTTATTTTGGGAATTAAGTGGACATTTCTAATGGCAAATAAATTTAATGATGAACCTAACCATGACCTCCAATTTTATTTCGAAAGATTCCTTTCCTGAAAAAAGAATGACATGATCGAAGACGTATTTAACGAGTATACCACATCGCATAGGCTCGGGACCAACGCTTAAAATCAAACGTAAAAAAAAGTAAGTAAAAGTAAGGACCTCAATCGGACTTGAACCCGCGATCTTGTGGTCAGTTGCGAAGCACGCTACCCCTGGGCTAATGGCGCCCTCTCATTTTCAGGTTGGATGGAGAACGCTTCTGTTTATAATTAATTTCATTCAGTTTCAATATTTTTTAATATCAAGGTGATAGCAAGGGATAATAGATGTTTTATCTTTTGTTAGTTAACATATCGCCTACTACCAGTGCGCTCTCTCATCACTCCGGTGGACATGAGCCGACTTTACAATAGGAGTCCTAAATGTTTGCCAACCAAGATTTATACGCCTACTGTAGGGATCTTCAACGAGTACCAGACATCGTACAGAACCGAAACGATCGCTAAACCACTCATCCGAGTTTGCAATTTTCTCATTCTGTACAAGTATATTTGTTATTTTTATTTTATATTGTGACTCATGCCCTGACTTTTAACAACAATGCTACGTCGCCTACTACCAGAGCACTCTCCCGTCGCTCTGGTGGACATGAGCCGGACTCTATAGTCGGAGTCCCAAATTCCGCTTTCTTAGGTAATTACTTAGGATTGGGGTCTTTAACCAGATAAAAACCTGGAGGGTATTATTGCGTTGTTTCTCTCAAATTAAAATATATGTATGGCAGTGGCTTTGCCAGATGGAACTTGGGCAAACTTCTTTGTAATATAATTTTTCTTCCCCTTATTCTGGCATTCAACAGGACTAGTAATTTTCAGCTATGCGCGGCTAATCCTAGTCTTAACTATTAAAAAAATAATAATAAAGCATTTTACATAAGCAAATGAATTTAATGTGACATTTAATGCCCAACACTTATATACCACATGTATTTATCAGCGAACAATCGGCCAATATGCATGGAACATCAGGCCAAGAAAAAAAAACAGCGAACAATAACACCATAAAATAAACAGTTTTATATACAGTATGTAACACTTTATACGTTTCGAGAGTCCGGAAATGTTTCTAACCATCGCGACGTTTTATTGAAATGAAATAATTTTTTTTATTTTCAAAATGTAAAACAGAGAAACAGGTAGAGTAGACTCAAAAATTGATAAATAAGTTAATAGAAAATGTAAAAATGAATTTTAAATGTAGACAAACGTTAGGATATAGCTAGAGCAAGATGAAGATAGGATAGGAGACATGCAAGGAAGTGCAGACAGAGCAGAGAGTGCAGACTTACCATGTGGTGGATGTTGTTGAAGTTTGGTGTACTCATCATTCCTTGGCCCTGAGAACATGGCAAAGAATAGGGCTGCAATCCTGTCGTGCAACTAGCTAAACAGCTATCTAACTAAGTCAACTTATCTACAAACTAATAAAGCCATGAGCAGCAGCAGAAAGGCTCATTGTCATTATGTACACAAATCTAAAACAAGAGCTCTCTCATTCACAGCTCCATTCAGTAAAACTTCACTAATTCGGAAAATCATTTAATACACAATTTGTCATCCCATTCCCATCCAGACCATCCTCCCCCGATTATTGAAGAGGTGCTGGCCGAGAGACCTATTACACTAAGGTAGTTAGTATTTAGTTAGGGCTGACAATGGCCGATGGTGTTTCATGGGATCTCGAGCTCAATTTATTAATTATTATTTTGTATTAACATTTTTAGTTGTTTGTTATAGTGACTCAAGATCGGGCAGGGGTCTTTAACGAGTACCTGACATCGTACAGGCTCGGGACCATCGCTTAACGTCCCATCCGAAGGACGGCGTGCTCAAGTTTATTTTACTTCCCAGATAAAAAAAACTAAGGGCCTCCCTCGGTCGGGTTTTGAACCCACGTTCTTGAGCTCAGAACACAAGTAAGCATACTACTGAGCTACCGGCGCCCTCTACTTATATATATATATATATATAGGTTTTATCTGAGGTGAGCGATGGTCCCGAGCCTGTACGATGTCAGTACTCGTTAAAGACCCCTACCCTATATGCAATATTTATTTTTGTGCATATATTCTTCACCATTTTATAGACATTTTTATTTATTATTACTTTATTTTTTTAAATTTATTTATCCATGTTATCAAATTTACTATTTTTGTCAAATGTAAATATACCGAATAATAATTTTTGACATCTAGCTGTAAAAATTCGCGCTTTATTATCCAGACTTTCACTAATTCAAATTAGATCTGATCCCATTTAATCCGAATTAGAGACGTTTTACTGTATTTTGTTTCTGTCAATTAGCTCCCATAAAAAAAAGAGCATGCGATATATCGTTTGAAAGCTTCCTTTCAAGGCTTTTGGAAATACGATTTTCCCCCTCCATTTCGTCTAGAAGACTGTGAGGGAATTTTTATGAAAGTTCCATCATCTTAGACCAATAAACCATGACTAATCGATTGGATTCAGTGAGTGAAAAGGTATTAAAATGTGTTGAAAAAAGCAGTGGTTTGAAAGGAAACATCAATTATAATAATGGCTAAAACGGCTTATGATTTATACATTTTCAAATTTCGAAAAACTGATATTGCTTTCATTTTATATAAATTTGATATGGAAAAAAAAAAAAGATTATATCAATCTTCTAGACGGAATTTAAATGGTAACCGTTTAAAATGAGAGACCATATACATGTAAGGAATATTAAAGAATTTCTGTGCATAAGCAGAATCATAATAATATTATGTAAGTTTTAAATTTACCACATTGCTAAACATGCTTATATTTACAGTCCAGACTTAGACGTTTCGTTTCATATCAAAATGATTCTAAAAACGACCGTACGACCCGCTCCTGTTATTTGATACGTAGCTTAACATCGACTAAAACCTTGTACAACTGACTGGACTTAAGGCAAGCTGGTACGTGTACGTACTTATTGATATGATTTCAATCTGTCACTGACGGCTATGAACTATTAGTACAGCATTGAACATCAATGATTGATAAGTCGACAGTATATTTTCAGTGTTCAGGGAAGTCGAGATTTCGTAGTGTAAAACTTAGTATTTGGCTAAGTTCCAGAAACTATTTATTTCCTTCTTCAGGGATTTATAATGACTTGAGTGTATGTGTGTTGTGAAGGTGGCAAGTACAACAGTTAACACCTTAACACAACACACACCCACTCGAGGCCCTGAAGAAGGAAATAAATATTTTCCGAAACGCTGGCCAAGTACTCGAGATTTTTTATTTACACGACAGAACCTCGACTTCCCTGCTATCTTAGTTCTATATTTTCAACAAATCTTCCAGAGGCGTCCACTTTTTTTTTCAATAATATTTTGGATTGATTTAATACCTTTTCTTCAGTTCTTAGTGAAAGGTAGCCTGAAGAAGGGGACCCGAAATATCGTTGGGTAAAAAATTGACACCTCTGGAAGATTTGCCAAAAATATGAAACATCAAGCATCACAGAGAAACCTAAGAAGAACTGTCAATCACTCTTCAGGAATTATTCCATTTTATTTTGTAATTTTTGGCCAAAGAAATCCGCAACATCGAACAATCTAAAATAATTCTAGAAACCTGTCGGTTTATTTACATGCAATGCGCATAGTTCATTCATATGGGAATAAACATGCCTTTGCAATAACCAATTTTTGTATCATATTTTTTTCGTCTTCATATAGTAAAATAATTGTCATAAATGTAGCAACAATTTTTTTAAAAATGTAGGATGCTATCGCGAGGAAAGTAAATTCAGAATATGTTGCATTACTGAAACTGAAAAATAATCTTGACGTGTGTGGACAAAACTGTTGTGCAAACAAATTAAAAGAAAAAAAAAGTCGGTGAATTTGTACTTCTCCAGTGCGAATTAATCAACTAAGTTTTTGCACTTCCTCTGAAACCAACTTACTAATTTGATTTTATAAAATTAAATAAGTATCTTACTCAGAGACTTCTGAATCGTTATATAAACTGTCGTGTTGATGCATAAGAGGTCTGGTTCAAAAAATACGCGGACGGTTTGAATTGCACGGCTCCAGCAAATCGACGTCTGACCGTCAGAGTGTAGGATATCAGTTGGATCTTGTCACGAGATTTTGATCGAAAAATTGAAAATGCATCGCGTTGCTGCGAAATTCAGCCCTCAGAACTCGTGTGTTCGCCAAACACTCGATCACTGTTCTTCTCCCCCCCCCCCCCCCCCCCCCCCCCCTTCCCCACCCCCGCTACTCACCTGACATTGCTCCTTGTGACTTTTTCTTGTTCCCCAAACTCAAAAGACCCTTGAAAGGAAAAAGATTTGAGACGATTCCCGAGATTAAGGCAAGTGCGACGAAGCAGCTGAAGGACATTACAAAAGAAGCGTACCAGGACTGTTTCAACAAGTTAAAACACCGTTGGGATAAGTGTGTGCGTTGGGTAGGAGAGTACTTTGAAGGGGACCCAAACCTGTAACTTATAAATAAAGTATATTTTGTTTTATGACGTCAGTCCACGTATTTTTTGAACAGAACCTCATACATTACTTCGGGTTGATTTTTTTTTTTAGACTCCTCGATAATTCACACCTTCCCTTTGGCCGATTCGACTGAAAATTGATGGATATCGTCCTTATGGGGTTTAAGATTTACATATAAACTCTCATGTTACTTCGGTAGTGATTCAAGTTTTGGTGTTAAGCCCCCCCCCCCCCCCCCCTCTTCCCATTGGTCGATTTGGCTGAAATTAATGTCGTCCTTATGGGACTTACATATAAAATTTCATGTCGATATATTCGTTCTATCGGGACTTCACAGGAACAAACAGACAGACATTTATTTATTTGTCATTTTTGGAATTAGGCGGTTGGAAAAAAATAACCGATAGCAAACTTCACCTATACTTCGTATATCTGCGGAAGATAAAAATAAGTGTAGCTGCTAATGAGAGCAAGAGGCAGTTGCTTCGAAAAGTTAAATAAAATTTCCAAGTTCCAACGTTGAGGGAGCTAATAAATGATCCCAAGCTACCTAAAGTATATTATATACTAACTTTATTTATTTTTCTAATATATTTTCACTACATATTAAAAAATATATGATGACGTACACTTTTAGTTCTAACAGAACACCCCCACCATCGAAATTCCGCTATACCCACCCTAACCTTCCAATTGCGACAAGACAATATACTTTTTTTTTTAATTGCTTACTTTTTTTAGACGTAGTACCAAAAGTTATACCAAATGTTTGTGGTACAGCATAACTTATAAAAAAAATTTAAAATGTAGAACATGCATGTGCAGTTTGAAATGCAATAAATAGCGTGCTTTCTATACAAATTATACACAGTACACATCTAAAAATGAATAAAAATACAAAAATAATTGTCAGACCTAAATATCTTAAATATTTTTAATGACCTTAATAAAAAATACATTATCTCAATTTTATAAGCCAATACGAATAATACAAAAAAACTTTATAATCACTATTCATTCACATACATAAAAATAATCATCGAGACTATATCCTGTTTGTCCAAAAGTTTATAATACATTAAATACATTAAAACGAGTTAATTTATATATTTTTATAAAATATGGGAAATTCGGTTGATACGTAGAGTTTCCAATAAAAAAGTTGTGATATTTAACTTTCAATAAAATAACATTTAATACGTTAAACTGTGAATCTCGTCGCCTGTTGCTGAATTACATACGCCCGGGGCCAATGTGGGCATCACTAAATCCAAAAATAACTTGATTTTCCAATTGATTTATACTTTCCATTATTATTTTATTTTTTGCAATGAAGATTTGCGTTAGTTTTATAGGGTCGAAAAGAAATTAATCAAGGCGTTAATTGCACAAAAAAAAAATAATTAAGTTAAAGAGAAAATAATTAGACATTTGTTAATTAGACTAATAATTTTTTTCTTTTTTTTTTTATACTCAACTGAATTTATTTATTTAAGTAATCAACACCAGAACCATGTTTTTTTTTCGAGCCGTCAAAAATAATGCAAGTCTTGGTGGCCAAAAAATAATTAGTAATTAAAATAATAACTAAATTAAAAGATAAAAACACGTTATTTATTTAGTCATGTAACGCATATCACGTATTAATAACAATAATATTATTTATTGTCAATATACAATATACTGAGTGCAGAGGAGCCATCATGTTTACTCCACATTAATTTTTAACTAATTTGCTACAAGATTCATTCTATTTATACAGAAGAACCATGTAAAGTCATATCGCCTATTACCAGAGCGCTCTTTCGTCGGGAGACGAAATTGGGCCTACGATGTCGGGTACTCGTTAAAGACCACTACCCTAGGTGAATAAACCTAGACAACATTTACGACCCCCCACAGTAAAGTCAGGCTCATGTCCACCAGAGTGACGAAAGGGCGCGAGGTTTACTCACCTAGGGTAATGGTCTTGAACGAGTATCCGACATCGTACAGACTTGGGACCATAGCTTAACGTCCCATCCGAAGGACGGCGTGCTCAAAAATTAATGTAGTTGAAGCACGCATAACTGCACAATAAATGTATATAATGTTTGAATTAAATGCATTCATACATTTAAACCCTTACTTCATTGAATAGAAAACGTTTTCGAAAATTTTCATAAATTCAGATGACGTTTTGAAAATAACATCACCTATATATTATAATAATAATTATAAAAAAGAGAAAATTCATCATTAAATGGAAACTAATATTTATTGACTGACCATGGGGCGATAATTGGCCCCTGTAGTCGCGGCCATCGGCTGTGGGGTCCATCCAGTACCGCCAGGCTTGGCTGCGTTCTTGGGCGAGTTCCACTGCATCCCTCTGTAACAGACATTTGTTTAAATTACAATTAGTAAGAATGATCCAAAGCGTCAAGCTATCAGTCTATCCTAAAAACTCGCGAAAGCGCGTTGCCGAGTCGTTTTATTTGCTCGTCTCAAAAACATTGGTTTCTTACGTCTCTCAAATACATATGTTACGATTTCAAGCTATCGATGTTTCCCGTAATTACTAATCTTTTTTTAAATGTACCTTTTATTAAAATTTTTATATTAACATTTTAAAAAAATTACAAAAAGTATATACTGTTATATTCGTATATTGATATAGAAAAATTTTTCTGTGTGAACATAAAATGTTTCGTTTTAGCTCAAGGTCGTGGGTTCGTAGCCCGACCGAGGCCCTTAGTTTATTTTATCTGGGAGGTAAAATAAACTTAAGCACGCCGTCCTTCGGATGGGACGTTAAGCGATGGTCCCGAGCCTGTACGATGTCAGGTACTCGTTAAAGACCCCTACCCTAGATGAATAAAAATTTAGGGTAGGCAAAATTTAGGACTCCCACAGTAGAGTCGGGCTCATGTCCACCAGAGTGACGAAAGAGCGCTCTGGTAGTAGGCGATATGACCTCGTAGTTAAAGCCCGGGCATGAGTCATAAAACCTAACCTAACCTAACCTGTTTCGTTTTACTAGAAAATGTTTTCCGACCCCGATTCCAAAAGTTTTAAAAAAAATAGTTTGTGTTTGTGAACATGATAATTTGCAATGGGATGAATGTAACGAGAAGATATTCCATTTGTGCATCCAGAAGCCAATAAGGACGTTACCTCCTGATTTTTAGCCAAATCGACCCCAAAGTGAAGGGCAGAGATTAGGAAGGACTCAACTCAACCCTAATAACTGCCGATATAATGAATGTATCGACACTAAGTCTTAAAAAATAACCAAACGTATGCGAAAGGCCGATTCCGCCATCTTACAGCTATGGCTTTTAATAAATAAAGTACATGTAAGCAGCAATACTATATATATATTATATATGCATTTAAGTACTTAGCGTTTTGTTGATTTCCTTTGTTGATGGTCAAATTTTCAGCCAACAGAGCCAGACTCGTGTCCAAATCTCCTGTCAACACCTTCCCAGCTTGGGTATCTCCTCCAGCTTTAAACAAAAATAATACAATAATTAAATAAATATTAAAATAAACAAATTAAATGACATTAAGAGGAATGGAACAGTAAGTATAGTGTAACTGGTTCATTTTGAGTTAACAGGTGAGGCAAGCAGTATCCACACTTTCTGATGTCCTCTGTAGAACCACTGGAGAGGATACACACATCTAATGGCATGATAGCCTCAATGATGTGAAGATCATCACTAGTCAAATAAAAAGGAACCACCAACTATAGTAGAAGTCTAAGTATAATTTGTCACCAATGACATTAAAATATAACGAGGGATAGTCTAATGAGATTGAGAAATATTACGTACAGGTTGATAAATGCAAAGTTGCGAAAACTAAGCGTATATAAATTGTTAATACCAGACGAAAGAAAAAAAACGAGTTAGTGATGTTTAAGGAGATTTTGAATAAAGTTTTATCTTTTCGTTACAGCTTAAGAGCTGGGAGTAAGCTCCCATTTTCAAAAAACTTAATTTTTAAAATAAGTAATAATTTTTCTATATAGACATTTCGGGCTGGAAGCCCATCCTGAGTATCTATGAAATATAATACATTATTAATATAGTAATTGTTTTGACACAATTATAGCCTAAACTGAAATATTTAAAAAAACTAGTAATCAGAAATATCCCAAAGAAATAAATAAAAAAAATACAGATAAACAAATATATATTGAGGTTCTTAGGTTTTTTATCTGGGAGTAGAAAAAACCTTGAGTACGCCGCCCTTCGGTACGATGTCAGGTACTCATTAAGTGAATATACCTGGGTAAGTAAAATTTAGAACTCCCACAGTAGAATCGACCTTATGTCCACCAGAGCGAAAAAAGTATGCTCTGATACTAGACGATTGACATCATACTTGGGACCTGGACATGAGTCACAATAACTAACTAAAAATGGCAGTCTCACAAAAATTCAAACTGACAGGGTTAGGTTAGGTTTTATGACTCATGCCCGGGCTTTAACTACGAGGTCATATCGCCTACTACCAGAGCGCTCTTTCGTCACTCTGGTGGACATGAGCCCGACTCTACTGTGGGAGTCCTAAATTTTGCCTACCCTAAATTTTTTATTCACCTAGGGTAGGGGTCTTTAACGAGTACCTGACATCGTACAGGCTCGGGACCATCGCTTAACGTCCCATCCGAAGGACGGCGTGCTTAAGTTTATTTTACCTCCCAGATAAAATAAACTAAGGGCCTAGGTCGGGCTACGAACCCACGACCTTGAGCTCAGAAGTCAAGCACGCATACCACTGAGCTACCGGCGCCCTCAAACTGACAAGATATTGATAAAAATAAGGTAAATTAAAATTTAAAATAATATCAATCAAAATTAAGAGATTATAATAATGATCCCGAGGTCTCTGTCGAAAGTGTGGAAAAGACTAGAAAAAATGTTATATACTAATACATAAATACAATACATGATTATTGTTAATTAAGACTATAATTGCATCAAAACTATTACTCTGTCAGTGATATTTGAAGAAAAAATAAGTTTCTAAATAATGTAGGAGAAAAAAATGCTGGGACGAAGAAGTATAACAAAAAAAGCCGTAAAGTAAACTTGCTGTTAATTCAGTTTAAAATGTATTTTTTTGCAACAGTATTGCTCTTGAAAAAAAATAACAAAATTCGCCATGCACGGTCTTCTTTCATATTCTACATTGTTTTGCCTAAACAGTTTTTGATGATTTGCTTGCTTGGAGATAAAATAATCTGATGTATTTGACATTATTGAGTACAAGGTGAAGTTGCAAAAATTAAACTAATTTCCTCCTCCATAGTTCGTTGTTGTTAGGCTCGACAGTTTCTGTTCGACCCCCATAGAAGCCGGTTCATTCCTGAACGTGTGAAGACCTCACTGTGGAAGAAAAGTCTTCCTCATCGAGTGCTTTAACATTCGAAGATAAATTCAAATAGAGACCTTTCGAACTAAGTTAGGGACAAAAAAAATGGTTGCGTGCGATAACACTCCTGAAAGGAGAAAAAATTTTACTAAGAAACCCAATATATATCTTACCTTGCATAGCTGCCATAGGTACTTTGGCAGGTGACGAAGTGCCGACAGCAAAAGGTAATGGTTGCTGTTGGAGGCCCTGTGAAGGATACTGTTGTGGAGGAAAAGGAGGAGCTGACTGGGACGGGAAGGCGCCAGGCTGGGGAGTAGGGACTACTGGATATGGGCCAGAAGGTTGGGGTGGGGCGCCAGCAGGATATGGGCCAGGCTGCGGGGCGCCAGGAGGATAAGGAGCTGGTGGTTGAACACCAGGCTGAGAGGGAGGCACCGGAGGCTGTTGGGAGGGCCCCATGGCTGCCCGAATACTCTCACCTAGATCATCGAGAGCAGACTTGGGAGGAGAGGAAGGACGGGGAGGGGGAGGTCGGGGAGGCGCCTTCCCCATGAAGGGGTTAACATCCGTGGCACCACTGGCTGCTTGCACACACACGTCACAACAACTGGTCACATACTGCCCATATCCAGTATCAATCAACAATGACTGATGAAAATGGTCGCGGACATGAGACAAAAAATGACAAGAAAATGCGAATTCAATCGCAAATAATAGGGTTCCATGAGTTCATACCTAAAAATACTATTACTATCAAGAAGCCCAACAAGTTATTTCAGTACTCATGAATTACTGAGAGAAAGAAATGAAAACTAATTAACAAGATGACCATTCCCTCTCTATGTGCTAAGTATGATAATAATGACATAAGTATATTTTCAATATTAAACTAGGGGGTTATTATCTAAGAAGAGCAACCGGAAATAATAATGTAATAACAATATTAATCCCTGCTACCACCCGCCAATAACAATGCGTCCCTCCCCTGATCAGCTAATGGGATTGCATCCATCCTCTCAACAGCCAATGAGAATGGGTGAGGACGGAGCTTCAACTATTAAGCCGGAAACCGGATTTCCTTGATAAGAATTCACAACTTTTTCAATTTTTATATTGGTTTGAAAGAAAAACAGCACATGCAAAATTCAGCATGTACTAATTCCTAGAAGCTGTTCGCTTAGAGATAAGGCGCTGCTATTCTGAACAGCAAATCTCGGACTTTAATGGAACCTATAAGAATGCTTCATGGCTCAAATGAAAGAAAACCTTCGTATAATATATTATAAACTATGTCTAACCGAAAATGATGAATTCGAGTGTAATATAATAAAAGTGCGACCTATATTATTTATATTTTTTTATAATAAATAACATAGAAGAAAAATATATATTTGAGTTTGGAAAAGGAAAATCTAATATATGTAGCAGTGATGTTTGTTGGATCAGCCATATTGAAAGATGGACAAAGCCCCATTGCTGAAGACAAGTTGAAGTTGTGAATTCTGATGTTCGTCCCCTTATTTGATTCCCAAACGTTTATGTACTGCATACTGATAAACAAGATCGAGGAAGAACCAGAAAGGAATTAAGAAGAAGAACTAGAAAGAGTCGTGAAACCCGTCCATACAGCGTTAAGCATGTGGTCAACACGAGGTTTAGTTATTGTATGGATTTTATTTTTATTTTATGTAAATATATTATTTTTATGATCAGTTTTTAGATTTTCAAAGTTTGCTTCCCATGCTCAACCCTAGTCAATGGTGATTTAACAATTTAGTTTTTCAAAACTTTCTTAGCTGATCGAACTTTCGCCTTGGTTTATAGTCCAATTATATATATTAAAATCAGTATCGTTCTATTAGATAGGCGACCTGGCATCCCATTAATATTTTATTCTAATAACAATCAGTTATACAGCTTGAGAAAATTCTCGCGTTTTGGAAGTAAAGTAAAGGAAAATAATTTTTAATAAAAGCGCGAAGAATCAAAACGTCACACGAGGAGCTAATATTTTCCGCCTAAAAGTCATGTTGTAGACATTCAAACAAATTGTAGACATGAATGGAGACAAGGAAGGGGACAGACAGACACAAAAGTCCCCCCCCCCCCCTCAGTAATGTGTTCCTCTTTAAACCATAGAACCCTAAAAATTACACTACATTCGCAATATGCAAAAAGTAATAGTCATACGTCTAATACATACATACTTAAAATATCTATGCAATAAAAAAAAAAAAAACATTAGTTTGAACCAGCTCAAACATTTTCATCAATCATCGAAAAATATAACATAATACTTCAATTTTACTAAAATGCACTTGTGCAAATATCCAAAAATACAATTTAAAAATATACATATTGATATAATGAAAATTTTAATTAGAAAATATAAAAAAATACATTACAAAACACAAACTTATGTACAAAGAAGAGAATAAAATATAATAAAATGAAAAGATAAATATACAATTGTAATCACTACACAAACACTGAAATTTAATTGAATTATTGATATTTAATTTCTTCTTACATTATTCTGTTTTAACAGTGGAAATACGTTAAAAAGAGGAAGGAGGCAGTCCTCATGCAACCTGAGCAGACACAATGGCCACCCAACTTGCGCAGATAGACTATACTATCAGAAAATAGCATGCTCAGATCATCAAGAGGCAGTTTACGATGAGTTACGTATAGAGTGGACACAAAAAAAAGTGTGAACATGGTCCGTTATATTTTTTTTTTTATTTTTTTAACATTTCCTATTTGAAGTATATAAAATTCCGAGCTTAAATTATAGAAATAAGTCTCACCAGCCCAAAATGCACAACATTTTTAGGCATTTTATATAATTTCCCTTTATTCCTTTGCAATCTGTACAATAGTCATAATGGAATAGCCAGTTTTAACACTCCCCAGATAGTTCAATAGTTTGATTCACCCAAGGTTAAAAGTATTTTCTATTTATTTAAAGATTTTTCGTAATAAATATTAGAAAGAAAAAATAGGCTGACTGCGGAAGAGGCTGTGCATACAAATAAGTCATTTATTTACATTTTAATGTTTGTTTTTAATTTTATTCTGTATCTCGGCCATCGATTTTAATATAATTTTGTATAATCTATAGTCGATTAATAAATGGCTTCAAAGAATTTTGATTTCTAAGCTAACTGTACTCTTTGAATTTAGTAGTAACTAAATTTCTAAACTAGACCTTTTCATAAAAACACTACTTGTGTTAAAAATGCCAAAAAAAAAATTAAAATGTGCTAGCTAATCAAGCATCTATAATACGTGTTTTCAGACAAACATACTATGATTATTTTCTATTAGAAAAAATCGTTGAAATAAAAACTCTGTATTCAAAAATTTCAATAGAATGTGCATTAAAAAAGAATTGTGAATTTTGAAAGAATGTAATATATGACTTACTAGTTGGAGGTGGAGTAGTTGGATCGGTAGATCCAAAAACAGAACTGAATGTGGTATCACTGACAAAAGCATTCACTGGAGGCGCAGTCGTATTGTTGACGCTACCAAAACCTGTAACAGACAATCATAGTAGCAGATATAACAATCAATAAGTGAACTAGCGAAACAAGAAAAAGACCCGTCAAAAATATTACGATTATAAAACTATGTGATGATTATGAATGGTTTGTGTCCATTCTTTGAAAATGTTAAATTGTTGCTATTTTTCTGGGTTCCATACATAGTGTAAAACGGAACCTTTATACAATCGCTCAGCTGTCACAGCGGTTTATCTCTGAAACTATAAAGCCTAAAAATGTGACATTTCGCAAGTATATAGATGATCTTGATCCGCATCTAAGGGAGGTATACTAATATTATTTATATAAATAATAAAATAATATGAGGGCACCGGTAGCTCAGAGGTAGCCTGCTTGTCTACTCAGAACTCAAAATCGCGTGTTCAAAACTCGGCCCTTTCGGATGAGTCGTTAAGCGCTGGTCCCGAGCCTATGAGATGTGATATACTCGTTTAAGACGCCTTCGATCATGTCATTCTTTTTTTAGAAAAGGAATCTTTCTGAATAAAATTGGAAGTCATGGTTAGGTTCATCATTAAATTCATGTGGCATTAGAAATTTCCACTTAATTCCCAAAATAAAAGCCTTTCTAATCTCGTTAACATTTTTCTTCATCACAAGATAAACTTAATAGGGGTATTCATAATGTGTGTTAGGTGTTAAATGTTATCGAAATAAAAATTTACAAGGACAGACATTCATGAACACCCCCTTTGTTAATTGTTAACTGTTATAACTAGCGCTCCAAGTGGCAATTAAAGGAAGTTTCAATATAACCGACCAAGGATTGTTCTCATTTATCTTGTTTTATTAGTTTTCTAAAAAACTAAGTTAAAGTTTGTTTGTGTTTTTATTATAAATAAGATGCCTAAAGTAAGTAATAAAAGTAAATTGCTTAACCAATTGGGTAGACATGCTACAATATATATTTTTTCTTTAATAAATAACTGAAGATAAATTATTATAACATCCTCAATGCTAGTGGTATGCGTGCTTGCCTTCTGAGCTCAAGAACATGGGTTCGAAACCCGACCGAGGCCCTTATTTATTATTTTATCTGGAAGGTAAAATAAACTTAAGCACGCCGTCCTTCGGATGGGACGTTGAGCGATGGTCCCGAGCCTGTACGATGTCAGGTACTCGTTAAATACCCCTGCCCTAGGTGAATAAAAATTTGGGATAGCCAAAACTTAGGACTCCCCAGTAGAGTCGGGCTCATGTCCACCAGAACGACGAATGAGCGCTCTGGCTAATAGGCGATATGACCTCTTTGTTGAAGCCCGGGCATGAGTCATAATAACTAACTCTAAATATTATTACAATTTAAATCAATGCATTCTCATAAAACATTTAAATGACTTCAACTATAGATTACAGAAATATTTTTCAAAAAAAGTCTAAGTACTTTATAGTACAAAATTCCGCAAAAACTGTTATGCCCTGAAATCTGAAAAAAAAATTTGAGGAGTGCAAAATAAGAGGAAGATGTTAGGAAAACAATAAAGAATGAATGGTTCTCAGCGTAACATTTACGTAGCTAACAGTAAGTACGTTATACTTATGAATAAAACGTATTATAGAAAATGGTTTGACATTTACTTTTAAATATGAAATGTTCAGGCAAAGATAGCAGCTTAACTGTTACTTAACCTATTGAAAAGTGAAGAGGATTATTCAATGGAGAACATTTTTTGAATAACTTTTCCCATATTATCACCCATTGAAATAATATCAAGAATTACGACATTTTGACTTGCATCTTAGTTCCAGTAGTGGATAAAAAAATGTATATACTATTAATAGAGACGACAGTATATTTTCAATGTAGAAGGAATTCGAGGTTCTGTCGTGTAGATGAAAACTCAATATTTGGCCAACGTTCTTCTTCAAGGCCTTATAATGTCTTGAGTGGAAGTGTGTGGTGAAGGTGTTGAGAGTTTGTGTCCAGTATATACACTGTGGTGTCTTGTAGTGAACCAACAACAATTAAATTAAATTAGTTATTTACCATTAGAAATCCACATGTTGTTGGGTGGCTGTGCTGTAGAGAGGGGAGGGCCGACCGGTGGTACACCTGGAGCCACCCCAGCCGGAGCTGAGAAGATGTCAGCAAAAGGGTTGCCCAGCTGAAGCAAATCGTCCGACGCTTTCGTTTGCAACTGCGCCTGTATTTTAAAAAAAACCAGACTCTTATATAAAGAAGAAGGCAACATATGGTTTACAAACTCAGTTAACTTGCCGATGATGTGATACTACCTGAAGGCCTCTAACAATAAGAGAGAATCCCGTCTACGAACTATCAGCAGTGAAGATTTTGTGGACTGTGTGGACATTGTATTGCGTATGAAAATAGGGTGTCGCATTGACCCCGTATTTATATTTATATATTTTTTTACGCATTCAATCCTTGCAATCCAAAATCCTTCATACAATAGCCAATGCTCCTTATTACATCTCCAAAAATATCCGTCACTCTGATTTCAATATTCCCTTCCTTAGTTCACTTCCCGAACGACGCCTAGAGATCTTTTCAGATCAGGCAGTGACTGTGACTAGCCATAAACGAGTGCGACTCAGTGCCAAGGGACTGTCCCCACTGGGTGATTTCACCTCTCTTGACCTTTTGACAATGCCATTTTTTTCTCCCTTAGCACATTTGCTTGTTGTATCTTTATACAGTTGTAAATATCTCATTGTAAATAAAATAATATAAATTTTTTTGTTTTCATTCCCTCCAGTACCTTGACAACAATTCCATCCCTTTAAAAAACGAAGTCCGCTATCTAGGGATCGTACTCGACAAACGATTAACTTGGAATCCTCACACAAGACTGAAAAAACGAAAAATGAACAGAAGATAAAAACTGAAGATATACGACTATTAGACAAAAGATCTAAATTAACTTTGAAAACAGAAGCGACTTATATACAACGCAGTACTCAAACCTATGTGGACTTACGAACTTGAACTCTGGGGTTCTGCCAAGGCTTCCAATCTCCAACTAATATGCATCGTACATAGGCCCAAAAAAAAAAAAAAAAAAAATTGTTCAATTTTTCGAAAATGGAACAGAAGGGAATACGCCAAAATATAAACAATCAATTCAATAGATTAACCAGGTCCAAACGTCAATTGAATGTAGGTTCACCTGCGAGGTAGGTTTGCGCAATTACTCAGCACATGTCTTTTACATTGATGTTCCGAAGGGACAAATGGAAGTATGATGATAGGGTCGCAAAATAGTGTCCGAGGTAAGTTCGGATTCTGATGATACTATCCTGAAAAAGTAAAGAAAATTTGTTTTCTGTATGACAACTCGTCAGGTGTCCCCCTCCTTTCCATTAGATCAATTTGACTGAAAATCAATAGGTGTCATCGTTAGAGTTCTGGATTCACATATAAAATTTGTGATTTAAGACACACACAGAAATAATTTTTGTTTCCATATTTGGAATCTGGATATCGGAAAACATGAAATTCCGCATTGAATTTTTGACCTATGCTATACTTGGAAGTAACATTATTTTGAAATTATTATAAAAAGTACCTGGTTTTCATTGGACGGTATGGGAGCCCCGAAGAGGTCCACTATGGGCTGTGTTGGAGAACTGACTAGGAAGGGGTTTGTGGCAGTAGCTCCAGTCCCGCTGTTCGTCGGCGACTGCACCTTCGACTGCAAAGAATAGCAGCAATACTATTTATATCCGTTAGATCACAACATGGTAACTGCATGTTTTATAAAATGTACATCAAAATAGCTTATAAATTATATACATCAACCGGTATCATAGAATACGAACACATATGAGATGAATAATATATTCTTATATTTTATTTTACTTCTTGTTTGCGCCAGCAAATATTTTTCTTTAATTCCAGTTGTTAGTATATTATTTTGTTGTGTTATCTTTTGTTTGTGTATATTTTATAAACTCTAGTCAGTATTTTCATTTTTATAGAAACATGCCCCACCAGAGATTACAACCTGAAGAGGCCAATATTGCAGCTACTATCGTCCGGCTAAGGTCTATGTATCTCTCTACACCGCCACTACCACAATTGTGGCGTCCTATCTCAACATCGAAATTCCCCAGTCTCATTTGCTGAGTGTTCGGACGCAACTGTTTACTCACGAGGGCCCCCCACCGTTGTCTTCCTTATCTACAAGTGTTTTTGTAGGTACATATTTACATTATTGGCCAATAATGGTTTAAATATTTATACAAAGAATGTGAACTATATATTTTAATTAATAATTAAATCAAAACCATTTTTATTTTGTTTTTCATGAACAATCTTTGAGCTGAAAATTTATTTATGTTTCTAACATACAGAATATATATTTATTTTCCATTTCATTCGTTTATTTATTTTTATTTGAATATTGGGACCGGAATTTTAAACTCCTCCCAAGGTCAACACTTCTATTATTTATTTATTTATTTATTTGAGGTTTTTCACCAATATTCTATAACTTCAATCGTAATTACTTTTGTTTAATAATTTTATTATTAACATTTTCAGTAATTTACTTTATTGTTATTTTCTTTATTTATATGTATACATAAATAATATATATTTTTTGTTTATTTCGCTTTTTTCTATATTTCGGGTCTGTGACCTGAGGAAGGGGCCCTCGGACGCATCGAGGTATCCTTCTGGAAGAAGAATTATCTTTTAGAAAATAAATATAATCATGTATACATAAATATGTATAATTAAAAATATAAATAGTAACTGTTTAATTTACTAATATTAGGAATTTTATATTCATTTATCTTCTTAATTTCTTTATTTAAATATATATATTATTATTATTATTCATCTCACATGTGTTTGTATTCTAAGATTTAATATCGATTGATGTATATAATTTATAAGCTATTTTGATGTGCAAAATTTATGACGTATTCAATTACCATGTTATTGTTTAGCGGAAATAAATATTATTATTATTATTATATATGTTAGAAAATTTTAAAAAAAATATGTAGAAATTTAATTATGAGGGGTGTCCAAACACTGCCGTAACGTACGTATACCTTGTAGTGGTTGATTGCAGCCTCTTCTTCGGCGAGGGCTTGCTGTCTCAGTACCTCGTCAGTCCCTGGCTCTACATTGTGTGCAGCAGCCGCGGTCCCAAACGCACTGCTCGTCGAGCACAACGCCGACACACCGCTCTTCACGTCTGTCCTCTGACTACAACACAACATTCCATTAAATCAATATATACATGTAGAACAACCTCTGTTATTCGCTGTTGCACTTGTACCATTCGTACCTGGGCAACGTACGGCTATGGAAGTAAAAGTAAGTATTTTTTTACCTCGCTGACTGAGTTGGAGTACTCGTTGTTGAGCCTTTCTTACCCTCCAGGGCTGCTAAATGTTGTTCTAGAGCATCCAGTAAGCTGCTTGGAGCCTGAAAAATTGATTATTTAAAAATAATAATTAATGCATTGATAACGTAATATACAACTGAAAATAATTAATTGTTACAGATTACTTTTTTACTCTATAACAGTGACTAGAGCTCCCACAGTAGAGCACCAGGACCTGAGGGCCAAAGAGTCTCTGCACTGTATCTCAGGAGGCAGTCCTCACATTTTAACAATACAATTCAGAGCTGCTACAATAGAGCCACCAGGACCTGAGGGCCAAAGAGCCTCCGCTGTCTCTCAGGAGGGAGTCCTCACATATTAAGAATACAATTCAGAGCTCCCACAGTAGAGCCACCCGAACCTGAGGGCCAAAGAGTCTCCGCACTGTATCTCAGGAGGCAGTCCTCACATTTTAACAATAAAATTCAGAGCTGCTACAATAGAACCACCAGGATCTGAGGGTCAAAGAGTCTCCGCTCTGTATCTCAGGAGGCAGTCCTCACATATTAACAATAAAATTCAGAGCTCCCACAATAGAACCACCAGGACCTTAGGGCTAAAGAGACTCCACACTATATCTCAGGAGGGCGTCCTCACATATTAACAATAACCAAAAACTGAAGTTATACTTACTTTGGTTAAATCTGGAATTTCTCCTTTGTCAATTCCAACATTTTCAGCTACTTTTAAAAATTCTCCCACCCTGTCCATCCGAATGAGAAACTTTTTGTACAAATCTAGTGCTTGTCGACATTGTTTTTTATTCATTTCGAAAAATTTTTCTGAAACAAAAAAACCATATATTAGATACATATGCAACTCCTGTTTAGAAGTCCTGCCCCCAATTCAAGGAAAATAATAAGTATATAGTTTTTATAATAGGTTCCATGAGTGTATTGGCTTAGAACTGTGTACATTGGAACAAAATAGATATCCTGAAATTATTTGATAGTGAATAATAAATTTGGAAGGAAATAAACTACATTTTTATTGAAATTATCAACACTGAGGGTCTGTAATCAGCGGGAGATCTACGAGATAGAGAGAATAAGAGAAAAAAAAGGAAGATATGTGTTTAACCAGATACAACAAAAGGAAAGTGCCTAACAAAATAACTATTTTTTATGTTATTATTATTTTCTTACAATGTACAATGAAATATTCATTAATGTCTTATAATGTTTGTAATGTATTGTTTGATTGTGATAATATTTAAATTAAAGTTAAATAACTGTTTGATAATAATAAAAATATTGTATTTTGCTGTTTTCTTAAATAAAATTTCTTAAAAAATTAAACTTTATTCTAAGAATGATTTAAGAGAAAAATAAATAAATGTATTCTTTAAACACAACTACATTTTCAATTATTTGAAAATAACTTTAGATCGTTCCTTTTTAGCATCATCCCATAAATAATGGAAGTTATATATTATGGGTTAAAAATTAATAAAAAAAACTTACTGTGTTAATTATATATTATTATAATAAAATCAATGATGTATTTTTCACAATTTTCTAAATGTTTCCATCTTACTTCTAAATTTTCAATTCCCTTAACAAAAAAAAATCTTTGGATATTGACCCGAGAAATAAAACTACTGCCCTTTCAACGTCTTCCGAAGACATCATTTCCCAACCCAATTGTTGTATTTCTTGTAACGTGCCTATTTCATCCAACGTTACCTTCAAACGGTCAAGTGGTTCGTAGTAGACCTCTTTCGTAATTGTCTGCTTACGTTTTAAGAATGTATAATGGATAATTCCTTCGATATCCCATCAGACAATACCTTACACGAATAAAGGTCTCTCCTAGCCTGCGGCATTGGCGTTTCGCGCGGGAAGGCCGAGATCTAATGTGCCCTTCAATCGTACTTTCCCACCCTTTCGGTATCTGGAAGTCGTCTTTATTGAACTCCCACATCTTGAAATGCAGAAGATGCTTACGTGTCACTTCCATTTCTTCACCAACCCCGAACAGTAACTACTCAATAAAAAACATTTCTTTATAATATATCTTGTTTCGGATCCATTCTACAGAAGGAATGAAGTAATGGAGGAAACCACGCTACACATCCTGGGAGAATGTGAAGGTTATTCACATCTCTAATGGAGAATCTCCGATGAGGCGTTCTTCAACACAGATGGGTTGAAGAAACAGAGCTTCGAAAGGAGCCTACGCTTCATTGAAGAGGTATGAGAGAGTAGATAGTTATAAACTAGCGAGGGTCTGTTATATGGACATTCAGGCTTAGGATAACATGGGTGTGGATAACATACCTACGAGTGGTCTTTAATGAGTACCTGACATCGGCTCGAGATCATCGCTTAACGTCCCAGAAGCTTCTCAGATAAAAAACATTAGTTTGGAACCCTCGATCTTAAGCACAGTAGGCAAACATGGTACTCCTACCTCTGAGCTACCTGCGTACACTTTAGTCTCTCTACAAATCTAGATAGTCTATTTAGTTTCTTTTTTTTCCACCCGATGTGTTACAGAGCTACGAAAGGATCCTGCGCTTTACTAATGAGGTAGGTGTGTAGGTATTTAAAATACTAGCGAGAGGCTGTTATATGGGTCTTCAATCTTTGGATAACACGGGTAAGAAACCCAACCCTGCAATCAATCAATCCATTTCATAAATTAAACTAGAGAGAATATTTGTTCTGTCAACCGCTTTAGTAGGATGAAAAAGTGATTTATACTTTTCAAACACTTCCTAATCATAATCTAGAGGCATTGACCTTTCATATTAATATTTAATTTCAGATAATAAAATAGTAGAAGAATACTGGAAAGGTTTTCTCACCTAGAAGGTTAATAATGCTATCGTTGTAGCCTGCAAAGAGGCGGATGAGATCCCTAAATAGGAGCATGAAAGCCATGTTGATCACACCATTGCTCAGATCCGCTGCGGTGCAATCAAACTCCAACAGTTCGTCCAACTGGGACTGCAACACCGGCAATGTCTTCAGTAGCTTCTCTGCGTTCATTGTTCGCAGAACTCCGTCCTCCTTCCTGATAACACAATACACTTTAAATATAAATAAAATATAAGAAAGAATAATGTTTTTCCTAAATTTATAGCTATTATTTTGTCATAGTTCCATAAGTTTACATAAGAGTAAAACGGAACCCTTATACACTCACCCAGATGTCTCTAAAAATATAGCTCCCGAAAAATATATTATATATTAATAAAAAATTGTTTTTATATAATTAATTTAAAATGTATACTAAAATTAGTTTTTTGAAGTAAATGATATTATTTTAGAATGGTCAGAGTTATTCAATGTGTAAATGCAACCAAAATAGGATGACCTTCTTGATAATGAACTCGCTGGCCCCCTTGAGTGAGATAACTAATTAATAATTATATTAAATAATAATATTATATAATACATTAAATTTCGGAAATATTATTAAACTTTGACTTAACACAAAAACTCTTATAATTGCCAATGTAATGAATGTATCGAACAAACTTTAGTACGAGGATTCAGAAGTCAACTATTGAGAACTGATTCACCGACCAATTTTTACTTCCTCAGCCAACACACAAAAAAGTTTTCAACACAAAAACTGTATTAAAACAGTCGATTGGTTTTGGAGTAAAAGCAAAAACTTAATTGATTAATTCGTGTTGGCAAAATACATACATGCTTAACAATTTGTGTAATTAAGTAAGCACTCGTAAGACTTACCCCCTCTTTACTTTACAGAAGTCAAAAGCGACAGTTCTATAGGACATGGCCTTCTCATTGAGGTACTTGGCGTACCTCCTGATAAATGGCGACATATCGTACCCTGAAAAACAAAAAAAAACATAAATAAAGTTAATACACCATAACTTTCATATCTGAAACATAAGAAGAGAATCCTGAAACTATTCAAACATCATATAATAAAAATATTCTACGTATAGCTGCTGGCTACACAAAGACGTACAGGTAGTACGCATCAAGTACTTAAGATGTGAAACGATTGTACGATTGCTTGCAAAGTATATCTTTCGTTCTGTTCAGATGAGAGAAAATTATACATTCTAAGAAAACAATTATTCGAATCAATGGATATATTAACAGATATAACATTCCGGAAATCATGTTAATTTTTTTTTAAATAGCTCTGAGGATTCGGAAATTATAAATAAAGAAGGCAGTGACTATAAATTTCGACAGTTGAAACTACTAGAGAATTAATAGCTCGAATCTTATATGCTATAGTATACAAGAAAAAAAAATCAGAATTAAAGTAAGGAAATTTAACTGAAACATGCTTATAAGTGCATCCCTGATAAAAAAAAGTAATTGGTGGTAGTTCACAGAATCCGCAGGTTCGAAATGAAACTTCTTTGGCTCGCTAGCATTATAACTTAAATTGACTAGCTTATTTATTTCTATCATAATTGAAAGGGATGCATGTATTGTTAAAAGTTATAAGTGAATTAAATGAATTTAATTTAATAAAACAATTTTATATTATCAAGTGGACTAACATGGACCTAATAAATAAACTTAGGTCCATCAAAGCAAATATAGATAAATGGAAAAGCTCCGAAAGGCAGAATAGGCAGGAGGAGGTATGTCTGATTCGGCTCCGTGTAGGCCACACTCGTCTAACCCATGGCCACCTCATCAACAGGGCGACGGCTGTGGCAGGTGTAGGGCCTGGCCTCTCACAGTAAGCCACATCCTGGAGGAGTGCCCTGGATATGAGGAAATACTAAAGACCATGGGTTTACAAGAAACCTACATGAGATGCTCGGAGACAACTCATCTATAGAAGCCGTCCTATCCTCAATGAAGACTAGTCTCCTCATCGAACTAATCTAATCACTTGTTCGGCGTCAAAAATCTAAGCCATTGAACGCTGACAAATAAAACCATTCTATTATATTATCAAATATGTTTTATGCATTTTATTTACATATTTAAATACATACAAAAATACATTTTAGGTAAAATGTAACCAAACCATTTCATCAAAGCATATTTCATACTAAATAATAATAATTATATCCTCCTGAAAAGAAATATTTACAAAATAATTTTAAAAACAAAGTGCAATAATTCTTATATCTCAACTAAATTATAATTAAAAAATATATAAAAAGGATTTAAAAAAAAAAAAAGCGTCAAAATTCTGGCAAAGACACAATAGCGGAAAAAGCAATGCAGACATTAAAATAAAATCTATAAGTAGCAAAAATATATGAAAATTATCAGAAAACGGAGGAGGGGGCAGTGTTACCTATAAACCAATTAGTTTAAATTTTTAACGTAACAAATTACAGAGCAATATTTGGATGAAAACAGCAGGATCCCCCCCCCCCCCCCCCCCCCCCCCCCCCCCCGACTTCTTCAAAGTAAATTGAGAAAATTAACTTCACATTAATGAAAACCATAATAAAATGAAATTAAAATGTTGAATGTTAAAAATGTATGTGATCCTTAAAATACATGCGACATACACATTCCATACATTAAAGAAAAAACGAGACTTCACCTGTACCATTTCAAGATTTTATATAGAGCTATCTCGAACTTATATACAACAAAATTTGTTTGTACTAGAACTGTCTACAAATATATTAAAGTAATTTTTTGTTTAAAGTATCTACATAAGTGATACGGACTACAGGCGCAGTTTGCCGAGGCAATGAACACATTATGGGCTGGTGTGGACAAATGACAAAGAAAAAAAAATTATTATGAGTTTTTTTTTTTAAATGTCGTATGAAAACTAATAAAATATAAAAAGATAGGAGAAGAACTAAAGACAAGACATTAGGTTTTAACCCGACCAAATGTAAACGCTGCACAAACTCAATAACTAAGATCAATGTTAATAATAAAACAATTATTTATTCCTCCTAAATATTACTTTATTACAATTATTTATTCCTCCTAAATATTACTTCATTACAATTATTTATTCCTCCTAAATATTACTTCATTACAATTATTTATTCTTCCTAAATATTACTTTATTACACTTTTTCCATTTCCTTTGTGAACTTTTAAATCTAGTTTATAACTACCTAAAGACCAAATATTTCAGTAACAATATAATCATTAATAAAAAAAAATAGTCAAAATCGAGACTATAGTTAAACATTTTAATGTACTTTCTATTGAACCTGGTAAATACATATATATACCATAAAATTATTAATAATGTTAATTAGACAGCATATGAGGTATATAATTAGATTAAATTAATATTTTATAAGCAGTGATGTGTGATAGATGAAAAATCGTTCGTTATATGAAAAGCACACACATAAGATGGCTATACTCATACGGTATGTTAATATAAAATGAAATAATTCAAAACTTTAAAGCTAGTATTTATGGATATTCAATAAACTTTCGCTTTAACCAACGTTTAAACATACTATTCCAATTAGAAATTACTTCAAAATTGTAACTATTCTCTCAAATAAGATTAAAATTTAAAATTTGTCATCACTACTTAATGAATTTTTTTCGCAAATTAGAACTGAGGAAGGAAAAAGACAAAGGCTATGGGTAAAAACTCTTTTTCAACTGATTTTTCAAAATTAATTTTAACAATTTTTTTTTTAATTTTATTTTTCTAGAATATTGACTACAGTATAAAATTTAGTGGCGCAAATTGAGCATCCGAAATTTGTAATTATGTGACTGTGAAATAAAGTAACTGAGAGTGCAAAACATATACTGTTGTTTTAGACTAGCTACAGCATCTTTTATTTTTCACCGCTGCCAGAGTAGGCCTATTGTGTGCCCTGAGTATGTTGGTCCCTACAGGAGCCCTGTATCTTTAATAAAGTCCAGGATTCTTCTGCAGGTTCCTTCCATTACCTGCTTCGGTTCCGTTATGGCAGACACGAAGCAGTAAAATCTTCTGCTTTCTAGTGCCCAGCACAGGCTTAGAATATGAACCGGAGTCTCATTTTCCTCGCCACATTTCCTGCACAGAGGGCGTCTAGCGATGCCCATATTGTGTAGGTGTTTGTTCATATGATCAGCCCTGTCATAGCTCTTAGATCCATTCTGCTCATATTCAGGAGCTCTCGGCTCCTTTTCTCTGAGGGTTCCGCTACAGAGTTTTGAACGTCTTTGCTTCGGGTCCCCTCTCTAGAACTGGATGTGATTCCTGGTCAGCCAACCATTTATTGCCGTTCCCAGCCCTTCGACCCCTTCCAAAATGTTAATAAAACCTTCACGAACCAAAGTTAATACCCTGTGCAATGTTAAACGCTGAAGATTGAAGATGCCTATTCGGAACATAGGTACAGAGAAACAGAATTTGAACTTTATATTTACAGATAAGAAAGTCATAT
The DNA here is from genome assembly GCA_963662175.1 of Aradus depressus. Lineage (NCBI taxonomy): Eukaryota > Metazoa > Arthropoda > Insecta > Hemiptera > Aradidae > Aradus > Aradus depressus. The sequence goes on along the minus strand of OY759219.1, from coordinate 19,217,308 downwards.
TTTTTCATTCTAAAACATGCAATGGGTGTTCTTCCCTATACACCCACAAAGACCGCCTGCATTATTACTACGACAATGCAGTATAACAATGAATTCTATAAACGAAGACATCTATAGTGTTTTACGTACAGAATAGTGAATTATATACGAACTATAGAGTATCATTACAACAGTATATTACAACAATGGCTCATATGTATTAAGGTGGGTGTTCTTCCTTATCGCCCCCAAATTTGACTGTCAATGTTATAATTATGATAGTTTGTTACAATATCTTCTATACATAAAGACTTCGATAGTGTCTTAAGTACACAATGATATATTATATATACACTATAGTGTATTATTAGGTTAGGGTATTACAACAATGGGTTATGTTTATTAAGACTTCTAAAGTGTCGTATATAGTATACAGTAAAAGAGAGTTGGCGGGAAATGTGGAAATTCCCCGGAAAATGTGTACTTTTCCCCCAAAAAAAACTTGGAGAATGTTGATAAAGAAGACTTCACATTGGAAGTAAATGTATTTCATTTGTAAAACATCGTTGTACACACTTTCCCTAAATGACGGGGAATTTGCACATTGACCGGTGAATGTGCACATTAACCACTCTACTCTCATTTACCATAACTTATTCACTGTAGGGTCTTATATACACAGGCGTATAAGGAAATATTTACTTTAAGCAAACACTCCCATATACATTCCACATTCATTTCATTATTAAAACACAATGTTTTTCTTTAAATTTAGTATTTACTGTCAAAAATAATGTATAATAACTCATTTTTTCTAAATGCGTTGTGACCGGGAAGTCAAAGTTGGGGAAAAATAAGAAACGACACCCCATGCAATTATGATCCAAAGTAGAACTAACCCCATAAAATTTCAAACATTTACTCAATTCTTATATGAAAAAAAAACAAAAAAAAAATCACTTCATTAATATGTCCAATAACGTTTTTATTGTTATAACAAGGTTTTAACTTTTACTTACAAAAAAATATTCATGACAAATCAAAAATAAAAGAAAAAGAGATTATTTGCCTACAAAATAGAAGACAGTCAAACCACCAAGACAGACATGACAAACACCGCACCATTAAGCAGGTAGCCAGGCGAGCCTTCTCAAAACAGACAGACAGACACACTGCTTCCGGTGTCTGTCACATAGTTTTATTTTGATATTCACTTACCAACTCTAGCTCCTGTCAGTCCCAGCAAAATGATTGAAAACCAAAAAAACAATACAATTATAATAAATATGTAAGTAATAAATACAAATAAATATTATGTAGGTAATAAAAAACATATTGTACTGAAAATACTATACGTAGATAAAATTTCAAATTATATATTATATACAAGGCAATATATATATATATATATATATATATATATATATATATATAAATGTATTTACTCTAAGATAATTTTATAAATTTTATATCCACTTCTTATTCTTCATAGAGGTTGATATTTAACGAATGTTAAAACTTTATTAATTTATTGAACGTCTAAAATCAAGATAAAATAATAGTTCATAAAACAATTTTTTTTTTTTAGTGGAAATTTCAGGAAAATATTAATTTATTTTTATATATATTTTTAATTGAATGCCCATTTTTATGGATATTTTGTTCTCTAGGTTGTTTAAAGGGCGGGGGGTGTAACTCATTTTTATCTTAGCATCACAGGGGCTTCGTTGCTCCTTTTTTTAATCCATGGCTATGGGAGAGAAATTTTATCAATGAAATGAAACTTCTCCCCGGACGAGATTCGAACACGCGGTTTGTGGTGGGTCCACGCAACCAAAGCACTTCTTGTCCAACATGTCCCCCAAAATCCAAAACATAATATATATATATGTACTATTTTTTTTCGGAATAAAGTTGAAAATCTGGTTCCATTCCGTTATAAACCCAGCGCAGCACTGTTTGAATATTTCCAATGATTTTCAACTATATTAAATGTGTATTTTTAAACATTTTTAGCGTGTGAAGTGTTTAAAAGTTTCGTAAAGAGAAAAGTAGAAAAAGATAAATGTTTTAAAGGGTCTTAAAGGAAGACAAGGAAAAATTCTCTTATAGAGAAACAGAGATATTGTCTACAAGAAATAGTGTTCCAAAGCGTCTGAAAGAGAGAAAGAGAAGGGGTATCTTAAGAAGAGAAAGAGAGAGCGTCTTAAGAGAAATAGAGCAAGAGGAAGAGACTGGAAAATGTCAAACAGTGCTGGGTTTATAACGGAATCGAACCGGAAACCCTTGTATACATTGAGACCTGTATTTTAGTGAAACCTCACGAGGTGTCTTTCCGCCTTATATATAGGTGTGACGTGACACTCAATACAATATTTACCTCATATACATATATAATATTTTATATATTTAAATAGTTCATAATTTATTATATTTAATAAATAAAAGCAAAACTAGAAAAACTGCTCCATTAAAATAAAAAATTCTTTCATTCAATTATGTAAACTGTACAAACTGTAAGTTGCACAGTTTTCAGACATAAACTGTAAAAGTTGATGTCAGTCAATTGTGACTGTTTAAGTCTGTAAGCTGTAAGAGTTGAAGTTAATTTAACAGCTCCAATTTAAGTGTTACGAATATACATTAAAAATTAATTCCTTATATTTTAAAATATAATATTCGAACATTTTGTGATCATGGAGGATCATATATAAAATAACCAAATAAGGGTCAGTTTAAGCCCTTTAACAGATTTTATTTACTTTCCCAGCTATGAACAGTAACTAATTTGAACACGGAAAACTATAATAACTGCCGATGTAGTGAATGTATCAACATGAAATTTCATATATAAATTTAAAACCCCATAAGGACGACACATAATAATTTTCTGCGGAATCCTCCCAAGAGAGGGAAGTTCAAGTGAAAATCTGAACACACTAATTCCTACCCTAATAAATTATATTTTTTCTCACAAAAAAAAAAAAAAAAAAAAAACAATTTCACAGCTTCCTTCAAAGGCACGCACATAGTCTTGCTTTGCCAAACTCTGTTAATAAGTAAAAATGTACTCACACACGTTTCGAAACTATATACAAAAGGAGAGGTTAGACAGAATCCCAAAGCTCTTTATCATTTTATATACCCTTGTAAATACAAAGATTAAATATAAATACTAAATATAGAGGGGAATGATGTACTTCTTTGATGATGGGAGGCAATTAGAGAATATAAATATGATAACATCTATAGATAGACAAGAGGAAGTTGGATGTGCTTACCTTGAACACCGCTCTTGTCCAGGAAGTTACTCAGCTGAAATGTACTGTTACTGGAAGCCAGGTACTGAGTGAACCTCTACAACATCAACAACAACAACAAATTGTTAACAATGAAAACTGACATTATTGCAGAGATATTGTGAAATAATTCAAATGAACTTGAATGAAATAAAACTCGTTTATTTGTGGTATTGTCTTATTTCACAGAATAGATAAACATGGGAGTACTTTCGGTATTTCTACCATCCTCAGCCATAAGTATAAGAGATAAGACTGTCTTATCTCTTATACTTTTGGCTGAGGATGGTAGAAATACCGAAAGTACTCCCATGTATGTATATATATTCTGTGAAATTAGACAAATTGTTAACAGTATGAAATCTATTATGAAATAATAGTAAAAAAGTTATTTCTAAATCTTGTAGACTCATAAATATATTTTTTGAAGTGTAACTTCGTTACTTTGTTATAGCAGGACGTTTTGATGCAGCGTTTCCCTCCTCCAAAACGCAAACGAAAAATCGTAACATTCTTGACGCCCACTGACCACACTCCGTATACTTGTACCTTTCACTTGTGATGCTTTAATACAAGTGAATTTCTTATCAGTTTGTGTTTGAATTAATGCAGTTTTTTTCTAGTGTGCAACGCTTTAAATTTACTTATTATGCATCGTAAAATCGTACTTATTGTGTCTCGCAAACTTATCTAATACATTTCTGCTATCTGTGTCGATATAGTGGGAAGCTGAGAGAATAAATAAAAACAAAGGACTTGTTTAACTTTTCTATTGTCTAATTCAACAAAAATGCATATATAAAGTGTACGGTTTCGGCTAACGCCATCGTCAGCATAAAGTTCAACAGTGAATTGAATTTTTTTGTGCAACTAGACAATTTAAAAGTTAAATAAATGGTTTTTTTTTATTCATTAAACTTGTCTTGGTTTATAATAAACCTGACGACGGTATCTAGTTAATGCATACAATTTTTACGGAATAGACAATATTTCAAAAAATGTTTGTTGAATGGAAGTTTGTTCTATAGGTTAGGTTTTATGACTCATGCCCGGACTTTAAACTATGGTGTCATATCGCCTACTACCAGAGCGCTTTTTCGTCACTCAGGTGGACATGAGCCCGACTCTACTGTGGGAGTCCTAAATTTTGCCTACCCTAAATTTTTATTCACCAAGGGCAGGGGTCTTTATTCGAGTACCTGACATCGTACAGGCTCGGGACCATCGCTTAACGTCTCATCCGAAGGACGGCGTGCTTAAGTTTATTTAAACTCCCAGATAAAATAAATTAAGGGCCTCGGTCGGGTTTCGAACCCACGTTCTTGAGCTCAGAAGCCAAGCCCGCATACTACTGAGCTACCGGCGCCCTCGTTTGTTTTATATATTTATTATACAATATGTCCAATGTTTCTCAACTTAGGTTATATTTTTTGAACCAAAATTATGAGTTTTACTTTCCCAAAGAGAGTGATACGCACTAATCATGAAAAAATAAGAATTCCTTTTTTTCCCAGCAGACTTTTCTGCAGAATTTGTAAATTACGACCAAGGCTAAAAGCATCAGAGAGGAAACTGTCGAAGAGTAGGAACTCTCTGATAGAAAACACTAGGAAAGCTTTTTGGAGAGTAACAAATCACTAGGATATGCTCTCAGGTGAAGACAATCCTCACATGGGAGAGCATCAGCTAAGGTAAGTAGTGTTTGTAGTTTGTTACCTCATTTCCGTAACACATGAGATGATGAACTGTGATGAGAGCCTTGAAGACAACCACCCAGTTGGTGTTCTGAGTCCGTTCGATGAGGAGGTTGGCCAACTGCGGGATTGATACATTGGGCTCGTTCGTACAGTGGACCAGATCTGAAACATAAAACTATCATTAATATCGATATCAATTCGGGTGAATAATTTACATGAAAACAAACTGAAATATTATATTTAAACACAAAACCATAAACAATATTTTGGTAGTAAATAATGAACCTGTACCAATAAAAATATATTTATTTCTTCAAATGATAATAAATTATGACAGTTTACTAACTATTCACCATTTTCGCCCCATATTAACCCCTTCTCGAACACTCACTTTTTTAACAATTTAAAAATACATTAAACTTCCGAACACACGTGGAAAATGCAAGAAAACATAAGAACATAAGATGACCATATTTAAATAGGATCGGATTATTTAAATAGCGATTCCGAGCCTGGAAGATGTCAGATATTAGTTTAAGACCCACACTCTAACTAAACCTTGCTAAGCAAAATTTTGGACTGATACAAAAGAGTAAGGCTCATGTACACCAGAATCACGAAATAGAGGACACATAGTAGGCGTTGTGACTTCGTAGTTAAAGCCCGGGCATAAGTCACAAGCGAACGAAGAAATAATACATAGTTCTGAAATACAAATATTTTTATTCTGCCTATGCCAGTGTCATGAATATACAATGCCATATGGTTTTCAAAGTATTTTATCAATTAGTAATTTCTTCATAAATAAATATGTATATTCCAGCTAATAAATGAATAATTTTTTTAATTTTTTTATTTACACATTTAGTCGGCCTTATGCTCACCAGAGGGACGAAAGAGCGCACTGGTAGTAGGCTGTACGACCTTGCAGCCAATCACAATAACTAACAGATAATAAATACTCCAGTATAGATATGGTTTATATTATATTTTACACTCTAGATACAAGGAATAAGGCAAAATGGATCAATGAAGTAGCGAACCATTGATAATTTGAAAATGAGTAATGAGAAAGAGATAACGACTGTAGGTGACATAATTGAAAAGCAAGACAATACAGGGTTTACCAGGATCAAATCGCCTTAGAAATATCACATCTCAATGACGCAGCAAAAGGGAATCTATTTTATTGTCCTTATCCGGATAAATGAGCCTTATTCCATTGTCTAAGAGGTCTCGCAACTGAAGGAATATTTTGTCACGAAATTTGGTGTGTGGATTGAGAAGTAAGAATTGATTTTATGAGAATAAGGGTTCAAAGCAGAAACAGTTTATTACCAATAATTCGTTTGGGGAAGAAAGTTCGCGTAGGTTGCAAGTAATTTATGCTAATATATGAAGAGAGTGTTTGTTTATGTATTTGAGGTAATCACGAAAACAATTTAATCATCATTCATTCTAAGCTATACATCTTCACGTTTTATCAAAAGAGAGTTGAGCAGTTATAGTAAAAGTGAAGCAATTTGGGAGAAACGGACATCCAGGCGTCATTTATTGGAGCCATTCGCTGCCTAAACCGTTGAAGATGTACTAAATGATGTATGGAGGAAATGTTGCCAATAAAAAGTCTGTGACAGCGTATACCTATCTATAACAGATAGCCCTCAATAAGAATTTTTATTTTTATACATAAATATGTCGTTTTGCCTTTCCATGAGTTTGTAACAAGTTAGCAAATACTACTAAACCAATTTTGATGAAATTTCAAACGTAGGATCCTTGTGAGACCGATTAAATAGGCTCTGTGAACGTAGACCAGGAGGCATCTCCGAATTTTGAACCAGAGACAGGTTGGGAGGGAGGGGACCGAAACATAAAATAACTCTTAAACGGTTGTTCGGATATTCATTAAATTTCACAAATAGCATGTTTATAAGCCCGGTTAAAATGTAGACCAGGAGGCATCTACTTTCAAACCAGAGACGGGTTGGGGGACCGAAACATAAAATAACTCTTAAACGGTTGTTCGGATATTCATTAAATTTCACAAATAGCATGTTTATAAGCCCGGTTAAAATGTAGACCAGGAGGCATCTGCTTTCAAACCAGAGACGGGTTGGGGGGCCTAAACATAAAATAGCTCTTTAACGGTTGTTCGGATATTCATTAAATTTCACAAATAGCATGTTTATAAGCCCGGTTAAAATGTAGACCAGGAGGCATCTACTTTCAAACCAGAGACGGGTTGGGGGGCCTAAACATAAAATAGCTCTTTAACGGTTGTTCGGATATTCATTAAATTTCACAAATAGCATGTTTATAAGCCCGGTTAAAATGTAGACCAGGAGGCATCTACTTTCAAACCAGAGACGGGTTGGGGGGCCTAAACATAAAATAGCTCTTTAACGGTTGTTCGGATATTCATTAAATTTCACAAATAGCATGTTTATAAGCCCGGTTAAAATGTAGACCAGGAGGCATCTACTTTCAAACCAGAGACGGGTTGGGGGGCCTAAACATAAAATAGCTCTTTAACGGTTGTTCGGATATTCATTAAATTTCACAAATAGCATGTTTATAAGCCCGGTTAAAATGTAGACCAGGAGGCATCTGCTTTCAAACCAGAGACGGGTTGGGGGGCCTAAACATAAAATAGCTCTTTAACGGTTGTTCGGATATTCATTAAATTTCACAAATAGCATGTTTATAAGCCCGGTTAAAATGTAGACCAGGAGGCATCTACTTTCAAACCAGAGACGGGTTGGGGGGCCTAAACATAAAATAGCTCTTTAACGGTTGTTCGGATATTCATTAAATTTCACAAATAGCATGTTTATAAGCCCGGTTAAAATGTAGACCAGGAGGCATCTGCTTTCAAACCAGAGACGGGTTGGGGGGCCTAAACATAAAATAGCTCTTCAACGGTTGTTCGGATATTCATTAAATTTCACAAATAGCATGTTTATAAGCCCGGTTATAATGTAGACCAGGAGGCATCTACTTTCAAACCAGAGACGGGTTGGGGGGCCTAAACATAAAATAGCTCTTTAACGGTTGTTCGGATATTCATTAAATTTCACAAATAGCATGTTTATAAGCCCGGTTAAAATGTAGACCAGGAGGCATCTACTTTCAAACCAGAGACGGGTTGGGGGGCCTAAACATAAAATAGCTCTTTAACGGTTGTTCGGATATTCATTAAATTTCACAAATAGCATGTTTATAAGCCCGGTTAAAATGTAGACCAGGAGGCATCTACTTTCAAACCAGAGACGGGTTGAGGGGCCTAAACATAAAATAGCTCTTTAACGGTTGTTCGGATATTCATTAAATTTCACAAATAGCATGTTTATAAGCCCGGTTAAAATGTAGACCAGGAGGCATCTACTTTCAAACCAGAGACGGGTTGGGGGGCCTAAACATAAAATAGCTCTTTAACGGTTGTTCGGATATTCATTAAATTTCACAAATAGCATGTTTATAAGCCCGGTTAAAATGTAGACCAGGAGGCATCTACTTTCAAACCAGAGACGGGTTGGGGGGCCTAAACATAAAATAGCTCTTTAACGGTTGTTCGGATATTCATTAAATTTCACAAATAGCATGTTTATAAGCCCGGTTAAAATGTAGACCAGGAGGCATCTACTTTCAAACCAGAGACGGGTTGAGGGGCCTAAACATAAAATAGCTCTTTAACGGTTGTTCGGATATTCATTAAATTTCACAAATAGCATGTTTATAAGCCCGGTTAAAATGTAGACCAGGAGGCATCTGCTTTCAGACCAGAGACGGGTTGGGGGGCCTAAACATAAAATAGCTCTTTAACGGTTGTTCGGATATTCATTAAATTTCACAAATAGCATGTTTATAAGCCCGGTTAAAATGTAGACCAGGAGGCATCTACTTTCAAACCAGAGACGGGTTGGGGGGCCTAAACATAAAATAGCTCTTTAACGGTTGTTCGGATATTCATTAAATTTCACAAATAGCATGTTTATAAGCCCGGTTAAAATGTAGACCAGGAGGCATCTACTTTCAAACCAGAGACGGGTTGGGGGGCCTAAACATAAAATAGCTCTTTAACGGTTGTTCGGATATTCATTAAATTTCACAAATAGCATGTTTATAAGCCCGGTTAAAATGTAGACCAGGAGGCATCTACTTTCAAACCAGAGACGGGTTGGGGGGCCTAAACATAAAATAGCTCTTTAACGGTTGTTCGGATATTCATTAAATTTCACAAATAGCATGTTTATAAGCCCGGTTAAAATGTAGACCAGGAGGCATCTGCTTTCAGACCAGAGACGGGTTGGGGGGCCTAAACATAAAATAGCTCTTTAACGGTTGTTCGGATATTCATTAAATTTCACAAATAGCATGTTTATAAGCCCGGTTAAAATGTAGACCAGGAGGCATCTACTTTCAAACCAGAGACGGGTTGGGGGGCCTAAACATAAAATAGCTCTTTAACGGTTGTTCGGATATTCATTAAATTTCACAAATAGCATGTTTATAAGCCCGGTTAAAATGTAGACCAGGAGGCATCTACTTTCAAACCAGAGACGGGTTGGGGGGCCTAAACATAAAATAGCTCTTTAACGGTTGTTCGGATATTCATTAAATTTCACAAATAGCATGTTTATAAGCCCGGTTAAAATGTAGACCAGGAGGCATCTGCTTTCAGACCAGAGACGGGTTGGGGGGCCTAAACATAAAATAGCTCTTTAACGGTTGTTCGGATATTCATTAAATTTCACAAATAGCATGTTTATAAGCCCGGTTAAAATGTAGACCAGGAGGCATCTACTTTCAAACCAGAGACGGGTTGAGGGGCCTAAACATAAAATAGCTCTTTAACGGTTGTTCGGATATTCATTAAATTTCACAAATAGCATGTTTATAAGCCCGGTTAAAATGTAGACCAGGAGGCATATACTTTCAAACCAGAGACGGGTTGGGGGGCCTAAACATAAAATAGCTCTTTAACGGTTGTTCGGATATTCATTAAATTTCACAAATAGCATGTTTATAAGCCAGGTTAAAATGTAGACCAGGAGGCATCTACTTTCAAACCAGAGACGGGTTGGGGGGCCTAAACATAAAATAGCTCTTTAACGGTTGTTCGGATATTCATTAAATTTCACAAATAGCATGTTTATAAGCCCGGTTAAAATGTAGACCAGGAGGCATCTACTTTCAAACCAGAGACGGGTTGGGGGCCTAAACATAAAATAGCTCTTTAACGGTTGTTCGGATATTCATTAAATTTCACAAATAGCATGTTTATAAGCCCGGTTAAAATGTAGACCAGGAGGCATCTACTTTCAAACCAGAGACGGGTTGGGGGGCCTAAACATAAAATAGCTCTTTAACGGTTGTTCGGATATTCATTAAATTTCACAAATAGCATGTTTATAAGCCCGGTTAAAATGTAGACCAGGAGGCATCTGCTTTCAGACCAGAGACGGGTTGGGGGGCCTAAACATAAAATAGCTCTTTAACGGTTGTTCGGATATTCATTAAATTTCACAAATAGCATGTTTATACGCCCGGTTAAAATGTAGACCAGGAGGCATCTGCTTTCAAACCAGAGACGGGTTGGGGGGCCTAAACATAAAATAGCTCTTTAACGGTTGTTCGGATATTCATTAAATTTCACAAATAGCATGTTTATAAGCCCGGTTAAAATGTAGACCAGGAGGCATCTACTTTCAAACCAGAGACGGGTTGGGGGGCCTAAACATAAAATAGCTCTTTAACGGTTGTTCGGATATTCATTAAATTTCACAAATAGCATGTTTATAAGCCCGGTTAAAATGTAGACCAGGAGGCATCTACTTTCAAACCAGAGACGGGTTGGGGGGCCTAAACATAAAATAGCTCTTTAACGGTTGTTCGGATATTCATTAAATTTCACAAATAGCATGTTTATAAGCCCGGTTAAAATGTAGACCAGGAGGCATCTACTTTCAAACCAGAGACGGGTTGGGGGGCCTAAACATAAAATAGCTCTTTAACGGTTGTTCGGATATTCATTAAATTTCACAAATAGCATGTTTATAAGCCCGGTTAAAATGTAGACCAGGAGGCACCTGCTTTCAAACCAGAGACGGGTTGGGGGGCCTAAACATAAAATAGCTCTTTAACGGTTGTTCGGATATTCATTAAATTTCACAAATAGCATGTTTATAAGCCCGGTTAAAATGTAGACCAGGAGGCATCTACTTTCAAACCAGAGACGGGTTGGGGGGCCTAAACATAAAATAGCTCTTTAACGGTTGTTCGGATATTCATTAAATTTCACAAATAGCATGTTTATAAGCCCGGTTAAAATGTAGACCAGGAGGCATCTACTTTCAAACCAGAGACGGGTTGAGGGGCCTAAACATAAAATAGCTCTTTAACGGTTGTTCGGATATTCATTAAATTTCACAAATAGCATGTTTATAAGCCCGGTTAAAATGTAGACCAGGAGGCATCTACTTTCAAACCAGAGACGGGTTGGGGGGCCTAAACATAAAATAGCTCTTTAACGGTTGTTCGGATATTCATTAAATTTCACAAATAGCATGTTTATAAGCCCGGTTAAAATGTAGACCAGGAGGCATCTACTTTCAAACCAGAGACGGGTTGAGGGGCCTAAACATAAAATAGCTCTTTAACGGTTGTTCGGATATTCATTAAATTTCACAAATAGCATGTTTATAAGCCCGGTTAAAATGTAGACCAGGAGGCATCTGCTTTCAGACCAGAGACGGGTTGGGGGGCCTAAACATAAAATAGCTCTTTAACGGTTGTTCGGATATTCATTAAATTTCACAAATAGCATGTTTATAAGCCCGGTTAAAATGTAGACCAGGAGGCATCTACTTTCAAACCAGAGACGGGTTGGGGGGCCTAAACATAAAATAGCTCTTTAACGGTTGTTCGGATATTCATTAAATTTCACAAATAGCATGTTTATAAGCCCGGTTAAAATGTAGACCAGGAGGCATCTACTTTCAAACCAGAGACGGGTTGGGGGGCCTAAACATAAAATAGCTCTTTAACGGTTGTTCGGATATTCATTAAATTTCACAAATAGCATGTTTATAAGCCCGGTTAAAATGTAGACCAGGAGGCATCTACTTTCAAACCAGAGACGGGTTGAGGGGCCTAAACATAAAATAGCTCTTTAACGGTTGTTCGGATATTCATTAAATTTCACAAATAGCATGTTTATAAGCCCGGTTAAAATGTAGACCAGGAGGCATCTACTTTCAAACCAGAGACGGGTTGGGGGGCCTAAACATAAAATAGCTCTTTAACGGTTGTTCGGATATTCATTAAATTTCACAAATAGCATGTTTATAAGCCCGGTTAAAATGTAGACCAGGAGGCATCTGCTTTCAGACCAGAGACGGGTTGGGGGGCCTAAACATAAAATAGCTCTTTATCGGTTGTTCGGATATTCATTAAATTTCACAAATAGCATGTTTATAAACCCGGTTAAAATGTAGACCAGGAGGCATCTACTTTCAAACCAGAGACGGGTTGGGGGGCCTAAACATAAAATAGCTCTTTAACGGTTGTTCGGATATTCATTAAATTTCACAAATAGCATGTTTATAAGCCCGGTTAAAATGTAGACCAGGAGGCACCTGCAAATTTCGAACCAGAGACGGGTTGAGGGGCCTAAACATAAAATTGTTCTTTAACGGTTGTTCGGATATTCATTAAATTTCACAAATAGCATGTTTATAAGCCCGGTTAAAACGTAGACCAGGATTTTGAACCAGAGACAGGTTGGGAGGGAGGGGACCGAAACATAAAATAACTGTTGACCTTTCGAGGTTAATGTATAAAACCAAAAATGTATGAAATCAAATTTCCGACATAGAATATTAACCGTATGTGACGTAAATTGAGGAGAGGGGGAAAGACGCTGCTTATATGGGTTTCTAGATTGAATTGAACATCGTTATAAAGGCTTTACGTTGGCCGAGAAACATCAGAAATTTATATTTATCCTGAGGGGGGGGGGGGGGGGGGGGAGGAGGATTCAAAAACCACCACCCTCAAAATCACTGAAAATTTCAACTTATTTTTAAAATCACGTAACCTTAAGTTACTAACCGAACAGATAATGTTACTAAGCCTAGTAATCTAGTGAGTCAACGAAACCAATTATTTCGTTGCAGAAAATCCAAAATGACAGCAACTTGGAGTGACACAGCCATGCAGTACGCATTACTACATATAAATATGCCTGTATCTATTGGGGTCAAATAGTAGCCAGCCCCATATTGTTTCCACTTTCTTCCACGAGGGTATGTTCTAATACTATCCGGGTCATGGCCGGTGTCTCTAGCCATCCCTATTTTCCATACATCCAACTCCACTATTACCCTTATCAACAATTTCATATTTTCGTACAGCCCCCCCATTTTGAAACGCAATTTTCTTCCAGAAAATCATTAACTGCGAAACTTCAATATCAAATTTGTACACTTTTAGGTGTAATTAGGCGAATTGGTCAAAACAAATTTAAAAACAACAACAAAACAGTACAAATTAATCAATTAAGTTTTTGCTTTCCCTCCAGAAACAATCAACCATGTGGGCTAAAAAATCAATAGTTGGGTCCTATACCTCACACAAAATTTTTTGTCGATGCATTAAAAAAATTTCTGACCGAATACGTAACTTCCCGTATACTTCATATAATTGAGGAAATAAAATTATCTTATGTGACCATGGGTTTTTTTATACCCCCTCCAATTGTATGGATCACTCCTCCCCTCCCCTTCTCAAATTGATTTCTCTATCATTTCAAATTGACATTACTGAATATTGGAAAGTCATATGAAAGTTATAGCGTTCAGCGGAATACTGAGCATGACTTTTCTATTCTCGTAATTCCAGTTAAAAAATGAGGAAGAAATGAATTTGAGAGGGAGGAGGGGAACTGATACGTAAAAATGTAGTGGATAAAAGAAAGTCATGTTATAGTATATATTTTTTTAAATGTTATGGTCAAATGTACGACAATTGAGTATTCGTTTACGTCTAATATTCTTGTATTCCAAGCTTTGAGTTGAGTTTAAGATCGCAGGTTCGAAACATGACTGAGGCCCTTGAGATTTTTTATATGGGAGGTGAAATTATTGAACACGCCTCCCTTCGGATATACCCACAGTAGAGTCGACTCATGCCCGGCCTTTAACTACGAGGTCATATCGCCTACTACCAGAGCGCTCCTTCGTCACTCTAGTGGACATGAGCCCGACTCTGATTTACTCGATATACTGAAAACCGTACAAAAATGACGTTCTGAAATCCATTTTTTTACGACACAGAATTTAGCATGAGGATTCAGAAGCACCATGATAATGCACCTGCTCACACTTCATTGCTTGTTCGTGAATTTTTTGCCAAAAACAACACTGTAATGATACCCCAGCCTCCATATTCGCCAGACATGGCTCCGTGTGACTTTTTTCTGTTCCCAACAATAAAGAGAACCTTAAAGGGCCGTCGTTTCACAAGCATATTTAAAATTTAGATTAAAAGCGCATCGCTGATAGGGCTAAATGCTATCCCAAAGATCGAGTTCCAGAAGTGTTCCAGGGATTGGAAGAAGCGCTGGTATATGTGTATAATATCTAATGGGGACTATTTTGAAGGGGATAACATTGATGTAGACGAATAAATAAAATTCTTTTCAAAAACCGAAAATTCCCGTTATTTTTTGAACACAACTCGTAAGTCAACTATTGATTGTTAATCAAAACGGCCGATTGGTATTGGAGCGAGAGAAAAAACATTAAGGCGTAGTCAAGGTGCACGCCGTAGATTTTCCGTTAAAACGTCGGGATAAAATCATTTTTCATTTTCTTTTCTATGCTGCCATAGCTCTTGCATTTGCTCGGCACTAGACTTTTTAGGTTTTTTAAATTCCTTTTGATGCGAGCTTTCCTCTGATTTGCGTTTTCCATAATTCCGCGCATATTTACGATTTATATGAGACATCTTTAATTTTTTTGCAATTTTCAATTTAATGCCGATTTTTTTATTTTACATATATTTCGGCAAAAATTTTTATTGTTTCACTTTGAGTCCTAGTAGTGCGCCTCAAGCTCTTTACAATGACACCCAAATCAACGTCCTATCTAAACGCGTTATCACGCTACACTAATTTCTATTTTTACACAACGCTAATTCGCAACAATCATCCGCCGGCGCCCACATCACAGGCAAAACAAACACTGCACAACAAACACGTACAGACATGCTCTATCCGTTGTGACCTCAATCGTTGTTATCGCATTATTAGTCTCGTAGTTATTAGCGATTGAATTCTGACGGTATTTTGTAACACAAGAAAGTTTGACCGGCTATCTTCGAAACGAGCGAATAGACGTTTTCATGTCAAAAACTTAATTGATAGATTGGATCTGGGGAAGTACCTATATTGTCGGTGATTCACCGACGCCTTTTTTTTCTACAACGTAATATAACAGTTCACCTGTTACCCAATAGGTGATAAAACTAAAAAAAAAACTGGTCAATACCCACAATTTGAACAAGACCAACATGTTAAGGTGAAATGGGTTGCAAGCCGTATTACATGGATCACATTCTTCGAGAGTGGCCATGTTTACATCTAGTCTATGGACTAGGCGAATGGACTGTAAGTTTCACTTGTCTGGTCTGAAAGGTGGAGTGGAGTGATGGAAGTATTGACAGGTAACATTCCTCAGTCACCCACCCGTAACGAGGAGTCTTCAGGGTCCACACCCTCTGGACAGTTCTGGTTCAGTACTCCCGTCACCTGCCAGGAGGTTCCGGACCACCACCAGGATGGCATATCTATACAAAAATGATTCACCGCCCATGTACTTCCCCAGAACGAATGAAATTAAAATAAATTTTGGGAGCGAGATCCACTGAGAATACATACATAGAGTCAAAAAGAAAATAAACAATTAAATAAAGTATTAGAAATAAATACAAAAAATTGAGGAAATATACGAAAATAAATATATCTATATAAAGATCTAATATAATAAATTAAATTAATAAAAGTGGACAGAGCATATGAAGAGCACGGGCAAAGAACCAGGTTTGTCACCAGATGTTGAAATTGAGAAAACTGAAATTTAATGTTTGAAAGTCCGTATCTATCAATTCCCCGTACGTCATATTTTCAGCTTCCGTTTTCGTAGTGACAAACCGTCTTTTTGAAGCCCGTAACGATGTTGAATCGTGAAATATGTTTAATATATTATATTGTTACAGTATAATATAAATTTCAGCTCTCCCTCTGACTTACTTGGTAAAAATTATTCAAAAGTATAATACACTTAAAGAAAAAAAATAATTCATAGGCAGTTATTGGGGTTTTTGAGTTAAGCCCCCCTCTGATCCCCCTTTATTGAGCATTAATTAAATTAAGTTCACCGGTTACACTAGAAATGGGAAAGTTGATGTAAAAAGAGAAACGAGTTAAGCTAAAAACACATTTTTAACACGTGTCATGTTAACACGTGTCAACACGACACGTCAGGATAAGGCACATCAGATATGCCGGACACATATCTGTGTTGTAAAACGTGTGTTAATGCTGATGTTTTTAAACTGGTGAAGTAGTTTCGTTCGGTTAGTATGTCCGCTTATAATATAATGGAGCACCTACAAGGAGAGATGGATTGGTTGGATGAAGAAGAGGAAATGGTAGCTGTTACTGCGGCATTGCTTGTGCTACAACATGAATCCAGAGAATACTGGGTTCATCCAATAAACGAACATAGACACGAATTTGGTGAATATCATGTTCTGTGGCCCGAAATCAGCAATGACGATGACAGGTGTAAAATGTATATCAGGATGACCAAGAAGGAATTTGTCCACCAATCTTCTCCCAAGCCTCTTGTCGTTTTCTTTGGTCTCGGTAGTCCTTATTTTGTAAGTTGTACAAAAAATCATACTTTCCTACTTCTTCTATAAATTGTTTCTCCATATTTATAATAAATATGTAAACAAACTCGCGGCGGCGCTGCCTGAATCTTGTCCTGATGCTTTAACACTCTGACGAAAATCTGACCACTACAGATATTGAAAACACGCGTTATGAAAACATGAGTGTTAAAGCGTGTTGTCTGTCCCTGACGACACATCACAATAATATGTATAGATCTATTTAAAATAACGTAATAGATATTTCTATGACACGTGTTAAAGCGTGTTAACACGACGCGTGTTAAAAATGTGTTCTTAGCTTTAGTATTTACCATTATTTAATGTATTGTTTTTGTTAAGTAACTAGAAAGTAAATAAATACTATTGTATTATAAAGTACCGAATAATTGCTAAAGCTCTCATTTCACAGGTTATGATTCAAATGTCCCATTCTTCATGATTTCCGGTGAACTCATTGGAGTGTAATGACTACAGTAGTGGCCATATCTCACATTCGAGAGAAAAGTGACAAACCTGGTTCTTTCCCCGTGCTCTTCATATGCATTAAATGAAAATGAAAATGAAAAATAATCTTTATTCTGGGGCATGTGTTCCCTAAGAATAATTACATAAGAAGATAAACAAAAGAATATACATCTCAACCAATTGAGAATAAAGAAAAAAGAAAAGAGGCCGCTAAGAATTAAAGAAATATAAATGTTAATAGAAAAAAAAACAATGAAAATAAACTAGTGAAAAATAAAAGATAAAAGAAAAATGGAAAATATTTGAGAGAACAGAATAATAATAATAATGTAAACAATAATAACAAAAATGAGTGTCTAAATTACAAAGAAAATCAGAGGTCCAACTGGGAAGATGAAACTATAGAGTAACATGACTATATTTGAGAGAACAGAATAATAATAATAATATTTGAGAGAACAGAATAATAATAATAATGTAAACAATAATAACAAAAATGAGTGTCTAAATTACAAAGAAAATCCGAGGTCCAACTGGGAAGATGAAACTATAGAGTAACATGACTATATTTGAGAGAACAGAATAATAATAATAATATTTGAGAGAACAGAATAATAATAATAATATTTGAGAGAACAGAATAATAATAATAATGTAAACAATAATAACAAAAATGAGTGTCTAAATTACAAAGAAAATCAGAGGTCCAACTGGGAAGATGAAACTATAGAGTAACATGACTATATTTGAGAGAACAGAATAATAATAATAATATTTGAGAGAACAGAATAATAATAATAATGTAAACAATAATAACAAAAATGAGTGTCTAAATTACAAAGAAAATCAGAGGTCCAACTGGGAAGATGAAACATGACTATAAATATTCAACATAAAGAATTATTAAAAAAAAAAAAAAAAAAAAAGCACCTCTAAATTTACATAAACCCCGTAGACCGAGGAAATCAACAAGGGTCTGTCTTGGGTATCCCGGGTGGAAAATCTAGACCCTTCGTTATGATCACACGATATTATCACAACATAGTTCACTGATAAGAATATGAACATGTTTGAAATGTAAAAAGGGCCTACAAAGAAGATCAAACAAACAAAACTACCTTGACCATGACAAAAATAAATATAGTCGTGGAAATCTAAATGAAGACAAAGAAGGAAGGTGCTGCCAGCAACTTTTACCCTTCACCTAAAGATAGTAGCACTGTCGTGCCATTGGTCTTTTGTCGTCACTATCATCTACGTCCGTATCTATAGTACCTACGTATTAGACTATAACTATGGAACAAACAACCAGAAACGAAAGTAAAAAAAAACAATTTTATTGTATATTTTGACCTGAAACAGAAATAAAATCCATGTCACGTTTCTCTGTCATTCAGTTATTCCTTCTATTTTTTATTTTTCGTACTGCCCAAAGAGCTAGAAGACTGACTTTTCTGCATGGAAGTCGATGAAAAATGTTCTGATCAGTGAAAGACCAATCTGTCAATGAATTAAGATGAGTAAGATAGCTGGAGCTGTCTGACCCTCAGCAAGACACGAAGAATCATACAAAAAGAAAATGAAAAGTAATAATCCCTCAAATACACTAGTAATTCCTTTAGTAATAATAATATTTATTTATTTTCATTAAACCATAACGTCATACAATACTGTAATTAAATATCTTATAAATTATATACAACAGCCGATATTAAATCCCAGAATAATAATGAGATGAATAATAATAATATATATATTTTTTTCTTTAATAAATAACTGAAGATAAATTATTATAACATCCTCAATGCTAGTGGTATGCGTGCTTGCCTTCTGAGCTCAAGAACATGGGTTCGAAACCCGACCGAGGCCCTTATTAATTATTTTATCTGGAAGGTAAAATAAACTTAAGCACGCCGTCCTTCGGATGGGACGTTGAGCGATGGTCCAGAGCCTGTACGATGTCAGGTACTCGTTAAATACACCTGCCCTAGGTGAATAAAAATTTAGGGTAGGCAAAATTTAGGACTCTCACAGTAGAGTTGGGCTCATGTCCACCAGAGTGACGAAAGAGCGCTCTGGTAGTAGGCGATATGACCTCATAGTTAAAGCCCGGACTTGAGTCATAAAACCTAACCTATTTATATTTTTAATTATAAATATTTTATATTTATATTTATTATAGATACATCTTCTTTCAGGACGATATGACCACGAAAACAAAAATAAAAGCAAAAAATAAAGCTTGTGTACTAAATCTTTTATAAACGGTATTTTTTAAATTTTTGAACAACGGGAAAAAAAATCCGTTTCCAAATAGAGGGTTTCATCTAACATAAAAATATTTTTAGTTGAATTAAAGTTTTTTTTTATTCTATCTAATGATTTTATGAAGTAGGGAGGGGCATTAAAGAAGTTGATTCCTTTATGAGTAAAATACTTCTTTCATAAAGAGAGGAACAATATTCGAAATTCTTCTTTCTTTCTGGTATAAAGACTAGTATCGTTGAGAGCGAAAGATAGTAAAACTCCTCTGCAACGTACAGTCACGGGACCAAGAAAATTGTCCGTTGCAAAAGGTTGCAGAAGAAAGTTTAAGAAAATTCATTATATTACGTATAATATAGTTAGTATGGATTTTTAATTAATAAACCGAACGGTAGATATGTATGCCTGTTTCACAAAAAGCGAATTCTACGAATAATAAAAAGCATTCAAAATAACATTTTTCAAATTAATTCTTTTGTAAGTGTCCGCTTAGGAGAGGTAAATTTATCTCAGGATGACGAAAAATTGGTTGTCCGCCTCCGTCAGAGGGTTGTAAAAGTACATTGTTTTCCTATACTTCGGGAAGGGACATCGCAAAATTGTCCGTAAAGAAGGGTTTTACTGTACAAGCATCTTGGATAATGACAAGATTTTAAGTGTATTAAATATTTCTCTGCAGCTTGTTCTTTGATTAATATTATTTATTATTCTTTCTTTTGAAGTTTGAAATATTATCAAAAGAGCTAGAAGCTCCCCAATGGGCTAATAATTGGATTCTGTATGGTGGCCCACTCTAGAACCGGGAAGAAAAACTATAGAAACGTGGTCTCCGGATGACCGAATGTTACGTTACACAAACAGGTCAGTAGGTTGACGGCGGTCGTGTCTTGCCATCCTTACATAAGACCAGTGGGATTACTTTCCCCTGGGGATTCAGTGCACCCCTTTAACGATCTTATGCCAGACTGTGTGCATCAAAGGGAGGTTGTTGGTTAGAGTGCTAGCTACCAACCAGAGAGACCAAGATTCGAATCCACGATACGTCCGTTGTTGACACTTAGATCAAAGAGAGATATAATCAGTGCCGGATTTATATATTTTTCAAGTATAAGCCACTGAAATTTCACCGCCCCTACCTTTAAAAAATTATTGCATACATTTATTCATATATAAAATATGCAAACATTACAAATCCAATACTCTTTTTTGCACAGAATACAGCTATTTATAAAACTATTATTAATTAGTCATAAATAATAACAATGTATTTTGAACAGAATTTAAAACTTTTCTTCGCAATTAAATAATTAAAAATAAATTTTTGTTTAGTTTACCATAAATAAAATTCAACCAAAATGAGAACCAGAGTACAAATCCGTAAGTCCACATAGGTTTGAGTATTGCGTAACACTAATTGTAAATAATAAAAAAAAAAAGTCGAGAAAGATGCCGAAATAGACATATAAATTATATTTCTGCCTACTATCTATGTTATAATGTGGTGATACACAGATAGCCCTTTATAATAGACACGGCTGTTGATACCATGTTGAACTGAAATAATAACAACAAAAAAATATAATAATAATAATAAAAATAATACAACAAATTTTGAAAGTATCCTAATATTGATTTGATATCTAAATTAGTTGTGTGGACAATCTAATCACTGATGTTATAAAAACTGGTAATAAATTTAATGACACTCTCTTGATAAGAGAGTTAATGATGTGTATTGATTGGGAAAATGTTTACATTGAGGCCATAGATGAGTTTCGTTTTATAGATTCTGCACGAGGCCTTCTTCAAAGAAATAGAAAATCAAGTTTTCGGTTTACTTCCCCAGCTTCACAAAGTATAGGGGAAGTTATATTATCTGATAGAAATGCTGAGTTTCCAACGGAATTTGGACTCTGATTCCAAAAATAAAAATAAATGCTGTCTGTATGTGTTTGAAAACACGATAACTCCCGATAGAAGGTACCTTCATTATATCGATAGTTATTTAAATAAATTTATTAAACGGTCATATCGCCTACTACCAGAGCGCTCTTTCATCACTGGTGGACATGACAACTCAACTGTGGGAGTCCTAAATGTTGCCTACCTAGGTTTAGTTATCTAGGGTAAGGGGTCTTTAACGAGTACCTGACATCGTACAGGCTCAGGACCATCGCTTAAAGTACCATCCGAAGGATGGTGTGCTTAAGTTTATTTTACTAAGGGCCTCAGCCGGGTTTTGAAATCTCGATTTTGAGCCAAGTTAGCAAGGACGCATACCATTGAGATACCGGCGCCCTTGGAAGGAGGGAGAAGATCAGAGTTTAGTATGAGGATTCAGAGGTCCTTGTGTTACTTGCGGAGACTTACAAAAGAATTAATTTAAAAATGTAATATTGAATGTTTTTTATTATTCTTAGAATTCGCTGTTTGTGAAACAGGTATACATGCCTACTGTTTGGTTTATTAACTTAAAATCCATAATTACTCTTATTATGTGTGTTTTATCTAATTATCTATTGTTCGTAACCTATATGTGTAGTATTAAACATAAAAGCAAATCAAACGTTTTCTATATGAACCTAGAAACATATAATGAAGTTTTTTTTGTTTTTTTTAACCCTCCTCAACGGCCACCCTTCTGCAACGGAAAATTTTCTTTGTCCAGTGAATGTCCGCAGTGCTCGGCTCGTGTTCAGTTTTCAACGAACACACTCCAAGCCGAACAGAGACGAGCCGAGCATTTGGATGCTCCACAACCATACTAACGAACATAACCTGCACAAGTTAACCTGAGTTTCAGTCAACAGTTGTGGGCATCTATTTATACATTACAATCGTTTTACTGCTATTATTATTATTACTACAAAATGAATATGAAATAGGTTTATTAATAAGCTTACCTCTTCCTGTGGCTATATACACAATACACAATGTATTTCTTTTCTTTTTTTCTCTGCGAACGATGCCTGAAGAGACTCCCATTTACTTCTTAATTGCATTACTGACATGGAAAAGTGTTTGGATAATTCCTCTCAAGCATCCAATCTCTTTATTTTATTAAAATGTAATTTGTGTTTTAAATCCCATATGACTGGGTACTGCCTCATTGCCTGAGCAAACTGAATTTGAAGCTCCTGAGACCAGTCTTCAGAAGCCATAATAAAATATAATTTATTGAATAATATTTAAATATATATTTAATTTAAAAAAAAAAAAAGAACATGCACTTCCAAAAACCTAAATATTTGAGAAGGTTATAATATTGGTTATAAAAACAACAGTGCTCGGGTCAAGTCGGGACGGTTCGGCTTGGTACCAGTCCACACACACCGCAGCCCGAGCCGAACATTCCTTTGATGGTTCGTCAAAAAACCGACAACAGGTGGAGCAGACCCCGAGCCTACCTTGTTCGTCTAGCGCCTGCGCACTTCATCCCCAGGCATGCGCACTGACTAATGTTCGGCTCGTTGCTCGCGTGTCTATACGCCTCTTAAGGTGCGTCCAGATTAGCGAACACGAACCGAGCAACATGCAGATCAGTGCTCGGCTCGGCGTTCGGTGCCAATGTTCACCCCGAGCCGAGCACTACACGACCACAGGTCCGAACATAGGTTCAAAGGTTATTTTGTTATTTCTTATTTTTTCAGTTTCAGTATTTTACTTATATCTGTTAAACCTGTGTTATAATGAATAATAAAGCTATAGTGGCGTTGGCCTACATTTATATTCACTTGGCTAAAAATAAGAAAAAATATAAACGACATTGGTGCATGACAAAACTTTTTTGCGAAAGGGAAAAACCAGGCAGTTCAGAAATTATAAAAGACATAACATTTCAGCATGTTAGTGGGCAATACAATAATTTACAAATATAATAAAATAAAATAAATAATAATTATTTTAAAAGATCCAAGGCAAACAATCCAAACAAACAAATGTGCAAACAAGTATTTAGAAGGTTGCAAGACTGTTACAATCCACGGTCTGGTCGGCTCCATGCTCGTTGAGCATCCACACACCACCGCAGGCCGAACCGAACATCCTTTGATGTTTCGTCAAAAAACCGACAACTCGCAGATCGGGGGACGAACATGGCTTGCTTGTCTGGCGCAGGCGCAGAGATGAATGCTCGGCTCGTTGCTCGGTTCGTGTTCGCTAATCTGGACGCCACTTAACAAATCCCTTCCCAATATATCAGACAGAGCTTCTCTTCAACTTCTCCAGTTGGGTGCCCATATATGCCATACCTTCACCCAGTATCTTTCTTCTACTCCTGTGCCCACAGTAATGCTACACCCATTGTTCTCTACTTTGTTAGTGTGTCAGAGAAAGTAGATACACTCTTATTTGTCCTGTCCAACCTTCTGATATGGTTTGGAGTATGGAGGCCAGGACGCTACTAGCCCAACCTTGTAGTTCCCGGATTTCACATTCTCAGAAACTTACCTACCCATAAGCCCGATTTCAGAAATGTAGATTTATCGACACTAACCTTTATACGTTCATCCAGAACCCTATAAGGACAACAAATAATATTTTTCAGAAGAATCGGCCGAAGCGAAGGATTAGCGGGAGGGCATAACACAAAAACACTATTAATTGCCGACGTAATGAATGTATGTGAATTCAAAACCCAATGAGTGCGACACCTATTATATTTCAGCGAAAATGGCCAAAAAAAAGAGGGGAGCTAAACTCAAAAATCCTATTAACTATCGATATAATGAATGTATCGACTTTTAGCCAAAACTGTTGTTGGTTTTAAACGAAAAGTGACAACATAAATGATTAATTCGTGCCGGGGAAGTACATTACCAGTGATTCACCTACTTTTTTTCTACAATGGTATGAACATTTTTATTTATTTTTTTTAGTTGTATCAATTTATAATAACCATAGTCGCCATTTTCCCCATTCGACTGACATTTGTGTGATATTTTAGAAGATGTGTTATTTTAGCTCCATAACTGTGATCTCCGTGATAAAGGAGTATGCAACGCCCACATTTCAGTGATACCAGACCATTGTTATCACCCAGTGTGGTATACTGCTTTGTCTCATGTTGATATATACACAGGGTATGTGAGTCTCCAGCAAGGAATATTCCATTGTATTACCATATTATCATTATTTTACGTTCTAGGACATTTTGCATTATTGTTTCTTTCCGTTGGGACCTTTTATCTAAATGGTATGGGTAAATCAGTGGCCAATTAGGTCCAAGCAATTTTTATTTTCTAACGTTTCGACCTTCTTTTGGGCCTTTATCAACTAAAATGAAAAGAACGGACATTGACATAAAAAAAATTTTAAACAGCAATTATATCCTATTTGCTTTACATCTTAATTCTAGAAATTGTAATATAATATATTTTCTATTTTTGTTATGTATACATATATATATTTTACGGGTAAAGTTAGATTAACGGTTAAACCTAGGATTACCCTGGTAAACTGCGTAGTACCCGTTGCCGCTTGGTTAATGTTGGGTATACTAATAATGACAAGGCCATTAGTGGACGTATGTTCCACTATAAAGATTAGGTACTTATTAATTAGCTCGACCACACCTCAATTTCCATTGTTGTAAGCTGTCTAACAGCGATAATCATTCATCTGGGTACATAAATTCCTAGAACAAACATAAATCGAAATATTACAAAATTTGGGGGCGTATTTGCCGGCGTTCCGCCGGCGGGACGATATATCTGCCCCTCCCGTCGTTCCTTTGTTTGAAGTAGTACAGGTTCTAGCTTTAACATATTCTTTAGTCGGGTAAAACCCGAAACGTGAACTATTTCAATTATATTTCGGACTTTAACCAAGCGGCAGCGGGTACTACTAGGTTTACCCGGGTAATCCTAGGTTTAACCGTTAATCTAACTTTACCCGTAGCATATAAATCACTCACCAGTATGTACTTTTCTCAAAATGTTTATAAGCAATCGTTTCTGGTGAGTGATATATATTAAAAAATAAAAAATATATTATATTACAATTTTTAGAATTAAGATGTAAAGCAAATAGGATATAACTGCTATTTAAAAATGTTTTTATATCAATGACCGTTCTTTTCATTTTAGTTGTTAATGGCCCAAAAGAGGTCGAAACGTTAGAAAATAAAAATTACTTGGACCTAATTGGCCACTGATTTACCCATACCATTTTGCATTATTATTTTTTACTTCTTCAGCTTTAGAATGTATCGGTACAACTTTTAGTAAGAGGATTCAGAAGCCACTGTGCAAGTCAAATACTGAGTTTTAGCTCTGGCTTTGGAGGGAGAGCACAAATGTAAATTGATTAGTTCGTACTGGGGAAGTACTTTGGCGGTGATTCAGAACTATAATTTAGGAGGGGCGCTGCCCTTGCGGCCTGCGGATACACCTTGTGCAGGTTCTCGATGTTGCATAAAATATGTGATGCGAGCTTCTTTCATAATTAACTTGAAAATTCAATTCACTTTTGAACTTTATGCTGACGATGGCGTTAGCCGAAACCGTTTCCCTTTATATATTTTTGTTGAATTAGTTAAACAAGTTCATTGTTTTTATTTATTTTATCAGCTTCCCATTATATCGACACAGATCGCAGAAATTTATTCGACAAGTTTGCGATACCTACACAATAAGTACACTTATACGATGCATAATAAGTAAATTTAAAGCGTTGCACACTAAAAAAAAAACTGCATTAATTCAAACACAAACGTATAAGAAATACACATGTGGTATTAAAGCATCAAAAGTGAAAGGTGTGCATAAGTATGTGCAGTCTGCTCAGTGGACGTCAAGAATGTTACTATTTTTCGTTTGCGTTTGGGAGGGGAACGCTGCAACCCCCTCAAAACGCTATAACTAAGTAATGGAGTTACACTTCAAAAATAAATTGGATCCGAGGATCTGAAAACATGGAAATTCCAGGGAGAACTTAACATCGTCCTTTTGACGGATACATAACTTCCCCTATACCAGATAAAGGTAGGGATGGAAAAACACTCTCCTGGTCAGCAGGGTGGCTACGTCAGATGAACTGATTGGGGCGGCCTACTTAATATCAATTTGAAATAGGAAAACTTTAACTAAAAGAGCCATAACTGAGGAGTGGCGGATCGCATTGAATTGATGAATATATACGAGGCAATGAGGCAATGATGGGTTGGATGCTCTTGACTCAGTTCCAATAATTACATACAATTGACCTATCTCTGATACAGGTCTTGGTACTGTCTCTAATTGAACTGACAATTAGGGTGAGGCGCCACAGGATCCCAACCACTTGACTGGAACTCAGTCAGGTAAGAAAATATATGTACTATATACAGGTACCAGGTGGCAACTTGATCGTGTCAGCAAGGAATACCGGTTCAATGGTTTTCTATGTACCCAGCACCAAGAATCCTGGCGTTATGTGTCAGGAAGGAATACCGGTTCAACGCTTTTCTATGTACCCGGCACCAAGCCTCCTGGCGTTATGTGTCAGGAAGGAATACCGGTTCAATGACTTCTATGTACCCGGCACCACGCCTCCTGGCGTTATGTGTCAGGAAGGAATACCAGTTCTATGCTTTCCTATGTCTCTGACACCAAATCTCCTGGCGTTATGTGCCAGGAAGGAATACCGGTATAATGGTTTTCTATGTACCCGGCACCACGCCTCCTGGCGTTATGTGTCAGGAAGGAATACCAGTTCTATGCTTTCCTATGTCTCTCTCTGACACCAAACCTCCTGGCGTTATGTGCCAAGAAGAAATACCGGTATAATGGTTTTCTATGTACCCCGCACCACGCAGCCTGGCGTTGTGTCAGGAAGGAATACCGATACAATGGTTTTCTATGTGCCCGGCACAAAAGTCTCCTGACGATATGTGTCAGGAAGGAATACCAGTTCAATGGAACCGCCGACTACGTCTGATGTCTAGGGCATGACAGAGCACTGATGCGTGTTGTCGACAAGGGTATGCCTATAGGGTGTTTTTGTTCCGTCTATAAGAGACATGCTAGAGATAACTGGAGCATCCGTCCTCAGGTCCGGATGTCCGCTCTCACACCATCACTACCCTCCTCACCGAACAGACCGACCTCTGTTCCTCTTGTTAATTGGGTCTGTCTTGGATCATCAGCATTGGGAACCAACTTCTTTAGGAAGGGCATAGACTTCATTTTAACATATCAGATAAGGAAAGGGGTTGAAATTTCAACTTAAATCCCCGTGCCTGTACAGTTAAGAAATTGTTTGACCTGAAATATTTTCTTTCATTTTCAATAAAAGTGGTAACACTGAAATTAAAAATACTATCAATAAATTCCAACAAAATTAACTAATTTATACGTGAAATGTGTGAAATTCAGTTTGTGCATGTAACAAAATTATTATAGATGACGAGAATATTATACAATTAAAATTTATTTTAATGATAGGGAAATCCTCTTCTTTTAATTCCTATACTATTCTCATGTCATCTGTAATAATTTTGTTACATGCAAGTGGAAAAATAATGCATAATGTCCTAGAACGTAAAATATAATAATAAAATGGTAATACAATGGAATATTCCTCTTCCCGAAATTGCATGTAACAAAATTATTACAGATGACATGAGAATAGTATTGAAATTAAAACAAAAGGATTTTGTTTTTTCAATTTATTTATTTATTTGCAATCTATATACCTACACTATATACATATTAAGCAAATATGTGGTCAAAAAAATATAACATCACTTGATGGGAGAAGCCAGCCAGCCAGCGCTGACACTCCCCATCATTAAAATAACTTTTAATTTTATTAAATATTCTCATGTCAACAGTAATAATATTTTAACACATCTTTTCATATAGTCGGGGGGGGGGGGGGGGGGGGGGGGGGTAACCCCTCCCCCCTAAATTTTGACTTAATTTTAAGCTGATCTGAAAAAAAAAAAATCGTCAATCACCGGCAATAAGGACTCCTAAATTTTGTGTCCATAAATTCACTACATCGGCAGTTATCAGGGTTTTTGAATTGAGCCCCCTCCACTGAACCCCCCCTTCCCTTCGGCCGATATCGCTGAAATTTGACAAGTTATGTCCTCATTGGGTTTTGACTTTTATGAAATGTCATGCCCCCCCCCCCCCCCCCCCCCCTGTTAAGCCCCCCTTCCTTTTGCCCAATTTGACTGAAAATCAATAGGTGTGATCCTTATGAGGTTCTGAGTACACGTAGAAAAGTCGAGGAATGTTAAAGGGTGGGAGGAGGAGAGGTGGGGGGGGGGGGGGGGGAGCTCAATGAGTAGCCCATTTTCATTTTCATTTTCATTTAACAAGAGCTCCGGGAGAGTTGTTTTATCAATGAAAATAAAACTCTCCTTGATGGGATTCGAACCCGCGCCCGTGGTAAATCCATACAACCAAAGTCCTATCACCTAAAGTGTTTTCTTTTTTTTTTATTAGATTATACAATAAAACCTAAATGAACAGAGTTTGGAAGGTCCTCATTTAAGTTTCACGCCACCTAATGTACGCAGACGACGTGAAATACAGTTATGCTGATGATAACAGTTCCTGTTGGAGGGCTGAGAGAGATGGCTGAATGCTGGGGCTCCTCTTGTTTTGACTGGACACGCTGTGTTTAACAAAGCGTTGCAAAAGGGGTGTTGACCCTATGATGTTTCCTCTGTGTCCCACATTAGCATAGCGTACACAGTCCACTTCCAGTGTATCCTGTATCCAACTGTATCCTACCCTCCATCCAACTAAGGCCAAACAGAGATTCATTGGTTCAAAATATCTTCAAAGAGTTTGACATCCAGACAACGGGGGTTCGGAGCAACAAAAACATTTTCCTAATGCTTTACGAATAATGTAAACATTTGTTTTTTCGATCCAATGATTTTTCAGGTTTCGAGACACGAAATTTTATATGTAAATTCAAAATCCAATAAGGACGACTACCTAATAATTTTCAATGGATTCAGCTGAAGGAAATGAAGGGGATCCACTCAAAAATCCCAATAACTGCCCATGTAAAGAACGTATTGACATGAAATTTTATATTTAAATACAAAACCCCATATGGACGGCACCTTTTAATTTTCCACGAAATCGGTCGAAATAAAGGGGAGAGGGAAGGACTACAGATGGGGGCTCGACTCAAATACCATAATAACTGACGATGTAATGAATTTATCGTCACTATGTTGGTTGTTTGGTTGAATGTTTCTAACTTCCTGCTTGGGTAAAAAGGACGAGCTACCATCGGTTGCCAACCTCATTTAGATCTAAAATTGATATAAATATGTAATAATTTATAATATAATATATAGAAAAAATTTGTCAAAATATGTACATAAAATACATATTTTGAATTAATATAATATATATTTTTTTAAATTGAGTCAACCTTGAGGAAACCTTTAGGGGGAGGGGGTACCCCCGACTATGTGAAAATATGTGTTAAAATATTATTACTGTTGACATGAGAATATTTAATAAAATTAAAAGTTTTTTTAATGATAGGAAGGGACTGTCAGCGCTGGGGCTGGCTTCTCCCAAAATCAAGTGATGTTATATTTTTCCTTTTTTGACCACATATTTGCTTATCATGTATATATTGTACATAGATTGCAAATAAATAAATAAATAAATTTAAAAAAAAAATTATAGGAAAACCTTTTGTTTTAACTTCAATACTATTCTCATGTCATCTGCAATAATTTTGTTACATGCAAATACTGAATTTCGGGAGGAGGAATATTCCATTGTACATATTACCATTTTATCATTATTTTACGTTCTACAACATTTTGCATTATTTTTTCACTTGCACAAAATTATTACACATGATATGAGAATAGTATTGGAATTAAAACAAGAGGATTTCCCTATCATTAAAATAACTTTTAATTTTATAATAACCTTGCCAAATGTTTACCTCATTAGTGTCTTGGCTGATATGCATTGACCATAAGGCCAAAACGAAAAAAAAAAATATATATATAATATTCTCATGACATCTGTAATAACTTTTTTTTTTATGACCCTGAAGTCGATGCGACGTTAAATAAAGACTAAGAAAAAAAATATATATATATTTTTAATTAAAATAATATATGTATATATTAGACAAAAATTCGCGATATATAATATTATAAATTATTAAATATTTATATCAATTTTAGATTTAAATGAGGTTGGCAAACTTTGAGAGCTAGATATATTATATCCATTAAAATGTAAATTAGAATTCAGGCACTT
Source organism: Aradus depressus (assembly GCA_963662175.1). Classification (NCBI taxonomy): domain Eukaryota; kingdom Metazoa; phylum Arthropoda; class Insecta; order Hemiptera; family Aradidae; genus Aradus; species Aradus depressus. The sequence continues at coordinate 19,186,405 of OY759219.1, read as the reverse complement.
GATCAAAATAAAAAAAAATAACAGATGGATATCAATAATAGTGTTTAATAACTTAATGGACATATGGCGAAAATTACGTTGTATAACGATCAAAGAAATGTGATGTCTACTTTTAACATCTGGCGTATCAAAATTAGATCATTTTTTCAATGTTAAAAAAAAATGATAAGGTAGATTTATAAACAGGAAATATGACACGAAAACGAGGCAAAAGTAGGAAAACTAAGGATAACTATCAGGATAGCGATAGTAGCGTCGAAGAGAGAATAGAAGTGTGCGAAGAGTCGAAAGAGGTAACAGGAGACAGAAGGAAACAGGATGGGGAAGTGGGTGAGGTGGAGAGTGGACCGTCACGAAATGGAGAAGAGGTGGAAGGGAGGGACATTGGAGTGGAGTGCAGAGGAGTGGAGCAGGAGGAAGAAAGGAACGGAGGAGGAGTGGCGTACCGGGACGGGTCGGAGCGGGAGGAAGAAAGAGATCCGGAGGAAGTGGCGAGGGAGGAAAGGATGGAGACGAAGGAGGACGGGGAGTGGATGATCATGACAGGGAAGGGGAAGAGGAAGAGGATCCAAGTGGTGAGGAATGAGGAAGAGGAGAAGGAAGATGAGGAGGAGCAAGATGGATCACCGGCTGGGGACAGCGTCCGGACCGTCATCGACAAGACCGGTGAGTCATTATAGTCTTTAAGGCCTTTAGGCAATCTTGAGTCTGTTCCAAAAACATTAACCGAAACGTTTACAGTAAGTCCTCAAATATATATATATTTTTTTCTATTTTTATGCAATGAGCCAAAAAATAATTTTCTCCAACGATGTTTTTTGTTATGATTATAATATAGTTAGTTATTATGACTCATGCCCGGGCTTTAACTACGAGGTCATATCGCCTACTACCAGAGCGCTCTTTCGTCACACTGGTGGACATGAGCCCGACTCTACTATGGAGAAGACAAGCACACATATTGATCTGTTAATTTCATATCATGTATCTGATGATGTAATAAAATTTTGCCACTTCAGAGAAACAATACTAATTCCCCTCAAAAAGAGAGTAAAAAAATCATGGAGGAAGAGGCGGGTAAATTCTGAATGTTGCTCGGTAACATTCACCTATCTATTATGTAAAATACCGGATATAATTTAAACAGCAGAAAAACATAAAAATACACTGCCTCATTTCACATTATGGCCTTCTACCTATAGTTATAACAATTGCGATAACCAGGAAATTCTCATGAACTATCTGATGCAGTTATCATCAAGGCCGCAAATAAAATGTATTATTAGCATTACTTATTTATAGTTCGGCGATCTTAACCGGAGAAAATCAGTTTTATTGTATTTATTAATTTATTAATAGCGCGAAATTACGATTTTTTTATAATTATTTTATAAATATTGTGAGCTTAACGCAAAAGCTAAAACTGCCGATATAATGAATGTACTGACAAGAAATTTCATTTGTAAATTCAAAATAAGGACGACACATATTAATTTTGCGCAAAACCGAAAGGAAGCGGAGAGGGGGATCAGAGGGAAGGGTCAACTCAAAAGCCCAAATAACTTATTTTTTTTAATTTTTTTTTCTCCAAAACAATTTGAAACTAATCAGGGCCTTCACACGACCATTCTAGATTAAAATTGAATCAGTTGTATTCTAGTTAGCCCGTGTAGAATATGCGAGTATCAGCGCTATTTCGAAAGAAAATGTAAGATTTGTCTGAAATTCGATAAACAAATATATGAAAATAGTCCAAGAAACCTACCCCCAATCAAATTGATCGTTTCAAGTATATTGACATGACAAAACTTGAAGAACAGACATATACATCTACTAATTTAGACGCCATGCGGTTCGCCCACCCCATCATCCACAGGTCCCTAACCTCGGCCAGAGAGCAACATCCCAGAACACCTCGATAAACTGTAGATTCCTCAAAAATACAAGGTTAATATTAGAATAAGGTTGAGTATGCAAAAAAAAATATATATATACTAAAAAAATACATGATAAAAATTCGTCTGTGAATCACCGCTGATGTATTTCTCCCCAGCGTAAATTAATCAATGATGTTTCCGCTCTCCGCATTAAATTCTAACCTCTCTCTTCTCTTTGGCCGATTTGGCTGGAAAACGATAGATGTTGTACTTAAAGGGTCCTGGATACTTATACAATTTCGTATCGATACATTCATTCTATCGGGAATAATTGTGTTCACACACTTACAGACAGACAGGATTTTGTTATTCAATTTTGGAATCAAGAGTTCGGAAAAGAAAATTTGGAAAACATGAAATTCCGTTGAACACTCTGCTTCGAATTGTTGACCGATTACATAACTTCCTTCAAAAACATATATACAAATAAAGGGTTTAGATAATGATGAAATTGAATATAGTTCATTTAAAAAAATTTAAATACAGTAGACTCTCCCTTATCCGGCGTTGCCGGGACCGACCTGACGCCGGATAACGGAAATCATAAATTAATGAGAAAAAATATATCAATTAAAGCATAAAGAAAAGTGTTTTTAGGTGAGCTAAGGAATAAAACACTTATGTATTTGTTGATAAACATTTATTAAATTGACAAATAAGTACATACTGATCATTGATTTATTATAAGTACGTGCATATGTACATATATTTATCCAAGCATTGAAAAGAAATTTTGAAGGATTTCTGAGGAAAAAAATTAAACTTTGACTTTACTAGTTAAGTGTTCATTTCCCGATAGACGATATTGTGCCACGGACGGGACGGTACCTTTGTTTTTCTATTCTAGGAAATATTTTTTATAAATGTTTGATTTTCAACTATGTATTTATTATAATTTATTTATAGAATATTAGTGAAGTAATAAAATATTGTATTACCGTTCCCCACATTATAAATACAATGTACATATGTTTGTACAATAAAAATACATAAAAGATTCGTGAGTTACGGAATTATTATGTGCTGGTAAATACACGTGGCTCATATAATTGATAATCTAATAATTGAATGTTAATTTTAGTTTAACAAATTTGATATTATTTTGCGAGAGCCGGATAAGGGAGCGCGCCGGATAAGGGAGAGTCTACTGTATACTCATTATATTATACTCCCTCTGAAACCAATTTACCGATATGGATGAGGTATCTTCCTCAGATACACGAAATTTCGTATATATCACAACGTCAGTTATTAGAGTTTTTGTTTTAACCCCCCCTAATCCCCCCTTCCCTTTGGTGTGGCTGAAATCGATAGGTGTCGTCCATACGGGGTTCTACATATAAAATTTCGTGTGGATTCTAGCGGAATTAATAGTGTTTACAAACATAATACAGACAGTATTTTTTATTTTTGAATCAAGGGAAAATTTAAAATTCCAGTAAAAAGTCAACATCGAATTACTAACATATTACATAACTTCCCCTGTACATCATAAAACTGGGGAAGTATATCAAATAATTAATGTAATATTCAAAAGAAATATGTATGTTACATATCCATATGACCTATATGATATGCACACAAGTAATCCTACTGGTTTAGAGTGTAGAGGGCGGTGAACTGAGGCATGGAACCCGCCCATGGTCCAGTTCATTTTTATTTTATTTTATTTTATTTATCGTGACTGTTGAGATAATAGAAATGTTATGTAATGTTTATAAAAAAAATTTTTTTAAATAAATAAAACATTTTCCTTTTTTCAATGTTTTTCACTAAACAATTCAAGGACTACTGCCTCTCTTCACAAGTCAGTCCGGTTCTTCACGTAATTGCATCTTTAGAAGCGCCACGTGTTCAAACTGACCAAAATACCTTCACGAACAGTGCATTTAACAAAATACGTGATATAATTTCCCAGATTTCAGGGAATTATGTTTTAATATGATTAGCGCATTTATATGGGAGTTCACAGACAAGTATCTATGGAGACATTTAGTCTTTTCCTCCATTTTTTTATTATTTTTATTTAGCAATCGAAAAACACTGACTTAAAGATCTCTACCGATTGGTCAGTGCTTTAGGGTCTCAGGAAAGCTATCTTTCATTAAACTGTCATGTTGAAAAACTCCGACTTCTAGCTCAAATTCGTCTCCACAATAGCAATAGAAATTTAAGAATATTACTTGGAGGGTTTAGATATGAGTTTTGTCAGGAAAGTGTCTGCAGGCTCTGTACATCATACACTTTTTGTTCTATTGTCCCTCTTTGTGTATCCCCTGGCAATCATTTCTCCACAATTATCTCACCAATAAAACAGATATTACTAAGAAACATTTGTGCATATTTTAAATAATTTAGAAGTTAGAAAAATTGACAATTTATTTTTATTTTTTACTGTTGCTTTGAAATTAAAGAATAACATAATTTAATTTGTTGCATGTAAGATGGATATATATATTTTTTATTATTTTATTTTTTTTATTTATTCATGTTCATGTTATATCTTGTTTTATATAATTTTCGAACTGTTTCTTTTAACCTTTTATTATTTATTTTGTAAAAAAAAAAAAAAAAAAAACTCTTTGCCATAGAGATTGTAATCTTTTGTGCAATAAAAGTTTATCTATCTATCAACACAAAATCAAATTTTTAAAAGAATTCTTACTGTCCCCTATGCTATAGTAGGAAGTTAAGGTTTTTTTTCCCCCTCAATTAACATATTCTGTAACAAATTTACAGAATTAGTTGAAAATCAATACGTGACTTACTTAAACTTCTGAATCCTCGAATTAAAATTTAATTTGATTCATTACATCGACAGTTATTGGAATTTTTGTACTAAGACTGATTTGACAGCAAATCAATAGGTGTCGTCCTCATGACCTTCTGGTTATACATATTAAATTTCTAGTACAAATATTCTTCCCTTTCGGGAGTTCATAGATATACAAAGAAATTTTATTTTCTGGAATCAGGGGGTCGAAAAAAGCAGGAAATTCCAGTAAAAACTCATTTCTGATCAAAAACTACTTCCCCTTGCTAGAAATAATCAATTACCTTTTCGCTTTCACACCGAAACCAATCGACCCTTTGTTGACTTACATAGGGGCTTCTGAAACCTCATACTAAATTTTGTATCTATACACTCATTACAGTTACTAGAGATTCTGAGTTGAACAATTTCATTACAAATTAATAGGTGTCGTCCTTATGGGGGTTTTGAATTTATTATACATAAATTAATAAACATATGAATACATTCTTATTAAAATGTTTGTGTTAAACCTTCCACTCGCTCCTAATCCCCCTTCTCAATGGTCGATTTGACTGCAAATCAATAGGTTTCGTCCTTATGGGGTTCTGAATACACATATAAAATTTGGTATCGTATAACTGGGAGGAGGAGTAAAATTTCAAATATAAATGCTATGAAAACATTTTAATTCCATAAAGCTCAGTGGAAGAAATAGAAGAAATGTGAAAACACTAATGCAAATAAATGACACAAAATACACGGTTTTAACCTTAAAATATCACACCACGTTCGACCGTATATTAGAATTAGTGTCAGCGTCCATACTAGAAGGCAACGTATTATAACTTCAGAATAAAATACGTTTTTCATACCTGTCCAGTTTTCACATTCAGATTACATCCCCCTTGGTGAAAGGATGCCTACCATGCCCCGCGAGGTGTTTCAAGGTGCCTTAAAGCGGCTGTAGTCATACCGACCATACTCGAGAAACCCCAGCCACCCGCGGCCGTACTATGCAGAAGAAAAAAAGAGAGAGAGAGAGAGAGAGAGGGGTCGGTATAACCAACGGGCAGTACGGGCGGGAAGAAACGGGGCATTACTGGTAAATAGTACATGGTATATTGGCGGGATAGTACTTATAGAGGCGGGAAACTACTTATAGTGGCGGGAAACAGAAAATATTGGAGGGGTTGACAGAACATCTGAAACGAGCCCACTCGTTTTCTCCCAGGGTCAGGAAGGGAGACATTTATGGTACCCCTCGGCGTTCTACAAGTTGCCACCTTATCAATAATTATTTGTCAAAAATTATTTAATTAATATTCCAGGGTACATAGCCAGTCACTTTACCAACTCACCCTTTACTATGTGAAAAGAGCCAGCTAAAAGCCTGGTCAATGCCTCATAATGCTCTCTCACCTGTTAAGTAAGATTAATGAATGAAAATTCTCTTGCTATTGTTTTCTTCCACACTATGGGTTAATTGTTAATTGCAATTGTACGCAACTGTAAACCCAAGGCATGATAACAATATTTTGAAAAACATAAGTTACAACAAAAAAAGTACATATTATAGGTTAGGTTTTATGACTCACGCCCGGGCTTTTAACTATGAGGTCATATCGCCTACTTCCAGAGAGCTCTTTCGTCACTCTGGTGGACATGAGCCCGACTCTACTGTAGGAGTCCTAAATTTTGCCTACCCTAAATTTTTATTCACCTAGCGCAGGGGTCTTTAACGAGTATCTGACACCTTACAGGCTCGGGACCATCGCTTAACGTCCAATCCGAAAGACGGCGTGCTTAAGTTTATTTTACCTCACAAATAAAATACACTAAGGGCCTCGGTCGGGTTTCGAACCCACGATCTTGAGCTCACAGGAATCTTCGAATTTTCAATAGTCGAGCTACATAATAGCTACCGAATCCTAAAACTATATATAAAACTATTATATTAGGATTTTTGATTCGAGCCCTCCTCTGAGTCGTTCCCTTCCCTAATAATAGGTGTAGTCGTTAGAAGGTTCAGGATTTACACATAAAATTTCGTGTCGATGCATTTATTCTATCTGGAGTTATCGTCTTCACAGACACACACACAGAAACGAAATGAAATTCCAATAAAAACAAAACATCGAATTTCTGTCCGATTACATAATTTCTCCTATACTTCGTATAACTGGGGAGTAAAAAGAGTGGCATATTTTTTTACTTATTTATACTTTGGAATATAACATTAAATAATAGAATATGGCGAAAAAGCGGAAATTCAGATATATATTTTTTTGTTATTTACCCGAAGTACGCTTTGCTAAATAATACAAAAAACTCGGATTTTTCAAGAAAATTGTATAATGTGATAAATGGAAGGAAGAAGAAATAATACAAGCCGCGTACCTGAAGTGGAAGAGGTTTGCCTTGAACCTTAATTATTTTTGAATCTTTAATCGGGAGAAGAATGCTATTCTTAGCACGCGAATTGGTGCATACGTACGACGAATGGGCGCAGCGATGCCGCTGTTCGTTACTAATGTACCGCAGCTTCACACAGTAACGCACTTACAACTAGAAGTTTCACATCCTCAGCTATAGGAAGTTACGCAATCAGTCAGAAATTTTCAAATTTCATAATTTCCGAACTCCTGATTCCAAAAAAAAAAAAAATTGGGTGAATCTTCAGTAATGTATTTCCCCAGCACGAATTAATTATGTTTTTGCTCTCCCGCTAAAACCAATCGACCGTTTGGGCTTTGAGTATAACCCGCTTCATCTTCGGACTCCCCCAGACACTCCTCTATTACCAGTTCCTATACCGACCTAAAATGGCTCTTCCCATCCTCTCGTCGACAATATTTCCTAGGCTCCTTCCTCTATCAAACCATATCTTCCCAAAAGCCCTCCTACATCTTCCAAATGCTCCAATTTAAATCCCACATCCACCAGAAAGTCATTAGATCCCGTCCCTGTGATCTTTACCTTCCTTCCCACAGGACAACAACCTACCACAACTCCTTCCTTATCCAGGCTAACTCCCTCTGGAACTCTCTCCCTCTCCAGATCCGCCATGCTCCTTCTCTCCATTCATTTAAGTCCCTACTTTTCCATTATCTCCTAACTCAGCAAACCTCTGATTCCTAGGGCTGGCTCCTATGGTATAGTTCTCGTCTTCCTATAAGTATCTCACTCCACTGGACAGATTGTCACTCTTCTGTTTCATCTGTCCAGTTTTAGCGATTAAATTCCTATATAACTCACTATTGTTATTATGTTTTACATTATTATTCATACTTGGTTTTTTCTTATTTTTATTTTATTTATTTCATTTTTTTTTTTCCATTAATTTTCACTAGTTTATTATATTGTTTTACTCATTGCCTGTTTTTAACATTTAATATTTATTCCTAGAGACCTCTTTTATTTTATTTTTATTCTGTCTCTATTGGTCGATACTTGTACTCTTTTGACTATTTCTTATGTTATTATTCTTAGGGGACGAAAGTCCCAGAATAAAGATTATTTTTCATTTCATTTTTGTTCCCTTCCTTCCCGTGTCGTCCTTATGGAGTTCTGGGTACACATATCGTGGAGTTATCGTATTTTGCACGCACAAAGAAATTTTTTTTTTTTAATTTTGAAATCTGGGATTGGAAAACATGAAATTCCGATAAATATCGACCAATTACATAACATTTCCTATACTTCGTTTAACTGGGGAAGTAACAAACGTCGGGTTTTTTCTCTATTAAAACACGATAACTACCAATATAGTGAATATATCGATACCAAGCGTTGACATTTGGTTCTCGAAGTCAATAACACGGATATTCAGCTAAATCGGCCAAAGGGAGGAGAGGGGGGGGGGGGGGGAGGGAGACTTCAAAGCCCTAATAACTTATCGAACATGGATGTAGATATAATTGAAAATTACCTAAAAGCTTGTTTCTCGAAATTTCAAAGATTTTTTTTTCGAGATTAGTTTTGCCATTTTCAATTTATTAGATAGAAAAGACACACTATTTAATATATTAACGATGATTACTCGTTCAATAACCAAAATTGACGAAAGACTATTATTATCATGTAAATTACCCATTACAAATGGACCATTAACATAATAACTGTATTTATTATCTTTCGTTTATCACGCGATTGCCCGTTATGAGGAGAATACAGTTTTATATTCAAGTAAAAAACAGCTAATCTTGTAAAAATTCATTTTTTGGGAGTTTATGTTCAAGATATGGAACGTCAGGATCAAAATTAGACAATTTCTATATGTATGAGCATATGTATTAACATAGCTTTTAAATTACACTACAACCGTTATTAGAGATCTTAGACTCTGACGTACATGAGATTAATGAAAACTATACTATATCGTGGGCTTACAAATGAAAGGGACTAAGTCATGACAACATTTTTATCATTATTTTTTTTATTAAAATATATTTTGAATGATTAAAATCGTGTAAAAAACATAATATTCCCAAGCATTTTTCACCTAAAGTAATTGGTCACACTAAAATAATTTGTAGCAAAATTAAGAAGAGGGTTTGAATATTAAAATTGTCCATAACTCAAAACCATCTTTTCAGACTTAGTGCCTTTCGCCTGTAAGCCCTATTTTTTTTTCTTTTATATCTGACAGAACCTCGACTTTCATCAATGTCTCTACGTCAACATTTATTTACACACCAATCTGGAAGTTCGCTAAACTTTTAACTCAAACATAGGCCATAATCCCCCAAGAAGGATAAAGAGAGCTTGGCTCAGAGATCTCCGGTAATGAAGTGATACCATAAGAGTTCACCGCTGGCTGTTTTTTCCCCATCAAGACTTTCACCTTTTTATTATTTTTTCCGTTATTATTATTTATTTTATTTTTTTTATTATTATTTATTTTATTTTATTTTATTTTATTTTTCTCTATGTGCACATGCCACCCCAGTCGCTAGAGGTGCAGTTTTGTTCGTATAATTGTCGATTTAAAACTGAATAAATATATAATAAGATAATAATACTAATAATAATACTAATAATAAATACAATGGATGCCCTACTTAATTACGAAAAGTTTTAATTATAATAATAATTAGAGGGTTTCGGTAGAGCCATGTGTGATATCAAATACTCATTGAAGAAGACCCTATTAGATAGGCAAAATTTAGGACTGCCACTGGAGAATAGGACTTATAATATAAGTCTCGACTATGACCTCATAGTTAAATCCCAGGCATGAGTCACAAAAAAAAAAACAATATTCTACTGATTCTACCTCAGTGTGAACCACTATTCGCCCCCGCAATTGACCAAAGTTGCCACAAAATGCACCATATAAATTATACCCTGAGATTTAAGACCCTCGTATTTTCAAAAACTTAACTAGCAGAAATTTGAAATGGATTATGTATTACTCCTTTGTTCAACCTCCTAGATATGGATGTACTAGATAAGATTTTCTATGAGATATTGAAGATGTAGGTGAGAAGGAAGGCCGTGGGAATTGGCCAACTCAGACAGAACCGGTTCGTCGAGAGAGGCAGGAAGGGGGGGGGGGGGGGGGGGGGGGGGGGATGAACGAAGGAAGCCCCAGGAAGGATGGAGTGAAGTGTACTATAATAGTCAGGAGGAAGACAATAGATCTCCTGCAGAGTCAGCTGTCAGTCCGTCTTCAGGACGGAGTACACCTGACCAGTGGGGCCTGACGATAAGTACCGCAGATCTAAGGCTATATATGTTGACTCACATAACATCTAAAGATATAAAATTAAAAATACCTTATGTAATACCTAAATCCTCAGCGCAAAATAATCGACTATGTTTTCGCTCTCATCCTGATGCCAATTTACCGATTTACTTCAAAATCAAATTCCGTGCGGAATTTTCAATGGAATTTCATTCCATACCTCCCTATAGAATAAATGTATCAACAAGAAATTTTATAAGTGAAATCAGAAAACTCTAACGACAACACCTATTGATTTTCAGCTAAATCGAAAAAAGGGAAGGGGGAATTAAAAGAAAAAAACTTAAAAGTTCTAATAACTGTCGATGTAATGAATTTATCAAGACAACATTTAGTATGAGGATTTAGGAGCCATTATGTAAGTCAACTAGAATAGAATAGAATAGATAGAATGGTTTTTATTAAAAGAAGAAAAATAACATCATTCCAAGAAATATACAAAGAAAACAATACTTAGACTATAGCCATTTAGGCCGTCAGTCGGAGTTGGCATTACAGATATTTGATAATGGATAACAAAAAATATTAGCTTATATAAATAAATGAAGAAAATAAATAATCATCGTTAAATTCTTTAAAAAAAATAATAAAAAAATATGTAAACATAAAACATACAAAAATAATAATGCGAATAATGAGAAAATAGAATAAAGACAAAAAACGTAAGTCAACTATTGAATATTAGCACAAACTGGTTTTGGTGGGGGAGCGAATAGTTAATTGATAAATTCGCCCACTCGCAATAGCAAAGTCCAGGTCCACTCGACCCCAGTCACACTTCTGGGGAAGTACATTGCGCATGATTTGCCGAAGAATTTTTTTCTTATCGATTCATTCAATACTTTGGCCGATATTGGGGTTTTTATTTGAGCATCCCCTAATCATCCACTGCCTTTCTGCTGCAGAAATTCGATGTTAAGTTTTCAGTGAAATTTCTAGTTTTCCGTGTCCCTGATTCTAAAAATTAAAACAAAATGTTCTGTCTGTGTGTGTCCATGAGGACGATACCTAATTTCAGACAAATTGATCAAAGGAAGGAGAAATAATGATAAAAACTCTAAAACTGCCGATTTAATGAATACATCGACATGAAATTTTATATTTAAATTCGAAACTGCCTGTAAGGAAGACATTAATTTTCCGAGAGAGCCACGTTAACCAGAAGATAGAAAAAGCGACAGGAAAGGATACCGTTGTATAATGTCTATGCCAAGAGGTAGACGGAAGGTGTGCCATCATTGAGAGAAAGAGCTTGGATAGGCGACACTCGACCAGCCACTCCAAAGGCTGACTTGACCTCAATTGAATTTCATTACGTATGGCCAAGTGGGGATCAACAAAAGTACAAATACAATTAAAAAGATTATATATAAACACCTTTTTGAACACTTATATTGTCTAATTCCACAAACATATACATAAATGTGTACCGGTTTCGGATTACACTATCGTCAGCAGAAGGTTCAACAATAATGGAGACATGAGCTAGGCCAGTGGTCGGCAAACTTATTAGCCAAAGAGCCAAATATGAACATTACAACAATTTAAAAAAAAAATTGGGAGCCAAATCTGCTTGTTTAGTAAACTTTTATTACACTAAATAAGTAGTACACTAAATAAAACTAAATTGCATACTTAATAAATATTTATTAATGCGAATAATGTGCTTGCATCTCCTTGGAAAGTTTGAGTAAGTCAGGTTTGTATGTTGTTGTTTTTAATTTTAGGCATGATTCCAAGTTCTCATCAATAAGACGACTTCTCAGTTTACTCTTGATAATGTTCATGCTTGAAAAAGATTGTTCGCATATACCGGGTGATTCATTTAACCTGAAAAACAAGAATTAATCGAAAAATAAGCTTTATCGAAAAAATTGTTCAAACAAAAGTTGCAGGGTTTAAAGGGGGGCATATAATGGTAATACGAAATTTAACCTTGAATGGAGTTTTCAGGGTCAAATCAACGGCAACTTCGGTTTTTTCAATAGGAACCCATAGTTTTAATTGCATACTTGTATTCTACGTAAAAAAATACGTATCTTTTGTAGGACAAGTTTCGTTTGAAAATGTCAATTTTTTATGGTTTTGAGAATATAAGAAACGAGACTATCCTAACCGATGGATTGGTCGAGGTGGTCCAGTAAACTGGCCAGCTAGGTCACCGGACTTAACTTCACCAGATTTTTTTCTATGGGGATATTTAAAAGAACAAGAATACAAATATGTGGCAACTACAACTGAAAATATGAAAGAGAGAAACAGAAATGCATGTCGAGAAATTGACAGAAAAACTTTATTAAGGACGGTGCAATGTTTCGTTACACGTGTTGAATAATGTATTGAAGTTCAGGGACATCATTTTGAACATTTATTAAGATGATAATTAATTGTTGATAAGTGGTGTGAAATTATTCAATTAAAATTTGTTTTTAAAATTTTGTGTAAAATATGGATTCTTTGTTACAATAACATTCATTTTAATTTAATCTATGTTTATTTCTTTGTGCATCAAATTTGTGTTTTTAAATTCTCAAAACCATAAAAAATTGACATTTTCAAACAAAACTTTTCCTACAAAAGATACGTATTTTTTAACGTAGAATACAAGTATGCAATTAAAACTATGAGTTTTCATTGAAAAAATCGAAGTTGCCCTTGATTTAACCCTGAAAACGCCACTCGAGGTTAAATTTCGTATTACCATTATATGTCCCTCTTTAAACCCTGCAACTTTTCTTTGAACAATTTTTTTCGATAAAGCTTATTTTTCGACTTATTCTTGTTTTTCAGGTTAAATGAATCACCCGGTATATGTAGAACCGAAAAGGGAAAGAACAGCAAACGCGAGCTTTTTCAGCTGATCGTAAGAGTCAGGAATACTATTCCAAGCGTTCAAAATGATCCTGTCTTCCTTCTCCAGGTCATTCAATGCTGACCACTTGTGTTGTGAACTAACATCACATTTTTTCTTCTCCAATATTTCCAATTCAACACAAAGACGTTCGAATTTAAAGCGCCATATCTCCTTCTTTTTTAAATTCAGCAATTGTATTTCAAAGCTACCAATGTCAAATGCCTTCCATGGATATTTGTGCCAGAGCCGCACTTAAGGAGCCAAAGAGCCACATGCGGCTCTGGAGCCGCACTTTGCCGACCACTGAGCTAGGCAGTCAATTTATATTACCTTATTAATAGGTTAGATTAGGTTTAGGTTTTTATGACTCATGCCTGGGCTTTAACTACGGTCATATCGCCTACTACCAGAGCGCTCTTTCGTCACTCTGGTAGACATAAGCCCGACACTACTTTGGGAGTCCTAAATTTTCCCTACCCTAAATTTTTATTCACCTAGGGCAGGGATCTTTAACGAGTACCTCACATCGTACAGGCTCGGGACCATCGCTTAACATCCCATCCGAAGGACGGCGTGCATAAGTTTATTTTACCTGCCAGATAAAATAAACTAAGGGCCTCGGTCGGGTTTCGAACCTACGTTCTTGAGCTCAGAAGGCAAGCACGCATACCACTGAGCTACCGGAGCCCTACTTATTAATATAAATATGTCTGCCTAGCTCATACCTTCATTATTGTTGAACCTTCTGCTGACGATGGCGCAAGCCGAAACCGGTACACATTTGTGTGTTTGTGGAATTAAACAATATAAGTGTTCAATAAAAAAGTGCTTTATATAATGCAAAAAATGTATTCGGACATCAAAAGAGTAAATAATGAAAACCTTGTAAGACATGTATCTTAGCTAACTAGAGAGGGAAAAGGAAGGGCTTAACCCAAAAACTCGAATGTAATGATGCTAAAACGGTCGATTAATATTTTTTAGAGGGAGAGCGAAAACTTAACAGATTAATTAGTGTTGGGGAAGTACATTGTCGGTGATTTACCGACGATGATTGTTGGTGTGAGTGAGTGCGTTGGAAAACATTAAATTGACTCATCGAGTTTCTGACTTATTACATAACTTCTAAGAGGGCGCCAGTTGCTCAGAGGTAGTGTGATTGAGCGTGCCGTCCTTCGGACATTAAGCGATGGATCCGAGCCTGCACAATGTTAGGTACTCGTTAAAGACCCCTACACAAAAAAAAATTTATAGAGAAAACTAAAAGACACACTTTATATGAAATACAATTTTTGAACCCCATTTTTTTTGCTTGATTTACATGAGAATGGTTAGTCCTTTTGAAAAATTGGTTTGATAATATTCCTTATAAAATATCCAATCTCCATTTATTGCCAATAAATGAGAAAAAGAAAATATTTGGAAACATTAAATAAAATTGTATTCTTATTTTTTACAGGAGAAAATCACATGGAACAAAACACAAAAATACCTGAACAAATGAACATTAATATAATGGAACAAGTGGACAATAAAATAGCAGACTTACCGGAAACAAGAATTGGAGATACCAAAGTTGAAGAACTGGAGGCTGATGAGAGAGAGGAACATGAAATGGAAATTGAAGAAACCGACTCATCAGGTAAAATTTGTTTTAATTTTTAGCGGAAAGTCAAAATTTGGAGCAACAAGTGGCGACATTTGTTAGCAGAGGCATGTTTTCGCGTATGTTACTATTTCTGATGTGAAAAACAAAAGTTACCATTAGTTGCTCGTTCTCATAAAAACATAAAATACGTCAACTTTAGACTGTTTCTTGGATGTGAACGTGTCGCATCAAGTTGACTGTGTGTTGTGCTTGCCACGATAGCATCCTTTTGTATTGATACGTTGTCCTTGCGAACTTTCGACATTTCCTGTCACTTAATTTGTTGAACTTAATAATAATAAAAAAACATTAAGGCGTAGTCAAGGTCCACGCCGTAGATTTTCCGTTAAAACGTCGGGATAAAATCATTTTTCATTTTCTTTTCGATGCTGCCATAGCTCTTGCATTTGCTCGGCACTAGACTTTTTAGATTTTTTAAATTCCTTTTGATGCGAGCTTTCCTCTGATTTGCGTTTTCTATAATTCCGCGCATATTTACGATTCATATGAGACATCTTAATTTTTTTTGCAATTTTCAATTTAATACAGATTTTTACATATATTTCCGCGAATATTTTTATTGTTTCACTTAGTAGTGCTTAGTAGAGTCTTCGTAGTGCTCCTCAAGCTCTTTACAATGACACCCGAATCAACGTCCTATCTAAACACGTTATCACGCTACACTAATTACTAATTTTATACAACGCTAATTCGCAACAATCATCCGACGGCGCTCACACTAGCCCGATAACGTCACACGCAAAACAAACACTGCACAACAAACACGTACAGACATGCTCTATCCATTGTGACCTCAATCGTTGTTATCGCATTATTAGTCTCGTAGTTATTATCGATTGAAATCTGACGGTATTTTCTAACACAAGAAAGTTTGACCGGCTATCACTGTGCTTAACGAGCGAATAGACGTTTTCACGTCAAAAAAAAATAGCAATATACAAATTAATCAATTAAGCTTCCGCTCTCCCTCCAAAACCAATGGACCATTTCGGCTATAAATCAATAGTTGCCTTACATACAGACTTCTGAATCCTCATACTAAATTGTGTGTCGCTACATACATTATATCGGTAGCAATTAGTTTTTTTAAGTTGAGTTCCCCTTCGACGATTCCACTGAAAATTAACAGCTCTCTAACAGGTTGTAAAATAAAATATAGTCTCACCTCTCACAGATTTTATTAATTTTTGATAACCGACTTTCTAGGTATCCCTTATCATCAGGCAGTCATAAAATAATTTTGAAAATAACATAATTTCAAATGTTTTAATTATAAGGTTTAAAAATTTAAATAAACATGTACTATGTAAAAACAATTTAAAATTTCATGGAAATTTTACGTCGATAAACTCATTACAACGGTAGTTATTGAGATTTTTGTGTTAAGCCTCTCCCATAATCCCCTCTGCCCTTAGTCCGATTTGGTAGAAAATCAAATGAGTGTCAGCCTTTTGCGGTTTTGGATACACACATATAAAATTTTCAGAGGGCGCCCGTAGCTCAGTGGTATGCGTGCTTGTCCTCTGAGCTCAAGATCGTGGGTTCGAAACCCGACCGAGGCCCTTAGTTTATTTTATCTGGGAGGTAAAATAAACTTAAGCAGGCCGTCCTTCGGATGGGACGTTTAGCGATGGTCCCGAGCCTGTACGATGTCAGATACTCGTTAGAAAACCCCTGCCCTAGATGAATAAAAATTTAGGGTAGGCAAAATTTAGAACTACCACAGTAGAGTCGGGCTCATGTCCACCAGTGACGAAAGAGCGCTTTGGTAGTAGGCGATATGACCTCGTAGTTAAAGCCCGAGCATGAGTCATAAAACCTAACCTATAAAATTCCAGTGAAAACACAACATCGAATTTTTGACCGACTAAAAAACTTTTAATAGTTTTGTTTTCTGAAAAAAAGTGATTTCCAGTAGATCGCATTTCTGTTGACGATTTATTTCTTACTCCTCACTTCTCTTCTTGAGTCTGCTCAGGTATGTTCGCGACAAAGCACACTGGGCGAAAAGAATTTTTTTTTCTATTTCTATATTTGAAAATGCTTTGCCAATCTGAAAATAGAGGAAATTTCACAATCCGCGAGTTGACCGTGGCGCCACTGTTCCCACAATAAACCTTCAACAACGTAATCTTTATATAAACACACTTGCAGACAATTCTCAATAAGACCTGCCGCGACAATGACATAGAGACCTTCCTTCAGGATATAACCCATTATAGATATAACTAATCCATAACTTTGCAATGACCCACATACATATGATACATATATTAACAGATTATACGTAATTATGTATTTACATTGACACAACCAAACCGTCAATACAAAGTACACAGCGCAGCCAAGCAATCCATATGTCAACTTCACTTTCGACTATCACAGTAACACATTGATCAAGAGAAACGTCCAAAAAATGTTTTGTTAAACAATAAGCTTTCTCTTCTCTATACAGAACTGATAAACCATCAATCGATACATATCTTAACAAAAGGCAAAAAAAAAAAAAATTGAAATTAGGATACCAAAAAACCTCTCACATAGTGTCAATAAAGTGAAAGTTTTTCTTATAAATTGTTGTTTAGGGCGTCGGTAGTTAAGAGGTAGCATACTTGCCTGCTGAACTCAAAATTGCGGGTATGGAACGCGGATAAGGTCCTTAGGTTTTCTATATGGGAGGAAGTACCTTGAGCAAGCACGAAATCAGGTGACTAAATCTGGGTAGGCAACATTTAGGACTCCAACAGGAGTGTCGGGTTCATGTCCACCAGAGCGAAGGAAGAATCTCGTAGTTAGAGCCCGGACATGAGTCTTCTTACGATATCGTACAGGCTTGGGGTTCATCCGAAGGACAGCGTACTCAAGGTTATTTCATTTCCCAAATTAAAAAAAAAAAAAAAAAAACTTAGGACACGCTACTAATGCCCTCTACCCTTTCACAACTCTTTTAAAATAATGATAACCTTTTTTTTGGTCTTATGTACGATGCATATTAGCCATGACTCTTATTAATGGTGTTTTATCTAATTATTTACGACAAACCATGCGACCAAAGCCCTACAGCTCTAGCCCGCACGGCCACCATGGCTCCTTGATGCAATAACTCATGGGTAAAGGCCTCGAAATACAGTTTCCCGTGCAACTCCGAGTACTACAGCTAGTATAATGAATGATTAGGCTAGTAGCGGGGGGGACTCCAACGGGACGTTGTAATTTGAAGGAGCATGGTTTGTTCTACCTGCCTCATTACTTATATTGATTACCACTGACCTTCACCTTATATATAACATTTGGTTTATTTTCGTACTACTTCAAAATATTATCGTTATAGTGCATTAAGAAAATTCTCGTCAGCTCCCCCCCCGTATAGTCACTCAATATGTCATATTTATAACGAATGATAATCGCCCGTCCTGTGACCTCTAAATGATTCACACTAACTGATAACGCTGCCTCTATTATTCTTTATTACATTTATGTAGTTACACTGTATCGACATTACTACTTCCTATAATAAATAAAATGACAAATTAATGTGTCATTCTTGCGAGGTTTTGAATTTAAATACAAAATTTTATGGTTTGATGATTCCGTTGAAAATCAATAGATGTCGCCCTCAGAGGGTTCTGGATACACATATAAAATTTCATGGCAGAATATTAACTCTATCGGCAGTTATCGAGTAGACAGACAAACACAGAATTTATTTTTATTTTTGAAATCATGAGGTTGGAAAACATGAAATTCCATTGAAAACTGAACTTTGAATTTCTGAAAGATTATATAACTTATTCTATACTTCCTATGACTGGGTAAAATATTATATATCGGCGTCAAACAGTGCATATTATACATATATATATATATATATATATATATATATATATATATATATATATATATATATATATATATATATATTATACTGAAATAAATTAATTAAAAATAAACAAATATCCCGAAAACAAGTCAAATTTAAACCAAAAGCAAATTCGAGAGAAGGACCGTTCGAACAATTAACTGAAGCACAAGCTAAACCTTCTCTTTTGGGGGTTGTAGATATATACATATACAATTTCGTTTCGATATATTCATCATTCATACAGCTTTTGATCATCTAAGGTATTTTTTCGTTTAATTTACCTAAATTAAATGAAAAAAGGTAATATAGGTTAAACTGTTATAGCCTTACTGTCTGTCCATGGGTTGGATGGCAAGTAGGCTATCTGGAAGGATCCAATTTATGGGCAAATCAACTTGTCTGGATGAGTCGACAGATCGATAGTAACCTTTCAAAACAATTTACAAGGGGCTTCCTAGTTCAAGTAGTCAAGAGAGAAAAATGTTCCACAAAACTACAGCGCGAATTAAAAACTAAGTTTTTCTTCTTCCACAAAAATCAAAAGGTTTCTTCCTCAAGAACTTTTTTATCATCATAATAAATTTCGTGTTTATACATTCGTTTCATGGACAGTTTTTGAATTGAACGCCATTCACTGATCCCACTTTTCTTCGGCCGACGTAGCACAAAATTAATAGATGCCGTTCTTATTGGGTTTTGAAAACATATATAAAATGTCGTTTCGGTAGATTCATTACTTCGATAGTTGTTAAAATTTAATGAACGAATCGACACAGAATTTAGTATAAGGATTCAAAAGTATCTATGTAAGTCAACTATTGATTTTTAGCCCAAGTAATCGATTGGTTTAGAAAGAAGAGTGAAAACTAAATTTCATTTTTGGAATCAGCTAGGGTTCGAAAACATTAAATTACTTTGAAATTTCCGATCTAATACAAAATCCTTCCTTATACAAAATTATCGATATATTATCTAATTTGGGACACAAAAAAATACAATGAAATGTCTGATTAGTAAGGCTTCCCCATTTGACTCACAGGTGATCAAAAAACGTAGTTTTTTTTACAAAAACATACATGATAAGAGTACGTGATAGCGAAATTTGAAAAAAGATATTGATAACTTAACAATATTTAATATCCGCTATTGCAATTTTCAAAGGCCACCATTTAAAAAAATAACAATTTTACAGCTATATTATAGGTGAATTTGGGGGCCATGGTGGCCATGCGGGCTAGAACGTAGGGCTTTGGTCGCATGGTGTCACCATGGTTTGCGGGTTCGAATCCCGTCCGAGAGTGAGTTTTTTATTTCGTAGATAAAACTTCCTCCCCGGGGCCATGGATGTCGTAAATAACTAGATAAAACCACGATTATAAGAGTCATGGCTAATATGCATCGTACATAAAGCCAAGAAAAATAAAATAAAATAAATAAATAAAATAAAAATAAAAAATAGGTGAAATGTATGTAATTGGTTAGAAATTGGATGTTGAAATTTCAAGTTTTCTGACACCCTGTATTGATCCAAAATTGAAATTAAAACATTTCAGTCTGGGTGTGTGTATCTGGGAACACGATATATCCCGATAGAATGTATGTATTTACGCGAAATATTATGTGTATCCAGTATCCCATAAGGCAGACAACTATTGATTTTCATGAATCGACATTAAATTCAAAACCCCTTAAAGACAACATTTATCAATTTTCAGCGGAATCGGTCGAAGGGAAGGGTGTCATACTTTTTCAAATCAAGGAACAAATTAGCGATATTAATAAGGAACATTTTTGGTAAGAAGCTATTTTTTCGTTAGGACTAACCGTTTTCGCGTAAGTCGAGCAAACGTCTAAAACAAATATATTTCAAAACGCTATTTCAGGACGGTTTTCAGCGACCTGCGAAAAATCATTATATAAAATTTCAGTTTTTATTACAACTTTTATTTTAAGTTTTTTTTTATTAACTTATGAGTATCTTATAAAATGTATTCAGGGCTTGAAGTCCGATTTCCGCGAAAATCTAATAGATTTTAGTTAAATTCCCATCACTTACACCCACATACGCCATCACGAAAATTATCAAAATGTCTTTAAGAACTTTGAATCGTAAAAATCCGTTGAAAACTCGAACTCGGATTTTCGAACGATTATAATACTTATATATACTATAGGTATAAGGAAAACAAAAACGTCAAATTTTATTATGATTACTTATGCAAAATCGGTGTAAGAAAGAAGAAGTTTTCGTAACAAGAAAGTCTGCCAGTTTTAATGTCATATTTTTAAACTAATGTTATTAAAAGTTATTGAAATAGGTGTTAAGACGGTAGTTTTAGTTGGGTTATTGATCGGAAGTTGTGAACAGTCTCCAGTGTGGCAAGGCAGATGTGTCTCCACCCGACCAACCGTTACAACGGTAAAGACAATACCCAACCAATATGAGAAAGGTCGTAAATACATCTATGATATCGAACCATCTTAACTAAAAGTTTTTTAGTGAAAAATCATTTTTTAGTTCGTAATATTGATATTTTAGTAAAATTCAGTACAATGGTAAATATGGTCAATAATGTTGTAAAAATACAATGTTATATCTACTCATGTTTTTTTAGAGTTGTTTTATTGTAATTGGATTTATTATATATTTACCTTCACATTCATTCATATGTGACGAAATATATTACATATATTTTATAAATAATATATGCAATCACACAATTTCTGTAGTGTGTAGTTGTGTATGTGCACTGCGCGCGCAACCGTTCGACACACACACTTACACACGCACATCAACGAGACTTACGCTCTGACATAGCCCCTACCGAGAGCATCAAAACATTTTAAGGATCTCATTTTTTACAATAATTGACAAGAGTCTAATCAAAATCTAATGAGTGTACGTAATTATTTTTCATACTTGAACTAAGTTGAGTTTGCAGCAGTTTTGTGACTGCAAAAACATTTTGAACAAACAAGTGCACACAACTTTTTTTTTAAATATTTATTTAAGTCTACATTAGGATGTAGCTGCATGATGCACTGAAGACCATTTAATACAGATTGAATTATTATAGTGTATTCGTGTACGAGCAGGGTCAAGTAAATACAGTCCGGATCAATGCGACTAAACCCAACAGCCTCGAGCTATGTAGATGATGGGCACGGCACTGATGATCCAATCCTCAGAGGTCATATCTCATGATGAGACCGGATTTGTAGGTACAACAAAGTTCCCGTTAGGTTTTTATAACAGATGAAGTAGGTTTTATTAAGTTTTTTTCTTGAAAAGGCGTTTTAGGTTGCGAAAAAGCCCGAATAGGTTATGTTACAACTTAAAAAAATTATGTTACAAGGTTTAAAAAAAATAAATACAAATAAAACATTTTTATAAAACATGATATTAAGACATATTAAAAAATAAAACCAAAAAATGTACACAGAAATAAAAGGAACTAGTGAAATAATTGAATCCTTCTCTTGATTGGAGCACAACCAAGTACTTTTTTAGGATTTCTACTATGAAGTTCTCTCTATTATCCCTCATAATTATTTTAAAAGTCGAGAAGCTTCTTTGGCAGAATATCACTTTGAAGTCAGAAGTAAAATGGCAACCGTCGCCTACCACTCCCGCAGCAAATGAAATTTCGTCTTCGGCATTTTTCTGTATAGCTGAAACACAAGAGCAAGAGAAACTAATGGCTAGCCTCCTTTCCCCTATGTAAACGTAAACAATCCCCATCGCTCCAAAATCCGCTTTTCATCGAAATACGAATCAAAACATTTGTTATCCTTCCTCAAATCGAATTTTTCTTATATATATTTTTTTTTTTTCATGATTAGGTTATTTTTAGGTGATCTCATCCCAATTAGGTTTTTTTAGGTTCTTCGAAATTCAACTGAACGATTGCAGAAGACATGAATCGAATAAGTAATCAATCATTTTTGTTCTTGAAAGAGAAAAAAAAAAAAAAAAAGTAAAAACCTAAGAATGTGGTCTCTACTCATGACTGTCGGTTTGTTGTATCAGGTGGTTTCGACAAGAAGACAGGTAC
The DNA here is from genome assembly GCA_963662175.1 of Aradus depressus. Lineage (NCBI taxonomy): Eukaryota > Metazoa > Arthropoda > Insecta > Hemiptera > Aradidae > Aradus > Aradus depressus. The sequence goes on along the minus strand of OY759219.1, from coordinate 19,163,527 downwards.
AGAAGCTGGACGGACGGAGGACCATCAGACTGAGACCTGTGGCTGTCATGTTGACAAGGAGTGGCCCTCTAGCAACAAGGCCCTTATGTTCCTATCTTCGGGACTTCTTTTATTTCTCCTTCTCAATCTTATATTCAACGCTGGATCCGTATTTTTCAGTAAGTATCCCACATTTCATATATACACTGAGTCAACAAAATATTTAGGAATTTGTAATTCAGAATATATATTCTCCGAATAGAAATCAGGAAAAAATCTATCGACAACATCGCAGCTCAATCCCACTTTTTAGCGGTCCAAGGGACATGAATCACCAGCCTTACTGCAATTTACTTTATTATGGTCACTGCAGGAAAAGGACCTAAATTATAAAAAAAATTAAGAAGATGAGAAAAATATTATTAAAATCCTTGAAAAACGGGATGAATATTATAAGTGAAGTAAGCAAGAGACAAGTGTTGCTCAGTCAACATTCATCCCATCTATTTGTTCACGTTAATTGTGACTTATGAAATGAGAATACTGGACAACACAAAAAAAAATTGACTAGGCGAATGTCTCTCAATTAAATTGTTAACTATTGTAGTTGTGTACTGAATATTGTGTGTAAACAAATCTCCAGCTTACCTCATCTTAGCCTTTTCTAAAAAACAAAAAAAATACTACAAGCAAGCGGTTTTATACGCAGACAAATATTTAAATTATATACACAGTCTATATTTAAATTATATAAGCTTAGACAATTTAAATAATTTGGGAGAATTTAGTGTTTTTTTCTGAACAGAGTAGGAAAGCATACTACCTCTGTGCTACCGGCGTTCTCGAAACCATTTAGATTATTCAAAATATCTACAATATAATAAAATACAATATTTAAAAAAATATTTTCCTTCAACTAATTATTATTATGATACCAGGAAGAAAGAAGAATTGAAATAACTAATCATTGTTCCTCTCTTTTTGAAAAAAGTATAACTCATAAAAGAATCAACTTCTTTAATGCCCATCCACACTTCTTGGAAACAATACAATTTAAAAAATTTTATGTGAGAGGAAATCCCTCTCATCGGAAAAGGTTTTTTTTTTCTAATTGTTCAAAACGCAAAAAAATAACTACCTACTATATAAAAATGCTCAAATGCAAACTCTGATTTCATTATTGTCAACTTGTCAGAGGTTCTCCATCAATATCCTATAATTTCTATTAATTTTGTTTGATATTTTTATTATTATTATTAATTTTGTTATTTGTTAATTTATATACATACAGTTTTGTATTTTTCGTACATTTTTCTATATTTTTTGATCTGAAGAAGGAGCGCGTAATCGCCTCGAAATATCGTCCTAAAAGAAGATTTATCTTAAAGAAAACGAGGGCGCCGGTAGCTCAGTGGTATGTATTTTGAGCTCAAGAACGTGGATTCGTAACCCGACCGAGGCCCTTAGTTTATTTTATCTGGGAGGTAAAATAAGCTTAAGCACGCCGTCCTTCGGATGGGACGGTAAGCGATTGTCCCGAGCCTGTACGATGTCAGGTACTCGTTAAAGACCCCCTACCCTAGGTGAATAAAATTTAGGGTAGGCAAAATTTAGGACTCCCACAGTAGAGTCGGGCTCGTGTCCACCAGTGACGAAAGAGCGCTCTGGTAATAGGCGGTATGACCACGTAGTTAAAGCCCGGCATGAGTTATAAAACCAAACCTCTTAAAGAAATAAAAAAAGTATAAGATTTTTTCACATCCCAGATAAAAAACCTAAGAGCCAATATCGGTTGATGTATACAATCCATTTTATTGTTTAACGAAAATAAATATTATTTTTTGAAAAAACGAAGTTATAGCATAGATCGCTTCTGAGCGATGAAGTTTAATAGACAATGGCAGCTGTTTAATTGATTTTCATTATTGTTTTGATATTAATTTGCAGGTAATATAGGGAACCAGCTGAGGGAGATTGAAGCACGGACCAGCCAAGAAACCCATCACCTGTTTCAGTCCATCCAGCAGGAGATACAGGATCTGAAACAGGCACTCCTTGAGAACGGCATCTTATTCAAAGGGACAAACACGAACGACTAAATAATACATTATAGTACAATCACTATAAATATAAATGTATTTAAGATTTGGGCTCATTATATACATTAATTTAAATAACATCGACGTGTTATAGTCAATAATTTTGTGCTGAGCAGACAATTTTTTGTATTCAACAACACTCAGAGACTTCTGCATCATCATACTAGATTTCTTAATAGTTAGTTATTATGACTCATGCCCGGGCTTTAACTACGTAATATCGCCTACTACCAGACCGCTCATTCGTCCCTCTTGACGACTCATGAGCCCGACTCTACTGTGTGAGTACTAAATTTTGCCTACCCTAAATGCTGATTCACTTAGGATAGTACCAGACATTGTATAGGCTCGGGACAATCGCTTAATGCCCCATACGAAGGACGGCGTGCTTAAGTTTATTTTTTTAACCTCGCAGACAAAATAAACTAAGGGCCTCGACCGGGGCCCCCATTTCCTTTGGCCGATTCGACTGTTGTACTTATTTTTTTTACATATAAAATTTGGTTCGATACCCGGCCGAGAACCCTTAGGTATTTTGTCTGGGAGGTAAAAAATCTCTTGAGCACGCCATCCCTCGGATGGGATTGTACAAGCAATTAATCTGTTCGATGATTGCATGAAAATTTCTTTAGATCAAAAATACATCTGAAGACCAACCAATCGAACCCGATAACGGACATACATTAAACGATTCATCGAACGATTGTCAATCTTCAGATTCATCGGACGATCGATTGCTTCATGTAGACTGTATTGACCCCTTTTTATTTTAGCCCAAATGGAAATCTTAATTGATCAATTCGTGCTGGGGATGTACATAGTGGGTAATTCACCGACGATTTCTTTTACTTCGTCAGTTATACGAAGCATAGGGGAAGTTATGTAATCGGTCAAAAATTCGATATAGAGTTTTCACCAGCATTTAATGTTTTCCGGTTCAGTGATTCGGCCAGAGAGAAGGGTGACTTACACAAAATCTCCAGTAACTGATACCAAGAGGACACATATTAATTTTCATTGGAATCGGCCGAAGGGAAGGGGAGAGGACAGAAGCTCAGCTCAAATTCCACAGTAACTGCCCCTAAAGGTTCAGTTAGTTTGTAGAAGGAGAGCGAAAATATAATTTATTAATTCGTGCCTTATGTTCTCTTTCCATTGTTTATTTTATAGGCCAAAATCGGTTTTATCGCCTAATACCAGAGCCCTCCTTCGTCACTCTAGTGGACATGAGCCCTAAATTTTGAAATTTTGCCTACCCTAAATTTTTATTCACTTAGGGCAGGGGTCTTTAACGAGTACCTGACATCGTCCAGGCTCGGGAGAATCGCTTAACGTCCCATCCGAAGGACGCCGTGCTTAAGTTTATTTTACCTTCCAGATAAAATAAACTAAGGGGTTCGGTTGGGTTTCGAACCTACGTTCTTGAGCTCAGAAGGCAAGCATGCATACTCACTGAGCTGCCTCGCTCTTCTGTACCGAATCTTCTTCAACAACGATATTTCGGGTCTATTACATATCACCTCCTCTGGTCACAATGAACTATATTACATGAGGAAATGACATGTAATCGCTCCGAAAAATGTATATTTTTCAAAGAGTTTTCGGAAAAATATGAAGTCTTTTGTTTTTTAGTTTTTGTGATTCATGCCCGGGTTTTAACAATGAGGTCATATCGCCTACAACCAGAGCGCTCTGGTGAACATGAGCCCGACTCTACAGTGGAAGCCGTTCATTTTGTGTTCTCTCATAGGTTCGGAACCATCACTTGCTTATTCTCTGGATGAAGTAGGAGCTTGTTTATTTGTCTTTATGGAAAATCCTTGCGGGATGGCGCCTGGATGCATTACACATTGCATCCTGACGTACATTAAGTCTGGTGTGACCTCGCGGATGGACAACTTGGCTGAGTGACTCACCGCCTGTATGGCCTTCACATCTCCAGAACTGTACTGCCACCCACGAGTCTGTTCAGCCAGATTAGTTGAAGGCAATGTATTTTTTTCCCACCCATCAACTACATTTCCCTTTTGTCTCCAAATCATGAAAATCAGTAGAGTTAGTTATTGTGACTCATGCCCGGGCTTTAACTACGAGGTCATTTCTCCTACCAGGGACCTACTGGTGTATGTGGTTATTGTGACGATAATCAAGAAGGTTATAATAAGTTTACCTATAATAATAACCTTTTAAATACAAAAGTGAAGTGGAAGAGATTAGGTATTTTAACTTTCCTGTTTTTATAATTTTCCTTTATTAAATTGTGTTATGTGTACCTGGTCTAGAGATAATTTAGAACATTTTATAAAGCTGTTGTGCGAAAATTGTTTTCTTTTCATTAACCACCCTTTTGTCCAAACTTCTCTGGTTTTTTTTTGCGTTTAATTTTATTACATAACAAAACAGCCGCAAATAACAACAAAAGATCGTCCTGCTCCATTGCGTCGACTGAGATATATCGAACCGTGTGTGCGCTCCTAATATCGTCAGATTTATCGTCAAATCAATCTGACGATAGATTTGCTTCGTGTATGGGTACCTTAAGTTTTGTGTCGATACATTCATTACATCTCCAGTTACCTGAATTTTTGAGTTGAGCCCTCCTCTGCTGATCCCGTTGAATTGACATTCGTGTCAATCCATGGATTACAACGGCAGTTATTAGAGTTTTTGTGTTATGGCTACCCTTAATCCCCCAATTTCCTTTGGCCGATTTGACTGAAAATCAATAGTTGTCGTCCTTAGAGGTTTTTGGATACACATATAAATTCGATACATGCATTATGTTGTATTGGAAAACATGAAAATCCGTTGAAGACTCAACATATGAACAATTACATTATTTTCCCTTTATCTCGTATAGCAACGAAGCAACGCCCCCTTCCTTCGGTACAACTATTAAAATTGATTGATTCGCTAACCATTCTGTTGAATTATAAATTATGGTAGGAAACTTAAAAAAACAAATACGGAAAATTTTAAATTTTTCATCAATGGAATATTTATCAGGGGTAAAGGTAGAATGGCATTGAGAGCTTCACAAGAATAGCACAACGTATACAGTAAATTTAAACAAGGATGTTGAGCCCAAACAACGAAGGGAAAAGTATACAAATAGTATATTAAAAAAATATCAATAAATCACAGACAATGTACTTCCCCAGAACGGATCAATTATTTTGTGGCTCCCCCTCCAAAACCATTCGGCCGTTTGGGCTAAAACAGGTGCCCTCCTTAAAGGGTTTTTAATTTACATATAAAATTTCATGTCGATAGGACTTTCCTCTAATCCAACCTTTCCCTTCGGCCGATTTGACTGAAAATCAATATGTGTCACCCTTAAGGGGTTCTGGATACACTTATAAAATTTCATATTGATATATTCATTCTATTGGAGGTTATTGTGATCATACACAATTTCTTTTTTTGGTACTTACGTGTTAACGCCACCGCAGCAAATCAATCAACATGTATTTGTAAATTAAAAATTATTAAAGCTATTTATTTATTTTTGAACTTTATGTGTATTATTAGCATGTATAATTATTGGTTTTGTAATATGCGGGCGCACCACTCGACCCTCCCGTCGTTCAAATCATAATAGTTAGTTCTGGTTTTAAGACTTTATATATTTGCGCGGCGGAGTAGTAACGCATTAATCGCATCGGCGTATTAACATATTAATCGCATTAAAACCAGAACTATTATGATTTGAACGACGGGAGGGTCAGATTATCAATCAAGCATATTACAAAACCAATAATTATACATGCTAATAATAAATATAAAATCCAAAAATAAATAAATAGCTTTAATAATTTTTAATTTACAAATACATGTTGATTGATTTGCTGCGGTGGCGTTAATACGTAAGTACCCTTTTTTTCATTTAGGAACTCAGATTGTCAGAAAACATGAAATTCAGGTGAAAACTTAACTTCGAATAAATAAACGATTACATAACTTCCCCTATACTTTGTATAGCTGGGGAAATAATAACTATAAATGTATATTTCTAGTAGAATGCCACAACACATTTCTCGTATGTTACTAACACCTTTCTACTGACATTTCGCAATTTCCTATTCTCATTTTGTCTTCTCACGGTTGCAAATATGGAAAATGTAGGTCAGTTTATAAATGTTAAATCTAACAGCAAATTATTATCGAATGAAATAGAATAATGAATCATTATTGAGAGAATTATGGACAATATATAAAATAATATTTCATCAATATCCTTTCTGAACTCGATCAAATGCTTATTTTCAAATTAAATTCTTAACATTCACATTTTCTAATAAACGGCAATTTATTTACACAAAAGGGAAGTCTTTTTTGATAATCCTATTACATAGTTTTTCTTAATGCTCCTAATAGAATAATGTAAAGAAAAAAATAATCAAAACTTCAGTATCTGGAGACATTGGACTGAAAAAGGTTGTCGGTACGCAGGGATTTAGGGCATCGATCTTCGACCGGTGACGTCATTTGCTCCTACTTGTGAGAACAAGAAATTCCACAATCATTTAAAACTTTTTTTGCAATGTTATCTAACATTAAATTTCTACTTTTTCTTCAAAAATAACAAATAATTCGGATGGCCCTTCAAATTGTACAGCTGTTATTCTTCAATAAGGTTAAGTCAATATTAAAAATCCTAGGTGATTACGACAAAAATAAAATAAATCATACTCGTATTTCACCTGATATATATGACATTGAATAGTTGGTATTATTAATAATTTAAGAAAAAATGATAACCAGACAGATTATAATATCTTGGCTTGTTTAACATTCACCAGAAATTCGAAGAAAGTCTAATCATGTTTAATTTGTCAATTGTATTTAACGATGTAAATAGCGAATGAAGATACTTTGCAGTATCACTAACAGGAACCATGTGTCATCAAAGTAAGTACGGGTAAATTACAGAAATTATCCTAAAACCCACTAGAATATTTAATTAAAACATACTTATGAACAACATAGCTTGATGATTTAAATTAAAATTAAATTAACAAAGCTTTAGACAATCTATAGAATTAGTACTCACAGTCTAAGTGTTTCTTCTTTGGACCAATTAATTCTTCTGTGGTTGCTTTACAAACAGATTTTGCTAAGCCTTGCCCGGCAATACTGTGTCTTGCAGCCAGCAACCGATCCGTCATCGTTTGCCCAGCCATTTTAACACTCATAACTAAACTCTATTTGAAAGAAACACTTACAGGCCCTAAGGACCCTTCACACAACGTAACACTGGCTATAATCAAAAAAAGACTGATGTCAAGACACCAGGCCACAACAAAAATTTAGAAAACGATATTCACCCCAAGAGGTGATGATGGCGACTACCCATTCCGGCTGATTACACTGCCATTCTGATTTATAAATTACTTTTGAATTTTACCATCGCCAAAAATCATGAAAAGAAGATAAATTTCCGATGAAATAAAATTTGAAAGAATTATTGTTATTTTTCAATTCTCTATTATCCAAATACTTTTAAAAATTAAAAAACAAATACATATTAATCAATACTTAACTTCTACAACTTTCAGTTATAATTAGTTCTTCAATAATAAAGTTTTGAGCTCTCTTTAAAAAAAAACTTTATTTAATAATCAGTATGTAATATATTTTAATTTTTAATATTTTGAACAAGTGTCAAAAGTAAACAATATTCCGTGACTCCAGTTAGGTTAGCTGCTAGTTTCTTCGTTCTTGTGTGTGACCATATTTAAATACATTTTCTGCTTTGATTTAAGGCTTTTATTCATTGCATACGTTAATATCTAATAGTGTATTTTATTTTGTGCTTAGTCAAAATGCCTTGTTGGTATTTTGATAAAAAGGAGCTAAGGAATACACCATCATTACTAGATAACATTGACTATGATACAGAACTTAGATACAGAAAAGAGGGTGCAAGATTTATTATTGACACTGGTACAAAAATGGATCTCGGATATAATACAATGGCAACTGGAGTTGTATATTTTCATAGATTCTATATGTTTCATTCGTTCAGAAATTTCCCACGATATGTAAGTACTGAAAGACTCAAAACTTACTATTTTTATTTTTAGTCTGATTAATTATTTATTTAATTTTTTGTGACTTGAAAGCAGGTTACTGCCTGTTGTTGTCTTTTTCTCGCTGGAAAAGTAGAAGAAACTCCAAAAAAGTGTAAAGATATTATTAAAACTGCAAAACTCTTTCTAACTGATCAGAAGTTTGCAACATTTGGAGATGATCCTAAGGTAAGAATTGGTTTACATTCCGGTTATATATATTTTTTAAATGGTTGCATTTTGTAAATAGTTTATTTGTTATCCAGGAAGAAGTCATGACTCTCGAAAGGATACTACTTCAGACAATAAAATTCGATGTACAAGTTGAACATCCTTATCATTATCTTTTGAAATACGCAAAATGTTTAAAAGGAGATAAAGCCAAACTTCAGAAAATGGTGCAGATGGCTTGGACCTTTGTTAATGACAGGTGAATTGTTGGTTGAATGTTGTTATGTTCAAAAAGGTTGTTATGTTCAAATATTATCATTCATCATTTTCATTAGTTATTATCGTTTTCATAATCACTTTTTGTTATAATAGAATACACAGATTAGGGTTTGTTCTATCTACATCATTAGGGCTAATGCAGTAGAATCTCGCTAAATCATCACCATGTAATTATCACCGGTTATTTTTTTTACTTCACCAGTTATACAGGGTAAGTTATTTAATCGGTCAGAAATTCGATTCGGAGTTTTCAATTGGAATTTCATGTTTTCCGACGTCCTAATACCAAAAGTGAAAAAAAAAAATATCTGTCCCCAAAGGGGAGGGGGGCTCATCAAAAATCCCAATAACTGCCTATGTAATTAATGTATCGACAGAAAAATTAGGATGAGGATTCAGAAGCCACCATATAAGTCTATATAATATTAAGTTTTAGCTCAAATGGTCGATTAGCTTAGGAGAGAGAGCGTGAAAACGTCATTGATTAATTCGTGCTGGGGAAGTACATAGTCGGTGATTCATCGGCGACATTTTTTTCTATTTAATTATATATTTTTTTAAATTTTGATGACCAAGGTGACTTTGGGTATGAAATTTGGATTTAAGGAAACAGTTATACACTGGCATAAGAATAAAACAAACTTATTTTTTGAAATATTCTCTATTCCACTAAAGATATATATACATATAACTACCGGTTTCGGCTTTATACCATCATCAGGTCTAGTTATGAACTCGGTTCATAACTAGACCTGATGATGGTATAAAGCCGAAACCGGTAGTTATATGTATATATATCTTTAGTGGAATAGACAATATTTCAAAAAATAAGTTTGTTTTATTCATTTATTACAAGTTTCCACAATATGTCCGCGTTCCTCAACTTAGAAACTGGCATAAGAATCAAGCAAAGACAACATTAATACTGCCTCGACAAATATCCAACTTTGCCTCTCAAAACGATTAAGACTTCCTGAAGCATGTACAAATTACAGGTTTTTTAAATAAAACAATTTAAATTTATTTTAATGTAAAACCATTATCCTGAGTAAAATCAAGTCTTTACAAAACTTAGGGTGGGTCTACTGTGTTTATTTAGTTTTTCTAAGCTTGCGTAATACTGTAACACTCAACACACAATATAGTTCAAGACTTCAAACAATTTCAAATAATAAAAAAATAAGTATTGTAATAATAATAATACATTTTTGGGGTATGGGCAAAACATTATGCAAGCTCTTTTATAGCTTACAATAAAGAAATCTGTCTTCACAATTTAATGTTACTAACAGTATCTAGTAATATAATCTGGAACTGAAATTTTTTAATTGGTTGAAAACTCTTGAGCTCGCCGTCCTTCGGATGCGATGGTCCTGATTCTGTGCGATGTCAGCTACTCGTTAAAGACCCCTTACCCTACGGGAGTAAACCTAGGTAGGCTAAATTTCGGACTCCATAGTATAGAGTCGGGCTCATGTCCACCAGAGTGACGAAAGAGCGCTCAGGTAGTAGGCGATATAATCTCACAGATAAAGTCCGGTCATGAGTCATAATAACTAATTAACTATAATAAAACCAATAACAATAAAACAACTCTAAAAAACATAATTAGATATACTTAATATTGTATTTTTACAACCTTATTGATCATATTTACCGTTGTAGTGAATTTAACTAAAATATCAATATTACGAACTGTAAAATGATCTTTCTGTAAGAAACTTTTAGGTTAAGATGCTTCGATACCTTAAATTTGTCACAATAAATACAATTTGTGGTAAAAGAAAATAATATAGCAGATAATAATATTTAGTGTATTAATTATTTTAGCTGTCACAAATCTATAATCTTATGTATAAAAGAAATTCAAGAACAATAAATTTGAAAGTTTATTTGCTTATACAACTTTTCTTATTGTAACATTATAAAAACAAATTGTTTAATTTTTTAATCAAAATCAGGCCACGACAGCAAATTTTTGAAACTAAAGCAGATGTTGACACATCAATTCTCGTGAGTACCGCCTCACTCACACATTACTTTTTTTTATTCCATTTTGTGTAATGCAACACATTTTCTCTTAGTCATTCAATTCTTGGGTTATTTTATAAATTAAATCTACAAAATACTGTCTCCATAACTAGTTTGATTGTGTTTCAGTTTGTGCACGACACTGTGTCTCCAGTGGGAGCCTGAGATAATTGCGGTGGCTCTCATGTACCTGGCTGGCAAGTTGAGTAAGTTCGAGGTGGTCGACTGGACTGGTCGTCAGCCCAAACATCTTCGCTGGTGGGACATGTTTATTGAAGACGTCACCATGGACCTCTTGGAAGGTGACTAATTTAAATTGTTATAAATTAATACACTTTTTAAATAAAATCAAGTCTCCATTACACACGGAGAAAACTATATTTTTGCGGCAAGAAGATATCTAAACAGGATAAAGGAATATACACACACTAAAGGAATATAAACTCCAGTATTTTATATTGTCAATATTTTCACTATATTGGTCAAAATGACACGACTATAGTTTCGTCTCTTACGGCATTATCAAGTGAACTGAACAGAGAGTACTGCTGAACTAACTCTACTCTGTTTAGTTCACTTGATAATGCCGTAAGAGGTGAAACTATAGTCGTGTCATTTTGACCAATATAGTGAAAATATTGACAAGTAGTGTTTGGAGTTTATATTTCCTTTAGTGTGTGTATATTCCTTTATCCTGTTCATTATGCATTTTCACAAAGTAGACCTGGAATCAGTTCAATAAGAAGATATCTTCTTACAGAATTAAATTTAAAAAACATACTTTGTATAGCTTGGATAGTAAAACTATTCTCATTGAGAGAATCACCTGGTGGTGTCTGCTATTCCTTATCACCAGACACAAAATACAGAATAAAACTTTTTTGCCACAAGAAGAAATTTGCTTTGCTGCAAGAACATTTTTTCTTGCCACAAGAATATATTTGTCTCCGTTCGGTGAATCAATATGAATTATAATATATGACGTTAGTTTTACTTCCCCAGTTATAAGAAGTATAGGGGAAGTTATGTAATCGATCAAAAATTCAATGCGGAGTTTCCTACACAATTTCATATTTTCCGACCTCTAAATATCAATATAAAAAAAAAGCTGTATGTCCGTGAACATGATAATTCACGATAGAACGTATCGACACAAAATTTAGAACCCTCTAACGACGATACCTATTGGTTTTCAGCCAAATCGAATCGAAAGGGAAGCGGGGAGTTAGAGGGAATCCTAATATAAAACCTCTAATAACCGTTAGAATGAATGTATCGACACGAAATTTCATGTGTGATCAAAACCCCATAAGGGAAGGGAGGGATATCACTACATAGTGCTCCGTGGAAAAGGCGTCGTAAGATGAGCCCAAATGGAAATTTTTGATCGCGTTTAGTCATGATGAGACACAATTTCTTTATATGGTCTTATTATGTGTTCTAGTCATGTTTTTTTCTAATTTAGTAAGCTTATTTTTTTAAGTATTAGTGGTACCAATCATGGACAAATTGTGGAAATTATTGAGAAAAGAAAGAAACTTTTAATCCTGTGAGCCAAGGCTTAGATGGAGTTGGGATAACATCCGGACTCCATCTTCCGGCATATCCCCACTCCTTACCTGCTCACCCTGATCTACATTAACTGTAAGAGGTGTTTTGATTGCAGATATCTGCCACCAAGTGCTGGACTTGTACTCGCAGAGCCAGAGCCAAACAGCTCCGGACTCTCCACCGCCTGCCAGGTCCATTCCAGTCATCGACTCGACCAACAGTCGAGAGGAACGCATCCCACAGCACCCCCCTCCCGTCATTTTACCATCACCTTCAGGTAGGGGCTCCCTTACACCGTTGTTCTTTTCAAACTGTGCTCCGTGGGCCTCTGATGGTTCGCAGATAGGTCTGTGGTGATTCGCCACGTTTTATAAAATGAAAGGTATTACTAAACTATTTTCAACACATTTATTTATGAAAAAGCGTTATAAAATAAAGTTTCTATAATTTAAATTTTGAATTGAATATATTGCCAATAGGTCTGAACTGCGTATCGTGGGATTCTAGAGGGTGCCTGTGTCCTTGCTCGCAACCCAATTTTGGCTATAATTTGGCGATTTGAGTGAAACAAACTTCATCGTGATCGTCTTGTAGTTTCGTTTAGTTTGTAATGAACATCCGACTCAGTCATGAGAAAACTTACGTGAAACTAACTTTCTCATGATTCTGTGGTGGTCGAGTGCGGAACTATTATAAAAAAGTTATCGATAGTTGAGTTATATATAATAGACCAGCTTGTAGATAGGTTATTGATGTTAATATTTCTTTTGTCTATTAAAAATATACTATCTTAATTGTGTTAATAAAATAAGTCTTAACGAGCATTAATATTTAGTAAATTAACAATTACTAAAGTGGTGACCCCGATATGGAGGACCTAAAAGAGCACATCACCGCCCTCGAGGCTCAACTCGCCCAGCTCGGAACAACACAGACCCCAACAGTAAGTCATGTTACAATTAAAATTCCGCCTTTTTGGAAATCGGACGCTGATTTGTGGTTCCGACAATTGGAGGCGCAATTCGAATTAGCACATATCACAAATCCTCAGACGAAATACAACCATTTACTATCAGGTCTTGATGGCGAGACCTTGAAAACAGTAGCTGGCATTCTCCGGTCCACTGATTCCCCACCTACTTATACTCTCGTTAAAGAGGCCATAATTAAACGTTGCACTGATAGTGATGAACAACGAATTCGCAAATTATTGTCCGGTTTGGAGTTAGGAGACAGAAAACCTTCTCAACTTTTACAAGAAATGAGAGCTCTTAGCGGCTCTACCACCTCTGAGGACATCATTACACAATTGTGGATTCAAAGGTTGCCCATCGCCACGCAAGCGATCTTATCAGCGACGGCGCGAGAATTAAACAAAATGGGTGACATAGCAGACAAAATAGCCGACGTCAGCCGACCCCCCCTAGTCTGTGCCGTGTCCGGTAGCAACCAACATACATGTTCCGATCTTAAACTGGAAGTCGAATCTCTGAGAGATGAGATGCGCAACATGTCCTCCCAATTTCGATACAGACACCGTTCACCCACACCGAGCAGGGTTAGGTCCAAAGAACGACAGAGCGCACGCCCGAGTGCCTCACCTCGTCGCTCCGATTACAACAACGACTCTGACGAATGCTGGTATCATCTGAATTTTGGCAACAGAGCAAGAAAATGCCGATCCCCATGCTCTTTCAACACAAAAAACTAGTCCCAGTGCAGACATCAGCGGCGTGTTCCTGCCACTGTAAGACTAGCCGCCTTTTCTTAACAGATAAAGATACCAAAGTTCCTTTTCTAGTCGACACAGGAGCAGACGTGTCTATAGTCCCTCCAAGGTTTGGCGATAAAAATCAAAACCCTATAAAACATCTACATGCAGCTAACAACTCACGCATAGCTGTTTACGGACAGCGCAAATTAGAATTAGATTTCGGTCTCTCTAAAAAATTTCACTTTTCTTTCCTCATAGCCGATGTCTCCAAACCTATTATCGGATCAGATTTCATCATCCATTTCAACCTTTTAGTGGATTTACCTGGTCAACGGATTATCGATAGAAATTCATTTCTTCCTTTAAAAACATCGGTTTTTCTTTGCGACTCCGATCATACCAGTACCATCAGCTCGATGGATCCAATCGATCCTATCAAAACATACGGACTGGACACCCCGCCTATTCTACAAGAGGTTTCAAAGGTTAAACATTCGGCACAACATCGTATCGAAACAAAAGGGAACCCTGTGAGTTCTAAACCTCGCAGACTGGGACCGGACAAATTAGAGACAGCCAAAAAGGTGTTCGAGACTATGGAGTCGTTAGGCCTCTGTCGTCCTTCGAACAGTTCGTGGGCTAGCCCACTACACATGGTACAAAAAAAGAATGGTGAATGGCGTCCTTGCGGGGATTACCGCCTCCTTAATTCCATCACGGTACCTGATAAATACCCGCTGCCGAACATTCAGGACGCGTCAAATTGGTTACACAAGAAAAAAATATTTTCTACAATCGACCTAGTCCGAGCGTATCAACAAATACCCATGGCACCGGAACATGTAGAGAAAACCGCAATAAGTACCCCCTTCGGACTGTACGAATTTCTTTTCATGCCATTCGGGCTGCGAAACGCGGCACAGACATTTCAACGCTTCATCCATAAAGCTCTTCAGAGGCTTCCCTTCTGCTTCGTATATTTGGATGATATTCTAGTTGCTTCCGACACCCTAGAAGAACATTATGTATTCCTTGAAATAGTTTTTGCACGTTTAAGAGATTGCGGCATCAGCTTGAATCCAACTAAATGCGTTTTCTGCAAACCTTCAGTTTCCTTTTTGGGCCATGAAATTTCCGAGTTCGGTACCAAACCACTCGATAGTAAGCTCAAGGCCATGAACGACTTCCCACGACCCAAAACAGTATCTCAACTTCGCAGATTTTTGGGCATGGTAAACTTTTACCGTAGGTTTTTACCGCATGCTGCTCACATTCAAGCTCCGCTGAACGCAGTCACCGGACCAAAACACTCCATCATCGCCTGGACAACCGCATTAGTGACTGCCTTTCATGACACCAAGAAAGCGCTGAGCCGCGTGGTAACTCTTCATCATCCAAATCCGCTAGGCGCTCTCCACTTACATACGGATGCTTCCGAAAAAGCCATAGGTGGTGTTTTACACCAACTAGTTAGAGGCGTTTTACAACCGCTCGGTTTTTTCTCACGGAAGCTATCGCCTGCGGAAACGCTTTATTCAACTTATGATAGGGAGTTACTGGCTATATATTGTGCTATCAAACATTTTAAATACATGTTGGAGGGACGAACTTTGGTGTGTTACAGCGACCACAAACCGCTTACGTACGCTCTGCATCAAAAGTCGGACAAGGCAAGCCCCAGACAAGCACGCCAACTCTCCTACATCTCGGAATTCACGTGCGACATACGTCATATTTCAGGAAACAGAAACGTAGTGGCAGACACTCTATCCAGGATAGAGTCTATATCACAACGCATTCCTACACACGTCGAACTCGCAATTGCACAACATAGCGATATAGAATTGACTTATCTCCTCCAAAGTGTCCAGTCGCCCAACCTGACACCTGTTGCTCTCAGCACGTCATTAGTTCTGTATTGCGTCATCCTTAATGACAACCGTCGCCCATACGTTCCTGCTCAATTCAGGCACAAAATTTGCGAACATGTCCACAATTTCTCACACCCAGGACGAACCGCGACCGTCAAACTCATCAAAGATCGTTACTTTTGGCCGCATATGTCCAAATACATAACTCATTTCGTACAACATTGCATTGGGTGCCAAAGATCTAAAATTAATCAACATGAGCGGACGCCTTTATCGCAATTAAAAACCCCCGACCAACGATTTGCCTGTGTCCACCTCGACATTGTGGGCCCACTACCTCCTGCTGAAGGCAACAGGTTTCTTCTCACATGTATCGACAGGTATACACGCTGGCCTGAGGCCATACCCTTACCTGATCAGACAGCGGAAACGGTCGCAAAAGCCTTCTGGGACCACTGGATTTCTCGGTTTGGCTCCCCCGTTCAAATTGTCACCGATCAAGGAAGAAACTTTGAATCTCACCTCTTCCAAGCATTGTCACACAGGGTCGGCGCGAGAGTACAACACACTACTGCTTACCACCCCCAGAGCAACGGCCTTCTCGAGCGGTGGCATAGGACGCTCAAGGCAGCTCTCACTTGTCGTCTTCAGTCAGTCAACGACCCTTGGACACATCATCTTCCGGCCGTCCTATTAGGTCTACGTTCATGCGTGAAAGAAGATCTACAGTGCAGTCCAGCGGAACTAGTATATGGTACTCAGCTTCGACTTCCTGGGGACTTTTTTCTTTCCTCCGGCGCTGAAGTCCCACAGTCGACTTTTGCAACTCATTTGGCGAACGTGATGAGACAGAACAAGCCTTCGTCACCCGTCTGGCACTGCGGACAGAAGGTCTTCAACCATCCAGACCTCCGAACCTGCTCCTACGTTTTTCTCCGTGATGACTCTTGTCGACCTCCTTTGACACCAGCCTATACCGGACCACATAAGGTTATTAACCGCTCAGCCAAGACATTTACCGTCAACGTCAACGGCAGGACTGTGGTGGTTTCCCGGGACAGACTTAAGCCTGCGTATACCTCAGATACAGGCACGCCAGGTCTTCAAAAGCATGAGCAACTCATTCCCCCACAACGAAACCAACAACTGCTACAACAGTCTCAGCAGCTGCAGCAACAGCCACATCAACCGCCTGACAGCCCAAAATACCGCAAAACGGTACGTTTTGCGAACCCCCTCGTTACAAAGACGTCGTCCGGCCGACCTGTTCGACTTCCCAGCCGTTTTTGGTAATCGTTGACACTGGGGGGGTTATCGATAGTTGAGTTATATATAATAGACCAGCTTGTAGATAGGTTATTGATGTTAATATTTCTTTTGTCTATTAAAAATATACTATCTTAATTGTGTTAATAAAATAAGTCTTAACGAGCATTAATATTTAGTAAATTAACAATTACTAAAATTGTCTCATTGAACAGCTTCGTATGTTTTATACCTAGTCATGCCATAAATAGTGTTACAATGAAATATATACAGCATTCAACAGAAAAACGAGTTCTTCAAAAAAAACTTTATTAGAAAATAAACTGTCATAAACATAAAATAAAATAAAAATAAAATTATTCAAAATGTCCCTCTTTTGTCTTAACACAAGCGTTTAGTCCCGTAGCCAGTCATCAATGGGAGTACGCAGCAGTTCTTGAGGGAAACGCTCAACTGCACAGCTCAGTGATTGTTTGATTCTTTCCAAGTTACGGTGTGCTCTGAGACAGGCCATCCTCTCCAGTTCAGACCATAGCCGGTAGTCGAGTGGGTTCAGATCAGGTCTTCCTGAGGGCCAATCCGAGGCGGAGATGAACTCAGCAATGTTCCTCTGCAGCCACTCGAAATCCTGTTGAAAAACTCAGTGACTTCCAGCAAACAGAGTATCATTCAGAGGCTCCACAACAGGTTCCAAAATATCGTCTTCATAATTTTTAGCAGACGTTTTAACTCCTTTTTCACAAAAATGGAGCTTCGTGGTGCCGTAATAGCTCACTCCCCACCAAACCATAACTGAAGAAGGGTAATGACCTCTTTCCACTCTTCCGCTCTCACTCCATTATCCGTTCTCACAGTGCGGGGACGGCCTAATCGAGGTCTGTTACATACAGATAGGGGTACCCAAAGGTTCCAAAGTGCTGAAATTCTCTGAGTTAGATTTTCCAACCTTGTGTAAGGCGAGCACGGCAATCCGGTTTTCTTTATCACCCCACTCCATGTTAACTGAGCGAAAGAAAAATACAAACTAATTGGGATATTAGCCTGATGTGCAAAGTAAAGAATCTGATATAGGTGAGGCCTATGTAAACAATGACAACTTTTGTAACAGTATTTATGGCAGGACTAGGTATATATAACTAAACAAAGCCACAGATATGTTGGCAAACATGTTATGTACAGAGTACCAGGGTATTCTTTCTCTTGTAGTCTCTCTTTTTTCTCTACTTATAGCTTTTTATCCCAAGTCAATAAAACAATAAATGAATAATGTCGCTCTGATCTCTTATATAACATGAAAAGAATATAATGGATAAACTTGTCCTCTAGCCTAAACATTCCGCTCACTACACAGGGAGCCTCTGTGGAGGAAAAGGCGTCTTAAAATAAGCCCAAATAGAAATTTTTGATCGCGTTTAGTCATGATCAGACACAATTTCTATATGGTCTTATTAGGTGTTCTAGTCATGTTTAGACACTTTTATTCGCATTTAGTCATTGGGCATCTTTAGTCGCACATTGACGTATTTATTATTCACGATTAGACAGGGTTTCTCTCAGTAGCCTTATTAGACGCTGGTCATGTTTTTACAACAATTATTCAACTTCAGTCACATGTCGACACCTTTATTAGTTATGATGAGACAATGTTTGTCTATCTATATAGCCTTATTGGTTATGAACTCAACTAGTCAAGTTTAGAATCAATTAGGGACCTCCTTCTTTAGTGACATTTAGGCCTGTTTACTAAATAGTAAGTTTCACTCTTGTTTTGTTGTTTGTTGCAGTGATCCCTATCAAGACTTCTTCCAAGAGTGAGCTGAAGCTGCCGCCGGGGGCAGTAGTTGGCCGAGGTAGCTCTCAGAACGGGGGCAGTGCGCTACTGGACCTAGAGAAGCCCGGTGGAGGTGGTCCCATTTCTGCCCCCGCCTCTGCCTCCGAGTCCGGGTTCCCTCCTCCCTCTTCTTACCATCCTCCTCCTTATAGCACCGCTCCTCCTCCCCTATATCCTCCCTCGTTTCCACCTCCCCCCACCGCTCCTCCCACCCCCTCCTCTGCCGGACAGTTCTTTATCCCACCTCTTGGGGTCTCAACACGTCCCCCCTATTATCCGTCCAGCTGACGGTCGAAGTCGCGCAAGAGTGCTAGAAGGTAGCACGCCGAGAGTTGGAGCAAAAAGACTTGAAACCTTAAGACTTGACCTTAAAATGAAGTAATAACTGCATTATTGTTGGGGTACACATGTGTAAGCCATTTTGTTCCATTATACCAGGGGACTGCACTAGTTTTTTTAGTAATTGCATGTAGAAAATATACCTTTCATATATATTTACATATTTTTAATCTGTTTATGTGCTGATTATGTTATAAAAATGTTTTATATTAAAAGAAAAACAGTTATGTTTAGAAAGTGTTTGGTTGAAAAATATAGATTTTCCAGAGTTGTACTATTTTGAAAACCAACA
Source organism: Aradus depressus (assembly GCA_963662175.1). Classification (NCBI taxonomy): domain Eukaryota; kingdom Metazoa; phylum Arthropoda; class Insecta; order Hemiptera; family Aradidae; genus Aradus; species Aradus depressus. The sequence continues at coordinate 19,144,033 of OY759219.1, read as the reverse complement.
GGAATTTCTGCCCTACTCTGCACTTCTTTTTGTTCCTTCATTATATAAAATCAAAAAAAATTGTTGTCTATACAATTATTATAATAAGTTTGTTGTAAATATATACATATATGTAAATAATTGCTATACATTTTATTTTTCCTAATTACCTCTCAGAAAGCCAAGTTGGTCGCTTATCGTTGATTTATTAAAGAAAAAATGAAATAAAAGTATTCTATTATTTTCGCCTAACTCTAGACTACTGTAGTAATAACCATATTAGTCAGTCAAACGATAATTTCAATTTAAAATTTCTGGTCCAGCTGATTCGAATTTCTCATGATCAGGACTCCTTAACATGAACTTGTTATAACTTCTATACTAGAGAACGTATAGAGTCCGGCCAAAGGTGCGAGTGTATGGTAATGAATGCTCACAGTCTTAATGAAAATAACAGTATTTATTATTAATAATATACATAAATAAATATATTCTTAGTTATAAGGCACAACTTAATAGTATTGTATACAGCGACGTTGAAAGAATTACAACAATAAAATACATATGAGTTATTACAGAACAATTTACATTATATGATATTTTAATTACAAAGCTTACAAAATAATAATATAATTAAATTGGAAAGCGAATACGACTTTATAAAAATAAAAAAAATTAAGTAACATACATAAATAAAGGTGGGTTCTTAGACTTGGTAAAAAAAAGTTTAACTGAGCAAGTTACTTTTTCCAGTAAATAATAAATAAATACAAATTATTATTATAAAAATACGTGATATCTTGAAAATAAAATATAAGAAAGAAATTTGTAATAGGCAGTACATGGCGCATTATCAGTTCATATAACTCCAAAAAAAATATAGCTAATATATCGAGCAGGATTTGCATTAAACTGTTACGAAATTTAATACTCAAGTTAATGTCACCATGAGATGAACGTTGACAATGCGTCCCCTCATTTCTGATATTTACAAAATAATCGAATGATATCTTCTTTCCGTTGGAGTTTAACATTGAACTGGTAGTGCTGCTAATGAGACACTAGAGGTAGCACACATGAAAATAGGGCAATGTTCTTACATCGAACACTAGACAATTTTAGGAAAATTAAATAAAAACTGATGTATATATTAAAGTGGAGGACGAATATAATAGGGCAAGAATGCCACAGGATTAGCGCTTCTCAAAATATAAGTTGAAAAAATAACTTTAAAAAACTGTTTTATTATGACAGCAGTCAAATTAATTTTTATGTATAAAATGAGTTTTGGTTATATTATTCAAGCAAAACTTCGCCTCCACTTGTTATAATCAATTATATGTTATATTAGTAATTGACGCAGTAAATAATATTTGGAGAAAATATCTTCTCTTATCCAAAAACCGGGAAAGCACTCTGCATAGAAAGTACCTATAAATAAATATACGAATACGCAATATAGAACTTGCAGGGTTACTGATCCTCTTCTGAGAGGGAATCATATCGACAAAACAATTAACTATATCCACTGAAACTTTCAATTATGAATCAATTTCAATTTTGGATCATGAATTCACAATTATATAGTTTTATATATCTTGAAAAATATAGCAAATGTATTATTTTACTATGGTACTATATGCCCGGAGCCAATGAACATTTCAGGATCAAGAACCAGTAAACATGGAAATACTTCTTTTTATTATAAATTATTTACGTTTTCCTTCTACACATTTACTTTATCTAGTTCAAGTTTGTCCATTATGATAAGAATCGAAATGAAACAACTCTCTCAAATAATTTGTAGAGATGCTAAAATGAGGGAAACTGTCATGCGCTGGATTGATACGAAATGACGAGCCCGTGACTAGATGTAGAAAAAACGTAATTCAGGACTAGACTCACAACATTAAGAAGGTGGCCTGTATGGCACAGTTATGTAAGTTCCTAAACATGTAATTCAAAACTTATAAAATGTAGAAACGAGAAATGGATAAAACATCACATAACCATTGCAGCAAACCTGTTATCAAGTCAAATAAAAAATAAGATAAGTGCACTTTCCAAACTAAATCCCATTCAAGTAATAATTATTATTTTTTTCGGAATAAATACGGAGCACGTTTGAAATGCAGTCAAAAAATTAATGGAGTTTTTTTGTTTTTTAAGTGCAGTTTTTGCAACTAGACAATGTTAAAATTGATTTAGTTTGATTGCTTTGTCGCATTATATAAACTTGTGATCGGTCAACTGGATAAAGCAAATTGGAAAGAAAGAATGTATTTTAAATGAGTTTTTTGTGTAACAAATTAGGAAAGTAACACTTCTCCCGAGTCATAATGACTAAGTTTTTTTTTTTTGCGCATACATCTGAAAGGATCAATTAAAAAATTGGAGCTTCTTTATACGACATTTAAAAAAAAAAAGAGAGAGGTACTTCTACCAGATAGAAATTAAAAAATATTTTTTACAAATACACATGTAGTTTTAAAGTTAACATTATAACAGCCAAGGAAGGTTCAAGTAAGCCTTTTGTGGGGCCAGAGCCGGTGCTGGGAATATCACGGGAGGCATACCGAACCTGAATCAAAGAATGGAATAAGGATCTTTTGGAGCGTACATGGAGAGAAAAGACCACATGCAGGCAGTCGAAGATGTTCCTGGAAGGGGAGTCCAGGGTTCTGAAAGACGGAATCCTGAACCTCAAAAGGAACGAGCTTAGGCAACTGACTGGAGTTCTCACAGGACATGGACCGTTCAATAGACACCTACAAACGGTGGCAGTCAAGGACAATCCTATCTGCGATAGATGTGGGGAAGAAGACGAAACGGCGGCATCTGCTTCCTGGGCATCTGCTCGGGATATGCACAAACGAGATTCCGCATGTTTGGTGGAGATGTAATCGCAGAGGAGGACTTTAGAAGATTGGACTATGAGAGCATTCTCAGGTTCATTAAGAAAATTGGGAGACTGAGCACTTCATGAAGGGCTTGGTTTAGGTAGTATAAACATACAGGTAATATAATAAGGGGGGAGCCCAGCGCTTCCAGAGAAGGGATGAGAGCACTGGATGCTTAGGTCCCTAGGTGTAAAACACCAGCCCACCACATATATATATATATATATATGTAGTAAGTTAACATTTGGATCCGGACACGGAGTCGTAAAAAACCGGGTGCAAGGGCACTTTGACAGTACACATACCTATTTATCTCAATGGACAAAGATAATCCTCGGTTTTATCATTATTTGAGTTTTGTAGTGCATTTGTATCCCTTGGCATCACACCTCTTCATATAAATAATATAGATATATAAAGTTTATCCAAATAATCATATTAAAAAAAAAAAAATGCATAGCTATTACACAGCTATGATTTTTACTTAAAATATTAAGTAGCGATTTTATCATATAAATGTACTTTTCATTAAAGAATTTATAATTACATTAAATACAAATATATGCAGTTTAAAAAACAATAACTATTTGAACGATAGTTAATCACAGCACACGAAACACATACTTTCGACTACCACCATAATTCTTTTAAGAATTGAAACAATGATTATCTCCAAAAAATGTTATTCGAGTTTTCAAACTCAATACAAATCTAATTTAATAAATAATATACTTAACACATCATCATTTCTTCCATTTATTTTTTCTGCTTAAAAAACAATTACAGACCTTTCGGGAAGAACTCAGTGTGTCAATTAGTTATTATGACTCATGCCCGGGCTTTAACTACGAAGTGATATCGCCTACTACCAGTGTACTCTTTCGTCACTCTGGTGGACATGAGCCGACTCTACTATGGGAGTAAATTTTGCCTACCCTAAATATTTTTAGAAAAAGCGATACGAGACTCAGGGATCCAAACCGTAGGCACCATCTTCAATAGAACTGTTCAGGTTTTAGGTAATGCTGATGACCTAGACATCGTAGGGAGATCTCTCAGAGCAATGGAGGAGGCGTTCTAGCGCTCGATGAAGCAGCAAAACGGTTGGGACTATTGGTGAATTCTTCGAAAACAAAGTATATGGTCAAGAGGTAAGACCTAATGAAGAAGTTCATATTGGCCCATACTTCTTCGGAAAAGTGAACGAGTTCACTTACCTAGGATGTCAGGTTAATGTGGACAATAACCTCTCAAATGAAATCAGAAGCAGGATCACCAAGTCCAACCGCTGTTTCTTTGGACTCCGGCGTCACCTCAGAAGTAACTTGCTTTCTAGGGCAACAAAGCTGGAACTCTACAAAACCTTGATCCGTCCAGTGTTAACTTACGGTTCTGAAACATGGACAGTAACAAAGACTGACGAACAAGCACTCCTGATTCACGAAAGAAAGGTCCTACGTTGTGGTCTATCTATAGAGGTGTCTACGACGGACAGGACTGGAGGAGAAGAACAAATCAGGAGCTATACGCTTTGTCACAACAACCGGAGATAGTAAGGTTTGTAAGACTTCACAGACTAAGATGGGCAGGACACTTGGCAAGAATGGGGGACCATGATGTGCCAAAGATGACATTATGCGAGGATCCTACTTGGAGTCAGGAACTGGAGAGCAGCTACACAGGACCGAGACGACTGGCGAAGACTGATCCAGGAGGCCTTGACTCAGAGATGAGTTGTTGCGCCGATGATGATGATGAAATTTTTATTCACATAGGGTAGGGGGTCTTTAACGAGAGTACCTGACACCGTTCAGGCTCGGGATTATCATTAACGTCCCTCCCAGATAAAAAAGCTAAGGGCCTCGGGCGGGTTTCGAACCCGCGATCTTGAATTCAGTAAACAAGCGAAAGTGCTCCCCGAAACGTCTGTATTGCCATTCTTTAAAAAGCAAAAAATAAATGGGAGATGTGATGCTATGATATATATTATATATGTATTTATAATCTGCTTAAACAAGCCAAATATGAATAAATAATGTAATTATAATAAATATATTACTCACTCATTTTTCAAAACAGTTCAATTTTCACCGTAAGTGTTCATTCCGTAACCTCAAGGAAGTCCATAAGTATTAAATCAAATATAAAATTGTCTACTAATATATTACTTTACCAGATAAGCATATTATAGGGGAACTTATGTAATCGATATTGAAGTTGTATGTTTACATTTCCCGATACAATAATGATAAAAATCATGAGAGAATCACCAAGAATATGCTATATCACCTTAAATTACTTGCAATTAACCAAGTTTCCGTCTCTCTCTCTATTCCTCAATTTGGCAAAAATGAATAGGCTTTCTCAACTATGAACGATAATCATTATTTCTGAATATCTCTGTGCACTTAAGTCAGAGCTTTATCGATTGAAATCATTAATTCTATTTTTTTAAATTTCCGATTATCGGATTAATAACAAATATATATATATATATAAATATATTATATCGATTTAATATATAGAATCTATATAAAAGAAGAAAAATTATTCTAATGGCTAATATATATTATAGGTATATATATATATATAATATGTTATTAGCCATTAGAAGAATTTTTCTTCTTTTTGTTTACTATATTGTTTTTAGTCTCCAATTTTCTTACTGATATTATTGTCATTTCATATCTAAATAATTCCAATTGTATAAAGTTTTATAAGGCACAATAAAATTAAGAATAATTATAGTTTTTGTTACAGTGTTACATTTCCAAATATTAGCATTGTGCTAATATTGTACACATAAACACTTTCTAGGAAAGAAGGCGCCTGAGGATCTTACAAAGAACATCAGATCGTCAGGCGAGTTTCAAAAACAAAATATGGAACGTTAATATTCACACTTTTTTTTTTTTTTTTTAGATATTTTAAAATACAAAATAAATGTAAGTGTCGCAAGTCAAAAAATATTAACATTGGTAAGCATATAAGATACATTTTAAATCTAAACAAATCAATATTGAAAGTAATTGATTTGCCTGTTTCTTTAAAACATTTAACGTACATTTTAAAACAAATTACGAATAAATCCATGGACAGATCATATAAGCCTTGAATTTTTTAAATAATAAATTAATAAACTATGTATAAACCTATACTGAGATATATTTTGTATCATTAACATTCTTTGTTGACGTAGTAGATACACGGATCGGGCGATGTCCAGTTCCTGAAACAGAAACAGAAATATATAAATATACTCCTTTTTTTCTTTTATTATGCTCCACTTTTGTTAAATATATTACTTTTTCACTTGGAAGTAAAAAAAAATCAATCTTAGCAATCATAATTTCACTCGCACAATTAAAAATTGACGCTCTTTCATCGCTTTGGTGACATGAGTCCGGCTCTATTCTGGTCTAAATTTTGCCAACATAGGTTTATTCACCTAGGATAGGGGTCTTTAACGAGTGTCTGACATCGTACAGGCTCGGGATCATCGCTTAACATCCCATCCGAAGGACGGTTTGCCCAAGGTCTTTTCAGGTAATCAAATTTGTTTTCCATTCAGTGCTTTCTATATAAATTTTTTATTCAGTTTGATATTTTAGTTAAAATGGCAACAATGAGGTCAATTATTTTCACTATTAAGTGTTGGTAAACCTCATCCATATCACAAGACACTTAATGTATAGGTCCTTTACTTAAGTTACGGAATGAGCTCATGATGAGCTTAGCCTCAAAAAGTTTCCTTAAATACTAAATGATTAAGATACGGAAGACCAAATGTCTGCATTTATCCATTTCCCTGACATTTTTTAGATTTTAAAATTTGTTGGTTGCCCTGCCAGTATATTACCTGATTGTGATCGACGGTGAAGAGGAGTAGATCCGAGAGCATGGTGACTGCGGTGGGACCGACCCCGGTACTGCAGTGGATCAGAACAGGAGGGTTCCTATTGTGACCCAGAGGTATCTCTGTCATCGTATGCTGTCGCACCGAACTCAACTCTTCCAGGAAACCTAAAATATATTTCTAATTGTAGAATGTAAATCACAAAGAGGTCACGCCCCAAAATACAAATTTTTCAGTTAACAGATGAAACATTTTTTTTTTTAACAAGTAAAATAAAATATCGTCTGACCTCCCACAGATTTTATTGATTTTCGCTACCTGGCTTTCGAGGTTGTCCTCATCATCAGGCAGTCTACAAAAAAACGTCATTTAGAAACAAAGAAACATGAACAAAGTTCTGTTCGTTAAAACCCATAAAATATTTTGGTAATAAAATATTAAATAGATATAAATAAATTATATGAATAAAAACTAACAAAAATTAAGCTTTAAAGCTCTTTATATCAATTTAAATGTTATTACTTTTTATTCATATAATTCATTTATATTTATTTAATATTTTATTACCACAATATTTTCTACATTTTAACTAATAGAATTTTATACATGTTTCTTTGTTGCTAAATGATGCTTTTATGTAGACTGCCTGATGATGAGGGCAACCTGGAAAGCCGGCTAGCGAAAATCAATATAATCTGTGAGAGATCAGACTATATTTTATTTGACAACCTGTGAAACTGCAGTACACAGTCTTCTCACTACATCAGCCATCTTCAGGTAAAAAAAAAAACAATGGTATATGTACTTTTTACAGTAATTTCTACTTTTACTTCCCCAGCTAAACGAAGCATATGGGATGTTATGTAATCGGTCAGAAATTCGAAGTTGAGTTTTCACCGGTTTTTCAATCCCCTGATTACAAAAAACAAAATCTGTGTGCGTCTTCGACACGAAATTTTATATGTACATCCAAAACCCCTTAAGAACGACACCTTATTTTCTGACAAATCGGCCAAAGGGGGGAGGAATTAAGGGAGAGGCTTACCGTAAAAAACCCTAATAACAGCCGATGGAGGGAAGTACAATGTCGGTGATTCAATGACGACTTTTTTTCTTTGAAAATGATTAAGTGCCTAAGAGATGTGAACAGGTTAGAGACTAAACACCGAAATCCAAATAATATTTCAGGAATCAGAAACAGTAGAGTTACCTGTTACGTGAATATATACATTAAAGCAATAAAACAAACTACAAATTACTAAACTCATCACATTTTTCATCAAAAAAAGGTATGATGTTCATCAAATCCTGTTTTTTACACATAATATTATAGTAATCCTGTTATATATGCACTGCTATAATTCATGTAGCTTCATATTAGGGTGCATATATGCCACTGGTCAAAAATCTCGTTGACAGAAATCCATTGGGCTTAACTTCTGACCTTTTTTTATTCATACAACATTTTTATTATTAATTTTTTTGACTAATTTACGTCATTATTAACTATAAGCACAATTAAACTGAAACTAACTGAAGGCTGCAATATTGAGTTCGGCAGTGAAAAATAAACACAATGCCAAATGAAAAAAAAAATAAAAAATTGACTTAATTTACAAAAGGAAATAAGTTTAAACAGAAAAAAATACTTTACTGACTTCAAAGTGATATATGTAATAAACTTAGTGGGCCAAGGTGATAAGAAAAGGGGAGAAAAAAAACTGCAGATGACCTCAAGTAAATCTTTAACATCGTTCAGAATGTCTCTATACAGGTCTATTAATTTATATATATAATTCAGTAATATAATAATTTATAATTCAGACACAATGTATCTATGCAGGTCCATTAATTTATAGAATAGTATGTCAAAGAGATTTTAAAAATAATATGGTGGTAAAAATAAATGGAATAAGAGAGAGGTGAAGGATAATTGAGACCTTTCAGAAATGTTACATGTTGTTAACATGTATTTTATGTCAAACATTTCTATGTAGGTATTCGTAATTGGAGTAAATAATAGTTTCTGATGATAATTCTATGATTGTATCATATTAAAACACATTTTTGTTCTTAATTAGCGATTTTTTTTTTTTTTAATTATAAAAACAATTATAGTTTTGGGTTGAAAACAGATATTTAGAGATTGTTATTTTGTTGTTAGACCATTGATGGCACTTCAATGAGGATAAAATCTATGTTTAACACCCACAAGAGCTGGGACATAATCACTCAGACAAATAATACATTAAATACATTGTGCAAGTACCTATAAAGTGTGGTACTGTATTGGGACAGCCCTGGTGACCCCACTCAGTGTACTGGAGATGCCATATACCTCGGGACGATTTGCTCTCCACGTGGAGGAGACGTAGTTTACTTGTGGCACAGTGGCCCGTCGATTGAGAAAATTGGCACATTATTTCAAACTGAAATCACAACAAAAAAATAATTAACAATAGTAAATCAAATGTGAGAATGAAATTCACCTTAAAGTAGACATTTTCTGACCTCTATTCAGAAATACTAGATATTCTGCCTTATTTGGCAAGAAATCAAGTTTTCTAATGTTTTATCTTTTCAAAAATAGTGACTATTTTGCCAGATTTGGATGGAAATCATTAGAAGTTTTACCTACTAGGCTCAGATCTCGAGTCGATATATTTATTCTATATAATTCTGTCAGGCGCAAAACTAAATGGTTCGAAAGAAATTGAATTTCAGTGAAATTTATAATAATTTTAGATAAAAATATAAAGAAAAACAAATGTTTTTTAAAGATATTTACCTGTTTTCTCAGAAAACTGTGTATTTTATTTATTAATGTCATCTTTGATTTATTTTATACATGCATATTTTAATTCATTACATATTATTTCAAAGTTTTTCTGTTATTATTAAGATTTCAATTTGAGACGAAATTTTATTATAAACATTTCCATATATTTAAGACTTAACTATACAAGAGGGACAAATAAAAATCCCGTGGGGGCTGAAAAAGGGGACGTTTTGGATTGTAAACTAGTTGCACTTCCATTTAGTATTTGTTAAGTTGTGGCTGATGATGGAAGCAATACCGAAAGTACTCCCATATATTTTATAAATCTTGTGAAATAAACAACATTCGTTTTTCTTTATATTTTTTATTACGTGGTTCAAAATATCTCTGCGATGTTCTTGAGACGAGGCATTGGTAAATGAAAGCAAATGCTGCTTGCTTAAATGAATGAATTCAATAAGAGGAAAATGAAAAAATGTTATATAAGTAATCTATTTCTGGGCTTGAGAGGTAACTAAGAGGTCCCATCCGAACCATGCTCGTTTTCTTTAAAAAACTGAGGATCTCGACAGCGTTTTGAACCCGCGATCTTCTAATAGGCAAGCAAACTGCCGATACACAGTGGTTAAAATTTCAATTTCATCGGCCAAAAATATTTTGGAATAATATTTAATAATGATTTTGTTTCCGTGTAACACATATCGTGCAAAAGATTAACAAATGTGAAGCCTTAAAAAAAAATCTGTACTGTTATTCATAGATAGATACTGACATGTCCGGCATGGAGGACCCTCTCCGGGGTGGCCAAGTAGGGAGCAACCTCCTCGCCAGGGTTGGGAAGAGACACAACCAGATACACCTGACATTCCCAGACCATCTGCCAGAAGGCGGACACGGTGCAGCTGAGGGGAGACTGGGCTGAGATGTAGAACCTCTGCTGGGAGCCCACAGTCACCTGCAATCCATTCATCTCTTCATCACAAATATCCTTACCATCTATATCTTCCAAGTTATGTGGCATAAAATTCGACAAGAGTGATAACTCTATTGGTTGATGATTGCAACAATAATTTGTAGACAAACCAATAATTTGTGTCATATATGTTAAACAATCATTTATTTCCTAGCATATAATTGCACGAAAGTATCAAGTAAGTATTAAGGGGATTCGGAATATTGCGAATTTACAATGCGCAACAACCCAATGATACGTACCCTTTTCTTTCAAACAACTCATTTTGACGATTATATTTTAATAACTGTTTTTTTTTTTTTTTTACATTTATAAGATCATTTTAGCAGCAGTATATTACAGTAAAACCAAAAATGTAATTTATATAGCAAATGGGGAGGTTTAAAAACCCCTAAACCTATTAATTAACCTGTCCCTTGTGTATGGCTTTGGTTCGTTATTTGTTTCAAAATGAACTTACATTGATTTAGTTGTGAATATAAAATTTAAGTTAATGTAATTATTTAAATACGAAAATTAGTGAATTTTAAATCAAATAACTGTAATGCAAAATAGTCTTCCATGTCCCTCCCTTACACCGCCCTTTGTCTTTTAACGCCCCTCTACGGCCTACAAACATATAAAAACATATTTCTGTCGCAAATGGACTAAGAGATTAAACAACCTATTATCTTTACAAATTAAACAGTAAGGGGTTGGCGGTTGTACTTTCGAGTATTTTTTGAAATTATTTGGTTTATATTATTTTCAAATCAAATAAAGGCCATACAAGTAGTTTTTAGCTCTGTCTTTATCTGTCTCGGGGTGTCCTGATCTCGGCTCTTCGTCCATGAGGCCCTCACGGACAGCCAGCAAACAGGCCTGGAGAAAGGGGCCTTATAATATCTGTCCCGGTGATCTCAACGTTTCGTAGAAGGTGATAATAAGGACTGGAGGGAGCGGAGTCCTTAAAATCGCTACCAAAGCCTAGAGAAGGGGCCTTATAATATCTCTCCCGGTGGTATCAACGTATCGTAGGTGATAATAAGGACTGGAGGGAGCGGAGTCCTCAAAATCCCTACTCAAGCCAAGAGAAAGGGGCCTTATAATATCTCTCCTGGTGGTATCAACGAATCGTAGAAGGCGATCTGATCGATTCTTTGGCCTGGAGGGAGCGGACTCCTCAAAATCCCTACCCAAGCCTGGAGAAAGGGGCTACATACATCTCTGTTATATTTGTCGAGAAAAATTAAGGTAATTTTCAATTTAAATATTTAAAATTAAATTAATATTAAAATATTTTCACGCAATTGAAATTGTCGTAGACGGGTAATACAGCTCATTGTTCAATATAATGGCGTGGAATATACTTAGAAATATGAGACTTACAGTAATATGGGAGGCATTTATATATCCATATCTATTTTCTTTACTTGGCGACAGTCTTACTCTTGTTTCTTCATAAGGAAGCACATCGTTGAACCTTTAAAAATTAAAATAAATAAATAAAATTGACACATAAAAAGTAGAGAATACTTCCTTCAATAAGAGTTGCACGTTACCTGTTCCTGGGTATGTTTTCTGACAAGGAAGCTGTTGTGAAATCACGATTATTTTTGTGTTTTGGTATTTTTTCAAACTCAAAAAAAAGAGTACTGTCTGTAAGTTTCTTTTCCAAAAGTTGACACTATAACAAAAAATGTATTTACAAATTATTTATTTATGTGCATATTAACAACTGTTAAATGTTACTTGTTAGTAACGGGATGGTCAGAATTGTATTATTTCGGATACTTGAAGTGAAGATTCTTTATCGGGCCAGGAGTTTATACCACATCATGTGTTCGAAAGAATACCTTTTTGTCTTTATCCCCGGTCTTTTAATTGAAATGGTACAGGTTCCTCTGTCGTATAGAAAATATCAGAATCTTATTTCCAAAGTTGTGTGGTCAACAATAGCTAATGTCAACAGCTGATTCCCTTTATTCCCTCTTCATTGTCTCCTATATCAAAGCATCTGACTAAATTCCTTTTATCATGGATCGATAGAACCGACACTGAAAATATGAACCCCGCTTTCAACTCATTTTTGAATTTTTTGACCGATTCACATATAATTCAACTTCAGAATCGTGGACGTATATATTTGCTCATATACTCATCATAATGGATTATAGCGATAGTGTATTATAACAACTTCAACTATATATCGCTCATTTGCTACAACAGCGACATAACTCAAAAGCTGTGCTTTTCCAGGAGGAGCAAATCAAACTTTTGATGGGTGTAAACCCAGATAGGCAAAATTTAGAACTTCCACCGTAGAAACGGGCTAATGTCCACTAGAGTGACAAAAGAGCACTCTGGTAGTAGGCGTTAGTTAAAGCCCTGGCATGAGTCACAATAACTAACTAGAATCACATTGAAGTAAAAAAATACCGTCAGACATTTTAAACATTAAGGCGTAGTTAAGGTCCACGCCGTAGATTTTCCGTGAAAACGTCTTTGCGCCGTTTTTTCATTTTCTTTTCGATGCTGCCGTAGCTCTTGCATTTGCTCGGCACTAGACTTTTTAGGTTTTTTAAATTTCTTTTGATGCGAGCTTTTCTCTAATTTGCGTTTTCTATAATTCCGCGCATATTTACGATTCATATGAGACGACATCTTTAATTTTTTTGCAATTTTCAATTTAATACCGATTTTTACATATATTTCGGCGAATATTTTTATTGTTTCACTTTGAGTCCTAGTAGTGCTCCTCAAGCTCTTTACAATGATACCCGAATCAACCTCCTATCTAAACGCGTCATCATGCTATACTAATTACTACTTTTACACAACGCTAATTCGCAACAATCATCCGCCGGCGCCCTCACTATCCCGATAACGTCACAGCCAAAACAAACACTGCACAACAAACACGTACAGACATGCTCTATCCATTGTGACCTCAACCGTTGTTATCGCATTATTAGTCTCTTAGTTATTATCGATTGAAATCTGACGGTATTTTGTAACACAAGAAAGTTTGACCGCCTATCACTGTGCTTAACTAGCGAATAGACGTTTTCACGTCAAAAGTATTAAATCATGATCAAATAATAACTCACCGAAAATGTTTCTGGATTTATAGCAGTTTGCTTGGGATTTATGACTAAAAGTAGGTTTGGTTTTGCTTACCATGGCTTCCTTTGATATGGTGACGGGGAGCGGAATCCTGATAGAGTCAGTCTGCTTGGGGAGGCTCTGACTGTGTCCATGACCGTGACTATTGTGCTGTTTGGCCTTCCCACCGCTCCCGAGCAAGTTGGACCAGATCCGACCTTTACTCTTCCCCGTCTTACCCAGGGTGCCTCCAGTGGAGCCATCACTGCTCCTCGTCGTTGTAGAGTCTGACCAACAGAAGAATGGTAACACCTTAATAACCATAATCACACTAGTAGTCACGATGCAGACTGCACTCCAACTATGCCATATTGATAAGGTATTTATGTATATTCAGGAGAAATGGAAAACACTCCAAAATCAATAAAGAGTGATTCAGAGATCTGGACACTCAACTGATAACTAAGTCATACTCATACTGATAAGATATAATTTATTTAATTTTGAAATATGACCTTATTTTTTATTTAGGTGACATTTGCTTCCGGTTCTCTGATACAATGCGGTAATGAGAGCACTCTTTACAATACTACAGATAAGGGATTCGCAACCTTTTTGCATTCGCGAGCCGAATTCTGCCGCCGGTTTTCAGATGCGGATCACATGTCAGAATATAAATAAAATTAGCACTGTAATATGCATAAATTACAAGACATTCACATATGATCAGTATATAATTTAGCCACTTTTTACGCAGATAAACCTACTCTGGGCGGGTAGTGCAACATTCTCATTAGGTGACTATTGATTACGAAGATTACAATAATAATGAAAACATTTAAAACCAAAAAATTATGTTTTTCTTGTAAGTGTATTGTCCACAGTGAATAAACTGTTTGTTGTATTATGTTAGACCATGAAGAAGAAAATAATTTTTGAAACATTGGTCGAATTCTGATGAGTTTATTTCAAACACGACAGATCCTCAATTGCCCTAACATTGTAACGATACTATCGATTAATAATTTGATCCTCCCATACCTTATATATCGAAGTACTATGTCACAAACAGTCTAATCAGTACACTGATGAAATTAGGCTCTCAGTTAGGTTAATTGAGAACATGGCAATATTACAAAAAAAAACTGTATACTATCCTATACAAAGTTTTATATATTTTTTTTTCTAAACTATGGCCCACACAATGAATCGACAATTTGACCAGGAAAAAGATTGATAAAATATAATGGAATGAGATATAATATATTAAACATGGATGATGCACATGGACCAAAAAATGATGTGCTGGCGCCTGTCTACATGCATATTTTATTTATTTTCGAGTTTAAAAAATAAAAAAATTGTGTAACAAGCCAGCAAAATCGAGTAATGCTGGATAAGAAATATCCTCATAATTTTTACTTCCTCATCTATATGAAGTATAGGGGAAGTTATGTAATCTTTCAAAAATTCTATGCGGAATTTTCAACAGAATTTTATGTTTTCCGACCTCCGGACATATTATGTATGCTTCAATATGAACATTGTTTTAGTTGTAACAATGGATTCTCGAAAAAACTAAATAAATAAAATAACGTTGAAATAACACAGTATATGAAGTTATTTGTAGATTTTAATTATTATATCTGGTAAATAATTTATCAATTATTCTCTCTATAAAACTTGAATATGCAATGTGCTTTTTTGTATGCTATTTTCACCAACTATGGTCACTTATTATATGATCCAGACTTTTAGATGGATTTCCTGGGAAAATCACAGCTATTACAGGAATATGTAGTTAAAAGTATTTTATTATTATAATTATTGTGATTAAAAAATATAGTAATAGCTGTTTTTTTTTTTGAAAAATGGCCAAGTTTTTAATTAACCTAACTGAGAGCCTAATTTCATCAATGATGTACTGATTAGACTGTTTGTGACATAGTACCTCAATATGTAAGGTATGGGAGGATCAAATTATTAATCGATAATATCGTTACAATGTTGAGGGAAATCGAGGTTATGTCGTATAAGAAGCAATATTTTCAGTGATTATTCACTGTGGACAATAAACAATCTAAATACAATTCAAATGTGTGACTGACCAGTGGAGATGTTGAAGCGGGTGTGGGATGGCGGTGAGGGGGAGGACTGACTGGTCTGAGACAAAGACAATGGGGGTGGCTTGGAGGCCTGACTGCCTCCATCCTCCACCCCTCTCATCTCTGGAGCCGACTGGATGCTGGCCGCGCGACTCCTCGGCTCCCCCTCTCCACCCACCCATGTCAGAGGCACGTTCTCGTATATAGGCTCTAAACATATAATATCAGTTAGTTATTGTGACTCATGTCATTTTCAACTGAGTTTGTTGCTTATCAAAATTATTTTCTTAGTGGTGTTGAATGCTTCCGTTTTTCAAATACACTCTATAGTATAGTGCTCCCTCTCCCACACTCTATAGTATAGTGCTCCCTCTCCCACACTCTATAGTATAGTGCTCCCTCTCCCACACTCTATAGTATAGTGCTCCCTCTCCCACACTCTATAGTATAGTGCTCCCTCTCCCACACTCTATAGTATAGTGCTCCCTCTCCCACACTCTATAGTATAGTGCTCCCTCTCCCACACTCTATAGTATAGTGCTCCCTCTCCCACACTCTATAGTATAGTGCTCCCTCTCCCACACTCTATAGTATAGTGCTCCCTCTCCCACACTCTATAGTATAGTGCTCCCTCTCCCACACTCTATAGTATAGTGCTCCCTCTCCCACACTCTATAGTATAGTGCTCCCTCTCCCACACTCTATAGTATAGTGCTCCCTCTCCCACACTCTATAGTATAGTGCTCCCTCTCCCACACTCTATAGTATAGTGCTCCCTCTCCCACACTCTATAGTATAGTGCTCCCTCTCCCACACTCTATAGTATAGTGCTCCCTCTCCCACACTCTATAGTATAGTGCTCCCTCTCCCACACTCTATAGTATAGTGCTCCCTCTCCCACACTCTATAGTATAGTGCTCCCTCTCCCACACTCTATAGTATAGTGCTCCCTCTCCCACACTCTATAGTATAGTGCTCCCTCTCCCACACTCTATAGTATAGTGCTCCCTCTCCCACACTCTATAGTATAGTGCTCCCTCTCCCACACTCTATAGTATAGTGCTCCCTCTCCCACACTCTATAGTATAGTGCTCCCTCTCCCACACTCTATAGTATAGTGCTCCCTCTCCCACACTCAGAATTTGTCTTGAGAAGGTACTACTCATGTAATCATTTATTCTCTTTATTTCTGTAAATATTGAATGGTATAATAAAAACTTTATGAGAATGAATGACGACACATACTTTCAACTTCTGGGAATAATAACCATTGAAAAATCGGACAAGCATGCGACAATCAATAAGCCTTTATGTAAGTTTGAGTACCACTCTGAGCTATTTAGAAACGGGGTGACATTATGCAGATATGAGACATGACTGCAGAATTTCAGCAGTAATCGCTCTAGAAGTTTGTGAGGCTCTTATTCTGCTAGAGAAAAACAGGAATACAGTACAACTGACTTAAAATTAAAATAGGACTGATAAGACAAGAAAACGAATCACTTGATGCACATTCTTTTTCGCTGTCGTCATTTCAGAGTAATTTCGGCTTGACGGAAGCATCTAGACGTTCAATCTTTCAATACATAAATATCATGCCATTAGACGTTCATGTCAATAGCTTGAAATATTGAAAACTTTTCAACTATATTGAACGCCAAGGACCGGTAGAATTAGTATACTTTCAATACATTACCCTGCCTCTGCGAGAACTGTGAGTGCCTAAGGGTGGGCTGTGGCTGGCCTGAACCTTGATGTATCACAGTGTTGGCCCCCGGAGCCACCAAGTATACAATATTGTTGTTACTCACTTCATCCAAATGCTATATGGAACACAATTAAATCAATTAAAATATTATAATAAGGAGAAAAACAAGTACACATCATTATTGTCAATCAGAAACTGTCTCTCAATTTTACAAAAGAACGTTTCGCTATAATGAATATCCACATGCATTTAACTGAATATTAATATATTGCTTTACTCTACGCTGCATTTGAACGATAATAAATTAAAGAGTTATCATATTATATTGTTGGAAAATTCAATTATAAACAAACTTCTACAGTAATATCTGTATAATTATAAATTATCGTATGTTGCCCTTCTCAAAATACATCATAAAATGTCCGGAACTCCTAAATCCTCCAAATCCATGAAGAGTCGCATGTCGCCGCCTATCTAAGGTCTTCAGTGGATAACTACCACATAATCTTGGCAAACCTACACTCCACCGAAGGCTCAAAATAGTATTCTGGACATTTTTTTATGTTTTTATTTTGATAATGTGACCCATATTATATATTAAAAAAAAGCAATCAGATATATTTGAATTTGGGACGATTAAACGTCCCTTCCTCAGGTCATATTGAAGGTTCATTAGTTTACTAGAGCATGTAATCGTTCCTAAATATCGGGAAAAGAGCGAAACACCTAGAACTTTGTCAGAATAATGAAGCACCAAGCCTCCCAAAGAAGCCCACGAAATACACTGAAAAGAAGTTGTCCGATTATTTCTACAATATACGCAAAATATAGACTGTGGCCTCTCACAACTTGTCCCTTAAATCAAGACAATATGACAATGACACCTCTTTATATGATTCACTAGAGTAAATTATTAATATAGGTAATTTAACTCAGTGGAACAATAGGTCCCATAACTACCCAAATAATCGGGTTTTTGAGTCGACAAACAAATATGTACAAACTACAAGTCAGAAGAAAATTTTGATTGATGAGAAAAGGATGTTGACATAAAAACAAATGAATTATAGACACTGATGATGACAGTACTTTCCGAAACCTCTGTAATTACTAGGTTTAAAAAATATATATATGTATATACTCTTATATGTGTATATATATATGAAAGTATCCCTTAAGATTCTAAGAACTTGTAACAGCTACAGGTTCTGCAGTTTATCGAACGTAGTTCAAACACCAAAAATTTCCTTCTGTTTATAGTAATTTGGGACTTGACAGTTGCATTATTCCCTTGTCAATGCCAGGGTTATGCAACCTTTTGTACTTAGGGCCGCACTGTATCCTTGGTTTTCGAGTGCAAGCCATATATCAAAATTAAATAAATAAATTATGTAGTAAGATGTGCATAAATTATCAACAAAATATCAAATGGGCCGGCTCGTGTTTATCCTGCCTCTTGAATCAGTTAGACACTGTTTTCATTTTTTTTTTTTTTTATGAAAACTTTAAAGATTTATGAAATATATAATACACTATATTATTACATCATCAGTTCTCCCATTTATTTTTTGCCTTTTCATAAAATAGTATTAACAAACGTTTCGGGAAGTACTCCAATCATCAGTATCTATAATACACGTGTTTTTTAGATTAACTATTCCTTCTCTCAATCAGAATCTTACTTTAATAGAAAATATTCATTGAGTCGACTTCTGTATTTAAATACTAGTCAAAACTGAAGTTCAGAAAGAGAATTGAACTACTTAAGAATTGCTGTTCAGTGAACAACACATGAATTGTAGTTACTGATGTGAGTGCTTCCCGAAACGTTTGTAATTGCTATTTTTTGAGAAGGCAAAAAATAAATGGGAGAAATTATACTGTAATAATATATTATATATTAAGTAAGAATCTCCTTACACAACATAAAAAGTGAGATTTATGGAAGTAATTTTACGGTTCCCACAGTAAATATTCTTCGCGACCCGCGATTTGCCCACCCCTGATTTTATCTACCAATAAATTCGATTAGATGATACGATAAACCTATCCTGAACTCTTCAACTGTCAAGCTCTAAGTTAAGATAGACAGAACATAGATATCCAAAAGCCCGTAAGGTGTGAGTTGAAATAACATATTGATATGGTTAAAATAGGCCAAATAGCGAAGCCCGCCACCAAATAAGAGAGTGGCGTACTTGAGTGTCTGCGAGGGCGGCCAGATTGGCGTAGGTCCGATGATTCTGAGAGTTGGTCAGGATATAAGGGGCGCCACCAGCGCTCCGCAGACAGACCAGGTCCGGAGATGAACCGCTAACCTACCGTCAACTCTGACATTACTTACTACACTCCTCTACCTCAAATACACAGATTATCAACTATGTACAAATGTATCCCATAACAATTCACGTTTAATGAAAACTGACATTATTGCAGAGATATTGTGAAATAATTCAAATTAATTGAATGAAATAAAACTCATTTATTTGTGGTATTGTCTAATTTCAGAGAATATATCGTCACCATAATACTACAACTAGAAAATCGCCATGTATAGGATAATTGTACCATTAGTTGTATTTTGCAGGTATCTTTGTTGTACTAGAAGTAGACAACTCTAAGAAAATACGTTAAGAACTTATGTGAGAATGTCATTAGTTAAATTTGGATCATTCTACAAAGGCTGATTAAAAAAAAAACACGTCAGACATTCCTATCTATGCTAAACTGTCATACTGTGAGATATTTTATGAAAAGGTCACAATTTTTCAAATGTATGAACCCTTCTAAGATCTAGGTAATATTTATGAACCCTTTTAAGATCTAGGTAATATTGTAGACTATATAATGTTTCCTATGCATTAACAATGAACAGGCGAATAATATAACATAGTAAAAAATCAAAATAATTGGTTCTAATTACAAACTAATTAAAATTATAATATTGTAAATTATATGTATCTATTGGTAAGATAGCATTTACCTCTTACCAATAGATACATATAATTTACAATATAATAATTTTAATTAGTTATACTTATACTTTTTCATAAAATATCTCACAGTTTGACAGTTTAGCTAACATAGGAATGTCTGACGTCATGGGGAACACCAGGAGGGAGGGTGAGGGGTTCCTCGAGAGGCTGACATTCTGTAATATTAACTTAGTCTTATCTCTTATACTTTTGGCTGAGGATGGTAGAAATACCGAAAGTACTCCCATGTATATATATTCTGTGAAATTAGACAATACCACAAATAAACGAGTTTTATTTCATTCAAGTTAAATTCACGTTTAGGAAAATAAAGTGACTAACTTCAAAACTCATTTCCAAATGAACCGATCCAGCTAAATACATATGAAAACAACACCAAAGCTATCAAATAATTTTCAAACCATTTTTTTCAAATAGGTAACTAATACAACGCCAGTCATTATCCTTATTAACAAAACTGTAAGGGGGTGGTACTCCACATTGGGTACTTTGAAAACTATTTCAGTATTATCTGTTTCAGGCCGAACAAGGACCATAAAAACAGTTTTTAGCTTTCTTATTCAAGAATTGTATCCTTTGTACGGATATCGCATGTAATCAGTTTCAGGTAAGGTATCGCAACGGCATAATTACTCCCAGGGTAACCTGCTAGTTAATTATGTATAATTGATTCTCCCGGCTAAAACCGGGTACTACAGTTAGTATATAATAGGAAAACAATCGCGTTTTATTTGTGTACGTTCTCATTCGCTACCGCTTGCTCGCTCCATTGGAAATGAGTTTTGAAGTGAGTGTATTATACATATGATATTAATATTACTGAGGAGTTAACAATTATTGTAAAATTAAAATTTAATTTTAACATTAGTTATTTTAATTCTCTTGACAATAGTTCTTATTGCTACACTTTCCCGGCAAATCTTCCAAAAGTTTATATTTTCTTCCAGGGCGAATTATGTTTCTTCTTCATGTCAAAGTGAACCTTTGATTTGCCGAAAAAATGAAACAAGCATCCCAGAGAAACAAAAAAAGTTAGTTTTCGACCAACACTTCGGTTCACTGTTTTGATATACTCTGCTTCACAAAGCCAGACAGCCAGACAGATTCATTCGGATTTATACATTTTTGGCAAAACTAATGGATGAAAACACAATGTTTTCGACACTATTTTAAAATTGAAACTGATCTGTTCAGAAATAAAATGGAAGGTGGCTGATATATATATGTATATATTATATTTTATTTAATGATAGATATATTTTTTTACAGATATATTTGTTTCGCATCATGCACTTCCATTGGCGAAAACATGACTTATCTAATACTTTTGTTATCGTATTTTACCGTAGTGCTCTTCAGTTTAGCTCTGGAGTGTCATGAGCACGACACTACTCTTGGAGTCTATAGAATATGGGTCTTCAACCTGACATCGCACAGACGCCGGACACCCATTTAACGATCCTTCTGAAGGACGGCGAGCTATTTGCATTATTATCAAGCAAATAAAACAATAAATTTAAAAAAATACAGTTATCTCTTAAATGTTAAGGAGAGGTAGTTAATTACCTGGTTGGTGATGTAAGGTGAAGTGTGCCGGGGGCGGGGGCCTGGATTGGTATGGAAGGAGGGCTGAGAGGCAAGGTCTGGGGTAGAGTTACTATTGGGGCGGTACGGGGGTGGCGGCTTGTACAACTGCACCACCACCCCCCGGTCACCGCCCCCTCCCTCCAGCTCCAGGTCCGGACTGCTCCTACAACATAGAACACCACAATTATCTCTTAAATTGGATATACACAAAGAAAACATAAGTATCTTCTGCGGGAGAAAAAAAAACATTTGTCAAATTAATTTGAAGATGGATGCAGAAGTGTTGCAAAATAAAATCGAGCCGCTTTCCAGGTTGCCCTCAGCAGGCTCTCTACACAGAACCCATCATTTAGTAAAGTCTAAAATAAATACATAACAATATTGACTATATGAGCTTAAATTAAATGTCCATAAAAAATAAATAACAGAAAATAAAGATATATCAATATTTAATGTTACTTATTTATTGATATACATTTTTACAAAATTGTGGATTTCCTGTACCCAACCTGATGATGAGGGTTATCTAGAAAGCCGGCTAGCACAAATAATAAAGAGAGATCAGGCTGTTATAATTTTACAAATTGTGAAATTAGCCAAACTTTGAAACACACATCCAACTGTTTTCAAATGTTTGTCCACGTCACATTTTAAACATTTCGTTGTGAAGGGAATATAATTTCAAACATGTCTTCTCTAGGTTAAGTAACGAATATAAAATTACAGAAAAATATGAATATAAAAAAAGTAATCATGCAGAAGCTCCGTTAAGAAAGCGGATTTCTGTAGGTTTCACAATTTATTACCATAGTAGGTATGTAATCAGTTAGAAATTCGATGTTGTGTATTCACCGGAATTTGAAGTTTTCTCGTTGTCCCTGAACAAGATAAACCAGATAGAATAAATGAAGCGACACAAATGTAAGTACATCCAGAACCCCAACCACATAAGGACGACATTTCCACATCAACTCAAAAACCCTAATATCTGTCGAGGTAACGAAGATATCAGCATGAAATTTAATGAGGATTCAGACGTCCCTCAGTAAGACACCTATTGTTTTTCAACCAAATCGGTGAATCGGTTTATGAGAGAGAGCTACTTGAGTTGATTAAATCGCGACTCGTGATTTATCGACTTTCCCCTCATGGTAAGTCAAATTTCATACAGTTTTTTCCCGATAATATCATTTTGATAAATTTCCTTGTTAATCCCAGAGAAAAAAATTATAAGTCTCACCTGTAGGTATGTAAGGTGGTAAGGTTGCGAGGTCGTCGGTCTTCCTCGGTCTGATGCTGTTCCATGTACACACGGTCCACTCTGCCAACCTCGGCCAACTGTTTGTAGGCGTTACCGTAACTCCGCACTCCCTGTAACAGTAACAGGACCCATTCATCAAAACAATGTCAACATTTCATTTGTTGAATCACTAAAATCCATATTTTGGACATCGGGAACATAGTAACATTTTTGGTCTCAACAATACGTATCCAGACCCCCGTAACGACTGCACCGATTGATTGTCAATCTAATTGACCACAGAGGGGCCCAACTCAAAACTCCTGTGCTGAGGATGCACATCACCGATGAATCACCTACTATTTTCACCCTCTAAGAACGACACCTATCAAATTTCAGCGAAATCAGCCGGAGGGGAGGCTCAACCCAAAAATCCCGAAAACTGCCGATGTAATGACTGTATCGACAAAATTTAGTATGAAAATTCAGATGCCACAATGTTTGTTAAATATTGATTTTTAGCCCAAACGGTCGATTGGCTTTGGAGGGAGAGCGAAAATGTAATTGATTAATTCTTGCTGGGGAAGTAAATAGACGATGATTCACCGATGACTTTTTTTACGTAGAAATTGAGTATGTTTCCAATGCATGAAAATAAATACCATATACATGAATATTTTTTTTGGAAAAAGCATTCGGGAATAAAAGAACGGAGCATTCAGCCTACTGCCTAAATTTTCAACATGGCGTCTCACTTATTGTGGAAAGAGAGTATTCACAAATTCAAAAATGTAGCAGTAATTCCAAAGTATCATTAGCTCGTTACCAAGATATGGTCAATCATTTTTATTAGACCTATTAGTCATAATCACAAAATGTAATATATTTTCTTTTATATTAACTAAACTGTTTTTACTATTAAAGCTACAATTTATCAAATAGATAAATTTGATAAATAATATGATAATTTTTTTTTTTTTTTTTTTTTTTTTTATAGCTATTGTAAACTTTATTATTCTATACATGAATATTATAGTTGGGCTGTCTATAACAATAATACCTAGGCCAATGGCCTAATTAACATGAGATATGAACTCAGGTACAATTCATTAATTGCCCTAAACAAGTAACTTGAAACTAGATAAATTTAACATAATATAGGGGGAAAATAAAAATATGTATCGGATAAAAAACTTCGCTGTGAAACTTAGATAATGTCTTTTGATTAATTCATGAGAAGAAAATCATGCGGTCGCTTCTTTTTAAGTCTGCGTTCCAGTGGTGTTCAGCAATTTCCCGCACCAGTGGATTTGGGTGGTGGGCCATTGTTGTCTGCATTCGTATGTAGGATTCTTTGAGGACCTCCGCTACTTCTGGTATTTCAAGATCAGCATGTAGAACTGTGTTGCGAACATACCACGGTGCATCAGTGATGAGTCTCATGACGCGATTTTGAGTAGTTTGTATCCTGGTTATGAGGCAGCTGAACCCCATAGGTTTTATTTTTTTTATTTTTTTTTTATTATTATTTTTTTATAATTATAATAACCTCAAGTAAATTAGACTGATGAATTTCCGGCTGGCTGCTGTACAATACAGCATGTCCCCTGTACTTGTGCTGTAAGGCTGTTTCGTAATCAGGGGCAGGCCGATAGGTGGGTAACATAGACCTAGAGATTAAAACAAAAACAAAAAAAACATTAAAACGTTGCGGAATCTAAAAAAAAATAAAACAAACTCACGAAATTCTGAACAATAATGTTATTGGGGAAATATATTACATGAACCAACAGGTTGATAGCCAACATCTGGTAAGGATGGATGATTGGTTACCTGAGTCTGTCTATCTCAATGCGGGTGGTGTGAGAGGCAAGGTCCAGACAGGAGGTGGACTGAGCCCTCTGTCGGTCCACATGGAGCATCTCTCGACGAGGGGGCGGTTCCACTCGATCCAGTTCCTCATGGCTGCTTCCCACCTGACCATCCTACAATACAGAACAACTATATCCAACTATATACATTACATTACGAATACATTTAGGTGCCTTATTTCGTTATGACGGTGCAGAGTTTAAAAATTTATTTTTGATGTTTAAACATCTTAGCTCTCGGTAGGGGCTACGTCAGACCGTCAGAGCGTAAGTCTCGTTGATGTGAATCTGTAAGTGTGTGTGTGTGTGTGTGTCAGAGGGTTGCGCGCACATCGCATTCACACAACTACACACTTCTTTATCTGTGATGTCAGCTGTTTTTGACCATTTCTACGTTCAAGGAATAAAAAAAGTGTGTAATATATTTCGACTGCATTTGACTTTTTATGTTGTACATTTTAATGTTGTGATCATCGAAGAAAATGGTAAGACACTAATAACTATAAATTAACTGTTCTTTAATTTGTAGTTAGTTATTTTGACTCATGCCCGAGCTTTAACAACGAGGTCATATCGCCTACTACCAGAGCGCTCTTTCATCGCACTGGTTGACACGACCCGACTCAACCATGGGGGTACTAAATTTTGCCTACTTAGTTTTATTCACCTAGGGCAGGGGTCTTTAACGAGTATCTGGCATCGCACAGGTTCGGGACCATCGCTTAACGTCCCAACTAAAGGACGGCGTGCTCAAGGGTTTTTCACCTCCCAGATTAAAAAACTAAGGGCCTCGGCCAAGTTGTGAACCCGCGATCTTGAGCTCAGTAATCAAGCACGCATACCACAGAGCAGCGCCCTCCTTTAATTTGTATATCAACCCCTTTCTTACCTAACTGATGTATGTACTTATATAAATGATTCGTCCTCAGAAAAATTGTCTTAGTTTGAAATTTGATGTTGTAAGCCGAAACCGGTAATTTACATACGTTTCTAGTGAAATAGACAATAAAAACAAAATTATTTTATTTATTAACTTTATAGCAATAATGCACGTTATTTATTTTCAGTCTCGGTGGTAAATAGAATAATTATTATATACTTTTCGTAATTTATCAATTATTTGTGTTATTTTACATAAAGTTCCGCTCACTTTGTAAGAATTAGTCTAAAGGTGTTAACTAAAGGAGGTTGCTGCATTTAGGTTCATTTTTATGAATTCGAATATTCGAAAATTAACAAAAAGGTAAAGAAAAAACGTATGTTTTTAAAAAAATATTGTATATTTCACTGTACTGTCTATTTCACTGTAGTATTTGTTAAGTCGTGGCTGAAAATGGTATGAATACCGAAAGTACTCCCATATTATATATATTTTGTGAGACAATTTTTTTTTTTAAACATACGTTTTTCTTTACTTTTTATTGTGTTTGCTGTTAAGTATCATCAAAAATGAACAGTTTCTTATTGAATCCATAATAAAATAAATAAATTATGTGTTATCCAACTTACCATCAGTACTGAAAAATTGTTTTAATTATTAACATGTTTATTATACAGATAGAGAGGAAATAAACATATATCGTAACTCCGAATAAAATATTCTATACAAAGTGCGTGCATATCTTTAACAGGAAATGTTAAAGAAAAACAGGATAAAATGTAACCAACAATAAGTCAATGAGACAAGATTAGCAATAGCATACATACCTCAGAGCCTAGTTGCGAAAAGAGATTGTTTACAATCTGAGCTGCATTTCCATTATCTGTGGTGGCTGTTTCATACTGGACAAAAAATGTATGCTAAAAAGCAGAAAAAATAATAATTAGTATTTAGAAATGTACTACAATACTTTTTTCACTCCCCAGCTATATAGTATAGGGGAAGTTATGTAATCGGTGAAAAAGTCGATTCAACGGAATTTCATGAAATTTTATACGTAAATCCAGAATCCTCGAACGACGACACGGGGGCGTTGCTTCGTTGCCTTTAATTTTTACTACGCAAGATATACGAGGTACATTGGAAATAATGTAATTGGTCAGATGTTGAGTATTTAATGAATTTTCATGTTTTCCGACTTTCTGGTTGTGTCTGAACACGAAATACACGAAAAAAAAATTACAAAAATGTATAGACACGAAGTTTTATATGAGTAAACAAAAACCTATAAGGACGACAACTATTGATTTTCAGCCAAATCGACTAAAAGGAAAAAGGGATTAGGGGAGAGACTTAACTCAAAAACTCTTATAACTGCCATTGTAATGAATGTAGCGACAAAAAATGTCATATGTGAATTTAAAACCCCATAAGGACGACACTTATTAAGGGATCAGAGGGAGTAACTGCCGGTGAATTGAATGTATCGACATGAAATTTCATATTTGAAGACAAAACCCAATGAGAATATAATGTCAAATTTTAGGGAAGGGGGTTCAGGGGAGGGTGCTCAATTCAAAAACCCTTATAACTGCCGATGTAATGAATTTATCGATTCAAAGTTTAGTATGAGGATTTCGGTCCCCTACTCAAGTCAATTGTTAAATTTTAGCGCAAACAATTATTTATGGAGGGGGAGCGAAAAGTTAATTAATTAATTCGTTCTAGGGAAGTACATTGCAGCTGATTGACCAACGACTTTTTTTTCATCTCATTTTAGTTTTATTATTATTATTTTCATAGTAGATTCTAATAGTTGTTAAGCAAGATTTTTGTTCAAACCAAATTATCAATAATTTGGTACTAATCATCGCATATAACAAATGATCTATTTTATATAAAAAATGTACATTTCTTTGCAACAGTAATCCATTAGTTACTTTGTTGGGCTTGAATTGAGAAGAAGTGATTGGGTTTGCCGAAGTACTTATATATGAGTCATTCCATGCCAAAATCATCACTCATTCTTCAACATTTTGATTTTCAATAAATTTCGATATGTCGCACTACTAATAGAGTTTTTTTTTACTAAAATGAATAACTCAAAACTAATTTGTAGTATAAATTTATGTTATTTTATTTTCTGGATAACTAATTACTCTTTTTGATAAAAATATCAATGACTCAATTTTCACAGAAATTAAGTCACATTGAAAACTTAAATTTCCAATTTCACAAATAGGACATCCAAAAGGTTTTTTTTAAAAATGAATATTATTAATAATCCTTATAAGTCCTTATATATATAATAAGTCCTGAAAGTATAAAATCCCGCATTTCAGTTGCGGCTGCAAGAGAAAAGTTCGAATTTATTGAATGCGAGGTGGCAGAGTGTACGATTTCTCAGAATAAAAATGTCTATAGCATTAAGTTTTTCAGTAATTGATTAAAGAAAAAAATGTAGTTGATATTTCAAACCACTCTTTCGATATTTTTGAATACCTCTATCAGCAAAACAACAAAAACCCAGATTTACGAACAATTGTATCTATGTGTTAAAAAATAATATAGAAAGCAGGTGGCGACCGTATATTCTTAAATCTAACTTCGTAAAAAAAGATTTGACTTCAAAAAAATTACCTGATGCACACACATTCTCCAAATGTATTTGGCTGTTTCGATATCAGGTAACTGAAACTGTATCGGGTCAGCCTGGTCTTGAAGCTCCATACCAAAATTTCTTTTGTGATTGACTACATTTGTTATATCTTTCCATCTATAAACAAAAAATAGGCTAACGTTATAGAGAAAAATCGATCAAGTGCAAACTATACTTGCACAATTTAGTGTCCCGTGCCATTAGCCCCCGACTTACAATGTTTCAGCAGTTGTAAAGAAATAAACAATTAAATTGTTTATAACAATTGATCGCGCTAGAATTTTTCAATCGTGATAATTTTGGCTCAATCTACACCTAATTCTCAATGTTTATGATTTTTTTCAGATTTTTCTGAGCGATCCTTTTGGTGATAAGGGTGGGGCAGCAATTTTTAAGCGTTTTTCCAGACAAATGTTCAAAAAAAATCATTAAAAAATACATCATATATATTGTTGAATTCGTGCTTCAATAAGTTTTCATTTGACACCTTACTCGATGCCTTTGAAAATCTTTGTTTTTCCATTTTCCAATTTACCCCCTGAAATTAACCCCCAGAATCAAAATTCAACTTCTTATACTTCACGTCTATAATTGGGCCAGCACACTTTATCTCTGGGCTAAATTTCTAACTTTTACGTCGAAAAGTTTCAGAGAAAATCGCCTGTGACAGACGGACGAACAACGAAGTGATTTGCTAATTTGGCATGGAGCACTAAAAATCAAATCAAATATAATAAATATCTCAAATTGATAATACCTACCTATATATTTTAGGTGGATTATTGTCCAAAACATGAATGCCATTTAATGCCACGGCAATTATAACTTCATTCCCCATGTCATCCTGATGAACACAATTTAGCATATACGTTAAATACAATAGATGATAAAAATAATGTAATATTCGAAAAAATTTTCGCATGCCAAAAAAAGTACATTATTGGATAGAGGAGGCCACCACTCCTTGAGTCAACTGATTTTGTAGGGGAGTGTACCCTACCAATAAAATGATATTTCCAACAAACCTATCTTTTTGAAACTTTAATCTTTAACTTTTGAGGAAAGAATATATTTTTTTATGCGCTTTAATTGAGTTATTAAGAAAAATTTTAATTAAAATATTGATTCAGGGATTATTTGAAAAAAAAGTTGATAAATCAACGGAGCACTGATGATTTTTTATTAATTATAAAATGTTCTATATCAACTAATACTTTAAACAAATAAAAAAAAACTTGTTTAAAATTTATATTGTCTAATACTAAAAATATATATATACATATCGCACCCTTGCTTCAAAAGTGCCACAACTCAAAAATTCGGTTTTTTTTGTTAAGACTGCCATTCGACTTGGTTTTTAAGTTTATACCAATCACCTAAAGCGCCAGATAATGCACTGGAAATTCAGCAGCTAGGTAACCGTTGTGTCGTTTTTTATGTTTGCACTCATTAGTCTTTGTTAGGCAACAAAAGGGCCACAACTCAAAAAAACGAGATTTATAGTTGAAAACTTGGAAAATCTGCAGGACCACAATCTATCGTAAATTATACGCATAGTTTTGCTTGGTGACGTCACTAGATCAACTAAAATTTACCTAACCCAGCTGGAAGCTGTTTTTCGCATTTCCTGAAAAACTGAGTTTTTTAAATGTTAATGGAAATCGAGGTTCTGTCGTGTGAAAGAAAATGCAAAATTTGGCCAACGTTTCGAAAACTATTTATTTTCTTCTTCAGGGCCTTATAATGACTTGAGTGGATGTGTGTGGTGACGGTGTTGTGAGTTTGTGTCCAGTGTAGTGAGTCGTCAATTCAAGTCACCACACACATCCACTCAAGTCATTATAAGGCCCTCAAGAAGAAAATAAATAGTTTTCGAAACGTTGGCCAAATTTTGCATTTTCTTTCACACGACAGAACCTCGATTTCCATTAACATTGAAAAGATACTGTCGACTCTATAAATCATTTTGAGTTTTTTAAGTTGTGGCACTTTTGAAGCAAGGGTGCGATATAGTGTACTGGTTTCGGCTTAAGCCATGGTTAGCACAACATTCAAAAGAAGCATTTAAGTTTGCTAAGTTGGCATATTTATATAATTCTGACGCTATATGAGGCTGTGACCACCCGTCCTCGAAGGAAGTCCCATGGAGGACTGCGGATTGCCTTAACGGAAAAATCAAACTGTGAAAATATTTGAATTTAAGCATAAACTTAAAAAATAAATCTATACCTTTGAACAAAAACAACCATTTTTCAATGAAAAATTAATTTTTACAAATATAAGTCTGATACTAAGCAAAACTATACTAGAAGAACCAATGTCATATGTATAAGGAAACAATGAAATTTTCCTAATTTTTTCTTTATGCTCCTGTCAAAAATTTCAAAAATATGACATTGGATATTTTTGTTCCAAGGTGCAGATATAATAGCAAAAAATTCAAGTAAACTAAAAAGATTGTATTCATAATAGAGTATATTGTAATGGTAAGTACATATTTTTGTGGAATTAGACAATATAAATATTAAACAAGTTCTTTGTTTTTATTAGTTGTTATGGACATAAGAACTCTTCTCATGAGGCACATACGACAAATGGTCCGCGTGTCTGGTTCCTACCTTAGCGTAGAAGGTCTCTTGTCCATAGCCGTCGAGCTGTTGGGCAGCTAGGATATAGTACTCTTCGGCAGTGCCCTGAGGAAGACCAGCCAGTTCAGCATGTTGCAGGATCACAGCCTTGGTCAGCCTCTCCAGATGGCCCTCTTCCACCAGATGCTAAAACAATGCACACCATGTAACCATGGAAAAAAATATCTTAAATTATGATTGACATATTGTAAATACAGGACCATCCGGAACTCATAATATTAACTTAAAAAAATAAATAAAATACAAAATCAGAATTCCTTATCAACAAGCAAGGGTAGCAATACCGAAAGTACTCCCAGATATTTTATAAATTTGGTGAAATAAACAATATTTTTAAAAAACATACATACATTTTTCTTTATATTTTCTATTAAGTGTTTCACAATATCTCTGCAATATATATACATTAAGTATCAATAAAAATTGTCGAACAAGCAGACTATATAACACTTTTTGATAGTATTTTTCATACTTCGGTAATTTGCTGTATAACGTTTTTTGGCAAAATGAAGCTCGTCTTCGTCTGTGCCAGCGATGTCCCGATATGGAAAGCATCATTTTGTGCCTAATTGCCTATCAGTATTCTTCGAATTCTCGGATCTCTTTTTGTTCCCTTTCGCATACATATTACACGTGATTATAAAAATTATAATCTCAAGATATCAGAAATTCATATGACTGATCATACATCTGCGCAAAGTAAATTATATTTTAGGAAAGTTCTCATAATTATAATTTTTGAAGGGGTCGAGCACCTTTATTCTAGTTTAGCCTCTTGTAATGTTATCTCATTATCTGTAACACTTAAGACAATACTTCAGAACCAGGGCCATACACAGACGTTTTTCAAAAACTATAGGATTGTGCTTCGTATATATGATTAAATAAACCATATAATTATCTAGTACTTGCAATCGTATTGCGACTTAAATTTAAATTGTTGTTTACTGTAGTATAAGAATCAAATGTATGAATTTCCAGATTTAAAAAATAAATTCAGTGAAAAGAGAAATAATTCAGTGAAGTCTTAAAACTTTTGAAAATGGATATTTTAATTTAAAATTAAATTTTAATTTCCTAACATTACACAAATTGTAAATAGCGTGATCCCTTTTTGCATAAAACGATAACTTAATAGCAAATGGGATTATTTTTTAAACCTCCAATAGCGATTTTTTAGTAAAAAATATTTGTAGGCACCTCTAGATTGAATAAAGGCAGCGGTAAAAAAATAAAATCCCCCTCCTTTTGGCCGATTCGGCTGAAAATTAATAGGTGTCGTCTTTATATATGGATACACATAGAATTCGTTCATTCTCACGGGATTTATCGTGTTCACAGACACGCACGCAGACAGATAGACTGAATTTTTTGTTTTCATTTTTGAAATCAGGGAATCGAAAAACACATTTCAGACCGATTACGTAACTTCCCCAATACCTCGTATAGCTGAAGAAGTAAAATTAGATAATCTTTGAAAACAGAATTTGTGATAATTTGTTAATTTCCTAAGAAATCGGTTCTACAGATAGAAGTAATACTAAGATATAGGATTATTTTTACAATATATTTTAATTGAGAAATAAAACTATCATTATCGATTTCTATGAAATATTTCTAGATATCTCCTGATTGAATGAATGCAATAATATAGAAAAAGTTACCTTAGGGAATAAGGCAAAATCCTTCAAATATTCAGCAGTATGCCTTTCCAAATCATGATTGCCGAATTCAGCTGCAAAAAAATAAAATAAATAAATACGGATACTTGTGCATTAACGGGAGGGTCATACATATAATAAAACAGATTAAAATGATAAAGTATATAGAATTATTATAAAATACTAATGTAAATATGTATTTGAAAAAAATATTATTATTAAATGTTAGTTAGTTATTGCGACTCATGCCTGAGCTTAAACTGTAAAGTCATATCGTCTACTACGAGACCTTCCGTCAATCTGATGGACATGAACCCGACTCTACTGTCGGAGTTCTTAAGTCTACCCAAGTCCCATCCGAAGGACGGCGTGCTCAATGTTTTATCACCCCCAGATAAAAAATCCAAGAGCCTCAGCTGTGTTCCGAACCCGCGATCTTGAACTCAGTAGGCTAGCATGCTACCGGCGCTTCTCTTACTTAATTTTATATTTTATATTAGTATTCATTTTTTTTATTATTATTATTATTATTATGAATACAGATTATCATGTAATACACTCGACAGTATATAATATGTAATATTATGTTCTAATAAATATGTAATATAATAAATATAATAATGGCTAGTTACAATGACTCATGCCTGGGCTTTAACTACAAGGTCATATCGCCTACTACCAGAGCAATCTTTCTTCACTCTGGAGGACATGAGCCAGACTCTACTATGGGAGTCCTAAATGTTGCCTCCTAGGGTAGGAGTTTTTAACGAGGACCTAATATCGTACAGGCTCGGAACCATCCCAAGGACTGAATGCTTAAGGATTTTTTCACCTCCCAGATAAAATAAACTAAAGGCCTCGGTCGGGTTTCGAACCCGCAATCTTGAGTTTAGTGGGCTAGCACACTACCTCTGAATTACCGGCGCCCTATTATTCAATTTTATTATTATTATAAATACAGACTAAAGCCCAAAATGATGAATAATTCAACATTACCTAAAAATGTATTATACAAATTCAAGTAACACTCCAAATTACCATGACAGTGAATACATAATAATAAAATAAATATGTAAAAATAAATGATAAATGTAACTAATAATATATACCTTGCATGCTATAACTAGCAAGCATGCTAGCTTGTTTTAGATTACAGCTGATTCTTCCTTCAATCACATCTTTCTTTAGTTGTAAAAAATAATGATACCTGAAGAATTAATTTAAATATTAACAACATGATCTAAGAGCACAACGCGAATTTTCCACTAATGGCAATAAGTTCTATCTTATTGAAGTGGTCAATGAAAGAGGGTGCAAATCACATTTGTTAGCAAATTGAGTTTAGCTATGGAAAAAGGTGCCATATTATACACTACACATAGCACTTGATTTCGTACTTTAAAATCAATCGCGTTAAACAGTATTTTTGAAGTGAAACTAAATTTTTATTAACCTAGGGCAGGGGCATTTAACGAGTACCTGACATCGTACAGGCTCTGTACCATCGCTTAACGTCTCATCCGAAGGACGGCGTGCTTAAGTTTATTTTACCTCCCAGATAAAATAAACTAACGACCTCAGTCGGGTTTCGAACCCACCATCTTGAGCTCAGAAGGTAACCACGCATATCACTGAGCTACCGGCGCTCTCAACATACACGTTTTTATACTAGCGTCGAGAGATCGTTTTCCCAGCTAAAACATATATGTACTTAGCGACAGGCGGCACAGTTTTTCAGACAAGAATATTGAAATGTATTTAGTAGTAAATTTTAACGCATCAAATACTTAAGTAAAAAATATTCATATATGGATTCAACTGAAGTCAAATTCTCGAGTAATGTGGTGAACTGTTTTGTATTTTACATATCTCTAGTATTTTTTTTAATCAAAAATTTATATATACATATAGGTATGCTATTGTAATTGAAACATGGAGGTAAAAAAAAAACTTCTGTTTTCAGTAAATATTTTTTATAAATTGTGTAAATAAATTCCTTTAGGCTTCTTATTTTGTACATTTATTTTTAAACCCTACCCAATTTTATGCTGAAAAGCGTAATTTAATTTACAAACCAAATCAAATTTTTGTTTTCGCAGTAAAACAATTAATGGCAGGATTTTATTTTTTGTTGCACATTTTGGCATTTTTATTGCAAATTTTTTAGTTTTTTTACAGCACGAAATCCGGCTCTAGTCATGATGGTAGAAGATATTGCCAGAAGAACGAGAGAATCAAAAGTAAACATTAGGGTGAACGATTACCTTGTCATTTCATCAGTAATTAGACTGACTCCTGTTACATAGTACATCACCCGTAAATAAAGGTTGGGTTCTTTTGCATTTTTGTCCAATTGTTTTTTGACAGTCCTTTCCATATCTAACCATCTGGGTGCTCCGTGACGATTTACGTACCGAAGCCCAAAAAATTCGGGCTAGAAATACACAAATATGAATTTATTAATAATTCTATGGTTTAAAGTTTCTAACCTCGTAATTCCAGTATATCAAACTTAACAAGAGACAAAAAAACTATGTCGATCTAACAATTGATAATAATTATTGTTGTTGCTTTATATCATAATAGCCCATCTTCATGATGAGCTCAGATGCATAGTATTACTGTGAGAAAAATTGTAAATTCGCAAAAATCCCTCCCAAAAAATGGGAGTTACGAGGTTAGGACCTTTAGTCTAACTGTACATTATTATAGTTTATTTTTAGTAAATAATGAATGACATACCTGTTGAAGCCCCAGCCTTTGACAAACATTGTCCAAGCACTCCTTACCCAAACTTTCTGACGACAGAGTACATTCAATAGTTGTTCCATCCAATAATTCAACACAAATAACAAATAATGACTTTGAGACTACATTATATTGCCTGCTTTTTTTGAGACGAAGCTTGAAAGGCATTGCAGTTTTACATTTATAAAACTTTCCACAGGAAGTATTTTTTACATATTAAACGTAAGTTATAACAATCTTCGTACACAGATATGTTAAGTTCCCAGTAGAAGTTTGTCATCATATTAGATCATTTAACAAATTATGTCATTCATCTGTCATGCTAATTGTGACATTCACAGTAGAAACAGACCAAGTGCATAGTGTTACAATGTTCATTTCTAATAAATGGCAAATTATCTAATAAAAAAGCTATATAAAACAGTACAATTGTTACTACTTATCAGAAAACTCAACTAACAATACAAAACCGTTCACTGAACAAAAATTACAACCTCCTCCATGAAATTGTAAATACCAAACGACAGTGTTACCAATATCAAAAAAAATAAAAGTTAAAAATAACTTGATTCACATAGAGTAATTAATAGAACCTTAATGTTGTTCAAACATTATATATATACCACAGCATTAAAAAAAATTCGTTGAACTATTTATAAGATTCAATTAAGCATTCTTCGCTGTGTCTGAATATCCGCTATCATTCGCAGAACAAAAGGGGATAACTTTCTCTTCCTATGGAATTTCTTTGGAACGTGTTGTAATTTTTAAATGGGAGAATGGAATTTGGAACATATTATTCTTAAATGGATAGAAAAAATATATGAATGGAATGTATTTCTACTATTAAAGTAGTAAGTATCTAATTTATCTTGTAGGTATGAAAAGTAGTGAAAATGTAATAAGATGTCTCAGCAGATTATCAGATCATAAAAGAAAAAAAAATATAGATTTCCAATATTTTTTGAATAAAATAGATACTGCAGATGAAACACCTGCTTGTTCGTAAATATATAGGAACGGGCAGAGCTGAGAGGAAACTTTCGGGTTTCATCAACCCCAAGTTATACTAAATCACCCCCTACCTCTGTTTAAAAGTTAAGACAATTTAAGGACTGAAAATAATAATCTAGCTTATCAGTTCATTTTTAAATTATATGATGTTATAATTATGGCAAGGATGTAAATACTACATTCCGAATTTACCCCCGGAAACCTCAATACATTTGTCCCAAGCGATCAGCGAAGATATGTTTTCGAACAAGCATAAAGTGAAAATTTCGTAGTTCATCACAATTAATTCTCTCTTATTAGTAGTCCTCTTATAAGATCGTTTTTTGGTGGGCTTCAGCCATATGTCCTTTATGGCCATAGAAAACAAATTAAATTAAAATGTGCAAAAAAATAAGGTATCACCTTATTGATCCGGAGAGTTTATTATTCTAAACGAAGAAATATTTTTCAAAATTTTATATTTCATGATTTACTTTCCATATCCTCTGATATTTCAGATAGCAATTCAGAGAAATGGTTTAGGGTTCAACTATTTTCGTATCTACCCTCCAAAAATCTGAATTGCTAAGACAGGTGAAGATAGATTTTAGCACGACTGGTCTCCAAATGTTTCGCAGAGGACATAAGCACCATCAGGATTTTTAGTTCAACCTACCGCTCTATACATCATAATATAGGCGTCGACTTTTAAAACTTACATGTGGATCTCGAGAGAGTGAACAACTAGGTA
This sequence comes from Aradus depressus, assembly GCA_963662175.1. NCBI lineage: Eukaryota > Metazoa > Arthropoda > Insecta > Hemiptera > Aradidae > Aradus > Aradus depressus. The sequence continues at coordinate 19,106,615 of OY759219.1, read as the reverse complement.
ATAACAATTTCTAAGTTGGAAACTTGTAATAAATAAATAAAACAAACTTGTTTTTGGAATATTGGCGATTCCACAATAATTTTATATACCTACATATACTATCGGCATTACACCATTGTCACTTTAGTCATAAATGTTAACTGAAAGGGGTTGACATCTTGGATATCCCTATGACTGTACAGTAAGGAATTTATTTGGTCTGAAATACGTCTTCTTTGTCTAATAATAGAGGTAAAAAAAACTATAACTTTTTTTTTTCTTATATTTATTTATTTTCAATATGTATGTACAATATACATATACATAATGAGCAAATATGTGGTAAATATATATATATATATACATATAACGTCACTTGATGGGGAAGCCAGCCAACGCTGACACTCCCTCGAAAATTAATTATCATTATTCACTATCCTCAGAGAGAAGATCGCGAGGCCACATTCTGTTCAAGGAGCGGGGAGGATTGTCAGGATGGGAATGCGAGGAATTGAATGAGAAGATTGATTTCTGTGGAATGATTGGAATAGGGATGTGATTAATTCATTGAGATCTCTGAGTAGGACTTTATTGGTGACATAGAAAGGAGCGTTGACTATTCGTCGGAGGAGTTTGGATTGGAATGTCTGGATACTATTGATGTTGGATTGTTTAGCTGCAACCCAAATTGGACGTATAATGGTTTTGTAAATCGTAAGTATGTCGTTAGTTGTCAGTTTCGATTTTGGTCCAAATAGTCGACGACTAAAATTAAAGATAAAATTATAAAATTCTAACAGATAAACTAATTTATGTGTTGAAATTACGTTTATATATGTACTACGGTTAATATGTACGGTTAATTACATTTCATGTATCATCTACCAGACTCAATATTTATTATCACTACATATTTGAAATTCTTTATATGGTTTCAATTTAGATTTAGATTTGCATTTTTATTTCACGAATAGAAAAAAGTTTCTGATCTTGATTTTATTAATATTTTCATGTCAACAGCTATCATTTTGTTAAATATACAATCATTATTCCACAAATAAATTAGTTGTTAGAAATTCATGACTTTCTCTTTAATTTAGGTTTTACCACTTTTGTTGAAAAAAAAAAAAAAAAGGGAAGTAAATATTTCAGAACAAACTAAATGTATCTCCATTAGAGGCATTATAAGGCCCTGAAGAAAGAAATATACCTCAATTTGAGTCATTATAAAGCCCGGAAGAAGGAAATATATCTCCATTAGAGTCATAAGGCTCTGAAGAAGGCTCATCCAACTATGTAGTTCATTAAACAGCCAACAGGATTCGCTGCAATAAGCATTTAAAATATGACCCATTTTACAAAAACAACTAAGCCCACCTCAGTTTTTATAAAAACAGCCTATGTCCTGGACTATGGTGGTTTTTATAAAAAAAAAGTAGAGAAGTTTAATTTTAGGAAATCATTGTACTGCTAGAAGTTTTTTAATTTTTTCTAATTTATTCGTTTTCATTACAACTTTTCAAAAGAATAAAATACATATTTCCAATGAGGGGGCATTCATATTTACCAAACGACCAGGATTTCAGTTTCATTGGAACTAAAAAGAAAAAAACATTCTGCTGAAGTTGAGGAGGACTGGGGGGGGGGACAAGCTCGTGTTAAACCTTCATCCTTCAACCGGGTCAAATTAACACAAGACCATTTTTTTGACATTAACAATTACTCAGAAAAAGATTTTCTTAAAGTTCCCAAGCCGCCTTTAAAGATTAAATCTGTAAGGGAAATAAGAATAGATGCAAACCACCCTCATATTTGTGTCAGGCGGTCATATAATGGAGTATTCTAAGACATTAATATTAGAAACAAAATTAGGCTCCCTAATTTGATGAATTTTCAAAATTCTTACAACAGCCCGATACCACTAAAAAAGTCTAAGATAGATGATAATCGAAGATTGGCTTTTTGAACAATCCAGCCAAGAAACTCTTTTTTGACAAGATCATAGAGCATAATGTGCCTGAAGTCAGGGATGAAACTGATCAATCTGATGATGATAATAGTAGTCCGGCGCAAGTCTAACATTATTTTACTTTATTTTATTTTACGATGAACAAAATTTTAAGGTTACTTATTTTAGAGTCAAGACTTTATACCTTTTTTTTTATACCTACAATTATTTTTTTTTAATAGATACCTAATAATATTATACTTTTAATATATAGAGCTGTTTGCCTATAATCATTTACCGAAAATCCTAATTTTTTACTTTTGTTTTTTACAAAAACAACCAAAGTCCACAATTTGCTTGCTTCATTTTCAAAAAAAATGATAGGATTACTATATACACATTATTTTTTTACATGCTGTCTAATTCAGGACATAATAAACTCAGTAAAATTTAATACAGAAACATCAATACTAAAGAGTACATTCAGTAATAATTATTATTGTATCCTGAAAAATTAGAAAAAAGTGACTATGATCGTTTTTGTCAAAAGCTCTTCAATTCTAGGTGTCGCAGAACTGTATCTATATATTTAGATTGAAAATCTCATATAAACGGCATATATTAATATTTCGCGAAATTAGCTGCAGAGAAGGGGGTATCAGAAAAGCGGATTCGACTCAAAAAAACTTACAGATTTTTATTTTTGAGAATTCAGAAGCCCGTCAATCAACGATTGGTTTTTGGAGGAAGAACAAAAACTAAATTATTTAATTAATGCTGGGGATGTAAATTCACGGTGATTCACATACTCCGTTTTTTTTTCACGGTGATTTGCATACTTTTTTTTTTTTTTTCATAGACGTATCATAGACAGTCGTTGTTACAAAATTTCACTTAACACTGAATAAAAGGGAGAAAATATACTTAAAAAAAAAAGACATTGATAAAATTTATTGTATTTTTTAAAATTATTATAACTATTTACAACACGTTACTTAGATTATCACATTATACATATATATTTTTTAATTTTTTTCAAATCAACATAGACAAGCAACCAATATATTATTATTTACTAATAATTATTCCTACTAAATAGAATGAATGAGAGAATCGAAAGTATCATATTATCTATAACATTAATATATATATATTTATTTATTTATCTGTGAGTGGTTATTACTTTATCATAAAAGAACAAAAAAAAAATTCTCATTTTCGTATTATGTGATACATATGCAATGAAGGAATTTATAATAATTAATTTGAACATTTAGTTAAAATTAAAATAAGAGGAACTTTGAATTTGAGAATCTTTATGATAGCAACTTTATTTGATATACACTTTCCTACAAATATCATTAATTATATGTAAATAAAAAATGTCTAAGAACGAAGCCTTTAAAGAAATAAAAGAATGTTTAAATGTTATTTTTAACTGTCTATTTTAACATTCCCTGCTCCGTTCTTGACATTATATGCTTGACAGCTCTTCAATATTATTAAATAATACTGAGTACATTTTATGATTGTTATTTATTCATTTTTCAACAGACTCATTCATTATTCAAAGTGTTTTATATATATTTTTTGAGTAAGGAAATTTAAAAAAATCTATCTCAGAGCAAACTCCCATGAAAATTCATATCTAACCAAGTGTATATTCATATGGGTTCAAAATATTAATAAACCTGACTACTATATCTATATTTCAATAATTTTAATATGGGAAACTTTCAGGTTTTTGCAACATGTCTGTGAAATAACAGTTTGGAATGCACAAATAATAGAAATTAAAATTTTCTAATTTGCTTCACAATTTAAGACAAAAACATTTTGTAGTTAATGTTGTGTGGGTAAATAATAGAAAATCAGTAGTGTCCAAGAAAAAGGGGGAGAGGGGGGGGGAATCTGAACATTATTCATACAACACAAGATGAATAACTAACAAACCGTGAGCTTACAAGCCAAAGGCACTAAGTCTGAAAAGATGGTTTTGAGTTATGGACAATTTTAATATTCAAACTTTCTTAATTTTCCTAGAAATTATTTTGGTGTGACCAATTATTTAAGGTGAAAAAATATATGCTTGGGAATAGTATGTTTTTTACATGTTTTACTCATTCAAAATATATATATTTTTTTTAAATGATAAAGTGCCTTTCGTTAGCCAGCTTTTGTAAGCCCATGATATTGTCATTGTTAGTGCAAAATGTATGTACATAACTCATTAAAAATGGAGAAATAATAAAAAGTCGATAAATCATATGTTTTACTTGGCACCATGTAGTGAGTTAGTTATTATGATTCATGCCCTGGCCTCAACTATGAGGTCATATCGCCTACTACGAGAGCTCTCCTTCGTCACTCTGGTGGACATGAGCCCGACTCTACTGTGGGAGTCCTAAATTTTGAATATCCTACATTTTTATTCACCTACGGTAGGGGTCTAACGAGCAACTAGCTCTGATTAGTTTTTGGTCGAAATCGAGACAACTTTACCTCGGGACTCAAGTATATTTCACAAGATACAACTTATATTTATGACCTAATCAAAAATTCAAGGAAGTGTTGTAGAAAAAACTGAAATACCTATTTTATGTGAAATACGAATTTTATTAGTCCGGTGTTTGAGATATAAGCTAAAAAAAACATATTTTTACCCGAAAACGGTTAGCCCTATCGAAAAATGTTCCTTACTAAAGTCTTAATCGTTATTGAGTCCTCAGGTTTGAGGTGGGATCAATATGCAAGTTATAACGCCTCAAAAGAATGAAAAATAAATTTCTGTAGAAAATATTTCAAGGTTAGGTTAGGTTTTATGACTCATGCCCGGGCTTTAACTACGAAGTCATATCGCCTACTACCAGAGCGCTCTTTCGTCACTCTGCTGGACATGAGCCCGACTCTACTATGGGAGTCCTAAACTTTGCCTAGCCTAAATTTTTATTCACCTAGGGTAGGCGGTCTTTAACGAGTACCTGACATCGTACTGTCTCGAGACAATCTATCAACGTCTCACGCGAAGGACAGCATGCTTACAATGTTGTCCATCGTGATGCAGCTTTGGTTCATGTTTTCTGTGACTTCAAATCCCATCATAACATTTAAAAGCAATACTAACACATCAAGTAAAAATGTTTTTTTCTCTCTCTCACCTGGAAATTTGGTTTTTTGACAAACGTTTTGTACTAACAGTGACAATATATATGATACGGCGTCATAGAAATTTATTGAATTTACAAGCTGCAGAATTTTGTATAAAATAGACAATTTAAAAAGACTGAAATTTTAGTGTAGCGAATTAAATTGATAAATTGACAATAACACTTACATTCTCTAGGTGCCATGTTTTTTTGCTATGACCGACGGTGCATAAGAACGAAAATAAAATTGCGGATATCAATTAATTCGAGTATTGAATTCTAGAACATACAAATTTTTGGGTTGTGTAAGGAGAATCTGAATTTATATATTATAATTTTTTCACATCTCTACAATTCTCACATTAATTTTTTGGTTTTTCAACCTAGCAATCATCACTATCCTTAACTTATTTGCTGTTGACAATTTTTCTCTCATATCAATCAATTTCTATTTTTTTCAGAACATATTTATTGAATCGACCTGTGTTGAAACTTTTAGCCAAGCCAACTCAATAAATATGTTTTGCAAAAATAATAAAATGATTAATTAATATGAGAAACAATTTTAAAAATAAATAACAGCAATGTAGAGCTGTAATAAATATATAATACACAAAGTAATAAATAAAATTTTACTCCTCTTGAATAGAATTGTGGGAATCTATTATAAATTTATCCTACCTAAGAAGAAATTTGTAATAGATTTCCTTACATAATATTATTATGGTTCATTCTCTTGAATGTACCAAGCCGAAAAGTTCAACAAAAAGTCCTAACTCTCAAATTGTTTATTTATCTCGTTTGTAAATATACCATTTACAGTGTAGATAAAAATGTTAATATCTTATAATATATACAATTATCATTTCTTTAAAATGTTAGTCATTAATATTTATTTCTAAAATACTGTCTACTGCTTACGTAAAAGAAATATACAACAAAATAAAAATAAAATAAAAATATAGGAACAATTGAAAAAGTTAAATAAAATAATATACTTTCTAAAAATAAAATGTATCAAATATAAATAATTATAGAAAAAACAACCTTCAACAGATTTGAAAATATTAGAAAAATTAATATAACTGATAAATAAAAATAATTCGTTGTAATTGATACACGTTAATAATAGGTATATACATAACATAATAAAAATAAATAATAGTTAAAACCGGAAAGGACAAAATACAAAATAAACTTGTTTTTTTATAAACAAAAAACGTTCTATTAATATGAATTTTGTTTACATTAATAAATTTATGTACAATCGCGCAACGCTTAGAAACCTTACTAATCGTATAAGACGTATATTTTCTTAAAAACCACACTGATCCTCCATTCATTTATTGGAATCTTTGCCTTCTTAGTCGTGTTATCGCGTAAAAATACGACAAAAATAATTATAGTCAGGAGCAATTGAACTGCCCAGTAGAGTTTAGTATAGGATCTGACAAACTAGACATGCGGAGGTCAGCAGATGAAGAAATGAAATAATTGATACGGCCCTAACTTCCAGAAGGCGTAACCTGTAAATTTAGGATATTTCAAAAACCGTTTGAGACGGTCAGTTTCCTGGTGGGACTTTGCCATTAATACGAACCCGTGATCTTGAGCTCAGTAGATAAGTATGCTACCTCTGAGCTGCTACCGACGCCTTACTATATACCAGGTCTACCATAAACTCGAAAAAAAAATTGGTAAAACTACTATATCAAACCGTCAAGACATATGATTTTTTAAAAGTTTGTTCAGAATTAACACGACTTGATACCAAAATAAGCATTTTTCCCAACTTCTGGGATACGAATTTTCACTTTTGACTACGGTTTCGGAAAGAGCGAAAGATTTCCCGTCAAACGAAACCACAACCAGCCTTTTATCTTGCATGAGAGTGTATTTTTTACCTGTTTAAAAATAAAATTTGTGCAAAATTTCTAAAATTTGAAACTACCCTACACCAGTGTAGATCAGTATCTAAAGTTGTCAAATTTCACAAAAACTTCCACATTTAATCCGTTTTCCAATGGTAGGTAAAATGATGCGGTTCCTTAAATACTTTTGGTAAAATTGCATTTTGAAGATAGAAAAATGTGGTACAATACAGTAATTCACGAGGGGAGCCGATGAAAGCTTATTAATCACACTGAACTTTGGGGCCCACCAACAAGAAAATTTTAAATGACCTGCATTTAAGATTTTCTTGTTGGTGGGTCCCAAAGTCACACTTGAACAAACAGTGACTCACTGTATGATATACCTGCGCCCAGCTCAGTACCTTATTCTGTAAGGGCTCTGCCACGGGAACCACATTTTTCTATCTTCAAGATGCAATTTCTGCAAAAGTATTAGAGGAATTGCGTCATTTGACCTACCGTTGGAAAGCATATTTTTTTTTTTTAATTTATTTATTGACAACAGCTCAATTACAAGCTATACTGTCATGTGAAAACAACAAGGAATCAACAGTAAAAATCATAAGTACAGTAATGAATTGTAAAGAAAAAATAAATAAATAAATAAAAAATAAATAAATTAAATGACAATTTCAATGTCCTGAAGAAAGTCTGTTAGTTGTTTATATTTGTCTTTGACGGGGTTCTTCAGCCAAACCTGCAGGGTGTCCGTCCGGTTGAGATCTGGATACTTTCGTCTCGTCTCCTCCTACTTCAGACACCTCATTATCACATGGTCCATATCCTCTGTGATGCCGCACCGGTCGCACTGAGAACTATTACTCACCTTGATGATATGGAGGTTTCTGTTGACACGCCCGTGGTTCGTCCGAAGCCTGCTCAACTGAACTACCTCCCGACGACGCAAGCCCATGTCCTGGAACCATGGTTTTAGATCTACCGTCTTTTGAACAGCATAGTGCTCTTTTCCTTTTGACGTAGATTCTTCCATAGTGCTCTCTTCCTTTTGACGTAGATTCTTCAACGTATGCTTGTTGCCAGTTCTGCATAACAACCTTCCTTAAACAGCGTCTTGCATCTCGTGGAGGTAGCTGTATTTGAGCATGTTCACCGACATCTGTTGCAGCTTCTTTGGCAGCGGAGTCTGCCAGTTCGTTGCCCTGAAGGCCTACGTGTCCGGGGATCCACTGAAGCACAATCTTATGCGTTGTTTTGTTTGTTATAAATCTATTAACTACTTGGCATAGAATATGATCGGTGAGACCCCTGGCCCGGTGGAAGTTGTTTGTTGGAAAGCATATTAAATGACAACTTCTAGATCATTGTGTAAAGCAGTGGCAATTTTAGAAATTTTGAAAAATTTTATTTTTTCTACAATTTTGATGTTTTATCAGTTAAAAAATACGTAGTAAATCTGGAAACCATAAATTATTATTTAAAAAATACACTTTCAAACAAGATGAAAGGCTAGTTGTGGTTTCGTGGAAGGGAAATGTTTCTCTCTTTCCGAAACCGTAGTTAAAAGTGCAAATTCGTGTCCCAGAAGCTGAGAAAAATGCTTATTTTGGTATCAAGTCATGTTATTTCTGAACAAACTTTTTAAAAAATCATATGTCTAGACGGAGAGCTGCGGTTGGTGGCGTTTTACTCCTTTTTTGATGTAGCCCCAAAATTTTTTTTTCACGTTTATGAAACACCCGGTATAATATATCATAATAATTTTTTTTGGATTACATATATATTTTTCAATTTTTATTATTTCATTTATTTTTTTCTGACTCTTTTAAGATGTTTTTCTTGTTAGCTTATTTTCCGTAATGCAAAACTAAATAATTTGTTTGTTACATTCCGTTAAGGCCTGAAGAAGGAAAAAAATAGTTTCCGAAACGTTTTTTTATTTACTCAGTTTTTTTATTTACACGAGAGAACTTCAACTTCCCTCAACATTAAAAGATGTTAGTCGAGTTGATAACTGACGGGTGGAGGGGAAATATAAAATATTCATGCAAACCGGCCAATGAAATTGCTCCTTACTATAAACCTTGATATTAACTATAATAAATTGGCTCCAATCAATTGTACAGTGTTAGTATAATGGAGGTGGAGATGTGAGACTAAGTAGGAGACCCTCCGCCGAACTGCCTGGACTATGTCTGGTACTGGAGCATGGGAGCCGCCAGGTTGGGATGGTGCGAACTGTTCATCCGGAGCGCTGATAAACTCTTGTTGTACCATTCATCGTCTGGGGACATCCCTGAAACAGATACAACATCCACTGTTAAACAATTCAATAACTGGGGGGGATATATGACTGGATACTTCATGAAGGTCATGGTTTAGGTACTACTAGCAGTAATACCCGGCGTTGCCAAGGGACTTTGACTTTTCTCCCAATATCTCCTATAAGGCTATTCAGTTCCTCGACAGTACATTCATGATGTTATAATTTTCAATTATTCATACGGAATAAGGCTTATAGTCCTTCAACTGTAGTAACGCTAGCTTTGGAGCTAAAACTAATTTATTCAAAAAGATTTCTCATTAATCGTTGCAATGGTTTTCGAGTTACAAAGATTGCGTGAGTGGATGCTGGGATGGACCAGGGGTTGATTAAAAAATAGACCTTAACCTTCCGGTAGATAAAACTTATCTATTCAAAAAGATTCCTCATTAATCATTGCAGTGGTTTTTGAGTTACAAAGATTGCGTGAGTGGATGCTGGAATGGACCAGATATTGAGGTACTAATACGCCTATAACCTTCCACAGACGATGACGAACAAATTAAAAAAAAAATTAATCAAATCCATGAAGCCGTTCGTGAGTTATAGCGGTACCACGCACAGACATTTTCAGCTTTATATATATGATAAACATACAGGTAACGAAATAAGGTGGAAGCCCAGCGCTTCAGGGGAAGGGATAAGAGAATTGGACGCTTAGGTCTCAATGAGTAAAACATCAGCCCATTATATATATAAAACTAAAATTTCCGTCGCTCTACTTCCATGGCTTCCTTTAAATCCTCTCTTCATTTTCTCTTCGACATAAATCCTCTGATTAGCTTTTCATTATCCTTCCTTAATTATTGCTCTTTATTTTTCGGGTGCACCTTCCTGTGCATTTTCCTAAATTTTATTGTAACCCGCCCTAGGGATTGCTAAGGGTGGTTCCAAAGTAATAAAAAGTAGACAGTAGTGAGCAATCAAATATTTAATTAACGTCCCAGGTAACAACTTAGTACAGTAGAATTCCGATAATTCGTATGGTCAAGGGACTGAAGGTTTGGTACGAATTATCGGGAGTACAAAATAAAAAAATTAAAAAACGTATTAATGCAAACATGTATGTATTAAGAAGTATGTATAATGTGGTAAGAATAAAAACTATGCAATAAACACTGTTTTATACTAAACTATACAATAAACAATACATGCAATAAAAAATATGTACATATGTTCTAGATTAAATAAACACCAATCAAACATTTGTTCGAAAAAATGTTAGACAAGATCAATAAAATTGCTAAAACTTTCCCCCTCTCCTCTCCTCATTTTTCAGTGAAAAGAGTGCGAATTACATTTGATATTTCATAGAAAACTTGTCTCTCTCACTCGCTCTCCCCTTTGCCTCTGTAGGAATCACGTGATTTCCTAGAAAACATTTATCTCGCACTCATTCTGCTCTCTCGTCTCTCACTGTCCTCTCTCTCCTTCTTGAAAACAGTACGAATTAACGAGGTTTTTAAGCTGGAAATACGAATTATAAGACGTTTTAAGTGACCTCGAGCATAAAAATAATACGAATTACCGAGGGGTCCGAAATGCATTGTTTTTATACCATTTATCGGGATTTTCTCTAGGGACCGGCAAATTTGTACGAATTAACGAATAATCGGGATACGAAATATCGGAATTCCACTGTACTACATTATAACAGGGAATAACTTAAACCTAGACTGGTCGGAATAACTTCGTATAAGCAGTAATACACCTACCCGGGCAGAGGATCACCACAAGTACCAACTGCGACCCTAGCATCATATGTCTTCCCTCTTCGACTCCAAGACTAGAACTGCGCTCCTCTGCCCTCCGAAAAACCCTCCATGGGTCCTCTCCCACTCCCCGGGGACCTATGTTTCCAACGAGCGAGCACATTCCAACTCATCTTCGAAGGAGACTTAGGTCCGCTACTAAGCTCGTTGGGAAGCGTAGCAGGTGTCCATCAGAGAGCTGGCACATTCTAATCTAACTTCTCAGAAAATAGCTGGGCAGGTGCAGCCGTTACAATATCAATTTTCATTATCGCTACAATATTCTTTTAATTTTATTCTATTATTACATTAGTTTTTCTTAAATTAATATTATTCAAACTGTCTTGTCATTTTTCCGTCCTTATATTTTAATTCATCTCCTTTTTGTCTTTGTATTTTTGTATATACATTTATTTTCTTTTATTTACCTCTTAATTGTATTGTTTATTTATATTTATTCATGTTTTTTTTCCACTGTAGCACTACTTAAATTTTTACTAAATGCTTATTGATATTTTATTTTATTGTTTGTTTTCTTTTTGAGTTTTTATATATTTATTTCTAGGGGAATCTACCTCCTCGGTCCTAGAATCATAATTTTTTTTGATTTATTTTGTTACTTAAGGATGGAAAAGTGAAAGTACTTCAGTATTTGGGATAGGAGTCTTATAGTACTTGACATCGTACAGACTCGGGATCAACGCTTAACGTCCCATCCGAAGGGTGGAGATCTGAGAGATAAAATGGAGATAAGGGCCTCAGCTAGTCTCGCGATCTTGAGCGGTGTACGCAAGCAGTCAGCCTCTAAGCTACCGGTGCCATCTGCAATGAAGTGAGGAAATTTCAATGTGTAAACAGAGAAGGATAAAAACGGAAGGGCATATAAGTAAGGTGTGGGAGGGGATGTGAGTGAACAAAGTTGAAGCTTCTCCCTTCCCCTACGGGTTGTTAAGGAAGGGAAATTGAAGGTAGCGAAGAAGGGAATAGAGGGGGGAAGGAGGGTAGGAAATTGTCTCAAGAAATCCCCATCCCGGCCCAATCTCAGGCAGGGTAACCGAGTTAGGGCTCTTCTTAATCCTGAGCCGCTCCCACTTCACTTCTATCTCTTCGGATCTTCTCCAAGGAGCCAGTTTATCTACACTATACCCACCCCCTTGTGTCACTTCCAACATATCAAAAAGGCTGTCACATATGAGGATCCCCAACAAAAATATTAAATCTTTCAATAAATTGTTTGTCTGGAAAATCACAACCAAAAATCAATGGGTAATTAACATGAAAAGAGATTAACTCAGATTTCAATTATTTCAGTCCATTATTAATCACTGACTAAACAGGAATCTTTCGCATTCGCAAGGAGCGTACTTAGATCCCCTGACGCAATCTATACTTATTCGATAGGTAATAGAAATAAAAGACCTCGTCTTCCCACTGTTTTATTTTACACCAGACCCGGTTTTCGACGCAACAGTTCATCTATCATAGAATAACAAAATATAGAAATAATAAAAAGTATAAATAATTCATAAAGCATCAGGGTACAGAGTAATAAAATAAAATTAACTTACCCCACCCACACAGCACAGCGGTTAGAAGACAACTGGCATAGCTCTAAGGGGTGGGGATAGCCAGGTTCACTCACTCTCTCAACATGCAAAAACCATTCATTCTAATGTATACAATAAGTCTGTACATAATATGTTACTATTATTCTATGATAGATGAACCACTGATGATGACGCTGTTGCGTCGAAAACCGGTTCTGGTGTAAAATAAAACAGTGGGAAGACAACGTCTTTTATTTCTATTAGAAATCTCGTACCACATCTTACTATCACATATGTATTCGATAGGTTGTAAAGACCGAAAGTAAATTGAGAGAAGAATAAAGCTGAGGAAAATATATATAATATATTATTTTAAATTGAAAACATTTTACTATTATTTATTTTTTTAATTTTGTCTATCGGAAGTACACGACTTTTTGTGTCGCGCGGTAGAATACATTAAAATAACTACCCGCTGAACTTACGATCGGATCGTTTTTAGAAAAATTCTATTATAAACACTTCATGTAAAGGTTGTCCATTTTCCGAACAAAGAATGAAACTATTATATACAGAAAACAAGGTTTCCATAAACGTGACTATTATTTTCTAATTTTTTTAATAACACATTATACCAAATTACTTTTCTCGAACTCATCAGCAACAAACTGCAACATTTCAACTTGTTTTCGTTCAAGTCAGTTCAAATAGAATTGCATTTATCATGTACTTAAGAGAGAGTGAGTTGACTTCAATTAACTTTTTCATGTCAGAGGTTGGTTTCTTTTTTTGAGAATATTTTGGGACACTTCCATGTCCATCTACCATCCCAGAGAAGCCTAATTGTAAGTAAAACATGTCAAACTTCTTCAAAATGTGCTCAAGGAACTTTTCTCACAAATTTTGGACTATTTCTGACTAAACGCGAACTATGTCCGAATACATGTTTGTGATCGATATAGTGGAAAAACCTGTCTAACATTTATATTAACTAAAATCTACAAAAAAAATGTACATACTAGTGTAACGGTTTCGCTTTAGCTAAACTCACCAACCAGAAAAAATATTAATGATTCAGAGCCGAATTGAAATAAATCAACTAATTTTCCTAAATTAGGAAATTTGGGGGCCATGGTGGCCGTGCGGGCTAGAGCGTAGGGCTTTGGTCGCATGGTCTCACCATGGTTTGCGGGTTCGAATCCAGTCCGGGAGTGAGTTTTATTTCGTAGATAGAGCTCCCTCCCGGGGCCATGGATGTCGTAAATAACTAGATATAACACATTGACATGGCTAATATGCACCATACATAAAGCAAAAAAAAAAAAAATCCTAAAGTTCTATTCAGATAGACAATCGACTCACCTCAGGCTAGAAATATAAATGAATCGAAATATGACTTATTTAGGACATATGAACCACTCATATGCCGATCAATCTAAATAAAAATAACCATTTTAAAGTAGTTAATTTTTTTTTTTTTTTTTTTTGCCTTACGTACGGTGCATATTAGCCATGTCAATGTGTTTTCTAGTTATATTTACGACATCCATGGCCCCGGGAGGGAGTTCTATCTATGAAATAAAACTTACTCCCGGACGGGATTCGAACCCTCAAACCATGGTGAGACCATGCGACCAAAGCCCTACGCTCTAGCCACCATGGCCCCCAATTTTAGGTTAATAAAGGACAATAAAAATATTAAACCTAAAAATATTTAAAAATTATATTTTATTGATCTGTTACTTCACTGTTACTCACAAATGTTACCAGTGGTTTGTGACAACTCTGGAATTGTCGAACACGTTCCGTTGAAGTTTTTGGCATTTTTAACTATTTAACCCTAACTCAGAATAAAACTAAACGTATTAAATTAATTAATAATCAAATGTATTATTTTAACGCATAAACCGTTTACTACAAACACATAGCTCACAACAACTAATGCATCGACACCGATCTAAACTCGTAGTTGACTTGTACGCATGCGCTACTCATCCCCCTCTCCTTAGGTTTCATGTTTGATTTTTTATGTCGAGTTTTATTCCGATTCACTGAACCACTCATATGATAATCAACTACATTTAAAAAAAAAAAAAAAATCTAAATACGTTATGTACATAACGTACCCATACTTTCTTGTCTCATGGTCGTGGTCATGTTGGTAGCTCCATGACTCATTGAGAAGGGCTGAGTCATTGAAGGGTAGCTCGAGGCAGTCATCTGAAACAAGCAAAAACATCAATTAAAATATGAAGAATCTACTGATCAATTCTCAAAAAAATGTCAACTATCTCCGTAATAATATCTGAAAAGACTTACTGAGACTGAAATCAGAACGAAGATAGTAAGGGAGAGCGTAAATCAGTTTAACGGGTGTCTGTTCACTCGGTTAAAGTAAGTCCTCTATGGGGCCTAGAGCTCATGCTTGGAATGTCATGGGAAACAACCTCGACCCGAATAAAAAAATGGGCTAAAAACTTTATGGTGAAGAGAAGAGAAATAATCACAGGCAGACAGTAGAAGGTGAGGTGAGGATTCCAAGATGATGGGAGATGAGGAGATTCCAAGATGATGGGAGATGAGGGAGATCCTAAGCTCCAAAAGACACACGTATATAGGAGTCAAGGACAACCCACCAGTGATAGATGTGGAAGGGAAGACGGCAGATCACTTCCTGGGAAGGTGCTCGGAATACCCTAGGACGAGATTCCATATTTTCGGCACATAAATGATTTTAAAGATTCGACCTCAGGAGTATTCTTACATTTGCTAAAGAAACTGGTAAACTAGGTTCTTCATGAAGAACTTGGTGTCTTCCGATCCAGGTAAAACAAGACAAGATAAGGGGAAAGCACCTGGATAGGCAAAATTTAGGATAGGAGCGCTCTAGGTAGTAGGCAATAACTACGATGTCTAGTTTTTTTTTTTTTTTTTTAGATTAAAGGCTTTAGCTTGACGCCATTAGCCATCGTTCTATAATAGTAGTATTAGTCATTATTCAATATTACTCAAACACTAATTCCAATAGAGCTAATATTGGTTCCAACAGCTTCAAGTGTGACCGAGGGATTTGTCAAGATATCTAAATAAGTGGGAGAGGGTTTCCCCAGAAGAGAGCTTATAGTTTGCATACAGTGCCATCTTTCAGCTGCATACTTCATACAGGACATGATGATGTGTTGCGGATCATCTCTCTGCTCACACAACTCACACACATCGATGTCTAGTTAAAACCTGGGAATAAATCATAGACAACAAATACGGAAATGCTCCCCAAGGGAAAGGAAATAATTCACAAGCAAAATGTGTTCAAAAAAATTTCATTTTCGAATTTTGATGAAAAATCGATAAATCGCATCTTTTAATTTCGGTCATTTTTATTGTATTATGAATCTCCAGTGACTCTGCAAACCCTCAAAAACCCGTCTTGGCAATCTTTTTACCTATTACACTATAATTTTCCAAAATACATGTTCCTAAAACCATTCAGCCAGATAGTCTGAATGTGGATTTTACTCTTCGTTTAATGTTTCTTTTTTTAATTAAATGTATTTTCCACTTTAAATCGAAAAAGCTAGAACACACAGCTAGAGCCCCTGCAGTCAACATGTGCTGCATCTAGCACAGTGTCAATGTAGATGTAGTACAGCTGCACAGGTTCTTTGAAAGGGCTTGTAGTTAGTAATTAAGACTCATACCAGGGGTTTTACAAGGTCATATCTCCTACTACCAGAGAGCTCTTTCGTCCCTGGGGTGGACATGAGCCCGACTATACTGTGGGAGTCCTACATTTAGCCTACCTAGGTTTATTCACGTAGGATAGGGGGTCTTCAACGGGTAGCTGACATATTGTCATTGTTAGTGCAAAATGTTATGTCCATAGCTCATTAAAAATAGAGAAATAAAATGTCGATAAATCATACATTTTACCTGGCTCCTTGTAGTCAGTTATTATGATTCATGCCCGGGTTTCATCTACGTGGTCATATCGCCTACTACCAGAGCGCTTTTTCGTCACTCTGGTGAACATGAGCCCGACTCTACTGTGGAAGTCCTAAGTTTTGCCTACCCTAAATTTTTATTCACCTAGGACAGAGGTCTTTAACGAGTACATCGTACAGACTCGGGACCACCGCTTAACGTTCAATCCGAAGGACGGCGTGCTTAAGTTTATTTTACCTCCCAGATAAAATAAACTAATGGCCTCGGCCGGGTTTCGAACCCACCATCTTGAGCTCAGAAGCCAAGCACGCACACCACTGAGCTACTGGCGCCCTCATAATATGATTGATCCTTCCATACCTTATATTATAAGGTATGAGAGGATCAAAGTATTAATCGATAGTATCAGCTGTTTTTGAGCATTTCTATTATATTTTTACAACAGGTTAGGTTAGGTTTTATGACTCATGCCCGGGCTTTAACAACGAGGTCATATCGCCTACTACCAGAGCGCTCTTTCGTCACTCTGGTGGAAATGAGCCCGACTCTACTATGGAAATCCTAAATGTGTATTAACCTAGGATATGGGTCTTTAACAAGTACCTGACATCGAACAGGCTCGGAACCATTGCTTAACGTCCCATCCGAAGGACGGCTGTTTAAGTTTTTTTTTTTACCTCCCAGATAAAATAAACTAAGAGCCTCGAGCGGGTTTCGAACCCGCGATCTTGAGCTCAATAAGCAAGCATGCATACCACTGAGCTACCAGCGCCCTGTATCTCATAGGCCTTTTCTAATCACATGAGCCTCAATGATCTTATTCTTGAATCTGAAGCACCGCCAGATTTTTAGTTCTAGCTTCGCCTATGAGTGATTAATAAATACATCGTAATTAAGAGCAATTTCCCAGAATTTTAATTCATTGTTTTTTAAAACTATGTTACGCTTTTTCAGACTTTTCATTTTGATCACATGTGTGATATAATAATCTTTTTTAAAAATTTCTTTAAATTATTGATCTTTATAACTTAAACGTTGCCAATTATAATTGATCTCCGGAAAAACTAAAAGATTTGGTAAACCATTTATTATAATTTATAATTATTTTTTTTTATTTATTATTAATTTTTAATTTATAATTATAAATAATTTCAATTTAGATTTTAAAATGGAACAAAGTTCTAAACTATCATCTATCAAGCTGAAAAAACTTAGCTTTAACGCTATTCATAACAACTCATTAACGCTAATGGCCATAGTAGCCGAAAAAAAAAAAAAAAAAAAAAAAACTCATTGGTCCTATTGATAATATTTTATTGCATTCGCTGTTTTCATTGGATACAAATCACAGCCCTAATAATGACCATCTATAATTGAGCCTAAGGCATGTTAGTGAAATGATGTTAAAATAAAAAAAAAATCAAATAAAAACTCACTTGGGGATATCTATTGATGGTATTTGGGTGTGGGTAGGGTTGGTAGCCCCTGGTGGCACTTGGATAAATATTCCTCATCATGGCACCGTTACAGGTTGGCAACACTGAGGGGGCCAGAGCCTTCTGTAGTTGTTTCTCTTGTTTTCGATATTTGGCTCGCCGATTTTGGAACCAGACCTGTCAACAAAAAACCTCTAGTTAAATAAATTGGATCACATAAAACATACTGTTATTCGATATAAAGATACCAATATTAATAATAATATTTTATTTTTATTGTTTAGAGGGATCACTCTATATAACCATTACAATAACAATAACAATTCTAAGCCAAGTAGTTGATAGATTTATAACAAACAAAACAACGCATAAGATTGTGCTTCAGTGGATCCCCGGACACATAGGCCTCCAGGGCAACGAACTGGCAGACTCCGCTGCCAAAGAAGCTGCAACAGATGTCGGTGAGCATGCTCAAATACAGCTACCTCCACGTGATGCAAGACGTTGTTTAAGAAAGATTGTTATGCAGAACTGGCAACAAGCATACGTTGAAGAATCTACGTCAAAAAGAAGAGAGCACTATGGAAGAATCTACGTCAAAAGGAAAAGAGCACTATGCTGTTCAAAAGACGGTAGATCTAAAACCATGGCTTAAGTCTCATCCCAAAGACGGCGTGTTCAAGGTTTTATCACTTCCCAGATAAAAAACCTAAGGGCCCCTCGAATGGTTTCGAACCCGCGATCTTTAATGCATTCTCTTTTGCCCAAAATACGTTTTAAAAACTACATAAATGATGTTTGAAGCATAGAAACGAATATGCAAATGTATATAAATTCGGACCCTAGTTATGAAGTATATGGTGATCATTTTTTAAAATTATACTAAGAGTGTATAGATACAAGATACTTCCCTAGATGAGAGCTAGATGAGTTTGGAAGAGAGAGACAGGATGGAGGGATGGGGGTGGTCTAACCGGAGACGGTTATTCTATTTGCATGCTAACAGGAATTCTCCATAGAGAAGGAAGAAATGTTAACCAAATTCTAACAGCCGGAGTCTTCTCCCCTCATTCGTATTCAGCCGATGAAGCTTCCTCCTCTTGATAACTGAAGCAGCTCAAACCATGTTGTCTTCCACAACCCATATTTACTGACGTTTTTTAGGGTTCCATACCGCAAATGGTAATAATATGTACCAGGATTGTCCAACAATGTAATAGGAAGAGAGAGAGAGATCAGGGTTGTGGTCGATAAAAACTCGATTAAGATTTTCTAAAATATGCAGAATAAAAGTTGCTTTAATTGATTCCCTTTTGCACAAAACACATTTTAAAAACTACATAAGTGATGTGATTAAGAATGATTAAGGTAAAAATTTTTTAATGATTAATTTTTATAATGATTAAGATAGATTAGATAGATTTTTGAATTGACTGTTTATGAGAGGGTAGAGGGTGTTCAGTCGTGAATATGCTAGCTGTAGTTTTCAGAAATACACCACTTAAACACACATATTCTGCAATACAAGACACTCCTACTTCCATGTCGAACATACGCCTGTCCAGTCTGGATCGGTACCAACAACACTAACATGAAACGACTACAAACATTTCAAAATAAAGTACTCCGAATAGCAACAAACGCACCCTGATTTGTCAGGAATCACAAAATCCACGAAGAACTGGGAGTTCCTCTATTTGCAGCTCACATTGAGAAGCTTGTGAAGAATCACCACGAAGGCCTTGTGCATTGTTCCGGGGCTGTACACTACACTCTTGGTGCGCCTACTCCCGGAGACTGTACCAGCACGTCCTATTTTAAACCATTTATTTTATTATATATTTGTGTATAGCACATATCTTGCTGGTCCAAATAAATGTTGTTGTTGTTGAATTGATTGAGCTAACTGTAAGAAGAAAAAATGAAACTTTTAATTCTAATACGAAACAACGGAATCGGATGAATTCTATAATGACTCCGTTCTTTACTACACTTCTTGGCAGACGTCAAAATGATCAAAATCTCTTCTCTCCCTTTTGACTAAAATTTCCATTATTTTTTAAGTCAATATCGAATAATTGCACCCTTTGAGATAGATTTTTATAATGATTTTTATTATTTTATAATAAATTTGATAGATTTTTATAATGATTAAGGTAAAAAATTATTAAGATAAAGATTTTCTGAGTGTGCCTTCTTCAGAGACTGTATTAACTTAAGTAAAAACGTCGACAGTGAATCACGGAACATATTGTCTATCCAGAACCGTCTGCCTAATCTATTGATTTTCAACCAATTTGGTCAAAGGGAAGGGAGGAATTAAGGGGGAGGCTTAACGCAAAAAACATAATAACAGCCGTTGTAATGAATGTATTGATACGAAATTTCATAAAATTCAGAACTCCTTAAGGATGAAAACTATTAATATTTCGCGAAATGGGTCGAAGTGAAGAGGGGCTCGATTTAAATACCCTAATAACTGACGATGTATCGACGCAAAATTTTGTACGACGATTCAGAAGCCACTACGAGTATATAATTCAATTATTAAGTTTTAAATTTATTAATTCTTGGTGGGGAAATACAAAGCACGGTTCACCGACTTTTATTCCCTCCCATTTTAAAAATACCTACGGTAACGAATCGGTCAGAAACTCCTTGAAAAAAATGGTTCTGCATTAAAAAATGAAAGTACTTTAAAAAAGAAAATAGGTAAACACATACAACCCGACTCAAAATAGATTGTTAGGAGGGAAGGGAAACAGAGTGGTGGGGGTGAAGGGATGGGGGAAGGGAGGGTGAAATTAGCATATATATCGAGTGGATAATAACTGTGGATATTGGAAGGGTACTGGAGACATTCTCCAGGGGGGAGAGGGGATGATCAACTGTAGCATGGATAGAGTACTTAGTCAAAAGTGGAAGTACTATATGTAAAAAAATATCAGATTTGACCATAACATGACTTTCTTGAATCTACCACATTTTGAGGACGCCGGTAGTTCAAAGCTCAAGATAGCGGGTTCGAAAACCGGACGAGGCCCTTAGGTTTAGGACAAAATTTAGGACTCCATAGTAGAATCGATATGAACTCGAAGTTAAAAGCCCGGGCTTGAGTCACAATTTTCCAACTAACTATTTTCCAAACTATCAATGATAAGAATTCTGGGTGGAAAAAACTCTGATCTGTGCGATCTCAGCTACACGTTAAACTTCTTTACTCCTACTAATACATGGATAGGCCTTAGGACTCCTATAGTAGTCGGGCTCATGTCCACCAGAGCGACGTAAGAGCGCTATGGTAGTAGGCGATATGACCTCGTAGTTTAAAGCCGGGTAACAAAATCAAACAATAATAAAGAAGGTCGTCGATCACTCACACCGCTAATATTAACAATTGACTTATATATAGGTGCCTAATCTTCATATCAAGTGTGTATATAAATTCATTACATCGGCAGTTATTAGGGTTTTTGAATTGTGCCTCCTTCCCTTCAGCCGATATCACTGAAATTTTACAGGTTATGTCCTCATTGGGTTTCGACTTTAAATATAAAATTTCAAGTGATAGAACCCCCCCTCTGATCCCCCTTCTCTTCTGCCGATTCCGCTGAAAATTAGTATGTGTCGACCTTATGACGTTTTGAAATGACATATGACATTTTGTGTCGATATTCATTGCAACGGCTGAGATAGAGTTTTTATGTTAAGCCTCCTCCCTAAACCCCTCCTTCCCTTTGGTCGATTTGGCTCAAGAATACACAGGTGTCGTCGCTAGAGGGTTCTGGATTCACAAATAAAATTTCATCCCGATTACCCCCAGTTATCGTGTTCACAGAAGACAGAAATTTAATTTTTCATTTTTGGAATCTAAGAGGTCGCAAAACATGAAATTCATTTGAAAATCATATATCGAATTTTTGACTGATTACATAACTTTCCCTACACTTCATATAATTGGAGAAGTAAAAATAGTTATAAGTAAGTAAAAAGAGAACGCAACTTTCTTATACCTTGACTGACTAGCAGGTTAACGAAACGTTGCTCGGGAGTAATTTTGCATTATCTTACTCTAACAGAACTTGATTCCCTCAAAGCTTCTTCGCCCCTATCTTAACTCAAAAGAAGGTAAACTTTCGGACCTTTCTCGTGGAATCCTTTGATACGATATACATACCAGATATTGTTCTTGTAAATGGAAAATAGACACTGTCCCATGAGTGCCCCCCCTCTCCTCCAAACTAAATTATTTTGATGGCACAAGCTTATATTTTAAGTAGGACCATACTAAAAATAACCAATATGTTCCGAGAATATAAATCTAGCGGATTCCTGGTGGGCCGCGGTCAAATAGTAACACTTTTTCTTCAACCCTCCTTCCCTGTTCTCCCTTGAAAACAAATATATGTATGTATGTAGTATGTATTGGGAGTGTCAACATTTTATTCTTTCGGATACATAAAGTTATATATATATTTTTTTTTTCATACATGAATCCGAAAAAATAAAAGGTTGACCCTCCCATCGATGATCCTTTTAGTGAAGAAGCTGGTAAATGAAGGACAGATAAATATATTGGGAGGGCTGGTGCGTGCACCTAGGGACCTAAGCATCCAAACCTCTTGTCCTTTCCCTTCAATACTGTAGGAGTCCTAAATTTTGCCTCCAGGTTTAGTTATCTAAGAGGGGTCTTTAAAGAATATCTGACTTCACACAGGCTCGAGACAATCACTAAAGTCCCATACGAAGGACGGAGTGCTCAAGGTATTTACGTCCAAGATAAAAAACGTAAGGGTCTCGGCCGGGGTTCGAACCCGCAATCTTGAGCTCAGTAGGGTAGTATGCTACCTCTGAGCTACAGGCGACCTCTAAATTAAGGTAAGTACCATCGATTAATACAATTCCCTCTCTCAATGGTGGGCGGGCCCATATGCACAACTTTCTTACTAAGCAGAAGACATCCGTAGAGGCTCCACCCCTCTTTTTTCTTATATCTTTTTTAAATAATTATTTTCATTCTAACAGATTCAATGAACATAAATTTCGAACTCTTCTGTGTAAAAATTGATCTTTTTGGTTTGGTTTTTAAAAATCAAATTGGATGGGCCGAAATATCGATTTGAAATTGCGGGCCCATATGAAAGTACACCCCTCAATACTTTTTTCTATTCCCTGGGAACTCTACTATGGGAGTCTTAAATTTTGTCTACCTACATTCAAGGGCGTAGCCAGGATTTTAAGCAGGGGGGGGGGGCAAAGTTAGGCTACGAGGGTGGGGGGTTTAGAGGGGGCATAGCCCACAGTTAACGTGATTAGCGTTGCAGACTTTTTGTTATTAATTTGGGAGACTCGGACCTCTAGAAGCTCCCCCTGATGTAACCACTGACTGTGATACGTAAGTTAACTTTCATGAGCAGCAACTATGCAAACCGCAGCAGCAGCAAATGCACGCTGTGGTTTCTGTGCTTTTAGAATTAAATGACTCACATCCAATAGCGTGCATTTGCTGCTGTTGCGCTTTGCATTTTTACTAAGCATGTAAAATCAGCTTTAAGAGTATAAAGTATAACATAAATGACAATTTTGAGCGAGGAAATGAAATGATCGAATTTATATATATTTAAATAAATGTAATATGACTTGTTTTGTACATGTACATTTAAGTAACAGCTGATTGCTGATTTAGGAATGAGACGCGCGGGAAATTTGACCAGAATTAAATTCCAAATATGAAAAAAAGAAATGTCTAATTGTCCGTGTGTATATGTGTGTGTTTTCTTTAAACACGAGACAACTCTCGATAGAATAAATGTATCGACTCAAAATTTTATATGTAACTAGAACCCCATAAGGACGACACATTTTTTTCAGCCAAATGGGCCAAGGAAAGGAGGGGAATTAGCGTGGGGAGAGGACTTAACCCAAAAACTGAATTAATTTGTGCTGCGGAAGTATATTGCCGGTGATTCACCGATGACATTTTTATGATTTAGTTCTTTCAATGATACATTGATTAAAAATAAGTATTATATGTTCTACGTGGTAGCGTTAACTCTCAAGTACAAGTATTCTTCTGATACAATATACTGAAATGATGTATATAACAAAATAAAATTTAGAGGAAGAAAATAAATACAATATTTAAATACCTTCACAACTCTGGTTTAAATAAAAGGTTTATCAAAGGAACAGGCCTTTTGTATTTACAAAGAACAATAGTATTTGTTGTTAGAGGGGCGATAAGGAGTTTGAATGCTCCAAAGATCGCAACATACCGCTATTCTGAGAGACATCAAGAGAGCAGAGAGTTGGGAGGAAAGTGGAAACTGTTGACCAATGAAGGCCGAGATGGGCGTGGCTAGACCAATGGGGGCCGATGTGGGAGTGGGAAGACCAATGAGGATCGAGTTGGGCGTGGCCTATGATCGCCATGACAGAACCCGCCCACCCCACACGGATCCCATCAAACGCGGACACTAACCTTGTTAGGGACATCCCCTCTCCTCTCACCACCACGAAGGGGGGCCTCCAAACTAACAGTTGGGGAATTACAGAGGGGGGGCCTGGAGGGTGGGAAGGGGGGAAGAAGAGGGCTCATCTTGCCTCCCGGCGTCTCGGAGCGAGACTCGATAACCACAGCTTGTGCAGTCAAATCCACAACATAAACGTGGCTCCTTAGTAGATACTCCTTTTGTTCATGGATATTGCAACATACAAAACTCCAGCCAATTGGACGACCGGACCATTCCAACTCTCCTACTCTAGTATTCCTTTTAACAGACAAATAGATTCATTTTACGTCAGGAGAAAAAAAAAAAAAATGGTAATCATTTCTGCGATCTGTCTCATCAATACAGTGGTATCCAGAACCTCATGAAGACACTTATTGTTTTTTCATTAACATAGAAATGGCGATGTAATGAATTTATCGACACAGAAATCGGCCGAAGGGAAGGGCATCAGAGAAGGGCACAACTCAAAACCCCAAATAACTGCCGATATAACGAATGCATCAACATGAAATTTTATATTTTAAGACAAAACTGTATGAGGACAATACCTGTTAATTGTTAATTCATCAACTTAATCTATCGACATCTTAGCTATCAACACCCATATCATTAGATTTTGCCTCATTATTTTCATCATTGTTATCTATAGTTATTGGCCTAGACTCGCCACTTTCAGTATCATGCATATTATTTTCTTCAAAATCTATAAATGAAATGATTAGTTTATGGTCATACACACTCAATCTTTTCTACGAATCTTACAAAAACAGCGTCTTTAGTAGTGTCACGTTTATGTTGATAATCTCTAGTTGTAGTTAAACATTCTCAGTTTAAATGTGTCAAAAAGAACCTTAATCAATGGCTTAGCTCTCTCTTCTGCAAAATTACAATTGAAATCTCCAGCCAAAATCAAAGGAAGTTCATGATAATTTGTCTTTTTTGATACTTCTTCTGAGTATACCACAAGTGAAAACAAATACATTTTATAATTGCCTCCATGCTGTTTGAAGGTGATATATAGAAAGCTATAACAATTAAAATTAGGAATATCAATTGTATTATTTTCCAATCTTATTTCTGATAGTCGAGGAGGGGAGACCTAATAGCCATTCCTGATATTTTTTAGCCCAAACGGTCAATTAGCTTTGGAGGGAGAGCGAAAACATAATTTATCGTGCTGGGGAAGTACATAGCCAGTGATTCATGTCAAGACTAGGAAAATTAACCAGTTACTTTAACCTTTTTCTGATTGAACAGTGTTTCCGGATGTAAGTATCTCGGAACCTGTGGTGCAGACACACCTGACCCCAAACCCAAAGAAGGAAGGAAGCCTCCCGGATATCCGTTCGACTGGACTCGTCTAATCCTATTTTCCTGTCAATTTACCTCCACATCCTCTATACTTGGGATACCTTCTCTTCAAGATAAACTAGTTTCCAGTCCAGATCCACATGTCCTTTCAACCTTTTCTCTGTCCAACATTCCAACGGTTACTCTATTGTATTCCAGAGGTCAACTCTAGCTTCCCCAGCTATATGAAGTACTAGCAGTAATACCCGGCGTTGCCCGGGGAACTTTGACTTTTCTCCCAATATCTCCTATAAGGCTATTCAGTTCCTCGACAGTACATTCATGATGTTATAATTTTCAATTATTCATACGGAATAAGGCTTATAGTCCTTCAACTGTAGTAACGCTAGCTTTGAAGCTAAAACTAATTTATTCAAAAAGATTTCTCATTAATCGTTACAATGGTTTTCGAGTTACAAAGATTGCGTGGGTGGATGCTGGGATGGACCAGATATTGAGGTACTAATACGCCTATAACCTTCCACAGACGATGACGAACAAATTTTTAAAAAAATTAATCAAATCCATCAAGCCGTTCGTGAGTTATAGCGGTACAACGCACAGACATTTTCAGCTTTATATATATGATAGAGGAAGTAATAAGAAGTTTTCCCTAAGTTTTTTTTTTCAACTGGGAGGTAACGCCAATGCTCTCAAGGCTATGCGATGACGCGCACGCGTTAAAGAACTTACTTTAACTAAACATGAATAGGCAAAAGTGAGGACTGCCATAGTAGAGTAGGGCACATGTTCCTGAGGTAATATTCTTAGAGAATACTCTCCGAGATAGAGAAGGGTTCCTTGTAATCGCTATTCCGAGCCCCCCCCCCCACAGGCCCCGTTTCTGAAATTTAAAATATCTCACTGCGCCGTTCATTTAGGTATACCACTCAATTTCCCCTGATTCCAAAAAAGTAAAATAAATATCCAGTTGTCCGTCTGTGAACACGATAACTCGCCCCCTTAAGAACGACACCCTTTGATTTTCAGCCAAATATGTCAAATGGAAGGGGGACTGAGGGGGGCATTAACATAAAAGTTCTAATAACTGCCAATGTAATGACAATATCGATATGAAATATTATATTTCAATTCTAATTCTCATAAGGACAACACCTGTTAATTATCAGACGATGGAAAAAGAACTCAAAAGGGGAGGTGGGGAGGGGTTAACTAAAAACCCAATTAACTCCCGATAGAATAAATGTATCGACAAGAAATTCGATAGTATAAGGTCAGAAAGTCAACTATTGATTTTTAGGCTAAACAGTCGATTGTTTTCAGATGGAGAGCTAAAACGTAATTCATTAATTCGTGATAGTATCGGTGATGCACCGACGACTTTTTTCTCTTTGCTTTAGCTACCCGATAAAAAAAAAATTAACAAAATCTAACAAAATAACTTTACGTATTTAGTTAAATGGTAGGAAATATTTTGTTATGACAGACAACTGAACAATTGGGTTTTGTTGGACTCTTTGAGTACAAAACCTTAAAAAATGAACGCTGTTATACTACACAAAAATTTTATTTTTTATTTTTTTTTTTTTGTATTTATTTTTCTCAAGCCACAACTGTGCAAAAAATGCACAACCAGCGGCTGGACTGACATATGCTAAACGAATATAATACAAATGATAGAGGGCGCCGGTAGCTCAGTGGTATGCGTGCTTGACTTCTGAGCTCAAGAACGTGGGTTCGTAACCCGACCGAGGCCCTTAGTTTATTTTATCTGGGAGGTAAAATAAACTTAAGCACGCCATCCTTTCGGATGGGACGTTAAGCGATGGTCCCGAGCCTGTACGATGTCAGGTACTCGTTAAAGACCCCTACCCTAGGTGAATAAAAAATTTAGGGTACGCAAAATTTAGGACTCCCACAGTAGAGTCGGGCTCATGTCCACCAGAGTGACGAAAGAGCGCTCTGGTAGTAGGCGATATGACCTCGTAGTTAAAGCCCGGATATGAGTCATAAAACCTAACCTAACCTATAATACAAATAAAACAAAATAATAAAAAAGAATAATGAAAATAAATATGACATGAAAAGCTTGAGAGGAAAAACACCCAGCGGTGAACCCTCATGACATCAGTTCATACCAGGAGATCTCTATGCCAAACTCTCTTGATAGAAATAGAAATAAAAAATAAATTTATGTTTCTGCAAAATATCCATTGTTTCTATGTTGAAATTGGGGTCTAAAGAATAAAAATGCCACTTTTTTACCTACCACTAAAAACCTTCTGTTTCTGTTCTATAAAACAAAACTCAGTTATGTGTCCGTTTGGTAGGAAATCCGGCTGTAACTTTGGAGGACTCGAGGGGCGGTGGGGGTGGATCTCAGCGCCGCCTGCCTCTTTGATCTCACCTAAACTAGCTAACACCCGCCCCCATTCAAGTACCTCCCCCCTACTCCTACAGAGACTTAGTTCAGTACAGGAACTTTTTCTAATAGAAAAATTAGTGCGGCGCTTAGATCCTAGCGCATTAATGTTTTACTTCTTCAGCATGTATAGGGGAAGTTATGTAATTGGTCAGAAATTCGAAGTTGAGTTATCAGCAGAATATCCATGTTTTCCGAAACTCTGATTTCAAAATTAAGAAAAAAAAAATTATGTTTAATCTGTGAACACGATAATTCACGATAAAAAGAGTTCGTTTAAGCCGCTATTTTTATTCCGAGCTCTGAATAGTGAGCAACCGGTGATGTTGCACATGTTAGATTAGGTTGTATGACTCATGCCCGGGCTTTAACTACAAGGTCTGATACCAACTCTCTTCCCGTGACATTCTCGCACGTGCCGAGAACCAGTATAAAAACTTCCCCAATTTATCATGATTGGCCCGTGATGGTAGTTCACCTTTAAGCTACTAGGTGGAACTACCATCACGCCACTGTCCCCAAACCTTTTAGGCCCCTGGCGAGCGCGGGTGCTGTCCGGGGCTATTGAGCGGTTGGGAATCCGTGCTAGAGGGCCCCTAGGGTCAGCTGACGCCTGACCCTACCCCTGATCGGCTCCCGCTCCCTCAGCAGCTCTGGATTAAGGGGCCGCTAGTTGGAACTTTTGATACCATTGGTCCAACTAGTGTGCCCTGCCCAGCTCGCTCGGGGTTCGACATATATCCAAGAAAATCAGAAGCAGAGTGCAGAGGACAACGCCAGTTGAAGTAAACCAGTCTCCTATCTATCCTATCCAGCTGTGAAGCCAAGGGTCATCTCAACATCCCCCCACGCCTTCCGGGGTATTTTTGGGCGGCCGGCTCTGCTGGCCAATACATCACTCTACATCCCCCTCCGACATCAGGTCATATCGCTTACTATCAGAGCGCTCTTTCGTCACTCTGGTGGACATGAGCCCTCCTCTACTGTGGGAGCCCTAAATTTTGCCTACCCTGAATTTTTATTCACCTAGGGCAGGGGTTTTTAACGAGTAGCCTGACATCGTACAGGCTCGGGACCATCGCTTAACGTCCCATCCGAAGGACGGCGTGCTTAAGTTTATTTAACCTCCCAGATAAAATAAACTAAGGGTCTCGGTCGGGTTTCGAACCCACTATTTTGAGCTCAGAAGACAAGCACGCATACTACTGAGCTACCGGCGCCCTCATGTTGCACATGTGCAAGGTGCACCCGAAAATGGTAATAATAAAGCCCTTATTTCTTTTTACATGCATATTACGGAGTAACAGTGCATTCGTTTTTTTTTTTTTTTTTTTTTTTTTTTTTACGAAGAAATATTTACAACTATACAAAGGATATATACAACAAGGAAATGGGCTAAGGGAGAAAAAAAAATGACAAAATCAAAATATTAAGAGGGGAGAAATCACCCAGTGGTGACACTCCTAGACACTGAGTTGCACTCATTTATGACTAATCATTGTCACTGCCTGATCTAAGGAGGTCTCTAGGCCATTGGCGCTTAAGGCGTCTTTCTTGTGGCAGAAGGAAGGACACGGACTAGAGGATTAATGTGATTACTAATGGAGGTAAATAACTGATTTTAGCTAATTCGGTAACAAAGGGAATATCGAGATCAGTATGAAGGGTTTTGTTGGAGATGTAATAAGGAGCATTGGCTATTGTACGAAGGACAAAATTTATTTAATCTAAGAAAAAGTGACACTGAGATTCCCCGCAAGTCCATATTTCTAACAAGCAGGATCAAGGTCCAGCCGCATTTTGAGTTTAAAACCATTTTCCTTGGTGTTGGAGAGACAGCCTCAGATAATTTTAGGCACGCTCACCGACCACTATGCCAATCCCCAAAAAAAGTAATCGTTGAATCACCGGCGATGTACTTTCCCAGAACGAATTAATCAATTCATTTTGCGTTAATATTCAACAGTTGAATAACACGGGGACTTCTAAATACTCATAATAAATTTTGCGTCAATAAATTCATTCCATTGGTAGTTATTGATGTTTTTGAGTTGAGCGCCCCCTCTCATCCCCCTTCCCTTCTGCCGATTCCACTGAAAATTAATAATTGTCGACCTTATGGGGTTTTGAATATACATGTGAAATTTTGTGTCGATACCTTTATTCTATCGGGAGTTATCATGGTCACAGACACACAGAATTTTTTCATCACATTTGGAATCTAGAAATCGGAAAACAAGAAATTCCGTTGAAAACGCCGCATCGAATTTTTGACTGATTACATAACGTTCCATATAAATAGCTGAGGAAGTAAAAGTACTACAATTTTCTTGCGAATAATATTATGATGAATAAAGAGGGAGGGAAGGGGGCACTTTACTACAGGATAGGATCAAAGGATGATGGGAAATAAGCGGATTGAGAACTGATGAGGCTGAAGATGATATAAATCAAATTTTACAAAGGAGTTGTAGAGAACAATGAGAGAAGGGATGTGGGGAAGGTGGAACAGTGAGTGGCCAGAGAGCCGTGTGTAATTCACAGGAGGGGGGGCCCGACCGACACATGTCACCTCAACAACCTACCACAGCCACTAATAATAATAAATTTATTAATTTATGGTTAGCCAAATTAATATTATTAGGTACTGTAATACAATATTTTGCTTTATTCATTTCTGATACCTATAGTCGGGTTGAGGGCGCCGGTAGCTCAGTGGTATGCGTGTTTACCTTCTGAGCTCAAGATCGTGGGTTCGTAACCCGATCGAGGCCCTTAGTTTATTTTATCTGGGAGGTAAAATAAACTTAAGCAAGCCGTTCTTCGGATGGGACGTTAAGCAATGGTCCCGAGCCTGTACAATGTCAGGTACTCGTTAAAAAACCCCTACCCTAGGCGAATAAAAATTTAGGGTAGGCAAAATTTAGGACTCCCAGTAGAGTCGGGCTCATATCCACCAGAGTGACGAAAGAGCGCTCTGGTAGTAGGTGATATGACTTCGTAGTTAAAGCCCGGGCATGTGTCATAAAACCTAACCTAACCTATAGTCGGAGTATTGTAATCGTGCGAAAACTCGAGTTCGAGTTATCAAGGGAATCACACGTTTCAAGGTCCCCTGAATAAGTTTTGACCATTTTTGCGATGATGTCTGTGTGCGTGTATGTATGTGGTCGGAAAGTTCTGAGCGCTCTACCCCCAAAAAATATGTAGCTATGAACTTAAACTTTGGCATGAAAGGTAACTAGCTCAGATTAGATTTTGGTTGAAAGCGGACGAAAATGGAGACAACTTTACCTCGGAACTCAAGTACATTTCACAAGATACAGCTTATGTTTATGACCTAATCAAAAATTTTTTCAAGAAATAGTTGTAGAAAAAACTGAAATGCATATTTTATGTGAAATGCGACTTTTTGTAGGTCGCCCGGTTTTTGAGATAGAACCTAAAAACCGTCCTGAAAAGTAGTCCCAATTGTTATTGAGTCCTCAGATTTGAGGTGGGATCAATATGACAAAAGTTATAACGCCTCAAAAGAATGAAAAATAAATTTCTGTAGAAAATATATCAAAGGTTAAGTTTTATGACTCATGCCCGGGCTTTAACTATGAGGTCATATCGCCTACTACCAGAGCGCTTTTCGTCACTCTGGTGGACATGAGCCCGACTCTACTGTGGGAGTCCTGCCTACCCTAAATTTTTATTCATCTAGGGCAGGGGTCTTTAACGAGTACCTGACATCGTACAGGCTCAGGACCATAGCTTAACGTCCCATCCGAAGGAGGGCGTGCTTATAGAATATTTCAAATTATTGTTAAAATTGTATCGCCTAGCAACGAATTATAAAATATTTTTTTTATTATTGTTACTACTGAATTCAAGATCGCGGGTTCGAAACCCGGGACCTTGAGCAAGCCGTCCTTCGAATGGGACTTTTAGCGACGATACCGAGCAGAGGGAAGTCGGACTTTTTAGACGGATTCGCCAAAAGGTTAAATCCGGTACAGAAAGGCAATATCAATGATAAAGAAACTCACCTGTATCCTGGCTTCGTTCAGTTTGGTCGTCCTCGCTAGTTCCTCTCTGCAATAGATGTCAGGGTAGTGGGATTTGGCAAAGGCTGCCTCCAGCTCCGCAAGTTGTTCCTGAAAAATAAACAAAAAAATATTAATACAGGTCAACTAACATACTAAAAGGGCGCCGGTATACATTATTATATTTTTGTATAATCTAGTGAACTGGTCATACAAGCCTAAAGACACTATTTTATTCAGACTATGAAAACAATTATACAAATATTGAATATTTTTCCTAGTTGGTTTAAAATTATACAAAATATCATGTATAATAAATACTGGAGAGATTAAAGGGTGTGACAAGTTAGTCCCCCCACTTTAGCTTTTCCAAATTATCTTAAATGGATAATTATTTCGTTTGTGCTGCTTAGCAGTACAGTATTTTTGAACAATCAAATATGTGGAACTAACTTGACGTTAGCCCCCTTCAAATTTGAGTTTTTAGCAATATTTTAACGCCCATCAATTGTGCTCGATTGGTGCTGAATTGTGCTGGCAAATTGGTGTTTTTTTTTTTTTCAAAAAACATTTCCGATGGGAGCAACTTTAAGCAATTCCACCTTCTAAATGGTTTCCACCGTCAATCATTCGTTTTGTGCTACCAAGGAATATGGTGTTTATTTATATCTATAAGTCTCTCACTCCACTGGACCGGTTGTTACTCTTCTGTCTCATCAGTCTAGTTTTTTACAATTCATTCATATACAAGTCATTATTGTTATCATGTTTCACATAATTATTCTTACCTAGTACTTGTTTTTCTAATTTTTATTTTAAATTTCTCTTTATCATTTTTCGCTAGTTTATTATATTGTTTTACTCATTGCCTCTCTTTAACATTTAATATTTATTCCTAGAGACCTCTTTTTTTTTTTTTTTTTATTCTTCTCAACTGGTTGATACTTGTATACTTTTGTTTATTTTTTATGTTATTATTCTTAGAGGACATATGTCCCAGAATAAAGATTATTTTTCATTTCATTCAATAAGAAAATGTATGAGGAATGAAACTCATATTTATTGTACTGCAATTTCTTTTACACATGAACTTATAGGTTTGTGATAGCTAAAATCATTATACTCTTTTAGATTTACACTGCTATATTATTTTATTTTGCCACAAATTTTATCTATTGTGACAAATTTAAGCTATCGAAGCATTTTAGCGTAAAAGTGATATTTCGTAATATTGTTATTTTAGTTCAATTCACTACAACGGTAAATATGATCAATAATGTTGTAAAAATAAGAGGGCGCCGGTAGCTCAGTGATAAGCGTGCTTGTCTTCTGAGCTCAAGGTCGTGGGTTCGTAACCCGACCGAGGTCCTTAGTTTATTTTATCTGGGAGGTAAAATAAACTTAAGCACGCCGTCCTTCGGATGGGACGTTAAGAGATGTACTGTACGATGTCAGGTACTCGTTAAAGACACCTATCCTACTCGAAAGAGCGCTCTGGTAGTAGGCGATATGACCTCGTTTTTAAAGCCCGGGCATGAGTCATAAAACCTAACCTAACCTGTTGTAAAAATACAATGGAAATGCTCAAAAACAGCTGATATCCCAGACAAATCAAAAATAATAAAGAACTAACTTGATGCAAGCCGCCTTTTCCCCCTCTCCAACTTCAAAATAGCGCTGAATTGTCCTGAATATGTCTTGTGGCGCATTTTATTATAATTAAGTAGATGAAAGGAAGGCCGCCGGCCTTGAAGGAGGTCTGGTAATTTAATTAGCCCACTGATAAGGACTCTAAGGAAAAGTATAATTTCTTTGGCTCACAGGAAACGTTTTTTTTTTTGTTTGTTTGTTGAACCGAATGCAGACATATTTGACATTTTTTTTTACTTCCCCAGCTGTACGAAGTATAGGGGAAGTTATGTAATCGATCAGAAATTCTATGTTGAATTTCATGTTGTCCAACCCACTGTCCAAAAATTAGAAATTATAAGAAATATACTGTCCTTGAACTCGATAACTCCCAATAGCATGAATGAATCAAAACGAAATTTATAATTGTTGGTTTGGTTTTGTTTAATGACTCATGCCCGGGCTTTAACTAAGAGGTCGTATCGCCTACTACCAGAGCGCTCTTTCGTCACTCTGCTGGACATGAGCCCGACTCTACTATGAGAGTCCTAAATTTTGCCTACCCTAAATTTTTATTCACCTAGGGTAGGGGTTTTTAACGAGTACCTGACATCGTACATGCTCGGGACCATCGCTTAACGTCCCATCCGAAAGGATGGCGTGCTTAAGATTATTTTACCTCCCAGATAAAATAAACTAAGGGCCTCGGTCGGGTTTTGAACCCACCATCTTGAGCTCAGAAGACAAGCACTCATACCACTGAGCTACCGGCGCCCTTAATTCATAATTGTTGATTTTGAGCGAAATCGACGCCCCCCCCCCCCCCTTCAAATAGTATTTCTTACAAACTTTTAACGCCAATGAAGTGTGCTCATTTTACGCTGGAAAAATTATAAGCACCATCAGTCACAATTCATTAAAGTAAAAATTTTCCTAAAAATCCTATTTTGAGGGGGTTGGCGACATATAATAGGCAATGGCAGCGGGAGGGGGGGCTTTTTAAATAAACTACAATAAAAATGTAATTCTACAATTATGATAATCATAAAATGTGAAAAAAAATACGTTTTATAACTGCTTTAAGTTGATACATTTTCGAACTTCAATCATTCACATGTTCTTTAAAAACTCACGAAATGAGCGGGGGTGTTTAGGATTTTCAATATTTTTGACAATATAAAATGTCATAAGTGATCATGGGCCATCAGCCCCGCCGCGAATAAAAGTCATTCCATTGGTAATACATTTAACAAAACAAATATGAGGTATGTCTATTAAAAAACGAGACTATGATTCTGAAGAAGAATGTGACCAGACCAGAGCAAAAAGAACATGGCAAGGAATGTTGTGTTGACATTCTGGAGCAACTTGACGCAGATCCAGACTTGTTTCAAAAAGTAATCACTTGTGACGAAACCTGGATCTTCCAGTATGATCCGGACACCAAAATACAGTCACCAAGAATGAAAAAAGCTCGTCAAAAATGCCGTACGATACTTAGCAACATCACCGTAAGCCATGTTGAGCATAGCAAATGTTTCAGTCGTAGATTTTTCAAGTTTAACACAAAATTTCACAGCAAGTCGTTGCTCATTCATGGTCATTCATTCAGAAATCCGACAAACGAAAAAATCGCACTTCACTAAAAACCGCGTAGTTAATCAACAAATGAAGATATCTGCAAGCGGGAAACAGCGTTATCATCAGCTGATCTGTACAAACCTAGCGACACCAAGCGGACTCCCCTGGAACCAACGGGAGCCGCGCAATTCAAACCCTCGGCGTATTTTTTGAACAGACCTCGTACATATAAATAAACTTGAGTTATTTAATAGACATACCTACTTCGTATTTTAAAATGAACAGTAGATACGAAGTAAAAGAATAATAATAAAAAAAAAAAGTGTCCCTTTAATTCTACACAAATTTGTCCTTCTGAGAAGAATTTAGTTAAATTTTTTCTAACCCTTGTCTTATCTAAACTCAGTGTTCCCACGTTCAGGGAAAATTCCCTTCTTGGGGAAATTCGACCTCTTGAAAGGAAACAAGGAAAGAGGTTATCATTTTTTTAATTATAACTCATTTATTATTTTAATCTATCGACATCAAAGTAAATATCATGGCACGGATACGTTCGGAGTAAACTGTAGTATAAACGTGATCTACCTACATACATAGCCTATGCGATGTTTCCTACTTCAGGTACCTAACTAAACCTGGGTTCCTCTCCCTTCGGCTGATTTGGTTGACAATCAATTACTACGTTTTCATAGGATTCAAACTGACTTGAACCGAGATCCAGATCGAGGGTTTTCATGAGACTGGATTCAGTTCGGATTGAATCCAGATCTGAAAGTGTCAAAAATCCTACCTCTCTTTAGGTTATACTTGGCAGGTTATGTTTGAACCATGGAGCTAGTGACGGCTTCACAGATTAAATAAATTTGCAACTTCCTTGTATTCTTAAAGTGAGGTTAGAAATTTGTATTTTTTTTTTTAGAGGGGAATCTTAACACAAAAATAACATCGATATTTCGATGGAAAACTCATCATCGAATTTCTGATCGATTTATATAACATAATAAGTTGGGTATAGCTGGGAAAGTAAATCATCAGCTGTTTTTTCTTAGAGAACCAACCAAATGAAGTACAGTGAGGACATTATCCACAGGACAAAGACGTT
Source organism: Aradus depressus (assembly GCA_963662175.1). Lineage (NCBI taxonomy): Eukaryota > Metazoa > Arthropoda > Insecta > Hemiptera > Aradidae > Aradus > Aradus depressus. The sequence goes on along the minus strand of OY759219.1, from coordinate 19,070,084 downwards.
TCACATCACAGACAGTAAGTTGAAAGCGGTAAGTCTAAAGCAGGGTCCACACTTGTTACAAAATCCCGAACTGAACCTAGCAACGTTTACATGCTGATAACATTGGTTCAGGGGAATTTTCGTCCCTGGTTTTGACCTTGGGTGCGCTCAAACATTTCCCCAAACTTTTTTGCGTTCCAGTAGGTAGTTGTTTGGTTCGTACAAGTGAAAAGATGGATCTGACAGTGGCCGCGGCAGCTTATACGTATCTACATTCATTACGCTCTTAAAAATGTAAAAAGAATAGATCGCGAAGGTGGTGGCAAATGAATTTATATTCGATGAGAGATAATGGTGGTGTGTCTCTATTGTCAAACTTGGAGTTGCAGTCAGTTAGTGGACAATACAAAAACTTCACGAGAATGTCCCCTACCGAGTTTGAATACCTAATTAATTTAGTAGGAGCAAAGGTGGCGAAGAAAGACACACCATTTAGAAAAGCAATAACGATACAAACATGCAGCCTTTCACTCTTTCATAGACAGACTACTCAAACTCCCTGTTTCCCGTGACTCCTACGAAAGAGAGTTGGAGCACATCAGACACCTCGCCGTCGTTAATGGTTACACAACCGACCTGGTAGACAGTATATTGAAAAGAAAGACGGAGGAGAAAATGGTAACATCAGTGTACGGAGGGTGTAGCCAAACTAAGGAGAGGGATGACGGGGGTGGCTGGTGTGTTCTGCCGTACCTACCTCCCCAGACTATCTGAGAAATTATCTCGGGTAATAAATAGAGATGATGTGAATGTGGGTTTCAAAAGTAGGACTTCTCTTAAGGGGATGCTCTCAAAAACCAAAGATCATGTGGACCTCCCTGACAAATCCGGCGTGTACAGGATTACTTGTAAAGACTGTGAATGTTTTTATCTTGGGCAGACAGGCCGGAAGCTGAGGACTAGAGTGAGGGAACATTTAAGGAGGGGCGACTCTGAATTTATCCAACACCTCCAGAACACAGGACATGAGGCCGGTTCAGTCTCGTTACTGCATCATGTCCAAAAAAGTAGAAAGATGGATACGTTGGAAAGTATCGAAATCAAATTGGAAAGGAGGAAGAGAGAGTCCCCCCTCCTCAACTCTAGAGAGGGGATGGGAGGTTTGTCCAGTCTCATGTACACCGTTCTCCCAGTTGAGACTCAGATGGTGGACAGAAATAACTCGTCTGTCCCCATCCATGATATTTTAAATTGTTAATGTTTGTTGTTGTAGATTGTTATTTATTTGTTTTTATTATTTAGTTTTATTCAAAATTTTTTATCAGGTATGTTTTATCAAAAATTGTGTTTTTAATTATTTATTTGCTATTTATATTACATATTATTAAGGATGGTTCTTTTGTAGACTGCCTGATGATGAGGGAAACCCTCGAAAGCCGGCTAGCTTACTTAAATAAAAAATCTGTGAGAGGTCAGACTATCTTATATTTGAAAACATAATTGCAGAGATATTGTGAAATAATTCAAATGGACTTGAAAAATAAAATAAAACTGGTTTATTTAATATGTTGTCTAATTTCACTAACTATATATTGTGATGTACACTACGGAACATTTTTTTTATGAATATTTTAATGAAAAGAGGTAATTTTTTTTTATTATAATCTAATATCATATATATATTAGATATATATCAAGGTGTTTGAGAAACAAAACAAGAAAACATATAAAAAACAGCTGTGAAATAGTGTTAAAAATGTAATGGAGTCGTGAGCTAGCTCTTAAACGGTGCATGTGGTTTGATATGTTTTAAATAAAAATGAAGTTGAACAATTAAATGAAAGTTGACTGGGGTGGAATTAAAGTGTGAAGAGTTGACGGGGTCTGGTTTTTGTGGTAGAGGCGTCGAGAAGGTACAATTAATAATATATATTTTTCAATATGCCCAAATAAAAAAAGAAATAGTTTTTTAAGTATTAATTTAATGTTTTTGTGCCATTGTAAATTTTTGTTTTGTTTGTTCAAATAAGTTTTTTTTAAATTTAAATATGTAAATATAGATAATAACCCAATTATTTGTCCTCTTCAAATTCTATTCTATTCATCTTCCCTGTTGTCCCAGTAGTATCATTTAAAAAACCTTTGGATTAGAAATTAATATTATTTAAAATTATTAAAAATTGGTATCTCTTTGTGAATCCAAGTGTAAAGTTTGTTAAATTGAATTTTTTTCGTTGTATACGTGTACTTTCTAAAAAATTGCACGTCTTAAATTATTGATAATATTTTTTTTAGGGCAATTTTCGGCAAACTACTGTAGAAATCAAAATTTAAATAAACAAAAGAGATCAAATTTCTACAGGAAATGTGGTAGCAAACAAGTTTTCATCACAATATACATGGGAGTACTTTCGGTATTTCTACCATCCTCAGCCAAAAGCATAAGAGATAAGACTTATCTCTTATGCTTTTGGCTGAGGATGGTAGAAATACCGAAAGTACTCCCATGTATATATAGTTAGTGAAATTAGACAACATATTAAATAAACCAGTTTTATTTTATTTTTCAAGTCTATCTTATATTTGACATCCTGCGAAATAATCACTTCTCACTACATCAGCCATCTTCATATTATACAAGACAAACTGGCAGTAACCCTTCGTTTGTTGACTAGTCGAGATTCATTTTCAAGTCTACAATACCTTCTCAAAATCTGCAAACAGTGCATTAGTACTTCTGTACCAGAGGAGGTGTGCAATGCTATAATTGAAGGATTGAAAGAACATTTGCATTTATATCAAAATATGAAAACTGTTCAACATTTTATAAGTAAATAAGTGAAGGTTATTGTTATTAAAATATCGAAATACATATATGTAAAAATTGTTGAGCACAAAAAAAGAGAAAGGAAAAAAAGAATTATTTGTAAATGTTCTTCAATAACAAGTTCATGGCCGTTTGTCCAATTCAAATTGCACAGCTGGTTACAGCATCTGGTTTGGAATGACGTCCACACTACAACCTCTCAAAACAAACTAAACCCTTTGGAGCGCACCTTTATACAGACAACTCGCCGGAACCCCCGAACCAGGTAGCGGGGTTCGGTTGGAGGTAACAGGTCCCCGTCTACATCTGTAACCTCAACACGTAACGCAGGTAGCAGGATCATAATCATTAGGGGGCCGAATTTATATGCATTTGCAGATTCGTTTCTATGTAGTTTTTAAAACGTATTTTGGGCGAAAGGGAATCAATTATAGTAACTTTTATTTTGCATATTTTTACATAGTTTAGTAAAAATGTAAATTTTTGTTTCATATAAAAAAAAAAAAAAAAAAAAAAAAAAAGTTTAGAAAATTATTTAGGTTTTGTCAATTGTCAGTAGACGTGATTGTAAAGCCGGCTCTAGACATGCGGTGTTTGCCAAATACCAAGCAACTGTTAGGCGAACACCTAGTAGTGTGGATGGGTCGCTCGCCAATGCTCGCACAAACATTTGCTCGCTATTCCCGTTTGTCGGTCTTTTATGCCACATCAAGGGAGACGAGCACCTGCCTCCTGCATCGTCGGTCCGTGCCCCTCACATTCGATGTTTGCCAAATAGCAAACAAATGGTGGAGATATCGCTTTATCAGACAACACGTTATCACTTTTGATTTAGTTTGACACATCAAACCAGATGGAGAACACCAAGCAAAGTACCTAGACGAATGGCGAATGTTCGATATGTGACAAACACCGGCTTAAATGTAGACACGAATTGATTGAACTGTAAGAAGAAAAAATGAATTTTTCGAAAAAGTTTTACGTTTGAAAATTTATGACACTATAACAATGATTTTAAAGACTAATGAAACGTTATACAACTATTAAACTGAATTTTTATTTCTATAGCCATTTTGTATTGATGTTAAGACGAAAAAGTTTAAAAAATTTGTTAATAAATTTTTTTTTTATTTTGCATATTTCCCAAAAATAAGTGCATATTATATGCACCTATTTAAAGTTTTTTTGTTGCATATAAATCAGGGCCTTAATAATCGCTCCTAATCAAACAAGGATGTTTAATATAAGGGGAACCATGGTGACCGTGCGGGCTAGAGCGTAGGGCTTTGGTCGCATGGCCTCACCTTGGTTTGCGGGTTCGAATCCCGTCCGGGAGTGAGTTTTATTTCGTGGATATAAAACTTCCTCCCGGGGCCATGGATGTCGTAAATAATTAGGTAAAACACCGTTATAACAGTCAAAGCTAATATGCATCGTAAGATAAGACGACATATTGCCCTTATAAGTCAACATTACCTGTGTGAAGGTTGTCCGATGCCTCCGTCTGGCGGGGGTGGGACAGGAGGCTGTGGTGGGTGTATGTCCTGGATGAGGGGTGGAAACAGGACTGTTTTCTGTCTTCAGCTTCTTGAAGGCACCTTCACTTCCTGAAACACATCAACATCTAATGAATGGGAGACTCGAAGGGGCGGACAGAGCCCACAATATACACCAATCAATGTTGTGTCATAGAATATTATTTTTCCTAAGTTTTTACGAATTCTATGATAACTAATCATTCGTTTAATACGTTTATTACATACACAAACGCGTGCGAACTTCGCGATTAGGTACTAACGTCAAAATTATTTAAAAGCTATGAAATAGATGCCCATACCTTTCTTAGTTGTTCTTTTGAATATGGACGTTTGTTTGGCTTTGAGCTGTAATATGTGTTATAATGATTGAAAAATAGCTCTTCACCTTTATCCATCGCGAAACACAATTTGTTTAACTATTTTAGCTTTCAACTTAACACTGAAGTGAGATAAAAATAGCTTATAACCCTTTATAACCTCAACAATTGTTACAAGGTTTTACGAGTCAGATTGTGTAGACCATCAAGTGCCCGACGTAAATAAGTCATTTCATGAAAAGCCTAGGCGTTTAATGTAATTTCATGGCAGTTCATGAAATGCCTTGTTTTTTCATGAAATGACAGATTTCACTAAGTGACTATGACATATATGAGGCGCTTCCGACCAGAAGGGCGAACTCGACAATCGGCCATTTTTTTGTTTCATTGGATTCTATTTTTAACGGTGAACGTGCTGGCAGGTAAATAAATGTTGAGTTCGCCCTTCTTCCATATGAAAAATCCGTTTATTATCACCAGAGGGGATGGCTATGACCGATATCAGCTCGAACCAGAAGGGCGAACTCGACAAACCGTGGTATCCCCACTCCAAAAGCAGCTAGTTAACCTCATTGCAACCTCGTCTTACGCTGTGGTTTCATTATTTTGGTGATGGTTGTGCTGTTAATTTAATAGTTTAATATTTGTATAGGCACTCGTCATCATGGAAGATGCCACTGCAGGACGAGGAGAAGACGAAGAGACCGGTTACCCTCGAAAAAGACGCTCAAATGACGATACTTGGGAAAAAACGTTGACTAAAAAACACCGTAACTTAGGTGAAGAATAAGTGTCTCGTTTTTCAAATCGGTTGTTAAAATTATGTACTTATATATTTCTTTTTCATTAACCTGTTTTCTATTATAATTATTTACTATTATTATTTACTTTATTATGTTTAGTTGTTTTACTTCCACAGCTGTACAAACAAGAGGGGAAGTTATGAAATCGGTCAAAATTATGTCTATCTGTTTGTGTATGTGTGTGGGGAGGGGGGTATTAGGACAGAGGCTTAACAAAAAAACTCTAATAACTGCCATGAATATGGAAAATTTTTGCCCAACGCAGTAGAGTACCACTAAATAAATAATAAGTAGTACTACGGGAGCCATGGTGGCCGTGCGGGCTAGAGCGTAAGGCTTTGGTCCCATGGTCTCACCATGGTTTGCGGGTTCGAATCCCGTCCAGGAGTGAGTTTTATTTCGTAGATAAAACTCCCTCCCGGGGCCATGGATGTCGTAAATAACTAGATAACACAGTGACATGGCTAATATGCATCGAACATAAGGCCAAAAAACAAAACACAAAAAGTAGTAGATACTTTTTTTTTCTCAAAAGATATGAAATTTATTTAAAAACAGAATATTGAATTTTGTTTACGAAGAATAGCTGAAGAAATGCAAACGATAATGAAAAGTTTTCAATTAAAGGAATTTCTACCATTTTTATCTCAAAAAAATACTTACTTGAAAAGTTGAAGGGTTTAAAGTTTGTCTGTAAGGATATATTTACTAGTAATGAAGTTGATTAAAGGTTTGTTTTGAAAGTTTGGTGGACGACAGAGGAACAGATTTGGGAGGCAGGCAAATAAACATTCAGCCAGATATAATTAAAAAAGAGAGACGAGGGGTTATGTGTTTATTGTACCGAGCGCAGCCTATTGGAATAAATGAGAGAATTATTATAAAGCTGTGAAAAAATATATTATATTATATTATTATTAACCTTACAGCACAGAGACCTTAGTTGAAAGTAGGTGAAGAGAAGAAAAAAAAAATTGAGGTAAACAGAAACGACCTTGACTAATTTGAATAATTATGGGGACGTGAAGGGGGGACTAATGGAATCAGACAGGTAGGGGAGGGGAGGAGAGGCACTGCAGCGGTGTCTACCGGCCAACTTCACAACTACAACATCCTACTTTCAATAGGGGAAGTTATGTAATAGATTACATATTCGTTATTGAGTTTTCACCGGAATATCAGACCACCTGAATTCACAATAAAAAAATAAAATAAAAAAGCAATGTACATACTTTGCCGGAATGAATTGAGGGGGGTTAGAAGCAAAGGGATGTAAGTGACAATTCGGCTGAAATTGAGATATGTGTGTCAACATCTTCCTTGACACCTACCCTGACTACAGGCTAATGATCAGAACGATTGTTAGTACCAGTAATACTATCTAGTGGAAAATAATTTAACTATAAAATAATTTTTAATTCCCAAACTCCATTAAGATAAATGAAATTTTGTTGGAATCAGAGGGTTGCAAGTGCATGTAAATTCAAAAACTGCCCACGGCGACAATAAAAAAAGTGTTTGGAAGAATTCTAATGCCACCATTATGTAAGGGCAGATATGAGGGCCTTAAAAATGCTTGTGTCGAAGGGGTAATACCTGAATTTACGATGTTACTGTAACTTTGAAGGTAGGTAATTATCTCGAAATGACATTTTTGTCACTTACATCCCTTTGCTTTTAACCCCCTCAATTAATCAATACATTTTTTGCTCCTCCTCCAAAACCAGTCGACCGTTTGTGCTAATATTCAACAGTTGACTTATATAGAGGCTCCTAAATCCTTATACTAAATTTTGTTCGGATAAATTCATTACATCAGCAATTGTTAAGGTTTTTGAATTGAGTCCTATACATTGAACCTTCTCGTCTATTCAGCCCATACCGCTGAAATTTCACAGGTTATGTCCTCATTGCGTTTTGACTTTAAATATGAAATTTCATGTCGATACGTTTATTACATGTTATTACAGTTTCTGAGTTAAGCCTTTCCCTACCTAATCCCCTCTCCTTCTCTTTGTCAGATTTGGCTGAAAATCAATAGGTATCGTTAGAAGCTTTTGGATTCACAAATAAAATTTCGTGTCGATACATTCATTATATCGGGAGTTATCGTGTTCACAGAGACATATTTTTTTGCTTTAATTGGAATCTGAATGTAGGAAGAAAACATGAAATTCCTTGGAAAACAGCATCGATTTTTTGACCAATTACATAACTTTCCCTATACTTCGTATAACTGGGGAAGTAAAGAAAAATGGTGAATCACCGGGAGTGTGTTTGTTTATCCAGCGCGAATAAACAACTAAGATTTCGCTCTTCATTTGAAATCAATCTATCGATTTGGTTGGACAAATGACGGGTTGACGTCGTGAAAAAGACACTTCCGGAAAAGTTATCAACATTTATAATCTTAATTTTAAGTAAAAAAAAAAATGTATCTACTTACTATATTTATTATATACCTTAACTACTCTATAGAATAGAATAGTTTTATTTGTCGGCGTCCAATGTCATAGATTTTTGACGCCGTGCACTTGATTAAATTAATTGAAGGAGGTGGGTTGTCTTCATGGAGCTTAGGACGGCTTCTATAGATGAGTTGTCGTCTCCGAGCATCTCATGTAGGTCTCTTGTTCGCAAACCCATGGCCTTTAGTATATCCTCATATCCAGGGCACTCCTCCAGGACGTGGCTTACTGTGAGAGGCCAGCCACACCTGCCACAGCCTGGGGCCATCGCCCTGTTTATGAGGAGGCCATGGGTTAGACGAGTGTGGCCTACTCGGAGCCGCATCAGACATAACTCCTCCTGCCTATTCTGCCTTTCGGAGCTTTGCCATTTATCGATATTTGCTTTGATGGACCTAAGTTTATTTGTTAGGTCCATGTTGATCCATAAAGAGGCCCAGCTCTCTTTTATTTTGTGACGTAGGCAGTTCTTTAGGTCTGGTATTGTCGTCACCACTCTTCCTTCTTCAGGCAGCGCTGCTGCTTCCCTTGCCATTCTATCCGCTGCATGGTTCCCTTCGGTACCCACGTGTGAAGGGATCCAGCAAAAAAAAACCTGCTTTTTATCACTTAACACCTTGATTGCGGCACAAGCCCCCGGTGTACTGTAATGGTCTTCAAAATTTTATAAAAGCTTATCAAAATGCGTAAGCTTTTTACCCTGTAGATTTCGTTAGTTTTCATAATCCTAAGTCGTGAATAAAATATATATTTTTTTTAGAACGCGGAAAAGTGGATTTTTCCGTACATGTCTCCGGAGATATGTTTCGCATACAGATAACAAGCTATCATCTGTGTGCGGTACATGCCTCTGGGGATCTGCACAGGCAGGTTTGTTTCTTTCCTGTAAGGGCATGCTTCCTGTTTCCCTATTCTTTCAGTATCGTTTTATAAGTTGATGAGGAGTGTCGTAACTAAGTCGTCAGTTAAAAAAATTCTGGAGTTAGCTGCAGAAAGGCTGAAGGAGCAGAAAAGGCAGAAAGAGGAAGAAGAAACAAGACTGGCAGATGGGCAGAGGCAAACGGTGAGTGTTCCGATAGAAGATGAATCGAATCTAGTGACGAGGATGGTGTTATTGGTAGTGACGACTCGCTGGTAGATTTAGATTACACACCATCATCTACTGAAGAATCTGAGTCCGATGATGTTATTGGTTACTTACGTAAAGTGTCTACACCGGAAAGCGGTACAGTAACTCCAGGTACGAGTAATGATTCTATGTGGTCTGACTTACAATCTGCCTCCAACAATTTCCAAATGTATACCGAAGTCTCCACACTCTGCCCTGACATTCTACTAATTTTACAAGACCTTGATTTTTTAAAGGATGTCAAATGACGATAATTTCTGTAGATTATTTAATTTTTTTAATGAAGAATATATCATAATAAAGTGTAAAATTTCTAAAAAATGTTTTTAGTATATTGTTTCTGCGATTATAATATATTACGCTTATAATAATAAATTGATTTTTATCACATTTGTTTCATTCGAGAAAAACCTCCATTTCATGCTAAACAGATCGCCGGAGATATGTGCGACGGAAACAGGAGAATGATCCAAGCCCTATCTATCCATAAATACTAGTGACAGTTCTTAGAAGTTAGTCTATTTCCCAAGAGATAGCACCATTTGAAAAAAAAGTACGTGTAGATGGAGTGGCTACAAATCACTACTCTATAATAATATTATTTTTGTACTCATATTTTCAAGATTTTATTTATTCATTTATTATTATTTTTTAATAGTATTGTTAATTCTAATCCATGTCTGTCAGACTCTAAAAGTTAATATCTGTTTAAGTATCTAAATTATAAGCTATCTTAATGTAAACATTCTTATTACCATGTTATGGTTAAACGGAAATAAATATTATTATTATAAGTCATGGAGAGCGAAAACGTAAATTAATAATTCGTACTGGGGAAGTACAATGCCGGTGTTTCACTTTTTTTTTTTTAACCAAACAGCTTGATGATACAATGGAAGCTATTAGCCGATAGAGGAACTTCAAAGAGCAGGAAAACCCGTTAACAGATCAAAGAGGAAAAGTGGGTGACAATAAAACAGGGGATGAAACGTTAAAAACAGAAGAGAGGGATGTTGAATACAGGGGTCCTCCCGTGGACCGTAGAACAGCTGAGTGACCCTAGAGGCGTCGGTAGCTCAATGAACCTTGAGCACGCCGTCCTTCGACGTTAAATGGTGGTCCCGTGCCTGTACGAGATCAGGTACTGAAAGACACAGAGTTGTTGTCCACTCACAAGTTTTATTTGCAGCATAGCCAGCTTTCGGTCCTATAAGACCATCTTCAGTGCTAACTACAATAGACTAGATTGTAAATATACTAAATAAAAAATTTAAAAAAATATATACGAGTATAGAGAGTCGATTACATAGCTACATCTAGCTGGGGAGCCAGCACCTTCTGTTCCATTCCAAATTGATAAGTATGTTGGACTAGTGAGTGTAGTGTAGTGTGCAGTCTCGAGAGTCTCTAATTACTGGCAAATAGTGGGGGCTGGGGGACGGGAGGACACTTGTTCCTGGGTTAGTGGTCTGTCAGGCTGACAGACGGGGGTGGGACACCCTGTCGGGGGCGGCACGAGCTCCAGGACCGGCAGATGCATCAATTCACATGTAGATGTGCCTCCAGACCAGTGCACCTTGCTTCATTGTACAGCTCCGCACAGTGGGCGGCCCTTTCTATGACAATCCAACACTTGGTCGCCCTGTTTCAACTTACCAGGGGGGCAGTCACTCTCACACTATTCCAAAAAGAACAATAATTCACATTTCTCTAAATGATGATTACTTCCTCGTCTATACGAGGTATAGGGGAAGTTACGTAATCGGTTAGAATTTCGATTCGGAGTTTTCCAACCCCTGATTCCAAAAATAAAAAAAATTGTGTGTGTGAAAACAATAACTCTCCATAAGCCCTCCCAAGAGGGCAAAAAGGAGGGTTTAAGGGGGAGGTTTAGCACCAAAAATTTAATAACTGCCGTTGTAATGAATGCATTGAGACGAAAAATATTATATGTGAAGTCAGTCTAAGTCCAATAAGGACATCATCCATGTATTATGACCAAGAATGGATTGTGGAAAGATGGCAACAGCGTTGGGCGCGATCGACTGAGGGCCGAACAACCTTCGCCTATTTCCCGAACGTCCGGACGCGCCTTGACTCCCCATGGATACAACCAGACCAGGTGCTATCAGGTCACGGCGACTTCAGCGCCAAGCTCTTCTTCTTTAAGAGGAAGAACAGCACGGCCTGCTCGTGTGTCGAGACTGCGGAAGTAGTCCTCGAATGCCCGCTATACGATGGGCCCAGGGCGGCGCAGATACGCCGGACAACATCATAACTGGAACTCGATCTGCCGGGACTGACTCGGCGTAAAGCGATAAAAACCAAGGACGACTGTGGACCGTAGCCAACGAGCCAGTCCACAGCCGTCCATAGCAACATGTAAATATGAATTGTAAATAAACGGAGAAAGGAGAAGATTACCTATTCCCCAACGAAACAGGGTGACCGACCCACCCTCAGGGGGTCATGGCACCCATAAAAAAAAAAAAAAAGCATCTATTTATTAATCTTGAACGAAGCCCAGGCATGAGTCATAATAACTATTATTCTCAATAACTTTTATTTGAAAAGATTTTAGATTAGGTATTTTATTATTACTTTCCCAACTAATATATAAAAATTATTTTACTTACTCGTCTATACGAAGTATAGGGGTAGTTATGTAATCGGTCAGAAATTCGATGGTATCAACGGAATTTCATGTATCCAACCTCCTAATTCCAAAAAAAATGTTTGTCTATGAAACAATTCTAGAACACGATAACTCTTTATAGAATAAATGTATCCACACGAAATCTTATAATCACCATGAAGGCCTTGTGAATTGTTCCGGAGCTGAACACTGCAGTCTAGGTGCGCCTACTCCTGGAGGGAACGACTCAAACAGAGACTGTACAAGACTTCCTATTTTAAAGCTTTTCGTTTATATATTTGTGCGTAACATGTATTTTGTTGGTCCAAATACAGTAAGTATTGAGATCGTGCGAAAATCCGACTTCGATTTTTTAAAGGAATGTCAAGTTTCAAGGCCCGCTGAACATGTTTATACCGTTTTCGCAATGATGGAACCTAGTGAGCCCTCCAACTCAAGAACGATTGTAGCAAGGAACTTCAAATTTGATATGAAGATGTCTCATGTAACTTACATCTGATTAGATTTTGAACGAAATCAGACAACAATTAATACCACTATACTTCTCATTTTATGATACTGCTTATGTTAGTAATTATGAATCATGCGCGGGCTTTATCCTACTACCAGAGCGCTCCTTCGTCGCTCTGGTGGACATGAGCCCGACTCTATGGAAATTCTAAATTTTGCTTACCCTAAATTTTTATTAATAACTAGGGTAAGCGTCTTTAACGAATACCTGACATCGTATAGGCTCGGGACCATCGCTTAACGTCCCACCTGAAGGATTATCTATCTATTTTTAGTTCGGTAAGCAAGCACGCGTACCACTGAGCTACCGGCGCCCCCCCCCCCCCCAAATTTCTAAATTAAAACATATTAAAAATTATCTTAGAACTTCCATGGAACAGGAACGGCTATCGGACTTATCAATACTATAGAAAAAGAAGAACTTGAGAAACTAAAATCTTCTTCAGCTATGGATGATATAATAAATATGTTCGCCGAAAAAAAGGCAAGAAAAGTACCTATTTAACCATTTTGTTATTTTCAAATATATTTCGTTTATGCTTCACTTCATCGCTTAACATCCCACTCGAAGGATGCGTTGTTTTATTGTACAGAGTGATTCGGAGAATGACATTCATACACTCCGTATTGACAGTAAGAAATAAATTTATTTTATTTATTTATTTATATATTTACAACTGCATAACATTTGCCATTAGCAATTGCGATAAATAGTGCAGTGTCAGGTGCGTGGCTGTACTGCTGAGGTACGTGACCGAAGAGGAATCCAGGCTAGTCTTGGATCAGGTCACTCTGCCATATCCGCTTGAGGCGTCGTGGTGGATTTGTGGGGAGGGTGTTTGTAGATAATTCTTGTATAAGTGGATTGGCATGATGATGGATTTTGTCGTGAAAAGTTTGATATCCGTGCCCTGATAACAGAAGGTACAAATGGGATGTTAAAGGTCATTGTGTAATGTGAGGTTGGAAACGTAAAATGGGGCGTTGGCAATGTGGCGTAGTTGGGAATAAATTTGAGTGGGGAAATTTATTTTACACTTTCGGGGGAGTATAACTTTGTTCTTACGACAAATCTAAGGGCATTTTCATAACCGGAAATTTAATAAGGAACATTTTTGGTAAGAACAAATTTTTTCGCTAGGACTAAACGTTTTCGCGTAAATAATGCAAACCTCTTCAAAACAACATTTTAGGACGGTTTTCGGCATTTATCTCATAAATCAGGCGACCTTCGAAAAATCTTATTTCGTATAAAATGCCTCTCTTATTATTCTCAACTATTTTTGCTTGTAAAGATTTTTATTAGGTCATAAATAAGCGTTGGTATCTTATAAAATGTACCGAGGAATCGAAAAAAGTCTTATTTGTCGTTCGATTATTGTCAAAACTCAAAGATCGAAGCTAACACATATGACATTTTCATTTCGAATTTCAAGTTCTTAACTACAATAGTTTCTGCGTCAACACGCTCACAAATTTTCAATCTCATCATGCACACAGACATTTGCCTGAGGGGCGCTGTTAGCTTAGAGCTCTAGATCGCGGGTTCGAAACCCGGCTGACGCCCTTAGTTTATTTACCTTGGAGGTAAAATAAAATTAAGCAGGCCGACCTTCGGATGGGACGTTTACAGATGGTCCCCGAGCATGTACGATGTCAGGTACTCGTTAAAGACCCCTACCCTAGGTGAATAAAAATTTAGGGTAGGCAACGTTTAGGACTCCCATAGTAGTGTCGGGCTCATGTCCACCAGAGTGACGAAAGAGCGCTCTGGTAGTAGGTGATATGACCTCGTAGTAAGGACGTAAATCATAATAACTAACATACGTCAACTATAAGTAAATTTGATGAATGACATTAAACATTAAATACATTTTAAAAAAATAAATAAAAATATATACAACGAAAGCATATGCATAAACATAAAACAATAATAATAAAGATAAAATCAAATCAACATGAAAGTCCTTCAACTCGAGACCCCTCGAAACACCCCCGGTTCTCTGTCATCCCCATCCCTCCAACTTAATGGAGGCAGGGGAGACCGCGGGGTCTCGAGTGTTCCCCCCTGCCTTCTCGCCCCGCCAATCACTGTCCAGCAGTGGAGACAGGCCAAGAAGGAAAGGAGAGTTGACGGTAAGAGGATTACATGAGGAGAGAAGCGGCACTCCCTAAATATTGTTGCTAGATTACAGTAGCAGGTCTCACGGCCAGCGCCGCCTCACTCTTCGGGGGGGATTATCCGGATGGGAATGGGTTGACAAGAGTCAAGCAACTCGATTGACATGGGAAGAAAGGTTAGAGTGGAATTTGGAGAAGCGGAACTTGATGAGGTCAATAAAAAAGGAATTATACGTCATTCTAATGTCAACCAGCGGTTTATGGGAATAATTTTCAAATTAGCCATAGACAATAAGAGGATCAGTAGGTAATTTATTGTTGGTTAACATCCCATGACTATTTGAATGGATTATGTTAAGTATAATCGGTGGTTGACAAGCTAGGAGGACAAAGTGCCATTCTCATCAGTATGCACGAGGTGAGCTGTGGTCTCGTAATGAAGTACCTCGACCCACATCATACTAACTCATTAGCTCCTGGTTACCAAAATCAAATTCAATTCATCTATTTTAAATTTGAAAACAACCAACCATCCTTATTCAAAATAATTAAATTTAATAGGAATCCATCGAAGCAGTTTTACCGAATTTAAATAAGAAATAAGGAGTCGCTTATAGTGAAATCTCTCCATAGCGGACATCGTAGGGTCTGTCGTTTTCGTCCTTTATCGAGAGGTGTCCGTTATCGAAAAGTATGTCGTTTTCTAAATTTTTCGAGCCAACCATTTGAAGCTTACAAATTTAAAAATTTTGGCGACTTCGGATGTCTTTTCCTGTAAATACATACAACCAGAAACAGAGAAATTGTTGACTCTTATGCTAAGCGCGCACTAGGGCGGCACGTCACGGACGGCATTTTTAAAGGTGGGTGCGCGTACTAAACGGGAACTCCCGCCATCCGCACATGGCAGTGTATACTGAGCTACCGTGTGGTGAACAAGGTCAAAATGGATAGTGAAAACGAGTGTTTGGTTGTTAGTGCAATTTTGGTAGAAGAAGAGGAAGAGATGCTAACCAAAAAAAAAAAAAAAAAATTGGATTCATCAAATCAATAGAAAAAGACTGACTTTTGGTGAATTTCATACCTTGTTTCCGGACCTTATGGAAGATGATGCTAAATTCTTTCAATACTTCCGAATGACTCAGGAGAAGTTCGAATCCCTTTGTCATTAAAGATGAAATCTTCAGGAAACAAACTAAGTTTCGAAGTCCTGTTGAACCAAAGGAAAGGCTAGCGATTTGTTTGCGGTAAGTTCCTACGTGATTATTTCATTGGTCGTTTTATTAATATTATTTTTTGTAATACTCTAAACTTACTATGTATTCGGTATAAACATTTTGAAGATCAGACGGGTTTTATATGCCAAACAATGTATAACGTTTTCCAGGTTTAGCACAATTTTAAAACCTGTACACATAATGAAATAGTACCAAACATTAGTACCAAACATATAGGCTAACACCAATTTATTTTCCAATTCACTAAATGATATTTTGCTAATTTGACTTTACTATAGGGGAATGTATAAAATAAATTAATAAATAACGGCGCAGCTTCAATGTTATAAAATTTATATTTAGAAAAAAAAACAAAAAAACAATGTGGCAATATCAATTTTTTTTTTTTTTTTTTTTTTTTTTATTGAAATCTCATGCATCAGTTTCGTGTTTCGTCCCTCCATCCCCAAGCGCTGTAGCTGCTAAGTGTTGCCTCGTCAGCATTTGGTTGTGGTGTAGGTCGTTGAGGAGTTTCATTGTATTTTGGTAAAACAAGGCCAGTGTTTTCTGGTTGTGGTGGAGCTTGCGAAAAAAAATGTGACTGTCTTGAAACTGTATCCATGTTGAGTAATACAGACGTTAGTGCTTCCCCCACTCTAAGTGCAATGTCCATTTCTTTGTCTCAAACCAGTTTAAATTTTTTTCTTTTTACGTCAATCTGGTCACGAAGAGGAAAATTGTTGACAGTTTTTCCCATTGTTGTAAAGAAGGCTGCTAAAGAGTCTGTATTTTTCTTGCCAAATATATAATAATCAATTTGGACACATCCATCTCTTTTTGTAGAAGGGTAGAATTCAACTGACTGTCAATCTGTCATGAGAATGACGTGGCAAACAATTCCAAAGCGCCCGCCGGAGGGGCGCGCTCACTACCCCAGAAATGCCGATGAGACATCGGTACGGCCTTTCGGAAATGTCCTGAAGTTCTTCCTCGCCGACTTTTTAAAACGGCGGAAGGTGCGGAAGCCCTGTCCGGCCGGCCGTACCGACCAAGTGAGCGCATACACATTTGATTCAATGATATTAATTTTTTTAAATTGCCGTGACGGCCGCCCGTCCGTGCCGTGCCGCCCTAGTGCGCGCTTAGCTTAACTCAGTGAATACGGAGTGTCACCACTGGGTGAGTTCACCCCTTTTCACATTTTGAAATTGCCATTATCTCTCTATTAGTACATTTGCTTGTTGTATTTATTTTTATACAGTTGTAAATATCTATTGGTAAAAAAAAAAAAAATTGAAACAAAGGTGGAAACCCAATCGAGGAAATGAATACGAAAGATATTATTAAAATTCCAAAGAAAAAGAGGATAATGATGAAAAAGGCTAGAGAAAAGCCTGAAAAAATAAAGACCGGGGCGTTTTAAAAAGAGGGATGATTGAGGATTTAAGATTAACTCAGCCAGAACCCATTCCTCCAGCAGAGTACATTTATGTTTTAGATATTATACTACTTTAAGTTATTTTAGGGCTTATAAATCATATAATTAAATTAAAGTACCTTCTTTGTGCATCTATTTCAATTAAAACCAATTAATCACAATCAATTCACTACAACTTAGTTCTCCACACCTTAAGCCTAAACTCTCACTCCATCTCAACTCATACCGTCTCACCTCAACCCACACCTCGGGGGGCATGGTGGCCGTGCGGGCTAGAGCGTAGGGCTTTGGTCGCATGGTCTCACCATGGTTTGCGGGTTCGAATCCCGTCCGGGAGTGAGTTTTATTTCGTAGATAGAACTCCCTCCCGGGGCCATGGATGTCTTAAATAATTATATATAACACATTGACATGGCTAATATGCACCGTACATAAAGCAAAAAAAAAAAAAAAAAACCCACACCTCGACTCTTCTACACTAATTCAAAACAGCTGATGGTCGTGTTTTGTTTTAAAACAAAATGCATTCATATTATTATTCACTAATTTAGTTGCTTCTTTCTTCATTCCTAATTTCAGGTCAAAGCGTTTAAGCTCTCACATAAACACACACATGCAATTGATCTCTGATGTTCACACGATTACAAAATTTTTAGTACATATTATTATGTATACATATATTATATGTTTAGGGAAGTAAACAAAAGTAAAGTAATAGTATATGTATACATATATTATATGGAAGTAAACGGACATGATCTGGAAACATTTATTTGTCGAAATATCGGAGAAAAAACGTTTAAATTAGAAAAATTAGGTAGTTTCTTTAGAGGGAAGGTGGAGGGGAAAGAGTAGGCGGAAGGGACGGTTTCTGCCGAGGGTCAGCGCTACTGTAGCTTTCTTCCAACGTCATATCACAAAAATTGAGTTTTCATACATTACATGACCTGAGATTTCTTTTTATGTTGTGAAGATATACAAGATACAAGAATATTTTATTATTTCGGTATGTTCTAGACAGGTAAACCGACTGACTAGACAAATCAAGTGGGAACTGGATTATTTTCGGATCGAAAAGAATAAGAAGTTCTTGGAAGAAATGTCCCCAGGCGATCCAAACCTGTGGAAGGAGACCAGACGTGTACTGCGACAGACCGTACCTATCCCACCTCTTAGACACAACGGAAAGACAGCTCTGACGGACGAAGACAAATGTACAGTACTGGCAACTCACTTCGAACACACTTTCAATACCACTCCCACCAACACCTATCATACCGCTGTCATCACACATTACAAGAATAACCCCA
This sequence comes from Aradus depressus, assembly GCA_963662175.1. NCBI lineage: Eukaryota > Metazoa > Arthropoda > Insecta > Hemiptera > Aradidae > Aradus > Aradus depressus. The sequence continues at coordinate 19,051,771 of OY759219.1, read as the reverse complement.
TACACACAGCCGAGTTACCTCTAAAATACACAACCCCAACAGAACTCTCAGGATTTATTACAAAATATATGTATACATATATTATATGGAAGTAAACGGACATGAACTGGAAACATTTATTTGTCGAAATATCGGAGAAAAAACGTTTAAATTAGAAAAATTAGGTAGTTTCTTTAGAGGGAAGGTGGAGGGGATAGAGTAGGGGGAAGGGACGGTTTCTGCCGAGGGTCAGCGCTACTGTAGCTTTCTTCCAACGTCATATCACAAAAATTGAGTTTTCATACATTACATGACCTGAGATTTCTTTTTATGTTGTGAAGATATAAAAGATACATGAATATTTTATTATTGCGGTATGTTCTAGACAGGTAAACCGACTGACTAGACAAATCAAGTGGGAACTGGATTATTTTCGGATCGAAAAGTATAAGAAGTTCTTGGAAGAAATGTCCCCAGGCGATCCAAACCTGTGGAAGGAGACCAGACGTGTACTGCGACAGACCGTACCTATCCCACCTCTTAGACACAACGGAAAGACAGCTCTGACGGACGAAGACAAATGTACAGTACTGGCAACTCACTTCGAACACACTTTCAATACCACTCCCACCAACACCTATCATACCGCTGTCATCACACATTACAAGAATAACCCCATACACACAGCCGAGTTACCTCTAAAATACACAACCCCAACAGAACTCTCAGGATTTATTACAAAATATATGTATACATATATTATATGGAAGTAAACGGACATGAACTGGAAACATTTATTTGTCGAAATATCGGAGAAAAAACGTTTAAATTAGAAAAATTAGGTAGTTTCTTTAGAGGGAAGGTGGAGGGGATAGAGTAGGGGGAAGGGACGGTTTCTGCCGAGGGTCAGCGCTACTGTAGCTTTCTTCCAACGTCATATCACAAAAATTGAGTTTTCATACATTACATGACCTGAGATTTCTTTTTATGTTGTGAAGATATAAAAGATACATGAATATTTTATTATTGCGGTATGTTCTAGACAGGTAAACCGACTGACTAGACAAATCAAGTGGGAACTGGATTATTTTCGGATCGAAAAGTATAAGAAGTTCTTGGAAGAAATGTCCCCAGGCGATCCAAACCTGTGGAAGGAGACCAGACGTGTACTGCGACAGACCGTACCTATCCCACCTCTTAGACACAACGGAAAGACAGCTCTGACGGACGAAGACAAATGTACAGTACTGGCAACTCACTTCGAACACACTTTCAATACCACTCCCACCAACACCTATCATACCGCTGTCATCACACATTACAAGAATAACCCCATACACACAGCCGAGTTACCTCTAAAATACACAACCCCAACAGAACTCTCAGGATTTATTACAAAATATATGTATACATATATTATATGGAAGTAAACGGACATGAACTGGAAACATTTATTTGTCGAAATATCGGAGAAAAAACGTTTAAATTAGAAAAATTAGGTAGTTTCTTTAGAGGGAAGGTGGAGGGGATAGAGTAGGGGGAAGGGACGGTTTCTGCCGAGGGTCAGCGCTACTGTAGCTTTCTTCCAACGTCATATCACAAAAATTGAGTTTTCATACATTACATGACCTGAGATTTCTTTTTATGTTGTGAAGATATACAAGATACATGAATATTTTATTATTGCGGTATGTTCTAGACAGGTAAACCGACTGACTAGACAAATCAAGTGGGAACTGGATTATTTTCGGATCGAAAAGTATAAGAAGTTCTTGGAAGAAATGTCCCCAGGCGATCCAAACCTGTGGAAGGAGACCAGACGTGTACTGCGACAGACCGTACCTATCCCACCTCTTAGACACAACGGAAAGACAGCTCTGACGGACGAAGACAAATGTACAGTACTGGCAACTCACTTCGAACACACTTTCAATACCACTCCCACCAACACCTATCATACCGCTGTCATCACACATTACAAGAATAACCCCATACACACAGCCGAGTTACCTCTAAAATACACAACCCCAACAGAACTCTCAGGATTTATTACAAAATTGCCATCCCGAAAGGGGCCGGGCGAGGATCTCATTCCCAACATTGTTCTTAAGAATCTCTCCATAAGGGCGCTTGCTTTCCTCACCAGCGTCTTCAACAGCTGTCTCCGTCATGGTTACTTCCCTGCTCAATGGAAGAATGCTGTCGTGATAGTGACACACAAGCCAGGTAAACCGAAGGACGAGCCAGCAAGTTATAGACCAATTAGTTTATTAAACAGTCTCTCTAAATTACTAGAAAAGGTAATATACACTAGGATACTAGCCTTTCTCCACGATAGCGACCTCCTTCCGCCCCATCAATTCGGTTTTCGCCCTAAGCACTCTACGGTCCATCAATTGCAAAGAGTGACTGAAAAAATCATCCGAGGTTTCGAAGGAAAACAGTATTCAGCAGCCCTTTTTCTGGACGCAAATTCTGCCTTCGAAACGGTATGGCACGAAGGCTTAATTTACAAATTCCAGAGAACAGGAGCTCCTTGGTACCTTTGCAAAATTATAGAAAGTTTCCTGGCAAACAGAACCTTCCAGATGAGAATAGCCTCAAGTTTTAGTAACAAGAAGCCCATTGAATCCGGAGTTCCACAGGGCGCCATTCTGAGTCCCATTCTCTTCAACTTGTACTGTCACGATATGCCAGATACCCCCAACTCACTGTTGGCCACCTATGCTGATGATACTCTGCTTGTATCTCAGCATCCAGATGTGTCATCAGCAGTGGAAGCTCTACAAAGTGATGTTCATGTCGTGATCGACTGGTTCAATAGGTGGAATCTTGGAATAAACACTGCTAAAACGATGGCCAAAGTTTTCACTCTTCGAAGGACTAACTTAGACACACTCACACAGATTCGAATCAACAACGACCTCATACCCTGGACACCTACTGATGTGACAATCAAGTACCTTGGAGTACATTTCGACACTAGACTGACATGAAAGACACACACACATAGAAAACTAACACAAGCATATACTCGACTATCACAACTATACCCACTACTGAACAGACGTACACCACTCAGACACAAATGCTGCACACTACTCTACACAGCCTTGTTACGACCACTCATCACCTATGCATCACCCATTTGGCAAGGTGCAAGCAAAACTCATCTAGACAAACTTCGAAGGTTTGAAAACAAGGTCCTTCGTTTGGCAGTGGGCGCCCCTTGGTTCGTCCGGAATCAGCAGATTCGAAGGGAAGTGGACATGCCGGACATCGAGACATTTATCGCCAACGTGACCCGGGTCTATCATGAAAACCTCGCCCTGGTGCTTGGAGCCCAGTTCTACAAGTTGGGAGAACCAACACCAGATAGGAGGCTCAAACCTCGTCTCTACCAACATTTTGTTGACTATCCATGAACTTTTTATTTTATCTATTGTTTTAATTTAAATGTTACCTTTTAATGTTTTCAATTTTGTGTATAGCACCAACTTGTGCTGGTCCAATAAATTTTTTTTTTTTTGTTCTTAAGCTAAAAACAATCTTAAATAAGAATTAAAAACACAGACTGCTATTAATTAGGCTGTGAAGTACTTTTAAAAAGTAAAGGCGGGTTATTTCGAATGTGAAAGTTTTTATTTTAAAAAACGTATCATCAAATAGTTGTGTTAATCATTTTTAACCTTCTTAACCCTTAAATACAACATTACATTTATAAAAAAAACTAGAAATGTTGTCCTTCCATCTCGTACGACTAGTTGTTGGGGGAGAGGCGCGACTAACGGAAGGTTAAAGTCAAAACCTGTTAATTTCAGCAAAATCTGTCTAAAAATCAGTTTTTTTGAGTTGTCCCACTTCTGAACTACTGTATCGATATATGTACTACTGGTTGTTTCTGTAAAAACCAACCTACTTTGAAGGTGAGTTCCTCAGATCAAAATAATACAAAAAGATTATTCAAACCTGTCCAGAAACTCTTCCTTACGGAGTTACATCGAAAAAAAAACACCAAATACTAGTTTTTTTAACATGTTTTCTTTGATAAGTTGGAAATCTGTCATTCTATGAAAACTCACAATGAAATAAATGTTGTAGTGAATTAAATTTTGAACAGAATGCATGCCTCAACAGTTCAATTTGACCCACCATATGCTGAGGACTAGGCATTTGTGTTTGACTCATGGACAATATCGTTATTGTTACAATTGTTTTACAATTATTTTCCCAATTCAGTTCAACGAAACTTCAGTTATAAACAGGACGATGATTGCACATTTACGGTAATTCCAAATTTCTCTTACTCGTTCAATAAACAATAGCGATATTGTCCGTGACTCAAACTTCAAAGCCTGATCCTCAGCATATGGTTGACGGAATTGAACGTTTGAGGTATGCATACTGTTTAAAATGTAATTTTCTAAAATATTTATTCCAATGTGTACCTACTTTAAAAGAAAGAAAGGTTACGAAGTTATTGAGAAAAACATGCTAAAAAAGTGTTTTCTTATTATTATTATTTTTTTTTTAGGTTAGTTATTGTGACTAATGCCCGGGCTTTCAAATTCGAGGTCATATTGCCTACTTAGAGTACTCTTTTGTCGCTTCGGTGGAGCCCAACTCTACTATAGGAATCCTAAATTTTGCCAACCCTAAATTTTCATTCATTATTAGGGTAGGGGTGACCTATAACCTGACATCCTAAGGACGGTGTGCTCAAGGTTTTTTCACAAAAACCTATGGATCTTGTCTCGAACCAGCGATCTTGAGATCAGTAAGCAAGTACGCATATCACTGAGCTACCGACGTCCTAAGTAGGGTTCTGAAAGACGGGATTCTGAACCTCAAAAGGAACGAGCTTAGGCAACTGACTGGAGTTCTCACAGGACATGGTCCGTTCAATAGACACCTACACACTGTGGGAGTCAGGGACAGTCCTACCTGCGATATATGTGGGGAAGAAGACGAAACGGCGACACACTTCATTCCTGGGCATCTGTTCAGGATATGCGCGAACGAGATTCCGCATCTTTGGTGGAGATGTAATCGCAGAGGAGGGAGGACTTTAGAAGATTGGACTATGAGAGCATTCTCAGGTTCTTTACGGAAACTGGGAGACTGAGCACTTCATGAAGGGCTTGGTTTAGGTAGTATAAACATACAGGTAATATAATAAGGGGAAAGCCCAGCGCTTCCAGGGATGGGATAAGAGCACTGGATGCTTAGGTCCCTAGGTGTAAAACACCAGCCCACCACATATATATTACCGGTGTCCTCAAAATCTCCCTTTATAGGGAGATGAAAAAGCAGTAAAACTTTTATATTCCAGATGTAAGATTACACAAAGTGATTTTTAAAATGTGTGCAAAAAAACATTTTGGCCCCGGATAAACCGGAACCTCGGATAGTCAGAACTCCACTGTAAATATAAGAACGGTAAAGGAAAATGAGACTGTACATACCTGGGTGTTCATGGAGGCCCCTAGGAGGAGGTTCAGAAAGGCCGTACAGTCCGGAGAACTCAGCCTCCGTCTTGGGCCGCTTATCCAGATGATCATCGACAAGACCAAGAAGACCTAGGTTCGGGCGAAGATCGTCCATCAACTTCCCACCCTGACCCGTTGAGAAACCACCCAATTGTCGGGAGAAGATCGCCGGAAATATGAACTGGCTTTGACCCTCGCTCGTCACCGGGACAGAACTCTCGGAACATGTCTTAAACTCCATCGCATCACTCGATCCAATGCCGTTGGAGGAAGATTTAAAATAAATAAATAAATAAATAAAGATAAAAATTGGTTTAACCGGTTATAACCGAAACCCGAACTAAATTAATTCGGATGAAAAGTAAAAAACAAAAACTAAAAAATAATTGTTTTGGTGGGTGTTAGTGTTTAAGATGTGTCCGACATGACGACAAACGAAAAGTGACTAACTAAGTTAGGGGTGGTAGAGAAGGTTTGGGAGGGTGGACATGACGGCGCAGTCGCGGGGGTCATAGCAACCGTATCATCCCCACCATCGTCCATGCTCCCTCTGTATCTGTGGCGTAGCCAGGCGGACTGAGTCTCCTTAGTAGGCAGGGGCGTAGCCAGAATTTCCTTCTTTTTTTTTTTTTTGTTTGGGTGGGGGAGCGAAATTTATATATTTATGTACAGGTTGACAAATTTAAAAAGTTTACTCTCCCAGGACGAATAAATCAATTAATATTTCGCCATCCCCCCCCCCCCCCCCCCCCCAAAAAAAAAAAACAGTCGACCTTTAGGGCAAATAATCAATTTTTGACTTACCCAGGGGCTTCTGAATCCACACACAGAATTTTGTATTGATACATTTATTACATCGGCAGTTATTAGGGTTTTTTAATTGAGCCACCTCCCTTGAATCCCCCTTCCCTAAGGGTGATTTTGCTGAAAACCAATAGGCGTCATCTTTATGGGATATACACACTCATACAAAAACATACCGACATATAGCTTATTTTTTTTTCATTTTTGGGAAATTTAATTTTTGCCAAAAGGATCGATTGGTTTTGGTGGCAGAGCAAAAATGTACTTGAAAATTTACTTCTGGGGAAGTACATAGCAGGTGATTCCGGCACCAACGACGAAACAGGTAGTCGAAAAATATGAAAACTCAACTTCGATTTTTAGACCTATTACTAAACCTGCGACCCTGGTGGGTCCATTAAACCAAAACCTATACTCTAGCCCATACGACATATTTATGGTATCTTGTTTTGTTTTATTTCATAAATTTTACTCTTGATATTTGTTTAGTTTTTTATTGTTTTGCCCTTACTTTAGTTTTAGCTTATGTTAACTTTACATTATTACATTGTATGTACATTAGGGTGTCCGCTAATTTGAAAAAGTCCGTTTTTTCGAGGTCCCTTCCCAAAATCGTGTGTAGTTTGGTAAAGAAAAATTTTGTGAATTTTTTCAGATTTTTCAAAATGAATTTAAAGGTGCCTGTGAGAAGTCAAAGTTTTACATGCAGTTTAAATGGGGTTTTGGAGCTGTTTGAGACTTTTCAGCGTAGTTCCCGGTATTTCAATCGAAAAAACCTGAAAATATGTACATTGGGGTTTTGAAGGTCGCTGATTTCAAATTTCATGTCAAAAATGCACGTTGAAAAGTTGTAGTCGTCAAAAAAAACGGTATAAAAAACGTAAATTATCATTTTTATGGAAATATCAATCAAATATATCAATTTATATGTTTTCAAGGTCTCTAAACTCAAATTCAATGTCAGATTCAACATTTGACAATTACAGCTGTGAGAAAGAGTCATTAATTTGTCAAAATTACAGATGTAAAAATCTAACTTATCTAATTAATGACTGTTTCTCACAGCTGTAATTGTCAAATGTTGAATCTGACATTGAATTTGAGTTTAGAGACCTTGAAAACATATAAATTGATATATTTGATTGATATTTCCATAAAAATGATAATTTACGTTTTTTATACCGTTTTTTTGACGACTACAACTTTTCAACGTGCATTTTTGACATGAAATTTGAAATCAGCGACCTTCAAAACCCCGATGTACATATTTCCAGGTTTTTTCGATTAAAATACCGGGAACTACGCTGAAAAGTCTCAAACAGCTCCAAAACCCCATTTAAACTGCATGTAAAACTTTGACCTCTCACAGGCACCTTTAAATTCATTTTGAAAAATCTGAAAAAATTCACAAAATTTTTTTTTTCCAAACCACACGATTTTGGAAAGGGACCTTGAGAAAACGGACTTTTTCAAATTAGCGGACACCCTAATGTACATACATCTCAAGGGTGCCAGTAGTTCAGAGGTAGCATTCTAGCATATTGAGCTCAGCACCGCGGGTTCGAAACCTGCCTAGGCTCTCAGTTTATTTTATGTGGAAGGAAAAGAACTTAAGCCATGTACACGAGCCTGTGCGATGTCAGATACTCGTTATAAACCTAGGTAAAAATTTAGGGTAGGCAAATTTAGGACACCTACAGTAGAGTTGGACTCATGTCCAGAACGTCGAAAGAGCGGCCTGGTAGTAGGCAATATGACCTCGTAGTTAAAGCCCAGACATGAGTCATAATAACTAACTGTTAATACAGGCCGAAAGTTTGGAAAAAATTGTACGATGTACTACCTCCCCCCTCCTAATGTCAGTTATATGATAGCAGGTCGGTAACAGAAAGGGAGAATAACAGGTTATTTCAAGTGACAGTATGCACTGCGATGAGATTCCTAAGTCTGATACTGTATAAAAAATAACAGATTGCTCCGTAACCCTGCTGCAGTCAAGGAGGGATTGTTTATGGAAGGGTAGCAGACACCCAGAGGGAGACTAAATTAAATCGAACTAAACAGATTCATTTTATCCAATCAATTACAGTATTATCTGTTTTTACCTCCCCAGCTTCACGAGTTATAGAGAAAGTTATGTAATCGGATAAAAATTCGATAATGACTTTTCGCCAAAATATCAAGTATCCTACAACCTAATTCCAAAAATGAGCGAAAAAAGCGTCTGTAATTCCCGATAAAATGAATGCATCGACATGAAATTTTATATGTGCTTCCAAAACACTATAAAGATGAATTTTTTTTTGATTTTCAGTCAAATCGGCCAAAGGGAAAAGAGAGATTTGAGGGGCTTAACACAAAAACTCAAATAACTGCCGTTGTAATGAATGTATTGACACGAAATTTCATATGTATGTTCAAAGCCATATAAGGGGACATATATTAATTTTAAGCGAAATCAGGGAAGGGGGGATCAGAGGGATCTGTGTGTCTATAACACTCGCTGTAAGACTCGACAGTTCCCGATAAAATGAATGTGTCGACATGAAATTTTATGTGCATTCCGGGCACCTGAGGGCGAGACCTTTGATTTTCAGTCAAATCGGCCAAAGGACCCCCTTCCTTTGGCCGATTTTACCCCCCTGTTTGGGGTGGGGGGTTTAACACAAAAACTCTAATAACTGCGGATGTAATGAATGTATCGACATGAAATGTTTTACCTGAAAAATAAAAGATTCAGGATTCAAAATCAGCCAAAGGATGGAATCAGAGGAGAAAGTTCCACTCAAAAATCATAATACTTGCAGACAGGGGCGTAGCCAGGATTTTGAGCAGGGGGGGGGGGGGGGGGGGGGGAAGTTAGGCTACGAGGGTGAGGAGTATATAGACCTCCGGAAGCACAGCCCGCAGTTTCCGTGGTTAGCCTTGCAGACTTCTTGTTATTCATTTGGGAGACTCGGACCTCTACAAGCTCCCCCTGATGTAACCACTGACTGTAATACTTAAGTTGAATTTACTTGAGCAGCAAAAATGCAAAGCGCAGCAGCAGCAAATGCACGCTGTGGTTTCTGTGCTTTTAGAATTAAATGACTCACAGTCAATAGCGTGTATTTGCTGCTGCTGCCCTTTGCATTTTTACTGCGCATGTCAAATCAGCTTTAAGACTATAAAGTATAACATAAATGACAATTTTGTGCGAGGAATTTAAATTATCGAATTCATATATATTTAAATAAATGTAATATGACTTGTTTTATACATGTACATTTATGTAACAGCTGATTACTGATTTAGAAATCAGACGCACGGGAAATTTGAAGATCCTACTGGTAACTTGCAAGCAATCCAATTTTAATAAAAACGATTTTTTAGTTTATTTAATTTTTATCTTGGTTTTTTGTTCTGGTCAGGGGGGGCACGCCCCCCCCCCCCTGGCTACGCCCCTGCTTGCAGATGAAATGAATATATCATATTTAGCATGAGCAGAGCCGTGTAGAGTCTATGGCGAAGGCGTACAAGGCACACGGGCGGCCAAATTTAAGTCTATAATAAAGGCGGCCGCCAGGCCGCCCAAATTATTCTTTTCCTTATTTCAAATCTATCGTTGACAAAGCCAAATATAGACGAGAGAACAAAAAAAAACTGAAACCAAGGGGAAAAGCAAGATAAACTCATTTGAAGGGATGGGGAAAAAAGGGAAATATGGGTAATCAAAAGTACCTAAAGCAGTTGGCACCTTGCTTTTGTAGAGAGACTGACCGGCCTTTCGTTATTGTCCATCGAAAGATCTCTTTTGAATTCTATTGACTCGAAACGTGCTATAGAACATTTTGCTTCCATTAAGCTGGCCTTAAGGCCTGCAAGAGCCAATTATTGATTACAATTTACTTTTATTTAAAAAATTACTATTTGTGATAATATTTATAGTTTTATTTGAAAAAAAATAGACTTGTGTTAAAAACTACTATACGAAACTAAAAGTTGTCTTCTTAAAAAAAATTTGTTATGTTTTTTTAATATTACCTATAGTTTATTTTATAAAGTAAATTTTATATGTACATATGTGTACACTTATTACTTATCATTATTATGTACGAAGGTAATAATTATGTTTAATAGTTCATAATACGAGTATAATGTTTAAAAATAAAATATTGTTGTCGTTACACATATTATTAATTTCCTTACTCAAGTATTTATTTGGAAAATAAAGACTGGAGAAAGATTGGAGAGACGAAAGAGCGACCTGGTAGTAGGCGATATGACCTTGTAGTTAAGGCCAGGGCATGAGTCATAATGACTAACTATTTTATATTATTATTATTCATCTTATATGTTTTAATGAAATCAATATAATTATTTTTATTTCCGCCCCTCCTTTTACGTATATGATGTACTTTTGGAACCCCGGGTACTACTCCACCGTACCTCGCACATAGACTAACTGGGGATGAAGGTTAAACTCCCGGCTCTAAACATCCCCAATCATTTTTAACAAAATTATTTATACACAAAGTTTGCCTGATTTAAATAATCCAATTTAAATCCCATTTCATTATTTAATTTTGAACTTTTTTTTTCTTTTTTTCGTTGCATTGATCTGCATATTGGTCTACTTCCTGCAGTGGCGTAGCCAGGAGGGGGCTACTTTTCTTACAGCTCAATGTTTTTTTACTTCCCCTAATTATATTTTCTGTAGTTTTTCCCCCCCCAGCTATTCGAATAACCAGGGAAGTTATGTAAATGTTCAAACATTTGTTGCGGCAGTTTTCAACGGGATTTCATGTTTTCAGACCTCCTCATTTCAAAAAATGTCTGTCTGTCTGTGTCTCTGTGAACACGATAACTCCCAATGAAATGAATGTATCGACACGAAATTGTATATCTGTATCCAGAACCATCTAAGAACGACACCTATTGACAGAAGAGAAAGAAAGATTTTGCTGGAGGCTTAATACAAAAACTAATTACTACTGTTGAAATTAATATATCGACACAAAATTTAGTATGAGAATTCATATTTTTAGTCAAAACGGTCAATTGCTTTTTAAAGGAAGAGGAGAAACTTACGGATGACCTTCTTTAAACATCTTATCCTCCACGTATCCTAACACAATGGAAAATATAAAATCATGTTTTCTGTAATTTATTATGTACATGAATTTTATGTTTGACATTTTATGTTTACTCTTGTACCATTTAAAAATATGTTTTCTTTCTTAATATATTTTTAGCAAAAGCTTTTTAATTTTGTTTATACATTTTTTATTTCAATTCATAATTTATTAGGTATAATCTTCAACATTTTTATAAATATTAAAAAAGGATAAAGACATATTATTACTAACCTTATATGTTTAAAGCTGTTCTTTATTTCATTTATTATATTTTTATTTTCCTAGCATTACGAAGTATAGGGAAAGTTATGTAACCTACCCCTTAATTATTGATGTTCTGCCAAATCCGCCGTTGGGAAGGGTAGATTATCACAAATAACTGTCTATTTAATGAATATTTTGACTCAAAATTGTGTATAATAGTTAGTTTAGTCATTATGACTCATGCCCGGGCTTTAACTACGAGGTCATATCGCCTACTTCCAGAGGGCTCTTTCATCACTCTGGTGGACATGAGCCCGACTCTACTGTGGGAGTCCTAAATTGTATTCACCTAGGAGTAGGGATCTTTATAACGAGTACCTGACATCGTACATGCTCGGGACCATCGCTTAAAGTCCCATCCGATGGACGGCGCGCTTAAGTTTATTTTACCTCTCAGATAAAATAAACTAAGGGCCTCGGTCGGGTTTCGAACCCACGACCATGAGCTCAAAAGGCAAGCACGCATACCCCTGAGCTACCGGGCCCTCTTGTGTATAATATATATTATGCTGATTATATTATAAATCCATACCCTAGTAAGGACGATTCCTATAAATTTTCAGTCAAATCGGTTAATTAGAGAGTGAAAAATTAGTTGGCTGATTAAAATTATTTAAAACGTACCTAAAGTACATTGCCGCCTGCAAGTGCAAAAAGTTTGCAGATCCCTGGTGCAGTAACAAGAATTGCTGGATACATAATTGTGTAGTGGTTAACATTGCTGGCTGGAATTCTTGCCATTCTTCAATTTGGGTAATTACACAATTTTGTTTCTTAGTTTCACTTATGTTGGGGAACATTTCTCTGATGAGGTTCAGAGCCTCACTGTTGCTATCTAAACCTTTTATGAATTATTTAACAAGTCCAAGTTTGATATGGAGTGGTGGTAACAGAATCACACAAGGGTGTCCAAGGAGAAGATCTTTGCCAGGCACAATTTTATTTTTTATTGGGAGATCCACGATTCCTCTATGTGCAGTTTTGATTGCGTTTAGCCCATGGCAGGTTTCCTCTCACCTATGATCTTGTTTACTTTAACTTGTTTACTTTCCGTCACCACCCCTTCCTCACCACTCACGCATCCGTCTGGAAACATCCCTTGCTCAGTGTCCCAGTGTCAAGGTCAGTGTTCACATTATTATTTATCATTATTTATATAATAAAATTATTTAACCTGAATTGTCCTCATAGCTTAGAAACTAAGGAGAGGGGCAGATATATCGTCCCGCCGGCGGAACGCCGGCTATTACGCCCCTACAATTTATATTAAGTATGTGATCTGAACTTTATTATTTAATTATTCCCTACACAACTGAGAGGCATCCTGCCATTCGGTTGAGAGCACTCAACTTCGTCCGAGAGGAATCGTGATGTGGGGATTAGACTGTTCCCCCCACTGCTCTTAATTGGAGTGGAATCCGGCGACGCCCGTTTTATTTAATTAGATCCAATGTAATGTCCGCAAACATAACAAAACGTGTCTGCTGGCAATTCACAATTTCTGGATGATGACATTTTACGTTAAAAGACAACAATCAACTTTACTTGTAACCACAGAACTGCATCTATACTCACAAACAACAGGAAGACATTATGAGAAAAACATCGATGTTATATCGATATATATTGTTGGTTTGTTACAGAAGTCTATATATTGAAGCCTTCCAGCTTTATATTAATAAAGTTGGAGCCTGGTCATCTACTGGTGATTAGTTTGAACAACTAATATTGCTAAAAAAAGCGGTAAAGAACTTATTAAAAAACCGTTACAATTAAAAAAGAATCGACATCTGTAAAAAATTAATTGCATATTCGCGTTCAGCACGTTACTTTCATACATAAAACACAAAGAAATAAACACAAATAATTTTTTGTTACGTAGAGTTCTTCCTCTTCTCACAGATTTGGAACCTAGACATTGGTTCAGAACATGGTCTCCCACAGTGAAGCACATGTAATTTTCTTTTTTTGATTGTTGCTTGTCCTTTTGATAAACATTTTAAATGGGTTGGCGTCCTCACACATGGGATAAAGTGCTCTTTTGTAATGATAAATCTGATGTACATAGAAAGGGCAATTAGAAAGGTGTGTGTCCGCCCCTCCTGTCACAACAGTCGCGTGGTGAGGGCGGCTCTACATGCTGAGCGTGGTTGGACATGCGCTTGTTCTCATTTAGATACCTAATCATAGTGTTCAACATGACTTGTATGAGTAGCTACGTCCCCACAAGTCTATCCATAGCCGACTACAAAAAAGTTCGTCGGTGAATCACCGCCAATGTAGAATAAAATAATCACAACAAAAAAAAAAAAAAAACGTGTTTCATATCCAAAAAACATTATTTGATACAAAGCTTTCATTTTTCTTTATTGGGCAGAGTTCCTCCACACCTTAAAGGTCAGTCCAATGTACCTTATTGTTTTATTTATTGTTTTATTTATTGTTTTATTTATTCATTTATAATTTTTTATTTATTTAGACTTTTTTATATATTCGTTTATAATTGATTAATCTATATATATTATTTTTCATATATTGTTATAGTTACATTGTTTTCTTTCTTTTTTATATCTCGCACATTGGGACCTGATGATGGGACGTAAGAACGTTCCGAAACATCGTTGGGGTAAAGACACTTCCGAAGAGTTTTTTAATCTTAATTTTTACTTAATTGAAAAATGTGTCTACTTATTATAAACGTATCTTGTATTAATTTTTTATATACTCATATATTTTTAAGTATTTATTTGTTCAGTTTTTGTTAATTTCATTTTACTTTTTTAAAACAGTTTTGTTATTACTACTAATCTTGGTGTGTTAGACTCAAGTAGTTATAAATCTAATTTATAAGCTATCTTAATGTATAAATTATTTTGACGTATCATATTACCTTGGTTTAACGGAAATAAAATGTATTGTATTGTATTGTAAGAATCGATCAGGTTTCATTGAACTGGATCTGTCTGGAACGACTAAAAGTTATTATTTTACTTCATCTAAAACAATCTTTTAGACGAATAACAATTAAAATAACTTAATACTCTAAAGAAAACTACATACTTTTAAGAACAGTAAATCAAAGGGTGATGTACTTCCCCAGCACAATTTAATCAATATAACATCAATCGACAGTTTTGACTAAAAACCAATAGTTAATTCATACAGGAACTTGTGTTCCTCATATTAAATTTCATTTCGATACATTAAATCAGCAGTTATTAGAGTTTGTGAGTTGAGCCGCCTCTGATCCCTGATTGTTGCTAAATGATGTTTTTTTTTTCTGTAGACTGCCTGATGATGAGGGCAACCTCTAAAGCCGGCTAGCAAATATCAATAAAATCTGGGAGAGGTCAGACTCTATGTTATTTTACAATCTGTGATATCGGTAAATTGGTTTCAGAGGGAAGAAAATTTAGTTGATTAATTCGCGCTGGGGAAGTACATTGTCACTAATTCATTCGGTCGAAGGGAAGGAAGGGATCCAAATAAGGGGGGGCTCAACTGAATGTATCTTGGAGTCAATTGGGCATGACAATAGTTGTGGTGATAACACTATGATTAGGTGTGTTGGTTCAAGTGAGGACACGTGTAGGGGGTTTAGACACGTGTCTGTTGTGACAGCTAGGGCGGTCTGGGGGCAGCGTGCATCATCCTCAGTGGGAACTTTAAGGGGGGAGCTATAGTTCACACCTTGGGAAGTATTTGGTAGAAACGTTATGGAGGCAGCCATTTTGCCAAAGCAAGAGTAATCAATCATAAGTAAGTTATTCAGTTGAATTAGATATTGAAAAAAATCATTTCACTTATGGTCGGTCAACCATGTATCTAACTTATGGTCTGTCATAGTTTTTGTTCAGAACATTCATGACGTTGCAATTTTCTATTATTCACATGCAATTAGGCATAAAGTCAAATCCCAGAAAAAAGCAACAATGTTTATTGTTTTGGTATGAAAACAAATTTGGGGGCCGAGCAGCGGTGGTCATCGTAGCTAATAATTGTGAAGCAACAGCGGACCCGACCTAGGAGGTGCTGAGCAACGCTTGGCAACCCAGCTAGTATATGCCTTGCAATGGTG
The DNA here is from genome assembly GCA_963662175.1 of Aradus depressus. NCBI lineage: Eukaryota > Metazoa > Arthropoda > Insecta > Hemiptera > Aradidae > Aradus > Aradus depressus. Next base: position 19,036,040 of record OY759219.1, on the reverse strand, counting down.
GACAACCGACGAGCGAAAATAGTCACCCAGGTAGTACGCCCTTAGGAACTCTGGGCGCCACAGCTAGTATGTTCCTTGAAACGGCGAACACACCTTAGCTAGTAAGTGCTTATCGCTGTGCACCACAGCTATTACATACATATACACTGGTCACGAAGATATTATGCGCAGAGCAGCGTTATTCATCTAGATAGAACTTACTTAGGAGCGCTGGGCACCATAGCTATATGAGCGTTGCAAGAGCGGACACTGCAGCAAGTATGTGCTTAGAACCGCTGGGCACTAAAGCTAGTATGTGCCTTGCAACGTCGGGTACCCCAGCTAGTAATTGCTTAGGAATGCTTGTGACCACAGCTAGTATTAACCGTGCAACTGTGGACCTTCTAGCTAATATGTACTTAGGCCCCCCTCCCTTTCAATATTTTGAGACGTCACATAGACTATTTTTTAATTTTGCTATTTAAACTACTACGTGTGAAATTTCATGACAATCCGATAATCAGGTTATGAGCTAGAACTATTTTTATGCTCAGCCTCCCCTAGTCCCGGGCCACTCTAGATCAACTGTGTGTACAAGAAATGACCTACTGACAAACATAAATAATTCAGTTCATAACTTTATACTAAATTAAAGGAACGGATGGAAATCTTGATACGTACAATTTAAAGATAAATGAATTAGTAGTGAGACTGTTTCATATTGAAATCCGCAGGAGGGGGCCACTTGAAACAGTTGGTGTTGACACTTGAAAGTGCTGTGGGGGGTCACTTGAGAACTCTCTCCTGACACTTGACTTCAAGTGCACTTCCCCCCACCTGCCCAGCAGCTCCGTACATCCGTACAGCTCCATTCATCCGAATGATCATGTCGAGGGTCTCCTTATAAAAATATGCTAACTGCTCTCTTATACGTACAACCATTCTTTGAATAGTCATTTGTGAATGAAATGAGAATCCAACATCTACCGTATAATATAAAATGATTTGCTGGTAGGTGGAGGGGATAGAGACGCACGCACCTTCCCACTTCTACTTTAGTTCTGTCAGATCAGTAAGATGGCTTGCAGTCAGTCCATCCAGAAAGGGGTTTTTATCCCGAAAACGGGATTTTCAGGGTCTTTGTGGGATCAAAATCGTATGAAGGGATTTTTCGGGATATTTTTAGTTACATACACAATGTATGTAAAAAAAATTATTGACAATAACGTTTCCTTATTACTAAAAACTTTAACTGTTAAAAACTTTATGTTTTAATCGTTCTTTTTTATTTACTTTTCCCATTCGATAAAATTTTAATACAATATTTACATAGTAAAATTGTTTTCTAGCCGTTTGACTTTTTGTTATAGGTATATTTTTAGATGTATTATAACGTGCTATATATTAATACATACCTCTTGTTCTCATTTATTTTCTAGTCTAAAATGTCTAATGTAAAATACTCTAAATACAAATTTTCTTAATTATATTTATTGTTCAAATAATATTTAAATATTTTTTTTTTATTAAGACTTTTATTATTTACATAGGTTAATTAAATTATTAAAATATGATTTCATGACTTTATTTTATTAACCATGTTTAGAATGTTGGTCGGAAAAAAACGGAATATTTTAAGATAATTGGTGGGATAAAATGGGATATTTTGGTGTTGGTGGTGGGAGTTTCAATTTTAGAACCTGGGAGAACTGCTTGCAGAGGTTTTATCACAACATTTATAACAATTCTCTTCAGATCTTCGATTTTTTGATAGAAGTAAATTACAATTTTTTTTTCATTTGATGAAGATGGTTTGAAACAAACAACAGATTGGCCTTCCGTCTCCCCAAAATGTATTTATATTATTCTTGTTAACGTTTCGCCATTATTCAGGCATTATCAAAACTTTTGTAAGAAAATAAAAAAAATTTATAATCATGTTTTTTATGGTAATCAATATTAAAACATAATAATTTTAAATGGTTTTATTTTCTTACAAATGTTTTGATAATACCTAAATTATAGCGTATCTATGGCCTATCTGCTTTTTTTTCAAACCATCTTCCAAAAAATCGAAGATCTGAAGAGAATTTAACAGAACTCTTCTTGTTGAAGAAATGACTTTTCTCAGAACCTAGACAGATGTAAATGCCATTCTATAAAACGATAGTTGATCTACGTTCATTAGACGCCGAGATAATGTTTACATATTTTAATAACTAAATACAATACAATCATGATATACGTTTGTATTTAGATTATTTTGTTTAGATATAATATTTCAGTTTGCTTTGGTGTAAATAATTTAAAAGATAGTTATTGGTTTAGTCACAATTAGTTATAATGTTATGCCTTTTACTCAAATCTAGCATACATAAACTCATTAATAATGAATGTATATATATATCAATACAGGCCCTGAAGAAGACACACTCAGTATCGAAAGTTTGACAGAAATACCAAAAGTTTGTTTTATTCGACCACAAGCCTCATCTCTCCTTCTTATTACATCGTTGGTCAACCCCTCCCTAATTGATGTAAATTATAGGTTATAGATGTAAAGAAGAAGAATTTAATAAATTATAGGTTATAGAGGTAAAGAAGAATTGAATAAATTATAGGTTATAGAGGAAGAGGATGAATTGAATAAATTATAAGTTATAGAGGTACAGAAGAAGAATTGAATGAATTAGAGGTTATAGAGGAAGAGGGTGAATTAAATTATAGATGATCAGCTTCCCATATATATCATCCTCCAATGCCATTGCATTTTTTTTTAATATGCTACAAAAAATATTAAGAACAATTATTAACTTTTAGAATTTACAATTAATAATTATTAATTTTAAAATAATAATAATTATTGATTTTTAAATTATAATTCATTCTTCCTCTAAAATCTATCGACTGTTCAAAAATCAATAGATGATCAACAGATCTTCCGAAACCTCATATTCAATTTTGTGGCGGTACATTCATTATCGCTGAATATTAGTAGGTGTTTTTATGGGGTTATGAATTTAAATATGAAATTTTGTGTCGATACATTTATTACATCGGTAGTTATTAGAGATTTTGTGTTAATCTCCCCCTAATTCTCCCTCTCAGCTGATTTGGCTGATTTGGCTGACAAATAATAGTTATATAGGGTTCCGGATACACATATAATTTCGTATCATGATATCGTACTGACAGACACTCACATAGATACGTTTTTTTTTTTTTTAATCATCAGGGTCGGTGAAAATAAAATTTCAGTGAAAACTCAACATTTTCTGACAGATTACATAACTTCTCCAATACTTCGTATAGCAGAGTGGGGGGTAATACATACTGAGTACATAGGATGTGTAGTACATAGATGCAGGACAGGGACGGAAAGTGTGGCTGGTGGCAGCACTCCAGCAGGACGAACCACTCCCTCTATAATCGAATTCCGCCCTCGTCCCCTAAGACATGTAGGGATGACAGTTGGCCCATCCCTTTTCCCCTAACTTCGTTACTTCCCGCTGTGGAGGGATCTCCGCTTCGGGGGAGATGGATTTAAAAGAAAAAAAAAAAGCCTATAAGATCGGGAGTGAGCCACTATTTTCGTTCTCTTGCAGGAGAATTCTCTTTTAACATTTTCCTTAACACAAATAGAATTTTTACAGTTCCTTCTTAAAATGATCTAAACTACCTATTATAATGCGCCGAAATGAACCACGATGTCAGGTACTCGTTAAATACCACTATCCGAGGAGACTAAAATTGAAAAGGGCCCTAAAAAATATCAAAAGTTCAAGACGTCCAATTTTTAAGAAAGTGCACGTATATTTTAAAAAAATTTCAATTAACAAACTTTTCATTTGGATTTCTAAAGAGATGCCATTTTTAATAATATTAAATATAATCCAAAGGTTTTCAAATTATCTTACTGGGCCAACTAAACATTGAAACAAACAAAAATCAAAAGAAAATCTTAAAAACTAAATTCTTAAAAACTATTTCAATTTTTTTTTTTTGTTTTATAATTTTGGCCATCCTTTAAAATTAAGTTATATATTTCTGGACATATATCCTGTATATATAAACAAACAACAGTACCTTCTTTGCGGATCAATTCACTCCTATTTAGTTCATCACAACTTAAGCCTAAACAACACTTTGTCCATCTTCACTCAGACCGTCGCCATTCAACCCAGGCCTCCACTCGTCACTCGACGCACTAAAAAAACAGCTGATGGCTGTGTTTTGTTTTTTTACTCATTTGTTTTAAAAGAAATTTGCTTTTTTTAGAAAAATAAATATCATTAATTTTTTAATATTAATAATTTAATCATTTTAATGTGTGTATTTTTTTTTATACATCACAAATCATAAAATATTTAACTTGAGCGGTCAATTGGTTTTGGTGGGAGAGGAAAAACCTACTTGACTAGTTCGTCCTGGGGAAGTACACTTCCGCATCGACATTTTTTCATATAGTGGAAGCTCTTATATGGTGGGACCCCTAGGCATTGTCTAGTTTGCCTATATGGTAAATCCGGCGTTGTCTAGTTTGTCTATATGGTAAATCTGGTATTGTCTAGTTTGCCTATATGGTAAATCCGGCGTTGTCTAGTTTGCCTATATGGTAAATCCGGCGTTGCCCTGTGCTAAAAGGATAAAAGTACCATAGGCAGCCATGTTGAACATCAGATAAGCTGGATCTGGAGCCTCTACAGGTCAGACGCACAAACGTTGCCTGGGGCACTACTTTGAACATCCATCTTAACAGTGTTACCAACCACCTCTCCTCAAATTAGTTTCAGTCACTTTCATCCAGGTCAACCTCCATTTCTCTTAATATATAGCGCAATCCTTTGGCAAAAATTTCATAAGTATATTATTGGCACTATTCTAGACTTGGAGCCCTAGAGGGTGCTGGTAGCTCAGAAGTCGTATGCTTGCCTACTGAGTTTAGTAATAAGCCTGGTTCGAAACCCGGCCGAGGTACTTAGGTTTTTTACTTTTTTATACCTATAGTAGGTATAGAAGTAGGTATCGTAATCGTGCAAAAATCCGAGAACAACTGATTTTCACGCTTCAAGGTCCACTGAATACGTTTTGACCATTTTCGCGATGATGTCTGCCTGTGTCTATGTGTACGTGATTGAAGAATTGTAAGCTCTCTACGGCAAAAACGATAGTAGCTATGAACTTGAAATTTGGAATGAAGAGGTTCACATGTTCCTTAACTTAGGACCACTTTCCACCGGGACCTAACTACATTTTACAAGATACAGCTCATGTTTATGACCTAATCAGAAATGTTTTCGAGTAATAGTTGTAAACAAAATTAAAATACATAATTTATATGAAGGGCGCCGGTAGCTCAGTGGTATGCGTGCTTGCCTTCTAAGCTCAAGATCGTGGGTTCGAAACCCGACCGAGGCCTTTTAGTTTATTTTATTTGGGAGGTAAAATAAACTTAAGCACGCCGTCCTTCGGATGGGACGTTAAGCGATGTTCCTCAGCCTGTACGATGTCAGGTACTCGTTAAAGACCCTTACCCTAGGTGAATAAAAATTTAGGGTAGGCAAAATTTATGACTCCCACAGTAGAGTTGGGCTCATGTCCACCAGAGTGACGAAAGAGCGCTCTGGTAGTAGGCGATATGACCTCGTAGTTAAAGCCCGGGCATGAGTCATAAAACCTAACCTAACCTAACCTAACCTAACCATAATTTATATGAAGTATGATTTTTTACAGGTCGTCCGGTTAGTCCTATCGCCAAATTGATTCTTACCAAAATTATTCCATATAAAATTTACAATCGCTAATAAGTCCTAAAATTTGAGGTAGGATCAATACGACAAATTATACGATAAGTTATAGAGCCCCGATGATTGTAAACTAAATGTCTTTAAGGAATATAGTAATTTTAGGTTAAGTTTTTTTTGAAAAGTTATAAAATTTAAGAAAATATGTGATGTAGCCATTACAGAATTTTTTTTATACTAACAACGCTTACAGATCACTCTCTCTCCCCCTCCCCTTCTCAAAATCATTTCATTTTGTCTCCTTGTACATCTTGAGAGTAGACATTCTTATACCCAGTATGAAATAATTTTGAGAAGGAGGAAAGAGAGTGATCTGAAAGCGTGGTTGGTATAAGAAAATTCTGTAATGGCCATATAACAATTTTTTTTTATCTAGAAGGTAAAAAAAACAATGATCACGTCGTCCTTCGGATGGGACACCCCTACCCAAGGTGAATAAAACTGGGTATACATTTTGGACCATTACGGACGTGAGTTGATGACATGCGTAGAGGCCACAATTAAAATTAAATCCTTGCACTGTCTTCTGCCATTTGCTAAAATATCAAAATGAAGTGAAAAATAAATATTTCTTGAGGAGCAACGTAGAGTAGGTTATTAAATTAAAAAAATGTCGTCATATAAAATTTCGTGTCGATACATTCATTCTATGAGAAGCTATCGTGTTCACAGACACACAATTTTTTTTTTCTTATTATTAGAATGAGGGGGTCGGAAAATATAAAATTCCGGTGAAAACTCCGCATCGAATTTCTGACAGATTACATAACTTCCCCTCAAGAGTTTTAACTGTATTAAATCTACTAAGTGTATTTATTACAAGTAAATAAATAATTTAAACATAGTTTCAACAGCAAGGACAAATAGAGAGGGCGCCGCACAGTGTGAAATTTATGAGTTTTGATTTTCAAAATTCGAGCCCCCGCTCAATTTTTGATCAATTTGGATCCAACTAGGTGCAAAATATTTGTGAAAGCTAGATTTTTATCAGGTAACTGCGGGTTTCACAATCAAGGTATTATATGCCAGTGGCAAAAATAGCCAATATATTGAATTTGGACCACTTTAGGCCAAAATGACAACATTAGAACCACTTTTGGCTAAAATAAATATTGAATAATCGGCGACCCAAAAAACATTCATTTAAGTTGTAAAAACCCGTTAACAAAAACTTGGACAAAAAAAATTAAATTTTTTAAAATTTTTCGCATGGTTTTGGCAGCTGTCAATTGGCATATAATACCTTGATTGTGAAACCCGCAGTTATCTGATAAAAAGCCAGTTTTCACAAATATTTTGCACCTAGTTTCATCCAAATTGATCAAAAATTGAGTGGGGGCTCGAATTTCTTAAATCAAAACTCATAAATTTCACTCTGTGCGCCGGTGCTTGCATACTGAACTCTCTATCGAGGGTTCGAAACCCGGCGTAAACCCTTCAGTTTTTTTATCTGTGAGGTGAGAAAATTTTCAGCACTCCGTCCTTCTGATGTGACGTTATACGATGGTCCCGAGCCTGTACGATCTCATGTAGTCGCTAAAGACCCCCTACCCTAAGTAACTAAACCTGGGTAGACAAAATTCAGGACGCCAACAGTGTAGTCCGCCACCTGTCCACTAGAGTGACGAAAGAGCGCTCTGGTATTAGGCGATACGACCTCGTAGTTTAACTCCGGATATGAATCACAACTAACTAATAATTTTAGATTTATTTTTTCTCTGGGATCCTTCCTGATGAGAGGGCTTTAACTGTGTTAAAATCAAATCTACCAAGGACGGAGCAGAGGTACTGTTCTTGCCTACTAAGGTCAGTATTGCGGGTTCGAAACCCGGATGAGGAGGGAGAGTAAATCTGGGAGGACGACTCCCACAATAGAGTCCACCAGAGCTCTGGTAGTAGGCGATATGACCTCAAAGTTGAAGTCCAGAGACTCAATAACTAACAAACAACGTGAACTATTGATCACAGCTGATCGAAAAGACACACAAGCTGGCCAACCCGGACCAGGTTAGATACAAAGGGAGTGAGATAAAGTATCTCTTTAAAATTTCAAATATTTTTCTGAAGGGTAACCTACCCCCCTTTTCTAAACGCTCCTGTTTGCCCTACTATTAAATTTAGACTAGGGTTGGTCGGGGGTGCTAGACAGAGAGGGAATAATTAACGTAGTGATAGCCATTAGAGGAAGGTGGAGGGGGTAACGATGTTAAAGTTCCCCCCACTCTTCTCCCTCTTCCCTTGTTGTCATGGCAACATGGCGGTATTGATCCACCTCTCCCGCCTTTTTCAACCCGCCATACCGCCCCCTCCCACTCACACACAGCTCCGGCATATTGTCCCACCAAATATATAGAGTGCTATAAATATATAGATATGGGGAAAACACTTTTCCCCATCCCAGAAGGGTGCGTTTTAAACCATGATTGAATTTTTTTTCCCTCTTTTTCAAACCACTACAAAGGCTATTATACAAATATGCACATGCAGGGAGGAAAAAAAAATCTCTTTGTATGAGTTTTTATATAAATATATTTTTTGTTTATTTTATACTCTCAGCCTGCACGGAACAGCAACGGGACTATACGAACTTATAGGATATTATTAAATGATATCAAAACAATTAAATTTTAGTTAATTATTTTATAGGACGAGAAGAGGGACATGACCTAAACTAGATAACGGTCGGTTAACAGAATAAAAAAAAAAATTGAATTATTTCTTCGTGAAGACTCGGTCATATCACTATGTATTCGTTCTTCATCTGGAACCAATCACCTAATGTGGCTGAAAATTAATAGTTGTCTTACTCAGTGGCTTCTGAACCCTCATACCAAATTACGATTTGTGAGTTGAGCGCGCGATGTACAACCAATTGTATATTGGACAGACTGGCCGATGTTTTAAAAACAGAATTAAAGAACATATAAATGAAATAATGAACCGAGACAACCGGTTCACTTTCGCGAACCACATTATCGATATTGGCCACACTTCTGACCAAACCGAAGGCATAAAATATCTCCATTTCTGCTCAAAAAGCGGTCACTTGATAATTTAGAACAACTAGAAATAAATAAAGCCACTTTGTAAAAACCTTAGAACCAGTCTTGTTTCCACGTATGTATTTAGTGAAAAATATCCTCTTTCTCAGTCAATATATATTTGCATATACTTGACCCAGGTAAATATGTAACTCGAAAAATAATGATTTTCTCAAAAAAAGCTTGAGACAAAAAATTTAGAGTAGAATTGACCGCATTATTTGCTGTAATCTAATTTTTAAACAAATGAAAATTTTTAAAGTTTTTTATGAATTTAAAAAAATTAATTTTTTTTTTACTGTCAACCTATTTTTTTTTTTTTGCATATTTAGATTCCTGGGAAAAAATTAAGGGGAGGTTAAATGAGACATTTTTTTGTTGGACCAATACTGAAGAACCTTGAGCAATTTTCCGGAACAACTTCAATAAATGTATTGAAGTTGCAGGACATCAGTTAGAACATTTACTACAATGAAATTCATTTATTAGATTTAATATTTGTCTAACAAAAAAAAATGTCACATTTAACCTCTCTTTAATTTTTCCCGAGGAATCTAAATATGCAAAAAAAAAAAAATAGATTGACAATCAAAACAATTTTTTTTTCTGAATTCAAAACAACGTTAAAAATTTTCATTTGTTTAAAAATTAGACTACAGAAAATAATGCGGTCAATTCTACTCTACATTTTTTGTCTCAAGCTTTTTTGAGAAAATCATTATGTTCGAGTTATCGAGTTATTTACCTGGGTCAAGATAAAATGAACACCTTGTATAGTAAAGAATCCAAAAACGTCTTAACATTAAACAAATTATATGCACATACAGCACTTACACTCATTTTATAGGAGTGTTATACGCACGGTTAATATTTAACAAAACCGCGGAATCAGGCATGAGCTTTATATATTTAAATACATAAAAATTCCCGTTGATAGTATGAATTTCATGTGATAGTAAGAAAAATGGAACATAAACTAATAATTTTTTTAAATTGTTCATTATATTAAATAAATTTTATATACTCATAAATGACACCATCTAACGGACGAAATAAGCATAACTACCACAAACCTTATGCAATTCAAAAAAGCCCCTGCAGGCCCCTTCCTCCAAGTCACAAAAAGCGAAATAAACAATAACAACTATAAATAAATTAACAAATATCGTTAAAGTGAATAGTATATAACTAAAAAAAAGATAATTATAGAAATATTAAATAAAAGTAATTACGATAGCAATTATAGGATATTGGTGATTTGAAATGAAATGAAAAAATGAAAATAAATTTTATTCTGTGACCGAGGTCCCTTAAGAATAAATACATATACAGTCAAAGAGAAAAGGAAACAATGAAATATAGTATCAATATGATGTACAAAGAAATAAATACAAAAGTAAATAAATTAGCGCTACAGTGGAGAAAAACTAGACAATAATTAATAGATAGGTATAGATGAATAAAAAATTAACATGAAATACATAAAATTAACAGCTTAAATATGAAGAAATAAAAGTTTATATATAAATAGAAAAATGTATGTAAAAAAGAACCTACATAAATGTGAATACAATAAAAAAGATTAATAAGTATAAATCGACAGAGCATAATACAATGATGGTTAAGACTTAGACCTCTGTCAAGAAAATAAAAATGAAAGCAAAAACTAACTGGAATTTATATAGGAAACAGGATTTTAAATTATGATTCTTTTTTCTTTTTTGAATAATGAGAAAAAAAATCCGTTTCCAGAATGTTACTTCTAAAATGCAAAAAAAAAAAAAAATCTTGTCTATCTGTGAACACGACAATATAAAGAAAAACTAATGTTTAAAAAAAAAAATATTGGAAGATGGTATGGATATAAATATGCTGAAGATGGTAGCAATACCTATTTTCCCATATATTTTATATATCTTGTGAAATAGACAATATTTCTAAAAAACATTCGTTTTCCTTTGTATTTTTTAGTAGGTATGTATGCCTGTTTCACAAACAGCGAATTAATAAAAAATAACATTCAAAATTACATTTTAAAAATGAATTGTTTTGTAAGTGTCCGCTTAGGAGAGATAAATTTATCTCTTGATGTCGAAAAATTGGTTGTCCGCGTTCGTTAGAGGGGTGTCCCGTTGCGAGGGGAGTAAAAATACATTGTTTTCCTATACAACGGGCCAGGACATTTCGTTGAAAACTGCGCATAGAATTTTCGACCGAATACATAACTTCCCCTATACTTGGTATAGCTGAGGATGTAAAATGTAGAATAATATGAACCAATTAAAAGGACTGGGGACCGACCAACAGATTAACGGGAGTTGATTAAAACTGGAGTATGATACTTGGAGCAAACTAATGTAAAGAAGATAGGTTAGTAAGGGTCGAAGGATATGATCTGATCAGAGTGGTTGACCGGAGATATATGTGGAAAATGAGATTTGTGAGTGGAGGAAGTCTCGGATCACCGCCCTTCAGGAAGAGGCAGGACTCTCCAATCTGGAGGCAGCTCAACCAGGACGGACCTTCATCATAAACAAGACCCACTGGCCAAATAGTTTTCGGGTGACCTGTGTGTCACAATTTTAAGGTTTAACACTATGATATAGATGCAGGTGCGGATCTAGTTTTTTGCTCGGGGGGGGGGGGGGGGGGGGGGGCAATTATGAGAATTACCTATCTTCCAGGAAATTCGTTCTGTTTTTGTGATTTGAGGATTTGAAACCAAACATTGGGTAAGCATTTAGTAAAATATCCATCATATTCTACTTGCATTTGAATAACGCTCTGTTTGTCTAGCTTATAAAATTAATATAATAAAAATACAGGTCATGGAAGAATTCAAGGTTCTGTCGTATAAATGAAAACTCAATATTTGGCCAACATTTCGGATACTATTTATTTCCTTCTTCAGGGCCTACCGAATATAACAAACAAATTAGTTATTATGGACAATAATATAACTAGATACTTAATAATAATGTTAAAAAGAGATGGAAACAATTTTTATAAATAAATGAAAGAGAAAAAAATAAATAATAAAAAATAAATCAAAAATTTTTTTTGAAAGTATATAAATAAATTAATAAAGAGAATAATAGTATTGTTATATAGATAGGTTATTTTGTTACTAATTTAAAAAAAATCATTTAATATGTATTATTTATTAAATGTTTTTTTCTCTTTAATTTATTTATAAAAATGGTTTCAATCTCTTTATTAAGTACCCATCTAGTTATATCATTGTCCATAGTGACGAATTTGTTTGTTTTATTATGCAGGGCCTGAAGAAGAAAATAAATAGTTTCCGAAACGTTGGCCAAATATTGAGTTTTCATTTACACGACAGAACCTCGAATTCCTTCTACATTGAAAAGATACTGTCGACTCTATTAATCATTTAGGTCATGGTATATTTTCTTTATTTTTTATAGAGGGTACAACAATGTAAAACATACATTCGAAGTGTATATACTTTGGTATATAAGTCTTTGGTATAGTATACAAGTCTCAGTGCAATTTAAGGTTGTGAATGACTGAAGTTATTGCATTAAATATTGATCTTAAATCTTCTCCGGCCGGTTTTTGCATATCTATTGATCACTTTTTCGATGTCAATTGGAATCTACGGATGTGCATAAGGACAAGACCGAGGAGGTGGCTCTCATGCTTGGTTGATCTTAAATATGTTTTAAGGCGCCGCAATGACGAGTATGACCTCTCAGTTGATGCATTTGTCACCGGAAGCGTTGCAAGGACTAGCTGAAATTCATGTATTATAGGAAATGCATCCTTATCGCACCTAGCCAATACGTCCATATGGGTCTTTCCGCGATTAATCGGTTTAATTAGGGAAAAGTTTATAACGATTTTTGAAAACAGTAAGATGTTCGGTCGAGGCTCGGGGGGAGGGGGGAACTGCACCCATTGCCCCCCCCCCCCCCCCTCTCTTATATCCGCGCCTTAATAGGTAATAGTGAAGAGGGGTAGCAAATCTTGAAAAGTGACATGATAAGAGATCCGAGAACTAATATTAGTAATATTATAAGTATAGGGGAAGTTATGTAATCAGTCAAAAAATCGGACTACCTCATAACGATGGGTATGAGAAGGTGGAGACGGCAGACCGATAGAGAAGAATGGCAGAGGATCGTTGCGGAGGCGCAGGTTCTACAAGGACCGTAGCACCAGGGAAAGTAAAAATAAGTAATGGGGGGTTTCGTTATGTTTGAACATGGTTGGTATTTCTATCATGGATCCGTTAGCAATGACATTCGTATGGAGTTGCAGGTCTCAAAATCTGCTTACCCCGTCCCGCCTTTCTTTTGATACGGATGAATAAGTAGCATCCTGGCAGAAGGCACACCACAAGCCTGATCTCTCCTTACATGTATTAATGATGACGGAAGTGCGCTTCCCGAAACATTTGTAATATTTTTGAGAAGGTAACAATAATTGGTAGAATATATATATATATATATATATTCTAATGTCTGTATGTTTGTGTTTTACAGACTCCTAAACTCAGATTTTGTTCTTATGTTCAGCAATTATGTTCGTCGAGTCACCGAGTAGGTTTAGAACATAGTTTTATCCCACCTACGCACCCCCCCCCCCCCCCTCCCCCGCATTTCGTGCATTCGCTTATGGAACAAATATCATTGAACGAAATTGGCATAAAATGTTTTGTCTTAGATTATATAGAGCACTGAAAATGTTAAGACTTCTTTCTACCCTACCCTTACCCCACCCACTTCCGCATTTAGTGCATTCGCTTATGGAACAAAAATCATTGCACGAATTGGCATAAAACCTTTTTCTATTGAATTTTATAGAGCACTGGAAATGTTTTAGACTTCTTTCTACCCTACCCTTACCCCACCCACGCACCCACCCCTGCATTTTGTGCATTCTACCATGGAACTGAAATTATTACACGAATTGGCGTAAATTGTATTGTATCGAATTCTATAGAGCACAGAAAGTGTTTCGAGACTTCTCTTTACCTTAACCTTACCATATGAATATCAAGAAAGTCGTGTATGTATCACGTATAAAAAATACATTTACATCTTTATTTGTTTTGGAAAAAAAATTTCGTAATGAATGTCCGTCTATGTGAGGCTTACAGGATGCGAAACTGTCGAAGCTATTGCGCTCAAACTTATGGGTTATGTTTGACACATCATTGAAACGGTTAAAAAAGTGGTTTGACAACTATTATTATTTTTTTTTTTTAATAACAAAAATAGTCATTGCATCGCATTGCAATCGAAATAACATAAATAGTTTGAATTGTATATAAATAATATTTATCTGTAGTATATATTTGTAAGGGCTGGGGGTAGGGGGGAGCCCAACAAACCCACCCCTCTCTGCCAGCCCTCACTTCTGTTATATTAATGTTTGAGCCTTGTCTTCCCCAAATTGTGTTGTTGTTCTCCACTCTAGCACAGCTAAAAGCCTTTGGCACTGTTTAAAACTCGAGTCTCTTCTCTCTCTCTACACCTCAAAACGGAAACTCTCCCACCAACCAACATAAATAATGAACACCTAAATTAGCTTCATTTACTTCTCACTTAGTCTTCTTCTCAATTCTCTTTTCTCTCCCTTTTTTGACAATTATTTTTAAAAAATTAATATAAAAAAAAAATATCTCGTTTTTTTATTTATTTAAAAAGAGACTGGGTTTCTAGTTAATTTTTAAATACTTCTTTACCACCTTTTTTTTTATAACAGCTTTTTTTTTTTTTTTAATCTTCAGTAGAAGGAAAAGGAACAGTTAAAAATCTCAATTTCACAAAGATATTAAGAGAGAGTGGATAAGACAGTAGGGGTCGGCCGGGGGTGGAAATTGAAAAAGTTTTTCTGATGGGATCTTTTGCCGTCTCAACTTGGGAGATATACTAATCAAAGTTGGAGGGCAACGAAAATAAAATATGTGTCAATTGTCCTCCAAAGAAATGTCATCGGTGGATCACCGGCAATGGAACCCCCCCCCCCCCCCCCCCCCCCCTACGGAGAAAAATATATTCTTGAAATAGTAGACGGTGATAGGGTATAGAAGACACCACTAGGTGATAGGGAATAGTAGACACCAGTAAGTGATAGGGTATAGTAGACACCAGTCGGTGATAGGGTATAGTAGACACAATCTGTGATAGGGTATAGTAGACACCAGTCGGTGATAGGGAATAGTAGACACCACTGGGTGATTCTATCGATTAGAATAGAGTTTTACTACTCAAGCTATACAAAGTGCGAGGAATGTTTTTTAATTTAATTCTGTAAGAAAATAATGTCAAGAAGATATCTTCTTGCCGCAAGAGTATAGTTTTCTCCGTGTGTTATGGAGAGTTGATTTATTTAAAAAGTGTATGAATTTATAACACTTTAAATTAGTCACCTTTCAAGAGGTCCATGGTGACGTCTTCAATAAACATGTCCCACCACCGAAGATGTTTGGGCTGACGACCCGTCCAGTCGACCACCTCGAACTTACTCAACTTGCCAGCCAGGTACATGAGAGCCACCGAGATGATCTCAGGCTCCCACTGGAGACACAGTGTCATGCATAAATAGAAAATATAGTTTTTCCGTGCAGAACTTAATTAATCAATCAACTTTTCCTGTCGATCGTTGGGCTAGAAATCGATATTTGAGTCCTCGTACTAAATTTTGTGTCGACACATTCATTACATTGGTAGTTATTCAGGATATTGAATTGAGCCCACCACTGACCCCTTCCTTAAGGCCGATTCTACTGAAAATTGGTAGATTGTCCTTATGCCTTTTTTGAATTTACATATGAAATTTTGTATCAATACATTCATTACAACGGCTGTTATTAAAGTTCTTGTGTTAAGCCCCCTCTATTCCGCTCTTTCCTTTGGCCGGTATGTCTGAAAATTAATAGGTGTCGTTCTTGAAGAGTTCTGGAGATACATATAAAATTTCGTATATAAACGACTTGAACTTGAAAAATATACTGATCAAAGTTGGAGGGTTGCAAAAATAAAATATCAATCAGCCCTTCAAAAGAAAAAAAAATGGCCGAAGTTAGGAAAGTCGTGTTGTGACGATGTATGCGACACACTATTTTCACCCAGACGATTGCAGTAATAAACATGAAACAAACACCACTTTTCATTATTTTTGACGTGAAAACGTCTATTCGCTCGTTAAGCACAGTAGCCTTCTGAGCTCAAGATTTCGGGTTTGAAATCCGACCAAGGCCCTTCGTTTTTTTTATCCGGGAATTGAAAAAACCTTGAACACGCCATCCTACGGATGTGTCATTGTGTGTTAAGCGATGGTCCCGACCCTGTACGATGTCAGGTATTCGTACTTAGGTGAATAAAAATTTAGGGTAGGAAAATTCGGGACTCCCCATAGCTCATGTAAACCAGAGTGACTCCGGTAATAGGCAATATGACCTTGTAGTAAAGCCCAGGCATGAATCATAATAACTTTCATTCTATCAGGAGGGCGCCGGTAGCTCAGTGGTATGCGTGCTTGACTTCTGAGCTCAAGGTCGTGGGTTCGTAACCCGACCGAGGCCCTTAGTTTATTTTATCTGGGAGGCAACTTAAGCACGCCGTCCTTCGGATGGGACGTTAAGCGATGGTCCCGAGCCTGTACGATGTCAGGTACTCGTTAAAGACCCCTAACCTAGATGAATAAAAATTTAGGGTAGGCAAAATTTAGGACTCCCACAGTAGAGTCGGGCTCATGTCCACCAGAGTGACGAAAGAGCGCTCTGGTAGTAGGCGATATGACCTCGTTGTTAAAGCCCGGGCATGAGTCATAAAACCTAACCTAAGCACAGTGATAGCCGGTCAAACTTTCTTGTGTTACAAAATACCGTCAGATTTCAATCGCTAATAACTACAAAACTAATAAGGCGATAACAACGATTGAGGTCACAATGGATAGAGCATGTCTGTACGTGTTTGTTGTGCAGTGTTTGTTTTGCCTGTGACGTTATCGGGCTAGTGTAAGCGCCGGCGGATGATTGTTGCGAATTAGCGTTATGTAAAATTAGAAATTAGTGTAGCGTGATAACGCGTTTAGATAGGATGTTGATTCGGGTGTCATTGTAAAGAGCTTGAGGAGCACTACTAGGACTCAAAGTGAAACAATAAAAATATTCGCCGAAATTTATGTAAAAATCTATATTAAATTGAAAATTGCAAAAAAATTAAAGATGTCTCATATGAATCGTAAATATGCGCGGAATTATAGAAAACGCAAATCAGAGGAAAGCTCGCATCAAAAGGAATTTTAAAAACCTAAAAAGTCTAGTGCCGAGCAAATGCAAGAGCTACGGCAGCATCGAAAAGAAAATGAAAAACATTAAGGCGTAGTCAATACAGTGTGAGGTGTACGTGTGTTACTTTAGCTACCACAGACCCTTGCTACATGCAATAAACTTGTGATTTATCTATTCTGTAACCATACTACTCTGTATAACCATTGTATTAAAGAGATTGATAATTAAATTACATATTAATACGAAACACTTGTTATGATTTTATCCCGACGTTTTACGGAAAATCTACGCCGTGGACCTTGACTACGCCTTAATGTTTTTTTATCCTGAATTTGAATTCATCATTGAACCTCCGCCTACCCCTTGACAGGGTACGCCACCGACCCGTGTCTATACATTCATTTATCGGGGGTTAGTTATAGTGTTCACAGACACTCAGACATTTTTTCATTATTGAAGTCAGGGGAAGATATAAAATTCCGGTGAAAACTCATCATCGAATTTCTGACCGATTACATAACTTCCTTTATACCTTGTAAATCTGGGGAATTAATTATCAAGTAAATTGTATGATGAAATTGTGAAATATCATAACATAACCTAGTAAATTTAAGTAAATAATTCGTCTATATATTGTTGGAAATGTCTTCCTTAAATAATAATAATATTTATTTCCGTTGAACCATAACATGATAATAGGATACTTCATAAGAATGTATACATTAAGAGAGCTTATACATTTTTTTAGATAATTTTTTTAATTTAATTAAAATGAAGTTAATAATAATCATTGAATCAAGAAAATTAATGTAAGAAAAAGACAATTACAATTCCATTTTTTTCCCTAAATTATATACCCTTTTTTGCAATTCGAATGTATCTTTCCACTATTTTTAAAATATCTTGCCTTTGATTATTGAAACAAATCTAAGTTGGAGAACACTGGAGAGAGAGGAGTGAAGAGATGGCAGATGGATGTTTGTTGTCCAATGTAAGAGATATATAAATGTTTGTTTAAAGGACCGACTGGGACCAGGCCTGGAGGGTGGATAAAGTAGCAGTGGAATCGATAGGGGGGGAGGGAGGCGTGGCTGTCAAGAGACAGAGGGTGGGTGAAGAAAGAAGGAGATACACGGTCAGGACTAGCAGGCGATACAGTCAGGTTCCAGAGGTAACAGAAATATAGAGAGGATCTGGAGATAATGGAGAATATAGCAGGATCCAGAGGTAGATAATAGGAATATAGACAGATTTCAGAGATAATGAGAATATAGCTAGTTTCCAGGAATACAAACAGGAGTCAGAGATGATAGGAGTTGTCAGGTTCCAGAATAAATAGACGCTTGTTCCCATCTGACCTCAATATTATTAATTGTGATACAGTTTTTAATATTATCATCTATTTTTACTAGCAATTTCTTATTTGAGAAACGACGTATTGTGGAAACTTAAATAAATAAATAAAATAAACTTATATTTTGTTATGTATAGGTGTTATGTATTATGAACACACACTTTTTGGCCTTATGGTCTCCCTTTCTACATTTATTTTTATTTTTCCATCAGAATTTCAACCATATTTCGTCCCTTGGCACATTCTCAAGTATTCTTCTTTAATATTTATATTACTATTTGTTTATTTCCAGTTATAAAAACTTCCTCATATATTATCACACCTCACTCGTTCCTCCATTCTACTCCCCTATAATCAAACATGATAAGTAAGTACTTTCAGCATTTCTCACAAAATATCTATTATTCCCAATATCTAAGTTGAGGAACGCGGACATATTGTGGAAACTTGTAATAAATGAATAAAACAAACTTATTTTTTGAAATATTGTCTATTCCACTAAAGATATATATACATATAACTACCGGTTTCGGCTTTATACCATCGTCAGGTCTAGTTATGAACTAAGTCAGTTTGCAGAGAGCGACCCTTCAAATACATCTCAGGTCAAAGGGTGCTATTAAAACTTGGGAGTCCCCCGGCTGTATCGTTAGCTAACTCATGAAATATTTCTTAACAAAACCTAGTTCTAAATTTACATAAAACAATATCACTAGACTAATACGGGGAAAATAACAAATAAATAAGAACAAATACAAGTAAATAATAAAAAATAGAAATAAAATTAATAATAATATTAAGATTTAGATAACTTGAAACATATATGTGGAACCAAATATTAATAACAGATAATACAAACATATATGTGGAAACAGAACTGGATCAGGGTGTTAACAAAGGGGAATAGTTGAAATAAATTTGGTCATTCATGCAAATGTTCCTTTTGGTAGCTTTATTTATTTCTAATTGCTCTAAGCTATTAAGTAGCCTGCTTTTTGAGCAATAGTGTCCGCGTGTTCAAATACGCGGCCTTTTATTCGTTGTTCCACAGAGCCTACTCAATTCTAATGACACAACAATCAAAAGATAAAGAACTTAAGATTATTAAGGAAATAGCCAAAAACAATAGCTACCAACAAAAAACAATCGATGAACAGATTAATCGAAATAATCGATGTTACAGTAAAATAAGGGCGTTCGCCTTGTGCCACTCAGAGAAGCTTTTTTCGGAAGCAGGACAAATCCTTAGGGAACCGAGGAGCCGTCTGACCGCCGACATGGCCAACAAGCTTTACGCCAACACGACCAATATTGGAGTTGATTTTTTTTTTTTTATTTAATTTTTTGTTTTGTAACATTATATAAAATATGTAAATAAAAGCCATTTTTTACTTGGAAAAATGGACTTTTTACTTACAAAATGTATTTTAAACGATTAATCGATTATTTAGTCAACAATCAATTAGTGTATCGATTAATAAGTAAAAACGATAATATATGTCATTAATCGATGTTTGATGGTCGATACCCAACCCTAGTTTCAACTACGAGGTCGCCTACTAACTGAGCGCTCTTTCGTCACTCTGGTGGACATTAGTTCCATTCTACTATAGGAGTCCTAAATTTTGCTTACCCTAAATTTGTAATTAACTAGGATAAGCGTCTTTAACGAGTACCTGACATCGTACAGGCTCAGGACCATCGCTTAACGTCCCATCCGAAGGACAGCGTGCTTAAGTTGGGGGCCTCGGTCGGGCTACGAACCAGCTATCTTTAGCACAGTAAGCAAGCAGGCATACCACTGAGCTACCGGTTCCCTTCTCTAAATGTCTAAATTAAAACGTATTAAAAATTATCTTAGAACTTCTATGGGACAGGAATGGCAAGAAACTATAATCTCCTTCAGTTATGGTTGATATATTAAATAAGTTTGCCAAAAAAAGGGAAAGAATAGCACCTATTTAACCACTTTGTTATTTTCAAATATATTTTGTTTATTTTTCCGAAAAAGGGTCCCCCAAAGAAATTTTGATACACGGCCCACTCAGGGCTAGCTACGCCACTTATTCATAACCTGAGATTTGGCTAAAACGATAGCAGGAATATGGAGGATATCGTTCACTTAATGAGTTGTGATAATGATCCAAAGTGGATAAGGATGTACGTGGTCTGTTAGGATGCAAATCTATTGGAGTCTCGGTGAATGAAGGAACGGTCCGTTATTAGGTTTCCATACCAAGTCCACTAACCTCCCACATTCATCCCAGCTAATATCTCTTCATTCCTTTACCATCTACCGGTTATCCACATATAATTGATAAGGAAATGCTAATTTTCCACAATTTAACCTTCACTTATTTTTTTTTTTACTTTTTACTTACGAAGTAACACAGATATTCTAGTAACTGCCATAGTAATGAATAGATCATCAATCGACATCTTTCTAAATTCTTCTTAACTTTTTCTTCTTATCATTTTCTTCCACTTCCTTTTCTTTCTTAATTTTCTTCGAATTATCCCTCAAAATAAATTTTTCTAAGCTTAGCCATCTACAACCGTTTTGTTTTGTTATATATTTAATCGTTTAATTTTTAATTTTGTAATTTATAGAAATATGTGTACATAGGTACTATTTAAAAAACTAACTTAGTCTTATGTAAGTATATATATATTTGTCTCACAATATTGTAAATCTAAACTTATGTCAATAAAGGCCTATTATTATTATTATTAGTATTTTAAGAAATTTTAATTATGATCTTTGTAATTACATATGCATATTTAAATTTATAATTAAATTAATCTTTTCTTATTTTTTTTTTAATGAATAGAGCCCGGATTTCGTGCAGTAAAAAAATTAAAAAACGTGCAAAAATGTGCAACAAAAAATTAAATCCTGCCATTAACTGTTTTTGTGCGAAGAAAAAAAAATTGGATCTAATTTGTAAATTAAATAACTCTTTTTTCAGCATAAAATTGGGAAGGGTTTACATTTTTTTATTTGCAATCTATATATACATAATAAGCAAATATAATATATTATAGTATGGTCAAAAAAGAAAAAAATATAAAAACGTCACTTGAAGGGAGAACTCAGCCAGCGCTGACACTCCCTCGAAAGTTAATTATCATTATTCACTATCCTCAGAGAGAAGATCGCGAGGCCACCTCCTGTTCGAGCGGCGGGGAGAATTGTCAGGATGGGAATGTGAGGAAAGGTCTTGTGCGAGAGGTTTCTGTGGAATGATTGGAATCGGGATGTGATTAATTCATTGACAGTAGGAATAACGAGATCTCTGTGTAGGATTGTATTGGTGACATAGAAAGGAGCGTTGACAATTCGTCGGAGGAGTTTGGACTGGAATGCTTGGATACTATTGATGTTGGATTGTTTAGCTGTACCCCAAAGTTCGAGTCCGTATAATGGTCTTGTAAATCGTAAGTTTATTGTTAGTAGTCAGTTTCGATTTTGGTCCAAGTAGGTCTACGTAACAGTCCGTATCTTCGATTCAGTTCTTGTTGTTTAAGTCGTGTATGTGGGTTCCACGTGAGTCTACTAGGGTTTAAAAATAAATCTATAAGATAAAAAGCCTGAAGGAATTTATTTATACAATTTATAAAAAATATTTACTCAAAACACAAGTTTTTGTTTTCCTCCATGGTTTAATTACAAAAGCATATATGTATGAATTTTTGATTAAAAAAATACTAGAGATAAGTAAAATACAAAACAGTTCACTACATTACTCGAGGCCGAGAATTTGACTTCTATTAAATTGATACATATTTTTTTTCTTAAGCATATGCGTTAAAATTTACTACTAAATACACTTCAAAATTCTTGTCTGAAAAACCCCCTGTCGCTAAGTATGTGTTTTAGCTGGGAAAACGATCTCTCGACGCTGACGCTTGGGATGAGGCATTTTTCGTAGCTGCTTTTAATGTCAGGTTGTAGATTCAATCCAATATCTTCACCATTTATGGCAGCATTGTACTTTTTGAATTGGTCATATCCGGGATTTTTTCTCAAAACTGTTGTGCATTTGTCAATTAACAAATGTATACATTTTCAAACTAACTCACAAATACATTTTCTAATTACGACAAAAAATGCTATTTTATGCAGTAAAAACCTAAAGCGTGTAATTTTGCCCAAAAAGTTAAAAACGTGTAATTTCACCCAATATAAAATTTATTTATATTAATCAGGATACCTTAATTCGAAAAAATAAATTGTTATTTAATGATTTCAAGCAAGCGAAAAAAAAAAATGCATTTGCACGGGAATCCGAGCTCTATTAATGCGGCACCTACCAATTTTCAGCATAATCGGTCAAAGGGAAGAGAAAGATCAGTTATGGCGGGACTGAACTCAAAAACCCCAATAACTGTCTATGTAATGAATGTATAAACATGAGAATTTTTGTTTAAATTCAAAACCCCAGAAGAATGGCACCTATTAATTTTCCGCGAGATCGGCCACTGAATCTACACAAAATTTAGTGTAAGGATTCAGAAGCCCCCGTATAAGTCAACTATTAATTTTTAGCTCAAAAAGTCGATTGATTTTGGAGGGAGAGCTAAAACTTAATTGATTAATTAATTCTAGGGAAATACATATGATTCATCTTTTATTTATTTTTTTTCGAAAGAATACAATGTTGGCTCTCCCATCGATTCTTTTATTGAAGCAGTTCAGGTACTGACTTTTATATGTGAAGACACATTTCACAAAACCAGACAACCTGGACAGCTTCAATTCACTAAAAGGACCAACGGAAGAGTCAACATTTTATTCTTTCGGACAAATCTCTTTCACAAAAAGCCAAAGAGTGCTTACTGAAGGCAAGAGTCGGGCTTATGTCTATCAGAGCGACGAAAGAGCGCTCTGGTAGTAGGCAATACGACCTCGCAGTTAAAGTTCAAGCATGAATCACAATAACTTACAAAATAGGTTTACCATTATCTGAACCTGTACAGTTTCGTTAAAAGGAACGAGAGAAGGGTCATTTTATTCTTTCCGTTTGACTTTCTCATCCGTATCGACGGTGTAAAGGCCAAAGTAAATGACGGGTAAATTTTGTAAAAGTATCAGATAAATTAGACACATTATATAAAAAAAAATCGTCTGCTCATACTATTTGACTTTCGTCAAAAGGCCAAAGCGTATAACCCTCAAAAACCGTAGACTCACTTTTCTTTTATTCTTCAATTGATTATTCAAAATAGATGTTTCAAGATTTTCAAAATAGTAAGGTCAATATAAATATGCATTTTGGTAATAACTGCATGCAAAATAAAAAAAATCATCTTTAGGCACAGTTTTTTTTCTGTAAAATTGATGATTTAAGGGTTATGCCTTTTGACCTTTGCACTTTCGGTATTATTAGCATTGAAGTTAGTTATTAAGACCCATGCCCGGGCTTTAACTTCAATGTCATATCGCTCTGGTGGACATGTGCCGACTCTACTGTGGGAGTCCTACATGTTTATTCATCTAGGGAAGGGGTCTCCAACGAGTATCTGACATCATACATGCTCGGGACCTTCTCTTAACGTTCTATTCGAAGGACGGCATGCTCAAGCTTTTTTCACCTCCCAGATAAAAAACCTGAGATCTTGAGCTCAGTAAGCAATCAAGCATACCACTGAACTACCGACGCCCTCTACAACACTGAAGTTAACTAGTTTTGTTCAAAGACTATATGGCCGAAGCTTGTTTTGTAACAACGGATTATTTTATTTTAATAAGTTTAGTAAAGTTGTGCCTGATATTCTTTGGATTATTTCATTTATATTTAATGGTAACAAGTACAATACAACTTTCAGTTCATGTTCCACCATAACCACTTATGGTCTTTACATTTGTGTTGAAGGCAACTTGTCTCTCATTAGTTTTATTTGTTTATATTTCAATTTTTCAAAAAGTGGCCTTAGGAGTATATTCTACGTACCAATGTTGTCCTAGAGAATATCTCCCAGAACATTCATTGTATAAAATTAAGAAAGATAACCAAATATATGTAAAGTTTCATATACTTTAATTTAGCCTCATACATTACATCTGTTAGACCCACAGTTTTCGAGAAAATACGATAAACCATACAAAAGTTAGTTATCGACACCTTTTTTTTTTTTCAAGCATAACTATGAGCTAGAGACGACCAGAAACCATTTTCGTGAATGCTTTTATATATCCTTTTCATCAGTTAATCTATCTTTTGTTAACCCCTGCCCGTACGCCACCATAACAGTAGATATGAGGTCAAAGAAAATCTTAATATTACGTGGTCTTCTAGCGACGAGCCCGACATCTCTGGGTCAGCAGACCAACTAGTCACTTTATGTGGCCAAAAATCACTAAGAACCAATAGATCTCCTACTTATATTATCGTAGTTTTACTTGTATTATTTTTTAAATTTTTCATGAGAAAGAAAGAAGATATTACATTTCAATAAACAATTAATTCAAATTATAATTTTTTTTTTTTTTTTTTTTTTTTTTTTTATTTATTATGCCGTAAGACTAATTGTAGTCCTATAAAGCCGGAGCGAGTATGTAGTAGTCTATTGATCCTATAATTCTATTTTTGATTTGGTAATACATTTAGTGAGTTTGTTAATGTTTTCTATGTTATTAATGTTAGCTATTGTTTGAAGAAATGTGTTTTCGTTGGCTAGTAGTGTCTCATGTTGTCTCTGGTTGTCGTATTTTTTGCAGTTAGTGAAAATGTGGATTACGTCCTCAGTCTCATTGCAGTGTTCACAGTTGGGGGATGTTTTTATTTTGATTAGATGTAAGTATTTGTTTGTTCTGGCATGTCTGGTCCTCAGTCGTGTCAAGTATATGATTTGTTTAGTCGTCAGTGTCTTACTGTGTGGGTGGAACCATGGCTTTGTCGTTATTGTCTTCTGTACTCTATAGTGGTATTGTCCTTTGGTTTGGGATATGTCAGTATAGTTGGTTTGCCATTCCGTGAGTGTCTGGTGTTGTAGGATGGAAAGGGTGTCTTCTAAGGTCAAGTCGATTCTGAGTGTCACTGTGTCCTTTGCCGTTCCTCGCTTGGCTAGGTGGTCAGCTCTGTCGTTGTCAGTCAAATTGATGTGTCCAGGAATCCATTGAATGTAATAGTTCTTATCTGACTGGTAAATGGATGTAGCTATTGTGGAGAGTATGTAGTTGCTGCGAGTTTTGAGGTGAAAGTTGCGTAGTAGTTGGCAGGCGGATTTAGAGTCGGTCAATATAACTATCTCTTCTGAAAATGTAATACTTTTAGAGTATTCTATGGCCTTTTGGATAGCAATCAGTTCAGAGGTACAGATGTTATGATGTGGTGAGATTTTTTCTGTTAGGTTAGTGTCTGTTTGGGGATCGAAGATACCTATCCCCGTCCCCTCTGGTGTTTTTGAAGCATCTGTGAAGAGTTTGTGACATTTATCGTAAAGAGTGTTAATCATTTCTATTGTGTTGGCTTTTAGGATTGTGGGGTCTAAGTTGTTTTTGGATGTTTTGATTGTCCTAATGTCTGGATTGGATTTTATGGTATTTAAGTAGTTCTAATTATTTCCACTTTATTTACTAATATTAATTGCTAATCAGTAATTGATCTATTGTTGATATTTTTTATTGGTTCATTAGGATTAATAATATTTTAACTTTTGAATAAGAGTTCCCGCGTGGATCTTTATTCATATCGGAGAAGGTACGCGTGCGTCAAGTTATTGAATTTGTAACCTTAAAAGCTGTGTTACCTCCACTGGTAAGTCCATGTTATTTTAGGCTTGAATTGATATCCTTTTAAATATATGTAACAGTATAATATAAAATATATTAAGCATGAGGACAGCTAGCATTAATATTTAATAAGCAATTTACCACTTAATGAATTGTCCAAAATTTTTTATCTTGATTT
The DNA here is from genome assembly GCA_963662175.1 of Aradus depressus. Taxonomy (NCBI): domain Eukaryota; kingdom Metazoa; phylum Arthropoda; class Insecta; order Hemiptera; family Aradidae; genus Aradus; species Aradus depressus. Next base: position 19,009,680 of record OY759219.1, on the reverse strand, counting down.
CAAAACAAAATGAATTTATTTTTTAAAAATTAAGTAGAGTGAATGGTTGTTTTACTTTTTCTACCTAACTGTACTATGTGAACTGAAAATTCATCCTTGAGAATGGCAATTGTATGTCTGTTCCAAAAACATCTTCCGCTTTCTTCAAACATCCCAATCATTTGTAGTTATCATAGATCATTTGTAGTGTTTTGAGAAGTATCAAGGGTGTTCATCTTCCAAAATCTACACCGCTGTTCTGAAATAATAGATGGTTCAAATTTAAAAGTTTTATATCACAAAAAAAGATTATTAAAATATTATTTTTCTGCACGTTTCTTAAGAAAATATTTTTGAACGCGGAAAAATAACAACACAAACTTATCATTACGTTTCTACTTTAAATTGTTCTATTTATTTTTTTTATAATTAAGTTATATTTTCTATAGATTTTCTTCTACAGCTGTACAAAGTAAATTTCAAAACAGAAATTCAATGTTGAGTATCCACCGTAATTTCTTGTTTTTCGGAGACCCTGAATCCAAAAATGAAAAAAAAAAAAACTCGTTGAATCACTGGCAATGCATTTCCCCACAACGAATTAATCAATTAAGTTTCCAATAGTTGTCTTAGGGGCTATTATTATTATTATATATATACAGATATATTATTATTATTATACACTACTACACCTCATACTAAATCTTGTATTGGCAGTTTTGAAATTGATCCTCTTTCCACACGTATACAATGTTTTATCAATTTTTTTTATCGTTACCTACAGTCAAAATCACAAAATGTTTTTTTTTTTTTTTTCGTTTTTTGTTTAATCCTAAATCGAAATCCTAACCACGTAAGGACGAAACTTACAATTTCAGTTTTATTTGGCTCAGGCGGAGCTTAACCTATTTGTGCCACTGACTAAATTAATACTTTTTTTTTTTTTTAATGTGAATTGACTCGTATTAAGAATGGCTTTTTCATGTTATCGAAAGGATTCAAGAGAAATATTTTTAATTTACTCCAAACTGATGAACTGTGCCAGATTTGCCCATACAGAGGGGGGGTGGTGAAAGAGTAGCCGACAGTGTTGACACCTTGTTTAGAAGATCCCCCTCTCATGTAACATTAGACTACACAGCTGGCAACACTGCTATACTTTCCTCTTTCTGTCACTTTGACAACTTTTAAATAATGTTACTACTAAGGGCTTTAAGTCACACCAGTCCCGTACCAACACTATCAATAAAGGCGGAGATCTGGAGGGGAGGGGGCGGAGTGTTTAATAAAAAATTTGAAGGAGTATCATTTCATGGCATTTAAAGGAATTTAAAATAGTAGTAGTACCTATTTAAAGGTATTATTATTATTTTTTTTAAATAAAATTCTTTATTTACCAGATCAACATGAATTTGTTTTGCATGGTATAATTACATAATTGAAAATCTATGCGTTAGTAACATTTGGCAAATGAAAAATAACTTTTGGGATACATTTACCCCTTAAAGTATGTTTAAGGAATTAATCAATAAAACAGAAAAAGTAGAAAATGTTCAGATATTTAGAACATACAGATGACTGGAGTAGCAGTAACATAATGAAATATTTAAGGGGGGAAAACCGATAGTAAAAGTTCATAATAAAATGTCCTGAATGAGACGCGGCTTTAAACGAAGTGTTTCGGAACGAACCCTTAACTTAAACCTTCTAGCACCTTTAACTGATGGTAAGTTATCATGATATTTCCTGAATTTCCTTCCGGTATTTAATTTTGAAAATTTTTTGAATAATTTTTTTGAAACATTTTTGGAAATTTTTTTGAAAAATTTTTTTGAAACATTTTTTTTGAACATTTTTTTGAAAAAATTTTTTTGGAATTTTTTTTGAAAAATTTTTCTGGAAATTTTTTTGAAAAATTTTCTTTGAAAATTTGTTTGAAAATTTTTTGAAAATTTTTTTTGAAAATTTTTTTGAAAAATTTTCTTCTAAAAACTTTTTGAAAATTTTTTTTGGAAATTTCGTGACAATACGACCAACCGTTAATGAGCTAGCTCTATATTTATACTTAGCCCCCCCACAACCCCTCCTTCCGTTCAAAACTACTGTAATATCTAGTGTATCTCTTTAATTCTTGGGGGGGGGGGGGGGGGGGGGGGGCATGAACCCTAGACCCCCCCCCCCCCCCCCCCCCCCCCCCCCCCCCCCGACGCAAGCAGAGGCGAGTCCCTGGTCCAAGGTGACATTTGTGAATGAGGACCCCTCGGACTACTGTTGTTGGTCCGAACAATGGACTGGATCAACTCACTCCTCATCATTAGACAGTCCATGATTGACAAGTACAGATGCTCCGCACTGCAATTAGACCTCACACCTCCTGAACCACATCTGTCACTTCTACTCTACTCTATAAATCCCCTCGCTACTACAGTCCTACATTTTGATAGATTCCATTTTTAACTGATTTCATTTCTTCAGCTATCGAAAATTTTTACGGGAATTTCATGTTATCCGACTTCCTGAGAAATGAATTTTAGAAGGGAGGGGGAGAGTGATCTAAAAATATTCTAGATAGGACTTACTTGCAGAGATGCCATATTGTGTTTCTAAATTTTAAATCTAATCCAAAGGTATATATTATCTTACTGGGTTAACAGGGAAAATGAATAGCATAGAATAAGATAACAAATATTGGGTTTATTTATCTAAATCTACATTATAAATAAAATAAAAATATCAACATCAAATAAAAAATCAAATTACTTACAATAAAATTTTTACAAACTAATTTCTACATCTACTTTAGTCTCTTTTCTTTTTAAATATTATGGCCATTCTTTAATTCAATGTTATTTTGGGCATATACACATATAAATAAATAAAAGTACCTTTGCGCATCTATTTCACTGTTAATTTCACTCAGCTTAAGCCTAAAAACACTTCTCTCTCTAGACTGTTGTCCACCTTCAGATCGCTCTTTGAGACTGTTTCACACTATTTAAAACAACTGATCGTCGTCTTTTGTTCTCCATTCATTTCGTTTTAAAACAAATTGCGACTAGTCCATTTTTGTATATATATTAACTAATTAAGTTATATCGCTCCTAACAGCTGTTTTTATACAAATAATAATAATTGATTTTATAATATTTTAATAATCTTAATTTTTTACTTCACAATATATTTCTTTATTACTCCACAGTTAGTTTCCTTCGAAATATTATCTTGACTGAACAGACTCAAGAAATTCAAACAATGTTTAGTCAAATAAATAGGAAATGTGTTGCTGACTTGACCGTGTCAATAATGTTCGCCCATGGCTAAATACCCTGGTGCGACCTAGGTGTGGGTTCTGTAATTAAATCAATCAGTATTGATACCACACAACCAATCCGATTAGGAATCTCGTTAGGCAAACCTACCTATGCAAATTATCTGATCAAAATTAGGCTTTCTAATTTGAGTCTTATCATAAGGCATTTAGAATTTTACAGAATTTTTACATTTTTATTGCTTTTTATTACAAACCTTATTGGTTTACATTTTTATTGTTCTAATTAATAATAACTTTATTGCTTATAAAGAATTATCTTACAGCAAGGAGTTCCATACAAAATTATAAATACATAGATAGATTCAATAACTGATAAAAAAAAGAACGCAACACTTATATTAATAGAAAAGGTTAAATTAAAATAAATAAATAAAGCCACAGGTAACATTAGTCTTTTAGAATTTTTCTTAACTTCAAGCTTGTTAAGACAAACAAATAAATATGATGAAGCTTCTGTCCTGAAACTAATAGCAAGTTGTGGAGATGTGCCTGTTGCTGAGAGACATCTACCGGAACATCTCCCAAATACCACCAGGTATTTGTCTCTAATCGTGGCATAGATGGGTGCAGTCTATCAGAAAATGGGCCAGGGTTGTAATACACTGTACTAATAAATAAACTATATTGTATATAAGACACTATAGATGTCTTATTATACAGACGCCATTGTTGTAATACACCATATTAATAATAAACAAAAAAAAATCATGTTCGAGTAGTTAGTTTATTGGGTTTAAACATACATTTCACAAACCGGGCGGCCATCAAAAAAAAATTATTCAGTGTGAAATGTGTCTTTCAGTTTTCTCTACATTTATTAGATGAGAGTTCTGATTGACTCAATAGGACGGCATTCAGGTAAAATGTATTTTGGCCTGAATTTTTGATTAAATATCTAATCTGATGAACCAATCAGATCTGTTACAAAATCTGACATCTTCATATCAATGTACAATTTTAGGCCTACAATTTATTTTGAGGAGAAAACGTTTAACTAAACAGACATCATGCTCCAATAGTTTCAGAAACTGGATCTATGGAACCCTAAAAAAAAATGTCTGATGTGGCTCTAACAAGAGTTTCTTATACCAACAATATTTTCTCTTTCCCCTCTCAAATTCATTTCAAACTGGCATTACTGTGTATTAAAAAAATAGCTGTTTTCTTTGTTTCATTGTACAGAGTAAATATGGGAGTGACTTTATGCCCATTGTGGATTTTCAGTGGTTGGAAATTTAATAAGGAAAATTTTTTGTGAGGATCACTTTTTCGATAGGATTAACCGTTTTCGCGTAAATCGAGGAAACGTCTGATAAAGTGGATTTCAAGATGTCATTTTAAGGCGAACTTCGAAAAATCATATTCTATATAAAATATATCCTTCTGTTTTCTCTATTTATTATATACATTTTTATTAACATAATCGGTATCTTGTAAAATGTACTTGGGCTTCGAAGAGATCTAAGTTAGCACATTTGAAAATTTCATCTCAAATTGTCTAGTTCAATTGTTTCTGTGTTAAGCGGCCTACACACTTTAAGTTTTAACTGCGCAACTGAACTGTGTGAAACAACTGTACAATAAACTGAACTGAAAGTGTATGTTTTCGTCAAGTTTGTTGCACCGTTTTTTTGTTCAGTCTCGTCAGTTTTGTTGACTTGGGAGTTACCTGGTCCACCAAAAACATTAGCTCACCAAAATACCAAAATGAAGGGGTATAAATTTCACCAGCTGAAGCCCTCGACTTTTTTGAATCATTTATTTTCTTTAGCTCTTTTCTAGATGCAGATCTCAGGTTATTAATTATTTTCACAACACTTTCTCGCGGAGCACTACCATCTATTGGTTTTAATTTTTCTATTAATTTATCATATGCAGCTGCTTTTTTTACTCTGTTAGAGTGCGCTGAACATTGTGTATCCCAAAGCTCAGGAAGATAACGGTAGGTTTCTATAAAATCAAGGAGTAACGATTTTTTTTTTGGACGAAGACGCCATGGCAAAGAATGAGAAGGAACTGAGAGAACTGAACTACAAACTTTGTTACCTGCGCAGTTTATCTGAGCAAAAGAGGTTCTGGTAGCACAGGCCTGAGAACTGCATGAATACCTACCTAAACTGTGCAGTTCACACAGTTTATCTGAGCAAAAGAGGTTCTGGTAGCACAGGCCTGAGAACTGCATAAATACCTACCTACCTAAACTGTGCAGTTCACACAGTTTATCGTTCAGACATGACGTCACATGTGATAAACTGCGCAGTAAAACTGTGTGTGGCCCGCTTTAGAGCGTTCACAAAGTTTCAATGTTATACAAACTCACAGACGACATAAATCGCAAAAATAAGTGAAATTCGTTTGAAAATTCGATCTCGTATTTTTGCACGATATCTACAATATTTCATTACTATAGGTATAATAAAGTAAAAAGTAAATCCTTGTGTTGATGAGATATGAAAATAAGAAAATTTCATGGACGAACATTGGACCACCCCCTCTTGGGGCGGAGAATTCTATTTGCCCCCCCCCCCCCCCCCCCCTGCCCCCAGGCAGTAACGAAGTCAGAAATGAGTCAGAGCCCTGCAATCTGCCGACAGAGGGGGGGGGGGGGGGGGGACGGGGGCTCTGTTATTTAGATGTGGCCCCATTTACAAAGGACCTTTTGGGGTTGTACATCCTTTCTTCTCCCTGTGTAACAACCTGATATTACAGGAAGGGGGAGGGGGGGAAGCATCTGGGACAGGAACTGGACACACTGAAGAACAAGTGGAAATTGTATCTGTGCGCATTTCATTCAAGTCAACTTTCAAACAATACATTACTTTACTTGCTAAACTATACAGAATATACATTTGTTTGGTACTTCCTCGTGTTTCGACTACGAGAGGTCATATCACCTACTACCAGTGCGCTCTTTCGTCGCTCTAATGTCTCGATACCTACCCTTAACACCTCCACCGAAGAACGGCATCATCAATGTTTGCCGTGCGGTTAGGGCATGGTTCCATCACAGTTCCAGTATTACCTTTCAGCTTGCACATTTGCATGTCTGGGAACACGATAATACTAGTTAGAATAAACATATCGACACGAAATTTTGTATATGGATTGAGATGCAGTGCTACTCTTATTGTTATTATTTCATACTTAGTTTTCAGTTTTATTTTCTTGGCAGAGTTCCTCTTAAGATATCCTCCTGTTTAATATTTTCATTACTAGTATCATTATTTTTTGTTAGTTATTAACTCATTTATTTTAGGATAGGATAGGATTTGGAGTTTAAGGACGCAAAACAGCAAAGGTCATCAGCGTCCAATATATTTGGAATATCAAGATTGATGATTAGAAGAAAAAAAAAAAAAATGCTCCAATTCGATATTTTTTTATTATTATATTTTTCACACGGATGCATTCGTACTAAGCAGTGGAAATTAATAAACTAATAGTGAAAAAATAAAAATAAAACAAACAATAACAATAAATATAAGAATAAACAATCAGCAGTAACAGTAAAAATATAGACATACGGGAATACATGAGCATATTTACAGAAACATGCATTGAACAGAATATACATATATACTCATACACTCATACCTCATATAGATATGAATAATAAGCAAAAAATAAATAAATACAGATAATAAGAATATATATATAGGTAACCTATAGTTTTTTTTTTTTTTTTACTTGTATTTTTCTTCTTCTTTACTATCATTATTTACCCTTCTTCCTATTTTTTCCGTTATATTTTTTCCCCCTCACTCTTCCCTTTCCCCTCCTTATTCATGTCGATTGGGCTCGGATAATGATCAAAACTCCTATTACCCGCACTTATAAGCATTTTACCCATTATGCGAAAACGATCCAGAAAACCTGTAATAGATGCAGGTTTTCATGATGCAAATATAAGGATTTAATGGTCCTTAAACGATTTTGTACCGAAGAGGCACAAAAATATTTTACGGGACTAAAGCCTTGACAACTTTTGTAAGTAAAAAATAGCTGTCAAGGATAGAATCTATTTTTATAAAAGGGTATTTCTTCATATTTTAATGGACATACCTTGTTTTGTTCCAGCACAGAACGGAATTTTTATCAATTTTTTATATCTGGAGTTTTTACATCTTTATTCTTTTAAAAAAAATTTAGAATATTACTTAAAATATATATTTTTAATTATATTTCACTATATTAATTATATACAATAATTACAACATTTTTACTAACTTGAAATGACAAAATTCTGAATTACTCAAAATAATGTTTTTGTGACATCTTATTCTTTCCCTGTACCCTTCATATATGGTAGGTAACCTATAGGTTTTTTTTTTTTTTTTTTTTTCCTATTCCCTTCTTCCTATTTTTTCCCTTATTTTTTTTTCTCCCCTCATTCTTCCCTTTCCCCTCCTTATTCTTTTTTATTTTTCCCCTCCTCATTTATTTTATATCTATTGGTTTATTTATTGTTATTATTTTTTATTTTACTTTTTTTTTTTAAAAATATTTCGCTCATTGTGACCTGAGAATGACATTGTCCCGATGTATCGTAGTGAAAAAGACACTTTTGGAAGAATTATAGAAAATAACAATCATAAATAAAAATATAATTTGAACCTATCAATTCTATTTATTAGTATTATTATTTTTATATTAATTTATTTTCCATTTATGTCGTTTTATTTATTACTATTATTGTTATTACAAATCACGTGTGTCCGACTGTAAGATTTAATAACTGTTTATTTATCTAATTCATAAAGTATCTTGATATATACATTCTTATGACGCATCATATTACCATGTTATATTTAAAAGAAATAAATATTATTATTACTGAATTCCAGCCAAATGGGGAAAGTTTTATTATTTATTTACTACTCTCCTTATATTGTTCTTAAATTTATTTAGTCATACATGTGTGTTTTTTTCTTCTATATTATGTAGGTACCTGAGGAAGTGGCGTGTAATCGCCCTGAAATATTGTCCTGAATGAAGATTTATCTTCAAGAAATATAAATATAAAAGATTTATAATAAAAATATATATATATTACAGGGCGCCGGAGCTCAGTGGTAAGCGTGCTTGACTTCTGAGCTCAAGTACGTGGGTTCGTAACCCGACCGAGGCCCTTAGTTTATTTTATCTGGGAGGTAAAATAAACTTAAGCACGCCGTCCTTCGGATGGGACGTTAAGCGATGGTCCCGAGCCTGTACGATGTCAGGTACTCGTTAAAGACCCCTACCCTAGGTGAATAAAAATTTAGGGTAGGCAAAATTTAGGACTCCCACAGTAGATTCGGGCTCATGTCCACCAGAGTGACGAAAGAGCGCTCTGGTAGTAGGCGATATGACCTCGTAGTTAAAGCTCGGGCATGAGTCATAAAACCTAACCTATATATATTACAGTTAGTTAGTTATTGTGACTCATACCTTAACTACGAGGTCACATCGCCTACTACCAGAGCGCTCTTTAGTCACTCTGGTGAACATGACCCCGGCTGGGAGTCCTAAATGTTGCCTACTTTGGTTTATTTATCTAGGGGATCTTGAACGAGTACCTCACTTCGTATAGGCCCATCACTTAATGTCTCATTCGAAGGACGACGTGCTCAAGGTTTTTTCACCTCTCAAATAAAATACCTAAGAGCCTTGGCCGGGTTTTGAACCCGCGATCTTAAGCTCAATAAATATTGAACTATATTGTACTATTGTTTATATATGTTTTTAATTATTATTACTTTTATTATTTGATTTTTTGACTGTAACCTATAGTTGAAGTATGTAGATCTAGACTGGATATAGTATAGTAGTCCAGCTGACTAGGGTTCAGAAAGTGTGGTAAGCCAATGATTGAAGAGGCATGTGCTGAGGGACGTCAAGCTAAGCTAAGCCGCTAATGGCAACCAGGGCAGGTGGTCATCTCCCCTCACTTTTATCTTCCTTATCAGACAGGACCCCCCACCCCCAACCCTGTAATGATAATATAATTAGAGATCTCTCTCTCCCGCCCCCGCCAAATGTCCTTCCCGCCAATATGTCAACCCTCTCAGAGGACAATGGACTCGAGGGTGTGGACATTAAACCCCACCAAGATGACAGATAAAACCTAAGTCTAGTGTTTCACTTGTTCAAACCCCCCCCCCCCCCCCCCCCCCCCCCCTCAACATTACCTCTATTGTATACATTATAATAACATGCAAAGGGAGATCTTCTATACAAATGTTTGCCCTGTCTAACTTTTGATGTTTTTTTAAAAATCTTTTATCTTTTATGAATTATATTCCATCTGGATAGTAGTAGTATGAATACGAATATTCAAATTGGCCCCTTGAAGCCCCTTTTCACTTCCCAGCCAGCTTTACGAAGTCGGAAATTCGATGTTGACCTCTCGGAATTTCATGTTTTTAATGAATTCCAAAAATGATAAAAAGAAGTAGGTGAATAATTTCCACTTTCCCAGCACGAATGAATCAGTTAATTTTCCACTTTACCTTTAAAGCCAATCGACTGTTTGGGCAAAATTTCAATATTTGACTTATATAGTGACTTCTGAATCCTCATACTAAATTTTGTATCGATACATTCATTACATCAACAGTTATTGGGATTTTAAACTGAGACCCCCTCTGATCTTCTCCTTTCCTTCAGCTGTTTCCGCTGAAAATTAATAGGTGTCGCCCTTATGAGATTTCTAATTTAAATATAAAATTTCTTGTAGATACATCACCGTGAATCACCGTTTTGGCTAAAACCAAATATTTGACTTACATGGTGACTTCCGAATTTCCTTCCTTTTTGTCACATTTCCTGGGATATGCTCGGGATACGCACGGACGAGATTCCACATTTTCGGCAATGATGTAATCACAGAGGAAGACTTTAGAAGATAGGACCATGGGAAAATTCTCAGGTTCATTAAGGAAACTTGGAGACTGGGTACTTCATGAAGGACTTGGTTTAGGTAGTATAACAAAGTATAAGTAATAAACAAGTATAACTAGGTAAGGTGGAAGTCCAGCGCTTCCAGGGAAGGGATAAGAGCATTGTATGCTTAGGTCCCTAGGTGTAAAACACCATCTCACCATAATATATTCATAGACCTTATTTTTAATAAATATATTAGAATATAATAATAATGAAGATATTAAAATTAGGTTGGAGTGGAGTGGACTATAAGAATGGTGAGTGGTCTACTGGTGGTGTTATTGGCAGCTCCCTGTTGGTCCAGCCGAGGACCTCACCATCCCCATAGCCATCCTCGGCCCAACTCTGGAGGACCCAAGATAACCAGTGACTCCGCACTTCTACATGACAAGGAGTCCGTATACTAAATATATTTTTTTATTTTTTTTTTCATATATACCTACATAAGGGAAATCTCATCAAAAACGGTCAAGTCCTTGAGTGCACTCATTTCTAGACCTGAAGATAGAATGGGGTGTATCGAATGCGGTGCCACTTATGTTGGTCAGACAGGTCGAAAAACCAGCTAGAATAGGGGATCATTTGCAAAGCTAGTAGTCTTATGTAGGTATATGGCGTATATACCCGAAATAGTCATTTATACAGAGAGGAAAACCTTTGAATTATTCGAATTTACAAAATGTCTTCAAAATTATCAGATATAGATGCCTTTTGTCCGAAATTGTAATGTATGTTGAGAGGGTTTTTTCAATGAATGTTTCAGTGAATTAAAGGATCATCATTAAACGATACTAAAGGAGAGAATAAGCATTATATTCCTTGTTTCAGGCATCATACCTAATCAGCTTCGGAGAAAGTAATAAAACACAATTGGCAACTAGCTAGTTATTAATAGTTACCTACTTACTATGACTTATGTCCGGGCTTTAACTACTAGATCATGTTGCCTACTACCAGAGCGCTCTTTCGTCACTCTGGTGGAAGTGAGCCCGACTTTACTGTGAGAATCCTAAATTTTGCTTGCCCTAAATTTTTATTCACCTAGGGTAGGGGTCTTTAACGAGTATACCTGACATCGTACAGGCTCGGGACCATCGCTTAACGTCCCATCCGAAGGACGGCGTGCTTAAGTTTATTTTACCTCCCTGCCTCGGCCGGGTTACGAACCCGCTATCTTTAGCTCAATAAGCAAGCATGCATACCACTGAGCTACCGGCGCCCCTTAATATATGTATTTAAATGATAATATGTTTATTGCCTTGAGCACACCGTTAAGCGAAGCACCCGAGCCAATACGATGTCGTTAAATACTCCCGATCCTAGATGAATAAAACTATTTCATGTAAAGTAAAAACACATAAAAATGAACGTTTCATGTTTTGTCCCTGTAGTCTTATATAATGATAATTGTATAATTACAGGCTTCTTCTTGTCATTACAGGCACATCGAAGAAGAAATAGGATCAGGAATCAATATTGAAGACATCAACAAAATGACTCCTGAAGAATTGGAATTTCATTATTTTAAGTAAATATATAAAAATAAGAATAAGATTAAGATATAAGAAGAATAAGAATATATATATATATGTAGATGGATATCTATGTAGATGGATATCTATATAGATGATTCATTGTCAAAAATGCCATGTTCATTTTCTTCTTTCTGATAAAAATCAAAATATAGTTTCAAGTCTAAGTAAACTAGAACGGTGGTAAACTGATTCTGAAGAAAATTACTTTTGGGATGACAAAAAATACATCAATATTATTATATTATAATTAGGGAAGAAAAAACTTATATTAGGTTCAGCGCAAAAAGCGCTATTCACAATTAAAATATAAAATAAATAAAAATTAAATTAAAAAAAAAAAAAAAATAGACAGTAGTTAGGGGATGATATCCCGAAGAAGCCAGGGCTTCAGAGGACGGTGTGGCAGAGGTTCCCCAATTTTAAAGATAGCCGCTCCAGAAACATTCTGCAGCCCAGCTCAGAATCTTGTCGCTAACTCCATCATGAAGTCTCGAACTTCGGAAACAGCCAGCTCCCTGTGTAGAGTAGACTCCCGCTAATCCGGACTAGATGTGACCGAACCCCGTCCGGATCACCGAAAGTCCGTATTAAACGGAGTAAAATGCACATGATAAATATTTTAGCGCCTTTTTTTTCTCATAAATACACCTTTTCCTTCAGGTTAATTTTATTTTCAATACTAGACAATGTATATGTAGGTAGATCTAAGTTTTCGACCTACGAAGTGAGCTAGGGTTAATAAAACAAAACATCTTTGTGACTAAAACTCAACATTTATTTATTGTACAGTACTACTGTACAAAACAAACCACGGTACATTATTGTTATAATGTAAAAATTAAGAATTTTAAAAAAGAAAAATGTAAACTTTAAATACTGAACAGGACTATAAAATAAAACAATGTACAGTACGTAAAGAAAACAAGAATAATATTTTTAGACTCACTTAAAAAAGTCTATAATGTTTTTTTGCTTTAAAGAAGACCGACATCGTTTTGCCGTACGATCTTGTAGCCGCCTCAAGGTCAGTAGTCAAACCCTCTCTTTGAATTATTTTCGTATTTACACCGCTCACAACATTAAATTTTAGTTTACTGAATCTTAATTAGTTTTAAAAAAAAATCCCGTCCGGATTAAAGGGATGTCCGGATAATCGGCTTCCGGATTAGCGGGACTCTACTGTATTTAAGAATAATTGACCATCCAAGGCGTGTTTACGGCAAGCCGTAGAACCTTCGTTTTTTAATGTTGGTCATGCGTGTGTGAAGGGGGTCTACCCTAGTTATTATATCGTATTATATGAGGAGTAAAAAACGTGGCTATTTATTTATTTTTTTACATAAACATTTTTTTCTTAGTGGGCTCAACATGCAGTTGTAATTTAGCAATCTAGGGGTTACTTTCCTACTCGGAAAAGTCCATTAATACTTCTCTTTTTTAAATTATAAAATATATTATACGGAAGGGTAATTTTACGACAGTTTTCCTCCTCAAATAATATAATTTTTTTTATTAGGGCATTTTAACCGCGAAGCATCATGAGCAGTGCCGACGCTAGGAGGGAGGGATGGCACCCGGTGCGGGAATCAGTGGTGTCACCCCATTGGTAATTCGTTCATTTTTATATGACTAAAAATAACACAACTGTTTAATTGAATCAGTCATTTTAAAAATTATCAGTAAGTTCAAGATTACGATTGATAAAACTGAATGATGTAAGAACAATTTTGATATAAAAAAAACTATAAGTGAGTTATCAAATTATTAAAAAAATTAGTCTCAGTTTTTGAAATTATCGATTCAGTTAAATATTTGTGTACGAAGCATAGATTACCAGTTATAGAGATAAGAGGCCTTTTTAAAACAATTTCGTTCAGGAAGTTTCAAAATTTGCAGAGAAAATTTGATTATAAAGAGAGATTATAAAAAATATATTTGCAGAGATTATAAAAAATAATCACTAAAATTCAGTAAACGAATGGAAAACAAAAAAATGTTTGTGTATTTTTATGTAGTTTTTTGTTGCACCTGTGACAGGTGTCTTTTTTTAACGGTGGACACCAGGGGCGATTCGCCCCCACTGCACCCCCATAGCGACGCCACTGATTTCATAAATACAAACTACGTAATATTTAATTTGAATTTTGCCAGACCATTGTATTTTTACATATTTAGTAGTACCATCTTTACTCAAATCTGTTGTTCATATTTTAATTTACACAATACAAAATGTAATGCTTACTGATTTTATTATTTTCTGTTTAAGAATTCATGATTATGACAATAATAACAAGTTGGATGGCTTGGAAATTCTTCATGCCATTCGGCATACAGTAGAACACCGGGCTTCTGAGAAAGGACCTCCGCTTTCTAAAGAGGATCTTGCACATTTTGTAGGTAGGTCTTCCATCAATCTGAGCGTATTAGCTTTACGTATAATATGTTTTTGTGTAGTATTATATATGGACAAGGTTTCAGGATAATAGGTGAAAGGTTGAAGCCGAAGTCCGAGAGTTTCGTTACTTCGTCGAAAATTATTCTGTGCTGACAAGTCATATCCACGCGAAAAATCTGAACCTTCTTAATTTTTATCTCTGTGATAAATCTGTGCAGACTTTTTAAATAAATGTGTATGAGGAAATCTCTATGATGCTGCTTAGACGGTGTCTACTTGGAGAGGATTATTTCAGTGTAAACCATAAAAGGCAATTGAAGAAACATCTTAGTAGAATATTATTAAACAATATAATGTTCTTTCTTAAATTTTTGTTTAAAATGGCTTCTCAACTCTTTTATTAAATTGACATGAGAAGAGTTTTCTTTTTTTGAGAAGCCATTCTTTACTCTACTCACTAAGTACTCATTTTCCACATTTTATTATTACTAATAAAAACAATATATTCATAGACAGGGGCGTAGCCAGGGTCTGGCCCCTGGCCAGAGCAAAAAACCAAGATAAAAATTAAATAAATTAAAAAAATAGTTTTTATTAAAAATGGATTGCTTGCAAGTTACCATAGGATCTTCAAATTTCCCGTGCGATTCATTCTTAAATCAGCAATCAGCTGTTACATAAAATTTATGTACATATGTATATAAAATTTACATTTAATGTACATGTACAAATGTACATGTATGAATATAAAATAAACATTTAATGTACATGTACAAAACAAGTCATATTACATTTATTTAAATATATATGAATTCCATCATTCCATCTCCTCGCTCAAAATCGTCATTCATGTTATACTTAATACTCGCTCAAAATCGTCATTCATGTTATACTTAAAAATGCAAAGCGCAGCAACAGCAAATGCATGCTATTGGCTGTGAGTAATTTAATTCTAAAAGCACTGACCACGGAAACTGCGGGCTGTGCCCCCCACCCCTGTAGCCTAACTTTGCCCCCCCCCCCCCCCACCCCCCTGCTCAAACTCCTGGCTACGCCCCTGTTCATAGATACTATTCATCTCTTCCTGGGTCTTCCTCGTCCTCTTGTTTCCTTCCGGAATCAAATTCTCTGCATGTGGCCTGCTCTTCGAAGCCTCACCATTCTTATAACGTCTGTGTCCTTGTGCTCTCCGCAGCAACCTTGAATTAAGATATTATTGTTTCAGATCTGATTGATCAGGTGCTGGAGGAGGACGATCAGGACCGAGACGGCTACATATGTTATTCTGAGTATGTTAATGCTCGCCAGAGGGACTCATCAAAGAGAGAAAATAAAAAAAATATTGACTATAGAGATTCTTAAAAAAAAAAAAAAAAAAAAAAAAAGCAATTTTTAATTTCTTACTTCCCCATGTGAAAATCGTGAAAAAAATCAATGTCAGAATTTTGCAGGTTTGTCGAATTTTAGAACCTTAAAAAAAAAGAATGATACCATTACCTGAAAATTCTCTTTTGTATGTGGGTACGTTATGTGGGTACGTTCGTCGCCTTACTCTTAACCAACATATTCTGACATTTAGCAAATAAATTAAACAAACTTATTGAAAAATATTGTCTATTCCACAAGAAATATATACATGAACTACCGGTTTCGACATTACGTCAGGTTTTCTTATAAAGATAAGTTTGCTGAGAGTGAATCATACATACAATCATACAATCAGGTAGGTAAGGAGGGACTAGCAAATCCCCTGGTATAAATGTTTGTGGAATATGAAAACTGACATAATTGCAGAGATATTGTGAAATAATTCAAATGGACATCTAATTTCACTAACTATATATACATGGGAGTACTTTCGGTATTTCTACCATCCTCAGCCAAAAGCATAAGAGATAAGACTAAGTTAATTTTCAGAATGTCAGCCTCTCGAGGAACCCATTACCCTCCCTACTGGTGTTCCCCATGACGTCAGACATTCCTAACTAAGCTAAATTGTCAAGCTGTGAGATATTTTATGACAAGGCGGTCCCCATATTTCAAATGTGTGACCCCTTCTAAGATCTAGGTATAAAGCATTAACAATGAACAGGCGAATAATATAACATTAACAAATCAAAAATAATTGGTTCCAGTTACAACTTAATTAAAATTATTATACTGTAAATTATATAAATATATCTATTGGCAAGATTCAGATAAATCATATATATATATATATATTGGTAAATTCTATGTATATTTAAACGTACCTGTGCACATCGACTGGAGGGTCATATTATTGGTGACAGTAAAGGGGAATATTTTAGATTGGTTTGGTCGTTCATACAATTTCCATTTTTTAAAGTTCTGTTTATTTCTAATATTTCTAATGAGTTGAGCAATGTGCTTTTTTCGCAGAAATGAAGGTATTTTATGCCTGTGTCTTTATCAAACGTATGTTTGTGTTGGTTGATGTGTTGTGCAAATGTTGATTTTGTTATGTTGTGTGTTGTGTCCATGTTAGTATCTATTTCTGATATATGTTCTTTGAGTCTTTGTTTGAATTGTCTCCCAGTTTGTCCTGTATAGATTAGGTTGCAAGAGTTGCAATTTAATTGATAAACCCCACTCTTTTCTTCTGTTTTTATTCGGTCTTTCGTATTGTTAAGGTGTTTGTAAAGTGTCCTATTTGTTCTGAAACTAACTTTGAAGTTTTCTTTTTTAAGAATATTGCCTATTTGTTCAGAAATTTTCCCGTAATAGGGTAAGCTTACCCATTTCTTTGTTTCTGTTGTGTTTATTCTGTCTAGTTTGGAGATATCTTTTAAATTGATTTTGTTGGTTACTTTTTTTCTAATTTTTTCTATTGTATGTTGTTTGTATCCGTTTTTTATGGCTATGTTGTTGATTATATCTATTTCTTTGTTTCTGTCTGTCACGTTTAGTGGTATTGTGTAAGCTCTATGGAAGAATGAGTAAAATGTCGCATGTTTATGTGATATAGGAGCGTTCGATGTATTGTGTATAATTGAATCTGTGGTTGTCGGTTTTCTGTAGATGTTGTATTCAAGTTTATTATTATTTATTTTTAAATTTAAGTCTAGAAAATTTAATTTGCCATCTTTGACTTTGTAAATAATATTCATGAAAAAATAAAATTCACCATAGAATTAGGGGGTGACAAATTAAATTTTCTAGACTTAAATTTAAAAATAAATAATAATAAACTTGAATACAACATCTACAGAAAACCGACAACCACAGATTCAATTATACACAATACATCGAACGCTCCTATATCACATAAACATGCGACATTTTACTCATTCTTCCATAGAGCTTACACAATACCACTAAACGTGACAGACAGAAACAAAGAAATAGATATAATCAACAACATAGCCATAAAAAACGGATACAAACAACATACAATAGAAAAAATTAGAAAAAAAGTAACCAACAAAATCAATTTAAAAGATATCTCCAAACTAGACAGAATAAACACAACAGAAACAAAGAAATGGGTAAGCTTACCCTATTACGGGAAAATTTCTGAACAAATAGGCAATATTCTTAAAAAAGAAAACTTCAAAGTTAGTTTCAGAACAAATAGGACACTTTACAAACACCTTAACAATACGAAAGACCGAATAAAAACAGAAGAAAAGAGTGGGGTTTATCAATTAAATTGCAACTCTTGCAACCTAATCTATACAGGACAAACTGGGAGACAATTCAAACAAAGACTCAAAGAACATATATCAGAAATAGATACTAACATGGACACAACACACAACATAACAAAATCAACATTTGCACAACACATCAACCAACACAAACATACGTTTGATAAAGACACAGGCATAAAATACCTTCATTTCTGCGAAAAAAGCACATTGCTCAACTCATTAGAAATATTAGAAATAAACAGAACTTTAAAAAATGGAAATTGTATGAACGACCAAACCAATCTAAAATATTCCCCTTTACTGTCACCAATAATATGACCCTCCAGTCGATGTGCACAGGTACGTTTAAATATACATAGAATTTACCAATATATATATATATATATGATTTATCTGAATCTTGCCAATAGATATATTTATATAATTTACAGTATAATAATTTTAATTAAGTTGTAACTGGAACCAATTATTTTTGATTTGTTAATGTTATATTATTCGCCTGTTCATTGTTAATGCTTTATACCTAGATCTTAGAAGGGGTCACACATTTGAAATATGGGGACCGCCTTGTCATAAAATATCTCACAGCTTGACAATTTAGCTTAGTTAGGAATGTCTGACGTCATGGGGAACACCAGTAGGGAGGGTAATGGGTTCCTCGAGAGGCTGACATTCTGAAAATTAACTTAGTCTTATCTCTTATGCTTTTGGCTGAGGATGGTAGAAATACCGAAAGTACTCCCATGTATATATAGTTAGTGAAATTAGACAACATATTAAATAAACCAGTTTTATTTTATTTTCAAGTCCGTTTGTGGAATAGACAATATCGTCACCTTAATACAGTAAAAGTTCCTTATTCACGGTTTCCTTATTCACGTTTTCATTATTCGCGGGTGAAAAAATGGCAACCCAGTTCCTGTATTCGCGGCTAAAAAATTATTTATTCTCGGATGCAATCGGTAAACAGAAAGGGATTCGGTGTCGTTTATTAACATATCAGCATCCTTTGAGTACAGCTGGTACGTGCCGAGGCAGACACATTGACACCATGCTGGAAAAAACTGTGGCCGGTTTTGACTGTCGGAAATGATGAAGAATCCGCGCAAATTCAAACCTCAGCTGGCAATGTTGTTCAAGTTACAAATGGAATAGGACGAGATGGCTTCGAAGAATCAAGAGATATTCAGGAGTTGCTTGATTCGCAGGATGACTTGACCGAAACCGACTTGGAGGAAATGTTAACTCCACATTCCACTGAAGAAGAGTCTTCAACGAACACTGAAAAAAGGTGACCTTTAACTCGAAAAATCTGAGTGAAGGTTTACGTATGGCAAATGAACTTTGTGATTTCTTCATGAAAATTGATCTATGGAAAGGAGCCTTATTTTTAAAAGGCAAATTATTAATGCTACATGAAAACTGACATTATTGCAGAGATATTGTGAAATAATTAAAATGAACTTGAAAGAAATAAAACTTGTTTATTTATGATATTGTCTAATTTCACCAACTATATTTACATGGGAGTACTTTCGGTATTTCTACCATCCTCAGCCAAAAGCATAAGAGATAAGACCTTAGTACTCCCATGTAAATATAGTTGGTGAAATTAGACAATACCATAAATAAACAAGTTTTATTTCTTTCAAGTTCTTTAATGCTACAGCTCAATATAAATGTGAATTTAAAGGCTTTTTAAAAGCGGCAAAACAAGATAAAATTACTAAATTCTTTAAACCCTTGCCTAAAGCTGACAATAACGATTGATTTTAATTGCGAATTTCTCAATAAATTGATTTTATTTTGATACATATTGGTTTTATTTTGGAACCTTGGAACGTATCCCCTATGATTCCATACTAATTACCATTCCATATCCACGGTTTCTGTATTCGCAGCATATTTATGGAACATATATCCCGCGAATAAAGAGCTTTTACTGTACTACAACTAGATAACTCGAAAATCCGGCATGTATGGGATAATTGTTCCATTAGTTGTATTTTGTAGGTACCTTTGTTGGACTAGAAGTAAGTTACTGACATTTTTACATAAGTTCTTAACATATTTTCTTGGAGTTGTCTACTTCTAGCACAACAAAGATACCTGCAAAATAAAACCAATGGTACAATTATCCCACACATGCCGATTTTCGAGTTATCTAGTTGTAGTATTAAGGTGACGATATGTAAACAGAAAAAAAAGCTTGTTTTATTTATTTATTGTACGTTTTCATAGTAAAAAGTCCGTTTCTCAACTAAGAATTTCTGAGTTGCATATATTATTATTTTTTATATTTTTTTTTGTCGTTTGATGTCAGTTGCTCCCAGACTAATATCACTTTCTGTCTCCTATCTTCTTGAGCTTTTGATAAAACTAGTACCACTTCCTACCGGTAGATGACAGTAACTCCTACAGCCGAGTTCCAAAAGTCCAGTTGCTCTTGCTCGTACATTTGTTTTTAAATTATTGCATTCATATAAATTTAGAAGTGGCCTCAGTATATTGGAAAGCTGAAAAATACAACTTTTTTTTTTCCATTTTGGAAACAATTTTTTGAGTATAGCTCACCATATTTTTATTAAATTTGAAGTATGCGCTTGTGAGGGAGGAAATTATGTAAAATTCCGTTCTCCCCTGCCCTCCCCTTTATTTTGTAATGTATATGATCCAAAATGTATTGAAAAACAAATAAGTAGAATTTTTTGAGCGACAAATAAGTTTGTTAACTCAAACACTTCACAAGGTATCACATTTTTATATTATAACAATATTTTGAACAATTTATATAGAGTAACCTGTATTAATTTTGGCACTACAACTTGGAACGTGAACGTTATGCAGGAGCCTAACATCAGGAAAAATAAGTATAAGTTTTTGAAAAATCCAGTGCCGGAAATATACGTAAAGTTGTAATGCACAAGAGATTAAATATATTTTCAAAAATACAAGTGGGGTAACAAATTAAATGTACTGGAGCCCTCAATATGAATAAGGTCTTAATTTTCTTCGGTCGTTAATGGAACAATGCTCTAGAACTCATGGGTTTCGCCCCGATATATGAAATTGGGTACAGGAACACAATAGGGTCACCCAAAGAGAGTGTTGGGGTCACCAATTGTTGGGGGCTTAATTCTAATAATATTAATACCCAACACATTTATTTGGGGACATCAATTTTAATGGAAACAAGCTTGTACAAAGGTTTCTTGAGGACTGACTTGGATGCACCTGTCGGCCGTAAATGGAAGCTGTATGGTGAGTTCCTAAATCCATGTTGGATCCTCCGATACATAGGTCGCTACACTACTCCTTCCTCAGTTACTAAGTAACGACACAAGGCAACCTGACAGCCCCATTTATGGCAAAGAGAAAAAAAAAATATATAGATATTGTAAACAACATAAAACATAGTATACAATGTATAACATACTGTGTAACATAAAATGTTCAGAAATTAGAAAAACTTATGCGTATAACTTTTCACAACACTTATCTCACTTATCGTCTGGTATGTTTCTCTCTTGCCTGTAGCTCGTCAAGAAAACGTCGTGGGAAATGAACAATTCTGCCACTGCGGGACGACGTTTGTTGCTGATGCTCGGCAAGGGTTGTTGGAGGTATCTTTGTTGTGCTGGTCTTTGGTTGTAATTTTGTCGTGCCCGTACCCTCACTGAACGTGTCACTATGATCTAATCCAGTTACCATTAAATGTGCAGGTTTGAGTCTATCCACAGATATGTTGGTGTTCTTGTTTTTAATTCTAAGGGTGAAATATTTATCTTGTCGAACGATTACCTCAAATGGCCCTTCATATGGTGGTTCCAAAGACTTTTTGACACGATCTACTCGTAAAAATACGTGTGAGCACGATTCCAAAGCCTTATGCCTGAACAGTGATTTGTTGCAAGCTTTACGTGTATCCATTGGTCTTAATTGTGCCATATATTGTTGAAGATCAGACACAAAATTGTCTGTATTCACAGGAAGTGACGATGGATCAAAAAATTCTCCTGGGATTCTTATCGTAGTCCCATAAACCATTTCTGCGATGGAATGTTTCGAACCATCCCTTAGTGCTGTACGCATTCCTAACAAGACTGTAGGCAAACTATCTGTCCATGTCGGATTATTCTGAGCCCTAATTGCGGCTTTTAAAGTCCTGTGTAAGCGCTCCACCTTACCGTTCGATTGCGGATGATAAGGTGTCGTATGCTGTATTTTTGCTCCACATAACGAAGCTAAATTGGTAAAAAGTTCACTAACAAACTGTCGGCCTTGGTCAGTTACTATGGAAGCTGGCGCTCCAAACCTTGCGATCCAATTACTATAAAATAACTTTGCAATTGTTTCTGCAGTATTATTAGCCATAGGAATTACTTCCATCCAACTCGTAAATCGGTCGATACAGGTCATGCAGTAAATATTTCCTTGTGAGGGTGGCAATGGCCCAATGACGTCCACATGAACGACACTAAATCGTCCATCCGGTGGTTCGAACGTCCCTATTTCTGACCTTGTATGGCGTGACACTTTGTTGCGTTGACAACTCAAGCAACTTTGAGTCCATTTTCTAATATCATTTTTGATGGCTGGCCAAATGAATTTTGACGTTATTTGTTTCACTGTTGTTTTGACTCCTGGATGTGCCAAATTATGGATTTGCTTAAATATTTCGTAGCGAAACGCTTCTGGGATGTAGGGTCGGATATTGTTCGTAGCTACATCGCACCAGAGAGGCTTTTTTGACATTATGTTGCATTGTTTCATATTTAAACTGGAGTCTTGTAATAATGTTGGTAATTCCTGATCATTTTCTTGATTGCGAGCAATTTCTTCATAGTCAATTACTGAAACTTCTTCAAGTCTTGAAAACGTGTCGGCCACTATGTTAGCTTTTCCACTAATATGTCGAATGTCGGTTGTAAACTGCGAAATATATTGTAAGTGGCGTAATTGACGTGGCGATGCTTTATCATTTTTCTGGAAGAATGCATATGTAATAGGCTTATGATCGGTAAATATTGTAAATGTTTGTGCCTCCAGTAGATGCTTAAATTGTTTAATTGCCAAATAAATTGCTAATAATTCCTTGTCGTAAGCACTATAGGCTTTTTGAGCATCATTTAATTTTTTGGAATAAAAAGCGATAGGTTTCCATCCGGATTGTTCGTGCTGCTGTAATACAGCTCCCACTGCTATATCAGACGCATCAGTAAAAACCGCCAGCGGAAATCGTGAATCTGGAAAAGTTAGGAGTGTAGCATCTACTAAATCATCTTTACAGCGTTCAAATTGTTGTATAGCCTCCTTAGTCCAGACTATTTTAGTTTTATCATTTTTCTTGGAACCTTTTAAGTAGTCATGAAGGATAGCCTGAGTTTCCGCTGCATTTCTTATATATCGTCTATAAAAGTTAATGACACCTAGAAATGCACGAAGTTGTTGTACTGTCTCTGGTAATTTAAAATCTCTGATTGCCTTTACCTTCTCAGGTACTGGTCTGGAACCATCTTGCGTGATCAAGTAGCCCAAAAATTGTAATTCTTCAACACCTAACTCTGATTTTGAAGCATTAATGCGGAGACCAAAACGTTGTAGTCGTTCAAAAATAAGACGAAGATGTTCACAGTGTTCTTCTTCCGTAGCTGAAGCGACCAGGATGTCATCCATGAACGGAAAAACAAAATCCAAACCATGAAACACTGTGTTAATAAATCGTTGGAAGGTGGAAGGGGCATTCCTGAGACCAAAACTCATAACGTTGAATTCGTATAAACCAAAAGGTGTAATTATAGCCGTTTTGCTTTTGTCTTCCTCTGCTATCGGAATTTGGTAGTATGCTTTATGTAAATCTATTTTAGAAAAAATAGTAGCTCCATTTAATATGTGATGGAAGTCTTCTATGCGAGGTATAGGATATCTATCTGGTACGGTCTTGGCATTTAATAAGCGATAATCACCACAAGGACGGATAGATCCATCTTTTTTATCAACTACATGTAACGGACTTGCCCATTCTGAACTCGATGGTCGGATAATATTTTGATCCAACATAAATTGAAATTCCCGTTTGGCCTGTTGTAATCGTTTAGGAGCGAGAGGTCTTGCCTTACAATGCACTGGAGATCCTGTGGTGGTGATATAGTGTTGAATATTATGTTTCGTGTGATTGGGCGAAAATGATGGCTTCGTTAATTCAGGGTATAAGGTGAACAGATGTGCAAACTTTGCTTGAGACTTATTTATTGTGCTAATGACTTCATTTCCTGATACAGCCAGTACACTACCTGAAGTGCTAAGTTTAGTGACTGCATCAATTAATCTATGTTTATGTAAGTCAATCAATAAGTTAAAATGATTCAAGAAATCTGCACCAATTATCCCTCGAGTTATGTCAGCTTTTATAAATAACCACCTAAATTCACGACGAAGTCCTAGATCCAGTGTCAGTAATGTGACGCCGTAGGTAGGTATGGACGTGCCGTTTGCAGCATATAATTTAAAGTTAGAAGATGTAATTTTATCTGTAGCCTTGGCTGGAATTAAAGAAATATCGGCTCCACTGTCAATAAGAAATCGCCCACCCGTTTTTTTGTCATTAACAAATAAGCGGAAATTTCGACGATTTTCAATATTATCTGCAATAGAGCTCGTCGCAATCTCTACTGCAGGTTGGAGTTTTCCTGACTTTTCCAGGCGCATGGTTGACGACATTTATCAGGGTAGCATTTTTTTCCAAACTGGAAATGAAAAAAAACAATATTTACCCTGTGGGTCAAATCGTTTTCTGGGTTTGCTAGTACCACGGTTGCGACTGTGGTCTCGGTGGTGAGAACGAGACCGACCGGAGATTTCATTTATTTGTAACTCGAGGCTTGAAATTTTAGTTAACAATTCTTGAATTAGAGCATCTTGACTGGGTCTACTATCAGCACTACATATGTCTCTATGTGGGTTCATTTCCACAATTTTGTCAGCTATAATGGCTATTTTGTCTAAAGTTTCCTCACTAACAATGAGAACATTCTTTATAGAATCTGGGAGTTTTTCTAACCAGAGTGTTTTTAAAACTGTGTCAGAAATATCAGTACCAGCCAGGTTCCGCATTTTTCTCAATAATTGACTAGGCCTCATATCTCCGAGATCTAATCCCGTAATTAATTTCTTAATCTTACATTGTTCACTTTCTTTAAAAATATTAAGAAGTGTTTCCTTAGCTCTAGTATATTTATTAGTAGCAGTCCCTTGAATGATATCCCAAATGTTTTCTATATACTTCGGATCCATTTGTGATACCACATAATTAAATTTTGTTTCCTCCGATGTAATTTTATTAATATTAAATTGTGCTTCAATTTGGTAAAACCATATTTCAGGTTTTTGTTGCCAAAAAGGGGGAATTTTAATGCTAACCTTACTTGCTTCGAGGTTGTGGCTCGCTTCGGCCATGTTAGGAAAATGTGCTTCTGCACCGGTCCCACTTTCACTTGTAGACATTTTACACTACTTACTTGAAATATCACTATAAATAATGTTGAACAGTTCAATACGGGGTCACCAATTGTTGGGGTCACCAATTGTTGGGGTCACCAATTGTTGGGGGCTTAATTCTAATAATATTAATACCCAACACATTTATTTGGGGACATCAATTTTAATGGAAACAAGCTTGTACAAAGGTTTCTTGAGGACTGACTTGGATGCACCTGTCGGCCGTAAATGGAAGCTGTATGGTGAGTTCCTAAATCCATGTTGGATCCTCCGATACATAGGTCGCTACAAGAGGATGGATTCGTATAAGTTCTGAAAAATCGAGTGCCAAAAATATGCGCAAATAAGCGATAGACTTTAGAAATAATAATTCTCAAAATCAAGTATTTTTCAAAGTGCGGCCGCCAATGCTGGCAATCTATTTTCGAAAGATGTTTTTCTATGCATGTTATTTAGACGTTTCTAAAATCATCTAACTAACCGGGAAGATAACGTTACTAACCTGCTTGTTTACTTCAACTTTCAAATATTCATATCTAGAGAGAAAAGAGATTGGATACATGACTATTTGAACTTACTTAGGCTTGGTGAGTATTGGAGTCTTCTAAAACTTTGTTTAGACTTCTTGGGATCTGGTGAGCTTTGAGCATGTCTTTGGCACTCCTCAGGCATGTGCCATTAATTTCAATTCGACACTGACGATATTAACCTGTCATCATTACATTGATTCCGTACGTTAAACAAACAATATTGTTTCATTGAGCCTTCTCTCGTTAGGCAATGTTAATATTGGAAACATGCAAATAAAAATATATAAATTCAATTTACAAAACATAGTTTATTGAGCATTATTCACATAATTAATTGGACTGTGGAAAAACTCCCATTAATCCGGGTAAGGACGGGAACATGATGATTATCAAAGCCGAGGTAGACCAACGGTTGTGAAAACAATCCCCTCTACCTCTAGAATTGTATTTATTTGCTTGTAAGCAAAATTGGTATTGGATGAGCAACGATTAAGGCAACTTGTGTATAATGTAATAATATACATATAGAAATAAAAAGAGAGTATATAAAATATTTAATAATGTAATTCTAAATTGAGTAGGATTAATTGAGGAACGGTATCAAATTCTTCAGGTGATTATCACTCTAATAGGATGCTGCAGGGGTCAGAAAATAAATACGTGCCGAGAGAATTTCCAAAAACTATTTAACAACCGGTAGCAATCGATGTATCCTATCAGCTTGAGAATGAATATCACCCCAGAACACAAGAGGACAAAACTGTGCAACTAAGACGGGGGGGGGGGGGGGGGGGGGGACTCATATTATCAGTTTTTCTTTTCTTTTTGTTTTTTAAAAAAAAAGGAAATCAACTTCAGTTAAATGAATTATTATATTTATAATTTTAATATAGTTTGAGGTAACAAAGAAATAATAGAGCAGGAACAAATATTACTTAAGGATGAAAATGTAATTAATCTTTATGCATGACATTTTAATAAATATAAAACCTAATGCGTTCCTTTATTAATACAATCAGGTTTTAAATATATTATATTTGGTGTATATTGAATTTTTGTTTATTATAATAATATTCAATAAGATTAAACATGCCTAACCTGTAGATGAGTCACACCGGCCATATTTGTTGAGTTGACCATTCCGGATGGTGAGGCAGCACACCTCGGTTTTCGGCCTTTTGCCTTTATACAAATGTATTAAACACTTATAAAATCATGAGTGATTCCTTGGAATCAAGTGAACCTCCTCCGGAGGAACAATCAGTTTCTATAATAGACATTTTAGATTTCTTAGATTACATTAGGGAAAATGTCAAACTTAACTTACTTGGAGTTAAAACAGTCCCGCCTGCATTGAATACTGCATTAGAAGATTCCTCTAATTCAGAATTCATAAAAAAGTTTTTAAGTGATCCTCAGGTTCCCACGCTTTTGGTTCAAAAAACAATAGCTAAAGGTAATTATTGAATTTTTATCTGTTATAAATGAAATGTTATCACTATTTTATTTAAGTTTGTAGTTCTTTGTAGTTAGTTTTCTTTTCTGTTTCATATAGTATTGTGGTGTCATAGTTTATTCTGTTTTTATCTGTGAAAAATGTAAAAGTAGGTTAGCGAAAGGTTTGAAAGTTAGTAAATGGTATAACACTTTTTCTTAATAAAACTTAAATCGCGATCAAATTGCAATTCAATTCTTTGTTAACAGATGATGATCCTGATCAAAGTGGAGAAGGTGAAGATGAAAAAGAAACACCCACCGTAATTATTTCAAATCTGGTTCAGTTTTCTAGCCCTAAAGCTTCAAGGTAAATACTTTACAGTCAAATAATAATTTTATTCTGCTTTTTTTATTTTATTTCTCTTATACTTATTTATTTCGCTTTATGATTTATCTTATTATGTTTATTTTTCAGCTTGTTATTCATGAAATCAGGTTCTGTTATGGAAGCCGATAAACCCATACAGGGCCAGCTTCACATGATAGAATTTTCTGAAGGTTCAGCTTATGAAAGTTTACATTCCATTGTCAGTAAAGGAATGTCTCCATATTTTAAAAGCTATGTCAAAGAATCTGGAAGAGCTGACAGGTATTTATTATTTGAAATTATTATTTATCTTATGTGGATTAAATATGACAAAAAAAAAAAGAAAAAGAATATAGTTTGCAAGTCAACACGTTGTGCAATCATGATCCCTAAACATGTTATAACTTGAGATTATATTGTTTCGTTTGGTACAGATAATAGTATGAAGTTCTACAATACAATAACATTTTTCATGGTTGGCAGTTCTATTGTTGAACCGGTTGGGTGGAAAAGGGGTGGTCGGGCGAGATATTACAGTCGGTACATAGAGAAATATTGATTTTCTTCTATCTCTCCAGATCTTTATTAAATGACTCCAGTAAAATCTCACAACAGGGAAACTTAAATTGATTAATATTCTTTGAGTATTATCGTAAATTAATTTTTCTAATAGGATTAAAAAAAAATATGTATTTTATAAGAATTATTATTGTTGGAAGTTTCCCGTTATGTTCACATATTTTTAGTATTTACAATATGGGATGGTGTAGAATTCTTACTTCATGATAGTCAAATAATTGATGGTTTCCAAATTTTCTTTGTGACTCAGAGAGATAAATGACAAAATTCACCATTTTAGTCTTAAGTAGATTATATTGATAACTAGCAGGTTATCCACCGTTGCCTGGAAGTAACTTTGCGTTATATTATTTAGCCTATAGCTGATCGCAACGCTCAGACAAAAATAAGAAGCTTCTCCTTTTCCAAAGAAAAGAATTGTTTTTCGAACTCATTCATATGATACGACATTGTACAACAGCATAGGCCTTCCCCCTGCAGCGCACCCAAATTTAAACTTTTTGGATGCCTAATGGGATCATTCATAAGTTACCAAAGTTTCGGGAATATAAGTTTAACCGTTTTCCCCTGAAGCCCGGAAGAAGAATGGGCCCCCCTACTCGCTCCTCCTTTCCAATAATATGATGATAAACCACATTTTATGGATAAAAAAAAGTTGTAACATTTTGTATGCAGTATTAAATATTGCGACATTATTGAGATAACCTAGTTTACTGATTATGCCTGTGTTAATAATAATAATAACGTAGATGTTTGCTAGCGACTGTAGAATTCAAAATTCTGGGGGTATTGAGGGTCAGTCAATGAAGAAAATACTATTCAAATGCCAACGTTTCGATATATTTCATATCATCATCAGGGCTATGAATATAGATGGTTGAGGAGAAGGCATGAAGACTGTGAGGTCTTACGTTCAACTGTTCAGTTGAACGTAAGACCTCACAGTCTTCATGCCTTCTCCTCAACCATCTATATTCATAGCCCTGATGATGATATGAAATATATCGAAACGTTGGCATTTGAATAGTATTTTCTTCATTGACTGACCCTCAATACCCCCAGAATAATAATAATAACTGTTTTTGTGTGACTCCTACTTAAAAATAGAAATACTCTTCCTACTTACCGCCCCTCCTCCATTTTGTAATTTTATGGTGCCTAAATATCCTATTATTCCTGAGTTCGGCCATCCTTGAAATACCCTTCAACTTCCGGGGTGTATGGGTTCAGTCTGTTTCTTGTGATGTCCGGACAGCATCCAGCTCATTTATGCAGATGGAGGATTAGAAGAGGTGTATTATTTACTCTCATCGGCAGAAATGACAATTTCCTGACCCTTATGTCATTCATTTTAAGGTAGTTGATTGTACTAAACACTTAAATACTTTTTGGTCTTTCGAAAAGGTGTGTCACCAATACCTCACGGCATAAACAATTGAATATCGTCCCAAAAATGTTGTTATCCAAATATATGTTCTACAGAGTTCTGAAGATAGGTGTGTCAGTTATCCAGCTGCCTCCGCAGAATTATTAACAGAATAAAATATGTTATAACTTCACCCAAAATAGTGTCTCGTTGGTTGGGTCGGCTTGCGCTGTCTTCCAGTCAAGCGTGGAGGTAGCAAAAACCATTGAATTTCATATCGAGTAAAATCAGGTTCAGGTCCAGTGGCTCCTCATTCTAAACCTAGATTTCCTTTAAAATTCGATCTCTCTATATATATTTTTTTTGTTTTGTTAGAGATGGAGACAAAATGGTGCCTTCAGTTGAAAAGAAAATAGACGAATTAGAAATGGGTCTTCTTCACCTTCAACAAAACATCGACATCCCGGAGATCTCGCTTGTGGTTCACCCCTTCGTGACGCAGATCATCAAGAAGTGCGCCGAAGAAGGGAGGAAACCAAAGGTGGCTGACTTTGGGGACAAAGTTGAAGACTCCACATTCCTCAATCAGCTTCAAAACGGGGTCAATAGATGGATCAAGGAGATTCAGAAGGTATGTTATAGTCTGTCAGTTGGGGAGTGTAGAGGCTGGCTACGTTTGTAAAGATGTAGACTATCCTGAGAAGGATGCAGATCTTATAGTGCATTTGGAGGCTCGTCTTCAAAGAAGGTGCAGAAATAGAGTATTTTTTATTAAAACGTGTAAGTAAAATGTTCTGCTTTTAAACCAAAGAAACTTAGATCAGCTTTTAAAATTAACTCGATGTACTACATAAACCACTATATTTTTTAAAAAATCCTCAAAACGTTTACGAACAACTGAATGACAGTAGTATCTCCATGGGGTTTCCCTGACGACACCAGCAACTCAGAAAAATTCAAAAGAAAACGCGAGAGATACACACTCATCACATGCACATCCATACCCAAACCTATCTCAACACCCAATAAATTCGCCCACTACTTACTCTTGTAGACAAAGATATAACTGATACATAACCGAAGAGTGAACCCAAATTAAAGATACCCCCTTTTTGTTTTAGAAGCAGACGACCATCAAAAGATAAATGCTGATATTGAAACTACAGTTTTTTTAAATGTTAATATTGTAAAAAAGTTTTTTATATTATAAAATATTAAATGTTAATTTTATATTATAAAATATTATAAAAATAGTCTGTAATAATCAGTGGCGTATCCTACTCTCTTACTGACGTAGAACTACTTATTGCGTCAAAACAACGCATGTCTTTCCCCTCGCTACATTTCTTTTATTTTTTTAGTGTTTTTCAAAATGTTACACTTGTAACGAACGTCTGTGAAAACGATCGTGCTGTTGTCGCATATTTAATGTACAATAATTACTTGATGACACAGTGGTGGCTTTGGTTGCCAATTGTCTCCTGAAGTTTATAACAATGTTTATGGAGCTGAGAGATGGTTTTGCAAAATTAGTTTTTTTCGTATGTTGATCATTTGGTGAATTAGCTTGTAGCATAAGTGAAGAAATAACTGGCAAAACTGGTTCTAGTTTTTTTCCTTTTTTTTATGGGAATTCCACAGGGGCATCCATGGCACCGGGAGATAAATTGTATCTGTGAGATAAAACTCTCCCCGTTCGAGCCACCAAGGCCCCAAATTGTCGCATTACACCTTTGTATAATTCTATGTGTATGTATATAACTTTAAAAGTAACATTATCTCCACATGACAACATTCAGAACATGAAACATATATTTACAAAATAAATGGAAAAAATGAGAAGTCGTCCAATAAAACTATCAAGTAACTCGACCGCGTTCAAATTTTACTATTTATCTGAATTTTTATTTTTAAATAAAATTGTTCATGCTGAAACCAGTGTTTCTCTATCATCCTTAATGATAATCAGTAGGTGTAATAAAATTAAAATAATATAATTGTTAAGTGTTGGGTTTACTATTTCTAATTGTGCTGAGATGGTTGTGTTATCTTGCGATTTTCCGTCCTTGAAGGAATGATTGTATGAATGTTAATGGGAGGGGATTGCCTCATTGAATAATAATGAATCGAATTAAACATTTTTAAATTAATTTTAAATATTAAAATAGCTTTGAGTATAGGAGTTTGATAGTGAATTTAGCTATTCAAAAAATATATTTGAAATTTGATAATAAATAAAAATTGTATTGGGTTATGTCCTTTTAAAATGTGACATTTTAATTTCTAGTTAGTCATATCCTTAGAGCTTTCACAAAATTCCAATCATATACACACAGACAGACATCGCGAAAATTCCTTAGGGGATCTTGAAACGTGAAATTCTGTTGAACAATTGTTCTCGTATTTTTTCACGGTTACAATATATATTTCTTTATACCAAATGCATAAGAAAGTAACAAAGAGAAAAGTATTTTATGATTCTGTATTGTGTCAAACAAGATTGAGATTTGAAATAAAACTTACTACTAATTTCAAACGATACGTTGAAAAAATCACCTCAGCGTTAGGTCTTGATCAATTTAAGACCAAATTTTTCACTTAACTTGACTGTGGTATTAAATTGATTATTTGTAACAAATAGAGGCTAAGGAAGGGGAATCACGAAGTGTCATGCCAAGCCCAATACTTCCAATTAGTTCTGTTGCATCCGGATTAAAAAATTCAATGCCAAAACTCATATTACATCGTAGATAAAAAATATTTATCCTTTATAATAACATAAGAACGCTTAGTGAACCACACCAATTTTATATACATTATGAGTGAAATTGAAGATTTAGTTTCTTTTATCCTCCTTTTCTTCTGTAAATCTTTAGGTGTTAAGTCAAAATGTATGTTGTACTAAGATGAATTTTGTTTCTAGGTGACCAAGCTGGACCGTGATCCTTCGTCTGGGACCTCCCTACAAGAAATTTCCTTCTGGCTGAACCTGGAGCGGGCTCTCCATCGGATACAGGAGAAGAGGGAGTCACTAGAGGTGGGATTAACCCTGGAGATCCTCAAACATGGCAAGAGGTTCCATGCCACTGTCAGCTTCGACACAGACACAGGTATCCACTAATGTTTGCCATTCCGGAGTCCCTGGATTCATTATGTATCATTTTAATATATTTACTATTTAATTACTAGCAAGTTCACCTGGCGTTGCCCGGGAGTAATTTTCTCTATTAAGTATAACCAGAGCCTGGATTTTTATGCGGTCAAAAACTGCGAAATATGCCCTATAGTATGCAGTAAAAAACCGTTATGCGGCAAAAATGCTCTAAATATGCAATAAAACAGCTAAAATATTCAAATATATTAATGTGCAGTAAAATAATTTCATAAGTTCTGAACTAAAAAAGAAATTGGAGGAGAAAATTCAAAAATTAAACTATAAATTTTGTTGGGTTTTTTTTTACACCAAAATATGATAATTACAAATATTGGACGACCAACAAACAGCAAAATATAAACGTACTTAATAAAACAAATGTTTAAAACATAATATAATATCTATAAAACACTTTTTTTTAAACGAAAATATGTAATACAAAGAAGGAGAAAAGAAAAAAAAAAACAATTAATACCTAGTCGTATTTAAAAAAAGAAACATAACTTAAATCTTAAATAGTCAAAAAATAACCCTTTCCCCGGTCGCGCTGCACTGATTAAAAAGCAAGAGAAAATGACAAAAGAGCTTTTGATGTGATTTTCTTTCACCTGGAACTTATTTTGAACAATATTTGCAAAAAGCAACTTTTCCATCAGTCGTAAAAACTGTTACATCTCAGCTATTGAATGCCTCGGTCCAATGTTTCAATTTACAGGAAAAAGGTGCACTAGCTTTAGGCATTTTTAAGAAAAAAAATATATTTATACAAACTTATCTACTGAAAGTAACTATTAAAGTGAAACTGAGTGTTGTGTGTAAGGGCAAAAAAGGAGAGATGGAAAGCCGAGACATTACTTCTTATTTTGAAGTTAATTATTGGAAGTTAGCGTTCTATTTTTTGTCGAATATTATGTTTTATGTACATATGTAAACTGGAATTTCCAAGGTTGTATTTTAATATTTTTATTTCTCACACTTTTTTTATTTAATTTTTTAATCAGAACATCAAAATATGCAAATATATGCATTTATCACCCAATATGCAAAATACAATTAGGCTTAATTGCATCTAAGTACTCTAATTCGTAAAGATATTTGGTCAACTATTAAAAAAATCGACGCAAAAAAAATATGCAATCCGAGGTCTGGTCATAACTTCCTACTTTTATACCAAAATATTTAAAGAACCTTGATGTATAGACGATTATAGCTTCATCTGAAGTATATTTTTTATACATAATCTTTCTGTGTCATTCATTAAGAATGTAAATTCCGTTGTAATAATGAATAAATCAACAGTGTCATCGATAAACAGTTTTTCGACAAATGTAAATGATAATTATATTTTATATAATTATTATATGGAATAGAATATCATAATAGAATTATTTATTGTTGCTCTTCCTAAATTTTGCTGCTTTGTGCTGTATTCTGTTCAGCTCCTACGTAAATATGCCTGCCTCTGACTGTATTGAAGTTGCCGAGAAGTGTTATAACTAGAGATTTGGGTCTACCCATATCGGCTTTGTTCTTCTCTGGGCAACATAATCTTCTTTTTTTTTTTTTTTTAATTTCCACGATTATAATTGTTAACCATTAATTTTTCATTTATAAATCGACATGAAGTGACACTATCGTGTGTCCTCGCCCCGCATTCTGTCTTAGCATTATAAGTTTTGAACTGTAGAAAGCTATTTGACATGTAGATAAGTCATACAGGACCGCAGACATGTTTTGAATATTTCTAATAAATAACCAAAATGACGGAATTTATTAATAATTATCTTAACGCCCAACTAAAATTTTGAGTATTACAAGGATTTGTAAAATATATATTCTTGTTTTGTTTTATTCAGGAAGATATCACAAAAAATAGTTTGGTTGTTCTAGCTCAAATAGTTTAGCAGGTAAATTTCTTTTCTCCTGTGTTATTCACTTTATCAAACTAAAGTCTGTCTACAGGAGACATTGACCCTGCTCCCATGAATTATTCATAAACATTCTTTTTCTAATTACTACTTCATGCTTTAAGAAAAAATATATATATATTTTTTATCATACAATTATCTTCCATTATTTTTAATTTTTTTTTATTTTGGCCAATTAATGTTTCGCTCTCTTTGGGGCGAAGTTAAAAAAAGTAAAACAAATACCCTGATTAGAAGTTTTTGTTTTTTTTGTGAGTTGAACAACGACTGAAATATTAGTAGCGAAACATTTTTTTGTCATACGTTTTTTTTATTAATCTTTATCTCTTATTTATCAATTACAATAATTATAGATTATATAATACATAATGCATTCTTTACAGCATCACTCCTCCCAATTTAAAATCAGTAATTATAGATGTTTTGGAAAGTACTCTCACCATCAATATCTATAATAATAATAAAAGATAGCTTATAAATTAGATACATAAACGGATTTTAACTCTTTAGAGTTTGACACACATGTGATAAGTATTAACAATTCTATTAAAAAATCAAATGAAATGAATAAATAAATATTTGAGAATATGTGATGAATATGATAAATAAAATTTATAATAAATACAGTGGATATATTTTTTTATTTAAATAAAATTAAGATAATAATTTTATATAACATTTCCGGAAGTGTCTTTGTCAAAACGACATTTCGGGACGTTCTTGCTTACGTATATCACAATGTCCGAAATATAGAAAGGAGAAAGAAAACAAGATACCTGTAACAATTATAATATACATGAAAAAAATATAAATAAATAAAATGGTAATAAAAATACATGAATAAGAAAAATGAACTTAATAAATAATGTTTTTGAATATGTCACACGTTTTTTTCAATATGGTTCTTTTAATATTTTTTCTGATGATGGGAGTACTTCCCGAAACGTTTGTAATTTCTAATTTTTAAAAAAGCAAGAAAATAAATTGGGAGAATTGATGCTGTAATGAATGTGTTATATATGAATTCAAAATCTCATCACACAACCCAAAAATAATAATTATAAGAGTTTATAATAATTTTATTAATTGAGTTATTTTATTAACCCCCGACGCAAAAGGAGGGGTGTTATAAGTTTGAAGCCTTTGTCTGTGGGCATGTCTGTCTGTCTGTGGCATCGTAGCTCCAAGAACTGAACCGATTTCAAAGCGGTTTTTTCATTTCAAAACCTGGTATTTGCGAGATTTGTTCTTAGCCATGTTTGATGGAAATCGGGTATGCCGTTTCCAAGATCTTCAGGTTTCATTAGAGCCTGTGTAGGGATCTCGGCCTCTTTTACAGCTAGAGACTTGGAGTTTGAGCTCAAATGTTTATAAGGCCAAGCCCCTCACCCCTAACCCTTCAAGCCCCCCTTAAAAAAAAAAATATATATTTATTTTTGTAAAGATATTCAGTTGATATTAAATTGTTAAAATTCCTAAATTTTCTGCAAGAATATTCATTTAAAAATATACTTCTAATTTTACCTTTAACCTAAAATTAGTTTCAAACTGGGGAGTTACATTGACATTGATGTAACGGTTTTCTTTTTTTGGTAATTTTCGAGCGCGACATATTTCATATTTTAAATTAAGTAATTCGAATTAGTCCATTTATTGTGGACTATCCCAAGGACATTTTTTCTGGCGATCAGTTTCCATTAAGTATGATTATGTTTTCAGTTGGGTGAGTTTGAATCATCATTATTTTAATATACTGATTGCAGGGCTGAAGCAGGCACTTGCCACTGTGAACGACTACAATCCTCTGATGAAGGACTTCCCCATCAATGATCTTCTATCGGCCACTGAGCTGGACAGGATACGACTCGCCGTTCAACAGATCTTCTCCCATCTCCGGAAGATCCGTAGCACCAAATATCCTATGACTCGTGGACTTCGGCTGGTTGAAGCTATATCTCGAGATCTCACGACTCAGCTTCTTAAAGTGAGAACTGCCTTACGTTTTTTTACTTTCTTATAAACTTTGGTATAATGTTTTGTAATAGGTAGTACAAAAAATTGGAAATAGAATTTTCAACGAAATTTGACGTTTCAAGGTTCCCTGAACACTCTTTGACCATTTTTGCAATGATGTTTGTATAGCGGAAATTTCACAATGAAATTTGTGATGATAATCTGTGATTAGATAGTTCCGAAGTCAGACGAAAATTGAAAACAATTTACTTCGGCACCTAAGTATATTTTTCAAGATACCGCTTACATTTGATTGACCTAATAGAAAATCTCTTCAATTAAAAGTTGTAGAGAAAACTGAAAACAGTGCCGAAAACCGTCTCAAAATGAAGTCGAAACAAATTTTATAGACGTTCGCTTGATTTACGCAAAAACTGTTAGTCCTATCGAAAAATTAGTATTCACAATAAAATTTCCTTATTAAATTGCCGACAATTAAAATGCTCTCAGATAATAATTATTGTATTATAATATATATTACCAATACGTCCAAAGTTATAGCGCCCCAGGAATGTACTATACATTTCCGCAAGAAAAGGTGAAGGCTAAGAATTTAAAAACAGGTAACGCATGGCAACACATTTTAAAATAGGTTTATATTACTGGTAATGTAAAATCGTGGTTGATATAAGAAAGTCCTGATATGACCACAATAGATATTTTTCCTTATTTAATTGTATTATTGTGTTTTTGTTTCTTATTTCAAAATCTTATCTTTATTTTTTCTTATAGGTGCTGGGTACAAGACGTCTGATGCACATCCCATTTGATGAATTTGAAAAAGTGATGTCTCAGTGTATGAATGTGTTTGTCACTTGGGATGACGAATACGATAAATTACAAACATTACTCAGGTAATTATTGCTTACAGTTTTTGCACACTTTAATTTTTCTTTATTTTTTTCTTCTTCTTTAACTTCAATGTAAGATTGTGGCCTATTTTTAATTAAGAAAGAAATCTCATTGACAAATGTGTAGTAAGTACAGTTGAATGAACATCAAAGGTCCGAAATCATAAAGGTGTTATATCAAGTTCTTAAGGAATTGGAATAACCGAATGAAAAGTATATTCAGTTAGTTATTGGTACCAATTGGTAATGTATATTATGTCTGAAAAAAAAATTCTTGTTCGTAATGTCCGGACGCCTCCATCACTTTTTTATTCCTCACGTTTTTAGTTTATATATTTAATTCATCTTGTCCAGACATTACAAACAAGAGTTTTTTCCAATACTTATTCGAATTTTTGACGGATATACATTTTGAATATGGCAATTTCTCATTGACCAGTGTCGACTCTGTCTTTCCGAAAATGTTTGCTCTCCCTACAGAGAATATTCAACTCATGTGTAGAAGGGTGCAGCTCTAATTTAATTTTTGCTCAAATTGGGCATAAAAAAAAGGTACCACTTAACTAAATTTAAAATAGTATCCATTAACCTTAAGTCGCCTTTAATCGAAAATAATTCAATAATATTAATAAAAATTCTTCATGTCTCATGGAAATAACTTTTAGATACGTTAGTTTAATTTCTACGGTAACAGTGAGTCCTGTCGAAACATTAACATCGTGAAATTTCTAACTTGTATTTTCATCTCAGATTTGAGGTAGGACCACAACAAACGAAGCTTTACCATGTTCTTGTTAAAGACTTCGACCCATTTGCTAACGTAACATGAACCAACTGAACGTAACTCTTTTGCTAGCTAGATCGTATCGCCTACCAATAGAGAGCTATCCGTCTCTCTGGTGGATATGTGCGCAAATCAAGTATGAAAAACCTATGTTTTCCCTACTTAGTAACGATAGGGGATGTTTAACGAGCACCTGACATAGCACAGGCTTGGGAATGCCATGTAACATTGCCTCCTCAAAGAACGGCATGCATATGTTTTTATTTTTAAACCTAGGATTTATTTCTGTTTTATTTTCCCAACAGAGACATTGTAAAGAAAAAACGAGAGGAACAATTTAAAATGGTGTGGCGAGTAATGCCGGCCCATAAGAAACTTCAGACGAGGATGGAGCAGATGCGAAAGTTCCGTCATCAACACGAACAGTTGCGAACGGTGATCCTTCGTGTTCTGCGGCCGGTTGCTCCCAGTCTGATTGGACAAGAAGGCCAGGACAAGGTCGAAGAAGTCGCCAATGTCTCAGCTGTTGAGGTGAGCTTTTTCCTTATCTAGAGTTTATTTGTAAACTTTTCGGTAGGTGTCAGGAAACGATAGTGCAAGTCTGGAAATGAAACATCTAGGAGTTTTTCTTGTATTTTTACAAGTTACTTAACTTAGTTATTGCATGTTATTATGCTATTACGGCCCTAGTCTTCTGAAATTGGGCTTCGAATATTTCCAAACTTAAAATGAATTAATTGATAGAAAATGCAACGTGCTTTCTTGATCATATGTGAAATTATAATTCGTTAAAGCATGTATGGGCAACCTTTGACATGTTGCGGGCCAAACTTTAGTGTGCAAATACGTTCGCGGGCCGCGTAGATGGTTCAAAATAAAATAACGTCGGACTTTAAAGTAGTGTTCATAATTTTTAGCGATAGATATCAGACATGAAATAATAAGACAATGTTATTATAATACAATTTATTAAAATAACAAAATGAAATGAAAAAAAATAGGTACAATATTATAATTAAATCGTGAAATTTGGAATTATTACAAACTACGAAAGTTAAGTAGCGACACCGAAATCAATGAGACACTTGAGCTTGAATTTGGGAAACTAATCCATTGATGTTTGGATTAATTCCAAAGACGTAAAGAATTTTCCAAATTATCTTCAGTGAGCCTTGTACGATGTTTTGATTAATTAACTTTCATCGTTGAAAAGAACTGTTCGCATTTATAAGTACTGCCAAACGCACAAATCAATCTTCTTGCGAATTTTCTAAGCTGCGGAAAATGGTCTTCTTCGAGGTATTTTTTGTAGAAATCGCACAACTCCACGTCTTCAAATTTAGATTTTAGGAGTGAGTTTTCTTGAATCTCGATCAACTCCATTTGCAAGTTTATTGGAGCAAGTAGTGAGTAAGTAGTGTAATATTATTTTTTTTTTTAATTGGGTTTTTCAAAATGTCTCGCGGGCCGGACCAAATCTTACAGCGGGCTTAACGCGTTGTTGCCCACATATGCGTTAAAGTATAAGATATGGTTTTTGTTGACTGGTTATAGTTTTGTTGTTGCTGTTGTAGATTTATGATAATATACAAGCCGAAATAGTAAGTGCTACGCAACGTCCGCCACACTAGCTAGTTATATGTGACGACGCTTTGTGAAATTATTAACTGAATTGTGAAAATTCTTTTTTTTAAGGCATCATTGCACGACCATTGATCCTAGACTTCTTAAAATATACTAACTTTATTCTCTGATTAATAATAAACAAAATAATAGCAAATTAGGATAAAATTCGTTGAGAACTTTCCAACTTAGAAACGAAAGTATAAAGGAAAAAGTTCCGTATTTCCTGTCGAAAATATGAAAATCTCAATTCT
This sequence comes from Aradus depressus, assembly GCA_963662175.1. Classification (NCBI taxonomy): domain Eukaryota; kingdom Metazoa; phylum Arthropoda; class Insecta; order Hemiptera; family Aradidae; genus Aradus; species Aradus depressus. The sequence goes on along the minus strand of OY759219.1, from coordinate 18,969,462 downwards.
CTCGGATAGGACCAATAAGACGCCAGAAAAATATCTTCAAAATCCTTTCTGTAGTTCCGGAGCCCAAATAGTTGTATACTAACCTTATTAACATTCGTACATCATCGAATTTTTGTATTTTCCCAGGCATCAAATTACACCTAAATACGTCATAAAATCAAAAATATTTTTTTTTGTCTATTTTAGTATTTTATCTGAAGGATGAGAAAGTAAGTGATACTTTTCTAGAAAGTTTTACGTTGATATTTCCGGGTGGTATTTGACTCATTATGACCTGAGGTAGGGAAGTGTAACATCACGAAATAACTAGAATGAACAATTTGTTTATTATATGTTTGGTTTTTGTTATGTTAGGAGGTGAACTTGGCCTATGAGAATGTGAAAGAAGTTGACTGTCTGGACATGAGTCGAGAGGGAGGTGAGGCTTGGGAGGCAGCGGTGGCCCGCTACGAAGAGAAAATAGACAAGGTGGAGACGAGGATCACAGCCCACCTCAGGGACCAGCTGGGCCAGGCCAAGAACGCCAACGAGATGTTCAGGTAACCTACCCACCGGTGAATCATGTCCCTCGGTTGCCTTGACAACAGTCCAATGTTGCCATTCTTCCCTGTCTGATGTAGCATTGTTTCACTCCTCAGTCACCTAAGAGCTGTTTTTACCTTTTACCTTCTTATACCTTTATTATAAGGAAGTATTATAAGACATGCGAAAAACAGATCGTAATTTTACATTTCAAGATGCCCTGTACACGTTTTGACCATTTTCATGATGATGTGTCTGTGATTGGATGAACGATTTTTCGAAGGTTTACGAGATACATGCCAAAACCCCTTCTAAAATGATGTTTTAGACCATTGATTTGTCTTATCAAAAAATTAATCATTACCAAAAATGTTCCTTACTAAATTTCCAACCGTCCATAAAAACTTATTTTAAAATTCTTTTCCATGCGATATAATTTAAACTGGCTTTGAACCATATCCTACAGACGTGTTTTCTGGAGTGCTATCTGTAGTTATAGCACTCCAAAAAACATGTCTGTAGGATATGGTTCAAAGCCAGTTTAAATTATATCGCATGGAAAAGAATTTTAAAATAAGTTTTTATTATTGGAAAATTGACAAAAAGTCTAGTGATGTGTTTATAACAGGACTTCCTTATCCCAACGTTTTTACAGGTCAACGTTTCCCTCTCACATTTATGGTTGCATTACTGAATCTAAGAAAGTCATTTAAAATGTTTAAATATACCTATATATATAGTGAGCGATACTGTAAAATACGCTAGATTGGCGCTATGACCCTGGCTGTTGCGTGCCAAACAAAAACCCAAATACTACTACTACTAAAATGTTTAAAAATATAAACTTTTAAATTAACCCAAGTAGTTTTGTTTTGGTAGATAATTAATATTATTATTTATATATTTTTCAGAATATTTTCCCGATTTAATGCACTTTTTGTGCGCCAGCATATCAGAGGAGCCATCAGGGAGTATCAGACACAACTCATCCAACGTGTCAAAGATGACATTGAGGCGCTCCATGAGAAATTTAAAGTAAGTTTGCCTTATATTTGACTACGACCTATTTTTAATTAATATTGACGTGAAAAGTCTATTCGCTCGTTAAGCACAGTGATAGCCGGTCAAACTTTCTTGTGTTACAAAATATCGTTAGATTTCAATCGATAATAACTGCGAGACTAATAATGCGATAACAACGGTTGAGGTCACAATGGATAGAGCATGTCAGTACGTGTTTGTTGTGCAGTGTTTTTTTTTTGCCTGTGACGTTATCGGGCTAGTGAGCGCAGGCGGATGATTGTTGCAAATTAGCGTTGTGTAAAATTAGAAATAAGTGTAGCGTGATAACGCGTTTAGATAGAACGTTGATTCGGGTGTCATTGTAAAGAGCTTGAGGAGCACTACTAGAATTCAAAGTGAAACAATAAAAAAAAAAATTCCCCGAAATATATGTAAAAATCGGCATTAAATTGAAAATTGTAAAAAAATTAAAGATGTCTCATATGAATCGTAAATATGCGCGGAATTATAGAAAACGCAAATCAGAGGAAAGCTCGCATCAAAAGGAATTTAAAAAACCTAAAAAGTCTAGTGCCGAGCAAATGCAAGAGCTTCGGCAGCATCGAAAAGAAAATGAAAAATGATTTTATCCCGACGTTTTCTCTGAAAATCTACGGCGTGGACCTTGACTACGCCTTAATGTATTTTTTCCATTTAGCTACTTTTTGGATATATTGAGCTCAAGAAAATTCCCTTGAAATTGTATTCTAATAAATAAAGAAAGATTGACTAAGGTGAAACTTTGATGTGGATTTATTCTGTTTCATCTTTTGCTAGCGACCAAAACAGATAAGATGATGTGTTTGTCATTTTATCATGTGTGCAAAGGCACAAGGTCCATTAATACGGCGGATTGTTTTTTTTTTTAACCTTTTTCGTTATCCAATTTTTTATATCAGTATAATTAGTAATAATGATATGATTGTTGATGATGATATGTTCAGGTGCAGTTCGGACAAAGTAAAGGTTGCAGGATGAGTGGGATCCGGGACTTGGCCCCTGTCTCTGGTTCCATCATCTGGGTCAAGCAGATCGACCGACAGCTCACCACCTATCTCCGCCGGGTCGAGGATGTTTTAGGTAACATTTTTTATAAGAACATGTTCAGCAACTAAAAATGTCAGAAAATTCAATAAATGTTTGGTAATAATAAAAAAAATTTGTTTCACATAAATTTATTAGGAAAGATTTCAGACTGCGAATGTAGTGCGTTAGTGTGACCTCCGAAAAATGAATCGCCGGGAATATGCGCATGTTGCAATTCAACAAAAATTGAAAATTTTTCCAAAAATATAAGTGTGGTATTAAATTAAAAGTACTTGTGTCCTCAATATATATAATGTATTAATTTTCGAAGTAGTAGGCATTAATGGTTCAAATGCGTACTTGGAGTGGCCCTGAAACGCATGGTTTTTTGCCTAGACACATGAAATTTGGCAGTGAGGTAGCCCACATAGGCAAAAAATACATTATCATCTTCAAAAGTAATATTTTTCAAAAAATAACTGATAAATGAATAAATAAGGTTGTAAAAGCCCTCAAAAAGAATGAGTTCAGTTTTATGAAATTTCAAAAATGGCGGTCGCATCCATTTCCCAAATGTATTCTACGCATGCCATTTCCATATTTAGAAGAATCTTAAGTCATCTAACTTTTGAAATTTGAAGTTAGTAACCAGGAAGAAAAAATACTAACTTGCTTATTGTAACTTTTATTTCCTTGCCTTATTTTTCCTATGGTGTAATAATAGCTAGTCCATTCGTACTGAATGGATTTTCAAGAAACTCGGCATATATGAGTTTCACAATATTTTATTGTGTATTTGAGCGTCGTATACTTTCAACTCGGGCAAAGTGACGATCTCTCTGCAGAGTGTTGTTCTTTTCGACCTCTAAAATTGACTCAAATAACCTAATTGGAATGCATACTATTTTTCTGAACCTATGAGCATTAGCTTAATTACTTTTTTTTCTATAATTTATTGTTTGATTGAAGGTAAAGGCTGGGAGAATCATATTGAGGGCCAAGCACTCAAGTCAGACGGGGACAGTTTTCGACTCAAGTTGAACACTCAGGAGATGTTCGACGAGTGGGCTCGCTCAGTCCAACAGAGGAATCTCTCAGTCTCCGGCAGGATATTTGCTATCGAGAGTACCAGATCCAGATCTGGTCGAGGCAATATTCTCAAACTCAGGGTATGCTATGATTTTGACAATAAATAATCTCCCAATAGGGGTGTATTATAGCACTCAAATCTTGTTGCTTGTCCTCCAGAGTCACTAGATCCTGTCCCTCTGATTTTCACCTCCCTTTCCCATAGAACAACAACTTACCACAACTCCTTCCTTATCCAGTCTAACTCCCTCTGGAACTCTCTCATTCTCCAAATTTGCTATGCTCCTACTTTTATTTCAATTGAGTCCCTAGTTTTCCATTACCTCCGAACACACCAAACCTCTGATTCCTAAGGCTAGCTCCTATGGAATAGTTCTTGTCTTCCTATAGTTCTCTCACTCCACTGGACAGATTGTTACTCTTCTGTTTCATCAGTCCAGTTGGAACATAACTTGTTACCACATATTCCTAGTACGATACCTTCATATAAATATAGAGGGCGCCGGGTAGCTCAGTGGTATGCGTGCTTGTCTTCTGAGCTCAAGATCGTGAGTTCGAAACCCGACCAAAGCCCTTAGTTTATTTTATCTGGGAGGTAAAATAAACTTAAGCACGCAGTCCTTCGGATGGGACGTTAAGCGATGGTCCCGAGCCTGTACGATGTCAGGTACTCGTTAAAGACTCCTGCCCTAGGTGAATAAAAATTTAGGGTAGACAAAATTTAGGACTCCCACAGTAGAGTCGGACTCATGTCCACCAGAGTGACGAAAGAGCGCTCTGGTAGTAGGCGATATGACCTTGTAGTTAAAGCCCGGGCATGAGTCATAAAACCTAACCTATAGATATATATATCTCCTCTCGGACCTCTGATTTTCTTCATAATTCAGATATAACTCATTATTGTTATTATGTTTTACATTATTATTCTTACTTTGTTTTAATCATTGCTGCCAGGAATATGTGGTAACACGTTCCAACTAGACTGATGAAACTGAAGAGTAACAATCTGTCCAGAGCCCTCTTTTTCTATTATTTTTTTTCTGTCTCAATTGGTTAATATTTGTATTCTTTTGTTTATTTCTTATGTTATTATTCTTAGGGAACTTAAGGTTCCAGAATAAAGACACTTTTTCATATCATTCAAGTGAAAAAATAACGATTAGATTGTTTTTTGGAATTTATTAAGATATAATCCTCACTGTAACTTTCAATTATTAAATAATTTTGACAAATTTTGTCTTAATAATTATCAGAATACATTTATTTAAAAATATATTCCATTTAGGGAATGGAACCAGTATTGTAGTTTTAACACGAACGAGATACTATAATATTACTGTCCCTCGTTTTTTAAAAATTATTATGTTCTAAGAATCCTATCTCTAACGTTCCTAACATTGATAAAAGTAAATGAAAGGAAACGAATTTTGTTATGAAATAATATTTTTTTCGTTAAATAATAATGGTAAATTGAAAATGTGGGCCAGTACCATAATAGTACACCCTTCAACCGTGTCATTTTTGAACATTCCACTAAATTGGTGACTTACTACTGAAAATGACACGAGTATATATTAATAAATTATTTTTTAGGTTAATTTTCTTCCTGAAATCATCACACTGTATAAAGAAGTAAGAAATTTGAAGAATCTTGGTTTTCGTGTTCCATTGGCCATCGTGAACAAGGCCCATCAAGCCAATCAGCTGTACCCATTTGCTGTCTCTCTTATTGAAAGTGTTCGCACCTATGAAAGAACTCTTGAGAAGGTAACCATTAAGTAACCTCTAGTTTATTACAATTTTTTAAACCTTATTTATATGCTTTTTAAAATATTTTTTTTTTTTTTAGTTCAATAATATTTTAGCATGTTTCAAAAAATTGTTTTATTATATTTTCTTAATATTGACTGATTTTATGCAAAATAACACAATTTAAAAAGTAGTTGAGATTTTGCATTAAGACCCCTGAATCAGTGCCATCTTGGACTTAGCATGTAGTGAGACGTTTCTGAAATGAGGTCGGTATTTCATTTGTGAACCTTATTTACAAAAATTACTATATTTATTTACTTTTTGGGACTTAAGTATTAACCTTAATCTAATGTTTTTGATTCGTATTAGTTTATTAAGTTTGAAAGATTTACGGACTTGCTATTATATATATATTTTTTTTTCAAAATTCTAATTAATCTTAATTTATGTCTCTTGTACATTGTGGAAACTGTGTGGAAGCTTTCTAAGGTGTCCTACTCCAATTAATGTTTTAATGTATGTACGTCTGTGTGTTTGTTAGTATTTAAATTTATTGTTTGTCAAGTTTTGTGTTGTAAGTGCGGGTCTGTGATTTTTTTTATCAGTTTAGAGAGTGGAAATGGAAAGATTTGAAAACGTCATTGTATACTATCTAAAAAAATAAATAAAATAAAGGCGGTGAATCACCGGCACGAAATAATTTATTATTTCTTCGCTCTCTCTCCAAAGCCAATTGACTATTTGTGCTAAAACTCAATATTTGACATTGTGGCTTCTGAATCCTCATATTAAATTTTGTGTCGATCCGTTCATTACATCGGTAGTTATTAGGATTTTTCAATTGAACCCCCGTTTGGTCCTTCTCGTTGGTCGATTTGGCTGAAAATCAATAAGTCGCCGATAAAGGATTCTGTATATAAAATTTCGTTTCAATATATTCATTTCTTTTGGGAGTTTTCGTGTTCACATTTATACACACACAAAAACAGACTTTTTGTTTTTTCATTATTTTCAATGAGGGGGTCGGAAAACTTAAAATTTTGATGAAAATGCAACATCGAATTTCTGACCGATTACATAACTTCGGTATAGCTGAGGAAGTAAAAAAAATGTCCCTCCTTACGGGAATGTTCTTCTACCCAATATGATGTCATCTGTACTGTCAAACATCTCAGCTTGCGCATGCTTACTATAACTCAGATCAGTTGAGCTGTAAATTAATACGATGAATGAGTGCCGAAGAGGGTGAAATAGGTTTAAAGTTTCCCTGTAGAAAAAAACTTTTAATTTTAAACATAACTATTTCTACTCTATAAGCTGGTTAAAATGTGTGTTTGTGTTTGGGTATTTTTAACTAAATAATCGTACAAGTGTGGTAGGTTTTGGGAAAATATTTAGAGTTTAATGCCTAAACAGAGAGGTCCAAAGTCGACAAATAACGTAAGTTTAATCATTTCAACTCGACAAGAGAGGAATGGTACTTTAGGTTAAATTTCACAATATCTTCACTTATTGAGATCCTTGGAATGTAAAAGATATGTGTTTTTCTACTTGTTTTTAAAAGTAAGTTTCTGACCGGTGAATCACGGCAAAGTACTTCCCCAAAACGAACTAATCAATTAACTTTTCGCTCCCCCTCCAAAACCACTTGACCATTTGCGATAACATTCAATAGTTGACTTATATAGGGGCTCTTAAATCCTCATACTAAATTTTGTATCGATAAATTAATTACATCTGCAGTTATTAGGGTTTTTGAATTGAGTCCCCTTCCCTGAACCCACCATTTTCTTCAGCCGATATCGCTGAAATTTTAAAGGTTATGTCCTCATTGGGTTTTGACTTTAAATATAAAATTTCATGTCAATACATTCATTATATCAGCAGTTATTGGGGTTTATGAGTTGAGCCCCTCTGATTCCTCCTTTCTCTTTTGCCGATTCTCTGAAAATTAATAAATGTCCTTATGCGGTTTTCAATTCGCATATGAAATATTGTTTCAATACATTCATTACAACGGAAGTTATTAGAGTTTTTGAGTTGAGCCTCTCCTCGAATGAAATTTTTTTTTCATATTTGGAATCTAGAAGTCGAAAAGGATGAAATTCCATTGAAAACTGCGTATCGAATTTTCGACCGATTATATAACTTCCCCCACGCTTCGTATAGCTGGGGAAGTAAAACGGAAATTGATTGAAAGTATAATCAAATTTAAGTAAACAAGAAGAACCTATTAGTAATGAAATTTTTCGTGTTCATCACTGCATTTATGTAGAATTTCAATCGCAGTAACAGTGAATATTAGTGGTCAGAAGAGGGAGGTCTTATCTTGCTGATGCGTCTGAGCTTTGTTTTCATGGTGGCATTATAACGTCTTTGAGTATTTTCCCAAAACCAGAGTGGACATATTTGAGCCAACAAGTTGTGGGCCCCACTGTATGTAGCGATGAACTGTGTGCCCCACTGTATGTAGCCATGAACTGTGGGCCCCATTGTATGTAGCGATGAACTGTGTGCCCCACTGTATGTAGTGATGAACTGTGGGCCCCACTGTATGTAGCGATGAACTGTGGGCCCCACTGTATGTAGCGATGAACTGTGGGCCCCACTGTATGTAGCGATGAACTGTGGGCCCCATTGTATGTAGCGATGAACTGTGTGCCCCACTGTATGTAGCGATGAACTGTGGGCCCCATTGTATGTAGCCATGAACTGTGGGCCCCACTGTATGTAGCGATGAACTGTGGGCCCCACTGTATGTAGCGATGAACTGCTCCTAGAGATAGGTAGATGTAATATTGATGATGATGATGTATTGTGTGGTTCCTAGCTGATGAACAGGAGCTCCGGCCTCCCCACCCCTCAGCAGAAGGTGACGTAGATACAGCATCCATCTCTCTCTTCTTTATCTCTCGCTCTCTTTCACTGTCTGTCTGTATCTCTCCTGTCTTTATCTGTGTTACTCCCTACTTCGCTGCTGGCTCCTTTTATCTTCTTTTCTTGTTATATATGTGTATTTATATCGAAGGTCGTTGCCGTATTCATGGCACTATAAATAAATCATACTCCAAGTCACCAATTATTTGATTTTTTTTTACAGCTTTTCATAGCTTCCCGACAAAAGGTTTCCCTCGGAGGTGCCGGTAGCTCAGAGATAGAATGCTTGCCTTCTGAGCTCAAGATCGCGAGTTTGGAACCCGGTCGAAGCAAAATAGGACTCTCACGTAGGGTCAGACTCATGTCCACCAGAGCAACGAAAGAGCGCGCTGGTAGTAGACGATGTGATCTCTGAAAAACCCGGGCATGAGTTATAAAACAAAACAGACGAATAGGGTTCCTCTTTTTTTATTAAAGATCTGAGAGACATTGGGAAATACTTGATAAAAATATAGGAAAAACAAATGTTTTTTAAAAATATTGTATATTCCACAAAATATATACAGTACATGGGAGTACTCTGTATTGCTATCTTCTTCATTCATGACTTGACAAATACTAAATAGAAGTCGCAACAGATTCACATCAGTCTGTGAAAAGTATACAATTCTGATCCGCCCCTATTATTGCCAATAACTATAGTCCTCCAGTCTCTGTATGTATACCTATTTTCTCAAAATTGTATACTTTTATTCATGTATTTATTTTTTGTTCTTTACTCACTGTTATTATTTCCATTTTTGTTTTATTATTCAGATTTTAATTTAGAGACTAAATTTGATTTTAAATATATGGGATAGGGGGAGCACGGGGGGGGGGGGGGGGGGGGTTGGGGAGGGGGGGGGGGACAGTTTGGAATGTGAACCTGTTGGACGACTTCCACTTAGTATTTGTCAAGTCGGGGCTGAAGATGATAGCAATACCATTCTCATATACTGTATGTATTTTGGGAAACAGAGACAATATTTTAAAAAACATTAGGTTTTTCTTTATTTTTTAAAAATATTAGTATTATTCTGTCTATTTTGCAATTGAAACACCTTTATTTCTTCTTCCTTCACCTATAATATACTTTGTATCTGCTCGTTACTGTTCTTCCTACTTGAAAACTTATTAATTATATTCTGATATTTTTAAACAAAATAACTAAACAAAGAAAAGTATTACAATTTCAATAAAAATAGACACAAAACATTATGGCCACTAGATCTGGCGGAAAACCCATTTCTGCCGATGGAATTCTTTCACAAGAAAATTGTCTATTATACAACATTGTCTATTCCACAATGTCAGGTTTAGACAAGAGTCAAACGATAGATGGGAAACCAATATTTTTGAATAGTTTTGTCTAGGTTTTCAAATATGTCATTGGTGACTTGGAATTTTTTTTTTTCCATTTTCCATAAGGGGCGCTTTGCTTGTGGCGCGCTCTGGCTTTATTATTGTTGCTATTTACCAGCATTACGTCCATCTTAACTATGTGATGATATTTGTATTTTAAATTATGTATTAATAACTATTTTTAACAAACAATAATTAATTATAAATAAATGCGAATGAATGTCTTTAAATGTTGTTTGGTTTGACTTCGTAAAGAGGGTCTCACTAATGTACAATATTGCAAAGCAGCTGTATGGCGGTCTTAAATAGGTCTGTTCATATAGTGATCCATAATGGTGTTCGGATCTCCTAAGAAAGTTTATTCGTTTCTTTTTCTTCAATTTGGAAGATGATTAGCTTTTTACAACGTAAATTACACCACATATTAGTATATAACAACCTTACGATGGTGTAATGCCATAACCAGTAGTTTATGAATACATTTCTAGCGTCCGAATACATTTATGCGATCTGTGTCGATATAGTGGAAAGCTAATATAATACATAAAAACAAAGAACTTTTATATTGTCGAATTCTACAAACGGTAATACATAAAGTGTACCGATGTCGGTTTACGCCATCGTCAGCACAAGATTCAAAAGAGATTATAAAAAATGGAAATTGAACAACTAAATTCACTTCGAACTCTCACCCCTGTTAACGCCACTAAGTTAATATAATATATGTGTTTGGTGGTCGAACTCTCACCCCTGTTAACGCCACTAAGTTAATATAATATATGTGTTTGGTGGTTGATAGAGTCCACAGTATATTTTCAATAAAGAAGGAATTCGAGGTTCTGTCGTTTAAATAAAAACTCAGTATTTGGCCAACGTTTCGGAAACTATTTATTTCCTAATAAATAATAAATAGTTTGAAGAATTTACACGATAGAACCTTTTTTTTTCTTTATAAAATGACTATTAAATTATTGACATCTCAGATATTTGTAAATGTTAAGTTAAGACTGGGGTTAGAGTGTTACAGTCTTAGTTAATCTCAGGTAATCTGAGAATTGTATAAATATGACAACCTAGCAAACTTTTCAACTTTGTGCTGATGATGGCGTAAGTCGAAACTGGTACACTTTATGTATATATTATCGTGGAATAGACAATATTTCCAAAAATAAGTTTGTTTTATTTATTTATTATAAGTTTAAACAATGTGTCCGCATTTCTCAACTTATATGTTGTGCGTTATTGATGTCAATTTCATATCTATTGTGAAGTACAAACACTGAACAGTGGCAGTTTGGATCTGTTTATTCCTACCACTGTATTTGATCCCCGATCCGAATCACTTAATGAACAGACCTAATGAATGTGCGCATGTTACAATAATTTGTGTTATCCTATATGTTGTTTAAATTAAATGTCTGCAGGCTATATTAAATAAACATTTATCGTTAATTTAATTTTATATTCTAATTATAAATCCTCTAAATTGTGGAAGAACGAAATCCCTGCATGTCGCTATGCAATTTGTTATTTATGTGCAACAGCATGCTGATTGTTTATGTAATCATACTATGTATAAGAGTATTTATGAATATATGTATATTATATACTTAATCGTGATAGTAATCATATATATAAAGCTGAAAATGTCTGTGCGTTGTACCGCTATAACTCACGAACGGCTTGATGGATTTGATTAATTTTTTTTTTAATTTGTTCGTTATCGTCTGTGGAAGGTTATAGGCGTATTAGTACCTCAATATCTGGTCCATCCCAGCATCCACCCACTCTTTGTAACTCAAAAACCACTGCAATGATTAATGAGAAATCTTTTTGAATAAATTAGTTTTAGCTCCAAAGCTAGCGTTACTACAGTTGAAGGACTATAAGTCTTATTCCGTATGAATAATTGAACATTATAACATCATGAATGTACTGTCGAGGAACTGAATAGCCTTATAGGAGATATTGGGAGAAAAGTCGAAGTTCCCCGGGCAACGCCGGGTATTACTGCTAGTATTTGATATTTATCAGAATTACATTTTTTCTAGATTCTTTTATCAGTTTGATAATTCTCAAACAAATATAATAGATTTCTGATTGTAAATTTTCGTTGGAGAAGTTTCGGCAAATGCTACACAAATGCTTTAAAAAAAACAAACAAAGAAGCGGGTATGTGATTTCGAAGCGACGCACAGAGGAACGAAAATAAAACAAAGTGGGCATTCGTTTAATTTTTTATAAATAAATAACTTTATTACTCATAAATAATAATTATATTAGAAGAAGCAGTTCGATACATAATCATAAATACAATATCTAAATAATAAGGATTAAACTAAAATAAAACAAGGTAGATAACAATAATTAACAAAACAATAGGAGTGATTTCTTCATACAAAAATGAAATATAATAACCTGATTGTAAAAACAAAGAACAAAAACACATACAAAAATACAATAATGATATTAATTATGAGGTTATATAAAATAAAATAATAAGTAAGTAACTTTAGTCTTTTTAGTTTAATATCAGATTGCTTATTATTTTTTAACTATAATTATTTTTTTTGTAGTTCATAATAATCCTTGTCATATAAATACATTTTTAACGTCCGAATACATTTTTGCTATCTGCGTGAATATACTGGAAAGCTAATAAAATAAATAAAAACAAAGAACTTTTATATGGTCTAATTCTACATAAAGTGTACCGAAAATGAAAATTTTTTGAACAACTAAATTCACTTTAAATTCTCATGCCTGTTAACGCCACTAAGTTAATATAATATATTGTGTATCTTTTTATTTTTTTAATATAAAATTACTATTAGATTTTTTTCATTTTATTAGATTATTGACAACTCAAATATTTGTAAATGTTATGTTAAGTTGAGACTGGGGTTAGGGTGTACAGTCTTAGTTAACTGTATGAATAACTATATTGCTCATAAATAATAATTATATTAGAGGAAGGAGTTCGATACATAATCATAAATACAATTTATAAATAATAATAGATTGCTTATTATTATTATTTTTTTTAGTTCATATTATTGTGTTCGATTGATTTATTATAATCTGATTTAAATGATGATTTCAGTTGGACGATAAAGCTAGTATTATCCCTCTGGTGGCTGGACTTCGAAGAGACATGCAACAGTTAGTTGCTGAGGTAAGTTATCTCTATTGTTGTAAGTTCCTTTTTCATTTAGAACATGCGTCTTTGTCCGCATGTTATGGGACGCTGTGCCAGCGGATCGGGTGAAAAAAGGGTGAGATTTGGAACGCTTGTAGTTCAGCGCGGAATAGTTGGAGGGGGAGGATGTACGTTTGGTGTGAGCGGTGACTCATTGTGGTCACATGCTTGAGATAAGACAGCAATTCGTCCGAACACGAGCTAAAAATTACCATGTTTCGCGACATACCGGCTGTCGTAACTTAACAACCGGAGGTGCACGCTACACGCATGTTTGACCACTCACGATTAATTACGGACTGATCTACAAAATAAAAGTGAACGTGTTACTGTGACATAGTGAACATTTGGTAATTTTTATGTAAACCGTTGTTTCATTTGCAAGTACTCGTGTGATCAGACATACTCTACATTGCGAAAGGACCTCAGGTACAGTTCCTTGTTTTTGAGGTTGGCTAGTAAAGGATAGTAGGGAGTTATTGCAAACTGCAGTTTACATCCTTCTTAAGCATACGCCCAGTTCTGTAACGGTAAACTATTGTTGTTATACGTTATTTGTTGTCCAATGTCGTTTGTGTTTACGTAGTTAAGTGAAGTTACCTCGTTTAAAATTTTTTTAACAAAACTCATTAAATTGACAGATGATAACCTTGACTTTGGTAAATTCTGTCTTAAAATATAAATTATAGTTTAAAAAACTAAAAAATACGCTTTTATGAGTAGCGCACTAAAAAGTTGGTTCCCTATGTATTTGACCCTCTTCTCTGATTCCCCCCTCTCTTCAAGAGAACTGAAATGTTGGTGTCTGTCCGTTAGGGAATCCAACTGGTATGGGAGAGCTACAAGCTGGAACAGTACGTCCACCGCTATGCAGAACAGGTCTGCATGTTCCAGGAGAAGGTGGAGGATCTTCTTGTCGTTGAAGAACAACTCGATGTCGATGTCAGGTATCTAGACACACATTTTTATTATTGTTCTCCTATTAGCCTCTGAACAACAAACATTTTTCATATTTATTTTTTATTTTTTAACTTAATCCTACACAACCCCCTTAGGTTTTTTATCTGGGTGAAGAAACCTTGAGCACGCCGTCCTTCGGGTGGGACGTTAAGTGATGGTGCCGAGCCTGTTCGATGTCAGATACTCTTTAAAGACCCCTACCCTAGGTGTAGACAAAATTTCCCACAGTAGACTTAAGTTGATGTTAATGATATAAACATGTATTTAGTCTTATTTTTGCTTGTTCTGAGGAAATGCTAATGGCGCCTCGATGGATGAGTGAGCAAAATTCTTAACTATTGACCTGAATATAGTATTAAAACAGAACGAGAAGGAGGAATACAGACCATTTATTTCTTTATTCCTCCAATAATATTGTATCCCACTTCTAGCAAACATTAGAAATATTATATTTTTATTGAATGAAACGTCGGCTATAAGGAGGAATACAGACAGTTCATTGCTTTATTCCTCCAATAATATTTTATCCCACTTCTAGCAAACATTAGAAATATTATATTTTTATTGAATGAAACGTCGTCTATAAGGAGGAATACAGACAGTTCATTGCTTTATTCCTCCAATAATATTTTATCCCACCCACTTCTAGCAAACATTAGAAATATTATATTTTTATTGAATGAAACGTCGTCTATAAGGAGGAATACAGACAGTTCATTGCTTTATTCCTCCAATAATATTTTATCCCACTTCTAGCAAACATTAGAAATATTATATTTTTATTGAATGAAACGTCGTCTATAAGGAGGAATACAGACAGTTCATTGCTTTATTCCTCCAATAATTTTTTATTCCATTTCTAGCAAATATTAAAAATTTTATATCTTTATTACTTTGAAGAAGAATACATCTTCAACCAATTTTTTCCGTATACCTTATATGAAATTTTCAGATATTACAATCAACTGTTTGTGTTATATTGTTTTTAAACAGATCCCTGGAAACTTGCCCATATTCCGCATCTACTTTCGGTGACATTTTGGCTAAAATTCAGCATGCTGTTGACGATCTTTCTTTGAAGCAGTATTCCAATCTTTACATCTGGGTCAATCGTCTTGATCAAGCTGTGAGTATTTACTCTTTTATATATTTTTACTTTTCCAAAGAGAATGACATTCATTTTAAAAAATGGTTAACATTTAAAAAACAAACTTTTTAATTTGAGAGAGTTTTATTTGTGTACGCTTTTAAAATTTGTATACATAGTTCAAACTCTTATTTGCATGAAGTTCAAACCTTCATAAGTGAGTGGAATGACTCCCTTGGAGAAGAAAAATGCTATGGGATACAGGATACAGATGACAATGGAGAATGTTTGTGACAGGAAGAAATGGACCATACTGTAATTGACTGTGAACCAACGACCTTCATGCTTCAGTTCCAGAAAGAAGAAAAATCCAACTGTAGCATTGAGACAGAGAAACCAAAGTATGGATACTCTAATGCTCTTTTGGATACATTGAGCAGTAAACAGGAAAGCACATAGTATTATTATAAGAGGTATCGTGTCTTTGTAGAAAATCAACAAAGACATTACCGTTGTATCTAGCTTACGTATGAAACATCGGACCCAGATCAGACTGAAAGAAGTTGCATTGTCCTCATTTCCGATAATGAAGTAGGAACTCCAGACGTAGAAGAGAAGAAGGAGACTGTGTCTGAGATAGACTGTAGAGAGTTGATGACAGTGTACCGGAGGTACATCCCCCAGAGCGATGGTCGACAGAGATGGGCTCTCGTTACTTGTACAGATCTCCATGATGGACCAGGTTAGTAGGTGCATTGTCAAACTGAAGAGACCCAGAGCTTCATGACGCATACTCATCAGCACGAATGGTATCGATAGACAAAAACATGTACTCAGGTATCTATTTAAAAATGTCTTCTTTGAAAACAGTGGAAGTAGATGAACGATGACAAGAAGACTCCAAGAGATTTCATAATTGGTTAAAGTTGGAGGAAGTTTTCTATTGAAATAATGTACAACGTGAAGTACATTCCACCATCCTAATATTGAAAGTGATAAAATGACCAAAAATAGTTTGTTCTCTTCTGGGTTCTTCTTGTTATAGCACATGTAAGTGATGACGGCGCCGATCCAGAGGCATGCCGAGAGGGAAGCTATGTAAATATCTTCACCTGCCGCAAGAACTGGATAATCAGCAAGGAATGCAGTAACTAGAGTCGAACCTATCCACAAATGTTGATAGAATTTAGGAATTTCAAAAAAGTTCAATGCGTACATGCACAAAATCATTATTCCAATGAATTGATACTGCATTATTGGCCTTTTGTTTATTGCTAATATTACCAGTATCACTCCACTCAGGCTCACAACGCCTGAAATTATAACTATTCTCAGTTGTATTGCTTTCTTATATAAGTCTATTTTGAAATATATATTTTTTACAACTCTCCACCATATAATGGTATTTAGAATCAGATAAACGTAGTAATGAAAAGGCCAATTGTGAAAATATACAACAGCTAGAAAAGATACACCTAGGAAAACAGCGGCCAAATCACTAAGTGCTTGTCGTAAATCGTAATTTTGATAAAACGTTTTAGTTTCTCTTAAGAAGGCATAGTACGTTTCCCAGGTGACTATCCCGTCTGATAATATTCCGCCTTCATTTGAATTTAACGACAAATTGTTTTTTTCAAACTCTTTAAGAATCCAATTGTCCAAAATACTTTGAGTTAAGAGTATTATCCATCCTATAAAGGAAGAGCATGTAATTATTTTGATTATGTTGTTGAAATAGTTTTGATAAAAGTCAATTGCTGTTTTGCTATAGTCAATCAGCTTCTTGCTTACTTCTATTGATTCGTTGTATTGGTGGTCTTTGATGAGTTGGCCAATGCTAGTCTTGTACTGTTCCGCTGTTGGTTGAGAGAAGGGGGGCACTTTACCGAAGAAGGAGAAGACACCAGGAACGATACCAGCCGCCAGCGCCTCAGCCTGGGTGAGCAGCTGAAGAGCGTTGCATTGGATCGCCTTGCTCGTCTCCCGCTCGGACATGGCCAGATAGGAGAGAGGCAGTCGTCCTATCGAGTTGACTGGGGTGGGAAGCCCAAGGAGGGCCGCCATCAGAGGCGCAATGTCTGTCTGGTTCACGTCCTGCCGCCATAGATGATCTGCCCTCCAGGAGACGGGGGACTTCTGTATGAAGGGAGCATCCCTGGATTTTCTGGCTACACCAGCTCCCCAGGCTAGCAGTGGCACTTGGGTTTCATTCGGGGAACCTGCCCAATGCGAGCCATAGTCGTTCATTCCATGGTCTGAGGTCAGCACATAGGCTGTTTTCTCATCACCGAAAAACTCCTTAAACTCTTCAACCATTTTTTTTACTCCTTCATCAACAACTATCAAATTTTCGACAGATTTACTTGTTAGCCCACCATTATGAAATGCCAAATCTAATCCAGCTAAATGGAAACAATAAATCGCGCTTTTCTTTCGCATTAAATCAGTGAATGTTTTATTGTGTTTTCCTTTTTCAAGCAGTTTTTCTATCCGTTTAAAAACCCACTCATCTAGTATTGAACTATTGGTTCTTCGGTCAATAAACTCATCATACCTGAATGTGTCAGTGTACCAGTTGCGAGTTGTTCGGCTCTTCTTGAAGTACTTGGTGAATCCTGGGAAACCTATGTAGAATGTTTGGGATGCTCGATTGAAGACATGATCAAATTCGACAGGATTTTCATCGAAGTGAACTAATGCGGCGCTGGGGTCCTCAAGGATGCCGCCAGCCAGTGCCACTGTGCCTGGGCGGGACATGGTCGGCAGTCGAGTGTGGGCCACTCCCCAGGAGCCTCCCGTTTCCATTACCTGCCGCAGAAAGCTCCCCTGGCTGGAGGTCGGATGTGAGGTGACATTGTAGAGGAAGTCCGCCCGGAGGCCGTCAGCTATGATGAGGACCAGTCTCTCAGCCGGTGGTGTCAGGTAGCCTCCATCGCACTGTACTCTTAGCCCCTGTACAATTGGGCTCTTGAAGTGCACTTCAATCCCCGAAAGGAAAAATATCAAATGAACTATTATCCCAAACAAAATTATCATTTTTCAAACATAACTTACGTAACTGGCCAACTGGATTCTGAGGCTATAATTTAAAGTAATACCAACTAATACATTTGAATAATAACACATGTCAAATTATAATTATTTTCTGTATTTATATTACAAATGATATTTTAATCAATGTTAAATATTAAATAGTCGACTCATATTGTTAACATTTCGTTGGGAGGTTACTTTTTTCAAAAATGTATTTCTTTCTCAAAAATACATAAAATATATGCAACAATATACTAGGTGTGCAATACATTCTGCTGTTTGCAATAACTGAGCTGAGTCAGGCATATCTGTATAAAAAACTCAGTTAATGTTTCTGTTAACTTCTCACCTTGTATGTTCTTTATGAATATATTAATACTTTGAATAGATTTCAATTGAATTCAATGGATTTTTCCTAGCCTTTTTTGTAGACAACTGCTGTGAATATTTTTATCGAAAAAAAGTCGAAGTTTGTACGTTAGAACACTGAAAAAAACGGCTCAAAAAAAGTGGTGTCCGATGGTAAACCGAAAAGGGCTTCGCCCGGATTTTTACATTTGAAATCGAAAAATTCTATTTTGCGCGAGAATTTCGTCTCTCAATTGATTTCAATGGGGATTTCGTTTTCGGTGATTATTCCTCCGTGGTATGTTCGATTTCAGATTTTTTTAGTAGTAAACCATCGTCACTGTGTCCACTACCATCAATATACCATTTCAATGTGATCGGTAAATGGGGTATAGGAGGAGTACGAGTACAACGAAATACCTGAGTCGCCTAAGAAAGAGCTTCGTAAACTCAGCTCAAAAAGTCACAGGCAGAAGTCTAAATCGATCTTCACTCATTAGATTATTATAAAAAAAAAAAAGAAAAAAGAGTCCCATTGAAACAAAAACTAAAACTAAACATTATCTCTTAATTTAAATTATAACACAATAACTTATATTTAAAAAAACACTTCAGGGCGCCGGTAGCTCAGTGGTATGCATGCTTGCTTACTAAGCTCAAATTCGCGGGTTCGAAACCCTTAGTTTATTTTATCTGGAAGGTAAAATAAACTTAACCACGCTGTCCTTCGGATGGGACGTTGAGCGATGGTCCCGAGCCTGTACGATGTCAGGTATTCGTTATAGACCCCTTGGTCCCCTATGTACATAAAAATTTAGAGTAGGCAAAGTTTAGGACTCCCACACGGTAGAGTCGGGATCATGTCCACCAGAGTGACGAAAGATATCCTGTTCAGTATGTATATAACTTTTATATAAATATATAATTTGAATTACATTTCGAAATGAGAAACGAGCGTTTTATTTCACGAGTGAACTGGGTGAGCATAAAACGGAATATTATGTAGTAAGAAAGGACGGTAAAACGAGAGAGTTTAGCAACTTATAGACACATTGAACAGAGTACTCGTTTCCTATTGGAAAGTTTAGTTACAGAATAAGGTGAGAGACAGAATAATCTGTAGGTCATAATTATTCTTATAATTGAACTCTTATTTTGAATTATTTCAATGAGGTAACCAAACAAGATTGCTATACCGAATATTTAAATGATTTGTGCTTCGTTGGTTCCCGCGGAGATTCTTATTAATATATTCCAATAGCAATTGGATAGCGCCATCCTTGATATTTAGTTCACTCTACAACAAATGCTTCTCAGCTTAATTAATTCTACTACTTTCTTAAGATAAATAACTAGACGGTTTTTATTTTCCAGATTATATTATGTTTCTGTTCCTAAATACTAATTACTACTTGTTGAAATATTCTAGGTTGAAAAGAACCTAAGCTACCGACTTCAGTCTGGGGTTGAGGCGTGGAAGGACGCTCTGGAGGGTAAGAGCCATGAGGTTGACCTCAGCATGGACACCGACGCTCCTGCAAGACCCACTCATGCTCCTGGGGGCGATCCTCATGTAAGATTTATATTAAACAATGTAAACAGCTGGCTGTGTTACTCCGGGAAACACCACCATCTTGTCTGTGATGCGCTTACTAACTATCTACTATCATGATACTGTAATAAATTTTTTTGATAGCTTTTCACTGGAGGGCATGAGACAGTATGTCATTTAAAGCTTCTCGTTCAATAGGACAGTATCGTATAGGTGTCGGACACAATGTTCTCCATGTGTTTCAATGAATGAGCGTTCGAAAATACATCATTCTAATCGATTACATTCCACCGCCGTTTCCACTGCTGTTAGGACCCTGGGAACTCATTTTCTGGAATGCTGTTCAGTTCCTTCAGCGATTTTTCTTTAATTTCATCAGTTGAGTGAATCTCTGCCCTTTTAAGAGTCTCTTGAGTTTTGAAAACAGGAAAAAGGCCGCTGTCTGGTGAGTACGGGGGCTGGGGGTTGACGGCCATGGCGTTTTTTGTGCAATAATCGCGAATGAGCAACGCAGAATGAACAGGCGCGTTGTCATGGTGGAGCACCCACTCCCCACTTCGCTACACCTGAGGTCCCTTCCATCTCGCAGCCTCACTCAAATGTCTCACAGGGTTTCAAGTTGGTTAGTGGACGATTTGATCGCACGAGAACGTTCACTCTGAACGAGGATTGTCTACTGACAATGTCCGGCCTTCTTTGAACTTTTTTTGTACCATTCATGACACCGTGATCTACCCAGACATTCATCCCCAAAAGCCTCTTTCAATATCTGAAAAGTTTTTGCACTTTTGCAAGCAATTTGACACAAACGCTTTGCTATTCTTTTTGATTCATTTGTCAAAAGATCACAAAATTGCCAAACACGAAAAACTTGTTTCACAAAAACGTCTGTTACTTCACAACAAAGTAGGTTGTAGCGAATACAAAAACAGCTGAGCAAATAATGCTACCATTCGTACCTCTCTCCGACACTCCGTTGGCGCGCAATCCAAAAAGTCGTGGAACTTTTTGATCATCCCTCGTAACTTCCCTTAACTTTATGTAGCTGGTGAAGTAAAATTGATTTTTTTTTTTTATGGCCTTATTGAACGTGCACATTGACCATAAATTGATTTTACGATGTGGTCTATCTAAAAATATACTGTTCACAAAACTTCCGACATTTTCAATGTCTCCTATCTAATAAAAGTTTTTGAAAAAAAAAATTAAATTAACTTTTGGCTACACAAGGGTTAATTTTTCGGAGCGTCTTGTATAGCTATGGAAGTTTTGGTCACTAGAAGTATAATATGTAGAAATTGGCGGTGGCATGAAACCCGCGCACCATTTTAATTTCACCCTAAATGTTCTGTATTGATTTTTGCCAGGTTCAAACAGTGACCCACGAAGTGCGTATTACAAACCAGATAATGTACCTCTATCCAAGCATTGAGGAGGCCAGATTTCAGATCATGCAACAGCTCTTCCAGTGGCAAGCTGTGGTAACTTCCCAACAACGACTACAAAGTTCCAGGTATCAGGTAAGTTATTTTATGTATATTTCCTGTGTGTTTTTACGTTGAGTTCAATTGGCTTTGAGTTGGGCGCTACACGCACCTTTACATAAATGTTTATTACTCCCCCAGACAGAAATCTGCAGTTTCCTTTCCTTTCAATAAACCAAAAAAATTGGTATTTTTTTTTCTTATTGACTTTATACAGTCTAGCTGTTTGTACGAAAAAACAAAAACAAAAAAAGGTTAAGAAGTTGTGAGTAAATCACCAGCAATGTACTTCCCCGTCTCGAATTAATTGTATGAAAATAAGTTTCCGCCCTCACTTCAAAACGTTCTTCTCATTTGTCTGATTAGGCGAAAAATCAGTAGTTGTCTTACTTCTGTATCCGTTTATAAAATGGCCCTCATGTTGGGGACTGTGTGCACATCTATACACAGACCGACAGAAAATTAAAATAAATAAATAAAACCAATAAATGAATATCTGCCTGAACGTTCTGTGAACACGATAACTCCCGAGTACCGTGGTAGCGTGCTTAAAAAAACCTTTTGACGTCCCTCGGATGGGACGTAAAACGATGGTCTCGAGCCTCTGCGTTGTCAGGTACTCGTTAGGTGTAACATGTGTAGGCAAAATTTCGCACTGTAGAGTAGGACTTATGACCACCATAGCGACGAAAGAAACCTCTGGTAGTAGACGGTATGACATCGTAGTTTCTTTTTTTTTTTTTTTTTTCTTTTTTTTTTTCAATTGGCCTCGCCAAACACCACACTAGGGGACTCGAATCCGCAAACTATGGTGAGACCATGCGACCGAAGCCCTACGCTCTAGCCCACACGACCACCATGGCTCCCTGACCTCGTAGTTAATACCCGGGCATAAGTACATTTTTCGATTAACTTTACGTACTGCTGTGGAAGTAAAAATCCTCAAAAATTATTTGTTTTTTATTAATTAATTGTTTTATGTTATCCAGGTTGGTTTGGATCGGCTCACGTCGCAGTCCTACCGGGATCTCCTGACCAAACTTCCAAACGGATCTCAGTCACTTATAAATGCATATGATACCATTGACAAGAAAATTAAAGACGTAAGTAGAAATTGCTTTAATAAAGATTTAACCATGTGCTATGTGTTCCCATACGTTCGTGTATGCACATTTATACGATATTTTCCGAAAAGTTATTTTTATTTTATAAATAATTATTAGTTCATAATTATCGTATAATAAATGTAAGGTTTATAGCCATTTTATTGTTTATTAAATAATTTGGTAACCATCCTTACTACAGTTATTCAATCGTTTTCCTCTTATTATAAAGTTATATAATAAGAGGAAAACGATGATGGAGAGCGACAACAAAGGGTTATTAATAAATGCAAAATGTTACATTCAGTGAAGCGTATCCATGCGATATTTCCCCATAGGATATTTTTGTAAATAACTTGTGGTCATTATCGCAATAGAAATGTAAGAACTACGGCCATGTAATTCATTTTATTAGTTGCTTGGTAACTGTTCATTACTACAGTTATTATTGATTGTTTTGACTGGTATTATAAAGATTTCTATATGTTGCTATGTGTATTTTCTGCGATATTTCCCCATGGGATATTTTTGTAAATAACTTGTGGTCATTATCGCAATAGAAATGTAAGAACTACGGCCATGTAATTCATTTTATTAGTTGCTTGGTAACTGTTCATTACTACAGTTATTATTGATTGTTTTGACTGGTATTATAAAGATTTCTATATGTTGCTATGTGTATTTTCTGCGATATTTCCCCATGGGATATTTTTGTAAATAACTTGTGGTCATTATCGCAATAGAAATGTAAGAACTACGGCCATGTAATTCATTTTATTAGTTGCTTGGTAACTGTTCATTACTACAGTTATTATTGATTGTTTTGACTGGTATTATAAAGATTTCTATATGTTGCTATGTGTATTTTCTGCGATATTTCCCCATGGGATATTTTTGTAAATAACTTGTGGTCATTATCGCAATAGAAATGTAAGAACTACGGCCATGTAATTCATTTTTATAGTTGCTTGGTAACTGTTCTTTACTACAGTTATTAATGATTGTTTTGACTGGTATTATGAAGATTTCTGTATGTTGCTATGTGCAATATCTGCGATATTTCCCCATAGGATATTTTTGTAAATAACTTGTGGTCATTATCGCAATAGAAATGTAAGAACTACGGCCATGTAATTCATTTTATTAGTTGGTTGGTAACTGTTCTTTACTACGGTTATTAATGATTGTTTTGACTGGTATTATGAAGATTTATATGTTGCTATGTGCATTTTTCGCGATATTTCCCCATAGGATATTTTTGTAAATAACTTGTGGTCATTATCGCAATAGAAATGTAAGAACTACGGCCATGTAATTCATTTTATTAGTTGCTTGGTAACTGTTCTTTACTACAGTTATTAATGATTGTTTTGACTGGTATTATGAAGATTTCTGTATGTTGCTATGTGCAATATCTGCGATATTTCCCCATAGGATATTTTTGTAAATAACTTGTGGTCATTATCGCAATAGAAATGTAAGAACTACGGCCATGTAATTCATTTTATTAGTTGGTTGGTAACTGTTCTTTACTACGGTTATTAATGATTGTTTTGACTGGTATTATGAAGATTTATATGTTGCTATGTGCATTTTTCGCGATATTTCCCCATAGGATATTTTTGTAAATAACTTGTGGTCATTATCGCAATAGAAATGTAAGAACTACGGCCATGTAATTCATTTTATTAGTTGCTTGGTAACTGTTCTTTACTACAGTTATTATTGATTGTTTTGACTGGTATTATGAAGATTTCTGTATGTTGCTTTGTGCAATATCTGCGATATTTCCCCATGGGATATTTTTGTAAATAACTTGTGGTCATTATCGCAATAGAAATGTAAGAACTACGGCCATGTAATTCATTTTATTAGTTGCTTGGTAACTGTTCTTTACTACAGTTATTATTGATTGTTTTGACTGGTATTATGAAGATTTCTGTAGGTTGCTTTGTGCAATATCTGCGATATTTCCCCATAGGATATTTTTGTAAATAACTTGTGGTCATTATCGCAATAGAAATGTAAGAACTACGGCCATGTAATTCATTTTTATAGTTGCTTGGTAACTGTTCTTTACTACAGTTATTATTGATTGTTTTGACTGGTATTATGAAGATTTCTGTATGTTGCTTTGTGCATTTTCTGCGATATTTCCCCATGGGATATTTTTGTAAATAACTTGTGGTCATTATCGCAATAGAAATGTAAGAACTACGGCCATGTAATTCATTTTATTAGTTGGTTGGTAACTGTTCTTTACTACGGTTATTAATGATTGTTTTGACTGGTATTATGAAGATTTATATGTTGCTATGTGCATTTTTCGCGATATTTCCCCATAGGATATTTTTGTAAATAACTTGTGGTCATTATCGCAATAGAAATGTAAGAACTACGGCCATGTAATTCATTTTATTAGTTGCTTGGTAACTGTTCTTTACTACAGTTATTATTGATTGTTTTGACTGGTATTATGAAGATTTCTGTATGTTGCTTTGTGCAATATCTGCGATATTTCCCCATGGGATATTTTTGTAAATAACTTGTGGTCATTATCGCAATAGAAATGTAAGAACTACGGCCATGTAATTCATTTTATTAGTTGCTTGGTAACTGTTCTTTACTACAGTTATTATTGATTGTTTTGACTGGTATTATGAAGATTTCTGTAGGTTGCTTTGTGCAATATCTGCGATATTTCCCCATAGGATATTTTTGTAAATAACTTGTGGTCATTATCGCAATAGAAATGTAAGAACTACGGCCATGTAATTCATTTTTATAGTTGCTTGGTAACTGTTCTTTACTACAGTTATTATTGATTGTTTTGACTGGTATTATGAAGATTTCTGTATGTTGCTTTGTGCATTTTCTGCGATATTTCCCCATGGGATATTTTTGTAAATAACTTGTGGTCATTATCGCAATAGAAATGTAAGAACTACGGCCATGTAATTCATTTTTATAGTTGCTTGGTAACTGTTCTTTACTACAGTTATTAATGATTGTTTTGACTGGTATTATGAAGATTTCTGTATGTTGCTTTGTGCAATATCTGCGATATTTCCCCATAGGATATTTTTGTAAATAACTTGTGGTCATTATCGCAATAGAAATGTAAGAACTACGGCCATGTAATTCATTTTATTAGTTGCTTGGTAACTGTTCTTTACTACAGTTATTAATGATTGTTTTGATTGGTATTATGAAGATTTCTGTATGTTGCTTTGTGCAATATCTGCGATATTTCCCCATAGGATATTTTTGTAAATAACTTGTGGTCATTATCGCAATAGAAATGTAAGAACTACGGCCATGTAATTCATTTTATTAGTTGCTTGGTAACTGTTCTTTACTACAGTTATTATTGATTGTTTTGACTGGTATTATGAAGATTTCTGTATGTTGCTTTGTGCAATATCTGCGATATTTCGCCATGGGATATTTTTGTAAATAACTTGTGGTCATTATCGCAATAGAAATGTAAGAACTACGGCCATGTAATTCATTTTTATAGTTGCTTGGTAACTGTTCTTTACTACAGTTATTAATGATTGTTTTGACTGGTATTATGAAGATTTCTGTATGTTGCTTTGTGCAATATCTGCGATATTTCCCCATAGGATATTTTTGTAAATAACTTGTGGTCATTATCGCAATAGAAATGTAAGAACTACGGCCATGTAATTCATTTTATTAGTTGCTTGGTAACTGTTCTTCACTACAGTTATTAATGATTATTTTGACTGGTATTATGAAGATTTCTGTATGTTGCTTTGTGCAATATCTGCGATATTTCCCCATAGGATATTTTTGTAAATAACTTGTGGTCATTATCGCAATAGAAATGTAAGAACTACGGCCATGTAATTCATTTTATTAGTTGCTTGGTAACTGTTCTTTACTACAGTTATTAATGATTGTTTTGACTGGTATTATGAAGATTTCTATATGTTGCTATGTGTACTTTCTGCGATATTTCCCCATAGGATATTTTTGTAAATAACTTGTGGTCATTATCGCAATAGAAATGTAATAACTACGGCCATGTAATTCATTTTATTAGTTGCTTGGTAACTGTTCTTTACTACAGTTATTATTGATTGTTTTGACTGGTATTATGAAGATTTCTGTATGTTGCTTTGTGCAATATCTGCGATATTTCCCCATGGGATATTTTTGTAAATAACTTGTGGTCATTATCGCAATAGAAATGTAAGAACTACGGCCATGTAATTCATTTTATTAGTTGCTTGGTAACTGTTCTTTACTACAATTATTAATGATTGTTTTGACTGGTATTATGAAGATTTCTATATGTTGCTATGTGTACTTTCTGCGATATTTCCCCATAGGATATTTTTCTAAATAACTTGTGGTCATTATCGCAATAGAAATGTAAGAACTACGGCCATGTAATTCATTTTATTAGTTGCTTGGTAACTGTTCTTTACTACAGTTATTAATGATTGTTTTGACTGGTATTATGAAGATTTCTATATGTTGCTATGTGTACTTTCTGCGATATTTCCCCATGGGATATTTTTGTAAATAACTTGTGGTCATTATCGCAATAGAAATGTAAGAACTACGGCCATGTAATTCATTTTATTAGTTGCTTGGTAACTGTTCTTTACTACAGTTATTATTGATTGTTTTGACTGGTATTATGAAGATTTCTATATGTTGCTATGTGCATTTTCTGCGATATTTCCCCATGAGATATTTTTGTAAATAACTTGTGGTCATTATCGCAATAGAAATGTAAGAACTACGGCCATGTAATTCATTTTATTAGTTGCTTGGTAACTGTTCTTTACTACAGTTATTATTGATTGTTTTGACTGGTATTATGAAGATTTCTATATGTTGCTTTGTGCATTTTCTGCGATATTTCCCCATGGGATATTTTTGTAAATAACTTGTGATCATTATCGCAATAGAAATGTAAGAACTACGGCCATGTAATTCATTTTATTAGTTGCTTGGTAACTGTTCTTTACTACAGTTATTATTGATTGTTTTGACTGGTATTATGAAGATTTCTATATGTTGCTATGTGCATTTTCTGCGATATTTCCCCATGGGATATTTTTGTAAATAACTTGTGGTCATTATCGCAATAGAAATGTAAGAACTACGGCCATGTAATTCATTTTATTAGTTGCTTGGTAACTGTTCTTTACTACAGTTATTATTGATTGTTTTGACTGGTATTATGAAGATTTCTGTATGTTGCTTTGTGCAATATCTGCGATATTTCCCCATAGGATATTTTTGTAAATAACTTGTGGTCATTATCGCAATAGAAATGTAAGAACTACGGCCATGTAATTCATTTTATTAGTTGCTTGGTAACTGTTCTTTACTACAGTTATTAATGATAGTTTTGACTGGTGTTATGAAGATTTCTATATGTTGCTATGTGCATTTTCTGCGATATTTCCCCATGAGATATTTTTGTAAATAACTTGTGGTCATTATCGCAATAGAAATGTAAGAACTACGGCCATGTAATTCATTTTATTAGTTGCTTGGTAACTGTTCTTTACTACAGTTATTATTGATTGTTTTGACTGGTATTATGAAGATTTCTATATGTTGCTATGTGCATTTTCTGCGATATTTCCCCATGGGATATTTTTGTAAATAACTTGTGGTCATTATCGCAATAGAAATGTAAGAACTACGGCCATGTAATTCATTTTATTAGTTGCTTGGTAACTGTTCTTTACTACAGTTATTATTGATTGTTTTGACTGGTAATATGAAGATTACTGTATGTTGCTTTGTGCAATATCTGCGATATTTCCCCATGAGATATTTTTGTAAATAACTTGTGGTCATTATCGCAATAGAAATGTAAGAACTACGGCCATGTAATTCATTTTATTAGTTGCTTGGTAACTGTTCTTTACTACAGTTATTATTGATTGTTTTGACTGGTATTATGAAGATTTCTATATGTTGCTATGTGCATTTTCTGCGATATTTCCCCATGGGATATTTTTGTAAATAACTTGTGGTCATTATCGCAATAGAAATGTAAGAACTACGGCCATGTAATGCATTTTATTAGTTGCTTGGTAACTGTTCTGTACTACAGTTATTATTGATTGTTTTGACGGGTATTATGAAGATTTCTGTATGTTGCTTTGTGCAATATCTGCGATATTTCCCCATAGGATATTTTTGTAAATAATTTGTGGTCATTATCGCAATAGAAATGTAAGAACTACCGCCATGTAATTCATTTTATTAGTTGCTTGGTAACTGTTCTTTGCTTTATACGAGAGTGATTCATGGATATGCTACGTACTAATCGTTTTCCTTATGTCAAGCGACCGTAGTATGACTTTTTGGAATTCACTACAAAAGTAAATCTACGTTGATTTATTCACTGTCATGCGATATTTCCCCATAGGATATTTTTGTAAATAATTTGTGGTTCTTACATTTGTGGTGGTAAGAACTACCGCCATGTGATTCATTTTATTAGTTGCTTGGTAACTGTTCTTTGCTTTATACGAGAGTGATTCA
This sequence comes from Aradus depressus, assembly GCA_963662175.1. Taxonomy (NCBI): domain Eukaryota; kingdom Metazoa; phylum Arthropoda; class Insecta; order Hemiptera; family Aradidae; genus Aradus; species Aradus depressus. The sequence goes on along the minus strand of OY759219.1, from coordinate 18,940,424 downwards.
TGGATATGTTACGTACTAATCGTTTTCCTTATGTCAAGCGACCGTAGTATGACTTTTTGGAATTCACTACAAAAGTAAATCTACGTTGATTTATTCACTGTCATGCGATATTTCCATATAAGCTATTTTTATAAGTAATTTTTTCATAAGTATCGTAAAATAAAAATAAGGTTTATAGCCATTTAATTGTTTATTATATTATTTGGTAACCATCCTTATTACAGTCATTCAAGCGTTTTCCTCTCATTAGAAAGTTATATATTTATGAAGAGCGACAATTGAAAATGTTATAGTCATTGAAGCGTATCCATGCGATATTTCCCCATTGGCTATTTTTGTAAATAACTCGTGGTCATTATCGCAATATAAATGTAAGAACTACGGCCATGTAATTAATTTTATTAGTTACTTGGTAACTGTTCTTTACTACATTTAGTAGTAATTTATGAATAATTTATTAATCGTTATTCTTATGATAAGAGTCCGTATTATGACAACTTCTTAGTAACTCACTACAAAAGTAAATCTAGTTTGATTTATACACTGTCATGCGATATTTCCATATAAGTTATTTTAATAAATAATTTTTGGTTTATAAGTATCGTAAAATAAATGTAAGGTTTATAGCCATTTAATTGTTTATTAAATTATTTGGTAACCATCCTTACTATAGTTACGTATTCTTTTTCTTCTTAGCAGATGAAAGTCATACTTGAGTGGAGAGGGTTATAATTGCTATACTAGTATAAATTACTATACAATATTGATGTAGTTGAAAAGTAGGTCCTATGTTCGTGATATGTTTGGGGCGCCGGTAGTTCACGTGGTAGCATTCTTACCTATTGTGCTAAAAATTTGAGTTTTATTTCGACCAAGGTCTTTTGCTTTATATAACTGGGAAGTAAAGAAAAAATGAGTGAACGTCAAATAGCGGCCCTGAGTTCATGCGATGTCAGATACTCTTATGAGACCCGTATTTTAATTGAACAGGGTAAATTGTAGGGCTGCCAGAGTAGAATCGAACTCATATTCACGATCTAATAGTCCGGGCTTGTGCTACAAATATACATTTACAAACGTTATAACGACAGTACTTCTCTGGGGATCATACAAGACTTATACCAGTTCGTGGGGTGGTCACTCCCCATGACAGTGTGCTGTACCTTCACCGAGGTAATAGCGCTAATCTTACATTCCGAAAAGAGATTGGTGTACATGCGTGCCCCCTTCCCCATGATATTTCCAACGCTTTTGTGACCATAACTGTGGCGTTTACCCTCCCCTCTTGGCGTATATAAAAATGTCGGTTTGCGCACGGTCTACGAGAAATATTTCTAAAGGTATTTTGTATATTTTGATATAATTATAATCTCTTATATATTATAATATATATCTTATATATATTATAATTAATATCTCTTATATTTTATAAGAGGTCTTGTGTTACCTCGTTCAGTCGTCACAGGGTCAATGTTTTAAGATAAGTCGTGCAATTTTTATAAATTTGTGGGCATTGCAAGTGGTGGGTCATTTACAGAGCCCGTCAGGATGCATTTTCTGACATTTTAAATCATGAAAGTTATTTTGAAATCTATAAAAGATAAGTAGACTTCTCATTATCATGATATATTGGAGAGCCACAAACAGTATTCGTCCCTTTTTATCCTCTTGGAGGGAGAATTTCGAAAAATACCTTTTTAGTGGGTACATTCATAAGTGAGGGAACCTGTTTCAAATTTCAAGTTTCCAGATTTTATAGTTAGTATCATATCGCCTACTACCAGAGTGCTCTTTCATTGTTCTGGTGAACATGAGCCCGACTCTAGTGTGGGAGTCCTAAATTTTGCTTACCCTGAATTTATTCTCCTAGGATTTAACGAGTACCTGACATCGTACAAGCTCGGAACCATCGCTTAACGTCCTATCCGAAGGAGAGCGTGCTCATGTTTTTTAACCTTCTAGATACAAAACCTAAGGGGACCTTTCGGATGGGTTTCGAACTCGATATCTTGAACTCAGTAGGCTAGCACGCTACCTCGGAGCTACCAGCGCCCCATATTTAATTATTTATTTAATAACTAATTCATATTAAAATATTTATCTGAAACTAATGAGATTGGTGTTGTTGATGTTGTTAGGTTGTGAGCTACGTGGACGAATGGCTGCGGTACCAGAGTCTATGGGATCTCCAGTCAGACACCCTGTACACTCGTCTTGGAGACGATATAACGCTCTGGATGAGGTGTCTCTCAGATGTCAAGTAAGTTATCCCATATAGATTACTTTTTTCCGACTACTATATATAACCTCTCAGTAGGTTATCCAAACTTAAGATTCTCGATTCAGTGATGACTTCTTTTTGACATTGAAGCAAAATTACAGCAAAAAAAAAAAAAAAAACATTAATGTTTCTCTAAAACAAAATAAAAAGTTCTCGTTTGGGACTGGATCTACCTACTCGTATCTTCTTCAATCACAGTTTCAGATCTCATTGTTGCTATTAACGTTACACAATACACTATATGCCTAAAGACTTGCCTGGACTCTTTTTTATTTTTTTAAAAAATTTTTTTGACGTATTTCACGCGTCATTACTTTTGTTAAAACTAAAAAACTAAGCTAATAGCTGCGTTTGTAAAGCCTTCCACTTCTCATGTTTTTATGAAGTTTGTATCCTCTCCTATTGGCCTTCCTGAATACATTCTCAGTTTTACTGTCTGTTATGTTATCTCTTCAACAAATGAACATGCTACAGATTTGTACACATTTTTATTATTAATTTTTTATTTCTCTTTAATGTTTTCAGAAAGTCTCGAACTACTTTTGACACTTCGGAAACACGTCGACAGTTTGGCCCCATTGCCATTGATTACGCCAAAGTGCAAAGTAAAGTTGCTCTTAAGTATGATTCCTTAGACAAAGAAATTTTGGCCAAATTTGGAGGTCTCTTAGGACTAGAAATGTCCGGTTTTCATTCTCAAATATCAAAGGTATATAAAAAATCATATAATCTATTTATAATATTAGGTTTTACTGAATAATCTACAGTTGGAATATTAGTCTATTGCCTTTTAACGTTTCTGTATATATATATATAATTATATAAATAAATAAATAAATATATCTATAAATATATAAATAAATAAATATATAAATAATAAAAAAAATAATGTATGAATAAAATAAACAAAGATATTTAACGTTTAAACGAAATATTAAATGTTATCTGCAGTCAACACACTTGATTACTTTGTATAGTTAAATTGCAGTTTAATGAGAAAAAATATTAATACAATGCAATACCTGTTAGTAACACACAATTTATAAGTTGAAAATAAAACAAACAGCAATTTATAAACAATTCTTCATGAAAGTCCTTTCCATTATGATGAAGTAATTAAAATGTGAAGTAGTGACTACATACTTAATTTGGTGCAGAAGTTTTATATTACATGTTATCTGTTGTAGTCAAGAAGTGATTTGGAACAACAGTCAATTGAAGCAGCCAGCACCTCAGATGCTGTCTCTTTCATCACGTACGTTCAGTCGTTGAAGAGGAACATGAAGAGTTGGCAGAAGCAGGTGGAGGTATACCGGGAGGGACAAAGGATTCTGGAGCGACAGAGGTTTCAGTTCCCCAACAACTGGCTTCATGTGGACAACGTGGAGGGGGAGTGGTCCGCCTTCAATGAGATCATTAAACGAAAGGATCTCTCTATCCAGGCTCAGGTAAACAACACTTCCTCATTTCAACATCTCACAGAAACAGGAAATACCATAGACACACAATACAAACCAACTATAATACATATCTGCCAAAAAGGTCTACTGTGTGCGGTAGAAATAAATAAAACAAAATAACGATATTGTAACGCTAAATGAACAAATATAACTGAACCATTCCCCCTTCTTGATATAAATATCAAGTATCTAAGAGTCTGATGATCGTAGAAATGTTTTGCCAACTCACATTTAGAGAATGCTATAATTTTCATTTGATGTTTGAATTGCCTTTAAATTCTATTTATTTGGTTTTATTCACTTTAAATTCTATTTTACATTTATATAATTCTAGAGTTCTACCTATATAAATACCAACACTTTACTGTTAGATTCGCTTTATTAGATTTTATATATATATTTTCTTTTTTATTTTATATTTATTATTATCTTGTAAATATCTTGAAAGAAATAAAACTTGTTTATTTATGGTATTGTCTAATTTCACCAACTATATTTACATGGGAGTACTTTCGGTATTTCGACCTTCCTCAGCCAAAAGCATAAGAGATAAGAGATAAGACTGAGTCTATAGTCTAGATATGCTTTTGGCTGAGGATGGTAGAAATACCGAAAGTACTCCCATGTAAATATAGTTGGTGAAATTAGACAATACCATTAATAAACAAGTTTTATTTCTTTCAAGTTCATTTGAATTATTTCACCATATCTCTGCAATAATGTCAGTTTTCATTGTAAATATCTGTTTATTAGAATGTATAGAGTAACAAAAACAAGGGATTCCCCGTCACTATCTAAAAACAAAACCCTCCATAACTGTACCTTCTACCCTGTCAACCATTTCTGTCAGTTTATAGTGACTCTTGATAATGCCTTAACACGGCGAAACTAGTTGAGTATTTGAGCATATATAGTGAAGTTTGACAAAGAAATTGTGTATTTTAATTATCTATTCCTAGAATGGAGCTTCACAAAATAAATCTGGAAACTATAAATTACTAACTCAATAGTTGATATGTGTGCCTCAATGCCTCGCGTTTTGAAACTTTCCTTCTTCGGGGTCTTATAATGACTAGAGTGGATGTGTGTCGTGTAGACTATGTCCGCGAGCACCTTCACCACACACATCCACTCTCATTATAAATAAGGTGATGAGGTCCTGAAGTAGAAAATAAAACGTTTCCGAAACATTGGTCAGATACTGAGTTTGACAGAACCTCGACTTCCGTCAACATTGTCAAAATACTGTCGACTATGTCAATAATTGTATACAAGCATGCAACCTGCTGAACATATACGGGAACTATTGTCTATTTGTCAGTGATGTTTTTCTCCAGTTTCTTTAAAATACCTTCACGTTACCCAAGTTATTAATTAGACCATTACTCTTATATTTTAATGTAATTATGCACTTTTTATTACATTTAAACGAGTTAGTTGGGTGATAATTACATGATAATAATATATGTATTTTCGAAAGGCATTTTTTTTAGAAGTTAAATGAGTATTATTGCTTTAATAGGAAATGTTACTTAACATTTTCAGCAGAGATATTGTGGAAAAAATAATAAAGAATAAACAATGAATATGTTTTTCAAAATATTGTCTATTTCACAAAATAAATGTAAAATATGGGAGTACTTTCGGTATTGCTACCATCTTCCCGTATATGCATTGAATCTTCCCGTTCATATCACTCAAAGACCCGGGATCTGCACTTGGAACGAGGAGAAAAGATTGCATATAACTTTGCTTTAATTTGTGGAATGGCGAATACTGTCTTCTACCCTGGTTTACTGTACAATTCTCATTTGTGAATTTCTAGGTGGTGAGTCTTCAGCAGAAAATGGTTGCTGAAGATCGTGCTGTGGAGGCGAGAACCAATGATCTTCTGTCCGACTGGGAGAAGTCCAAACCGATCGAAGGACGACTCCGGCCAGATGAGGCGCTGTCTCAACTCCGGGAGTTTGAGGTGAAGTTTGGCAGACTCAAGGAGGAAAGGGACAATGTAGCCAAAGCTAAAGAGGCTTTAGATCTGCAATATACTGGTGAGGAGGGTTTTGATAAATAATTTTGAGTCAAATGGGCTAAGGGATGGGGTGATTAGGGAGACGGCTTTTCTCAAAAAGCCTTATAACTACCAATGTTATGAATGTAGCGACATGCAATTTTATATTTTGATATAAAACTCCGTAAAAATGACTTTTTCTGATCAGCACGGCGTAAACATAGTTCGAATACATTTTTTGCGTTCTGTGTTGATATAGTGGAAATACTAATGAATAAAATAAAATGATAGGTAAAACACTTTTTTGAACACTTATGTTGTCTAATTCCACAAACATATACTTAAATGTGTACCGGTTTCGGCTTACACCATCGTCAGCCCAATGTTCAACAATAATTGAGATATTTGCCAGGCATACATATTTATATTAACCTAAGAGTACCTGAGGTGAAAGGGTCCCCTTCCTCTGGTAAAACCAGGGGGGTGGAAGTCTATATTCTAACTGTAATAGCTAACTGTGCACTTATTTGAAAACCAAGAAAATAAAATTAAAATAGAACTAAAAACTAACATTACAAGAAAACAATATAACAAATGTACAATATATAGCTATGTAGGAAGTTATTTAACCTAGACTAATGTTAAATAACTTCCTACATAGCTATATATTGTACATTTGTTATATTGTTTTATTGTAATGTTAGTTTTTAGTTCTATTTTAATTTTATTTTCTTTGTTTTCAAATAAGTGCACAGTTAGCTATTACAGTTAGAATATAGACTTCCACCCCCCTGGTTTTACCAGAGGAAGGGGACCCTTTCACCTCAGGTACTCTTAGGTTAATATAAATATGTATGCCTGGCAAATATCTCAATTATTGTTGAACATTGTGCTGACGATGGCGTAAGCCGAAACCGGTACACATTTAAGTATATGTTTGTGGAATTAGACAATATAAGTGTTCAAAAAAGTGTTTTATCTATCATTTTATTTTAAAAATAGTTGATCAATTCGTACTGGGGAAGTACATTGTCGGTGATTTACCTTATGATCAGTTTGGGGTCGAGTAAACAGACTGGTCCATCAAGTGATGCTCGAATGCATTCATATCCTTGATTACTTTTATTTTTATCATCGAGTTTCTTCTTATATTTTGTTTTTGTTCTTTTTCTGCTTTTAATTTCGCCAATTTCAATTTTTTCTCTCTTCTTTGTCCCAAGCTTTTCGGTATTTCTTCTACTTTTTTTAGGGGGGCATATTTGACTGTATTTCCGATAAAATTGCAAAGTTTTTATATTGTAATGACAGGAATTATTATTGATAATCTATAGGAGCGTGCAGTGGAAGCGAGGAACGGGTTGGGGTTGTATTTGAGGAGATGGAGGACCTGCGGGAGGTGTGGACAGAACTGTCGGGGATCTGGAAGCGACTGGACGAGACTCGGGAAATCCCCTGGCTGTCGGTCCAGCCGAGGAAGTTGCGCCAACAGTTGGACACACTCTCCCAACAACTCAAGGAGCTCCCGGCCAGGGTCCGACAGTACTCCTCCTATGAGTATGTCAAGAAACTCCTACAGGGATATACCAAGGTAGGACAACACATGTCATATCATACGATGAAGAATTTTAGCCTGTAATCACAGCATTCCATCATATTTAAAGGTTAATATCACAGTTTTGACAATTAGCAACTCCCCTTAAGTTTTTAGTACCAGATTTTCAGTTTGAATTTGGTAATAATAATAATTACTTCATAAACAATTATGCCGAGATTCAACAAATAAAAAAAATAAATAAAAGTAAATGACTGAATTTATAAAATACCAGAGGTGATAGATGAACCTCTCGTACTTTTCCAAAATAAGTCTTTCACAGACAGAAAAAAAATCATAACTGTTTACCAGGCAAAGTAATTATTCAAACTAAAAATGCATTTCTAATATTATTAGTATTTTAGCCCTGCTGAAAATACAATATATAATATTTTTTTGTTTTTAATATAAAAACATCTCTGGTGACCTTTCTATTTTTTCATTTTTTTCTTTATTTAATGAGTTTTGCGAGACCAAAAGAATGACGTGAACCAACCTCGAGGTTGTTTTTCTTATGGTATCAAACAAGGATATTTTTCCTCTTCAAGAAAATTGTATTAAGGTATAAGGTATAACATTTTTATATAACCAGATTGACAGAAGGAAGGCAAGATGAATTTATTTATGGATGATAGTGTTTACCTAAAAAATCTACGAATGATATTAATTTTTTTTATTATTCAGTATTAAGAGTTGCATTTAAAATTCAGGAACATAGAAGTATTCTTAATTTCATTCTCATGATCTCAATGCTGCCGAATCAGGTCTTGTTGTATTCAGTAATTAGTGCAAGATGCATTTAAATGTCTGCATCATATTCACCGCGGCCCTCCTGTCTCGAATTCACCCCAAGATTGTCGTGGGATTTGTTGGTATAAAATCTTGTTATTTAAGTGGAAGGACAACCAGTACTGTTTGTTCAGCGGAATCGGGACTGCAGAGCAAGTAGTCCTAAAATGTCCACTGTAAGTTGACTCGCGGGACAAGATAGTACCTGGGACTGGACCTATGACAGCTGGTGACGAAGACCGATTACCCGTTGTTCCGGTGGCCTCAGTTATCCCTATCTTGACCCTGAGCTCCTCCCTCGACGTACGACAAGGTGATATTGCCTGTGGCAACTTGTCCCTTTATTAAAATTAAACAAATAGATATAAAATCACAACCATATATTTATTGTTTTATTGGAACGTTTCAGGTGAACATGCTGATAGTGGAGCTGAAGAGCGATGCACTGAAGGAGCGACACTGGCGCGGCCTGATGAGGAAGCTCCGTGTCAACTGGGTCCTCTCCGACCTATCCCTGGGTCAGGTGTGGGATGTGGATCTTCAGGCCAACGAGGGGGTTGTCAAAGACATCATCCTGACAGCACAGGGGGAGATGGCACTGGAAGAGTTCCTCAGACAGGTTAGAATCCTTTGTTAAAATGACACATTGGTCCGGGTTGTAACTGATTCTGGGCAGTTGCTACAATTACGTATATCAATGTTGCGCACATTTTGGAACCAACATTCAGTGCTCTTATGGTTTGTTCTAGGTGCGAGAGTCCTGGCAGAACTATGAGTTGGACCTTATCAACTACCAGAACAAATGTCGACTGATTCGAGGATGGGACGATCTCTTCACCAAAGTTAAAGAGCACATCAACTCTGTCGCTGCTATGAAGCTCTCTCCTTATTATAAGGTAACTTTGTTTTTTACTTCTCCAGCAATACATTAGAAATTCGATGTTGACTTTTCACCGGATTTCATGTTTTTCGATCCTGATTCCAAAAACGAAAAAAAAAAAAATCCTGTCTGTCTGTGAACAAGATAACTTGTGATAGAATGTATGTGGGGAGGGGGCTCAACACAAAAACCCCAATAACTGCCTATTCCTCATCGTCTTCCATTAATTCTCTTAGTTCTTTTTGTTTTTATAACTTCTAGGTATTTGAAGAAGAAGCCTTAACATGGGAAGAAAAGCTGAACCGCATCAATGCACTTTTCGATGTTTGGATAGATGTGCAACGAAGATGGGTTTACTTGGAGGGGATATTCTCGGGAAGTGCCGACATTAAAACTCTACTTCCTATAGAAACATCACGATTTCACAACATTAGGTATTTTAATTAAATATTACTCATGTTTTATCATAATTATTTCATCAGAAATTCACTATTCTCTCTATTTACAAACCAAATTTTTCGCTATATTGTTCTTTTTCCATATCGCCTACTATCAGAGCGCTCTTGTTTCTCCATTATTTTTTCGCTACATTTTCAGTTTGTAACTTCTATATTTTATTTTTACTGGGTATTATTTTTTCTTGCTCTAGTTCAGACTTCCTCGGCCTCATGAAGAAGGTTGCCAAATCGCCGATGGTGATGGACGTTCTCAACATTCAGGGAGTACAACGCTCTTTGGAAAGGCTTGCGGATCTCTTGGAGAAAATCCAAAAAGCTCTTGGAGAGTATCTGGAACGAGAAAGAACTTCTTTTCCACGATTTTACTTCGTTGGTGACGAGGATCTTCTTGAAATCATTGGTATTTTTATTTATTTTTCTGAGTTATGCCTATTAATTTAATTACTATTTTGAAATACTATGGTGTACTATATTTCAGTTATAGTATATATACTGAAAAGTGGGGGATTAGAGGGCGGCTCATCTCCAAAATCGTATTCACTGCCGATGTAATGAATGTATCGACATGAAATTTCATATTTGAAGTCAAAACCCCATGAGGAGATAACCTATCAAATTCCGCTGGTGGGAAGGGGGCTTCAGGGTCGGGGCACCATTCAACAACCCTAATAATGGCCGATTTAATGAATTTATCGACATAAAATATAGTATGAGAATTTAGGAGCCCCTGTGTAAGTCAACTGTTTTAGCGCAAACGGTCGACTGATTTCGGAGGGAGAGTGAAAACATAATTGATAAATTCGTTCTGGGGAGGTACATTGCCCGTGATTCACCGACAACTTTTTTTTTCCAGAGGCAATCGGTGTTGGTTGGGAATATGAATAATAGACATTAAAGAAATGAATTCTGACATAATATAATATAAGTGTCGCATTTTTATCAACGCGACACCTCACATTCCAACCAACACCGTAAGTCTGTGGAAAGAAAACGTTTAACTTCCTACTTTTCAGTGTTTATATTATTTTTTTGTGTAGCGGCAGGTAGGTATTGTGCTAGCCTACTGAGCTCAAGATCACGCGTTCGAAACCCGGCCGAGGCTCTTTGGGTTTTCATCTGGTAGATGAAAAAGTCTTAAGCACGCCGTCCTTCGGATGTGACGGTAAGCTATGGTCCCGAGCCTGTACAATGTCAGCTACTCGTTAAAATACTCCAAACCTATGTGAATAAACCTGGGTAGGAAAATTTAGAACTTTCCATTTGAGTTGGACTCAAGTTCACAGCGACGTACGAGCGCTCTGGTAATAGGCGATATGATCTCGTAGTTAAAGCCCGGGTATGAGTCTCAATACTGATACTGACCTATAGTTTGGCCAAAAGCCTGTTGATGGCTTAATGCAAAGTGAAAAATTCTTCCCCTGGAGTGGTTTATTCGAATTAAGCTATTTTTCTTATTTTTTCAATTAAAGTTAATCTGTAATGTCTCATAATTTTTCTTTTATTTTTTAGGTAATTCAAAGAATATTGCTCGTCTTCAGAAGCACTTCAAGAAAATGTTTGCCGGTGTTGCCTCTATTCTGTTGAATGAAGATAATACTATTATTACTGGAATAGCGTCTCGGGAAGGAGAAGAGGTTTGTCAATTTTATTTTTAATTTCAAATAGTTCAAACTTTTTTAACCCTCAAGTGCACGAAATATTTGACAACGTAATCTACACAAGCTGAGTCCGTCGGCCTGTTTCACCCGAGAAATATATATTAGAAAAATATATCAAATATAAACCATAGGGGTCTAGAAGACTCACCTCGTGGGTGGGTTAACGATGGAAGATGAAAAATATTTTTTAAACATTATTTTAAGTATAAAGACATTGAAATTCAGATATTTTATTAAGTGCAATATTTATGATGAATTCAAAAATTTCCAGTGAAAATTCCAACTTCTATTGAAAACTACAAATAAAAATGTGAGTCCGATGGACTCATCTTATATACTTTTAAGGGTTAGAACATTTTAGTTTCTGGGTTATGCAATTCATATTTTGCAAAAATGTTAAGAGGCTGCTTTTTTTCTTTTTTTTTTTTTTTTTTACAAAATTTGTGTCGCTTGACATTTAGTCTTGAATCAGTCCGATGGTTTAATTATAGAAAGATACAAGAGAAATTTTACACTACAATTTACGTCATAAGTCATTTTTATTGAATTTGTAGCACTTAAAGAGAGCAAATAGTCAAAATCTCAGACTAGTCAACGCTGATACCATGAAGTGCTATACTAAATACTACTTTGGTTTTTATTAGTTTTTAGAAAATTCATCAATTTCACTGAAGAAAGAATGAGAAATTTGGTGGTGACGTTCGACTGAGAAGAGCTCCCTTTAAGCACATTTACCGATTTAAAAAATATATATATTAGTTCTAAGTATAGGAGCTCAGAATATCAAAAAACGGCAAATGTTTGGGTTTCCTCCGCTCATTAATGTGTTAAGGCCGCATGGAGGGACCAAACTTCAGAAAAAAAATGAAGTTTTTTATCAGTCTTTACCTGTTGCTCACCGTGCATTTTATTTAAATATTTAATAACTACTAAATAATATATAACTAGGTGTGCAATGCATTCTGCTGTTTGCAAAAACTGAGCTGTCAGTCTAAATTTATTGAATCATACTGTTAATGTGATCGGTTAACATACAAGTAGTGCATTTGAAATGGGGCATATGAACCGGTTTGTGATCACTGGATGGAACCGTAGGGTTTTCAAGTTTGCGCACTTACCGGAACTTTTTCTGTATAAAAAACTCAGTTAATGTTTTAATAATTATCAGTAACTTCTCACCTTGTATGTTCTTTATGAATATATCAATACTTTAAATAGATTTCAATTGAATTCAATGGATTTTTTCTAGCCTTTTTGTAGACAACAACAGCTGTTTTTGCACAAAATTCTTTTTACTATGTATTCTTTGTATGTTGAAGAATATTTTTATCGAAAAAAAGTCGAAGTTTGTACGTTAAAACACTGAAAAAAAACGGCTCAAAAAAAGTGATAAGCGATAGTAAACCGAAAAGGGCTTCGCCCGGATTTTTACATTTGTAATCGAAAAATTCTATTTAGCGCGGGAATTTTTTCTCTCAATTGATTTCAATGGGGATATAGTTTTTCGGTGATTATTCCTCCGTGGTATGTTCGATTTCAGATTTTTTTAGTAGTAAACCATCGTCACTGTGTCCACTACCATCGTGGCAAATTTCAATATGATCGGTAAAGGGGTTTAGGAGGAGTACGAGTACAACGAAATATATGAGTCGCCTAAGAAAGAGCTTCGTAAATTCAGCTCAATAATTTTATTTATTGAAACTCAAAAAGAAAATACAATTCTAAGTCGGGCGAATTGTGGTTTTGAATATCATTAATAAGGCAATGCTATGTTTGTCTTTCAGGTTATCTTCAACAATCCTGTTTCGACGGTGGACCATCCTAAGATTAACGAATGGCTGTCCCTGGTTGAGAGGGAGATGCGACTCACCCTGGCAGCTACCCTGGTCTCTGCAGTGGGCGAGTTGAGGGCTTTCAAAGGGGCTCCTCTCGAGCCACCAGCTTACATGGCCTGGGTCGACAGGTAACATTGTTAAATACATTTTGTAAGGTTGTAACTTTTGTTTCTTACCAAACACGTACAATTATAGCTGCTCCCAAAAAAATACTGAATACAAGTTCCAATGTGAAAAATGTCATTCCTTTTGAAAAATAAAAAAACTATTTGAATTGAAGCTGTGCTAAAGTGTTTCTGGAGCCATTCACTATGATCGGCTTGTAGCTGACACTAAGACACATTCCGAATGATTACGACACATGATTGTAAACATTTTTTTTTTGTCTTTGATCTTCAAAACTCTAAAAATAATGTTGAAATTGATGGTATACATGTTTTAACAACCTTAATGAAAGTAAAGCCTCATTTATTCCAAAATACAAAAACTTATGAAATTTATAGTTTCATTCAACTGGAGCTCCTGAAGGCGCTAACAGCTGTGGCACCGGGGGGCTTGGCGAACGTAAAGTACACAGGGTCTGTCCCTAGTTGTACATAATGTACAAAATGAAGAAGGAATCTTATAATCCCCAAGACATTTATAGTTGACTAATATTGAGTTAACTGGTTACCAGGTACCAAGGGCAGATAGCAGTGCTGGCGGCTCAGGTGCTCTGGTCGGAGGATGTAGAGGCAGCCCTATCCGGCAAGTCTGGAGGACTACAAGGGGTCCTTACTCAGGTGGAAGGCACCCTCACCGTCCTTGCAGACTGTGTTCTTCACAAACAGCCTCCTCTCCGGAGGAGGAAGCTAGAAGCTTTGGTGAGTAGTTTTGGTACCAATAGCGCTCCAAAAGTGACCCTGTAAATTGAGACCACTTGACTGCAATCTCTTGTTCTATTAAAATTTTTTATTGACTCATATCGGATATTTCGGTTTGTTCTTCGTCATTTAAGCACTAAGGACAAACTCAACATTTATGTTTAAAAATCCCTTAGCAAATTAAGTAAAATGAAACTTTGTTATATGAATGACAGCTTAGTGGCAACTTTACACCATTACAAAACATAGCTTTCTTACATGAAGTTACACAACTGGTACACAAATTCGCACAAGTTCACGTCATGCCTGAATACAATAGTGGAAGCCATGTCAATCCTGTCCTTACCAAGTAATCCTCGACGACTGAATGACCTGTCTGGCGAAAGACGGAGAATGAGAACCATCTGAAGGGCGTTTCATCGAGAGACTGTCATGATCAGTTTCTGAATATGAAATTTGGTTGAAATATATACAAAAATACTCTTAAGTACAGACATCCAACCCTTATGGTTTATTTATATGGATTACAAAACCATAATTTTTGTTTTAATAGTTGCATTGAAAAATGTATCACTACAACTTTTAATACAAAAAATAGATTATAAATTGTTCTAGTAAAAAAGTTGAAATTTTTTCAAAAAGTTGTTCTACTAACTCGGCCAATCTTATTTTTATTTGATTAGTTACAAGAAAAAAATGAATAAAATAAATCTACGCTTGGGAGAATAAAGGGGTTACATTTGTTTCTTTGTCGAGAAAACCTGGATAGAAGGTGCTAAAAATTGTATTGTATTAATATTAAAACAAATTTATCTCTCAGACTAAAATTGACATGGCCTTTTTTCTTCTAAGGTATAAATATGAAAAAAAATATATGTACTTAACTATTTAATTTTTTTAGATAAATGAATTTGTTCATAAAAGAACTGTCACGAGACGTCTTATTCAAGTCAATGTGACATCATCGAAATCTTTTGAATGGCTTTGCCAAATGAGGTAAAATAACTACTACTTACGTACAATATAGTATAGTCTAAGGAGTGAAATAGAGTGATCAGTTCCCGACAGCATTGTATTGTCTTTTTAAAAAACGTCCGTCAGTTTTTTTTATTCAAACAATCATTATTTTATAATTTTTTTTTTATCTTTCTTGCGTATTTGAAGGATAGAGAAAGCTTTGTGTTCGTTCCTGAGCGCCAACAATTGTTTAGATTTCAAAATTTCCAAAAAATGCCAACAATTGTTTAGATTTCAAAATTTCCTTTGCGTTTCAAGTCAAAAGAAACAATTTTTTTTGTTCCTTGTCTATCGTATGTGTTCTATCTCCCAAATCTTAGTCATCCGCCTAACTTAAGAACCACTGAATGCAATTTCATGAAACTTTCTGTTTGGTTTGGCCCGTAGATTGTCCCATTTAAAATTTTGTAAAATAGGGTAATAATTAAACTGCAACCATTTTTGGAAAAAGGATCAAAATACAGATAATGGTGTGCTGAATTTTTATAACTCATACCCTTAAAAGGCCTGAACCTCACAATACTCGTACACGACAGTTTTACACGCGAAAAGGCTCTGTGCAATTATGTTTTTTTTTTTAATTTATATACTTTTTAACTCCTCTTACTCTACGTAATTATTTCATTTTTTATACTGTTTTATTTCTCCGTATTTAACTAGATGGAAATGTTTATTGTCCACAGGTTTTATTTAGATGCAACACAGACAGATGCACTCAATCAACTGTCAATTCATATGGCCAATGCTAAGTTTCACTATGGATTTGAGTATCTTGGTGTTCAAGATCGTCTTGTACAAACTCCTCTTACTGACAGGTAGAATTCCCTGGTTTATTTGACTTATATATTTTATACTGTTACGTTATTTTATATTAAGTTTTTCTTTCTCATTAAATGAAGATTAGGTTGAGGTTCCAATTAATTAAATTCTATTTAATTATTTGAAAAGTAGTTTTTTTCTGCAACAATTGGTTGCAATGCCATTATCAATGGCTATTTGATAATGCATTTTCGTTTACTGTGTGACAAACTTATCATGTATAAAACAACTTAAAATGCAAATTCACTTTAAAAAAATGCATGTGAAACTCCTATTTCGACAATTTCCTGTCGAAATGAAAATGATAAATTTTCTTTCCAATGTGATGGACTTGAAATATTCACATTGATATAGAATATATATGTATATACTAAAAATCATTGGGTTGAGCGTAATTGTCGTTATAATCGATCCTGTATCTTCCTAAAATGTGTATTTTAATGTGAAACCTTAAAAATAGAAAAACATGGAGTAGTTTTAGAGTTATAAATTACTGGCAGGTTACATTGTCCGTTATATCTTACCTATCAAAAGATGTATAGGATCAATTCAGTGAAGCTATTAAAATGAATATTGCATGGTAAAAAATTAAAATTTCAAAGATATTATGTAGCATTAAATGATTAAAACCTCTGAGATACAATCTTATTTATAACCTTTCCGTGTCGTAGACCAAGAATATAAATGAACAAACTATCAGTAAAATGGATAAATAGTTTAAATGTCATTTAATTATTAACATAGATGATTTGTTAATTAGCCACCAGTTCAGTATTAATAGGGGGCGCCGGTAGTTCAATGGTATGCGAGCTTGCTTACTGAGCTAAAGATAGCTGGTTCGTAACCCGATCGAGGCTCTTAGTTTATTTTCTGGGAGATTTAAGCACGCCGCATTTAAGATGTTAAGCGATGGTCCTAAGCCTGTACGATGTCAGGTACTCGTTAAGGACCCCTGCCCTAGGTGAATAAAAATTTAGGCTAGAGAAATTTTAGGACCCCCAGTAGAGTCGGACTCATGTCCACCAGAGACGAAGGAGCGCTCTGGTAGCAGGCGATATGACCTCGTAGTTAAAGCCAGGGCAAGAGTCATAATAACTGATAGGTACTTAGACACGGAAGAAAACTTCAATGGATGAAACGTTAACGGATGTGTAAAGAATAAATATGTTTGGGGCGTAAGTCCAATTAACTGTCGTTTTATCAACCCCGTTTAACTGTTGAAGTTACTGGCCTCAAGGAGATCCTTCCTCCACGATATTAACCATTTCTTCAATCGTCAGTTCTGCCATTCAGGTCTTTTTTTCGTCGTACGACCATCATGACTCAAAAAAGTATTTTTGTTTTTAATATGAAACTCATTCAATTTTTTAAAATAAAATAACCTATTTTCAAATTTATTTTTTTGCAACACTGAGAGCATAGATAAGCCCCATGTTTGAGTTGGTCTATTCTGTTCTAGATGCTACCTGACCATGACCCAAGCCCTGGAGTCCCACCTTGGAGGATCCCCCTTCGGCCCTGCTGGTACAGGGAAGACTGAATCCGTCAAAGCTCTGGGTCACCAGCTCGGCAGATTTGTGCTAGTCTTCAACTGTGATGAGACCTTCGATTTTCAGGCCATGGGCAGAATCTTCGTGGGTCTTTGTCAGGCAAGTAACAAATATATACTTTCATTTTTGTTCCCTAAAAAATGAGGTCCTTTCTGCGAAAAAAAAAAAAAAAACTAAAGTGACAATAGCGTCACGAATAAATTAATGAGTTATGTTTTTTGTTTTTTCTATATCTTACATTAATTCGATTATGTGACGTCAAATCTGCCAATCGCCTTTTCAATCACTTCTAATAAAGATAGAAAGCGGAATCTTGCTACATATGCTTCATTTCGCTGACGGTTAACTCTTTGTCCGTTGCATATCATATATCAGAGGTTCATTACTTTATGAGCGAACTGTTGGTTCTACGGAAAAATCGTCAGTTGCAAAAAATGTTCCTTATGAAATTTCTGACTAACTCAATGATTGCTTTCCCTTAACTACAAAAAAGTATATATATTAATCAACAGCCGTTAAATTATATAAAAACACCTTTTTCAAAAATGTACTTTTATATCTTAATTATAGTTCATTGAAAAGAAGAAAATAAACTTTTTATTTCTGCAGGCTTTCGGAGTTAGGCGTGAATATGAATAATGTATATTAAAGAAATAAATTCTGACAAAATATAATGTCAGATTGACATTTGATGATCTTGTCTATTTCGGTCTGCAACATAAAATTACGCGACACCTTATATTATGTCGAAATTTATTTTTTTAATGTCTATTATTCATATTCCTACCCAACATCGATCTCTTGCGGAAAGAAAAAGTTTATTTTCTACTTTTAGTGTGCTTTTACTGAAATATAAGGTATATTTTTGAAAACTTATTATTATTTATTATTTTATTTTGTTTTAACTTTAATTTATAATATTAACTGATTTTTTCGGCATCTTAGTCTGTCCTGTAATGTGTATGTGTATTAGTTTTGTAGGGTTGAAAAGAAGAAATACTGGCGACAGACTCGTTAATTAATATTGTGTTTCGTAGACTTTTGTTGAAGTTTATGATGTTAACATATTCTAGAAACCAATTTATTTATGTTTTGTATAAGCTACATTTTTTTTTCATTCAGAATCCGATTTTCGTGTGAAAGCAAAATATGTATAATGTTGTATTATTTCTCTAATTTTGTTATATTATGTTTGACAGGTGGGTGCATGGGGATGTTTTGATGAATTCAACCGTCTTGAAGAACGAATGTTATCAGCTGTCTCTCAACAGATTCAGACAATTCAAGAAGCTCTCAAGTATCACATGGACTCTGGCAACAAGGATTCTGGTAAGAAAATTAAAACAATATATTTTAACATTATCTAGATTAGAGTTTGTGAAATGTGGGGCTATCTCTTACCACTCCATGGCGGGCCCGAAGAAGGAGGAGTTGTAAGTCTTGGCAACGTTCTACTCCTAACAGCTCAACGAACTTCCCATGTTTCACCAGGTTTCCACTAATTTTGTGTTTCTTACTCATCCAATTGCTGCACTTCTTGAAAATAAAAAAAAAATAACAATGGTTGAGAAGTGTTGGACATTAAGTTGGAATGAAGGAAATTTGAACTTTGTTGTTTAGTCGCGAAAGTTGCTTTGTGACCTCAATGTTAACTTGAGAAAATTTGGGTTTCCTTGTTAACTTTTTCACGTGCTTCATTTTTAAGAATTTCACCATTTCTCTCTCCGTTCTTTTACATTTTTATTGTCTCAATGATGAGCACAAATTTAAATACCTGAATAATGTGTTTTCTCTTGTTTTTTTTTGTTTTTTTTTAAATTAATCTATAGTATATAAGATTAAAAACGCCAATTATTTGTTAGAAAACAGTGTAAAATATTGTTGACAATTTAATTGTGACTCGAAATGGTTTGTTGTGAGTACTGTAAAAAAAGGGAGTTCATGAATGACTATGAATTATCTTTCCATAAGTGTTACATATAATGGATGTTTTTGAGGATGGATATAAGTACAGCACATTCAGTTAATAGTGAAAATTCGGTGTTAGTTATTGTGACTCATAACCGGGATTTGACTTCGAATGTTGCTGGCCTGGATTTATTCACCTCGGGTGGAGGGTCTTGAACGAGTACCTACACCATATAGGCGCGGGACCATCAGATGGCGTGCTCACTGTTTTTTCACCTCCCAGATAAAAAAAATGGGCCTCGGCGGGGTTTCGAACCCGCGATCTTGAACTCAGTAGACAAGCACGCTACCTCTGAGCTACCTGCGCCTTATACGAAATTTGGTAATAACTAATGATAAAGTAATATCAGTTTTTTTTTTTTTATAGGAAATGTTAGGGAATTTCATATTGACTCCCATAGCAGAGTCGAGCTGTAGTTGAAGCCCGGCATGAATCAGAATAGATAATTATAGCAATTTTTGAGGCCACCCTCTTCCTAATATTTTTTATATAACACTTCAATACTTTTTGGTTCTCTTGTATGTATGTTGTATTAGCACTGACGGTGGAGCTGGTCGGTAAACAAGTGCGAGTCTCCCCCGACATGGCTATCTTTATCACGATGAATCCTGGCTACGCAGGACGATCCAACCTCCCGGACAATTTGAAGAAACTCTTCAGATCGTTGGCCATGACCAAACCTGACCGGCAGCTCATCGCCGAGGTCATGCTCTTTTCACAGGGATTCAGATCTGCCGAGAAACTTGCTTCCAAAATTGTACCCTTTTTCAAGTAAGTTTTCCATGTTCTCCCTCAAGATTGATGTCCGTCTTTCTGTAGAGACTAAACTATAAAGTTGCTGTCTTTGTTTCTGGAATGTCCAACAACTCTAAAATAACTAGTCTTAATTGTTTTATTTACTTTAGGTAGAAAGTGGAGAAGTATATTTAGATATTAGTGTGTACCTGGGAAGAGAACCCAAATTATATTTATTATTATTATACTAGTCGAAGATGGAGGAACCCATGAAGCACATAAAAAAGAAAAATAAAAAAGTTACACGAATAAATTTCCATATTAATAATGTACGTAATTATACTTAAAAAAATTGTTATGGAAGTCAAAAATTACATAAGAATGAGCTTTCGTGATGAATAAATGGGAAGTCATTGATAATGGGCAAGGTCCGAAACTGTTTGATGTAAATTTATGATGAAAAAATAAATAATGAAATATCATTAAATTGGGAGAAGAGACCTACAAGAAAAAAATAAAAAAATAATTGATTTTTAAAAGAAACTCTCCTTACACAAAATATCAAATAATATTTTATTTTGATTTACTGTTACAAGCAATTCTTCAGAGCATTCCCTTCATCTGCTGGTAGAGATACTTAGATATTTCCTTTCATGATATTATGTTAATTTCTTGAACATAATTTTGATCAATGTGAAACATGCTTTAGAGTAAATTTAGGTATAGTTAAAATAAATGAAATGTTTGTATTAGGCTGGCCTGTTGTTCAGTGCTCACACTGGAGGAACTTCCATTCTTGTCAAATGGCATTATTGTCAGTGTTTTACTTATGGCTAACTCTACCGCTAGTTCCATCTTCTCTATCGCAACTGCCTTCTCCACCTCCCCCACCTTTACTGTCCCCTCCATGTCCATTGCCACCTTCTCTTCTATTGCCACCTCTACCTCCACTGCCTCCTCCACCTCTACCGTCACATCCATCTCCTCCATGTTTACCGCTAACTCCATCTCCATTGCCACCCTCTATGTGTCTGTGCTCATTAATAAAAACAAACATTTTTGTATTTCAGACTTTGCGATGAACAATTATCCAATCAGTCTCATTATGACTTTGGTCTGCGAGCCCTCAAATCAGTGCTGGTCTCAGCTGGTAACGTGAAGCGGGACCGTATCCAGAGGATCAAGGAGAAGAAGGAGGGTGGAGCTGCGGATGAGGCCGCCATCGCTGAGAACCTACCTGAACAGGAGGTCAGTATCACAATTTGCTCATTTCTTCAGTTCTTCAGGGACGAAAAAAAAAAATCGAGGAAAAAGTGGAAAAATAGGAGGGGAAAAAAGAAAACTATTTGAGGGCGACTCTCACAGGTATAGGGTTCTAAAGAGAAGAATCAAAAAGTGCCAGTAACTACAGCTTTGCAAAAAATATATACTTTTCCATAAACAAAGATACAAAAAAACATTTGCTAGTTTGGCATATTTAGGACACCTCTCTTGGCTCTGCGATGGAGAAGACAATGTCAGAGTTATTAAATTATGCCTACTTAGCAAACTTAAATGTTATTACTGATGAACTAGTTGACGATGGCGTCCGCCGAAACTGATACAGTATATGTACAATTAGGCAAGACAATTGTTTGCTTTTATTTATTAATTCCCCAGCAATACGAAGTATAGGGGAAACTATGTAATCGGTCAAAAATTCGATGCAGTTTTCAATGGAATTTCATGTTTTCCGATCTTCAGATTCCAAATATGAACAAATAATTCTGACTATGTCTGTGAACTCTCGATAGATTAATGTATCGACACGAAATTTTCTATGTGAATCTAGTACCCACTAACGACACCTATTCACTTTCGCTCAAATTGGCCAACGGAGAGGGGGAGGGGATTAGGTGGGAGGCTTAACTCAAAAACTGTAATAATTGCCATTGTAATGAAGTATCGACACAACATTTTATATGTGTATTCGAAACTCTATAAGGACGACACTTATTAATTTTCAGCAGCATCGACAGAAGGGAAGGGGGACTCAACTCAAAAATCCTAATAACTGCTGATATAATAAGGAATGTATGTATTCATATTTGAAATTAAAACCCAATGAAGACATAACCTGTCAAGCGATATCATTTAGGGGAGGGGGCTCAATTCAAGACCCCTAATAACTGCCGATGTAATGAATTTATCGAAACAAAAAATAGTATGAGGATTTATGTCCCCTATGTAAGTCAACTGATTTTAATATTAAAACTACTAGTTTGGAAAGGTGGAGCGAAAAGTTAATAGATTAATTCGTTCTGAGGAAATACATTGCTGGTGATTCACCGACAACTTTTTTTTATTAGTGTTTTCACTCGTATTCGAACATCAACGTCATTATATCTGTAAATCCGTTCCAGGGGTTCCAGAGACGATAATAGGTCGTTAAATATTGACAAGAAGAATTGATTTTGTCATTGATGGGAGAGTTAAATCAATTGTAACGTATATTTAATGTAATGTATTGTTCTCTATTTCCAGATTCTTATTCAGTCGGTGTGTGAAACGATGGTTCCAAAATTGGTTGCAGAAGATATTCCGCTTTTGTTCTCACTTTTGAACGACGTTTTTCCAAATGTTCAGTACACCAGAGCTGAGATGAACAGTAAGTTGAGTTCCATTTTCTTCTTGCATTTATTTATTTTCCAAACCAGGGTGCTGTTACTAGGGGTTGAAGTTGTGTATTCATGTATGTGTTGATTCCATGTTACTTTTTCTAATTTTATTTTTAATAATTGTTTAAAACAACAGAAATACTTCACTGGTCGCTTTGGCCAATGTTCGTATTAGTGTTCCGGTCCCAATGGACAACTATCCCCAGCTATTCGAAGAATATGGGAAGTTATATAATTGGTTAGAAATTCGATGTTGACTTTTTACCGGAATTTTGTTTTCCTACTTCTTGATTACAAAAATGAAAAAAAAAATATATATATATATATTTGTATGAGAATAGTGATTCACTGACCAAAATTTTACTTTTTAATACAGTCAAGAAATAAATGAATAAAACATATTAATTATCTTTTTGTATGATTGCAGAATTGAAAGAAGAAATCCGGAAAGTTTGTCAAGAAGAATACCTGGTGTGTGGAGAGGGTGACGAACAGGGAGGACCATGGATGGAAAAGGTATGTTATAGGGAGGGAGGGATTTGAGTAGTTGTGTTCGGTCCAGTTCCAGGGTTAGCACAGTCTAAGTAGGTGGACATCTGAATATAGTTAGTTATTGTGACATGCCCTGGCTTTAACAACTCGGTCATGTCGTCTACTACCAGAGCGCTCTTTCATTCTGTCATTAGCTCGACTGTACTATGGGAGTCCTACATTTTTATTCACTTGGGGTAGGGGGTCTTTAACAAGTACCTGACATCATACAGGCTCGGGACAATCGCTTAATGTCCTATCCGAAGGACGGCGTGCTCAAGGTTTTTTCATCTCCCAGATGAAAAACTCAAGAGCTTCGGCCAGGTTTCGAACGCGCGATCTTGATCTCTGAAGGCTATATATTATACACAAGAGTATAAAAACAACATTAAAAAATACATTATTTTTGATAGATAGGAACAGAATTAAAACTAACAACGATAATGGCCACAGTAGCCGATGCGTTAAATATATTAAATAAAGAAAAAAAAAAATACATGATATATCTGTTCAGATTACGTATACATTTCTGCGATCTGTGTCAATAGAGTAGAAAACTAATAAAATAAATAAAAACTAAGAACCCTGTTTAACTTTTATATTATCAGATTCCACACTTATATTGTGTATTTATGTATTATGTATTTATGTATTTATTTTTGTGGAAATTGACAATATAAAAGTTTAAAAAATTCTTTGTCTTTATTTATTTAAATAGGAAGTCATGTCGCCTACTACCAGAGCGTTCTTTCATAACTCTCGTTGACATGAGCCCAACTGGGAGTCCTAATTCTTGGCTACGGGAATCTTTCGAATAAATCGTAGCCTTTTCACAAAACGTCTCACAATTACCTGAATCTGTACTACTTCACTTAACAGGGCCGACAGGAGGGATCAACATTTTATTATTTTCTATATAAAAGTCACAAATCGTTATTGATCATTATGGCACAAGTTATTGATCATTATGGCTTAAATATGCTTTTCCGAAGTTAAATTTTACTTTTTTTGTGAATAAGGCAAGTCAAAGAACCTAAGTATATGACTGTAAAGAAAATTGAAAATTACGTTAAAAAAGTAAAAAAATAAGTATCGTTTAAGTTTCCTTACTCATTTCTAAAAAAATATGTATCCTTGGGATTTTTGTTTGAGTTTCTATCATTTGTTACAGTTCTAGTGTTAAAACAGCTTATCTAAAGAGGTAATTTCATGAATATAGTTGAATACTCTATAATTGACAGCGTATTATATGTTTTTATAATAAACGCTTGTTATATCCATTTCTCTCAAATTAGATAATTTTAACTATTCAAACGATTTTCAATCTAAATATGATGAAATCTCTTGCACATGCAGTGTACGATAATCCCCCATAAACTATTGAACAATATATAATTGCAATATTGTTAATTCATTTTTCTTTTGATTTCATGCGATCTTTAGTATATGGGAGAAACTTGGATAGAAAAGGTAATTTAATTAAATAATATAATTGTGTGGTGTCTTTTATGTTCTAAAGTCGCTCGTTAGGATTTTCTCGACGAAAGACTTAATTTAGTGAAAACCGACTTTCTGCGCCTCTGTGTCATTCCCAATGGTATCTATTGAAAATATATTTTACATTATGTAATTGTTATGTATACAACCTTTCCCTTATCCTTACCCTTCGTCTTATGTTCACCTAATCATGTCAATTTGAGTATGTATTCTCGATCCCCTTATTGATAGCTTACATATTTTTTTAGCCAGTGAGATTCTTATAAAACCCAGATTCTGCAACCATTGTTGCTTGTGGATGAAGATTCTGTATCGCATTACCAATTATTTTAAATATTGTTTGAATTGGACCGATTTCGGTGTAGATCATAGATAGCTTATAAATTAGATACATATACAGTTAGTGAATATGGGTCGGAAACACATGTGATTAGTAATAACAATAATAGTAAAAAATGAAATAAAATGAATAATAGTAAATAAATGTATAGAAATTTATTAACTTTTGATATATATTCTATAGTCAATGTCAGAATACATTTTTGCGATCCGTGTCGAAATAGTGGAAAGGTGATAAAATAAATAAACAGAAAGAACTTGTTTAACTATTATATAATTCTATAAAAAAATATAAAATTAATTTTTTCGTGGAATTAGACAAAAGTTAAATAAGTTCTTCGTTATTAAATATCTTATAGTCAAGTTGACCTCATTAACTTACGTACCACAGATAGAACAAAACTCTTTAATCCTTTTTTCTTTAGAATAAAAAAAACAACAATACAATGAAATAAAATAAGATAATAGTAAGAGATAAAAATAATATTAACAATAATAATAAGACTGAATTTCAATTGTCTGTAAATTGTCCAAATGTTCTGGTGTTCCCTGCAGTGGTGGTGATGTCCAGGATCTGTGGTAAGGTGAGCTGGGCCGGCTCCAGTGCTTCTCCATGTGCCTGCCATAACTCACAAGATCAAAGTGTTGAATACGAGTTCAAAAACAATAATACTAATGAGCACAACAGATAGTTCTTAATTATAATTTAAATTATGGTAATCATATTTTATAATTTTTTCGAACGGTTTTTTTAACGACAATATTTCGGGACATTCTTACGTACACAATGTGTGAGATATAGGAATATATTTGTGAACTGTGATATTAACAGTGAGCTTTATCTGTTGATTGTAGGTGCTCCAACTGTACCAGATCTCCAATCTGAACCATGGACTGATGATGGTCGGCCCTAGTGGCTCAGGTAAGTCCTGCGCCTGGCGGATCCTCCTTAAGGCTCTGGAGAGGTTCGAAGGGACTGAGGGTGTTGCTCATGTGATTGACCCGAAGGCCATGTCCAAGGAGGCTCTCTACGGTGTCCTGGACCCCAACACCCGCGAGTGGACTGATGGACTCTTCACACACGTACTCAGGTTAAATTTTTGCGATTTTTTACTTTAGTCCACTTGAAGAAGTTCTGTCTAGTTTAAACGAGGCGAGTATTGGTCGAGTTAGTCATTCATCAAGACAACACGATCACAAAAGCCGAGTGCAACACGTCAAGTGGAGGGTTAGCCATTCGGTCGAACAACTTTGAACAAATAATAAATTAACGTCATTCGAGTACTCATTACAAGTACAAGTAAATAAAGTTTTTAGTATTTAACGGAATGAAGTGCCGAGTAGAGTGAGTAAAATCCGGTCATAGTTGCTCGACTGAATGGCGGCTACCCAAGAATATACATGAAAGAAGAATAAATGTCGTTGGAATTATGAGCTGAGTTACATCTACTATTTCCAATATAAAATTATATTATCATGTTTCTTTAAAAAATCTTTTCATTAAAGTACGATGATCACCCATTTTACATGTTAACGAATGCATTCTATATCCACGTACTAGCTTCGTATAAATTCGGTGAAAATAATTACCGACGGCCAAAAAATCGGAATATGATATTTTGGTTTCTTGTATTACCTCCTATATTTTGTATGATCTATGTTTGTGTACATGTTGGTTGGTTTTTTGTTACTTGTCCGGACTGTACCTACGAGGTCATATTGCTTACTACCACGTGCCTGACTTGCCGAGCCAGGGTTAGTTATTTGAAATTTTAGACCTGTGAGTCATTCATCCTAACTTGGAACTGATTGGATTTTGTAATCATAACCCGATTTTTCATCATTTTAAATATGACTGTATACACCAAACCGAACTTCTTTATTAAGTTTTATGAATTCGTTCAATGGTTGTCGACACATAATCAATCAGTGGTTCAGAAGTTGTTTATTGTGGATACGTATCAGATGGAAATTTATTTTGAATAAAAACTATTTATTAATACAGTCGACTCTTGATATAACGTCACTCGATATAACGATAGACTCGATGTTACAAAATGAAGCCCTGGTCCCTTGACAAAAACTCGACATAGCGCAAAAAAAAAAAAAAGCATTTCTGTACACTCATTATAACGAATCGATTTTTAAGATATGTTAGTTTAAAACATGCGGTATTACGAAGTAGGAACGTATAAACACGCTATATTACAAAGCCAAAAAATGATAATTGTAAATGTACATAAAAGTTTCCTTTATCATTCCCTTTACATATTTTCTTTCAAATTTATTTTGTTGCTCGTCAGTATTACGATGGCACCCAAACTACTTTCGCGTAAAAATGGGTCCGAAAAAAAATTAAAATGTATAATAGAATTCTAATGGTTTTCTTCACATTTTTAACTCCTCTCAATAATACGAAATTTTCTTGATGTTCACTCGACTCTATAATATGAATTTTTTCTTATGCCCCTTGAGTTTCGTTGTATCGAGAGTCGACTGTATTATTATTATTATTATTGATTATAGTCTGTTATTATTTAAATAGGAAAATAATCGACAACGTGAGAGGTGAGATAAATAAACGTCAGTGGATCATCTTCGACGGAGATGTGGACCCGGAGTGGGTTGAGAATCTCAACTCTGTGTTGGATGACAACAAACTGTTGACACTTCCCAACGGAGAACGTCTCTCCCTCCCTCCCAACGTCAGAGTCATGTTTGAGGTAATCACATTATTTTACAGTCATATCAGCAGTTTAATGCCAAAGATTTACTCTAACAAAAAAATTCCTTTGATATTGAAAAATTCATAATAATAACAATTTTATTGTTTAAACCTATACAATTCAATCAGTGACAATTACAATTTGTTAAATACAAGCGCATAGTTAAAAAATTGAGATTGGTCAATTGAATGGTAATGATATATCATGCCCAAGACTATATAAATAAAACTGATACTACTTTTTTTTTTTTGATAGATATGAACAAAAGTAAAATTGAGAATAAAGTCTAGAATAAATAAATAAAATAAAAAAATACACAAAATATCTCATTAGTTTATGTTCGAATATTTTATTGTGATCTGTGTCGATTAGCTTTAAAAAAGCCTTACGTAATTTATGAATGGTCCCTTATAAAGATTGGAGTTGATGAGTGTGTAGTGAATATGTGATGTGTTAGTGTCTGTGATCTGATCAGAGTTCACACGTCACATCTTCATCTTACACATCCACTCTAGTGATGATAAAGCTCTGAAGACGTAGTAGTAGTAAATAAATAGTTTCCGAAACGTTCGTCACATTCTGAGTGTTCGTCTATAAACGACAGAATGTCGACTTTCCTCAACATTCGTAAACATACTTTTAAAATACATATAAAACAGTAAATATGAATTTTAATGGTGGAATTGGTTTCGGCGAATCACCGCTTATGTACTTCCATAGCGAGTAATTTGTGAATCGAATATCAACATAATAAATTTCGTGTCGATACATTTATTATGGGTTTTGAATAAGGCCCTTCTCTCCACCCGTTTGCTTTGGCCGATCTGCCGTCGTCGTTATGGAGTTCCGGATCCACATATAAATTCGATAATAATTCATTGACGACTTATATGTTTTGTTTTTAACTCTATGAATAAAATGGAGACGGTTATTCAAGTGGCAAGTTCAGGTTTATTTTGTTATCATTTATCTTTGTTATAGGTGCAAGATTTGAAGTACGCGACTCTGGCTACTGTCTCACGGTGTGGGATGGTTTGGTTCTCTGAAGATGTACTCTCAACGGAGATGATCTTTGAAAACTACCTGTCTCGACTGAGGCACATCCCGCTCGAGGAGGCTGAAGAGGACTCTTCATTTCCACAGCTGAAGAAGATCGGTGGGGACAGGAAGGAAGAAGGCATCTCTCCAGCCATGCAGGTATACATACATGACCTTTCTTATGCAGTTTTAACGGTAACGATAAATGGCGGAAACTATAGTAGTTTATATTGCAATCATCAACTTTTTGAAGAACTCCAGGTTGGTCGCTAATATATCTTCTTGGATCCTAATCTATTGCATGTAATTTTACAAAAAAACATCTCCAACGAGGAAAATGTACAGGAGAGTGACAGGGATTTTATTATAACCTTTTTTTAGTAACGTTATTGTTCTATTTGAGAAAAATTATTGACTTCAGTTCAATTAAATAAAAAATATAATGAAGAATTTATGTTTTTTAAAAATATTGTCTATTTCACAAATTTTATAAAGTGTATGGGGTACTTTCGGTATTGCTTTAAATGTTAATATTTTGATGTTAAATCTTTAAATGTTAATGTTTTGATTTAAATGTAATATTTTGAACCTTTTCCATGACTTAAGAAATGCTAATTCAACAAGTTTACAATACAAACTGCCCCCTTTTCAGCTCCCATGGGGTTTTTCCCTGCCCCTCCTGTACAGTAGTCTTAAAAATATTGAAAACATTAAAAATAAAATTTCGTCCAAATTGAAATGTTGATAATAACAGAAAATTTTTGAAATAGTATGTACTGAATTAAAATATAAATATATATTCATACATGAAATAAATCAAAGATGACAATAATAAATGTATGAATAATAATACACAGTTTTTTGAGAAAAGTAAATACGTATACTCATACATATTTTTATATTTATATCCATATCTTCTCAATGAGAAACAATGAGAATTAGTAAATAAAACAGTAAATATGATATATATAAATAAGAAAGAAATATAATAATGAGAGTAGTAACTAAATAAAAATATACAAATAATATAAGAATAAATAATATAGACATGCCCTTCAGTTAGAAATTGTGGAAGCTATTAAAAAACGAAAACACGAATATGTTAATATTTTGATTCAAAATCGATTAGTTATGTTTTTCTTGTGTCTAGGTGCAAGTGGATGTGGCGAATATCCTGACAAGCTATTTCTCTCCGGATGGTCTGGTGGTGAGATGTCTGGAGTACGCCCTGAAACAGGAGCATATCATGGACTTAACTCGACTCAGGGCACTTGGATCCCTCTTCTCGATGCTCAACCATGGAGTGCGGTAAGTTGCCATTCTAAGTTACGTAAAAAATACACCTATATTATTATAAAGCTTGCTTTCTGAAGTTGGTCAAGTTTGATTTCAACAGCCTTTCTTTTATATTTAATTTCCATTGTGTTATTAATCTGTATTGAACTTTTGTTGCAGGACTGTGATACAGTACAATCAGAGTCATTCAGACTTTCCTCTACCTCCTGAACAATTGGACAGATACATTCCAAAGGTATATAATTTTCAATATAATTCGTATATTCAAAGCTTATTGTGGCGGCATCAGTGAACTGTGTGGGAGTTAAGGCTGTTATAACATTGCTTCAGCAGTCTTGCTTTATAAATTAGAATCATCTATTCTATTACCATGTTATTATGGTTTAATGGATTTTTTTTCTTTATAAATTTTACACATGTGAGTGTAAATTATACAATTACCAATGAGCTATAAGACAATGTGTATAAGTTCATGACCCAATGGTGGCAATTCCTAAAACACTGAATGACACTCGCTCATCAGTGTCAAGTGCATCTACCTAGAAGGTCTGTGAGCCATGGGCGCCTAAGGCGTCTTTCAGGATGGAGTGAAGAGCACGGATTAGAGGATTATTGTGAGAAATGAGGGAGAAATGGAATTTCTTATATCTGATTTTAACTACTGGGAGAAACTTTGAGGTCTGTATATAAGGTTTTGTTGGAGATATATTTACGAGAATTAGCTATTTTACAGATGATTTTGGATTGATGAAGAGACTGGTTGCCTTGGCAATACCTCATAGTTCAAGTCCGTAAGTCCAGATAGGTTTTAATGGAGAATTGTAAAGCATTCGTTTTGTTATTTAGATCTCTGGTCAAGCATGGAAATTAACATTAATATATTTTGGTGCAAGTGGCTCAGCTGTTTTCAATGATTTTTTTTTTTTCACTTTTTTTAGAGTAAAAAAATTATATTATCAATAAACAATTTAATTTTTAGAAAAAAAATTATGCTATGTTTTTTTATTGGAATAAAACTTGTCTCCGTAATGTACTGGAAAAATGTTTAATTTAGCTGCTGTTAATCAGTGTTTAGGTCACCAAATTAACAATTAATAATAATTCGCTGATAATATCATTTTTCTACATACGTATTTCTGCATTAAAAAAAAAATATTTCTTCATGTAATTTGTATATTATATATTAGTTGTTTATCATCACTTGCCACGGAGCCACAGCGTCTCCTGCTCATATGTATTGATATTTTTACAAAAATTCCCTCAATTAAATCTGACTTTAATAGTGGATGATTACGCTGACAATGAGATATATTTTGGTTAATATTTTCTCGAATAAAATTAAGAGATTATGCATGATGGCTACAAATATCTTATTATGTATTTGCATCTGCTTTCTTGTCCTAATATACATTTGTACTTTAATATACATATATTTTGTTTTCCCGTAGATACTGATCTACTCTCTGTTATGGTCGTTTGGAGGCGATGCCAAGCTGAAGGTTCGATCTGACTTGTGTGACTTCATACGCTCAGTTACCACCATTCCACTGCCGCCAAACAATCCTAATATACCTATTATTGACTATGAGGTTAGTAATTGATTTTGTATTATATTCATTATAATCAGTTATTGTAACGCATGCCCGGGCTTTAACGAAGAGGTCATATCACCTACTACTAGAGGGCACTTTCGTCGCTCTGGTGGACATGAGCCCGATTCTACTGTGGGAGTCATACATTTTGCCTATCTAGGTTTAATCATATAGGATAGAGTCTTTAACGAGTACCTGATATGGTACAAATTTGGGACTATCGTTCAGCGTCCCATCCGAAGGACGACCTGCTTAAGTTTTTTCATCTCCTTGATAAAAAAATCCTAAGGGCCCTGCCGGGTTCCGCATTCGTGATCTGGAGCTCAGTAGCCAAGCGCGCTACCTCTGAGCCAACGGCGGTCTTAAACCAATGTATAATAGACTAATTAGAAACAGAAGGAAATAAAATAATACTATTATAAATAAATAAAACAAACTTATTTTTGAAATATTGTCTATTCCACTAAAGATATAAATATATATAACTACCGGTTTCGGCCTTACACCATCGTCAGGTCTAGTTATGAACTAAGTTAGTTTGCAGAGAGCTACCCTTCATATACATCTCAGGTGGAAGGGTGCTATTAAAACTTGTGAGTCCCCCGGCAGTACCGTTAGCTATCTCATGAAATATTTCCTAACAAAATTTAGTTCTAAATTTACAAAAAACAATATCATTAGACTAAAACGTGGAAAAATAACAAATAAATAAGTAAAAATACAAATAAATAATAAAAATAGAAATAAAATTAATATTAAGATTTAGATAACATGAAACATATATGTGGAACCAAATAGTAATAACAGATAATACAACTCAGCTTAAGAAGTTGTTAATACTATTATATCAAAAATATAGTTTTATTTATTTATTTAATTTTTTTTCAAAATTGTGATGTAATGGTTTTGTGTTTATAGGTGAACATCTCCGGAGAATGGAGTGCCTGGTCGGCCAAGGTGCCTCAGATAGAGGTTGAGACGCACAAAGTGGCAGCTCCTGATGTAGTCGTCCCCACGTTGGACACTGTCCGACACGAGTCACTTCTCTACACTTGGCTCGCAGAACACCGACCTTTAGGTGACACCTCTTATACTATTTGTCTCTCACTGTTAGATATTAAATTGTTAAATACCTACCTCATATATATATGTACTTTTCGAATGAAAAAAAAAAAAAAAATTTATGCTTTCATTTTAATTTATACGACGCATCTACTCGAAATATATTTATAGAGCGTATCAGAATATGTACAAAATTACGTAAGAAGATGCTTAATTTTATATATAATATATTAAATCCTCAGTGTCTGTTTTTAGACCATCTATTCTCACCGTAAGTCAGAACCTTCCTTCTACAGAACATATCCTCTGAGTCGAGCTGTACATTTCACAGCTGATGTCTGGGTGTTTCAATTTAGAGGTCGATTCGATAAACATATTCTATGAAAGGAAGATTCTGATTGGCAGAAGGAATGTTAGCATAAAGAACTTGATGGGAGTACTTTCCGAAACGTCTATAATTGCTAATTGAAAAAATAAATAATAAATTGGGAGAAGTAATGCTGCGATGAATGTACTATATATTTATAATTATTATTTTTCTGTTATAAATGTGATTAATTAATTTATAATTGAGTATTGGGTTGTGTTAGTTCTGTGCGGTCCGCCTGGCTCCGGTAAGACGATGACCCTGTTCTCGGCTCTCCGGGCACTACCCGACATGGAAGTGGTCGGCCTCAACTTCAGTTCAGCCACCACCCCGGAGCTTCTCCTCAAGACATTTGACCACTACTGTGAATACCGCAAAACGCCCAATGGGGTCGTCCTCGCCCCTGTTCAGGTCAGATTTACTAACATTTGTTGCCACTTTGATCCTGCATTACTCAAGATTTACGTTGACTCGTCACAAGTTGGTAACAATTTCTATGAAATTGGGCTTGTGAAATGGCTCTTTAGGTCTTGAAAATTTCTTATTGTTTAAGACGTTTCGACATCTAATATGTCATAATCAATTTAATACAGAAGTCAACATTGTTTTTATTTTTTCTTATCCATTCAAATTAAGCTGTAAAAATCGTATTGCGATAAAAGTTTATAATGAATGAGTTTAAAGGAAAACAAAGAACTTTTATATTGCCTAATTCCACAAAAATATATACATAAAGTGTACCAGTTTCGGATTACGCCATCGTCGGCACAAAGTTCAAAAATGACATTTAAGTTTGCGAGGTTGTACAATCTTGAGGTTACTGGAGATAACCAAAAGCTGTGACACCCTGTCCCCTAGGGAAGTCCTGCCTTAACATAAATGACCTTTAAAATAACAAAAAAGTATGAAGTTTATAGTAGAATACTTGGTATATTAAGAAATGTTATTTTCTTGTTTTTATTTCTGTATTTTCTTGATTTTATTATATTATTGACAACTCAAATATACGTAAATGTTATGTTAAGGTATATAATCTCCGGTAACCTGAGAATTGTATAAATATGGCAACTTGAATGTCACGTAAGCCCACAATGTCGGTATTTATTGTTGGATTTAATTGATATTAGTTTATAAACAATTATGTTTTTCTTATGTTTAGCTGGGCAAGTGGCTGGTTCTGTTCTGCGACGAGATTAACCTGCCCGACATGGACTCTTATGGCACTCAACGAGTGATCTCCTTTCTTCGGCAGCTGGTGGAGCAACGTGGCTTCTACCGTGCCTCTGACCAGGCCTGGGTGTCTCTGGAACGAATCCAGTTCGTCGGGGCCTGCAATCCTCCCACGGATCCGGGCAGGAAGCCTCTCTCACATAGGTTCCTTCGCCATGTCCCCGTCATCTATGTTGACTATCCTGGCGAAACCTCACTGAAACAGGTCATTTGTCAATATTAAGTTTTTTTTACATGTTGACGCTTGTACCAACAACATTCATTTGGAATGAATTTCATTAATAAATATTCGATAGTGGACTAGAAATAATATGAAAAATTGTGACTTTCCAAGGCAACGGCTAGTACTTACACTGAGTTGGACCATCCTTTGAGATGAGCATGAAACGGTCCACCAATTTCGATATCTAATTTAATCTCATCTCCGTGATAGACAAACTGAGCATACGTACATATTCAGTAGAGTCTCAAAACCCTTAATTCAATCAGAACGTAGTGTTTAATGAAAAAGTCCATCCATATTTTTCAGGAGAGCCTTAAGAGTCTGTTCTAGGGTTTTCATCTTCATAGTTTCCCCATTGAACATTATTTCAATATCTTTTTTAAATAAAATTAGTTTAAATAATGAAAAAGAACAATGTTTGCCGCAATTCATTCAAAAAAATTCATATAAGTTATTATTTAGCTTCTAAACAGCTCGGAACCTAGTGTTACTTTAAACTCTCCTAAAATCTTCATTTGCTCTGAGTATAATTCTGTAAAGAGGTCAAAAAAAAAAGAAAGTAATGTGTAATAAAAACAAAGAACTTGTGTAACCTTTTATATTGTCTAATTCAAAAAAAATACCTACATAAAGTGTACCGGTTCCCACCATAGTCAGCAGAGAGTTCAAAAATGTTCACTTTTATTTCAAAAATTAATTTAAACTTTGTAAATATCATTTTCGGGCAAACTTCGACTTATAGTTTAACTCTAAGCTACATATCAAAATAATATGTTGACTCCCACAGTAGAGTCGGGCTCATGTCCACCGGAGTGACGAAAGAGCGCTCTGGTAGTAGGCGATATGACCTCGTAGTTAAAGCCCGGACATGAGTCATAAAACCTAACCTAACCTATAAAGTGAAATATTAGAGCTGTTTTTTTAAATTTATTTTATTTGTTATTTTCAAACTGTACTTAGCATAGGTGAAGTTATATAATCTGCCAAAAAAAACTTTATGTTTCCATGTTTTCCGACCTCCTAAATCCAAAAAAATACAAATTCATGTGAGGGATGACTTTTTGTTTTCTGCTGTTTATCTGAATACTATTAGCTAAAATCTGATATTGACACTTCTACTGTTATTTTGTTTAAAAAAAAATAGATTTACGGTACGTTTTCACGTGCAATGCTCCGGCTTATTCCGTCGCTGCGAGGCTATGCTGAGCCGTTGACTAACGCCATGGTCGAGTTTTATCTTGCATCCCAAGAAAGATTTACACAGGATATGCAACCTCACTACGTCTACTCGCCCAGGGAAATGACTCGTTGGGTGAGAGGCATCTGTGAGGCTATCAGGTAACTAAAAAATCACCTGTTCTGATTTATGATGTGTAAAAATCTTAGCTCTCGGTAGGGGCTATGTCAGACCGTCAGAGAGTAAGTTTCATTGTTGTGCATGCGCGCAGCGCACACACAACTACACACTTCTTTATCTATGATTTCTCCTGTTTTTGAGCATTTCTATTGTATTTTTACAACATTTTTGATCATATTTACCGTTGTAGTGAATTTAACTTAAATTTCAATATTACGAACTATAAAATGTTTTCGGTAAGAAAATTTTAGGTTAAGAACCTTCGATAGCTAATCGGTCAGCAATTGAATATTAGGTTTTCACAGGTATCTCATTGTTTCCGACCTCATGATTCCAAAAATGGAAAAAATAAACTGTGTGTGTGTGTGTCTGTGAGCACGACAACTTAGTATTATGAAAAGAAAGGTGTCATGATTTGTTTATTAGTTGTATATGTTAAGGATATTGTTTATTTTAATATTATTATTTTCTTTTCTTCCCGCAGGCCTCTGGATAGTCTGAAAGTGGAAGATCTTTTGAGACTTTGGGCCCATGAAGCTCTGCGGCTCTTCCAAGACAGGTATTTAGATCAATTTGTGTAATTTCCAATTTAGTGAAGAGATTTGACGAACATTTAAATATAATTTTACTTCCCTAGCTATACAAAGTATAGAATCGATCAACAATTCGATGCGGAGTTTTCCGAGGTATTTGATGATTCCGACCGCTAGATTCCAAATATGAAAAAAAAAAAAAAAAAAAACATTTCAGTCTATTTGTGAATACAACTCCCGGTATCGACACGAAATTTTATATGTATATGGAAACCCCATAAGGACAGCTATGGAGGATTAGGAGGGAGGGAAACTCTAATAACTGCCGATAGATTGAATATATCTACGTGAAATTTTATATGTGAATTCAAAACCCCATAAGGACAACACCTATCGATTTTCAGCCAAATCGGCCAAAGGAGTAGGGGGGATTAAGGCTGAGGCTTAACCCAAGAACTCTTATTTTTGCGTTTGTAATGAATGTACGACACAAAATTTCGTATGTAAATTCAAACCGCCATAATCCTCAATTCAAAAACCCTAATAACTACCGATGTAATGAATTTATCGACACAAAATTTAGTATGAAGATATAGGAGCCCCTATGTAAGTCAACTGTTGAATATTAGCGGATTAGTGGAGAGGCTTAAATAACTGCCGTTGTAATTATTGTGGCGACAGGAAATTTCATATTTAATGTCGAAACCCAATGAGGACATAACCTGTCAAATTTCAGGGATGTATTGCATTTATCGACACAAAATTTATTGTGAGGAGTTAAGAGCCCTTATGTAAGTCAACTGTTGAATATTAGCGCAACCAGTTGATTGGTTTTGGAGGGGGGACGAAAAGTTGATTGGTTAATTCGTTCTGGGGAAGTACATTGCCGGTGATTCACCGACGATTTTTTTATTTTATTGCTAGGATCCTTGCTTTCATTTTCGCTGTATATATTAGAGCTAATTTATTTGAGGTTTCTTCCTTTCGCTTAACTGAGATTTTGACAATATTGGGACGAAGATAAAGACCGCAAAAGATGGAGGACTTAATTGAATTTGTTGAATGGTATTTCAGACTGGTGGATGCTTCAGAGAGAGAGTGGACCAATGAGAACATAGACAAAGTGGGTGTAAAACACTTCCCTTCGGTGGACCGGGAGGCAGCTCTTGGACGGCCCATCCTCTACTCAAACTGGCTCTCAAAGGACTACATTCCTGTGGAACGGAACCAGCTCAGGGACTATGTCAAAGCAAGACTCAAGGTATATATGTCCGCGTTTAACTCCTCTGTTTCCTTGTTTCCTAATACAGTCAACTCTCGATAAGTCTAACTTCTAGGGACAAAATTGTTCGACTTATCTACAATTCGACTTATATAGTTCGACTTAAAGTTCCTCGTTCGAAATTAAAAAAGGTGTGTAATTTCAGTGCCTTTAAAATAGTCCCCAATTTTTTTGAATATTTTTTTTTCTTTAGTTAGTAACATCTTGCATACTTCATTCAGGTTGGAAGAAGCTGATGGTCCACGTTGTCACAGGTTTCCAAGAAAGCCCAAATAATGTTAAATGCATTTCTGGCTTTTCTAGTTGTAGGCGGTTCTTTTTCAGTCACTTCTGCCTCATCTTCATCATTTCCGTCAGTGGGTTCTACTTGCAGTTGCACTTCCGTTAAAATACTCTCCTCTGAAGGGGGTTCACATTTAGGTGCAACGACTGAATAACAATGGTACAATAGGTAATGAAGTGAAAATAAAGTAAACATTCAAATCAAATCATTAAAAAAGGAAACAAACATTCAACGTAGTTCGATTTATCTATGCATTGTTCCTGGTATTTGGGCCGAATTTGATTTATTGAGGTAATATTTACGTTACATGACATGGGACCAGAGAATTTGTTCGACTTAACTACGAATTCGACTTATCGAGAGTTGACTGTACCATATTTGTCCCATCCACTCTGATTTTACTTCTCTATACGTAACATTTGCATAATCGC
This sequence comes from Aradus depressus, assembly GCA_963662175.1. Classification (NCBI taxonomy): domain Eukaryota; kingdom Metazoa; phylum Arthropoda; class Insecta; order Hemiptera; family Aradidae; genus Aradus; species Aradus depressus. The sequence continues at coordinate 18,902,067 of OY759219.1, read as the reverse complement.
AAAAATTGTCAAAACGCTTTCATCTCAATGTATAAAGGATTGGAAAGTTGTGAGCGCTTTCCCGCGAAGATGATTGTAGCTATGAACTTCAAATTTGGAATGAAGAGGTCACATGTGCTAACGGCCGAGATCAGACGAAAATTGAGACCACTTTACTCCGGGATCTAAGTACATTTTACAAAATACCACTTATGTTTACGACCTAATCAAAAATCTTTTCATGTAATAGTTATAGGAAACATTAAAATATATATATTATATGCAATACAAGTTTTCCCAGGTCGTCCTGTTTTCGAGATAAATGCCGAAAACCGTCCTGAAATGTAGTTATTTTTAGACGTTTCCTTGATTTAACCAAAAACTGTTAGTCTTATCGAAAAATTGGTCCTTACCAAAAATGTTCTTTATAAAATTTCCAATCGCTAATGACCCCTCAGATTTAAGATAGTATCAATACGACAAAGTTATAGCCCTTCAAACAATTATAAATAAATTTCCTTTAAAAATATTTCACAATAATGTTTAAATTATGACACGTTGCAATGAATGATGAAATGTTTTTTGTTATTGGTAGTTTTTATGAAAAGTTGTAAAAGTGAAGAAAAAATAAAATATATATGTGGTCATACAGGACTTTCTTATAGCAACCACGTCTACAGATCACTCCCCTTCTCCCTTCTCAAAATTATTTCATACTGGCATTACTGGGTATAAGAATGTCACTTTCAGGATTAACGTACATAAAAACGAAATCAATGGAAACAAAAAAATAATAACTTTTTTTTACGCCAATTCATTACTTTCATATACTCAGTAATGCCCGTATGAAATGGCTTTGGGAAGAGGGAGGGGGAGAGAGAGTGAGCGAGGTGTAAGAATGTCTTGTAATGGCCGTACCACATATATTTTTATTTTAAAATTGTTTTTGCTCAGATAGTAGGATGGGGACGTCTTTGTACGTCTTCAAAGATTAGAAAAATAGGAGTCCCAATGTGCCATATGTGGTAGACATCTAGATTTCTATACTATAATGTGGCTTTTCTTGCAGGTATTCTATGACGAGGAGTTGGACGTGCCATTGGTGCTGTTTGATGAAGTGTTGGACCACGTTCTTCGGATTGACAGGATCTTCAGGCAACCCCAGGGTCATCTGCTTCTGATCGGTGTTTCTGGTGCCGGCAAGACCACACTCTCCCGTTTTGTTGCTTTTATGAATGGACTTTCTGTTTTCCAAATCAGGGTATATTTTTATTATATCTATTGGGGGCTCTGCCCTTGCTTGCTTTGCTCGTCAACTCCGGACGTTAGGAAAGCAAACTATCCTGATATGGATAAGTAGCCGGACATTTAGACAATAATCCTTTTGACCGTCTCAGTTATTAATTATATTTCGGCCGTATAGAACCCATAACCTGACACGGATAACTACTTAGAAGGTTACTCAATAAAAACCCTTCTATCTAATTTCAGACAACGTAATGGTCTCATAAAGCTATTTAAGTGAAGATAGAAATTTGATAGAGAAAGAACTATTATATATGTTGAAACTATCACATAATATAGGCGGCGCGGGTGGAGTTCGGGAGAAAGACGACCATATGATCAGGAATAGCGGAAGTAATAACAGACTGATTATATATATTCGATGTCAGGTACTCGTTAAAGACCCCTACCCTAGGTGAATAAAAATTTAGGCTAAGCAATGTAGGACTCCCATAGTGCAGTCGGGCTCATGTCCACCAGAGCAACAATAAAGAGCACTGGTAGTAGGCGATATGACCTCGTAGTTAAAGCCCGGACATGACTCATATCTAACTATAAGATATATTTTAAGTAAGTATAGTAGTATTTTGGAGAAAATAAAATTAATAAAAAATTCAAGCCTGTAAATGAAAATGTCGCAATTTATTTTGACGAATTGTTACACGCACTGGGTTGACACGCGGTTGGTGCGATGTTGCCATCTGAGGGATTAGGCCTGAACACCTCTGATGCAAGTAGCCCGCTAGTTAAGTTTAACATGAAAGATCGCATGCGAAGGACTACTTTATTTCTCTCATTTGTTGGATAACTCAAATTTAAGACAGGCCCATGATTACTTCCACTGATGTGAAGCAGCTCATAGAGATTGGGAAATCTCTGCTGTTTTGCCTATCCCAATCATTTTTTTGTATCTTATTTTATATTTTATTTTCTGTATTCATTTTAGGTTCACAACAAGTACACAAGTGAAGACTTCGATGAAGATTTAAGATCAGTTTTAAGAAGGTCTGGTTGTAAAAATGAAAAAATTGCTTTTATTCTGGACGAATCTAACGTTCTAGAGTCAGGATTTTTGGAAAGGATGAACACCTTATTGGCTAATGGTGAAGTGCCTGGCCTCTTCGAAGGTATGGATGTACTCCAATTCTTTACACCAATGCCCCTTGAGCTTGCCGTCCTTCGGATGGGACGTAAAGGGATGGTCCCGTGCCTGTATGATGTGAGATACTCGTTGGTAAAATATAAATAAACGTAGGTAAGCAACACCTCTCATAGTAGTTGGGCTCATGTCCAATAGAGCGACGAAAGGGCGCTCTGGTAGTAGTCGTCCTCGTAGTTAAAGCCTGGGCATCAGTCACAATAACAGTAAGGGTACCCGTCTCTTTTTTACCCCAATTACACGAAGTATAGCGCAATTTTTTTGAATATTACCATTAAATATAATGGAAAGTAGTAGGTAGAAAGAGAGAGAGAACGATGTATATGTATAACATGAACTGAGGGGAAGGTAGGAATGAAGAGCTCAGGCTGATGAGATGAGTGCGGCGTTCCACCCTCTAACTCACACTCTTGCGATCTTCGCTACTGGAAAATGTTATTTATCTTCTAAATATCTAACGTTAGCGAAAAAATGTGTAGAAGAAAAGGTAGTTAAAATGAAAATGACTTTCATATTGACTCAATATCTTTTTCACTTAGGATCAATAGTAATGGGGAAAATTTGAAATCCCCCTCTATTTATTGATTATGAAATCATATGTATCCTTAATGTTATTTCTGATTCGTGCAATCTGAAGGGAATAAAAGCCAATTAGTTCTCAAAATGTGTCGTATGTACAAACAATCATACCCTACAATTTTATTTATAAAAATTATCTACTTATTTTATAAGTTTTTCTAAGTGTTTGTTAGAAAAAGAAAAGAATTGTCTTGGTCATGTCGTTTTGTATCGCATTGAAGTTAAGGATCCGGGTTTGGAGCCAGCTAAACAGATGAGTTGTGTTCGTTGCAGGTGATGAGTACAGTACTCTGATGACGCAATGCAAGGAGGGCGCACAACGAGAGGGCCTGATGCTCGACTCGAACGAGGAACTGTACAAGTGGTTCACAGGGCAGGTGATGAGGAACCTCCATGTAGTCTTCACGATGAATCCCTCCCATGAAGGGCTCAAAGACAGGGCTGCCACCTCCCCGGCCCTCTTCAATCGTTGCGTCCTCAACTGGTTCGGTGATTGGTCCGATGGAGCTCTTTACCAGGTGATAATAATTTTTGTTAAGCTTCATACGTCTCCTTTCTTCAGATCCAACTTCCTTGAAAGGAATAGATAATTAAAATACACAGTTTCTTTGTCAAACTTCACTATATATTCTCAAATACTCAAGTAGTTTCGCCGTGTTAAGGCATTATCAAGAGTCATTTATAAACTGACAGAATTGGTTGACAGGGTAGAAGGTACAGTTATGAAGAGGGGTTTTTAGGTAATGACGGGGAATCCCTTGTTTTTGTTACTCTATACATTCCAATAAACAGATATTTACAAGATAATAATAAATGAGGAGCAAATATTCAAAAAAGGATTTGTCCAAAAAAATAAGAAATGAGATAAACAGCTTTTCTAACTGGAATTTTACCGCGCTTTTATAATATCAACTCCGTTCTTTCAAAAAAAAATTAGTCCCGTGTATATCCAAGGTTGTTTTATAGGGTTTCAATCAAAACCAAACTTGTCCAAAGAGCGTTTTCGTAGTAATCATGATGAAGACGTTTTATGCCACTGTTTGGACACAAAAGATATATTTATTATTTAAGTTGAATACAATTTTATTATTATTTGAATTATTTAAACAGGATTAGGAACAATTTTAGCTCAAATCTGTTTTATTTTTATTGATAGTAATATTTTTATTATTTAATTTTAATTACCTACATTAGTTGTTTTAAAAATAAGTCAGTATTACATTTTTTTGATAATAAAGTTTTCACTCAAATCCTCTTTATTTTTATTGATTAGCCAATTTTTTTTTTTTTTTTTCGAAAGGGAATTAGTCCTAGAAGGTTTCAATCTAAACAACATTTGTTCATGTGTTTCAAACAAACACGGACATGTCCAAGCTATTCACAATTTTAATTACCATTGTCAAAATTATTTTAGCTAAAATTTAATTACCTATGACATTAATTATGTTTGATTAATTTTAAAAAAATTAAAAACCTATATGAAATAGCGTACAAGCACGCAAAATCATTTCTTGCTGTTTTCTCGAATCTCTACCAATGTGACAAATCTCTTTTTGAATGTTTGCTCCTCAAATATAAAAATAAAAACAATATATAAAATCTAATAAAGCGAATCTAACAGTAAAGTGTTGGTATTTATATAAATCTGGAAACCATAAATTATAAATTATTCCTTGAAAGAGTTTTTTATCATTTGTTCGGACAATCATTAGGATAAATAATCATTTAGATGAGGGGGCGGGAACCCGCGGTCTCCAAAGGCTCCCTCTTCTGCAAAACGCGAAGAATAAGAAAAAATAATTTTCTCAGTAAAAAACTTGAATTTAATCTGCTAAAAAGTTAGGTGCCCGAATCGGGACGTTGTGTATAAATTAATCTGTAGAATATTTGAATTTTTCTTGTAATTTTTATGCCTATTTCACTTATTAGCGCTTGAGTACCAAGGGCATAATGCGGCCTGGAAGTGTGGCCCCTGTTAAACTTGTGTGTCTGTTAGGTGGGTCGAGAGTTCACCAACTCGCTGGATCTGGACGGTCCTCCCTTCTGGAAGGCTCCTGACTTCTTCCCTCTGGCCTTTGCTGCTCTCGCTTCGCCTCCCTCACATCGGCAGGCGGTCATCAATGCTTGTGTCTTCGTACATCAGACCCTGCACAAGGCCAACCAACGTCTGGCCAAGAGAGGCGCTCGTACAATGGCCATCACTCCCAGGTTGGTTACACTGGGCTACTGTCTAATATGATGAGTAAAGTCGCATGGCCGCTTATGCAATTCTCTGGTGATTCAAAGTTAAAAAAAATAATAAAAAAGCAAATGTGTGAGTGACGCGGTACTCACGAGAATTGATGTGTAAACATCTGTTTCAGTTTCAAAAATTCGATGTCGGGCACTGATTTTGATTAAAATTTATTTTATAATGTTACAATAAGAAAAGTAGTATGAGGAATTAAACTTTCAAATTTATTGTTCTTCAATTTATTTTATACATAAAATAATTATAGGTTTGTGATAGCTAAGATATGATATATATAACCTCGAGAATACAGCGTCGATGGTAGTTTTCGAATTTGTTGTTGAAATGCTTCGATTCGTATTCATTTGTTGCTGAAATGGGTAAAAAAAACATTGTATTATTTTTTGTGACAATATGACAACGAATATATTATTCATCGATATTTTCAGCAGTTATTATTATATATTGTTATAATAATATTATATAATATATTGAAATATTATAATTATATTTTTTTAGATTTACACTGCTACATTATTTTATATTACCTCAAAATTTATTTATTGTGACAAATTTAAGCTATCGAAGAATCAACCTAAAAGTTTCTTATCGAAAGATCATTTTATAGGTCGTAATATTGATATTTTATTTTCCATTTATTTAAACTGACTTAGTTTGTACCTAAACCTGACGATGGTGTAATACCGAAATCGTTGGATCGATATCAGGAGGAATGTATACACCAAGGGACCTAGACATCCAAAGCTATTATCCCTTTCCTATTTTCTCTACTATGGGAGTAGTAAATTAACCGAGTACCTGACATCGCGAAGGCACGAGACCATCGCTTGACGATGCTGTGCTCAAGTATTTTTACCTCTCAGATTAATAACTTAAGGGTCTCGGCCGGATTTCGATCCCGCAATCTTGAGCTCAGTAGACAAACACGCTCTGAGCTACCGGCGCCCTCTACCGAAACCTTTGTGGAATAGAAATTTCAAAATAAATTGGTTTTATTTATTCTCTCATGGATCAAGATGGCGGCCCAATGAACTGGAATGTAGTCCTCTTATTAAATTGTCTATTTCTACAAGCTTCAGTACCAAATTTTCTTGATACAGTTCTCCGATTTGTGTCTATTTAGTGGAAAGCTAATAAAATTACAGATTAGACTTAATAATTATTTGTTTTTATTTATTTTCTTATTGTATAGTTTTCATTTTTTAGTTATTATTTGTCTTCTTTTTTGTTTATCAGACACTATTTGGACTTCATCAATCATTTTGTCAAATTGTACCGAGAAAAATGTTCAGAGTTAGAAGAACAACAGCTTCATCTGAATGTTGGTCTTGGAAAAATCGCAGAAACTTTGGAACAGGTTGAAGAAATGCAGAAATCGTTGGCAGTAAAATCTCAGGTGAGCTGAATTATTCGTTGAATCATCGGCAATCAACTTCTCCAGCTCGAATCATTTTTAATAATTTCAGTTAACCCCTTTCCAGCGGTTTTGACGGAAAATCATTAGGTGTTTTATGATTTTCTGTTTGAAATTTCGTGTCGATATATTCATTCTATTGGGACTTATAACGGTTTCGGGGCTAAACTCCCTTATCATTGGCCTATTTGGCTCAAAATAAATAGGTGGGCTTCCTTGTGGCCTTCTAAGGTGAGTTATGTTCAAAAATACAAACGCAGAATTAACGTCATTTTGTTTTTTGATTCAAGACTTTGGAAAATATGAAATTTCGGCAAAAACATAAAATTTTTGATCAATTACCTAATTTCTTTTATGTTGGAAGAACCTGTTTTCCTTGAAAAAAAAAATTAATAAATATGCATACCTTTAAAATTAAAAACTTGTCGCTCTATTTTTTTACTTTATTAGTTAGTTATTGCGATGATGATGCTCGGGATTTAACTACGAGGTCAGATTGCCTGCTACCAGAGCACTCTTTCGTCGCTCTGATAGACAAGAGCCCATCTCTACTGTCGGAGTTATAAATTTTGCCTTCTCAGGTTTATTCACCTGTTGTAGGGATCTTTAACAAGTACCTGACATCGTACAGACTCGGGACCATCGCTTAACGTCCCAATCGAAGGACGGTGTGCTCAAGGTTTTTTCAATCCACGATGTTGAGCACAGTGGGCAAGCACGATACTTCTGAGCTACCGGGGCCCTCTTCTTTTACTTTACTTATTCTTTGTAATATAATATTAATTATTTTTTCTAGGATCCATTACTATCGAAATTTCCCTCTCCTTGGTATCCTAAATCCTCTCATCCCTCCTCCAGATCCAGCTCCTTCTCTCCTAGCCAATACAGGTACAATCTTCAGGTAAACACTATGACAATGTAGGATGTAGGCGTTTCCAAAAGTATCAACTGAACTGACAGTTTTTAGTGGTCTAGATCGGCTGAAAAAAAAAAGTCTGAATCACAGAAATAATTAATTAACTTTTCGCCCCCCCTCCAAAACCAGTCAACCGTTTGCGCTAATATTGAAACGTTGTCTTACATAGGGACTACTAAATCCTAAATTTGACAGATCATGTTCTCAATGGGTTTTGATTTTAAATATGAAATTTCATGTCGATACATTCATTACATTGGCAGTTATTGGGGTTTTTGAGTTGAGCCCCCTCTAATCCCCCCCTTCCCTTCTGCCGATTCTGCTGGAAATTGATGTGTCGTCCTTATGGAGTTTTGAATTCACATATGAAATTTTGTGTCAATACATTCATTACAACGGCAGTTATCAGAGTTTTTAGTTAAGCCTCTCCCCTAATCCCCCCTCCTCTTTGGCTGAAAATTGATAGATGTTGTCCTTGTGGATCTAGAAATACTCATGTCAAGAGAGAACCTCAAACGGAATGAAGAGTACTTCCCCCTTTCAAACATACTATTTTTTACAGTCGTTCTTGACCATTGGGAACTAAAACTTGGAATTATTTTCATTCTTTGTGGGACGTTATTCTCATTCTACCTTTATTCTATTGTATTATGTTTAATTCATCGATGAATGACAGGTTAAGTTTTTAGAATTTGGTTCTGTTGTCTTTCAAAAATAATTTCTGATTACTTCACAGTATTTTACAGCTTTTAATAATGAAAATGAAATTAAATTAAATTTTTATGATTCTGGGACCGAGGTCCCCTAAAAATAAATACATAGAGTCAAAAAGAAAATAAACAATTGAATAAAGTATCAGAAAAAAATACAAAAATAAATAAAATAGTGCTACAGAGGATAAATTAGACCACAATAAATAAAGATAAATAAAAAATTAAAGTGAACAGCTTAATTATGAAGAAATATACGAAAATAAATATATCTATATAAATATCTAATATAATATAATACGTCCCTAAGAATAATTACATAAGAAGATGATAGTGGATGTCATAATTTCATTGGTAATACATATATGCAATTAATAGCTTAGTGTAGAGTGGGTTTCAGTCGGTCACCCATTGATATTTTGTTATCATCAATATGCACTGTGTTATAAATCTATCTTTTAAGAGCTTAAGTGTTTTTGTAAATTTCTCATGTTTTAACTTTTGTTTTTCTCTCTTTTTAATAGGAATTACAAGCGAAAAATGATGCTGCCAATGCCAAACTTCGCCAAATGGTCAAAGATCAACAGGAGGCGGAAAAGAAGAAGGTACAATCTCAAGAGATACAAAGTCAAATTGAAAACCAAAAATTACTAATTGCCCAAAAACGAGAGGGTGTCATGGCGGATTTGGCTCAGGTGGAGCCAGCTGTCATCGAAGCTCAACAGGGTAACTATATTTGTATATATATAATTTTTAAATTCTTTTTCAAATAACAGGGGATAACAATTGTTCTATTCAAAGCTCTAAAAGAAAAATAAGAACAGAAAAAAAAAAATATATCAGAAATTCGCATACATAATCTTTTTAACTTTCATTGCACTATTGGAAACTCTTTAGTTGACGAGAATCTGGAGTTTGCGAAAATGATGCATCGCAAACACAGGGTAGCAATGACAATAAATGTCATTTATATAACACTTAATTATTGAAATATTTTTAATATTTAATTACTATTTTTTGAATCATACAATTCATCGATCATCAGCTTTGTCTGACCTAGAAATATAGAAAACTAGCTGAGGAGGAGGATTGAAAATGTTCCAGGAATTTTGATTAAGCAAGAACAATAATAACTATCCAATTGTTAATAAATATAATTATTATTTAGGCACTATTGGTTCGTCAACCAGTTTGAGAACCCCTGATCTATGAGGTTGGTAGATTGTTCTGTCCTGTTTATTCATGTTTGATGAATTTATAACATTTCAAGGGATAACAAGAAATTAATTGCAACAAGAGGGAGAGTCAGAATGTGAAAATATGACGAATTTACCAGATATGTATGGCACAGACTGCTAAATTGTAAATATTTTCTCCCATTGACCAGAATTGAAGATCCTCGAATCTTTTTTTTTTTTGATTGGCTAGTTCTAGTTCCTATGCCACGCCTTCCTTTTCTGATAGTTCCTTCACAATTTTTTTTTTTTTACGTGACTATTTCGGTCAGTAGGGGGTCGCTTGCTAAAACCGCATGTAACGAAAACATGTAATACTAATATCGCTTATATCTTTGCAACCGTACTATCCGCGAGCCTTACTTTGGTATCGTGTAGAGGAAAGAAGCCATTACTCGCACGTGTCTCATGCTCAGATGGCGCCATTGTCGCGTCACGCATGTCGCAATCGGAGCTAAGTTTAGTTATCGCGCGCGGCGTTCACAGAGGCGTAGCTCGGCAGTACGTTCGTCGATCAGAGCGGGAGTGGTCGCGTTTGAGAGAGCTCACTTTGCCATAGCAGATATAATCCATCGAACTCAAACCGGAGCTCTTCAAGAGTTGTAAGGCTTACAAGTGTGTAATTTGACGGTTGCTCGGTTATGGCGCCCCCGCGTTCGACACGTTGTGTATTTGATTACGTCATTTCTGTACCCTAGTGCCCATACACCCTCAGCAGCACGCACAAGACGTTTCACGTATCCCACTGCGGCTGCGGCTGATACAACCTGTGTTTTTTTCTGTCCAAGTTCATAATTTTGTGGAACGTTCTGGAACTCATGATGATCTCTCATTAGCAATGTCTTCCTGTTGCGTAATATTTGATTCTGACTTTTCGTCTTGCCCTAGACAATTTAATTTTTTTATATATGTTTAATATGGATTAAAATATCTACTTAAACTCCCTCTTTTCCGGTGGTACTCAGACAACACCGTATAAGAGGCAGGCTACTATACTCCCTAAAGAAGAACAGAACTTCCTTCCCAACCTAATAGGATCTTAGTCCAAATATTAGAAAAGTGCTCTTATATTGACGATATATTGATAATTGGTTGTGAACATGGGGTGGGTAGCGGTCAAGTCCATTAAGAAACAACATCTGGTGGAAGTGCGCTCTATGGCCAATCCTCCGGCTATTGTGAAGCTCACCCTTGAGTCCATCTGTCTTCTGCTGGGAGAGGGTGCTTCCGACTGGAAGTCCATCCGATCCGTCATCATGCGAGAGAACTTCATCTCCACCATTGTCAACTTTAACACGGATGAGCTCACGTCTGTAGCCCTCCTACCCACTGCTTTTTGAAATGTAGCTTTTATCTCCATGTTGTTATTTTATTTTATCTTCTGTTCTTTTTCGATGTATATGTTTTTATATAAACACTGCAGAGGAAACCTCAACCAAAAAAAATAAATATAATATCATACATTAATACTGCGATATATAAAGAAGTCGAGGGCGCCGGTAGCTCAGTGGTATGCGTGCTTGACTTCTGAGCTCAAGGTCGTGGGTTCGTAACCCGACCGAGGCCCTTAGTTTATTTTATCTGGGAGGTAAAATAAACTTAAGCACGCCGTCCTTCGGATGGGACGTTAAGCGATGGTCCCGAGCCTGTACGATGTCAGGTACTCGTTAAAGACCCCTAACCTAGATGAATTAAAATTTAGGGTGGGCAAAATTTAGGACTCCCAGAGTAGAGTCGGGCTCATGTCCACCAGAGTGACGAAAGAGCGCTCTGGTAGTAGGCGATATGACCTCGTTGTTAAAGCCCGGGCATGAGTCATTAAACCTAACCTAACCTATAAAGAAGTCGTTGGTGAATCACCGGCTATGTACTTCCCCAGCAAGAATTAATTACTTTTTTCGCTCTCCCTCCAAAGCCAATCGACTTTTTGGAATAAAACTCAATATTTGACTTATAGTGGCTTCTGAATTATCGTACTAAATTTTGTGTCGATACATTCATTATATCGAGTTTTTGTGCTAAGCTTTCCCCTTAATCTCCTCCTTCCCTTTGGCCGATTTGGCTGAAAATCAATATGAGTCGTCCTTAGAGGGGAACACCCTCAGGATTTTTTTGAGCAACATGTTTATTTACTTATGGGTACAACATTATTGGTGACACATTAACTCATATCTAAGTTTGATTTGTTTGAATACTTTGTATATTGAATCTTTATATTAAAGCTCTTTGCGTAATGCTCGGGAATACAGGACGACATTCTGCTTTATATATATATATATAAAAAAGAACATATATACATATATAACACTTTAAATTCCACCAATGTAGAGGTTGATATCATAAAAATATTACATGATAATAATTTTTTTAAATTATTTTTGTATTGAAATTTAATGATAATTTTAAAATGATTTGTATGGTAAGGTTGTACTCTCCATTGTATATATTGATAAAAGTAATGGTTTTTACACAGATAAGTTCGGTTTTGTGTTGATCAAGTGAGTAGTAATGTGAACTTTCAACGAATCAAAAACAAAAACTAATTTTTTCATGTTCGTACGTTACTTGGCTATTAGTTACATGAGCAAATGCTTTATTATACAATTTAATGACTTGCGGACCATTAGAATATAATAATTTGAAACCATTACTTTTTTTTTTTTTTTCTGGTTATCTGTTGTACGTATAATAATTTATGATTTTGAGTGGTTCACATCAACGTTCGCATGAAGTAATATTGCTGTAGTTATTATTATTATTATTTATGTAGTTGCTTGTTAAATATGTGCTTGGTTAAACTCTTTAGCCGTGAAGGAAATCAAGAAGCAGCAGCTGGTGGAAGTGCGATCCATGGCCAATCCTCCAGCTGTGGTCAAACTAGCTCTGGAGTCAATCTGTCTGTTGCTTGGTGAGAACGCCACCGACTGGAAGGCCATTCGGGCTGTCGTCATGCGGGATAACTTTATCAATTCAATTGTCAACAACTTCTCCACTGAAAACATTTCGTATGTATTGAAAAAGAATATATATATATTTTTTTATAGTTGAGAGCCACAATTAGCCAAGAAATTATTTTCCCTTTTTGCTAATTTTCAAGAATAATTCCATGTTGATTCACCAGACCAATATCCATTCCTTCAGCGTCTTCAAATTTTGAGAATAATTAAAAAAACACACCAAGAAATCAAACATTTCCGGCGAATAGTTCCTTACTATATATTTTAAAATAGATTTAAAATAAGTGTGATACTACTAACAGGGCCGGTAGCTCAGTGGTATGCGTGCTTGGCTTTTGAGCTCAAGAGCGTGGGTTCGAAACCCGACCGAGGCCCTTTGTTTATTTTATCTGGGAGGTGAAATAAACTTAAGCACGCCGTCCTTCGGATGGGACGTTAAGCGATGGTCTCGAGCCTGTACGATGTCAGGTACTCGTTAAAGACCCCCTGCCTTAAGTGAATAAAAATTTAGGGTAGGCAAAATTTAGGACTCCCAAAGTAGAGTCGGGCTCATGTCCACCAGAGTGATGAAAGAGCGCTCTGGTAGTAGGCGATATGACCTCGTAGTTAAAGCCCGGGCATGAGTCATAAAACCTAACCTAACCTACTTTGTACTAACATTTCATATTATACATATATACATATAATAACTTGACCGTAATACATTTTATATGGGTCTATGGGTCTTGTATTGTTCAGTGTCTGCAACCCTCCGTATTTTGATAAACATAAAAAATATCCATTTGAAAAATATTAAATTTGTGTTTCCAAGATCTGATTTGGTTGATTAAATTGAAAATTACTAACGTTAATTTTTATTTAGTTAGCTCATTGGTGAGCAAAATATGTCAGTTTGTAATTTTTCAAAATGCTATTAATTTTTTGAAATACAAATGCCCAGTATCTTGAGAATTTAAAATATGATATGTAATATATTCGAGATAATGTTTTTTTGTATAATTGTAATGTATTTCCCATTAATCTAAGTTTTCGCTCTCCCTCTAACGCTAATCGACCATTTTAACTAATAGTTGACTTGAGACGTAACAAGGACTTCTGAATCCTCAGCCAAATTTTATGTTACTACATTCATTATATTGGCAGTTATTATTTGGGTTAAGCCGCCTTAAACCCTTCCCTGTGGTCTGATTTGACTGAAAAGATATAAGTGTCGTCCTTTTGGATACACATATAATATTTTGTGTTGAAACATTAATTTTTTCGATAGTTATCGTGCCCACAGATACACAAAGAGGATTTTTTTAAATTTATGGAATCAGGTAGACATGAAATGAATTCCTGACCAATTTCATAACTTCCCCAATACATCGTATAGCTGGAAAGAAATAGACTAGCTATCCACTACAGACATAACTATTGTTCTGTTAATTTAGGGAACCGGGTTCCCATCCAATGTACGTATATGCACACACTTCGAGAGCACAATACCACCAAAATATATTCTCCGAGTTGTTTTATACCGCGGAAAAATAAGACGATTCAAACTTTGGATTTTCCTTTTTATGAAAACTGTTGTTCGTTAATCTTGGCATGCATACGCCTGCATTTTTAGGTTATTTCAGTTAAATGTGGAATGCATGGTTAGTTATTATCATTTTTATGTTCACTTCCTTGCAACATTAAATTTGCAATAATATTGCAATGTGATGCGTATTTTATTGTCATCGCTGTTGTCATGTTTTGCTGCATGTTCGGCACTGCTTTTTGTCTTGCATTTTTTTTTTTTTTTTTTTTTTGTCTTATATAATATAGTAAGGAACACTATTTTAGTTCTTTATTACTTCACTATTACGTACAACTATTAGAAAAAAGCGTGACACTATATGTGTGCGAGAAGATAATCATTTATTCTTTCATTTGATTTTATCCCTTATATAAGATAATAAAGAATTTATGTGTAATGTTCTTTTGACTATTCATGTAAATTAATTTAAAAGTAAATATTTATATGATACGTAAGAGGGAGACGGTGGCTCAGAGGTAGCGTCCTTGCCTATTGAGCTCAAGATTGCGGGTTCGAAATCCAGCTGCGGTCTTAAGGTTTTTCCTCTGGGAGGTAAAATAACTTCTTGAAGACGTCGTCCTTCGGATGGGACGTTAAGAGATGGTCCCGAACTTGTACGATGTAAGGTACTTGTTGATGACCCCCTAGGTAGCTAGCTAAACATGGATTGGCAAAATTAGACAGTTGAGTTGGGCTCATGTTCACCAGTGCGACGGAAGAGGGCTCTATACATATATATATATATATATATATATATATATATATATATATATAAATAGGAATTTTTTCCTTAGTTTGTCCAACTGAAAAAAAGTGTTGAATCAAATATGGAAATAATGCCGTTGCAGTTGACACAATTTTACGAGCCCTATAAAAGAGTTACAATCTGTAGAGAGCTCTTTTGCCCAAATTGGGAGTAAATAACGTTAAATCGCATTTTGAAGATTTAAAGACATGATAATTTTCAATTTTGTAATGTTTAACAGGGACGAAGTTCGAGAAAAGATGCATACAAGATATTTGAGCAACCCTGAGTATACTTTTGAAAAAGTGAATCGTGCGAGTATGGCCTGTGGTCCTATGGTGAAGTGGGCAGTGGCTCAGGTAATTTGTACATGGTAACTTTTTTCTCTAATATTGTATCTCCTTATCATATTTTCAATGTATAAATCTTAGGCTAGATTTTTTTTCTTCATATATTTTAATTTTTTCCAGAAACCTCTTTCATTTAACAGATTTCTGATTTATTATGAATCTTCACGTACCAATGTGAATAGATGAAAATTTGGGACTTCTCTTGAATACGAGGAACGATGTAAAAAAAAAAATAATTTACATGGGTTTGCGAACGTTTTGTAACTACAATGTAATATCATTATTTATATAATGTACATATTTATCTTTGTCAATCTTTGAATCCTTCGAGTAGCGATACAGAATCTAATAATGGACCTTACTAGTGTTATTTTCTCTCTTCCCTTGTGAAGGAAAGGGGTGTGGAAGGGGAAGTCCTATACAAGGGGCTATCTTCACCAGTCATTAATTGATTTGATTGCAGGGGCGGATTTTGTACCCATGTTATTCAAAGCGTGAAGTCCCATATAACAGCCTCTCACTGGCACATATCTTTAATGAATTGTTAAGACCCTGTTAGGTCTTATTAAGTTAAAACAGTATAGACGCCTATTCGGAAGGTACAGAAAGATTGAATTTCGAATTTTATATTAAAATATATGATACCATTGCCTCCATGTTATGTGGTCCTAAATCACATGTTTGCTGCCAAAAATCTGATAATGTTTTTAACATGAGACGGCTTGACAAACAAATAACTGAAAGAAGACTGTTGCGTTAAAGAGATTTCTGCAGAAATCTCGAGAAAGGCCAACTTCAATGGCTGATGAAGCCTTATAAGTAAATTTTTAGGACTTTTTTCTTTTATTGAACACTGGTACACACCAGATCTGAAGTACAAGAAAATACTACTTTCAGATTTTTGCCAAATAGTTCGCTGTACGTTTTGGAAGGAGAATTTGCTTCCATTGTGTGCGAAGCTTCAACCTCCCTCATGGAACTACATTCTTCCATCTATCTATGACCATGAGTCATCGTCCTTCAGCTCCTTATCCCCCATTACCCGGTGTTTCTTCCAATGTCCTGACTCTGGGTCGTCCTACTCTTATCCTACCTCAGTGAGTTAAGTTCATCATCTTCTGCACGGCTCCCTCTATTCTGTGGACATAACCTGCTACCATTAAATGAACATTCTGGTTCTAAATAAATACACTGATTTTCGATTCTTATCTGATACTTGTATGAATGTTTTTTTTGGTCGTCATGGTATTTGTTTTTTCCACAAATAATTCGTTCATTATTTCAAAGTACTATTTTTTAAAAAAATTTCAGATAAGTTACGCGGACATGTTGAAAAAGGTGGAGCCTCTTCGAGAAGAGCTGCGGTCTCTGGAGGGCCAGGCGGGAGAGAACCTGGCGAAGGGAGAGGAGACGAAGACGTTGATCGGTCAGCTGGAGAGGTCGATAGCCGCTTACAAAGAGGAGTATGCACAGCTGATCCAGGAAGGGGTGGCCATCAAGCACGATCTCGAGAACGTACAAGCCAAGGTAGGACTCCTGCCCTACGTCTTCTTATCCATCATTCTATTAAAATTGTGAAAGGACATAAGTTCAATTAGTAATTAATGTGCTAGGTGGACCGATCTACTGCTCTCCTCAAGTCGTTGGCCCTGGAACAGTCAAGATGGGAAGCTACATCGGAAACCTTCAAGTCCCAGATGGCTACCATCATTGGAGATGTCCTTCTATCCTCCGCCTACCTTGCCTATGCTGGATATTTTGATCAACATGTAAGTAGTTTTACAAATGTTATACATTTATTGATATTGAATGTAAATATGGGGGCGCTGATAAAACTTGTCTACTGTCCAAAAGGTCGTTCATTCGATCACAGTTGGAGCCCTTTTTTTTTCTTTATCTTGGAGAAAAAAAAAAACATTGAGCACGCCTTCCTTCGGAGGAGATGTTAAACATTGGTCCCGAGCCCTGTTCGATGACAGGTACTCGTTAAAGATACCTACCTTAATTATACTTGGGTATGGAAAATTTAATATTCCCAGTAGAGTGTCATGCTCATGTTCACCAAAATGACGAAAGTGCGGTCTGGTAGTAGGCAATATGATCTCATAGCTGAAGCCCGGACTACAAACAAAAAATAATATGCATGTATAAATATATTATACGAATATATTTCCAACATTCAGTTAGTTGGTATAGGGAAAAAACCACTATAATTTGAGTAATGTTAACCGCTTTTGGTGTTCCTTACATCATCCTGCCTATAATTAGGTACATGAGCACAGTCATAAAAAAAAAAAAAAAAAAAAAACTTCATTTTTTGATAGGTCAATAACTTGAATTATTTTTTCGACAGCTATATATTTTGACATATTTTTGAAGGTGTACAAAACATTTAATTTTTTCTTATTGAGGGGGATTTAAAGGGACTTTTATTTAAAAATTTGTATTTTTTCCTCCGTTCTATCAAAAATATGAGAAAGATGTACTTTGTCGGAATTTCAATTATGTTTCTGCAACCTATCGGTGGAGAACATTTTTTGTTTAGGAATTTTTTCGTTATGATCAATCGTGGTTGGAGATAGCAGGAAGGAACTGATTTTTGTCTCCATTTTGGCTTCCATCATGGTTCCTGTTGGATAAAAATAATGGCTTACCTACATTTAAAAATATATATATATATATATATATATATATATATATATATATATATATATATATATATATATTTTGTAAAATGAGAAACTATTTTCCTCAAAAATGCCATTTCAGGAAAATACCAATCTACTCGGTAATTATGACTTTGAGGACAATGATAATGTTATTACATTGTTGGAAATGTTTTTTTGTATTTGTTGTTATATAGTTGTAAGTAGCAAATGCTATGTGTGTTCTAGTATCGTCACAATCTTCTGTCCCGATGGACGGAGCATCTGACGGCAGCTGGGATACAGTTCAGACCAGACATCGCTCTCACCGAGTACCTGTCCAACCCTGACGAACGGCTCAGGTGGCAGGCCAACTCCCTTCCCACAGACGATCTCTGCACGGAGAATGCCATCATGCTCAAGGTAATCATCATCCCATGTTCAAATTCACACAATATTTTTCTTATTATTTACATAATCTTTTATTATTTCCGTTTATTTTACATTCATTCTTTGTTTTACAGTTGCATATGCGAATTATGATGCGTATTTTTAAAATGTTTTTTGGTTAAATTGATGGAAAGGAAAGATGAGAGAGTACGACAATAAATTGCAAATCAATCAGTTTTCTTATCTGGGAAGTGGAAAACATTGAGCAAACATCGTCTTTCGGATGGGACCCCTGCCCTAGTCAACTAAACGTGGATTTGCAAATAGTCTGGCTCATGTCCACCAGAGTGACGCAGGAGAGCTCTGGTAGTAGGAGATATGACCCAGTTAAAGCTCGGTCTTGAGTCACTAAAATTAACTAATTATATATAGAAACCATGTTGGGTGTACTACAGCGTGTAGGGCTTTGGTCGAATGGTCCCACCATGGTTGTGGGTTCGAATCATCCCTCCTAGTAGAATCTGGTAATAGAATGTTTGGGTTATTCGGGAACCTGAATTTTAATGGCTCAAACTTTAAAAATCTTCCATTATTTAAAATTCATTCTTCATTTTACAGTTGTGTATGCGAATTATGACACATATTTATATTTTTTTTTTTTTAAACGAAAATGATGGATGGGAAAAATGAGAGACTATTGTGGTATTTAATGTTATATTTTAATATAATACAAATATATTTATAATAACTATATGCTTGGGATCGCACCGAACTGTAATTCTTACTATAGTAATGGATATGGGGTGATAAACTTCACTATTTACATTCGTAACCATACAGATAACATTTTAAATATATTTTATTTGTTTATTTCCAGAGATTCAATCGATATCCTCTGATCATCGATCCATCTGGGCAAGCGACAGAGTTTATTTTGAACGAGTACCAGGACAAAATAACTAAAACTAGCTTCTTGGACGACTCATTCAGGAAGAACCTTGAGTCTGCCCTCAGGTTTGGCAACCCTCTCTTAGTTCAGGTCAGTTTTGTATCACTATTATTATTATTATTTCATTTATTATCATTACTATGTTAACCTCAGTCCTCTCAGTAACCCAAGAGAAGTGTGCCCCAACGCATGCTCTTAATCCTAAATGACCCATGACCCTTCTAGTATTTTTTAAAAATTTCTCTCGGTCGGAAATCATGAAATTCCGGTGAAAGCTGAACACCGAATTTCTGACCGATTACATAACTTCCTCCCCCCCCCCCCCCTCCCCCCCCCACAAATTCTTAATTCTTTCACTTATTGTAGACATTATTTTTAATCTCATGCGATTCGTATGAAAGTAGAATTTTTCGTCAATTTTACTTGGGACTCAAAATACCACTACTTGATGAAAAAGTAAAATTAAATTTTTTTTCTTACTATATCTTTCACAAAGAATGTAAATTCCATAATAATAAGCAACAAATCAATGAGATTAGATAATCGATGAAAGATTATCTAAAGTTATATCGAGCAATATGAGTGATATTTAATACGTAGTATGAACCATATACGAAACCTTGTCATTGGATTCTAATTATCATAATTGGTTCAGTAACCATACGGGGAGTTTATAGCAGTTTTTAATTCTCCCAAAGCATTTAACATTAAATTTTCAGTTTTTGTATTTTTCTCATGATACATGAATACATGCAGATTTTCAGATTGATAGGCCATTTGGAATTGCTTCAGTGGTGTGAAAAATTGTGTTTAGGTGACAATATTTCTGTTTAAAAGCCTTAAAATCGCTCCTGATTTTACAAAAAAAAATAGTATTTTTTCAACTCCAAAAAATTTATTGTAGCACAATTTTTCCACTCATTTAATTTTTCTCTGAGTATTTCTGATAGAATCCGAGAACCTGGGTTGAAGGAAGGAAAATAAGATGATAAGGCTGTTTTCCTATTACGTTTCAAATATTTAGTTTTATTTGATTATGTTATTGTAAAATATGAATTAAGAGAGGAGTGTTTGCGATTGGTTTCAGGATGTAGAGAACTACGATCCCATCTTAAATCCTGTTCTAAACCGAGAGGTGCGACGAACTGGAGGTCGAGTGCTCATCTCCCTCGGGGACCAAGACATCGACCTCTCCCCATCTTTCGTCATCTTCCTCTCCACCCGGGACCCCACTGTGGAGTTCCCTCCAGACATCTGCTCCCGGGTCACTTTTGTCAACTTCACCGTTACCCGCTCCTCTCTTCAGTCCCAGTGTCTCAACCAGGTGCTCAAGGCGGAGCGCTCCGATATTGACGAGAAACGTTCAGATCTACTCAAACTTCAAGGTACCACCACACATCACTTGGCTTTCTGGCCAATTAGAATAAAATCTCACTATAACTATCAGTTGATAGAGAAGTATATATGAGTCACCCATATGCAAACCCTGCTAAGTCAATGTTAAGCAAATTTTGGCAAAGGGCGAAAAAATGTTTAAATCAAACGATTAGAGATGCAAAGCTACAATTTAAAAAAAAAAAATCGTCAAAAATAAACTTTCCTTTTATCTGTGTATAATCTCAGAATTATTAATAATTAGTTATTCTGATATTTAAATCCTACTTAGCAGGTTTTGCAACCGCACGCCAAAGTTATCAGGTTTTGAAACCTTTTTGGGAGCCATCTTTGAAACGATGTAGGTTGCAAAACCTGTTAAATTTTTTATGCGGCTGCAAAATCTCTGTATTATTAGTACGTTCCCCATTCATTTTAAAATTTGGTTTTGAAATATAACACAAGCGCAAAATAATAAAAGTAGTAGGTATATTTATAATAATTTGTTATTTTTTAAAACAATTCAGTAAATATTTACTGATATTCTTCGAGAAAATTAATCAACTAACCTACCTACATTAAGAGCATTAGGTAGCTATCTGCTACCTATAATCTAAAAGAATAAAATTTTAGTGCAAAGAGCAGTTTCTGAAAATGCATTTTTGTTTTTCTCTATAACTTAATTAATTTGGTTTTTCCTCTTCTTCGTTCATTAGATCCAAGTCCTCTTCCTCCGGAGTTAAAGCATCCTTGTTCTCAAGACGTTCTTGTTGTTCAAATACCTCTTTATAAAAGGATACATTTTCATTTTCTTCCCATTATTTTCCAAAATGCAACAATCAAAGTTTTTTTAACATATTTTATTTTTGCGTCTTTCATTGCAACAACTTGCTATGTAGTTCTCATATCAGGTTTTGAATCCGAAGCTCTGACTGAGGCGGCCATCTTGGCCCACATCATTTAACAGGTTTCGCACCCTTTATACTCTTGGCTGGTTTTGCATTCTACCATCTTGAGAACTTAGCAGGTTTTGCAGCCGTTCGAGGTTTTCTTTTTGATTTTTCAGAGGGGTTTAACAGCTTTCATCACTGATTTTAGTTGAGACATGCAGCAATTGAAAAACTAAATCCAGTGATACCACTAACTATTTTTTTCTTTTTTATGACTTAGCAGGGTTTGCATCTGGGCGAGTCATGTATAGAATTATAAACCCTGAGACAAGAAGTACAGTAATCAGTTGAGGTGAGATAATGTTTGGGAGGAGATAAGTGAGAATATTGGAGTCCCATTATTTTTTTTTTTTTTTTTCATATAACTAGTTATGGTTTCATCAGAGCAGATCTTGAGGAATCAATTGCTTAAAATGAAGAAAACAAAACAAAGAGCTTGTTTAAGTTTGTATTGTATAATTTTACAAAAATATATACATAAAGTCCACCGGTTTCAGCTTAGCCACACATTTGAACTTTGTGCTGACGATGGCCCAAGCCCCGAAACCTGAACGTTATATGTAACTATTTTTTTGGAATTAGTCAATATAAAAGTTGAACAACTTCTTTGTTTTTATTTATTGGGTAGATCAGTTGCGCGCGCATGTCAGAGTCATAGGACCAAAATACAATTTTTTTTTAAACATTTATTTGCAATCTATATACATGTAATATAATGAGCAAATATGGTAACTATGCATGCTTTAACTTTGCAGCGCTGACACTCCCTAGAAACTAGTACAATGTTTAGATTTCACTTAGAAGATCTCGAGGCCACCTCCTATTCAGACGGCGTGGAGGATTGTCAGGATGGGATTGAAAGGATAGGACTTGTGCAAATGGGTTAGGATGGGATGAAAGTTTATTGTGGAAATTTAAGAATCGGGATTGGACGGTTGGGATGTTTAGGTCTTCATGGAGTAATTTATTGGTGACGTAGAAAGGAGCATTTACAATTCGACGAAGGACTTTGGACTGGAAAGCTTGGATGCGGTTTATGTTGGATTGTTTGGCTGTACCCCATAGTTCGAGGCCGTATGTCCATATTGGGCGTATTATAGTCTTGTAAATGGTCAGTTTGTTGGCAGTAGAAAGTTTTGATTTAGGTCCAAGTAGTCTATGTAGTAGTCCGTAACGTCGATTCAACTCTTGTCGTGTGTGTGGGTTTCACGTCAGTCGGCTGTCTAAGTAGAACCCGAGGTAACGCACCTGGTTAGAGGAAGGAAAAACACAAGTTTAAGTTCTGAATATTATGCGTTTTTTAAAGAGTTTTTCAAATGTTTGCTATTTATTATGCCACGTTTTCCTGATATGTGTGTACTTACAGGAGAGTTCCATTTGAGGCTGAGACAGTTGGAGAAGTCTCTGCTTGGAGCGCTGAACGAGGCCAAAGGTAAGATCCTGGACGATGACTCTGTGATCACGACTCTGGAGACCCTCAAACAGGAAGCGGCTGAGATCAGCAAGAAGGTGGAGGAGACGGACCGGGTGATCGCAGAAATAGAGACCGTGTCCCAACAGTACAAACCTTTATCACAGGTACACCATCATATAATATTACATAGACCCTTGTTTAGGGGGGGTGTTTAGTAAAGAGACATATGTTCCAATGTTCATAGTTACATTTTGAAGTTCTCATTATTTTAAAATTCCTCAAAAATGAATAATTATCATATAATTTTGAAAGATGGTCGCCCTTTGTCTTCCTCAGTCTCATTTTAATTTAAAATGAAAAAGTTCAGATCTGCCTTAACTTGATAAACTCCCGCAACGCATGACTAGATCATGTTGCACAACGTGCACTGAAACATATAATTTGGCAAAAAACAAAAATCAAACACAGCTAGTCCTACAAAATCAAAGAAGACAACAGCTAGAAGCTCCCCATGTATTAAACCGTAATTAATTATAGAATGTCAGTGCCGATACTAGCTCATTTTTTGAGGAAAAACGCTCACTCACTTTTTAACTTTTTTTTGACTCACTCACTTTTTTTTTTTTTAATGAAGAAATTTACATTTTCTTTCTAAATTCAAAAAAAAGTTAATACAAAAAAAAAATTCAATCGGAGAGAACCTGATCGTGGAAAAACCAAATAGCCCTTTTATATTTAGTTGGAAATTTTTAACGGCCATAATAAATATTAAAAGTTGGAAAATTTTAAACTTTTTTTATTTTTAAATACCTTTTACGGAACCTTTTTTTTTCCATCCACATCGGTAACGATACACATCGTATTCCGGGATTCAAAGTTGCTCCCTAGAATTTTATTAAAACTGTTACAATGGAGTGTGGTATTTTACGTTTGTAAATAATTTAAACAATATAAAGATTAAAACAATAAAACGCAGATAATTGTTTTCTTTTAAGAAAAAAAGATAGTTTTGAGTTTTAAAATTTTTAAATGGTTTGTCTGTGGAAAGTCATAAATCAAACCAACTTTTTAGAAATTGTCACTAACTTTCTTACTTTTTTGACCCACCGAAGTGAGTATAGGCACCGGAATGTTGATAGCTAGGAGCGCAATTTTGGGAAGGTATTTTTTTTTGCCGATGCCAGCCCTCGTATGTGTGTGGTTACTTGGATTTTGTTTGTTTACAGGCTTGCAGCAACATGTACTTCACACTGGACTCTCTCCATCAAATCCACTTCCTCTACCAGTACTCTCTCAAGTTCTTCTTGGATATCTTCTCTGCTGTACTCTTCTCCAATTCGGCTCTGAATGGTCTCACTGACCACACTCAGCGGTTGGCAGTCATCACCAAACAGCTGTTTGCTGTCAGTATATCAATATCAATCATTATATTCTATTTATTTATTTCATACGGTAGCTCAGTGGTATGTGTGCTTTGTTACTGAATTCAAGATCGCGGGTTTGAAACCCGGCCGAGCCCCTTACTTTATTTTATCTGGAAGGTAAAATAAATGAAGTAACCCCTATCCTACTATTTAGCGTAGGCAAAATTTAGGACTCCCATAGTAGGTCGCACTAGTCTGGCTCATGTCCACCAGCTTGACTAAAGAGCACTCTGGTAGTAGGCGATATGACCTTGTAATTAAAAGCCAGAGTCATAATAATAGAGATATTGTGAAACATTTAATAAAAATAAATAAAAAACAGTTTTTTAAAAATATATATATTTCACGAAATAGGCACAATAATTGAGAGTAATTTCGGTATTGCTATCATCATCATCACTTTGGTATTAGTTAAGTCGTTGCTGGAGATGCTAGCAATAGCGAAAGTACTCCTTTATATTGTATATATCTATTTTGTGAAATAGACAATATTTTAAGAAACTAAGTTTTTTCTTCATTTTCATTCCTTCTTTGTTTATAATGAAGGCATGTAGTTTATAAATTAATTATAATAATACTAAGAGTTTGAATTATTATTATTTTTTCTTTTTTATTTTGGTAATAAAAATAATGTTTATTAATATTTTTTTTTTTTTTTTAATTTATTTATTGACAACAGCTCAATTACAAGCTATACTGTCATGTGAAAACAACAAGGAATCAACAGTAAAAATCATAAGTACAGTAATGAATTGTAAAGAAAAAATAAATAAATAAATAAAAAATAAATAAATAAAATGACTATTTCAATGTCCTGAAGAAAGTCTGTTAGTTGTTTATATTTGTCTTTGACGGGGTTCTTGAGCCAAACCTGCAGAGTGTCGTCCGGTTGAGGTCTGGATACTCCTCGTACTTCAGACACCTCATTATCACATGGTCCATATCCTCTGTGCTGCCGCACCGGTCTTATTAATATTGATATACGTAAAAAAAAAAAAGGCAAAAATCCTGCCCAAAATGAAAAGTGTCGAGTATCTTGGTTGAGGGAAGTCAAGGTTCTATCTTGTAAAAAGATAAAAAAATTCAGTATTCGGTAAACCTTTTCCTGCTTCAGTGCCTTATAATGACGTATGATGGATGTGTGTTGTGAATGTGGTAAGTGTTTGTGTTCTCTATCAGAAACAAACACATCACCTTGACCACACACATCCACTCAAGGCCTTGAAGAAGGAAATAAATAGTTTCCAAAACGTTGGTCAAATTTTATTTTCGGCCTAACTATATGAAGGAAAATGTAGAATGGACTAGGTGAAATTTATTGTGGCATCATTAAATAGTTATAAATAAATTACAAGAATCATATATAAAATCAAAATACTGAAAGTGACAAAAAATAAAAATATTTAATACTATTTATTTTTTATTTAGTTTTTAAGTTTAAAAGAAAATGGTTAGTAAGAAACGCGTCTTCTACTATCTTATAGTTTATTCAGTGATTTAATTTTTTTTTAAATTACTTTCCCTGAGCGAATTATTTAACAAAGTTTTCGCTCTTCCTCTAAAACGAGTCGATGACTTGGATCAATAAGTGCCTCACTCAGGGACCTCTGAATCTTAAGAAAAAAAGTTCTTGTCGTTCCGGAAAGTAAGAACAAAGAAGGCCGACCAGGCTATGGGCATCAGCAACAGAACGAGGGTCCCTGCCAAAGGCTGTTCAGCCTGGCGTTGGAGAAAGAGAAACCCTTTGGATCGGCCATCTTCAGCTCTCTAAAAGATCACCACATGAGTGGCCACTCTTACCACAGTTTCCGCTTCTTCTTTTCTCTGGTCGAATTCGACCTTGTGTCTTGTGCATGCAGTTGACTAATATTTTTTTTTACTTGCGGCAGGTTTGCTACGAACGAGTGGCCCGTGGAATGCTGCACAGTGACCGACTAAGTTTGGCTCTCCTGCTGTCCCGGATCTACCTGAGAGGACTGCCGACAGAGGACCAGCTAGAGGCTGAGTTTCACCACTTTCTGCGGGGCAAGGAGGGCGTGTTGGGAGGCGCCGCTCTGGGTGGCGTGCCTCAGGTGGACGGTCTCTCCGCAGATCAGATCGAGGCACTCGTCCGTCTCGCTGCCAGGTACTTCTCCCCCATTCTGTTTGTACTCATTACCATGTACCGTTTCTACTTCTCATGTATCTAGAGGCTGAAAGTCTCCCTGTCTGACTACTAGTGAATGCTGTTCTGGAGAACACGACTCATCGGAAGGCATTTCCATTCATCTAGGCTGGTCTCACTGCGTCTAGCAAACTCAAGCTCTACAGCTATGTGCTTCTTGAAGTCTACTCACCGTCTGGACCGCTGAACATTGATCTAAGAGGCATTTCTAGCTCTTCTCCAAGCCTGTCGAAACAGCCTATACTGTTTGTATTAAAAAAAAGGAAACACACATTGCTTCTTGAGAAATGTCAAATAAGAACAATTTTCGTAATATAAATGATCTAAACCTTTGAAACAGTCAGAACGTTTTTGCCTTAAATAAGTGACATCATGGAAATGTTTTTAAAAATTATGAAAAATTGTATGCGATAAATTGAACTTTATTATTTAAGAATAGTCAAATGAGATCTATCGCTGAAGTGGTATTCATGAAGTACAGAAGTATTTCTCAAGGAAATTCGACACGATTAAGAGACCCCTGGCTACGTCTCCATTCACATGGGCCTGATCACTGGATGTCCCAAATATTATCAGTTCACTGTGACTTTAACTATAAACTCTTCTTTAAGAGGAGAAACGAGACAGCACAACATATAGTCCTCGAATCTCTCTTGTACGACCAAGCAAAGGTGGAATTGATTCACGGGACAGGATCATACCTGGGACTGGATCTACGACAGCTACCCGTTGTTCAGCCGATATATCGGGAGTAGAAGCAGGCACTATACGACGGGCTAGGGACGATCCGATCGGCGCAGATTGTTCCGTCGATGGCCGGCCCCAGCTCCTCCCTTCACTTATAACTGGGTGATATTGATATATTGCAAGAATGCACCCTTCTTTAAAACTAAATACATTTAAGGGATCTGTATCTATATAAAAATGTAAAGAGTTTCTATAGTCAGTCATTTATGAAAATATGCCACAAATATGGCGACTTTTTAGTATGAAAAGGGAGTGACTGTATGTGTCTATGTGCAGGATGCCCCAGTTCAGAGAGTTACTGGCCAAGCTCGGAGAGATGCCGGAGCTAGTAGCCTGGCTCCAGCAGTCAGCCCCAGAACAGTGCGTACCCACCCTCTGGAAGGAAGAAAAGCCGCTGTCCCCCATCGCCACCGCCATGAACAAACTTCTTATCATACAGGTAATGAAAATTGTCACAGACTTCCTTACTTTTCAGTCTATTTATGATTTAATAGGGGGAGTAACTGTTTTGTGTCGATACATTCATTACATCGGCAGTTATTGTCGTTTTTGAATTGATCCCTTCCGTTGGGCCGATATTGCTGAAACTTTATTAATGTCGTCGTTTTGTAGTTTTGAATTCACATATAAAATTTCGTGTCGGGAATTTCATTCTATCGGCAGTTATTAGAGTTTTGGTGTTAATGCTCTTTTGTCGATTTGGCAGAAATCAATAGTTGTTGTCGTTAGAGGGTTCTGGATTCACATATAAAATTTCGTGTCGATATATTCATTCTATCGGGAGTTACCGTGTTCACAGTCACACCCACTCACTCAGTCATTTTTGGTTTTCATATTTGGAATCTGGAGTTTGGAAAACAACCGCATCAAAGTTTTCACCGACTCTGAGACTTAAAAGAAACGACATTATCTAAATTTTCAAAAGTCGATTCACTATGAAACAATCAAATATTAGAAAACTGGCTCAGATATCTTCTTTCAATATCATCTTCATTAATTAGTTTCGGATTTTCTATCGTTGCACCTCGCCAGTGTGGCTTCCCATCTTCTGAGTTTCCCAGCTGCTAGCGTTGTAACTGCCAAGTGGTGGACTTTATTCTCATATTATGTAATGTCATTTACAGGCAGTGCGTGGAGACAGAGTAACGGCGGCAGCTGCGGGCCTGGTTTCGGCTGTTCTTGGAGAGGGATTCACAGCTAGGGCCGAACGTGAGTTAGACCTAGCCGTCATTGTGGAATCGGAGCTCAGTGCTGGTGTCCCTGCTCTCCTCTGCAGTGTGCCTGGTTTCGATGCCACTTCCAGGTAATTACACAATCACATTACACCCTACTTTATTTGCTATCATATACTCGAGACGTATTCATTTGCATGGCTCGGCAGAAGAGTTAATTTATAAATAAATAAAAGAAATATAAATTAATAATAGAGTAGTAATAAAATAACCCATACATTTTATTGCTACTAGTTATTGTATTACTACTTACTATTAATTTTTATTTATTTATTATTATTTTTTATTTATTTTTTTTTTGGCCTTACGTATGATGCATATTAGCCATGACTCTTATAATAGTAAATAAATAAAACAAACTTATTTTTGAAATATTGTCTATTCCACTAAATATATATATACATATATAACTACCGGTTTCGGCTTTATACCATCGTCAGGTCTAGTTATGAACTAAGTCAGTTTGCAGAGAGCGACCCTTCAAATACATCTCAGGTCAAAGGGGGCTATTAGAACTTGGGAGTCCCCCGGCTGTACCGTTAGCTAACTCATGAAATATTTCCTAACAAAACCTAGTTCTAAATTTACATAAAACAATGTCACTAGACGTATGAACTACGTATTAGTTCATAACTAGACCTGACGATGGTATAAAGCCGAAACCGGTAGTTATATATGTATATATATCTTTAGTGGAATAGACAATATTTCAAAAATAAGTTTGTTTTATTTATTTATTACAAGTTTCCACAATATGTCCGCGTTTCTCAACTTAGAAGTTCTTATAATGGTGTTTTACCTATTTATTTACGACATAACTCAGAGAGTTCTATCTACGAAATAAATCACTCCCGGACGGGATTCGAACCCGCGAACCATCACAAGTCAAAGAAGTTCAAAAAAAAAAAAAAAAAAAGGGAAGGGCCGTAATAAAATTTGGCAATAAAAAATTATAACTTATAACATGTCCACTCTCGGACAACTATAGCAGGGGACTATCAAACTGAGAGAGGGATTAGCCATGTGTTTACATTATGTTCAATCAACGAACGTTGTTGACTAAACAGACAGATAAACATTTATTCTTCATTTTTGTAATCAGGAGAGCATTTATTTTTTTATTTTTGTGTTATAGTTACAACAATTTTACTTTTTTAAATTTATTTATTTGTTTAAAAAAAAAATTCGTTTTCATTATTATTTTGTAACATTATTATAATAATAATTATTAAGTTAGTCTATTTATATCATTGTCCATAATAACTAATTTGTTTGTTATATTCTGTAGGCTCTGAAGAAGGAAATAAATAGTTTCCGAAACGTTGGCCAAATATTGAGTTTTTATTAATGCGACAGAACCTCGAATTCCTTCTACGTAGAAAAGATACTGTTGACTCTATTAATCATCTATACACTTCGCCTTAAAGTAAACGAATGTAATAATAATGAGCCAACTAGCATGGCTTTAGAGCCATTGTAAGTCAGAAAATTGTATTTTGGAGAATCAACGAATTCAATTTATAATCCAATAAAAGTAAAAAAAAAAAATCATATTTTTCGCAGCTATATGTCCCATTTATTTATGTTTTGGTTTACAAGATATTAGATCATAGACGTTTGGAGAAGTACTCCGATCATCAGTATCTCAGATGAATGAGCCTAGTCTTTATAACTATAGCTTAATCAGTTGTGATTTGAATTTATTTATTTATTAGTTTTCAATTCCTGAATTGTGTAAGGGGATTTTAAATTCACAATAATATAGTTAGTTAATTGTTATGACTCATGTCCGGGCTATAAACACAAGGTCATATCGCCCATTACCAGAGCGCTTCGTCACTCTGGTTTACTACATTATTTACCTAAAGTAGGCTATCTTTGGCAACTATATTATTCCCCGATTTATTTTTGGACTTCACTGAACCTTATATCACACCACTTTTGGGAAGTATTCCCATCATCAGTATTTTAAAAGTAATTGTAATTTCGCTATTTGTATGTAAATTTATTAACATTCGTGATAAATCACACATTTTATAGTTGGTTAGTTATTGTAACTCATGCCCGGGCTTCAACTATGAGGTCATATTGCTCACTACCAAAGCGCTTTTTCGTCGCTCTGGTGGACATGAGCCCATCTCTACTCTGGGAGTCCTAAATGTTGCCTATTTAGGTTTATTCACTTACTTTATCGAGTACCTCGAGGCTATCGCTTCAGTAGGCAAACGTGCTACTGGCGCCTTCACACATTTTATAGGTTACGTTAGGTTTTATGACTCATGCCCGGGCTTTAATTACGAGGTTATATCGCCTACTACCAGAGCGCTCTTTCGTCACTTTGGTGGACATGATCCCGACTACTGTGGGAGTTCTAAATTTTGCTAACCCTAAATTTTTATTCACCTAGGGCAGGGGTCTTTAACGTGTACCTGACATCGTACAGGCTCGGGACCATCGCTTAACGTCCTATCTGAAGGACGGCGTGCTCAAGTTTATTTTACCTCCCACATAAAATAAACTAAGGGCCTCGGTCGGGTTTCGAACCCATGTTCTTGAGCTCAGAAGGCAAGCACGCATACCACTGAGCTACCAGTGCCCTCTACACATTATATATATATATATATATATATTATTATATATATACAGTTGCAAATGTGCCGCAACCTACAACATAGGGCTACGTAGCCAATGTCTTTCGCTGAATACTTCAATGACGTAGAACGAGTGACATGAGATAATGACAGTTGAGTTGTTCTGAGGTACATCGCTATTATTATTTATAATAAGTAGTTCTAAGTTGTAGGTTGCGGCACAGTTACTACTCTGGCCCTTTTTTGATAGAGTTGTTACTGTAGTTGGATCTGTTGCTAAATTGACGTGTACTTTTCAGAGTGGACGACTTGGCGGCTGAGGCAGGGAAGCAGGTGGCCTCAATAGCTATTGGCTCTGCGGAAGGTTTCTCTCAGGCTGACTCTATTATCAATATGGCTGTCCGCTCCGGAAGGTAACCCCCCCCACTTCATCTATCTTATCACTTAACCCATCCTTTGTCAGGCCCCTTCCATCTCCAACACGACCATAGTTTCCATGTTCAACTATAATTCCTCCTGCGAGTTCAGACATTGATCAAAAGTTCTTGAACTGAATGTAGAAACATCAGGAATAACAACTTCGAAAAAGTGCGCATAATGTAGACTACAATTTCATTAGGTAATTATTCCAAATCGGGCCTCCACCCCAAATCGTGCCAACAGCAATATTAAAACATTAATATTAAGTGGGAGGAAGTGAAAAAAAAAACCTAGTTCTTAAAAAAAATGTATTTCTCAATATAAACTATATAATACGTCAACTATTCTTCATATTTTAGTTAATATCGAATGAAATAATCTAGGATTAGAGCATAAAACTGTAAACCGCAGAAAGCATTTCAAAGATCCAGTTGATGTATCCGAAGATTCAGGTTCTTCTGTTATAGAGAAACCCCAAGGGGGAGCATAACAAAAATATCCAGTTCATAAAAAAAATGTATTTCTCCATATAAACGATATAATATGTCAATTAAATATTTTTTTTAATGCTCCCCCATGGGGTTTCTCTATCAGGAGAACCTGGACTGTTTCACTAAAAGGACCGACGGGAGGGTCAACATTTTATTTCTTCAGATACATCAACTTAATTTTTGAAATTTTTATTGTGGTTTACATTTTTATGCTCTAATCCTAGATTATTTCGTTAAGTAAAATATGAAGAATAGTTGACATATTATATCGTTTATATTGAGAAATACATTTTTTTTATGAACTAGATTTTTTTTTTCTTTTGCCCTAGATTTAATATTAATGTTCTCATTTTGCTGTTGGTTATGCGAGATCCTAAAAAAAAAAAATTGGGCGCGATTTGGGATGGAGCCTTGATTCGGAATAATTACCCGATCCCCTAAACGTAAACACTAGTGATAACATATCGAAATACATTTCTGCGCATTACAAACCACGGTTTGTTGTATTACTTTATTTATAACGTTACTTTTTACAAGAAATATTATTGAGAGAACTTTGTTTTGTTAGGTGGGTGCTACTGAAGAATGTCCACCTTGCGCCGCAGTGGCTGGTCCAGCTGGAGAAGAAGCTACATTCTCTTCAGCCCCACTCCAACTTCAGACTCTTCCTCACGATGGAGATCAACCCCAAAGTTCCCGTTAACCTTCTTCGGGCCGGCCGCATATTTGTTTTCGAACCGCCTCCTGGCATCAGGGCTAATCTCCTACGAACTTTCAGCACGGTAAGTCCGGTCACCATTTCATTCGAAATGATTTAATTTGAATGTTTCCCCATCACGGTGCCATTTTGAAAACTGAAAATGACAAAAAATATTATTAAATCAATGAAAAAACATGTTTTGTCTGTCTCTCTCTCCCCTAAATTTCTTTGCTATCCCCTAATTCTCGCTCGACGTTGGAAAAATTCTGGAGATGCCGTAACATTACTAGTTTTTGACTGGAATTCTGAAAATTATAGAAAAAAAACCTCATAGCTTTAGCAGTTTGGTCTCTTCAAGGACGGACGCAAACAGGTCCGTTATAAGGTTTCCGTTTTTTTTTTTTTTTTTTTTTTTTTTTCGATTTAATCTCAGAACTGAAATATAATGAACTAAAGAAATGATTTTATAATTATTATCTTGCGAATAGTACTATAGAAGAGCCCCGGGTGAGGTATGGGAGGGGAGGACGGAGGTTTGATTGTCTGTGTTATGTGTGCCAGGTGCCTGCCACTCGGATGATGAAAGCACCTAGCGAGCGGGCCCGTCTCTACTTCCTCCTGGCTTGGTTCAACGCCATCGTCCAGGAACGTCTGCGCTATGCTCCCCTCGGATGGGCCAAGCATTATGAGTTCAACGAATCTGATCTCAGAGTTGCCTGTGACACTTTGGACACTTGGATTGATGCTACCGCTGTCGTATGTATATATTGATTTGTTAATAATAATATTTGTTTGTATTTAGGTACTTAGTATGCACTGTATATATGTGTATTGTATGTATATTGTATGTTCACGCCCTGTACATATTATTGAGGTGCTAAAATAACAATGTACATATTGGAATAATTACCTCAAAGATCCTTTTGTCACTTATCTTATTAAGTCTAGGTTCTCAAAGTTTTACTCCAATCTTTCCTTCCGTAACAATCCCGTTGCTGAGGCAGTGCTTGCCGAGACACCTGCGCTATTTAAGATACGAGTCCGTTACTGCTGGTAGTGATCAGCCTCTTCTCTCACGGTCGCCTCTCTTCAGCTCTCCTGTCCCAGGTCTATTTAGGTCTCCATTTAGTTGTAGGACTGACGATGGTATCATGCGGGAGTATCACGGAGGCTCTCGAAGCTGAACAGTTGTTGTTATTATGATTTATCATATTATTTTGAACATGGGTTTCTTTATATTGTTTTACTCTTTGTTTTCTTTATGGATTTTACTTTGTTATTTTTATTTATTTGGTCTCACCTTAATTTCTTAATTTTTCAGTATTTTGTATACAGGGTGATTCCCTCGTAACTTAAAAAATGGAGAAATTTAAGGTTGAATGCGAAAAAACGTGATGTAAATCGAATCTAAGGAGGTCACAAATGCAATTTTTTTTTTTTTTTAATCTAGATATAAGTGTGGCCTTGTTATTGTGAGACCTGAACTAGCCACTCTTATGATCTCTAGATAAAAAAAAATGCATTTGTGACCTCCTTAGATTCGATTTACATTACGTTTTTTCGCATTCAACCTTAAATTTCTCCATGAAATCGATAAGGAATCGCATAGAAAGCCGATTAAATGTGAAAGTTTTCTAGCCCCCTGGACGGTTGAAGCGGTCCTTGAGCGGGAAAGTAATTGACGTGGAAGTATTTCCCGAAATTTTAATTTTTCTAAAATGTTAACGTTTTAGCTGTTATTTCGGTTCCAAGTTGGTAATTTTCAAAGTTGAACGTACACTAGTCTGATAGGAAATTTAACGCTGATTTCGAAAATGTGGTCAAAAGTTGAGAAAAGGGATTTAAAGGGGAGAAATGTGGAACTTGATGGCAAAAAACGTGTTTTTTTTTTCGAGAAAAACTTCAAAAAATCATATCTCGGCAACGGATTGAAATAGAAAGGTGCGGTTGGCGGCATTTTAATCCATTTTTGGTCTAGTTTCATCCAATTTTTCGGTTCCAAGTTGGTAATTTTCAAAGTTGAACGTACACTAGTCTGATAGGAAATTTAACGCTGATTTCGAAAATGTGGTCAAAAGTTGAGAAAAGTGATTTAAAGGGGAGAAATGTGGGACTTGATGGCAAAAAACGTGTTTTTTTCGGAAAAAAACTTCAAAAAATCATATCTCGGCAACGGATTGAAATAGAAAGGTGCGGTTGGCGGCATTCTAATCCATTTTTGGTCTAGTTTCATCCAATTTTTTTAAAGTTACGAGGGACTCACCCTGTATATATCATTATTTTCTGCACACTTCATTTATATTATTATTGTTATTTAAATTAGTCTAAGCTTTCTCTGTCAACAACATTAGCCCCAAAAATTGATTCAGATTAGGCTCTCCTGAATTTCGGAAACATTGCAATGGAAATTGAGATGTTTAAAAAAAAAAACTTTTAAACTATGGTTTTATTGCAACCACCCATCTTTTTTGTCTCTCCTTTTTTTTCAAATGGTGAAGCTACCATCTCTAAGCGAATACAATGGAATGATTCATTACTGCAACTTATTTTTTCTCATTATATTGTACTTCTTATATTATTACTTTTAAGAGAATTGCGTAACAGAAAAAACGTGTACTTCCCCAGAAAAAAATTTACGCTCCTCCAAAATCAGTTGACTCTTTTGGCTAAAAATCAATAGTTTACTTACACTCCTCATACTAAATTTTGTGTCGATATATTCAATACATCTACTAAATTTTGTGTCGATATATTCAATACATCTGAAGTTATTGGGGTTACCAGTTGTGCCGCCTTCCGATTCTGTCCTTTCCTTCTGCCGATTCCGCAGAAAATTAATAGGGGTCTTCCTTATTGGATTTTGAATACACATATAAAATTTCATGTAGATACATTCATTCTGTCGGGAGAAATCGTGTTCATAGACACACACCATTTTTAAAAATTTTTGGAATCAGGGGATCAGAAAACATAGAATTCCAACGAATACTCAACATATAATTTTGACCGATTACATAACTTTCCCTATATTTTGTATAGCTGGGGAAGTAATAAAAAAATGTTTTCATTCATTCATGTCATACTTGTTGTATTTCATACATGTTGTTGTATTTCATACATGTTGTTGTATTTCATACATGTTGTTGTATTTCAGGGTCGAACCCAACTTCCCCCGGAGAAAGTTCCCTGGGACGCATTAGTCACCCTCCTGTCCCAGTGTATCTACGGAGGCAAAATCGACAACGACTTTGACCAACGACTTCTTTCTTCATTTTTGTCCAAATTGTTCACCCCTAGAAGTTTTGAAGCTGATTTTGCTTTAGTTGCCAACGTGGACGCTGGCGCCCCCGATGGCCAAAGGTAAATTGTGAATTTAAGTTATTTTAAGGGTTAAATATGGCGAAAACTTGAAACGAATGAAAGAAGAGTCGTCACACCGTAATATAATTATTATGCAGACCAGTTATCATCACCGATTTTATTCAAAGAAATGTATGATTGGCCAGTATAAATTAAAAAAATTAACTTTAGGCGCAAAACTCAATGGCGGCTATTTAAAAAAAAAAAAAAAAAAACAGCTAAGGCTGTTTAAAAAGATCAGCTCTACTTGAATTGTTTCGTTTACAAAATTCTTCATATTATGACCTTATGACACTTGTCATTTTGAATTAATGATGTTTCCCCCCTGAATTGTTTCCTATATTGATCTGTATTTTCTTCAGACACATCACAATGCCGGATGGAACCAGAAGAGATCATTTCTTACACTGGATTGAATCCTTGGCAGATAGACAAACCCCATCTTGGCTGGGTCTTCCCAACAACGCTGAGAAAGTTCTTCTCACCAATAGAGGTACGTATTTATTAGATAATTAAAAAAATGTTTGCCAAAAAGGTCCACTTTTGAATTTACTGGAAGCGGTAGAAATAAATAAACAACAAAAATAACGATATTGTAATGCTAAATGAACAAATAGAACTGAACCATTCCCCCCTTCTTAATTTAAATATCAAGTAGCTAAGAGTCTGATGATTGTAGAAATGTTTTGCCAACTCACATTTAGAGAATACTATAATTTTCATTTGATGTTTTAATTTGCCTTTAAATTCTATTTATTTGTTTTTATTCACTTTAAATTCTATTTTACATTTATATAATTCAAGAGTTCTACTTATATAAATACCAACACTTTACTGTTAGATTCACCTTATAAGATTTTATATACATATTTTATTTTTATATTTATTATTATCTTGTAAATATCTGTTTATTGGAATGTAAAGAGTAACAAAAACAAGGGATTCCCCGTCATTACCTAAAAACCCCCTTCATAACTGTACCTTCTACCCTGTCAACCAATTCTGTCAGTTTATAAGTGACTCTTGATAATGCCTTAACACGGCGAAACTAGTTGAGTATTTGAGAATATATAGTGAAGTTTGACAAAGAAATTGTGTATTTTAATTATCTATTCCTAGAATGGAGCTTCACAAAATAAATCTGGAAACCATAAATTATTCGTATTTATTGATCTGGAGAAATAAAATAGAAGGGTTTGTAAGAACATTGAATGAAAAATATGTAAAAACCTAAGGGCCTCGTTGAGGATGCAATTAGTGGTTCTTTGCACAAATTATGATAATGTATAGGTCTGAGCACACCCTGTTTGGCGAGAGACAGTGTAATTCACGATGGACACCGTTTGGCTATATGAAGTAAAGGGGAAGTTATGTAATCTGTCAAAAATTCCATGCGGATTTTTCAATGGAATTTCATGGTTTCCGATCTCCCGATTCCAACTATGAGAAAAAAAAATCTTTCTGTGTGTGCGAACACGATAACTTCCGATAGACTGAACGTACCGACATGTAATTTTATACGTGAATCCAGAACCCTCTAACGACACCTTTTGATTTTCAGCCAAATCGACCAAAGGAAAGAGGAGGATTAGGGGGTAGGCTTAACACAAACTGCCGATAGAATGAATGTATCGACTCAAAATTTTAGTTATTATGACTCATGCCCGGGCTTTTAACTACGAGGTCATATCGCCTACTACCAGAGCGCTCTTTCGTCACTCTGGTGGACATGAGCCCGACTCTATTGTGGGAGTCCTAAATTTTGCCTACCCTAAATTTTTATTCACCTAGGACAGGGGTCTTTAACGAGTACCTGACATCGTACAAGCTCGGGACCATCGCTTAACGTCTCATCTGAAGGACGGCATGCTTACGTTTATTTTACCTCCCAGATAAAATAAACTAAGGGCCTCGGCCGGGTTTCGAACCCACGATCTTGAGCTCAGAAGGCAAGCACCCATATCACGGAGCTACCAGCGCCCTCAATATTGTGTGATATGTGAAAACCATGGATAGAAGTAGAAAATAGAACTGGATTTAAGGAAGAGTTGGCTGGGCTGTAAGGACGGGCGGGAGTTTATTCAAATTCCTGTGGTTAAAGGGCTTGGGGACTGTCAAACTTGGGGTCGGGCAAAGTGGGCAAAGGAAATAGGGTGAAGAAATACCATGGTATAGAAATAACGTGTTAAAGGAATACCACGGTTAAAAAATACAAGAATGAAGAAATAATAGGAACCATAGAATTCAGGGTTTTATATGTGTGACCAAAACCCCATAAGGACAACACCTATCGATTTTCAGTCAAATCGGCGAAAGGAAATGGGGAGTGGCTTAACTCAAAAAGTCTAATAAGTGCAGCTGGAATTATTGTATCGACACAAAATTTCATAGATGAATTCAAAACCCTATAAGAAGACACTTATTAATTTTCAGCGGACTCGGCAGAAGGGAGGGGAGTGGTCAGAGGGGGCTCAACTCAAAAACCCCAATAACTGCCAATGTAATGAATTTACCGACATAATTTAGTACGAGGATTTAGGAAACCCTATGTAAGTCAACTATTGAAAATGAGCGCAAGCTGTTGACTGTTTTTGAGTTAATTAAACGAAAAATTAATTAATTTGTTTTGGGGAAGTAAATTGACTGACGCCTTTTTTTTCTTTTCTTTGAATTAGTTATTAGTGTGTTGTTTGTTGATAATATGAATGGTTCATTTGTGGGCTGGACCAGGTACTGACCTGGTGACGAAGCTGTTGAAGATGCAGCAGCTAGAGGATGAGGATGAGTTGGCCTACAGTGAGACAGGGGATGGTGGTGGAGTGGTGAGTGCCGCCGCTCTGCCCCCGGTAGACCCTGGCCGCCCTGCCTGGATCCGCACCCTCCACAACTCAGCACTCACCTGGTTACATCTCCTACCTACCAACCTCCATGTATGTACTAGCTTTACCTGGTTTCAACTTTCTCCATTTCCGTTTTACTATTCTCGCTTGAGACAAAACTATTTTTGATGTATAAACATCTTAGCTCTCGGTAGGGGCTATCTCAGACCGTCAGAGCGTAAGTATCGTTAATGTGAATGCTGCTTAAGTGTGTGTGTCGGACGGTTGCGCGGCAGCGCACACACACACACACACACACACACACACACACACACACACACGATGCTTCGACAGCTTAACCCTCGAGCAGTCACCTGGGTTTTGGTTACACGTGTAGTCAACTCGGGTCAATATAACCCTCACATGATTTTCTTTTAATTTTATATTTATTATTTCAGTAAATTACTTCTTTCTTAATTCAAGCAAACATTTATCTTTGACAAGTATCATAATTTAATGAGAAAAGTGTTATGTAATATTTTTCTCGAAGGGTACAAAAAAATGAATTTAAAATCCAAAATTTTATAAAAGTGTTGGTAACTTTAATACATTTTTAATCCTTTATATATTTCATTAATACATTTTTAATCCTTTATATATTTCTTTAATACATTTTTAATCCTTTATATATTTCTTTAATACATTTTTCGTCGTTGTTTTTATTTTGTTGAATATGATAACAATTATAATACATCTTGCTAGTAATTAAAATTGGCTAGAAAATTGAAATAAATGTGAATTAAAAGTAGTAAGAATCTAAGATAGGTTAAGTCATTTTTGGCTTGATTACAGAAATTCCTTCCTCAAAAGTTGATTTTTGATCATATTTACCGTTGTAATGAATTCAACTAAAATATCAATACTACGAACTATAAAATGATCCTGTAAGAACCTCTGAAGTGGCTCGATTTAGTTGTTTCGATCTGTTAGTAAATAAACACTTCTTGTGTCCTAATTTGATGTATATTTCTATATTTTAGACACTGAAGAGGACTGTGGAGAACATCAAAGACCCACTGTACAGGTACTTCGAGAGGGAGGTGAACTCCGGAGCCAAACTTCTCAGGGATGTGATACACGATCTCACGGATGTTGTTGCCATTTGTCAGGTCAGTAAACGATGCTAATTACCCGTACTTTGATAACTGATCGTATAAAGCGAGCTATATTTCGACACAACTGAATTGGAGTTTGTCCTTGTATTTGTATGAATCATGATTTTTACCTAATGCAGTAGTGTTCATTAGGCTGTCAGATAGAGCCCTATTGTTTATGGTTATGAGCCAATAAAAAAAAATAGTAGTACAACGTTAACAGTGGCTTGAAGATTATGTCTTCACATCGAAAGAGCTCGCTCACAGTACTCGACCAGCAGGCAGTGACGACGCTTTCCACCGAAAGGTATGACAACAGTTCTTTACTTGAGTTTTAAAAAACAACACATTTTTAAGAAACAGATTACAAAGGCATTATCTATCTTTCATAAAGTGCCTTATAGTAAAGGTGATTCGTTATTGCCAAACATCAAAATTCTCGGCTGTAGTGAGCCTTGTAAAGAGTTGAGACCGGAGTTAATTATGTTTCAAATCTAGTCTCTGCCTTTTTTTGCCTAATAACTCAAAAACAGCCGGACCTATATATTGAAAATTTTAAGATATCACTCTAAATGTATCTAAATTGAAGCATATAATATAGTAGGTATTATATGTGCTGTGCGAATTTAGGGTGAGAAGAAGCAGACGAACTACCACCGGACGATGCTGGGAGAGCTGGTGCGGGGGATCCTGCCGGGAGGTTGGCGGCGGTACACAGTGCCCAGGGGCTGCACTGTCATCCAGTGGATCACAGACTTCAGTAACCGACTCAAACAGCTTGACTCCATCTCACAGATCGCCTCCAACCGCGGCCCTTCCGAGATAAAGGTAACACAACTCCTTCCTATTTAAAATGTCACTTTCAGTTTTCTCTACAACTTTTATTTGTGGAGAATTTGATTAAATTAATAATAAAGAGGTAATAGGTAAAGATAAGTGGTGAACAGTGGCAGTAGGTTGAATCTTTTCTGATTGAAGAGCGCTCACAAAGTGCCAGTCAGACACAGACGACAGACATTGCGAGCATGGTCAAATCGTATTCTCGGGAAATATATTCCTTTGAATACAATACTACTTGCGTGTACTATTTTCCATTTCCCAATTTACCAGGGGGTAAATTGGGAAATGGAAAATAAAAAATAAAAATTCAAGGGCATCTTGTAGGGTGTCAAATGAAAGCTTATTGAAGCACGAATTCAACAAGATATATGTTGTAATTTTTTTTATACATTTTTAAAACATTTTTTGGGAAAAACGCTTAACAATTGCTGTCCTCCACCCTTATCACCAAAAGGATCGACAGAAAAATCTGAAAAAAATCATGAACATTAAGAATTAGTTGTAGATTAGCCAAAATTAATAGGATTGAAAAATTCTAGCGCGATCAGTTGTTATAAACAATTTATTGGTTTAACTATTAATAATTTAAGGGGGGGGGGGGGGGGCTGATGACAAGCAACACTAATTGTGCAAGTATAGTTTGCACTTTTTTTTTTTTTAAATGAAGAAATACTGTGAAGCTGATTGTTCTTTGTGCTATTTCAGAAAACGGCCATTTGGCTAGGAGGGCTGATGAACCCCGAGGCTTATGTGACGGCCACCCGGCAGTGTATCGCTCAGGCTAACAGCTGGTCCTTGGAGGAACTGATCCTGGAGGTTACCATCCTGGAGTCTCCTGCCGACCACAGTCCTCCACAGCCACTCCGGGACGACTGCAGCTTTGCCGTCACTGGTATACACTTTGAACTGTTTCTATCAGGTCAACCCATAAGTAATGTTGGTTTTTATATTCTATGATAAAAAGTAATAAAAAATTTACTGTGTTAAGTTAATTAATAATTTATTTTCTAAGAAAAAATATCCATCTTCTAAATTTTTTAAAAGTGTATGCTTGGAACACACGCCAGGAGTGAAACTTCTTTCGCGATTTTTTAATTTTTTTGTTTTTTGATTCATAAATATTATTTTTATGTTGTATGGGATTTCTCAATTAACTAAACATTTTAGGTGCAAACAGTTTTATTTATTGGTTTATTTTATTTTTATTCATTTGTTAAATCAACGGAAGAAAATGTGATTTATTAATCCTTTTTTAAACACTATTCGTGCACAAATCATAATCTGAAGATTTATTAATCTAATAAAGAACTCAATAAAAATAATTTGAAAAACCGATATTACTTACAAGCAGCATAATATATCAGAATGGCGAAAAATCCATGACATAAGGTCTGAGAATTGTTAGTTTTCTTGTTCTAGTGGGTTGACCAGTTTTATTTATATAATTTAATTTTGTTCATTTATAGCAATTATATATATTATTAATTTTTTATATTATTATTACGTTAGGTTTGAAATTGCAAGGAGCTCAATGCCGTAACAACCAACTTCTACTCACCTCAACCATCATGATGGACTTACCCACGACTCTTCTGCGATGGCACAGGTACTCACTAAGTTTTGCAAGCCCGAAATCCCGAGATAAAAAAACGCCAGGATTCCCAGCTCGAATTAATCAATTACGTTTCCGCTCTTTCTCTAAAGCCTTCCAAAGTTTAGGCTAAAACTTAATATTCGCCATTGATATTGGCTTCTACTATATTATTAGGGTCTGAGTGAAGCCGCTTCTCTGGTTCCCCCTTCCCCTCGATCGATTTCGGAAAATTGATATGTGCCGTCTTTACAGGGTTTTGAATTTGAATTTGAATTTAAATGAAAAAGTGTCATGTCGGTACATTCATTACATCGGCAGTTATTGGGATTTTTGAGTTGAGTGTCCCCCCTTATCTCCCTCTTCCCGTTGACATATTTAACTAAAAATCTATAGGTGTTATCCTCATGGGGCTTTGAATTCACATACTAAATTTTGTTTCAATACATTCATTACAACGACGGTTATTAGAGTTTTTGTGTTAAGGTTCCTCCCTAATTCCCCCTTTCTCTATAGTCGATTTGGCTGAAAATCAATAGGTATCGTCCTTAGAGAGGATTCTGGATACATGTATAGAATTTATTGTCGATATATTCATTCTATCGGGGTTGTGTTCACGGACAGACAGACATTTTGTTACTTTTGGAATCAGAAAGTAGAAAAACATGAAATTTTATTTAAACTCCGCATCGAGTTATTGAACGATTACATAACTTCGTATATCTGAGGAAGTAAAAAATATATTTTCTAGATTGATGATACTCAAGGTTTTTTTCAAACTTTTTTTTTCACAAAAATGACATGTATATGTCGGTACGTCGAACGATGGACTTATGCATATTGTGTTGGTAGGTCGAACGATGAGCTAAATGTGGGCAAGCTGTCTCTACCGGTCTACCTCAACTCGACTCGTAGCGAACTGCTCTTCACGGTGGATCTTCACATCGCCCCAGGACAAGAGGCGCACAGCTTCTATGAGAGAGGAGTGGCCCTACTCACCTCCACCGCCCTCAACTAGACCCCACTTC
Source organism: Aradus depressus (assembly GCA_963662175.1). Taxonomy (NCBI): domain Eukaryota; kingdom Metazoa; phylum Arthropoda; class Insecta; order Hemiptera; family Aradidae; genus Aradus; species Aradus depressus. Next base: position 18,858,641 of record OY759219.1, on the reverse strand, counting down.
CACTTCTACACCATCCATAGAGATTACCCTTTAAAATTATTATTATTATTTTTTTTAAATTTCGATGATGGTCCTCAAAAGTTGATTTTTGCTCTACAGTTGTACATTTAAATTAGTTTTCCAACATTTTAGATTTTCGGAATTCCGTAAATGCGAAAATCTTTCCATGTTCGCCCATCGGGGAGGTCTTTGGGATGTGGATAGATAAAAATGTTTATTATACATGTTTAGAATGTTAAAATAAATTTGATAATTAATCCGAAATTCAATTTTCTCAGGGTAGTGACCAATTTTTTGAGGATATGCTGCTATTATTCAGTAGTAAAATAGGCAAACATCTATATTATATCTTAAAGTGGAACCTCTGTAAGCAGTTGGCTGAGACTTGAAAAATTAGATCTCAGAGCATTCTGCTCCCACCCATTGATAAACAGCGCCTCTATCCTTATCTAATAACTGTGTTTGTTCCACTCTTTTACTGTGTTACTATTTGAAATGGGTTCATCCATTTCAAATGGTACATGGAAAAAAAAATGATCCAAACTTTGTGAGAATGTTCCTTTAGTACCTCGAAAGTATTTGTGTAAAATTTTAGATTTTTTAGAAATTAATGGTTCCGATGTACAGCAGTTCAAAGTTAACCAAAAACGTTATATCTGCTAAAATAGCGTTTTTTCAATTCTAAATTGCGCGAAAACGAAGCCAAACTTAAAATAAAAACTCAAGATACCTTCTTTATAGCAAATTTCCCGTACTTAAAAAAAAAAAAATATCATTTTGGCCTTTGAGATACTTTTGCAACCATTTTAAATGCCAAAATTGGGTGTCACAATTTTTTTTTTTTAACTTATGAAAAATGAATTCCTCGTTTAAAAAAATTTGGGTTTTTTTGTACATTTTTAAAATTTTAAGGACCTGATGAAACTCCTAAAAACTAAACATGTTGAGAAACTCTTTTAAATCGTTGTACTTTAGGAAAAGGCAACCTTCGAGGACTTACCATAATCAAAATTCGAAGTTATTTTTTCTATCCACTCTAATGTCTCCTCAGCTTTATTGTAAAATCCACCTTTTTAAAAGTTATGGATTTTGAACTTATGTGAACATTTAAGGAATAGTTTTCGTTTTGTTGGTATTTTTGTGGTTGACCTTGTTACTCCAGTTATGCTGATTGAGAATTACTTTTGAAAAAAAATAATAATAAGAGTACACTTTTTTGGGTGGTTTAAATGTCGCAGTAACTGCTTATTGTATTAGAAACTGGGGTTTATTATGATGTCTACACGCACATATTTTTTTTATTTGCAAACCCTCCTTTCATTGTCACAAAGCGCAAAATGTCACTCTTCTAACCTACCCCCCCTATATCTTTCGTTTTAACCTCACAGCAGAATCATTCCTTAGTTTTGAGTCTAGGATTTTGTTATTTGGCTATTGGGAAGTTCTCTCAATGAGGTTAACGGTGGTTAACCCAATTACAAAAGTAGTAACGGAAAGGAGGCTATGAAATGTGGCGGTTCTTCATCCTGATGGAGAGAGAGAGGTGGGAGAAACACAAATCTCCCCTTCTCTCCATTCTCCCAGCTTCTATCCACAGGATACACTCCTTTCAAAAAGGATTATTTTATTCAATTTTTTAAATGATATTGAAATATAATGAACATGAAAGTAAATTTGGTTCAAAACCATTCTGGGTAATTGTATTTAATGTGGTAATATTTATAAATATTTATATATACATTTATGAATTAATTCACTGTACATAGTTATATATTAAAAAAAAAAAAAATTAAAACGAAATTAGAATTCTTAATTAATAAATATTGTGTAATTTCTTACGCTTACTATTATTTTTTTAATATTGATATGTATAAGTACTTTAAAAAGGATAATTTCCCCTTGCACACAATTTTTTTTTCAAATTTAATTTATTATAATACATAAATTATAACGGTTTCTAGTTTGTGTTATTTAAAATTTACATACACGAAGGAACTTGTCAACTAAAGTAAAATATATATGTTTAAACAGATGACTTTTTTTCTTCTTCTTAATTTCCATTGCTTATTCTTGTTATAAACTTATGGCCGCACCAGTGGTCCAAATTAAAAAGAAAAAAATATTGAACTATAAAAAAAAATTTATGTTGATTTTCATTTTGTACTAGTACAAAAAAATCTAGTGTGAAGCTACAGTTTGTTCAAAAAGTTATTTATCAATGTTTTTTTTTTAATTTTACACATGACAGTGGATCGCTACCATGACTCATGTACATTATTGGCTATATAATAATAATTATTATTATTATTATTATTATTGTGTTATATCGCCTACTACAATGTCAGCCCAACTGTACAATGGGAGTCATCTAGTCCTGTGCTTAACGTCCCATCCGAAGGACGGCGAGCTCCACGTTCTTATTTACCTCCCACATAAAAACACAATTAGAAAAACCGGAATAATTATGGAAATATTAAATTATTTTACGGTTCACTCACTTATTACTTAAAAAGTTTTGACAATAATTCAGAAGGAATTAACATAAGAAGTTGCATGGTAACATGACACAACAATGAAATAAAGACGCCATCAGAACTAGACCCAGTCGCACACAACGATTTTGAACGTACGTTTTAAAAACGTACGATATTTATAGTAGCGTATTTGTTTTCACACAGCGATTTATTGCCGTTGTTTGAGCTCTGTACCTATCTTGATGTCATTAAAATCACAACGTGTTTCAATGAATCAGGGAAAAATTATTGCGTTATGGTTAATTTTATCGTCATAGAAAAAGGCGGAAACGTAATCGAGTTCTTGGGTGCATTCGATTAATCAAATGTGAGAGGAAGTAGGCATCTTTTACACGAATCAATATTTCCAGACATTTTCATCAAGAATATTGTTTTCGGTCCACAAGAGAAGCTGAAGTATGACTAAAATTCGTCGCGTGTCTTGCCGGAACGGCACGGTCACCGTCCATTCTAGTGGCAAAGGACGATCACCGTGCAGTTACAGTTCTTTGTGAAAAGTCTCATGCATCTCTTCAGCCCACTAGAGACGCTTAATCACCCAAAATCTGAAATTTGAATTCATATTGTTTTTTAATTCTTAAATTTCCTTAACCCAGGCCGGAATTGATTTGGCTTCGGCCTATTGGAGGAAACAGTTTTTTACTCACTATAAGGAAATATTGTAATGCTATCAAAATCCAAGAGTTTCACGTTTCAACGTTCGGTGAAAATGTTTCGAGACCAATTTTGCTATGGTGTCTGTCTATGCGTCTGCGTGTGACTGGAACTTTCTGAGCGCTCTTGACTCACTCGAAAATGAGTGTAGGTGTGAAATTTGAATTGAAGATCTCACATCTGCTAACTTAGATATAAGTACATTTTGGCCAAATCGAACGAAGACCACTTTACTCCGGGGCCTAAGTACACTTTACAAGATACCACTTATATTATATATATATATATATATATATATATATAATATAAGTGGTATCTTGTAATATATATATATATATGTATATATATATATATATATATATATATATATATATATATATATATATATATATATATATATATATATATATATATATATATGTAGGTTTTAGGTTTAGGTTTTATGACTCATGCCCGGGCTTTAACTACGAGGTCATATCGCCTACTACCAGAGCGCTCTTTCGTCACTCTGGTGGACATGAGCCCGACTCTACTGTGGGAGTCCTAAATTTTGCCTACCCTAAATTTTTATTCATCTAGGGTAGGGGTCTTTAACGAGTACCTGACATCGTACAGGCTCGGGACCATCGCTTAACGTCCCACCCGTCCCATTATATATATATATATATATATATATATATATATATATATATAAAATCTAATGTCTGTATGTTTGTGTTTTATAGACTCCTAAACTTCGATCTGATTTTGTTCTTATGTTCAACAATTATGTTCGTCGACTCACCGTGAAGGTTTAGAGGTTAGGTTAGGTTTTATGACTCATGCCCGGGCTTTAACTACGAGGTCATATCGCCTACTACCAGAGCGCTCTTTCGTCACTCTGGTGGACATGAGCCCGACTCTACTGTGGGAGTCCTAAATTTTGCCTACCCTAAATTTTTATTCATCTAGGGTAGGAGGGGTCTTTAACGAGTACCTGACATCGTACAGGCTCGGGACCATCGCTTAACGTCCCATCCGAAGGACGGCGTGCTTAAGTTTATTTTACCTCCCAGATAAAATAAACTAAGGGCCTCGGTCGGGTTACGAACCCACGACCTTGAGCTCAGAAGTCAAGCACGCATACCACTGAGCTACCGGCGCCCTCGTGAAGGTTTAGATCATAGTTTTATCCCACCCCCGCATTTTGTTCATTCGCTTAAGGAACAAGAATCATTGCACGAATTGGAATAAAATGTTCAGTATTGGATTCTATAGAGCACTAAAAATGTTTGAGACTTCTTTCTACCTTAACCTTACCTTGTGAATATCAAGCCCTGTAAGAGGGCCACCCGAGCCTGTACGATGTCAGGTACTCGTGAAAGACCCCCCCTACCCTAGGTGAATAAAAATTTAGGGTTAGGCAAAATTTAGGACTCCCACAGTAGAGTCGGGCTCATGTCCACCAGAGTAACGAAAGAGCGCTCTGGTAGTAGGCGATATGACCTCGTAGTTAAAGCCCGGGCATGAGTCATAAAACCTAACCTAACATATAAAAAATACATTTACATATTTTTTTGTTTTGGAAAAAAATGTTTCAGCAGTATTAAAAAAAAAAGTGAGGCTTATAGGATGCGAAACTGTCGAAGCTATTGCGCTCAAACTATACGTTTGACACATTACTGGAACGATTTAAAAAGTGGTTTGACAACTTTTAATTTAATTTTTTTTTTTTTTTAATTACCAAAATAGCCATTGCAACGCATGGCGGGTTTAGCTAGTTTTATATAAAACTAGCAGTAATACCCGGCGTTGCCCGGGGAACTTTGACTTTTCTCCCAATATCTCCTATAAGTCTATTCAATTTTTCGACACTACATTCGTGATGTTATAATTTTCAATTATTCATACGGAATAAGGCTTATAGTCCTTCAGCAATAGTAACGCTAGTAAGTTTTTAGGCCCCCTGGTAACCACAGCTAGTATGCACCTTTCAACGCCGGAAACCACAGCTAGTGAATACTTAGCATCGCTGGACGTCCTAGCCAGTGCGTACTTAAGAACGTTTGTGACCACAGCTTGTATGTCCCTTGCAACGCTGGGCACCACAGGTAGTATATGCCTTGCAACGGCGGACCCCATAGCTAGTACGTAGTTAGGAACGCTGGTCACCACAGCTAGTACGTAGTTAGGAACGCTAAGCACCACAGCTAGTATGTGCCTTGCGACGGTGGACCCCACAGCTAGTATGTAGTTAGGAACGCTGGGCATCACATCTAGTAAGTTCCTTGTAACGGCGGACCCAACAGCTAGTACGAAGTTAGGAACGCTAGGCAATACAGGTATTAAGTGCCTTGCAATAGCGGACACAACAGCTAGTACGTAGTTAGGAACGCTGGGCATCACAGCTATTAAGTGCCTTGCAACAGCGGACCCCACAGCTAGTATGTAGTTAAATACGCTGGGCATTACAGTTAGTAAGTGCTTTGCAACAGCGAACTTCACAGCTAGTTCATAGTTAGGAACGCTGGGCACTACAGCTAGTAAATGCCTTGCAACAACGGACCCCACAGCTAGTACGATATTAGGAACCCTGGGCATCACAGCAGTATGCTTTTGCAACGACGGACCCCACAGATAGTATGTAGTTAGAACCACAGGGCATCACAGCTAGTATGAGTTTTGCAACGGTGGACCCCACAGCTAGTACCTACGTAGTTAAATACGTTGGGCCACACTGCTAGCGCCTTGCAACAGCAGACCCCACAGCTAGTACGTAATTAGGAACGCTGGGCATCACAGCTAGTAAATGTCTTGTAGGTGCCTTGCAACAGCGAACCCCACAGCCAGTACATAGTTAGGAACGCTGGGGCTGAGCACTACAGCTAGTAAGTGCCTTGCAACAGCGGACCCCACAGCTAGTACGATATTAGGAACGCTGGACATCACAGCTAGTAAATGTCTTGCAACAGTGAACCCCACAGCGAATACATAGTTACTACTACTACTACATCTGAAATTCATGACAATCCGATTCATGACAATACGATCAACCGTTAATGAGCTAGCTCTATATTTATACTTAGTCCCCCCCCCCCCCCCCCTCAACCCCGCCACCCGTTCAAAACTTCGGGACGCCACACACCTTATTTTTCTATTTGGCCTTCAGGAATAATATATGCGAAATTTCGTGACAATACGACCAACCGTTAATGAGCTAACTCTATATGTATATTTAGCCCCCCCCCACAACCCCCCCTCCCGTAAAAACTTTTGAGCCGTCACACCGCCTATTTTTTTATTTGGTCTTCAGGAATACTACATGTGAAACTTCGTGACAATCCGACCAACTGTTAAAGAGTTAGCTCTATATTTATACTTAGGCCCCCCCACAACCCCCCTCCCGTTCAAAACTTTGGGACGCCACACACCTTTTTTTGCTATTTGGCTTTTAAAAATACTACATGTGAAATTTCATGACGATTCGCCCATTAGTTAATGAGTTAGCTCTATATTTATACTTAGGCCCCCCCACATCCCCCCCTCCCGTTCAAAACTTTGGGACGCCACACACCTTATTTTTCTATTTGGCCTTCAGGAATACTCCATGTGAAATTTCGTGACAATCCGACCAACCGTTAAAGAATTAGCTCTATATTTATACTTAGGCCCCCCCACAACCCCCCCTCACGTTCAAAACTTTGGGACGCCACACACCTTATTTTCTATTTGGCTTTTAAAAACACTACGTGAAATTTCATGACGATTCGCCCATTAGTTAATGAGTTAGCTCTATATTTATACTTAGGCCCCCCCACAACCCCCCCTCCCTTTCAAAACTTTGGGACGCCACACACCTTTTTATCTATTTGGCTTTTAAAAACACTACGTGAAATTTCATGACGATTCGCCCATTAGTTAATGAGTTAGCTCTATATGTATATTTAGCCCCCCCCACAACCCCCCCTCCCGTTCAAAACTTTGGGACGCCACACACCTTATTTTTCTATTTGGCCTTCAGGAATACTCCATGTGAAATTTCGTGACAATCCGACCAACCGTTAAAGAATTAGCTCTATATTTATACTTAGGCCCCCCCACAACCCCCCCTCCCGTTCAAAACTTTGGGACGCCACACACCTTTTTTTCCTATTTGGCTTTTAAAAATACTACATGTGAAATTTCATGACGATTCGCCCATTAGTTAATGAGTTAGCTCTATATTTATACTTAGGCCCCCCCACAACCCCCCCTCCCGTTCAAAACTTTGGGATGCCACACACCTAATATTTCTATTTGGCTTTTAAAAATACTACATGTGAAATTTCATGACAATTCGACCATTAGTTATTGAGTTAGCACTATTTATATACTTAGGCCCCCCTTACAACCCCCCTCCCGATCAAAATTTTGGGACGCCACATAGCCTATTATTCAATCGGGCTCATAGGGATGCTACATGGGAAGTTTCATAAAAATCCGTCCAGCCGTTTGGGCGTGATGCTGGAACAAACATACATACAAACAAAGAAACAAACAAACCCCGTTTCAGCTTTATTAATATAGATAAGATTATTCGCAGGACCCGTTTTCGAGATATTTGCCAAATAACGTCCTGAAATGTTTTGGAACATATTTTTAGTAGTTTCTTTCATTACATTCGTCCTATCGAAAAATTGGTTCGTACCAAAAATGTTCCTTAATAAATTTACGTTGAAATGGATATATGAATGTCATACTTGGAATTACACTGTACAGTGTAACAAAGAATACTGATGAACACCAGCACATAACATTCATATACCCAGTAATGGCCAATATGAAATGAATGGGAGAGTGAACTTCAAAAAAGTTTCCTAGTCGAAAAACAAAACTGCAATATTAACAAAACGAATATAAAAGGTGAAGAAAAAAATAATAATTCCCTCATAGATTTATTAATTTCATATCTTGTACATGGGAAATAATTAGGTACAAGCATATCTATAAATCCTCAGAAGAGTGCATTCATCAATTCTTCGGTCATACAAGAATAACTTTATCTTTGTCCTAAAACAAAAACAACAATAGTAAGTACAGAAATACGCTGGAGGATTCGTTATGGAGTATCTCTTTAGAATAAGGTAACTCTATTTAGAATAAGGTATCTATGAGGGTCATTCAATGAGTCAGAAAACCCAAGAGAATGGCATGCGGGTCACTGAAAATCGTTTGTTTTTCGGAAGCATCATTACTCTGTAGATAGCTGTTAAACGTTTGGCTATATCGATCATTTTATCGTCGATTGAAGCAGAGAACTTTTGTTTATTTTAAAAAAAATGGAAAAAAGTTAGTTTCGAGTGGTTATACAACATTTATATTTAAAAGGCTTAACACCGAAAGAGATCAAAGCCGAGTTGGATACAGTTCATGACACATCTTCCCCTGCGTTTGCCACTGTTTATAATTGGATAAATGAGTTTGAACGTGGCCGTATATCAACAAAAGATGAAAATCGTTCGGGACGTCCAGTAGAAGTGACTACACCCGAAATGATCGATAAAATCCACGATATGGTGTTAAGCGATCGGCGACTTAAAGTGTGTGAGATAGTGGAGACCACCGGCATATCACAAGGTGGCAGTGTTTTCAATTTTACACGAAAAATTGGGTGTGAAAAAAGTTTCAGCAAGATGGGTGCCGCGTTAGCTCAGAGGAGAATAAACGCAATCGTGTGGTTGACTCTCAGGCTATTTTGGCGCTTTTTCGTCGCAATCCGGATGAGTTTCTGCACATGGATATACTACTACACTCCAGAGACAAAGGAACAGTCAAAACAGTGGGTTTTTGAAGGCGAACGGGCTCTGAAGAACGGTGAAATCGGCTGGAAAGGTTGACCAGAGTTTTTTGGGACGCACGCGGAATTATTTACATCTATTACTTGGAAAAAGGGAAAAACAATAACTGGAGAGTATTATGCTTCGTTATTGCATCGGTTGAGTGAAAAATCAAAATTAAACATCCTCATTTGAAAAAGAAAAAAGTCCTCTTTCATCAAGACAATACGTGGGTTCACACCTGTGCAGTTTCAATGGCTAAATTCGTGAAATTAAAGTTCGAATTGTTACAACATCCATCCTATTCGCCAGATTTGGCCCCCCAGTGATTTTTTTTTATTTCCAAACTTGAAAAAATGGCTCGGCAGACAACGGTTCGGGACGAACGAGGAGGTCATCGCACAAACAGATGCCTATTTTGAGGACCTTCCGAAATCTTACTTTTTGGACGGGTTAAAAAAGTTGGAAAAACTTAGAAAAGTGTATAGAGCTAAAAGGAGATTATCTTGAAAAATGAAAAAAAATCTACCTAAAATACTTTGTTTTTGTATCTTTTTCTAAAGACTTATTGAAAGACCCTCGTAATTAGAGTAAAACAACTCTTTAGAATAAGGTAACTTCAATTTAATTTACTTATAATATATTGCTTCACAAAAAAACTGGCGCATTCTGAAAATTTGATTTTTTTGTTGTAATTCTTTTTTGTTTGGATCAAATATTGTTTAGCATGTATAAACAGTTAGGGAAACTATAAAGAGAAATTAATTCTCTTTGTATTTACTATCGCAGTTACCACAAAACCCCCCACGAAGGTTGAAGAGAAGATGGAACCGCGACTTACTGCCACCTTGAATCATATTCGTTATTAATATTTTTCAACATTGTTTTCCTTTACTTTTATTATCTCTCCCTCTCTCTCTCGACCTACCACTGGGCGACCTTCCTCTCGCATGCCACCATATATATATATGCATCATCATAGTTGCACCCCAGCAACAGTTGTATCTTTATAAATAGAAGACACAAAAAAACTTCTTATACTTACAGTATAATCAAGTATTGTAACCGTGCGAATAATCCGAGATCGAGGATTCAACGGATTTTCACGTTTCAAAGTCCCCTGAACACGTTTTGACCATTTTCGTGATGTCTGCCTGTGTGTATATCTGATTGGAAAGTTGTGAGCGCTCTACCGCAAGAACGGTGCAGCTATCATCTTTAAATTTCGAGTGCCAACTTAGCTCTTGGCCAAAATCAGACGAAAATTGAGACAACATTACTCCGGGACCTAAGTACATCTTACAAGATACCGCTTATCTTTATAACGACTGGTAGTAGGCGATAGGACTTAGTAAATAAAGTGATATTAAAGTGTTTGATACATTCGCATAGGAGCCTGAACCTTATTTTTATGTTGTACCTCGTTCCGGTTTTTGATTTGGCTGAGTCCAGGAAATGGCTTCTGAAAAAATAAATAAATGATAAATATATTAATAAAATATGTACAATTAAATGGTAAGGATGTATTTTAGCACATCCGAATTTCTCGACTACCATACTACCCTCTGTCTGTGATTGGAAGGCGTGGCTGACCATCCTCTTGTAGGCAAGCTGGGGATGTTCACACTTTTGTTGTTTCGGCATTATTTTGAAATTTTAATTTTAGTATCTTTTTGAATTTGTTATTTTGGATGGGAGTCGGACTTGTTTACAGACTCCTCCCTGCTAAGTCTACTTCTCGTAATGTTTACTATCTAAGCCGGTCAGTACCCTACTAGGAGTCACCAAGACGAGAGATATGAAGACCTAATCAACGGGGAGTGGATTGTTTAGTGAAGAGAAACTGGAATAGTGAGGATTTGAAGGAAACCAAGAAAAGAGAATGACGGATTGGGGGAGGCTGGGAGTTCCAAAGAGAGGAGGCCTGGACAAGGAATGAATTGCGGAAGGCCGAGGAGCGATGAAGAGGCCTGAAGGACGGGATCTAGTGTGCCTCTGGTGAACAGAGGACTGGAATTGAAACATTTGTTAGAGGTAGTAGGGTTCTTTGGATTTAAGCATTTGGAAGAGGAAGGAGCCTAGGAGGTAGCTTCGGCGGTAGAGGGGTTTGATCCGTTTAAACTCGGAGTACCAGGGCGAAATACCTAGTATCTATAGCAGATCATATATGAGCGTCTCTAGGGACTTCGAATCTGACTTGAGTATTCAGAATACGCTGGAGTTTCATACCGAGTCCCTTACTCAGATCATTATAAACCAGGCCCCCGTAGTCGAAACGGGGGAAGACAAGGGAGGATACGAGGAGAGTCCGGGAACTTTGTGATAGAGAGTGACGGGAACGTTTAAATTGTGCAAGGGATTGGAAGGATTTACGGGAGATATAGGATACGTGGTCTTTCCAGGAAAGGGATTAGTCGAGGATTTTGACTCTGCTAGAGTAGTTAATGTTGGTGTTGTCCAGAGTTAAGAGAGGGTCACCCCGATGTAAGTTATTGAGAAAGTTTTTTGTTGCCTAATATATTCGCTTGCGTCTTGTGAGATTTAAGGAGGAGTTTGTTCTGTTTGACCCAGGAGGATATGGAATTGATGTCATCTGATATTTGCGAGTGCGCGGTAGAGAAACTGGTGGGGTGAAAGGATAAATAAATCCGCAGATCATCCGCGTAGAGGGGGTATTTACAAAATTTGATGTGTGGGGGAAGATCCAAGAGGGAAAGGGAGAATAGGAGCGGGGAAAGAGAGGATCCTTGGGGAACTCCTGAGTGGAGAGGAAGCGAGGATGAGGCGGGAGAGTTGGGGAATTTGACGGACTGGGAACGATCTGCAAGGTAGGACTGGAGCCAGAGGAGGACATTATTGGAGAGTGGGAGACTGGCCAGCTTGGAGAGGAGGATGGAGTGGTCCACGGAGTCAAAGGCTTTGGAAAAGTCGGACAGTACTAGCAGAGTAAGTTTTCTAGCGTCAGTGGCCTGTCGGAAGTCTTCTGTAAGTTTCCGGGTCGGAAACCAGATTGGAAAGGGTCGAGGAGTTTGTTGGTAAGATGGAAATCTGACAGTTGGGAATGCACTATGCGCTCTAAAGGCTTGGATGTGTGTAGTCAGGGCCAAGGGCAATGGAGCGACTATTAAGGATGATCTTCAGGATGGTGTCAGGATAAATGTATGAGAAGAAAAAGTTATTTGAATCGAAGGGCTGGGGAAATGTGATCTTAGCTGGAGACGCTAGTGGAAAATTAGGTCGGGAGACAAAAAAAGAATTAAGATAGATGTTGGAAGAGAAAGTTGAAGGAGGAGGGTTTTTGGGGGAACCTAACGAGAGCTTCTAAAGTGCTGCCCACCTTGACTTGGCGTTAGGTGCCTCTGCTATTAGGTTCAGAAGGAACTTCGACTTAGCCGCCCTGATCAGCGACTGGACACCATTCCTCAGGGCTTTGAAGGAGTAGTAGTCGACGTCATCTATGTTTATGACCTAATCAAAAATCTTTTCACGTAAACGTTGTTGAGAAAACTAAAATACATACTTTAGTAGCAAATGTAGTTTTGAAACATATTTTCAGATTTCCTTGATTTACCCGAGAACGGTTAGATATATCGAAAAATTGAATCCGACCAAAAATGTTCCTTATTAAATTTCCAATCGCTTTTAAGTCCTGAGATTTGAGATAGGATCAATAAGACCAAGGTTATAGCGCCTCAAAGAAAGAAAAATAGATTTTCATAAGAAATATTTCAAAATAACATTTAAATTTTATCGCGTAGTAGCAACGAATTATAAAATATTTTTTTTATTATTGGAGGTTTTATGAAAAATAAAATATACGTGATGTGACCATTACAGGGCTTTCTTGTGAACCACACTAACAGATCACTCTCTCTCCCTTTCCTCCTTTCTGCCAAAAGTCACTCTCAAAAGTACGCTGTACAATGAAACAAAAATACCGCTGTTGCCAACTCATTACTTTCATATAATGACGCCAGTATGAAGTGACTTCAAAAAGGGGAGGGGGAGAGAGTGATCTGTAACCGTGGTTGGTATAAGTCCTGTAATAGTCACATATTTCCGGCTTCACCAGCGAGGTGATTATAGGTGAAAGGGAGCTAAGGGGGCACTCTGTCACCTGGAGTCGACACGGCATGTGAGGAAAGAAACCACACCAGTCTGGGAGCTCAAGTCTACGGCTTTGGAGACCATCTCGAAACGGTACCCCGAGGGAGAGTGGTTTCATGTCTACACCGACGGCTCTGCAAAGGAAGCAAAGGGAAATGCTGGGGCTGGCGTGTATTCGAAGGACTTCCAGATAGCTGCTCTCATCGGGAAGCATGCCTCCAACTTCGATGGTGAAGTGAAGGCCATGTTACTGGCTCTTGAGACCCTACAAACCAGGTCAGATAACCAAATCGTTATCTTAGTGGATTCGCATGCAGCTATGCTTTGACCAACGTGGGAGGCAACGAATCTCCGCATGTCCTGAAGCGCCGACAAGCGATAGACCGGCTGATGAATCGAGGCTCAACGGTTGTGCTGCACTGGATCCCAGGACATTGCGGTGTCCATGGGAATGAGGAGGCCAAGGCAGTCTCCCTCATGGAACAGTTCGAACACCCCCTGACTATGGAAGCCGCGGTACATATAGTGAAGGGTTCCCTCCAGAATTTGAAGCTGGAGCATTCCATGAAAGCCGAGGGGAAACAGTGGCGGTTGTTGGGGAAGACAGGGGGCCGGGTGCCACCAGACCTACCTCGAGGACACTCGGTGGCCTGCTTCCAACTGCTGACCGGGCACGATTTTCTTATTAGAGGAGACTGGACTACGACGAAAAAATCTGCAGTGTACTGGCCTGCTAGGAGACGCATGGCGGAACAATATATATATTTTTGTTTGGCCTAGGGAAAACATCCTCAAAGAGTTTTATGAAAATGTGAGACTTCAAACTATATATTTTTTAAAACTTTTGGATGATTTAGCGAGGAACATCAGTATCTGGATGAAAATAATGTCCTCAACCAATTTAAATCTCAGTTAATTTATGTAACCATATAAAGCTTTTCAAACAAACTTACCTTATTTGCTCTATCTGGTGTCAAATTTCTGAGGCAAGCGAACATCTCAGCAAACTTACCTGTACCTACGTTCTTCCTATACAAAACTAAGATAAATTATTTTATTAGAATAGACATAACAAATACGACATGCTGTGACTTTTCATCAGCGAAATACATTTTCAAGAGAAGGAATAATGGTCATTACAATAGAGTTATACTTCTTACTTCCGCAGCTGCACGAAGTACTTGGGAAGTTATGGAATCGGTAACAAATTTAATTGTTTTCCAAACCCCAAAAGAGTTATTGCAATTCAATAGTTGCAGTTCAAATATAGTTTATGCTGTATTATCAAACTTTACTCTAGATTTTTGGGTTTTTTGTTTGGCACGCAACAGCCAGGGTCATAGCGCCAATCTAGCGTATTTTACACTATCACTATATATATAAATTATCGGAATATACCGCCGGCTCCGGTTTTTAAAAAATAAAAACTTTATTTCACAAATTATAAAACTTATATTCGCTAAGTGTAATTTGAGAGATACATACGAGCCGGGAGTCTGGGATGAACTTAGGAGCTATAGAGGAAAGATGAGGGCGCCGGTAGCTCAGTGGTATGCGTGCTTGACTTCTGAGCTCAAGGTTGTGGGTTCGTAGCCCGACCGAGGCCCTTAGTTTATTTTATCTGGGAGGTAAAATAAACTTAAGCACGCCGTCCTTCGGATGGGACGTTAAGCGATGGTCCCGAGCCTGTACGATGTCAGGTACTCGTTAAAGACCCCTACCCTAGATGAATAAAAAATTTAGGGTAGGCAAAATTTAGGACTCCCACAGTAGAGTCGGGCTCATGTCCACCAGAGTGACGAAAGAGCGCTCTGGTAGTAGGCGATATGACCTTGTAGTTAAAGCCCGGGCATGAGTCATAAAACCTAACCTAACCTAACCTAGAGGAAAGATAAGAGGATAATAGGATCTTTCAGAAAGTATAAGAATGGAAGTGACTGTGAGTTGATAGAGCTGAGAAGTAAGATAGCGGTACTTTGAAGAAGGAGAAGAAAGGAAATAGTAAGGCAAAGACAAAGCCGGGATTTTGATTAGGTTGGCAGAAATAGGTACTATAACTCCTCCACCCCTAAATTGAGGCATCACCTGTAAGGTCGTGTCGAATAGGTAAGGATTCTAAAGGGATAGTCACATTGGTTACAGGTTCTTTTCCAAGAGACCTTCTATGGGATAATTTTAAGTTGACAATAATAGTTACAATAATAAGGAAGATTACAATATACAGTATTAAGGTCCATAAGCTAGGGATAATAAAATAGTTGATCTTACTTTCTATGGGTACAATTGGGTTAGTAGTTATACGTCTAAGGGTATAGGTTTTAATAACAAAGTGAAATTTGAATGTTGGTTAGTATTAAGATTTAAATTAAAATTATTAACAATGTGTGGTTTTCCTGAAGTGTTTGATGAGTGGTGAAAAGGGATGTCGTTAAAGATGAAGTGTTCGCCAGGGCTGAGTGTGATGAGATGAATACCGGAAAGATGTTTCGTCTCAGATGATGAATCTTTGATGATAGTAATGTCTTCGGTGATGGGGAATATGGCGATAAATTGATTTGTGTCAGGAACGGGCTCTATGAAGCTCGTTTTGATATCCACGTCTGTATATTGGCAGGATGATGTTGACTCATGAAGAATGATTTCTTTTTCACATGGGGGTTGATATTTGGAGACCATGGTGGTATATGAGCATTGGTAGCACTGACTTTTGGTACAAGTATTTTTTAGAAATTTAAGATCTAACAATTTATTTCTAGGGGTTAGTATATAATTAGTATCTGGTATAATAGTAGTGAATTTATTATTAAATGAAGTTGGGATAGAAAACAAATTGAATAACTCATATTCGTCTTTTGAGTTGATACGGAGAGTCAGAAAATAAACTATTTGATTCACTGCTATTTTACAATGTAACTGGATTAAAGTTTCAAAATTTAATATATTCTTATAATCTACTGTGTATGGTAGTTGATTTGTATAGTGTCTTTTTAATTTTTTGATTTCACGAAACAACTGGTGTGTAGTGATTATGCTTGGGTGTATTGTTTTGAGTTTACAAAATGTTATAGAATTTTCTATATCTTGGAGAATGTGAAGCATCGAAAATAAATGGATTTGTATTTGATAGAATAAAGTTTTCGTTTTCCTAATGAGGACTTCGTTGGCTACTTCTGAATTTAACTGTAAAATCTTATTTTTAATTTCTAAGTTATTACTTTGAATAAGGGATAGTGTTTCGTTATATGCTTGAATCAAGTCGTTATTAATTGAGTATTGTGATTTTAATTGCTCTTGCAAATTATGTTCGTTACTAGAAATATGTTGAAGTAGAGTGTCATAATGGTTACCATCTTCCGAATCTAGATTTCCTGTAATTACTTTGATTATTGAACCTAATCCGTTAATTAATCCTCTTTTGGTTCTTTTAGTTTCCGAATGGATTCTTATATTATTAATTTTTTCTTCAACATTATCTATCGTTACGTTAATTAGTTTTTGATAATTCTTAAAATCTTCAAGTGTTATTTTGTTATAAAATAAGCGGTGAATAGTGTCTAATAATTTTTTATATTGAATATTAATATTATTAAATTCGAGGTATAATTCTTGCAAATTAAAATAATGGATGAATGTGTGTTCGGAGATTTGTAATCTCGCTGGTCCAAGGTTGATGGGTAGGATTCCTAAGTTTTTTGTAATATCTTGTACAATCAGTAACAAAAATTTTCGGACAATTTATAATTTTGTTTTTCTTTTGCAGTTACACATAGTTATATGGCAAAATATTTAATTCAAGCAAAGTTTTAAATTTCGAGATCATCAATCATTTCAAAACGCCGTAAAACAATTAATTAAACATTTACAGCTAATAGGAAATTTTGCATTAATAATTGAAGACAAGAAATTCACGTAACAAAATTTTCTGGACACCTGTTGTTTGTTTTGTAAACAAATGCGACTCTGATCATGATCTTTAATCCCTTCTCAACCAACCGCTAATACCGAACAAATGAAATGTGTTTATATCCTTCTATTACTGCATTCAGTAGTTATTTGTATTTCCTGCTGTCAAGATGGGTCGAACATCTTTTGAAGTTCAACAGATAATAATTTTTAATTATGAAAAAGGATTAAGTGTCCGCAAAATCGGTGGTTTGGTAGGCCGAAGTAAAAGCACCGTAGCCGATGTAATTCGAAGGTATAAGCACGAGGATCGGATAGATTTGAAATCTTCCTCTGGCCGTCCAAGAGTATTAAACGACCGAGAAAGGTGTAGCGTTGTCCGGAAAATTAAAAACAAGCCCTCGAGGAGTGCACCTCAGATCGTCGCCGAGGTATACAGAGAAACGGGAAAGAAAGTTCACCCACAAAATGTTCGAAGAATTCTAAAAGAAGCAGGATATAATGGGAGAGTACCAAAAACCGTTTGTGAGTGAAAAAAATATAAAAAAAAGATTGAGCTTCGCAAAAGAGTTCCAGAATCATTCAGAAATTTTTTGGAGTAATGTCATTCATCTGCGAGGTAAAATAAACTTAAGCACTCCGTCCTTCGGATGGGATGTTAAGCGATGGTCATGAGCCTGTACGATGTCAGGTCAAAGCGTTTGAGCTCTCACATAAACACACGCATGCAATTGATCTCTGATGTTCACACGATTACAAAATTTTTAGTACATATTATTATGTATACATATATTATATGTATAGGGAAGTAAACAAAAGTAAAGTAATAGTATATGTATACATATATTACATGGAAGTAAACGGACATGATCTGGAAACATTTATTTGTCGAAATATCGGAGAAAAAACGTTTAAATTAGAAAAATTGGGTACTTAGTTTCTTTAGAGGGAAGATGGAGGGGATAGAGTAGGGGGAAGGGACGGTTTCTGCCGAGGGTCAGCGCTGCTGTCGCTCTCTTCCAACGTCATATCACAAAAATCTAGTTTTCTGACATTACATGACCTGAGATTTCTTTTTATGTTGTGAAGAGTTACAAGATACAAGAATATTTTATTATTGCGGTTTGTTCTATTGCAAGCAAATACTTTTGAATGTAAGTTTAATATATTTACTCCCGACAGTCGCGACAAAATTTGGAGAAGGCGTAATGAGGAGCTGAATCCAAAAAATTTAAAACCAATAGTAAAACATGGGGGTGGCTCAGTGATGGTGTGGGGGTGTATGGCGTCTAGTG
Source organism: Aradus depressus (assembly GCA_963662175.1). NCBI lineage: Eukaryota > Metazoa > Arthropoda > Insecta > Hemiptera > Aradidae > Aradus > Aradus depressus. The sequence continues at coordinate 18,840,353 of OY759219.1, read as the reverse complement.
GAATTGGTGAACTGGTTTTCATTGAAACCACCATGACTGGAAAAGTTTATGCCGAATTACTAAGGAGCAATTTGAAAAAGAGTGCTGAAAAACTTGGGATTTTACGGACTTTTCATTTTTACCAAGACAACGATCCGAAACACACCTGTGAATTGGTACGTACTTGGCTTTTGTATAACTGCCCTAAAGTTATGAAACCCCCCCCAATCGCCCGATCTCAACCCAATTGAACACGTATGGGGTGAGCTCGACAGGAAAATTCGATTAACACCCATTGCTTCAAAAAACGAATTGAAACAAAAGTTATTAGAAGAGTGGGGTAAAATATCTCCAAATTTCACCAAAAAATTAGTTTCATCATCAATGCCGAATCGAATGAAAGATGTTATTACACAAAAAGGGTACCCAACCAAATATTAATTAACATTATGGTTTTTGAATTTGTGAAATCGTAAAAAAAACATTGAATTTATTTATAGTTGTTTACATTTTTGTCCGAAAATTTTTGTTACCTACATTACTTGTTATAAAATTTATTAAATTAAAATATTTATTTGTTCTAATCAAAGCTGTTTTTCCTTTATCCTAGCCCACATTTGAATTCTTATTCTTGATTGAAAAATGGCTTTAATTATTTTTTTAAATTATTTTTTATTACTTTTGCATTTAATTATTATAATTTTTTATTGAAAAATCAAACCGTCCGAACATTTTTGTTACTGACTGTATTGTAATGTAGTCAATTTGCGTCTACAGGCCAAATATATGGTAAAATGTATTTTATTTAAAATTTGTAAAATGAAATATGTATATTTGAGAAATAAACAATAAATTTGGAGGCTGGCTAGACGTATCAGGGTCAGGTGGTAATGGTAACGGAGAGAGGTACCAGACAGGTATCCATATTTTGCCTCCGTCAAGAAAGAAGCTGACAGGATGCAATAAAAGAAGGCACCAACAGTCACCTGGAGGAATATTTATATAGCTTTTACAACCAGGATTTTACAATCTGGCTACAGTCAGGTACCAGATTGGAGCTCCAAGCCCGTTGTTAGTGGCCCATAAAGCTATCTGGACTGCCAAAGTAAAGCTCACAAGGACAAATTAAAGGAGACACCGCGAAGTTCCCCTGAATGACAGAGAAGAAAGGAGAAGAAAGAAGGAGAAGAGTAGGGGAAACTGGTAGAAAGTGGGGGAAGATGGCAGTCCGAGTTCCAAGTGAGGGCTCAAGTTCTTTCAGACAGTCGAGATCCACCAGTGTCAGTTACAGTCTGGATCCAAGAGTCAGAGGGTTCACTTCCTGGAGTCCTAGTTGAGAGAGGGAAGTGGCCAGTCTCTGATCCACCAGTTGATGTCTGAGTCCTGATCCAGGAGCCCTCGAGAGAAGCTCCAGCCATCATCCAACCCCAGGAGTTCAGGAGGAACTCAGCCAGCCGACATCCCTCTTTCTACTCTCTGGCCATCGCAGACCTCCCTGTCCTTCAATCATCAGTTATCGTCTCCAGCCCCTGTCTCTACAGCGTACATAGCAATAAGGTTTATATTACCTATATATTATAATTTTTATTTTAATTTTGAGTATTAATTTTTGTTTTAGCATAAATATAATTTTTTTAAATGAATTTCTAAATTTTAGTTGTTTTGTTCCTATGCTCTATCCCAAGTCAGTTATGATTTAACAATTTGGTTTTTCAAAACTCTTTTCGCTGACGAATCCTTCGCCTTTGGTTATAGAAATTCAATTTATACATTAAAATCAGTAAATTCAAATGATCGTCTAGTACATAAGCGATCTGGCATCCTATGGACATTTTAAATTAGTAAAGACACAGCAATTTTAGAGAAAATCTCCGCAGCTTAGATTTAAAGTAAATTCAAATACCACATTTTTATATTAAAAACGCGACGCGCAACGATAAAATATTACAAATTGGCAACCCCTTGTGGAGATTTTGGTAAAATCATTATTATTCAGCAAGAGAGGAAAGGCGAAATTTTTAAACCAAAATTGACTTGGAAAGCTGGGTACAAACTTGATTTGATATTTTACATTTATTAATTTTTTAAATTTAATTTACATTTTATATAGTTAGATATTTTTTTCTGAAATTTTATATAGTTTTTAAATATGGATAAACAATTAGTTTTTGAGGATATTGACCAATCTGAGGAAGCAAGTGTCGAAAGTGGGGTAGAAAGTTTAAATATTCCGGTGTCGGCAGGGACAAGGTCACACAAAATGAATGTCGTTGACGAGAGAGAGGAGACCAAAGATTCTAATACGGACAAAATGTTGAAGGAATTGTTGAAGGAAATGGGAAATTTAAAAAAAGGAATTTCTTTAGATATAGCTGATTTAAGAAGTGATATGGGAAATTTAGAAAGTAAAATGGAGACACAAAGTGCTAATTTAGAAAGTAAAATGGAGACACAAATAGCTAGTTTAAGTAGTGAAATAGGAAATTTAGGAAGTGGAATGAGGAATTTAGAAAGTAAAGTGGGGTCACAAATTACTAATTTAGAAACTGAAATAGGGTCAAATATAGAAAAAATAATAAATCGGTTAGAGAAAACTGAGGAAAAACAGGCTGCCCATATTCAAAGTTTAAAGTTAAACTTATTTAGTGATAAGCAGGAAAAAGAGGATAGGATTCCTATTTCAATTATCCAAAGTCCGGATGTCAATATGAGTATTGAAGATTTGGTAATAGAGGAACAGGAATTAGGAAATAGTTTCATAGAATGTGAAAGCACCGAGGTTGAAATCGTTAATTATGATAAGGTTAGTATAGTTGAGAACGTCAGGGAAGTAAACTGTCTTCATAAGGAGGAAGGGAAGTTTGAAGTTTTAGAGTCATTATCAGGAGACATTAAAAATGGTAGAAACTTTGTGATAATCAGAAAATTTGTAAGAGTTGAAGTGAGAAAGTTTATACTTTTTGGAATAAATGAGAAGTATGAATGTGAAAATGATTTTACAATGACAAACTATAGACCAAATGAAAAGAAAAACAGACTTGTTGAAGGAGTTTCAGATGACATTACATACAAACTTACTATTCTAGGGGAAAATAAAAGGATTAGAGATAACAATTTTAGAGAAATAATTCGGCGAGGAATTAGGAAAAAGTCGAATATTTTGATTTTAGGCCTTATATGTAATACATATGTATTTTGCCAAACTTTATAGTGAATATCCTTTTTATGAAACTCGAATAAGTTACAGACAGACCTACGAAGACAAGATTTAGACAGAAAATGTAGACAGAATACTTCGAATAAATGAATATGTAGAGTAAATAGTTGAATGAAAGTGAGATTTATTTTTTGGTGTGAGTGAAATTTATAAATGTTATTTTGAAAACTGGATTTATTTGAAATTTATATATAATTTTTTTTTATTGGAGTTAGTTTGAATTTTATAAGTTGCATGGAAGTTTGTGTTGATTGAGGCTTTGGAAGTGAGTTAATTTTTTTTTAGTAATTTTAGAAATATAAACGTGATTCATTTTAGATTTGGGAAGTTTTTCTTTTTGTTGGGTTGATTTTTTTTGATAAGATGAATTTTTATGCGTTAGATTTATTGATAATATTTTTGAACAATTGGAGTTATTTGAAATTTTATATATTGCATTTAATTATAGATCGATTGATGCTTTGGAAGTGAACTAAATAGCAAGTTAATTTTTTAGTATTTTTTTGATATAGGATTAATTTATTTCGGTAATTTTTTTTTGGGAGAAGATATTTTTATAAATAAGATTTAGTGTAGAATAGTTCGAATTGATATATAATATTTATGCGTTTTTTATTTTATTATATGGTGGTGGTTCTTTGATTAGTTAGTATTATTAAGAGTTTGAAAAGAAATATTTATGAAGTTCGTTTAATTTTGTTTATGGACCAGTTTGAATTATTTATACAGATTTTGAAGAAGTAAGAAAGTTTTTTTTTAATAAGTGATTGATATATTTGATTTTTTTATATGGGTAAATTTTTAAATAAGAAGTAATTGAGAAAAGTTAAGAGTTAAAATAAGAAGATTTTTTTTAAATGATAAAAGGAGAAAATAATTAAGAAGTATTATTGGTTGAGACACAATATTGTTTAAGAATTTAATGGGAAGAAAGGAATTTGGACATTTTATGATGAGAAATTATGTTTAGAATTTTTTATGGATAACTATAAATTTTGTTTTTTCGATAGGAAGATGATTCTGGTCGTTTTTTTTGGTAAAACCATTTTAAGATAGAAAATGACAGTTTTAAAAAGGGTAAGGTAGGAAAGAAAGGAATAACATGCGCGGTATAAAAGGTTTTATAAATATATTTATCCAGAATTGATTCATAAAAGAGCAAAGAATAATTAGAAAAATATATAGGGATGTTTTTTTTTGTTTGTATGTGACGTTAGTAAAACTTCGCGGAGAATTAATATGGAGAAAAGTTATTATGCGAAAATGGGTTATTTGTATAAGAGTATATAGATGAGAATTTTATTTATTATGAGATTGCCTACCCAGAGAAAGGAGGAATCTATCTGTACTACGACGATATAATTATGGGATGGCCTACCCAAGGAAGGGAGGATCCATGAAATCTACGACGATATAAAGTAATAATATGTGTTAGAAACATATGAGATATTTTTTTTGAGTATATGAGATTATTTTTTGATGTTAAGAGAAATAAAGAATATGTAGGGAATGGGTGAAGACCTGAGTAGCGTCACATATGTATAATAAGAAACATGTAATTAAAAAGGGGGGATATATTGAATAAATAAGAAAATAAGATGAATTTTTTTGATTGCTCGAATGTAGATGATAGGATGAAATATTTATAAAATGAGACCATAGAATGAAAGTTTTTGAATTTAGAAGGCAACCCATTTGTTTTTGTCATTGATAATAAGAAAAGAAAAATTTTTTTTTGAGTCGACCCAGATTTTTTTTAAGAAATTTAAGTATTAAAGTGTAATTGTTCGAATTGGTTATCCATATTTTGGAGAAAATTAGTTGATGTTATGTTTCTGTTTTTTTTTGCATAAAATAAGTTGATTACTGTGAAAGATGGAGAAAGGACGAAAATTGTGTAAAATAAATATTGAAGTTTTGTACCCACAGTAAAAATTAATAATTTGTTTTTTTTTTATATTAATTATAAATTTCTTGTAAATATATATTATTCAAACCCTAGTTAGTAAGTTCTGTTGTTTTTTTTTGAAATTTGTGGACAGTTTAAGAATAAAGGAGATGATTTTTTTTGTTAATTAGAGATTTTAGAGATAAGTTGTTTAAATACTAGTTTTTTTTTGTTAAATTGTTGTATGTAGGAGTAAAATTGTCCTATGTACAATTTTAGTAAAATAAGGGGAGGGTAAATGTAATGTAGTCAATTTGCGTCTACAGGCCAAATATATGGTAAAATGTATTTTATTTAAAATTTGTAAAATGAAATATGTATATTTGAGAAATAAACAATAAATTTGGAGGCTGGCTAGACGTATCAGGGTCAGGTGGTAATGGTAACGGAGAGAGGTACCAGACAGGTATCCATATTTTGCCTCCGTCAAGAAAGAAGCTGACAGGATGCAATAAAAGAAGGCACCAACAGTCACCTGGAGGAATATTTATATAGCTTTTACAACCAGGATTTTACAATCTGGCTACAGTCAGGTACCAGATTGGAGCTCCAAGCCCGTTGTTAGTGGCCCATAAAGCTATCTGGACTGCCAAAGTAAAGCTCACAAGGACAAATTAAAGGAGACACCGCGAAGTTCCCCTGAATGACAGAGAAGAAAGGAGAAGAAAGAAGGAGAAGAGTAGGGGAAACTGGTAGAAAGTGGGGGAAGATGGCAGTCCGAGTTCCAAGTGAGGGCTCAAGTTCTTTCAGACAGTCGAGATCCACCAGTGTCAGTTACAGTCTGGATCCAAGAGTCAGAGGGTTCACTTCCTGGAGTCCTAGTTGAGAGAGGGAAGTGGCCAGTCTCTGATCCACCAGTTGATGTCTGAGTCCTGATCCAGGAGCCCTCGAGAGAAGCTCCAGCCATCATCCAACCCCAGGAGTTCAGGAGGAACTCAGCCAGCCGACATCCCTCTTTCTACTCTCTGGCCATCGCAGACCTCCCTGTCCTTCAATCATCAGTTATCGTCTCCAGCCCCTGTCTCTACAGCGTACATAGCAATAAGGTTTATATTACCTATATATTATAATTTTTATTTTAATTTTGAGTATTAATTTTTGTTTTAGCATAAATATAATTTTTTTAAATGAATTTCTAAATTTTAGTTGTTTTGTTCCTATGCTCTATCCCAAGTCAGTTATGATTTAACAATTTGGTTTTTCAAAACTCTTTTCGCTGACGAATCCTTCGCCTTTGGTTATAGAAATTCAATTTATACATTAAAATCAGTAAATTCAAATGATCGTCTAGTACATAAGCGATCTGGCATCCTATGGACATTTTAAATTAGTAAAGACACAGCAATTTTAGAGAAAATCTCCGCAGCTTAGATTTAAAGTAAATTCAAATACCACATTTTTATATTAAAAACGCGACGCGCAACGATAAAATATTACAGTATATCTGCTGCGTTGCAGGGTATATTGTGGTAGGTGAAAAGTCTACAATAATAAAATTCAATTGAATTAGCGAAGTTGATTATGAAAAAGTTTTAAAATGTATAAATTAAAAATAAAGATTATGAAATAGGTACCTATATATAATTATTTAATTAAATAATATTGTTATTAAACTTATACCTAAAATAAAACTTTCTAAGCTATTTTATATTCTACATTTATTTTAAGTTTATTTTTCTTAACGCCTAAGATTTATTTGTTTCTTTTAACTTATTAACTAATTTCTTTTACTTTTTCTTATAATGTATTTCTTTTAAATATTCATTTCTTTTGACTTATAATATGCTTTTCTCTAATTAATATCTTCTATCCTTTAATTATAATTCCTTCTTTCTTAATGCAACATCCGACCTCGATATGCTCTCCATTCGGTGTTGTCCAAACTTAATTCATTTAATTATTTATTTTTCTTTCTTTTGTAAATATTCTTATTTTCTTTTAATTATAATTATTTTTCTTTTTATTTTACTTATAATATTCTTTGCTTCTTTTTCTTTGCAACATTCGACTTCGATATTCGCTCGATTCGATGTTGTCCATAACTTAATTCTTTTTCTTATTATATAATATATTCCTTCTTTTAATTATTTATAATATAATTTTTAATTATCTTCATTATTTAATATTTCCATATATTCATTCTTTCAATTATTTTTAATTAATTATTATCGTTATTTTTTCTTTTTTAATTCATTTCTTATTTTTTATTAAAATTCTTATAAAAATTATTATTATTATTATTACTATTATTACTTATTTGCTAGCTTACTAACTAGCTTACAAACTAATGGGTGGATGCCTTTTTACCTCGTTACCCAGGAGGGTTGTACGCAGTTTAATCCTCATGACACGGGAGGTGCTTAGTCGCAGTTTTAAGTCATACCAGGGACTTATTTTCTTATTTACTAAGTTTTGTGATTTTAAATCCGGTTATAAAATTTTGAACTATTGGTTATTTTTAGGTCTATTTATCCTCGAGCCTACGAGTCGACATTCTTGTCGTAGCCCTAATTAAATTTGTTGAATTTAAATTTTGAATGATTTAATTTTGATTGATTAAGTAATCGTTGTTTTTTTTTTCGAAATTTTAAATTATAAATTATTCTGTTATTTTTGTTCCGTTCGCGTGCGTGAGGTCATTATTGCTTTAGTTTTTGTCTTTTGAACCACCAGGGCGTGGCTCGTCGTTAGTGTGTTTGTCTGTCGGTCTTTCGGACGGAGAAATCTCCTCGACGTCCAACTGTTTCTTGTTCGATTTTTGTCGGGGGCGTTTTATGTTTGACAAGTGTATGTTTTTGCGTGTGTTAGGGTGTCTAGGGTTTATTGTGGCTGTTTTTAATTTTGTATCTATTTTTGTGATTGTTTCCCTATTGTATTTATTTTTTGTTTTATTTTGTTTTTGTCTGGTTCTTACGTAAACGGTTTGTAGGATATCGGGTAGTGATTCTCTGTCTTGGTTACGTCTATTGATAATTTTGTCTTTGGTTCGTGCGCTTTTTTCGTTAATTTTGCTATAAACTAATTTCAATTTTTCTCTATGGTTGTCTATGTAATTATTTAATAATTGTTTTTCTAGGTCGATCGCGAAAGGGGAATTATTATCGAAGTGTCCGTAAATTATATCGAGGGGCTTAAATTTTGTGACTGAGTGTAGCGAATTATTGTAAGCCAGAAGGGCATAATTGACTTTATTTTCAATAGTATCTGTTTTGAACTCGTCTCTGTTATTTAGGAGTCTTATGTGTTCTATGAGGGTAGAATGAAATCGTTCGATGGGTCCGTTTGATTCAGGATGTGGTGAGGAAATGAAGTGTACGTGGATTTTGTGTAGTGCCAAAAGTTCTTTTACGAGGGAGTTATTGAACTCTAGTCCGTTGGCTGAAGTTATACTATCGGGTATGTTGTGGTGTGTGAAGTATTTTATTAATTTATTTACGACTTCCAAGCCTTGTCCTGAAGTTAGTCTGTATGCTTGGGCGTATTTTGAAAATGTGTCTATAATGGTGAGGAATTTAGTGTTATCTAGTGTTATTGAGTCTATATGTAGAATTTGAAAAGGTTTTGTGGCAGTAGGTGTGATGTTATATTGTAATTTTAGAGGTCGTCTGTCGTATTTGGTCACTTGACAAATTTCGCAGTTGTTTATGTAAGTCTGTATAGTTTTCCGTAAGTTGGGCCAATAGTACGTTCGTTTAATTTTGTTGTCAGTTTCGTCGAGTCCTCTATGATTAGTTTTGCCTATGTGATAATTTTCGATTACGTCTTTTATTTCAGAGTCGTCTAGTACGTCAATTAATTTTTGTGTGTAGCGGGTGAAGTTAATTTCCGAAGTTTTGAAGTGTTGAAGCATTGAGGCGGTGAATTTGTCGTAAATGTTGGATTCGAAATATAACCAGTATTTTACTCGTGGAATTATTTTTTGAGAGTTGGAGTATTAGTCTCTGTTTTTGGTCAAAGAGGGTCATAATTTTGGTTTCCGCGGGGCTATGTTCGACTTCCGAAATTATAATTTGGTGGTTACCGAAGTTCACGGGTCCGTCAATAATGGGGATTTCGATAGTTGTATTTCCGTCTGCATTGGAATGTATTGTATGTCCGTCGCTCGAATCTTCTTCGTCGTCTAAGTTAACTATCATGGATTCTGTCTCTACGTTTGGGGGGTTGTTTGGTCGTTTTTCTGGATTTTTCGCGTAATAGTCTTCGAAAATTTAATTTATAATGTCGTCTGTTGCTTTTGTGTCATTCGCGTTTAGTTCGATTCGGGAAAGAGCGTCTGCGACTGTATTTTGGACTCCTTTTTTGTAAACTACTTCGTAATCAAATTCTTCTAATTTTAAACGCATCCTAACTAATTTCGAGTTGGGTTCCTTAAGGGAGAATAGCCACTGGAGTGGTCGGTGGTCACTAAAAATTTGAATTTTCTTCCGTATAAATACGGTCGAAAGTATTTGGTTGCCCAAACAATTGCTAAAAGTTCCTTATCAATGGTGGATAAATGTGTTTCGGTTTCGTTAAGGGTTCTACTTGCGAAGCATACCGGTAAATCCGCGCCGTTAAAATTTTGACTGAGTACCGCGCCTAAAGCTACGTTGCTTGCGTCTGTCGTTAAATGAAATGTAATGTAAACAAGCCCGTTGCCAAGGCAACGGATTTAGAAGCAACGATATATTTTTTTTAAAACCAATTTAGAAAAGGACAAAGAAAATAAAATAGAAAATCAACAGGAAGAAAGTAAGAATACCTTTAAAAGGAAGAAAAGGTGGCTATAGGCCTAACCTTACAGTTATCAACCAACATTTTGTACATCAATTACCAGATCCACCGACTTTAAAATGAAACCAAATTTTCAGAAGGGACTATTTTAGCACCCAGGAACAAAATGAAACAGCTAAAAGAAGAAGGAATGAAGAAAATTTCAGGAAATTATAAGCAAAATTAAGAAAAGGTCAATAATTAAAAAACGAGTCGGTAGAAGGTTGTGAAAATTTTTAGGAAAAGACAGTTAATTATTAAGAAGAATTTGAAAAAGGAAAAGAAGAGAAAAACTACCCACATCAGATGGAAAAGCCAGCTCAAAATTTCAAAAAGGAAGCAAGTTCCGAAATTGATCCAATTATAGAGAACGGATCCAATCCAAAGCAGTATAAATGATCTGAAGGTGTATATCACAAAATTTACATGCTATTTTCGAGAAATGAAGAAGCCAAAATTAAAAAGAAAAGTTACAGAAAATTAAGATGACAATTTAGAAGAAAGGAGAGAAAACACCAAAAAATTTTAATATTTAGAAGTAAAACAAGAGACAACAGGAAAAAGAAACTCGAATTTGCTACCCATAATTCCGTGCGGAGGCAGATAAGCAGTTTATGCTGGGTTCTGGTAGAGGTGGAACCGGTGAGAGACTAGTCTCTAATTTTTTTAGACAAAATGTGTAAAAAGTTGTGAGTGACAATTGAAAGTGAGTGAAAGTGACCGGTAAAGGGTTGAAGGGATGTGGAGAAAGTGTGGACTCCAAAATTTGTGTTAAAAAAAAGTAAATTGTTTATATGTTCAAGGGTGACGTCACCAGGTAATATCCATTTTGTATATAATTTTCAATATGGCCACTTTAATTTTCAAATTTATAAATTTTTTCTTAGTAAAGCCAGATTATTTATAAACATGTTTTAATTTCTTTTTAATTTCCCCATATCTCTCTCAATGAAATTCAAATTTCAAAACTCATAGGCCTTGCGGACCCCAATAATACCTTTGGAGGTGAGTACCAATTATTCAGGACACAATAGTTATAATTAATATTTTATTTTAGAATCATACCGGGAAATAATTTTGTTTTTTTATTGGTACCGGTAAAGTAAATTCCAAGAATGAAAAGAATTATTTATGACATAGTTTTTTCCTTGGGAGCCTCACTCCATTAATCAATTTATAATTCATTTTTTTTATCTATTCAATTTAATATAACTATAGTCACCCAATTTAAAATTCACTAGCAGAAATTGTTTTGAAAAGTCCGGATATTTAAGTATTGGTTCGTTGGTCAGTAAGTTTTTGCAAATATTAAAACAATTTATATATTCGGGGTCGTTAATATTTATTGTCGCGCCTTTTTTCAAACATTTAGTGAAAGGTTTAGTTATTTCGGCAAATTTTTTAATAAATTTTCTGTAGTATCCTAACAGTCCGAGAAATTCTTTAATTTGTTTAGGAATGGCTTTTATTTTGTCCGGGTTCGGTCTAATTCCGTCTGGAGTAACTATGTGTCCTAAGTTTAGTTCAATTAAATTTTTTTCGTATTCGTCGTCGGATATTGTCCACTGTTTTGGCGTCTGTGCGTCTTTTATATTTTGTCTGTATAAGTTCTGTTGGCTTCAAAGTTATTTTGGGGTTTATGTGGTCGGTTCGGAATTTAAAGGGGTCAAATTTTTGTTTTGTGTGGTTGTAATAGTTAAAATTTGGTTTCCTAGATTTTTCTTGTAGGCTTTTAAATTGTTTTATTGGTAAGGGATTTTTTAGTTTTGATTGTAAGTTGGTGTCCGTGGGATTTTTTGAGATATGAGTGGCGTTAATTTTCAAATTATTTATTGGGAATTTTAATTTTTGCTTCCTCGAGCCTATCAAATTGGATTGTTCAGTTTGGGTTTTTGAAATGTCGAATTTCTGTTTCGTATTGGTGTAATGTTTCAAATTTGGTTCGTGAGGTTTTTCCTGTAGACTTTCGATGTTTTCTACCGGTAGTGGATTTTTTAATTTTAATTGTAAGTCAGTATCCGTGGGATTTTTTAAGATACGAGTGGTGTTAAGTTTTAAATTTTTAATTGGCAATTTTAATTTTTGCTTTTTTGAACCTATTAAATTTGATTTTTTAGTTTGGTTTTTATTATTTTGTTTGTATAAAATTTTTATATTTGCAGTGGGGGTAATTAGTGAATGGTTGGTCAAGTCTACGTTGGCTTTAAGGAATTTTAAACAATCGGTTCCGAGGAGCATGTCGAAACGATCATGGAATTTAAATAAATATAATTTTAATTTTAAATTGGGAATTTGGAAACGTTTTTCACACGGGATTAGTGTGCTATATTTTTCACAACTGGTGCCATGAGCGGTGGCAATTTTGAACCGGTCTTCTCGAATATTATTTTTAAAGAATTTGTTCGCTACTTCGGGGTTTACAAAGGACTTAGTACTGCCTGTATCTATGAGAATTTTAAATTTTGAATTTGAGGAGACTATATACGGGAGTTCGCTAATATTCTCCGTTAGATTTGTTAAAGTGAAGCAGGGTTGTTTTCCGAGGCTCCGTACTCTAAAAAATGATTGTTATCTGTCGGGTCGTTTTCAAATTCATCTGTAACTGGGAATTGTGAGTTGTATTCTGGTTCAGTAGGGTAATTGTATTCAGGTTCAGTAGGGTAGTCCGTCAAGGGAGGATTTTCCGAGGGGTCAATTTCAAAATTTAGTTCTATGTTATTCGATTCTTCTATGGGGCAATGTTGTCTTAAGTTAGGTCTGTACTGTTGTTGCGCGGGTAATTTTGAATATCGGGTCGAGATACTCATTGGCTGGGGGACGTAAGGAGTCTGTCTCTGTATTTGAATTTGTCTACTTGGTTGTGGTGACTGAAAATTTGGTGGTCGTTGTGTGAAAGACGGAGTCTGTGGAGAATGAATGGGAGGTCTGTTGGCTTGAAACGGTAGCCTTGTCTGGAATTTATGATAAGTTGAATGGGATAGTATTGCTAGTAGTAAAAGGTGATCTAATCTGGGAAGATTGATAAGAAGTCTGTCTTGGAGAGAAGGTTGACCTGGGTCGGTTATCTAATAGCGGCCTCTGTTGACTACTGTGTTTGTATACTGAGCGTGTATGTGTGTGTGAGTGACAGTGTTGTTTGTCCGAGTATTGTATGTCATTGGTTAGCATGTTTAAGGCGGATTCTAGGGTTTCCGGGTTGCGTGCCCTAAGATGAGAACCGAAAGGCTCTTTTAAGCCTCTCAAAAGAACTCTGAGTGCGAGCTTCCTAGAAAATTCAGTTAAAATCAAGTGTTCTTGGAAATGGTTTCTATAATATGAAATTAATAGATTTAGAGTTTTCTGAATTTTTTGGTAAAAATCGAATGTCGATTCACTGTGTTGTTTTTGGTCGCACAGTTCTATTTGAAGGGTAAAGCAGTCTCTTCGATCTGCGTAGCCATTGAGAAGAGCTTGTTTAAGTTCAGCCCAAGTCCCTATGGTATTTGTTGCTATTATTTCCGCGGCGGGACCTTTAATTTTTGCTAAAAGGGAGGACATCAAGAATTCATTTTGGAAATCTGATGAGTTCTGAAAATTGTAAAATTTGTTGACTAATTTTTCACTAATGGTTAGGAACCTACTGAGGTGTTCCGGTTCCCCGAAGAAGTCTGGGATCATACCCAGGTATTCTTTTTTCAAGACAGGGGTAGGCATGGTTAATTGAGCGGGCTGTAATATGTCTTTGCTCGTTGTCATTGTGATGTGGTTTGTGTGTGATATAATTATGAATCTTAAAAGTAATTAATACTAATTAAAACTATAAAATTTTAAATTTTTAAAATGTTCAATAAAATATTTTCTTATAACTAATGCTTAAAACTACTTACAGAAGAGTCAATGCTACCATGGTCATGTTCATTGATCTGGAGACTTCTGGAATCTTCTGTGGTGGCCCCCAGGTAGTGCTGCTACTTCTTGATTGAAGGAGTCCTCTGCCTGATGGGGTGCAGCGGTTCCCAAATTCGCTGCTAGGAACACTGCAACTAACTCTTAAAAGAGAAGCTATTGTTCATGTACGCTGAACAAGACGCTTGCAGTGTCCTACCGACTGCGCCAATTATCGGAATATACCGCCGGCTCCGGTTTTTAAAAAATAAAAACTTTATTTCACAAATTATAAAACTTATATTCGCTAAGTGTAATTTGAGAGATACATACGAGCCGGGAGTCTGGGATGAACTAAGGAGCTCTAGAGGCAGAGCTATAGAGGAAAGATAAGAGGATAATAGGATCTTTCAGAAAGTATAAGAATGGAAGTGACTGTGAGTTGATAGAGCTGAGAAGTAAGATAGCGGTACTTTGAAGAAGGAGAAGAAAGGAAATAGTAAGGCAAAGACAAAGCCGGGATTTTGATTAGGTTGGCAGAAATAGGTACTATAACTTATATATATATATATATAGGTATACCGGATTAACAAGTCGAGAGGGCGATACTTAGGGATCTTACAGTAAACGTAATTCTGAACAAAAAAGTTCCTATAAACATAGGTCCGCAAATGCTTTGTTTAAAAGTTATAATAAAAAGAAGCTAATACAACATTAATCACTTGAAAGTAAAGAGTAACTACAATAATTGTTCAAAATGTCTTCCCTGTTGTAAACATAATTGACACCTCCGGGTAACTGAATTTATGGCTGTTAGTACCTCTTTTTCCTGTCCTCTCATTTCGTCACAAGCGCTCTGAATCCTTTCAACCAGTTCTTCCCTAGTGTTTACAGATTGTGAATAAACGTTAGTTTTTAACGCCCCCCCCAAACGTAAAAATCCATGGGCGTTAAGTCGGGACTTCTTTCAGGCCATCTTACTGGTCCAAAGCGTCCGATCCATCTCCTTGGATAATTTCTTTCCATCCAATCACGAATTGACTCTGCCATTATGTGCTGGGCATCCATCCATTTGAAACCAACTATGTACTCGTAGGTTCAATGGGATATCCTCGAGGATGTCCACTAGATCTTTTTCCAATAGATTTAACATTGCAATTGAATCGGGCAAGAAGAAATATTGGCAAAAGGAGATAGCGGTCAATGACACCAAGCCAAACATTAACACTAAACTGATGCTGATAGTGTGCAACCCTGGTCGCGTGTGGATTTCGAATGTACCAGTAGTGCTCATTATGTACATTCAAGTGATGATTGGATGCTAAACGACGAAGATACCAGTCACAGAATTGCATCCTTGCTTCACCATCGCCCTGTATTAAATACTGTACTGAACGAAAATGATAACCCCTATCATATAGTTGCATTGAAATACCCAAACATTCATAAACATGAATGGTATTGAACTTTGAACCCTATTCAGATCCTAATCCCTTATACCAATTGCAGGTATTTCTCTCTTTGCCCTGCAGTTTTTTTATTATAACTTTTAAACAAAGCATTTGCGGACCTATGTTTATAGGAACTTTTTTGTTCAAAATTAAGTTTACTATAAGATCCCTAAGTATCGCCCTCTCGACTTGTTACACCCTGTATATATTATAGGTATATATATATTTTTTTTCTTTAAAGAAAATATAATAATAAAAAATAAGAAAAATAGGTGGTCATATAATTGGAGGGAAATGAGAGCGGACCGGAGAGAAGATGATCACTTTTTCTCTCTCTCCTGATATGAGAGTTACACTGAACGAAGTACAATGAAACAAACAAAATGTGGTGAATCACCGATAATGTACTTTCTCAGAACGAATCAATTAACTTTTCGCTTCCTTTTCAAAAACAGTCGACCGTTTGAGCTAATATTCAATTGTTGATTTACATAGGGACTCCTATATCCTCATACTGAAGTTTGTGTCGATAAATTCATTAAATCGATAGTAATTAGAGTTTTTGAATTGAGCCTCCTTCCTTTAGCCGATATCACAGAAATTTCATAGATTATGTCCTCATTAAGTTTTGACTTTAAATATGGAATTGCATATCGATACATTCATCAGTGGTTTTAGAGTTGAGCCCCCTCTGACCCCCCCTTCGATTTGCTGAATCCGCTGGAAATTGATGTGTCGACCTTATGAGCTTTTAAATTTACTTATGAAATTTTGTGTCGATACATTCATTCTATCGGCAGTTATTTTGTGTCGATACATTTTGTGTCGATACATTTTGTGTCGATACATTCATTCTATCGGCAGTTATTAGAGCATTTATGTTAAGCCTCTCCCCTAATCTCTTCTTCTTTGGTCGATTTGTCCGAAACACAAGGTGTCTTCATTAGAGGGCTCTCAATTCACATTTAGAATTTCGTGTCGTTACATTCATTCTATCGGCAATTATTTTGTTCACATACAAAGAATTTTTTTTGAAGTGAAAACTTCTTTAGCACCGTTGTGATTTGAAACTCGATGAAACGAAAAAGCGACACTATATACAGTGGAATCCGCTTATTAGCAATTCGCTTAATAGGAATATCCGCACATTAGCATCAAAACACGCTGGAACGGACCGGATCGGCAAAATACAGTGAGTTTTGTCCGCTTATTAGCAATGAATGTCCGGTTTAAGGGTTCAATTATGAACGCAGAATGAGGTTTCGAGATAGGAAAATAGGATGTTTCTCGGAAGGTCGGTATTCGGAGAAAAATAACACTTGCGTAAAAAGTTTTAGTTTCTGACTATTCTCTGAAAAACGGAAAGGAGTAAAGCCATAATTACATAATTCTCAGAAGACTTTGATGTTTGAACCGAACCCCCGCGAGTTTTAAAAAGTAAGCTATTCAGTTGGTAGCCCTGGCTTTGCTAAGAAGAGGCTTCCAACATTGTGGTCAGACCTTTGCCGATCATTATAGATACGAAGGGTACATTCGAAACATGCTTTCGAACGATCTAAGGCAAAGTAAAATCGACGAAAGGTTTTCAAAACCTTAACTTTTTACTGTAAATATGTACATAATACATTAGACGATTTTTTGACCTACTTTGTTCGTATTATGTACCTCGAATTTTTAAATAGGTACATTTTATGGGAAAATTTTCATGCCTACCTAATTTTTATATTTTTATTTCTCTCCCCCCCCAATCCGTTTATTAGAATCGTCCGTTTATTAGGTTCAAAGTACGGTGGTCCCGATGTGATTCTAGTAAGCGGATTCCACTGTATATATATATATATAGGTTGGGTTAGGTTTTATGACATGCCCGGGCTTTAACTACGAGGTCATATCGCCTACTACCAGAGCGCTCTTTCGTCACTCTGGTGGACATGAGCCCGACTCTACTGTAGGAGTCCTAAATTTTGCCTACCCTAAATTTTTATTCATCTAGGGTAGGGGGTCTTTAACGAGTACCTGACATCGTACAGGCTCGGGACCGAGCTCAGAAGTCAAGCACGCATACCACTGAGCTACCGGTGCCCTCTCTCTATATATATAACAGTTGTTTCATTTAGACATCTGTTTGAATTACTAACATAAGGACTTCTTGTAACTGAAAGTGAAGAGAAAAAAAGTTGTCGATAATGCTTCTTCTCTAGTCTTGCGACACAAAAAAGATAATCATGAAAAATTCCATCGCCTCCTCCTCTCCCTCCAAAAAGTTTGGAATTGTGAATTTTTTTTGACTTTTAAGAACTTATTAAGGAAACATTTATTTCATACTTTAGTTACCATAAGCCACTCGTGTCATTTGTTGAAATTAGAAACATTGAGTTTGAATAATAAAATATAAAATAATTTTTAAACTTGGTACCAATATTATAATAAATAAACCCTATAATTATCCCACTCCTGATACTGCATTCGTCTCATTCTCTCGCAGTTTCGTTTTCTGAAGGTTTCACTTCTACCGCATGTGAACTGCATACATGTTTAATTTTTTTTTTTTTTTTTCATATTTGTAATCTAGAAGTCGAAAAACAAGAAATTTCGTTGAAAACTCCGAATCGAGTTTTTGACCGATTACATAACTTCCCCTGTACTTGGTTTAGTTGGGGAAGTAAAATGGCGCTGATGCCAACTCATTGCTTTCATATACCAGTAATTAGGGAGGGGTATCGACCAACAAAACATCAATTAATGACATGGATTATTATTTTATACTAATTAATCGATGCACGTATAATTTGTTGGTTAAATAATCGATTAATTGAACGCACAAACAAAAGTTAATACAATCAGTCAATCACAACTCACAAATGACAAAACACAAATGATTAGAAATTAGATGTAGAACTATTAGAAGGTTACTTTTTACTTATCACCAGTCCACCACAGAGGCACTGTGTTGTATCGAAAAATGTTTTCCTTACATTTTTTTAATCGTAGACATTTTTGTTTAGAAACTGATAATACTGAAAAAACCATGATTATGAAAAAAGTAAATGATAATGACAGGTTTTTTGACAGCTGGCATGTATTAAAATGAGTTTTTAACATCATATTCTGCTTCAGCGACCCCTGAGTACCATTTTTTACCTTAAAGCGATGGAAATCAACGGCTCAGTAATCGATCGACTGAAGAAAACTTTGAAACCCATGTTAAATCCCATTTAAAATTCAACCTCGATAGGGGACGGGTTATTTAATATGTTTTCTCGTTTTTTTGGCGCCAAAAAAATTTTTTTGGGAACTACTTTAGACCTAGAGGGAGCACGTTTTAACATTTCAACTTTTTCAATTTAAGGACCACCCTAATGCGTATTCAAAATAAATAGTTATGAAACTAAGTTATTTATTTCTTGGTCAGCAGAATTATAAAATTCATCAGCAACAAAATAATATCCATAAGCTATAATTTTTATGTGTTTGCATATTAAAATCCAAAGCAAACGAGTTTTGATTGTTCAATAAGTGATTTGATTACCTATTCAATAAACCTAAATAGGTTATTTTAATTAGGTTTTCTACATTCCTTGTAATTAATGTTTGATCTCATTGTTTTAAAAATTTTGTTTTCATATTTTTTGAAGTTTTATTTTTATTTAGTTTACTAAATAAGATCACTGAAGGTTAGTCGTTATTACGTTATTTTTCAATAACTGACAGCAGCAAGGAAGCGTACATTTGTTGCTGTATGAATAGAGTTTATTAGGAGAATAAAATAAATTTTACAGTTTGCCAACATTTTATTAAATCTGACTTTGAATTTGTCTCTTTATTACTTATATTGTTGCAAATGTATTTAATTAGCTGTATAAATAACTTTAGAGCTGCCTAATACGACATTATTTGCTGTTGAATCTTGTTCTACTTGCTGACCACAAGTGGCGGCTCAACTCACTATATTTACCGGCAGAAAAACATGTTTAGAGCTGACCAAAATCTCAATATTATGCTGACCGTTTAAATGATAGCCATAACTTATTAAACTAAATTCGTAGAGCTGGCTCTGCATTCGCGGCTGACTTTCTTTACAACATATAACTAGTTAGTAAACATAACATTAGTTAACTATAACTATAATATGATTATATAGGTCCTTTCTTTTAGTTAAGAGTAATCTATCTATTTTATTGGATATGTTTCATACAAATTTCCCCCAAAATACATTTACACAAAACTTTCAACTAAAATAAAGTCTAAATTATTCAAGTTAAGAAACTTCAGTAAATTTCTAATGTCACTGGACTTCATTTTCTGCCAGAATTTGTCTGAAGTCAGCCGTCTAACAGAACCTCCTTTTCCTGTACCGCTTAGAATAATAGAAAATGTACGGAATAATAAGCCATATGAAATATAAGTACGTAGGAATAATTATATCCAGAAAAATTTCAAAAGAACCCTTCAAGCATATAAGACAATGTTTAGTTATACGATATTGTAGATATACTGTAAATTTCAATAATTTGGGGGACATTTCAACAAATTTTTACAGTGAAGGAGTACGATGATTTTGATTACAAATACACAATCATTATAACTAATAAGTAATTACAGTCAACATTAACTATTTATTTTGATAATTAATAAACTTCATAACATGCATATTGTTTTTTTAAGAGGACATGACCCATATTTGATCCTTCACCCAATATATTAATATTATTATAAATTTAATATAAACTATTTACTTTCACAAGAAGTTAAGCCATTCTGGAAGTCGTCTGTTATATATTCGGCCATGATCGCCGCCATTCGAAACCAGTTCCATTCCATGGTATCTTCTGCGGATAGCTATAAAAAAAATATTAAAATTTATTTTATAGGAACATATATTTCATAATGTATCTGGGAGGTTGGTTGGGGGCAAAGTTTTGAAATAAATTTAAATTTTTACACGACACGTAGACTCCAAATGTGCAATTAGTTTTCAACTCTCCCAGCAATGCAACTGCAGTTATTAGAGTTTTTATGTTAAGTCTCTCCCTAATTTCCCACTTCTCTTTAGTCGATTTGGCTGATAATCAATAGACGTCATCCTTAGAAGGTTTTGTATACACATACCAAATTTTGTGTCGATGCATTCATTTTATGGAGTTATCGTGTTCACAGACACATACAGACAAACAGCTATGGGCTTTAAGTCTTAAAAACATGGAAAACATAAAAAATAAATTGAAATTGTATAATAAAAGAAACATATTGAAATATTATGTGCTGATTAAAATACAAATATAAATGCATAAATGGAATAATAAATATATGAATAAAAATACACAGTTTTCTTGAGAACGTAAGTACGTATACACAGAGACTGGAGGATTATATTATTGGCGATAAGAGGGGTGAATATTTGAGATTGGTCTGATCGTTCATACAATTTCCTTTTTTTTTTCATGTTTTTAAGACGTTACTGTATAGGAGGGACAGGGAAAAACTCCGTGGGACTGGACAAGGGACAGTTTGGATTACAAACTTGTTCAACTTCCATTTAGTATTGTTAAGTCGTGACTGAAGATGGTAAAATACTATCATATTTTATATATATTTTGTAAAATAGACAATATTAAAAAAAAAAAAACATTTTCTTTATTTTTTATTGTTTTACAATACCTCTGCAGAAAATGCCAAGTATAATCCTGAGATTGCTTGGTCTATCGCGAATTGGTCGAGCTTCAGGCTTAAGCTTATACATATCTACTCTTAAATATAAGTAAGTACACTAATTTACTCACATAACCAGCCGCAACCAAAATGCACCTATGCTGGAAAGAAATAATAAATGTTTAATATTGTCTTATATGGTAACTTCGCATAATATAATATATTATTAAATAATAATCTTTAATATTGTCTTATATGGTAACTTCGTATTATATTATTATACATGGATGCTATGCTGCGCTCCCAGGAGTCGTGGGATGAGGGCTGCGAATTTGCAGCACTCATCATGGGTGAGTTGGCCCTTCAAGAGAGAGCGGACAAGGAACAACGTTAGCGGCGGCTTTAAGCAGAAGATGGGGCGTTACCAGCCACCCATCCTCTCTTCCGTGAAGTAATGACAGGCCGTCTGTTCCGCGGAAGGGAATCAGGATCGTCGAAAGAGGGGGTTTTAGTGGGTATGGAGCTCGAGCCCCACACTATCCAGGGCTATCTTCCCTGGATGTGCGTAATTGGCATTTCCCCCTCCTGCCAAAAAAAAAATAAAAAAAATATATATATAATAGCCAAAGCAAGACACTACAGACAGATATCCGATGATATCGCTGCCGTTCAAAATAGTCAAACTTTCTGGAAAGTCATCAAGAAATTCAAACCTAGACCCTCTTTAGTCTCCACAATAAGTCTGAAAATCTGGGAAAATTACTTCACGGATTTATATAGCTCAAAAAGCATACTACCAGAAACATCGCTGCCAAACACGACACTTCGGCATTTGGACTCACCTATCTCGATGAATGAGATTACCGAAGCAATACAGGGTACAAAAAACCAAAAAGCACCGGGGACCGACGGCATTCCGAATGAAGTTTATAAGTGCCTAACCCCTGCATGGCAACACTACCTGCTGAACCTGTTCAACAGAGTGATGGAGGAAGAACGAGTGCCGAGTCAATGGTCACAACTTGCAGCATTCCTCATCCATAAGAAAGGCGACCCAGACGACCCACACAACTATCGAACTGTAGCTTTAGTTAATACTATGCCGAAAATCTTCACCTCGATACAAAACAAGAGACTTTCAGCCTGGATAGAAACAGAAGGCTTACTACCAGAAGCACAATCAGGTTTCAGAACAGGCCGAGGCTGCTCCGATAACATCTTCTGTTTGCAAGCTATTATATATAACAATATCCGTTTAAAAAGTAGGTATCTTTATGCTTTTTTCATAGATTTAAAGAAAGCTTTTGACTCCCTAAACCGCCACATCTTATGGAATAAACTATCATCCATTGGAGTGAGTAAAAAGTTTATAACAGTGCTTCAAAGTTTTTACAATAATGCAAATGTAACAGTTTCCACACCTTCAGGTCAAACAAAGAATATCAAGGTAGAAACAGGGGTGCTGCAAGGAGATTCTATCAGTCCCACTCTATTTAACTTGTTCCTGTTCGACATAGAAAAATTATTTAAAGAAAATGGCTTCAGAGGAGTAAATATCGATGGCAAAAACGACATTATATTCCTAATGTATGCAGACGATTTGGTAATGTTTAGTGATACTCCCAAAGATTTGCAGAACAAACTTAATTATCTCAGCACTTACCTGAAAGAAAACTTACTAGAACTCAACACCCAGAAATCAAAAATTCTCATTTTTCATAGAAGTCCTAACCAAAAACTTCAAACACCATTCTACTACCAAGGAAACATAATAGAAGTGGTAAAAAAACAAACTTACCTAGGAATTCCTTTTTCAAAAACAGGAAAATTTAGCGAAACTGCAGACGTCTACATTTCCAAAGCGAACAAAGCCACAGGAGTAACCATCCACACTTTAGCGGCAGCAAGATCGGACAGTTGGGACACCAAGAAGAAACTGCTGGAGTCAGTCACACTGGCCACTCTGTTGTACTCCTCGGAAATATGGGCTTTAGAATACCTGGAGAAACTAGATACGGTGCTCACAAGATACTACAAAAGAGTACTGAAGCTTCCAAAGTCAACTCCAAACAGCTTCGTGAGAGTAGAGACTAACAGCTACAATCTTAGTGCCATCGTAATCGGAAGAGCAGTGGGCTGGTGGAGCAAAATACTGGAGATGCCGGCCGACCGGTACCCTAGACTGTGTTACGAACGTCTCCTGTTCCTGAGCAAGCAGCCTTCAGACCTACCGGCCTACAACTGGGTGACTCAACTCCGGAATATCCTAACCTCTGTAGGCTATTCATGGTTATGGGATACTCAGGACCCTGATCTTATCAGCAGGCATAAGAAAAAGATTGTGAGTAGATTTGAAGAAAGGAGCCGCGATAGAGACATTCAGCACATTCTCGAATCTAACTATAACCTCACATACAAGGATATTTACTGTTACAACGTCTACTTAAAGCTGAGGACAAATATCGAGAGGACGAGAGTGTTGGCTCAGATACGGCTGTGTAGAGAAAGCCTGGCTAGAGTGACGGTGGGAGGAGTGACCTACCTCTTCAACATGGAAGACAGCTGTAGTGTCTGCAACGAAGACCGACCGGACGACATCCACCATTTCTTCATGGAGTGTCCAGCCTTCAGCCAACTAAGAAAAAAGTACCTGGTAGAAGCACTAAAGAGCCCGCAACCTCACAAGACCCTTTTCAACATTGCAAACAACCAAAACCTCAATAATATTATACTATACATAGTAAGGGCGCTAAAAATTAGAGGACATTGAAGTTTTCAAATAAAATACCATTTTTATTTTTGTTTTAATTTGTTAATTAACAGTTAGGTTCTATATTACTTTGTATTTTATTATTATTATTATTGTCTATTTTCATTTATTTGTACTTTTTTTAAACTGAATAATGTATATATCATAAACAGGCCGAACCCTGAGCCTAAAAGATGTATTTCTTAAAGGCTAATAAAGAATTGAATTGAATTGAATTGAATTATTAAATAATAAATGTTTAATATTGTCTTATATGGTAACTTCGCATTATATTATTTTGCCTTTGTCTCTCTGGAATGTATTGTCTTAATATTAGTTAAAAAAATAATGTTTATAACTTTTCTTCCCAGGAGCTCTGTACAATCAATTGCTTTGTATTTACTTATTTTATTTATACATTTTTTGCTCTTAGTCAATATTATTACTTTATTTTTTTTTCTCCCCCTATTTATTTGCATATTAATTTCATATATATATATGGAGAGATATTGATATATATATATAATATATATATATTATAACCATTTCCCTCCCTGTGTGAGTGCAAAACACGTAATTAATAAAATAAATAAAATTGAGATCGAAAAATTATTAAATTTGAAAATTATTTAAATCGCGACTTTAATTAAACAATGCCTGAATAGCTGAAAGCACTCCCACGGGAAGAACGGTTACAAGATCCTAACGGTTAGTTGACATCAGTAATTAACAATAATTAATTACTGTTGTCAAGCAGAAGAAGCATGAGTGGGGGGGGGGGGGGGGGGGGGGAATGAAATGAATCAAACCTATAACTTTAACATATTTATTTTTATGAGAACATATTTACAAAACAACAATTGAATATATATATAATTTGGCCGTGTGTCTGAAGGACTGAATTATAACTTAATTACGAGGTACCTCGATACGATATCCATGGCGAATGACGGCGTGATCACCCTTTCTGGACTTCCCGTAGAAATCGTCTATTCACATAGTCCCTGAAGATCTGCGTAGTTTCGAGGGCACACCAGAAGTTACACCCCCACTGACTTTGCACCGTCCAAAATCAAAGTGTGTCTCTACGACTAATTCACATATTCAAACTAAACTTTACAAAAGAAAGTAACGTGGTGATCCACCAAGACATGAACGAAGAAAGTTAATTTCACATATTCTAACTGATATTACTTATAGAAAAGATACGTGGTGATCACCCAAGACATGAACGAAGAAAGTTAATTTCACATATTCTAACTGATATTACTTATAGAAAAGATACGTGGTGATCACCCAAGACATGAACGAAGAAAGTTAATTTCACATATTCTAACTGATATTACTTATAGAAAAGATACGTGGTGATCACCCAAGACATGAACGAAGAAACTTAATTTACATATATATATTAAACTCAACTGTACAATATAAAAAGAACGTGGTGACCAGCCAAGACATGAGCGAAGAAGACTGTTAATTTCACATATTCAAACTAAACTTTACTTATAGAAAAGATACGTGGTGATCACCCAAGACATGAACGAAGAAAACTCAATTGACATATTTAAACTCAACTGTACAATATAAAAAGAACGTGGTGACCAGCCAAGACATGAACGAAGAATGTTAATTTCACATATTCTAACTGATATTACTTATAGAAAAGATACGTGGTGATCACCCAAGACATGAACGAAGAAAGTTAATTTCACATATTCTAACTGATATTACTTATAGAAAAGATACGTGGTGATCACCCAAGACATGAACGAAGACTGTTAGTAATTTCACATATTCAAACTAAACTTTACTTATAGAAAAGATACGTGGTGATCCACCAAGATATGAGCGAAGAATGAGTAAAACGGGGAGTGGCTTCCGATATCCGACCGTGGTAGGGGACAGTTCTCGAGACTTGATTCGTCGTCGGACTCCGCCCATTTTATTGCCAGCCAATCGCATATTACCAATTAACATCTGCCTCTAGTTGTGTGAAAACCTGGAGTAAGAAAAAAAACCTTTACTGCTTATTCCTTATACACCGGATGTAGACAATTATCTTGGCTTCCTTTCCATTGTGTCTCTATTATTCTTTATTTTCGCTCCCAGCGATCGCGATTCTCTCGCAGGCATCATTGGTTCCGAGCATTCTCTTCCAAATGCAATTCTCGTTTATTCAACACCACACAACCCATACTTTGCTCCTAGCGATCGCGATCCTCTCATAGACATCGCCAGTTCTGAGCATTATCTATAGGGTAGACATGCTACAATATATATATATATATATATATATATATATATATATATGGAGAGATATTTATATATATAATATATATATATATATATATATATATATATATATATATATATATATATATTTCTCTCACTTTTAGCCTTGTACCGATTTAACAACATAAATGTAGTATTTATTTTATTTAGTTAATCATATAGTCTTGTGCAAAGGTTCTTTTATATTGATTTATAGAGTCGACAGTATCTTTTCAATGTTAATGGAAATCAAGGTTCTGTCGTGTGAAAGAAAATGCAAAATTTGGCCAACGTTTCGAAAACTATTTATTTTCTTCTTCAGGGCCTACAGAATATAAACAGACAAATTAGACATTATGGACTATGATACAGACAGAGATTTTATAATAATTTGAAAAAGAGATGGAAAACTATTTTATATATATGAAAGAGAGAAAAATAATAATAATAACTAAATAACAAAAAATAAATACAAGTTTATGAAAGTAGTATTAAACTCTATAAAACAATATATATATATATATATATATATATATATATATATATATAACTAAAAAATATAAAAATTACCTTATAATGACTTGAGTGGATGTGTGTGGTGACGGTGTTGTGAGTTTGTGTCCAGTGTAGTGAGTGCTATGATGTGTACGTAACGGTCGAGGGCTACCTAAGTTTACCTATGTGACCCTCGGTGGAGGGGGTGTTGCGTGGAATGTCACCAACTCAAGTCAAAAATAAAATATATAATAAATTAAAAAACAATTTTTTTTATTAAGACAAAGCACAACCACCTAATAAATATATATATATATATATTTTTTTTTTTATCCTTTCCTATCAAATAAACATAGAGCAGTAATCATAATAACATTTTTGTATAAAATTTGTTTGAAAAAACACATTGCAACTGTTGTGTGTTACGTGTATGGTGGAGCAAACTTCTTTTTTTGTTTATAATGTTGCAGTAACTATTGTTTAGGGGCTGTGTGTCTGTTTTTTCGTTTACCGTGGTATTGTCCTGTACTATATGTATTACTTCCAGCATGTACCTCTTGTACCAGTTTGTCTCGTTGCCTAGTATACTTGTGTTGTTAAAATCGAAAGAGTGTTCTTGTTGTATGTGATGTTTTACGAGTGAGCTGCAATTGTCTATGTTTTTGTGTCCGATATGAATGTTTTTTTGCAGTCGTTTTTGTGTTGGTTTAATCGTGTTTTTCCTTTATATATATATCATTCCTCTATATATATCATTATTGTTCATATGTCATAATTTTGGAAATATTAATGTTAATATTGTAAATGTAATGGTCACTGACTCAATTGTATAGATAGTGATCCGTTTAAACAATAAAACAATATTATTGTTATCATTATTATTACTTTGCCTGAAGTTAATTACATTGATGCACTAACAAAGAAAAGTGTAGTATGGGTAGAGAAGGTTAGGCTGATAAGGTGAGCGAGTGGGACTCTGCTCACCTCACTACCACTCGCCTATTTCGCTACTGTTCGCTAATAAGGTGAGCGAGTGGACTCTGCTCACTTCACTACCACTCGCCTACTTCGCTAATAAGGTGAGCGAGTGGGGCTCTGCTCACCTCACTACCACTCACCTACTTCGCGACTGTTCGCTAATTAGGTGAGCGAGTGGGACTCTGCTCACCTCACTACCACTCGCCTACTTCGCGACTGTTCGCTAATAAGGTGAGCTAGTGGGACTCTGCTCACCTCACTACCACTCACCTACTTCGCGACTGTTCGCTAATAAGGTGAGCGAGTGGGACTCTGCTCACCTCACTACCACTCGCCTATTTCGCTACTGTTCGCTAATAAGGTGAGCGAGTGGGACTCTGCTCACCTCACTACCACTCGCCTACTTCGCGACTGTTCGCTAATAAGGTGAGCTAGTGGGACTCTGCTCACCTCACTACCACTCACCTACTTCGCGACTGTTCGCTAATTAGGTGAGCGAGTGGGACTCTGCTCACCTCACTACCACTCGCCTACTTCGCGACTGTTCGCTAATAAGGTGAGCGAGTGGGACTCTGCTCACCTCACTACCACTCGCCTACTTCGCGACTGTTCGCTAATAAGGTGAGCTAGTGGGACTCTGCTCACCTCACTACCACTCACCTACTTCGCGACTGTTCGCTAATAAGGTGAGCGAGTGGGACTCTGCTCACCTCACTACCACTCGCCTATTTCGCTACTGTTCGCTAATAAGGTGAGCGAGTGGGACTCTGCTCACTTCACTACCACTCGCCTACTTCGCTAATAAGGTGAGCGAGTGGGGCTCTGCTCACCTCACTACCACTCACCTACTTCGCGACTGTTCGCTAATTAGGTGAGCGAGTGGGACTCTGCTCACCTCACTACCACTCACCTACTTCGCGACTGTTCGCTAATTAGGTGAGCGAGTGGGACTCTGCTCACCTCACTACCACTCACCTACTTCGCGACTGTTCGCTAATAAGGTGAGCGAGTGGGACTCTGCTCACCTCACTACCACTCGCCTACTTCGCGACTGTTCGCTAATAAGGTGAGCGAGTGGGACTCTGCTCACCTCACTACCACTCGCCTACTTCGCGACTGTTCGCTAATAAGGTGAGCTAGTGGGACTCTGCTCACCTCACTACCACTCACCTACTTCACGACTGTTCGCTAATAAGGTGAGCGAGTGGGACTCTGCTCACCTCACTACCACTCGCCTACTTCGCGACTGTTCGCTAATAAGGTGAGCGAGTGGGACTCTGCTCACCTCACTACCACTCGCCTACTTCGCGACTGTTCGCTAATAAGGTGAGCTAGTGGGACTCTGCTCACCTCACTACCACTCACCTACTTCGCGACTGTTCGCTAATAAGGTGAGCGAGTGGGACTCTGCTCACCTCACTACCACTCGCCTATTTCGCTACTGTTCGCTAATAAGGTGAGCGAGTGGGACTCTGCTCACTTCACTACCACTCGCCTACTTCGCTAATAAGGTGAGCGAGTGGGGCTCTGCTCACCTCACTACCACTCACCTACTTCGCGACTGTTCGCTAATTAGGTGAGCGAGTGGGACTCTGCTCACCTCACTACCACTCACCTACTTCGCGACTGTTCGCTAATAAGGTGAGCGAGTGGGACTCTGCTCACCTCACTACCACTCGCCTACTTCGCGACTGTCTACTTAAAAATGTTATCTTCGTTATTTCTAATTTTAGCGATAAAAATGTATAGAAGAAAAAAATGTTTTACATGATAACTTAAGCCAACTAATATGAAGCGTATCCAGTCTTTCCAATTCAAAACCCTAAGAACAATAATTGTTCTTGAAGAACAAGAACCTTCTTATCGTTCTTGCATAGAAGGATGCATCAACAATTATTGTTGATGCATCCTTCTATGTTTACAAACTTACCCTCCATAATAATCTTAAAATTAATTTTGTTATGGACCTCATCAAGTTAGTTATTATGACTCAAGCCCGGGCTTTAACTGCAAGTTCATATCGCCTACTACCAGAGCGTTCTTTCGTCACTCTGGTTGACATGAGCCCGACTTTACTATGAGAGTCCTCAAGTTTATTTTACCTCCCAGATGAAATAAACTAAGGGCCTCGGCCGGGTTTTGAACTCGCGATCTTGAGCTCAGTAAGCAAGCACGCAAACCACTAAGTTACCGGTGCCCTCTACCTATCGCTGGACTGTTGTCCTCCTGTTCCCATCCAGATAATCCCCCCAAAGACTGATATATCTGGGAATGCTGGTGGTTACCAGTTTTTCCCCTCACATACTCCCACTCCCACTTTCAGTTCTTCTTTCTTTTTAGTCTACCTCCACTGCTATGCAGTGTACAGGCGAAGCAGGGTGATGGGGAGATCAATCGGGCCCTCGCGGTTTTTCCTGCCTTCATTAGGTTGGAGGTATGCGGATGGCGGAAAATCGGGGGTATTTCGAGGAGTCTCGAGCTGAAAGCTTTAGGGTACTTATTACTGTTTAATAACTATAGGTTAGGTTAGGTTTTATGACTCATGCCCGGGCTTTAACTACGAGGTCGTATCGCCTACTACCAGAGCGCTCTTTCGTCACTCTGGTGGACATGAGCCCGACTCTACTGTGGGAGTCCTAAATTTTGCCTACACTAAATTTTTATTCATCTAGGGTAGGGGTCTTTAACGAGTACCTGACATCGTACAGGCTCGGGACCATCGCTTAACGTCCCATCCGAAGGACGGCGTGCTTTTTAATAACTATATATATATATATTATTATATTTTATTTTTTATTATTTTTTATGATTATGTTATTTATTTATTTTTATTTTACTTATTTTGAATATACGAGTATCTGGAGGACATAATCTAATAAAGTCTGTGAGAATGACTGTATCGACACGAAATTTTATATGTGTGACCAAAACCCCATAAAACCTATCGATTTTCTGCCAAATCGGCCAACGGAAAAAGGGGGGTAACTGAAACCCAATGAGAATAAACCTGTCAAATTTCAGCGATATCGGTTGAAGGACAGGCGGGTTTAGGGGAGGGGGTTGAATTCAAAAACCTTAATAACTAACGATGTAATACATTTATCTACACAACATTTATGAGGATTTAGGAGCCCTTAAGTAAGTCAACTGTTGAATATTAGGATGGGGAGTGAAAATTTCGAAAAAAAATCGAAGGTGAATCACCGGCAACTTACCTCCCCAGCACAAATTAACCAATTTTTGATCTTTCTCCAAAACCAATCGACCGTTTAGACTAAAAATCTATAGTTGACTTACATACATTCATTACAACGGCAGTTATTAAAGTTTTTGAGTTAAGTCAATCCCTAATCCCCCCTCCCTCTGGCCGATATGGCTGAAATCGATTGATGTTATCCTTTGGGGGTTCGGAGACACATTTAGGATTGCTTGGTGATACATTTATTCTATCGGGAGTTATCGTGTTCATAGAAAAACTTTTATTCTTTTCATTTTCGGGAACTGAAGGTCGGAGAACATGAAATTCCGTTGAAAACTCCACATCGAATTTCTGACCGAGTACATACCTTCTTCTATACATCGTATAGCTGGGGAAATACAAATTTAAAAGCCTCGGCCAAGTCTCGAGTCGGCGATCTTGAGCATTGTAGGCAAGGACGCTACCGTCGTACTCCGTTAACTTCAAAATTGAAATTACTAAATCATAAAATATTTAGTAATTTCAAAACCTCTTGAGAGTTTCTGGCCCAATAGAAATTATACATCACATATGAATATATGAAATTTGGTCCAAATTGATCGAACGAAGAACACATAATGAAAATTTTTCGGAAATGGTATCACCATCCTGATAATTTTGTCACGACTAAACATAACTATATATTTTAAATTTCTTTATAGGGAGGGAAGTTAAAATACATACGCAAAACTTACCTGGACAAACGGGGCTGAGCTGTTAACATCCTCAACATCCCTACTATGACCTGAAAAACAATGTTAGCTAATATTTTTGTGAAGGACCAATGAAAGCGACGGTGACAATAATTTTGACGGAAGCTTTGGATTGTCTTCACATCTTTATGGCCTCCGACATACGTAACTTGCCTGAGACAAGCTCTGTTAATTTAATTATTTAACGCCAGGTTGCTATTCAATGTCCGAATACATTTTTTGCGTTCTGTGTTGATATAGTGGAAATACTAATAAATAAAATAAAATGAAAACACTTTTTTTGAACACTTACATTGTCTAATTCCACAAACATATACTTAAATGTGTACCGGTTTCGGATTACGCCATCGTCAGCACAATGTTCAACAATAATTCAGATAGAGACTTCCAGCCCCTGGTTTTACTAAGGAACTAGAATATAGGAGTATTCTCGTCCGCCATTTTGGACCCAGTCGTGGATTGTCAACAATGGCATACGAATGCAATCCCGGTACTTTTTTGTTAACTTCGTTGAAAATTCAATAAAAAAATTAAGGAATCTACAAAAGTGATTCGTTTTCACGTTGTAAACAGTTTGAAGTGCTTCACAATAACGTTTGAGTTTGTTTTGCGAACATTATTACAAAATCTACAAAGACTTTATGTTGAGGAATGGAATGCTACCTTTAATAGAATTGATCATAAAAAAGGCAAACATTGCTTTCACTGCTTGCTACTGCGAACTGATTCATAAAATTGTAAAACATTACTTCACAGTGTGGTCATTTAGCGTTAAAAATGACTCCGAGAACTTCAGAAGCGAAAAAATTGTCTACGGTTCTGCGACTGTGAAAATAGCATGTACTGCCAAGAATTGAATGCACACTTATTTTAATCATTGATAACTTACTATAAGTAAATGTCCTTTTTTTATATTTAATTGTTTGTAAATAATAGATGTAAGCTGTATTCGTATGTACAAAAATTGGTAAAACATGTAAATATTAATAGAAATGTATGCATGATTTGTCACCTAATGAAATAAAAGAAATTTATTCATTTTGAAAATAATTGATAAATATAACAATAAAGTATTAAAAAAAAATACCATAGTAACAACGAAAAAATACTATAATGAAAGAATTTTAAAAAGTATACTTAATACTAACTGCTATGTCAGAGAATATTGAATGGAAAATAAAAAAAATATTACTTATTAATGAAGAATAATTAAATTATTACTAATATATAATTATTAATGAATTATATTTATCACATATAATTTAGGCATACATCAAGAAAAACCCTTATACTTTGACAATTACAATTGAAAATGAATCTACTTCATAAACTGCTTTAAATAAAACACTTCTTTTTAGAACTCCACATGCTCTACATCGATTGAAATTTGTTTTCCTGTTGTTCAACTTTTTACAAACAGGAAATTTAACAACAATTGAAGTAGATTTTCCGTCAACGCTATATGAACACTATACTATTTACATTAGCAGGTTAGGACAGAAGGGTCCAAAATGGCGGACGAGAATACCTATATTTTCTAGTGCTCTAGTTTTACCAGAGGATGGGGACCCTTTCACCTCAGGTACACTTAGGTTAATATAAATATGTATGCCTGGCAAATATCTCAATTATTGTTGAACATTGTGCTGACGATGGCGTAAGCCGAAACCGGTACACATTTAAGTATATGTTTGTGGAATTAGACAATACAAGTGTTCAAAAAAAAGTGTTTTATCTATCATTTTATTTTATTTAGGTTGCTATTCGTTTGTCTCTATTGGAATGACGGTTTAAAAAAAAAAAAAAAAAACGGCAAATGTGTGAGTGACGCGGTACTCACGGGAATTGATGTGTAAACATCTGCTTTAGTTTCAAAAACTTGCTGTCAAGCACTGATTTTGATTAAAATTTGTTTTTATAATGTTACAATAAGGAAAGTAGTATGAGGAATTATATTATTGTTCTTCAATTTCTTTTATACATGAAATTATAGGTTTGTGATAGCTAAAATAAGATATACACAACTGTGATTGTAGTGCCTTCTAAATACCGCGAGAATACAGCAACGATGGTAGTTGTCGAATTTGTTGTTCAAACAATGACATGCATTTTTTTCTCCTTCATTTTTAATGAATACTCAATATCGAATTTCTGACCGACCGCTTAAATTACCTCATACTAGGTTAGCTGGGGAAGTAAAACTTATTGTTACTATATTATTGTAGTATTATACTTGGTTAAAATATTGTAATTATTATACTTACTATTTCCCAACCGCCCACGGCAATAATGTACTGCATTATTCTCTAATTCTTCAATTTTATTCCTATTAGATCTTTTTTCTCCACCCTGTGAATGGAAAATCGTTATTAGACGAAAGTTATTAGTCTCAAATAGCAAAATAAATAAAACAAACTTTTTTTTTCTTGAAATATTGTCAATTAACGTATCTATTCTATCTCTTCAAACAGCACCTTGCTATGCGTTCAATAGACGCTTCTTCCCTACCTAGGATACAATTTCGGAAGTGACTTGATCCCCATCTCTACAAACAGTACCAAGCTTGATATGCGTTCTATAGACGCATCTTCCCTATCTATGATAAAAGTTCGGAGTGACTTGATCTCCATCTCTACAAACAGTACCTAGCTTGATATGCGTTCTATAGTCGCATCTTATCTACCTAGGATACAAGTTTGGAAGTGACTTGATCCCCATCTCTCTTCATACAGTACCTAGCTTGCATGCGTTCTATAGATGCATATCCCATCTACTCCGTTGTTATTCTGCAGAGTGCAAAGAAGTAGTCAGAGAATGTACGTACCTTTAAAGTCGCTCTTAATATACAAGTCTGAAGAGTTCTAATGTAAGGGGCAAATGGTTTGTAGACATCTGGAAAACAAAGAACAACAATCACGTATAGTCCAGCCGTCAAATAAGAAAATGTTATTTACTTCAAAAATATTGCGAATTCCGTTTCTTTTACTTTTTTTATTCATTTAGTGTAAATAGTTATTGAATTCGTGAAAAAATCAGAGATATATTTTTCAACGGAATCAGGCGTTTCAAGTACATGGACTACGTTATGACCATTTTTGCGATGCTGTCTGAGTGTGTGTGCTTTGGAATTCAACTTTTTTATTTCAAACGGGACCACACATTTCCTTTATGAATTCTGAAACTATTTTTTATTTTAATGAAAAACTAAAAAAAGCTTCGATCGAGAGTGATCTGTTGGTCACTCGCTGAGATAATGATATTGAGGTTTGAAAAGTAAATCAATATATTTCCCAACAGTATTTTATAATATTTATTTATTACATTTGGGTTGTGTAAGAAGACTGAATTCATATATAATATATTTATCACAGCATCACATCTCCCATTTATTTTTACATTCTTATACGTATAATATAACTTTATTTGATTTTCACGTTTCAAGTTGCCCTGACCATTTTCATGATGCTTTCTGTCTACGCGTGTGCATATGGGATTGAAAAGTTGTGAGCGCTCTACCGTATGAACGATTGTAGCTATGTACTTTAAATTTCAAATGAAGGGGTCACATGTCCCAACTTAGCTCTTGGTCAAAATCAGACGAAAATTGAGACCACATTACTCCGGCACTGTTAGGACATTGATGTTTATTAAAACATCTGTGATTATTATGTTAGATATATATTGTAATGGTTCATATAACCACACATAAGTTAAAGAAAAAAAAGGGTATTGTCGAGGTACGATGATCAGAGTAGCCACGCCCATCTCAATGAAAAGTGAGGTTATGTAAGGGTTACCAAAATTGTTATTATATGAGATTTATAAAATATGTTAGGTTAGGTTAGGTTTTATGACTCATGCCCGGGCTTTAACAACGAGGTCATATCGCCTACTACCAAAGAGCTCTTTCGTCACTCTGGTGGACATGAGCCCGACTCTACTGTGGGAGTCCTAAATTTTGCCTATCCTAAATTTTTATTCACCTAGGGTAGGGGTCTTTAATGAGTACCTGACATCGTACAGGCTCGGGACCATCGCTTAACGTCCCATCCGAAGGACGGTGTGCTTAAGTTTATTTTACCTCCCAGATAAAATAAACTAAGGGCCTCGGTCGGGTTACGAACCCACGACCTTGAGCTCAGAAGTCAAGCACGCATACCACTGAGCTACCGGCGCCCTCATAAAAAATGTTGTAATGTATGAAATTGAATTGTTTGGTTCTTTTAATTATCAGAAATATTGTTGTAGTGATAAGGATTAAGAAAAATGTTGTAAAAAAAATAATTTTTATAAAAAAAGGCATAATTACGATCATTAACCAATGAGATGGATGAATTGCGTAAAACAGATGGCTAGGCTATATTCCACGAGGAGAGAGGCAGTCATTGTTCAGAAGGTAGAGTGGAGAGTCGATGTTCAGAGTGAGAATTGAGAGGCCATATGGGCAGTTGATGTTTAGAAATGAACGTGGAAAGTCGATGTTCAGAGTGAGAATTGAGAGGCCATATGGGCAGTTGATGTTTAGAAATGAACGTGGAAAGTCGATGTTCAGAATGAGAATTGAGAGGCCATATGGGCAGTTGATGTTTAGAAATGAACGTGGAAAGTCGATGTTCAGAGTGAGAATTGAGAGGCCATATGGGCAGTTGATGTTTAGAAATGAACGTGGAAAGTCGATGTTCAGAGTGAGAATTGAGAGGCCATATGGGCAGTTGATGTTTAGAAATGAACGTGGAAAGTCGATGTTCAGAATGAGAATTGAGAGGCCATATGGGCAGTTGATGTTTAGAAATGAACGTGGAAAGTCGATGTTCAGAGTGAGAATTGAGAGGCCATATGGGCAGTTGATGTTTAGAAATGAACGTGGAAAGTCGATGTTCAGAGTGAGAATTGAGAGGCCATATGGGCAGTTGATGTTTAGAAATGAACGTGGAAAGTCGATGTTCAGAGTGAGAATTGAGAGGCCATATGGGCAGTTGATGTTTAGAAATGAACGTGGAAAGTTGAGTTTTTCTTCTTATGAGGACAGAGTGGAGAACAGGGTGGTGCTTTGTGGAAGTGATATAGAGAAGTGAGAGGTGGAGGAATGAAATTGGACTGTGGGCAGAGACAAGAACTCCTTCTGAGACGCCTATGCAGTCCAAACCATCAATTGGGACGCAATCTAGCCACAGGACCACAGGATTAAATAATTCGGCATGCAAGTCTACATTTCTTTATATTGTTTTTATGTGTAATTCATGTTACTAACCCTAGTAAATTAAGACATAAAAAAAAAAAGGAATTTTTTTAAATAAAAAAATATTTTGTAAATATATTTTTTTTCTTACTTATTTTTAAACCATATAGAGTCTATTGCTTACAGTTTTATTGTAGGTCTTATAAGTAAGTTAGCAGAATAGCCGTCACAATATATATATATATATATATAAAGCTGAAAATGTCTGTGCGTTGTACCGCTATAACTCACCAACGGATTGATGGATTTGATTAATTTTTTTTTAAATTTGTTCGTCATCGTCTGTGGAAGGTTATAGGCGTATTAGTATCTCAATATCTGGTCCATCCCAGCATCCACCCACGCAATCTTTGTAACTCAAAAACCACTGCAATGATTAATGAGGAATCTTTTTGAATAGATAAGTTTTATCTACCGGAAGGTTAAGGTCTATTTTTTAATCAATCCCTGGTCCATCCCAGCATCCACTCACGCAATCTTTGTAACTCGAAAACCATTGCAACGATTAATGAGAAATCTTTTTGAATAAATTAGTTTTAGCTCCAGGATGGTTGAAGTCTATGTTTTAATCAACCTGGTGGTCACAAGAGTTCTCAAGTACGCACTGGCTAGGACGTCCACTGATGCTAAGTATTCACTAGCTGTGGTTTCCGCCGTTGAATGGCGCGTACTAGCCATGGTGCCCAGGGGTCCTAAAAACTTACTAGCTGGGATGTCTGCCGTTGAAGGACTATAAGCGTTATTCCGTATGAATAATTGAAAATTATAACATCATGAATGTACTATTGAAGAATTGAAATGGATTCGAACGAGAGATATTAGAAGAAAAGTCAAAGTTCCCCGGGCAACGCCGGGTATTACTGCTAGTATATATTATGCATATGTTATAAAAGTGAATTCTCAGTTTGAGAAATGTAAAATAAACTTAAATATGTTGATCATTTTGGCTTACTAATTTCATAACAGGCACCTAAGTACATCTTACAAGATACCGCTTATGTTTATAACGACTGGTAGTAGGCGATAGGACCTAGTAGTTAAAGCTCGTGATATTAAAGTGTGTGATACATTCGCATAGGAGCCTGAACCTTATTTTTATGTTGTACCTCGTTCAGGGTGCTGACTTGGTGCCGCCTGCTGAATCTCAGAAGTGTCCTCTGAAAAAATAAATAAATGATAAATATAATAATAAAATACAATTAAATGGTAAGGATGTATTTTAGCACATCCGAATTTCTCGACTACCATACTACCCTCTGTCTGTGATTGGAAGACGTGGCTGACCATCCTCTTTTAGGCAAGCTGGGGGCTGTATTAATTCACACTTGTAGTTTCGGCATTATTTTCAAATTTTAACATTTCAATTTAAACATTTTAATTTCAGTATCTGTTTGAGTTTGTTATTTTGGATGGAAGTCGGACTTGTTTACAGACTCCTCCCTACTAAGTCTACTTCTCCTAATATTTACTAAAGTAGGCTCTAGCTAAGTCGGTCAATACTCTACCAGGAGTCACCAAGACCGCATCGTACATGTATCTACCTGCTCAGCCATGCCATTACCACCACATCCTCCTATCATCGTCGCAAACATCATCTCAACATCTGGCCGTCATCTCACCATATCCGATAAGGACTATTTTATCCATTTTTTAAATTTTATTTTCATTCTTAACCAAGTCGATATATTTTATAAACGTTTAATTTCATGCTTAACCAAGTCGATATATTTTATGAACTTTCATTTTCATTCTTAACCAAATCGATATATTTTATGAACTTTCATTTTCGTTTTTAACCAAGTCGATATATTTAATGAACTTTTATTTTCATTCTTAACCAAGTCGATATATTTTATGAACTTTCATTTTCATTCTTAACCAAGTCAATATATTTTATGAACTTTCATTTTTGTTCTTAACCAAGTCGATATATTTTATGAACTTTCATTTTCATTCTTAACCAAGTCGATATATTTTATGAACTTTCATTTTCATTCTTAACCAAGTCGTTATATTTTTCCCCATAATATTAAGCTAATTTCTATTTTTATTTAGTCTATGTTTTGTATTATTTCCAGTTGGCCAACTAACTACATCTCTCAAGGTTTTATTTTGTTTATTATATTCTTTTATATTTTTCAAACTTCATCAATCTTATTATTTTTACCTTATTTTGTTCTCCAATATTTAGGTCCTCCATTGAACCGCCAGAGGAATCGTAGCTCGGTTAATTGGAAATTCCAATTTGGATTTCACTACCGGTCTATACACTTGTGCAGCTCAATTGACGAAATAATAATTAATTTAATGTATATAATAAACCGCCGACTATAAATATTTGGCTGAACATTACCAGGACCTGATGAGGATAATGTAAGGCATGTATCACAGATGCGTACTAAGGAACTAATCAGGAATGCCTGTTGTGGAACTGATGAAGTTTTCCTGACCAGCAATGCCTTATTTGGAACTGATGAAGTTTTCCTGACCAGGAATGCCTTATTTGGAACTGATTAGGTTCTCCTGATGAATGCCTTAAGTTTTCAAAAACATTTATCTGACCTAATTAGAAAAATTAATACATTTTTATGAAATATTACACTAATATTTTTATTAAAAGAAAAAATGTTGAAACTTTTATAAATGAAATGATTTAAAGTATCAAAATAAAATAGAATGCAATTCTTAAAAGAATAATAAGAAAATGTATAAACCTTACATAATAATAAACATTTCTATAAAATTTAAAAAACTGTTTATTTACATTTGTAATAATAATTATTTAAAAAGTTAATTATTTTTATTTAAAATCGGTTGGCCCTAGTCCAGGCCTTCTCTGGAATTGTTTAGAAAAATATAATAGTAAAAAATTAAATATTTCGTCTGATCGGGATAACTTATTTTGGTGCTAACGCGGTTCTGATCAGGTCCATACTCGGCCCCAGCTCGAAAAATCTCATGGAACTTTATTACACGTACTATTAGGTCATAATACTCTGAGCCTGACTTGTTCTCGAGAAAGCATACTTTTACTGGCATGCCTTACAATCACCTTAACAGGACCTCATATATATTCTAAGGCTTTGCCTAAGGTCATTTCTAGTCGGGCCCCTGATCTATATAATATTATAATGTGAATAGAGAATAATTGTAATTCAAACCTTGTTCATATGAGGTCAGACTATTATAACATTTTTGAATTTTTAAATAGCGTTGGTTTTTAAGGAAGTCTGTTTGTACTGCAGAGAATAGTTTGAAACCATCTGGAAAATTTTTTAAGGCGTCCATATTCAACTGTTTGTTATAAAGCAACTGAAATCAGACAATATTTACATAGACTGGAACCACTGTAGACAGATAGACATAAAGTATATTAAAGAAAAAAGTATTTATGACAATGAGTGGAGTTCATTGTAAAATACATATTCTTATAGTAAAAATCTATAATAATAAGGATTAGTAAAAAAATTATCTAAGGGGTTACTTCCACCAGTAAATATATTACAGTAAATATAAAAAAAATACAAATACTATTAAAATAAATAAATATAGACAAACATAGTGTAATTGTAATTTATATAGTTTTAGGGTTTTATATATTAGCCACTTGTTGAATTTAGAGTAATTTGTGAC
This sequence comes from Aradus depressus, assembly GCA_963662175.1. Lineage (NCBI taxonomy): Eukaryota > Metazoa > Arthropoda > Insecta > Hemiptera > Aradidae > Aradus > Aradus depressus. Next base: position 18,800,174 of record OY759219.1, on the reverse strand, counting down.
TTAGTTTTGGGGTTTTCATCTACTTGTAAGCTGTAAAATATAGTGTGATTTGTAATTAGTTTTAGATGTTTAATTATTACATCTGTAGTGTAAGGGTGTAACTTAATAATGATAACTGATTTTAACAGAATTGTATTTTATAGGTAAACTGCACAGCTCCGGCCTCATGCTCCAAAATAAACTATCTCCTCATTTTACTATCGATTATTCAATTATTGAACAACTCCAATCGATCTCAATTACATTACAACATCTGTATACAAAGGAAAGGGGGAAAGGAAACCATCCATGGGCTGGAAGGGGGAATTGGAGAGCCAGTGAGTGTAGACATGGCGAGTCTGAAAATACTGAGGAGTGTGTTAACTTTCGCTAACAGCAGCCCGTTGCCGTAGAGATGAACTGCTTCAGTGCCGATCTTGAGCTCAGAAGGCAAGCACACACACCACTGAGCTACCAGCGCCCTCTATATTGTGACGGTTTGTTTACCCGCACATAAATAAATAAAAAAAAAGAAATTGTTACATGAAAGGTTCTATTGGTTAATAGGCCACGCCCTTAGTGTTCATTCAGAGAGCTAGAGAAATCGAGAGGTAGTGTGAGTGTATCGATTGGATATTATTATATCGAATTATTTATGTATTATGTATAAAAAATTTTAATGGTTTAAAGTTGAATATTGATATTATGGTTTATATGAATATGAAGTATTATCAAATTAAAAAAAATATATATATATATAAAAAAAGTAATTATCAAAATGAAGATACAATGAGCATGTTAGCGAATCCTGGCCAATCAAATTGGTGGATTCTTTTTAAAAAATGGTGTAGCGTGATGCCCCACGAGAAATGGAGGAGTGTGTGTTCAGAGAGAGAGAGTGATGGGTCGGTGATGAAAAGTGGCAGTGTGTAGTCAGTGATAATCAGAAAGTGGGAAATGAAGATGTGCAGTTATACCAATAGTAGGGTATGTTGAAGCAAGTGGTGACGAGAGAGTGTGGTGAAGAAGTGAGATTGAACAAAGACCTAAACAGCGAAGAAGACAAGATGAGCAGTAGGGTGGCCGCTATTTTTAAAAAGTTAAAATTTTCTTGCTCTGGTACCAAAAACATGTGTAGTACCTATGTCGAAAAAATGTGGCCTGAATTTTTTCAGATTTTTTTAAATCATATTAACCGGTGCCTGTAAGAGGTCGAATTTTAACATGGGTTTTAAATGGGGGTTTTGAACTTTTACCGACTTTTGAGCGTAGTTTCAAATGTTTCAGACATGAAAATCTGAAAATTTACATATTTATGTATTTGGGTCCGCTGAATTGAAATTCACCGTCAAAATTCAATTTTGACAGTTGTAATTTTAATTAATTTTTGAAAAATATCAAATTAATGACAGTTTTTTGACAGTTACAACTGTCAAAATTGAATTTTAACGGTGAATTTCAATTCAGCGGACCCAAATACATAAATATGTAAATTTTCAGATTTTTATGTCTGAAACATTTGAAACTACGCTCAAAAGTCGGTAAAAGTTCAAAACCCCCATTTAAAACCCATGGTAAAATTCGACCTCTTACAAGCACCGGTTAATATGATTTAAAAAAATCTGAAAAAATTCAGGCCACATTTTTTCGACATTCTACACATGTTTTTGGTACCGGAGCAAGAAAATTTTAACTAAAATAGCGGCCACCCTAATGAGCAGTTCACATCAGCCACGAGGCACCGAGGGAGATGAAATCTATTCATGGAACCATCAGACGAAATGAGGCGGCATGCAGGTTTAATTTAAAATATTAGTCTTATGTCAAAAAAATTGTGTAAACCATGCTTACTAACCCTAGAAATTAATAATCTTAAAAAAAAAACACACAAAAAAAAACACATTTAAATATTAAATAAACAATGTTATTGTCGATGAAACCATTAGATTTTATATTTTATTCACATCCATAAAATCTTTCTATATAATTTTTTTTTTTTTTATAAGATTAAGATCTAGTTATATAAGCCCGGTCATACAATTGGTTCCCGAGAACAGGGACAATAATAGTTTCATATTTTTTTTGCAGAATAAGTACCGTCACATAATTGTCGTTCCGAACAGGGCCTGTAATACTAATGGACTTGAAAGAAATAAAACTTGTTTATTTATGATATTGTCTAATTTCACCAACTATATTTACATGGGAGTACTTTCGGTATTTCTACCATCCTCAGCCAAAAGCATAAGAGATAAGACTAAGTTAATAGTACAGAATGTCAGCCTTTCGAGGAACCCATTACCCTCCCTCCTGGTGTTCCCCATGACGTCAGACATTCCTAACTAAGCTAAATTGTCAAGCTGTGAGATATTTTATGACAAGGCGGTCTCCATATTTCAAATGTGTGACCCCTTCTAAGGTCTAGGTAATATTGTAGACCATAATGCATTAACAATGAACGGGCGAATAATATAACATTAACAAATCAAAAATAATTGGTTCCAGTTACAACTTAATTAAAATTATTATACTGTAAATAATATATATATATCTATTGGCAAGATTCACGCATTGGCAAGATTCAGATAAATTATATATATATATAAAATGTGATAATAACTTGTTTGCTACCACATTTCCTGTAGAAATTTGATCTCTTTTGTTTATTTAAATTTTGATTTCTACAGTAGTTTGTCGAAAATTGCCCTAAAAAAATATTATCAATAATTTAAGACGTGCAATTTTTAAGAAAGTACACGTATACAACGAAAAAAATTCAATTAAACAAACTTTACACTTGGATTCACAAAGAGATACCAATTTTTAAATAATTTTAAATAATATTAATTTCTAATCCAAAGGTTTTTTAAATGATACTACTGGGACAACAGGGAAGATGAATAGAATAGAATTTGAAGAGGACAAATAATTGGGTTATTATCTATATTTACATATTTAAATTTAAAAAAAACTTATTTGAACAAACAAAACAAAAATTTACAATGGCACAAAAACATTAAATTAATACTTAAAAAACTATTTCTTTTTTTATTTGGGCATATTGAAAAATATATATTATTAATTGTACCTTCTCGACGCCTCTACCACAAAAACCAGACCCCGTCAACTCTTCACACTTTAATTCCACCCCAGTCAACTTTCATCTAATTGTTCAACTTCATTTTTATTTAAAACATATCAAACCACATGCACCGTTTAAGAGCTAGCTCACGACTCCATTACATTTAACACTATTTCACAGCTGTTTTTTATATGTTTTCTTGTTTTGTTTCTCAAACACCTTGATATATATCTAATATATATATGATATTAGATTATAATAAAAAAATTACCTCTTTTCATTAAAATATTCATTAAAAAAATGTTCCGTAGTGTACATCACATTTGCCTTTCCCTTCTTTTTAAAAAAAAATGTTTGTTCACAAATTTTTTTTTTTTTTTTTTTTTATATAAGTTCTTTCAGATTTAATTTCTTCCAATACACAGGTTGATTTAGCTTCTTCCTCGAATCCACATGATAAGCTTCCTCCTTCAATACACAGATGGATTAACGTCTTCCTCCAATACACAGGTAGATTAGCTTCCTCCTCAAACGCACATGTTGGCTGGCTCCTTGGTGTCTTCAACTCATTGCTCAACGATGTATCGAAGTCTCTCTCACTTACACTCACTGATTTATTTTTATTTTTTATATGCCCAATTCGACGCTCTTTTTATACATATATGCCCATTTTTTATATTTTTATAACTATTTACAATTATTAAACTTATATATATACGTACCTAATTTCTAATAAACAAAAACAAATATTAATCTAAAAATTTACAATTAATCCTTAACCTAAAGAAAATGTTAACTTAAATTTATAAAAATTGGAACTAATTGAACATAAAAAAATATAATACTAAATTTTTACATATTTACAGGATCAGTCATAGTCATGAAATCAAGTTTGGAAATAATCAAGTTCCATATAGATTTAAGAAATTGCCAATTAATTTTACTTTCCGCCTTTACCATCAATATAACATTTGTATGTATTCAAAATAATTATATAAAAAGATTGTATATAAAAAAAGAAATTTACTTGAAATAAAAATTAAATAAATCCTTCGGTTTTACTTCATCACACTTCCAAAATATATCATAGCAATGAAAATTAGGCCTCACGCCGGGTAATAAGGAATACAAATTTAATTTATTTAATATATATATTACTTGTCTTTTGAGGTATTAAATTCTTTGAGACGTCCTTCATACTTCCTAACTAAAAAAAAATGTATCTCACATATATTTCATTTCAATTTACTTCCCTAACTAATTACACCCTAAGAATACTTTCGTCGATGTAGCAAAAATACGGTTCCTCCTATCTCAGGTAGGCAACCAACACTACAATATAAATCTCCATTATATCGCTAGTTCTTTCTAGTCGACATACAAAAATCATCTTCCACGCAGAAAAAAAATATATATCTCCAATATATCGCTAGTTCTTTCTAGTCGACACACAAAAAAAATCATCTCCCACAGATCAAAAAAATATATATCTCTAATTAACCACTATCTCTTACTAGGATTAAAAATAATATCTCCCAAAACAAATCTATATAATCCCGACGTCTAAAAGAATGTCATCAGCAATTTAATTTCAAACTTCTCTATTAACTTCTCTAATTAATATACCCTTTGTTTGTTCCTATTCCTAAAGTTATATAATGTGCTCCTACAACTCTTCTCATTCTCATCTACTCTCCCTATATAAAAAAATTTACGTAGAAAAACATGTTACTTAAAGTAATAAATGAAATTGTCTAAATAATAGAATTTATAATAACAAAAATTTACTAACCTATGCATACATACAATTTATAAAATATATTATCCTTTCAAGGCTTCTATACAGTTTCGTTCGTCTTTCTAATTTATAATATTATTATGATTTAGTCACGTCCGGTATCCTAGCTGAACAGTTCCGAAACAGAAAATCTGTCCCCTTGACTCGGCTTCAGGAAGTTCGTCATGTCTCCAAAGAGATCTAGGCATCTCTCAGCCTGCTGATTTTATCTTTCTAACATTTGTAATAAAAAATATAATAAAAAAAAATCTATCTTCTTCCATATTATGTTCGTTAAAAAAAATCAGTTGTATGTATATGTTTTAATTTTCAATAATATCATTATTAACATGTAAGTCTCAAATAAATAATTTGTATATGTTAAATTTGGATGACTAATCCCTAAATATAATCTTAGATTAATTTTTATACTGATCCTAATATCTAATCTAATCCTAAAAAAAATGTAAATCCTAATTAATTTAAATACAGAACTATACCAAAATTCATTCATACTCTTCATGTACCAAAATTCTCTCATTCAAAAAATAAATTTATCATCCATACTATTATATTAGTCCATGGTCACTTCGTCATATTTTAAATTAATCCTAATTCTGTCATGTTAGTCTGTCGGTCATTTCCTCAAACTCATCCGAGTTGCAAAAAAAAATAGGTTCACTATAAAAAGTGGCTAATGCAATTATATTGCAAAGCCCAAATTTAATTTTATCTTTTTCCGGATGCCCCGGCGAATTATGTCTTTAAAAATCCCCTCCCCCTTCTCTAAATATTTGTTCAGTGTTAATTTTGTCCTTAATACCTGTTTGAATGCTTTTACTCTCTTTTTAAAATTGTTCTTATAACTTTTATTAGCCTCCTTTCTATTTCCAGTTTGTCTGTAAGTTTTAACTATATTTTCTTTAAAATTAAAATTTGTCTTTTGTTTGTTGTCCTCAGTCTGTTCGTTTGTTTTGTCTAATAACCTCAAAATGTTCCTTTCACTCTGTCCATCCACATCAATATTAATCCTATTTTCTTGAATTTCACTTAATTCTAATTTTTCTACATTTTGACTCTCTTCCTCCACCTCTTTCTCTAAAATTTGGGTCTGTTCCTCCCCACTGTTATTCTCTGTTCCTTCTACTTCATCAACTTGTGACTGACTGTCAATAATAAGAACCTCTTTTTCTACTTCAGAATTCCCTTCATCCAACTTGTTAATTTTTTGATTTAAGTGCTTTTCTAAGTTTTCTCCTGCTTTATCTATTCGATTTCCTAAACATTGTTTATCTTTCTGCAAATTCTCTATCTGGTCCTTCAAATTGTCCATATTATTATTTAATTTAACTTCTAAATTTTTAATGTCGCCTCTTAAGTTTCCCATCTCTCCCTTTAATTCTTTTCCCTGTTCTTCTATTCTCTGATTTATATTTTCCAAATCCCCCCTTAATTCTATTCCTTGCTCTTTCATATTCCTCCTTAAATCTCTACCCTGTTCTTCTATTTTTTGATTGATATTTCCAATATCCCCCCTTAAATTTCCCATATCCCCAGTTAACTTTGTCAACACAACACGGAGCCATTCCATATCAGGAGCAGCAATGCCCTCTTTTTCTTTATCTTTATTTACCCCCTCCCCTTGCGACTCCTCACCTGTACCCTGCATGGACTCCATTGCGGCTGGAGTCTCCCTTTCTCTATCTTCCGATAACTCCATATCGGATCTTTCCTCCTCTAATCTTCTCGCTTGTCCTCTGGTAATTGGCATTTTCTTACTTTACTAAATATATAATTACTAAACAAAAACAATGTTATATAAAATAGTAACCTTCTTTTGAAGTTGGCAAAAAAAAAATATTATTTCTTAAAATTAAATGTAACCCTTATTTGTCTCTATTCTATCCTTTTCATCTTTTTCAACCTGTTTCCCTACTTTAATTAATATAAAAAAATTCTCCCATCAAGGTTTTGCCAAAATATGATGGGGCTTTGTGGCGAAAATCGTCCACACAAGGGATATGCCAAAAATGTGATAATAACTTGTTTGCTACCACATTTCCTGTAGAAATTTGATCTCTTTTGTTTATTTAAATTTTGATTTCTACAGTAGTTTGTCGAAAATTGCCCTAAAAAAATATTATCAATAATTTAAGACGTGCAATTTTTAAGAAAGTACACGTATACAACGAAAAAAATTCAATTAAACAAACTTTACACTTGGATTCACAAAGAGATACCAATTTTTAATAATTTTAAATAATATTAATTTCTAATCCAAAGGTTTTTTAAATGATACTACTGCTGGGCCAACAGGGAAAATGAATAGAATAGAATTTGAAGAGGACAAATATTTGGGTTATTATCTATATTTACATATTTAAATTTTTAAAAAAAACTTAACATTTGAACAAACAAAACAAAAATTTACAATGGCACAAAAACATTTAATTAATACTTAAAAAACTATTTCTTTTTTTATTTGGGCATATTGAAAAATATATATTATTAATTGTACCTTCTCGACGCCTCTACCACAAAAACCAGACCCCGTCAACTCTTCACACTTTAATTCCACCCCAGTCAACTTTCATCTAATTGTTCAACTTCATTTTTATTTAAAACATATCAAACCACATGCACCGTTTAAGAGCTAGCTCACGACTCCATTACATTTAACACTATTTCACAGCTGTTTTTTATATGTTTTCTTGTTTTGTTTCTCAAACACCTTGATATGTATCTAATATATATATGATATTAGATTATAATAAAAAAATTACCTCTTTTCATTAAAATATTCATTAAAAAAATGTTCCGTAGTGTACATCACAATATATATATATATATATATATATATATATATATATATTGGTAAATTCTATGTATATTTAAAAGTACTAGTGCACATCGACTGGAGGGTCATATTATTGGTGACAGTAAGGGGGAATATTTTAGATTGGTTTGGTCGTTCATACAATTTCCATTTTTAAAAGTTCTGTTTATTTCTAATTATTCTAATGAGTTGAGCAATGGGCTTTTTTCGCAGAAATGAAGGTATTTTATGCCTGTGTCTTTATCAAATGTATGTTTGTGTTGGTTGATGTGTTGTGCAAATGTTGATTTTGTTATGTTGTGTCCATGTTAGTATCTATTTCTGATATATGTTCTTTGAGTCTTTGTTTGAATTTTCTCCCAGTTTGTCCTGTATAGACTAGGTTGCAAAAATTGCAATTTAATTGATAAACCCCACTCTTTTCTTCTGTTTTTATTCGGTCTACGAAAGACCAGCTGACATTCTATACTATTAACTTAGTCTTATCTCTTATGCTTTTGGCTGAAGATGATAGAAATACCGAAAGTACTCCCATGTAAATATAGTTGGTGAAATTAGACAATATCATAAATAAACAAGTTTTATTTCTTTCAAGTCCATTTGAATTATTTTACAATATCTCTGCAATAATGTCAGTTTTCATGTAATATTAATGTTAATTTTTTTTGTAGGTATTTCAATAATTACCATCTTATAGCCCTTTTTTGGTCTAATTTAATCTTTTTCTTTATTTTTTCTTCATTACCATACAACAAAAACAATAATTCGTCCTACCAGGACATTTTCAAGTACATCAATTTTTATTTTTTCATAACATTTATGTTAAACTCCTTTTTTTTCTCCTTATAATATATTCTAATATATCGTGTCATTTTTTAAATATTGTGCATATATTTTTATCTACACATTGGTGGTAATTTGTTGCATTGTTTTATTTTTTTAGAAAAAAATAAAAATAAAATAAATAAAAATAATAAATAAATAAAACAATGCAACTAATTACCACCAATGCGTAGATAAAAATAGATGCACAATATTTAAAAAAATTACACGATATATTAGAATATATTGTAAGGAGAAAAAAAAGGAGTTTAACATATATGTAATGAAAAAATAAAAATTGATGTACTTGAAAATGTCCTGGTAGAACGAAATATTGTTTTTGTTGTATGGTAATGAAGAAAAAATAAAGAAAAAGATTAAATGAGACCAAAAAAGGGCTATAAGATGGTAATTATTGAAATACCTACATAAAAATAAAAACTTAATAGGTCTCAAACAATCGTATATATAATATGAAATTGAAGATTAATGTTAAATTAAAAAGAAATGTAAGTACCGTTACAATATATATATATATTTTAAATACTCCCCCTTAACTAATGGACTGCTTTGCGGTTGACTGGGTTCGGAGAGGAGCAAAAAGTTAATTCATTCACCGATAGCCGGTGATTCACCGACCAATTTTTTTAGCCTGCTTTTATGGTATTTACTGCCTTCGGCTGGGTCAAAAGCTATTTTTTTCGGGATATACAATATTTTAAAATAAGTTTGTTTTATTTATTTACTTATATATGAGTTTGAACATTGGACCACCCCTTAGGAAATATTGTAACGGAGGACCCGGGGACTTGGGCGATCGGCCACCGTCAGCTCTTGTCTACCTCCCCACCACTACTCACACCCTAGAGAAGGAGTGGGGAGATGGGGAGCAGTTACAGTCTGGACGAGAGAAAGATAGGGTCTGCCAGCCGAGGCTGCCAGCAGAGGGTCTGCCAGCAGGCGTAGTGGGCTGGGCGTGTTGGGTGTCGTCCTGATACTAATATAAAATGAATGTTATGCGCTGGGAGTGAGTGGACTTCTTCAATTTCTTCCCGATGCCCTGTACAATTTCCCCGGCAAAGTGAGGCGCACGAAGGGCAGAGAGGCCCGACGTGACAATATCTTCAAAGCGCCACTGGACAGGACTCAAGGCTAGTACAGACATGCGAGCAACGAACCGAGCACTGTTCGGCTCGTTTTCAGTTTTCAACGAACACACTCCAAGCCGAACAGAGACGAGCCGAGCATTTGGATGCTCCACAACCATACTAACGAACATAACTGCACAAGTTAACCTGCAGATAACAAATTTACGTTTATTTGTACTTCATTTTATTATTATTTAAAGTCTTCAATCAGAAAATGCTCAAGATAGGTAGCTACTTACGTAATTAATTTACATATTTGTAGTACAATTAATACGGATACGAATTTATTATGATACGTAATTTATTTTTACATGTAAATTGTTTAAAATGAACAATTTTTTAGGAAAAGTGTTTGAATAATTCCTCCCAAGCATCCAATCTCTTTATTTTATTAAAATGTAATTTGTGTTTTAAATCCCATATGACTGGGTACTGTCTCATAGCCTTCGCAAACTGAATTTGAAGCTCCTGAGACCAGTCTTCAGAAGCCATAATAAAATATAATTTATTGAATAATATTTAAACATATATTTAATTAAAAAAAAAAAGAACGTGCACTTCCAAAAACCTAAATATTTGAGAAGGTTATAATATTGTTTATAAACAACAGTGCTCTGGTCAAGTCGGGACGGTTCGGCTTGGTACCAGTCCACACACACCGCAGCCCGAGCCGAACATTCCTATGATGGTTCGTCAAAAAACCGACAACAGGTGGAGCAGACCCCGAGCCTCCCTTGTTCGTCGAGCGCCTGCGCACTATTCCCCAGGCATGCGCACTGACTAATGTTCGGCTCGTTGCTCGCGTGTCTATACGCCTCTTTAGCCAAGCCTTCAAGTACATAGTAACTTACTATAACTAACTACTTACAACATAGCCACACTTTTAGAAAAAAAAAAAAACCTAAAATTATTTTAGTGCATTAACAATTTTTTGTTTAAATGATATTGCTAAATGTACTTACAATACCAGACTTCAGCAGAAAGCATGAAAGCCACTCCTGTAAATAAAAATCCCATTAGTATTCTCATAGTTATCTGTAATCATCGTGTGTCTTGTCACCTAATACATAACTTCCCCTGTTCTTCGTATATCTGGGGAAGTAAAAAAAAGTTGTTGTATCTGTTATTTATAACAGCTATTTAAAAGTAGATACATGTGATAGCAACAGAAATAGCGCTTTTGCCCTTTAGGATAAGGGTATCTTGTGACCAACTTTACAACTGCGGTGTTTAATCTCTTACAATCCGTTTTAGGAACATGTTTTATATTTACCAGTCAATCTACACTATAAGTTAGTTGAAAGATTCCAACTCACTTGATCACCTGAGTCCAAAGGAAATGTACCCTTTTTAATAATGGTATCGTACAGTCCTGTAAAAGAGGAATTTTTTTATTTAAAATTGAGGATGTTGATATATATTTGGGCTTAAAATTCACGTTTTCTAGGGCAGGAAGGATGGGCTCTCTTCAGATACCCATTACTTTTAAATTTACAGCAATGACAATTAAAAACATTAATTATCTCTGAGACTGTAGATGGACTGCAGAAGGAGATGGAGGTGGGAGCGTGCAGATGGAAATGGAGGTGGGAAATTGCAGAAGGAGGTGGAGGGCTGCGGTTGGAGGTGGAGAAGGGGGCTGCAGACGGAGATAGAGGTTGGAGTGTGCAGATGGAAATGGAGGTGGGAAATTGCAGAAGGAGGTGAAGGGCTGCGGTTGGAGGTGGAGAAGGGGGCTGCAGACGGAGATAGAGGTTGAAGCGTGCAGATGGAAATGGTGGTGGGAAACTGCAGAAGTAGGTGGAGGGCTGCGGTTAGGGGCTGCAGAAGGAGATGGAGGTTGGAGCGTGCAGATGGAAATGGTGGTGGGAAACTGCAGAAGGAGGTGGAGGGCTGCAGAAGGAGATTGAGGTGGGAGCGTGCAGATGGAAATGGAGGTGGGAATTTTCAGAAGGAGGTGGAGGGCTGCGGTTGAAGGTGGAGATGGGGAGCTGCAGGTCTCGAATTTCGAATTTTGTTACCTTCATATGCTATTATAGACTCTGTCACTTCTTACTCTGTTACTTTGTCACTTCTTACTTACTTAGTAACTTTTTACTGTTTATGGTTTATATTTACTAGTCCGGTTTTGTTTATTATTAATTTATTTATTTTAAACACAAACTGATACAATACAAATATATTTTTGGAATCGACTCCCTAAGGCCTTTAATTTGATACTCGTACCTCACTCGAAGGTTGTGTTGGATTTAATTTTTAGAGATGGCCAGTTCCGTCATTTTATTTTCGAGAATGTCACTCAGCCTAAGTCACTGGGGATATTACGAGGAATTAAGTGAAGTATAATAAGTAAAATCGATCCAGTTGTTTAGGCTCTCCATTTAAATTTGAATTTCTTACTATTAGTTAGTTTTTGCGACTCATGCCCGGGCTTTAACTACTAGTATTGGGGATATATCGCCTACTGATGTGATGCTTTGTGAATCACTTGGGAACCCGGCCAAAGCCCTATCTGGGAGGTCAAAATAAACTTAAACACGCCATCCTTCGGACGGGAAGTTAAGCCATGGTCCCGAGCCTGTACGATGTCAGGTACTCGTTAAAGACTCCTACCCTAGGTAACTAAATCTGAGTATGCAAAATTTAGCACTCTCATAGTATATTATGTACACCAGAGCAAAAGTGAGGTCTCATTTTTATTGAGTTCTGAATACACATATATAACATTTCTTGTCGATATATTCATTATATCCAGAGTTATCGTGTTCAATAACAGACAAGGATTTATTTTTTAAATATTTTAAAATCGGAAAACAATAAATTCCGGTTTGTAACTCTGTTTGAGTGAAAATCGGGTGTCGCATTGAATTAGGGACCAGTACACCCTGTATACCAGTGGGAAGTAAATAAATAAACTGCTTACCTTCGGAAATCGAAGGCATTTTTTGTTCACAGATATTTCTGGCATTGTTCATAAAAGCCAAATCCTGAAACGAATAATGATTTAAATAAAAGCAACATATAGTCAAGTGGTAATTTGTGTGTGCCGTGAGATGTTTAGTGACGGATGCGGCCCAGTGTGGATCCAAGTAGGCAGCCCCGGGGACCATTGACATTTTAGTAAACTTACGTGTAGAAAAGGAGGAGAATGTATTGAGAGTTATTAGTGACATTAGATTTATTATAATAATAATAGTAATAAAGATGATACAATTATTCATATTAATATGTCCTTTGGGTGTCCTTTTTAGATGGCCCGGCTGAATTTCTCTTGAACCGATAACGTTATAAAAAAAATAAAAAATACGTATTTAATATTTTTCAGTCTAGTTTAATATTTCGAGTTGTTTTTGAAAAAAAAATTGTTCGGGGTACCCCAGGACCAATACAACTTTAAAATTTCAAATAGGACCCTATACCTTCCGATACATCATTTTAAAGGATTTTTTACGCTGAAATCAATGGTGCAACCCGATTTTAAATTGGTCAAAAAATTATAAAGTTCAACATTAAAAAAAAAAACACATTTATTTTGTTTCGGTATTAATTCCAATAAACCGAATTTGCTTCCTAATTTTAGTAAACACGTTAAATTGCTTTTATTGTTTACATTCACTGTCATTGTTTACCCAAATGGTCTTATGAAAGGGAATTTTAATTCCTGGAAATAAACAACTTTTACAACAGTACCTGCTTCCTTTCATTCAGTATTAATCAGCCAGTCAAAATGAACCGAAGGATGCAGTTTTCACATCAGGAACAAGTTGATATGTACAATTGTTTTATTGAAAGTGGCGGTATTGCTCGCCGTGCAGTCGTGTTGTACTCCCAGAAATTTCCCCATCGTCCCCAAGTGAACCACAAAATGTTTATTCGTGTTGCTCACAATATGAGGAGATTCGGATCAGTTGTGGGTCCATCAAGAAACCGGCAGCGCAATTCCGACGAGGAGCTGGATATTTTAATGTATGTTATGGAAAATCAAAATTCTTCTCTCCGAAATACTGGAAGGGATTTAGGTTTTTCAAAGAACAAAATTAGAGATGTACTCCGGACTTATAATTTTAAGCCCAATCGCTCTCATCTTGTCCAGGGGCTTCGGGACACTGATTATGACAGGCGTCTAATGTTCCTTGCACAAATGTCGATTTGGGAAGCTCAAGAAAGCATTCTCCCATACATCCTATGGACTGATGAATCAAAGTTCACCACAGATGGTGTACTGAATCGTTGGAATTTTCGAACGTGGGCACAGGAAAATCCCAGAGTATCGTATTCTTGTCGTCATCAGGTGATTCACAGCATCAACGTTTCGTGTGGACTTCTCGGAAATAAATTATTTGGTCCTTATTTCTACCGAAATGATTTAAATGGAGCTCATTTTCTAAATTTCTTGAGAGAGGAATTACCAACTTTACTAGAAGAGGTTCCTCTGCAGCAACGGCAAAGAATGCTCCTGCAGCTTGATGGATGTCCCGCACACAATTCTCTGCAGGTGAGAGATTATTTAAATCGTCACTACCAGGATAGGTGGATAGGACCTCACGGCCCCATCTGTTGGCCTCCTCGGTCACCCGATCTAACTCCGTTAGACTTTTTCTTGTGGGGACATTTGAAAAACAGCGTTTATGTCAATCATAACCCTGCAACATCAGTTGAAAACTGAGTGGAAAATGCTTGTCGATCCGTCTCTCCTCAGTCTATCGCACTAAGCACCAGCGAAGAGTGGTTAAGACGAGCCTTGCTAATCTTTGCATCTTCAAAGAGGGCAGGCAGTTTGAACATGAAATGTAGGTTCACCAACCTCTAGGGGTATGTGATTTTTTTATTATTAAAAATAGCTAACAAAATGTATTGTTTTTTTTTTGTCTTTTAATTTTGAACCATAACTTTATAATTTTTTGACCAATTTAAAATTGGCTTGCACCATTGATTTCAGCGTAAAAAATCCTTTAAAATGATGTATCGGAAGGTATAGGGTCCTATTTGAAATTTTAAAGTTGTATTGGTCCTGGGGTACCCCGTACAATTTTTTTTCAAAAACAACTCGAAATATTAAACTAGACTGAAAAATATTAAATACGTATTTTTTTATTTATTATAACGTTATCGGTTCAAGAGAAATTCAGCCGGGCCATCTAAAAAGGACACCCTGTATATAAAAACGAAAAGTCATTTTATTACAATATATAATATATATTGTAATAAAATATATATATTATATATATATACAGTAAAATAGTAAAACGAAAATTACAATAATTTCAAAACAAAACCCTCCGCATAGGTCTCAACGCACCGTGGTTCGTGAGAGGCAGTACAATTGTATTTGTATTGTATTGCGTACTTCCCCAGAACGAATTAATCAATTAACTTTTCGCTCCCCCTCCAATACTAGTCGACCGCTTGCCCTAATATTCAACAGTTGACTTACATGGGGGCTCCAAAATCCTCATACTAAATTGTGCTTCGATAAATTCATTACATTGTCAGTTCATTGCAGTTTTTGAATTGAGTTCGATATCTTTGAAATATGTGTGACCAAAACCCCATAGGGACAACATCTACCGATCTTCAGGGAGGAACACCTCCTTAACATAATATTTACAAACATTTTAGTTATCAATAATCTAATACAGTGAAGAAAATACAA
Source organism: Aradus depressus (assembly GCA_963662175.1). Taxonomy (NCBI): domain Eukaryota; kingdom Metazoa; phylum Arthropoda; class Insecta; order Hemiptera; family Aradidae; genus Aradus; species Aradus depressus. Next base: position 18,784,877 of record OY759219.1, on the reverse strand, counting down.
AATAAAGAAAATATAATGAAAAAAGTTGAAGAAAAAAAAAAAACCAAAATCCACGATTAGTTCTTGTTATTTGAAATGAAATGAAACTTTATTGCTTATAGAAATAATGCAAATCTCATAGCAAGGGTTGACCTTACTAGTTCACACATAAATGTAATACATTATATATATATATATATATAACATAATATATAAAAGTTTATTTATCAATAGAACTTATAGTACGAAAATACTTAATACATTATAACATAGCGACCCGGAACAAAGTGGAAAAAAGAGAGCAAAGCGGGCACCCGCCTTGGATGTGGAGCCCTGTGAACACAAACATGGAGCTACACAAACACAAGAAAACAGATACACCGGCACAATACTTCATACAGAAACACAATGACATATGCAGAAGACACAGGGACTACACCAGGATCTACACAGACGCATCCAAGATGGAGGAGGGTGTGGGATGTGCAGTAGTCACCCCAGAATGCAGCATTTTCACAGAAGGACTTTTCACATTACTGCAACCCTTTATCTTCACATCCCATTCACGAAATTCCAAATTTCTTATTTTCACGGATTCTCTTAGCTCGATTCTGGCGATTCAAAATTTATGATTGATAAAAGCATTCAAGAAATTCACTCATGGCATTCAAAATTAATTAAAAAATAAAAAAGATTAAAACTAATTTGGGTTCCGTCCCATGTTTGGCATTCCTGGTAACAAAAAAGCAGACATTGCACTCTCCCCCTTATTGCCTCAACAAACAGTTAACACAGCACAAGATCTTCGGCCTACTTCAGAAGAAAAATTGAACAACACTGGAACCATCAATGGACTCAGACGGAAGACAACAAACTCCGAAGAATAAAAGAAGAAAACAAGCCGTGGAAACCTCCAAGCACCATGAACAGACGAGACACGGTGATCATCACAAGACTAAGACTTGGACATAGGAAACTGACACATTCCTACTTGTTGGACTTGAACACCCGACATGCTCCTGCAACCAAGACTACACAGAGCTCACAGTACAACATATACTGACTGACTGCACAAACTACACCACATTAAGAAACAAATACAAACTACCGACTGACATGAAAAAATTACTCCTAACACCCAATGACGAATACAACGGACTCATCCAGTTCCTTAAAGACGCAAAACTCTACAAGGACATGTCGACCCAATATTCGTCGCTAATGACCCTGAAGTCAATGTGACGTTAAATAAAAACTAAGAAAAAAAAAATGTATAATTAAAAATAGAAAATATAACAAAGTTAATTAAACAAAAAATTAATTTTGGAAGATACAACATTATAAATGTGGGCCAAAGTAAAGAAAAGAAAAATACCAACTGTTGTGAAATGTGTTATATTGAAATGTATAAAGTAAACGAGAGAGCAAATCATAATAAAACTGTTTTTCTAAATTTTAAATTATTAGTCATGGAAATAAATATATTATTGATTTTTTCATTTATTTAAATTATTTTATCGGAGATTGCATTACAGTGTGAAATATATTTATTGATAAATTTGTTTGTGTATTGGTTTAACATTGGACAAGTTATGAGAAGATGGAGTATGTTATCATTATCACTGTTACAAAGTGGACAAACAGAGTCAAGCTGAAATTTAGCTAGGTAATTTGTATAATTCAAATGAGTTGTATATTTTCCTGAGACCCGTAATTGTGAAATAATTCTTTGTTTGCTTATATGGTTCCTCATTTTTAAATAACTTCCACTATTGCCCAAAGAACAGTAATTTCTGTAAAAGGTGTTGAAGGACCTGAAGATTGCAGCGTCTATATTAATTTTTGTTATTTTGAATGTATGGTTATCAACATTCCCTAAACATATCAACGAGATGGGTCACGTGTTCTACGAAGCAACGGGAATAAACTACCTCCATCTTTTTCGAAAAGGACTTCTTGACTCTCTGGAACAGCTGGAAATTAATAGAGCTATTAAAAATGGGAATTCTTTGAACAACCAAACTAACTTCAAATTCGTACTCTTGTTAACGCCACTAACATATAATAACATTCTGTGTATTTTCATTATAAAGATTTTACACATTTTTATGTTATTTTCTTCTAGTATTTTAATATGAATGAATGAATCTATACTTTATTTACACATGCACTAACAAAACATTCGAGTAGGTATACAATACTGATAATGGGCCGTCTGTCAGGAGAGAGGATCAGATATATCAAAAATAAATAATGAAAGTTCATTCTAAACAAAGGAAATTCCTGTACAATTGTACCAATAAAACATATAAAAATAAAATAAATAAAGTAAAAAGAAAAATAATAATAGTAATAATAACAATTCTTCCATAGCGAAGGAGTCCAGCAAGGGTTCTTTATAGTGCGGCTCCTTATACATAATTGTCTCCCTTGCAATGGACGGTTGTGTCTGGAATGTCTCCAGTCCTCCAGCTTAATGGAAGGCCCCTTATTTCTTATAATCTTATATATAATGTATATTTTGCAGAATTTCAATTTTCCCGCAAAAAACTCAAAAAAATCTTATTTTTGTAGTATAAAAATGTGAAAAAAAATCAATTTACTGAAGACGCATGAAGAAATGAGAAAATAATATTGAAACTTTTAAAAAACTTTATTAAAAATTGTCACAGAGGCGAGAAGACACAAACTCCAAATAAACAAGGGAAAAATCAGCTATCTTTCCAACGTTCAATCAAGACACTTGAGTTTTCCATAATAATTTCTGGCCTTGTCACAAAATTGCTTTATATGTTGAAGGTTGCTTTATATGTTGAAGTTCTCTTTGGAAATAGGCAATTTCTTGGTATATGCTCGAGGTGGAAAGTCAAATTCGTTCTCTTCCAGTTTTGGTGTAGAAAGAATGGGTGTCCTTCGTGCAGACTGATTGCATTGTTTTCCTTTTTTCACCAGTTTCAATGGGTTCGGAATCATGAGTGAACTAACCCACTGTCCCTTGTAGGTATCTCTGTGAAATATAAGTCGAGGATGCTCTATATCTATCTTCAACTCCCGGATATTCCTTATTTTCATGAGTGCTTCAAGCTGGCAAGTTGGCTCCAATTTCTGACGGTATATGAGTCTACCTTCTCAATTTTGAAGGGGCTCGGCTTGCTCCTCGCGATTTTGACTCCAACACTCAGAAACAATAAAACAGAAAACAGCGCTGTATACAGTGAAGAAGGTAACGCGGCCAGGTTAGGACTAGGGAAGGATTCCTGTGAATAGTGCACCAAAATTCGTGGTGGAAGGAGGAGGGGGGATTGGAAGATAGCCTGTTCTTCCCCGGGCGCGCACGAAGGAGCTGGTTCTTCCCCTGTACGCTGTATTTCAAACGCTTGTTTGACGCTTCTAGACCAGTTTTTCCCCTGTTCGGACAATTCCATCGCGTCCGGCACCCTTCAAAACATATAGAACCGTCGTTACCTAACTTTCGAAAAAAAAACTGAGATAGCTGGTTTTTCCCCTGTGGTCTTCATATATTATATATATATATATACATATATATAGAGTAAGTACTCTACTATAGACATTATTGTTATACATTTTTCTATTATATTTTCTTAATTTTATTAGATTATTGATCAACTATTTGTAAATATAATGTTAAGGTAAGACTCCTCCACTACCCAGGGACTTCCCCATGGTTCAGGGTAGCACAGTCGCAGATAATGTCAGGTAACCTGAGCATTGTATAAATATGACAACGTAGCAAACTTAAATGTCACTTTTGAACTTCCTGCTGACTATGACGTAACCAGAAACCGGTACACTTTATGTAAATATTTTTGTGAAATTGAATAATATAAATATTAAACAAATTCTTTGTTTTTATTTTTTTAATTATATTTTCACTATATCGACACAGATCGCAGGAATATATTCTGACAAATTCTATTAAAGTCTTAATAGATTCATAATTCAACCTGAGAATGGTATAGCTGAAACCAGGCGTTTTTATATAAGGAATAGATAATTAAAATATACAATTTCTTTGTCAAACTTCACTATATATTCTCAAATACTCAACTAGTTTCGCATTATCAAGAGTCACTTACAAACTACAGTTTGTAAGTGACTCTTGATAATGCCTTAACACGGCGAAACTAGTTGAGTATTTGAGAATATATAGTGAAGTTTGACAAAGAAATTGTGTATTTTAATTATCTATTCCTAGAATGGAGCTTCACAAAGTAAATCTGGAAACCATAAATTATTTGTTTTTATATAATACATTTTTTGCGGCAAAGACAATATTTCAAAAAAATAAGTGTTTTATTTATTTATTATAGAATTTTTAGAGAGGGGAGAAATAAAATTAGGACTAATATTATAATAACTAATTCTAGTAGAGATGACGTCCTTCAAATAGAACTTTCAGTTGACATAACGGTTTTGGAACACATTTACAAGGGTTAGAGTTCTTAGTGCATATTTTGACAGGAATACATAAAAGGCTTACATAAAAAAGAAAAAAAATATTCCATCCTTGTAGCGATCAAAATGTCCTTATAATGTTTGTTACATTAGAAATTAAAATTTTAAATTAACTACGATATATAGCAGAATTAACATAATTTAATGGATAATAAATAACGAAAAGTAGATATACTGGATTTGAATTTGCCAGGTTGCCGCCATAGCGCCATTTAGTTCATATCGTAGTAGTAAATGGGGGCGCTGCAACTTTCTACAACTATTATAGCCTAGAGTTATTTTCTGCGATATGTGTCGATATAGTGGAAAGCTAATAAAATAAATAAAAACAAAGACGACCAAGTTCAAAAGTCACAAGTACTTGTTGTATTTATTTTTGTGGAATTAGACAACAAAAAAGTGACAACATGTTTTTTTGTTTTATTTACAACTATTTTACAACCTAGTTATACTGTGTTATTCTACACTAAGCAGCGTTCACACTTTTCAAGTTTTTTTAATTCAAGTGACTTGAAATGTACGTTCCAGTTTCAAGTAAAAGTTGAAATAGGTTTAACTTTTTTGCATTCAAGTTGCTGACTTGAAAATTGAGTTGAATAGTGTAAACTGACATACAAGTACACTTGAAGTGTGATAGTGGCGCTTCACTGCGGCAGATTGGTTAAAACATACCGAACACATGACACAGAAATTGAAGGTTTTAATCGAACTGGTTATTTTTTATGTTTTGTTTTGTTCATCTTGGTACCAAATTTTGTTTATTTTAATATTTTATTAAGTTAAAAATGAGTAAAAGTGAAAATAATCAAAATGCTAGGGTAAAAAGGACCAGCGAACAAATAACTGAATTTTTAGAAATTTATGAAATGTATGATATTCTGTGGGATTGCAATTTAAGACGTTGCAAGTTCTTTTAATTAGCAGAAGCACCAAGTACATTTCTTCTACTAATCCACTTTCTGACTCCTATCGAACGTTTTCGCCTTTTCTTAATTTTTCAGAAATTTTTATTAATTCATTAATTATTAAATTAGTAAAAACTTTTATTCCAGCACGAACCAACTCAGACGCCATTTAAAAAAAAAAAAAGTAAAACTGCTTCAAGTAGTTTCAAAACTTGAAGATCAGCTTGAAATAAATATTGAAAATATCTGAATGTTCACTTAAATTCAAGTTTACTCCTTTCAAGTACTTGAATTCAAGAAACTTGAAAAGTGTGAACTAGGGTTAAAGCCTAATGAGGATCTAAGCCTAGTTCACACGCTTAATGAGCAGAAGAAACTGATGCTGCCATCTATCGTTGCGGTGATCAGGGGACTATCAATAAATGATCACCGCTACGATCTAGTGATAGTCCCCTGAACTATCTGCTATAAATCTGATAGTAGTACTAAACACTAATTATACCATCACAATTAATCCATGGGAATTAATAAGGATGGATTAGTTTACACAACCATCATTCGAGCTACTTTGATGAGCTATATAACTCTTTTACGTTGACAGATAGCAAAAATTATGCTAAATATATAATTATATTCTCATTAATATGCAGAAGACAAAAGGTCCAGTGCTAAGTTTGTCTAGAAGGTTCAAAGAAGCTATAATATATTTCTCACATTCATACTAATTATGGCAACCTTACCTTGTTTGGTCCTGTCCACACTTTGTTTGGATTAAAAGCCCTTCGGTAAGGATCAGAATACAGACACATATAGTAAAATATATATCCCAAGTTATCTTGAAAAAAATAAAAATAAAGTTGTTAACATTTATTTGCATAATTGTCAAATTACAATATTATTTTTACTTTTTTTTAGTATAAAAAAGTATTGTAATCGTGCGAAAATCGAGATTTCAACGAATTTTTACGTTTCAAGGTCCTCTAAATACGTTTTGACCATTTTCGCGATGATGTTTGTCTGTGTGTGTGTGTATGTACGTGATTGGTAAGTTGTGAGCGTTCTACCGCAAAAAAGATTGTACCTATGAACTTGAAATTTGGAATGAAGGAGTCTATGTGCTAACTTAGATCTCATTGGATTTTTGACTGAAATTGGAAGGAAATTGAGGCCACTTTACTTCGAGGCCTAAGTATATTTTACAAATCCTAGATTTACCCAAAAACGATTAGTTCTATGAAAAATTAGTTCTTACCAAAAATGTATAGTTAACGTAAAGTCTGGGGATTTAAATTTACAAATGAAATTTTGATGGGATACATTCATTACAACGGCAGTTATTCGATTTTTAAGCTTCCCCGATTCCGCTGAAAATAAATAGATATAGTGTTTATGGGGTTCTGGACACACATGTAAAATTTCATGTAGATACATTCATTCTATCTGGAGTTGTGTTCACTCACACAGATAGATTTTTTTAAAAATTTTAATCAGGGTGTCGATTCTAGTGGAAACTCAATTTCGAATTTTCTGACCGATTAAATAATAGGAGTTGGGGGAAATGGAAGTATTACGGATGTAGCTGGTTTTGAATCTAAACGACTCAAGTACTAAAGTTACCATAAAGTGTGTTTTGAATCTAAACGACTCAAGTACTAAAGTTACCATAAAGTGTGTTTTGAATCTAAACGATTAAAGTACTAGAGTTTCCATAAAGTGTGTGTTTTCGTTTCACAGTACTCAGTGCAATGAGCACTCTGCTAGTGTTCCAAAGTTGTAAATATTTTGTGATGTAAACTACAGAACATTTTTTTATGAATATAAAAAAAAAGGTAATTTTTTTTATTATAATATAATATATATTATATATATATATATATTATATATATATATATATATATATATATATATATATATATATCAAGGTTTAAAAAAAACAAGAAACATATAAAGCAGCTGTGAAACAAATGTAGTAGAGTGGAGAGCTAGCTCTGGAAGAGTGCACGTAAAGTTGAGATGTTTGTTCTAAGTGAGGTTGAACAATTACCAGAAAGTTGAGTTATCGAGGTCTAGATTGTGTTTAGAAGCTTCAAAAGAAGGTACATTTGATCATATACTTTTTTTATATGCCCGAACAAAAAAAATAAAAAAAAAATAAATAGTTTTAAGTATTTAGTTTAATGATTTTGTTCCTTTGTTTTTTTTTTTTTGTTTTGTTCAATATTTAGTTTTTTAAGTATAATGTGTAAATAAAGAAAATAACCCAATTATTTGTCATAATAAAATTCTATTCTATTCATCTTCCCTGTTGGCCCAGTAATATCATTTGAAAAACCTTTGGATTAGAAATTAATATTATTTAAAATTATTAAAAAATTGGTATCTCTTTATAAATCCAAGTGTATAGTCTGTTAAATGGAGCTTTTTTTGTTGTATACGTGTACTTTCTTAAAAATTGCACGTCTTAAATTATTGATAATATTTTTTTAGGGACTTTTTCGAAAAACTACTATAGAAATCAAAATTTAACAGAAAATTACAGGAAATATGATAATTAAAATAGTTATCACAATTTATAATGCCCATAACTAGTTGTTTACCATTCCGGCATCGATGACGAATTAGATGGGCGTCCTTGGTGTTCATTGTTTCTTCTATCATCTTTTGACGGCTCCAACTGAAACTAGTGCCAACCATCTGCAAAATTTATATACATCATTAAAAGAAAAAAAAAAAAAAAAATGGGAACAGTTGGGATTGACCAGTTGGCTTGAGCCAATATAGCAAGAAATTGGGGGTTGGTTTAGCATATTACTGTTTTTCAGCTACACAAAGTTTAGAGGAAGTTATGTGTTCCGTCTGAAATTCTATTGAGTTTTCAACGGAATTTCCGACCCTCTGATTTCAAACATAACAAAAAAATGTCGTCGGAGAATCACCGGAATGTATTTCCTCAGAACGAATAAGGCTATTAGGTTAACGTTCTCTACAAGAAATATACCGTTTGGAATAAAAATTAATTGTCAACATACATTGGGGCTTCTGAATCCTCAAACTAAATTTTGTGTCGATACATCGGCAGTTGAGGACACCTCCTCCGATTCCGCGGCAAAGTATTAGGTGTCATCCTACAGACATTTTTTTTTTTCATTTTTGGAATGATGGGATTGGGAAACATGAAACTCCGGTGAAAAATCAACTTAATTTCCGACCAATTTGTGAACACGGTATGAATGTATCGATAGTTATAATACTATCGATAGAATGAATGTATCATAACACTTGATGTGTATCCCGAACCTATAAGGACGACATCTACTGATGATCTGCCAAATCCGACACAGGGAAGGTGGATTAGGGGTGGGAGGAATCCTTGGCGCGAACATTAAAATAAATCCCGATGTAACGAATGTATCTGCCCGACATTCAGTGTGTACGTCCAGAAACCATTAAGGACGACGCCTATTGATACACAGCCAAACCGGACAATGGGAAAATGGGGATCAGAGGAGGGGGAGGGGGTTACACAAAAACACTAATTACTGTGTTGTAATGAATGTATCGACATGACATTCAGTGTGTACGTCCAGAAACCATTAAGGACGACGCCTATTGATACACAGCCAAACCGGACAATGGGAAAATGGGGATCAGAGGAGGGGGAGGGGGTTACACAAAAACACTAATTACTGTGTTGTAATGAATGTATCGACATGACATTCAGTGTGTGGGTCCAGAAACCATTAAGGACGACGCCTATTGATACACAGTCAAACCGGACAATGGGAAAATGGGGATCAGAGGTGGGGGAGGGGGTTACACAAAAACACTAATTACTGTGTTGTAATGAATGTATCGACATGACATTCAGTGTGTACGTCCAGAAACCATTAGGGACGACGCCTGTTGATACACAGCCAAACCGGACAATGGGAAAATGGGGATCAGAGGTGGGGGAGGGGGTTACACAAAAACACTAATTACTGTGTTGTAATGAATGTATCGACACAAAATATAGTATGAGAATTCAAAAGTACTCTGCCCTTAATTTTTTTTTTTCACTCCTGAATATTATTAGAATTATTATAGTTAGTTCATTTGTTTGTTAGTTATTGTGATGCATGCCCGGGCTTTAATTTAGAGGTCATATTGCCTACTACCAGAGTGCTCTTTCCTTGCTCTGGTGAACATGAGCCCGACTCTACTGTTGGGAATTTGCTATTATTACTATTTAGCCATATTGGGAAAGGGTCTTTAACGAGTATCTGACATCGGCACCGTCGCTTAACGTCTCATCCGATGGAAATCGTGCTTAAAGTGTTTTCACTTCCCAGATAAAAAATCTAAGGACCTCGGCCGGGTTTCGAACCCACCATCTCGAGCTCTGTAAGCAAGTACGCATAACACTGAGCTACCGGCGCCCTTGATCTCCCAATTAATACAATCCTTCAACAAAAATTCCTCTCCAGATTCTATATATACTACTATATATATTTTTTATTATCTATTTCTTTTTCCATTTATACTCCTTATTGGATTCCAATTACAGTAGAACCTCTATAAGTCGAACATCAAGGGAGATGCCAAAAAATTCGAGTTATAGAGTTTTCGACATATGGATGATTTCGAGGTTAAGATTCATTCTAACTAATTTTGAGTTAGAGAGGTGAAATAAATAAAAATTCAAGTTACAGAGGTAACAAACATATTTATATTTATTATAAATCAACATTATTTCAAAACATCCTTAAAATAAAAAATACGTAGTATATGTAGGTATTAAAAAAAGTCAGTAATTTTTTTTTGCTTTATATAATTGGTAATCCTATTTTTTGTATACTCCTAAATTGTTTTGTAAGAAACAATGGTGTACATTGTCGGCAAATTCTTAAAGTCGGTAACTTATTTTTCTTCGAGCTATAGAGGGAATAAGTTTCAAATAGAGTTGTAAAGGTTGTAAAATAAAACATTGCTATGCTCGATATACAGAGGTCAAATTTATTTTTTCCAGCTATAGAGGGAAAATATGTACCAAAATGGCTTGTAGTGACTCACTGATTATTTCGACTAATAGAGGGTTGAGATTTCGAGTAATGGAGGTTTTGGGGCTTGAAGGGAAAGGAACAAAACTTTTTTTCGAGTTTTGGTGGTTTTCAACTTATCGAGGTTCGACTTTGAGAGGTTCTACTGTATTTGATATAAATTAAATTTTTTAACAAAAATTAAAGGTCCCAAGACTTACATGACCACCTTCTCGTAGGACACATTTGATAAATTCCTGAAAGAAAGAAGAAATTAATAATACCAAAAGCCCAGATCAATTTGTAAAATGAAAAGCGAAATAAGTAACTATAGTTGGTTACTAACTGTAAATACATAAATAAAACAAAATTGTTTTTGAAATACTGTCTATTCCATAAAAAAATATTATATTATTTCTTGTGGAATCAACAATATATCAAAAGTAAGTTTGTTTTTATCTATTTATACAAGTTTTCACAATATACCCAGGCAGTGGGGAAAAAATTTCGGGGGGGGGGGGGGGGGGGGGCACCAGGCCGATTTTATAAGGAAAAAAAAAAGTATCACCTTGTATTACCAGAGGTAACATCGGTAGCAGGATTGGCGATCCCATAGGGACTTCTCCCAGAAAAATTAAATTTTATTGTTTTTATTTTTAACTTTGTTAATTTAATTTGAAGCTTTTTCAAAAAATAAACTAGCATGTATAGTATATCAGTTATGTAGTTATTTGTAAGTATTTGATAAAGACCAAAGAACTGTTTTTATGGGGGTAAAGAAATAAAGTAAGTTTTTACGACAGACAAAAGTCAATATATAATTATAATATTTTGACTTAGGTATAATATTTTTGAGTTATAAAAAATAAGTGAATATATCAAATTAAAAAAATGGGTTCCTTTAGCTTGTTTTCTTTACATAACAAAGTCCAGGTTTCTTGGGACACCTGCAAACTTATCCAGAACGTCTTCATCGCCTATTTTCACATCTCCATGGATTGATAGTAACGATAGACCATTGAGCCTACTTTCCGATGTGGAATTTCTTAAGTATGTCTTCAATCTTCTTACAACTTGAAAAGCTTCGTTCCACAGATGCAACAGAAACAGGCAGAACTGCTAATAGTTTCAGGAGAATATAAATGTTGGAAAAGAAATTCTTGTCACATTTTTCAAGAGCAATAATGGCTGTTTTAGGACGGTTTTCACATTTTTCCAAACTCCACTTTTCTTTCCACAACAGAAATTCACTTTGCACAACTTCTTTATGTGCCAAATCTTCTTCGTAGAAGTTATAAGCAGCTTCTAATGACCTGAAATCTGTTTTGGCACAAAATTCAGGTAGAATTTGTTGTAAGGAAGAAATAGTTTCTTTGTGAGCTTCAAAACGTTCATTTAATGAATTACAAAAATGATCAAGATAAGGTACATAAACAGCTCTTCGATAGATAGTACTCTTCAGCTGTACTGTAAGGTACATAAACAGCTCTTCGATAGATAGTACTCTTCAGCTGTACTGTAAGGTACATAAACAGCTCTTCGATAGATAGTACTCTTCAGCTGTACTGTAAGGTACATAAACAGCTCTTCGATAGATAGTACTCTTCAGCTGTACTGTAAGGTACATAAACAGCTCTTCGATAGATAGTACTCTTCAGCTGTACTGTAAGGTACATAAACAGCTCTTCGATAGATAGTACTCTTCAGCTGTACTGTAAGGTACATAAACAGCTCTTCGATAGATAGTACTCTTCAGCTGTACTGTAAGGTACATAAACAGCTCTTCGATAGATAGTACTTTTCAGCTGTACTGTAAGGTACATTGTTTTTTTTTTTTAACTTTTGTACTAATATTTTTTTTATTTCCAAGGCCCCCCCCCCTCCCCCCCCCCCCCCACCCATATATACGCCACTATACCCAGGTTTCTCAACTAAGACTAGGTGTCAGTGCCTAGGGAGTGTCACCACTGGCTAGTTTCTTCTCTCTCGACATTTTGACAACGTCATTTTCTCTCTTAGAAAATTTGCTTATTGTATATGTTTTTTATACACCTGTAAATATCTATTTGTAAATAAAAAAAACGACTTACAATTTCCTCTGGAGTATCAGGGAATAATTGTAAAACATTTGTTTTCATATCTGTTGAAACTGAAAATAATAATAATAAATAAGTGACGTGGCTACAATAGGACTTTCTTAGTCCAACTACTTTTGTACATCTCACTCTCTCCGGCATGGAAACCAACATAGGACATTCTTATCCCCAGTAACGCAAGGATGAAATGAATTTGAGAGGTGGGAAGTGGCTTGGTATAAAGAAGTCAACCTTGACACGGTGGGTTCCGGGGGTACCTCCACAAACTCGGGGCAGCAACAACACCAGACTGCCCCGCGTAGGGATGCGTATCATGGAGGAAATATCGATATTTTATATCGTTACTGTATCGCATCGTAAGTATCGATGTACTACTATCGGAAAAAATGAAATAAAAATATCGATATATCGTTGATATTTGGAAAGGAAAAATAAAAAAAAAAAAGAAACTAGTATTTATAATGAATTTAATCATAGAATTCTATCATTAGAAAAATGTAACATAAAAATCTGCGTAAGTGTCTAAAAATACCTTTGGCTCTTAATAAAACGTAAATAAAGTTGCTGTTGAAGGGATGAAGTGGTTATACAAAACTTATTAAAATCTAAGCATTGCATTTATACTAATATACATTGATGTTACTGCCAAAAACGTTCTTCCAAGGATTGTAAAAACAGCAACTTACCAACAGTTTTTGCACTCAATCTATTGTGTGAAGCTGTGACTGACCAGCTTTAGAAAAAAGACCCAAGGAGATAGGAGCACAAAAATTATAGATAAAACGTAACCTCTCCAACTAAAGGAATATCGAAGGACAGAATCGATATGTGATATATCGCCTTGTCACTGTATCGATGCAAAAAATATATATTTTCTCATAGTTATATCGATATTTATGATATATCGTATATCGATACGCACCCCTAGCCCCGCGTGCCTTGGTGAGACGGAGACGGCGGAGCATGTCCTCCTCGACTGCTACCAGTTACGTGGACGCTATGCTGCGCTCCCAGGAGTCGTGGGATGAAGGCTGCGATTTTGCAGCGCTCATCATGGGTGGGTTGGCCCTCCAGGAGAGGGCTGACAAGGAACAACAGTAGCGGCAATAAGAACAGAAGAAGGGGCGTTACCAGCCACCCTTCCTCCCTTCCGCGAAGTAATGACAGGCCGTCAGTTCCGCGGAAGGGAATCAGGATTGGCAAGGAGGGGTTTTAGTGGGTATGGAGCAACTTTATTTGCCTCGAGCCCCACACTATCCAGGGCTATCTTCCCTGGATGTGCGTGACTGGCATTTCCCCTCCAGTCTTTTTTCTTTTTTTTCTTTCTTTCAAGTCTTTTTATACCTATACATATTTTTATAACTCTTAATTTAAAGAACTATCAATAATAAAAAAATACATTTTTGGAATGTTTCCAAGCGTGTCTCTCGAACCGGGCAACCTGAGAAATTTCCTATTTTATATAAAATATTCCTTTTAAATTTTTCTACAACTTTTATTTGTAGAAATATTCGACTAGGTGATAAATATAAGCAGTATCTTGTAAATTGTAATTAGTTATAAAGAAAACACGAATGTTTTTTTAAATATTGTCTATCTCACAAGATAATCTTATATCTTGTGAAATAGATAATATTATATAATCTTTATAATTTATTAATGTTTCACAATCTCTCTGCAAAAATGTTAAATATCAATTGTAATTAAGCTTCGAAATAAAGTAGACTACATTTTCGTCCGATTTTGGCCGAAATTTAATCAGATCTGAATTAGCATGTGATTTTTTCTTTTCAAATTTCAGGTTTATAGAAAAAATATTTTTCAGTTTTTGTGTAGTTTGAACATTTTTATTAACAATTTTTAACATTTTATTATAAATAATTTTTTTTGTAGCATTTTCCCAGTTTCCCAGGTTTAGTATCAACAAATATAAATAGGTTCTAAATAAGCAGTGAGTACAATAAAATATCTAGACATGTAAACACAGGCTTCTTATCTATAATGATATCTAATTTAGATCCTGGACTGTTTTACTAAAAGGACCAACGAGAGGGTCTAAATTTTATTTTCTCGGATAAATCAACTGGATTTTTGAAATTCTTATTTTGGTTTTCAGTTTTATGCTCTAATCCTATATTGTGCAAAGAAATTCAATTTTGACCCTACCGTTGGTCCTCTTAGTCAGTGGTGTAGCGTGGGTGTCAGCCGCCCGGGGCGGAAGAAAATTTTGCCGCCCTCTTATTTAGGTATTTCAATTTAAAAGACTATAATATACAGTAATTCTAAAGAACTTTTCGGCAAGAACAGGCATCATTATTGAGTATTGTACAGGTTACAAATAAAAAAGTCATATATATATATATATATATATATATATATATATATATATATATACATCCGAATACATTTTTTACGTTCTGTGATGATATAGTGGAAATACTAATGAATAAAATAAAATGATAAAACATTTTTTTGAACACTTATATTGTCTAATTCCACAAACATATACTTAAATGTGTACCGGTTTCGGCTTACGCCATCACAATGGTCAACAATAATAATGTTTTATTTTATATATATATATATATATATATATTCTATACCTGTTATATCAATGTAAGTGACACACGTGTAAGAATTTTTGTGATAAATGTGATTATTATATTGTAAAACATATACATATATAAATATATTTGTATCTTGTATATACATACTTTTACAATATAATAATCACATTTATTACAAAAATTCTTACACGTGTGTCACTTACATTGATATAACAGGTATAGAACACTTATGATTATACCTTGACGATCATCAAGATTAAGTTATTAGCGAATTGAATATAAACTTCCAATTAGAACTACGACGATACTGTTAATATTTATATTTTTATTGAAAATTAATATACTTGTTAGAATTAAAAACAAAACTTCTGTCTTTAACTAAAACTTTATTCGTCTACTTTTTTTAAGAGCAAAGTCTTTTATTGCACTATCAATGTCTATAGCATCACACATCTCTTGCTCAAGAGAAAAGATAGCCAGATTGGTTAGCCTTAAAGTACTCATTGTTGATCTTAAATAATTTTTGATCGATTTCAATTTTGAAAAACTTCTCTCACAGCTGGCAGTGCTTATGGCAATTGTGAAGAATATTCGGAGCATTATTATAATATTGGGCAGAGTATCTTCCAGCTTGGATTTCACAGTAAATTTTAATAATTAAAAGTGAGTCCACAAATTCCGTGCTCATTTCGGTAGGTCCGAATCGTAGGTGCGACAAAAATATGAAATGGTTCAAATATTTACAAGATATTATTATTATTTATTGTGAAATTTTGTCGCCCCCTAAAGGTGCCGCCCGGGGCGGGCCGCCCCTACTACGCTACGCCACTGCTCTTAGTGAAACAGTTCAGGTTCTCCTGAAAAAGAGAAACCTCATAGGTGAACAATAACAACAATATATAGTTGAGATATTATATCGTTTATATTTTATGCACTAGACATTTTTTTTATGCTCCCCCTTCATTTTTTACAAAATTTTATCAGAAAAAACATGAAAAATATATTTAAAAAATCTAGGACGGCTGGGCACCAGGAGCCCTAATTCCAAACAATTACCCTGTTTATGTATCTAATTTATAAGCTATCTTAATGTAGACATTTTTATGACGTATCCTATTACTATGATATGATTTAACAAAAATAAATATTATTACGAGTATTATTACCTATGAAGTTTGAGTCAAATAGGAAAATATTTTTTATAAGGTAAACCACTGAGGAAAATATATTTACGTACCTTGTTTATTAATTATATTTTTGCACTTATGAGGAACTCTTTCTGCCCATTGTTGTATTTTTTTCTTCCATGTAGCGTCGCCGGTCGAATCTTTGGGATTTATCTGCAATGGATAAAATCAGTCACACCATGAGACAAATGAATCTCAGGTATCTTACAATAATCATCTTACATCAATAAGTCAGACGCCAAAAACTACCGCCCCCACCCCTTTAGTGTTAGAAAATTTTTTTTTGAGATGAAGCGGAAGGGGCATGGCAACTTTCCCTATGTTTTCCACTTTCCTTGCTATAGGAACTATAGAATAATTGAATAATTAGGGAATGAGGGCGCTCAACTGCTGTGGTCATTTACGTCCGTCTTTCTTACACTCGTTAGAGGTAGAGATGGGTATCGATAGTTCGATGTTATCAAAACATCGATGTTTTCAAGAAACCATCGATGTTTTTTCACTCGATTATTTTCTTTCGATGTTTTGCAGTTATCGATGGTTTAAATTAAACATAGATGTTTTGGTCATTACAATTATTCATATCTTCGAAGTTGTTGAAAAGGTACTTTTTTTAAATCAAATTAACCAAGACTAATTATTTCATTATTTGAATGCCCACCTAGAACAGTGCAGAACCCTCTGGCTTTTTGGAAGATGATGAAAGACACTTAGCCGACAATTTTTGACGTAGTATTCAAATATGTGCCTATAATCGCCACTCCAGTTCCATCTGAGAGGCTATTCTCTCAAGCAGGTTTGATTTTGAACTCATTAAGAAATCGCCTCTCAGAAGATATGGCTTCGAAACTATTATTTTTACATGAGATAGATGACAAATTTTGGGAAATTTAATACGAAAAATAAATTTATTTCAATATTTTAATCTTTTTATTATAAATTGTTCTATATTGTTTTTGTTATTATATTAATACAACTTTCTTTGTAAAATTTATTTCTTTTTAATAAAGAATGTTTTGTACCTCATCACCTTGTTTTTCTTCCAGTTGTTTTTGTGTAATAAAGAATGAAAAATTACAGATTACTTTTAATTAGATAATACAGGCTAAATACATCAAAAATAACTGGCTTTCACTTTCGACTTTACATTCGCATTATACATTGTTACCAATGAATTTAAGAGAAATGAAATAACTTTTCTTTTTTTTTTTTTTTATTTAATGGAAAAAGTCACTAAAAAAATGAATTTTATCAATTTTGGCTAGTGACATAGGTACTTTTCCCGCCGGAAAAAAAATCTATATGAGAAGAGCGGTTGCCCAATCAGATTTCGAGATTCTTACGCTCCCAGTCCACCGTAAACCTGACCTTATCCCTTATAATGTCCGAAATGTTTTTTCATTCATTTTTAGTCGTTTGAGAAATCATCGATGGTTCAAAACATCGATGTTTTTCTTCCGATGTAAATCAACCATCGATGTTCACTAAATAAAAAAACATCGATGGCAAACATCGATGTTTTGTCTATCGATACCCATCCCTAGTTAGAGGTACATATATCGGCTCAGGAACCAACTTGTACATGTTTTGTATATGATCTGTAGTAGATATATAAATGTCGTTTTATACGCATAATCTTATTTTTTATTATTATTATTTTATTTTATTATTATTATTATTATTATTTTCATTTATATATATATATATTATTATTATTTTTATTTTTATTTATTTTTTTTGCATATATACAGTAAAACCTCGATATAACGTTTTGCTCGGGCCCATTGGGAAAAAAAGTTATATCGAATAAAACATTATATCAAATCCTCTCCTATATTTTAACAAAATATAAAGCATTTACACTAAATATATACATACGTAAGTAAATAACAAATAAAGGTGTAAATACAAAATAAAGGATTAATACATAAATGTACATACATATGTATGTTACTACAACATTGAGAACATTACTTTCAACCTTCCACGGAATAAAAAGGATCACCCAAAAAAATATCTCCACTTCGTCAATATCCTCATTTTCTCTTCTATTGACAAGGACTTGCGTTTGGGAGGCATCGCAATAAAAAAAGGAAAAGAAACACAATCCAGGAGCACAATAAAAATCACTTTTTCACTCTGTAGTTAAAAAACAAACTGAGATTGGAAACAGAACGGGGTAGGGAAAGGGGGTTGCGGGTGGGAATGGTGAAAGAGTAGGTGGGGTTTTCTCGGTAAAGTCTATGACTCCGATCGCCCTTCTTACTACACCGGATACGTATTCTTCTTCGATTTTTTATTTTTATTTTTTTAGTTCGCAATTTTCGTGGAAAAAAACGCTTTATCGAGGCATAGAAACGTTTTACCTGCCGAAAACCAAACGTTATATTGCGATAAACGTTACATCGAGAAACGTTGTATCAAATAAAAAATGCATTGAATATGCCTTCATTTGGTCGGGACCTGATCCAGAAAACGTTTTATCGAGAAAAACGCTATATCGAACAACGTTATATCAAGGTTCTACTGTATATATATATATATATATTGAGATGATCTTTGCCTCATATAATAGATTGAAGCTTTACCCGGCGCAACTCCACCATAAATTGAGATGATCTCTGCTTGGGGGCTTTAAACTTTTATTAATTACTATGAAAATGATTTTACTTTTGGGGTTAACATGCGTACTCAGAAGGTGAACTAGGCTATAGAGAATTTAGAGAACAATTTATAAGACAACATACATTTATTAACACAATTATTGACATATATTAGTGAGGCGTCCCTCCATAATCGCACATCTGGAATAAAATATCTATAAAACATGAAATAATTTATATAGACTTAAATGTTCTGGTAACTCCCGCAACATGAAGGTGTCTATTGATGATCAGCCAGCCATTCGTCTCGATGTCGGAGAAAAATGTAAAATAAATGATTCCGTTACCTTGTAAGCCTTCTTTATTCATAACCACACTCAAGCCTGTGGTTTCTCCTCCAGGATCCACAAAGATTGAGGAACTTCCAGTCCCTTCGAAGTAGGCAGCAGGGATGATTTCCCTCCAGCAGCAAAATGAGAGTCTTCGGTCTCCTACGTCCGCTCAAACAGGAGTCTCCTTCCTCCTACAGCTCAGCCAGGAATGTCCTCTCCCTCAATAGCTCAACTCTGAATAACTGCCCAGCTCAACAGCTGAACTCGGAATGACTATTTCCTCTAGTAGCTGAATGAGGACTGTCTACCTCAACACCTCAACGAGCAATCTCTGTCTGCCCCGACAGCTCAACTAGGACTAACTACTCATACCGCACTTCAGCGAGGAACCCTTGAATTTCCATCCCCTCCACTTTATGTATCTTCTACTAGTGCGCTTCTCGTAGTCGCTCTCATAACTATAATTACCAATCGGTCTGTGATATGCGATATATCACAATTGCCTCCCTTTGATTAAAAAAATTGCGGAGATACATTAGTTAAGGTAGCGACGTAATTTTTTTTCTCTTCACTTGGCTCTAACTTCACTCACTTCTGAACACTTCTTATATTACACTGTACAATCTTATACTATATTACAATTTTTTACAATATATAACGATGGATTTAAAAATGGCTTGAATATGTTAGTCTGTTTCGTACTTTATCAACTTCGTCCTGTCTGTCTGTCTCATATTTTATCAGCTTTGTACTGTCGGCTTATTTAATTAAATTATTACTTTAAATTATTTATTCTTCATATTCTCCTTAAATTCTTTATTATTTATTCTTCAAATTCTTTATTATTCATCGATACATGTGCCTTGGTAATAAAATTCTTTTTTAATTATCAACATTCATTTCCTGCTATCATATCTCATTCCAAATACCCCACTTAGGTATCAATTATTAACGACGACCGACGAAGAATGCTTCCACAGCATTAAAATACTAATAACGACGAAATATGCTCTCAACGCATCTATATCCACAATTACTACCACAAATATCGACGAAGAATGTCTTTCCTGACATCGTAGATTGGCCCTATTTCGGCTCACAAAATTCTCCATAAACTTTCATATCATTATTTATCGTCTAATATCCTTCTCTGTTTAATAATTACCATTACCATTCTTTCTTTACTTCGCACCATATTTAATCATCAAGGCATCCAAAAATAACAATGTTAATAAAGTTTTCCTTATTTATCTATCAAAATTTAATCAGCCGACAGTCAAAAGAATCAAAATACTCTGTTGAGTTATCTTCCCAAAGTGGAAACCCGCCATCCTAACAATGTCCTAACTTAATTTGATTTCTATAGTATCTCTAAATGTTCTGTCCTGTATCGTCATGTTGAAACCTGCAAGCCGCTATCATAATACTCTTTTAAAATTAATTTGATTTTTATTTATCTCCAAATGCTCTGTCCTGTATGTTCATGTTGAGACTTGAAGCCGCTATCTTAATACCTCCAAATGTTCTGTCCTGTCTAGTATTGTTGTGTTTAGATCTGAAGCCCGCCGTTATAACAATGCGTCGAAGTTAATTTAATTCTTACTTATCTACAAATGTTGAACAATCCTGTCCTGTCAGGTTTAGACCTGAAGCCCGCCAAAATGAATAACTAACAAAAATATTAACACAAAATGAAACGAAAAATATATAAACGCTAAACTATATAATATTTATTTACAATTTTTATTTACAAACATGCCCAGTATGGATATTTTCCTGAATTCCGAAAAATACCCAATTGCACTCAACTAGCCGGGGGTTCGTGGGACCCCAAGAATCCTGGTCAATTCCGTCTGCGGCGTTGAGTTAGTTCCGGGCTCTCCCCTTGTCAATTTCCTGCGTCAATTTCGACCCTTCCCTCTTATATCTTTTCAAAAGAGAAATATGAAAACGTCCCTTTTTTTGTCCTGTATCTGTGTTATGTTTAATTATTACTACATAAGGTCCCTTCCAGTATGGTAATAGTTTAGAAACTTCTTTGTTGTCTCTCGGTATCCTCAATGATTTGACCAATACTGATCCCCCCATGATTAATTTCTGAGTTCTATGTTGTCTATCGTCTGTACCTATACGGATAGTATCGTCTGTCTTATGTATGCATACCAGTGGAGACATGTATTGGCTTTCTGTATTCTCATTTATTTGTACGCACTCGTCTGTCAGTTCTGTTTTCGTATCTAATATTTCTTTTTCTATTTTGTCCCCTTGTACAGTTTCCGTAGTTAATTCTTGTCCCTGAATGTCCATGTCAGTCTGTAATTGTTTATTATGACCGGTCACGTCCTCAATTTTTATGCTCAATTCTCGGAAACCATTTCGTATATCTGTCCTTATTGATGTCATATTTGATTCCATTTTTTCTGTTAATGACTCTATTTTGTTTGTCATCTTTGTCATATTTAATTCATTATTTTCTGTCATTTTTGTCATAAACAATTTATTATTTTCTTTCTTCTCTGCCATAAACAATTTATTACTTTCTTTTATCTCTGTCATAAACGATTTATTATTTAATTCATTACTTTCTTTTATCTCTGTCATAAATTTCATTAATGTTTCAATGTCTAAACTACTGTTTCTGTCTGTCGTCTTTTTCGTTGTTTCGTTTGTCTCTAATACTAATTCTCCATTCGTCTCTTCGTCCTCCCTCTGGTCACCCTCTGTCATTGACTTACGTATTTTTGACCTTGTCCCTTCAGCCATTTTTAAATACAAAATAATATAATAGATATAAATCAATATAAATTATAAATTGTTCTCTTATCTCACCGGATTTCTTTCGTACCCGGCACAATCCACCATAAATTGAGATGATCTTTGCCTCATATAATAGATTGAAGCTTTACCCGGCGCAACTCCGCCATAAATTGAGATGATCTCTGCTTGGGGGCTTTAAACTTTTATTAATTACTATGAAAATGATTTTACTTTTGGGGTTAACATGCGTACTCAGAAGGTGAACTAGGCTATAGAGAATTTAGAGAACAATTTATAAGACAACATACATTTATTAACACAATTATTGACATATATTAGTGAGGCGTCCCTCCATAATCGCACATCTGGAATAAAATATCTATAAAACATGAAATAATTTATATAGACTTAAATGTTCTGGTAACTCCCGCAACATGAAGGTGTCTATTGATGATCAGCCAGCCATTCGTCTCGATGTCGGAGAAAAATGTAAAATAAATGATTCCGTTACCTTGTAAGTCTTCTTTATTCATAACCACACTCAAGCCTGTGGTTTCTTCTCCAGGATCCACAAAGATTGAGGAACTTCCAGTCCCTTCGAAGTAGGCAGCAGGGATGATTTCCCTCCAGCAGCAAAATGAGAGTCTTCGGTCTCCTACGTCCGCTCAAACAGGAGTCTCCTTCCTCCTACAGCTCAGCCAGGAATGTCCTCTCCCTCAATAGCTCAACTCTGAATAACTGCCCAGCTCAACAGCTGAACTCGGAATGACTATTTCCTCTAGTAGCTGAATGAGGACTGTCTACCTCAACAGCTCAACGAGCAATCTCTGTCTGCCCCGACAGCTCAACTAGGACTAACTACTCATACCGCACTTCAGCGAGGAACCCTTGAATTTCCATCCCCTCCACTTTATGTATCTTCTACTAGTGCGCTTCTCGTAGCACCTGTAGCGCTGCCGTGGAGACAGTACGATAGGCCTTTTTGACTCTCAGGAGGGCGGCTCTTTGGGCCTGTAGCAGTCTCGTTCTCTGCTGCTTGGTGGGGCGAAACCACCACCCTGCAGCAGCGTACCGTGCTACAGCCTCGAATACCCCCGTGTAGATTGTTCTACACGCTGAGTAGTCGGGGCCCCATGTTGCGCGAGCTAGGCGGCTCAGAGCGTTGAAGGTGGCATTTGTCCTTTCCTTGATGGCAACAGCGTGGGGAGTCGCGCTGAAGCCCGGACCCAGTCTCACACCTAGGTATGTGACCGCCTCCGGGAATTCAACGCGCATCCCCCGGATCCTCAAGGAGAAGGGGTGGCGGGCGTCGGTTTTCCCTCTCATCAGCAGGGCCGTAGTCTTGCTTGGTGAGAGGGCCAGCTTGTTGGCGCAGCACCAGCTGTTGACGAAGTCGATGGCGGCTTGGGCTACGCGGGTCAGAGCTGCCCGGCTATCAGCGTGCACCGTGATTGCGAGATCGCCAACATAGGCAATAGCCTTATATTCACGACTCTCGAGCTCACGGAGCAGTCCATCAAAGAGTATGTTCCAGAGTGTTGGTCCTAGGACTGAGCCCTGGGGGCATCCTCTGGTGATGTTCACCAATGTGCTAGCATACAGCTGGCTCACAGTCGCAGAACGGCCGTCAAGGAAGCTGGATATCAGCCCAAATATATTCCTAGGCGGTCCCATTGCATGCAGTCGCGTGAGGATGGCAAGCCACCAGGCGCAGTCGAACGCCGCCGCGATGTCAAAGAAGATACAATGCCCCTGGTCCCTTCGACATCCGACCTCAGCGTTCAATGTAAGTCAACTATCAAATTTTAGCGGAAACGGTCGACTGGTTTTGGAGGGAGAGCGAAACGTTAATTGACTAATTCGTTCTGTGGAAGTACATTGCCGGTCATTCACCGACGACTTTTTTTTGTTTTTTGGGTTGCCGACCTCCTGTGCGATAGAATTGCCCTGTGGAATGAAACGAAAAAATACCGCTGACGTCAATGCATTACTTTTATATACCTAACAATGCCAGCATGAAATGATTTTGAGATGGGGAAGGGGGAGAGAGGGTGATCTGTAAGTCTGGTTGATATAAGAAACTCCTGTAATGGCTTCATCGCTAATTAAACATTTTTTCGGGGATATATCCCTTAATCCCCACCCCGGGTCTAACATTATCTGTATTTTAACAAGTATACATACATATGTATAGAGTAACTTTGTCGTTATTACGTACCTCTCGAAATCAGTACCTCACGAAATCCATACACAGTAGGTACCTCACGAAATCCATACACAGTACCTCACGAAATCCATACACAGTACCTCACGAAATCCATACACAATACCTCACGAAATCCATACACAGTGATACATTGGAAAAATATATAAAATTTGTCGTTATTACGTACCTCTCGAAATCCATACACAGTACCTCACGAAATCCATACACAGAGATACATTGGAAAAACATATAACATTTGTCGTTATTACGTACCTCACGAAATCCATACACAGTACTTCACGAAATCCATACACAGAGATACATTGGAAAAACATATAAAATTTGTCGTTATTACGTACCTCACGAAATCCATACACAATACCTCACGAAATCCATACACAGTGATACATTGGAACAACATATAAAATTTGTCGTTATTACGTACCTCACGAAATCCTTACACATTACCTCACTAAATCCATACACAGTGATACATTGGAAGAACATATAAAATTTGTCGTTATTACGTACCTCTCGAAATCCATACACAGTACCTCACGAAATCCATACACAGTGATACATTGGAACAACATATAAAATTTGTCGTTATTACGTACCTCACGAAATCCATACACAGTACCTCACGAAATCCATACACAGTGATACATTGGAACAACTTATAAAATTTGTCGTTATTACGTACCTCTCGAAATCCATACACAGTACCTCACGAAATCCATACACAGTGATACATTGGAACAACATATAAAATTTGTCGTTAATACGTACCTCTCGAAATCCATACACAGTACCTCTCGAAATCCGTACACATTGATACATTGGAAAAACATATACAATTTGTCGTTATTACGTACCTCACGAAATCCATTCGCGGTGATACATTGGAAAAACACATAAAATTTTTCGCAGTCGCTCAGTGGTTCAGGCCCTGGACTTGGTTCTGGCAACATAAAAACATTGGAAATATGAGTATTGGTAGACTTCCTCCATACAAAATTATAATAGCAGTATTACCGGGCGTTGCTTGACGAACTTTCTCTCATAATAACTCTTATGCGATTTCTTCGAAAGTACACTCATGATGTTGCAATTTTCCATGATCAATATGGAAATGAGGCATATAGTCATTCCAATCTCGGAATAAGATAAAGATATTTTTTGTTTTGGTATGAAAATAACTTTTAGGCAGAGCAACGATGGTCATCGTATTTGCCAAGCAGCTGCGGATCTCACCTAGTAAGTGCTAAGCAATAAAATAAACTTAAGCACGCCATCCTTCGGATGGGACGTTAAGCGATAGTCCCGAGCCTGTATGAGATCAGGTACTCGTTAAAGACCCCTCCCCTACGTGAATAAAAATTTAGTAGGTAGGCAAAATTTAGGACTCCCACAATAGAGTCGGGCTCATGTCCACCAGTGACGAAAGAACGCTCTGGTAGTAGGCGTTATCGCCGTTCCGGATGAACAGTTACGTAAATGCAAATAAGTCGATAGACAATATCAGAAATACATCCCCTACACTGGGGAACATGGACGTAACTGTAGTTCCACTCGGGACCGCCAGAGGGTAGTTGCATTATGGTCGAAACATCAGCAATTGTTGCCTTCGTTCAATGGAACAACGACACATGGCTCAGTTGCGCTCAAGACTGCCGTAAGAGTAGTTGTGTTCCGTGTCACAGTGACGCAAGTGTAGTTTCTGACAAAAACCATCATTTTAAATTTGTTTTTCGTTACTTTAGATTTTTAATTTTTTTTTTTTAATTTTGCTTCTCTTTCCAACTACTTTATACAGTGTGCCTTACTTAAATGTATGATTTTAATAAAATATAGATTTCAAAGTAGTTTTATGTTGTTTTTTTTTGTTCAGCAGCGAAAATTTTATGAAATCGCTGAGAGAACTAACGATTACGACAGTTTGTGTCTTCTAGAATAACAAACAATTTTTAGATAAACAATGACGTAACTGCACTTAGGGGTTGAAATTAGGGTGATTAAATCCTAATCCTGGTAAATGAAAGTAAAGTATATATTCCACATACTCCTAATATACCATTATTTTCTGTCACTTACAACCTTTTCAATTAAACGTTTGACACAACTGCAATTCGTTTTTTTACTATCCTGTAAAATTGAAGTTTTTGCATTTACGTCACTGTTCTTCCGGAACGGAGATATGACCTTGTAGTTAAAGCCCGGGTATGAGTCATAATAACTAACTAACATATCACTTTCCCTACTTCTCCCCCCTTTAAAATTCGATACGTACTGGCATTAATGAGTATAAAAAAGTTACTCTCAGAATTAATGATATGAAACAAAGGAAACGCTATCGCTTACTCATTATTACAGTATAGCGGAAGTTTTTCGTTAAAATTTTATGCAGAATTTGCAACGGATTATTTCTGACCTCCTAAAAAACCCAGAAATGAAAAAAAAAAAAAAATGTTCGTCTGTCTGTGTATGTCTGATCCAACAGTCTGATACAAAAACTCTAATAACTACCGTTGTAATGAATGTATTGACATGAAATTGTATATTTAAATTCAAAATCTCATAAGGATTACCTATTAATTTTTGCAAAATCGGTCGAATGAAAGGGGGACCAGAGAAAGGGGGGCTCGACTCTAATAGCCTAATAACTGCCGATGTTGTAAATGCATCGAAACAAGACTTAGTGTGAGGACTCAGAAGCCACTATGCAAGTCAAATAGAGTGAAACCTCTCTTAGACGGACACCCATGGGGCCATAAGGATGATAGGTATCTTTTCTAAACACGTGTATCGTATGTAAAAAATATTGTTTTTGAACAACTGAATACAGTTTTAAAAAATAGGAAATTTGTACTAGAATCCGAACATAAACAATGGTACAACGTCTAAGTTCTAAAAAAATCGGACGTTTTCTTTTGTTTCAATTTTTTTTCCCCAATCGAGTTTTCAATATTGTCCTCTACCTGAGAAATTAAAATTAATGACGAAGCATCGTTTGCTTGGAGGAAATAACGCTTGATTAAGTTGGCGTAGTGCAGAACATCTGATGAACTGATAGGTACGTCGACAGTTTGTGGTTCATTATTGATGGTCTCCTTGTCATCACTGCATTGTGATTCGTCCTGGCGTCCAATAATGTGAAGAAGGTTTAACGAATCGTCTTCAGTACATAATTCTGCATCTATTGAAGAGTAATCTGCAGCGTTTTCCTGATCAAACTGTGAAGATAGGTGCTCAAATTCTTGTTGAGAAAACTGAGAAAGAGAATTCTAAGAACATATTAAAAATCAACCCGTTCAAAAGAGAATTCACAGAATAAACATCAACCTTCCCTCTAAAAGAGAATTCTAAGAACATATTAAAAATCAACCCATTCAAAAGAGAATTCACAGAATAAACATCAACCTTCCCTCTAAAAGAGAATTCTAAGAACATATTAAAAATCAACCCGTTTAAAAGAGAATTCACAGAATAAACATCAACCTTCCCTCTAAAAGAGAATTCTAAGAACATATTAAAAATCAACCCGTTCAAAAGAGAATTCACAGAATAAACATCAACCGTCCCTCTAAAAGAGAATTCTAAGAACATATTAAAAATCAACCCCTTCAAAAGAGAATTCACAGAATAAACATCAACCTTCCCTCTAAAAGAGAATTCTAAGAACATATTAAAAATCAACCCGTTCAAAAGAGAATTCACAGAATAAACATCAACCTTCCCTCTAAAAGAGAATTCTAAGAACATATTAAAAATCAACCCGTTCAAAAGAGAATTCACAGAATAAACATCAACCTTCCCTCTAAAAGAGAATTCTAAGAACATATTAAAAATCAACCCGTTTAAAAGAGAATTCACAGAATAAACATCAACCTTCCCTCTAAAAGAGAATTCTAAGAACATATTAAAAATCAACCCGTTCAGAAGAGAATTCACAGAATAAACATCAACCGTCCCTCTAAAAGAGAATTCTAAGAACATATTAAAAATCAACCCCTTCAAAAGAGAATTCACAGAATAAACATCAACCTTCCCTCTAAAAGAGAATTCTAAGAACATATTAAAAATCAACCCGTTCAAAACAGAATTCACAGAATAAACATCAACCTTCCCTCTAAAAGAGAATTCTAAGAACATATTAAAAATCAACCCGTTTAAAAGAGAATTCACAGAATAAACATCAACCTTCCCTCTAAAAGAGAATTCTAAGAACATATTAAAAATCAACCCGTTCAAAAGAGAATTCACAGAATAAACATCAACCGTCCCTCTAAAGGAGAATTCTAAGAACATATTAAACGTCAACCCGAATTAGAGGCCTGCCTGTCCGTCCAACAGAGGTAGTCTGCTCTTCTCGGTACTCGATTTCACTGTCCGCGTCCGTCCAAGAGAGGGGCAAATGTATTGAAATCCCTATATATTCTGCAGGGACCGTAAAAATTGTCTGCCCACCAGGGGTGTCCGGCTAACCGAGGTGACCGCCAAGAGAGGTTTCACTGTATTGGGTTTTAGCCCAAACGGTCGAATGGCTTTGGAAGGAGATAAGAAACGTAATTGATTAATTTGTGCCGGCGATTTACCAACGACTTTTTTTGTATACTGATTAATGCCAGTGTGTACCGAATTTGAGGGGAGAGTGAGTGATTTTTAAAAATGTGGTTGGTATAAGGAAGTCTTGTTACGAATGATTATTCTCGAAGCCAATTCAGGGACAGTTCCCTTCCTCAACTCCGGCTTCCTCATGTTTTTGTTTTTAATACTTTGTTAATATTTATGTTTTTATTTATATTTATATTTATATTTTTGTTCATACATATTTATAGTGTTATTATTTAATTTATTCTCACCGCAAAGTTTTTTAATTTCATTTCCCATTTGTATTCTATTTCCTTCTCCTGTTCGTAAGAATTTATCAACGCCCAACGTACCCCACATAATTTCGTCCGTAACGTTTGAGACCTAGAATATACATTGTAAAAAAAACATACATTTAACCAATAAAAATAAAAATAACGATATGAATATATAATAACAGAATAATAATTAATAAGAAAGATAAATAAATAAGTAGAAATGACCGAAATATTTCTGATAAAATATTGTAACCAAATAATTAATTAAAATTTCATCTTACATTTATTCGTAGAAGTATTTCACACGATACTCTGACGATAATGTTACAAGCATAAAATATCGTTATAGGGGCGTACTACGTTTGGGGAAATGTCTAAAGCAGAACATGATTCGTGAAAAATCAGTGACACTTTGGGCACGGAAACTCCTTGAAAGAGCTACACGTTCGGATGCAGTATCTTCTCAGATAAACGACACGTTTGGGAACAGAAACTCCTTGAAAGAGCTACACGTTCGGATGCAGTATCTCCTCAGATAAACGACACGTTTGGGAACGGAAACTCCTTGAAAGAGCTACACGTTCGGATGCAGTATCTTCTCAGATAAACGACACGTTTGGGAACGGAAACTCCTTGAAAGAGCTACACGTTCGGATGCAGTATCTTCTCAGGTAAACGACTTGTTTGGAAACGCGGGAATATAACGTAAAATAAAATAAAATGATAGATAAAACACTTTTTTTTTGAACACTTATATTGTCTAATTCCACAAACATATACTTAAATGTGTACCGGTTTCGGCTTACGCCATCGTCAGCACAATGTTCAACAATAATTCAGATATTTGCCAGGCATACATATTTATATTAACCTAAGAGTACCTGAGGTGAATGGGTCCCCATCCTCTGGTAAAACCAGGGGGGTGGAAGTCTATATTCTAACTGTAATAGCTAACTGTGCACTTGTTCGGAAACCAAGAAAATAAAATTAAAATAAAACTAAAAACTAACATGACAAGAAAACAATATAACAAAAGTACAATATATAACTATGTAGGAAGTTATTTAACCTAGATTAATATTGCCATGGATATTTGTTATCTGAAAGGGATTAATAAAGGAGAAAATTTGAAAATCCAGTCCATCACAATCGGTGGAAAACTATCGATAGTATCGATAATTCAGTAAGTTGCCGCTTTTCATGCAAAATACTTTCCAATATTATATTATAATATGATTATTTTATTTTAATTTTTTCATGTACATTTACCTAACTTGAATTATTCTATATGAAAGGGGAATAAAAATATCAATCGAATAAGTAATAATTATTGTTTTTTCAGATCGAACTTTTATTTTATGAAATAACATGAATAACATTTTCTGTCGAAAATAATCGCATTAAGTATAACACTTGGCAAGAATATTAACACATTAATTAAAGTTCAAAAACACTTATTGTAGATAATCAAAAAATAATCTAAAAGGTACAATGGCATTAGAGTCAACAATTTTTTTCAATCAACAACTTTTATAAAACAATATCAAAAAATTAATTACCAATTGATGAAAAATGCTTTTGTAAAACTTTATGGAACAGTAGGCAGTTGTGCTCCAACTTCTGCAGTGGGTTGTTTGGTCTTGGGTGCCGGTTTATAAGTTTCTTGGTGGCGTCTCAGTAGGGGATCCCTTAAATTGGATGTGTTGCAACTAGTTTTAAATAAAACTTTGCACGAAGAACATTTAGCAGTTTTCCCATCATCAAAGTAAAAGTTTTAAAATAACTTTCTTCAAAACGTATCCTCTTTAATGAAGGAAAATTCATATCGATAGTTATTAGTACTATCGACTATCGCCCATCCCTAACTCCATTGCTATTACCGGACATCTACCCACTAAATTTCGTGGAGTCTCTCGGCTTGCATTTTTAGATGCATCGGAAGCAGCGTATGCCGCCATGTGATATCATTAAACTATTACTGACCGCGACGTATGCAATGTTCTCATAGTTGCCAAATCGCGAATCCTATTGGCCTATTAGCCCAAGCTCAACAGACGACTACGATATCGCGTTTTTGATCACGAGTCACTTTCTGATTTCCCATCCAGTCACCGCCCTCTGCTGGACGATCCGCTTATCACCTCGCGCATGGCTTCTGCTTCGCATTTGAAGCTGGTTCAACATATCGTTCAGAGCTCCTGCCAACGTTGGAAGACGTAGTATCTTCATTAAATATAAACTCGCCAGAAGTAGAAGTGGGAAAAAAAGTCATATTGTCAATTAACTATTTAATTCAAGAAAAAAATAAGACAATTTTTTTTATTGGAATTATAGTTTGGAGTGTTTTTTTATAATATAAAAGCTCCATATTTCTGCGACTTAATCATTAATATCATAAAATTAAAGGGAATTACCATGAAACATAATAATTATTCTTGACCGTCGAAATTGCACCAAAGAATTGTGTAAAGCGAGGAGCTAATAATGCACTGAAAATCATTATCATGTTTGCTTTTAATTTTGGAATACTCTATATTATACTCACGAATCCTTTATAGATCATCCACTCTTTATAGAGGCACTAGAAAAAAAAACAGAAGGAATATATTAAATATTATATTAGGAACTTCAGACGAGAAAATATACATTAAATATTATATAAAATATATATTAAATATTATATTTTATACATATATATATATATATATTAAATATTATATAAAATATATATTAAACCTTATATATAAAAATTTATTAAATATTATATAAAATATATATTAAATAATATATAAAATATATATTAGATAATATATAAAAATATATTGTAGCATGTCTACCCTATAGACAATATTTATCGTTATTATAAGGCTCAGAACTAGCGATGTTTGCGAGAGGATCGCGATCGCTAGGAGCAAAGTATGGGTTGTGGGGTATCAAATTAAAGAGAATTGGATTTGGAAGAGCATGCTCGAAACCAGCGATGTCTGCGAGGGAATCGTGATCGCTGGGAGCGAAAATAAAGAATTATAAAGACACAATGGAAAGGAAGCCAAGATAATTGTCTACATCCGGTGTATAAGGAACAGTGAGATGGTCTACCCACACCCTGATTAAGTAGAACAAGATGATGCAATCGATGACCTGATTGGCTGGAAATAAAATGGGCGGAGACTAACAGCCAATCAGCCACGAGAACCGTCCCCTACCACGGTCGGATATCGGAAGCCACTCCCCGTTTTGGCTCAGTCTTCGTTCATGTCTTGGGTGATCACCACGTATCTTTTCTATAAGTAATATCAGTTTGAATATGTGAAAGAACTATTTCCTCGTTCATGTCTTGGGTGATCACCACGTATCTTTTCTATGAGTAATATCAGTTTGAATATGTGAATTAGTCGGAGAGACACACTTTGATTTCGGACGGTGCAAAGTCAATGGGGGTGTAACTTCTGGTGTGCCCTCGAAACCACGCAGATCTTCAGGGACTATGGGATTAGATGATTTCTACGGGAAGTCCAGAAAGGATGATCACGCCGTCATTCGCCATGGATAATCATATCGAGGTACCTCGTAATTGAGTTATAAAGTCCTTCAGACATATGGTCAAATCTTATTATATTATTATATTTTCTGTTGTAAATATTTAATGTTCATTTAATTAATAAATATGTTAACTTTCTAGAGTTGGTTCATTCATTTCCCCCTCCCATGCTTCTTCTGGTTGACAGCAGTAATTAATTATTATTAATTATTGATGGCAACTACCCGTTAGGAACTTGTAACCGTCCTTCTCGTGGGAGTGCACTTAGCTATCCAGGTATTGTTTCTATTAAAGTCGCGATGTAAAAATATTCAATTTTAATAATTTTTCCGATATTAGTTTTATATTTACTAATTACGTAAATTGCACTCACACGAGGAGGAGAGGTGTTACAATATATATTAAATATTATATAAAAAATATATATTAAAAATTATATAACAAACTTCAGACGAGAAAATATATATTGAATATAAAAAAATATTAAATATTATACAGGGTGTCCAGAGTTTTTTGAAAAAAAATTCCCAGATAATTCCCGGGTGAATTAAAAAAAATCGCGGATGTTGAAAACCTCATTTTGGTATAAAATAAAAGTTATGACTCACATAGTTCAGTCATGTTTTTTATACAAAGGCCAGAGGATAATAAAACATGATGAAAGAAAGTAGACTTCTAAATAAAATAATTTATTTAAACAAAAATTATGTCGTTTCAATTTAAATTTCGTGTCGACGATTAATAACGCAAACAATCTTAAAATAATAATTATAATCACAACATGTATTATCGCATCGCCTATCAATTCAGTTTCTGTGAAATGCTCAAAGAATTAATCATTTAATCAATGATTTCAGCTTTTTATCGATTTCATTGACCTCATCTCGTTTTTGTTAGATTTCCTTCATTATTTTTCATCTCTTAACATTTAACTGTTGCTTTTCTTTAATATTATCTTTTCTTTCTTCTGCTTTTCGTTTAAGTGCTTGACTTTCTTCTTTTTTTTCTGAGCATGCTTCCATGTACTTGGCATACGCATTTCTTGCAGCTAGAATCATTGTCTGCTACCGACAGATCCTCTGGAAGAGCGCAAGATTTCGATGATGCAGGGCTCAAATATTGTTGGGACAAGCTTAACGATGTAGCTGCTGCCTTGAGAAGTTCCATGTGTTTTTTTCGATTTTGAGTGACTAATGACGGCTTGTCTACCCATTAACTCGATAGAAAAATTCTTTTTGCAAGCATTGCAAAAAGCATCAAAAATGTTTTTTGCTGACTTAACCCATAAGAATTCATTTTCCCATGTCGCTTGGTATTTTGTGACACCCTTTGGTTTCATCATAGAACTGCTAAAAAAAATAAAATAGTAGATACTTTTCATTGATCAAGATAATTCAGTCGAAAAGTAAAAGATTTATTTTCCCAAAGTATGAAAATGACAATTTTTAATCATTTATCAAAAAAATTGTTGAGATAAATATGTTTTATTATGCTATAAATAAAGTATTTGTCATAAAAATATAGTAAATAAATAGAAAATTTTGAATGTCACCGTTTAAAAGAAAAACATTTGTCGATGACTTAATCTTAAAACATCCAATTCAATATCTTAATATTTGTACACTTGATCTATAAACAGATAATTTGTTTAGTTCATTGTTTAATATATAAACTCACCTTTGTTAACCAAGTGCACACTCCTACGAACAACAAGTATGAAAACACACTGCTCGGTATTGCTCGGATTCTAATATCGGATATAAATAGATTGAAGAAACAATTAGATATCATTGTTTTATTCAAGTCATCGTTGTTGTGATTTATCTCGTATAATACGACAATACGGTATTGTTCTCAATTTTTTTTTTCAGATCGAAGAACAATAGTATTCACTCCCACTTCTCGATTATTGAAACTCACCGCGCACATTTGACTGCGCACACGTATTAGAGCACACAAACAGGGCGGAAATTCAAAATTATAGTTTGTGATTATATAATTCACTCCCTAAAAATTTAAAAAACAATTTGCAATAAATTCATTTTTTTATTCAATTAAAAAAATTCCCGGATGACAAAAAAAATCCCGGAGATTTCCCGGTTTTTCAAGGACTAAAAAAAATTCCCGGATGACAAAAAAAATCCCGGAGATTTCCCGGTTTTTCAAGGACTAAAAAAAAATTCCCGGATGACAAAAAAAATCCCGGAGATTTCCCGGTTTATCAAGGAATTCAAGGATGCTGGTCACCCTGTTATATTTCAAATTTCAGACGAGAAAATAAGTTACATTTGGGGATTTACTTAGCATACCTACGTCAGTTCACATGTTGCAGGGAATGGGGTCATTAAGAGTGTCTAAAAATTAGCGACAGGGGAAAAAAAAAAAAAAAAATGTTTATGTTAGAGGAAACCCTCTTGGAAAATGAAGTTTTTTTTCATTGTTCAAATAAAATAATGAACACGACATCGTGTTTCATACCCAAAATGATTATTTGATACATAACTTTCATTTTTATTTATGAGGTCCTCCACAGATACCCTCCTCAAGGTCAGTCAAATCTACGTTTTGTTTAATAATTATTTGTTATTAATTTATTTTATTTTATTTCTCTTGGTTTATTCTTTTATGTAATTTTTATATATTTTTTGTTTATATTTATTTCTTATATTTGTTTTTATATTAATTCTTCTATATTTGTTATTTTATTTTTTTATTTTCTATATTTAGCTCATTGTGACCTGATGAAGAGACGTAAGAACTGAAATATCTTTGTGAAAAAGAAGAATTTTTATAAAAAATATTAATCTTAATTTTAATTAAATTACAAACTATCTACTCTATTTATTAGTACCTATTATTATTTTTGTACTAATATATTATCAAGCATTTATTTAACTATTTTTTTGAAATAATATTATTGTCAGATCATAAGAATTGATAGCTTCTTATGTATCTAATTTATAATCTTACATAATAAATTGTGATGACCTTACCTCATATCTTTAAATTGAAGCTATACCCGGCGCAATTCACCATTAAATTGAAGTGACCTTACTCGGGGTCTCTATAACTTTTATTATTTAATATGAAATGATTTTACTTTTTGGGGTTAACGTGCGTACTCAGAAGGTTAGCGAGGCATTAGAGAGTTCAGAGAACAATTTATAAGACAACATACATTTATTAAAACAATCATTGACCATATAATAGTGAGGCGTCCCTCCATGAATCGCACATCTGGAATAAATTATCTATAAAACATGAAACAATTTATATGATCTTAAATGTTCTTGTAACTCCCGCAATATGAAGATGTCTATTGATGATCAGCCAGCAATTCGTCTCGATGTCGGAGAAAAATGTAAAATAAATGGTTGCGTTACCTTAAAAGTCTTCTATTTTCAAACCACACTCCAGCCTGCGGTCTCTCATCCAGAATTCACGAAGATTGAGGAACTTCCAGTCCCTTGGAAATAGACAGCAGGGATGATCTCCCCCCAGCAGCAAAAATGAGAGTCTTCTGTCTCCTACGTCAGCTCAAACAGGAGTCTCCTTCCTACGACCACAGCTCAGCCAGGAATGTCGACCTCCTCCCACGGTCACTAAGACAAGAGTGTCCGTCTTCTCCGACGGCTCAACTATCAATGTCTGTCTCGTCTGACACTTCAGACGGGAATGACTGCCTACCTCGACAGCTGAAACGGTAGTCCTCTCTTCTCCGACACAGGAACAAACTTGAATTTTTATCCCCTCCACTTTATGTATCTTCCAACTAGTGCGCTACTCGTGGTCGCTATCAGAACTATTATTAACATTAGGTCTCTGATATCTAATATATCACAATATACATTCTTATGACGTATCCAATTATGTTATATTTTAACGGAAATAATTATTAGTCACAAGGGGTAAGAGATAATGAATAACATAGCAGAAATGCACTCTTTTATGTTTGGGATGGAGATTAGGTTGACGAACTACTAATGAGGATAATTATTAGTCACAAGGGGTAAGAGATAATGAATAACATAGCAGAAATGCACTCTTTTATGTTTGGGATGGAGATTAGGTTGACGAACCACTAATGAGGGGCACTAGATGCACTTATAAAAAAATACATTTGTAATGGCTACGACTAAAAAAAAAAGTCTTCTGTGAATCACCGGCCATGCACTTCCCCAGCAACAATAATTATTAATAATTGCGTTTTTGATCTCTTTTCAAAGCCGATCGACCGTTTGTTCCAAAACTCAATATTTGATTTATATAGTGGCTTGTTGTATGACTGAAAATACATTCATTACATCGGTATTTATTGGGATTTTTGTGTTGAGCCCTCCCTCTAATCCTCCCCTTCCTCTTCTGCCGATTCCGCTAAAAATTAATAAGTGTCGTTCTTTTTTTTATTTATTTTTTT
The DNA here is from genome assembly GCA_963662175.1 of Aradus depressus. Lineage (NCBI taxonomy): Eukaryota > Metazoa > Arthropoda > Insecta > Hemiptera > Aradidae > Aradus > Aradus depressus. Next base: position 18,747,925 of record OY759219.1, on the reverse strand, counting down.
TTCCGCAGGGCGATGGGAATACTTTCAACGAAGGGATGCACGTGCATTCCCAACAGTGTCATGTACCTCGTGTTGGCTTTCCACTAAACCCACCCTCCTGAGCTCTTGGGTGCTTTCGTCCCTGGTGTGGGACCATAACACCCTCTTCGTCCCTGCGGAGGAACCATAGCTGTAGTTTCTGGAGTGCGCTGAAAATCGGAAAGTTCATGCCGGGTTAGGACCGCCAAGTGTTATTGTCACCGGGGGTCCGCTAAGGCTCGAGGTTAGGAGGCGTTTTTTTGCCTCCTCCACTCCGCTACAAATTGGGTGAATGCCGGGTAACTTGACTCGGCCATCAGCTGCTGCGGGGTCAGTCCCAGGTACGATCCGGTCAAGCGTATCAACGCCGCCCTAGGCCCGTCGTACAGTGGACATTCGATGACTACGTGTTCCGCAGTCTCGACGCCACCGCACGCGCAGTTCGGGCTGTCTTTCCTTTTGAAAAAGAAAAGCTTGACGTTGAAGTCGCCGTGACCGGATAGTATCTGGGAAATCCAATGGTCCGGCTGGACCCATGTCGAGGCGAGTCGTGCCCGCACATCCGGGAAGAACGCGTGCGTCGTCTGGCCATCTGAAGAATCCGTTCAGCGTCGTTGCCATTTGGTCATTATCCACTCCTGGACAATGTCCCTGCAATGCTGCGGCCTGCTATCGCCCTGCATCTCCGCCGCCGACGCCGCGCCCAAGGGCCCATCCACATCCTGTCCCTGAGGCAGATTGCGTCTGCAATAGTACGAGGCGACGGCTCCGTCCAAGACCAAGTCTATGGGCGAGGTCGCGGCCAGCACCTGCAGCGCCGCCGTGGAGACGGTGCGATAAGCCCTCGTCACCCGCAGCAGTGCGGATCGCTGGGCTTGCAGAAGAATCGCGCGCTGCCGCTTGGTGGGGCGTTGCCACCACCCAGCAGTCGCGTATCTTGCAACTGCCTCGAATACCCCCGAGGCCCCAGGTAGCCCTGGCTAAGCAGCTCAGAGCATTGAAGTGCATAGGTGGCATTAGTCCTGTCCTTAATGCCAACAGCGTGCGGTGTCACATTGAAGCCCCGGCCCAACCACACTCCTAGGTACTTTAAGGCTTCAGGGCTCTCAATGCGCTTCCCCTGGATCCTGACCAAAAGGAGATGACGTGCGTCCACTCTCCCTCTCATAAGCAAGGCCTAGGTCTTGCTTGGTGAGTGTGAGAGCTTGTTGCCGGTCTCCAATATAATCTATGGCTGCCTGGGCTTGTCGGGTTAGATCGGCATGGCTATCAGCGTGCACCGTGACTACTAGGTCGTCGACATAGGCTACTGCCTTAAATACACAATCCCAGAGTTCACGGAGCAGTCCATCAAAGAGTATGTTCCACAGAGCCGGTCCTAGGATCGACCCTTGCGGGCAGCCTCTTGTGATGTCCACTCATCAGCTTGAATACAGGTTACTTATGGTCGCTGATCTGTCGGTCAGAAAGCCCGAGATTAGCACGAATATATTCCTCGGCGTTACCATCGCGTGTAGCCTCGTCAAAATGGCGGGCCACCAGGCGCAATCGAACGCTGCAGCTATCTCGAAGAAGACACAGAGAGCATATTTGTCTCTGCGCTCCTCCACATCCGCCCTCAGCGTCCGGAGTGCATCCTCCGTGGAACGTCCCCTGGAAGAGCCAAACTGTCGTTGGGACACCGAGGCATATACCCGGTCCCGTATACTAAGGAGGAAGAGGGCCTCCAGCACCTTGCCAAAAATAGGCAGCAGGCTGATTGGTCTGAAACTCCCCGCTCGGGTTGGGTCCCTGTACCCAGGCTTGGCAAACGTGCACACTATGGCTCGTTTCCAAGCCCTAGGAAAGTGCCCCAACCTAAGGCAGGTGTTGTACAGATACAAGAGGTCCCGCCCGATGATCGGGAGCGCCTTCTTGATCATGGCGGCGTCAATGAGGTCTCCCCCAGGGATCCGCCATTCTTCTGCCTCCCGATTGCTAGGTCGAGATCTACATTGTCCCAAGGAGGTGCATTTTCTGTGTTCGGCAAGTCGCGGGATGCCATCCTCACCGCAGTTTGTTCGGGGGTGTCCTCGTCCGGATTGCCCGCTGGGGCAAACTATCGTATCGGATTTCTCCTAGGGCTTAGGATCGACTGACTCTTGTGCAACAGCTGTTCACAAGAAACCTTTCTCCACATCAGTCCTCCAGGGCCTCGCTGGAGAATTTGCTACTACCACCAAGATCTGCACCGGCGGTGGCTCCAGTCGGGTTTACGCCCAAACCCTTCCGCGCTCACCGCCGCGAACCTCTTACTCGTCAAGTCTAAACGGCTCAACCTCGTCAATAGGCCGCCAGTTTTGTATAGGCACGACGCTACAACGCCTTACATTTTCAGGGCTAGTTGCTTCGGCAGGTGAGTTGTTACACACTCCTTAGCGGATTCCGACTTCCATGGCCACCGTCCTGCTGTCTTAATCGTCCTTATAGTGTTCTAGACGCACATATACAATTTCGTGTCGATACATTCATTCTATCGAGAATTATCGTGTTCAGACGCAGACAGACAGATTTTTTTCATTATTGCAATCAGGTTTTCGGAAAACATGAAACTCCGCATCATATTTCTGACCGATTACATAACTTCCCCTGTCCTTCGTAAAGCTGGGGAAGTACTAAAATAATAATAATATAGTAAACTCACGATGAGATCCTTTTCTTCAGGACTATTGTAGTAGATCATATCTTCTAGGAGTTCTGAAATACAAATATAACATTATTTTAAAGGATACGGGTTCTAATGGTAACATTTAATTTCAAATTAAGAATATACAGAAAAGTGTAATCATGCAACACACTGAAGGATTCCCGAGGCGAACAGTGCTTTGATGTACATACTTATAAATATAGATTTAATAAACACATAGTTCTGTAATATATTTAGATTATATCTGTGCCACAGCCATGGTAAATAAATAATAAAAACTGTATGATGGAGAGGAATGTATATCTGCCCTTTACAAAAGATTATTTCAACTTTGTCACGATAACTATACAAAAATTAATTCACTTTAAAACAATTACAGTCACTTTTAGAATGGATAGTTTGCACTTTAAAATTATTAGTTTTAACTTTAACTTTGCAAGCCTCAAGTTATTATTATAATGTAAATACATTTGTTCTAGTAAATCATGAAAGAAGAGTGGACTGTATTTTAATTGAGAAAAAGTGAGAGGGGTGGACAAGTGGCGGTAGATTGTAAGCCTTGATGGATCATGGGGAGTTCCATCAGTAGTAGAATAGTAAATCCACACTGCCATTCCAAGTTGGTACCATGTTATCTCCCGCACATGAGCTTGAATATGACAAAGCCACACACACGAAGAACTAAGTATGAAAATAGGTGTTCTACCTTCAAGACTTCTATGTTCAAATATGGTAATTAAATCTAAAGTACATCCGCACGAAACTACCGCAAAGGTTACTCCCGGAAAAGACGGGGTAACCTGCTACTATAAAATAACAGATAGAGATACCTTTTATCAGTGGAATTTCTTTGGTTTTTGGTTCAATTTTTTTCTTCAATGCATCGATAATTGCATCATTTCTTAATTGGTATCCTTTACGAAATTTTTCCTGCTGGAACTATTATAATAGTATATTAATAAACATGGTTCGGATAATCATGTTAAGAGCAGTAGGGATGGATCATTCCGGGTGGAACGGAACAGTAGAACAGTTCGCTAGGTAGTAGGGATGGACCATTCCGGATGGAAAGGAACTGTGGAACGGTTCACTTACTAGTAAGGATGGATCATTCCGGGTGGAACGAAACAGTAGAACAGTTCGCTAGGTAGTAGGGATGGATCATTCTGGGTGGAAAGGTACTGTGGAACGGTTCGCTAAGTAGAAGGGATGGATCATTCCGGGTGGAACGGAACAGTAGAACAGTTCGCTAGGTAGTATGGATGGATCATTCCGGGTTAAAATTCGTTTATGTTCCGAAGAACGTTTCTCCTCTCGCATCCGTATATTCATTAGGACAATGAGGTTGCCAGATATATATTTTAATTTTTTGAACAAATCCAATGTTAAGTTTGTGTTTTGTTAGCTCTAGACTTTTTTTTACTGTTTCTTGGGTTATATTTGACTTTTTGTCTATATTTAATTAATTTAATATAAATTTATTAGAAATGAAGCATTGAGACAAACATTCAAAATAACAAAACGAGACCAATTAAAAAATGTTCGGCGCCCTCTTTTTTCAGATATTTTAAATGAAAAAATATTTTTCTTCCAAAAAACCATTTTGAGGCAATAAACTCACTTTAGAAAGTCGTCAGTCAATTACTGGCAATGTACTTCCTCAGAACGAATTAATCAATTAACTTTTCGATCCCCTCCAAATCCAGTCGCCCCCAGTTTGGGCTAAAAATTAATAGTTGACTAAAGTACTAGCTTCTAAATGAGAATTTTATGAGCAATAAATAGATTATGAGATATTGACGAAAAATGTTAACAAATTCTTAAATTTAAAAACCCGTAATTGAATTTTTTGGGTCTTTTCTCGGGGGATTCAAGAAGTTTCCCTGAGCCTTTTACTTCCACAACTATATAAGTATGAAGGGCTTAGTTTAAAAAAAAAAATAGAAAACAATATATTTGGCGTATTACTGATGGAAATAACTTTTAATTTCTGTAGTCCGGCTATTTTTTGTAAGTGAATACACATAGAAAACAAAAAAAATATTTGGACTTAGCCGGTTTTGAATCTAAAGGGGGCTCCACACGCAACGGAAAATCCGAAGGCATGCCTCAAGGCGCCGGGCCTTGAGGCGAACCCAAATAGTGGGGGGTCTCCACACACTACGGAATATCCGAAGGCCAGCCTTAAGGCACTCCAGTATATCGGTGTATTCACATTTTTTGAGTGTGAATACGAGTGTATTCATATTTTTTGACTGTGAATATCAGTGTATTCACATTTTTTGGGTGTGAATACGAGTGTATTCATATTTTTTGGCTGTGAATACGAATATATTCGTATTCATATGTGCTCGTACCTGAAAATACAATTGTATTCGTATTCGAAAATGCGAATACGAATGTATTTGTATTCGTATTCGCAGATGGGGGTCCTGTGAATAAAATTCATATTCGTATTCACAAATAAGGTTCTGTGAATAATATACGTATTCATATATATTTGATAGAATATTAATTAATAACAATTCATATAGATATTTGATGCCTGTAGATGGGTCGAAAGTGTGGCTATTGTCAATTATGTGGGTCGCGAATGTAGAACGGTTTCCTCGGTTCTTTATTTCGGCCGTGTGTTCTTTAATTCTTTCCCTAAAACGACATCCTGTCTGTCCAATGTACAATTGACTGCACGTCGCCCAAAAAGCAGGCTACTTAATAGCTTAGAACAATTAGAAATAAATAAAGCTAACAAAAGGAACATTTGTATGAATGACCAAATTTATTTCAACTATTCCCCTTTGTTAACACCCTAAACCAGTTCTGTTTCCACATATATGTTTGTATTATCTGTTATTAATATTTGGTTCCACATATCTGTTTCAAGTTATCTAAATCTTAGCATTATTATTAATTTTATTTCTATTTTTATTATTTACTTGTATTTGTACTTATTTATTTGTTATTTTTCCACGTATTAGTCTAGTGACATTGTTTTATGTAAATTTAGAACTAGGTTTTGTTAAGAAATATTTCATGAGTTAGCTAACGGTACAGCCGGGGGACTCCCAAGTTTTAACACGGTCCGATCGGCCTTGAGACGAGAGACCTTGAGGCAAAACGAATGAGATTTTGTATTGAAATTTCCGGCCTCCAGACGTAAGATCCGCAGGAATACCTCAACAGAATTCTCCCTCCACACATAGAGGTTCGCCTCAAGGCCCGGCGCCTTGAGGCATGCCTTCGGATTTTCCGTTGCGTGTTACCCCCTTAAGCAAGTTGACTTAGCAGGTTTTGAAAATAAACAACTTGGACTTAGCACTTTCCAGAATAAATAAATGGACTTAGCCGGGTTTGAAAATAAAATAAGAATTTATTCAATTTTGTAGAAAAAAAAGTATTTATTTTGATTTCTACAATAGAATCATTATATTTTAACGATTTGGTTTCAAATTAAGAAAACTTAACATTTTTCATATGATTTTATAAGATTTGATCATAAGATTTTTTAAAAACTTTTGAACAAATTTCTTCGATAAATCATATTGAACAATTCAACAAAACTAAACGAATCATCAGCAATTCAATAGCTTGATTTTAAAATGTAACCCTTGAGTTGAAGATGGAGTTCATGAAATCGATTGTTGCGGAATGTTCGATTTTCAAATATTCATTATTAAAATAAAATAAAGTCGAATTGTTTATTATTGTAGAAAAAAGGTGTGACGAGATAAGATAAAAGATTGTTCAAATTGTAACATTTTAGTAATTTTGTGATTTCTTCAAAATTATATATTAAATAAAACGAAATATCAATATCTACTAACAAGTATTTTTGTTTGCTTATAATTATAGATATTACATCGATATTTCAGTTGTATCGTCTGTTTAAATATCGCGAAATCCTTAAAGTCACGGTATAATGGGTAGATTTACCTTATTAGATTCAATACTTTTCGTGATAATATGTGGACTTCATTTTAGAAAAGAATTCTTGGACTTAGCCGGTTTTGAAAATAAAAATATTGGACTTAGCTGGTTTTGAAAACCAAATTTTTTAAAAATACATTTTTTATTAATGTTCGTTAAGAAAACATTTTTTTTTCGACTATCTTTGTTACTAAAGTTGGGAAATATCTCAAAAAACATTTTCCTGAAATATCTCCGATTTGAATTTTTTTGGTCTTAGCCGGTTTTGAAACTAAGCCCTTCATATAAATATATATATGAAGTTATGTAATCGGTCAGAAATTCGATGCTGTTTTTAACGGAATTTCATATTTTCTGACCTTTTTATGACAAAAATGAAAAAAAATGTATGTGTGGTGTGTGTCTAGGTAACTCCCGATATAATGAATATAGCGACTTATTTTATACAGTAGAACCTCTTTAAGTCGAACCTCGATAAGTCGAAAACTTCCAAAACTCGAAAAAAAGTTTTGTTCCTTTCCCTTCAAGCCCCAAACCTCCATTACTCGAAATCTCAACCCTCTATTAGTCGAAATAATCAGTGAGTCCCTACAAGCTATTTTGGTACATATTTTCCCTCTATAACTCGAAAAAATAAATTGTACCTCTGTTTCTCGAACATAGCAATGTTTTATTTTACAACCTTTACAACTCGATTATTTGAAACTTTTTACCTCTAAAGCTCGAAGAAAAATAAGTTACCGACTTTAAGAATTTGCCGACAATGTACACAATTTAGGAGTATACAATAAATAGGATTACCAATTCTAAGAAATGATAAAGGATATTATCATTGGTTTTTATTTGAACATTAGCGAAGCAAGTCATTTTGTCGGCAAACTCATTAGTCAACAGAGCCAAATATCAACAGTACAACGATTGCAATTTCTTTTGAGAGCCAAATTTTTTAAACTTAAACTATATAGGTAGGTACATAGTTATTAACTTAATTAGGGTACTCCTAAGCTGTCCTTTGCTAAAAACGTCCTCAATCGGATTGAGTTACGTTAGCTGAGATCGACCCCTTCCAACTCTGCCATTCACACTCGTCCTGTATACTTATCTCCTTTCGTTCATCCTCTCTATATGTCCAAGCCATCTCAACATACCTTTCTCAATCCTCGACACTACATCTTCTTTCACTCCACAACGCTCCCTAAAATTAACCTAATAAACTTTACTTAAAGTTTTAAGTCTTAGTTAAACTATATGTGAATTGAATAAAACAATAAATTCTTAGATAAATAAGACACATAAACACCAACTAAGTATGTAAAAAATAGAAATAAGAAAAACAGTCGTCACGAAGTTTCAATCGCATTGTACGTGCGCGCCCCCGCACGTGGTATTTTGTGGAAGAGCCACACTCAAGGGGCCAAAGAGCCGCATGTGGTTCGCGAGCCGCGGTTTGCCGACCACTGCCTTAGACAATGCTATAGATAGAGAACAACCGAATTATCTAAAGCAAAAAAAAATTACTGACTTTCTTTAATACCTACATATGTATATGTATGTACCTACTACGTATTTTTTATTTTAAGGATGCTTTGAAATAATGTTGATTTATAATAAATATAAATATGTTTGTTACCTCTGTAACTTGAATTTTTATTTATTTCACCTCTCTAACTCAAAATTAGTTAGAATGAATAACCTTTACAAGTTGAATCAAAATCCGCCTAAGTCGAAATCCTCCATAAGTCGAAAACTCTGTAACTCGAATTTTTTGGCGTCTCCCTTGATGTACGACTTATAGAGGTTCTACTGTATATGTATCCAGAATCCTCTAAGGATGATACCTATTGATTATTTTTTATATTATTACTAATTTGTACCAAAATCAGTCAAAGGGGAGGGGGGATTAGGAGGGAGGCTTCACACAAAAGCTCCAATAACTGCTATTGTAATGAATGTATCGACACTAAATTTAGTATGAAGATTTAGAAGACACTATGTAAGTTAAAAATTGAGTTTTAGCCAAATGGACGATTGGCTTTGAAAGGAGAGCAACATCTTAATTGATTGATTCGTCTCGGGGAAGTATATAGCCAGTGATTTATAGACAATTTTTTTATTTTGGTAGTCAAGATTCAGTCGAACTATTATGAGACAAGTTGATAGTGAGAGAAGGTAGAAATATGGTAAAATATGTATTAAAAAAAAAAATATATGTATTAAAAAAAAATACGTATAATGTTAATATATAGACATAGACACAGGTCTACGTACGTCTTTTGCCTCCCATAAAGTGAAACATCTTGAAGTAATGTAGCCCCTGCTCCAATTTTCATTCCATTCATCTCGATCATTTTTATTATCTTCTTGTTTCATTGCTTTTTCCACTACAAAAAAAAAAGAAAATGAGCTATAATGTCCGAGTATATTTTTGCGAATTGTGTCGATGTCGAGCTAAATAAAAACAAAGATCATGATTAACATAAATTGTCTCATTTCACAAAAATATATATATATATTATAACCATCTCTCCCTCTCGTGTGAGTGCAAATCACGTAATTAATAAAATAAATAAAATTGAAATCGAAAAATTAAAATTGAAAATTATTTAAATCGCGACTTTAATTAAACAATGCCTGAATAGCTGAAAGCACTCCCACGGGAAGAACGGTTACAAGATCCTAACGGTTAGTTGACATCAGTAATTAACAATAATTAATTATGTTGTCAACCAGAAGAAGCATGAGTGGGGGGGAATGAAATGAATCAAACCTATAACTTTAACATATTTATTTTATGAGAACATATTTACAAAACAACAATTGAATATATATATAATTTGGCCGTGTGTCTGAAGGACTGAATTATAACTTAATTACGAGGTACCTCGATACGATATCCATGGCGAATGACGGCGTGATCACCCTTTCTGGACTTCCCGTAGAAATCGTCTATTCACATAGTCCCTGAAGATCTGCGTAGTTTCGAGGGCACACCAGAAGTTACACCCCCACTGACTTTGCACCGTCCAAAATCAAAGTGTGTCTCTACGACTAATTCACATATTCAAACTGATATTACTTATAGAAAAGATACGTGGTGATCACCCAAGACATGAACGAAGAATGTTAATTTCACATATTCAAACTGATATTACTTATAGAAAAGATACGTGGTGATCCACCAAGACATGAGCAAAGAAGACTGTTAATTTCACATATTCTAACTGATATTACTTATAGAAAAGATACGTAGTGATCACCCAAGACATGAACGAAGAAAACTCAATTGACATATTTAAACTCAACTGTACAATATAAAAAGAACGTGGTGACCAGCCAAGACATGAACGAAGAAAACTGTTAATTTCACATATTCAAACTCAACTGTACAATATAAAAAGAACGTGGTGACCAGCCAAGACATGAACAAAGAAACTTAATTTACATATTTAAACTCAACTGTACAATATAAAAAGAACGTGGTGACCAGCCAAGACATGAGCGAAGAATGAGTAAAACGGGGAGTGGCTTCCGATATCTGACCGTGGTAGGGGACAGTTCTCCAGGCTTGATTGGTCGTCGGACTCCGCCCATTTTATTTCCAGCCAATCGCATATTACCAATTAACATCTGCCTCTAGTTGTGTGAAAACCTGGAGTAAGAAAAAAAACCTTTACTGCTTATTCCTTATACACCGGATGTAGACAATTATCTTGGCTTCCTTTCCATTGTGTCTCTATTATTCTTTATTTTCCGCTCCCAGCGATCGCGATTCTCTCGCAAGCATCGTTGGTTCCGAGCATTCTCTTCCAAATGCAATCCTCTTTAATTTGATACCCCACAACCCATACTTTGCTCCTAGCGATCGCGATCCTCTCATAGACATCGCCAGTTCTGAGCATTATCTATAGGGTAGACATGCTACAATATCCCCCGTTCCCGTTAAAATAAAATATGTCGGCTAAATGACCATTGGAAGTCACATATTTTATTAGTTTCACTTAACACTTGCTCGTTCACTGAGCGTATACACTTAACCAAATACTCAGGTATCGACCTCATTATCATGCGTGACCAAAACATGATTTTAAATTTCCTTTCGAATCGGCATGGCTTGCCTATGCATGCGTGACCAAAGCATGATTTTACTTTACGCTGTACTTCTTGGAGTTAACCCTCTCCATTGGCAAATAACGATGATTCTATTTCTAGCATACATTCACTGACTAGTTAAAACATCCAAAAAGGCCCCACGCCTCGACAATGTTTCAACTGAATTCCCATATACCTAATCCGCTTCAACAAAAATTTGGGTTGACCAAACCCTAACCATATGCCTCCTTAGGCCTTCGACAGGTATTTACCTTCTGCCGGAACGACGACGAAATATAAAATAGAAAAATAAGCCCACTCAAATCCCATCTCAGTTTCATAAATATATGTAAATTCCGGCATCCGCATTAATCAAGTAGCGAAACCCTTTCTTCAGTTCAACAGTCAGTTCATGGCATAAAAAAATAATTAAACAAACTCCCGCCCCTTTAAATGGATTCTACAAGCATCAATGGAGTGGCCCCTTCTCCGTGTGTACGATAATTAAATATTCAATTCTGGGTATCCCCTCCAGTTTATAATATATCTCCCCCTTTAGTCATGTATGCTTCGGCACCTTGCCCTAGGATTTCTTAAATAAAATAACAAAATTGACATTTGACCTACCGTGGTCGACACTGCATCATAATAAGTAAGGTCCATACCTGAATATATGTTACAAATATATTTACAAGGCTCTCATTGGGTTAACATAGCCCATCATGGTCACTAGATAAAATATGGGTCAATGTGACATTTTCAATAGATACACACGGTCGGATACTAATACAAATATTATTTTAAAATACAAAACAAAACAGACAAATACAATTGGAAGTACATTTACCATACGTGACTACCTACAAATGTGTGTGCCATCGCCTCGCTGTCAGCCTAGTCATATCTGCTTTACTAATCAAACTCAAATACGTAGGAAATTCCTATGGATGACCAGTCCATATGCCGTCTGCCCCGTCCTACAATTATGTCAATTTAAAAATGAAGCCACAAACCTATCTTACCTTAATTATCCTAACAGTACTAATATATAAAAAAAAATTACTAACACTATTTAAAAAAATATCCTATCACTAAATATAAACAAAAAAATAAAACTAACTTAATATCTAGAATTTAAAAAAAACTAACCCTAACTTATTATCTAAAATTACTATTTACAACCTGGCGATTCACTTTGGAATCTTTGAGCTCGACTAAGGGGGGTATGCTCGATGTTAAGCCCCAGGGGAGTGCCAGAATGTCCCCGTCTGCCTTATCCTATTTACAAAAAAAAAATAACTAAATAATAAATCCCGTGTCCCCAATAAATGTGTATGTGTGATTCTTTGTGTGTTGTTGTATAATGAGGTGTTGGCCGTTAGTGTAAAATAATAAATAATTCCCAAATAATAAAGAATAATGTCTGTTTTATGTGTGTGTGACTTTGTCTACCTGTTCCTGGGATAGCTGGGGATGGACACCCATAGAGACGTCACAAATCTCTTCCCTGACTCTAGGGCCGCGATCTCGTCTGCAATAATCGCCCCCCTAACTCGGCTGAAGTAAGATCGTTAATCTCAAAGAGAGCCCTAGCGCTTCTCTAGCCTGCTTGTGAATTTATCCGCTAATATACGGCTTCTGTAAGATCGTATAAAATATCCCTCCTACAACGTCGCTGCCAAGATGTCCTAAAATAAAAATTTGAGGACTTTCCTTGTCTAAAATCTGGTAAGGTCCTTCCCAGAATAGTAATGGTAATATTTTGGATATATCCCTCTTACCGGTGGGTATCCGCAGAGATTGTACTAACACCTGATCGCCAATTTCTAACGTAGTCTGTTGGTGTAGTCCCGAAATGTCAGATGTTCTATCGTCTTTGATGAAGTTCACCTGCGGATGTTCTTCACAAGTGGGGTTGCCATTAGTCGGGTAGCGGATTATGTGGTCATTGTCTGTCGATATGTCTGTTACTTCGTCCTCGTTTCTAAGTAGGTCAGAAAACTCCTGCATCAGAGATGATATTCTGACGTCGTCTAGGGAAGTGATGTTTTTGTCATTGCCTGTCGGTCTGTCTGTGATTTCGTCCTCTTTTATACTTGATGAATTTACGTGATCTGGGGCAGTCATAGTATTGTCGGGGTATGTTTGTTTGTCGATGGGCTCTTCCTGCTTAGCAGTGATTGGTAAGGATGTCTTTGCTATTGATTCTACGTTAACTGGTGATCTGATATCAAAAAATTTGTACTCGTAACCTAATCCTTGAAGTGGTCTTCTCGTGCTGATAAAAACTGGTTCTAAGCGTCCATTGCCGTATTTTCCTAAACCGCTACCTTCTTGGTACCCTTGAAGCTTCATCAATGTCAGTCCGTTGTTACTGTCTGTCTTTATCTTTACAGGAGTGGGACATCCATTGTCAATGTTAGTATGTAGGTCAATGTCCCCTGTCAATCTCGTCATCATCTCTGTACCAAGCAAACTGCGTATGTCCCCCTTAAATTTAAATTTACCTCCCCCCTTAGTTTTAAGTTTGTTCATCCCACTCCTGCTACTTAGTTTTTTATCAAGTGGTCAACAATTGGTTTCAGGTTGTTAGCCAACTCTCCAAGGGATTGCTTTATTTCTTTCATGTCTGTATTGACATTGTTGTCGGTCACTACCTCCATGTTTCTTACGTTAGGTTTCGACTGGTTATCCCTATAATTAGGTGGTCGATTATGATTCTGATTTGAGTCATAGTAATTACGTGGGCGATCGTAATTTGGATTTGACTCGCGGGAAGGGCCTCGGCTAAATTGATTCCCTCTCTCTTGATTGTAGTGAGAGGTTCCCCGTGCATTCCCAGAATTGTAACGAGGTAGGTCTTGTTTGGGAAAGTTATTGTTTTTCGGAAGACTATCTGGTCGGTACTGTCTTCCCCCGCCTTTCCAAGGACTATCCTTTAATTTACAATCACGTCTAATTATGTTAGTACCTATCCTAATTATTTGCTCATGTAGTCTCTCAATAGAGATTATTCCCTGGATCCTAACGGAATTTTCGACCGTCTCTCCATAATGTTTGCTTAATAATTCACATACGTAGCCTTCCGGAATTTTATATGTACTATCCTGGAGTCGTGACACTAATTTTGAAAAATGTTCGCTGGGTGTTTTATCCATATGATCGGCATAGCCTTGGGTATCAAGTTCCCTACGGACTATAACGTCATATTTCTCCCCGCAGAACCTATCTTTGAACGCATTGACGAATTCATCAAAAGAGCGGATACTTCCTGACTTTACAAGGAACCAATCCAGACCCTCGCCCTTTAAATGTGACTTTATAAATTCGTTCAGATTATAAAATTCTCCAATGTGACTATATGCAATTTCTAAATTTGATATGAAATGGTTGGGTAAATCCAACACATTGTTACGGAACGTTACCTTGTTACGTTCGTAATTTTTTATATACGTATTTTGGAAAGTGACGTTACTAGGTTGTTCGCGAGCAAAGGTCTGACCTGTATACCAATCCTTATGTTCTTCAGGGATGGTGAACGTCACTTGGTCATTATGTTTTGGGGTTGAGACCTGATTTTGACCCGAAACAGTATCTATTCTCTTCGAGATATTGGCGAATCTCTTCTCACAATCGGTACGAAAAAGATTTTGGTTCGAATTTATTTCCTCGACCTCCTTATCTAAACGTTGTGTTTCTGACATGATTCTACCCGTCATTTCATGATAACAGACATCTACCATGTCCCTAACTTCAGAAACATGTTTGTCATATCTCCCTTCTAAATTGTCCTGTCTAGTTCTCAATTCTCCGGACTCAGATCGTAGAGTGCCCATCTCGCGATTAATGGATTCGATATTATTTGCCATTACCGAAATTTCTTGGCGCACACCCCTTATCTCGGAAGTCTGTTGTCCTATCTGTTCCTGCATGTCCGCTTTTAAATCCTTTCCCAAGTTTCCCATCTGTTCCTGCATGGCCTTTCCCTGCTGTCCTAGTCCCGAAATCTGTTCCTGCATGGCCTTAAACATCGCCTCTAGGTCAAATTTAGGATTTTCTACCGGGGACTCCGGGGGAGTGCGAATGGTTTTCCTAGACCGTGTCTGTATCGGCTCTAAGTCCGACTTCTCTTTCCCTTCCATTCTGATAAGAAATATATATCAAAACAATTAAATGAATTATACGGGAGGTCTGGTGCTAACCTAATTTCTATGGTGACCTGTCAGATGGCATCACAATACAACAATAGTTATAATATGTAAAATAAATGCCTACTAAATCTACATAAGAAAAAAAAAAAATCAAAAACAAAAAAAAATAAAATTATTTCAATAAATGATGTCATTCATTGTCCCTACCCTCACCCATCCTTCTTCAGTTTTGATTTTAAATACCGACTTTAAGTGAAAATATAACATTTTAGCCCAATAGGCTGGAATTTACGTTAAAAAGCAAAAAAAAAAAATTTTTTTTTTTAATTAAAAAAAATTAATTAATAAGGGACCGATTAGTGGGGTTCATTAATTATACTAATTGGCATAATTAATAAACAAATCAAGTCCCTGTTCGGGCGCCAATTATAACCATCTCTCCCTCTCGTGTGAGTGCAAATCACGTAATTAATAAAATAAATAAAATTGAAATCGAAAAATTAAAATTGAAAATTATTTAAATCGCGACTTTAATTAAACAATGCCTGAATAGCTGAAAGCACTCCCACGGGAAGAACGGTTACAAGATCCTAACGGTTAGTTGACATCAGTAATTAACAATAATTAATTATGTTGTCAACCAGAAGAAGCATGAGTGGGGGGGAATGAAATGAATCAAACCTATAACTTTAACATATTTATTTTATGAGAACATATTTACAAAACAACAATTGAATATATATATAATTTGGCCGTGTGTCTGAAGGACTGAATTATAACTTAATTACGAGGTACCTCGATACGATATCCATGGCGAATGACGGCGTGATCACCCTTTCTGGACTTCCCGTAGAAATCGTCTATTCACATAGTCCCTGAAGATCTGCGTAGTTTCGAGGGCACACCAGAAGTTACACCCCCACTGACTTTGCACCGTCCAAAATCAAAGTGTGTCTCTACGACTAATTCACATATTCAAACTGATATTACTTATAGAAAAGATACGTGGTGATCACCCAAGACATGAACGAAGAATGTTAATTTCACATATTCAAACTGATATTACTTATAGAAAAGATACGTGGTGATCCACCAAGACATGAGCAAAGAAGACTGTTAATTTCACATATTCTAACTGATATTACTTATAGAAAAGATATGTAGTGATCACCCAAGACATGAACGAAGAAAACTCAATTGACATATTTAAACTCAACTGTACAATATAAAAAGAACGTGGTGACCAGCCAAGACATGAACGAAGAAAACTGTTAATTTCACATATTCAAACTCAACTGTACAATATAAAAAGAACGTGGTGACCAGCCAAGACATGAACAAAGAAACTTAATTTACATATTTAAACTCAACTGTACAATATAAAAAGAACGTGGTGACCAGCCAAGACATGAGCGAAGAATGAGTAAAACGGGGAGTGGCTTCCGATATCTGACCGTGGTAGGGGACAGTTCTCCAGGCTTGATTGGTCGTCGGACTCCGCCCATTTTATTTCCAGCCAATCGCATATTACCAATTAACATCTGCCTCTAGTTGTGTGAAAACCTGGAGTAAGAAAAAAAACCTTTACTGCTTATTCCTTATACACCGGATGTAGACAATTATCTTGGCTTCCTTTCCATTGTGTCTCTATTATTCTTTATTTTCCGCTCCCAGCGATCGCGATTCTCTCGCAAGCATCGTTGGTTCCGAGCATTCTCTTCCAAATGCAATCCTCTTTAATTTGATACCCCACAACCCATACTTTGCTCCTAGCGATCGCGATCCTCTCATAGACATCGCCAGTTCTGAGCATTATCTATAGGGTAGACATGCTACAATATATATATATATATATATATATATAAAGTGTACCGGTTTCGTCTTACGCCATCATCAGCGCAAAGTTCAAAAGTGTTGACACATTTATACAATCCTCAGGTTGATTGAGAATCTATGGCTGTTATTTGAGAACCTACTGCTGTAACTCTCTGTGTACCCTAGGAAAGGCCATGGGGATAATTGTTTATTTCCGGGGTTGCATGAACGACCAAGGCGGGCTGGCAATCCCCTATTCATAGAAGAGGATGATGCAACCAGTGATCGGTGATAGGGTGGAAATAAATTGGGCGGGAACAAACAGCCAATGAGGTGTCGGGATCCGTCCCCCACCACGATGAAACTCAAGAATCTCACCCTGCTCAGAGATCAGTCCCTCTTCATGCTTGGGCCGCTCAGGTCACGTCTCTTTTAGATTTTACTGTTCAGTCTTAACCCTGGACCCCATGTGTGAGTCATTTTGACTCCGCGGCGACTTTAAGGA
Organism: Aradus depressus; assembly: GCA_963662175.1. NCBI lineage: Eukaryota > Metazoa > Arthropoda > Insecta > Hemiptera > Aradidae > Aradus > Aradus depressus. The sequence goes on along the minus strand of OY759219.1, from coordinate 18,730,734 downwards.
GGTGGTAGGGCTGCAGGAAATGGGTCAGCGGCTCCCCCTTCTAGATATACTATGCCCAGGGATTCCCTTCCATTCCTAATGTGGTGCAAACCATCAACGGCTGCCAGCGTCTTCCTGACGAAGGAAGTTTTACAATGCTATGCGTCAAAATGACTCACACATGGAATAAAGTAGGTAGAGCGGAGTCACTTTGACTCCGCACATGGATTAACTGCCCCCCAACAGAAGTCACATTGACTCACATACATGGATTCAACTATCTCTTCATCCCGGTTTTTCGTATAGTTTTTCATTGTTTCCGACTTGCTGAATCAAATGCAATTATTTTCAGAGCTCTAAATCTCTTAGGATTAATTTACTCTTGTCAGAACAATAATGAGCAGACGTTATTTAACCGATGAGGATATCAGACAGGAGCTTGAAAAAAGTTATCAAGATGATCCTGGTGAGACTGATATTTTAAGTTCTGACGACGAAGATTGAATGGATGAGTTGCTTCAAGAAGACTCGTTTTTGGTGAGAGATTCTAACTATATTGAAGAGGATTCTTCAGAAAGTGAAGATAAAGTAGCCGAATTTGATTTCGATGAAGCAGAAGAACAGATCGAGAACAGTATCAGAGAGTTAGAACACTGAAAACGAAACGAAAGAGTCAACCGGCAAAAGAAGAAAGAGTAAGAAGTCAGGAGGGAGAGCCCCAAAACGGCCCAGAAGAGAGTCAGCCTCTGACTCGTTTACAGTTCATGACTACTTTGCATGAACAACTTACATACAACTGGAAGAAAATGAGAATGGAGAAGCATAAGAATATTCACAAATCTCTCATTGTAAGTACCCTCGCTCGATCTTCAGTTTCTCCTCAGCTTTATATCCACCCAGCAGAGATAGAAGAACCACCCGTACCCACAATGTGCGACAAACAGAACAAGCAGCCACTAGGAAGTACTGCAGTATTTGTCCTTCATCACTCAGGCGCAAAACATCTACTCCCTGTTCTAAAAGTGAACGCCTAATATATGGGATCCCATATCCAGAAAAAAATAAGTTTTCTTATTTTTATGTTCGACAAAGTTCTTGAATTTTTAATTTCTCAAGCAAATGTATGTAGTAAATATGTTATAAGATTTAATACCTTAGAGATAGAGTTGTGTACGTAAGAAGGATGTTATTCAGACCTGAATAACAGCTTTTTTACGAGTCAAATGCAAAACAGACCTATTTTCTATTGATTATCTAAAAAATAAACTCATGTATCAAAGTTACCTATACATAAGGTATCATCTACCTAATATTTATGTCATTGACCACTGTTTTTTGAAGTTTCTCATTTTTCTGTTGAAGAAACTTCTTTACTTATCTCGTACATTTGAATTTATCTAATCAATTGTAGGTAGATACTATAAAGAAACTGCTTCGTTTTCAAAAATATAAGTTAATATTTAATTTAGTCCTCAACCTTTATAATATAGTAAAACCTCAATATGATGAACATAGATAGATAAATCGAATTATAGACAAATCATAGTTTTTTTCGGTCCCTTGAGAGTTCGTCTTATCGAGGTTTGTCAATAGATACGCATAAACCATAAAATTTACTTTTTAGAATCATGATATCATTGACACCTTGTTGTGGTAATGTAAAAAAAAACATTAAAAAAGTAAAAAAACGAAAAAAATTGTAGAGGAGTCAATTTGACTCCCGCACATGGAATGAAGGGGAGTAAGGGAGCACATGGAATGAAGGGGAGTAAGGGAGCACATGGAATGAAGGGGAGTAAGGGAGCACATGGATTCCAGGGTTAAATATGTGAGATCACTCCTCCTTCATGTCTGTGCCAGGCAGGTCACGTCTCTTTTATATTTCGAAGCTGTAGCCAAAGTTCAGTCATATCAAGTCAAGTTCCTCGCTCACGCATAGACCACACAGGTCACGTCAGTTCTACTTTAACATTTTAGCCCACAGTGTAACTTTAATTAAAAATGTGAACTTACAGTTTTCTGCCCTCCGAGTCGGACCCAAAGGGTTGTGCTAGTGCGAACGTAACAATTTAGACAGAGTTTTATTTTATGTCGAAAATATGATATTCTCCCTCAGAGTGTTCATACAGAGTGGCCACGTCGAACTAGTCAGTGAAATATAGTGTATTTCGGATGGTGTAAAGCCAGTGAAAAATGTAACTTCTAATGTAGCCTCGAAACCAGACAGATCTTCAATGACTTTGAAATATGTGACTGAATGATTTCTGCGGGATGTCCAGATAAAGATGATCGCACCGTCATCGCCAGGAATATCATTATCGAGGTACCTCGTAGTTAAGTTATAATTAAGTCCTTCAGACACGCCCATTAGTAAATTAAATTGTTTTTGTAAATATGATATGTTTTCTTTAAAATAAATATGTTACAGTTCTAAGTTTGATTCATTCCATTTCCCCCCCACTCATGCTTCTTCTAGTTTGCAACAGTAGTTAATTATTATTAATTATTACTGGTGACAACACACATTAGGAACTTGTAACTGTTTTTCCCGTGAGGAGTGTACCCAGCTATCCAAGGCATTTTTCATTTAAAGTCGCGATTTAGAGTTTTTCGATTTTAATAACTTTTCGACTTAATTTTTATTTACTAATTAAATTCACTCACGCACTTTCACGTAGAAGGAGGAAAGGTTATCAATATATATATTCTTTGGAGGAATTTGTTTGTCATAGATATTTATCCAGTCTAGTTTTCTTTTCTTTTATTATTAGAAGTTAATTTTTTGAGTTTTCTGGAAGATTAAATTTACCTCGTTTTTCTTTTATATAGTTATTTTATTTTCTCGGGGGTGGAGTAGGGAGGGGGAGGAGGAGGGAGGGATGGAGAGGGGGAAGAGGGAGGGGTGGAGTATGGAGGGGAGGAGTAGGGAGGGGTGGAGTAGGGAGGGGAGGAGGAGGGAGAGATGGAGAGGGGGAAGAGGGAGGGGGTGGAGTAGGGAGGGGGAGGAGGAGGGAGGGATGGAGAGGGGGAAGAGGGAGGGGTGGAGTATGGAGGGGAGGAGTAGGGAGGGGTGGGGTAGGGAGGGGAGGAGGAGGGAGGGATGGAGAGGGGGAAGAGGGAGGGGGTGGAGTAGGGAGGGGAGGAGGAGGGAGGGTGGAGTAGGGAGGGGAGGAGGAGGGAGGGATGGAGAGAGGGAAGAGGGAGGAGGTGGAGTAGGGAGGGGGAGGAGGAGGGAGGGATGGAGAGGAGGAAGAGGGAGGGGGTTGAGTAGGGAGGGGAGGAGGAAGGAGGGATGGAGAGGGGGAAGAGGGAGGGGGTGGAGTAGGGTGGGGAGGAGGAGGGAGGGATGGAGAGGGGGAAGAGGGAGGGAAGAGGAGTCCTGCCTTAAAGCAACATTCTGACATTACATCGGAAATTATTAGGGTATTTGAGTCATGCCCCTTCTCTGATCCCCTCTTGCCCTTGGACCAATTCTGCTGAAAGTCAATTTTCAGTTGTCCTTAGAAGGCTCTGGATACACACATAGAATTTCGTGACGATACATTTATTCTACCGGGAGTTAACGTGTTCACAGGCATACCCACACACATTTTGGGATCAGGAAGTCGGAAAACATGAAATTTCATTGAAAACTCCAATTTGAATTTCGGATCGATTTTTTCCCCTATACTTCCTATAGCTGGCTGGGGATGTAAAGAGTTCTGTCTGTTTGTGTGTTCGTGAACACGATAACTCCCGATAGAATGAATTTATTGACATGAAATTGTATATGTTTATTCAAAACTCCATAAGGACGAAAACTATTGATTTTCAGCTAAATCTGCGAAAGGGGTGAGGGGATTATGGAGGAAGCTCATGACAAAAAGGTAATAACTACCGTTGTAATGAATGTATGTATAGACACAAAAATACTTATATAAATTTAAAACTCCATAAGGACGACAAATCAATGTTTCACATAATCATAAACCCTAATAACTGCCGATGTTATGAATGTATCGGCATGAAATTTAATATTTAAATTCAAAACCTCATCAGAACGGCACTTATTAAATTTCCGCAGACCCGAAGAGGGGATCAGAGGAGAGGGGCTTGACTCAAAAACCTTAATGTATTCTCTACGATAGAGTATGGTTAAAGTTTGAGAATCCTCCATATAATTAAACTATTGGTTTTAGTCCAAACAATCGATTGATCTTAGGAGAGAACGAACATTCAATTAATCTGGGGAAGTAGATTGCCGGTGTTTCACTGACGACTTTTATTTCTGGATCGAGTCTGCCTGAAATATACACAAATATTTGTCGTTACTCTCCTCAGAAATCTGTCTTACCTATATCGCAATCATTATACATTTCTTTGAAATAATCCGGCGTTTCAATACCCTTCAAGTTTGATATTCCATTGTTTATTCTTGATATGTAATTTCTGTTATTATCACGTCGGTGAGCCTGTTAAAAAAAAAAAAAAAAAAAAAAATAGAACGTTTAGGAACAATCTATTTGGTCCGAAAGTATTCATTGGTAGGGCGGATCTACTTTATTCTCTTCAATATTAAAATATTATTAGGCCTTTTTCAAAATATTCCCTTCCGATGACCATAACGAGATAGTTAGGATTCTGTACGGGACAACTAAGTTGTTAGGAACTAATAAGAAGACTCTGGCTATCCTGGATAAGCGGATAGTTGGCCATTAACATCTTTGCCATCCTTTACAGGACAACTAAGTTCTTAGGAACTAATAAGAAGACTCTGGCTATCCTGGATAAGCGGATAGTTGGCCATGAACATCTTGGCCATTCTGTACGGGACAACTAAGTTGTTAGGAACTAATAAGAAGACTCTGGCTATCCTGGATAAGCGGATAGTTGGCCATGAACATCTTGGCCATCCTTTACGGGACAACTAAGTTGTTAGGAACTAATAAGAAGACTCTGGCTATCCTGGATAAGCGGATAGTTGGCCATGATCATCTTGGCCATCCTTTACGGGACAACTAAGTTGTTAGGAACTAATAAGAAGACTCTGGCTATCCTGGATAAGCGGATAGTTGGCCATGAACATCTTGGCCATCCTTTACGGGACAACTAAGTTGTTAGGAACTAATAAGAAGACTCTGGCTATCCTGGATAAGCGGATAGTTGGCCATGAACATCTTGGCCATCCTTTACGGGACAACTAAGTTGTTAGGAACTAATAAGAAGACTCTGGCTATCCTGGATAAGCGGATAGTTGGCCATGAACATCTTGGCCGTCCTTTACGGGACAACTAAGTTGTTAGGAACTAATAAGAAGACTCTGGCTATCCTGGATAAGCGGATAGTTGGCCATGAACATCTTGGCCGTCCTTTACGGGACAACTAAGTTGTTAGGAACTAATAAGAAGACTCTGGCTATCCTGGATAAGCGGATAGTTGGCCATGAACATCTTGGCCATTCTGTACGGGACAACTAAGTTGTTAGGAACTAATAAGAAGACTCTGGCTATCCTGGATTAGCGGATAGTTGGCCATGAACATCTTGGCCATCCTTTACGGGACAACTAAGTTGTTAGGAACTAATAAGAAGACTCTGGCTATCCTGGATAAGCGGATAGTTGGCCATGAACATCTTGGCCATTCTGTACGGGACAACTATGTTGTTAGGAACTAATAAGAAGACTCTGGCTATCCTGGATAAGCGGATAGTTGGCCATGAGCATCTATGCCATTCTGTACGGGAATACTAAGTTGTTAGGAACCAATAAGAAGACTCTGGCTATCCTGGATAAGCGGATAGTTGGCCATGATCATCTTGGCCATCCTTTACGGGACAACTATGTTGTTAGGAACTAATAAGAAGACTCTGGCTATCCTGGATAAGCGGATAGTTGGCCATGATCATCTTGGCCATCCTTTACGGGACAACTAAGTTGTTAGGAACTAATAAGAAGACTCTGGCTATCCTGGAAAAGTGGATAGTTGGCCATGAACATCTTGGCCATCCTTTACGGGACAACTAAGTTGTTAGGAACTAATAAGAAGACTCTGGCTATCCTGGATAAGCGGATAGTTGGCCATGAGCATCTATGCCATTCTGTACGGAAATACTAAGTTGTTAGGAACTAGACTGGCTATCCTGGATAAGTGGATAGTTGGCCATGAACATCTTTGCCCCCCTTTACGGGACAACTAAGTTGTTAGGAACCAATAAGAAGACTGTGGCTATCCTGGATAAGCGGATAGTTGGCTATGAGCATCTATGCCATTCTGTACGGGAATACTAAGTTGTTAGGAACCAATAAGAAGACTCTGGCTATCCTGGATAAGCGGATAGTTGGCCATGAACATCTTGGCCATCTTTTACGGGACAACTAAGTTGTTAGGAACCAATAAGAAGACTCTGGCTATCCTGGATGAGCGGATAGTTGGCCATGAGCATCTATGCCATTCTGTACGGGAATACTAAGTTGTTAGGAACTAATAAGAAGACTCTGGCTATCCTAGATTAGCGGATAGTTGGCCATGAACATCTTGGCCATCCTTTACGGGACAACTAAGTTGTTAGGAACTAATAAGAAGACTCTGGCTATCCTGGATAAGCGGATAGTTGGCCATGAACATCTTGGCCATTCTGTACGGGACAACTATGTTGTTAGGAACTAATAAGAAGACTCTGGCTATCCTGGATAAGCGGATAGTTGGCCATGAGCATCTATGCCATTCTGTACGGGAATACTAAGTTGTTAGGAACCAATAAGAAGACTCTGGCTATCCTGGATAAGCTGATAGTTGGCCATGATCATCTTGGCCATCCTTTACGGGACAACTATGTTGTTAGGAACTAATAAGAAGACTCTGGCTATCCTGGATAAGCGGATAGTTGGCCATGATCATCTTGGCCATCCTTTACGGGACAACTAAGTTGTTAGGAACTAATAAGAAGACTCTGGCTATCCTGGAAAAGTGGATAGTTGGCCATGAACATCTTGGCCATTCTGTACGGGACAACTAAGTTGTAAGGAACTAATAAGAAGACTCTGGCTATCCTGGATAAGCGGATAGTTGGCCATGAGCATCTATGCCATTCTGTACGGAAATACTAAGTTGTTAGGAACTAGACTGGCTATCCTGGATAAGCGGATAGTTGGCCATGAACATCTTTGCCCCCCTTTACGGGACAACTAAGTTGTTAGGAACCAATAAGAAGACTCTGGCTATCCTGGATAAGCGGATAGTTGGCCATGAACATCTTGGCCATTCTGTACGGGACAACTAAGTTGTTAGGAACTAATAAGAAGACTCTGGCTATCCTGGATAAGCGGATAGTTGGCCATGAACATCTATGCCATTCTGTACGGGAATACTAAGTTGTTAGGAACTAATAAGAAGACTCTGGCTATCCTGGATAAGCGGATAGTTGGCCATGAACATCTTGGCCATCCTTTACGGGACAACTATGTTGTTAGGAACTAATAAGAAGACTCTGACTATCCTGGATAAGCGGATAGTTGGCCATGAACATCTTGGCCATTCTGTACGGAAATACTAAGTTGTTAGGAACTAGACTGGCTATCCTGGATAAGCGGATAGTTGGCCATGAACATCTTTGCCCCCCTTTACGGGACAACTAAGTTGTTAGGAACCAATAAGAAGACTGTGGCTATCCTGGATAAGCGGATAGTTGGCTATGAGCATCTATGCCATTCTGTACGGGAATACTAAGTTGTTAGGAACCAATAAGAAGACTCTGGCTATCCTGGATAAGCGGATAGTTGGCCATGAACATCTTGGCCATCTTTTACGGGACAACTAAGTTGTTAGGAACCAATAAGAAGACTCTGGCTATCCTGGATGAGCGGATAGTTGGCCATGAGCATCTATGCCATTCTGTACGGGAATACTAAGTTGTTAGGAACTAATAAGAAGACTCTGGCTATCCTAGATTAGCGGATAGTTGGCCATGAACATCTTGGCCATCCTTTACGGGACAACTAAGTTGTTAGGAACTAATAAGAAGACTCTGGCTATCCTGGATAAGCGGATAGTTGGCCATGAACATCTTGGCCATTCTGTACGGGACAACTATGTTGTTAGGAACTAATAAGAAGACTCTGGCTATCCTGGATAAGCGGATAGTTGGCCATGAGCATCTATGCCATTCTGTACGGGAATACTAAGTTGTTAGGAACTAATAAGAAGACTCTGGCTATCCTGGATAAGCGGATAGTTGGCCATGAGCATCTATGCCATTCTGTACGGGAATACTAAGTTGTTAGGAACCAATAAGAAGACTCTGGCTATCCTGGATAAGCTGATAGTTGGCCATGATCATCTTGGCCATCCTTTACGGGACAACTATGTTGTTAGGAACTAATAAGAAGACTCTGGCTATCCTGGATAAGCGGATAGTTGGCCATGATCATCTTGGCCATCCTTTACGGGACAACTAAGTTGTTAGGAACTAATAAGAAGACTCTGGCTATCCTGGAAAAGTGGATAGTTGGCCATGAACATCTTGGCCATTCTGTACGGGACAACTAAGTTGTTAGGAACTAATAAGAAGACTCTGGCTATCCTGGATAAGCGGATAGTTGGCCATGAGCATCTATGCCATTCTGTACGGAAATACTAAGTTGTTAGGAACTAGACTGGCTATCCTGGATAAGCGGATAGTTGGCCATGAACATCTTTGCCCCCCTTTACGGGACAACTAAGTTGTTAGGAACCAATAAGAAGACTCTGGCTATCCTGGATAAGCGGATAGTTGGCCATGAACATCTTGGCCATTCTGTACGGGACAACTAAGTTGTTAGGAACTAATAAGAAGACTCTGGCTATCCTGGATAAGCGGATAGTTGGCCATGAACATCTATGCCATTCTGTACGGGAATACTAAGTTGTTAGGAACTAATAAGAAGACTCTGGCTATCCTGGATAAGCGGATAGTTGGCCATGAACATCTTGGCCATCCTTTACGGGACAACTATGTTGTTAGGAACTAATAAGAAGACTTTGGCAATCCTGGATAAGCGGATAGTTGGCCATGAACATCTTGGCTATTCTGTACGGGACAACTAAGTTGTTAGGAACTAATAAGAAGACTCTGGCTATCCTGGATAAGCGGATAGTTGGCCATGAACATCTATGCCATTCTGTACGGGAATACTAAGTTGTTAGGAACTAATAAGAAGACTCTGGCTATCCTGGATAAGCGGATAGTTGGCCATGAACATCTTGGCTATTCTGTACGGGACAACTAAGTTGTTAGGAACTAATAAGAAGACTCTGGCTATCCTGGATAAGCGGATAGTTGGCCATGAACATCTATGCCATTCTGTACGGGAATACTAAGTTGTTAGGAACTAATAAGAAGACTCTGGCTATCCTGGATAAGCGGATAGTTGGCCATGAACATCTATGCCATTCTGTACGGGAATACTAAGTTGTTAGGAACTAATAAGAAGACTCTGGCTATCCTGGATAAGCGGATAGTTGGCCATGAACATCTTGGCCATCCTTTACGGGACAACTATGTTGTTAGGAACTAATAAGAAGACTCTGGCAATCCTGGATAAGCGGATAGTTGGCCATGAACATCTTGGCTATTCTGTACGGGACAACTAAGTTGTTAGGAACTAATAAGAAGACTCTGGCTATCCTGGATAAGCGGATAGTTGGCCATGAACATCTTGGCCATCCTTTACGGGACAACTATGTTGTTAGGAACTAATAAGAAGACTCTGGCTATCCTGGATAAGCGGATAGTTGGCCATGAACATCTTGGCCATTCTGTACGGAAATACTAAGTTGTTAGGAACTAGACTGGCTATCCTGGATAAGCGGATAGTTGGCCATGAACATCTTTGCCCCCCTTTACGGGACAACTAAGTTGTTAGGAACCAATAAGAAGACTGTGGCTATCCTGGATAAGCGGATAGTTGGCTATGAGCATCTATGCCATTCTGTACGGGAATACTAAGTTGTTAGGAACCAATAAGAAGACTCTGGCTATCCTGGATAAGCGGATAGTTGGCCATGAACATCTTGGCCATCTTTTACGGGACAACTAAGTTGTTAGGAACCAATAAGAAGACTCTGGCTATCCTGGATGAGCGGATAGTTGGCCATGAGCATCTATGCCATTCTGTACGGGAATACTAAGTTGTTAGGAACTAATAAGAAGTCTCTGGCTATCCTAGATTAGCGGATAGTTGGCCATGAGCATCTATGCCATTCTGTACGGGAATACTAAGTTGTTAGGAACTAATAAGAAGACTCTGGCTATCCTAGATTAGCGGATAGTTGGCCATGAACATCTTGGCCATCCTTTACGGGACAACTAAGTTGTTAGGAACTAATAAGAAGACTCTGGCTATCCTGGATAAGCGGATAGTTGGCCATGAACATCTTGGCCATTCTGTACGGGACAACTATGTTGTTAGGAACTAATAAGAAGACTCTGGCTATCCTGGATAAGCGGATAGTTGGCCATGAGCATCTATGCCATTCTGTACGGGAATACTAAGTTGTTAGGAACTAATAAGAAGACTCTGGCTATCCTGGATAAGCGGATAGTTGGCCATGAGCATCTATGCCATTCTGTACGGGAATACTAAGTTGTTAGGAACCAATAAGAAGACTCTGGCTATCCTGGATAAGCTGATAGTTGGCCATGATCATCTTGGCCATCCTTTACGGGACAACTATGTTGTTAGGAACTAATAAGAAGACTCTGGCTATCCTGGATAAGCGGATAGTTGGCCATGATCATCTTGGCCATCCTTTACGGGACAACTAAGTTGTTAGGAACTAATAAGAAGACTCTGGCTATCCTGGAAAAGTGGATAGTTGGCCATGAACATCTTGGCCATTCTGTACGGGACAACTAAGTTGTTAGGAACTAATAAGAAGACTCTGGCTATGCTGGATAAGCGGATAGTTGGCCATGAGCATCTATGCCATTCTGTACGGAAATACTAAGTTGTTAGGAACTAGACTGGCTATCCTGGATAAGCGGATAGTTGGCCATGAACATCTTTGCCCCCCTTTACGGGACAACTAAGTTGTTAGGAACCAATAAGAAGACTCTGGCTATCCTGGATAAGCGGATAGTTGGCCATGAACATCTTGGCCATTCTGTACGGGACAACTAAGTTGTTAGGAACTAATAAGAAGACTCTGGCTATCCTGGATAAGCGGATAGTTGGCCATGAACATCTATGCCATTCTGTACGGGAATACTAAGTTGTTAGGAACTAATAAGAAGACTCTGGCTATCCTGGATAAGCGGATAGTTGGCCATGAACATCTTGGCTATTCTGTACGGGACAACTAAGTTGTTAGGAACTAATAAGAAGACTCTGGCTATCCTGGATAAGCGGATAGTTGGCCATGAACATCTATGCCATTCTGTACGGGAATACTAAGTTGTTAGGAACTAATAAGAAGACTCTGGCTATCCTGGATAAGCGGATAGTTGGCCATGAACATCTATGCCATTCTGTACGGGAATACTAAGTTGTTAGGAACTAATAAGAAGACTCTGGCTATCCTGGATAAGCGGATAGTTGGCCATGAACATCTTGGCCATCCTTTACGGGACAACTATGTTGTTAGGAACTAATAAGAAGACTCTGGCAATGCTGGATAAGCGGATAGTTGGCCATGAACATCTTGGCTATTCTGTACGGGACAACTAAGTTGTTAGGAACTAATAAGAAGACTCTGGCTATCCTGGATAAGCGGATAGTTGGCCATGAACATCTTGGCCATCCTTTACGGGACAACTATGTTGTTAGGAACTAATAAGAAGACTCTGGCTATCCTGGATAAGCGGATAGTTGGCCATGAACATCTTGGCCATTCTGTACGGAAATACTAAGTTGTTAGGAACTAGACTGGCTATCCTGGATAAGCGGATAGTTGGCCATGAACATCTTTGCCCCCCTTTACGGGACAACTAAGTTGTTAGGAACCAATAAGAAGACTGTGGCTATCCTGGATAAGCGGATAGTTGGCTATGAGCATCTATGCCATTCTGTACGGGAATACTAAGTTGTTAGGAACCAATAAGAAGACTCTGGCTATCCTGGATAAGCGGATAGTTGGCCATGAACATCTTGGCCATCTTTTACGGGACAACTAAGTTGTTAGGAACCAATAAGAAGACTCTGGCTATCCTGGATGAGCGGATAGTTGGCCATGAGCATCTATGCCATTCTGTACGGGAATACTAAGTTGTTAGGAACTAATAAGAAGACTCTGGCTATCCTAGATTAGCGGATAGTTGGCCATGAACATCTTGGCCATCCTTTACGGGACAACTAAGTTGTTAGGAACTAATAAGAAGACTCTGGCTATCCTGGATAAGCGGATAGTTGGCCATGAACATCTTGGCCATTCTGTACGGGACAACTATGTTGTTAGGAACTAATAAGAAGACTCTGGCTATCCTGGATAAGCGGATAGTTGGCCATGAGCATCTATACCATTCTGTACGGGAATACTAAGTTGTTAGGAACTAATAAGAAGACTCTGGCTATCCTGGATAAGCGGATAGTTGGCCATGAGCATCTATGCCATTCTGTACGGGAATACTAAGTTGTTAGGAACCAATAAGAAGACTCTGGCTATCCTGGATAAGCTGATAGTTGGCCATGATCATCTTGGCCATCCTTTACGGGACAACTATGTTGTTAGGAACTAATAAGAAGACTCTGGCTATCCTGGATAAGCGGATAGTTGGCCATGATCATCTTGGCCATCCTTTACGGGACAACTAAGTTGTTAGGAACTAATAAGAAGACTCTGGCTATCCTGGAAAAGTGGATAGTTGGCCATGAACATCTTGGCCATTCTGTACGGGACAACTAAGTTGTTAGGAACTAATAAGAAGACTCTGGCTATCCTGGATAAGCGGATAGTTGGCCATGAGCATCTATGCCATTCTGTACGGGAATACTAAGTTGTTAGGAACCAATAAGAAGACTCTGGCTATCCTGGATAAGCTGATAGTTGGCCATGATCATCTTGGCCATCCTTTACGGGACAACTATGTTGTTAGGAACTAATAAGAAGACTCTGGCTATCCTGGATAAGCGGATAGTTGGCCATGATCATCTTGGCCATCCTTTACGGGACAACTAAGTTGTTAGGAACTAATAAGAAGACTCTGGCTATCCTGGAAAAGTGGATAGTTGGCCATGAACATCTTGGCCATTCTGTACGGGACAACTAAGTTGTAAGGAACTAATAAGAAGACTCTGGCTATCCTGGATAAGCGGATAGTTGGCCATGAGCATCTATGCCATTCTGTACGGAAATACTAAGTTGTTAGGAACTAGACTGGCTATCCTGGATAAGCGGATAGTTGGCCATGAACATCTTTGCCCCCCTTTACGGGACAACTAAGTTGTTAGGAACCAATAAGAAGACTCTGGCTATCCTGGATAAGCGGATAGTTGGCCATGAACATCTTGGCCATTCTGTACGGGACAACTAAGTTGTTAGGAACTAATAAGAAGACTCTGGCTATCCTGGATAAGCGGATAGTTGGCCATGAACATCTTGGCTATTCTGTACGGGACAACTAAGTTGTTAGGAACTAATAAGAAGACTCTGGCTATCCTGGATAAGCGGATAGTTGGCCATGAACATCTTGGCCATCCTTTACGGGACAACTATGTTGTTAGGAACTAATAAGAAGACTCTGGCTATCCTGAATAAGCGGATAGTTGGCCATGAACATCTTGGCCATTCTGTACGGAAATACTAAGTTGTTAGGAACTAGACTGGCTATCCTGGATAAGCGGATAGTTGGCCATGAACATCTTTGCCCCCCTTTACGGGACAACTAAGTTGTTAGGAACCAATAAGAAGACTGTGGCTATCCTGGATAAGCGGATAGTTGGCTATGAGCATCTATGCCATTCTGTACGGGAATACTAAGTTGTTAGGAACCAATAAGAAGACTCTGGCTATCCTGGATAAGCGGATAGTTGGCCATGAACATCTTGGCCATCTTTTACGGGACAACTAAGTTGTTAGGAACCAATAAGAAGACTCTGGCTATCCTGGATGAGCGGATAGTTGGCCATGAGCATCTATGCCATTCTGTACGGGAATACTAAGTTGTTAGGAACTAATAAGAAGACTCTGGCTATCCTAGATTAGCGGATAGTTGGCCATGAACATCTTGGCCATCCTTTACGGGACAACTAAGTTGTTAGGAACTAATAAGAAGACTCTGGCTATCCTGGATAAGCGGATAGTTGGCCATGAACATCTTGGCCATTCTGTACGGGACAACTATGTTGTTAGGAACTAATAAGAAGACTCTGGCTATCCTGGATAAGCGGATAGTTGGCCATGAGCATCTATGCCATTCTGTACGGGAATACTAAGTTGTTAGGAACTAATAAGAAGACTCTGGCTATCCTGGATAAGCGGATAGTTGGCCATGAGCATCTATGCCATTCTGTACGGGAATACTAAGTTGTTAGGAACCAATAAGAAGACTCTGGCTATCCTGGATAAGCTGATAGTTGGCCATGATCATCTTGGCCATCCTTTACGGGACAACTATGTTGTTAGGAACTAATAAGAAGACTCTGGCTATCCTGGATAAGCGGATAGTTGGCCATGATCATCTTGGCCATCCTTTACGGGATAACTAAGTTGTTAGGAACTAATAAGAAGACTCTGGCTATCCTGGAAAAGTGGATAGTTGGCCATGAACATCTTGGCCATTCTGTACGGGACAACTAAGTTGTTAGGAACTAATAAGAAGACTCTGGCTATCCTGGATAAGCGGATAGTTGGCCATGAGCATCTATGCCATTCTGTACGGAAATACTAAGTTGTTAGGAACTAGACTGGCTATCCTGGATAAGCGGATAGTTGGCCATGAACATCTTTGCCCCCCTTTACGGGACAACTAAGTTGTTAGGAACCAATAAGAAGACTCTGGCTATCCTGGATAAGCGGATAGTTGGCCATGAACATCTTGGCCATTCTGTACGGGACAACTAAGTTGTTAGGAACTAATAAGAAGACTCTGGCTATCCTGGATAAGCGGATAGTTGGCCATGAACATCTATGCCATTCTGTACGGGAATACTAAGTTGTTAGGAACTAATAAGAAGACTCTGGCTATCCTGGATAAGCGGATAGTTGGCCATGAACATCTATGCCATTCTTTACGGGACAACTATGTTGTTAGGAACTAATAAGAAGACTCTGGCAATCCTGGATAAGCGGATAGTTGGCCATGAACATCTTGGCTATTCTGTACGGGACAACTAAGTTGTTAGGAACTAATAAGAAGACTCTGGCTATCCTGGATAAGCGGATAGTTGGCCATGAACATCTATGCCATTCTGTACGGGAATACTAAGTTGTTAGGAACTAATAAGAAGACTCTGGCTATCCTGGATAAGCGGATAGTTGGCCATGAACATCTTGGCTATTCTGTACGGGACAACTAAGTTGTTAGGAACTAATAAGAAGACTCTGGCTATCCTGGATAAGCGGATAGTTGGCCATGAACATCTATGCCATTCTGTACGGGAATACTAAGTTGTTAGGAACTAATAAGAAGACTCTGGCTATCCTGGATAAGCGGATAGTTGGCCATGAACATCTATGCCATTCTGTACGGGACAACTAAGTTGTTAGGAACCAATAAGAAGACTCTGGCTATCCTGGATGAGCGGATAGTTGGCCATGAGCATCTATGCCATTCTGTACGGGAATACTAAGTTGTTAGGAACTAATAAGAAGACTCTGGCTATCCTAGATTAGCGGATAGTTGGCCATGAACATCTTGGCCATCCTTTACGGGACAACTAAGTTGTTAGGAACTAATAAGAAGACTCTGGCTATCCTGGATAAGCGGATAGTTGGCCATGAACATCTTGGCCATTCTGTACGGGACAACTATGTTGTTAGGAACTAATAAGAAGACTCTGGCTATCCTGGATAAGCGGATAGTTGGCCATGAGCATCTATGCCATTCTGTACGGGAATACTAAGTTGTTAGGAACTAATAAGAAGACTCTGGCTATCCTGGATAAGCGGATAGTTGGCCATGAGCATCTATGCCATTCTGTACGGGAATACTAAGTTGTTAGGAACCAATAAGAAGACTCTGGCTATCCTGGATAAGCTGATAGTTGGCCATGATCATCTTGGCCATCCTTTACGGGACAACTATGTTGTTAGGAACTAATAAGAAGACTCTGGCTATCCTGGATAAGCGGATAGTTGGCCATGATCCTCTTGGCCATCCTTTACGGGACAACTAAGTTGTTAGGAACTAATAAGAAGACTCTGGCTATCCTGGAAAAGTGGATAGTTGGCCATGAGCATCTATGCCATTCTGTACGGAAATACTAAGTTGTTAGGAACTAGACTGGCTATCCTGGATAAGCGGATAGTTGGCCATGAACATCTTTGCCCCCCTTTACGGGACAACTAAGTTGTTAGGAACCAATAAGAAGACTCTGGCTATCCTGGATAAGCGGATAGTTGGCCATGAACATCTTGGCCATTCTGTACGGGACAACTAAGTTGTTAGGAACTAATAAGAAGACTCTGGCTATCCTGGATAAGCGGATAGTTGGCCATGAACATCTATGCCATTCTGTACGGGAATACTAAGTTGTTAGGAACTAATAAGAAGACTCTGGCTATCCTGGATAAGCGGATAGTTGGCCATGAACATCTTGGCCATCCTTTACGGGACAACTATGTTGTTAGGAACTAATAAGAAGACTCTGGCAATCCTGGATAAGCGGATAGTTGGCCATGAACATCTTGGCTATTCTGTACGGGACAACTAAGTTGTTAGGAACTAATAAGAAGACTCTGGCTATCCTGGATAAGCGGATAGTTGGCCATGAACATCTATGCCATTCTGTACGGGAATACTAAGTTGTTAGGAACTAATAAGAAGACTCTGGCTATCCTGGATAAGCGGATAGTTGGCCATGAACATCTTGGCTATTCTGTACGGGACAACTAAGTTGTTAGGAACTAATAAGAAGACTCTGGCTATCCTGGATAAGCGGATAGTTGGCCATGAACATCTATGCCATTCTGTACGGGAATACTAAGTTGTTAGGAACTAATAAGAAGACTCTGGCTATCCTGGATAAGCGGATAGTTGGCCATGAACATCTATGCCATTCTGTACGGGAATACTAAGTTGTTAGGAACTAATAAGAAGACTCTGGCTATCCTGGATAAGCGGATAGTTGGCCATGAACATCTTGGCCATCCTTTACGGGACAACTATGTTGTTAGGAACTAATAAGAAGACTCTGGCAATCCTGGATAAGCGGATAGTTGGCCATGAACATCTTGGCTATTCTGTACGGGACAACTAAGTTGTTAGGAACTAATAAGAAGACTCTGGCTATCCTGGATAAGCGGATAGTTGGCCATGAACATCTTGGCCATCCTTTACGGGACAACTATGTTGTTAGGAACTAATAAGAAGACTCTGGCTATCCTGGATAAGCGGATAGTTGGCCATGAACATCTTGGCCATTCTGTACGGAAATACTAAGTTGTTAGGAACTAGACTGGCTATCCTGGATAAGCGGATAGTTGGCCATGAACATCTTTGCCCCCCTTTACGGGACAACTAAGTTGTTAGGAACCAATAAGAAGACTGTGGCTATCCTGGATAAGCGGATAGTTGGCTATGAGCATCTATGCCATTCTGTACGGGAATACTAAGTTGTTAGGAACCAATAAGAAGACTCTGGCTATCCTGGATAAGCGGATAGTTGGCCATGAACATCTTGGCCATCTTTTACGGGACAACTAAGTTGTTAGGAACCAATAAGAAGACTCTGGCTATCCTGGATGAGCGGATAGTTGGCCATGAGCATCTATGCCATTCTGTACGGGAATACTAAGTTGTTAGGAACTAATAAGAAGACTCTGGCTATCCTAGATTAGCGGATAGTTGGCCATGAACATCTTGGCCATCCTTTACGGGACAACTAAGTTGTTAGGAACTAATAAGAAGACTCTGGCTATCCTGGATAAGCGGATAGTTGGCCATGAACATCTTGGCCATTCTGTACGGGACAACTATGTTGTTAGGAACTAATAAGAAGACTCTGGCTATCCTGGATAAGCGGATAGTTGGCCATGAGCATCTATGCCATTCTGTACGGGAATACTAAGTTGTTAGGAACCAATAAGAAGACTCTGGCTATCCTGGATAAGCTGATAGTTGGCCATGATCATCTTGGCCATCCTTTACGGGACAACTATGTTGTTAGGAACTAATAAGAAGACTCTGGCTATCCTGGATAAGCGGATAGTTGGCCATGATCATCTTGGCCATCCTTTACGGGACAACTAAGTTGTTAGGAACTAATAAGAAGACTCTGGCTATCCTGGAAAAGTGGATAGTTGGCCATGAACATCTTGGCCATTCTGTACGGGACAACTAAGTTGTTAGGAACTAATAAGAAGACTCTGGCTATCCTGGATAAGCGGATAGTTGGCCATGAGCATCTATGCCATTCTGTACGGAAATACTAAGTTGTTAGGAACTAGACTGGCTATCCTGGATAAGCGGATAGTTGGCCATGAACATCTTTGCCCCCCTTTACGGGACAACTAAGTTGTTAGGAACCAATAAGAAGACTCTGGCTATCCTGGATAAGCGGATAGTTGGCCATGAACATCTTGGCCATTCTGTACGGGACAACTAAGTTGTTAGGAACTAATAAGAAGACTCTGGCTAT
Source organism: Aradus depressus (assembly GCA_963662175.1). Classification (NCBI taxonomy): domain Eukaryota; kingdom Metazoa; phylum Arthropoda; class Insecta; order Hemiptera; family Aradidae; genus Aradus; species Aradus depressus. The sequence continues at coordinate 18,712,006 of OY759219.1, read as the reverse complement.
CCTGGATAAGCGGATAGTTGGCCATGAACATCTATGCCATTCTGTACGGGAATACTAAGTTGTTAGGAACTAATAAGAAGACTCTGGCTATCCTGGATAAGCGGATAGTTGGCCATGAACATCTTGGCCATCCTTTACGGGACAACTATGTTGTTAGGAACTAATAAGAAGACTCTGGCAATCCTGGATAAGCGGATAGTTGGCCATGAACATCTTGGCTATTCTGTACGGGACAACTAAGTTGTTAGGAACTAATAAGAAGACTCTGGCTATCCTGGATAAGCGGATAGTTGGCCATGAACATCTATGCCATTCTGTACGGGAATACTAAGTTGTTAGGAACTAATAAGAAGACTCTGGCTATCCTGGATAAGCGGATAGTTGGCCATGAACATCTTGGCCATCCTTTACGGGACAACTATGTTGTTAGGAACTAATAAGAAGACTCTGGCTATCCTGGATAAGCGGATAGTTGGCCATGAACATCTTGGCCATTCTGTACGGGACAACTAAGTTGTTAGGAACTAATAAGAAGACTGGCTATCCTGGATAAGCGGATAGTTGGCCATGAACATCTTGGCCATTCTGTACGGGACAACTAAGTTGTTAGGAACTAATAAGAAGACTCTGGCTATCCTGGATAAGCGGATAGTTGGCCATGAACATCTTGGCCATTCTGTACGGGACAACTATGTTGTTAGGAACTAATAAGAAGACTCTGGCTATCCTGGATAAGCGGATAGTTGGCCATGAACATCTTGGCCATCCTTTACGGGACAACTAAGTTGTTAGGAACTAATAAGAAGACTCTGGCTATCCTGGATAAGCGGATAGTTGGCCATGAACATCTTGGCCATCCTTTACGGGACAACTAAGTTGTTAGGAACTAATAAGAAGACTCTGGCTATCCTGGATAAGCGGATAGTTGGCCATGAACATCTTGGCCGTCCTTTACGGGACAACTATGTTGTTAGGAACTAATAAGAAGACTCTGGCTATCCTGGATTAGCGGATAGTTGGCCATGAACATCTTGGCCATCCTTTACGGGACAACTAAGTTGTTAGGAACTAATAAGAAGACTCTGGCTATCCTGGATAAGCGGATAGTTGGCCATGAACATCTTTGCCCCCCTTTACGGGACAACTAAGTTGTTAGGAACCAATAAGAAGACTGTGGCTATCCTGGATAAGCGGATAGTTGGCTATGAGCATCTATGCCATTCTGTACGGGAATACTAAGTTGTTAGGAACCAATAAGAAGACTCTGGCTATCCTGGATAAGCGGATAGTTGGCCATGAACATCTTGGCCATCTTTTACGGGACAACTAAGTTGTTAGGAACCAATAAGAAAACTCTGGCTATCCTGGATGAGCGGATAGTTGGCCATGAGCATCTATGCCATTCTGTACGGGAATACTAAGTTGTTAGGAACTAATAAGAAGACTCTGGCTATCCTGGATAAGCGGATAGTTGGCCATGAACATCTTGGCCATCCTTTACGGGACAACTATGTTGTTAGGAACTAATAAGAAGACTCTGGCTATCCTGGATAAGCGGATAGTTGGCCATGAACATCTTGGCCATTCTGTACGGGACAACTAAGTTGTTAGGAACTAATAAGAAGACTCTGGCTATCCTGGATAAGCGGATAGTTGGCCATGAACATCTATGCCATTCTGTACGGGAATACTAAGTTGTTAGGAACTAATAAGAAGACTCTGGCTATCCTGGATAAGCGGATAGTTGGCCATGAACATCTTGGCCATCCTTTACGGGACAACTATGTTGTTAGGAACTAATAAGAAGACTCTGGCTATCCTGGATAAGCGGATAGTTGGCCATGAACATCTTGGCCATTCTGTACGGGACAACTAAGTTGTTAGGAACTAATAAGAAGACTGGCTATCCTGGATAAGCGGATAGTTGGCCATGAACATCTTGGCCATTCTGTACGGGACAACTAAGTTGTTAGGAACTAATAAGAAGACTCTGGCTATCCTGGATAAGCGGATAGTTGGCCATGAACATCTTGGCCATTCTGTACGGGACAACTATGTTGTTAGGAACTAATAAGAAGACTCTGGCTATCCTGGATAAGCGGATAGTTGGCCATGAACATCTCGGCCATCCTTTACGGGACAACTAAGTTGTTAGGAACTAATAAGAAGACTCTGGCTATCCTGGATAAGCGGATAGTTGGCCATGAACATCTTGGCCGTCCTTTACGGGACAACTATGTTGTTAGGAACTAATAAGAAGGCTCTGGCTATCCTGGATTAGCGGATAGTTGGCCATGAACATCTTGGCCATCCTTTACGGGACAACTAAGTTGTTAGGAACTAATAAGAAGACTCTGGCTATCCTGGATAAGCGGATAGTTGGCCATTAACATCTTTGCCATCCTTTACAGGACAACTAAGTTCTTAGGAACTAATAAGAAGACTCTGGCTATCCTGGATAAGCGGATAGTTGGCAATGAACATCTTTGCCATTCTGTACGGGACAACTAAGTTGTTAGGAACTAATAAGAAGCTCTGGCTATCCTGGATAAGCGGATAGTTGGCCATGAACATCTTTGCCATCCTTTACGGGAACGAAGTTGACGGCCGCAACAAATTAAAAAACATCAAAAAAGGGGTGGAACCATGGAAAACGTCCATCAGGGATAACCGACGAGAAGAAGTGGCAGTGATGAGGCTACGAGTGGATCACAGTCGGCTGAGCCACGGCCTCCTGATAAGAAGAGAGGAAGCCAGGAAGTGTGAAGTGTGTGAGGAGGATATGTTGGTGCGGCACATCCTGGAGGAGTGTCCACTCTATGAGGAGGAGCTGGCCAGGAGAGGCATCACCAGAGCACTACCAGCAGCCCTGGGCAACCACCGAGAGGCACTCCAGAGGACTATAGACTTCTTTAGTGATACAAAACATTAGTTTTGTACGTCCATTAGGACGAGCTATAATTCAAGCAAAAATGTAAAAAAAAAAAATATATGTGTATATATATGTATATGGATGTATGTCTGTATATGTGTACATATATGTATAGATGTCTGTATATATGTGTGTGTATGTGCATATAGATATGCATCTGTCTCCATGCCAAAGTATTTAGATGCTTATGACCGAGATGTTGAGCATCTATAACCCAAACGGATGTAAAGGGAGCATTTTTATACGGTAGAATTGACGAAGAAGTATACTTAAGACCACCGAAAAGGGGCATGTGCTAAAATTAATAAAGTCATTTTATGGGTTAAGGAAATCACCAAAATATTGGTATGAATGCTTTAATACGACTATTACTGAATATGGGTTTGAATGATCAGATAATAATTATTGTACGTCTAAAAACGGAGACTTGTATTTATTATTGTACGTTGATGATTTGTTGATCCTAGGAAGTAAATTGAAAGAAATACATTTAGTAAAATAATTTTTGTCATCAAAATCTAGAATGAAAGATATGGGCCATGAACATCTTTGCCATCCTTTACGGGAACGAAGTTGACGGCCGCAACAAATTAAAAAACATCAAAAAAGGGGTGGAACCATGGAAAACGTCCATCAGGGATAACCGACGAGAAGAAGTGGCAGTGATGAGGCTACGAGTGGATCACAGTCGGCTGAGCCACGGCCTCCTGATAAGAAGAGAGGAAGCCAGGAAGTGTGAAGTGTGTGAGGAGGATCTGTTGGTGCGGCACATCCTGGAGGAGTGTCCACTCTATGAGGAGGAGCTGGCCAGGAGAGGCATCACCAGAGCACTACCAGCAGCCCTGGGCAACCACCGAGAGGCACTCCAGAGGACTATAGACTTCTTTAGTGATACAAAACATTAGTTTTGTACGTCCATTAGGACGAGCTATAATTCAAGCAAAAATGTAAAAAAAAAAAATATATGTGTATATATATGTATATGGATGTATGTCTGTATATGTGTACATATATGTATAGATGTCTGTATATATGTGTGTGTATGTGCATATGGATATGCATCTGTCTCCATGCCAAAGTATTTAGATGCTTATGACCGAGATGTTGAGCATCTATAACCCAAACGGATGTAAAGGGAGCATTTTTATACGGTAGAATTGACGAAGAAGTATACTTAAGACCACCGAAAAGGGGCATGTGCTAAAATTAATAAAGTCATTTTATGGGTTAAGGAAATCACCAAAATATTGGTATGAATGCTTTAATACGACTATTACTGAATATGGGTTTGAATGATCAGATAATAATTATTGTACGTCTAAAAACGGAGACTTGTATTTATTATTGTACGTTGATGATTTGTTGATCCTAGGAAGTAAATTGAAAGAAATACATTTAGTAAAATAATTTTTGTCATCAAAATCTAGAATGAAAGATATGGGCCATGAAAATTTAACATACTTAGACATATCAATAACTAAATGGTCTGATAGTATTGTCATTGATCAGTCTAAATATTTAAAAGGTGTGTTAAAGAAATTTGGAATGGATGACTGCAAGGAGTGTGATACTCCTATGGATGCTAATTTTAAAATGGATGAGTCATGTACAATTAATCAGAAATATGAAAAAGAATGTAGATCGATGATAGGATCTCTAATGTACGCGACTGTTGGTTCAAGACCTGATTTAGCAACTTCCTTTGATTTCAGTCAAAACCGACCAAAGAATTATGGTTAGCATTTAAACGAATTATGAGATATGTTAAACATACGGTAGACTATGCTTTAGTGTATACGAAGTGTAATAAGAGTGTGCCGTTGATAAGATATGCCGATGCCGATTGGGCTCAAGACTGGGATAGGAAATCAACGACGGATTATTTGTTTAAAGTATATAATAATACAGTAGTATGAAAATCACAAAAACAGGCAACAGTAGCCTTAATTAAGTACAACAGAAGCTGAATTCGTATCTTTGTGTGAAGCAACAGCTGAAGCCTGCTGGATAAAAAAATTATTAGAAGAATTATCAATTAATGTCAAGAGTGTTAAAATTTTTGAAGATAATCAGAGTACAATATATGCTGTTAAAAATCCAGATCAGAAACGCTTAAAAAATATGTATGTTAAATTTAAATTTGTGAAACAGATGGCAGAAAATAAAGTTATTGAAGTTGAACATTCGTGTACTGAGAAACAGTTAGCTGACGTGCTAACTAAACCATTAAGCAAGAAACGATTTCTAATTTTTGTTAATCTATTAGGTTTGATAAATATCACAAACAGTGATATTGAGGAAGAGTGTTGAGATGGCAATATCACTGTTAATATAGTAGTACAGTGTTATGCGTGCTTGACTTCTGAGCTCAAGGTCATGGGTTCGTAACCCGACCGAGGCCCTTAGTTTATTTTATCTGGGAGGTAAAATAAACTTAAGCACGCCGTCCTTCGGATGGGACGTTAAGCGATGGTCCCGAGCCTGTACGATGTCAGGTACTCGTTAAAGACCCCTACCCTAGGTGAATAAAAATTTAGAGTAGGCAAAATTTAGGACTCCCACAGTAGAGTCGGGCTCATGTCGACCAGAGTGACGAAAGAGCGCTTTGGTAGTAGGCGATATGACCTCGTTGTTAAAGCCCGGGCATGAGTCATAAAACATAACCTAACCTAAATGTTAATATAAAAGTCACATGTTTATAAAAACTATAAAATGTTGAGTTGAATATTATTATTAATAAAAAGTAACATAGTTCCCAATAGTTTGTCCTAGTATTTTCTTGACATATTATCATTTAAAAATGTATAGTTAGGAACTAATAGAAGACTCTGGCTATCCTGGATAAGCGGATAGTTGGCAATGAACATCTTTGCCATTCTTTCCTCCTAAAGTTTTTGTATTTTTAAGTAGAAAGTTTTACTTCCCCAGTAAGAAGTATAGGAGAAGTTATGTAATCGGTCGAAAATCCGATACGGAGTTTTCAACGGAATTTCTGACCTCTAGATTCCAAATATGAAAAAAAAGTCTGTCAGTCGGTGTGCCTGTGAATACGATAACTCCCGATAGAATGAATGTATCGACACAAAATTTTATATGTGAATCCATCATTCTCTAACGACGACACTTATTGATTTTTCAACGAAATAGACCAAAGGGAAAGGGGAGATTAGGGGGGAGGCCTAACTCAAAAACTCTAGTAACTGCCTTTGTAATACATGTATCGAAGTAGGGTTTGGGGGCCATGGTGGCCGTGCGGGCTAGAGCGTAGGGCTTTGGTCGCATGGTTTCACCATGGTTTGCGGGTTCGAATCCCGTCCGGGAGTGAGTTTTATTTCGTAGATAGAACTCCCTCCCGGGGCCATGGATGTCTTAAATAATTATACATAACACATTGACATGGCTAATATGCACCGTTCATAAAGCCAAAAAAAGAAAAAAAAAAAAAAAAAAAAAAAAAAAGTAGGGTAGAAATGGCAGAGCTGGTTCAAGAGCTAATCCGCAATATGGCGGCCGCCTCAGCAGTAGCCACAGCCCTAACCATTCTCCATGGCCTTGCCCCTTGCTCCCACAACATTCCCTTTCCTTTTTGGACAAAATCATCAGAATCGTCAAGGTGCGTTTTACCAACCCACCCACATACCTTCTTCAAGATGTGAATAAGAAATATATAAAAGGTTGATTTTATGAACAAGAGCTGCAGCATGTCCATGATCATGAAGTCTATTTTATAGAAGAAGTTCTCCGGGAAAAAGGCAAAAACATGTATGTGAAAAGGATGGGGTTTCCCGAAAAAACTTGGATTCGTTCATCAGATTTAGTGTAAATGTAATCTTCTGTTCAGTTTCTAAATATAATCTACATATTAAGTCCACATATTAAATCGCTTTAATATATTAGTGGGGCCACGCCTCTCATACCAACTCATTACTTAAGACTCTTACATAAGCAAGGCCAAAGAAGGAGGCCTTATGAGGGAATGTTGTGGGAGCATGGTGGAGGGTAGGGGGCTGTGGCTGCTGAGGCGGCTGCCATCTTCCGGATTAGCTCTTGAGCCAGCTCCGACTTTTCTACATTAACTATCCACACAAAATTTAAAATGTAAATTCAAAACCACGTAAGGACGTCAACTATTAATTTTCAGCGGAATCGGCAGAAGGGGGGGGGGGGGGGGGGGATGAATGAACTAAATGACATTTAAAGTCAAAATATAATGAGGACATAGCCTGTCAAATTTCAGCGATATCGACCGAAGGGAAGGGGGGTTCAGGGGAGGGGGCTTAATTCAAAAACCCAAATAATTCTTAATTTAATGTATTCATCATGTGTAGTTTTTTTTTTCTTTAATATGTTAATATCTTTAATATTCATATTTATATAGTATAAGTCAAATATTGAATATTAACGCAAAAGGTCGACAGGTCTTGGAGGGGGAGCGAAAACTTATTTGATTAATTCGTTCTGGGGAAGTACATTGCTGGTGAATTACCGACTACTTTTTGGGATTAGGATTAGGGTTATAGATGCTCAACATCTAGGTCATAAGCATCTGAATACTTTGGGATGGAGACAGATGCATATTCATAAATATGCACATACACACACATATATACAGACATCTATACATATATGTACACATATACATCCATATACATATATATACACATATATATATTTTTTTTACAAGTATTATTGTTAACTTTAACATTTTTGCTTGAATTATAGCTCGTCCATTAGTTTTTTATCACTAAAAAAGTCTATAGTTCTCTGGAGTGCCTCTCGGTGGTTGCCCAGGGCTGCTGTTAGTGCTCTGGTGATGCCTCTCCTGGCCAGCTCCTCCTGATAGAGTGGACACTCCTCCAGGATGTGCCGCACCGACAGATCCTCCTCACACACTTCACACTTTCTGGCTTCCTCTCTTCTTATCAGGTGGCCGTGGCTCAGCCGACTGTGTCCCACTCATAGCCTCATCACTGCCACTTCTTCTCGTCGGTTATCCCTGATTGACGTTTTCCATGGTTCCACCCCTTTTTTGATGTTTTTTAATTTGTTGCGGCCGTCAACTTCATTCCACATGTTGGTCCAACCCAGTTGAATCTTACTATGTAGTATCTGTTTGAGATCCGATTTTGTAGAAATTTCATTACATTCAGCAGCTGAAGTTGAGGCTTCTTTTGCAGCAAGGTCTGCTTGTTCATTTCCTTCTATGCCTACATGTGATGGAACCCACATAAATATGACTGACTTGCCCTCAGATAAGATATAATCTGTGTATCTATAGATTCTACTCACGAGAGGATTATCAGTATACAATACTTGGGTTGCTTGTACTGCTGCCATCGAGTCTAAACAGACGATGAATGATTATCCATCACCTGACTACCTTTTGCTTACTGTTTCAATATAAAAAATGTCGAGCAAAACAAACATTAACAGAGTAAGGAAGTTTGAAATCAAGTCGTCCGAAATAGTAAGAGCCGTATTGCCAGATGTTGCAGACCATATAATCCAGGTTACCTAGCAGTTCCAGGATGGTCTTGTCCATGTTCCGGCCACTATCTTCTACATCCTGAGTCGGTCCATTCTCAACAGGTGACTAAAATCTTGTCTATACCATTGTACATTTGTGTCCCATTTAATGTGAAGTGCACTAAGTGCGCTCAGCCAGTAAACTGTTTGTGGTCTTTATTCTATTCAGTTCCTTTATTCTATTAATTTCCTTTATTCTATTCATTTCTTTATTCTATTCATTTTCTTTATTATATTAATTTTCTTCATTCTGTTCAGTTCCTTCATTCTATTCAGTTCCTTCATTCTATTCAGTTCCTTTATTCTATTCAGTTCCTTTATTCTATTCAGTTCCCTTAAAAATGAGATTTCTGTAAGTTTATATTATTGCAGTTAGGTATTTATTCTATTGGAGACTTGAAGTCTCGTTAGCTGAGAATCCTTCATGTACAGAACATTCCCTAAAAGAGAGTAAAAATTGAGGCACGCGCCAAATTATGTACTTACGTAACCAGAAGCTTGCATGAAACATTCATAGAATGCCTGTTAAAAAAAAAAAAAGTATAGTTAGTTATTGTGCATTATGGCCGGGCGATAACGTCATATCGCCTTCTTTCAGAGGGCACTTTCGTGACTCTGATGGACATGAGCCCGACTCCAACGTAGGAGTCTTCATTTTTTTCTACCTAGATTTACTCACTTAGGGTAGGGGTCTTTAACGAATGTCTGACATCGAACAGTCTCGGGACCATCCCTTAACGTCACAACCGAAGGACGGCATGCTCAATGTTTTTTCACCTCTCAAATAAAAAACCTGAGTTTCGAACTCGCTATCTTAAGCTGAGTAGGCTAGCACGCTACCTCCGAGGTACCGGCGCTCTTTTACATACATATACATACATATGGCGTCACAATGTACACTATACATAGCGTATTTTTGGAATATCAACTTTTTTATTTTTTATTTATTTTACAAGTGGATATTTACAACTGTATAAAAAATAAATATAACAAGCAAATGTGCTAAGAGAGAGATAATGGCAATGTCAAAATGTCAAGAGAGGAGAAATCACCCAGTGGTGACACTCCCAAGTCATTGAGTTACTCTCATTTGTAACTAATCACTGTCACTGCAGCTGCTAAGAAAGTTTCTGGGCTATTGACGGCAGAATAGAGGGCACGGACTAGAATATTATTGTGGGAACTAAGAGAAGAAAATAATTTTTTATACTTGGATTTAGCAACTTCGGTGACAAAAAGTACGTTAAGGTCAGTGTGAAGAGATTTGTTGGAGACGTAGTAAGGAGCATTGGGTAGTGTATGAAGGATTTCGGATTGAAAGGAGTAGATGCGCTGGAGATTGGAAGCCTTGACAGAACCCCAGCGTTCAAGTCCATAAAGGTTTAAATACTGCTTTGTATATAAGTCGTTTTGTTTATTGTTGTCAAGGTACACTGGAGGGCAGGTATATTTTCGGCGAAGAGTGAAGACGATGTGAACTGACTTCTTGTAGTTCACTTTCACTCTTCACTTTTTGTACCAGGACTGAAGGGTTATCAGCTGTTCTTGGAGGTGTCTGGATGATAGGGCTGGGTCGGGATGAGGAGAGAGGATTGTAGTATCATCTGCAAAGGTGTGGAGTTGTGTTGATGGATGGGTGGGGATATCAGCTGTGTATATTGTGTAGAGGATAGGACCCAGGATAGTATCTTGTGGAACGCCAGCATTTTGTGGGGACATGGGAGAAAGAGCAAAACCCTGGCTTAGACAAAAGGTTCTTTCAGAAAGGTAAGATTTTGGATTAGGAAGAATGTGAAGGGAAGGACTGCTTTAAGCTTCCACAGTAAGCCCGGGTGCCAAACTCTGTCAAACACTTGTTTGACGTCGAGAAAGGCCGCCGAGGCAATACCGCTTTTGCTCCGGTGTGGATGCAGTGATGACGCGATGACACAGGTGTATGATTGATTGGTGTCTTCGGAAACTAAACTGGTGATCAGGGATGATGTTTTTGATCATCCAGTATGGAAAGGATTCTACTTAGAAATAGTTTCTCAAAAACTTTTCCTAGGAGAGGAAGGAGGCTGATAGGTCTGTAGGAACTGGGGAGATGGGAGGGCTTCTTTGGTTTGGGGATCATTTTGATGATTGATTGCTTCCAGGGGTTTGGGAAATGAGTACTTCGGAGGATGGAGTTGTAGTTGTTTTATATATTTCTATAACTAACATGATCGTAAGAGAGGGTCACATATACTTTTAGAAATGTTACCTCTAATTTCAAAAAGTATTTATTAGTGAAGTGAGAAGAATGTTATACACATTTTTTCATTTATATTTTATACACATACAAAAAAAAACAGGAAAAACTTAAATCTATGTGTGCACAAAGTTTGAGCTAACTAGGAATATATGTGATGTGGAAAGCGATGAGGGACCTCTTGTCGGGAGAGTGAAATGTTCAGTGTAATCAAAATAAGGTGTTAGCGTCAAAAAATGGCATTTTCTGTTTTTTATGAATTATAATACTCTACTATCTCCTTTACCTGTGAAAGTTGTTTAAAAAAAGTGTAGCTAGTTCTATGTTTAACATTCTTCTCACTTCACTAATAAATACTTTTTGAAATTTGAGGTAACATTTCTAAAAGTATATGTGACCCTCTCTTACGATCATGTTAGTTATAAAAATATGTTTTGGATATTTTGAATCTAAAACAACTACAACTCCATCCTCCGAAGTACTCATTTCCCAAAACCCTGGAAGCAATCAATCATCAAAATGATCCCCAAGTATGAAAATTCATAATTTTGTAGCATTTCAAAATTTTTAAACGCGTCTTCCCACAAAAGCTACTTTTACTAATAACATTTTTAAAATTCCATAAAATCCGTAATTTTTGAGATATCCACTCCATTTTTTTTTTACAAAATGTCTATTTTTTAGTGTAATTAAGAAATATCAAAAACTCAAAATCGAAATATATATATATTTTCATATAGGTATATATACGAGTATATATATATTTTTTTTAAGGAGGCCCACTGGAAGTGGAATATTAATATATATTAATTGATTAATAAGTATTGCTTATGGTTTCAGGAAAGAAAAAATATTTTATTAGCTTACGAATTCATAGTCATCTGCTGGGGCATGGAATTCGAAGATAAGCTGGTTTCCTCTTTCTGAAAAAATATTCATGCATAGAGTTAGTTAGGTTCATGCCCGTGCTTTAACTACGAGGTTATATCGCCTACGACCAGAGCGCTCTTTCGTCGCTCTGGTGGACATGAGTCCGACTCTACAATGAGTCCTAAATGTTGTCTACTCGGGTTTTGTTATCTAGGGACTTTAACGAGTACCAGACATCTCATAGGCTCGGGACCATCGCTTAACGTCCCATCCGGAGGACAGCGTGTTCAAGGTTTTTTTAAACTCTCAGATAAAAACATCATTCAAATAAAATATGTCTTTCAGTTTCCTCTACAACATTTACTTGTAAAGATTTTTAATTAGGACATAAACATAAGCGTTGGTGATATTATGAATTATAATATATAAAAATATAATTACATAAAAATAGTTAGTGAATCACCGACAATGTATTTCCATAGAACGCATCAACTAACAATTCGCAACCCCTCAAAAACCAGTCGACTGTTTGCGCTTATAATCAATAGTTGACTTACATAGGGGCATACTAAATTTCCTGTCGTTATATTCAATAGAACGGCAGGTATTAAAGTTTTTGTGTTAAGCCTCCCTTTCCCTTCGGTCGATTTGGCTGTAAATCAATAGGTGTTGTCGTTAGAGGGTTCTGGATTCACATATAAAATTTCATGTCGATACATTCATTCTATCGGGAGTTATCTTGTTCAGAAACACACCGAATATTTATTTTTTTCATTTTTCTGAAATCTGGAGATCGGAAAACATGATGTTCCGTTGAAAACTCCCCATCGAATTTTTGACTGATTACATAACTTCCCCTATACTCGGTTTAGTTGGAAAAGTAATATGAACAGTTATATACCTTTATCTATGTAGTGCAGTGTAGCACAGAACTCAGTAGCCAGAGATTCTCTCCGTCCCGCAAGAAACAAAATCTGTTCAGTGCTATGCTAAAATTACAAAAAAAAAAAAAAAAAATTCAGCACATAGATTATTAAAATATATCAATTATGAAAACTTTAATAATTATTTATTTATATATTTATTTAAAATAAAATAATACCTAACTACATTTGAGGTGCGTTCATGCAAAAACAGTTTTTCCACAAAATTAAAAAAAAAATTGATTTATACTCATACATGCCGTTAAATTTAGTAGCGGTAACTTGTAAAATGTACGTAGGCTCCTGCTTGCTTACTGAGCTAAAGATAGCGGGTTCGTAACCCGTCCTAGGCTCTGACTTTATTTTGTCTGGAAGGTAAAATAAACTTAAGCATACCGGCCTTCGGATGGGACGTTAAGCGATGGTCCCGAACCTATACTATTTCAGGTACTCGTCAAAGAACCCTGCCCTAGGTGAATAAAAGTTCATGGTAGGCAAAATTTAGGACTCCCATAGTACAGTCGGGCTCATGTCCACCAGAGTGACGAAAGAGCACTCTGGTAGTAGGCGATATAACCTTATAGTTAAAGCCCGGGCATGAGTCATAATCTAACTAACTAGCTGAGGTGCCCAGCGTTCTGAAGATCTAACTAGCTGGGTTTCCTCCGTTACAAAGCACATACTAGCTGTGGTACCTAGCGTTCCTAAGTATGTACTAACTGTGGTGCCCAGTGGTCCTAAGCACTTACTAGCTGGAGTATCCGCCGTTGCAGGGTACATACTCGTACTAGGTGTGGTGCCCAGCGTTTCTAAATACGAACTAGCTGTGGTGTCCAGCGGTTTCAAGCACTAGCTGGGTAAGGGATGAATCGGCCGTTGCAAGGCACATACTAGCTGTGGTTCCCAGCGTGTCTAAGTACGTTCTGGCTCGGATGTCCTCCTAATCACATATTAGCTAGGATTTCCGCTGTTGCAAGGCACATACTAGACTAGCTGTGGTGCCCAGCGTGTCTAAGTACGTTCTACCTCTGATGCCCTCCTAATCACATACTCGTACTAGCTAGGCTTTCCGCTGTTGCAAGGCACATCCTGTTCCTCATTCCTTACTAGCTGGTGCGTCCACCGTTGCATGGCAAATATTGGCAAGGGTATTCACCGCTTCACAATTACTTGCTACGATGACCACCGCTACTCGGCCTAAAATGTTATTAATACCAAAACAAAAAACAACATTGCCTTTTTCCGGGTTTCGAAGGACTACATGTCTCATTTCCTTGTGAGTTATTGAAAATTGCAAGGTTTTGAATGTACTGTCGAAGAATTGCCTAAGATTGGCCAGGCTTTTACAAAGTATCACACAAGAGATACGTTCCTCTCTCCTCGTCTCCCCACTCAAATTCATTTCATATCAGCATTACTGGTGGATATAAGAAAGTACACTGGGCCCTCATTATCCGCGGGAAATACGTCCCGACTTTATTTCGCGGATATTAAATCCGCGGATAAAAATTCAACTCCTAAAGTTAAACAGACCCTAGCCTAAGATGGACTGGATAAACGAGGGAATAAATTGTAAGTACAACATAATATGCTGAATGAATAAATTGTAAGTACAACATAATATGTATGTATTTTATTCAAAAACTGCAAAATACTCGTGTAAGAAATTAATGTTAAAGAAACTTTACAAAAAACGTGAACATTAATTTACTTCTTTCCTAAAAAAAAGTTGTAATTTTATTTTGCCGGGCTTCTTCTAGTAGTGTGTTCTGCAGTTCTTTGTAAGGCGCCACAGCTGTGTCAAGGGTACGCTGAAAAGCTGCACATCTGTTCACGTCAGGGTCAAAATCTAGTGCCATTTGAGCCAAGTCGTCCTTAGCTTTGAGAAAATTCGTGATCATCTTTAAGTTGATCTTCTTTGTTGGTTGGTCTGCTTCTTCGCATTCATCCGTCTGAGTGGATTCTTGGACCATTTTTTTAGACGTTTTTTTTATTTACGCAAAAATGGGTAGTCCTATCGAAAAATTGTTTCTTACCAAAAATGTTCTCTATTAAATTTCCAATTTCAAAATGACCTTAGATTTGAGTTAGGATAATAATACGACCGAAAGTTATAGCGCCCATGGTGTGTCCATAACAGGACTTTGTTATAGCAACCAATACAACAGTGGGGAACTGTTCTCGGAATGTTACTTGTGTAAACTGTTCTCGGAATGTTACTTGTGTAAACTGTTCTCGGAATGTTACTTGTGTAAACTAACCTTCTTAAAGTTACTAACCGAGCAGATAACGTTACTAACCTTCTTAAAGTTACTAACCGAGCAGATAACGTTTCTAACCTACTCAAAGTTACTCCGAGCGAAGCCGGATAACCTGCTAGTATTCCATAAAATGTAATTCTCATAACAAAAAAATATTATGATCATGTACATACAAAAGTTTAATTTTATTATATAGATTTGCATATAATGAGTCGGTATTAGGAAACTGCAATAATCACCGTGGGAATGCAATCGGCAAATGCAAGCGGCATGTAAACGATCGTATGTCACCTTTATCGATTGTGTCCCTGGCATAACTAACACACTATCCGGCCACGTACCCAACCTGTTTTATAAAAAAAAAAAGTCGCCGATGAATCACCGCTAACGTAGGTACTTCCCCGGAACGAATGGATCAATTACCTAACTGTTCGCTCCCCCCTTCAAAACCTGTCGACCGTTTGCTCTATTATTATGCTCTACAATGAAACATTATATGTGATAGTAAGATGTTGTGGGACGAGATGTGGCACATCCCATCCGTACTGTTTAGATTACTGGTCCGTATTCCTTTAGCTCTGTACAGTACGGGTGGGATGTGTCGCTGATAATCACGTTTGTAATAGATTATTTCTTCATTGAACCGCTTGACTGGCTGACATTGGTGACCGGAATACGGTCTATAAACAAAGTTTCAGACTTCTGTCTCAATTATAAATTACAGTAAAAGTTCCTTATTCACGGTTTCCTTATTCGCGTTTTTATTATTCGCGGGTGAAAAAATTGCAACCAAGTTCCTGTATTCGCGGCTAAAAATGTCTTTATTCGCGGATGCAATCGGTAAATAGAAAGGGATTCGGTGTCGTTTATTAACGTATCGGCATCCTTTGGGTACTGCTGGTACGTGCCGAGGCAGACACATTGACACCATGCTGGAAAAAACTGTGGCCTGTTCGGAAATGATGAAGAATCCGCGCAAATTCAAACTTTAACTGACAATGTTGTTCAAGTTACAAATGGAATAGGACGAGATGGCTTCGAACAGATAGAAGATATATATTGGTTTTATTTTGGAACCTTGGAACGTATCCCCTATGATTCCATACTAATTACCATTCTAACCCACGGTTTCTGTATTCGCGGCATATTTACGGAACATATACCCCGCCAATAAAGAGCTTTTACTGTACTGAAAAAGCGGATCAGCAGATTTGACGTCATAAAATCGAATAAATATGAAGTAAATAAAAAATAAAAATTACTTACTTCTGAAAATTCATCATAAAATATTGCATTCCAATATTTCGTGGCCGGATTATCAACTTTGTCGGGCCACTTGCTCAAGATGTTCGCTACACATTCATATCATAGACACTAATAAACTAGAATCTGACATTGAAAAAATATTATAAAATAAAAAATATATGAAAATTAATAAAAAAAAGTCATCGGTTCATCACCGGCATTGTGCTTCCCCGGAACGAATTAATTAACACTTTTCATTCTACATCCAAAACCAGTCGACCGTTTGCGCTAATTTTCAACAGTTGACTTACATAGGGGCTCCTACATCCTCATACTAAATTATATGACGATGAATTCATTACTTCGGTAGTTATTAGGTTTTAGAATAAAGCCCCCTCCCCTTCCTTCGATATCGCTGAAATGTGAAGGAGGACATAACCCTCATTGGGTTTTGATTTTAAATATGAAATTTCATGTCGATACATTCGTTACATCGGCAGTTATTGGGGGTTTTGAGTTGGGCTCCCCCCTGATCCCTTTCCCTTCTGTCGATTCCGCTCAAAACTAATAAGTTTCGTTCTTATGGGATTTTGAATTCACATATGAAATTTTATGTCGATAGATTTATTACAATGGCAGTTATTAGAGTTTTTGAGTTAAACCTGTCTCCTAATCCCCCACCTCTTTGGTCTATTTGATTGAAAATCGACAGTTGTTGTCCTTACGAGGTTTTGGGCATACATATAAAATTTCGTGTCGATACATTCGATACATTACATCGGCAGTTATTCGAATTTTGATATTAAGCTTATCCCCTAAACCTCATCCTTTTGGTCGATTTGGCTGAAAAACAATAGGTGTCGTCATTAGAGGGTTCGTAAAAAAATTAATTTTCTTGTCGATACATTCATTCTATCGGGAGTTCTCGTGTTCATAGAAACACAGAAATTTTTCTTTTCATATTTGGAATCTAGGGGTCGAAAAACATGAAATTCCGTTGAAAAATCCGCATCAAATTGTTGACCAATTACATAACTTCCCCTATACTTCGTGTAGCTGAGGAAGTAAAATATGAAGAGTAGGGTGGGCTGAAGAAAGCAAGTTAGTTATTGTGACTCATGCCCGGGCTTAAACTATGAGGTCATATCGCCTACTACCAGAGGTTCTTTCGTCGCTCTGGTGGACATGAGCCAACTCTATAAATTTTGTCTACCTAGGTATATTCACCAAGTGTAGGGGTCTTAAACAAATATAAAAAAACATTTTCCTCCCTTATTTCCCACAGTAACCTTCCGTGACTCCATTCTGGCACACTTCCCGTGACGACGCCTTAAGCGCCAATGGCATAGAGACCTCCTTAGCAGCAGCTGTGACAGTGATTAGTTATAAATGAGGGCAACTCAGTGCCAAGGGAGTGTCACAACTGGGTGAATTTTCTCTTTCTCAACACATTTGCTTATTGTATATATACAAATATATATATATTTTTTATACAGTTGTAAATATCTATTTAAAAAATATATACAGGTACATTTTGTTTCTTTTTGACATAAAAAATTGTTTTGCTTACCTCCCCGTATGTTCTTGGATGGGTTTCTTATTATTTGTGTGTTTTTTGATCTCTCTTCAAGACTGAAATCAATATAATACTTGACGTCGAAGGTTTCGTCTAATTCCATCTGGGGGAAAAAAAAAATATATATATAAGTTAATAATATAATCCTCTAGTTTCTGTGTATACGTATTTTCTCAAAATACTATGTACTTTTAACCCCCGACGTAGAAGGAGAGGTGTTATAAGTTTGAAGCCTTTGTCCGTGTGTGTCGTAGCTCCAAGACAGCTGAACCGATTTCAAAGAGGTTCTTTTATTTCAAAAGCTGGTATTTGCGAGATGGTTATTTTTTTTCGCCATGTTTGGTGGAATTCGGGTATGCCGTTTCCAAGATCTTCAGGTTTCATCAGAGCCCTTTGTAGGGATCTCGGCCTCTATTACAGCTAGAGACTTGGAGTTTGAGCTGAAATATTTATAAGGCCACGCCCCTAACACCTAAGCCCCTGAAGACCCCCCCCCCCCCTTTTTTTAAAGGTTTATTGTTTGTGTAGTTTTTTTTTTTAATTTTTAATTTAATATTTTTTGTTACTGTCGGCGAGCCAGTAGCGTAGCGAGGCAGGCTGAGCCCCCCACATACAGTGTAATGCCCAAAATTAGGGAACTCAATTGTTTGAAATAAATTAGGAACAAAGGAATGGAAACAGGTGGCTTGAACAACAGGAAGTCCTAGAAGAACCACAACCGTACGGAGAAACCAGGTGTGGGGGACTGAACCACCAATAGGCACCCAGAAGAGTCCCGGAGGGCGGGAAAATTGCTGTGAGCTGACCCCATATTGATAGATCCACTTCAACTGTTGCCTCCTGAGAGGTAGGATCGGCCCACTTCGTCCGTTGCCTCCGCAGAGGGAGGACCAGCCCAATTCATCTGTCGCCTCCAGAGAGGGAGGATCACCCTACTTCATCAACTGTCCAGAACAACCAGAACTCAACATCAGATCAACAGAGGGAAATCCATTGGAGCTTTTCTCGACTATTGAGACAAACAGAGGAGGCTGATCATCGCAGAACTCCAGGACCCAATAGCTATTACAACCAGCATTAAATCAAGAAGGTATTGTGATTTCTAAACAATTATAAAGGCAAAGTCGGAGAGTATTTTGAGAGAATATACTTTTATTTTAAGGATTTTTTTAGCAAGGATTCTGAGCAATAGTTTTTAAGTTTGCCAGAAATGTTTTTCTTTACGAATATATATAATCAAACAAGAATGGCCTAATTTTTATTTCAAGGTTTCATGGGGAACAATGCAAAATACAATCATTAATGGTATTATTTTGATATACAAAGTGTGCATCTTGATAACTTTTATTTCCTTATTTAATATTTTATTTTAATATTGTGCCTATTATATGAATTTAAAATGCCGAGATTTCCGAAAAAGACAAAAGGAGATTTCAGTTCCTGTAGAGAGCGAGCAAGGGCAGGATGTAGAACCGGAAGGCGGGAGCCAGTTAACAGTAGGGGGACAGGAATTGTGGGAAATAGAAGAACGATCGCCTACCGTTGAGCAGACATTAGAGGGCGTAGCCCAGGGGGTTCCAGTTGGTATCGATTATAGTAGAATTTTGTCAGGAAGATCATCTCCTTTAGTTAGATCAAGGGCCGAAAGTGTTTCTTCAGGGACTAGATCACGAACTGCGAGTCTTTCCAAGATTGGGGAAATGTTGGAGACGAGTGTAGGTTCAGGAGGTGGGATAGACAAATTCGTAGCATTAATGTTAGTGGCGGGTCCAAGGGCGATGGGGCGTTCGCTCCCCCTGATAGGTTTTGTTTTTTTAAATTTTAAGATATCATTTCTTGTCAAATTGTAGATGAATAAATAAAAATTTAATATTTTGTTTTATCGTATAAAAAAATTGATATTTGAATAAAATTAAGATTTAGCGCCATAACGGGTGACAACTGTCGCATTTTTTTACGAAATTTGAGAACGTTTTGCCACTCACGTGGCATGAAGTTAGTTGTGGGTGGATGAGTCTAAAGCTACAGTCGCTACAATTAAGCAAAACTTTCGCGTGGCGTCATAACAAAATATTTATAGTAGTATTTTACGTATGTTATGTAGATGAGATAAATATTCTCTATCATCAAAAAAGTAAGTATGACATATTTAGTTCTATAAAATATACTAGATTGTAACTTGTAACGATTCTAACAATGTTGCACACGATATTGTTTACCAAAATTCAACAAACGAGCGATTTTGTAAGTGGGAAACGAGTGTTGTCCTTCTAACCTCAAATTTCAAGAAAAAAAACTGAGAGAGGTTTTCTGGATCTGCCACTCTCACATACAATCCAAATACAGTAAAATTTCCTTATTCGCGTTTTCATTATTCGCGGGTGAAAAAATTGCAACCCAGTTCCTGTATTTGCGGCTAAAAATTTCTTTATTTGCGGATGCAATCGGTGAATAGAAAGGGATTCGGTGTCGTTTATTAACGTATCGGCATCATTTGAGTATTGCTGGTACGTGCCGAGGCAGACACATTGACACCATTAGGGATTGCAATCCAGCGGCATTTTCAATCCAGCTGGATCCAGCATTAATATCCAGCATTAATCGATTTTTCAAAGAAATGAAACAATTTTTTTTTAAACTCTGGAAACTTTCATAACTAACTACCTACATTACATCACATATTCGTTTTTAGTTATAACTAATTTTTGGTGTTAGTTAAGTACTCTAATAGTAATTAATAGTTACGAGTATTATAATTATTATTAATTATCAGAATACAACCATAAATCACATAATTGACATCCTAGATATCTGAAATAGCTATTCATTTACCTTTTTTACTATAGTCTCAGTTTCTCAGTCTCACTAATTTTCAAAATAAAATTACGTAACCCGCTTGTAAAATTTTTAGTTAACTCTTATTACTTTAGAAGTAAAACTAAATATATAAGTTAAGACTTGACTTGTCTTTTAAAGAATGAAGCCAATTAATAAGGTAACAGTTTTTTTTTACTTTTTTGAAAGTAAGATCTCAAGAAACAAATGTTATTGATGGTGTTATCTCCCAGCCTACTTCTTAAAGAACTGCATGTATACCCGGCTGCAGAAAAGACTCTCTGGCTCTACGCTGGTTGGTTTGAGAGTCATCAAATAATCATAAATTAAAGTTAAGTTTTCAGCTCTTACTCCCTCACTTTCATAAAGTGCCATTTCTTTCTTCAATATCTTATCATAATCATTCCCAGATCCAGTTTCTTTTCGTTTCAGTGTCAATATACACCATTTCCAGTGCCCAGTGACACTGGAAATGGTGTATATTGCCAAAACCTCAAATACTGTCAATTTTCGCACTGATACCAATAACCTGAGCAACATTTATGCCAATTTGCTTCAAAACTGCTGAATCCATAGTTCTGTCTCCAATTATATTTAATATTTAAAATTTAGATTAATTTCATTGTGTGTCTATTTATTTTTTATTATGTATTATTTCATTTTTGGTTAGTGTCACTTCTGTCTTTGGTTAGTGTCAATTCTTCATTTAATTAATAAGTTAAATTATGTTACTATTTATATAATTATAGAGTTTTTATTTTATTTTATTTTTTCTCAACATAGTAAAATATCTGTTAGCCAGTAAGTAGTTCTCTTCAAATTTAAGTCCCGTTAACTGGGGTTTTCCCCGGATTTATTATCTGTTACCCTCGACCCTTCTGTACCCTTAGTTGAACGTAAGACTTCACAGTCTTCATGACTTCTCCTCAACCATCTATATTCGTAGTAAGTTTCCTTGTTGTTCATCAATGTTTATATGTATGTGAATGTATTAGGATGTATATATGTATTTATGTGGAGTTGTATGAGTGAATGTATATTTATGTACCTATATATAATTTTAATCGATCACCCATTATATTTTTCTAATCTTGATACCCCCATGTTTGTTAAGCCCTGATGATGATATGAAATATATCGAAACGTTGGCATTTGAATAGTGTTTTCTTCATTGACTGACCCTCAATACCCCCAGAATTTTGAATTCTACAGTCGCTAGCAAACATCTACTATATCTAAACTTAGTAGACTGTCTCGCTTAGTAGAAATTAACTTTTGATCATTACTCGAAGCTGAGCAGCTTACTCGAAGCTGAGCAGCTTTCGCTCGACAAGTTTTACTTCCCTCAGCTTTACGCAGTATAGGGGAAGTTATGTAATCGGTCCCAAATTCAATGTTGAGTTTTCAACGGAATTTCAGGTTTTTCGACCTCCAGATTTCCAAAATGAAAATGTCTGTGTGTGTGTGTCAGTGGACAAATTCCCAGATAGAATGAATGTATCGACGCAAAATTTATATGTTAATCCAGAACCATTTAACAACGTTTCCTAAAGATTTTCAGCCAAATCGACCATAGGTAATGGGGGATTAGCGGGAAGGCTTAACACAAAAACCCTAATAACATTCGTTGTAATGCATTTATCAATACAAAATTTAGTGGATTTAGGAGCCCCTATGTAAGTCAACTGTTGAAAATTAGCGCAAACGGTCGACTGGTCTTGGATGTAGAGGGAAAAGTGTTAATTAATTCGTTCCGGGGAAGCACAATGTCGGTGATGAACCGATGACTTTTTTTTATTCATTTTCATATATTTTTTATTTTATAATATTTTTTCAATGTCAGATTCTAGTTTATTAGTGTCTATGATATGAATGTGTAGAGAACTTCTTGAGCAAGTTGTCCGACCAAGTTGATAATCCGGCCACGAAATATTGGAATGAAATCTTTTATGATGAATTTTCAGAAGTAAGTAATTTTTATTTTTTATTTACTTCATATTTATTCGATTTTATGACGTCAAATCTGCTGATCCGCTTTTTCAGTACAGTAAAAGCTCTTTATTCGCGGGGTATATGTTCCGTAAATATGCCGCGAATACAGAAACCATGGGTTAGAATGGTAATTAGTATGGAACCATAGGGGACACGTTCCAAGGTTCCAACATAAAACCAACATGTATCAAAATAAAATAAATTTATTGAGAAATTCGCAATTAAAATCAGTCGTTAGTCAGCCTTAGGCAAGGGTTTAAAGAATTTAGTAATTTTTTCTTGTTTTGCCGTTTTTAAAAGGTCTTTAAATTCAGATTAATATTAGACTAGTTTTGGAGGGTGAGCAAAAAGTTAATTATTTCGTTGTGGGGAAGTACACTGCCGGTGAGTTACCGACGACTTTATTTTCGGTGATTTGTGATGTAACTTATGTTTATACCGCAGTTTCTTATAGCTATGTCCTCTTGTTCCTATGTTTTCCATCAAGTGAGATTTTCGAGGAGAGCTCTGTATCCTCTTGCATCGGCTTTAGTGAGACACACTGTGGATAGCTCTAAGAAAGAGAGAAGTAAGGATTCTATGAACATATAAGAGTTCCATCCAAGTTTTCTGAATGGCCTCGGGTCAAGTTCGGATTGAAGTGGAGATATTGGCGGTCCCCCAAATAGTGGCGTCGAGCTATCGATGGTACTATCGATTGATTAATCGGTAAGTGTTGTATTAATATCGATTGTATTATAGAATTTGAGATTGTGATTTATAACTAGCAGTCTTGCACTTTTCAATTTCTCACCTATATTCTCTATATTTCATTATAAAATTACTGAATTTTCGTAAACATAGCCGTGACTGATCTAAATGTTTCTCTAAATGTATCTAAAAAAATTCACTATAAACAAAGTAGGTTAAAGGAACTGATAATTCTAATTAGGAAGAAAACTCTTTTCTTGGTTACTGACAGAATAGCCAACCGTATGGAAACCAAACTCTTTTCCCGACAGCGGCGATTGCTTTTCTTGTTCGAAATTCATGTTTTTCAGAATTTCAATAGTACTATCGATTAATCGATAGTTTGAGACCACTACTCCCTAGATTAACTCGTTTCCCATATCCGGATTTCGTGGATTCGGCCTACGTACAAACTGAAGGAAGTGAGGGATTTTCTTCGTTGACTATGAAAATAGTAATAAATTTATTAAGCTTAGTACTTACATAACCGGTTCTTGTCATAAAACAGAGCATGAATTCCTGCAAAAACATAAAACATATTAATAATAATAGTAAATCGGTTTGCGATATATGAGACATTTATACTCCAATTATTTCAGGTATTATATTCTTGGGATTATGGTTGTAGTAGTGAGAATTTGAGATGACAACGTTAGTTTAAATTTTCTAGGTGAATGATGTTTTAGGATTTTGAAAAAAATTTGTTAGAAAAATAAGACGTACTTTACTAGCTAAAGTTAATTTTTTAATAACGATGATGATAATGTTAGGTAAGTAGTTATTTGATGTATCTAATTATAATAATATATATATAATTAATGCTTTAACCTGAATAATACCTGCAA
The DNA here is from genome assembly GCA_963662175.1 of Aradus depressus. NCBI lineage: Eukaryota > Metazoa > Arthropoda > Insecta > Hemiptera > Aradidae > Aradus > Aradus depressus. The sequence continues at coordinate 18,688,039 of OY759219.1, read as the reverse complement.
TAATAAATAAAACATATTCGTAATAATCATATATTCACATTTGCAACAATGAACAATATAGTAGATAGTTATTGTGACTCATGCCCGGGCTTTAAATACGAGGACATATCGCCTACTACCAGAGAACTATCTCGTAACTCTGGTAAACATGAGCCCGACTCTACTGTAAGAGTAATTTCGTGAACCCAGGTTTAGTGACCATCGCCATCCCAATTTTATTAAATGATTTTTCCTTTACTTGAATCTGAATCGATTATCCTGTTCAAATCTCGATTACTAGATATTACCCTATTTTCTTATGCTTTTAAATCCCTTATTATAATTGAAGAGCACGGGCAAAGAACCAGGTTAGTCATCAGATGTTGAAATTGAGAAAACTGAAATTTAATGTTTGAAAGTCCGTATCGTATCAATTCCCCGCACGTCATATTTTCAGCTTTCGTTTTCGTAGTGACAAACCGTCTTTTTGAAGCCCGTAACGATGGTGAATCGTGAAATATGTGGCGATATCTCACATTCGAGAAAAAAGTGACAAACCTGGTTCTTTCCCCGTGCTCTTCAATTTATTTTTGCTTTTTACAAATTTTTAGAAAAATCCATCGTGTAAATTATCCCATTTCGTATCTTCTTGGAACTTTGTTGAATTTCACATTTTCTTTACTAAATATCTTGTTTTGATGCTTCTATACCAATTCTTATATGAATTTCATATATGAATTTGAAATCCCATAAGGACGACTTATTAATTTTCAGCAGAATCGGCTGAAGGGAATAAGTCGGGGGGTTCAATTCAAAAACTCTAATAACTGCCGATGTAATGAATTTGTTTACACAAAATTTAGTATGAGGATTTAGGATCCCCTAAGTAAATTAAAAGGTGTATATTAGCGCAAAAGGTCAACTGGTTTTGTAGAGGGAGCGAAAATTTAATTGATTAATTTGTTCTGGGGAAGTACATTGGCGGTGATTCAACGACGACTTTTTCCGATTATGAAAACATCACCAGTTATGAATTTACTTTCAAAAATTTCACTTTCTGAATGTTATTCGCATATCTAATAAGGAGCAAACTTGATAAATAGAGCCCAGATTCTCGTGCAATTGCATTTTTTTTCGCTTGCTTGAAATAATTAAATAACAATTTATTTTTACCAATTAGGGCATCCTGATTAATATACATAAATTTTTTGTTTGAAAATGGATTCATTTGTTAATCGACAAATTGAGAAAAAATCCCGGATATGACCAACTCAAAAAGTACAATGCAGCCATAAATGGTGAAGATATTGGATTGGATCTACAACCTGATATTATAAGCAGCTACAAAAAATGCTCCATCACAAGCGTCAGCGTAGAGAGATCGTGTTCCCAGAGACAGGCGGCACAGTTTTTCAAAGAAGAATTTTTAAATGTTTTAGTGGTAAATTTTAACGCATATGCTTAAGTAAAAAATATATATCAATTTAATTGAAATCAAATTTCGGCCTCGAGTAATGTGGTGAACTGTTTTGTATTTTACATATCTCTAGTATTTTTGTAACCAAAAATTTATACATATATGCTTTTGTAATAAAACAATGCAGGTGAAAAAAACTTTTGTTTTGGGTAAATATTTTTTATGAATTGTATAAATAAATTACTTTCGTGTTTTTATTTTATAGAATTATTTTTAAACCCTACCCAATTTTATGCTCAGAGATGAGTTATTTAATTTACAAATTAGATCAATTTTTTTTTTTTTGTCAGAAAAGCAGTTAATGGCAGGATTTTATTTTTTGTTGCACAATGTCCCTGAAAAGAAAAGAAGGGTCGCAAGGAAAGCTCAGACCAGTACGATTTGGGGTTGAGAAGCGAAGTGAGGAAAAACGGGTTAGTACGAGTAATGGTTGATATTTCAAGTATTCATAACGACTTACATCGTAATCTGGCGGGATAACACTGTAGAAAATAACACTCTCTGCAGTATCTGAAAATTTCAAGTTAAATAAATTATTTAAATCTTCTAGAGAAACGCGGAATTATTGTGTTATAATACATTAATAAAACAAATGACCGAATATATTTCTGCAATCTGTTTCGACAGAGTGGAAAGCTAATAAAATAAATAAAAACAAAAAAGTTAGTTGCACTTATTTGGAAAACACAATTTTTAATGCAAATTTTTTTTGGAAAGTCTCACTTTATAATCAGCCCCACCGGAACGCCGGGGCTGGAAGGGCGATCGCCTAGGGCGCCTCGATGTTAGGAGCACAAGAGTTGTTGACTCTTTGACCTTGATTGAAAGTTAAAATTTGATTGCAAGCAAAAACTAGATTTCAAGCAATTTGATAAAAATCGAAGCATAATATAAGATTTCATTGTAACTGTTTACAGATTCAAAATTAGCGCGCCCTTTAGAATATGAACGCTCAAGTTATTACAGTATTACTCCATTTGATAAGTTAATCTTTGAGTTAATCATTCATTTTTATTGTGAGTTCAACCGAAGAAAATAATAATTGTGTTCATTTATTCCTGTCTGAATACAATCTTTTCTAAGTAAGTTTATTCATTATTCCAACTGTTATTATAATATTTGACAATTATTATTCGAGGTTATATTTCCTGTTTATTATTTTTGTATAGGTGGAACTAATGCTAAAGCCAGAAAATACAATTGAATTTTTCCAAAAATTGATACAATTTGATGTCTTTCAATCATTTTTTCAGATATATTATGATAATATATGTCGTTTTTATAATTTTTTTATATATAGTGTGATATATCGCATATCCCAGAACGATTGTTAATTATAGTTATGAGAGCGACCACGAGAAGCGCACTAGTGGAAGATACATGAAGTGGAGGGGATGGAAATTCCAGGGTTCCTCGCTGAAGTGCGGGATGAGTGGTCGGTCTTGAGCTATCAGAGGAGGTAGTCAGTCGTCTGCAGTCAGCTACTAGAGGAGTTAGTCGGTCCTCGTTCAGCTACGAGAAAGGAGTCAGAGTTGAGCTATTGAGGGAGAAGACATTCCTGGCTGAGCTGTGGGAAGAAGGAGACTCCTGTTTGACCGGACGTAGGAGACCGAAGACTCTAATTTTGCTGCTAGAGGGAAATCATCCCTGCTGCCTACTTCAAAGGGACTGGAAGTTCCTCAATCGTCGTGAATTCTGGAGGAGAGGCCACAGGCTTGAGTGTGGTTAGAAAAAGAAGACTTACAAGGTAACGGAATCATTTATTTTACATTTCTCCGACATCGAGACGAATGGCTGGATGATCATCAATAGACACCTTCATGTTGCGGGAGTTACCAGAACATTTAAGTCTATATAATTTATTTCATGTTTTATAGATATTTTATTCTAGATGTGCGATCATGGAGGGACACCTCACTAATATATGTCAATAATTGTGTTAATAAATGTATGTTGTCTTATAAATTGTTCTCTAAATTCTCTACAGCCTAGTTCACCTTCTGAGTACGCATGTTAACCCCAAAAGTAAAATCATTTTCATAGTAATTAATAAAAGTTTAAAAGCCCACAAGCAAAGATCAACACAATTTATGGTGTAGGATGCCGGGTATAGCTTCGATCTATTATATGAGGCAAAGGTCACTTCAATTTATGGTGGATTGTGCCGGGTACGAAAGAAATCCGGTGAGATAAGAGAACAATTTATAATTTATATTGATTTATATCTATTATATTATTTTGTATTTTAAAAATGGCTGAAGGGACAAGGTCAAAAATACGTAAGTCAATGACAGAGGGTGACCAAAAGGATGACGAAGAGACGAATGGAGAATTAGTATTAGAGACAAACGAAACAACGAAAAAGACGACAGACAGAAACAGTAGTTTAGACATTGAAACATTAATGAAATTTATAACAGAAAGTAATGAATTAAAAAATAAATTGTTTATGACAAAGATGACAGAAAGAAATGAAAAAATAGAATCAAATATGACATCAATTAGGACGGAGAATAAATTGTTTATGACAAAGATGACAGAAAATAATAAATTGTTTATGACAAAAATGACAAAGATACTAAAGACAGATATACAAGATGGCCTCCAAGAAATGAACATAAAAATTGAGGACATGACCAGTCATTATAAACAATTACAGACTGACATGGACATTCAGGGACAAGAATTAACTACGGAAACTGTACAACAAGGGGACATGATAGAAAAAGAAATAGTAGATACGAAAACAGAACTGACAGACAAATGCGTACAAATGAATGAGGATACAGAAAGCCAATACATGTCTCCACTGGTATGCATACATAAGACAGACGATACTATCCGTATAGGTACAGACGATAGACAACATAGAACTCAGAAATTAATCATGGGGGGATTAGTATTAGTTGAACCATTAAGGATACAGGAAAATAACGAAGAAGTTTATAAACCATTGATATACTGGGAAGGACCGTATTTAGTAACAATTAAACATAACTCAAATACAGGACAAAAAAGGGGACGTTTTCATATTTCTCTTTTGAAAAAATATAAGAACAAAGGGTCGAAATTGACGCAGGAAATTGACCAGGGAAGAGCCCGAAACTAACTCAACGCCGCAGACGGAATTGACCAGGATTCTTGGGGTCCCACGAACCCCCGGCTAGTTGAGTGCAATTGGGTATTTTTCGGAATTCAGGAAAATATCCATACTGGGCATGTTTGTAAATAAAAATTGTAAATAAATATTATATAGTTTTTTAACGTTCATATATTTTTCGTTTCGTTTTGTGTTAATATTTTGTTAGTTATTCATTTGGCGGGCTTCAGGTCTAAACCTGACAGGACAGGATTGTTCAACATTTGTAGATAAGTAAGAATTAAATTAACTTCGACGCATTGTTATAACGGCGGGCTGCAGGTTTCAACCTGACGACAATAATAAACAAAATAGAAATCAAATTAATTTTAAAAACAGTATTGTTAAGATAGCGGCTTCAGATCTAAACACAACAATACTAGGCAGGACATTTGTAGATAACGTAGAAATCAAATTAATTTTAGAAAAATATTATGATAGCGGCTTGCAGGTTTCAACATGACGATACAGGACAGAACATTAGATATAATATAGAAATTAAATTAACTTCGACACATTGTTAGGATGGCGGGTTTCCACTTTGGGAAGATAACTCAACAGAGTATTTTGATTCTTTTGACTGTCGGCTGATTAAATATTGATAGATAAACAAGGAAAACTTTATTAACATTGTTACGTTTTGGATGCCTTGATGATTAAATATGGTGCGAAGTAAAGAAAGAATGGTAATGGTAATTATTATACAGAGAAGGATATTGACGATAAATAATGATATGAAAGTTTATGAAGAATTTTGTGAGCCGAAATAGGGCCAATCTACGATGTCAGGAAAGACATTCTTCGTCGATATTTGTGGTAGTAATTGTGGATATAGATGCGTTGAGAGCATATTTCGTCGTTATTAGTATTTTAATGCTGTGGAAGCATTCTTCGTCGATCGTCGTTAATAATTGATACCTAAGTGGGGTATTTGGAATGAGATATGATAGCAGGAAAATGAAGATTGATAGTTAGAGAAAAAAAAAAAAAGGAATTTTATTACTAAGGCACATGTATCGATGAATAATAAAGAATTTAAGAAGAATATGAAGAATAAATAATTTAAAGTAATAATTTAATTAAATAAGCCGACAGTACAAAGCTGATAAAATATGAGACAGACAGACAGTACAAAGCTGATAAAGTACGAAACAGACTTTCAAGCCATTTTTAAATCCATCGTTGTATATTGTAAAAAATTGTAATATAGTATAAGATTGTACAGTGTAACATAAGAAGTGTTCAGAAGTGAGTGAAGTTAGAGCCAAGTGTAAAAAAAAAAAAAAAAAATTACGTCGCTACCTTAACTAATGTATCTCCGCAATTTTTTTAATCAAAGGGAGGCAATTGTGATATATCGCATATCCCAGAACGATTGTTAATTATAGTTATGAGAGCGACCACGAGAAGCGCACTAGTGGAAGATACATGAAGTGGAGGGGATGGAAATTCCAGGGTTCCTCGCTGAAGTGCGGGATGAGTGGTCGGTCTTGAGCTATCAGAGGAGGTAGTCAGTCGTCTGCAGTCAGCTACTAGAGGAGTTAGTCGGTCCTCGTTCAGCTACGAGAAAGGAGTCAGAGTTGAGCTATTGAGGGAGAAGACATTCCTGGCTGAGCTGTGGGAAGAAGGAGACTCCTGTTTGACCGGACGTAGGAGACCGAAGACTCTAATTTTGCTGCTAGAGGGAAATCATCCCTGCTGCCTACTTCAAAGGGACTGGAAGTTCCTCAATCGTCGTGAATTCTGGAGGAGAGGCCACAGGCTTGAGTGTGGTTAGAAAAAGAAGACTTACAAGGTAACGGAATCATTTATTTTACATTTCTCCGACATCGAGACGAATGGCTGGATGATCATCAATAGACACCTTCATGTTGCGGGAGTTACCAGAACATTTAAGTCTATATAATTTATTTCATGTTTTATAGATATTTTATTCTAGATGTGCGATCATGGAGGGACACCTCACTAATATATGTCAATAATTGTGTTAATAAATGTATGTTGTCTTATAAATTGTTCTCTAAATTCTCTACAGCCTAGTTCACCTTCTGAGTACGCATGTTAACCCCAAAAGTAAAATCATTTTCATAGTAATTAATAAAAGTTTAAAAGCCCACAAGCAAAGATCAACACAATTTATGGTGTAGGATGCCGGGTATAGCTTCGATCTATTATATGAGGCAAAGGTCACTTCAATAGTATATATATATTTTTTTTTTTTTTTTTATAATAAATTTAAACATTAAAAAATTTTCAAGGTAGATTTTTGCCTAGGGTACTGATATATGTTGCGGCGGGGCTGTTTTTAATTTCGATGAAAGATGAAACAGCCTACCATGCCCACCAATCTGGCTATGGCAAAGAAACATATTGACAAGATTTACAAAGTTCTGCTGAGGGAACACCAGATAAGTGCAGCTGCTGACTAGATGGGGAGTCCTGCTGGAGGAAAAACATCGGATAGCTGGGAACATGGCTAGGAGGGTGACGGTGACAAACTCCCGGATGCTCACAGGACACGACTGCCTCCAGAAGGATCTGAAGAGGATGGGAGTGGCCGACTCACCGATATGCCCGCTCTGCAACAACGGGGAAATGACAGGGGACCATCTTCCGACCTGCTCTGCGCTGGTTCATGTTGTCCAAGACCCGGGTAATAGTCCAGTCAAAATATACCAAAAAAATTTTAAACTTCGCAATAATTCACATAGAGCTGAAAATTGGTATATACCTTGAATACACCATTACAAATGAAATGTCAAAAGTCCCCACCGATCCTATGTCGGCTAAAAATTTTATTCAAGATCAAAGGTCACAAATATAGGTTTTTAGCATATTTCTCTTAAACGGTAAGTGTTATCGCAAAAATAGATCATACAAATTTTGTAGATCATGCAATTATCTACAAAAATTGTTTCAACACTTTTTTTCCTACGAATCATCATGCATGAGATATCGCGCTTTCAAACATTGAAATTACTTATATGCACTGATATGCGGCCTGTATACTCACACACTAAAATACATACAAATTGTACGATTCTGAATATGCTGTTAGTCCCTAATTCTGTTCGCTCCTATAACCTTGAAAAACATCTGCCTGCTACTCTATTGTATGAGGATATCTATTACATCGTGTTGGATCAGAGAAGAAATGTTATTTTTGATGTTATTTTTGATAAATACGTCCAGTATGTACATAGACATTTTGGTTACATTGTTACTATAGTATTTAATGGTTATACTGATTATAAGAAAAATATTAAAGCTGTAAAACAACGTCGTCGGACTACAAAAACGTCTTCATGTTCTGATGTCTTTTTTTGACCGATTTATTTACAAACCAACAACAATTTCTTGCTAATACTCACAGTAAGTCTCGCTTCATTTCAATGCTATGTGAAATATTTACAGGTGCTGATATTTTTGTGAAACAAGCTGATAATGACTCTGATGTCCTCATAATTGAAACAACAATAGAACAATTCATTACAAATGAAACTATCGTTGTTAGTGAAGATGTTGATTTGTTAATAATACTGACTGCACGAACTCCAATTGACAAGATTATTTACTTTTTAAAACCTGGTAAAGCTCAAATACAAACTAAAATGTATTCATCACAAAGTTTAACTTCATATCCAAAATGTGAAGCTCATATTTAATTTTTACATGCAATAACTGGCTGCGATACTACATTTTTCAAAAGGGGTAAAATAACAGTATTTAAATTGTTTGAAAACGTCATGATTTAATTGATTGCGCAGAACTATTTACAAAGATTGACTCTTCTCCATATGTCATCATCTCCAGGGTCTTTTTAGTGAATTCCTCGATTTACTCGAAAAGGTTAGTCCTATCGAAAAACTTGTTCTTACCAATAATGTTCCTTATAAAATTTCTCCAATCGCTAATAAGTCTTTAGATTACAGATAAAAGTTATAGCGCCCCGAAGAATGTAAACAAAATGTCTATAACGAATATACCTAATTGTAAGTAATATTTTTGGGAACCATGGTGGCCGTGCGGGTTGGAGCGTAGGGTTTTAGTCGCATGGTCTCATCTTGGTTTGCGGGTTCGAATCCCGTCCGGGAGTGAGTTTTATTTCGTAGATAAAACTCTCTCCCGTGGCCATGGATGTCGTGAATAATTAGGTAAAACATCATTATAAGAGTCATGGCTAATAAAAATAAAAAAAATAATAAGTCATATTTATATCGTTACGAATAGCAACGAACTTCAAAATATGGTTTTATTATAGGTAGTTTTTTTTTGAAAAACTATAAAAATGAAGAAAACTCTTATACCAACAACCTTCTCAAAATCAGTTCATACTGTATAAAAATGTCACTCTCAGAATTACGATATACAATAAAACAAAAAAATACCACTGACGCCAACTCATTACTTTCATATACCCAGTAATACCAGTATGAAGGGGGAGGGGGAGAGTGATCGTAACCGTGGTTGGTATAAGAAAGTCCTATAATGGCCCACATGACATATTTATTCGAGTTTTGAATAGCATTATTAGGACTTTGTGTTCTTGATATGTGAACTAAGAAATTTCAAGTATCGGATGGATAATTTTAGTTATTATCTTTAGGAACCATACATCTTTCGATTAATCGATAAGTTTATTCTTTACTCCATTTCAAAGTAGAATACCTCTTTATCCTGATGGGAGGAGAAAAAAATTATTTCAAAGAAGAGGGACTCTCTTTCCAGTCCGCCGAACTATTCTACACAAAATAGCAAAAAATGATTTCGAAGAAGGGGGACTCTCTTTCCATTCCACCGAACTATTCTACACAAAATAGCAAAAAATGATTTCGAAGAAGGGGGACTCTCTTTCCATTCCACCGAACTATTCTACACAAAATAGCAAAAAATGATTTCGAAGACTGGACTCTCTTCTATTCCGCCGAACTAATACAAAATAGCAAAAAATGACTTCGAAGAAGGGGGACTCTGTTTCCATTCCGCCGAACTATTCTACACAAATAGCAAAAAATGATTTCGAAGAAGAGGGACTCTCCATTCCGCCGAACTATTCTACACAAAATAGCAAAAAATGATTTCGAAGAAGGGGAACTCTCCATTCCGCCGAACTATTCTACACAAAATAGCAAAAAATTATTTCGAAGAAGGGGGACTCTCCATTCAGCCGACCTATTCTACACAAAATAGCAAAAAATGATTTCGAAGGAGAGGGACTCTCCATTCCGCCAAACCATTCTATACAAAATAGCAAAAAATTATTTCGAAGAACTAAAACAAAATAGCAAAAAAAAATCTTCTAACCATATTGAATATTGTGTGCCTTGGCGCACAATCTGGTTATACGTGCTTCCCGTTTTGCTAAATACTCCCCCTGAAATTATAATAATAAAAATGAATGAAATATTAATAAATTAATATAAAATAATACTTTTATTTGTATTAATATATATATATATATATATATATATATATATATATATATATATATATATATATATATATATATATATATATATATATATATATATATATATATTATAATACAATCACACATACCCTAATGATAATTTTTTGTTCCATTAAGAATACATTATTGTTGGAAGGAGTTACAGGCTTTTTACTTCCCCAGCATACGAAATATAGGGGATGTTATGTAACCGGGCGCTTGACTCACTGTCAGCAAATACCACAAAGGACACACCTTGGAGCTCTATTTCCCACCAGGAGGTGCCCATGTCTCACTGTCAGCAACTCTACACAGAGGACACACCTTGGAGCTCTATTCCCCACCAGGAGGTGCCCATGTCTCACTGTCAGCAACTCTCCACAGAGGACACACCTAGGAGCTCTATTCCCCACTAGGAGATGCCCATGTCTCACTGTCAGCAACTGCCCACAAAGGACACACCTTTCAGCTCTATTCCCCACCAGGAGATGCCCATGTCTCACTGTCAGCAACTCTCCACAGAGGACACACCTTGGAGTTCTATTCCCCACTAGGAGATGCCCATGTCTCACTGTCAGCAACTCTACACAGAGGACACACCTTGGAGCTCTATTCCTCACCAGGAGGTGCCCACTCTCTTCGGGAAAATTCAACAGAGACATTTGTTTTTCGTTTATCTAATTCTATTTGTTTACTGCAGCTTGCTACGTACCGATTGTGACTTTAAAACAAGAAGTTCCATCAAAGTGGTACATCTGAACACTATGATGTACCAATCATCGTCCGTTCGTGATGTTGCTTTATTCTCTGCACAGGTGACAGGAATATGAAAAAAAAAAAAAGTGAATATAGTATGACAAACAGCAGGAGACTCTTATATCTTGGGACACACAATCCACAACTAATAAGCTGCAGCGAGGGAAAAAATTGCTATATATTTCCCCAGAATGAATGAATCAATTATGATTTCGCACTCACTTCTAATATCGACCGTTTGGGTAAAAAAATGCCAGTAGTAGACTTACAGAGGGACTTGTTAATTCACATACTAAAATTTGTTAACAAGGTTAAGAAGGTTAAGGTTAGAGAGTTAAGAAGGTTACCTTCTTAAGATTCTTTTTGAGTTGAGCGCCCGCTCTGATCCTCCCCTCCCCTTCGGCTGATTCAGCTAGAAATTAATAGGTGTAGCTCATATATGGCTTTGAATTTACATATGAAATTTCGTGTCGATACATTAATTACAACGGCAGTTATTGGAGTACTTGTGTTAAACCTCCCCCCCTAGTCCTCTCTTGGAGGGTTCTGTATACACATATAAAATTTCATGTCGATACATTAATTACAATGGCAGTTATTGGAGTACTTGTGTTAAACCTCCCCCCTAATCCTCCCTTCCCATTGGCCTATTTGACTGTACATCAATAGGTTTCGTACTTGAAGGGTATACACATATAAAATTTCATGTCGATACATTAATTACAATGGCAGTTATTGGAGTACTTGTGTTAAACCTCCCCCCTAATCCTCTCTTCCCATTGGCCTATTTGACTGTACATCAATAGGTTTCGTACTTGGAGGGTTCTGTATACACAAATAAAATTTCATGTCGATACATTAATTACAACGGCAGTTATTGGAGTACTTGTGTTTAACCTCCCCCCTAATCCTCCCTTCCCATTGGCTTATTTGACTGTACATCAATAGATTTCGTACTTGGAGGGTTCTGTATACACATATAAAATTGCATGTCGATACATTAATTACAACGGCAGTTATTGGAGTACTTGTGTTAAACCTCCCCCCTAATCCTCCCTTCCCATTGGCTTATTTGACTGTACATCAATAGATTTCGTACTTGGAGGGTTCTGTATACACATATAAAATTGCATGTCGATACATTAATTACAACGGCAGTTATTGGAGTACTTGTGTTAAACCTCCCCCCTAATCCTCCATTCCCATTGGCCTATTCGACTGTACATCAATAGATTTCGTACTTGGAGGGTTCTGTATACACATATAAAATTTCATGTCGATACATTAATTACAACGGCAGTTATTGGAGTACTTGTGTTAAACCTCCCCCTAATCCTCCCTTCCCATTGGCCTATTTGACTGTACATCAATAGGTTTCGTACTTGGAGGGTTCTGTATACACATAAAATTTCGTGTCGATACATTAATTCTTTCGGGAGCATTGTTCTTTTCAGAGCAACGTCAAGTTGAGAATGAGATGCCCAAAAACCTCTACTATCATTTAAAATAGATACAAGTTCGGCAGCTCGCCGTTTCACTTTAACTTTACTAAAACTAACATTGTTTCTTACCGCAAAGAGATACATGAGACGGAACTGTACTCTGACTACTCGATCGAAGTTTAATATATTTATTAATGTCAAAATGCCAATCATCTTCTTCTACAGGAAACAGCTAAAAAATTAAAGATCTGAGAATAAGGAGCTTTGAAGACGTAAAAAATATAAGGTTGACATAAAGTATGTGGTGTGGCCATAACTGAACTTTATTATACTAACCACCTTTGTAAAAATTACTTGAAAGAAATGTGCTGACGACAGAGGTTTATTTGTTTCCTTGTAAAGCGTAATTCTGAGAGAGACATTCATATACCCAGTAATGTCAGTATGAAATGGATTTCCGGATAGGAAGGGGGAGGAAGAGTGATTTGTAGATAGGTGGTTGGTATAAGAAAGGCCTTTTATGGCCACATTATCCTTTATAATAATAATAAAAACTACCAACAGTTAGAAGATAATATCCGAACCGGTGAGGATGAGAGTGGTGTAACTCAAAAAATTTCGAAATTGGGTTTATACAAACTTTTTGCTTTTTTATCACTACTCTAATAATTAACATTGTGAATTCAGTTAAAAGTTTTACCTATCGCCAGCAAAAACACAATATCATTATCAATTTTAACGAAACCAGATTCGTGTTGAGAATGAAAGTGGTGTAAGTCAATAGGTATTAAAAATAAACGTTTCTTTACATTATTGGTATTATACTCTTATCTGTTTATTGCAGGTAAATGCATTCATTTCTGATTCAGTTCCAATCTTCCTCTAATAGAGTCAAGACGTTGATTGACAAACATTAAATTTAAATTTCTATAAATGATAAACAAAAAAGATTTGCGATAATTAAAATAACACTTTTGATGTTACCAGTGGTATAGCATTATGGAAGCAGCTAGGCGACAGAAGAAGTTCACTGAACGTGAAATGAATTGCGATGAGTTTTTTTCTACTGCTTCATTGGAAAAAAAAAATGTACCAGAAGGAAACATGAACAAGAAAATTGTAAAGTAATCTGGTTGAAAATGCAGTGGATATGTTATGAAAAATGCCGAAAGTGGGCGGGCCAAGCAATTACATAAAATACAAAGAGTGTTGTTATATACTTAAGAATGTAAGATTGGTTGGAGATTTAAAAAAAGGGATATGATTGATCTGCTTCTATATATTCCACCAAAATACCATAGTTCTTTCCAAAACCTTGTCACGACTACTAATGTAGCTGGAGAGGATATTGGACCCTTAATCTATGACTAAGAACAAAAAGACTCAACATCATTAACCTAAAGGCTGAAGATTATCGTCAGCTTAAGCCTTACGCTAATAAACTTTGCCTTTTAAATTTGATTTTTTGGTAATAATTACGTTAATAATTAGTATTGATATTATCGTTAATGTTTCATGAAATTTCATTTGGAATAAAGATTTTGAAATTCGTTAATTTTCTTTTTTATGACATCTTATCTTGGTTAATAATGAGAGTAGTGTAAGTGTTTTGAGCGCACCGAAACTAGTTAATAATATATCCTAAAAGCTGGGACAACTGATTTTATTACACTTTAAAGCTTTAGTGGCTGGAATTGAGACATATTCCATTTTATCTCACTTGGTAATGCTTAAAAATAAAATTTGCAAAATATTACTTTTCATTACATTAGGAAACTTGACTTACACCACTATCATTCTCACCGGCTTTTTATCTTGGTTTAGGATGTGTTGGGTTTGGGTACAGGTTAATGAGAACTTAGAGTAGAGCAACAGATATATTTATTTGGTCAACACCCTTATTACAAAACCGCGTGGTAACGAACACAAAGTCAGTTGTTCAATAATAAGTCCCATACCGCGTAGGAACTACACAAGTCACTCACTTACTGTGCTTGGTAACAGACGACTCACTTTATACCCGCGTGGTAATAACCAACTCACTTCCGCATGGTAACTAACGACTCACCTTATACCCGCGTGGTAATAACCAACTCACTTCCGCATGGTAACTAACGACTCACCTTATACCCGCGTGGTAATAAGGACGAATCCATTCCGCACACCGCGTGCTGGCTCGACCCAGACTCTCAGTCCACCCCGCGTGGCGACCAACTGGTCCCTCTCGTTGTTAAGAGACGACTGACTTGTAGTTCAAGAGTCCCGCCGACTCCTATCGATTGTCTCGGCGTGTTCCCGAATTCACCCACACTCAACTCGCGACTTAACAGAATGAAAGTGGCGTAATGGATTTAAGTCCGTTGAAACCAGTTAATAAAAAAACATTAAAACTTGCACAACTTATTGTTTTAAGCTTTGAAGCATTGTTGGCTAGAATTGAACCATATGCCTTTTTATCTTCCTTAGGTAATTTTTAATAAGCAAATTTACGAAACATTCATTTTCTCTAAATGAAGGAAACTTGACTTACACCACTATCATTCTCACCGGCTCATATCAACAAATTCGTTGCTATTTGTTACAATTTAAACATTAATTCAACATATTTTCTATAACACACTCTAACTTTTTTCGTATTGGTCTTTTCTAAAAGTCTGAGGACACTTAGGCGATTTGAAATATAATAAGGACCATTCTTGGTCGGGACCAATTTTTGATAAAAGTAACCGTTAAACAAATGGGTCTGAAAACTAAAATTTTAGGACGGTTTTCTGTATATATCTTGTAAACCAACGAGATATATGCCGAAAATTGTATACTTTCAAAAAAACTATTTTGTCCAAGATCTGATTTTAGTGAGTGACTTTCTTTACCCCGCAATGCCAGAATTAAATTAAATTGAGAGGGGGGGGGGAGTAATCTATAAAAAATGTATAAGAAAGTTCTGTTGTGGTCAGATCATCCTAATTAGGAAAAATGATTGTCTCGGCCTTTCTTTTAATTTAGATATTATGCAGTCTATGAGTACCTATGTACTTACGATTACATGTGATACTTACGAATCCTGATTTTAACAGAAAGCAATGCACGAAATCCTAAAAGAAATGTAGCTAATTATATCAATTTTTATACAATAATTTATATAAGCTCGTAAACAAATTGCGATGGACATGGCCCCCATCCTAACTCTCCAAGATCATGAATCCTTTCAGAAAGGACATAAAGTGCGTTGGACATGGCTTCCATCCTAACTCCCCAAGATCATGAATCCTTTCAGAAAGGACATAAAGTGCGTTGGACATGGCCCCCATCCTAACTCTCCAAGATCATGAATCCTTTCAGAATGGACATAAAGTGCGTTGGACATGGCCTCCATCCTAACTCCCCAAGATCATGAATCTTTTCAGAATGGACATAAAGTGCGTTGGACATGGCCCCCATCCTAACTCCTCAAGATCATGAATCCTTTCAGAATGGACATAAAGTGCGTTGGATATGGCCCCCATCCTAATTCTCATGAGTCCTTTCAGAAAAACAGGACTTTCCAAGTACCGGTAAATTAAGCGGTGAGTATGAGGTAACAAATTGGTAGTTCAGAAAGACATAGACAGTTTAAGGAAAAAACGAGATAAAATGCGATTCCTTAAGCGAAGAATCACAATATTGGCTGGTTTTGGAAGAACATCCGACATACCTTGAGCACGCCGTCCATCAGAAGTGCTCAAGGTATTTTCATTTCCCAGTTTTGTTGTTTTATAATTTATACACCCAACACAAGCAAGCTCACACTTACAGGGACATTTACACCAGCTAACAGATTGGGCCAACAAATGGAGACTAAAAATTAATAGAGACAAATCTCTGCAAACCACATTTACCCTCAGACACAACACTTGTCCACCAGTTTACATTAACAACCAGCCCATTCCTGCATCAGACACTGTCCGATATCTAGGACTTCATTTAGACAGACGTTTAACTTGGACAACTCATATCAGACTGAAACGCACAGACCTCAAAAGACGATTTGGACGACTGAAATCAATCATCGGACGACGATCGACATTATCGCTTGAAAACAAACTTCACATTTACAACACTATACTAAAACCCATCTGGACTTACAGCATCGAGATATGGGGATCAGCCAAAAAATCAAACATACAACGCCTTCAGTCAATACAATCCATCATACTACGCCACATTGCCAATGCACCATTTTACGTTTCCAACCTCACAATACATAATGACCTCAACATCCCATTTGTACCTTCTGTTATCAGGATACGATATCATCATTTTCACGACAAACTCCATCATCACGCCAATCCACTTATACAAGAATTATCTACAAACACTCTCCCCACAAATCCGCCACGACGCCTCAAGCGGATATGGCAGAGAGACCTGCTCCAGGACTAGCCTGGACTCCTCTTCGGTCACGTACCTCAGCAGTACAGCCACGCACATGACACTGCATTATTAATCACAATTGCTAATGGCTTTATGCCGTTGTAAATATATAAATAAAATAATAAATAATTTATATTGTCTATATCATATTATCGAATGAATGTTTAAGTATTTATTCGCATGTATGTACAGTGAGTAAATGGCGAATCTCCTCTCCTTTGAGCTACTTGTCAGTGTTCGTTTAGACACCAAACTATACACGGGTGAATAGCAATTTTTATTTTATTTTGTTACTCTACATCCTGATGCTTTAATGGTTTTGCGAGTTACATTTCCATATTTATATTGTATATAGATGATGATGCAGTTGCATTGAAAACCGGTTCTGGTCAAAAATAAAACAATGTTTTTTATTTCAATGGTAAATAAAACCATTTAGACTTTGCCAATATTGACTTTATTACGTAGTGTACCTACACATTTATTGATACGAAATTTTTTATGTGGGTTCTAAGATTCTTAAGCTTCTTTTAAATGAATTTCTGTAAAAATAGAAACTCGCAATGAAATTGGAGATTCTATATTAGCGTTGAAAAATTAATATGTTACACGTAATCTAAAAAATATTTACCTTATCTTCAACTAATGGAAAGACGTGGTGAAGAACTATACCCAAGGCTGAAAAATATAATTATGATATATACTTCGGCTCGATAAGGTTTGAGGGGGGAAAGGGTTTAACGTATCGATGTATCGATACTTAAATAAAACAAACTTATCTTTTGAAATATTGTCTATTCCACTAAAGATATTTATAAAAATAAAACTACCGGTTTCGGCCTCACATCAGTTAAGAACTAGACCTGACGATGGTGTGAGGCCGGTAACTTAGTTCTTAACTAGACCCGACGATGGTGTGAGGCCGAAACCGGTAGTTTTATTTTTATAAATATCTTTAGTGGAATAGACAATATTTGAAAAAATAAGTTTGTTTTATTTATTTACTACAAATTCCACAATATGTCCGCGTTCCTCAACTTAGAAGATGTATCGATACTTGTTTGATATGACTCCCTATGGACAATGTAGTTTATGACTTGCATCCCATGTGCTTTCATATTTCTACAAAGTATAAAGGGGCAACTATATAATCGGTCTCAAATTTTCGATGTCAAGTTTTTACTGGAATTTTATGTTTTCTGATAGCTTAAATTCAAAAACTAAAAAAAAAAAAAAGATTGTGAATCACTGGCAATGCACTTCCTCAGCTCGATCGATTTGGCTGAAAAATAATAGGTGCCATGTGATACTTCTCTATCTTCATATGAAATTTCGGTTCGATTAATGCAGTGTAGTTATAAGGGTTTTTAGTTAATCCTCCAACCACCCCCTGATCTAGATGAATATTAATAGGTGGGGTCCTCATGTACTTCTGGATACAGGTATATGATTTTTTATCGACGTATTCATTCGGGAGTTATCGTATTCACAGACACACGGAAAGACGCGAAATGTTTTTCTCAACATTAAATTTCTGACCGATTATATAACCCCAATTTGATTCATACGCTAGGTAGATCATATCGGAACCAGTGGTTCTTTATTCATAGGCTAGGTAGATCATATCGGAACCAGTGGTTCTTTATTCATAGGCTAGGTAGATCATATCGGAACCAGTGGTACTTTATTCATAGACTAGGTAGATCATATCGGAACCAGTGGTTCTTTATTCATAGCCTAGGTAGATCATATCGGAACCAGTAGTACTTTTTTTTTTTTTACTTTCAAACAAGGGCCCCATAAATTATAATAATTCGAGCTAAGGAAATACATTCTTGGTCATTCTTTAATCACTTGGTGATTAAATTAATTAACTATTTGGTGATTCTTTAATCACCTTTAGTTTTAAAACGATTACTTTTCCCCATCGATATGCTTCCACTGATAACCAGTAACATATCGTAAGAAAAAAAAAATGGGTATAGCTGATTACATTTTAGTCACACAATTAATACTCTCGATAGATCTTATAATAGGTATAGCTGATTACATTTTAGTCACACAATTAATACTCTCGATAGATCTTACAATAGGTATAGCTGATTACATTTTAGTCACACTGTTAATACTCTCGATAGATCTTATAATAGGTATAGCTGATTACATTTTAGTCACACAATTAATACTCTCGATAGATCTTACAATGGGTATAGCTGATCACATTTTAGTCACACAATTAATACTCTCGATAGATCTTACAATGGGTATAGCTGATTACATTTTAGTCACACTGTTAATACTCTCGATAGATCTTACAATGGGTGTAGCTGATTACATTTTACTCACAGGGCCAGCTCCACTACCACAGATTAAAGAGCGTAATATCGGTTATTTGTAAGTACATAATTTTGATCATGACACCAATATCGATCATATAGGTTAAAAGAAAGGTAACATAACCTGATATAGCTAACCATCTCAGGAAGTTTAAATAATAAAACCCTCATCTAAATTCATAATTACCGTTCAAATAACACCTATAACTCCATATAGGAAAAGAGAAGCTAAATATACTAATATTACCCATGTCAGGTAATATACTTATTACAGCATCACTTCTCCCATTTTATTATTTTAATTATACTTGTAATTGCAAGTTTTCAGAAAATAAAAAATAAATGGGAGAAGTTAGTTATTATGACTCATGCCCGGGCTTTAACTACGAGGTCATATCGCCCACTACCAGAGCGCTCCTTCGTCACCCTGGTAGACATGAGCCCGACTTTACTATGGGAGTCCTAAATTTTGCCTACCCTAAATTGTTATTCACCTTGGGCAGGGGTCTTTAACCAGTACTTACCTGGCATCGTACAGGCTCGGGACCATCGCTTAACGTCTCATCCGAAAGACGGCGTGTTTATTTTACCTCCCAGATAAAATAAACTAAGGGCCTCGGCCGGGTTTCGAACCCATGATCTTGAGCTCAGAAGGCAAGCGCACATACCTCTGAGCTACCGGCGCCCTGAGAAGCTCCCGGCGCGGAAGAAGTGTTGATATGATAAGTACATATATTGTATATGAATTCATAATCTGTTTAGGGAGTCTTGGTGGCCGTGCGGGGTAGAGCGTGGGGCTTTGGTCGCATGGTCTGACCATGATTTGCGGGTTCGAATCCCGTCCGGTAGTGAGTTTTATTTCGTAGATAGAACTCCTTCCCGGGGCCATGGGTGTGTAAATAACTAGATTACATTTATATTGAGGTCTTTCTTACCAATATTAAAATCTCCACCATTCGTCCAGCAACGTCTTGCAATGGTCTCAGCAATATTTGGATTTGAAATAAACTCATTAACCCACTGGAATTTATAAAAGATTAAACAGAAGACTGAAAAAACATGTATTTAAACCTAAATGAATAATTGATACAGGATGAAACAAATTGAAACATGGATACTTGTAGATCTTATATAGAATTGAATTCTGAACAGAAAGTTTCTCATAAACGTGGTTGAAAAAATGTTTTTATAAAAGAACACAAAAACCTTTAGAACATTTTGAACAATTGCTTTAAACATAGGTACTTTAGTTTTTACTAAACTGACCCTGACTACCCTCCCCGAAGATTGAGGTGGTGTTGACCGAGAGACCTGTTATATAAAAGTATGCAGCTACAAAACATCCCCTATACTTCATATAACTGTTAAACTAAAAATTGAGGGGCTGATATCAAAAACCACCTTAGTCCGAAAAATGAAATTTTCAGGAATGGAAAAAAACTGTGTCGCTTCCAAGTATAATGAGATACATTCATAAAATTTAACCTGTGTATAGTTCAACATATTGCTTGTACTAGGCTGTTATTGTTTTAATAAAATATTGCTGCTTCGAAGCTGTGTACTTGCTGAAAGTTGGAAGTTGCTGGACATGGGTTGTTTTTGCCGGAAATCCAATGTGACATAGATTGTTTTTGTAATAAATATCACTACCTCTACCCAATATTTTATTGTTTGCAACTTTTTTGTTTTTTATATTGTCTGCCTTCCTAGGCTTTTTTATTCTTTTTCTAGGCCACCTTTCTTCCATATTAATGATTGCAAGTGAAAACAACACTTAAATGATGATTAATGAAAAAAAAAATTAGAAAGGTTACAAAAAGCAGGTTACAAACAATGAAAACTTTCTATCAAAAACAACCCATGTCCAGGACTAAGGTTGTTTTTGCAGAACTACTGTTTTTTTCAAGCTCTGTATCATAGGACTAGGGTTGATTTTGATGAAACAAATACCATGTGATTGTGAGTTCCATCATCTATAAACAGAATGCGCTCAAATCTCAATTTTGATAAATTTGGACTAAGGTGTTTTTTGATATTAGCCCCTCAATTGCTATAGCGCCTTGGGTCAGAGCCGGGGGGTTCAACTCAATCTATTTAATATGGAGGATCTGAAAGTCGCTGAGTAAGCCCTTAATATATATTTTGAACCAAATTGACAATTATTATTAATTTTTTTATTTATTTGAACCATTATAGAGTTGCACCGTCAAAAAAAAACGCCGTATTTTTATTGAAAAAACGAGTTTATATCAATTGGGCTGACTAAGTTAATTAGTAATTTCATATGTCCATCCCAAAAAAGCTGACTTTAACTTAGCCGTTTTGTGAAAAGGATAGCAAGTAGCCTTATTGTAAAACCTCAGGTTGCCATAGCAGGCTCCAGGTGCCATTCGAGTCTTACATGTGCAAATAAGTAATGTTTCCAAAGATATGTAGATATCTACATAACCATTTTACCATTATTTTTTGTATATTTTGTACTAAAAAAAAAAAATGTAGGTACTGAATTTTACATATTTTTGTATATTTTATTTTGCATTTTATGTTCATGAAAATATTTCCATTTCGTTCAATAAAGACTTTCTTAATAATATACACTTTATGTTCACTTTTATACCTAAGTTACTTTGTTTAATGTGGTTTACATTTAGACTGGAGGATTCAGCCGTTTTACAAAACGGCTAGTACCTACATATTAGGCATTATATAAAAAGGCCAATAAAGTTCATATATTTGTAGAATTAACTGCTGATTAAAAAATGCTGAAATGCTTTCGCATTTTTGTATAAAGGCCAACTTAATCAGCCTAATTGAGATACTTTAGATTCGATTTTTTAATAAAAAGGTTTATTATATTTTATATATTTATATATATATATATATATATATATATATATATATATATATTTCAAATTAATGAATATAGAAAAGTAGATATCACTTACAGCTGACGTGGCTGAAGAAAATAAAGAGATCAGAAATACTGACGTATAATAGACAAATTTGGTCTGCATGTTGAGATTAATACAATAGAGACACACACACATTTATATATCTAAAGTTTTTTCATGACGTGTCAAAACAGAATGTGGACCAATCAGAATTATCCCCGTAGGACAATAATTCATCTTTGAAATACGACGTGGCCTAATTGCGCAGTTTTTAGTAGACGAAGTTGAAAGAAAGTAAAGAAAACTTAATTTCACACTAAATCAAAAAATGTTCCACATTCCCTCAACATTCATCTCATTTTTGGGTTCATAAAACACATAACCCCCTATGAAGGTTGAAGAGAACTGCGACTTATTGCCATCTTGAATCATATTCGTTATTAATATTTTTCAACATTATTTTCCTTTACTTTTATTACCTCTATTACCACCCATCCATCAAAATTGTATTTAAATTCCTTTTTATTATATTTTTTCGGCCCGAGGACCCCACTGGGTGGCCTTCCTCTCACACAGCTCTGACGCCACCGTATCAACATGTACAACATAGACGCTGGTTCTTACTCAGCAACATACATTTATATCTTTATGAATAGAAGACAAAAAAAAAACAATTGTTTTGCTCAAAAAGCATGTTACTCGACAATTTTGTTATTATGACTCATGCCAGCTCTATAGTCACTCTGGTGAACATGAGACCGGCTCTACTACGGGAGTCCTAAAGTTTGCCTACCCTAAATTTTTATTCACCTAGGGTAGGGGTCTTTAACGAGTACCTGACATCGTACAGGCTCGGGACCATCGCTTAATGTCCCACCCGAAAGACGGTGTGCTCAAGTTTATTTTACTTACCAGATAAAAAGATCTAGGCCCGGGTTTCGAACCCACGAACTTGAGCTCAGCAAGCAAGCACGCATATCATTGAGCTACCGGCGCGGACAGTTTAGATTAATTAGGAAGAAATAAGAGACTAAAAATAACTGAGGGCGCCGGTAGCTCAGTGGTATGCATGCTTGTCTTCTGAGCTCAAGATCGTGGGTTCGAAACCCGACTGAGACACTTAGTTTATTTTATCTGGGAGGTAAAATATACCTAAGCACACCGTCCTTCGGATGGGACGCTAAGCGATGGTCCCGAGCCTGTACGATGTCAGGTACTCGTTAAAGACCCCTACCCTAGGTGAATAAAAATTTAGGGTAGGCAAAATTTAGGACTCCCACAGTAGAGTCGGGCTCATGTCCACCAGAGTGACGAAAGAGCCCTCTGTAGTAGAAGATATGACCTCGTAGGTAAAGCCCGGGCATGAGTCATAAAACCTAACCTAACCTAAAAATAACTTTTGTATAAATAAATAAAAACAATGAACTTGTTTAACTTCTATATTGTCTAATTCCGCAAAAATATGTACATAAAGCGTACCAGTTTTGAGTCATTTTGGAACTTTGTGCTGAAGATGGCGTGAGCCGAAACAGGTACACTTTATGTACCTATATATTTTTGTGGAATTAGACTGTATAAAAATTTTAAAAAGTGCACTATTTTATTAGCTTTCCACAGATCGACACAGATGACAGAAAAGTACTCTGACGTATGAATGACCTCTGGTAAAACCTTTGAACCAGTTCTGTTTCCACGTATGCATTTAGCGGGATAGTTATTTTTATTATATATATCATTAACCTTAGTCAATTATCACTATTTGTTTTTTTATCTTTATTTTGTTATAATCACCCTCTTGATCAAGCATTGCTGCTGTCTGTATAGAACTAGAAGTTAAACAAGTACTGTTGATATCGATACTTTTCTTTCGATACTAAGTAAGTATCGATTAGACATTACTTGTATCGATTCAAAGTACTCGTTTCAAATTTCAACAATTAAAAAAAAATATATTTTTTCAATTCATCAAAATCGTTCACCGTTTAATTTCTTACAATTTTCTTTTATTTGTTGGTGCAATAAGATACTGAACTCAAATTACGGTCCACGGACAAATGATGTTTCAGAAGCCACTATAATAATCAAATATTGAGTTATCAATATACCGGACCCAAACGGGCTGAGATAGCGAAAACGTTATTAAATAACGCCGGTGATTCACCGACGACTATTTTTCAGCGCTTTTAGTTTTTATTTTGAAATAGTTATTGAAATATTTTTTATTTGTATTATAAATCTCCATCGTAATTTTATTAATAACATCGGTAATTCGTCTTTTTTTAGTTACAAAGGATATCCGTTGTATTTAATTAAATTAATGTATTTTTGTTAAGAGATGTTTGACAAAGAGAACCGAGGAACCATCTCCTACCAAGACTTCGGATCTTTGTGTTTACTTTACAGATTGGCAGGCCTGTTTCCGGTCCTTCCGGCCGTGGGAACATTGACCGTAACGAACTGGCCACTGCACTCACCACTTTTGGCTATCGTCTGTCACCTCCCACCATTGACGTCATGCTTCAAAAGTTTGACAGACTTGGCAAAGGAACTATTTATTTTGATGATTTCATTCAGTGTTGCGTTATACTTAATGTAAGTGTGTTAAGTTCAATTTTTTTCTGTTCTTCTATTCAGAAATATTGATGGTGATAACCTCATGTGTGGTGTGACCACGCAGTGTGCATGATACGTCCTTATTTCTTACCTTATTTACATTAAATGGTTTATCGTTTATGAAGTTAAACGTTTGCTTAATTTTGAACAGAACCGTGAACATGATTACGATTTCAGCATTCAATTTTATTTTTACATTCCATTTTGTCAATTACAAATTATAATGTCTCGTCCTACGGCGAAAATGTGCATTTATTACACTAAAAACGTTTCGATCTCAGCGACTTGCAAATATCCCATTTATATCATTCAAATGTTATTGTGTTTTTTAGTATATAGGTATATATATTATACATGGTTTAAAACTAATTATAACGAAGTACTCATAACGATGCAATAAGATTTTTACTTAAATCTATATTGATTTATAGATTTTTTAAATCATTTATAACTACTAGATTCAATCGATACGAGTAGGTATCGATACTTTTGATTCGATACTTGATTAATATCGAAAGTTTTATTTGGTCCTCATGAGTAAAAGTATCGATACTTTGTGGTATCGATTGAACCCTAGCTGTGTGCCTACTGATGGGCACCAACCGAGTGGATATGAAGAGAGAGTGGTCCGGTCATGCGGAAAAATCTATATTTTCACTGATTTGAACAACGAGAGGGTCAGGCTATATTTTCTGCGGGCGGAACGCCCGCTATAATACCTTTGTGAATTAATTCATTTATATTGTTTGTTTACAGTCAATCGAAGGGTTTGCTGCAAAAAGGAGGTAGCTCCATCCTAGCGCTGTTTGGAATTATAAACACTATCTTGTACTAAAAAAAAACCTCTTTCGTTTGGTACAAGAACGATGCAGCTCCAATCGTTAGTTCCCTCGTTACTCGAGAGATGGAGCTGCTACCACAGAAAATAGAGTTCGAGTTTTTTCCGCTCAGGTAGCGCCACAAACAATCCTTATCAGTAGTAGTTCATTATCGGCACACCCGTATCGCTAGTAGTCAGATTGATAAGATGTCATTGGAATTTAAAATTATGCCCCTTGTCCCTGGGTCTGGTTGGCTTCGCGGGTTGGGTGCCCCGGGGTTCCCGATCTGGGCCGCCCCCTTGCCCTCCATACCCGAACATACTCAAAAAAAGAAAAGTTTTAATAGATAGGGGAGATCTCAAACTTAATTTTAAAACCAAAACCAAAGAGTTGTTATGAAGTGTACTTTCATGAAAACAATAATTTATAAGAAAATGTCTGTTAGATGTTAATTAACAAAAATTGTCAGCCAGACAAATTTTTTCAAAAACGATACATTATTTACCATAGATTGTGTGTATTCCAAGCAGGTGTTTCAAAAAGTAAATTTTTTTTTTTAGCTAATTTCAAAAATTCTTCAAAAATATCAAATAACAAATTTTTACTAGTCTGGCTGGGGTAACATATTTTATAAGCATTTTCATCTTTCAAATTTGAGGTGTTAGATGGGGTACCTTTTTGTGTCATGGGAGCTTGGACTATAAGTGCCAGGATGAACTATAGGGCGCATTGGCGGGAACCTGGCTAATCCAAATTCAAATCCAGTATACCCACTTTTTAAAAAAATATAATAAAAACTTGTATTATAATGACTTATTCAACAATAAAAAGAAACAAGGCATATTAAAAAAACATTGAGAACAATAAAACTAATTTATATACCAAATACACATAATATAAAATACATAAATTAAAATTTTTCATTATACAAAATTAAGAACGTTTTATAATACATGTTGTATTCATTATTTTGTATATATTAATTCCATATCTAATGGCAATAGAGGGCGCCGGTAGCTCAGTGGAATGCGTGCTTGACTTCTGAGCTCAAGGTTGTGGGTTCGTAGCCCGACCGAGGCCCTTAGTTTATTTTATCTGGGAGGTAAAATAAACTTAAGCACGCCGTCCTTCGGATGGGACGTTAAGCGATGGTCCCGAGCCTGTGCGATGTCAGGTACTCGTTAAAGACCCCTACCCTAGAAGAATAAAAATTTAGGGTAGGCAAAATTTAGGACTCCCACAGTAGAGTCGGGCTCATGTCCACCAGAGTGACGAAAGAGCGCTCTGGTAGTAGGCGATATGACCTCGTAGTTAAAGCCCGGGCATGAGTCATAAAACCTAACCTAACCTAACCTCTAATGGCAATAAATATTGATCCAAAATACTTGTATCGGATGGAAATTAAGACTACTCTACTTCAAGGCCTAAGTACATATCACAAGATAACGCTTATTTTATGATCTAATAAAAAATAGCTTCATTTAAAAGTTGTAGAGAAAACTGAGACAAATTTTGTTCATGAAAGGTACACATTTTTTGCGGATAGTTTGGTTTGGGATTTAGGGCTCTAATACCAGGGCGACGAAAGAGCGCTCTAGTGGAAGACGATATGATCTCAAAGTTAAAGCCCGGGCATGAGTAATTTAGTAATTAACTAAATAAAAGTAAATTACACACACATAAAGTTTTCGTGGAACATTTTGCAGTGGGAATCAGGTTACAAATAGACGAAACTGCTCTGGTGACAACGTGAAAATAAAAATACTGCTAGAAAGCCTAAATGAAACTTATGGTAGAAATGGTATAAACAATAATGAGGATTTATGGTTAGATAATAATTAAATAAAATTTGAATCCAATATAACAAAGTAAGTATTTACTTGTAGATAATACAAGTTGTTAGGTTCGAACACAACAAATCTTTCATCTGTAATATATTTTTTATTTTATTTTTTGTCTCTTATTTATAAAGATACAATTGTTGCTAGGGTGCAACAACCAGCATATATGAAATGAAATGAAATGAAAAAAAAAAAAATGAAATGAAAAATAATCTTTATTCTGGGACTTTCGTCCCCTAAGAATAATAACATAAGAAGTAGATAAAAGAGTACAAGTATCGACCCATTGAGACAGAATAAAAATAAAGGAAAAGAGGTCTCTAGTAATAAATATAAAATGTTAGAGAGAGGCAATGATTAAAACAATAAAAAACTGGTGAAAATTAGTGATAAAAATAAGAATAAAACAAAGTATGAATAATAATGTAAAACCTAATAACAATAGTGAGTTATATATGAATTTAATCGCAAAAAAAAAAAAAAAAAAAAACTGGGCAGATGAAACTGGAGCGTGACAATCTGTCCAGTGGAGTGAGAGACCTATAGGAAGACTAGAACTATCTCATAGGAGCCCGCCTTAGGAATCAGAGGTTTGTTGAGTTAGGAGATAATGGAAAAGTAAGGACTTAAATGAAAGAAGAGAAGGAGCATGGCGGATCTGGAGAGGGAGAGAGTTCCAGAGGGAGTTAGCTTGGATAAGGAAAGAGTTGTGGTAGGTTGTTGTCCTGTGGGAAGGGAGGTAAAGATCCGAGGGGCGGGATCTAGTGACTTTCTGGTGGATATGGGATTTAAATTGGAGCATTTGGAAGATGTAGGAGGGCTTTTGGGAAGATATGGTTTGATAGAGGAAGGAGCCTAGGAAATATTGTCGACGAGAGGATGGGAAGAGCCATTTTAGGTCGGTATAGGAACTAGTAATAGAGGAGTGTCTGGGGAGCCCGAAGATGAATCTTAGAAAGGAGTTCATGACTCGCTTTAGTTTCATGTCGAGCTCACCAGACAGTCCTCCATATGCGAGGCAAGCATAATCAAAGTAGGGGAAAACAAGAGAGGATACCAACAGCTGACGGGTTTTCGTGGGAAGAAAGTGACGAAGGCGTTTGAGGAAGTAGAGGGTTTTGAAGGAGCGGTTGGAGATGTGAGAAACATGGTCTTTCCAGGAGAGGGTTTGATCAAGGATCAATCCAAGATTTTTTACACTGGTGCAGTATTCAATATCGGAGTCATGTAGTCTTAATGGAGGTAAGTCAGTAAGGGAGTTTAGTAGTTTATGGTTACCTATCACAATGGCTTTAGTCTTCTCAGCGTTCAGTGTCAGTCCATTCTTGGAAGCCCAGTCTGTGATACCAAGGATGTCCTCCATCATCTTGTCGTAAGCAGCAAGAGCGGTGGAGGGGTGGAAGGAGAGATAAATTTGGAAGTCATCGGCATAAAGGTGATAATTGGAGTGTTTGATGGAATTGGGGAGGTCATTTATGAAGATAGAGAAAAGGGTAGGAGAAAGGGATGAGCCTTGAGGGACCCCAGAATTAACTGGCAGAAAGGAAGAGGGAGGGAGATTTGGGACGAGAACTGACTGAGAACGACCGGAGAGGAAGGACTGAAACCAGCGAACAGCACTGCTGGAAAGGTGGGTATTGTGGAGCTTGGAGAGGAGGATGCTGTGGTCAACGGTGTCAAAGGCTTTAGTGAAGTCGAAAAGTACGAGCAGAGTAACCTGTCTGTTGTCTATGGCTAGTTGGAGGTCATTGGTAACTTTTAGGAGAGCGGATTGAGTGCTTAAGCAAGGACGGAAGCCGGACTGTAGGGGATTTAAGATTTGGTTGGTTTCAAGATAGGAGGATAGTTGGGATTGGGCTATTCGTTCTAAGGGTTTGGAGAGGTTGGAAAGGATAGATATTGGCCGGAGATCTATCATATATGATGGTATTGTTATGTTGGCGTGAAGGGCATGTCAGAGGTAGGGTAAGAGAGATGATACAAGTAAAGGAAAATGATTAAAAAAAAAAAAAAAAAAATTAAGAACGAATATGATTCAAGGTGGCAGTAAGTCGCGGTTCCATCTTCTCTTCAACCTTCGTGGGGGGTTTTGTGGTAAGTGTTGTGAAGATGAAGTACGTATTTCTGGGTTTATATGTGTGTAAAGTTTTCTAAAAAGCCGTATGTAAGTAGTTTGAATTGTGTCGGGTACTGTGTGTATCATAAGATCGTTATGAAGTGTTCTGTTGTTTATGTATGGGGGGCACTGTGTTATCACTCTGAGGGTTTTTGACTGAAACGCCTGAATTCGTTTCATGTTGGATGTTTTTGCTGAACCGTATATCAGTGATCCGTATGTCCATAATGGTCTCAATAAGTAAGTGTAACAGTTCCGTTTTTGTGTCATGTCTAATTTTGATCGACTATTTAGAAGTCCGTAGTGTATTTTGAGTCGACGGTTCAGCGTGTTTCGTGTGAGACGTTTGTGAGGGTTCCATGTCAGTCTTCAAACTAATGTCAGTCCTAGGTATCGTACAGTATTAGTTTGAGAGAGGGGCTTGGGGGGGGGGGGGGGGGGGGGGGGGGGGGGGGGGAGGGCATGTTTCTCGTCGAAGTGTAAATGTGATGTACTGTGATTTTTCTGTATTAAGTATTATTTTCCATGTGTTGCACCAGTTTTCAATTTGTGTAAGATGGTGTTGTAGTGTAAATAAGGCGTGTATATGAAGCTCAGCAGTACCTAAGTGGGCGGATTTTTTAAATTAAAAACTTAATACAGGTTTAAAATGTAACTAAAAAACTAAAAAGTAAGAAAAATAAAATAATATGAAAAAAAAGTGTTTCAAAGATATATCTTATATTTCAGTGTACTGTAACCTTAATATGAGGTATATTTTAGAAAATATACTAAGAATATTATTCATCTATAAGCCCCTCCATATAATACCAATTCAACTATGGTTATGGTTATTATAAATATGTCAAAGTCTATCTATAGTAGAAATATAATAATATATTTATTAGTTAGGATAGAGTGGAGGATGGGGGAGCTAAGATTTATTAGATCTACAGTGTATTTCAGATCTGAACTTGACGTCGGGTTCAGCGTTGGCCGGGTTGGAGTTGGAGCCAGGAGGCAGAGCGTTGCCGCTCTCGTGATGTCGCTTCCTCTCCCAGGCCCGGATCACGGCCGTGTTGATCTCAGCTCGAAGAGAGAGTCGCTGAACCAGAGGTAGATTGGTCATGTAGGGCAGGAGTGACCTGCAACATGGACATCACTGGTAGACATGGCCGCCAACACCATTCTGCCCAATTCAGGTACAGTAAAAAAACACAATAATTATATTTAAATCAGAACTTTCTTTCTATAAAAATAATTGTTTTAAATCTCTGTCATCTCATTCCCAGCCCGACAATCCTTCCCGAACATTGAGATGGTACTGGCCAAGAGACTTGTTACATTAAAGTAGATATTATTTAAGAAATGGTCACAATGGCCAGTTTCTCCCCTCATGTATTCACTCGCATTCAGCTCCTCCTATCCCTCTCGGTCTGCCATCACTGCTGGTCAGAGGCTGGCAGAAAGAGGTGGTGGTATGGGGGATCATCCGGGCTACCGAGGCCTCCTTCACCTCCATTAGAAAGGAGAGAGGAGATCCTAATCGCGATGGTGTTTCGAGGCATCTCGAGCTGAATTTAATAATTTTTTTTATTATTATTTTATTTTTATTATTACATAGGTATAGTTAGTTATTATGACTCATGCCCGGGTTTTGCCTACAAGGTCATATCGCCTACTACCTAAAATATTGTATATTTATGTATTTGAGAACCCTTAAACTTTACTTCATCCTTATTGATCGAAGGAACAAATTGTCAACATGAGAAATTAGCCTTAGCAGAGTTACAAAGATTGAGGAACTTATAGTACATAACATGAGTTTACAGGAAACTGAAGACCATTTGATAGGTCGCAGTCGCGTATTGTGTCACAGCCGCGCGCGCCGCAGTCACAGTGGCATGTCTGAATATACCGATAAGGAAAGGACTATCCAATGCAAGGCCGAGCCCAGCTTAAAAGTTTGGAAGCGGGACGACGACGACGAAACGACATACCCTCTGCAAAAATCCTGATTTAATTTATTTAAATAATAAAAAAATACAGATCTATGGTGTTTTAAATAATAGTCAATTTAAAAATTTCTTTTGTTCATTCAGTTTCTTTATTGAAACCTTGGTGGGGAAGGATTTTTTGGGGGGAGGGGGGGCTTAAAGGGCTTAGGGGGGAAGGGCTTGGGCCTTATTCGATCAAATACCAGCGTTTGAAACAAAAATACCGCTTTGAAATCGGTTCAGCCGTCTTGGAGCAACGATGCCACAGACAGACACACAGACAAAGGCTTCAAACTTATAACACCTCTCCTTTTGCGTTGGGGGTTAAAAAAAATAATAATATTCATTAGTAGATAGGGTTTCTTCATTCTGGGCGCAAGATGGCGACCATATTGCGCCTCACTAGATGACATCACTTCCTGGCCCAGAATGAAGAAAACCTATCTACTTTCATTCCATCAGAGCTCAGTCAATTGGTCAAATGGTAAAGACAAATGGATTGATAGCTTACTTTAGAAAGAGAAAATCTTCGTTGTTGTCATCATAGGCCAAAGATGTGGATCTCTGGGAGGAGATTGCATCTTCAGAGAGGGGAGCGACTGCAGCTGGCGGCATCAGAGGTATCGGGGAGACTAAATCTGAACACCCTGCATTTTCTTCCTACAATGTCAACTCACACATTAAAAAAAAAAAAGTCAGTGAATCACCGGCTTTGTACTTCTCCAGCAAGAATTAATTACGTTTTCCCTTTCCCTTTAAAACCGTTTGTGCTAAAACTTATAATTTGATTTAAATGAATCTTCATACTAACTATTGTGTCGATACATATGTGTCTGTAGGTATTGAAATTTTTGAGTTGATCCCCATCCCCTTCGGATAATTTCGCTGAAAATTATTAGATGTTGTCCTAATAAGGATTTGAATTTAGATATGAAATTTCGTGTTAATACATTCATTACAATGGCCGTTATTGGAGTTTTCATGTTAAGCCTCCCCCTAAACCCTCCTCCATTTTGGCTGGAAATCAATAGGTGTCGTCCTTATTTGAATTTAGATATGAAATTTCGTGTCGGTACATTCATTCCATCGAGAGTTATCGTATTCACAGATATTTTGGAATCAGGTGAAGACTCGACATCGAATTTTTGAACGACTATATAACTTCTCTTATAGTTCCTATACCGAGGAAGTAAAAAAAAAAATAGACTATTGTGTGTGTCTGTGAACACGAAAACACCCAATAGAAGGAGCGTAACAACACGAAATTTTATTTGTGTTCCCATAACACTGTAGGGACGACAACTATTAATTTTCCGCGAAATCGGCCAAAATGAAGAGAGGGAGGAGGAGGGTTTGAATTAAAAACCCCGAATAACTGCCAATGTTATAAATCTATCAATACAAAATTTAGTATGACGATTCAGACGTCACTATGTAATGACAGTTTTTTTCTTTCATTTTTGGAATTAGGTCGAAAAAATGGAATGGGAGTTCGAAAATATGAAATTTCAGAGAAAACTCAACATCGAATTTTGGATCTATTACATAACTTCCCCGATACTTCATATAGCTGGAAATAATTGTTGACACTTGTTCACAGCGAAAGTACTGAGTTCTCTTGACGTCAGGTTAGTTAGGTATTACACTATAAAAGTTCTTTGACAAAGATCTTTTTTAAAAGTTGTATCAACATTTTTTTTTAATTTATTTTATAAAATATCTTTTATGACCACAAAATTTAATATTACACTATGTAAAATATTTTATAAATCTTAGTTTTTGTTTCAAGACAGTACTAGTAAGTTGAGTGCAAGTGACTGTTGTATCGCAAAAATGGATGACTTTTTAATACCAATTGCCGCAGGTTTTGCGGCTGCTGCAATAGCAATAGCTGTGGCGGAAAAAAATAAACATAAGAATGTAAAGAAACGTTTGTGGGTAAGACCTTGGGTTGCGCGGCGCGAGTTTATGGGCATCCATCAGAATTTACTGAAAGAATTGTCCATGGAAGATACAAAAAGATACTTGAACTATTTGAGGATGAATAAAAAAACCTTCGATTACTTGCTTCTGAAGGTGGGACCAATAATATCTCGGGAAGTGACACATTAGCGTCACCTAATACCCCCTGAGGAACGACTTATGGTTACTCTGCGATTTCTTGCCATAGGCGAGAGCTACTCAAGCCTTCATTCAATACAGTAGTCGCATACCTCAGTGTACACTTTAGGAGTATACTTTGGCAGATATGCGCACGCGCAACACGCGTACAACGTGAAGAAAGGAGACAGCAGGAGTGGGAGAGACAACATTTATCAAATATTGGATGAGAATGCAAACTATGATAAAAGAACTTTTATAAAAGACAAATTTTATAAAACTTGAGCTATTATACTACATATCACATTTATCGTAAAAGTTCTTTTATAAAAGATTTTTGTCAAAGAACTTTTATAGTGTAATACCCGCCTTAGGAGTATGTGTCAGTAGGGCTAGTAGAACAGTGGCGGACCTCCCCCCATTTTAAATCAACGTCAATAGACGATTGAGGGAGGATTTCCCCTTATCTTTTTTTTCAAACAACAAAAATTTCGGGTCCGGATAAGTAAACATTCCCTCCCACTGCCACATACATGTATAATATAATCAGTTCCATGAAAGTTTAAAGACTTACATTCATTTTCCTCTCTTCTTCTATTTTCAGACAATAGATTTAGAAATATAAAGAAACTATACTAAATTTTGCATAGTAAAACTGTATTAAAAAACAACCGAGGAAATCTATTTATTTTTCCTATAAACTACATTTTGTAACATATGTCACAAATATTAACATGAAATTGTACATTTTTATTGTTAACCCATATGAATTTATTACCAACATTAATTAATCTTATTCGGTTAAAAAATATTTAAGAGAAGTGTGATCAGATAAGACAATAAATGGGCCCTTAGCATTAAAACAATATCGAAGAAATTGTAATTTTATAAATAATTTATGTGAAGGAATTTTCTAGAACTTTGCACTTATTATTATTCTCTCGTTGGATTACAAAACAATAATATATCAAATTTTATCATTTCAGAATTAAAGATGTTGGTGATGAAAGAAGACTTTTAAATAATTGTTTTCAAGTGTGCCTATATTTTTTGTATATTTCGACGTAACGTAAAGGGGGATGACTTGGGTACAATTTTTTTTTTTTTTGTGTAACTTCTTGAAAAATTAAATGTATACATGTAACTGTGCACCGATTAAAAGAGCAAGTTGTCAGAATCGTATTCTACATAGATTTAGGTTGGTAATTATTACAGCATCCAAAAAAATTGTGCTCAAAGTTGTACCCGAATCACCCCGCATGTTGGGGTGAAATGAGTACACTATGGTTTTCCATTAATAATTCGTTACTAAGAGTGTTTGTACCCATCTCACCCCTGAAATATTGTTCTGGGGAATATAGAGGAAAAAATATTTGTTTTGGAACTTTCTTGAAGTCATATTTTGGAAAATACAAAGTGATAAAATTTATCCTAAATTCTTATTTTGTCAAATAGTTCGTTTTAACCGGAATTAAACTATTTTAATGTAAATAGTTTTGACTTATAATGAATAAATATTCATGTGATATCTTAATAAATTGGGGTAAGCAAACAGATTTTATGGTTTTAACAATATTATATTTTTATTAAACAAATTATGAAAAAAAATTATAAGGTTCGATAATAGTATGTAAGTAACTTAGGCCTTCATGTCCACAAGATGAAGAAACTTCTTTGGGCTTCCCAATTTTTCTTATCAACAAGTCAGGGGTGTACCAGATTTCATCTTTTTGTTTTGGCCATTTCCAAAATTTGCCACATCTTTCCATGCTACTGACATAGTAATCACCATCAGATATTTCTTTGATAACACCAGGGTACAATTTGACAGCAACATAATCCCCAATTTTAAAGTGACTTTCCTGTTGCTTCGCACGAGACCCTAGATTTCTGTTGTACGTCCTCGGCATTGCTAAATTTTGTCTGAAAAAAGCCACCTATCACTGTACTGGCAGACAAGTAAAGTTTTTGCATAAATATCAATGTAGGTTAGGTTAGGTTTTATGACTCATGCCCGAGCTTTAACTACGAGGTCATTTCGCCTACTACCAGAGCGCTCTATCGTCACTCTGGTGGACATGAGCCCGACTCTACTGTGGGAGTCCTAAATTTTGCCTACCCTAAATTTTTATTCACCTAGGGCAGGGGTCTTTAACGAGTACCTGATATCTTACAGGCTCGGGACCACCGCTTAACGTCCCATCCGAAGGACGGCGTGCTTAAGTTTATTTTAGGGAAGATTGTAGAATATTGCGGCAGATGTTGACAAGAGCGGGTCGAAAAGGCAAACAAAAGGGAGACAATAAGT
Source organism: Aradus depressus (assembly GCA_963662175.1). NCBI lineage: Eukaryota > Metazoa > Arthropoda > Insecta > Hemiptera > Aradidae > Aradus > Aradus depressus. Next base: position 18,652,382 of record OY759219.1, on the reverse strand, counting down.
TTCATTTTGGGATTTATTGATGTTTATCGTTCCCTCCCGGCGCTCTGGGATTTGACCAATAAAGATTATTTCAATCGTGGAAAATAAAACCGAACAGTACGACATACTCATCGCGAAGTACCGTGAAAGGTTCCCAAACGCCGACAAACAGGAAGTAATTAAGAAAATCGTTCGGTTCACATACTCTCAGTTCAGTAACGTTTCATGAGTATGCTGTTCTCTCTCTTTTAACCACTGTTTCGCCCACTTCCTAACTTTGCGTTTATTCTTTTTTTTCATACTTGTACCCACGGCAATCAAAATACAGCACAGTTCAGTGTCACTCATCATTTTACTTGCTCACAAGACGACAAACTGAATGAATTTCACAATAATATTGCACGTCTATGCCCTCTTTGCACAATATATTGTGCAACCTTTCAATATCATCCACACATGTTCAACTTCATTGCACAACCTTGATTATTGTGCAGTATTATTGTACGTGTGTGGGCCCCCTCAATTTATTTGTGCAATCCATTTGCGCAATATTATTGTACATCTGTGGGCCCCTTAAAAACGTCCTGAAATATCGTCGTGAAAGACAATATCGGAAGAATTATACAAAATATTTATCATAATTTCAATTAAATTAAAAGCTGTACCAACTGTATTTATTATTAATCATCATAAGTGTGTCAGACTCTTAAGGTGAATACAGACTACTCTGACGTGACGTGGGAACACGTGGACCCACGTCATAATGCGTGTGATATAAAAATGTAACATAGGGTTTTGTGTGCTTAAGTTCATATTGTTCGGATGTGACGTGGGAACACGTTGGATTATGCAGCCTGACGCAACACGTGTTATGACGCGTGGGAAGAATATCAAAAGTTCTAGATTTTTTGTCAGTAGTGGGAAGGCATCAGAAGAGAAACATACCATTTCCAGTGATGAAGACATGTTAGTTGAGTTGGTTAGGTCAAATCCAGTGCTGTACGACCCAACAAACCGGGAATATCGAAACCACCCTACACGGAAAGAGGCTTGGGACAAAATAGGAGAAAAACTCGGCATTCTAGGTTAGTGAAAACAGTTATTTTTTTCATATATTTTATTAGTTTGTACAATTTATAATAGTTCAATAGGCTGGCGGCGCGTAGCCAGGGGGGGTTTTTGGGTTTTAACATGTAGAAAATTTACATGGAAATGTAGAAATTTTAAAAATTTACTATAAAAAACATGGGTCACTTGATGACCCCCCATCCCCCGAAATTTTTTTTCTGTTTACGCCCCAGATAGGCACTTTTTAAAACACGAATGCGCCTATTAAATAAATATTACTGGACGTGTCACGGAGCAACTCTACCCTTTCGAATGGAGTGCCATTGCCAAGGACAACTTGCTGAACCATGTTCAGAAACGAAGTACTTTTTCAACTTATCTCAGGTGGAGTCCGCTTGTCTCACGAAATTTCTACGAATGGGTTGGAGGTTGGCTACACCAATAAATAGATGCAATACACAGGGCAGCCATTTCTTCTTCTTCTTCTTGCAGCATGTCAAAAACACGGAGTACACTCAATACAAAGCACACCAACTTGTTGTTTTATGTGCTATAGTCAGGCCAATGTGAACACCGGTTCATGTCTGACGTGGTCCCACAGTGCCTGACGTGACGTATTCCCGTCACGTCAGAGTAGTCTGTATTCACCTTAAGAGTTAATAGGTGTTTATGTATCTAATCTATAAACTATCTTATTGTATACATTCTTATGGCTTATCTCCTATTTCGTTTTGGTTTAATGGAAATAAAAATTATAATTATAACTAGTTTTCTCCTAATAGGGTGAGTAGGTAATTTCCTGAAGGATCTTACACCTACTTATATAAACAGAACATTATTAATGCATTAAATGACCAGGCGCCTAATAATGAAAAAATAATGATAATTTAGCCATAGGTAACCCTTGTTCATTCTGAATGATTGTGGTCAATTTAGTTAGTTGACATAGAAAACAAAAAATATTAATATAAGGAGAATAAAAACTAATTTGAGATGACAAATATATTATTTTATTTAACATTTAATGCATTCTTAGTCATTCAAATGACTATTTTTCTTCATATTATTCTTGAATATTTATATCAATCTGAAAAAAAATAAATAAAATAACTGAATAAATTTGCAACTTGCAATAGTTTCTATACTAAGAAATTTACAACACATGTGTCACATTTCCATAGACTCAAGCAGTTTTGGACATCACTAAACTAACAATAATTATATATATATAAATTTGATAAATACATTATTACATCAGGTTTAGTTATAAATATACTAAGACATTTTTACTGAGTATGAACCATATATTGTGGCAGTTCGAATAACCGTCCTATGTATAATTTGTATAAAAGGGCGGGGGGGTTGTGAAAAGAAACCACGTGAAGTGTTAGAAAAAATCGATATATTTCTATTAAGTTTCATATCGACTGACGGCAAAGTGGAGGTACATTATCAGTTATAAATTTATAATATAATTAAAAAATAGTAATAGTAATATAATCATTATAATTAAAAGAATGAATAAATCATAACAAATAAAAAAAATACAGGCACAACAAATGAAGTGGCAGTGATAAGAAGATAGATGGCAGTCTCTTTCTGGATTTCGAGCACGAAGTGTGGCGAATTCGCGACTCCAGGTGGCTCACCTGTTACTTGCTATATAGCAAACTCATATTTGTCCATAATGTTACAGTAGTTCAGTTACATTGGCAAAAGACAGTAGATACAACAATATCCCGTTGTATGGAGGCAACCTAGGAATTGTGGCTTGAAGGATGGATATATCCGATATGACTGGATAAAAACCCGCATGGATGCAGATGTACCCTTTTTGGAGTTCCACGATAAAAAGATGACATTGGACACCACGATTGGATGAGTACAACTCCCGATTACATTTTTTAATCCAACATAATTTTTATTTTATGCCTAAAATAAAAATTTTAATAATAACTTTTTCTAATTCACAGAAGAGAATTTCAATTAGCAATAAAGGACGTTAAGTGGTATTTATTAAGTGTAACAAAATCAACTCGCAACTCATTTTCTATATTTTTATGGATTGTATTCAAAATGTTAATTATGATAAAAATATAATATTTCCGCTTTTATTAGTAACATGAATGTAGTTTAATATTTTTCTATCGCAAACCTGTTCCATTACAGGTATTTTATTCTCTTCGCATATTTATGCAGCCGCAGAAGGAAGTTTTTAAGGTAAATCCATTCTATGTAATCACCCACTCCTTAAAAGGACCTACGACTAATTTAATTTATAAACCCTGAGATAAGAGCAAACATAGTGCAATTATTTAATTTTTTTAAGACTACTTTGGTCATTTCAATGGCGCCCAACTTAGAGCAATCATAAGATCATTACAATATATAAGGAACATAGAGGGCGCCGGTAGCTCTGAGGTAGCATGCTTGCTTACTTAGCTGGAGATCGCGGGTTCGAAACACGGCCGAGGGCTCTAAGGTTTTTTTTTATCTGGGAGGTGAAAAAACCTTGAACACATCTTCAAACATTTAGAAATATTTCCTACGGAAATTTAGTTTTTATTGTTTGAGGCGCTATAACTTTTATCAAATCTGAGGACTTACAAGCGATTGGAAAAACTATGAGCAAGGTTTTTGGTAAGAATTAATTTTTCGATAGGACTAACCGTTTCCGGGTAAATCAAAAAAACTTCTAAATATTTGTATTTCAAAACTACATTTCAAGACGTTTTTGATATGTTTCTCGAAAACCGAACGACCTGCGAAAAATCGTATCACATATAAAATATGTATTTCCGTTTTTTTCTACAACTATTATGTCATTGAAAAGATTTTTAGGTCATAAACATAAGCGATATCTTGTAAAATGTACTTACCCCAAAGTAAACTCAATTTTCGTCCGATTTCGGCAAAATCTAGCCAGATCTAAGTTAGCATATGTGACCTCTTCATTTCTAACTTCAAGTTCATGGCTAGGTACCATCATTTTTGTGGTAGAGCGCTTACAACATTTCAATCACATCCACACGCACAGGCAGACATCATTACGAAAAAGGGGAAAACGTATTCAGGGGACCTTGAAACGTGAAAATCCTTTGAAACCTCGAACTTGTCGAGAATGTAGAACCGAGGAAACCGTTCTACATTCGTGACCCACATAATTGACAATAGCCACACTTTCGACCCATCTACAGGCATCAAATATCTCCATTATTGCTCAAAAAGCAGGCTACTTAATAGCTTAGAACAATTAGAAATAAATAAAGCTAACAAAAGGAACATTTGTATGAATGACCAAATTTATTTCAACTATTCCCCTTTGTTAACACCCTGATCCAGTTCTGTTTCCACATATATGTTTGTATTATCTGTTATTAATATTTGGTTCCACATATATATTTAATGTTATCTAAATCTTAATATTATTATTAATTTTATTTCTATTTTTTATTATTTACTTGTATTTGTACTTATTTATTTGTTATTTTGCCACGATTAGTCTAGTAATATTGTTTTATGTAAATTTAGAACTAGGTTTTGTTAGGAAATATTTCATGAGTTAGCTAACGGTACAGCCGGGGGACTCCCAAGTTTTAATGGCACCCTTTCACCCGAGATGTATTAGAAGGGTCGCTCTCTGCAAACTGACTTAGTTCATAACTAGACCTGACGATGGTATAAAGCCGAAACCGGTAGTTATATATATATATATATCTTTAGTGGAATAGACAATATTTCAAAAATAAGTTTGTTTTATTCATTTAATATAAATTATATTAAAATGATGATGAACTTCGATATCGTTACCTCCATTTTGTTCCATATGCAATCGTACAGTGTCAGATCAGTATATTCCGAGTCGTCACCAGTCTCGTTGTAGTCGAACCTAACATCTAAACAAGAATTTGGACATCATTATAATATAAGTGACGAAAACCAAATAGCGAGTATTTCAGTCTCAATACTTGGCTTTAAAATATGACCAGGTAAGAGCTTTACCAGATCAACTTATTTAATATTTTCGACGTAGAACTGTCTTCCCGGGGTATCATCGGCAGTACAGATGCAACAAAAACATATCACAATCCTTCGATACAGTATGGTTAGAAAGTTAAAAATAAAGTAAAATATATTCGTATTTGCTATTTTTTTTAATGCAAAAAACTAATGGGAGAAGTGATGCTATGATAAACAAATACATTCATTTATTTTAGCTAATTTCAAAAATTCATTCTAAATAGCAATTAACAAATTTTTAGTAGTCTGGCGGGCGTAACATGTTTTTTTACATTTTTTCCAAGCATTTTCACCTTTCAAATTTGAGGGGTTCGATGGGGTGGTACCTTTTTGTGCCATGGGAGCTTGGACTATAAGATATACGATGGGGAGGATTGTCTGGAATGGAATGAAATGGCAGCTACTTACAGTTGTTTAAATTAGCGTATTTAATGGAATCAGTGATTTCACAATCCTTGAACCTGTCAACTGGTGCTTCCCCATTAGGAAGCATAATTCCCAGAACATACGTCATAAAGTGTAAGTTCACATATCCATTAGGATATATCTGTAAAAGAAAATAATATTTTTAAAAAATAAGCGTTTTAAGGACCCTTGAGCAGGAGTTAAACACGCGAGTTGTCACGGAAATATTGTAAAAGTTGGAACTAAATAACGATTGATACTGCAACAATTGAATCGCCCCATAAAGAAAGGAACTAAGTAAAAAAAAATAAAAATTTTGAACTCTAAGGTTACAACGTTTGGAGATGAAACGAACTAAGTATGAGGCCTCTTATGTAGGGATTTATCGATACAAGTAAAGTATCGATATTTTAGTCTATACCAAATAGGTATCGAATAGATATTACGTGTATCGATTCAAAGTACTCGTTTCAAATTTCAACACTTACAAAAATTATATAAAGTTTTCAATTCATCAAAATCGTTCACCGTTTATTTTCCCCGTGGCCCCATTAAAATCTCATCCTTTGGAACAATGGGATGAAATGAAATGCGTATTCCCACTCCTGTACAAACAGGCATTGATATTTCTTGTGGTTGTGGGGTCATCAGTGCCCTGTGAAAGGCTATTTTCTAAGGCTGTAGGGATAATGTCCACAAATAGAAATAGACTTTCAGCTAATCACCTGGAAAAACTATTATTTTTAGGGTGTCTTTCGGAGCAAGACTTTTTTCAATAATTGTACGTACATATATTCTTTCCTTGTTTTGTTCAACTTTGTAATAATTGTAATTTATTTTTAATAATATAGTTTGTTTTGTCTCAAGTACTTTTATCTCTTTAGTTAGAAGGATAAATTGTATGTTTATTTTATAAGGCTTTTTAATATTTTCATTCAGTATGTTTTGCCAAGAGACATTGTTCTTTTAATTGTAATAACTTTTAATAATATAATTTTATTTTTTCGATTTGATTTATTTGTTTTTATGCCCACTTACAATATTTCAATTATACCTTTCAAATGTTATTGTTTTTTATTACTAATATGTGTAGATATGTTTTTAAATTAATTATAAAAAGTACCCGATTCTATCGATGCGGTTATTATTAATGTATATACATATATTTATATATTTTTTTAAAAATTAATAATACAAAGTACTCGATTCAATCGATACGAGTAGATATCGAAAGTTTTAATCGATACTACTCATGAGTAAAAGTATCAATACTTTGTGGTATCAATTGAACCCTACTCTTATATAGTAGATTAGCCCCTCGAGCTTCGAGTTTGTTGTGAATGGGATCACACTTATATTATTATAGCAATCGCAACAGCATTCTTGTTTACCGCTTGTGTTTATATTAGATTGTTATTCAGTTTCTCAGTTGATTAGTAAACCTAATGTTCAAGATAAAATGATTCCCACTGAAGAAATTTTGACCTTTGACTAGTGATGCCTTCCCTCTGTGGCTGTGACGTCATACTATAAATCTCTTATGTACATATCGATTTGTTGTTGACTAGTCTCCGCCATGTTGTGTAGTGCTCGCTTGTAATGTTTAACCTTCTGAATTTAGTAAAAATATATAGTGTTATTTCTATAAAATTTATTTGTGACTTAAACCTGAAGCTTCTTAGTTAGCTATGGTGGATATACTCTTAATTTCCAGCCATAGCAACAGTGGTGACCCCGACGTGATCACACGAGGAGTCTCAATTCAAGCCAGCAGGTCGCCATTTTCATACGTCTAAATCAACTGTGAGTTATAATATTTTCAACCATCCTTGTTTTACTATGTCTGAAGACGAAAGCAATAAGGACGCCAATGATTCCAAATCAAATGTCACTCATGAAATTAATAGAGTTTCGGCCTTTCTTCCGCAACAAACCAAAGGTTTGGTTTTGGCAGATTGAATCCCAATTTATAAATTCCCGAATCACATCCGAGCTTACAAAATATCATTATGTGGTTGGCTCGTTGGATCCAGACATCGCGGAGCAAATATTCGATTTTATGGATAAATCTGTGTCATCAACTCCTTACTCAGATCTTAAAAAAAGACTCCTGTCTGAATTTGAGGAAACTGAAGGACGCAAGGCCAAGAAACTTCTCAATGAATTACAATTAGGTGATAAAAAACCCTCACACCTTTTGCGTGAGATGAGATCCCTTGCAGGAAGTAATGTCAATGATGAATTTCTCAGGTCAATTTTCCTGGATCGTTTGCCTCATTCTGCCAAATCTATTTTAGCTGCTAGTCATTCCGAGTCTCTGGACAATTTGGCTACAATGGCGGGCCGTATTTTAGAGGTGACATCCAATCACTCCATGTGTGCTTCCTCAAGTGATCCCCCCTCTTCACGCGTCGCATCTTCAATTAGTGACCGCTTAACCCAGTTAGAATCAATCATTCAGGAGATGTCTAATCAAATATCTCTCCTAACAACTCGAGGAAGGCCAAATTCAAGAACTAATTCTCCCCATCCTCGACAACGTTCACGTTCAAGCAAGAAATACTCCACTTGCTGGTATCATTATAAATTTGGTAATCTGGCCAAGCATTGTGAACAACCTTGCGACTTCAAGAAAGATACATCTTCGAATGAGGGGAACGCACACGGGCCACATTAGAGGCGGCAGAATGTGACCCAACTTTTATACGCCGTCTTTTCGTCAGGGACCTACCCTCCAGCAACATGTTTTTAATTGACTCAGGAGCAGATATTTCGGTAATTCCACCCACTAAGGCGGAAAGTCTGGCAACACAGCAGAATTTTCTTTATGCAGCCAATGGGTCGCCTATTCGAAATTATGGAAAGAAGTTTCTTAAACTGGATTTGGGACTCAGAAGAAACTTCGGATGGGTTTTCACTATAGCAGATGTCACACATCCTATAATTGGAGCTGACCTTTTAGGACATTATGGTCTTCTCATTGATCTTAAAGGAAAACGCCTAATTGATGAAGTCACTTCACTTAGGGTTCATACCAAGACCATGATTTCATCTCAACCTTCTGTTTTCACTATTTCACCTCTTCATAAATACTCAGACCTACTTCGGAAATATCCTAATATTCTCCAGGAACGACCAACATTCAATTCTCAGGTTGTAGATCATGATATTACTCATACCATTGACACTACTGGTCCTCCTATATCAGCGAGACCTCGACGACTGCCACCGGATAAATTGATTCAGGCCAAACATGAATTTGAACAGATGTGTGCCATGGCACAATTTGTCGTCCATCTAAGAGCAGCTGGTCCAGTCCTCTGCACATGGTGCCAAAAAAGGACGGTTCTTGGAGGCCTTGTGGTGATTATAGGCGCTTAAATTCCATAACCAAGCCGGACAGATATCCTGTGCCTCATTTACACGACTTCAATTCTCAACTTGCTGGTAAGGAAATATTTAGCAAAATTGACCTTGTCAAGGCATTTCACCACATCCCTGTAGCTGTAGAACATATTCCGAAAACAGCTGTTGTGACAGACACCTTTTGGGCTTTTCGAATTTTTGAAACTTCCTTTTGGACTTCGGAATGCGGCCCAGTCCTTTCAAAGATATATTCATCGTGTACTTGAAGGCTTACCCTTTGTGTATGCTTATCTTGACGATTTATTAGTGGCATCTGGTAACGAAGAGGACCACAAACGCCATTTGGACCTCTTATTTGAAAGACTCAACAAGAACTCCATCAATATTAATTTCTCAAAATGCATATTTGGAGTGTGTGAGATAGAGTTTTTAGGCTACAAGGTTAGTAATGACTGCATAGCTCCTCTTCCTGAACGTGTGAAGGTCATTCAGGAGTACCCCTTGCCTGTTACAATCGAAGGCCTTAGGCGATTCCTAGGGCTAATCAACTTTTACAGAAGAACATTGCCAAATACGGCTGCGACTCAACAACCACTTTTTGATCTTTGTGGTGTTGTGAAGAAACGAGATCAAAGAAAAATTCAATGGACTCCGAACACAATTCAATGGACTCCTGACACCGAAACATCATTTAATAAGCTCAAGCAAGAACTTGCCAATGCGACTCTGCTTGCACATCCCTCGTTGGACGCACAACTCATGCTTTCTGTTGATGCTTCTGATTTTGCTGTGGGTGCCTCACTTCACCAAACTACTTGTGGAAAATTACAACCACTAGGTTTTTTTTCCAAAAAGCTCAACAACTCTCAAAAAAACTATAGTACGTATGACCGTGAATTGCTTGCTGCATATACTGCTGTGAGGTATTTTCGCCACACCCTTGAGGCTCGGCATTTCTCTATATACACTGATCATAAGCCTTTGAGTTACGCCTTTTTACAAAATCCGGACAAAGCTTCTCCTAGACAACTCCGACATTTCGACTATATTGGTCAATTTACAACTGACATCAGATACCTGCCAGGGAAACTTAACATTCCGGCCGATGTTTGTTCTCGCATAAGTTCCATTCATATTCCAACAACTATCTCCCTAGAGGATGTTGCTGAAGCCCAGGCGAATGATAGTGAATTACAACATCTGATGGGATCTGATCAGTGCTGGAAATTCCAAACTGTTACTTTACCAAGCAACCGCGAACTCGTTTGTGATGTTTCAAGGGATAAACTTCGCCCTTTTATACCACTCTCCTTCCGAAGATCAATCTTTGATTCCTTGCACAACATGAACCATCCCGGGGTCAAAGGTTCAATAGACCTCGTTCAGTCGAGATACATTTGGCCTTCCCTGAAGAAAGATGTCGCTCTGTGGGCACGTACTTGCATCCCATGTCAGCGTGTAAAAGTTTGGAGACACACTACTACCCCCCTTGGATCGTACAGTCCTGTCAATTCAAGATTTTCACACATCAATCTCGACCTGGTTGGACCCCTCCCACCATCTCGGGGATTTCTCTACCTTCTAACCATTATTGATAGATTCTCTCGTTGGACTGAAGCCATCCCTCTCACTGATATCTCAGCAGAGACTGTATCTATTGCCTTAATGTTCAACTTGATAGCACGTTTTGGCGTTCCAAACAAAATTACGACGGACAAAGGCAGACAATTTGAATTCCACCTTTTTATGGAACTCACAAAAGCTTTGGGAATTGAACATATTAAAACAACATCTTATCATCCTCAATCAAATGGGAAAATTGAAAGATGGCACCGCCAATTAAAAACCTCGTTAAAAGCTCATCTGACAGGCGATTGGGCCCCAAAGTTGCCAATAGTACTTCTGGGTCTAAGGTCTTATATTGTACCTGAAATTAATGCTTCATCGGCTCAACTTTTATATTCAACCTATCTCAGATACCCACAACTTTTTGTCCCGACTTCGTGAACATGCCAGAACACTCCGTCCCGTGCCATCAGCTCATCGTAATTCAACCAATATCTTCATTCATCCGGAACTGTCCTCATCAACCCATGTATTTGTACGGCATGACTCAGTTCGCAAACCATTGCAACCCACATACAACGGTCCGTTCCAGGTATTAACACGGTCTGAAAAATTTTTCAAGGTTGCCTTACCTAATGATCCACAGAACATCTCATTAGACCGTCTCAAGCCTGCATTCCTTTTAGGAGATTCAACAGATAACACTGTTGGAACAGCTGCCACCTCGGATCCATCACCCCCTGAGTCTACACATCCCACTACTCAACCTGAAGACACCAAGACTCAACCTCAAGACACCATGACGCAACCACATCATACTCGCTCTGGTCGTACCGTCCACTTTCCTAAGCGTTTCCTTACCGTTCTCACTGGGGAGGGAGTATGTGGCTGTGACGTCATACTATAAATCTCTTATGTACATATCGATTTGTTGTTGACTAGTCTCCGCCATGTTGTGTAGTGCTCGCTTGTAATGTTTAACCTTCTGAATTTAGTAAAAATATATAGTGTTATTTCTATAAAATTTATTTGTGACTTAAACCTGAAGCTTCTTAGTTAGCTATGGTGGATATACTCTTAATTTCCAGCCATAGCAACACCTCCTTTAAGAAGGAATCTACATACAAAGAATCGTTTTCGCTGGAAAGATGTAGTAAGCAGCATTTTATTCCCATGTCATTTAAACAGATTGAGTACAAATCAGCAAAACCAGGCGAAGTCGTGGTGCGCCCATTTATCGACAGTGTCTTAAAACATACGTTCCACTTGAGAAAGTTTTTGCTATTCTCTAGAACTATCAGTGTACCGGGGCTTGCTTATCCCTCGGGCTCAGTCCCAATCAATTCAAAAAAGCTGGAGGATATAAAAAAACTAGTACAGTACGTCCAGATGGCAAAAATAAATTATTGTATGAAGATATTGTTAGTTGGCCAACTGTACAGGACCAAAATATCGACTCCGATGAGGATTCTTTTTTTTTATGTCTATCTTATTCATTTATTATGTTTGATGTTTATTCTTTTTGTTTTGCGATGTATAAAAAATACACACATTTAAATCATTAATATTAAAAAATAAATTATATTTATTTTTCTATAAAATCCAAGAAGCATCTGAATTAGTAAATAAATAATATGAATGCATTTTCTTTTAAAACAAATGAGTAGAAAACAAAACACGGCCATCAGCTGTTTTTTAATTAGTGTAGAGGAGACATGGGTGTGTGGTCTGGGTTGAGATGTGAAGGTGGACAGAGAGTTGTTGTTTAGGATTAAGATGTGATGAACTAAGTAGGTGTAAATTAACAGTAAAATTGATGCGCAAAGAAGGTACTGTTATTTATTTATAATTACAAAATATATGTGCCCAAAGAGTTTTTAATTTTATAATGTAGATGTAAGAAAATAAACCCAATTATTTGTTCTCGTAAATTGTATGTTATTAATTTTCCCTGTTAACCCAGTAAGATAATTTAAAAACCTTTGAATTAGATTTAATATTTTCGCAAAATTTAAAAAAACAAACTCTTTAGAAATTTAATTAAAAAGTTGGTTAATTTATTTATTTTTTAAATACATGCACTTTCTTAAAAATTTCACGTCTTGAACTTTTGATATTTTTTTAGGGCCTTTTTCGAAAACTCCTGTAGAAATCAAAATTTAGTAAAAGACCAGTTATAAAATTTCTACAGGGAATGTGATAATTTTAATTGTATTATTAATTCTTTTCGTTTTAATTATTACTAATTCCAATTATTATTTATTTATTTTTAATTTACAACAAATATTATTTTACCACATTTTTATGTTTATTTATGATCCTTGAGAAGAAAAAAAATATATATATATATCCATTATCATTATGAGGTGGAGTGTGAGAAAGTTATTTGTGTCTCCTGTAAAGTTGTGTTTTTTGACTTACCACTAGTTCCTTTCTCAACGAGACGATTCAATTACATTTTTTAAGAAATTACAATTGAAAAATATAAAATTCAGTTGAATACTCCGCATCAAATTTCAAATTCAATAACTTCCCCTATACTAAAATATATATAAAAAATTCCCTGTGCTCTTGAAATTAAATTTCAATCCGTTAAATTTCAATGTCACATGATTACGAATCACAAAAATAATTTTACAGGGATTCATTTTACGTAAAAGACTGGTTAAATTAGAATTAGATTAGATAAAATACTGTTACTTACAAAACCTAATTTTGTCAAAATGCAGTAGGAGAGAGTCTGAAAATATTAATATGATAAGTAAGTAAATCATGATCTTAGACAAATAGTATTTAAAAAAAAATAGTATGAATGAAAGGTTATCTTACCCTAGTTGCAAAGGTTCCATCTGAAATATATAGTGAGAATACCATTACTCATAGACAGGGGCGTAGCCAGGATTTTGAGCAGGGAGGGGGGGGGGGGCAAAGTTAGGTTACAGGGGTGGGGGGTATATACTCCCTGCGACAGAGCCCGCAATTTCCATGGTTAGCGCTGCAGACTTATTGTTAATAATTTGGAAAACTCGGATCCCTAGAAGCTCCCCCTGAGTGTAATACTTAAACTGACTTTATATGACCAGCAAAAATGCAAAGCGCAGCAGCAGCAAATGCACGCTGTGGTTTCTGTGCTTATAGAATTAAATTACTCACAGCCAATAGCGTGCATTTGCTGCTGCTGCGCTTTGCATTTTTACTGCGAATGTAAAATCAGCTTTTAAGAGTATAAAGTATAACATAAATGACAACTTTGAGCGAGGAAATGAAATGCTCGAACTCATATATATTTAAAAAAATGTAATATGACTTGTTTTGTACATGTACATTTAATTAACAGCTGATTGCTGATTTAGAAATCAGAAGCACGGGTAATTTGAAAATCCTATTGGTAACCTGCAAGCACTTTTTAATAAAAACTATTTTTTTTAGTATATTTAATTTTTATCTTGGTTTTTTGCTCTGACCAGGGGGGGGGGGACGTGCCCCCCCCCTGGCTACGCTCATGCTCATAGAGTAGTTATCAGATTAAAACGAGAAGAGACGGAGACAACTTCAAAACCTAAGAAAAATAACGGGTTTCGTACCTTTTTGGGTGGATAGATAAACATCAAAATATTATTTCAGAGAATGTCTCTATGGTGCTAAAATTAAAATGGACTATAACCTCACACCCTATAACAGCCCAAACGAAAAAATGTCCGTAAGAGTGGGCATTATAAAAAAAAAAAATGTTTCGGGCCCCCTCAACCCTTTCAGAGCAAAAACCAAGATACAAATTAAATAAACTAAAAACGTGCACAAAAAGTTGCTGGAAAACGGTCGAGAACACTTCAAAGAGGAAGTTCTTTCACGATTTTCGGAGGATAAACAAAAATTGTGCTTTACCTAAATGTACCTGTACAAAACAAGTAATATTACATTTTTTTTAAATATATATGATTTCGATCATTTCATTTCCTCGCTCAAAATCTTCATTTATGTTATACTTTATACTCTTAAAGCTGATTTTACATGCTCAGTGAAAATGCAAAGCGCTGCAGCAGCAAATGCAAGCTATTGGCTGTGAGTCATTTAATTCTAAAAGCACAGAAACCACAGCGTGCATTTGTTGCCGCTGCGTTTTGCATTTTTGCTGCTCGTGTAAAGTCAGCTTGAGTATTACAGTCAGTGGTTACCTCAGGGGAAGCATCTAGGAGTCCGAGTCTCGCAAACTAATAACAAAAAGTCTGCAACGCTAACCACGGAAACTGCGGGCTGTGCCCCCGGGAGTCTTTACCCCCCACCCTCGTAGCCTAACGCCCCTGATTAGACTGATAATATTACTGCATGTGAAGATTAATAAAAATCCGATCGTCCGTTTAAGGACACTCGCCATTTCCACTTTATATAGATAATAACAATTTTAGTTAGTTCAAACCACGAGTTGAAGCCTCCGTCAGGGAGAATCTCACCCGAAGGGAAAGAACTGTTTTGTCAAGGCTGAGAATCGGGCACACGTGGTTAACGCACGTCCACATTTTAATGCGAAAGAGGCAACCAAAATGTCCTCTCTGCCGGGAACCACTGTCTGTTCTGCACATATTGGAAACTTGCATAGCACTCAAGCCCTATAGAGACAGAGAAGGATTGCCTCATGATTCTTCAGCAGTTTTCAAAATTGGTTCTCCATATACGATGCAGTTACTGCAATTCTTGCGAAATATCGATTTATATAATAAAATATAATAGGAGGTGGGTACTCTCCCCCTTCTGCCGCTCTAGAAGTGACAGAGAGAGAAGAGAGAACCCCGATGTAAAGGAGTACGGAGCGGTACAATGGGCTGCTGCTCTCTGTGCTCTGTCAGTCTGAGCAGTCAGGAGAGACAGCCGCATTGAAGGTGCGAATATCCAAGTTGTGCAGGAGCTAATGACCTCAGTTCTCTATGCGCCAAAGTTTAAAAAAAATAAAAAGTTATTTAGTTATTGTGACTCATGCCTGGGTTTTAACAACGAGGTCATATCGCCTACTACCAGAGCGCTCATTCGTCACTCTGGTGAATATGAGCCTCCGACTCAACTATGGAGGTCCTAAATTTTGCGGGAGGTATAGTAAGAGTATAACCCCTTTCGAACGTCAGCTCTGCCAATTCATCTACACACTACGCCCGATTGTCAAGTGTGATTGGTGCGCGAAGCGAGCAAAATGGAGTCCCTAGTTGACATAAGAAAAATATGAAATACAAGATTTATAATATAAGATATATATTACCATTTTGTTTCGAAAGATCTCTTTCTTGGCATTTTTTTTTCACGAAAAGGAATCTTTCATTATGGAAGAGTTTGACTTGTAGCACCTAGACATTTAAATAAAAAGGAATTTCATGAAAATAAATTTAAAAAAAATTATGTGTTCCTAGTCTTTTGTCTTGTCCCTAGACCAATAGAATACACTTAGACAAAAACTAATGACTTTCGAACTGTTCGACAAAGCCACTTGAAATATTGGCCGGAGGTAGGTCTTGCTAAACCGCAGAAAATGCTAAAGTAAAATTTAGAAAAAATAATGAGCAAAAGTCCAAAACTATTTATTACTTGAGCTACGAAGTATAGGGGAAGTTATCTAATCGGTCAAAAAATCTATTCGGAGTTTTCAAGGAAATTTCATATTTTCCGACCTCTAGATTCCAAACATAAAACAAAAAATTTGACTGTATGTGTGTCTGTGATTACGATACCTCTCGATAGAATGAATGTATCGACACGAAATTTTATATGTGTGACCTGAACCCAATAAGGACAATGCCTATCAATATTCAGTCAAATTGTCTAAAGGGAAGGGGGGCATTAGGAGAGAGGATTATCTTAAAAACTCTAATAACTGCCGTTATAATGAAAATATCGACACACAATTTTAAACTCATATGTGAATTCAAAACTGGCAAAAGGGAGTGGGGGATCAGAGATGGGCTCAATTCAAAAAACCCAACAGGGAGTTTCACAACTGGGTGATTTCTTCTCTCTTGACATTTTGACTGCCATTTTTTTCTCCCTTGGCCCATTTCCTTCTTTTAAGGTTAAGGTTAAGGTTCTATGACTCATGCCCTGGGTCATATCGCCTACTACCAGAGCGCTCTTTCGTCACTCTGGTGGACATGAGCCAGACTCTACTGTGGGAGTCCTAAATTTTGCCTACCCTAAATTTTTATTCACCTAGGGTAGGGGTCTTTAACGAGTACCTGACATCGTACAGGCTCGGGACCATCGCTTTACGTCCCATCCGAAGGACGGCGTGCTTAAGTTTATTTTACCTCCCAAATAAAATAAACTAAGGGCCTCGGTCGGGTTACGAACCCACTATCTTTAGCTCAGAAGTCAAGCACGCATACCACTGAGCTACCGGCGCCCTCTTCCTTCTTGTATATATTCTTTATACAGTTGTAAATATCTTTTTGTAAATTTAAAAAAAAAATACATGTGTGCAGTTCACACGCGGTAGAAGTGAAACCTTCAGAAAACAAAACTGCGAGAGAATGAGACGAATGCAGTATCAGGAGTGGGATAATTATAGGGTTTATTTATTATAATATTGGTACCAAGTTTGAAAATTATTTTATATTTTATTATTCAAACTCCATGTTTTTAATTTCAACAAATGACACGAGTTGCTTATGGTAACTTTTTTTTTTTTTTTTTTTTTTTTAAAGAAGGGTGCGCCTTGCGTTGCAGCAACATCACCTAGTCTACGTTTAGGCAAAGCTCGGGATCATTACATTGCCTGTTTCTGCTCCCGCCGGGAGCCGATGAATAGGCAGAACATCGGGTAGTCTGTTTCCGTCACCATCTGCCTTAGATCTAGTCCCAAATATGATCGTGTCCCATGAATCAACTCCACCCTAGCTTGGTCGTACAGCGGGCATTCGAGGACCACATGTCCTGCAGTCTCGATACCGCCACACGAACAGTTCGAGGTGTTCTTCCTGTGAAAGAAGAACAGCTTGGAGTTGAAATCACCATGACCTGATAATATTTGAGACGTCCAGTGATTAGGCTGTACCCATGTTGAGTCAAGGCGTACCCGGACGTCCGGGAAGTATGCGTACGTCGTTCGGCCATCCGGGCATCGTGACCAACGTTGTTGCCATTTTTCCACAATCCAATTCTGGACGATGTCCTTGCAGCGCACTGGTCTGGACTGTCCGCGCATCTCTTCCTCTAGGGCTAGACGTAAGGGCTCATCAATGTCTGCTCCTAAGGGCATGTTGCGTCTACAGAAATACGAAGCGACAGCCCCATCCAAGATCAAGTCAATGGGGGGCGGCTCCCACTAGTACCTGTAGCGCAGCCGTAGAGACAGTACAGTACGGCTTATGGTAACTAAAGTATGAAATAAATGTTTCCTTAATAAGTTCTTAAAAGTCTAAAAAAATTCACAATTCCAAAATTTTTGGAGGGAGAGGAGGAGGCGATGGAATTTTTCATGATTATCTTTTTTGTGTCGCAAGACTAGAGAAGAAGCATTATCGGCAACTTTTTTTCTCTTCACTTTCAGTTACAAGAAGTCCTTATGTTAGTAATTCAAACAGATGTATATATATATATATATATATATATATAGATAGATAAGGCCATAGTGTCACTTTTTCGTTTCATCGAGTTTCAAATCACAACGGTGCAAAAGAAGTTTTCACTTCAAAAAGGAGGTCGGAAAACATGAAAAGACTGCAACGATTTTTTTACCGAATAGATAACATCCCCTATACATCGTATAGCTGAGGAAGTAAAAAAGCTGTCATAACTTCGTGAATTATTATAAATACATAATTTATAATAATATTATCACTATAATATTTGTTAATTAATATTAATAATATATATATATATAGTAATATTAAAATAATTGTAATACCTCATTTGTTTACTTACCTTTTCCCTTCTCTTTATAAGGACATATGCAAAAGTTACTATAGAATGGTAACTTGATCGGACGGATTTTTGCCCTAAAAAAATAAATAGATAATTATTAATTATTAGTAGATATTAATTATATATATATATATATATCATATACTAATTCTTAAACAGTCTTATTTATAACTGACTGTTTTACTCTCCGTCACGGTAACGCGGACCCAGCATGCGTGCTCGAACTGCATGCACTATACTCGTGCGTGCACGTCTACACTAGATGAATAAAAATTGAGAGTAGGTAAATTTCTGGACTACCATAGTAGAGTTAGGCAAAAAAGACTTTGGTAGTAGGCGATATGATCTCATAGGTAAAGGCAGGGCCATTCAGAACATATTTATAAGTAGATGATATTAAATTTTTTAATTTAAGCCTATACTCTCTTCTAAAAGGTAAACGGTAATTCCTCAGCTGTAGGACCTACCGAGAAAGAGGGATGCGGAATGAACTAGAGGACACGAGGGTAATGGGAGCCTCCCTTAGAATGGACGGTATATGGTAGGGATGGGTATCGATTAACCGATTAATCGAAATAATCGATGTTTCGGTAAAATAATATGTGGTTTTTTAATCGATGTCATCTAGGTTTAATTAATGGGATAATCGATGATTATTTAACGATTATTAAATGTTTAATTAAAATTACAACTCATCCGAAAAACAGGAGAAAAATGAATTAATTATTATTCATCCGAAGTGCAACTCGTCTAAAAAAGTGGGAGGAGACTATCGTACCGACTATCGATACAACACAGTGCCTCTGTGGTGAACTGGTGATAAGTTAAAAGTAACCTTCTAATAGTTCTACTTCTAATTCTAATTTCTAATCATTTGTGTTTTGTCATTTGTGAGTTGTGATTGACTGATTGTATTAACTTTTGTTTGTGCGTTCTTTAATCGATTAATCGATTATTTAACCAACTATTAATAAGTGTATCGATTAACTAGTAGAAAATAATAATCTATGTCATTAATCGATGTTTTGTTGGTCGATACCATTTCCTAGTATATGGGGACTAGAAGAACTGACAGAGGGAGTGACATTGGAGAAATCATAAGAGATCATATGGGTAAAGTATCGCAAGTTGAGTATCGATATAAATATCGTATTAGTAGTATGACGCGTGTCTGACGCATTATTGTAAGTACAACATAATATGTATGTATTTTATTCAAAAACTGCAAAATACTTGTTTAAGAAATTAATGTTTAAGAAACTTTACAGAAAACGTGAACATTAATTTACTTCTTTCGTAAAAAAAGTTGTAATTTTACTTTGCCGGGCTTCCTCTCGTAGTGTGTTCTGCAGTTCTTTGTAAGGCGCCACATTTGTGTCAAGAATACGCTGAAAAGCTGCACATCTGTTCACGTCAGGGTCAAAATCTAGTGCCATTTGAGCCAAGTCGTCCTTAGCTTTGAGAAAATTCGTGATCAGCCTTAAGTTGATCTTCTTTGTTGGTTGGTCTGCTTCTTCGCATTCATCCGTCTGAGTGGATTCTTGGACCATTTTTTTAGACGTTTCCTTTATTTACGCGAAAATGGTTAGTCCTATCGAAAAATTGTTTCTTACCAAAAATGTTCTCTATTAAATTTCCAATTTCAAAATGACCTTAGATTTGAGTTAGGATAATAATACGACCGAAAGTTATAGCGCCCATGGTGTGTCCATAACAGGACTTTGTTATAGCAACCAATACAACAGTGGGGAACTGTTCTCGGAATGTTACTTGTGCAAGCACCCAGGGGCCCCGCAGAGTTCGGCAGTGGAGCCCGCTCTTGTTTATTTTTACTTCTATGAATAGAAGTATGTACATACATACACACTATTTCTACATTTATGTCATCTCGCAGATATTAAGGTAGGGACTAGCAGATAATGCGGGAAGGTAGTTATTCATCGCTTCGCGGATAAAAAGTTCGCGGACACTGAGTCCGCGGATAATAAGGGCCCAGTGTATTTGACTAACATAGTGGCTTCTGAATCTTTGTACTTAATTGTGTGTTGATACATTCATAATATCGGCAGTTATTAGGGTATTTGTGTTGAGCCCCTCTTCTCTGATCTACATCTTCCTTTTGACCGATTGCGCGATAGGTTTTTTTTTATTTTTTTTCTCGGCTGCTTTGATAAATCACCAGGCCCGCTTATCGTCGGGAAAAGAGCAAGTACATATATACACTGTGGTTTTATTTACAGTGTTGATGTGGGTGTTCGGGGGCGACAGCCTTTGGTCCCTTACGGGACAGACTGGCGCTCCCGGACCCCCTTGAGTTGCGGCTGCCCCTCGAGATCGGTGGAGTGGGGCTGCTTCTACATCGCGGTCGCCGGGGGTAGAACTCGGGCCTGGCCTGTCAATCGGATAATTTATAGGTGTCATCCTTATGTGATTTTGAATTTAAATATAAAATTTCAAACAGTCATTACATCGGCAATAATTGGGATTTTTCTCTTGATCCCCCCTCCCCTTCGGCTGATTCCGCTGAAAAGTTATGTGTATTTATAGAACTTGGAATTCATACATGAATTGTCGTGTCAATACGTCCATTTTAACGTCAGTAATTAGAATTTTTATGTTAAGCCTTCTCCCTAATACCCCTGTTCCTTTTGATCGATTTGGCTGAAAATCAATAGGCGTTGTCTTCAGAAGGGTTTGAATTCCCATTTGAAATTTTGTGTCAAAACATTCATTACAACGGCAGTTATTAAGAGTTTTTATGTTAAACCTCTCCCCTAATCCGATTTGGCTGAAAATTAATAGGTGTCGTCCTTAGAGGATTCTAGATACACATATAAATTTCCTGTTGATAAATTTATTCTATCGGGAGTTACCGTGTTCACAGACGTGACACACAGATAGACATTTGTTATTTCACGTTTGAAATCACGATGTCGGAAACATGAAATTTTGTTGAAAACTCCTCATCAAATTGTTGACCGATTACATAAATTCTCCTATACTTTGTATATGTGGGGAAGTAAAATATTATTTTCAAAAAATTAAAATTACCTGCTTTTATAAAATTATCGTAGTCTTTTCTTTCTTTTTTGTTTATCGTCTCCAATATAACTTCAGACTTTAAGATAGAATCCATGTTCACTCTACCATTAGCGTGCAACTGAAAATCAATGTTAATAACATGATTTTATAAATTCCAAATATTTATTTAAGTTAGATATATTGGGAGGACAGGTGTGTACACATAGGGACCTTATCCCTTCCCTGTTAGCTCCATGAGGGAGTTGCCTACTCAGGCATAATTATCTAGTCTTTAAGTAGTACCCGACATCGTACAGGCTCGAGACCATCGCTTTTTCGGCCAGGGTTCGAACCAGCGATCTTAAGCTCAGTAAGCTATTCTACCTCTGAGTTACTGGCGCTCTCTATCTGAATTTAAAATGTTTATATAAAATGCCGATACAAAATGCCTATATAAAAAAATAGAGAGCGTAAAAATGTTAAAAAATATATAGAGAGGTACCTAGATTAAATGGCAGTCCCGAACCGGAGTCATGTCAGGTACTCGTTACTTAAGTAAACCAATATAATAAATGAAAACAAAGAATAGTTTAACTTTTATGTTGTCAAATTCCAAAAAAATTTATAATATAGTGTACCAGTTTCGGCTTACGCCATCGTTAGCAGAAAAAAAGAGGCCATCACTAATAACAGGACCAATAAACTGGGACTGTTTCAGAGAAGAACTGGACGATACTTAAACAGTACCATACGGACACGAGACGAACTTGACGACGCAGCAGGTAACTTCACAATTCGCATTCAAGAAGCTGTGACAAAATCCTGCCGACCACCCAGACCAAGACGCTCACACAACAACACATCCCTCCCACCACACATCCTGCAGATGATAAGAGAGAAAAGAGCGGCCAGGTCTCGATGGCAAAGATCGAGGTACCCTTCCAACAGACAGACATACAATCAACTCCGGCGAACCCTCACTACAGAACTTTCCAAACTAAAACAGTACAGACATGAGACATATATCTCGACTCTGGCGGCTCGAGATAACTCACTGGACAGCGACGAAACGGCCTCTTGGCAATGCACAGGTATCACACTCCCTTCGGCAGGATGACGGGGCCTGGACTAGGTCAGACCAGGAGAAGGCAGACCTCTACGCTGATTATCTTTCCAAAGTATTCACTCCCCACGAGGACATAGGAGACGACCAACATACAGACCGAGTACTGACACAACTTACCACCCCTCTTCAGCTAACTCCCCCACCAAAAGCATTCAGTCCCAATGAAGTCGAACTGACAATCAAACCATTCCCTTAACGCAAATCTTCAGGTTATGACTTGATAACCGCTGAGATACTACACAGCTACCGAGAAAAGGACTAATATACTTAACGAATTTATACAACACAGTACTACGACTATGTTACTATCCCCTTGTCTGGAAGATGTCAGTAGTAAGGATGATTCTTAAGCCAGGGAAAACCCCAGACCAGGCCTCGTCATACCGTCTTATAGGCCTGCTTCCTGTGATATCCAAACCACTGGACAGACTAACCTACATCACTGCACAAGACAACCTTCTCCCAGACCATCAATTTGGCTTTCGACAAAGACATTCGACAATACACCAGTGCCATCGTTTGGTCGATTACATCGCCACCAGATTTTAAAGAAAAGAGTTTTGCACAGGTGTATTTCTGGACAATGAAAAAGCGTTTGATCGTGTCTGGCACCCAGACCTGCTCTACACACTTAAAACTCAACTTCCTCACAAATATTATTTAATACTTAAGTCATTCCTAGAGAACAGAAACGTTAAGGTGTCTGAGGGATCTTCTTCATCGCATTTTTCGGAGGTCAAAGCTGGAGTCCCCCAAGGAAGTTCCCTCAGTCCCCTACTCTTCTCTCTCTACACATCACACATTCCACAACACGACAACACACTACTCGCTACGTATGCAGACGACACAGCCATTCTCTCAACACACTCAGACACAACACAAGCAAGCTCACACTTACAGGAACATTTACACCAGATAACAGATTGGGCCAACAAATGGAAAATAAAAATTAATAGAGACAAATCTCTACAAACCACATTTACCCTCTGACACAACACTTGTCCACCAGTTTAAATTAACAACCAGCCCATTCCTGGACAACTCATATCAGACTGAAACGCACAGACTTCAAAAGACGATTTGGACGACTGAAATCAATCATTGAACAACGATCGACATTATGGCTTGAAAACAAACTTCACATTTACAACACTATACTAAAACCCATCTGGACTTACGGCATCGAGATAAGGGGATCAGCCAAAAAATCAAACATACAACGCCTTCAGTCAATACAATCCATCATACTACGCCACATTGCCAATGCGCCATTTTACGTTTCCAACCTCACATTACATAACCTCAACATCCCGAAGTCCCCCCCCCCCCCCCCCCCCCCCCCTTGGACTTTCCTAGGGGACAGGGTGTCATATCCTTAGGTAACCTGAGGATTGAATTAATATGACAACCTAGCAAACTTGTCACAAAAATGTCACTTTTGAACTTTATGCTGACGATGACATTAGCTGAAACCGGTATTTATGTATATATATTTGTGGAATTAGTAATATAAATGTTAAACAAGTTCTTTGTTTTTATTCATTTTATTAACTTTCTAATATGTCGATACAGATATAATGTCGATACAGATATAATGTCGATACAGATATAATGTCGATACAGATATAATGTCGATACAGATATAATGTCGATACAGATATAATGTCGATATATGCAGAAATGTATAGAACATAAACCGGAGTCATGTCCATTAGAGCGGCGAAAGAGCGTTCCTCTAAGTCAGTGGTCGGCAAAGTGCGGCTCCAGAGCTGCATGTGGCTCTTAGGCTCCTTAAGTGCGGCTCTGGCACAAATATCCACGGAAATTAAAAACAACAACATACAAACCTGACTTACTCAAACTTTCCAAGGAGATGCAAGCACATTGTTCGCATTAATAAATATTTATTAAGTATGCAATTTCGTTTTATTTAGTGTACTACTTATTTAGAGTAATAAAAGTTTACTAAACAAGCAGATTTGGCTCCCAATTTTTTAAAAAAATTGTTGTAATGTTCATATTTGACTCTTTGGCTAATAAGTTTGCCGACCACTGCTCTAAGTTAACTATATTGACAGCATGTTTGACAGCTGTTTAGTGTCAAAGTCGATTTTTGACCTTAAATTCGTGTTCAGCATCCTCGAAAACCCTAAGAAGGTATAAGAAAACAATAAATCTACAATTGTATACAATAAAACTAATACAATGAAAAAATAAAACTGTAAATAAAAAATCAAAAGTATTGGCAGCGTTTTTGACAGCTGTTATGTACCAAAATCAGTTTCTAACACCATATTCGTGTTTAGCACCCTCGAAAACCCCTAGAAAACATCCACTTCAATTTGTTTGTTCAGAAATGGTAGTGTATTGCATTAAAATACGATCGATTGTCCGAAACCCATGTTAAATTCCATTTAAATTTGAATCCGCTTGGAGCACGGGTTAGATCTATTGGTTTTGGACGTTTTTGGTGTCAACATTTTTGATTTGTTGAGGAGAAACGATTTTTCCCTCGGGAGGTAAAAAATTTGAACTTTTTGAAATTAAGGACCACCCTAATATATTTATATATATACGAGTATATACATATACAGCTAAAGTAATTAACCTAGCTATTATGTATACTATCCAGCTATTATATATAATATCTACTTGAGGGCGCCGGTAGCTCAGTGGTATGCGTGCTTGCCTTCTGAGCTCAAGAACGTTGGTTCGAAACCCGACCGAGGCCCTTAGTTTATTTTATCTGGGAGGTAAAATAAACTTAAGCACGCCGTCCTTCGGATGGGACGTTAAGCGATGGTCCCGAGCCTGTACGATGTCAGGTACTCGTTAAAGACCCCTGCCCTAGGTGAATAAAAATTTAGGGTAGACAAAATTTAGGACTCCCACAGTAGAGTCGGGCTCATGTCCACCAGAGTGACGAAAGAGCGCTCTGGTAGTAGGCGATATGACCTCGTAGTTAAAGTCCGGACATAAGTCCTCCAAAAAATCAGAAGAAACAAGTTAACCAAATTAGAGCCCATTAACTCTAACAAAGAGGGAGTTTGGGTTAGTTTACCTTATTACGGGCATATTTCTGAACAAATTAGCAACACGATCAAGAAAGAGGGTTTAAAACTATCAATACAATCAATCAACATTTAAACAAGACGAAGGACAAAATAAAAATAGAGGACCGGAGTGGTGTTTACCAACTCAAATGTGAAACGTGCAGTTGGGTATACACAGGGCAATCGGGACGCAAATTCAGAGAACGAATAAAAGAGCATATAACTGATATAAAGGAAAGGGGAAAAATCCACATTTGCGAAACATATAAATGATATGGGTCACTCATTAAATGAAACAACCGGCATAAAATACCTCCACTTATGTGAAAAAGGTAGACCATTAGATTCTCTAGAACAGCTAGAAATTAATAGGACTCAAAAAAATGGGAATTGTTTAAACGACCAGACACACTTCAAATTTTCTCCTTTGCTAATCCCTTTCAGATAACAAATATCCATTACAACATTTATCTAGGTTAAATAACTTCCTACATAGCTATATATTGTACTTTTGTTATATTGTTTTCTTGTAATGTTAGTTTTTAGTTATATTTTAATTTTATTTTCTTGGTTTCCGAACAAGTGCACAGTTAGATATTACAGGTAGAATATAGACTTCCACCCCCCTGGTTTTACCAGGGGAAGGGGACCCTTTCACCTCAGGTTCTCTTAGGTTAATATAAATATGTATGCCTGGCTAATATCTCAATTATTGTTGAACATTGTGCTGACGATGGCGTAAGCCGAAACCGGTACACAATTTAAGTATATGTTTGTGGAATTAGACAATATAAGTGTTCAAAAAACAAGTGTTTTATTTATCATTTTATTTTATTATGTATACTATCCAGCTATTATATATATATATATATATATATATATATCTTATATCGTAAACTACCTTTGCAAATAAGACGTTTTTCATCTAAACTCTATGTGAAACCCAGAATCATCATAATAAAAATTATAAGGATCTAGTATTCTAGAAATTTTAGATTTAATAGTAACGAAACCTAAAATAAATAATTTTAATTTAAAATATTTTGCACTGTCATATTCTAATGATTAATGGCACACAAATCACAAGTAGGTATTGTTTTAAACCTAACTACAATAAAATAAAATAAATTCGTATATACGTACGTATTCCACCTCTCTACAGATGGAACCATAAGAGTACAAAAGTTAGAACATAAAAATATCGGTATTTATTGTTTCGCAATTTATCCAAGTCCTACTGGATATTATATATAATAGCTAGATTAATTGATTACGACCATCTCAATAACCACTTTGTCTAAATTTGGTAGATATTATATATCTCTGGTATTTGGGCGAAAGAGCAAAAGACAGAATAAGTCTTGTGATCCGAAGAACAAGTGAATTTAAATATTTTTACCAAATGTAACTGATTGTTGGATTATATTACTTTGTTTATATTTAATACTTTTATTGAAATAATATTTCAAGTAACATAAATGTGTTTTACCTGATTTGCAGGAATTTTTCAAACCTTCAAAAAATTCTCCTCCTAAAATTCAGATTTGCTGACTTAAGCCCTTTTGCCCAAGCACCCGAGACATAATGGCTGAATAGTATGCATAATATCTAGATTAATTACTTACATATATATATACAGGGTGTCCCAAAGAGATGGTTCGACTAAATTTCTCTGAAAATGTGCAAAATAGGAAAAGTTTTCTCTCTTTGACTCAGGCTCTTTTCTCCGGAGATACATAAATATATATACAGGGTGATTCCTTCGTAACTTTAAACAAAAATTGTGTGAAACTAGACCTAAAATGGAGTAGAATGCCGCCAACCACACCTTTCTATTTCAATCCGTTGCCGAGTTATGATTTTTAAAAGTTTTTTCGAGAAAACCACGTTTTTTGCCATCAAGTCCCACATTTCTCCCCTTTATATCTTTTTGACCACATTTTCTGAATCATCGTTACATTTCCTATCAGACTAGTGTATTTTCAACTTTGAAAATCACAAACTTGGAACCGAAATAACAGCTAAAACGTTAACATTTTAGAAAAATTAAAATTTCGGGAAATACTTCCACGTCGACTACTTTTCCGGTCAAGGACCACTTCAACCGCCCAGGGAGCTAGAAATCTTGAAAATTTAATCGGCTTTCTATTGGTATGGTCAACATTGCGATTTCGTATTGACTTCATGGAGAAATTTAAGGTTGAATGCGAAAAAACGTGATGTAAATCGAATCTAAGGAAGGAAGTCACAAATGCAATTTTTTTTTTTTTAATCTAGAGATCATATGTGTGATTAGTTCAGGTTTCACAATAACAAGAGTAGACACTTAGTGTATCTTGTTTGAACATTGGATTGTAACTCCTGAAAACACTATTGTAGAGGGGAGGCGCCATTCAGGATATCTATGTTGGACTCGCGCTGTGCAGCAAGCGCATTACCATTACAAAAACCATACAAAAAGTGAATGTCAGCGTACTCACGGTTCGTGAACGGTGCCATCTCCAAGCAGCTGTATCGACAAACTAAATTACAATCCCGTCAACAACATACACTAAGTGTCTGCCGAAAGGTCAAAGTCACTGTCTAATCTTGTTATTGTGAGACCTGAACTGGCCACACTTATGATCTCTAGATTAAAAAAAAATAAATTAAAAAAAAATTGCATTTGTGACCTCCTTAGATTCGATTCACATCACGTTTTTTCGCATTCAACCTTAAATTTCTTCATGAAATCGCAAAGTTGACCATACCAATAGAAAGCTGATTAAATTTGCAAGTTTTCTAGTTCCCTGGAGAGCCTTGGCGGCATTCTACTCCGTTTTCGGTCTAGTTTTACCCAATTTTTTTTTTAAGTTACGAGGGAATCACCCTGTATATATATATATATATATATATATATATATATATATATATATATATATATAGCACAGGAGCTTGTAACTGCAGTCATTCAAATACCATATGTATTTTTCAGATTCACAAAGTAGATTTTGTAAATAAAAAATGAGAACATTGGCAGGTGAATCAGCCGATTACTGAGATATTGAGCTTTGACTTTTCATAGAAGAGCGAATTTTTACATTCCAAACCATATTAAGTAAAGGTGAAGTTTTGTAATTAAACAAAAATTCAATGCAGAGTTTTCAACAGAATTTTCCACAAATAAAATTGCAACATTTCTGTCTATGTGTGTGTGTAACATTATTTACTTCAAACATGAAATGAAAGATACGAGGGTCGTTCAATAAGTCTTTAGAAAAAGATAAAAAAAAATTTTATTTTTCAATATCTCCTTTTAGCTCTATACACTTTTCTAAGCGTTTTTCCAACTTTTTTAACCCGTCCGTAAGATTTCGTAAGGTTCTCAAAATCATAGGGTCCTCAAAAACAAAACATTTATATTTAAAAGGCTTAACACCGAAAGAGATCAAAACCGAGTTGGATAAAGTACATGAGTGTTTATAATTGGGTAAATGAGTTTAAACGTGGACGTACATCAACAAAAGATGAAAATCGTTCGGGACGTCCAGTAGAAGTGACTACACCCGAAATGATCGATAAAATCCACGATATGGTGTTAAGCGATCGGCGACTTAAAGTGTGCGAGATAGTGGAGACCACAGGCATATCACAAGGTGCAGTGTTTTCTGTGAAAAATTGGATGTGAAAAAAGTTTCGGCAAGATGGGTGCCGCGTTTGCTCACAGAAGAGAATAAACGCAATCGTGTGGTTGACTCTCAGACTATTTTGGCGCTTTTTCGTCGCAATCCGGATGAGTTTTTGCACATGGATACACTACTACACTCCAGAGACAAAGGAACAGTCAAAACTGTGGGTTTTTGAAGGCCAACGGGCTCCGAAGAACGGTGAAATCGGCTGGAAAGGTTATGTCCACTTTTTTTTGGGATGTACGCGAAATTATTTACATTTATTACTTGGAAAAAGGAAAAACAATAACTGAAGAGTATGATGCTTCGTTATTGCATCGGTTGAGTGAAAAATCAAAATTAAACATCCTCATTTGAAAAAGAAAAAAGTCCTCTTTCATCAAGACAATACGTGGGTTCACACCTGTGCAGTTTCAATGGCTAAATTCGTGGAATTAAAGTTCGAATTGTTACAACATCCATCCTATTCGCCAGATTTGGCCCCCCAGTGATTTTTTTTTATTTCCAAACTTGAAAAAATGGCTCGGCGGACAACGGTTTGGGACGAACGAGGAGGTCATCGCCCAAACAGATGACTATTTTGAGGACCTTCCGAAATCTTACTTTTTGGACGGGTTAAAAAAGTTGGAAAAACTCTTAGAAAAGTGTATACAGCTAAAAGGATCTTGAAAAATGAAAAAAAATCTACCTAAAATACTTTTCTAAAGACTTATTGAACGACCCTCGTATATAATTCATTTTTCTTAATCATTTTAGTATTTAGCATTTTTTGATAAATGGAGTAATAAAAGTAATAAAAAAGATTTTCAGTCAAATCGGTCAAAGGAGGCTCAATACAAAAATCCTAAGAATTGCCATTCTAATGAATGAATCGACATGAAATTTTTTATTTAAATTCAAAACTCCATAAGGATACCACCTTTTAGTTTCCCCCGAAATCGGTCGAAGGGAAAGGGGGGTCAGAAAAGCAGGACTCGACGCGAATATCCTGATGCCATGTAATAAACATATCGACGTAAAATTTAGTATGAGGATTTAGAAGCCCCAATGTAAGTCAACTACAGAATTACGGTCGACTGGTTTCGAGAAAAAGCGAAAACGTAATAGATTAATTCGTGCTGGGGAAATACATAGCCGTTGATTCACCAACTATTTTTTTTAAAATATTGTACAGAGACTGTCATTACTAATCAATTATTCTAAAATTTTATAAACTAAAGTAATTATTAATAATTGGTGAATTATTTGAACAAAAATAAATTATTTATGTTTCATTTCATATAATTCATTCGAGGCAATTTGTGTAATTTGAAACTGGGGAAAAAAACGAACTTATAAAAAAATTCAAAACTTAATTATCTCAGCTAGTTCAGGGAGGAATCGTCTCCCATTGCTCCCATTTTTCATTAAAATTTATTTTCTGCATTTGAAAAAAAAAAACATGGTACCATTTAAAAAAAAAAAGACTGAAGATACGTACACGCTACAGAGATTAAGTAAAAAAAAAAATTTGAAATCCTCTGGAAAAATGAAATTGAGTCAAAATGAAAAAAACAAATTTCTTATCTTGTACTGTTTCTGAGACATTTGGCAGGGCCATCTATTTAGGACATCCGGTAAATTGAAGACGATACTTACGTAACCAATTCTTCTCATAAAACATTTGATATAGTCCTAAAAAGGAATATTATATAAAGTAGATAAGTAAACTTTAAATGTCTGATACATTATCCTAAAGTTAAGTAATTGGTCAAAATTCAATACGAAAAGGTCAACGGAATTCTAAATTTTCCGATCCCTTGTATCCAAAAAGTAAAACTAAAACTTTAATTTACTGAGAGACAAGGTAAGTCTATCATCATTATAGTTGCTGGCCATTGGTTGCCGATGAAATGAATGTATCAACATGATATTATATATCTAAATTCAAAGCCTCATAAAGATGGTACCTATTAATTTTCCGCAAAATCTGTCGAAGGGAAGTAGGTGAACAGATAAGAGGGGCTAGACTAACCTAATAACAACCGATGTAATGAATGTATTGATATAAAATGTAGTATGACCATTCAGAATGCAAATGAAATTGCGGTTTAGCCCAAACGGGTAGATTAGAGTTTAATTTTTACTGGAGAAGTACAATTATATATAATCAATTACAATTAGTCGTTTAATTTGCTCTACATAATTTTGTTTCCAAAAAGTCTATAGTACTGTACTACACTCTGAAAAATATTTACTTTTGAGCCGCAATAATGGCAAAACTATAGATACCTAATTTAGATTAATTTGTTATTTACTATAGATCATGAAGAAAATTTTCTAGGACCACCAAAAGTATAGTCACAGGACTTAATATAAAATGAAAATAATTAACTTACATATTCTCTTAGGGAAGTAGGAAAATGAACAAAATACGTCAAGTCAAAAATATCTGAAATATTCAAATAATTAAGTTTTATACAAGATAGATTTTGGATACATACTTTTCATATTTTATTCATTTCTATCACGGGCCATCGTCTTCTGGAGGGCCTCATTGGAGCTGAACGTAATTCAAATCATTCGACCCTCCAGTCATTGAAGCTATTATTCAAAGGTTCGAAAAGAAACGAGTATTCAGCAGCATCGCTAGATGTGGCAGGGGCGTTGTATAAGCTTGCCCATGTGGGGACGGGGCCCTCGGGTGGGGGCAGCTCCGCCGGGGCCTCTGGACTGGAACAGTCCCGAAATTGGAGGGTGTGGACGGCTTTCCTCACATGCACACCCTCATCATCAAGCCAGCTATCTCCACGATTAAGCTAAGTGCTTACTTATACTTGAGAGAGTGGCCCGGCGTTGCTGTTGTTCGTCCCCTGGCCTGCCTGTTCGTTGGTTGCCCTGGGTCCTGTGCTTTGCCCTTCCCCGGTCCCCCTGGCCCGGCCTGCCTGTTCGTTGGTTGCCCTGGGTCCTGTGCTTTGCCCTTCCCCGGTCCCCCTGGCTCCCTGTGGGATCCCATCAGGGCTGTTCTCGCCATTTGTATAAAGAGTTCGCTGGCTCAGTTATGACAAGGAATATAACAAGTTGGGGCGATAATAACCAAAGCAGTTGTTCGCCCCAAATAAACCAACAAACCTTCAGAACCCGGTGACATCTTTCATGAGGGACCGTTCCTACCAGGTCGGGATCAACGAAGTCAGCAAACGGAGGACGATGGTGCAGTCAGGGAGCTCTCAGCCCTTTTCTTTGTAACTTACACTACCATGACACAGAACACGGTTCTTGCTACCTACTACCATTCACATCGCCACACACACTCTCCAATCAGCAATCTCCATCATCTCAACCTGGTTTTCTAATTGGAACTTAAAATTAAATCTCTGAAAATCATCCTCTAGAATCTTTTCTCTCCGTCAAATACGTCAAACCAACACCCAAATTGATAACATCGATATTCCCAGGAATCACAAGAAGCATTAAAATATATCAGCGGACACAAAACTTACGGTTCAGCGCAAGTAAAACAGAAAAACGAAAACTACAAATATTTCAAAACAAAACCGTCCGAATAGATCTTAACGCACCGTGGTTTGTGAGAGGCAGTATACTTAATAAAGAACTGGACATAGCTCCCATGGACACCGTTCTGCGAACTGTGGCTGAGACGTTCCTCCAGAACCTGTACCTCAGCTCTGGAACCGTCCACTTCAACATTGGACAGCCCTCCGCACATCGCCGACTACGACCCAGACTCCCACATGACATTTTAACTCCATAACCAGTCATTTAGTGTACCATAATTAAAATATACAGTTTTTTTTAAACTCTTTGCAGTCTTGACGCCCCGCCTACTGGTCTACTTCCACTGTTGGACAGTGGTCTGTTGGGCAGACTGGTGGGAGGGTTAGTGTTGATCTCCCGCGGCCTACCCTCTCTCCACTAGTTGGAGAGTGGTGGATGGCAGTGTGCGGGAGTCTTACTGGTGCAGTCCTCGTCGAATTTCTTATATATTTTATTTGTTATATCTCTTTTATTTTATTATTTATTTTTATTCATTTATCACCATTTATTTTGTACATATTTCATTTATTTATTTTTGTATATATTAACTATTGTACATATTCATTTCTTAATTCTTATTTTTGGTTTTAAATGTTTGGTATTACTTATTATTTTATGATTAAATCAAAAAATAAGCAGAAGTGTTGACCATAAGAATACATTTTATTCTTATGGTCAACACTTCTGGTTATTTTTTTTTTGTATAAATTGTAAAATAAATGAGAAAATTAATAAAAATAAAATTAAAAAAATTTAAAAAAAAAAACTTTGCAAAATGCACCCTTTGATATAACATATTCGGTCCCGTGGGGAAAATTCGTGGGTTTGAAGTTTTTCTTCCGACACATACTAAATATACTCAAGCTCAAAATAAATAATTTAAAATTGAGTCACAACATTTGTGGTGTGGGGCCCCTCCCTCCCGAAAAGTTTATTATCTATTCATTAATTTCCCATTTATCCACAGTACACACAAAAATTATATATTTTCTTATGGAAATTTGACTTCAATCAGTCAGGATAAGCCACTAATTTTAAGTAACGTATGTATTGAATTACCATCAAATGCTTCGCTAATCGCCGAGCAGGTATACATTGCGATTTGCTCTCTTTTTTTCATTAAATCCTCTTTAGGATGTTTCTGAAATAAGGGAAAAACGTAATATAAGTTACTACTAGGCTTTTTCCATATTTAAATTAGGTTAATTGATAGTATGATGAACTATATCGTAAATTGCTTGAAGTAATTTTTAGAATTCTCACTGCTCTTCTTTCCAAGTCATCATCATTCAACCAACTTGCCCAGATATACAGGGTGATTCCCTCGTAACTTTTAAAAAAATGTGTATGAAACTAGACCGAAAATGGAGTAGAATGCCGCCAACCACACCTTTCTATTTCAATCCGTTGCCGAGATATGATTTTTTAAATGTTTTTTTTTCGTTAAAACCACGTTTTTTGGAATCAGCGTTAAATTTCCTATCAGACTAGTGTACTTTCAACTTTGAGAATCATCAACTTAGAACCGAAATAACAGCTAAAACGTTAACATTTTAGAAAAATTAAAATTTCGGGAAATACTTCCACGTCAACTACTTTCCCGCTCAAGGACCGCTCCAACCGTCCAGGGGACTAGAAAATTTGCAAATTTAATCAGCTTTCTATTGGTATGGTCAACTTTACGATTCCGTATCGATTTCATGGAGATATTTAAGGTTAAATTAAATCGAATCTCTTGTTATTGTGAGACCTGAACTGGCCACACTACACTTATGATCTCTAGCTTAAAATAAAAAAAAAAAAAAAAAAATGCATTTCTGAGATTCGATTTACATCACGTCTTTTCGCTTTCAATCTTAAATTTCTCCATGAAATCGATACGGAATCGCAAAGTTGACCATACCAATAGAAAGCTGATTTTTGCACGTTTTCTAGCCTCCTGGACGGTTGAAGCGGTCCTTGAGCGGGAAAGTAGTTGACGTGGAAGTATTTCCCGAAATTTTAATTTTTCTAGAATGTTAACGTTTTAGCTGTTATTTCGGTTCTAAGTTGGTGATTTTCAAAGTTGAAAGTACACTAGTCTGATAGGAAATTTAACGCTGATTCAATACTCATACTAAATTGTTTGTCGATAAATTCATTATATCGGCAGTTATTAGGTTTTTTTAACATGAGTCCCCCTCTGATCCCACCTTCCCTTTGGCCGTTTTGGCTGAAAATGTTAGGTGTTGTTCTTATAGGGTTCAGATTGTACATCTCGTATCACCTATTCTGTGAGCCATTAGCCAATGTTTCATTAGACTCCACTCTGTACGGATGGGGTAACCCAGTTTCATACGGTCCTACGGACCCGGGCCTCCGTCACAATCCTCCTCCATTCGTTTCGATCTAAGACATTCTCCCTCCATCCTCTGATGGCCAACACTCGGAGATCCGCCTCAACGTCGTCCAGCCAATGGAGTCTAGGTGAAAAAACCTTAAGCACGCGGATGGTCCCGAGTCTGTACGATGTCAGGTACTCGTTAAAGACCCCTGCCCTAAGTGAATAAACATTTAGGGTAGCCAAAATTTAGGACTCCCACAGTAGAGTGGAACTCATGTCCACTAGAGTGACGAACGAGCTCTCCGGTAGTAGGCGATATGACCTCGAAGTTAATACCCGAGCATGAGTCATAATAACTAACATCCTTACTATCACATAGAAACAACTGTCTTGTCACAGTCTGGTCTATGATTTCTGATATGAACTACGTTGAGCTCAAGTTGGTCACAGTGCCAACAGGAGTTGGAGACCGAATCGATAGCATAAATAATAAATCCAAAAATGCATACCATTTCAAGAGCAATTGAGTGAAAACAGGAAAACAATTTATATGCTGAATCAGGTGTTAGGTTTTTATCAACATTGTCTGAAATGAACAGAAATGCATGTTAATTAAACAAATTCATGTTAATTAAACAAATTCATGTTAATTAAACAAATTCATGTTAATTAAACAAATTCATGTCAATGAAAACTGACATTATTGCAGAGATATTGTGAAATAATTCAAATGAACTTGAAAGAAATAAAACTTGTTTATTTATGATATTGTCTAATTTCACCACCTATATTTACATGGGAGTACTTTCGGTATTTCTACCATCCTCAGCCAAAAGCATAACAGATAAGACTGATTGTCTGTGCCAAAAGCATAAGAGATAAGACTGACTCAGTCTTATCTCTTATGCTTTTGCATGAGGATGGTAGAAATACCGAAAGTACTCCCATGTAAATATAGTTGGTGAAATTATACAATACCATAAATAAACAAGTTTTATTTCTTTCAAGTTCAAATACATGTTAATTAAATAAATACATGTTAATTAAACAAATTCAATTCAATTAATTTGATAACGTAAAAAAAATCGTTATGTACTTCCCCAGAATGAACTAATTAACTTTTCGCTCCCCCTCCAAAACCAGTCGACCTTTTAAGCTAATAATATTCAATAGTTAACATACATACGGGCTCCTAAATTCATTACATCTGCATTTATAATTTGAATTGAGCCTCATTTCCTGAACCCCCTTCCCTTCGGCCGACATCGCTGAAAACTAATGAGTGTCGTCCATGTGGAGTTTTGAATTCACATATGAAATTTCCTGTCGATACATTCATTCTATCGGGAGTTATAGCGTTCAAAGATAGATTTTTTTTAAATATTTCTGATTTGGTGGTCGGAAAACATGAATTTCCGTTGAAAATGCATCAAAGTTTTGACCGGTTACATAACTTCTCCTATACTTCGTATAACTGGGGAAGTAAAAACTGTGGTAAATCTATTCGGTAAAGTAAAAGTGTTTTGTAATATTTTTAATTCTCACCAAGTTCCTTGTTACAATTTGATTTCAATTTTTCTTCCGTCCATGAAAATGTTTCCTTTCCTGTAGCTGATGATACGTCCTGTAATGATACGTCTGGTATCAACGATTTGAAGACCGTCCACATGAAGGAGCCATTTATGTTCAACTGTTAACAAAAGAGGACTTTCTTCGACTTCATATAAAAGTGTGAAACGTCAATCATCAAACATATTGAAATAAAATACTAAGTTCGTTTTATTTATCTGCTAGGAGGTTACCAACGTTGGCCAGGAGTAATGTTGCTTTGTAGCACTTTATCTGAAGCTGATGACATGCGATATCCTCGAACAAAGAGTAAAATCCTTATCTCCCATTCCTTGGCCCCCTCCTTACTTGCCTTTTTCACTACTCAAAAATGTTTCCATTACATTCTAATTTTAGCCACAGAATTTATAAAACAAAAAAATGCTTAAAATTAATATATCTTTCATATCGAATCAATAACTTTTTCACGTAGGATCAATATTAACTGAGAAAACATGAATTAACTTAGGCTGCGGTCCCTGGCAGGGCCAGCTTTTCTCTGGAATGCCGCATTAAGAGCCCGGCAACGGTCAATTATCTTTGAGTGCGGATCGGGCCGGGCCTCAATGTGACGCCCCACGTTGTTGCCATTAAAGAAAGGACAACCGCCACTTTCAACGCTCTGAGATGCCTAGCCCGCGCGACATGGGGCCTCGGCTACTCTGCGTGTAGTATCATCTATACTGGAGTATTCGAGGATGTAGCAAGGTACGCCGCTGCTGGGTGGTGGCATCATCCCACGAAGCGACGACGCGTGATCCTTGTGCAAGCCCAAAAAGCAGCTCTTTTAAGGATTACAAAGATCTATCGTACTGTCTCTACGGCTGCTCTACAGGTGCTGGCAGGAGCTCTTCCCATAAACTTAGTCTTGGACGGGGCTGTCTCCTCGTACTATTGTAGACGCAATTTGGCTTTAGGAGCAGATATAGATGAGCCCGTACGTCTAGCCCTAGAGGAAGAGATGCGCGGACAGTCCAGACCGGAGCGTTGCAGGGACATAGTCCAGGAATGGATAGTGGAGAATTGGCAACAGCGGTGGTCACGATCATCGGATGGCCGAACGACCTATGCATATTTCCCGGAAATTCGGGTACGTCTGAACTCTACTTGGATACTGCCTGACCACTGGATGTCCCAGATACTATCTGGTCACGGAGATTTCAACTCCAAGCTGTTCTTCTTTAAGAGGAAGAAC
This sequence comes from Aradus depressus, assembly GCA_963662175.1. NCBI lineage: Eukaryota > Metazoa > Arthropoda > Insecta > Hemiptera > Aradidae > Aradus > Aradus depressus. The sequence continues at coordinate 18,614,545 of OY759219.1, read as the reverse complement.
AATCCGAACTGTTCGTGCGGCGGAGTCGAGACTGCGGAGCACGTGGTCCTCGAATGTCCGCTGTACGACGGGCCTAGGGTACAGTTGATACGCGGGGCAGGATCGTATCTGGGACTCGACCTACGGCAGCTGGTGACGGAAACCGGCTACCCAATGTTCAGCCGATTTGTCGCCTCCTGGCGGAGAAAGTAGCAAGCATTATGACCCTGCACCGGGGAGGCCTGCAGTCGTCCCCGACGCCCCAACAAACCACAACTAGCTAACGCCCTACATTTATCCCGAACTCTCTCGCCTCGCCAAGAAAATTAAGGCGGGCTGGGATTGACCGCTGACCGTCGCAGATGGTCGGCAGTGGTCGCTCCTAGCCTACCACAGCAACATAAATGTTATTTCATTATGTAACATATTTTTTATTTGTTAATAAAATTGTTAGGTCCCCTTTTCCCCCGACGATTCGGCGATGGTGTCGTGGCCTCCGCCGGAGATCGGCCACAAAAAAAAAAAAAAATCAGAGGACCTCCCCCCCAAGAACAGGACCCCAATGGCCCCCACCCGCTCCGAGACCGAGAATGGGGCCACAAAGAATACCCGAAGAATAGTAAGAAGAAGACCAAGAGAGTCGCAGTGAAGAGGACGACGGAACCTAGTACAGTGAAGAGGACCTTCCCCCTCAGAACCTAGTACAGGAGCGGGCGGGGCGAGGGCTGCGGCTCCCCCCCCCCCCCCCCCCCCCCCCACGCGACCGGCGGAGAGAAGGAGATAGACAGGTTCCCCCTCTCGTCCTCTCCCCCCCCCCCCCCCACGCGACCGGCGGAGAGAAGGAGATAGACAGGATCCCCCTCTCGTCCTCTCTTCCCCCCCCCCCTCCCCCCGCCACCCCCGTAATAAATCCGGAGAGTACTCGTCTCAGCAGGAACCATTACGCTAGGTAAGTCACACGGTGCCTGTAAGGCGGTACTGTAAGGCGAAGGAGAGGTGCGCCTGGTGCTCAGCTGAGAACCACAGCGACACCAAGTGTCCGAATAGGAAGTGTTGCAATTGCAGCACAGGAATATCCACCGAAAATCACAGTGTAAACTGTGATACCTGCCCGACATATATCCGGGCGATAGAGGCCCTGGCCGCTCGCATGGATTCTGGCCGGTAGGAAGCGGTACGGTCTTAATGTGTGACAACACAACATGAATAAGCGCAGAATCGTGGCTGATGAAGTACGGCATCTGGTGTCCCAGGAGCACGTCCAGGTGCTTGCTCTCCTAGAGCCGTATTGCGTTAGAGGCGCCGTGGCAGGTCTAGGCACAGGCCACAGGATTATGGTGGGGGCGAGGGACAACCAGCGGCCTATGGCCACACTGGTTGTGACTGACCCCCAGGTGGACGTGATGGCACTCCACCATCAGTCCACCAGCCATATGGTAGTGGCCTGTGTCAGGCATGCAAACGTGAGCTGCTATGTCATCACCGAGTACTTACCCCCTTCTGAGGACATAGAACGGCAATTAGACCACCTGGATCATATACTGGATGAACTCGAGGGAGGCAACTTGATCATCTTGGCGGATGTTAACTCCTGGTCAGTTTCCTGAGGATCGGCTCGTACCGATCGCCGGGGCAACAAGCTATTGCATGTGATAGCCCGTCATGATCTTCGCATTGTCAATGACCCGGACTCCCCGCCCACATTTCATGGTGCAATGGGGGAATCCCATATAGATGTCACACTGATGTCTGGCGGACTAGGCCGGGCCGTGGGAGGATGGCGTGTCTGAGAAGTCATATCTAGTGACCACTGCGTATTAGATGTTCAGCTCTTTGACCCGGGTCTTCCAGCGGTCAGGCCTGGAGATCTGCGCTTTGCTACACGCAAGGCCATCTCGAACGCCTTTGTGACTGCCGTTGCTACCTACTCCTACTTCCCGAGCGTCCAGACGCGCCTTGACTCCCCATGGACACAACCAGACCATTGGTTGTCACAGGTGCTATCAGGTCACGGCGACTTTAGCGCCAAGCTCTTCTTCTTTAAGAGGATGAACAGCCCTATCTGCTCGTGTGGCGGCGTCGAGACTGCGGAACACGTAATCCTCGAATTCTCGCTATACGACGGGCCCAGGGTGGCGCTGATTCGCCGGACAGAATCGTACCTGGGACTGGACCTGCCAGGACTGATGACGGAGGCTGGCTACCTGGCTTTTGGTCGGTTCGTCTCCTCCTGGCGGAGAATCAAGAAAGCCTTCTAACCCGGCGCCGGGGGCCCCGCCGACCGCCGTTGGGGTGGCAGCCCCAGGCTCCGAAAATTAGGCAGAACCGAATCCCCGAAGAATCTCGAGCTCGCTCGGCGCAAAGAAGCGTCCAGAAACCTAGGACAACTTTTTTTTTTTTTAGGGTGCCCCTGACCCCCTGAGGGGGGGTCGGTCACATCACCCTATTTATTCGGCGGGGAAATGGGTAACCTTCCTCCGTTTTAGCAATTTACAAAATACAAAATAGGTGCTATGGACGGCTGTGCACCGGCTCGATGGCTACGGTCCGCAGTCGTCCTTTGTTTCTCAACGCCTCATTGCGCCGAGTGAGCTCGAGTTTGTTCGGTGGGTTCTGTTCTGCCTACCTCCCGGAGCCGGGAGCCCCGCCGACCGCCGACAGGCGCAGCGGTGGCTGCCCCCGGCTCCGGGAGGTAGGCAGAACAGAACCCACCGAAGAATCTCGAGCTCACTCGGCGCAATGAGGCGTTGAGAAACCAAGGACGACTGCGGACCGTAGCCATCGAGCCGGTGCACAGCCGTCCATAACACCCATTTTGTATTGATGAAGGAGCCATTTATGTTCAACTGTTAACAAAAGAGGACTTTCTTCGACTTCATATAAAAGTGTGAAACGTCAATCATCAAACATATTGAAATAAAATACTAAGTTCGTTTTATTTATCTGCTAGGAGGTTACCAACGTTGGCCAGGAGTAATGTTGCTTTGTAGCACTTTATCTGAAGCTGATGACATGCGATATCCTCGAACAAAGAGTAAAATCCTTATCTCCCATTCCTTGGCCACCTCCTTACTTGCCTTTTTCACTACTCAAAAATGTTTCCATTACATTCTAATTTTAGCCACAGAATTTATAAAACAAAAAAATGCTTAAAATTAATATATCTTTCATATCGAATCAATAACTTTTTCACGTAGGATCAATATTAACTGAGAAAACATGAATTAACTTAGGCTGCGGTCTTTGGCAGGGCCAGCTTTTCTCTGGAAAAATCCATCCAGATACCTGGATAGGACCAGCTACTCACTGGAGGAGTCCATCCAGGTACCTGGACAGGACCAGCTTCTCTCTGGAGGAGTCCATCCAGATACCTGGACAGGACCAGCGTACAGGACCGAGCGCTGCCCGTATTGGCCAGATACGGGGAAAGCACCTGATTGGGATGAGATTGACCTGAGCTTGGCGGTTGGAGGGCAGAAAAGTGGCGGCGCCCCTGGAAGCGATCTCATAGACGCCGCTATAATCAAGAAAGCTTTCCCGACCATCAAGTCGGATCTCTTACAACTGTATAACTCCTGCCTTAGGAGGGGCCACTTCCCTAGGACTTGGAAACGAGCATTCGTGTGCACGTTTGTTAAGCCTGATGATAGGGACCTTTCCCTGGCAGGGAGCCACAGACCAATCAGCCAGCTCCCCGTCTTCGGTAAAGTATTGGAGACTCTTATCTTTAATTGAATTCGGGCCCAGGTACATGCCTTTGTATCCCATAGACAGTTCGGTGGCCTGAGGGGCAGGTCCGCCGAAGACGCGTTGATGATGCTGAGGGCTGATGTGGTGGCCTCCATCCTCACGCAATTGCGGGCAGTGGGGCAGCCACCGCTGCGCCTGTCGGCGGTCGGCGGGGCCCCCGGCACCGGGTTAGAAGGCTTTCTTAATTTTTCGCCAGGAGGAGACGAACCGACCAAAAGCCGGGTAGCCAGCCTCCGTCATCAGTTCCGGCAGGTTCAGTCCCAGGTACGATCCTGTCCGGCGAATCAGCGCCGCCCTTGGCCCGTCGTATAGCGGGCATTCGAGGACTACGTGTTCCGCAGTCTCGACGCCGCCACACGAGCAGGCTGGGCTGTTCTTCCTCTTAAAGAAGAAGAGCTTGGCGCTGAAGTCGCCGTGACCTGATAGCATCTGTGACGTCCAGTGGTCTGGTTGTATCCATGGAGAGTCAAGGCGCGTCCGGACGCTCGAGAAATAGGCGAAGGTGGTTCGGCCATCTGTCGATTGCGCCCAACGCCGTTGCCATCTTTCCACAATCCATTCCTGGACAATGCCCCTCAGGCGCTTCGGTCTCGCCTGTCCTTGCATCTCCTCCTCCAGGGCTTGACGCAAGGCCACGTCCGTGTCTGCTTCCAGTTGTAAGCCGCGTCTGCAGAAGTACGAGGCGACGGCTCCATCCAAGACTAGATCTATGGAAGGAGCCCCTGCCAGCACCTGCAGCGCAGCCGTGAAAACTGTACGGTAGGCCTTGGTAACCCTGAGGAGGGCTGCTCTTAATAGCAACGTACGCTGTCGTTTGGTGGGGTGATGCCACCATCCGGCAGCGGCGTATCTTGCTACGGCCTCGAAGACCCCGGTGTAGATAGTTCTACACGCGGAGTACCCGAGGCCCCACGTCACTCGGGCTAGGTAGCTCAGAGCGTTAAAGGTAGCTGTTGTCCTATCCTTGATGGCGACAGCGTGGGGCGTGACGTTGTACCCCGGCCCAATCCCCACACCTAGGTACGTGACCACGGAAACTCAACGCGTCGGCCGTGTACTGCAAGAACCAGGGGGTGGCGGGCGTCAGTTTTTCCTCTCGTCTTGCTGGGAGAGAGGGTTAACTTGTTCAGTCGGCACCATGTGTCCGTAGCGTCAATCGCGGCTTGGGCTCGGGCGGTCAAAGTAGCTCGACTGTCAGCGTGCACCGTGACCACTAGGTCGTCGACATAGGCTATTGCCTTGAGTCCATGAGTCTCGAGGTCACGAAGCAGTCCGTCAAAGAGGATGTTCCAGAGTGTTGGTCCGAGGACCGAGCCCTGGGGACACCCCCTGGTGACGTTCGCTGTAGAGCTGGTGAATTGCTGTCTCACCGTCGCAGATCGCTCGCTGAGGAAGCTGGAGATGAGCCCGAATAGGTTCCTGGGAATTCCCACAGACCGTAATCGCAAGAGAATGGCAGGCCACCAGGCGCAGTCGAAGGCCGCGGCTATGTCGAAGAAGATACAGAGAGAGTATTTCCCTCTGCCCTCCCCGACATCCGCCCTCAGCATCCTCAACGCATCCTCAGCGGATCTGCTCCTCATCCATCCGAATTGTCTGTGCGACACGAAGGCCTGTACCCGGGCTCGAATTCCCGAGAGGATCAGAGTATCCAACACCTTCCCGGAGACTGGGAGTAGACTGATCGGTCTATAGCTACCCACCAAGGAGAGGTCCCTGTCCCCAGGTTTGACAAACGTGCACACAAATGCTCGTTTCCATGCACTCGGGAAGTGGTCAGTCCTTAGGCAGGAGTTTACCAGATGAAGAAGATCCGCCTTTATGGCCGGGAATGCCTTCTTGATCATGGCGGCGTCTATGAGATCCATCCCAGGGGCGCCGCCATTCCTCTGCTTCCCAACCCGCCTCCTCCAGGGACAAGGCGTAAACATCCCCATCCCTGATGGAGGCCACCGGGGCGACCGGCTTGAGCCTCCCGGTGGCTACCCGGTAAGGGATCCCCCACGGGTTTTTGACACTCTCCTCCTCTATGAAATTCCACCAACTTACCTTCTTCGCAGTGGCGATGCTTCAGTTGTAGGCATTATTCAGTTGTCGGTACTCTTCCCGCCTTAACACCTTCAGAAGTGGGTTCCCGCACCGTTGGTACCTACGCCTGGCTATACAACCCTCTTAGCGAGGGTAAGCTCCTCACTCCACCAGGGAACCTTTTTGAGCCTGTTTACCTTCCTGGGGATTGTTTCATCGGCAGCTCGGAGTAATATACTTCCGAGCTGTTCGACTCCCTCCTCGATCTGGTCAACAGGGTCAATGCTCCCGAGGCCTTCCCAATCCTCGTCACAGGAGTAGGTAGCAACGGCAGTCACAAAGGCGTTCGAGATGGCCTTGCGTGTAGCAAAGCGCGGATCTCTAGGCCTGACCGCTGTAAGACCCGGGTCAAAGAGCTGAACATCTATGACGCAATGGTCGCTAGATGTGACTTCTCTGACACTCCATCCTCCCACGGCCTGGCCTAGTCCGCCGGACACAAGTGTGACATCTATATGGGATTCTCCCATTGCACCACGAAATGTGGGCGGGGAGTCCGGGTCATTGACAATGCGAAGATCATGGCGGGCTATCACATCCAGTAACCTGCCACCCCAGCGATCGGTGCGAGCCGATCCCCAGGCGACTGACCAGGAATTAACATCCGCCAAGATGATCACGTTGCCCCCCTCGAGTTCATCAAGTACATGATCCAAGTGGCCTAATTGTCGTTCTATGTCCTCAGAAGGTGGAAAATACCCGCTGATGACATAGCAGCTCACGTTTGCATGCCTGACACAGGCCACTACCATATGGCTGGTGGACAGATGGTGGAGTGCCATCACGTCCATCAGGGGGTCAGTCACAACCAGTGCAGCCATAGGCCGCTGGTTGTCCCTCGCCCCAACCATAATCCTGTAACCGGTGCCTAGGCCTGCCACGGCGCCTCTAACGCAATATGGCTCCTGGAGAGCAAGCACCTGGATGTTCTCCTGGGATATCAGGTGCCGTACTTCCGCAGCAACGATTCTGCGCCTATTCATGTTGTTTTGCCACACATGAAGACCGTCACGCTGCCTACCGGCCATAGTCCATGCGAGCGGCCAGGGCCTCTATCGCCCGGATATATGTCGGGTAGGTATCACAGTTTGCACTGTGATTCGCGGCGGACTTTCCTACGCTGCAATTGCAACACTTCGGCGGCTTGATTTTCCTATTCGGACACTTGGTGTCACTGTGATTCTCCTCTGAGCACCACGCATACCTCTCCCTGCCCTTACAGTACTTGGCGATATGGCCGAATCCCTGGCACCTATTGCACCGTGTTACATCCAAACAGTCCCCGACTCTGGTTTATGTGAATAAAATGGAGAAAGGTGAAAGGTTACCCATTTCCCCTCAAATTAGGGTGATGTGACCGGCCCCCCTCAGGGGGTCAGGAGCACCCAAAAAAAAAAAAAAAAATAGGTACCTGGACAGGACGAGCTTCTCTCTGGAGAAGTCCATCCAGATACCTGGACAGGACCAGCTTCTCACTGGAAGAGTCCATCCAGATATCTATTCTAAGAGAAGGATTGGCACTCACTCTATCTGTTTGTATAGCATTTTGTACAACAATTCAATTATTTTTTAAAGTGAAACTTCGATACGCGCACTGGGAAACTTGGGGACTAAGCTGGTAAATGAGTTACAAAATTATGTGACGCGCTGAAAGGCCTATCGTCGTATTGTCTCAACGGCCGCGCTGCAGATGCTGGCGGGAGCTCCGCCCATAGACTTGATACTTTTGTAGACGCAATTTGCCTTTAGGAGCTGATATAGATGAGCCTTTACGTCTTCCTGGGTACTGCCTGACCACTGGATATCCCAGATACTATCAATTCACGGAGACTTTAACTCCAAGCTCTTCTTCCTCCTAGCCTGCTTACCACAGCAACAGACTTATATCAATAAATAAACTTGTTAGGCCCTCTTCCCCGATGATTCGTCGAACGGGTGCCGTGGCCTCCCCCCCCCCCCCCTCCAAAAAAAAAAAGTGCATTTCTTGGGAAACTTGTGAGAAGCCCCAGATTCTTCAGGACCTTATGTCATTTTTCAAATTGTGCCTCTTATGCTAAACCGGAGTTTTTTTTATTATTTAATAACTGGAATCTATATTAATAAAACAAACCTCGTTATTTTTTGTTTGCAATATTCTACAAGAAATGTATACATAAACTACCGGTTTCGGTATTACGCCATCGTCAGGTTTAGTTATAACTCGTAGTGCCGAAACCAATCGGTATATTATGTATACATAAACTACCCGTTTCGGTATTACGCCATCGTCAGGTTTAGTTATAAACTCGTAGTGCCTAAACCAATCGGTATATTATGTATACATAAACTACTCGTTTCGGTATTACGCAATCGTCAGGTTTTATTTATTACTCGTAGTGCCGAAACCAATCGGTATATTATGTATACATAAGCTACTCGTTTCGGTATTACGCTAACGTCAGGTTTAGTTATAAACTCGTAGTGTCGAAACCAATCGGTATATTATGTATACATAAACTACCCGCTTCGGTATTACGCCATCGTCAGGTTTAGTTATAAACTCGTAGTGCCTAAACCAATCGGTATATTATGTATACATAAACTACCCGTTTCGGTATTACGCCATCGTCATGTTTAGTTATAAACTCGTAGTGCCGAAACCTATCGGTATATTATGTATTCATTTCTCGTGAATTGTACAATATTTTAAAAAACTAAGTTTTTTTTATTCATTTATTATAAACTTCCACAAAATGTCCGAGTTTCTCAATTTAGAAGATGCAATTGAAATGTACTTACAAGGTTTCTTCTCAACATGTAACATTTGTAAATGCTCTGAAAATAAAGGTTTTTGAAAATTGATGCAGAATAGGTAAGTAGCTCTTGCTAATAAAATAAAAATGGGAAATAAAATAGAAAATAACGAATAGTAGGAAACAGTGAACCAAATCGAGTAAGTATAGGATGTTAAAATATCAGCTTACTATGTTGACCGAGTTCATTCAAAATGTCTTTGGGGTAAATAAATAAAACAAACTTATTTTTGAAATATTGTCTATTCCACTAAAGATATAAATATATATATAACTACCGGTTTCGGCCTTACACCATCGTCAGGTCTAGTTATGAACTAGACCAGTTTATAACCAGTTCATAACTAGAACCAGTTCATAACTAGTACCAGTTCATAACTAGTACCAGTTCATAACTAGACCTGACGATGGTGTAAGGCCGAAACCGGTAGTTATATAGATATTTATATCTTTAGTGGAATAGACAATATTTCAAAAATAAGTTTGTTTTATTTATTTATTACAAGTTTCCACAATATGTCCGCGTTCCTCAACTTAGAAGTCTTTGGAGTACTTGAAACTAAAAATTTAGGATTTTTACTTCTCATTTATGTAATCGGTGAGATATTGGATGCTGAGTTTTCAACGGAATTTCGTGTTTTTCCAACCTCATGATATCCAAAATGAAAACAAATATACTGTCTGTCTGTGTGTGTGTCTGTAAACACAATAACTCCCAATAGAAAGAATGTATTAACAAGAAATTGTGTATATATATATATATATATATATATATATATATATATATATATATATATATATGTATCCAAAACCCTCTAAGAACGTTACCTATTCAATTTCAGCCAAATCGGCCAAAAGAACGGGGAATTAATACAAAAATTAAATTATATATTGATAACCTTTCCTCCTACGTGAGAGTGTGTGTGAGTGAAGTTAATTAGTGAAAAAATAATTAAATCTGAAACTTATTAAAATCGAAAAACTCTGAATCTCGACTTTAACAAGAAAAATGCCTTGGATAGCTGGGTACACTCCTCATGGGAAGAACTGTTACAAGTTCCTAATGTGTAGTTGACACCAGTAATTAATAATAATGAATTACTGTTGCCAACTTGAAGAAGCATGAGTGGGGGGGAAATGGAATGAATCAAACTTAGAACTGTAACATATTTATTTTAATAAGAACAAAACATATTTACAAAAACAATTTAATTTATTAATGGGCGTATGTCTGAAGGACTTAATTATAACTTAACTACGAGGTACCTCGATAATATATTCCTGGATGGGTAAGTGAGATTGCCCGCATCTCGTTGTTTGTCTTGTACTCGGGAAATATCTGATATCATTAACATCCGAACACACCACAGCGATCACGAAATTACATATTTGGTATCGCACTGAATTTATGTCCGACTTAGAGGGCAGAAAATTGTAAGTTCACCTCTTTAGATATAATTAAACTTGGGCGAAAAACTTTAAAGTAGAGCTGACGTGACCTGCCGGGCACCACTCTGAACGTAGATTGTTTCACTCACATATTAAAAACAACTTTGAAATATAAAAGAGACGAGACCTGTGTGGTCTAGGCGTGAACGAAGAACTTTGGCTACAGCTTCGAAATATAAAAGAGACGTGACCTGCCGGGCACAGGCATGAAGAAGAACTGAAACTCCTCCCGAACACAACTCCCGATTTTCTTGGTGGTGGGGGACGGATCCCGACATCTCATTGGCTGTTCGTTCCCGCCCAATTTACTTCCAGCCAATCACCGATCACTGGTTGCATCAGCCTCTTCTGAGAATAGGAGATTGCCAGCCCGCGTTGGACGTTCATGCAACCCCGGATGTAAACAATTATCTACATCCTTCCCTCCTAGCGATCGCGATTCACTCGCAGGCATCGCTAGTTCCGAGCATATTCTTCTAAATGAAATCCTCTTCAAATCAGCTCCAAGTGGCCTCGATTCGCTCGTAGTGTCACTGGTCCTTGCTGTATAATAATGACAATAATTGTCTATAGGGTAGACATGCTACAATATAATATATTGTATTATATATTATATAAGTATATAAATAATTTAATTTTGTTTTAATAAAGATAGACTACGGTTGGCTATGGCCGGCCAAGTATATAATATATACTATAGTATAGTATATAATATATACTATAGTATATAATATATACTATAGTATAGTATATAATATATACTATATTATAGTACTATCTTCAGTGTTGTTTTGAGTTTTGATGTTTGGCCAAGATAGAAGTGTTATTGAGAGGTTGTTAGAAAAAAATTGAAATGTTTTGGAATTTACAGTTTTGTTTTCTATCATTTTATTCAAGAATTTGATTGGCGCCTTAATAGATCAAGTAAATTTGTGGTTCGTAGCATTCTGATGCATGAAGTCTAATAACTAAATATATAACGCTATAGGTATTTATTTATATATTCAGATAAGAAAAGGAACTTACTATTTCGTTTTCATCTATAGGTCTGATGCTATTGAAAATCAGTGAAAAAGCTATAACTGTAAAAAAAAAAAAAGGCATTTAATGAGATGCTCACTGACATAATTCCGAACATCGTCATATTGACTGTAATATGCAAGTGCACTTAATGTATAAATACTGTAATAAAAAAATAATTAAAAATATTAAATACTTAATAATAATTTTTAAAATGGGGAATATAAAACTGCCCTTTAAAAACGATAATTTCAACTTTGTCACGATAACTATACAATTGATAGCACTTTAAAATGTTTAATAATAACTTTAACATTGCCAGCTTTAAAATGATTAGTTTTAACTTTAAATTTGCAAGCCTTAAAATGAACTTTAAATCAATTAGTTCTAGCGTTAACACCACGCATTCACTTAAAAAGTATATTTTATTTTTTATTAATGAGCTCATAGAACTATATGTTCTATTTAATTAATATTTGGATAAAGACATTATTCAATAATAATTGCGATTTCATCAGTTTTACAGCTCAAAGAATCCTTTTAAAGCTTAAACATATGTTTTAAAGTGGACTAAAAAACAACAACAACACTTTATTTGGACCAGAACATCTTTCAGTTTTTTACACAAAAATATAAAATGGAATTATTAAATAATAATGTCTTGGTACAATCTTGGTTTGAGCCTTCTGTGGAGAGTAGGCTGACCTAGATTATAGTGGGTTGCTCCAGAACACAGGCCTAGTCTTCCATGGTAGTTATCTACTAAGGACCTTAAATAGGCTGCGACCCGAGGAACTCCCAGTTCCTCATGGATTTGACTGTTTCGGATAAACCATGGTGCATTCAGAGACACACGAAGAATTTTGTTTTGAAATGCTTGTAGTAAAGTGGACTATAATTGTTTTGTAGTGAATTAATTTCTGTTATAGTGAAATTATTTTATCTTAGTGCAATACATTTTTTGTAGTTAGACATAGCAATTTTTATGTTTATTTAATCTATTTTAAAGTTCTTTTAAATATAAGCCATAAATAATTAATATAGTCACATTTCCTGTACAAATTTTGGCTGGTCTTATACTAAATTTTGGTTTTTACAGTAGTTTCCGAAAACGGTCGTAATAAAACAAGTATGTACTTTACCTTGCAATTTTGAAGAAAGTGCACGTATATATATATAATTTTTCAGTTTGTAATTACTTCATTTGGATTTCTTCTACAATATTATTCTGAGATGCCAGCAAATTTTTCTAAATTTGCAAAAATGTTTTGTAGCATATGTTGCTTCCTGTTCGCGTTTTTAATAAAATATATATATATAATTTTTCTTTACTTTAATTCTAAGACGCGGAGATATTCTCAAAATTGTATAACTGATTTTACTAAATTAAAATATTTATGGGATGCCAGATCGCCTATTTAATAGAACGATACTTAAATTACTGATTTGAATATATAAATTGGATTTCTATAAACCAAAGGCGAAAGTACGTCCAGCGAAGGAAGTTTTGAAAAACTAAATTGTTAAATCACTATTGACCAGGTTGGAGCATAGGAAGCAAACTACAAAAATTTAGAAACTCATATTTAAAAGAATATATTTACAAAAAAATAAATAACTTAAAATTAAAAAACATACTATAAAATTAAACCTCGTATGGAGAATGTGGTATGGTAACTGGGGACTGACTGGATGCGGATGTATGCTGATTAGGGACTCTCTTTGAAGATTGACTGGGGACTCAAACTTGAAGACTGACTGAGGACTCCTCCGAAGACTCTCTGGGGGCCGACTCAAGACTCGACTGAAGAACTCCTGGACTGAACTGAGGCTGTAGACTGACTGAAGTCTCTTCTTACTTCCCTGAGGATCTCGCCTATTCCCCCACCATCTTGCCATCCCCTCTTTTTCCCCTCCTACAGACGGCTCAAGGGGGAAGTTCTTCCTTCCCAACGCGGCACTCAATTGGACCTGTCAAAACTTTCAGATGGACACTCTGGAAGTTTATATGACCCTAAAAGAAGGCTTTATGGGTCCATTATTAGGTAATGGTCCCTCTTTACTGTCACTTTGGTATACCTATATCCCGTCAGGTACTTGACGAACGTAAAAGGACCCCTCTTCCTATACCTTGATACCTGATCCCCTCAGCCCCTTGGGTTAATTCCTTACTCCATACATCAATATATTTTATATACAGGGTGTCTTATGTTAAGGTGTGACAAACTTCAGGAATCAATTCTACACCTCATTTGAAAAAAAAAAATACTCTATTGTTATTCTGAAATCGCTTCGTTTTCTAGTTATTTCACTTTTTTCTTTTTTTTTTTCTATTATCGTATTTTTTTACTTAAAAGTAAACATAACTCCAGTTATATTTGTGTTACAGAAGATCTGAGGGTACCATTGAAAAGTAGACAACATTTTCTTTTAGATAGTTGTGTCACCATATTAAGTTGACCTCATCTGGTTGTGCTTTCTGGGGCACAAATATAAAATTTAATACTTCACAAAGTGTTATTAAAATTTTCACCTGCATTTTTTTTCTATTCATTTTCTTCAAAACTCCGCTTTCTCTATGGTCAACACTTCTACAACTCAAGACCTTTCGAATGTTGTATTTTGGTTTCACATTTTCTCATTATGAAGGGAAGAAATTTAACTTTGAAGCCATAAAAACGTGCTCCACACGCAAAACACTTCATTTCTATGCCCCCGTTCCTTTCATTTTTTACAATTACTTTTTCATTAATATTATTTACTTTTACTTTTTTAAGAACAGCTGTAGCTATCATAGAGTGAACATTCCTATTTAAGGTTAACTTTTGAGATTTTCGTTTATTTGTTTCTCTTTTGCATTTCAATTATTCTTTTTCAGTTTATTAACATTTATTTTTAATTATTATGTGTTTAGTGTTATCAGTTTTATTGTTTTTTCGTTAAATATTACCCGGACTATTGTTGCTGCCCCGCGGGTTCCCGAAGGAACTTGAAGACGGAAGGTAAGCCATGACCAGTGGTCATGGCTAGGGTGTCCGCTAATTTGAAAAAGTCCGTTTTTTCGAGGTCCCTTCCCAAAATCGTGTGTAGTTTGGTGAAGAAAAATTTTGTGAATTTTTTCAGATTTTTCAAAATGAATTTAAAGGTGCCTGTGAGAGGTCAAAGTTTTACATGCAGTTTGAATGGGGTTTTGAAGCTGTTTGAGACTTTTCAGCGTAGTTCCCGGTATTTCAATCGAAAAAACCTGAAAATATGTACATTGGGGTTTTGAAGGTCGTTGATTTCGAATTTCATGTCAAAAATGCACGTTGAAAAGTTGTAGTCGTCAAAAAAACGGTATACTATCAGCTGTTCGGCGTTCGACTATGTTCGTTCAACTTCGTCGAGATACGTAACGCACGAGCGCTGAGCGCGCTCAATATCAATTTGAAATAGTAAGTGATGCAACGTAATATTGTAAAAATAATTTTCACATTAATAAGTTTCTATTAGTTTTCTACATCTGTAATTTTGACAAATTAATGACTGTTTCTCACAGCTGTAATTGTCAAATGTTGAATCTGACATTGAATTTGAGTTTAGAGACCTTGAAAACATATAAATTGATATATTTGATTGATATTTCCATAAAAATGATAATTTACGTTTTTTATACCGTTTTTTTGACGACTACAACTTTTCAACGTGCATTTTTGACATGAAATTTGAAATCAGCGACCTTCGAAACCCCAATGTACATATTTTCAGGTTTTTTCGATTGAAATACCGGGAACTACGCTGAAAAGTCTCAAACAGCTCCAAAACCCCATTTAAACTGCATGTAAAACTTTGACCTCTCACAGGGACCTTTAAATTCATTTTGAAAAATCTGAAAAAATTCACAAAATTTTTTTTCACCAAACTACATACGATTTTGGAAAGGGACCTTGAGAAAACGGACTTTTTCAAATTAGCGGACACCCTAATGACCACTCAACCATCACCCAGCCCCGCACCCACATGAGCCCAGGGAAAATCAAAACGATCTTCATCTCATTCACCCATCCCTGAAAAATTTTCATAAGACACGAAATCACCATTCCAATTTTTTTTTTTTTTTTTTTTTTTTTTTTTTTTTTTTTTTTTTTTTTTTTTTTTTTTGGCTTCATGTACGGTGCATATTAGCCATGTCAATGTGTTATATATAATTATTTAAGACATCCATGGCCCCGGGAGGGAGTTCTATCTACGAAATAAAACTCACTCCCGGACGGGATTCGAACCCGCAAACCATGGTGAGACCATGCGACCAAAGCCCTACGCTCTAGCCCGCACGGCCACCATGGCCCCCATTCCAAACTTCATTACGCCCAATCCTTTTCAGCCTCTCACCAAACTTATAGTACATGATACAGAAAGAAATAATTCTCAAAAAATGGATGAGGAGCCAACAATAGAAAAATTACAAAAAAAAACTCCAAAAATATATACACGAAATCTGAACGACATAAAAAGATTGAAAGAAGAATTGATTGCACTCATTGGGAAGGACTCATTCACACTAGAAACTAAAGCCAATAAAACGTCTATCGCGACCAGTAGTTCAGATAGCTATCGGAAAACAATTAAATATTTACAGATGCGTGAGGCTGACTTCCACACGTACCAGCTCCAAACAGAAAAGTCATTTCGTGTAGTTCTAAACAACTTCACCCATCCACTGACGTCGCAGAAATAAAAGAGGACCTTACGAAGCAAGGCTACAGTGTCAGGAGCGTCATTAACGCTCTCAACAGGAAAACCAAAATTCCACTTCCTATTTTTTTTTGTAGATCTAGACCCTAGTGAGATCAATAAAAATATTTTTAAGCTACAATTTCTGGCTTGCCAGAGAATAACTATAGAAGAGCCACGACAGCGAGGAGTCATTCCTCAATGTCACCGCTGCCAGGAGCTCCTCCATACGAGGGGTTACTGCAACCACCCACCAAAGTGCGTGAAATGTGGCCAGGACCATTTTACGAAGGACTGCCAAAAGACGAGAGACACTCCAGCTACGTGCGCTCTCTGTGGAGGCCCGCACCCTGCCAGTTATCGCGGCTGCATGGTTTACCAGCAGCTGAAGAACAGAAGAACCAGCCAGGAAGAAGCCGCCCGGAGGCCGCCACCACTCAGCCAGACTGACTACCCAGCCGCAATGCCAGCCGCCCCTACTGCTGGAGTGCGGCCGGAGAGGAGCTACAGAGATGCGGCTGCCTCGGAGACGGTCCCCCCTCCCATGCCTGCTTCAGGTAGTATCGACATCGCCAACACGCTCACCTCATTTCTCGCTGATTTCAAATCTGTCATCACACCCCTCATCACCCTCCTCACAACACTTGTTTCAGAGCTCATTCCAAAACTATCAAAATGATTCACACAATACACACAAATAACAAACTAAAACTCCTACTGTGGAATGCGAATGGGCTGATCTCCCATAAACATGAACTGGAAATACTTCTTAACGACAAAAAAATTGATATAGCACTAATTACTGAGACACATTTGACTTCCGAACTATACTTTCACATCATGGACTACATAACATACAGAACAGATCATCCTGACGGAACAGCACACGGCGGAAGCCTCATCCTCATACATCGCAGCATCCAGCACACTGTCATACCACAAACACCTACCATGTCACTGCAATACACAACCGTCTCTATTAACTGCAACTCCAGCCCATTAACAATCTGTTCAGCTTACAGCCCACCCAACAAGGCACTGACACAACACGACATGACCACATTCCTCCAAGGCCTGGGTTCACGATTCATAGCTGGTGGCGATCTGAACGCCAAACATGTGCATTTTGGGTGCCGCACGACCAACACTAGAGGACGGAGACTACTTGGACTACTAAATTCTTCCCGTTACGACATCATAGCCTTAAGACAACCAACGTATTGGCCCACATCCATCGCTAAATCCCCTGACTTACTCGACTATTTTATTACATCCCATATAAACGCATCTCATATTTACGTGACTGCCTTAGACGACTTATCATCAGACCACTCCCCAGTTTTACTTGAACTAGCCTCCAAACCCCTGGCCCGGCCTCAGAGGCCATCACTAATAACAGGACCAATAAACTGGGACTGTTTCTGAGAAGAACTGGACGACAAAATAAACTTAAACAGTACCATACGGACACGAGACGAACTTGACGACGCAGCAGGTAAATTCACAACTTGGATTCAAGAAGCTGTGACAAAACCCTGCCGACCACCCAGACCAAGACGCTCACACAACAACATATCCCTCCCACCATACATCCTGCAGATGATAAGAGAGAAAAGAGCGGCCAGGTCTCGATGGCAAAGATCAAGGTACCCTTCCGGCAGACAGACATACAATCAACTCCGGCGAACCCTCTCTACAGAACTTTCCAAACTGAAACAAGACAGACATGAGGCATATATCTCGACTCTGGCGGCTCGAGATAACTCACTTTGGACAGCGACGAAACGGCTTCTTGGCAATGCTCGGGTATCACACCCCCTTCGGCAGGATGACGGGGCTTGGGCTAGGTCAGACCAGGAGAAGGCAGACCTCTACGCTGATTATCTTTCCCAAGTATTCACTCCCCACGAGGACATAGGAGACGACCAACATACAGACCGAGTACTGACACAACTTACCACCCCTCTTCAGCTAACTCCCCCACCAAAGGCATTCAGTCCCAATGAAGTTGAACTGACAATTAAAAAACTCCCCTTACGCAAATCTCCAGGTCATGATCTGATAACCGCTGAGATACTAAGACAGCTACCGAGAAAAGGACTAATTTACTTGACGAACCTATACAACTCAGTACTACGACTATGTTACTATCCGCTTGTCTGGAAGATGTCAGTGGTAAGGATGATTCTCAAACCAGGGAAAACCCCAGACCAGGCCTCGTCATACCGTCCTATAAGTCTGCTTCCTGTGATTTCCAAACCACTAGAGAGACTTCTACTGGACAGACTAACCTACATCACTGCACAAGACAACCTTCTCCCAGACCATCAATTTGGCTTTCGACAAAAACATTCGACAATACACCAGTGCCATCGTTTGGTCGATTACATCGCCACCAGCTTTGAAATAAAAGAGTTTTGCATAGGCGTATTTCTGGACATTTCTGGAAAAAGCGTTTGATCGTGTCTGGCACCCAGGCCTGCTATACACACTTAAAACTCACCTTCCACACACATATTATGTAATACTTAAGTCATTCTTAGAAAACAGAAACTTTAAGGTGTCTGAGGGATCTTCTTCATCGCATTTTTTGGAGGTCAAAGCTGGAGTCCCCCAAGGTAGTTCCCTCAGTCCCCTACTCTTCTCTCTCTACACCTCACACATTCCACAACACGACAACACACTACTCGCTACGTACGCAGACGACACAGCCATTCTCTCAACACACTCAGACCCAACACAAGCAAGCTCACACTTACAGGAACATTTACACCAGCTAACAGATTGGGCCAACAAATGGAGACTAAAAATTAATAGAGACAAATCTCTGCAAACCACATTTACCCTCAGACACAACACTTGTCCACCAGTTTACATTAACAACCAGCCCATTCCTGCATCCGACACTGTACGATATCTAGGACTTCATTTAGACAGACGTTTAACTTGGACAACTCATATCAGACTGAAACGCACAGACCTCAAAAGACGATTTGGACGACTGAAATCAATCATCGGACGACGATCGACATTATCGCTTGAAAACAAACTTCACATTTACAACACTATACTAAAACCCATCTGGACTTACGGCATCGAGATATGGGGATCAGCCAAAAAATCAAACATACAACGCCTTCAGTCAATACAATCCATCATACTACGCCACATTGCCAATGCACCATTTTTCGTTTCCAACCTCACATTACATAATGACCTCAACATCCCATTTGTACCTTCTGTTATCAGGACACGATATCATCATTTTCACGACAAACTCCATCATCACGCCAATCCACTTATACAAGAATCATCTACAAACACTCTCCCCACAAATCCACCACGACGCCTCAAGCGGATATGGCAGAGGGACATGCTCCAGGACTAGCCTGGACTCGTCTTCGGTCACGTACCTCAGCAGTACAGCCACGCATCTGACACTGCATTATTTATCACAATTGCTAATGGCAAATGTTTTTATGCCGTTGTAAATATATAAATAAATAAATAAAAATAAAACTTTTACTTTTTTGTAGTAAAATCAAAAAAAAAATCAACTTATGTTATAAAAAGAAAAGAAAACTCGTCGAAAAATAAAAACAAAATATTTTGTTTCAAATGCTTTTTTTTAATGATACGTTGCCTGAGGTGTCATTTATTTTACATATTTTTATTTATTATGGCTGACCCGACAGACGTCGTTCTGTCAAAAGCTATTGGACTGGATTTTTTTTTTTTTTTCCACTTGGAACCACAGCTAGTTCCTACTTAAGAACGCCGGGCACCTTAGATAGTATGCGCCTTGCAACAGCGGATGCCCTAGGTATTATGTGCTTAAGAA
This sequence comes from Aradus depressus, assembly GCA_963662175.1. Classification (NCBI taxonomy): domain Eukaryota; kingdom Metazoa; phylum Arthropoda; class Insecta; order Hemiptera; family Aradidae; genus Aradus; species Aradus depressus. The sequence continues at coordinate 18,594,913 of OY759219.1, read as the reverse complement.
CGCTGGTGAGAGCTATTATTTACCGTGCAACGGTGGACCTCCTAGGTAATGCATGCTTAGGAAACCCACCGTATTAAAATTAGGGCTATATCCTTTTACGAAAGCTCCATGTGAGATTCATTCAGCATTAAATGCACCACCGCCCCTCCCGTCCAAAAGGGTCACAGCCAATTTTGAAATATTGCTTTTGAAACTACTATGTAGGTATTTTCTTGCCCCCACATACCCCCCTCCCGTTGACAATTTTGAGACGTCAAATATCCTTTTTTTGTTTTTGTCTTTTAAGAATACTGCATGTGAAATTCCATGACAATCCGACCATTCGTTAATGAGCTACAACTATTTTATGCTAAGGCCCCCCTCCCTTTCAAAATGTTGAGATGTCACACACCCTATTTTTCAATTCGGGCTTTAAGAATACTACATGTGAAATTCCATGACAATCCGATCATCTGTTAATGACCGACCAGTATCTTTATATTTACGCCTACGCCCACAACCCCCTTCCTTTTGTGACGTCACACACTTTATTTTTCAATTTGGCTTTCAAGAATTCGACATATGAAATTCCATGACATTCCGATCATCCGTTAAAGACCTATCACTATCTTTGTATGTAGGCCTATCCCCACAACCCCCTCCCGTTCAAAATTTTGAGATGTCACGTAGTGTATTTTTCAATTTGGCCTTTATGCATACTACATGTCAAATTCCATGACAATCCGACTATTAGTTAATGAGTTACCGGTATCTTTATACTAAGGTCTACCCCCACAACCCCCCCTCCCGTGCAAAATTTAGCCATTCAGTTTTATTATATATAAATATAGATATGTAAAAACTGAATAAAATGAAACAGTAAGTAAATGACAAAGATGACAACCAAACAACCAAAGATAAATCGAGGAACTTGCCAGACCATTGCGAAAAGCGAAGATTTAAGAACAACCAAGAAAATAACACGCACTAAAAACTGATAACACGCACTAAAAACTGAATAAAACGAAACTAAATGACAAAGAAAGTAGGTAAATGACAAAGATGACAACCAAAGATAAGTCGAGGAGCTTGCCTAATACGCACTAAAAACTGAATAAAACGAAAGAGTAAGTAAATGACAAAGATGACAACCAAACAACCAAAGATAAATCGAGGAACTTGCCAGAAGCGAAAATTTAAAAACAACCAAGATAATAACATGCACTAAAAACTGAATAAAACGAAACTGTAAGTAAATGATTTTAGGGTGCCTGAGATCGATTCACTTGATTGATTCATTGTTCACATCGATCTTTCCAACCCAAAACATCGATTCTTCGATTAATCTATCTCAGATCGCCATCCATAGAATTAACAGCTAAGAACTCTTCATAAGAACCTTCCTCGGACTTCAACGAATATTTGAAAAAAAAAATTAGCCGAATTGGTCCAGCCGTTCTCGAGTTTTGCGCTTAGCAAAATTAGCCATTCATTTTTATTACATAGATGGCGCAGTAAGATGGCCAGCTCGGAGTCCAGACCTAACACCTTTAGATTTCCATGTGTGGGGGAACTCTGAAAGAATGTGTGTACAGAGTGAGAGTCGAAACAAAGGAAGAACTCGAAGAACGAATCCATGGATGCTGCAATACAATGAGAAGACAACCTCACATCTTCAGAAAAATGGTAATATTCACAATAAATTGTGTAAATGAAATTATTATTCTATCAAAAACCATAATAACTAACAAAAATCAATTTGTTTCAAAAAATCTTCATTGATAAAAAAAATATATAATAAAAATAATTAGAATAACTGTTAAATATGCCCTCCGTTCTGCTGCACACATAATGTATATCTATTTTGCACAGAATCCACCACTTTTCTGAAGATGTGAGGTTGTCTTCTCACTGTATTGCAGCATCCATGGATTCGTTCTTCGAGTTCTTCCTTTGTTTCGACTCTCACTCTGTACACACATTCTTTCAGAGTTCCCCCACACATGGAAATCTAAAGGTGTTAGGTCTGGACTCCGAGCTGGCCATCTTACTGCGCCATAATAAATAAAAATATGTAAGATAAATGACACCTCAGGCAACGTATCATTAAAAAAAAGAACATTTGAAACAAAATATTTTGTTTTTATTTTTCAACGAGTTTTCTTTTCTTTTTTTAAAATAAGTTGAATTTTTTTTTTTAGTTTTTACTACAAAAAAGTAAAAGTAAATAATATTAATGAAAAAGTAATTGTAAAAAATGAAAGGAACGGGGGCATAGAAATGAAGTGTTTTGCGTGTGGAGCACGTTTTTATGGCTTCAAAGTTAAATTTCTTCCCTTCATAATGAGTAAATAATGTGAAACCAAAATACAACATTCGAAAGGTCTTGAGTTGTAGAAGTGTTGACCATAGAGAAAGCGGAGTTTTGAAGAAAATGAATAGAAAAAAAATGCAGGTAAAATTTTAATAAAACTTTGTGACGTATTAAATTTTATATTTGTGCCCCAGAAAGCACAACCAGATGAGGTCAACTTAATATGGTGACACAACTATCTAAAAGAAAATGTTGTCTACTTTTCAATGGTACCCTCAGATCTTCTGTAACACAAATATAACTGGAGTTATGTTTACTTTTAAGTAAAAAAATAAGATAATAGAAAAAAAAAAAGAAAAAAATGAAATAACTAGAAAACGAAGCGATTTCAGAATAATGACAATAGAGTATTTTTTGTTCCAAATGAGGTGTAGAATTGATTCCTGAAGTTTGTCACACCTTAACATAGGACACCCTGTATATTTTAAGAATACATTTAGACCTAGTCGCATATCCATCACATTACAGTTTATTAATCTAATTAAAAGGTATTTTTTATTTGATTGACAGAGAAAATGCTTATTATATTATTATATCTAATTTAATAAAGAATGGTGGAACCGAGCCTAAACATATAAACTATACATGAATAATATATGCAAACTCACATCATTGCTAATGTTAGATAAATATGACAGATTACCATCTTTGACATGCCAATCAATAGCGCAGGAAACCACAATCGAAATGTCGATGTTGCTTTCTTTCTTCCATCTCTCCATCGCATCAACCGCATTTGAATGCTGAAACTATATATAAAGAGTATAGAAGCAGTATATATAATAAAAATAGAGGGCGCATCACTGGTATGAGTGCTTGCTTACTGAGCTCAAGTTCATGGGTTAGAAACCCGGCCGAGGCTCTTTGTTTATTTTATCTAGGAAATAAAATAAATTTAAGCACGCCGTCCTTCGGATGGGAAATTAAGCGATGGTCCCAAGTCTGTAGTAGCATTTCAGGTACTCGTTAAAGACCCCTATCAACAAAAATTCAGGATAGGCAACATTTAAGACTCGCACTGTAGAGGTTGGCTCAAGTCCACCAGAGCGCTAGAGGAACCTTCTGGAAGTAGGCGATATGACCTCAAAGTTGAAGCCCAACTAACTCTTCTAAATTAAATTGTATCTATGGCTTACTATCCATGCTCCAATCTCTAATTTCAAGTAGGGGACCTCTAAGAGCTATTTATATATGTATATATATATATATACTATTTATATTTATATATATATATATATATATATATATATATATATATATACTATTTTTTACACTAAATTTCATCAAATGTTCAAATACTAAAGTTATCCGCATTAAAATCTGTCGCAATGGTAGCATTTTAAATAATTTTTATTTCTCGTCTGTCATTTTGTCTATAATTAATATTCCTTGGTTAACTTCTAAGTACTTGAAATAATGTATTTTTTTGATGATATTACTTGTAATTAAGTGGGGCACGACATGGAATTGGAATTTGACAGAAAAATAACAATAAAATAGAAAACAATTTCAGTTCTTAATATACTACTCGAAAAAGCGTAAAAATCGTGTTTTTGAGACGAATGTGGGATCCCCTAAAGCATCGACAATAGTTTGTTTGATATTCTGTTATTGTTTACATGTCAAATACATTAAATTTTTCGTAGGGCCATAAAATTTAAAAAAATGTCGATACACCCTAATATATATATATATATATATATATATATATATATATATATATATATATATATATATATATATATATATATATATATATATATATATATATATATATATATATATATATATATATATATATATATATATATATATATATATATATATATATATATATATATATATATATATATATATATATATATATATAAACTGTCACAATATATATACTTATATATATATTGTGACAGTTTTTACATGGATAGAAAAATATTAATATTATCTCGAACAAGAGCCTTATATAAAAAAAAAAAAAAGGTCACATTTGATAATTTTTATTTTATTAAACATTTTTTTTTTCTTATTTAAGGTTAGTGCACATATATACAAAATAGAATTAATAGAATAAAAACTTGCATGCATCCTCCCCCATCTGGTGGAACTCATTCTTAAAATCTTTCTTAGAGGGCGACTCCTGGCGTGTTCACTTTATTGTCTGTCATCTTTCACTTTTCAACTCTCCACATTCCATCATGTATTTTCTTACTCCTGTTTCATCACTTCACCTCATTTCACTGTTCATCTCCAAATTCCTCACATCTCCCTCTTTAACAATTCGATCACTCTCAACCTTCTTTCTACACCCGCCTGCTAGACGTTTTCTTTCTCTTCTGTCCTCCATTTTTAGTCAGCCTCCCCCTTCTCCTCCGAACTCCTCCCATTTCATTGGTTCTTCCATTTTTTTTAATACTTTGTACATTTCTTAATCTTTGTTATCACTTATTATAGAATTTTATTGTAAATTTATTTTATATAAATAATATTTAAACAATAATATATTTTATATACCAATTATTTTTAATTAACAACCATATAACAATTATACAATTTAAAGAATAAATATTTAATTTTTTTTTACTATGAATATAGCCTAGCCAGAACCTTCCTTCGGTTTTTACTGTACATTTGTATTTTCATTTGTCTGTACATAATTTTCTGCCGTGTGCTGTTTATGTATTTATAATCCCGTAGTTCTGTGAATTGTTGGTGGCCCATACCTGCAGTGTATTAAGCATACGCTTTGCACTATCCGGCTTACTGCAGACAAGTCATTATCAGTTGTTATTATCCATTCATTACTTATTTCTAAATACCCATTTTATAACGTTCTCTGGTCACATTCTTGTATTACGCCGCTCACATATTTGTTAAATAAATCAATTAAGATAGCAGATCTGACTAGGCGGACAGCGAGGTGATGGCACACACATTTGTAGGTAGTCATGTTTGATAATTGTATATCTTCCAATTTTTTTTTTTGCATTTGTATATTTTAAATAATATTTGTATCTGACCAGTGTACCTGTTAATAATGTCACATTAACTCATCTTTATTCTATTTGTTATGTTAGCCCGTTGATATTTTGTAAATATATTGTCGCATGTATCCAGGTAAGGACCTTATTATAATGGAGTGTCGACCACGGTAGGTCAAATGTCAATTTTTTTATCTTATTTAAGAAATCCTAGGGCAAGGAGCCGAAGCATACATGACTGAAGGGGGAGATATATTATAAATTGGAAGGGATTCCCAGAATTAAAAATTGAATTATCTTACACACGGAGAAGGGGCCACTCCATTGATGCTTGTAGAATCCATTTAAAGAAGAGGAAGTTTGTTTTACTTATTTTTTTTTATGCCATGGACTGACTGTTTGAACTGAAGAAAGGGTTTCGCTACTTGATTAATGCGGATGCCGGAATTTACATATATTTATGAAACTGAGATGGGATTTGAGTGGGCTTGTTTTTTTTCTATTCTATATTTCGTCGTTCCGGCAGAAGGTAAATACCTGTCGAAGGCCTAAGGAGGCATATGGTTAGGGTCTGGTCAACCCAAATTTTTATTGAAGCGGATTGAGGATATGGGAATTCAGTTGAAACATTGTCGAGGCGTGGGGCCGTTTTGGATGTTTTAACCAGTCAGTGAATGTATGCAAGAAATAGAATCATTTGTTATTTTCCAATGGAGAGGGTCACTCCAAGAAGTACAGCGTAAAGTAAAATCATGCTTTGGTCACGCATGCATAGGCAAGCCATGCCGAATAGAAAGGAAAAGTAAAATCATGTTTTGGTCACGCGTGATAATGAGGTCGATACCTGAATATTTGTATATGTAATTATTTTATTATGACTTTGGGCAAGTCTTTCTTTTAGTGAAGATTGGTATAGTGTAAATGCTCAGTGAACGAGCGAGTGTTAAGTGAGGCTAATAAAATATGTGACTTCCAATGTTCATTTAGCCGACATATTTTATTTTAACGGGAACGGGGGATATTGTAGCATGTCTACCCTATTGACAATATTTATCATTATTATAAGGCTCAGAACTAGCGATGCCTTCGAGGGAATCGCGATCGCTAGGAGCAAAGTATGGGTTGTGGGGTATCAAATGAAAGAGAATTGCGTTTGGAAAAGCATGCTCGGAACCAGCGATGCTTGCGAGGGAATCGTAATCGCTGGGAGCGAAAACAAAGAACAATGAAGCTACAATGGAAAGGAAGCCAAGATAATTTTCTACATCCGGTGTATGAGGAACAGCGGTGCAGGGTTTCTCACAACTAGAAGCGGATGCAACCGTGATCGGTGATTGGCTGGAGATAAATTTGGAGGGAATCAACGGCCAATGAAGTCGGAGACCGCCTTTCCACCACAAGGAGACCACACCCCGCTTTGGTCAGTCTGCCTTCATGTGTCGACTGGTCACCACGTACCTTTTCTATTTTACGATTAGTTCAATATGTGAAATTTACAGTCTGCCTTCATGTGTCGACCGGTCACCACGTTCTTTTCCTTTGTACAGTTTTAGTTTGAATATGTGAATTGATTTCACACTGCGTTCATGCCTCGGGCAAGTACCATGCCCCTTTTCTGTTTGTTGTAATATCAGTTTGAATATGTGAAATATTGAGATACACATTTTGAATTTGGACGGTGTAAACTCAGCGAACAATCATATCCTATTGTGGCCTCCAGGCAGATCTTTAAGAACTATGTAATTAGAGGTTGTCTACGCGAAGTCCAGAAAGAATGACCACGCCATCATTCGCCAGGGATATCATATCGAGGTACCTCGTAATTGAGTTATAAAGTCCTTCAGACATATGGCCAAATCTTACTTAATTATTTTATTTTCTTTTGTAAATATTTAATGTTCTTTTGATTAATAAATATGTTAACTTTCTAGAGTTGGTTCATTCCATTTCCCCCTCTTCTGGTTGGCAACAGTAATTAATTATTATTAATTATTGATGGCAACTACCCGTTAGGAACTTGTGACCGTCCTTCCCGTGAGAGTGCACTTAGCTATTCAGGCATTGTTTTAATTAAAGTCGCGATGTAATAATTATCAATATTAATAATTTTCCGATTTAATTTTTTTATTTACTAATTAAATTCACTCGCATGCTCTCTCTCACGTATAAGAAAGGAGGATTGTTACAATATATACCTATATATATATATATATATATATATATATATATATATATATATATATGTATATATTGTATATATATATATTTCTAGATTAAGTGATTTGTTTCTGTTCTAGAATCAGTAAAATATATGCAATAAGTAAATTTATTCCAAAATTCATAATGCTCTAAAAAACATAAAATAAATTTCTATGTAAACAGATATTTATGTTTTGAGAGTCGGAGAGGGAATATAAAAGTCAAACAGAATTACTACAATTTCAACATTATGTATGGAACGTAGTGGTTTCAATTTTGAGGATCAAAAACTGTTTTATAACAAAGCAATATAGATAAAATTGATGTATTCTGTTTATATTCAATGGCGCATATACATATTTTCTATAAAGCTCACAAAGCCGAGGAAATGGGGGCGCACGATTTTGAAGAAAAATTGAAAAAAGTAATAAGAATTTTTTATTTAAAATTACAGGAGAAAAAAAGGTTTTACTTTTTTCTTTTAAATTTATTTATTTACATCTTTACAACGACGAGGTATATATTATTTGTCTGTGGACCGTAATTTGAGTTCAGTATTTTATTGCAACAACAAATAAAAGAAAATTGTAAGAAGTTAAACGGTGAACAATCAATTGAAAAATTTATATAATTTTTTTTAATTGTTGAAATTTGAAACGAGTACTTTGAATCGATACAAGTAATATCTATTCGATACCTACTTAATATCGAATAAAAATATCGATACTTTGCTTGTATTTACTTGTTTCGATAGATCCCTAGTTGTGATGTAGTTCATACTTCGAAATTACATAATAAAGGAAAAAAAATGCTGACGATAGTATAACTTCCCCTATACTTCGTATGGTAAAATGTTCAACCTCGGGACGACCTAACCAGCTCTATGAATTTTTGAAACAACTCATTTTCACATATAATTAACATAGAATAACACTATTTCAATTATCTATTTGAGATTTTATCGCAATATTTATCCCTATTACATTATTATATCACAACGTATCTGCTCGTCGTGTTTATATTACATACGTCCGGGAAAACTCATATTCTTTGTGATAATACTTTTATACTCATTGCGTAGGTAACCTAAAAATTTATTGTCTCCATTCTTCAATTCAAAATTTTAATTCATTGTTTTTTTGTTCAAGGGTTCGAGGGTGTCCATTTGTGTTTAAATAAGTGAATTATCATATCCGTAATCACGCTTCTGTTTATCTTATTTCGATTCATACACTTGGGAAATCTAATTTACTATGAAATAACATTTTCTTGCTCTCTGCGTTGGTAACCTAAATTGTTTTCAGTTTCATCGTATTATTCAGAATTTTAATTCTTTGTGTTTTATTGTTCAGGTTCCGAGAAATTTCATTTGCGCATTAATAACTGTTTAACGTTTCTGTTTATTTTATCGTGATTTAATACATTTTTGGGACTCATTCACCATGAAATAACAACTTTTATGCTCACTGCGTAGGTAACCTAGACATTATTTGTTTTCATGATGTCATTCAAACTTTCAATTTGTTGTGTTTTTTTTTTCTTTAAAGGTAATGATTTGATCTGTTGACTTTAAGTAGTGATAATGGATTGTTGTTACATCGGGAAGATAACCAATTCAAAATGTAATTTGAAAACATTTTCCACTCACGGAGCGGTATACAAACTCTCGGATTTAACAGATGAAGATGACGCAAGTAAACAAAAAATCAAAAACAACCTGTAACCACGAATACGTTCGAAGAAATGACCGAATTGAATTATCTATTATCAGATATATGTAGATAACGTGAATGATCGATAAACCACAGTTACCATCAGAGCAAACGAAAAATAACGACTTTTTATAGACCTGAAAACCTAAAATAAGAATGAAACAGATTAATAATAAATCTTAATCTAAATTTCTTTAAATACGTAATTTTTCACTTTGTGATTCTTTTTACTACTATCAATATAAATTTTTTACCCACTTTTCGAACTATAATAATTGATATATAGATCCCAATAATTCCCTATTTAGGGAATTACCCAAAAAGTGGGGGTTGCCTATTTCGTGAAATAGGCAAAATGAAACCAACAAATTGCCTAATCCATGAATTCGGCAAAGAGGTCACGAATTCGGCAATTTTTTGCCTAGTTCACGAACTAGGCAATTTCGTCAATTCGGCGTAACATATATATGAGCGGTTCCATAACTTTTCGGAAAACTCATTTTCACATATAATTAACACAGAATAACACTCTTTCAATTATCTATTTGAGATTTTATCGCAATATTTATCCCTATTACATTAAGTTGTCATGTTTGTTTATTCTGTAGTCAGGAATTTTGTCGTTTGTTATTTTGTCATCGGATATTTTTGTATCAAATCACTCTTACCTCTTTATTAATCCTGTCTTCCGCTTCAAACACACACTTGTAATAATGCATGGAACCCATACAGTTCGATTTCTTGATTGAATTGGCAACTGAGCAAAAAAAAAAAATATATATATATATATTGTAATTGTTCATATAAACCAGTACATGACAAAAAGAAAAAGAAAGAGAAGTGTAGTTACAATTATATGAATATGCCACGCCGCCACCTCCATGGAGAGTGAGGATATGTGAAGGTTGTCTTAATTGGTATTGTATAAAATTTGATTAATATATGAAATTTAATTATATAGCTTGTTTAATTGTAAAAAAAAATATAGTTGTAGTAATATGAAAATGGGAGTAAGAAAAAGATTTGTAAAAAAAATGTAATTGTAATAAAAAAAAAAAAGGCATTACGAATTTTAACCAATCAGATGTAAGGATTTAAAAAAAACAGATGGCGAAGCATGTTCCACGAGGAGAGAAAAAGAGTCGATGTTCAGAGTGATGTTTGAGAGGGTGTCTGAGGAGTGATATATAGAAATGTGTATGTGAAGTGAATTTTATTGTCTGAGGACATAGTGTAAAGAAAGTGATGTTTGTCCCGGAGTAAAGAAGATCAAGTGGGGTTGACAGGTAGAGGTAGACTGAAGACGTGAGAAATGGAGGATTTATAAGGGACTGACTAAAGAAATCAGAAGAGGGTATCTGAAATCCATATCATCAGTTGGTACGAAATGAAGTTAAGGGAACATCAGATGAAACAGCATGCAAGTCTATATTTGTGGTAAATTTTGTGTATGTACATTGTGTGACTAACCCTATAAAAATAAAAAAAAAAAAAAAGGAAATTTTAATAAAGAAATATTTTTACATGTAATATAATATTGTATATTGTATATAAAAATAATAATGTATATTGTTATTATTTAATCTCAACCATATAAAGTCTTTTACTTATAATTTAATTATAAGTAATTAAGTAATAAAAAAAAAACTATTAAGTAACAATAGTAAGAGCGGGTACATAAATTATATAATTATTACATAAATGGCTCCCGAGAACAGGGACAGTTTAAACGATATAAGCACGGTTACAATATATATCAGTTTATGAATGATGATGTACAGAGTGTAGAAATTTCAAAAAGCAAATGCATGAAGTTAACGCCACCTTTTAAGAAAAATACATTTTCATCCGAGTTTTGAGAAGCATTAAGATAGTTCTGGGTTTCTTTATACGTTATAACAAATGTTCAGTCGTTAACTGGGAAAAAAAAGTAGATATTTCAAAAACCGAATGCATGAAGTTAACGCCACTTTTTACGTGAAACGTCTTTCATTTCGGTCAGTAGGGGGTCGCTTGCTAAACCCGCATGTAACGAAAACATGTAACACTAATATCGCTTATATCTTTGCAACCGTACTACCCGCGCGCCTTACTTTAGTTGTGTAGAGGAAAGAAGCCATTACTCGATGATGGCGCCATTTTAGCGCCACGCATGAATATAGTCGAACTTAAATCGGGGCTCTCAGGAATTATAAGGCTTACAAATGAGTAGTAATTGGTTGCAGAAATTTGACGGTTGCTCGGCTATGGCGCTCCCGCGTTCGACACGTAGGCTCCAGAAATGACGTGAAAACAGATGGATGCCAATATAATATAATAATAATAAAGGCCAATAATAATAATAAAATACATTTCACGTTCCCCCCTGCGGCTGCGTCCCCGATACATTTTTAGGAAAAATACATTTTTCATCCGAGTTTTGAGAATCATTCAGAAAGTACTGGCGTCTTCTTCAAGTTGAAACAAGAGTTCAGATAAACTCAGAATAAATAAAAATGTCAAAATTGAGCTCCTAGTATTTAGCGCCCCTTTTTTGGGGAAAACACAATTTTCAACAGAGTTTTGAGAAGCTTTCAGCTAGTCCTAATGTTTTCTTCAAGTTTTAATAACGATTCAAGTGATAATTTCATAAAAAATTTGAAATTTCATAAACCAGATGCATAATGTTAGCGCCACTTCATCAGAATAATACATGGTTCATCCGAATTTAAGTAAAGCATTTAGATTGTCCTGTGTTTATTATTAGATTTTAACGGGAATTAAATTGATACACTCGGAAAATTTAAAACATTTCAGTATTGAGTTTTTTTAACTCGATGGGATTCAGTGTAAGTAGTGACTTAAACATTGACTGGAGAAGTTCGTTTACATATCTTTGTAAGATTTCTACTCACATCGTTGACAACCATCAATAATTTCTTTAGGCACACTTTTGAATATTTCGGAATCAAGGACAGGATCATTGTTCTGGAAAAGAATTGAGAAATAATTAACCTCGTATTACAAAAAATTGATATAAAGTAAAAATAAAAATACATCGAAGTTAGTCAGTTACAAGGTCATATCGCTCTCTTTCCTTGCTCTGGTGGAGATGAGCCTGACTCTACAGTGGGAGTCCTAAATGTTGGCTACCCAGGTTCAGTTACACAAGGTAAGAGAACCTTATATCGCACTGGCTCGGGACCATCGCTTAACGTCCCATCGGAAGGCGTGCTCAACGTTTAAGATGATTAATGGAGTCGATCTTTTCAATGTAGAAGGAATTTGAGGTTCTGTCGTGTAAATGAAAATTCAAAATTTGGACAACGTTTCGGAAACTATTTATTTCTTTCTTCATCGCCTACAGGATACAACAAACAAATTAGTCATTATGGACAGTGATATAACTAGATACTTAATAATAATAATGTTAAAAAGAGATGGAAACAATTTTTATAAATATATGAAAGAGAAAAAAATAAATAAATAGTAAAAAAATAAATAAATTTTTGGAAATTAGTAATAAAATATCCTATATATAACAATATATATATGTATATATATACAAATAATTAATAAAAATTAAATTAGGAAATGAAATGATCGAATTCATGTATATTTAAATAAATGTAATATCACTTGTTTTGTACATTTAGGTAAAGCACAATTTTCGTTTATCCTCCGAAAATCGTGAAAGAACTTCCCCTTTGAAGTGTTCGCGATAGTTATCTAGCAACTTTCTATGCACGCTTAGCATGCAGAGACCATTGAGACGGAATTTTTAATCTAAAATTTTTTTAGTTTATTTAATTTTTCTTGGTTTTTTGCTCTGGCCAGGGGGGGGAGGGGGGGGGGCTGGCTACGCCCCTGACTTGAATAGATGTGTCTTGTGAAGGTGTTGAGAGTGTGTGTCTAGTATGGTACCGTGTACGTAACGGTCGAGGGCTACCTGAGTTTACCTACGTTACCCTCGGTGGAGGGGATGTTGCGTGGAACCAACTCAAGCAACATTATTTACATTGTAAGACTATGTCATATGTTATATACATTGTGAAAATATGAAATAAAGTTTATATAGGTATCAAAACATATTTTGAAAATAAATTTTATATACATATATGAGTCAACCAGAATCAAAACTCACAATATTCAAAAATCAAAATTTTGGGAATTTGCCAAAAACCGCTCTCGACTACAATTTGCTTCGCCGGTTCTTGCAAATGTTATTTTTAACATCCTGTTAGCACTTTAAAAAGAAATACACACAAAAAAAACAATTTTTATATAGCGTTATAAAAATAAAAGCAGTAACATTTTGGATAATGTTAGTTTTGAAACCAATGTTTGGATAATGTGAGTTTTGATTCCCACCACATAGGATAATGTGAGTTTTGTTATCAACTTTCTGAAACATGTATAAATAAATCAAAACCATTGAACATGCAATGTAAATTTATTGTTACAATTATTACAACTTCAAATAATTTTAAAAAAATGAAAAATAATTAAAATTGACACATTATTATAATTTTACATAAAGCATAGGTAATAATCAAATTTTATTTAAAATAAAAACTGCAAAAAAATACAGCACAAATAAAAAAATAAACGATAACCTCTTTGAGGAGGTTATGCTTGCGAATACTGCTTTCTGATTGGTTAAAAGACGCTTAGTGTCAGAACTAATACTATCCACTAGGATAATGATAGTTCTGACTCCAACCCTCAACTTCTAGGCCCATTAAACCTAGGATATGGTGACTTTTGATTCTAACCAACGTCATATTTGAATTCAGCTCAAAAAATTGCAAAAATAACCACTGACTCAATTTTGTTAATTTTGAATATTGTGAGTTTTGATTCTGGAGGACTCATATATACATATTTTGAATTTTCATTTACACGAGAGAACCTCGAATTCCTTCTACATTGCTCAACTTATGCTTACCTTCCAGATAAAATAAACTAAGGGCACGGGCCGGGTTATGAACCTGCAGTATTCAGCTCAGTAGACTAGATCAGTAAGCTACCGACGCCAATGAGAATAATAATGACAAAATGATGATGATGTGGAATGACAAAATGGCGATAATGTTTAAGATGTCACCAGGGCGACGAAAGCGCGCTCTGATAGACAATGGGACCTCGTAGTTATTATTTAAAAGAAGTAAAAAAGTCGTCGGTGATTTACCGGCAATGTATTTCCCCAGAACGAATTAATCTAATAACTTTTCGCTTCCCCTCTAACCTCTCGACCGCTTATAATATTCAATAGTTGACTTACATATGAGAGTAAAGAGGCGGACCGACTAGCCAAGGAAGGTTCAAGTAAACCTTTCATGGGGCCAGAACCGGTGCTGGGAGTATCTCGGGAGGCATACCGAACCCGAATAAAAGGATGGACTAAGGACCATTTGGAGCGTACATGGAGAGAAAGGACCACATGCAGGCAGTCGAAGATGTTCCTGGGAGGGGAGTCCAGATTTCTGAAAGACGGGATCCTGAACCTCAAAAGGAACGAGCTCAGGCAACTGACTGGAGTTCTCACAGGACATGGTCCGTTCAATAGATACCTACACACTGTGGGAGTCAGGGACAGTCCTACCTGCGATAGATGTGGAGAAGAAGACGAAACGGCGGCACACTTCCTGGGCATCTGCTCGGGATATGCGCGAACGAGATTCCACATCTTTGGTAGAGATGCAATCGGAGGGAGACTTTAGAAGATTGAACTATGAGAGAATTCTTAGGTTCATTAAGGAAACTGGAAGACTGAGCACTCCATGAAGGGCTTGGTTCAGGTAGTATAAGTATAGTATAAATATAAACATATAGTCAATATAATAAGGGGGAAGCCCAGCGCTTCCAGGGAAGGGATAAAAGCACTGAATGCTTAGGTCCCTAGGTGTAATACACCAGCCCACCGTATATATATATATATATATATATATATACATATGGGCTCATAAATTCTCATACTAAATTTTGTGTCGATAAAATCGGCAGTTATCAGAGGCGGATTTAAGGAACAAGGCCCAGTCAGCAAAAGGTCTCCGGGGTAGGGATCTATCGATACAAGTAAATACAATACAAACTTTTATTCGATACCAAGTAGGTATCGAATAGATATTACTTGTATCGATTCAAAGTATTCGTTTCAAATTTCAACAATTAAAAAAAAATTATATACATTTTTCAATTCATCGTTCACCGTTTAACTTCTTACAATTTTCTTTTATTTGTTGTTGCAATAAAATACTGAACTCAAATTACGGTCCACGGACAAATAATATATACCTATCGATGGTGTTAACCTCGTGTGTGATGTGATCACGCAGTCTGCATGATGCGTTCTTATTTCTTACCTTATTTACATTAAATGGTTTATCGTTTATGAAGGTATACGTTAGTTTAAATTTGAACAGAACCGTGAACACGATTACGATTTCACAATTTTATTTTATTTTTACATTCTCTCGATTATAAATTATAATGCCTCGTCCTACGGCGAAAGTGTGGATTTATTACAATAAGAACGATTCGATCTCAGCGACTTGCAAAAAGTGTTTTAAAAAAGTGAAATATTGTGGGAACACGAATAGTCTCCAGCAGTTTAATATACTTAGTAAAAATAAATTGTATGTTTATTTTATAAGGCTTTTTATTATTTTCGGTATGTTTTAAGAAATATAATTTTGTCTTTATTCGATTTGATTTATTTGTTTCTTATGCCCACTACAATATCCCATTTATACCTTTCAAATTTTATTGTTTTTTATTATTATAATAATAATATTATTATTAATTTTAATGGTTTAAAATTAAATATAACGAACTACTAGATTCAATCGATACGAGTAGGTATCGATACTTTTTATTCGATACTTGAATAGTATTGAAAGTTTTATTCGCTCCTACTTATAAGTAAAAGTATCGATACTTTGTTGTATCGATTGAACCCTACTCCGGGACCCCGTACTTATTTCAAAGGACATAACAAATTTGAATGTGTTTCATCACAGTCGTTCATACATGATATGGAAAAAAAAAATTTATTGTAAAATACATTTATTTCACTGTTTTAAAAAACAAAGCTAACATTTTGTTTGTCTACAAAATAGGAATGAGGATCTTCAATATATTTTTAATCCCCTGCTTGCTTTTCGCTCAGAAAATAATTCAATTGTGGTATTCAAGTCAATTTGGTTGGCAACATTTCGTTCTATTTAGAGAATACTGTAATCATCTAGTGTTTCTCCAATCATTGCAGCACGGCGAAAATAATCTGAAGTTGTGAAAGATCTTGGTGTATTTTTCGATACAAAATTAACTTTTAAATATCATATAAATCATATAACTTTTCTTCACTAAAAATGCTTGGTTTTATTCTTCGGAACAGTAAACATTTCTCTTCCATTAACACTATTAAAATTCTTTTCACTTCATTTGTACGCTCTCTTGTTGAGTATGCTTCCTCTATATGGTCTCCTTATAAGGTCACCGCACTTAGAGATGGCAGTTGAACGGGATCTTCATGGTAGAAAGAAATGAGACATCTTCTGTAGGTCTGGAGGTGGTTCTCGTTCTCTGGTTTCTGATAGTCTGCCCTTTTGGGCTCGGACCCCAATATTTATACCTGGGTCAGGTACGTCCAGTACCCCCCACTATCGCAACCGGGGTGCAGGAGTAGTGGGGGGGTGACTGGTGGCGCTTCCTACCCCGGGGACAACTACTAGTGGTAACAATACTATTGAAAAAGTACAACACAAATCCTTCGATATGTTGCATTCGAATCAGGATCATCTGTACGTAACATCGACTATAATATCTTTCTCTCTTCTCTTAAATTAGATACTCTGGAGTCAAGACGAATCAAAGCCGATTTATCATTCTTTTTCAAATTATTAAACAATACAATTGACTGTCCTGATCTACTTTCACTCGTAAATTTCAATATTCCCTCACGTACTTGTTAATTTCTCCCCTTCTCACCTAATTTTCATTAAACTGATTATGGATTCTATTCCCCCATAGATCGATTTCAAAGGCTCGCTAATAGCATTTCTGATAAATTCGATTTTTTCACAGACAATATAAATACTTTCAAATCAATTGTGTAGAAATGGTGATATAAAGCATTATAGTACTTATTTAAGTGTTTGTTAATAGAGTAAACTTTAAATAATTGTTATTATTATATTTGTTAATATCAAAATAATTGTATTTTACTTTTTGTTTATTTATGACGTATTTTATGGTTAATTGTGAATCATTCTATTTTGTTTTATAGATTTTGTATTATATTATATACCTTTTTCTTGTTTAATAATAATTTGCCTGTAGAAATAAATAAATAAAATCGTTGATAAACGTTTGAAGTATCATTTGGTGAGAGGGGCCCGTGGGTAGGGTTCTATCGATACCACAAAGTATCGATACTTTTACTCATGAGTAGTATCTAATAAAACTTTCGATACAATTCAGTATCGAATAAAAAGTATCGATACCTACTCGTATCGATTGAATCGAGTACTTTGTATTATTAATTTTTAAAAAAATATATAAATATATATAAATTTGAATAAAAATTGTATTGCATCGAGTATTTCGTTACAATTAATTTTAAACCATGTATAATATATATATATATGATAATAATAAAAAACACAATACAATTTGAAAGATATAGGTAAATGAGATATTGTAGTGGGCATAAGAAACAAATAAATCAAATCGAATAAGATAAAATTATATTACTGAAAATAATAATAAGCCTTATAGAATAAACATACAATTTATTTTTACTAAGGATAAAAAACTACTGGAGACTATTCGTATTTCGACAATATTTCACTATTTTAAAAAACTTTTTGCAAGTCGCTGAGATCGAAACGATTTTAGTGTAATAAATTCACACTTTCGCCGTAGGACGCTGTATTATAATATGTAATTGACAAAATGGAAAGTAAAAATAAAATAATGAAATCCTAATCATGTTCACGGTTCTTTTCAAAATTAAACAAACGTATACCTTCATAAACGATAAACCATTTAATGTAAATTAGATAAGAAATAAGGACGCATCAAGAAATAAGGAAGGATCACATCACACATAAGGTTATCACCATCGATATATGTCATTTGTCCGTGGACCGGAATTTGAGTTCAGTATTTTACTGCAACAACAAATAATAGAAAATTGTGAACGATTTTGACGAATTGAAAAATTTATATAATTTTTTTTAATTGTTGAAATTTGAAACGAGTACTTTGAATCGATACAAGTAATATCTATTCGATATCTACTTAATATCGAAAAAAGTATCGATGCCAAAAGTATTCTGTATCTAATAAAAGTATCGATACTTAACTTGTATCGATAGATCCCTACCCGTGGGGCAATGCTTGGCTGACCTGTTAAATCCGCCACTGGCAGTTATTATTCCATAATTTCCGATGTAATGTATTGATCGACACAAAATTTAGTATGAGGATTTAGGAGCCCCTTTGTAATTCAACTGTTGAATATTAGCGCAAACAATAGTTAAAATTTGGAGGGGAAGCAAAAAGTTAATTGATTAATTCGATCTGGGGAAGTACATTCGCCAACGACTTTTTTTCATATATTTTGTAATCTAGAGGTCGCGAAACATGGAATTACGTTGAAAACTCCGCGTCGAATTTTTGACCGATTACATAACATCCTCTATACCTATATCATATAACCGGGGAAGTAAAATAATTCAAAATTGTAAAAAAATACGGATATAAGTGCAATAATATTACCTCATCAATCACGTAAGACCTTCGAAGATAGCACTCAAAAATACACTGCAAAGGAAATTACATCAGCAATATATTTCTATTCAATGACAATAATAATAAATTATAATATTAATAATTATTATTAATAACATTTATAATATAATATCATTATAATAAATTTGTACGTACTGTTTGTCGTTCATTTTCTGGATAAAATCGTTTATTAATGAGATTGAACGCCAAGTCTGAAAAAAAAAAATTATATAAAGAAAATCGTTTCATCGATTAGAATAATTTTCTGCATTATTTTTAGTGAAGCGAAGAATTTTTTTTTTTAAATTTTCTATTTGTATATTTACAATCGGTAAATCACCATAAATAAATGTGAGGTCGGTAAGAAAGGAGAATAATAATACAAAATAAGTGATAACAAAACAAGGATAACAAAATAATTTAACTATTTAAAAAATAATAAATGAAATATGTACAGATTATACATTATTATTATTATTCGAGAATAATAACACAAAATTAGTGATAACAAAATTAATTAACTATTTTTAAAAAAATATATTCAGATAAATGCAATTCGAATTTTAAAAAATCGCTTCCTCAATTAGTGTTCCATGCCATCACCCCCCCCCCCCCCCCCCCCCCCCCCCCATATAAGGAAATAAAAAATTAAATTGTTTATAACAATTGACCGCACTAGAATTTTTGAATCCTGATAATTTTGGCTCAATCTACAACTAATTCTCAATGTTCATGATTTTTTTTCAGATTTTTCTGAGCGATCTTTTTGGGGGTGGGGGAAAGCAATTTTTAAGCGTTTTCCCCAAAAAAGTTTTTAAACATGTATAAAAAATACATCATATATATTGTTGAATTTGTGCTCAAATAAGCTTTCATTTGACACTTTACATGATGCCCTTGAATTTTTTTTCCCCCATTTCCCAATTTACCTCCTGAAATTAACCCCCAGAATCAAAATTCAACTTTGTATACTTCACGTCTATAATTGGGCCACACATTCTATCTCTGTGTTAAATTTCAAATTTTTACGTCGAATAGTTTCGGCTGTGACAGACGGACGGATGTACCCCGGAGTGATTCAATAAGTGTTCCGTTTTGCTAATTTTGGCACGGAACACCAAAAAATAATAATAACAAATAAGTAGAAAATAAAATAAATTCTTCAGAATTAGTCATAGGTTTCAGCTCGAGACCTCTCGAAACATAATGAGGCTCGAGTGATCCACCCCACCATTCTGCTCCGTCCATAGAAAGAAGTAGAGCTGAAAGTGCGAGTTCATAAGGGGAGAAGTTGGTCACCACCAGCACTCCTGGATATAATTGCTATCTTATATTTAAGCAGGTCTCTCCGCCAGCACCGCCTCAGCATTCAGGGTTGGAATGATTGCATACACTTAATGTTAGATGGCTTAACACAACCCCATAATTCGAGTCCATATGTCTACATAGGTCTTCTTACTGTCTTGTAAATGGTCATGGCGTTCCATGCCAGTCGTCAGTCTAGATAGAACCCAAGGTAACGGACTTGATTGGAGACAGAGATTGGAAAATGATTAAAGGAAATCGGAGGACAGGATTGACGTCTCAGAGTGAAGGTAACATGACTACACTTCTTGTTTCTCAAAGGGGGACAGAGTGATCTATATAAGAGTGATTGGTATAAGAATGTCCCATAATGACCAGATCACATATATTTATTTTTTTCTTATTTTTTATAATTTTTCATAAAACTACCAATAATAAAAAGAAATTGTATAATTCATTTAATAATTTAAGCATTATTTTGGAATATTTCTCAAGGAAATTTATATTTCATTCTTTGAGGAACATTCGGTGAATGTCGTTAGGGGCCATTCATAAATGACGTAAGGCTTTTTTAAAGCTAATTTGACCCCCCCCCCCCCCCCCTTTTTGTAAGATATCATAAGATTTCAACTACCCCCCCCCCCTCTTGATAAGAAATTTTCGTAAGAAATGATCGTATTGATAAAATAAAAGGCAGTTTGAGCAGCTTGTACCCAAGTTTTAAATAATAGTGGAATAGAAATAAAAATGTCTAGAAGTACTGAGACCATATGATTTCTGTAGGATTCAATACTGAATTTGAGAACTAAGTATAGATGGCGCTATCCAATAGCGACATTTCTTAGTGCGATAGTAGTAGATTTTAAATTCAAAAACTTACATAAGATCAGATTCTTTACCCCCCCCCCCCCCCCCCCCCCCCTCCTATAGTAGGAATTAGTAATATTACCTTTACCCCCCCCCCCCCCCCCCCCCCCCCCTAAATGCCTTACGTAATTTATGAATGACCGACCCCTTAGAGCATATGTGGGCAACAACCGGCCCGCTGTAAGATTTGGTCCGGCCAGCGAGACATTTTGAAAAACCCAATTAAAAAAAAAAAAATATTACACTACTTACTCACACTCACTCCAAATTAGGAAGATCGAGTAGGATGGGGTTTGTCGCTTGCTCCTGCGGAATCAAGTGAGCGAGCAAGGCGAGTGAGGAAAAATTCATGTCATCGCGTGTTTGTTTATGGTCACAAATTTGCGTATTTTTTTTTGTGTTTTTAATGTGCGTGTTTGCGGATGCGATCGTATTCATGTGATTGATTGATAGTGTTACGACAGTTCTTTTCAATGATGAAAGTTAATAAATCAAAACATCGTACAAGGCTCACTGAAGATAATTTGGAAAATTCTTTACGTCTTTGTATCAGTGGAATTAACCCAAACATCAATGGATTAGTTTCCCAAATTCAAGCTCAAGTGTCCCATTGATTTCGGTGTCGCTACTTAACTTTCGTAGTTTGAAATAATTCCAAATTTCACGATTTAATTATAATATTGTACCTATTTTTTTTCATTTCATTTTGTTATTTTAATAAATTGTATTATAATAACATTGTCTTATTATTTCATGTCTGATATCTATCGCTAAAAATTATGAACACTACTTTAAAGTCCGACGTTATTTTGAACCATCTACGCGGCCCGCGAACGTATTTGCACACTAAAGTTTGGCCCGCAACATGTCAAAGGTTGCCCATACATGCCTTAGAGGGTTCTGGATTCACATATAAAGGTTCGTATCGATACATTCTTTCTATTATCGTGTTCACAGACAGACTTTTTTTTTTTTTGCATATTTTATGAATTTAGAGGTCGGAACACATTAAATTCAGTTGAAAACTCCGCATCGAATTGTTTACCTATTCCATAACTTCCCCTATACTTTGTATAGATGGGAACGTAAAAGTGTTTCTCCTAATTTAGTGAAATCTAAGTACAACTAATTGTTGCCTCTCAGAAACTATCACAAACTTCCCTCTATCCTTTCTTTGGATGTACGATGAAGCAATTCACGGCATATGTTTCAGAAGTATGAATGAAATGAAAAGATATATTATTATTCTGGGACCGAGGTCCCCTAAGAATAAATGCATATAGAGTAAAAAAAAGGAAACAATGAAATATAGTATCAGTATGTCGTACACAGAAATAAATAAATTAGTGATACATTGGAGAAAACTAGAAATTAATAATATATAAATATACAAAAGATTAACAAGAAGTAACATAAAATTAACAGCTTAATTATGAAGAAAAAAATAAATAAAAGTATCTACTATATAAATAAATAAGAATATGTAAAAAAAAAAAAAAAAAAAAAATAGTATATAAATAAGAAAAAAATAAATAGAATAATAAAATTGACAGAGCATAATACTGTGATGGTTGATTACATAAAAGAGAAGGAAGGACGTCCAGCCACGGTTCGAAATAAAATTAATTTTAGAGAGTAGGGGCTAGATAGAGAAGTGTGAGGAGAGAGAAGAAAAATATAAATACATAATAAAATAAGATAAAATAAAAAAAATAAAAAATGCTTGATGAAATATATATATATATATATATATATATATATATATATATAGGGGCGCCGGTAGCTCAGTGGTATCCGTCCTTGCCTTCTGAGCTCAAGATCGTGAGTTCGAAACCCAACCGAGGCCCTTAGTTTAATTTATCATGGAGGAACAGGCCGTCCTTCAGATGGGACGTTAAGCGATGGTCCCGAGCCTGTACGATGTCAGATACTCGTTAAAAACCCCTGCCCTAAATGAATAAAAATTTAGGGTAGGTAAAATTTATGACTCCCACAGTAGAGTCGGGCTCATGTCCACCAGAGTGACGAAAGAGCGCTGTACCTATATAATGAAAATAGAGAGAGAGAAAAAAAATGGGATAAGTAAATAATTTAAATGATTAGAATAATGAGTATCAGTTGGAGGGTAAAAACAAGGTTGAATCTGAAATTTGAATGCATCATCTATTTATTTTTTTATTTATTTTTTTTTTCGGCCGATTTGACGTGAAATGATTAACTGACTATTACCATTTTTGACGCCTTCTTCCATAGCACATGATTTTATCCATCCATTATTATTGTCTGATTGTAGTTGCTCCTCGGAGACTTTACCCTACATAAATAAAAATATACGTAATTATTAGTTATTATATACCAAGTGAATAATTTAATGATGAATGTGAATCATTGAATGATTTGAAATAAATTATGATAATGTTAGTCTGTCTAGTACTATATACATACGTCCATGTCAAACGTACATGAAGAAAAAAAATTTAGATTTTTAGAAATTAATGGTTCCGATATACAGCAGTTCAAAGTTAGCCAAAAACGTGATATCTGCTAAAATCGCGTTTTTTCAATTCTAAATTCCGCGAAAACGAAGCAAAAATAAAAAAAGATAGCTTTTTTTTAGCAAATTTCCCGTAATTTTTAAAAAATATATTATTTAGACTTTTTATGACTTTTGAGATACCTTTGTAGCCATTATAAGTGCCAAAATTGGGTGCCGCCACTATGAAAAATGGATTCCTCGTTCAAAAATCTATAAGATCCTACATTTTTAGAATGGGAATATAAAAACTCTGAAAACTATAGCTATTTTACTAAAAAATTCCTTTTTTGTTGTTCGATTTAAACGCAAAACAAGTCATTTCCAAACTGAAATTTTTTTAAAAAATTACATCAAAATTCATTTATTACTTTATTAATATTTTAAATCATTTAATATTCATGTTGTTTAATTCGGTACTTATTAATTAGCTCGACCACACCTCAATTTCCATTGTTGTAATTTGTCTAACAGCGATAATTATTCATCTGGGTACATAAATTCCTAGAACAAACATAAATCGAAATATTACAAAATTTGGGGGCGTATTTACCGACGTTCCGCCGGCGGGACGATATATCTGCCCCTCCCGTCGTTCCTAAATTTGAAGTAGTACAGGTTCTAGCTTTAACATACAGCGCATTTACGCAGATGTAGGAGGGACCGGTCTTATTGTCGAGATCACATCTGCGTAAATGCGCTGTTTGTTAAAGCTAGAACCTGTACTACTTCAAATTTAGGAACGACGGGAGGGGCAGATATATCGTCCCGCCGGCGGAACGCCGGTAAATACGCCCCCAAATTTTGTAATATTTCGATTTATGTTTGTTCTAGGAATTTATGTACCCAGATGAATGATTATCGCTGTTAGACAGCTTACAACAATGGAAATTGAGGTGTGGTCGAGCTAATTAATAAGTACCTTTAATTCTCTTGTTTTCAAGGGTACCTAATTATGTTAGTAAATATATGTGTAGGTATATATATTATTTTTTTTATAACCTAATAAAGTAAATATTAAATTATTTAAAGTATTAATAGAGTAATAAATGAATTTTTATATAATTTTGAAAAAAGAGAACTATAATAATAGAGAACTCCAAAGCTCTGGTGGTAAACGACGAAAAAGATTTGAAAAAGTTAACTTACCTTATCTGCGGCATCCGTCTCGAGCACATCACAATCTCTCTGACAGGGACGAAATAGAAACGGAGTGGTGGAGAGCTTCTTGGCCTTCGCAAAAAAAAACAATCAATTAACAAATTTTTTCATCCTCAAAGTAGGAAATAAACCTAACAGTACTTTAAGACCCTCAAGGTATTGCTTTTCGTCCTCAAAGTAGGAAATAAACCTAACAGTACTTTAAGACCCTCAAGATATTGCTCATTATTAGTTTTTAGAAAAATATTATTTTTAATGTATTAATTTCAAATGATTTTTTCTCATGTATTTTATGTAAATTCAAATCTGAATGTTTCATAATAGGTTGTGTTTATTGGAAGCCTGGAATGAGAAATGATAATATTATAGACAAACTATCAGACGATTTAAACCATTTATTCAGCACTTATACAAATTACAACATAATTATAGGCGGAGATTGGAACGCAACTAACTCTGTTCGTTCACTTTGTAACATTGATAATGATAACATACTCCATCTTCTCACAACTTGTTCAATGTTAAACCAATATACAAACAAATTTATCAATAAATATATTTCACACTGTAATGCAATCTCCGATAAAATAATTAATTTGTTAAGACCGTCCCATAAGTCTACTCCCTGTATTGTCAAAAATCCTAGAAAAACTTCTATTAAAACGTCTTATTCCTATCGTCGAATCCCACTCCATACTGCCCAAACAGCAGTTTGGATTTCGATCTCAACACTCCACTACCCAACAGTGTTTTCGGGTTGTCGATTGCATTTCTAATGCTCTAGAATGCACAGTATTGCATAGGTGCCTTACTTGACGTCGCGCAAGCCTTTGATCGAGTCTGGCACCCCGGGCTGCTCTTCAAACTGAAACACTTCCTTCCCAGTACCTACTACCTCATCCTCCAATCCTATCTTTATGATCGTCACTTCAAAGTCCGCATAGGCTCGGAGTACTCAGAACTCGTGCCTGTTCGGGCCGGTGTCCCCCAAGGAAACATCCTTGGCCCTATCCTCTACAACATATATACTGCCGACATTCCTATCCACCCAAACACCTTAATAACCACCTACGCAGACGACACTGCTATCTTGTCTACAAATCCTGATCCCAATGTAGCCTCTCTCCTTCTTCAGGAACATCTCGATGAAATCGAGAAATGGTGCAACCTCTGGCGGATGAAATTAAATGAAGAGAAATGTGTACAGGTTACATTCACACTTCGCCATCAAGCGTGCCCTCCCATCACCATCAACAACGTACTAATTCCTTCCTCTAACCAGGTGCGTTACCTCGGGTTCTACTTAGACAGCCGACTGATGTGAAACCCACACACACGACTTAAACGACAAGAGTTGAATCGACGTTACGGACTACTACGAAGACTACTTGGACCAAAATGAAAACTTTCTACTGCCAACAAACTGACCATTTACAAGACTATAATACGCCCAATATGGACATACGGCCTCGAACTATGGGGTACAGCCAAACAATCCAACATAAACCGCATCCAAGCTTTCCAGTCCAAAGTCCTTCGTCGAATTGTAAATGCTCCCTTCTACGTCACCAATAAATTACTCCACCAAGACCTAAACATCCCAACCGTCCAAGAACTCGTCCAATCCCGATTCTTAAATCCACAATAAACTTTCATCTCATCCTAACCCATTTGCACAAGTCCTATCCTCTCAATCCCATCCTGACAATCCTCCACGCCGTCTGAATAGGAGGTGGCCTCGAGATCTTCTAAGTGAAATCTAATTGTACTAGTTTCTAGGGAGTGTCAGCGCTGGCTGACCTCTCCCAACATGTGGCATAGACACTCATGCATACAGTTAACATATTTGCTTATTAAATAAAATGTATATAGATTGCAAATAAATAAAAAAAAAAAAATTTGTTAAGTATTGATGACGATGACGATATCAATAATATTTTTATTTTCGTAGCTAATATTTTGAAATTTAGAAAAACAGTTTTATTATGATTTGCTCTCTCGTTTACCTTATACTTTTAAATATAACACATTTCACAACAGTTTGTATTTTTCTTTTCTTTACATCGGCCCATATTTATAATTTTGGATCTTCCAAAATTAATTTTTTGTTTAATTAAGTTTGTTTTATTTTTTATTTGTAATTATAAGTTGTATTGATATATAAATTTTAATATATTATGTTATACATATATAATGTATTATATTTACGTGTGAACTAGTAAGGTCAACCCTTGCTATGAGATTTGTATTTCTAAAGCAATACACTTTCATTTCATTTCATGTAATTTTTAAAAATAATTTCAGTTTGGAAACATTTTTTTGCGGTTTAAATCAAAAACAAAAATGGGATTTTTTTGTAAAATAGCTATAATTTTAAGAGTTTTTATATTCCCACTCTAAAAATGTTGGATCCTAAGGTTTTTGAATCCATTTTTCATAGTTTAAAAAAAAAAAAAAAATGGCGGCACCCAATTGTTTGCACTTAAAATGCCTACAAAGGTATCTCAAAAGTTATAGAAGGTCAAAATGATACATATATTTTTTTAATTACCGGAAATTTGCTAAAAAATTGTATCTTTTTTATTTTTGCTTCGTTTTTGCGCAATTAAGAATTGAAAAAACGCGATTTTAGCAGATATCACGTTTTTGGCCATTAATTTCTAAAAATCTAAAAAAATGGATGTATGTATATAGTATTATATATCGTGCCTTGTTTTGAGGATAGAATGCTTTCCTGCTTGTCTATTTCAGTTTTTTTTAGCGCATGAACTCTACTTATAAATAATATTTAGTCATCTGAATGTACTGTTATGAAGTATTGAAAATGTAAAGGTAATTATAATGGCATACGTACCGCGTAATGTCCGTTATCATTTTTGAGAATGCATCTTGCTAATTCCATAAATTCTTTTGTAGTTGTGGCGCCTAAACATAACGTCTAAGTTAGTGCTATGAAATAAAAAATTTTTTATGTTCAAAATTCATTTTCAAATGAACCGAGGGAGTGATGACAAAACGGGACCTATCATTTATTTCTTAGATACTTGTGTATGAAAACAACAGCAAAGCTGAGGACACCAGTAGCTCAGAGGTAGCGTGCTCGCGTACTGAGATCAAAATCACGGGTTCGAAATCCGACCAAGGGCCTTAGGTTTTTTATCTGGGTGGTGAAAAAATCCTAAGCATGCCGTCTGGTACCCGAAATGTTGTATATGTATCTAGAATCCCATAAGAACGAAATCTATTAATTTTCAGCGGAATCGGCGAAGGAAAGAGGACAACACAAACACCAATAACTGCCGATGTATATTCTATTGAATGTATCGACATGAATATTCATATTTAAATTCAAAACCCAATAAGGACGAGACATTAATTTTTCCAAAATTGCTTAAATCATGCTAGGAAAATATATTCCAAATGATTCACCGATCTTTTATTATCTGTATATTCTAGTTGTTTTTATTGCATATTAAATGGCATATTTTTGATTTTTTTAGTACGTATAGATACGGTATCCAACAATGGGGTAGCGTCAGAGTGTGAAACGTATCAAAGAAATGTGCTGAAACGGAAGAAAGGAAGCGTATCAAAGAAATGTGCTGAAACGGAAGAAAGGAAGCGTATCAAAGAAATGTGCTGAAACGGATAGAAGCAAACAAATTTACCAGATCGTTTGCAATCTATATTCACTGGTACAGTTCCATCCGTAGCAAGGACTACTCCATACCTTGTCATTTCGAAAGTGATCCAGTCAAGAGACGAATTAAAATCTAACTGTAGCAGAAAAAAAAAAATATATATATATTAAAAATAATTTAATAAAAATAAATAAATTAAAAATCGTAAGACTTTTGTTACTTCCCCAGTTATATAAAGTATAGAGAAAGTAGTGAAATCAATCAAAAATTCGATGAGGAGAATTCAATGTAATATTATTTTTTCCGACCTCTAGATCCCAAATAAGAAAAAAAAATCTGTCTGTGTGTCTGAGAACACGATAACTCCCGATAGAGTAAATGTACCGACACGAAATTTTTTATATGAATCCAGAACCCTCTAACGACGACACCTATTGTTTTTCAGCCAAATGGACTCAAGGGAAGGGGGAATTAGGGAGGTGCTAGCATAAAAACTCAGATAACTGCCAATAGAATAAATGTACCGACACGAAATTTTATATGTGTATCCAGAAGCCCATAAGAACAACACCTATTAATTTTACACCAAATCACACAAAGGTAAGGAGGAGGAAAACCAACTCAAAAACTCTAATAACTGACTTTGTAATGAACATATTACACGAAATGTCTTGTGTTAATTCAAAAACAAATTTTCAGCGGAATCGGGGGATAAGAAGAGGAGGAACAACTCAAAAACCACAATAATTGTCGTTGTACTTAATATATTAGTTCATGATCAATAATCTGGGAAACAGATTGCCGGTGATTCATCGACAACTTTTTTATTATTTATTGGCGATATTAAATCCCCCAAAGTGGGAGGGTCATAATATAATGTCCCTAACACACAAGAAATAAGACTAAATATTTCAACGAACTTACGAGGCCAATCAATCTCAAGAAACACTTGAATAAACTCTGGAAAAAAAAATAATAATAAATACCAATTTTATTATAGAATAATTTCTATAAACCTTATAATTACCGTCTATAATTTTTTGGTGGCATGATTATGAATATGCACACCCATATTTGGATCTCTGAGCCATATGGTATTGTCTACATTTATCGAATTTTGGAATAAATGAGCCTTCATTTAAGTATATAATAAATGATAGCCTCCACAATTGTTATTTATTAAACTTTTCTCCTTAAATTCCTATCAGAATTACAGTTATATATCATGATACATTTTCTGAGTTATGACATTATGTCTCAATCATCGGAATAAATGATTATTATTATTTAATTCATATAACTTACAGATAATTCATGGCCAAAAAATGTCCCAATAAAAGATATGTAAGTAAATAACGAAATATCATCAATATTATTTATGTATTTATACTGTTTTTTTTGTTTGTTTTTTGGTTTGTGGCCTTATGGCTTAGCATATCAGCCATATTTATACTGTTATTTATACTTGAAATGAAATGAAATGAAATGAAAAATAATCTTTATTCTGGGACTTTCGTCCCCTAAGAATAATAACATAAGAAGTAGATAAAAGAGTACAAGTATCGACCCATTGAGACAGAATAAAAATAAAGGAAAAGAGGTCTCTAGTAATAAATATAAAATGTTAGAGAGAGGCAATGATTAAAACAATAAAAAACTGGTGAAAATTAATGATAAAAATAAGAAAAAAACAAAGTATGAATAATAATGTAAAACATAATAACAATAGTGAGTTATATATGAATTTAATCGCAAAAAAACTGGGCAGATGAAACTGGAGTGTGACAATCTGTCCAGTGGAGTGAGAGACTTATAGGAAGACTAGAACTATCTCATAGGAGCCCGCCTTAGGAATCAGAGGTTTGCTGAGTTAGGAGATAATGGAAAAGTAGGGACTTAAATGAATGAAGTATATTATGAATGCTTATATTATGTTGGGAATATTATTCTTCCCAATAGCATGAACGATAGTAAGATTGGTCTTAAAAACTTACAATATAGAATCACAAAAGGTTTTATAAAATGTAAGAATATAATCATCATCTAACAAACTTTTAAAATGTGTAGGTATGTTGGGAATATTAATATTCATGAACGATAGTAAGATTGGCCTTAAAAACTTACAATATAGAATCACAAAAGGTTTTATAAAATGTAAGAATATAATCATCATCTAACAAACTTTTAAGATGCGTAGGTATGTTGGGAATATTAATATTCATGAACGATAGTAAGATTGGCCTTAAAAACTTACAATATAGAATCACAAAAGGTTTCATAAAATGTAAGAATATAATCATCATCTAACAAACTTTTAAGATGTGTAGGTATGTTGGGAATATTAATATTCATGAACGATAGTAAGATTGGCCTTAAAAACTTACAATATAGAATCACAAAAGGTTTCATAAAATGTAAGAATATAATCATCATCTAACAAACTTTTAAGATGTGTAGGTATGTTGGGAAAATTAATATTCATGAACGATAGTAAGATTGGCCTTAAAAACTTACAATATAGAATCACAAAAGGTTTCATAAAATGTAAGAATATAATCATCATCTAACAAACTTTTAAGATGTGTAGGTATGTTGGGAATATTAATATTCATGAACGATAGTAAGATTGGCCTTAAAAACTTACAATATAGAATCACAAAAGGTTTCATAAAATGTAAGAATATAATCATCATCTAACAAACTTTTAAGATGTGTAGGTATGTTGGGAAAATTAATATTCATGAACGATAGTAAGATTGGTCTTAAAAACTTACAATATAGAATCACAAAAGGTTTCATAAAATGTAAGAATATAATCATCATCTAACAAACTTTTAAGATGTGTAGGTATGTTGGGAATATTAATATTCATGAACGATAGTAAGATTGGTCTTAAAAACTTACAATATAGAATCACAAAAGGTTTTATAAAATGTAAGAATATAATCATCATCTAACAAACTTTTAAGATGTGTAGGTATGTTGGGAATATTAATATTCATGAACGATAGTAAGATTGGCCTTAAAAACTTACTTATGAACTTGGTCATATTTTTTTTTTTATGTTAAGACTTTTTATGAGTTAGTTATTATGACTCATGCCCGGGCTTTAACTACGAGGTCATATCCAGTGGCGTAGCGTGGGTGTCAGCCGCCCGGGGCGGAAGAAAATTTTGCCGCCCTCTTATTTAGGTATTTCAATTTAAAAGACTATAATATACAGTAATTCTAACGAACTTTCGGCAAGAACAGGCATCATTATTGTGTATTGTACAGGTTACAAATAAAAAAGTCATATATATATATATATATATATATATATATTGAGATATACCCGGCGCCTCCACCATAAATTGAGATATACCCGGCTTCTCCACCATAAATTGTGTTGATCTCTGCTTGGGGCTTTAAACTTTTATTAATTACTATGAAAATGATTTTACTTTTTGGGGTTAACATGCGTACTCAGAAGGTGAACTAGGCTGTAGAGAATTTAGAGAACAATTTATAAGACAACATACATTTATTAACACAATTATTGACATATATTAGTGAGGCGTCCCTCCATAATCGCACATCTGGAATAAAATATCTATAAAACATGAAATAAATTATATAGACTTAAATGTTCTGGTAACTCCCGCAACATGAAGGTGTCTATTGATGATCAGCCAGCCATTCGTCTCGATGTCGGAGAAAAATGTAAAATAAATGATTCCGTTACCTTGTAAGTCTTCTTTTTCTAACCACACTTAAGCCTGTGGTCTCTCCTCCAGGATTCACGAAGATTGAGGAACTTCCAGTCCCTTCGAAGTAGGCAGCAGGGATGATCTCCCTCTAGCAGCAAAAATGAGAGTCTTCGGTCTCCTACGTCCGGTCAAACAGGAGTCTCCTTCTTCCCACAGCTCAGCCAGGAATGTCTTCTCCCTCAATAGCTCAACTCTGAATAACTGTTCAGCTCAACAGCTGAACTCGGAATGACTACCTCCTCTAGTAGCTCAACTAGGACTCCTTTCTCGTAGCTGAACGAGGACCGACTACCTCCTCTGTAACTGAAGACCGACTCACTCTGTCTGTCTGCCCCGACAGCTCCTCTAGGACCGACCAACTCTTCTGACACTTCAACTACGACTACCTCCTCTGTCTGCCCCGACAGCTCATCTAGGACACACTACCTCCCCTGATACTTCAACTACGACTACTCCTACCGCACTTCAGCGAGGAACCCTTGAATTTCCATCCCCTCCACTTTATGTATCTTCCACTAGTGCGCTTCTCGTGGTCGCTCTTATAACTATAATTATTGATCGGTCCGTGATATTTGCAATATATCACAATTGCCTCCCTTTGATTAAAAAAATTGCGGAGATACATTAGTTAAGGTAGCGACGTAATTTTTTTTTTTCACTTGGCTCTTATTTCACTCACTTCTGAACACTTCTTATACTACACTGTACAATTTTATACTATATTACAATTTTTTACAATATATAACGATGGCTTTAAAAATGGCTTGAAAGTCTGTTTCGTACTTTATCAACTTCGTCCTGTCTGTCTGTCTGTCTGTCTCATATTTTATCAGCTTTGTACTGTCTGTCTATTTAATTAAATTATTACTTTAAATTATTTATTCTTCATATTCTCCTTATATTCTTTATTATTTATTCTTCAAATTCTTTATTATTCATCGATACATGTGCCTTGGTAATAAAATTCCTCTTTAATTATCAACATTCATTTCCTGCTATCATATCTCATTCCAAATACCCCACTTAGGTATCAATTATTAACGACGACCGACGAAGAATGCTTCCACAGTATTAAAATACTAATAACGACGAAATATGCTCTCAACGCATCTATATCCACAACTACCACAAATATCGACGAAGAATGTCTTTACACGACATCGTAGATTAGCCCTCTTTCGGCTCACAAAATTCTCCATAAACTTTCATATCATTATTTATCGTCAACATCCTTCTCTGTATAATAATTACCAATACCATTCTTTCTTTACTTCGCACCATATTTAATCATCAAGGCATCCAAAAATAACAATGTTAATAAAGTTTTCCTTATTTATCTATCAATATTTAATCAGCCGACAGTCAAAAGAATCAAAATACTCTGTTGAGATATCTTTCAAGGTGAAAACCCGCCATTCTAACAATGTCCTAACTTAATTTGATTCTAACTTATCTACAAATGTTCTGTCCTGTCTGGTCATGTTGAGACCTGCAACCCACTATCTTAATACTCTTTTAAAATTAATTTGATTTCTTCACTATCTTGAACTATCCTGCCTAGTATTGTTGTGTTTAGATCTGAAGCCCGCCGTTATAACAATGCGTCGAAGTTAATTTAAATTTTTATACTATCTCGAAATGTTCTGTCCTGTATCGTCATGTTGAAACCTGCAAGCCGCTATCTTAATACCTCCAAATGTTCTGTCCTGTCTGTTCATTTTGAGACCTGAAGCCGCTATCTGAACACTGTTCTAAAATTAATTTGATTTCTTACTTATCTACAACTATCCTGCCTAGTATTGTTGTGTTTAGATCTGAAGCCCGCCAAAATGAATAACTAACAAAAATATTAACACAAAACGAAACGAAAAATATATGAACGCTAAAAAAACTATATAATATTTATTTACAATTTTTATTTACAAACATGCCCAGTATGGATATTTTCCTGAATTCCGAAAAATACCCAATTGCACTCAACTAGCCGGGGATTCGTGGGACCCCAAGAATCCTGGTCAATTCCGTCTGCGGCGTTGATTTAGTCCCGGGCTCTCCCCCTGTCAATTTCCTGCGTCAATTTCGACCCTTTGTTCTTATATCTTTTCAAAAGAGAAATATGAAAACGTCCCCTTTTTTGTCCTGTATCTTGGTTAGCTAATGTATATGTCGAGGGGCTATGTTTAATTATTACTACATAAGGTCCTTCCCAGTATGGCAATAGTTTAGAAACTTCTTTGTTGTCTTTTGGTATCCTTAATGGTTCAACTAATACTAATCCCCCCATGATTAATTTCTGAGTTCTATGTTGTCTATCGTCTGTACCTATACGGATAGTATCGTCTGTCTTATGTATGCATACCAGTGGAGACATGTATTGGCTTTCTGTATCCTCACTCATTTGTACGCACTCGTCTGTCAGTTCTGTTTTCGTATCTACTATTTCTTTTTCTATCATGTCCCCTTGTTGTACAGTTTCCGTAGTTAATTCTTGTCCCTGAATGTCCATGTCAGTCTGTAATTGTTTATTATGATCGGTCACGTCCTCAATTTTTATGCTCAATTCTCGGAAACCATTTCGTATATCTGTCCTTATTGATTCTATGTTCTCTGTCATCTTTGTCATGAACAATTTATTCTCCGTCCTAATTGATGTCATATTTGATTCTATTTTTTCTGTCATCTCTGTCATAATTGATGTCATATTTGAGTCCATTTTTTCATTACTTTCTTTTATTTCTGTCATCTCTGTCCTAATTGATGTCATATTTGAGTCCATTCTTTCATTACTTTCTTTTATTTCTGTCATAAATTTCATTAATGTTTCAATGTCTAAACTACTGTTTCTGTCTGTCGTCTTTTTCGTTGTTTCGTTTGTCTCTAATACTAATTCTCCATTCGTCTCTTCGTCCTCCCACTGGTCACCCTTTGTCATTGACTCACGTATTTTTGACCTTGTCCCTTCAGCCATTTTTAAGATACAAAATAATATAATAGATATAAATCAATATAAATTATAAATTGTTCTCTTATCTCACCGGATTTCTTTCGTACCCGGCGCCTCCACCATAAATTGAGATATACCCGGCGCCTCCACCATAAATTGAGATATACCCGGCTTCTCTACCATAAATTGTGTTGATCTCTGCTTGGGGCTTTAAACTTTTATTAATTACTATGAAAATGATTTTACTTTTTGGGGTTAACATGCGTACTCAGAAGGTGAACTAGGCTGTAGAGAATTTAGAGAACAATTTATAAGACAACATACATTTATTAACACAATTATTGACATATATTAGTGAGGCGTCCCTCCATAATCGCACATCTGGAATAAAATATCTATAAAACATGAAATAAATTATATAGACTTAAATGTTCTGGTAACTCCCGCAACATGAAGGTGTCTATTGATGATCAGCCAGCCATTCGTCTCGATGTCGGAGAAAAATGTAAAATAAATGATTCCGTTACCTTGTAAGTCTTCTTTTTCTAACCACACTTAAGCCTGTGGTCTCTCCTCCAGGATTCACGAAGATTGAGGAACTTCCAGTCCCTTCGAAGTAGGCAGCAGGGATGATCTCCCTCTAGCAGCAAAAATGAGAGTCTTCGGTCTCCTACGTCCGGTCAAACAGGAGTCTCCTTCTTCCCACAGCTCAGCCAGGAATGTCGTCTCCCTCAATAGCTCAACTCTGAATAACTGTTCAGCTCAACAGCTGAACTCGGAATGACTACCTCCTCTAGTAGCTCAACTAGGACTCCTTTCTCGTAGCTGAACGAGGACCGACTACCTCCTCTGTAACTGAAGACCGACTCACTCTGTCTGTCTGCCCCGACAGCTCCTCTAGGACCGACCAACTCTTCTGACACTTCAACTACGACTACCTCCTCTGTCTGCCCCGACAGCTCATCTAGGACACACTACCTCCCCTGATACTTCAACTACGACTACTCCTACCGCACTTCAGCGAGGAACCCTTGAATTTCCATCCCCTCCACTTTATGTATCTTCCACTAGTGCGCTTCTCGTGGTCGCTCTTATAACTATAATTATTGATCGGTCCGTGATATTTGCAATATATCACAATATATATATATATATATATGTTTTACAATATAATAATCACATTTATCACAAAAATTCTTACATGTGTCTCCCTTACATTGATATAACAGGTAAGTATAGAACACTTATGATTATACCTTGACGATCATCAAGATTAACTTATTAGCGAATTGAATATAAAACGCAAATCGACTTCCAATTAGAACTACGACGATACTGTTAATATTTATATTTTTGTTGGAAATTAATATACTTGTTAGAACTAAAAACAAAACTTCTGTCTTTAACTAAAACTTTATTCGTCTACTTTTTTTAAGAGCAAAGTCTTTTATTGCACTATCAATGTCTATAGCATCACACATCTCTTGCTCAAGAGAAAAGATAGCCAGATTGGTTAGCCTTAAAGTACTCATTGTTGATCTTAAATAATTTTTGATCAATTTCAATTTTGAAAAATTTCTCTCACAGCTGGCAGTGCTTATGGCAATTGAGAAGAATATTCGGAGCATTATTATAATATTGGACAGAGTATCTTCCAGCTTGGATTTCACAGTAAATTTTAATAATTAAAGTGAGTCCACAAATTTGGTGCTCATTTCGATCGGTCCGAATCGTAGGTGTGACAAAAATATGAAATGTTTCAAATATTTACAAGATATTATTATTATTTATTGTGAAATTTTGCCGCCCCTGCCGCCCCTACTACGCTACGCCACTGGTCATATCGCCTACTACCAGAGCGCTCATTCGTCACTCTGGTGGACATGAGCCTGACTCTACTGTGGGAGTCTTAAATTTTGCCTACCCTAAATTTTTATTCACCTAGGTCCAGTACCTGACCTGACATCATACTGGGTTGGGACCATCGCTTAAAGTCCCATCTGAAGGACGGCGTGCTCCAGTTTGTTTTACCTCCAAGATAAAATAAACTAAGGGCCTCGGTCGGGTTTTGAACCCACGATCTTGAGCTCAGAAGGCAAGCACGCATACCATTGAGCTACCGGCGCCCTCATGAATCGTTGAAAGGTATTTTCATTCATTCATACTGTCCTTCATACTACTGAGAAGAAGAATATTCCCAACATGCTCACATCTTCAATTTTTGTTAGAAAATGGTTATATAACAATTAGGGAGGCTAATTTAATTGATTATAAACAATTACAATAATAATCTATGATATTATTATTGATTATATACATATATTATATGTATATATATGTTCTGTAACGCTCGTTTTTACCTTTTGATTTTATCAATCGCGAAAAGAAAAAGATACTATAAAACGAAGTTACATTCATAAATTCATAATAAAAAAGATGAGATTAAATGGTTGCTATAACATTAAAAGAAACAATGAACAATAAATTACATTTTTTTTTAAATTAGTTTATTTTATATCTTAAAATTTCCTTTTTTATCTATATTTTTTTTTATAAAAAAATTTGGTGTTAGTTACATGGCGTACACACATAGATTTACCACACATACAGGCTTGAAATATTCCAACTGATGGCAAGATGATCCAGTTGTTGTTTCATTTGCGAAAATAGGTTGCAGGTATGTCCATCGCGTTGCCTTCTGACTCCTGGGGTTTATCCCTTGAATTATATCATGTTCTGTTCTCTCGACTTTCGTACTCTCGTTCAATGTCTCGTCATCACATGACCATCGATCATAACGTGATACTCTTTAGCGGTGCTTCCGGGTCCTCAGGCATATCACTCGTTCACTAAACACATTTTTATTAGTATGTCACTCCTCTAAGCACCTCCCCACTGACACTCTCACAACGAACAACCCTCTTTTTTTTACCATGCCTAGAAAACATGGCCTCCTTATATCATGTCGACATTTCATTGGTCACATGTTACAGTGCCTTTTCAATTTTTTCTCTTTTTAAAACCATTAACATATTTTTTTTTTATACAACTTCATGACATTACAGGTTTACATCAATATTTTTATGCAGGCCAATATTATCAACATTATTTAATTTTATTGACAGAAAAAAATGCAATACGGATAACCCCTATGCATCTCTAGTAGGCGTGGTCTAGTCGGCAGTAATACTCCCCTCTACTCTCATACATCCATGTAGGGTTACATAGACCGCTACAATACATATATCATTTACGTCTCCTAATGAACTTGTAATATTTGAGTTACGACCGTTTTCATAGGTACATGCCATATTTATGTTGGGGGGAAAAAGAGGTATTTTCGATGGAAGATGTTCAAGCAAATATGCTAAACTTACGACCAACAGATCTGTTTTATTTATTATTATGTAAGTAAGTAACTTTTAATTATTATTTGCATATAGTTCATGATTAAGTTAGGTCATTTTTTATTACATATACTTTTATTTATTCATTATGTCACTTATTCTTTTCATTCATTTTATTTATTAATCCTTATATTTAATTTTTAAGAAGTATTCAATGAAGATATTATTCAACCAAAAAGCTCTTACCTCTTCTTCTGGTGATCTGGGATGTAAATTTTCATAGAACAGCGATGATGCTATTTCTGAAAAATATATTTTATTATAATTTTAAAAACTTGAATTGGTCATTTAAATCATGTGATTATTTAATGGATCCATGTACTACTTAATATAGGAATCCTTATTAAGAAATATAAGAATGTTGACAGAAATTAAAACTTTCTAACACTGGGTTGTGTAAGATTCTAAAATTATAATAATATATATTTTCCAAAGTTTTATTCTTCTCCCAATTTATTTTTTGATCTTTACAATTAAGCAAACTGGGAAGAACTACCATCATTAATATTTTTAATTTATGTGCATCCACACAATGACAGCTGCATACGCCCATGACACCGCCATCTTAGCTGCTGCTCAACTTCACATACACGCCTCATTTACACTACAACACCATCTCACACAAATTGAAAACTGGTGCAACACATGGAAAATAAAACTTAATACAGAAAAATCACAGCACATCACATTTACACTTCGACGAGAAACATGCCCCCCCGTTTTCATCTACGACAAGCCCCTCCCTCAAACTAATACTGTACGATACCTAGGACTGACATTGGATCGAAGACTGACATGGAATCCTCACAAACGTCTCACACGCAACACGCTGAACCGTCGACTCAAAATACTCTACGGACTTTTAAATAGACGATCAAAATTAGACATGACACAAAAACGGAACTGTTATACTTACTTACTTAGACCATTATGGACATACGGACCTCAGATCTACGGTTCAGCAAAAACATCCAACATCAAACGAATTCAGGCATTTCAGTCAAAAACCCTCAGACTGATAACACAGTGCCCCCCATACACAAACAACAGAACACTTCATAACGATCTTATGATACACACAGTACCCGACACAATACAAACTACTTACATACGTTTTTTTAGAAAACTTTACACACATACAACCCCAGAAATACGGACTTTATCTTCACAACACTTACCACAAAACCCCCCACGAAGGTTGAAGAGGAGGTGGAACCGCGACTTACTGCCACCTTAAATCCTATTCGTTCTTAATATTTTTATTTTTTTTACATTATTTTCCTTTACTTTTATCATCTCTCTCACCCATTCGATCAAAGTTGTCTTTCAACTCCTTTTTATTTATTTATTTTTTTTATTTTTAATTTACTTATTTATTTTTTTTTAATTTTATCTCTTCCCTTGTTCTTATCATTAATATAAATTTTCGTCCCGAGGACCTACCACTGGGTGGCCTTCCTCTCACATGCCATTCACGCCAAAATATCTATACCTACCAACATAGATGCTGGTTGTTGCACCGTAGCAACAGTTGCTTCTTTATAAATAAAAGACAAAAAAAAAAAAAAAAAATTTATTTGCTGGTCTTTATTGTAAACAATTCGTTTCCACTGTGTTAAAACATTTAGTTAAGAAGTCGACTACGTAAAAAATGTTCTACATAATAATGAATATTATGACCAATATTAAGAAAAAATTGTTTACAATAAAGATTAGCAAATGTCCCCCGAAACGTATATTTGCTGGTCTTTATTGTAAACAATTCGTTTCCACTGTGTTAAAACATTTAGTTAAGAAGTCGACTACGTAAAAAATGTTCTACATAATAATGAATATTATGACCAATATTAAGAAAAAATTGTTTACAATAAAGATTAGCAAATGTCCCCCGAAACGTCTATTTGCTGGTCTTTATTGTAAACAATTCGTTTCCACTGTGTTAAAACATTTAGTTAAGAAGTCGACTACGTAAAAAATGTTCTACATAATAATGAATATTATGACCAATATTAAGAAAAAATTGTTTACAATAAAGATTAGCAAATGTCCCCCGAAACGTCTATTTGCTGGTCTTTATTGTATACAATTCGTTTCCACTGTGTTAAAACATTTAGTTAAGAAGTCGACTACGTAAAAAATGTTCTACATAATAATGAATATTATGACCAATATTAAGAAAAAATTGTTTACAATAAAGATTAGCAAATGTCCCCGAAACGTCTATTTGCTAGATTGTAAATACCAAAAAATAAATTTGGAGAATAGAGCTGTGTAATTATTATTAATATTATTAACTATATCATGTTCCAGAGGTTCATAATCTATTATTTATTTATGATGATAAATAATAATCCAAAAGATAAAAACCACTACTTGGGTTAAAATAATTTTCTTTCAAAAAAATTTTAATCTAAAGGGTTTTGGAGATACAACATACCACAAAAGACTGATCGAAAAAATGGGGGAAAATGCAGTGATAAAACTTAATATTGAATCCTCCATATACTAATCAAATATTTTTTTTTGTCTTTTTAGTTTTCGTTAGATGTATACATCATTCTTAAACTATGTCCAAGTTTCATTTAAAAAGTTTCCAAGATATCAACAAACAGCTTAATAGTTCATCTATTTAGTTTATGAACTTTGATGTA
Organism: Aradus depressus; assembly: GCA_963662175.1. Classification (NCBI taxonomy): domain Eukaryota; kingdom Metazoa; phylum Arthropoda; class Insecta; order Hemiptera; family Aradidae; genus Aradus; species Aradus depressus. The sequence goes on along the minus strand of OY759219.1, from coordinate 18,553,639 downwards.
TGGGGCATTTTTTTGTTTTATTATCAGATATATTCTCTGGCCTGTTGATATAGAAATTTCTTTAGATTACCTTGTGGGATACTGAGGTGGTTAGCACACTCTCGTATAATGAGGTCAGTGCGTTTCCAGTAATATTGCACCGGATCTATTTCTCTCCCTTCTCTGTAGTACTGCTGCATTATTAACCAAACAGTTACACACATTAATAAATAATATCTAATAATGGCTGATATATTGAAAATAATTTATGCAGGAACTAAATGAAAGTCACACTCCACTCTCTCTCAGTTCTTAAAAGATCTAACCTCCTTTTGAGGTTTGTGGAGTCACGGGTCGAGTGATCGGGTGAATTCGGGAACTCGCCGAAACTATCGATTTGAGAAGTGTACGATTGAACTACCAGATTCAGTCATCTTGTTAGCTACGCGTTCTGTCTTTTGTTCGTAAAAAGTATAAACTGAGTTCGCAGTGTAAGGACGACAAATTTATTACCACGCGGTATACATATATGCTGATTGTTAATACTCAGTATAAAAGGACTTACCTATGGTTTAATTACCGCGAAGTAAACTATAAGTTTTGTTTTGTGTTTTGTTACCACGCGGGGTACCAAGTGTTGTTTTAATAAATATATCTATTGATCAACTGGAAGTTCTCATTAACCTATTTACAGTATTCAACAAGGTTTTTTCCTCATTTTCAGACCATTAAAAGGAAAGTAATATTTATACCTTACAACTTCTATCCTAACATAACCTTTGCGTGAAAAGGTAATCACTGAATCTCACAACTCCTAATTTAGCGTAATCTGAGCATGAAAGGAAAGTAATATTTATACCCTTAAAACTTCCAACAGTAATAAACTTAAGCACGCCGTCCTTCGGATGGGACGTTAAGCGATGGTCCCGAGCCTGTACAATGTCAGGTACCCGTTAAAGACCCCTACCTAGGTGAATAAAAATTTAAGGTAGGCAAAATTTAGGACTCCCATAGTAGAGTCGGGCTTATGTCCACCAGAGTGACGAAAGAGCGCTCTGGTAGTAGGCGATATGACCTCGTAGTTAAAGCCCGGGCATGAGTCATAAAACCTAAAACCTAAAAAAAAAAAAAAAAAAAAAAAAAAAACTTCCAACCTAACCTTGGCGTGAAAAAGGAACCACTGAACCTCACAACTGCTAATTTAGCGTAATCTGAGGATGAAAGGAAAGTAATATTTATACCTTACAACTTCTAACCTAACCTAACCTTTGCGTGAAAAGACACAGCAATTTTCTTCATTCTTGGAATCATTCATTCATCAATCTTCATTCTACCTTACATCTTCATTCTTGGGTGTGATAATAAAAAAAATTACATATAAAATTTAATAAAAATTAATAATTTTAAATAAAAAATTATAAATAATATATAATATTATCACACTTCCTGTAGAAACTTTGGTCTTCTACTAAATTTTAATTTCTTTAGTAGTTTCCGAAAAGGCCCCTAATAACAAATATAGAAAGTTTAGACGCGCAATTTTTAAGAATGTGCACGTATGCCCATAAAAAAATTTAATTAACAATCAATCTCATTTGGATTCTAAATATATAATTTTTTTTTTTTTTTATTATTGACATGAAATGAATGACTCTTACCAACTGAAGGAAAATTTTTATTTTTCTTACCATTCGCAGTTTGAACGTAGCTATACATTGAAATTTTTTTAGAACAGAGGATCCTGAAAAAATATCATAAAAATATTATTATTTTTTTTAAAAATAATTCAAACTCTCTGAAGAAGAGTTTATTATAACAGTCGCATTTACAGAGGTACAATTATACAATAAGGTTCCTTAACCATTACCCTTATAAACTAAATACAAATAACAAAAAAAAAAATCAGTTAAATTAAAAACAATGCTACTGCTTAAAAGTAAAGTTTAAAAAAACTCTTAAAGAAAAAAAAATACAAAGTAACTGAAATTAATAGAAAATAAATTAATAAATATATAGGTGTATATATATATATATATATATATATATATATATATATATATATATATATATATATATATCTAAGCATAATGTTATATATATATATATATATATATATATATATATATATAACATTATGCTTTTTAAGGGCATATCTTTCAGCATAAATATGTTAAGTGTAAAATAGAGTTTTTTTTTTTTTTATAAATCATTTTCTCAAATAATTTAGATACCTTAATCAATGCCGGTCTGAGGGATCTTCTTCATCGGATTTTTTGGAGGTTAGGTTAGGTTTTATGACTCATGCCCGGGCTTTAACTACGAGGTCATATCGCCTACTACCAGAGCGCTCTTTCGTCACTCTGGTGGACATGAGTCCGACTCTACTGTGGGAGTCCTAAATTTTGCCTACCCTAAATTTTTATTCACCTAGGGCAGGGGTCTTTAACGAGTATCTGACATCGTACAGGCTCGGGACCATCCGAAGGACGGAGTGCTTAAGTTTATTTTACCTCCCAGATAAAATAAACTAAGGGCTTCGGTCAGGTTACGAACCCACGTTCTTGAGCTCAGAAGTCAAACATGCATACCGCTACCGGCGCCCTCAGGATTTTTTGGGGATCAAAGCTGGAGTCTTCCAAGGCAGCTCCCTCAGTCCCTTACTCTTCTCTGACTACACATCCCAAAACACACTACTCGCTACATACGCAGACGACACAGCCAGATCTAACACTAGCAAGCTCACACTTATAGGAACATTTACACCAGCTAACAGATTGGGCCAACGAATGGAGAATAAAAATTAATAGACTCTCTGCAAACCCTATTCCTATTCCGGCACTCCCGACTTTAACTTGGACAACCCACATAAGATCGAAACGCATAGACCTCAAAAGAAGATTTGGGCGACAGAAATCAATCATCGAATGACGATCGATATTATCTCTTGAAAACAAACTTGTCACGATATATATGATTGTATTCCTTGTTCCCAGAATCCCCTATATCCCACCAAATATACATACACTCCACTGACACTCAGGGGAAATTAATAATTAATATTATAGAAATATATCGGGACATATAACATTATATTTATGGGACAAATAATCTGATGAAATATAGATCCAGATGGAATAAATAGGTCTTATAGAACGAATAGAACTAATGGACCGACCCCTTGTCTAGATTTTATTTTTGCCAAAATATATATTATAAGACCGATATAAGTTTTGTAAAATAAAGTTAAAGGTGTATATATATGTGATAATAAATTAAATACAGAACCAAACCATTGTAAATTACTTATATATTGAAATATCCAATTTTCCATAATGGAAGGTTCTAGAACGATAGTAAAATAAATACCCAGGCTCACTTTTGTAGTAGGCCACTCACTATCTTGTGTTGTCTTCAACATTTCATTATGGGTCTATTTATATTTATTATTATTTATTAATTGTATCTAGTTATTTCACTTATATCTGCCAAGCCGTGCATGGACCCCAATTGTGAGTACAATATATATTTATCTGTTTCTCTTGTGTCTCTTTTATTACGAAACCACTACCTCTTTCAGATATCACTTCCACTGCGTACACCTCGAGAGAATAATCCTAATTAACTGGTTATAATCGTAATAAACTGGTAGCCATAATAATAATACTGGTAACAGGGTAATTACCGTAATAAAGTGGTAGCAGTCAGTGGTCATCGTAGTAAATTGGTAGCAGAGCATGGTTATCGTAAAAAACTTCACGTATACATTATATTAAAACCCATGTGGACTTATGGCATCGAGATATGAGGATCACCCAAAAAATCAAACATAGGACGTCTTCAGTCACTTCAATCCATTATATGCGCCATGTTACATTATCAATCTCACATTGAATAATGAACTCAACATCCCATTTGTACCCTCTGTTATCAGGACACGATCTCAAATTTTCCGCGCCAATCCTATATATCTTATTCAGCAATTATCTACAAACACTCTCTTCACAAATCCAGAGGGACCTGCTCCAGGACTAGATTGAACTCCTCTTCGATCACATACCTCAGCAGTACAGTCACGCCCATTTCATTCCTCAACATCGTACTTACTAAGACGAACAATTCGTCGTTGTACATATGTAAATAAATAAATAAATAACTGATTGTATTACATGATTATAATAAAGAGTTTGAATTACATTACCATAACAAAAGATTCTTTTAAATACATCAAATGAAACTTTCAAATTCTGAAGAATGTTCTCAGTTTCCTCCAATCCATAGTTTACGTAGATCCAATTCTAAAAAATAAATAGATTTATTTTTTCTCTAAATACAGCATAATACAATAGAGTCCCGCTAATCCGGTTAATCCGGACGAGATTTTATAAAACTAATTAAGATTTAGTAAACTAAGGTAAGTACGAAAATAATTCAAAGAGAGGGTTTGACTACCGACCTTGAGGCGCCTACAAGATCGTACGGCAAAACGACGTCGATCTTCTTTAAAGCAAAAAAACATTACGGACTTTTTTCTAAAAGTCTACAAATATTATTCTTGTTTTCATTGCGTACTGTACATTGTTTTATTTTATAGTCCTGTTCAGAATTTAACGTTTACATATTTCGTTTTTAAAATTCTTAATTTTTACATTATAACATTAATGTACCGTGGTTTGTTTTGTACAGTAGTACTTTACTGTACAATAAATAAATGTTGAGTTTTAATCACAAAGATGTTTTGTTTTGTTAACCGTATATCAATTCGTAGATCGAAAACTTAGATCTACCTACATATACATTATGTAGTATTGAAAATAAAATTAAGCTGAAGGAAAAGGTCTATTTATGAGAAAAAAAGTCGCTAAAATATTTATCATGTGCATTTTACTGCAAATTCTGTTTAATACGGACTTTCGGTGATCCGGACGGTGTCCAGTCCCATCTAGTCCAGATTAGCGAGACCCTACTGTAATCAAATACACACGTCATAATTATACCAAACATATTTTTACAAAACAATCTCACCCCTGTCAAATGTATTTCTCCCACATTTCAAACTGCTATTACTAGGTACAGGAAAGTTATAGTTATATAAAGTTAGTTTCAGCTATTTTCAGAGTTTCATTCTTCAGTTTTATTCCGACAGTGACTGGCCTTATACCCAATAATGCTAGTTTGAAATGAGGGAGAAATAAGGAGATGGGGGAGTCAAAAACAGTCTATAAAAACGTGATTGGTATAAAATAATCTATTCTTGACACATCAGATATATACAGTAAAATCCGGTTATAACGATATTCAAGGGACCAAGAAAATACATTGTTATATCCTGAACCAAACTGTTAGACCTACATACAAATGTATGGGCTTGTTAGTGAAAAAAAGGTGTTTTACAATGATCATAACGAGAAAGTTAACATATTTTTATTTACTTTTTAAAATTTACATAAAATTAACTTACATACATTTGTGACTGTGTATATATTTATTAATTTTCCCCCAAAAAATCAGTTATTTTAGTTTGCTTGCTTTCTTTTAAGTATAAATTTTTGCTTAGATGGTTATAAAATAAAATGATAGATAAAACAATTTTTTGAACACTTATATTGTCTAATTCTACAAACATATACTTAAATGTGTACCGGTTTCGGCTTACGCCATCGTCAGCACAATTATTTGTTGAACATTGTGCTGACGATGGCGTAAGCCGAAACCGGTACACATTTAAGTATATGTTTGTGGAATTAGACAATATAAGTGTTCAAAAAAGTGTTTTATCTATCATTTTATTTTATTTATTAGTATTTCAACTATATCAACACAGAATGCAAAAAATGTATTCGGACATTACATGGTTATGAAGTTCCGAAGTCATGATCCCTACGGAGGCAAAGGAAAGACTAATCTGAAACTAGGAATATACGCACTAGAAGGGAGTTCGAAGAAAATTCGACAAAGGGGAAATGGTATGACTCATTGCGCTCGGAAAGAGTAAACAAGAACCGTGTTTAAAACCCTTTTCTATAATGTTCGTATTTTTCATCCGTTCAAAACTCATACTGTTTTACCCAATTATGTATGTATGTGCGTATGTACCTACATATTACGAGTATATCGTTATAACCGGAATGAAAAAACAACTTTTTCTTATGTTTTAGATCATTTTATACGGAATATCATTATACTTTACATCGTTATATCCGGATTTATTTCTTCACTTTTAAATAGCAAATCAAACTAGATACGAGTTTTACATCGTTATATCAGGAATCGTTATGAAAGGATTTTACTGTATATTATTTTTACTTTCTATACATATGGTGTGCGATTGAGTTTTCAACGGATTTTCACATTTCGAGATACCCTGAATACGTTTTGACCATTTTCGTGATGTCTTCCGTACCTGTGTGTACGTTATTGTACCTATAAACTTAGAAATGAAGAAGTCACATATTTTGGACCGAAATCGGACGATAAATAGAGACCACTTTCCTTCAGGGCCCAAACAAATTCATTTTACAAGTTACCGCTTTATATTTGTGACTTCATCAAAACTCTCTTTAAGTAAAAGCTGTAGAGAAAACGCACGTTTTATATAAATACGATTTTTCGCAGTTCGCCCAGTTAATGGCACATATTTTCAGACGCTAAATAAAATTTCATAGGAAATAATTTAAAGTAATGTTTAAATTATATCGCGTAATTATAAAATAGTTCGTTATTATGATTCGTTGTCTACCTAGGTTTATTCACCTAGGATACTGGTCTTTAACGAGTATCTGACATCGTACAGGCTCGGGACCATCGCTTAATGTCCTATCTGAAGGACGGCACGCTCAAGGTTTTTACACTTCGCACTTCAATTAAAAATGTTTATGTTAGAACCTACCCTTTACACGGAAAAGGAATTTTATTCTCACTGTTCAAAAAAAATAATATATATACAATAAAGAATCATATTTCATATACAAAAACATTATATGATACAAAGCTTTAATTTTTATTTTTTGGGCAGAGTTCCTCCACACTTGTCGAATGTACGTTATTGTTTTATTTATTCATTTCTTCAGAAGTTCAAGAGTTCCTAGACTCTCTCCTAGAACTTTCGCTGCCTCCGAAACCAGTCCATCCTTCAGAAGTCATCCATTTCATAAAGTCACTTTCCTCCAAAAAGTCCCCCGGTTATGACCTCATTACAGGAAACATCCTCAACCACCTTCCTAAAAAAGCCATCCTTTTCCTAACATATATTTACAATAGCGTCTTTAGAATCACCTATTTCCCTACTGTCTGGAAGTTCTCTGACATTATCCTAATCCTGAAACCCGGCAAACCACCCAATTCCCCAGCATCCTATCGACCAATCAGCCTCCTTCCCATCCTGTCCAAAATCCTGGAGAGATTAATCCTCAAAAGGATATACCCCATCCTAGAATCGCAAAACATAATCCCAAACCACCAGTTCGGCTTCAGATCTAGTCACTCTACTGTCCAGCAGGGTCTTCGCCTTCTGGATCGCATTTCTTCAGCTTTGGAATACAAAAGTTATTGTACAGGTGCTTTTCTGGACGTGGCGCAAGCCTTCGACCGGGTTTGGCACCCTGGCATACTCTTCAAGCTGAAGCACCTGCTTCCCCACACATATTACCTTGTCCTCAGATCCTACCTCTCTGACCGCTTCTTCAGGGTGCGTCAGGGTTGCGAACATTCTGACTATAAACCTGTAGAGGCTGGTGTTCCCCAAGGAAGTGTCCTGGGACCAGTCCTTTACACTGTGTACACTGCTGATATTCCCACCAATCCTAATACTCTTCTAGCTACCTTCGCGGATGATACCGCTATCCTCTCCACCAATCCTGATCCTATCATTGCCTCCCAAAATCTTCAAAAGCATCTCCATGATATGGAAAGCTGGTGTAAGTTGTGGAGAATAAAAGTCAATGAGGAGAAATGTGTCACCTTCACCCTCAGACGGCAATCATGTCCTCCAGTCCTGTTCAACAATGTACCAATTCCCATTTCGAACCAAATACGCTATCTTGGGTTCTACCTGGACAGCCGACTAACTTGGAACCCCCATACTCGACTGAAACGCCAAGAACTGAACAGACGATTTGGACAACTATACAGACTTCTTAACAGAAAATCTAAACTGTCTACAGAGAACAAACTTACTATATACAAGACAATTATACGACCGATATGGACGTATAGACTTGAGCTATGGGGCTCAGCCAAGCCATAAAACATCAAGCGGATCCAATCCTTCCAATCCAAAGTCCTTAGAACCATTGTAGATGCTCCCTTTTTTGTTTTCAACCTTACTCTCCGTAACGACCTCAAATTTCCTTTTGTCAAATCCCGTTTTTCCAAGTTCCACACCAACCTCTCCTTCCACCATAATCCACTTGCCAAATCCTTATCATCACAATCCCATCCACATAATCCTCCACGAAGACTGAGGCGGCGTTGGCCTCGCGATCTACTTTAATTTGTATTATATAAATATATATGATGTTTTTGCTTTTAATTTTTTTTTTATAATCTATTTTTTTTTTAATTTATATATATATATATATTTTTGTGTGTTTTTAATTTATTCTTTTTATTTTATTATTTATTATTAATATTATTTTTCTTCACACGCCATTTTTAAGGGAGTGCTGGTGATGACCGGATTCTCCCCTCACGCCTCTCTGTCCTTTCGACGCCACGCCTCTGGTCTTCCTCCACTGCTGGGCAGTGTGGTGGGAGGGTCAGCGCTGGTCTCCCGCCGCCTCCTCCCCTCCACTAGTTGGAGAGTGGTATATGCCAGTGTGCTGGAGTCCTACTGGTGCTGTCCTCGTCCAGTTTCTTATATATTTTTTATTATTTTATTTATTTGTTTTTTATTTTTATTTTTATTTTTTTTGTTTTATCTCTTTCATTCTATACTTTCTGTTTATTCTTTCCTTCTTATTATGTTTTAAATATTTTATATTACTTGTTATTTTATCATGTCATCTTATAGTCATCATCACTTCTGCTTATTGTTATTGTTTATACAGATTGTAGAATAAATAAAAGTTAAAAAAAAAAAAAAAAAAAAATATTCATTTATAATTTTTTATTTATTCATTTATAATAATATAATATATCATTTATAATTTATATATATATATATATATATATAAATTATAAATGATATATATATATATATATATATCGTAACAACTCTCCTTCTCGTGTGAGTGCAATTTACGTAATTAGTAAATATAAATAAAATATAATTAATACCGAAAAAATTATTAAAATTGAAAATTATTATATCGCGACTTTAATTAAAACAATGCCTGGATAGCTGAGTACACTCTCACGGGAAGAACGGTTACAAGTTCCTAACGGGTAGTTGTCATCAGTAATTAATTATTATTTATAGTAATATATTTATTAATAATTATAATAATAATTAATTACTGTTGCCAACCAGAAGAAGCATGGGAGAGGAAAATGGAATGAATCAACCTTAGAATAATAACATATTTATTTTAAAAGAACAAAAAATATTTACATAAGAAAAATGATTGAATATGATTTGGCCATATGTCTGAAGGACTTTATAACTTAATTACGAGGTACCTCGATATGATATCCATGGCGAATGACGGCGTGATCATCCTTTCTGGACTTCCCGTAGACATCATCTAATCCCATAGTCTCTGAAGATCTGCGTAGTTTCGAGGGCACACCAGAAGTTACACCCCCACTGACTTTGCACCGTCCGAAATCAAAGTGTATCTCACTGACTAGTTCGATGTGGCCAGTCTGGCCCCAAGTATGAAGAAGAAATGATATCACATACAGAGCTAATTGTAAAATGAAAAGAGATACGTGGTACTCGGTCGAGGCATGAACGCAGAGATAGTAATTTCACATAATCAAACTAATATTTAAAACAGAGAAAATACGTGGTGCTCCACCGAGACATGAACGCAAATTAGTAATTTCACATATTCAAACTCACTGTCAAATATAAACGAGACATGGTGATCGCCCCAGACATGAATGAAGACTGAGTAAATTTGGGTGTGGTCTGTGGGACCTGACCGTGGTAGGGGACGGTTCTCGAGGTTTGATTGGTTGTCGGTCTCCGCCCACTTTATTTCCAGTCATTCACATATTACCAATTATAACATCTTCTAGTTCTGCGAAAACCTGCACCACTGTCCATCATACACCGGATGTAGACAATTATCTTGGCTTCCTTTCTATTCACTTTATAGTTCTTTGTTTTCGCTCCCAGCGATCGCGATTCTCTCGCAGGCATCTCTGGTTCCGAGCATGCTCTTCCAAATGCAATTCTCTTTGAATCAACACCACACAACCCATACTTTGCTCCTAGCGATCGCGATCCTCTCGCGTTGTTACGATATATATATATATATATATATATATATATATATATATTGTGATGTACACTACGGAACATTTTTTTAATGAATATTTTAATGAAAAGAGGTAATTTTTTTATTATAATCTAATATCATATATATATTAGATATATATCAAGGTGTTTGAGAAACAAAACAAGAAAACATATAAAAAACAGCTGTGAAATAGTGTTAAATGTAATGGAGTCGTGAGCTAGCTCTTAAACGGTGCATGTGGTTTGATATGTTTTAAATAAAAATGAAGTTGAACAATTAGATGAAAGTTGACTGGGGTGGAATTAAAGTGTGAAGAGTTGACGGGGTCTGGTTTCTGTGGTAGAGGCGTCGAGAAGGTACAATTAATAATATATATTTTTCAATATGCCCAAATAAAAAAAAAAAGAAATAGTTTTTTAAGTATTAATTTAATGTTTTTGTGCCATTGTAAATTTTTGTTTTGGTTTGTTCAAATAAGTTTTTTTTAAATTTAAATATGTAAATATAGATAATAACCCAATTATTTGTCCTCTTCAAATTCTATTCTATTCATCTTCCCTGTTGTCCCAGTAGTATCATTTAAAAAACCTTTGGATTAGAAATTAATATTATTTAAAATTATTTAAAAAATTGGTATCTCTTTGTGAATCCAAGTGTAAAGTTTGTTTAATTGAATTTTTTTCGTTGTATACGTGTACTTTCTTAAAAATTGCACGTCTTAAATTATTGATAATATTTTTTTAGGGCAATTTTCGGCAAACTACTGTAGAAATCAAAATTTAAATAAACAAAAGAGATCAAATTTCTACAGGAAATGTGGTAGCAAACAAGCTTTTATCACATTTTTGGCATATCCCTTGTGTGGACGATTTTCGCCACAAAGCCCCATCATATTTTGGCAAAACCTTGATGGGAGAATTTTTTTTATATTAATTAAAGTAGGGAAACAGGTTGAAAAAGATGAAAAGGATAGAATAGAGACAAATAAGGGTTACATTTAATTTTGAGAAATAATATTTTTTTTTGCCAACTTCAAAAGAAGGTTACTATTTTATATAACATTGTTTTTGTTTAGTAATTATATATTTAGTAAAGTAAGAAAATGCCAATTACCAGAGGACAAGCGAGAAGATTAGAGGAGGAAAGTAGAGAGGAAGGGTCAAGTTCGGAGGAAAGATCCGATATGGAGTTATCGGAAGATAGAGAAAGGGAGACTCCAGCCGCAATGGAGTCCATGCAGGGTACAGGTGAGGAGTCGCAAGGGGAGGGGGTAAATAAAGATAAAGAAAAAGAGGGCATTGCTGCTCCTGATATGGAATGGCTCCGTGTTGTGTTGACAAAGTTAACTGGGGATATTGGAAATATCAATCAAAAAATAGAAGAACAGGGAAAAGAATTAAGGGGGGATATTGGAAATATCAATCAAAAAATAGAAGAACAGGGTAGAGATTTAAGGGGGGATATGAATCAAAAAATGGAAGAGCAAAGTAATAAATTAGGAAATTTAGAGACAAATTTAAAAAGGGAAATGGGGGACAAATTAGGAAAATTAGAGACAAACTTAAGGGGTGACATTAAAGATTTAGAGGTGAGATTAGATAAGCAGGTGGACAGCTTGAAGGATCAAATAGGGAGTTTAGAAATAAAAAATCAAGAGTTAGAAGACAAAGTTGATCAGGTAGCAGAAAGTTTAAAGGGGGAATTTAATCAAAAAATAAGCATTTTGGACGAGGGAGTGAAAATTCAGATGGAAGGAATAATCTGTAAACTAAGTGTTGCAAAAGAAAACTGTGATGAGCGGTTTCAAATTTTAGAATCGAAGTTGTCAAGAGTTGGGGAGGACAATAGCGTCCAAACAGCTGTAATTTCTGAACGAATAAGCCGTGTAGAGGGAGTTCGGGAAGAAGGAACCAAGGAGGTTGTAGAGCTAAAAGAAACAGTAGAAACAAATGTTGAAAGGATTAGCCATATAGAAGGAAACATTCCGAAGTTAAAGGAATTGCAAGAGAGGACGGTTAAGGAACTACCTCAACTAGTACATGAACAGCTGTCTAGGGGAAAGGAGGCTCTCCCAATAGTAGATCAAGGAGGTGCAAATAGTGCATCCGACTCAAGCTTATCCCAATCTCTGTTTCTATTGAACCAGACATTGATGCAACAAAATTTATCGGGGGGAGGCACTTGTATATTTCGGAACAGTCATAAGGACAATCCCAAAGAATTTATAGAAAGCTTAGAATCTAAATTTTTTTTGTATGGAGGGAAATTAAAATTAAATGAATTTATGAAGAATCACTTAAAAGAAGAAGGACTTATTTTTTGGCAAATTAATTGTAATGAAATAGAATCTTTTGAGGAATTTAAGACTATATTTAAAAGAAAATTCTGGGAAACTAATTTTGACTCAATTGTTATGAATGAATTGGGTCAGGGATCATTTTTTAAAAAAGGGAAGGGGTTAACTCCACAAGAGTATTTTTCTAAGTTAGTGATCAGGGCTCGAGATTGTCAATATAAGATGCCAGAAGAATATATTTGTAGGAGCATGTCGGGTCATTTCGGGAGAGAAATTGAAAATATAATTATACACCAAGGGATAAAGACCATTGCAGGATTTGTTGAGGTACTGGACAGGGTGGGAGTTGACAGAATAAACGGTCAGGGACAAGGGTTCAAAGGGGATAAGTTTAAGGATGTGGAGAAGGGAATAGATCAGGAAGGTAGGAGTCACATGGTGGACCGAAATAATGTAGATTACAGATGGCAACAAGAGAGACATAAGGGATATTATAATGGGAACTCAAATCAATTCCAAAATAATGCCAATCAACCACCTACTCCTAGATATCCTCCAAATGTAAATCAAAATTATCAACCTCATAACATAGGATACTACAATAATAATCGTGGGTGTGGTTACCCTCCAGTTATAGACAATAGAAAATATGAGCCACTTAGGACAAATAGATATAATCAGGAATGGCGACAGATGAGTCGACCTTATGATCGACCACCTGGGCGGCCGACAATGGAAAACTCGGATCAATTAAGGACTCAGGAATTCCAAAATAAAAATTTTAAAGAGAATCTAGATAAAAAGAAATAGCTCGGAGGGGCAGAGAATCAGGGTCGCTCTGGTATTGAAGATAGGTTAGTGTCTTTACGAAGGGAATTTCAGGATTTATTATTGTATGAAGATCCATGGAACCAGGAAGAGAAGTTTAATTACTGTCCGGAAGTCAAAATTAAAATCGGGCAAGTTATTAGTAACGCTTTGATTGATTGCGGTTCTATGGTCAACGGTATAAACGAAATTTTTTTTAACATAAATAAGAATAAATTTAACTTCGAAATCTTGCCAGTTTCAAATACAGTTATCATCACTGCCACCAATAAAAAATCAAAACCCATCAGGTTCCAAATCATAGCTAAAGTAGATTTTTGTAATCATTCCGCGAATATTCGATTTTTGATCATCCCCGACTTGAGTTATGATGTCATTATAGGAAGTGAATTTTTGAATAGTAATTCCGTTATTTTAAATTTTAAAGATCAATGTGTGCAGTTGAATTCAATTCCCGGGGAAATCATAGAAATTCCTTTTGTGAGAGAGGCTGACCAAAAGAAAAATACAACCCAGAAGTTGATATGTATGGACGAAGAATCAAACTTCGAATCCAGGGTTGACCCAATCGCCAACAAATTACAGGACATTAGAGCGAATAATGATTTTCTGCCCGACCAGCTGTTAAATGATTTTAAAAATCTAGTAATAAAATATAAAGATATTTTTTCAGAAAACCCCGGATTGATCCGAGGTTATCAATATCAACTAATAGTAAATAATCATGAGCCTTATTTCATTAAGCCTTATAAAATTAAGGAATATCAGAGGGAGGCTGTCCATGCTGAGATACAGGCAATGCGACAAAATGGTATCATAGAATATAGCCGTAGTCCTTACGTCAACCCGATAGTAGTTGTGAGTAAGTCCAATGGACAAATTAGGATATGTCTCGACGCCAGAAAACTAAACTCTAGGCTAGTCCCTGATTACGAGACTTCTCAAACAATAGACACAATATTACAACGTTGTGGAAACAAAAATTTCATAAGTACAATAGATCTTACTAAAAGTTTCTGGCAGGTAGAACTTCACCCAGAATCAAGGATATTTACTGCTTTCATGCACCAAGGAAAGATTTACCAATTTTGTAGAGTCCCATTTGGACTGTCAATCTCCTTAGCTGCTCTTAGTAGAGCAATGCAGTTCGTTATAAGCCAATTTTACAATAAAATACATCTATATGTCGACGACCTCTTATGCTTATCAGAATCCATAGAAGAACATTTAAATTTATTAGAATCCCTTTTTCTGGCACTAAGGAAGCATGGTGTAACAATTAATATAAAGAAGTCAAATTTTTTTAAAAAAGAAGTAAATTACGTGGGTTTTATATTAACTCTGGAAGGTATCAAACCTCAACCGGAAAAAATAGAAAGCATAAAAAAATTTCCAATTCCAAAGAATGTTACTGAGTTGAAGGGTTTTATTGGGCTCACCAACTACTATCAAAGGTTCACGAAGGCATACGGTGAGCAGATTAGTAGGTTGTCTCATTTGTTGAGAAAAGGAATAAAGTGGCAATGGGGGGAAAAGGAAACCGACATTTTTAATGACGTTAAGGGAATTTTTTTAGAAAATGTCATGCTACACCATCCAGACTTTACCAGACTGTTTTACTTACAGACGGACGCTAGTGGATATGCCATTGCTGCTCAACTGTATCAAAGAGACCATGCAGGCATAGTGGGAGTGGTCGCGTATGCTAGCAGGGTCCTAAGAGCAGCAGAGAGAGCGTACACCACGACTGAACAGGAACTTTTAGCTGTGGTATGGAGTGTCCAAAAGTTCGAGACTTATTTGGCGGGCAGGAAGTTTATAATAGAAACTGACCATAAAGCCTTGACTTTTATTAAAAGTTGTATGAACACGACGAGCCGACTTCTGAGGTGGTGTCTGCTCTTACAACAATATAACTTCGAAATTACTCACATTAGTGGAAAGGCAAATGTGGTAACAGATACACTTTCTAGACAAATTGGTACAGATAACGAATGTAATCAATTACATAAGAATCAAGAAATACAAATAAACAATATATTTAAAAACGTACAGCATCATCCAATAAACAAATTAATACAGTCATTTCACAGGGAATACACAGAACAGGATGTGCCCCACCAGTTACACATAGAATTAATTGATCATCCTGACACTATCATTGAATACAAAACACTAAAATATAAATACAGTAACAGGGTCATCTTAACACAAAAACAAAGCAAACCTTTTCGAATACTTGTACCAACCAAATTAACATCACAGTTCATTGAATTAATACACAACACATATTATCATATTGGCATACAGAAACTTTTCCAGCTTATCAACATACACTACCACATTGCCTACCTCATGGATGAGATCAGTAACATCTTGCGGACCTGTCACAGCTGCCAGCTAAATAAGATCCCGAACAGGACCTACTACTCAAAATACCATTGGATAGAAACCAAGGGACCACTGGAATTGGTTAGTATTGATTTCATGGGACCTTTACCGAGGGGTAAAAGGGGTGTAAAATATATCGTGGTCATGATTGACAATTTTTCAAAATTTGTTAGGCTTTATGATATAGGAAAGGCGACTACGCGGGCTGCATTGAGGTGTGTTGACAAATACATAAAGGACGTAGGAAAACCGACGAAAATGCTGATGGACCACGGAACTCAGTTCACAAGCCAGTTATGGCAACAGACATTAGAGAGACTGGACATCAAATATGTGTATGCCTCCATCAGACATCCCCAAAGTAACCTCAGTGAACGGACGAACCGAGACTTAGGGAACTACTTACGGACTGTATTGACTGACCGACACACAAATTGGCCCAACCATTTAAAAGACATAGAGTTTATTATCAATAACACATTCCATATGACAACAAAAGCCTATCCTTGTGAGGTAATGTTAGGGACCCAACATAGGACGCCGTGGTCCAACTTGTACCATCGAACAGTGGACAAAGACAGTGACATATTAACAGACGACACACACCTTAATGAGGGGTATTTACGAAGATTAAGGGAAAGGGTGTTTGACAATATTAAAATCGCGGGGGAAAAACACGCGCGGGAATTTGACAATAGTCATACAATTTATAAATTTCAGGTGGGGGATTTAGTACTGGTAAAATCGTTGAGAACATTGGACCAAACTCTGACTCAAGCAACAAAATTCCGAAATATATATGAAGGGCCGTACAGGATCAAAATTAGTTATGGGGACACGACATACTTACTTACAGACCCAGACAACTTGGACAAAGACAGAGGAAAATTTCATTCGACACTAATAAAGCCATATTTTAAGAAAAAGGGGGGGAATAGTTCATTAGGGATCTGAACCAAATTGAAGTATTGAAGGTATAGCAGAGTGGACAGACGAGCCCACTATTCAACTAGACAGCTGATTTTGAACGAACATAATATGGAAGAAGATAGATTTTTTTTATTATATTTTTTTATTACAAATGTTAGAAAGATAAAATCAGCAGGCTGAGAGATGCCTAGATCTCTTTGGAGACATGACGAACTTCCTGAGGCCGAGTCAAGGGGACAGATTTTCTGTTTCGGAACTGTTCAGCTAGGATACCGGACGTGACTAAATCATTATAATATTATAAATTAGAAAGACGAACGAAACTGTATAGAAGCCTTGGAAGGATAATATATTATATAAATTGTATGTATGCATAGGTTATTAAGTTTTTGTTATTATAAATTCTATTATTTAGACAATTTCATTTATTACTTTAAGTAACATGTTTTTCTACGTAAATTTTTTTATATAGGGAGAGTAGATGAGAATGAGAAGAGTTGTAGGAGCACATTATATAACTTTAGGAATAGGAACAAACGAAGGGTAATATTAATTAGAGAAATTTGAAATTAAATTGCTGATGACATTCTTTTAGACGTCGGGATTATATAGATTTGTTTTGGGAGATATTATTTTTAATTCTAGTAAGAGCTAGTGATTAATTAGAGATATATATTTTTTTTTGATCTGTGGGAGATGATTTTTTTGTGTGTCGACTAGAAAGAACTAGCGATATATTGGAGATATATATTTTTTTTTTGCGTGGAAGATGATTTTTGTATGTCGACTAGAAAGAACTAGCGATATAATGGAGATTTATATTGTAATGTTGGTTGCCTACCTGAGATAGGAGGAACCGTATTTTTGCTACATCGACGAAAGTATTCTTAGGGTGTAATTAGTTAGGGAAGTAAATTGAAATGAAATATATGTGAGATACATTTTTTTAGTTAGGAAGTATGAAGGACGTCTCAAAGAATTTAATACCTCAAAAGACAAGTACTATATATATTAAATAAATTAAATTTGTATTCCTTATTACCCGGCGTGAGGCCTAATTTTGATTGTTAAGTAATATTTTGGAAGTGTGATGAAGTAAATAAAAAAGGATTTATTTAATTTTTATTTCAAGTAAATTTTTTTATATACAATCTTTTTGTATAATTATTTTGAATACATACAATTGTATATTGATGGTAAAGGCGGAAAGTAAAATAATTGGCAATTTCTTAAATCTGCATCCAACTTGATTATTTCCAAACTTGATTTCATGACTATGACTGATCCTGTAAATATGTAAAAATTTAGTATTATGTTATTTTTTTTATGTTCAATTAGTTCCAATTTTTATAAATTTAAGTTAACATTTTCTTTAGGTTAAGGATTAATTGTAAATTTTTAGATTAATATTTGTTTTTGTTTATTAGAAATTAGGTACGTATATATATATAAGTTTAATAATTGTAAATAGTTATAAAAATATAAAAAATGGGCATATATGTATAAAAAGAGCGTCGAATTGGGCATATAAAAAATAAAAAATAAATCAGTGAGTGTAAGTGAGAGAGAGACTTCGATACATCGTTGAGCAATGAGTTGAAGACACCAAGGAGCCAGCCAACATGTGCGTTTGAGGAGGAAGCTAATCTACCTGTGTATTGGAGGAAGACGTTAATCCATCTGTGTATTGAAGGAGGAAGCTTATCATGTGGATTCGAGGAAGAAGCTAATCAACCTGTGTATTGGAAGAAATTAAATCTGAAAGAACTTATATAAAAAAAAAAAAAAAAAAAAATTTTGTGAACAAACATTTTTTTTTAAAAAGAAGGAAAAGGCAAATGTGATGTACACTACGGAACATTTTTTTAATGAATATTTTAATGAAAAGAGGTAATTTTTTTATTATAATCTAATATCATATATATATTAGATATATATCAAGGTGTTTGAGAAACAAAACAAGAAAACATATAAAAAACAGCTGTGAAATAGTGTTAAATGTAATGGAGTCGTGAGCTAGCTCTTAAACGGTGCATGTGGTTTGATATGTTTTAAATAAAATGAAGTTGAACAATTAGATGAAAGTTGACTGGGGTGGAATTAAAGTGTGAAGAGTTGACGGGGTCTGGTTTTTGTGGTAGAGGCGTCGAGAAGGTACAATTAATAATATATATTTTTCAATATGCCCAAATAAAAAAAAAAAGAAATAGTTTTTTAAGTATTAATTTAATGTTTTTGTGCCATTGTAAATTTTTGTTTTGGTTTGTTCAAATAAGTTTTTTTTAAATTTAAATATGTAAATATAGATAATAACCCAATTATTTGTCCTCTTCAAATTCTATTCTATTCATCTTCCCTGTTGTCCCAGTAGTATCATTTAAAAAACCTTTGGATTAGAAATTAATATTATTTAAAATTATTTAAAAAATTGGTATCTCTTTGTGAATCCAAGTGTAAAGTTTGTTTAATTGAATTTTTTTCGTTGTATACGTGTACTTTCTTAAAAATTGCACGTCTTAAATTATTGATAATATTTTTTTAGGGCAATTTTCGGCAAACTACTGTAGAAATCAAAATTTAAATAAACAAAAGAGATCAAATTTCTACAGGAAATGTGGTAGCAAACAAGCTTTTATCACAATATATATATATTTATATATATGTATATATATATATATATATATATATATATAAATTATAAATGATATATTATATTATTATAAATTAATAAATAAAAAATTATAAATGAATAAATTTTTTTTTTTTTTTAACTTTTATTTATTCTACAATCTGTATAAACAATAACAATAAGCAGAAGTGATGATGACTATAAGATGGCATGATAAGATCGCCAGTTCTGAGCATTATCTATTGTCTATAGGGTAGACACGCTACAATATATATATATATTTATTTTATTTTTTTATATACAAATTGTTATAGTTACATTGTTTTCTTTTTTTTTATATATCTCGCACGTTGGGACCTGATGAAGGGACGTAAGAACGTCCCGAAACATCGTTGGGATAAAGACACTTCCGAAGAATTTTTTGAAGTGTATTTTAATATTTATTAAACTGAAAAATGTGTCTACTTATTATAAATGTATCTATATAAATTTTTTTGGCCGATATGCCTCAGCATAAGGCCATAACTGAGAAAAGGCCATATATATACAAATGTTTTTTTTTTATACTCATATATTTTTAAGTATTTATTCATTTCATTTTACTTTTTTTAATAGTTTTGTTATTACTACTAATCATATGTGTGTTAGACTCAAGTAGTTATAAATCTAATTTATAAGCTATCTTAATGTATAAATTCTTTTGACGTATCCTATTAGTTAGTCCACCTTATTACTCAGCCAGCGCTGAGGAAGTGTGACAGAATGGAGGGCACGAACTAGAGGATAATTGTGGGAACTAAAAGATGAATAGTTTTGTTGAACTGCATTGACTATTGTTCGAAAGATTTTGGATTAAAGAGATTTAGAAGCGCTTCAGATTGGAAGCCTTGGCAGAACCCCAGAGTTCATGTAAATCCCCATTGGTTGGAGTACTGCGTTATAAATAACTGTGAAAGGTTTTTATTAAAAGACTCTTTCTTCTTTAATAATAACAAATAAAATAAATGAATTTAAAATAAAATGAAGTTAAATTTATTTTGTAATTAGTAAAAAAATTGTATTTATCCTTAAAATTTTTTTTTTTTTTTGTATTTTATTCATAAAGATACAACTGTTGCTAGGGTGCAACAACCAGCATCTATGTTGGTAGGTATGGATACGTTGGCGTGAATGGCATGTGAGAGGAAGGCCACCCAGTGGTAGGTCCTCGGGACGAAAATTTATATTAATTATAAGGTCAAGAGAAAAAAAAAAAAAAAATGAAATAAAAAAATAATAATTAAAAAAATAAATAAATAAAAAGGAATTGAAAGACAACTTTGATCGAATGGTTGAGAGAGATGATACAAGTAAAGGAAAATAATGTAAAAAAAATAAAAATATTAAGAACGAATAGGATTTAAGGTGGCAGTAAGTCGCGGTTCCACCTCCTCTTCAACCTTCGTGGGGGGTTTTGTGGTAAGTGTTGTGAAGATAAAGTCCGTATTTCTGGGGTTGTATGTGTGTAAAGTTTTCTAAAAAAACGTATGTAAGTAGTTTGTATTGTGTCGGGTACGGTGTGTATCATAAGATCGTTATGAAGTGTTCTGTTGTTTGTGTATGGGGGGCACTGTGTTATCAGTCTGAGGGTTTTTGACTGAAATGCCTGAATTCGTTTGATGTTGGATGTTTTTGCTGAACCGTAGATCTGAGGTCCGTATGTCCATAATGGTCTAAGTAAGTAAGTATAACAGTTCCGTTTTTGTGTCATGTCTAATTTTGATCGTCTATTTAAAAGTCCGTGAGGGAGGGGCTTGTCGTAGATGAAAACGGGGGGGCATATTTCTCGTCGAAGTGTAAATGTGATGTGCTGTGATTTTTCTGTATTTATTTTTATTTTCCATGTGTTGCATCAGTTTTCAATTTGTGTGAGATGGTGTTGTAGTGTAAATGAGGCGTGTATGTGAAGGTCAGCAGCAGCTAAGATGGCGGTGTCAAAATTAAAAATAAAAAATCAAATAACTGAGTGAAGCTCTTAATAAAATAAAACATGTGTTATAAATAACTCTGGGTACATTATTTAGACTACTCTACCAGCACCAATTAAAAATATCAAAATGTCTTCCGACTTGATTACTGAATTTTAAAATTATTAACTATGTCCCGAAATTGGTACTCACCACAAAGGCGCTGTTCGTAAGGTCTATAAGTTTTGAGAATTTGAGCCTTGCTTTTACAGAGATATGAGGGAATAAAAAAAAATTAAAACATATTTATAAATTTACAAAATGGAAATTTATTTATCTTGGCAGCCATTAAATAATAAGATTTTTTCCTCACAGTTTGTGACGTCACATGGAAATAGACCTTTCAATTCTATACATTAACAATAATATTTTTACATTAATAGAACTAAAAACAAAAGAAAAAAACCTCCATTAATCCAACCCTTCACACTGTCACTTCACATTATAGATTCACTGTTTTGACTTTGAAAAGGAAGCACTCATTTCACCATTATGAACTGTATTTTACAAAAAAACTGCGACAAGTCTAACACAGGTTTGGTCTGTAGGAAGGCTGGGCTTCGACTGAATTTTCACCTCCAAAGGCTTCTGGGAACCCTCATTTCGGATGTGTTTTGTCTTCCTGCAATTGTTTTTTTCACAAATATTAAAATTTTTCGACGTTTTCTTTCCGTTCTTCTTTTCATTTCGTCTTCTTATTTATTCTTTTAATTTTCTATGGCTTTGCTTTTTTATTTTGACTTCTACTTTTCTTAAATTATGCTTCCATACTTTGAGATATACACTTTCGGATCTATACTCTACTGAACGGTTAGGTCTGGATTGATCCGGCTTCTATGATCTGATGTTTTCTGGAACAAATTTTCTTCAAAAATTTCAATTAGCTTTATTATTTGATGTTAGCAGTTTTCTTTCTATTTTCTTTCTTCAATATTCTTTTAATACTTATCAGTTTCCTTCTGAACATTTTCAAAAGATCCTATCGACCAGTTTTCTTGTTATTGACTTTTTTTTCTTTTATGTTTATTTTCTTCGTTTTACTTTCATTGTTCCTCCTTCTTATAGTTTTATTTTCTTCTTGGATGTCTATTTGAGCTTTTCTATAAATTTGGTTTTTATTTGGGTTGTTATGAATGTTCAAAGTTTTCACTGATAACACTTAAAGGTTAAGTTTGAAGCTGCATTTCATTCCTTCTATTGTGTTTTATTCTCTAAATGTTGTTCTTATCTTGCTTAGTTTTTATTTTCCCTTTCTTGGTCTTTAAGTTTCTTGCTGATTCACGTTGGCTTCTTCTTTTAGATTTGGTACATAAAAAAAAATAAAAACGCTGCGTAGCCATGTTTACATAACAACTGATGTTTACATAACAACTGATTTTCTTTTTTCTTTTTTTAAAAGAAAAAATCTTAAAAGATTTATATCTTTTGCCCCGTAGTCTTAGTAACAGTTTGTAACGTCTGTTCATTTTGTGTCTTTTATGGTCATTTCAAATTTTAAGTTCTTAGATACAATCGTTTCTGAGTTACAAGCGTTCATAAAATTCAAATCAAATTCACACAATCAAAAGTCATCGCTAAAATGGTCACCATATTCAGAGGACCTTGAAATGTGACAATCCTTTTGAAACCTCGATTTCTCATTTGCGAACGATTACAAGACATTATAGCTATAAGAATGTAAACAAATTGAAAAATGTATCGAAATTCCATTAAATGTATTATAAATACATCATAAACAAATAAACTGACCCTATCCACTTTGTTCCAGAAACAGCCAATAAGTTTGTTAACCTATAAAAAAAAAAGAAGTCATCAGAACTTTTTTTTTTTTCAATAAAGAAAATTAATATGAACAAAAAAAATAAAACTTACTTTTTCCTCTGTTTCCCTGTCTTTATGATTAATGCTGAATACATTGCGGAATAAAAACAGAATAGCTGAAATATATCAATTAGATATTAGATGTCTAATTGTGACGGAAGTAGGGGAGTGAAACTCAAGGCTAAAATCGTGGCAATAGTTTGTACATACATAATTCAGGGTAGTCGTTGTGGTTAGGGTTCAATCAGTACCACTAGAGATCTATTGATACAAGTAAAGTATCGAAACTTTTATCCGATACCAAGTACTTTTGGTATCGATATTTTTCTTTCGATACTATTTTCTTATCTAAATCAAAAATTTTGTTATTGAGAGATTGGTCTAAATTATTAATTTTATTTCCTAAATCTGTGGAAAGACTTTCAATCTTATTTTCTAAACTCTCACTATTATTATTTAATTCGGTTTTTAAATCTAAATTATCTTCTTTTAAACTTTCAATCTTATTTTCTAAACTCTCACTACTATTCTTTAACTCGGTTTTTAAATCTAAATTATCTTCTTTTAAACTTTCAATCTTATTTTCTAAACTCTCACTACTATTCTTTAACTCGGTTTTTAAATCTAAATTATCTTCTTTTAAACTTTCAATCTTATTTTCTAAACTCTCACTACTATTCTTTAACTCGGTTTTTAAATCTAAATTATCTTCTTTTAAACTTTCAATCTTATTTTCTAAACTCTCACTACTATTCTTTAACTCGGTTTTTAAATCTAAATTATCTTCTTTTAAACGTTCAATCTTATTTTCTAAACTCTCACTACTATTCTTTAACTCGGTTTTTAAATCTAAATTTAACTTCATCATAAAATCCATAAGGGATTTTACGTCCAATGGAGACACTACCTCGGCCTCTCTGGCCCTTTTCTTAGACCTGGTTGCCATTGCTACTGGTCTATTGTCAAACTCAACCTCCGTACTTTCCATCTGTTCGTCAATCTCTACAGTCTTTTCTGTTTCGTCCAGTTATAATTTCGTCTTCACCGACTACCTGCTCCATAGTTTGACCTTTGTCTGACATCGCTCACTCAAAATCCCCTGATTTTTCTTCCAAGCGATTCGCAACTTGCGCCGTCCTCCGAAAACCTTGGATTTATCGACCTAAGTCTGATCTCCACAAAGTCTGATCTGCCAAAAATGCAATTGGCTTTGGGTGCGGGTTCGAAGCTCCGTCTCATCTGGCAACCAAATGCTGCAAAAATTTCCCTTAATGTCACAGGGTGATACCCGGGTATACAAAGAGTGGAAAGAGATATTCTAATCCAAAGGGTTTTCGTGGGCCCACCAAGATTTCGGATCGTGGACAGCACAATGTTTCAAACCGCTTGAGATGTTAATTTGGTTGTATTCTTATAGGATGATCAGCCTGAACAAAGTTTACACTTTATTAAAACTGCCCTTCCATCAACCAATTGAAGAAAAATCAGAAATGTAAATGATAACTCACGACTTTAAAGGAAATGTATATTATAAATTGAAACAAAAAAAAAATATAACAAAAAAAAATTATATATATATATTCAGAATGAATCTATAGATTGCGTGAGGCGCTGAACAAAAACTTTAGAATTATCAAAGTGTTTTTATTAAATTAAGGGTTAAATTCCCCGACTCTTACACTAGAATAGTAATGTAAGACTAAATTCTGTAGTGAGCGATCTCATTGAAATGTACACATACAGGTACTTTACCAAAAAAAAATGATAATATAACATAAGATAATGGCCACATAGACGACATTAGGAATTTAACAAACAATAGAAGATATATATCTACAGGCAAATGCAAAAAAAAATTGAATCACTGAGATTATAAAATAAAAACAAATTCGACAAAACTCTCTTGGTGACTAAAAAAAAATTTGTTCAACTTCACCCGAATCCGTGAAAAATTGTCCAGTCGATTCCGCCAGAAAGATCGAGGACACTTTAGGGTTGAATGATGGCTTCAACTGTTCCTTTAGAGTTGGGATATTTACATCATGGTAGAGGCGGACGGAGAAATAGCTGAAGGTTCATAATGCAAATGGTGGATGATCGAATGTCAATTAGATTAAGAATATGAACCGCATAGGTGGTCCGCAGATCCAGCTTGCGTTCAAAAGAAGGGAGGACACTTGTTTGGACAAAACTTTTTGAGAAATTGTAAGTCTTGAAGAGAAGCCTACTCCAACACGCTATCTCTTCAGGACCTGACAAGTAACTGACGATCTGAGCCTGTCCATCTGGAACGTTCTAGAAGGTTCGAAAACAAATGAAGTTAGCGGATGATAATGGAGGTGCATTTCCGCTGCCAGTATTGTATATTTTGAAGGAATATTCTTCTGGAGTAATGTATACGTCTCTTTTCTATTTTTTCATTATCCACAATTAATTTTGGGTGATAGAAATTCATCTCAGGTGGAATTGAGCATACAAAAATAAAAGGTAACATTCTTGAAATATATACTGGGGACGAAATGTCTGAGAAACAAGGAAGGTTTCATCCGGGTTATCCTTGTTATTATTGTCTATTTATATTTTTCGCACAAACACTAATTCACACGGTTCTTGAAACTGTTTTGTCACCAAGAGACACAAAACAACAATATTTACACAATATACATATTTTTCATCGTCCATTTTCTACTTATATATGGCGAAATTACATACAAACTATAAGCAGGTATGTTATAATTGAAAATTCTACTTGCATTATATGATTCACGTCTGTCTGGTTAGTACCTACCATTTTGTGTCTTACTTTCAGTGGAAAATTATTAGATAGTTGGTGATCTATATATATAAAGTCACGGAAGGAAGGCTTCACTAATTTGCTCATTCTGACAAATATAATTTGTGGCAACTCCACAAAAGAGACAGGTTCGGCCCCTTTGAATGGATATAAATAAAAAAAATGTGAAATGAGAATGTCAACTTTTGATATCTCTACACTATCTATCATGTCGTCATCGAACCACTCGGCTTCTTCTTGATCCTCGATGTTTTTTATGATGGCCAACATTTCTCGTTGACGTCTAGCTGCAACCCGAACCGGTCTAACTTTAACTACCGGTGCCTTCATATTGCACTGTTTCCAGTGACGTTTTAAATATGTCAATGACCCCAAGTAAACGCCATACTTTTTGCAAGTCTTCCGCTTTATGTCTCCTTGCACAGATGGGCATCCTTTATCATAAGGAACTTCCTTGTGCTCCTTGAAAACTTCAGGGTACAAAGTTTTTTGCAATGTCAAATTCAGGAAAAGTCGAGAAAAATTCTCCGTTTTCTGAATTGACCGAAACACTGTCGCCGTCAGGTTACCTTCTGTCGGTATAAAAAATTACTGTTTTATTGACGCACATCGAAATATAACGTATGTAGAATACGTATGTTGAATATATGTACAATATTTTATACATAAAATGTATTTTATTTAAAAATGTTATTTTACTTTAATAACATGAATTTATTAAAATACTAACGTTAAAAAAATGTGCATAAAATTAATTTTTAGAAAATTGTCTACGCCCTTATTTTAAAGTGTAATAATAAACGTGACGTCATTTTTTTTGTTTAGTCCCCCCCTCCCCACCGTCACAATCATCACATAAGTTATAAAGCCCTCCCCCCCCTAGACGTGTGACGTAGTTTGTGAACAGCCCCTTAGGTTTTATGACTCATGCCTGGGCTTTAAGTACTAGGTCATATCGCCTACTACCAGAGCGCTCTTTCGTCACTCTGGTGGACATGAGCCCGACTCTACTGTCGGAGTCCTTAATTTTGCCTACCCTAAATTTTTATTCCCCTTGGGTAGGGGTCTTTAACGAGTACCTGACATCGTACTGGCTCGTGACCATTGCTTAACGTCCCATCCGAAGGACGGCATGCTTAAGTTTATTTTACCTCCCAGATAAATTAAACTAAACTAAGGGCCTCGGTCGGGTTTCGAACCCACAATCTTGAGCTCAGATGGCAAGCACGCATACCACTGAACTACCGGCGCCCTAAAAATTTATATAATTTATTTTTAATTGTTGAAATTTGAAACGAGTACTTTGAATCGATACAAGTAATATATATTCGATACCTACTTGGTATGAAAAGAAATGTATCGATAGATCCCTAGTTGTGGTAGATTGGGGCGCCACAGTCGTCTCCAAGATGTACATGTAAAACCTAGATATAATCACCGGCTCTATAGTGTGCTTTTTTTCTTTCGCAGCTATAAGTCAAAAAATCGGAATTTCGAGGAAAAAAAACTCCTCATAAAGTGAATGTTTAAATGTATATTACCTCTTATAAGGTCTGTCAAATCTACCTATTAATCATAATTTTTTATTATTTGTATAGTAATTTATTTTATTTCTCTTGGTTTTTTCTTTTAAATATTTGTATTAGGTTAGGTTAGGTTAGGTTTTATGATTCATGCCCGGGCTTTAACTACGAGGTCATATCGCCTACTACCAGAGCGCTCTTTTGTCACTCTGGTGGACATGAGCCCGACTCTACTGTGGGAGTCCTAAATTTTGCCTACCCTAAATGTTTATTCATCTAGGGTAGGGGTCTTTAACGAGTACCTGACATCGTACAGGCTCGGGACCATCGCTTAACGTCCCATCCGAAGGACGGCATGCTTAAGTTTATTTTACCTCCCAGATAAAATAAACTAAGGGCCTCGGTCGGGCTACGAACCCACGACCTTGAGCTCGATATTTGTATTATCATTTGACTTTTTATAATTTTTTAATGCTTATAATATTTTTTATAATTATTATTATTTTATTTTATTTTCTCTATTCTATATTTCGGAAATTATGACCTGATGAAGGGACTTATGAACGTTGTGAGCAGCGGGGTTTTAATTCATGTGATTGCAAATTTTTTTATCACTTCTATAATCTATCGTTTAAAAAATTTCAAAATATCTGCATACTCTAGTTGTGTTTAATTTTCATGAATTGCTTTACTGGAATCATTAGAATCTCCATGGCACTTAATCTCCGTATAAAATCTTAATAACATCGACAAAAAATAAATAAAATATTACTAAATGAATAATAGTTAGGTGAAATGTTGCGAAAAAGATACTTCTGGAAAAGTTATAAAAATTTTTTATATTATTATTATTATTATCTTCATTTTAATTAAATTAAAAAATGTATCTACTGTATTTATTAGTACAGTGGAGTCTCGGTATCCGGCACTATATCGGGATTTGTAGTGTCGGATTACCGAAAATGCCGGATTAGTGGAGGTTGGCTTATAAAGTAGACAAAACAGCATCAAAATACATTCTGTATTGCATTTAATTGTTATTATTATGTATTACAGTATATTACGTATGAAATACAGTATTATTAGGTAAATTTACATTACTACATTCGTTTAAAAAAGTGTTCAATGTTCTTTTGTTTTTTTGAATTGAAAGAAGTTTTAAACACCTTCTCCTGAAGTCTCTTTAAACACCTTCTCCTGAAGTCTCTTTAAACACCTTCTCCTGAAGTCTCTTTAAACACCTTCTCCTGAAGTCTCTTTAAACACCTTCTCCTGAAGTCTCTTTAAACACCTTCTCCTGAAGTCTCTTTAAACACCTTCTCCTGAAGTCTCTTTAAACACCTTCTCCTGAAGTCTCTTTAAACACCTTCTCCTGAAGTCTCTTTAAACACCTTCTCATGAAGTCTCTTTAAACACCTTCTCCTGAAGTCTCTTTAAACGCCTTCTCCTGAAGTCTCTTTAAACACCTTCTCCTGAAGTCTCTTTAAACACCTTCTCCTGAAGTCTCTTTAAACACCTTCTCCTGAAGTCTCTTTAAACACCTTCTCCTGAAGTCTCTTTAAACACCTTCTCCTGAAGTCTCTTTAAACACCTTCTCCTGAAGTCTCTTTAAACACCTTCTCCTGAAGTCTCTTTAAACACCTTCTCCTGAAGTCTCTTTAAACACCTTCTCCTGAAGTCTCTTTAAACACCTTCTCCTGAAGTCTCTTTAAACGCCTTCTCCTGAAGTCTCTTTAAACACCTTCTCCTGAAGTCTCTTTAAACACCTTCTCCTGAAGTCTCTTTAAACACCTTCTCCTGAAGTCTCTTTAAACACCTTCTCCTGAAGTCTCTTTAAACACCTTCTCCTGAAGTCTCTTTAAACACCTTCTCCTGAAGTCTCTTTAAACACCTTCTCCTGAAGTCTCTTTAAACACCTTCTCCTGAAGTCTCTCTAAAGTTAAAATATCACCAGATGATACGCCGTTTTCCTCCGACCAATTAATCGCCGTTGTGAAAGCGCTCAAAGCCTTATCGGTGTTAAGTTAAAAACAGTACGTTTTTCCGCCATCATACAGCACTGTACACTGGATACTAAACTTAAAACAACGTAATAGCGCGACTAGAAAACAGATAAACACGCACACCTGACAGCAGACAACAGGACACTGGCGGTTTATTTGTTCTAGCGCACCCTACAAACGCGCCAGCTGACCCGCCGTCCCCTCCCAGACTGCCGGATTACTGGACGTGCCGGAGTGGCGCACGGCCGGATTACAAAGACTCCACTGTATTATTATTTCTATACTAGATGTGTATGTATCTAATGTATAAGCTATGTTAATGTATACATTCTTATGACGTATCCTATTACCATAAATAAATAAAATTGTTAATAACAGTAACGCCAGTTGAACCTGCCCATGTATTATATAATATAAGTAAGAAAAATGTACCTGCTCTTTTATGGATGTTGTGTTCTTTAGCACAAATCTTCGCGTATTTAACTTCTCTTTCCCTATTAAGAATGTCTGGCGATTTCCATTGCATCTTAACAAAATCAAATTTCAGTTAACAAGTTTCAGTTATATTGAAAATTAAATTTTCTAATAAAAAAATAAAATTATATTAGAATGTTTTGCAGAATACGGTTTGATTAGACCGGAGCATAGTTGAACAACGTAGGTCAATATAGGAATATTTAGGATAAAAATAAATCATCAAAATTAAGATTATGATAATAATTTTAAAAAGTTGGCTAAACTGTCAATATACTTATCCAGGGCAAAGTAATGAACTAAGGTTCCGTTCTCCCATTTAAAAAATCAATAGATGTCTTGATTCAGAGAAATGCCTTTGGACGATTGGCCCGAGAATCATCAGGTTTTGTCCTTGTTGGCCATTGAATACACATATACATTTTTGTGTCGATATGTTCATCCTATCTTCGTGTTTTCCAAAACCCTCAATTCAAAAATGGAAAAAAAAAAATCCTGTTTGTTTCTGTACCCTTGAAAGTCCAGGAGCCCAGTGCAAAAAAAGGTGACTTATTTTATGAAAATTTGTATTATGATATTTTTAAAATATCCATCCTCGAGATCCAAAAAATGGCAGTCTGAAATCTCAAAGCCGCTGGAATACAAAATTGCAGCCAATTAAAACCCCAAAAACCTCGACATTTTAGGACTTTTTTAGAATTTTTGCCTATAATTCCTAAAAAATGCATTCTAGCGAAAAAGTTACGATATATCAAATCATTACATTCTGTGTTGATTGAGTACCAAAACTTAATAATTTGATTAAGTGGTATGGTCGAAAACCACGGTCAAAAACGACGATTTTTTCCAACTTTGTCAAAAACTGAGATATAGTACTATATATGAGTCTACAGCTTGGGAATGAGTATTCTAAGAGAAAAACTCAAGGAATAAAAGTTGTAGAGCATCAAATTCTGCGTCTACTGAGTACCAACATTTTTGAATTTGGTGAAGTATACCTCTCGAAATTGGCAATCTGTCAATTGGCATATGAAGGTACCTATGAGTTGCAAATCTAGCCAACCAAACCAAAAGTATCTTTTTTATCAATCTCATTTCTTAATTTTGGTCTGGAAGGACAATGACCAATCCTTAGAGCAAGTAGTAATGAGGACAATGAAATATGGGATATACACCCGTATTGTTGAAGCCTTGTAACTCTTAGGTACCTTCATATGCCAAGTACCGGACGTCGGGTGATTGCCAATTTCGAGAGGTGTACTTCGCCGAATTCAAAAATGTTGGCACTCAGTAGACGCAGAATTTGATGCTCTACAACTTTTATTCCATGAGTTTTTCTCCTAGAATACTCATTCCCATGCTGTAGACTCATATATATGGTATAGTACTATATCTCAGTTTTGACAAAGTTGGAAAAAATCGTCGTTTTTGAGCGTGATTTTCGACCATATCACTTAATCAAATTATTATGTTGTGGTACTCAATCGACGCAGATTTTAATGTCTTCAATTTGTTATATCGTAACGTTTTCGCTAGGATGCATTTTTAGGAATTATAGGCAAAAACCCAAAATAAGTCTTAAAATATCGATGTTTTTTGGGTTTTAATTGGCCGCCATTTTGTATTCCAGCGGCTTTGAGATTTCAGACTGCCATTTTTTGGATCTCGAGAATGGATATTTTGAAAATATGATAATAAAAATTTTCATAAAATAAGTCTCCTTTTTTGCACTGGGCTCCTGGACTATAAAGACACATTGATTTTCAGTCAAATGGACCAAAGAAAAGGAAGGGATGAAGGGGGGAGAGGAGGTTGAACACAAAAACATAACTGTCAATGTAATGAATGTTGTGTAAAAAAATTATAGCTTTAAGTTCTATGACTCATGCCCGGCTTTACGAGGTCATATCGCCTACTACCAGAGCGCTCTTTCGTCACTCTGGTGGACATGAGCCCGAATCTACTATGGAAGTCCTAAATTTTGCCTACCCTAAATTTTTATTCACCTAGGATAGGAGCCTTTAACTAGTACCTGACATCGTACAGGCTCGGGACCATCGCTTAAAATCCCATCTGAAGGACGGCGTGCTTAAGTTTATTTTACCTCCCAGATAAAATAAACTAAGGGCCTCGGCCGGTTTTTGAACCCGCGAACTTGAGCTCAGAAAGCAAGCACCCATACCACTGAGCTACCGGCGCCCTCAGATCTGATATGTATACGATTCGAGTTGTGGATCTTGATATCTCACTTAATATTAGTTCTCCAGCTGTATGAAGAATAGGGGAAGTTATATAATAGGCAGGGGCGTAGACAGGATTTTGAGCAGGGGGGGGGGGGGGGGGAGCTAGGCTACTGGGGTGGGGGGTATAGACCTCCGGGGGCACAGCCAGCAGTTTCCGTGGTTAGCGCTGTAGCTGCTGGGACTAAACCCGAGGAAGCTGATGAGTGAGGCTGACTACCCGGAGTTCGGAAAATTCGTCGCCTCCTGGCGGAAGGTAAAGAAGGCAGTTTAACGTGGTTCCGGGGATGACCGTTGGGTGCTGGTAACATGGCCTATCTGCGACCATCCACGGCGCAACGCAGTCAAGAACGTAGGTGCCTGGTCCCGAGTTCTCTCGGGAAACGCCGAAAAGGTAGGTTGGAGAACCCAACCGATCGCTCCGGTGATCGGCGGGGTCCTACAACCGGCCATAACAGCAATAAAATCTTAAATAAACGAGAATTATATGGTGCCCCCTTATTCCCCCCTACGCGACGGACGGGTGTCGTTGAGCCTCCTTCAGGGGCCGGTACACCCGTAAAAAAAAAAAATAAAAAATAAAAAAAGTTAGCGCTGTAGACCTTTTGTTATTAATTTGGGAGGTTCGGACCCCTAGAAACTCCCCCTGAGGTAACCACTGACTGTAATACTTAAGTTGACTTTACATAAGCAGCCAAAATGCAAAGGCAGCAGCAGCTAATGCACGCTGTGGTTTCTGTGCTTTTAGAAATAAATGACTTTCAGCCAATAGCGTGCATCTGCTGCTGCTGCGCTTTGCATTATTACTGCGTATGAAAAATCAGCTTTTAGAGAATAAATTATAATATAAATGAAGATTTTGAGCGAGGAATGAAATGATCGAATCCATGTGTATTTAAAAATTCTGGGCCCCGTGCGCCGCACTTGCAACAGCTGATTGCTGATTTAGGAATCAGACGCACGGGAAATTTAAGATCTTATTGGTAACTTGCAAGCAATCCATTTTTAATAAAAACTATTTTTTTTATTTTATTTTATTTTTATCTTGTTGTTTTGCTCTGGCCAGGGGGGGGGGGGCAAGTAATAAGGATGGCGTAATAAATAAGTTTTATTTAGTTATTACACGTTTCTACAATATATCCGAGTTTCTCAACTTTATAAATATTAACTGGTAATATTTAATAAATTTAAATAAAACTTTGATTGGATTTCAGGCAACCGGTGTCTCCTGGTCAACGATATAGCAAGACAGCTAGAATAAAATACAATAAGTATGTAACTTTTTACAGCGATATAATTCTCTCATTTATTGTTTGCTTTTTACAACCTAGCATTTACAGCCGTTTCGAGAAGAACTCCCATCGTCAGTATCTAAAACTAATCTTCATACAATTAATAAAAATAACATCCTGAAATAATAATTCGAATCAATAATTCATTACAAAGTTATATTTAAATCAATTAATACAAAAATTTCATAAAAAGTATAGTTTATATTGTTCTTAAATATTAACAATTTCCTCTCTTACTGTATGCATATACATATTCTTCTTTTTGCCAAACCTGTATAACATTTATATATTTTTTATATAATATATTATTAAAGCATTTCTTCTATTTATTTATTTATCTACACTGTGATGTATAAAAAAAAAATACACACATTAAATTGATTAAATTATTAATATTAAAATATTAATAATATTTATTTTTCTATAAAAAGCAAATTTCTTTTAAAACAAATGAGTAAAAAAAAAAAACACGGCCTACAGCTGTTTTTTAGTGTGTGGAGAGGAGAGTCGAGGCCTGGGGTCAATGGAGACGGTTTGAGTGTGTGGAGAGTGGTGTTTAGGCTTAAAATGTGATGAACTAAATAGGAGTAAATTGACGGTGAAATCGATACGCAAAGAAGGTACTCTTGTTTGTTTATATGTACAGGATATATGCCCAGAAGTATATAACTTGAATTTAAAGAATGGCCAAAAAATATAAAACAGAAAAAAAATTGAAATAGTTTTTAAGATTTTTTTTGATTTTTGTTTGTTTCAATGTTTAGTTTTTCTTTATTTAATAATGTAGATGTAATAATAATTGGATGAGCTCTGTGGGCCTTTCCCTGGCCATCCACAAGACGGATGCAGTACTCTTCACCGGGAGGAAGGCCAGAACCAACATGTCACTGACCTTCCAGGGTTATACCATCGAGACCCAACCGGCAATCAGGTACCTGGGAGTAATGCTGGATCAGAGGCTCACTTTTAGGGAGCACCTCAGATACGTGGGAGCGAAGGCCGCCAGGACATCGGCGGCGATTTCGAGAATTCTGCCCAACGTCGGTGGCCCTAGGCAGAGCAGGAGAAGACTGCTGGCAGGAGTCAGCACATCCATCCTTCTGCACGGGGCCCCGACATGGGCAGATGCAACGAGGATTCCCACATACCTGAGGCTGATCGCCCCAGCTCACAGGCGAAGCGCACTGAGAGTCGCATGCGCCTACCGAACAGTTTCTGGCGACGCTGCCTATGTAATTGCTGGGCTGCCCCCCATTGACCTACTGGCACGGGAGCGTACGCGACACTTCAAAAGGAAACAAGACCCGGTTCAGGTGGAAGAGGTGGTGCAGCGCTTCGACCGCAGGGGAAACCGGGTCTTCTATCAGGACGCGGGGGCCAGCCCTGGTCCAGCAGAGCCAGAGAGGGCCAGGACAATTAGGGAGTGGCAGGAAGAATGGGACAAGTCCACAAAGGGACGGTGGACCCATCGGCTCATCCCTCGAGTCGAGCCTTGGCTCACCAGGAAGCATGGGGAGGTGAATTACCACCTCACCCAGGTACTCACGGGACACGGTGGGTTCCGGGGGTACCTCCACAAAATCGGGGCAGCAACAACACCAGACTGCCTCGCGTGCCTTGGTGAGACGGAGTCGGCGGAGCATGTCCTCCTCAAATGCCCCAGATTTGAGGAGGGAAGGAAAAATCTGGAGTGCAGCATGGGCGCCCCACTGACTGCTACCAGTTACGTGGACGCTATGCTGCGCTCCCAGGAGTCGTGGGATGAAGGATGCGATTTTGCAGCGCTCATCATGGGCGGGTTGGCCCTCCAGTAGAGGGCTGACAAGGAACAGTAGCGGTAATAAAACAGAAGAAGGGGCGTTACCAGCCACCCTTCCTCCCTTCCGCGAAGTAATGACAGATCGTCAGTTCCGCGGAAGGGAATCAGGATCGGCAAGGAGGGGGTTTTAGTGGGTATGGTGAATCGGCTCGAGTCTGACACTATCCAGGGCTACCTTCCCTGGATGAGCGTCACAGCATTTCCCCCTCCAATGCAAAAAAACAAAAAAAAAAAAAAATGTAGATGATTTAAAACAATAAACCCAAACTATTTGTTCACGTAAATTCTATTCTATTCATTTTCCCTGTTGGCCCAGTAAGATAATTTGAAAACCTTTGGATTAGATTTAAATATTTTTGCAAAATTTAGAAGACAAGGTGGCATCTCTTTAGAAATCCAAGTGAAAAGTTGAATTGCATTTTTTTTAATACGTGCACTTTCTTCAAAATTGCACGTCTTGAACTTTTGATATTTTTTTAGGGCCCTTTTCGGAAATTACTTTAGAAATCAAAATTAAATAGAAGACCATTTCTACAGGAAATGTGGTAATTTAAATTTTATTATTTATTATTTTTGTTTTAATTATTATTATTTGTTTAATTTCATTATTTTAATTATATTTATTTATCATTTATTTAAGATTAACACTTAAACCTTTTATTATCACAACTCAAAAATTATCAATTACAAAAGTTTCGGGAAGCACTCCCATTATCAGTATCTATATTACATTACGTTAACATTTCTTCTGCCAATAATTTAAATACCTAGTCAAAATAATATAGTTCGCCTCAAAAAGTATCTTCTCTAGAAGGAAGATTCTGATTGAGAGAAAGAATAGTTAATCAAAAGAACATATGTTTTATAGATACTGATGACGGGTGTGATTCCCGACTTGTAATTGTTATTTTTTGATAAGACAAATAAATAATTGCATAAATGATACTGTAATAATATATTATATATGATAAAGAATCGCTTTACATAACCCAAGAAGTATTTATTTATTTATCAAATCGCATATATTAGACTTCAAATCCCGAGTGTATATAGGTAAATACGACACGTATTTATTAAGTAGACCTCCATGTTGGAACTATAAGTTAAGACTGATTTTTTCGTATCATATTTTTTGTATAATATAATTTTGTAATAAATTATTGACGTACACTTCACAATGTTATACCTTGAGCACGCTGTCCTTCGGATGGGACGTTAAAAGATTTTCTCGAGCCTGTGCATAGTCAGATACTCATTAGAGACCCCTACCCTTGGTGAATAAAAATTTGGAGTTGGCAAAATTTAGAACTCCCATAGTAGAGTCGGGGTCATGTCTCAAGAAACAGTGCTTTGGTAGTAGGCAGGGGCCTAGCCAGGGACAAAAACCAAAACGACAAAACAAAAAACCAAGAAAAATGAAATAAACTGAAAAGATGTTAGATTAAAAATTCCGTCTCAATGGTCTCTGCATGCTAAGCGTGCAGAGAAAGTTGCTGGAAAACGGAGAGGAAGTTCTTTCACGATTTTCGGAAGATAAACGAAAATTGTGCTTTACCTAAATGTATATGTACAAAACAAGTCATATTTTATTTATTTAAATATACATGAATTCGATAATTTCATTTCCTCGCTCCAAATCGTCATTTATGTTATACTTTATACTCTTAAATCATGAGCAGTAAAAATTAGTTTTCCAAATTAATAACAAAAAGTCTGCAGCGCTAACCAAGGAAACTGCGGGCTGTGCCCTCGGGGTCTACCCCCCCCCCCCCCCCCCTTCCCCGCCGCATAGGTTAACTTTGCCCCCTCCTGCTCAAAATCCTGGCTACGCCCCTGGTAGTAGGCGATATGACCTCGTAGTTAAAGCCCGGTCATGAGTCACAATAACTGTGTTAGATACTGATGCTCGATTATATATGCTAGGTTGTAAAAATGTGAGAATTATAGAGTTGTAAAAAATTATATAATATATACAGTAGAACCTCCTTACACAAATCAAAAGTTATAATAAAATAAATTTTAAATAATAGTATAAATGTACCCCATTGACGGAGAACAAAAGGAATGCCAGGAGTGAGAGAGAGTAGAGATGTGTTGACTTCATGCTGACAGAAAGAAAACTAGGCAAAGAAGACATGCCATGTGATATAGGGGGCGTTGAGAGCTACGTCAGTCATCGTTAGACAGACGTGGGCTAACGCCATAGCTCCACGTTCTCTTCAATTCGAACAGGGACGTAGAAGCCTTGGCACGAGTTATGTAATCGGTGAGAAATCGATGCTGAGTTTTCATGTTTTCCGATCCCTTGAATCCAAAAATAAAAATAAAAAGTTTATAAATCACCAGCTATGTACTTCCCCAGCACGAATTAACCAATTAAGTTTTGCTCTCCCTCAAAAGCCAATCGATCATTTGTGCTCAATCAAGTTTAGAATCATAAATAAGCAAACATTTGTTGATAAACATTACTAAACGTTAAAATAGACATTATAACAAGTTAAAAACGTTTACAAATTATCCATTTACATATAATGTAATTTTATTTTAATCTTTAAATATTTTATTATTAATTTTAATATAAATTTTATAACTTTTTTGAACAATTATTTAATTATTTTAAACAAGAAGAGAGTAAAATAAAAATGTTTAATAGCATGATTTTATGTCAATACCATTTCTCACTTTTACAAATTGTCTATTTTTTTATACATAATCGGCGCCCCGACAATTTTTACGCCCCGGACTTGCCCGCTTCGCCCAGCCCTTCCACCGGCCCTGTATCTCTGTCGTCACAGGGAATAAATTGGTAAGTCTAAATTCGTAACTTTTCAGGGCAGCACTTTTTTTACTTTTGAGTTAATCGTGTAAATCCAGTTTTTGGAATAAATAAATTATGTTTGCATCATTATTAATCATATACCTTCTAAATCTATAGGAGTGAATGAAAATGAATATTGGTAATTCTTTCTTGGATTTTCCCTTAGTTACCTAATCATTCCCCATCACTAACCTAATTATTACCATATTTTATGAAATACTCGTGAATGATGCCTCTCTAAAGTTGAGCAAAAGTTAATTTAACCGAAAACGCCTTCTTCACTTGGAATACTCTGCCGTAGTGAATAAATTGAGGAGCAAACATTCAAAAAAGGATTTGTCCAAAAAAATAAGAAATGAGATAAACAGTTTTTCTAACTGGAATTTTACCGCGCTTTTATAATATCAACTCCGTTCTTTCAAAAAAAAATTTGTCCCGTGTATATCCAAGGTTGTTTTATAGGGTTTCATAGGGTTTCAATCAAAACCAAACTTGTCCAAAGAGCGTTTTCATGCAAACCCAGTTTTGTCCATCTAGACCAATCATAGTGCTAGCTGATAGGTAGGTTTCAATAGTGCAGGTATTGCTTGTTTTTGTCAATTTTTCTCAAGATTTTATTGTTTCTTAGTTTTTTAGTATTCTTTTTTAATATAATCATTTGATTAAAATGGACATTTTTACAGACGACGAAAATTGAGTAAAAGTAGGGAAACGTAAGAATGGGAGTAGAAAAAGAAAGTCAACTGGAGGTTGTTTTCTTGAAAAAAAAAAATGCAATAATCTGCAAGAAATGTTACTAGTTTTTATAATTAGAGGTCACAGCTTTCTACCTGCTGACTGAGTTTTCGGCAGCGCCGAGAAACTGTTGCGAAAGAAAACCACTATCCTAAGCAAAGACGAATACGCCAAATTGTTTACGGAAATAGGAAAAGTAAATGAGTTAGGGAAACATTGGGATCTACTTGACATTAAAGCATTAAGTCAGTGCTACAAAAATTGTGATCAAGTAAGCGATATGAAATGATGCAGTACTACAAAATCAATGAAAGGCGAAGTAAAAGTTAAGTGTCTGAAATACTATAAAGTTGAGGATGAGGTGCCGTCCAAGACATTGTTTAAAAAAGGCTGCACATATAAAAGGATTGAAAAGGACCACAGCTTCTCATTGGAGAAAGTACCAACTTACCATGCTATTTCCAACGAAAAGAAAAAAGACGTAATTTCCCTTCTCTCAAAGATACTCGGCGAAAACTGGCAACAGCAGAGCACAATGCAATTTCGTAGTAATCATGAAGAACACGTTTTATGCCACTGTTTGGACACAAAAGATATTTTTATTATTTAAGTTGAATACAATTTTATTATAATTTGAATTATTAAAACAGGATTAGGAACAATTTTAGCTCAAATCTGTTTTATTTTTATTGATAGTAATATTTTTATTGATAGTAATATTTTTATTATTTAATTTTAATTACCTACATTAGTTGTTTTAAAAATAAGTCAGTATTACATTTTTTTGATAATAAAGTTTTCACTCAAATCCTCTTTATTTTTATTGATTAGCCAATTTTTTTTTTTTTTTTTTTCGAAAGGGAATTAGTCCTAGAAGGATTCAATCTAAACAACATTTGTTCATGTGTTTCAAACAAACAAAATCATTTCTTGCTGTTTTCTCGAATCTCTACCAATGTGACAAATCTCTTTTTGAAAGTTTGCTCCTCAATTATTAAACGTATAATAATTACCTTACTATTTGCCTATTTACCTGTAAATATTCAAAGGTCATGAGTCCGTGGATTAACAAGGATGTGAATATGTTAAATAAAAAAAATATATTGAGTAATTGTATAGCCTGTACAGATACTATGGCGAAGGCGTGCGAGGCACACGGGCGGCCAAAACTTAGCACATAATAATCTATTCCTTATTTTAAATCTATCGTTGACTGAGTCAAATATAAGAGAACAAGAAGAAATCGAAACCAAAGGGAAAAGCAAGATAAATTCATTTCAAGAGATGGGGAACGAGAGAGACTGACGTTATTATCCATCGAAAGTGATCTCTAGAATTCTATTGACATAAAACGTGCTGTGGAATAGTTTGCTTCCACTAAGGCCAGAAGAGCCATGCTTTGATTACGATTTACTTTTATTTAATAAATAACTATTTGTGATATATGTTTCTAGTTTTATTTGAAAAAAAAAATTGAATTGTGTTTGTAAAAACTACTTTACTAAAGTTAAAGTTGTGCTCTTAAAAAAAATCTATTATTATGTTTTTTAACTAGTTATTTTTGAAGTTAAGATCTAGGTAATATTTAAAAAAAACAATAATAGATTTTTTTAAATATAAAGTGAATTTTATAAGTACATATATGTAAATTTTATTACCTATCATTATTATGTACATAGGTAATATGTAGTTTTATTTAGTAGTTCACAATATAATGTTTGAAAATAAAATATTGTTGTCGTTACACATATTATTAATTTCCTTACTCAAGTATTTATTTGGAAAATAAAAATGATCAACTTATTCAAAATGTAAAGAGTAAAAACATTCGGGTACTTTAATTGTGGAGGGGGGCGGCGTTATCAATATTTGCATACGGGCGGCCAATACTCGTTGTACGGCCCTGACCTTGTATATTAATTAGGTAATTTGAACATTAAAACTATGGCACAAACAAAATTTCATCGTTACTTTGCTCTTTTTTTTTTTTTTTAAATGTTATTTTTGATAGAAATATGTATAGATCTTAACTTCAAAAATATCTGTTAAGGTTGAACTCTGATATTAGACATGAGGGATGACAGAAAATTCGACATTGGAGAATTTATTGAACTGAATTTTGCCATTAGTAGATACTTTAATTTACAATGTTTTTATTTCACATTAATCCTCCTGCAAAATTGTTATCCACTCGCACAATAGGCTGAGGCGGCATTGGCCTCGGAATCTACTTAATTAATTTTTTTTTATATTATTTTTTTTTTTTTCATGCCACTTTTTAAGGGAATGCTGGTGATGACCCGATTCTTCCCTCATGCCTCTCAGCACCGCCTCCTGGTCTTCCTCCACTGCTGGACAGTGATTTGGTTGGGCAGATTGGTGAGAGCGATAATGCTGGTTTTCAGTGGCCTCCCCCACTTGTTGGATGGCAGTGTTCGGGAGTCCTATTTGTGCTGTCCAAGCCGAGTTTATTTTTATTCATCTATCACTATTTTCTTATTATTTATTTTGTACAAATATATATTTTTTTAATTTTAAATTTTTATATATATTTACTATTATTTTGTATACATTCCTTTCCTTATTATTCTTTACTTCTTATCATTTGATTTATTATTTTCTATTTCTATTTCACAAAAAGTATTTCATATTTGCTATAACTAATTATTTTATCATTTATTCTCATGTCAACAATTCTACCTATTCTTTCTGTACAGTTGGTAGAATTAAAAAATTTACTATATGTATATATATACTTTTATTTTAATTTATTATTATTATTTTATTTTATTAAAGATGTGTGACTTCCACAGAAGGATCGGAGCAAGATTCAACCAAAGTGTTGTATTTCAGTTTTTCCTTAACTTCTTTTGAAGGCATCCTGATAATGGAAGCTACGGGCCTAAAAATTATGGATTGAATACTGTACGGCAAACACCTAAAAAAAAATTAAATTAAAGCAGTATTTTTATTGATACTTAACATTTTTTTACAGGGATATTGTGAAACACTTAATAAAAATAAATAAAAACTAATGTTTTTTTTATTACTTTCGGTATTTCTAGCATATATTAATATATATATATATATATCAGCATATATTAATAAATATATCAGTGGCGGATCCAGAAAATCTCTCGGGGGGGGGATTTTTATTTTTTTTTTAAGTTAGGTACTGAAACGTATGATTAAGGTGAATTAAATAAGAATTAACGGATGATTATTATAAAAACAACAAAAACGGCAGAAACGTTGCTCAGTTATTTTTATTCGTGGTTATATTTACATTCATCATAATTACGGTTAGAGGCCCTTAGTTTATTATATCTGGGAGGTAAAATAAACTTAAGCACGCCTTCCTTCGGATGGGACGTTAAGCGATGGTCCCGGGCCTGTACGATGTCAGGTACTCGTTAAAGACCCCTACCCTAGGTGAATAAAAATTTAGGGTAGGCAAAATTTAGGACTCCCACAGTAGAGTCGGGCTCATGTCCACCAGAGTGACGAAAGAGCGCTCTGGTAGTAGGCGATATGACCTTGTAAAGTCCGGGCATGAGTCACATTAACTAATTAACTATGTTTTGCAGGAAGCAAGTTGAAAAAGTTGCTGAACAAATAGAAAATGACCTTGGACCGGTCGACATCCTCATCAACAATGCAGCTCTCGTGATGGGGAATTTAGTCTTCACTTATTCGGGCATTTTCAAATCTATAAACAAGAATTTATATAGTTATAGATAACTAGCCACAGTGTATCCGAGATCGAGGTTTCGACGGATTTTCACGTTTCAAAAGGTTCCCTGCTAACTTAGGTCTGATTAGATTTTGGTTGAAATCAGACGAAAATTATGACCACTTTCCTCCGGGACCTAAGTGCATTTTACAACATACCGCTTATGTTTATGACCTAATCAAAAATATTTTCTAGTAATAGTTGTAGAGAATACAAAAGTACATAATCTATATGAAATACGATTTTTCACAGGTCCTTCGGTTTTGGAGATATATGCCGAAAACCATCT
Source organism: Aradus depressus (assembly GCA_963662175.1). NCBI lineage: Eukaryota > Metazoa > Arthropoda > Insecta > Hemiptera > Aradidae > Aradus > Aradus depressus. The sequence goes on along the minus strand of OY759219.1, from coordinate 18,510,636 downwards.
TGAAGTGTAGTTTTGAAACACATATTTTTAAATGTTTCCTTGATTTACCCGAGAACGGTTAGTCCTATCGAAAAATTGATTCTTACCAAAATTGTTCCTTATAAAATTTACAATCGCAAAGATTTGAGATAGGATCAATAGAACGAAAGTTATAGCGCCCCGAAGAATGTAAATTAAACGTCTATAAGGAATATATCTAATTGTAATTTTCAAATCGTAGTTCATAGCAACGAACTTGGAGGATAAAAAAATATGTGTTATATCTTTTCAATATATAATCTTATATAAAAACAATAGGAAAATATATACTCTTACGACATAAACCTTTTACAAAAATGGTTTCAAAATCAAGAAAAATGCTACATTGCATATTATGACTGACATAAAATAATATTTAGACACGGAAAAAATTAATTTTTGAAAATTTCCGAATGGATAAAACGTTTACCGATGAATAAAAAATATAAATATTTGGTAGTAAGGCGAATTAAGTGTCGTTTTATCAGCCATCTCTTACTATTGAAGTTACAACTGGCCTCAAATCAAGGAGATCCTTCCTCCACTATAGAACAGACTTTAAGAAAAATATTATTAGTTAAAATAATCAAATAAATAAAAAAATGTTATACTTACGACAGGAATAAACAATAAAAATATTTTTTCGGTGTTATGATGGCCGACTTTTCAAATCTTATTGCATCGACAATTTCGGATACGACAGTTTCCATGTCACCCCTCACTCCTCTGAAATATATTTGATTAATAGATTAAATTAAATGTTACATTTTACATACATACCGGATTATTCACCAAAGTGGACATTATGCTAAAGCGTCATACCATAGTGGAATAAATATTTACATTTATAATAATATATATTTTTTCAGAGCTTTATTATTTTCTCAATTTATATTTGGTTTTTACAATCTAACAAAAAGACGTTCCGGGAAAAAATGTTCATCAGTATTTTGAAATGATAACAATAAATAATAATAACATCGAATGATGTTCGTCAATCATCCATAAAACATATAACATTTAAATTATTTCATAATGTTGTTTTTATTATAGTTTTTATGTAAAAGAATACTTTAATTTATTTGCTGATCTTTATTGTAATAATATTGTTTTTTTCTTATATTGATCATATTGTTTATGCAGAACACCAAGGGTTATAACACAGAGGTCGACTTGTATCAAATATATGACCATTATTAGTCAGATAAGCAAATAAATTAAAGATACTGTTGATGAAAGTTTTTTTTCCCCGAAACTTCGGGTTGTATCGACCAGAAATAAATAGAGAGAACTTCGGGTTGTATCGACCAGAAATAAATAGAGAGAACTTCGGGTTGTATCGACCAGAAATAAATAGAGAGAACTTCGGGTTGTATCGACCAGAAATAAATAGAGAGAACTTCGGGTTGTATCGACCAGAAATAAATAGAGAGAACTTCGGGTTGTATCGACCAGAAATAAATAGAGAGAACTTCGGGTTGTATCGACCAGAAATAAATAGAGAGAATAATAAAGCTGTGAAAATATATATATGAATTATTTTTGTATATAAAATTATTGTTAGTGTAAGGAGATTCCTGATTCACGGATATAATATTAATACATCAATTCTCCGATAATTTTTTTATTTTCTCAAAAATTTGAAATAACAAACGTTTCAGGCATTGCTCCTATCATCAGTGTTATAATCTGTTCTTTAGTTTGACCATTTCTTCTTTTATTCAGAATCATCCTTGTTCGAAGATGGAAGTAGACACTATGATGTTTCATAGAATAACTAAGAAACAAATTATAACGCTGATGTTGGGAGTAATGCCTGAAATGTTTGTTATAATGTTATAAATGTTATATAAAAATAAATGGAAATAACAATCCCATTGACTTAGTTTCGTGGCCGGTGCCATCTTCTAGTGCCACTGCAAACGCTATCTGCCACTTAGAGCAGACACCGACGAGCCCTTGCGACTAGCCCTGGAGGAGGAACTACACGGACAGCTCATACCAGAGCGTACCACAAGGACTTAGTCCAAGATTGGATAGTAGATAAATGGCAGCAGCGATGGTCATGGTCCTCGGACGGCCGGAAGACCTGGGCTTACTTTCCAAACGTCAGGGCAAGACTTGAGTCTGTTTGGGTAAAGTCGGACCATTGGACGTCCCATATACTATCGGGTCACGGGGATTTCAACTCCAAGTTCTTCTTTTTCAATAAGAAGGACTGCTCGTGCGGCGGCATCGAGACTGCAGAACACACAGTTCTCAAATACCCACTGTACAACGGGCCTAGAGTGAAGTTGACACGCCGGACCGGATCGTACCTGGCACTGAACCGGGGAAGGTGATGATTGAGGCTGATTATCCAGAATTCGGTCGATTCGTCGCCTCCCGGAAAGCAGTATAGTGTGTCTCCGGCGATGACCGCTAGCACGGCCCACCTGCAACCATAACCGGTGCAACGCAGCCATATGCATGGATGCCTTGATCCTGAGCTTACTCGAGAAACACCAAAAAGTTAGGTTCGAGGACCCAAGCGATCGTCTCGGCGAGTGGCTGTGTCCTACAACTGGCCGTAGCAACAATGATAAAATGGATTTTTCAACTCAACGACCTGTTTGTCTCGCGGCGGACGGGTGGTGTGGAGCCCCCAGCATGGGCCGGTACACCCGAGAAAAATAAAATAATAAAATATGTGAGAACCCTTCCTATAGACAGAACGGAAGCTTATTAGCCCGTTACCATGATGGCTCTACCATGGATGTAGAAAAATCTTCCAGAGGTGTCCCCTTTTCTTCCGACGATATTTTAGGTAAATTTCACACTGCTTCTTCAGATCGCAATGAACTGACATAAGGAGTTCATGGTCACCTGAAGAAAGGCTTGAAATCTATCTCAAATGCCATTGGAAAAAAGTGGATACCTCTGGAAGTTTAGCTGAAAGTATCTAGCATCCCTTAGAGTCCCAAGAAGAATATCCAAGTTTTAGGGACCATCCCTTATGGTCCCTTCTAAAGGACGGCGTGGTCAAGGTTTTGCTAACTCTCAGATATAAAAACCCATGGACTCCAGCCGGATTTGAATCCGCAATGAGTATACAAAGCAAGCACGCTTTGTACGTCCTACCGTACTACTGTTTGTACCGCATCCTGTCTTCAAATCGCATGCCCAGTATAACTATATATATATATACAGGGTGATTCCCTCGTAACCTAAAAATTGGGTGAAACTAGACCGAAAATGGAGTAGAATGCCGCCAACCGCACCTTTCTATCTCAATCCGTTCCCGAGATATGATTTTTTAAAGGTTTTTTCGAGAAAACCACGTTTTTTGCCATCAAGTCCCACATTTCTCCCCTTTAAACCTTCTCAACTTATATATACGTATATATATATAAGTATGTATATATATATTGAAAGACTCTTACTTGCCACTTTTATTCATCTCATTAGATCTCGTGGCGACGAAGTAAGGTCGAACAGTTGTCATTTTCACATTGTTATTCGGATTCGTAAAGAGCAATTCTAAATGAACAGATTCTGACAAATCTAAAAAATAAAAACATATTATTATTGTCATACCCATTTACTTTCAGTATATAATTATTTATAACATTCATTGTTCTTACTAATCACATGTGTGTTCGACCCTATGAAAATAAATATTATTATTATATAAGGCATAATAAGGGTTGAACTGTTAACAAAAAAAAAATTGTCGGTGAATCACCGGTCAATGTACTTACCCAGAACGAGTTAGCACTAATATTCAACAGTTGACTTACATAGGGCCTCCTAAATCCTACTCCATCATACTACCGTCATACTGTTATTAGGGTTTTTGAATTGAGCCCCTACTCCTGATTCCAAGGCAAAAATTAATAAGTCTCGCCCTTATAGGGTTTTGAATTCACACATAAAAATTTTTTATCGATACACTTATTTTATCTGCAGTTATTAAAGTTTATGTGTAAAGCCTCCTCCCTAATCCCTCATTTCCTGTTCTCAATGTCTGTAAAAATCAATAGGTGTCGTTGTTAAAAAGTTCTGGATTCAGATATAAAATTTCGTTCCGATGCATTCATTCTATCGGAACAGACTGCATTTTTTTTTTTTTCATTTTTGGAATCTGGAGCTAGGAAAACATAGAACTCCTTTGAAAATTCCGACTCTTTGACCGATTACATAACTTCCCTTATACTTCTTATAGCTGGAGAAGTATAATAAAGTATAATAAGTTTATTAATAATAGCTAAAAGAAGGTATGTTTGAAACTTACTTGACAATGCGGCTTTGGTAGACCCATAGATAGATAAAAATGGTACGCCACTAACTGACGACAGAGAACTGATATTCACAATGTGACCATCGTTCCTTTCTCTCATTTTCGGTAAAAAAACCGACATTGTCTGAAAAATAATTATAACAATAATTGTAGGAATATTGAGGGTCAGTCGAAAATGGAAAAAAAGACTATTCAAATGCCAACGTTTCGATATATTTTATATCATCATCAGGGCCTACAAACATGGGGGGAAATCAAGATTAGAATCAAAAATAAACAAAAATGTTTTTGTTGATAAACATTATTGAACGTTAAAAATACATTATAACAAGTTAAAAATTGAAACTGACTTACTATGAATAATTACTAAACATTAAAATTAAATATGACTAGATTACTAAACATAAACACTAATAATGGAAATAGACAAATAGGTGGAACATAATAAAGAGTACTTATTTATTTATTTACATATTCACAACGACAACATTTGTCACTAGTGATCGTGATGATGTGCTGTGGCAAGTGTGTCGCTGTACTGCTGAGGTACGTGACCGAAGAGGAGTCCAGGCTAGTCCTGGAGCAGGTCCCTCTGCCATGCCCGCTTTAGACGTCTTGGTGGGTTTGTGGGGAGAGTGTTCGTGGATAATTGGAGAATAAGTGGATTGGCGTGATGATGGAGTTTGTCGTGAAAATTTTGATATCGTGTCTTGATAACAGAAGGTATAAATGGGATGTTGAGGTCATTATGTAATGTGAGGTTGGAAACGTAAAATGGGGCATTGGCAATGTGGCGTAGTATGATGGATTGTAATGACTGAAGGCGTTGTATGTTTGATTTTTTGGCTGATCCCCATATCTCGATTCCGTAAGTCCAGATGGGTTTTAGTATAGTGTTGTAAATGTGAAGTTTGTTTTCAAGCGATAATGTCGATCGTCGTCCGATGATTGATTTCAGTTGTCCAAATCGTCTTTTGAGGTCTGTGCGTTTCAGTCTGATATGAGTTGTCCAAGTTAAACGTCTGTCTAAATGAAGTCCTAGATATCGGACAGTGTCTGATGCAGGAATGGGCTGGTTGTTAATGTATACTGGTGGACAAGTGTTGTGTCTGAGGGTAAATGTGGTTTGCAGAGATTTGTCTCTATTAATTTTTAGTCTCCATTTGTTGGCCCAATCTGTTAGCTGGTGTAAATGTTCCTGTAAGTGTGAGCTTGCTTGTGTTGGGTCTGAGTGTGTTGAGAGAATGGCTGTGTCGTCTGCGTATGTAGCGAGTAGTGTGTTGTCGTGTTGTGGAATGTGTGCTGTGTAGATTGAGAAGAGTAGGGGACTGAGGGAACTTCCTTGGGGGACTCCAGCTTTGACCTCCAAAAAATGTGATGAGGAAGATCCCTCAGATACCCTAAAGTTTCTGTTTTCTAGGAATGACTTAAGTATTAAATAATATGTGTGAGGAAGGTGAGATTTAAGTGTGTAGAGCAGGCCTGGGTGCCAGACACGATCAAACGCTTTTTCAATGTCCAGAAATACGCCTGTGCAAAACTCTTTTCTTTCAAAGCTGGTGGCTATGTAATCGACCAAACGATGGCACTGGTGTATTGTCGAATGTCTTTGTCGAAAGCCAAATTGATGGTCTGGGAGAAGGTTGTCTTGTGCAGTGATGTAGGTTAGTCTGTCCAGTAGAAGTCTCTCTAGTGGTTTGGATAAAAAGAGTACTTAAACATTAAAATGACTTACTATGAATAAGCAGGGTTGGGGAGAAGACAATGTAAGACTCCATCCAGTGTACATGTCTTCTCCCCAACCCTGCTTATTCATAGTAAGTCATTTTAATGGTACCATTATAGGAATTTAATATTAATTTATCTTCTAGTTAGATAGTTATTATGACTCATGGCCGGGCTTTAACTAAAAGGTCATATCACCTACTAGCAGAGCGCTCTTTCGTCTCTTTGGTGGACATGAGCCCGACTCTACTATGGGAGTCCTAAATTTTGCCTACCTACTCTAAATTTTTTGGAGGTCTTTAACGAGTACCGTAAGGGCTCGGGAGCATCGCTTAACGTCACATCCGAAGGAAGGCGTGCTTAAGATTATTTTACCTCCCGGATAATAAAGTAAGTATATACAACAAGCAAATTTGCTAAAAGAGAAAAATATGGCATTGTCGAAATGGCAAGAGGGGAGAAATCACCCAGTGGCGACACTCCCTAGGCACTGAGTTGCTCTCATTTAAAACTCACTGTCACTGTTAGTACTAAGGAGGTCTCTAGGCCATTGACACTTGAGACCTATATTATTTATTACATTTCACAATCACATTAGAGATTATAGAGATACTTTTATTTATTATATTTACTAATCCATTGTACATATTGCCATTTATTATTTTACTTCGTCCTGTTATCATTGATGCCAAATTTACTTATGGTTTTTACCAATTGTAAAAATACCCAATAAAATTAAAAAAAAAAAAAACTTAATCTCCCAATATACAAACTCGATTAAAAAATAATATTTGTGACTGATATAGGCAGTTTAAAGAAGAATATGTTTCTGAACTTTAAGTTGATATTTTAACTGTTATTATTTATTGGATGGTTTTTTGTTATTTATATTTTTAAATTATAAGAAAAACGTTGAAAGCTGACTGAAATTAATTTCATACTGGCATTGGGTATATGAAAGTAATGTTGGCATTGTACAGCATATTTCTAAGAGTGACTTTCTTATACACAGTAATGCCAGTACGAAATGAATTTAATACTGAGGAGGGGAGAGAGTCGTTACTATGCGTTATTATTTATATTCCCATCACAACACCGATCGCCTGCGGAAAGAAATAGTTTATTTTCTACTTTTCTGTATACTATAATTGAAATATAAAGTATATTTTCGAAAAGGGACCTTCTTCTTCCAAACGCTACAATCCAAAGAACCCTATTATCTTTACCTAATGTTTCAAGCCCTCGGTCCACCAAAGACACATCGAATCCCGCCCTTCGGACCTCTTCATCCTCTCCCATCGCTCCTCTGCCTTCCACAATTCGTTCCTTGTCCAAGCCTCCTCTTTCTAGAACTCCCTGCCTCCCTATTCCGTGTCTTCCTTCAAATCCTCTCTGTTCCAATTCAAGTCCTCTGTCCACCAAAGACACATCAAATCCCGCCCTTCGGACCTCTTCATCCTCTCCCATCGCTCCTCTGCCTTCCACAATTCGTTCCTTGTCCAAGCCTCCTCTTTCTAGAACTCCCTGCCTCCCTATTCCGTGTCTTCCTTCAAATCCTCTCTGTTCCAATTCCAGTCCTCTGTCCACCAAAGACACACCAGATCCCGTCCTTCGGACCTCTTCATCCCCTCCCATCGCTCCTCTGCCTTCCACAATTCGTTCCTTGTCCAAGCCTCCTCTTTCTAGAACTCCCTGCCTCCCTATTTCGTGTCTTCCTTCAAATCCTCTCTATTCCAATTCAAGTCCTCTGTCCACCAAAGACACATCAGATCCCGTCCTTCGGACCTCTTCATCCTCTCCCATTGCTCCTCTGCCTTCCACAATTCGTTCCTTGTCCAAGCCTCCTCTTTCTAGAACTCCCTGCCTCCCTATTTCGTGTCTTCCTTCAAATCCTCTCTGTTCCAATTCCAGTCCTCTGTCCACCAAAGACACACCAGATCCCGTCCTTCGGACCTCTTCATCCCCTCCCATCGCTCCTCTGCCTTCCACAATTCGTTCCTTGTCCAAGCCTCCTCTTTCTAGAACTCCCTGCCTCCCTATTTCGTGTCTTCCTTCAAATCCTCTCTATTCCAATTCAAGTCCTCTGTCCACCAAAGACACATCAGATCCCGTCCTTCGGACCTCTTCATCCTCTCCCATTGCTCCTCTGCCTTCCACAATTCGTTCCTTGTCCAAGCCTCCTCTTTCTAGAACTCCCTGCCTCCCTATTTCGTGTCTTCCTTCAAATCCTCTCTATTCCAATTCAAGTCCTCTGTCCACCAAAGACACATCAGATCCCGTCCTTCGGACCTCTTCATCCCCTCCCATTGCTCCTCTACCTTCCACAATTCGTTCCTTGTCCAAGCCTCCTCTTTCTAGAACTCCCTGCCTCCCTATTACGTGTCTTCCTTCAAATCCTCTCTGTTCCAATTCAAGTCCTCTGTCCACCAAAGACACACCAGATCAGGTGCTAGGTTAGTTTAGACCTTAGGTCAGTTAAGGTGTTAATTTAATTATTTATCTATTTATAGCTATATTTATAATTGTACGGTACTCTCCACAGTTGCACTAATTTAAGTTTTTTTGTTTTTTTTATAGGGCTAACTGATATTTTATTTTATTTTTTCTTTCTCTTCGACTCTGTATGTATTGAATCTTAGGTGACTTCGGTACCAGAATAAATGTATTTTCATGTAATTTCATCCCCCTCAGATATCCAGTGGAGAGGGGGAGTGGTCTCTACAAAAGTGACAATTAAAACATTACTCGTATAAGAATGTCCTGTAACAGCCACATCACTTATAATAATATTGTTTTTATGTAACTTAAAGCTATTTACCCAGAATGCTCCAAGTATGTTAACGTTGAACATGGATCGGATTTCCTCTTCATTCCACTCGGAGACTAAATTCCCCATCACGACAGCTGCATTGTTGATGAGGATGTCGACCGGTCCAAGGTCCTTTTCTATTTGTTCAGCAACTTTTTCAACTTGCTTCCTGCAAAACATAGTTAATTAGTTAATGTGACTCATGCCCGGACTATACGAGGTCATATCGCCTACTACCAGAGCGCTCTTTCGTCACTCTGGTGGACATGAGCCCGACTCTACTGTGGGAGTCTTAAAAATTTTTCCTATCCTAAATTTGTATTCACCTAGGTCTGGGGTCTTTAACGAGTACCTGACATTGTACAGGCTCGGGACCATCGCTTAACGTCCCATCCGAAGGACGGCTAGCTTAAGTTTATTTTAACTCCCAGATAAAATAAACTAAGGGCCTTGGTTGGGTTTCGAACCCACGATCTTGAGCTCAGAAGGCAAGTACGCATACCACTGAGCTACCGGCGCCCTCATATATAAAACAATATAAAAGTGAAGCAAGTTCTTTGTTTTTATTTATTCAATTATCCATCTATGTTTTAGTAATGCCGGATAACAGAAAACGCCGGATAACGGAAATTATCAATTAATGAGAAAAAATATATCAATTAAAGCATAAAAAAAAAGTGTTTTTAGCTGAGCTAAGGAATAAAACACGTATGTATTTTGTTGATTACATTTATTAAATTGACAAATATGTACATACTGAACATTGATTTATTATATGTACGTACATATGTACATATGTATATTTATCCAAGTATTAAAAAGATATTTTGAAATGTGAGTTTTATTACATACATATTTAAAACAAAATCTAAAATTCTAAAAATATTATTTGTTAAAAAAATCGGTAATTCTCTTTTGTTTCGCTAACACAACACTGTTCCGTGCTGCATAGTCCCACCACTTCTTTAGTGTTAAGACGTCTGAAAAACCATCCAACGATTCTTTTCATTATGAGAATCAAATGAAAACTGAGAAAAATAGAACTGGTGTAAAGGAAAAATAAATAGAAGGAGAGGGTTTCTGTGGGAAAAAATTAAACTTTGATTTTACTAGTTAAGTGTTCGTTTCCCGATAAGACGATATTATTGTGCCACGGACGGGACGGTACCTTTGTTTTTCTATTCTAGGAAACATTTTTTATAAATGTTTGATTTTCAACTATATATTTATTATAATTTACCAATAGGGTATTAGTGAAGTAATAAAATATTGTATAGCGTTCCCTTCATTATGCACAACACGTGCCTCTTTATATAATTGATAATCTAATAATTGAATGTTCATTTTAGTTTAACAAAGATATTATTTAGTTAGCGCCGGATAAGGTAGAGCGCCGGTTAACAGAACGCCGGATAAGGGAGAGTCTACTGTATACCTTTTTAGGCAAGAAAATCATTGTATTATTTGTAAAACTGTATTTTACTATTGTATTATCTGTAAAACTAATGTTTAAAATTTAATAATAATAAATAAATATTTCTTTTTAAGAGAAAAACGTTCTATAGTTTTATCACCTGTCCATCTATCATTCCAACATTATAAATAGGTTTTTATAGTCTTTGAATCCTTAATTAAACAAAACAACTATATCCACTCTTACTGTTACTCCACTAAGGGGCCATTCATAAATTACGTAAGGATTCAAAGACATTATAATGTTGGAATGCTAGATGGGCAGGTGATAAAACTATAGAACGTTTTTCTTCTAAAAATAAATATTTATTTATTATTATTAAATTTTAAACATTAGTTTTACAGATAATACAATACAGTTTTACAAATAATACAATGATTTTCTTACCTAAAAGGGTAGACAGTAGACTCTCCCTTATCCGGAGTTCTGTTAACCGGTTAATAATAAATAAATGATACTAAAATGGCAATTATTTTTCAAAATTCAAGCAATAGGGAAATCCCTAGTCAGCGAGACATTAGAATAAAAAAATGTCTAGAAGTACTGAGACCATATGATTTCTGTAGGATTCAATACTGAATTTGAGAACTAAGTACAGATGGCGCTATCCAATAGCGCCATTACTTAGCGTGAAAGTAGTAGATTTTAAATACAAAAACTTACATAAGATCAAATTCTTTACCTCCCTCCCCTATAGTAAGAATTAGTAATATTGAGCTTATCCTCCCCTAAATGCCTTAAGTAATTTATAAATGACCCCTAACCCTAATATTACCTATACTAAAAATAAAAATTAAATAATTTATTTTTCATATAGTATATATATATATATTTTTTTTTTGGTGGAATTTGACAATATAAAAGTCAAACAAGTCCTTTGTTTTTAATTATTCAATTATCCATCTATATTTTAAAAATTATAGTTATAAATTCTAACTTGGAGGCAATGTTGAGTGTATAGGGCGTGGCTCTGGAACCAAGGAGCTCCACTGTGGCCAAATTGTTCTTCTCGTTGATGTCCGCACAGGCAAGGACTGCACCCTGTTTGTGAAGCTGAAGACACAACTCCCGACCAAGACCTTGCCCAGAACCAGTCACCTGCCAAAAACAATATAGTATAATAAATTACAATCGAAAAATTAATAAGTCCCAGATGAGAAATCATTAAAAAATCGTCAGTGAATAATAGATATTTTAAATTTGAAAATATTTTTTAAATTTAAGCTATCAATCAAGAGGCCCGATTTGGATAAATTTTTCTCTCAAGGTCTCATCTGCATATTGTACATCTGTGTCCACAGTACAATTATAAAGTACGTAAAAATGCATAATTTACATTTAACATAAGATAAGAAAATTATCAACGTTACATACATCATCTCTATTTTAATGTGAAAAATGAACATTGACACACAATTCATACAATGGAATCCCAAGGTTGTTTTTTATTAAAGAAAGTTAAAAAAATTAGAGACTAAGATGTGGTAAAAATGAAAAAGTCGACGGAGAATCACCGGCAATGTACCTCCCCAGAACGAATTAATCAATTAATTTTTCGCTTCCCCTCCAAAACCAGTCGATCTTTTGCACTAATATTTAATAGTTGACTTGTACAGGGGCTCCTAAATCCTCTTACTAAATTTATGTCGAAAAAATCATTATATGGGCAGTTATTAGAGTTTTTGAATTGTGTCCCCACTCTTAACTCCCAGAATCACTGAAATTTGAATTTCTATTTAAAATATGAAATTTTACAGTTATTAGGGTTTTTGAGTTGAGCCCCCTATGTCCCCTTCTACCCATTCCTCTGAAAATTAATAAGTGTCCTTCTTAAAGGGTTTTAAATTGACATAAAAAATGTTGTTTCGATACATTCATTACAACTGCAGTTATTAAAGTTATTGAGTTAAGACTCTTCCCTAATCCTCCCTTTCCCTTTGGTCGATTTGTCTGAAAACTGTTGTCCTTATGAGTTCCAGGTTACACATATAAAATTTCATGTCAATACATTCATTCCAATCGACTTTAGGAAAGGGGTGGGGGGGGGGGGGGGGGGGGGGAGAGAGCTCAATCCAAAAAACCCAACTTATCGACAAGAAATTTCATATTATGATTCAAAGGTCCTTCAGTAAGACACATAATAATTTTTAACCAAATCCCTAAATTCGTTTCAGAAGGAGATTGAAATCATTAATTCTCGCTGTGAAACTAGATTCGTGATTCACCGACAATTTGTTTTTTTTAGAAATTTGATTTTCATGATAGTAAGATGTTGTGGGGCGAGATTTCTAATAGAAATAAAAGACGTTGTCTTCCCACTGTTTTATTTTACACCAGAATCATCTAAGGGCCCTTATTAGAGCTATGCCAGTTGTCTTCTAACCGCTGTGCTGTATGGGTGGGGTAGGTTAATTTTATAATTTTATTTTCTTACTCTGTACCCTGATGCTTTAAGAATTATTTATACTTTTTATTATTTGTATATTTTGTTATTCTATGATAGATGAACCACTGATGATGACGCTGTTGCGTCGAAAACCGGTTCTGGTGTAAAATAAAACAGTGGAAAGACAACGTCTTTTATTTATATTATAAATTTGATTTTGGTACTTACTAAAATTATTTTCCCCTCGAGAGATTTTGGTTTTTTTGTAAAATATGAAAATATGTCTTTAAGTAGTACATATAGAGATTGTAAAAACAAATGAAAAATTACAAAAATTGAAAAAGTTATAGATTTTTTCTTCTGCGCTGTTTTAGGTTTTTCCTTGTTCTGCATGTTTCCGTTGGTTCCGTTTCCATGAACTTCTTTGGTCATCCTGAAATTCGAAAATACATAAAAGTAATTAATAGAACATCATATATTTTACTTATACTGTATTGTATAGTATAATATTAAAGTATTTATGTAATCGGTCAAAATTTCGACGCCAAATGTTCAACGGAATTTCTTGTTTTTCGACCTTTTGATTCCAAAAATTAAAAAAAAATCTGTCTGTGTCTCTGTGAACGGGATAGAATGAATGTATCGGAACGAAATTTATATGTGTATCCAGAACCCTCTAGAATGACAACTTTTTTATTATTTATATTTATATTAATTTATTTTCTTATTTTTATTAGCATTTTATTTATTTTTTTCATTTATTTATATTGCCGCAATTATGCATGACAGGTTTTTTAGGGGCTCATAGCAGTCCATTTTTGCATCAAGTAACCTGCTATTTGTCAGGAAAATTGGGTTAATGTCTGACAGTTTATCTTAATGTTCCATGTGTTACAATTAAACATTACTTTGAACTATTACTAAGATCGGTTGTAACCTGTGTCGATATAGCGGGAAGCTAATAAAAAAAAAAAATATTTATACATAATGTGTACATACATTATACACAATGATCAAAAGAACTGTTCACTTTTGAACCGAAACCGTACAATTTAGTATATACTTGGAAAAAAGTATAACTCATAAAGGAATTAATTTATTTAATGCCCTTTCCCACTTCTTGAAGACAGTAGAAACAATAAGAAAATTTAAACTTCAACTAAAAACGTTTAGTATGTTAGAGGAAACCTTCTATTCGGAAAAGACATTTTTTTTTCTCATTGTTCAAAAATATATATATATTTAAAACATATATTTTATAAGTGTTGATTATTATTTTGTTTTCTTATTTTTTTTTTATTTTGCACATTGTGACCTGAGGGTGGGATGCGAAAACAGACACTCCCGGAAAAGTTGACAAAAAATATTATCTTAATTTTAATTAGATTAAAAAAATTATCAACTATACTTTATCTACTGTATCAAATTATTATTTTCGTACTCATATTTTCAAATATTTATTTATTTTTGCTTTTTATTAGTGTTGTTAATTCTAATCCATGTGTGACAGACTATAAGGGTTAATATCTGTTTAAGTATCTAAATTGTTAGCTATATTAATGAAAATATTCTTATGATGTATCGTATTACCATGATATGGTTTAACGGAAATAAAAAAAAACTATCGATTACCAGCTAAAAGGAAAGGAGGGATTAGGGGGAGGCTTAACAGGGAATGAAATTAATATATAAATTAATATATTCAACCCATTAGTATTTAACCCAAAAACTGTAATAACTGCGGATGTAATGAATATATTGTCACAAAATGCCATTTGTAAATTAATATATTCAACCCATTAGTATTTAACACAAAACTGAAATAACTGAGGATGTAATGAATTTATTGTCACAAAATGCCATTTGTAAATTAATATATTCAACCCATTAGTATTTAACACAAAACTGAAATAACTGAGGATGTAATGAATTTATTGTCACGAAATGCCATTTGTAAATTAATATATAAATTAATATATTCAACCCATTAGTATTTAACACAAAAACTGTAATAACTGAGGATGTAATGAATTTATTGTCACAAAATGCCATTTGTAAATTAATATATTCAACCCATTAGTATTTAACACAAAACTGAAATAACTGAGGATGTAATGAATTTATTGTCACAAAATGCCATTTGTAAATTAATATATTCAACCCATTAGTATTTAACACAAAACTGTAATAACTGCGGATGTAATGAATTTATTGTCACGAAATGCCATTTGTAAATTAATATATAAATTAATATATTCAACCCATTAGTATTTAACACAAAAACTGTAATAACTGAGGATGTAATGAATTTATTGTCACAAAATGCCATTTGTAAATTAATATATTCAACCCATTAGTATTTAACACAAAACTGAAATAACTGAGGATGTAATGAATTTATTGTCACAAAATGCCATTTGTAAATTAATATATTCAACCCATTAGTATTTAACACAAAACTGAAATAACTGAGGATGTAATGAATTTATTGTCACAAAATGTCATTTGTAAATTTCAAAACCTCATAAGGACAACATTATTTTCCAGCAAAATCGGATCAGAGGATGGGACAACTCAAAATATTGTTAATTTTTAGCTTAAACGATCGATTGGTTTTGGATGGACAGCGAAAACCAAGTTGATTCATTCGCGTTGGGGAAGCGATTTTTTGTGGATGTGATTTAACCACTTTCTGCCATCTAATCTATAATTAACCTATTACCGAATAAGCAGTGAACTGAATATATTATTATAGTTTCATGTATAGCGTCAAATATATAAAATGTAAGCCACTTACTCGCTAGGATCACGAATGCTTCACTCACTCCTAAGATACAACCAGTAGATACAACTCTCAACACAACACTGTTTCTTCATTATTTTTTAAAATATTTTTTTTTTTTATTATTTCAATTTGTAAGTGAGAAAACAAAAAGTTGGCTAAGATAAGAGGGTATTGTTAGATCAATTAAACTATTAACATGAATTTTCTCAGATTTAAAATGATGGGAAAATACAATAATTAACCAATTGTACGCAAATAGCAACAATGGTAATTTTTGAACATTGTGAAAAAAAAGGTCGGTGAATCATTGGCTACGTACTTCCTCAGAACAAATTAATTACCTTTTCTTATTTTCAAAGCCAATCGACCATTTGGGCTAAAATTCAATATTTGACTTGAATTGTGGTTTCTGAATACTCATACTAAATTGTGTTCCTCCTCAAGTTCTGTGTCGATACATTCATTACATCGGCAGCTATTTACATTTTTGAGTTGAGCCCCCTCTGATCCCAACCTCCTGATCGGCTGACTCCGCTGAAAATTAATAGATGTCCTCCTTAGAGAACTATGAATTTATGCGGCTCTCCTCTAATCCCCCTTCCATTTGGCAATAAATGTTGTCCTTATGTGGTTTTGGATTCACATATAAACTAACGGGTCGATAAATTGATATTTGAGTTATAACCCCATCTGTCCCAACCCCTTCGGCGGATTTTGTGGAAAAATTGATGTCATCCTTATGGGGTTTTTGAATTTGCATACGAAATTATGTGTCATTACATTCATCGGCAGTTATTAGAGTTTTTGTGTCAAGCCTCCCTCCCTAATCCCCAAAAGACCATTTAGATATCTTGGACTAATAAATACAGTAGAACCTCTTTAAGTCGAACCTCGATAAGTCGAAAACCTCCAAAACTCGAAAAAAAGTTTTGTTCCTTTCCCTTCAAGCCCCAAAACCTCCATTACTCGAAATCTCAACCCTCTATTAGTCAAAATAATCAGTGAGTCCCTACAAGCCATTTTGGTACATATTTTCCCTCTATAACTCGAAAAAACAAATTGGACCTCTGTATCTCGCACATAACAATGTTTTATTTTACAACCTTTACAACTCGATTATTTGAAACTTATTACCTCTATAGCTCGAAGAAAAATAAGTTACCGACTTTAAGAATTTGCCGACAATGTACACCATTGTATCTTAGAAAACAATTTAGGATTATACAAATATAATAGGATTACCAATTATCTAAAGCAAAAAAAAATTACTGACTTTTTTTAATACCTACATATACTACGTATTTTTTATTTTAAGGATGTTTTGAAATAATGTTGATTTATAATAAATATGTATAAATATGTTTGTTACCTCTGTAACTTGAATATTTATTTCACCTCTCTAACTCAAAATTAGTTAGAATGAATCTTAACCTCTACAAGTCGAATCAAAGTCCACCAAGTTGAAATCCTCCATAAGTCGAAAACTCTATAACTCGAATTTTTTGGCGTCTCCCTTGATGTTCGACTTATAGAAGTTCTACTGTAATTGCTTATTCGAAATTGCAAAAGCATATTCAATATGAATGTTTAAACATTTAAATGAAACACATTGACAAAACTCACACAGACACAAGACAGGTTCGATCCCGAGGAGAGAAAGGTTTCATGATACAAAAATTGCATTTAAACTTTAAATAATTAAAAATACTTAACCAAAAACAAAAAAAAAAAAAAAAAAAAAAATTATTTCATAAGATATGGTGTGTAAAGGTAACAAATTACAAAATTCAAATGAACCGTTGGAAGAATTCACTGCAACACAAACTTAACTAAACTTATATTATTATATAAAAATTATAAAGTAATTTTGCAAAATCTGTAGTCGGGCGACATCTTTTATGCCGTAGATAGTTTAACGAAGTCACTTACCACAGTTTTTGTACGTATCTTTATAATTTTTGAAAAAAATCCAAAGTTAGGTTTGTGTTGCAGTGAATTGTTCCAACGGTGCAACTCCCAGAAAAAAATTAAGGATTTATATATATAAAATCTAATGTCTGTATGTTTGTGTTTTATAGACTGCTAAACTTCGATCCGATATTGTTCTTATGGTCAGCAATTATTTTCGCCGAGTCACCGAGAAGGTTTAGAACAGAGTTTTATGTCCGGGAGTGAGTTTTATTTCTTAGATAAAACTTCCTCCCGGGACCATGGATGTCGTAAATAATTAGGTAAAATGCCATTATAAGGGTCATGGCTAATATGCATACACAGTTTTATGCCACCCACCCCCGCATTTTGTGCATTCTCTCATGGAACTGAAATTATTACACGAATTGGCGTAAATTGTTTTGTATCGAATTCTATGGAGCACAGAAAGTGTTTGTGACTTCTCTTTACCTTAACCTTACCATGTGAATATCAAGGAAATCGTGTATCACGTATAAAAAATACATTTACCTACATTTTTTTTGCTTGGAAAAAAAATTTCGTTTCAGCAGTATTAAATTTTTTTTTTCTTAATGTTTGTTTTTGAAAATTTACATTCTACAAGTAATAACTTTCCATCTATATATATATAATTGTCGAGGGCGCCGGTAGCTCAGTGGTATGCGTGCTTGACTTCTGAGCTCAAGAACGTGGGTTCGTAACCCGACCGAGGCCCTTAGTTTATTTTATCTGGGAGGTAAAATAAACTTAAGCACGCCGTCCTTCGGATGGGACGTTAAGCGATGGTCCTTAGCCTGTACGATGTCAGGTACTCGTTAAAGACCCCTACCCTATGTAAATAAAAAATTTAGGGTAGGCAAAATTTAGGACTCCCACAGTAGAGTCGGGCTCATGTCCACCACAGGGACGAAAGAGCGCTCTGGTAGTAGGCGATATGACCTCGTAGGTAAAGCCCGGGCATGAGTCATAATAACTAACTTGTGTAATAACTAAATTGTGAGAAACGATACCTCTCTTCGCGGTCCGCAGTCAGGTAAAAAAAAAAAAAACACTATCAATTAGACTGGATGCACACACACTAAACGCTAAAAACCTACTGACCTTTCGCTGCCGATACAAACCTTTTAATATCTGTTTTAATACAGGGAAATTCCTAAAGCTTAATACATTCAGAATAACCTTGAAAGATAATAAGCAAGTATTTTTTTTATTTATAGCATAGTTTTTTTTTATTTTTTTATAACTTATATTTGAGATAGATTATCCTTCTCAAAATGTTTCCTCAAGGTTATCAAATGAACTATCAACCTAAAATTATTTAAATTTTTAAAAAAATTGTTGAATCACCGTCTATGTACTTCCCCGGCAAGAATTAATCAATTACCTATTCGCTCTACCTCCAATAATAAAAAAACTAATCGATCGTTGGGCTAAAAACACAAATTTGACTTACATAAGGGCTTCTGTATTCTCATCATCAAATTTTGTGTAGATACACTTATTACATCGGCAGGTATTAACGTAAGTCGAGTAAAATAAAACCGTTATAGAGACAGGGCTAATATGCATCATACATAAGGCCAAAAAAAAGTCTACTTCTCTCAGTGGCGGATTTCCATATTTGGCGCCCTAAGCAATTTTCGCAGTTCGCCCCCACCCCCTCCACCCTGGATTTTTTAAAAACATTTTATTTTGAATAATTAATTTTTATTTTCATTTTCTTAAAACTTGAAATTTATAAATAATATATAATTTATAAATTTCGCATTTTTATAATCTTATAAATAACATACATATGCGTGTTTTTTAATAATTCCTGCAATTGTTTTTCTTTTTCGCGAGTTCGTTTGCGGTACTCTGCTCCGCTCAGCTTCTTCTTTACGTCACCCATTTTAATTCTTGCAAAATATAACAAAGAGACTGTAAATTTTTGCGATAACGAAACAGTTTCCATGAAAATCGAGAAACACAATGAACGATTTGAGGTTAGGGCATTTGATTAGAAATCTAGTCGCTCAAGTTGGTAATCGAAATGGCGCGAACATTTGAAACGCACACACTTTAATAACTTATATTTTCTTTGAAGAAAATATTTAGTTTTTTTTTTATTTAATTTTTTTATTAATCAATAGTTTTCATCTCATTAAAAAATAATGAATTTCATTTTTTTCCGCCCCCAAAAATTTTCCGCCCTAAGCAGGTGCTTACTTTGTTTCTAGAGAAATCCGCCACTGACTTCTCTGGTCCCCTTCGACTGAGTTCGTGAACAATTAATAGGTGCCAGCCTTATAGGGTGTCGAATTTATATATAAAATTTCATGGCTACCCATTCATTATATCGGCACTTATTAAGGATTTTTGAATTCACCCTTCCCCCCTCCTTGGTCCCCTCCTTGCCTTTGATAAATTTAACAGAAAATCAATGTGTCGTTCTTATGGGGTTCTGGATACAAATATAGTTTTGGGTCGATATATCGGAAGTTTTCACAGACAAACATACAGGCCGATTGAAATTGTTTTTAAATTCCGTAGAAAACTCAGCATCGAATATTAGGACGATTACACAACTTCTCCTATACTTTGCATAGCTATGGATGTAAAAGTTGTCGGTGAATCACCAGCTATGTACTTCCCCATCGGTTGAATTTTCTTGTTTGTTATAATAAAATGTTATAGAGTAGGTACATAAATACACACAATTGTGATGCTGTTTATACATATAATAGATACAATTATTGGATACCTCATTATATAAATGAAATAATTCTCAATAAATAATACGTATAAAAAAAAGAAAAAAAAAAAAAATCGTCGATGAATCAATGATTACTTACACAGTGGCTTATGAATCCTCAAACTAAATTTTATGTCGATACATTCATTACATCGACAGTTATTGGGATTTTCGAGTTGAGTCCCCCCCTCTGATCCCCCTTTCTTCTGCCGAATTTGCGGAAAATTTATAGGTGTTGTCCTTATGGGATCTTGAATTTAAATATAAAATTTTATGTCGATACATTCATTACATCGACAGTTATTGGGATTTTCTAGTTAAGTCCCCCCCCCCCCCTCTGATCCCCCTTTCTTCTGCCGAATTTGCGGAAAATTTATAGGTGTTGTCCTTATGGGATCTTGAATTTAAATATAAAATTTTATGTCGATACATTCATTACATCGACAGTTATTGGGATTTTCGAGTTGAGTCCCCCCCTCTGATCCCCCTTTCTTCTGCCGAATTTGCGGAAAATTTATAGCTGTTGTCCTTATGGGATCTTGAATTTAAATATAAAATTTTATGTCGATACATTCATTACATCGACAGTTATTGGGATTTTCGAGTTAAGTCCCCCCCCCCTCTGATCCCCCTTTCTTCTGCCGAATTTGCGGAAAATTTATAGGTGTTGTCCTTATGGGATCTTGAATTTAAATATAAAATTTTATGTCGATACATTCATTACATCGACAGTTATTGGGATTTTCGAGTTGAGTCCCCCCCTCTGATCCCCCTTTCTTCTGCCGAATTTTCGGAAAATTTATAGGTGTTGTCCTTATGGGATCTTGAATTTAAATATAAAATTTTATGTCGATACATTCATTACATCGACAGTTATTGGGATTTTCGAGTTGAGTCCCCCCCTCTGATCCCCCTTTCTTCTGCCGAATTTGCGGAAAATTTATAGCTGTTGTCCTTATGGGATCTTGAATTTAAATATAAAATTTTATGTCGATACATTCATTACATCGACAGTTATTGGGATTTTCGAGTTAAGTCCCCCCCCTCTGATCCCCCTTTCTTCTGCCGAATTTGCGGAAAATTTATAGGTGTTGTCCTTATGGGATCTTGAATTTAAATATAAAATTTTATGTCGATACATTCATTACATCGACAGTTATTGGGATTTTCGAGTTGAGTCCCCCCCTCTGATCCCCCTTTCTTCTGCCGAATTTTCGGAAAATTTATAGGTGTTGTCCTTATGGGATCTTGAATTTAAATATAAAATTTTATGTCGATACATTCATTACATCGACAGTTATTGGGATTTTCGAGTTGAGTCCCCCCCTCTGATCCCCCTTTCTTCTGCCGAATTTGCGGAAAATTTATAGCTGTTGTCCTTATGGGATCTTGAATTTAAATATAAAATTTTATGTCGATACATTCATTACATCGACAGTTATTGGGATTTTCGAGTTAAGTCCCCCCCCTCTGATCCCCCTTTCTTCTGCCGAATTTGCGGAAAATTTATAGGTGTTGTCCTTATGGGATCTTGAATTTAAATATAAAATTTTATGTCGATACATTCATTACATCGACAGTTATTGGGATTTTCGAGTTGAGTCCCCCCCTCTGATCCCCCTTTCTTCTGCCGAATTTTCGGAAAATTTATAGGTGTTGTCCTTATGGGATCTTGAATTTAAATATAAAATTTTATGTCGATACATTCATTACATCGACAGTTATTGGGATTTTCGAGTTGAGTCCCCCCCTCTGATCCCCCTTTCTTCTGCCGAATTTGCGGAAAATTTATAGCTGTTGTCCTTATGGGATCTTGAATTTAAATATAAAATTTTATGTCGATACATTCATTACATCGACAGTTATTGGGATTTTCGAGTTAAGTCCCCCCCCTCTGATCCCCCTTTCTTCTGCCGAATTTGCGGAAAATTTATAGGTGTTGTCCTTATGGGATCTTGAATTTAAATATAAAATTTTATGTCGATACATTCATTACATCGACAGTTATTGGGATTTTCGAGTTGAGTCCCCCCCTCTGATCCCCCTTTCTTCTGCCGAATTTTCGGAAAATTTATAGGTGTTGTCCTTATGGGATCTTGAATTTAAATATAAAATTTTATGTCGATACATTCATTACATCGACAGTTATTGGGATTTTCTAGTTGAGTCCCCCCCTCTGATCCCCCTTTCTTCTGCCGAATTTGCGGAAAATTTATAGGTGTTGTCCTTATGGGATCTTGAATTTAAATATAAAATTTTATGTCGATACATTCATTACATCGACAGTTATTGGGATTTTCTAGTTAAGTCCCCCCCCCCCCCCTCTGATCCCCCCTTTCTTCTGCCGAATTTGCGGAAAATTTATAGGTGTTGTTCTTATGGGATCTTGAATTTAAATATAAAATTTTATGTCGATACATTCATTACATCGTCAGTTTTTAGATTTTTTGTGTTAAGCCCGCCTCACCTAATCCCACTCCACCGTTAGATCAATTTGATTGAAAATTAATATGTGACATCGAATATTGTCTGTTCACAGACACAAACATTTCTTTATTTTTTTTTCATTTTTGGAATAAGGAGATCGGAAAAACATGAAGTTAAGTTGACAACTCAACAGTAAATTTCTGACAGAGTACATAACTTCCCCTATTCTTTTTGTTGTTTTGTTTTTATTTACAAAGAGATATTTACAACTGTATACAAATATATACAACCAGCAAATATGCTAATACAGAGATAATGGCAATGTCAAAATGTCATGAGGGGAGAAATCACCCATTGGGGACACTCCCAAGTCACGGTTTTTCTCTCGTTTATTCTCACATTCACTGTCACTGCTTCTGCTCAGGAGGTCTCTAAGCCATTGACGCTTAAGCCGTCGTTGTGGAAGTATGGCAGAATGGAGGGCACGAACTTGAGGATTATTGTGGGAACTAAGAAGGGAAAATAATTTTTTATATTTGGATTTTGGGGATGTAAACGGATAATCGACTTACCAAGTGTCAGAATAAAAGCGGAGCAGAAGATGAAAACAAAATGGAAGGAGACACGTACATAGATCTCACTTCCGAGGACTGAAGTATACTTGGAGATTATGTATATATACCCCACATAAATTCCAATAAATAGGATCAATATTATAAAATTAATCCCTTATAATGTCAAACAGCCTCCATCTATCCTCTTAAACCTCCAATAAAAGTAATAAAATCAGTGATGACACATAAAATAAACTAAAACTTCCACAAAGAAAGACATAACTTCCGAAGTGTAGAATCACAGACAATGTACTTCCCCAGAACGAATTAATCAATTAACTTGCCGAACCAGTCAACCCTTTGGGTTAATAATCAATAGTTGACTTAGAGTGGCTCTTAAATCCTTAAACTAAATTTTATGTCGAAAATTTTATTACATCAGCAGTTTTATTCTTCTTGTTCTTCCTGCGGCGCTACGGTCCTGAAAGAACCCGGGCCTCCGTCACAATCCTCCTCCATTCGTCTCCATCCAATACCTTCTCCCTCCATCCTCTGATGCCCAACACTCGGAGGTCCGCCGGAGTCTCGGTGTTCCTCTTCTCCTGGCACCGCCTGGCCTACCGAAGAGGGCTTGCTTAGGCAGTCTTCCTCCTTCCATTCTCTCTACATGGCCCAACCAACGTAATCTCGCCTGCTTGATCACGGATACCAGGTCGGAATCCCCGTAGAGGTCTCTCAATTCTCTGTTCTTCCCGATACGCCATCTGCCGTTCTCGGAAACTGGTCCATAAATCTTTTTAAGTACTTTCCGTTCCCACAGTAGCAGAGTCTCCTCATTTTCTTTTGTCAACGCCCAAGTTTCACCAGTGTAAGTTACAATTGGACGGACAATGGTTTATAGACAGTTATAGGCAGTTTTATTACAAACGGTAAATTTTTTCAGAAGAATTCCAAGCGTTTCATTTTATTTATTTATTTATTACTACATTGAAGCCTATTAAGACCTATTGTAGAGAGTTGGGGTACAATTTGAATATACATCCGATATAATAATAAAGTAAGAATATTACAGCTTAATAAATTTCTAAATATCTAAACATTATAATAAATGCGCACATTTACTTGTATACATACATCCAAGAGAAATGCAAAACAAAAAAATATATACTTTCATATACATACATACACATATTATAATGACTGTAAATAAAACCAAAGTAATAAACATTAAGTCAAACCACTTTGTACTTAAACTGTAAAAAACAAGTATTTAACAAAAAATATGAAAATCTCAACTTTAATTCATTTTTCATTATCTTTATTATTTTTTTGTCCTCTATTCTTAATATTCTTAATTTTAATTTCATTTTTTTTTTATTAATTTTTATTGTAAGTTAGATTTTTAATGTTTGCTTTTTTAAATTAATAGAGTTTAAGTTGGGCCCCAGTTTGAGTTTATCTCCCCTTCTCTCGGCTCATTCCGCTGAAATTTAATAAATGTTCTTATGAGGTGTTGTATTCTAATTAAAGTTTCATGTTAATAAATTCATTACAATGGCAGCTATTGGAGTTTTTGAGTAAAGCCCCTATTCTCCCCATTTGTCTGATTTGGCTGAAAATTTAGAGGGTTCTGGATACACATATAAAATTTCGTGTCGATACATTTATTCTATCGGGAATTATTGTTTTTAAACATACACACAGACTGATTATATTTTTTTCATTTTTGGAATCCGGAGGTCGGAATGTGAAGTAGGAAATTGAAATTCCGTTGAAAACTCCGCATCGAATTTCTGACCGATTACATAACTTCTCCTATACTTCGAGTAGCTGGGGAAGGGTGGAAGAAGGATTTACACGAATTGAGACCAGTTATAACTTTTTGTTAAGTCTCCCCCCTGATCACACCCATCCCTTTGGCCGATTTGACTGAAAATCAATAGATGTTGTCCCAAGAGGATTCTGGATACACATATAAAATTTCGTGTCGATACATTTATTCCATCGGGAGTTATCGTGTGCACAGATGTACATAGACTTTTTTTTTTTTTCATTTTTGGAATCTTGATCTATATTTAAAATATAAATAAATTAAAAAAAAAAATAAATTAAAAAGGTTAGCATAAATTCATTGATGGTGTACACTTCAGTATGGGTCAGAATTAGGGATCTGATGCACTCTATCGCCAGCTACAGGAACTATTACATGTCTATCGAAGTCAGTACAGCTTGTAGCTTAAAAACTGCTTAATGCTTACTTCTTTTTGAAGCCTGGTAAAACAATGTAAAGTATATAAATTTGATATAATATATTCTTATTATGTATGAATATTAGAAAATACATATATAACATTGGATTATATTCATTCCATAGCAGAAAGTTTGAGGTTATAAACAAAGGGCGTAGATAACAAATGAATGATTTTGTTATTATTATGAATTTATATACAGCTAATATAATCATATTTCTTAATAACTTTACTTACCAGTATATATGGTATCTCACATTTTCACAAAAGAATTACATAATTAGGACAGTCATCTAATGCTACCTGTCGCCAACTATGGGAACTATCACGTGTCTATAGTAGTTGAAGTGAATCGTAATGGTTGAAGGGCAGGAATAAATCCAGGAATACATTTTTTTTTCAATGTATTCATACATTTTATTAATTTGTTTGAACTCCAAAGCGTTCATTAGTTCTCAGTGGTCGAAATGAGGTAAACCAGGTGTTGAGGTTAAATAAACAAAGTCAGTTGCAAGTAAAAATTCAGGCACAACACTGAACCATAACCGTTACTTAAAGATTTCCAGTCTAACTGACCAAAATTTGATAGTGGAATTCTCAGTTAAATCTTTAATTTTTTTTATTGCTCAAAATAATAATATAAAAATCGTGTTTCATATACCAAAAGGTTATTGGATACATAACATTCATTTTCATTTTTTTATTTTATATACATACATATACATATAGAGTTCATCCACAGAAATCCTTTAAGATCTGTCAATTCGACATTTTATGTTTTCATTACTAATATCCATTATGTCTTATTACTTATATACTAATTTATTTTATTTCTCTTGGTTTATTTTTTTATTGCTATTTTTTTATTACAATTATTCTTATAAATTTTTATTTATATTTAGCAAAGTGTGACCTTGAGAAAGGGACATAAGAACGTCCCGGAATATCGTCGTGAAAATCACACTTCTGGAAGAATTATAAAAAGTTTTTATCATAATTTAAATTACATTGAAAACTGTATCTTCTATTGTATTTGTATTATTCTTGTATATTTCTAGTATTTATTTATTAATTTCATTTTATATTCTACTAATATTGTTATTACTAATCACATGTGTGTCCGACCCTAATAGTTAATAAATATCTTACATATGAGGAGTTTGGAGCCAGAGCGGACCAAACCACAATTTTTCGGAAAATGAGTTATTACCATCCTGATGTTGGCATAGGTTCCCCTTTTCAAAACCAGTGTGGATCACTTAGTTTCTTCACTTCAGTGATAGATAGCAGCACTTTAAGTTTAGTCCACAAGTATTTTGTGCATATATTTTCAAAGTCACAATGGATCATACGGCCTTCAAAAACTTTATAGAACACAAAAAGGGATCACTCATCCAATACTATTCTAAAATTTCAAATATAAATAAATATTTGGGGCCCATTTATGGAGATAAACAAAATGTACTCAATTTTCAATTGCCATTTTCTGCCTGTTCAGTTTCAACCAGTTGGTCCGCTCTGGCTCCAAACTCCTCATATAAGCTATCTTTAATGTATGCATTTTTATTACAACATTATGGTTAAACATAAATAATAATTATTATAACCATCATTTCTGATACTTAACATTTTCGCAGAGATATTGTGAAACACTTAATAAAAAATATAAAGAAAAATGAATATTTTTAAAAATATTGTCTTTTTCATAAGATGTATAAAATATATATTTCAAAGTTGGTGGAACCGGACTTTAAATAAAATATTATAATTTAAATAATTTATTAACGATTACGACTAAAGGGCTAGATAGTAAAGAAGTTTATTTTAAAATCAAAAAGTGGTATTTTTAAAACAATTTATGTTTGCCGATCTTTCTATCAACCCAAAAACAATAACAACTGCCATTGTAATGAATGCATCGACATAAAATTTGATAAGTGAACTCAAAATCCTATAAGGCAGTTTTCAGCGCAACCAGCCGAAAGGGAAGAGGGGGCTCAACTCAAAAACCCCAATAACTGCCGATGTAATGAATGTATCGACATAAAATCTAGTATGAGGATTTAGGAGCCCCTATGTAAGTCAACTATTGAAGAATAGAATAGAATAATTTTATTTATCGGCGTCCAATGTCATAGATTTTTGACGCCGTACACTTGATTAAATAAATTCAAGGATGTGGGTTGTCTTCATAGAGCTTAGGACGGCTTCTATAGATGGGTTGTCTTCATGGAGCTTAGGACGGCTTCTATAGATGGGTTGTCTTCATGGAGCTTAGGACGGCTTCTATAGATGGGTTGTCTTCATGGAGCTTAGGACGGCTTCTATAGATGGGTTGTCTTCATGGAGCTTAGGACGGCTTCTATAGATGGGTTGTCTTCATGGAGCTTAGGACGGCTTCTATAGATGGGTTGTCTTCATGGAGCTTAGGACGGCTTCTATAGATGGGTTGTCTTCATGGAGCTTAGGACGGCTTCTATAGATGGGTTGTCTTCATGGAGCTTAGGACGGCTTCTATAGATGGGTTGTCTTCATGGAGCTTAGGACGGCTTCTATAGATGGGTTGTCTTCATGGAGCTTAGGACGGCTTCTATAGATGGGTTGTCTTCATGGAGCTTAGGACGGCTTCTATAGATGGGTTGTCTTCATAGAGCTTAGGACGGCTTCTATAGATGAGTTGTCTTCATGGAGCTTAGGACGGCTTCTATAGATGGGTTGTCGTCTCCGAGCATCTCATGTAGGTCTCTTGTTCGCAAACCCATGGCCTTTAGTATTTCCTCATATCCAGGGCATTCCTCCAGGACGTGGCTTACTGTGAGAGGCCAGCCACACCTGCCACAGCCTGGGGCCATCGCCCTGTTTATGAGGTGGCCATGGGTTAGACGAGTGTGGTCTACACGGAGCATCAGACATACCTCCTCCCTATTCTGCCTTTCGGAGCTTTGCCATTTATCGATATTTGCTTTGATGGATCTAAGTTCATTTGTTAGGTCCATGTTGGTCCACATAGAGGCCCAGCTCTCTTTTATTTTGTGACGTAGGCAGTTATTTAGGTCTGGAATTGTCGTCACCACCCTTCCTTCTCCAGGCAGCGCTGCTGCTTCCCTTGCCACTCTATCCGCTGCATGGTTCCCTTCGATACCCACATGTGAGGGAATCCAGCAAAAAACCACCTGCTTTTTATCACTTAAGCAATTCACAAGAAGTTTTTGTATTCTATAATTATTGAATATTAGCGCAAACGTTTGACTGAGTTTGGAGAGGGAGCGAAAAGTTAATTGATTAATAGTTCTGGGGAAGTAAATTACGGTGATTCACTCAAAATTTTTTAAATATTTTAAAACCTAAAATATATCTGTCAGATATATTATGTCTGCGAGGATAACAGTCCGGATTGGGTCTAACGGAGATTTAAGTAACCTTCTGTTATAGTTGGAAACATTGAGGATGTATGTAATTAGTGGCTACTGTGTAACCGGACTAATAGTTGGCAATTGTGGAGCAGGCTCAAGGACATTAACAACTGTAGTCTTCTTTCAATAATAACTATAGTTGAGACCATGTCCATCAGATGTCCGGATAGACGGGGGGAGATAAGCAGCCATATGTCCATGTCACTCCACGGTAAATCCTCCTGCTCGGAAAAAAAAAAAAAAAAAAGATTAATCACCGGTAATGTACTTCCCCATTACGAATTAATAAACTAATTTTCCGCACTCTCTCTAACACCAAACGATCAATTGGCTAAAAATCAATAGTTGACTTTTGAATCCTCGAAATGTTATTTGTAAATTCAAAGCCCTATATGGACGACACATATTATTCATATGTGATAGTAAAATGCTACATTAAAAAATAAAATAAAATACACATAATAAATATCTTTATAAAAACCAGCCAAAAAACGTTTACAATATATACGGTAGAACCTCTTTAAGTCGAACCTCGATAAGTCGAAAACCTCCAAAACTCGAAAAAAAAGTTTTGTTCTTTTCCCTTCACGCCCCAAAACCTCCATTACTGGAAATCTCAACCCTCTATTAGTCGAAATAATCAGTGAGTCCCTACAAGCGATTTTGGTACATATTTTTCCTCTATAACTCGAAAAAATAAATTGAACCTCTTTATCTCGAACATAGCAATGTTTTATTTTACAACCTTTACAACTCGATTATTTCAAACTTATTACCTCTATAGCTCGAAGAAAAATAAGTTACCGACTTTAAGAATTTGCCGACAATGTACACCATTGTTTCTTAGAAAACAATTTAGGAGTAAACAATAAATAGGATTACCAATTATCTAAAGCAAAAAAAAAAATTACTGACTTTTTTTAATACCTACATATAACACGTATTTTTTATTTTAAGGATGTTTTGAAATAATGTTGATTTATAATAAATATAAATATGTTTGTTACCTCTGTAACTCGAATTTTTATTTATTTCACCTCTCTAACTCAAAATTAGTTAGAATGAATCTTAACCTCCACAAGTCGAATCAAAATCCGCCTGTCGAAATCCTCCATAAGTCGAAAACTCTATAACTCGAATTTTTTGGCGTTTCCCTTGATGTTCGACTTATGGAGGTTCTACTGTATATCTGTTACAGGACAACTACTTCCCTTAGTTTGGAAACAGTCTCTCACACCAGGTAGGATGAAATTTCACATAGAAATAAACCTGTCTTCCCACTGTTTTATTTTAGACTAGAACCGGTTTTCGACGCAACAGCGTCATCATCAGTGGTTCATCTATGATAGAATAATAAAATATACAAATAATGAAAAGTATAAATAGCTTTTAAAGCATCAGGGTACAGAATAACAAGATAAAAATTATATTTCGTTATATGAGGATACGAACAGTCTTAACAAAGAAGTAGAGGTTAAGAACTCTCTTCTTCTGCCTGACCTAACTGGTGTGAGAGACACATAAAACGTTTTTCGGCTGGTTTTTGTAAAGATATTTATTATGTGTATTTTATGTTAAAACATTGTATTTATTTATTTCTATTTTATTGCTTATATTTTATGACAACAAAAAATTCCTTTGGCTGTATGATGAAATTTTTTATATTATGTTACTAGAAACTTGTTTTAGTTATTATATATATTAGAATGAATGGTTTTGCATATTGAGAGAGTGAGTGAACCTAGCTATCCCCTTAGAGCTATGCCAGTTGTCCTTTAACCGCTGTTTTGTGTGGGTGGGGTAAGTAAGTTTATAATTTTTATATTGTTACTCTGTACCCTGATGCTTTAAGAGTTATTTATACTTTTCATTATTTGTATATTTTATTATTCTATCATAGATGAACCACTGATGATGACGCTGTTGCGTCGAAAACCGCTTCTGGTCAAAATTAAAACAGTGGGAAGACAACGTATTTTATTTCCATGAGACATCTATTATTTTTCAGAGAAATAAGGCGAAGGGGAGGTGGGGATCAGAGGGGGCTCAACACTATAATCCCAATAACTGGTGATGTAATGAATGGATCGATATTTTATTTAGTAGATCGAAAAACTACTATATAAGTCAAATATTGTGTTTTAGCCCAAATGGTCGATTGGCTTTGAAGTGCTGGGTACAACGTTTTTTTTTTGTTGGTTTTTTCCGCCATTTTTTTCCAGAGATGTCTATTTGGTTCATAGAAACGAGAAGAAGGGGCGTGGAAGTGTTCCCGAAATATTGTCAAAACAAATCCCAGAAAAGTTTAAGAAACACATTGACTTTTTTTTCTTTTCCAGGTGATAGGAATTTTTCGAAGAAAGTTTGTCATACGTTTTGTCAATTATTAAAATAATAAGGATACAGTAAATTCAAATTGGGAAGTGTGCGTGAAACATTTGTGCGAACTAGGATCTGATGGCTGGGAGAAGGGTGGATGATGGGAGAGATAAAGCAGGGAAGAGGGGTGCAGATGAGGACTGACTCATGTTCTGTCATATCTGAGGACAGATCCAGAACTGAGGACCAAGAGGGGGTCATATCTGGGCATCTGGAGAGGACAAAATGACGGGGCCAAGAGAAAAATATGGTCGTCGATCAATCTCACGCAATGTACTTCCCCAGAACGAATTAATCAATTACGTTTTCGCTCTCTGGCTAAAAATCAATAATGACTTCATAGGGGCTTCTCCTCATACTAAATGTCTATGACGATACGTTCATTACATCGGCAGTTATTAGTTTTTGAATTGAGTCCCCCCTCCCTCTGATCCTTTATTTTTTCTGCCGAAAATCAAAATAAGAGTCGTCCTAATGGGACTCTGGATACAGATATAAAATTTCGTGTCGATACATTAATTGTATCGGGAGTTATCGTGTTCACAGACACACAGAAAGACAGAAATGTTTTTTAAACCTTCTAACGACGACACCTATTGGTTATCAGTCAAATCGACCAAGGAGAATGAGGGGTTCAAGGATGAGGAGCTCAATTTAAAAACCCTAATGACAACCCACGTAATGAATTTATGGATACAAAATTTAGTATAACGTTTTAGGCCCCTTCGTAAGTCAACTATTGAATATTAGTGCAAACGGTCGACTGGTTTTGGAGGGGGAGCGAAAAGTTAATTGATGAATTCGTTCTGGGGAAAAGTACACTGCCGGTGATTCACCGACGACGTTTTTTTTTTCATTTTTGGAATCAAGGTGTCAGAAAACATGAAAACCCAAAATTGTTGACTGATTACATAAATTCCCCTATACTTCGTATGGCTAGGAAAATTAAAAGCTTCTAAGTTTTGAACTTTTCGGCGGGCCGCATTGAGCCTCTCGGCGGGCCGCTTTGCACCTCTCAGCGGGCCGCATTGAGCCTCTCGGCGGGCCGCATTGAGCCTCTCGGCGGGCCGCATTGAACCTCTCGGTGGGCCGCATTAAGTCTCTCGATAGGCCCGCATTGAACCTCTCAGCGGGCCGCATCGTCTCTCGACGGGCCACGTTGAACCTCTGGACGGGCCGCATTGAACCTTTCGGCGGGGCCTCTTATACCCGGACTTTAGTTTGCCCAACCCTGCATCGGCAATCAGCTAACAAGCCACCCCCCCCCCCCCCCCCCCCCACCCCCCCTCCTAATATAACAAGTAATTTGACAGACAGTAAGGGTATTGGGAAAAATAAGATTGTGTTCCCCTTTTCAGAATCCTCGATACCATCTCTATGGAAAAGAGTGATTCACTCCAACTCCACCCCTCCACCAAAATTTTGGGGAGGGCACCCAGGATATTGTTAATCGGATTGTCCCCTTGTCCAGGACGGTTCACTTAGGATAATTGTATTAGTCCAGGGGGTTGGGGATGTATTCCAGGTCTTTCTGTGACCCTGGGTCAATCACACGGAAAACAGACATGGTTCCAACCAATAAATCTTATGGATCTTCTTCACCCAATCCTAAAGCATGTTACTTTTGTGTCATTCCATATTGATATTAAAAACAATATAATTATCCCCTAAAATAATTATATTTGCGATAATATTTACTTGCATAGGGCAACTCCTGAGATTGATAACACAGTGCCCCCCCATACATAAACAACAGAACACTTCATAAAGATCTCATGATACACACAGTACCCGACACAATACAAACTACTTACATAAGGTTTTTTAGGAAACTTTACACAAATATAAACTCAGAAATATACATTATCTTCACAACACTTACCAGATAACCCTCATGAAGGTTAAAGAGGAGGTAGAAAGAAATTCATGCCCATCATATCTACATGTTCACAGGGCCGGCCTTAGGGCGGTGCGAGCAGTGCAGTCGCACAGGGAGCCACGGTGTTGGGGGCGCCATTTTCTGGGTAACATAAAAAAAAAAAAATTTTAAAAAAACTTTTTTTGTTTTCTATCTTCTGCAATTAGTATCATAAAGTGTAAAACTGTAACAATCATTTAAGTTAGTCAATATAGTGATTGAATAAATTTGATTTGACTTACGAAGTTTCTCAAAACTAAAACTGATCAAGACGTACTTGAGATCCACGATGTCCAACACAAAACTGAATTCTTTGGCGTTGCTATCGATCGAAAACGAATATGGAACTCAGCTGGATTTCTCCAAAACCATCCAGCAATTTGCAGAGGCCAAAGCACGCAAAGTTAATTTCACTTGATGTAACCTATATAATTTCACATTGTACCTCAATAAAAATGTATTTTTCAGAGAAATTTCAGCGAACAGTTTTAAATATTGAGAAATAGTGGGTAAATTGACAATAAAAAATTGTTCTAAACTGAATGTAGAATGATCAATAAGTTTTGGCGACCCTCAAAAATAACCAGTGATAATTGAAAGAAAAATCTATGAAGGGGCGCATTTTTTCATACTCGCACTGGCCGCTATCTCACCTAAGGCCGGCCTGCATGTACATCATAGATGCTGGTTGTTGTCAACTTTATATAGTATAGTAGAAGACAAAATATATACCTACATATTTGTTTAACAATATTTATTCCAAATTCACGTTTTTCTCTACATAAGGAAGTCTTGTAATCGTGGGAAAATCTGAAACCCCGTTTTGAACGGTATTTCACCTTTCAAGGTCCCATGAATACGTTTCGATAATTTTAACTCAACAATTTTAGGAATTAACTTGAAATTTGAAATGAAGATGTCACATGTGCTAACTTAGATTAGATTATATTTCGACCAAAATCGAATAAAAATGAAAACTTTACTTTGGGGACTAAGTACAATTTACAAGAAAATGATGCTCGAAACTAATTTTTTTTTAGAGGTTTGATAAATAATTGTTTCACAAAAATATTAATGACTTTCTGCACTTCCCAAATTGATTCTTGATCCAATGCATTGTTCAGAAATAAAAAAAAAAATTGTGGGCAGCCTGGAAATGGCTGCTTGTAGCAGAGCTATCTAGCGGTGAAGTGAATGAACTTAACCATTTTAGTTCTCACTTCTCAACATAGAACTCGCATGCACATTTTTATTTTTAGTGATCACACACGAGATGGTTCCATAGTTGGACAATACTTAGATGTATGTACTAATAAAAATATATTTAATTAAACAATAGTTCATTTCAAGATTCAAAAAATATATTTATTATTTTAGAGAGCGCCGGTAGTTTATAAGTAGCATGCTTGCTTTCTGAGCTCAAGGTCGTGAGTTCGAAACCCTGCCAAGGCCCTTAGTTTTTTTAAAACTGGGACATGGAAAGCCCTTGAGCACTCCGTCCTTCGGATGAGATGTTAAGCGATGGTCCCGAACCTGTACGATGTCAGGTACTCGTTAAAGACCCAGAACGTAAAGTCAGGCTCATGTTCTCCAGAGCGAAGATAGTGCACTCTGGTAGTAAGCGATATGAGCTCTTAGTTAAAGTCCCGGCACCATCATGAACCATGTAACCTGTCAAATTTGTATTAGCTAATGAAAATACAAAACAAAATGTATGTTAATTACTGTGACTCATGCCCGGGTTTTAACTGTTAAGTC
Source organism: Aradus depressus (assembly GCA_963662175.1). Classification (NCBI taxonomy): domain Eukaryota; kingdom Metazoa; phylum Arthropoda; class Insecta; order Hemiptera; family Aradidae; genus Aradus; species Aradus depressus. Next base: position 18,475,778 of record OY759219.1, on the reverse strand, counting down.
ATATAGTCTGCTACCAGAGCGCTCTTTCGTCGTTCTCATGGACATTTTGCCTATCCTAAATTTTTATAACCTAAGCTAAGGGGTCTTCAACGAGTACCTGGCACAATACAGACTCGAGACCTTCGATTAACGTCCCATCTGAAGGACAGCGTGCTCAATGTTTTTTCACCTCTCACGATGAAAATAAAACATAAGGGCCTCCGCCGGGTTGCGAACCCACGATCTTGAGCTCAGTAAGCAAGCACTCTACCTAAAATAACCATTTTACAGATCACTCTTACCTCATCCTTCCTCTCAAATGTATTTCAAACTGACATTACAGGGTATAAGAAAATAATTTTCAGAATTACGCTGTACAACGAAACAAATGAAACAACTGATGTCAACACCTTACTTCCAGTGCAGGATTAAGCTCTGTGGAGGCCCCTAGGCAATTGAAATCTTGGGGCCCCTTCGGAGATTATTCCCAAAATCGATTTAATTTTTCCCACCCGTTCATTGAATGAGGTCATCAGTAATATAATTACCAAATAACCTGTTGATATTTGTCTTTTCATTTTTTAAACAGAATATTTTTAAGTAAATTTTTTATGCTGAAAATTTTCAAAATTTCAAAAATGATAACCAGAAATATTGATATTATATTTTGTATTACTGAGAAATCTTAAAATAAAGGACAGGATAAAAAACAAAATAGTTGTTTGTAGATTAATATTTCACAATTTTTCAATATTAAATAAATATTATTTTAATTCGAATTATTATTCCTCTTCACTAAACACATTCATTCTTTTAGCTGTGTTTAGTGAAGAGGAATTGGAATGGTGAGGAATTGTAGGAAGAATGTGTTTGGTATAAGAAAATTCTGTTCTTTACCTATTTTTTTCAGAAATGTTTATATAAATTAATTGAAGTTAAAAAAAAAAAAAAATCAATGAAACAATGACAGTTATTTCTCTTCGGTTCATTGCATAACTAATTTGGGGAAGTTGCGATGATCAGTCAATATGTAAATATCCAGAACGGAACAAATCAAACTATTTAATTGATTCGCTTTCTTACTGTTTGTGAAATAACGCCTTCACCCACAACGGGGCTAGTCAACTCAAGAACGGTGAAGACGACATCCCTGCCATCTAAAGAAGACTGTCCCTTCCTCAGCTGTACGAAATAGTTATGTAATCCGTTCCCTAATTCCAAAAATAAAAGAAAAAGAAATGCTATCTGTCTGCATATCTGTTAACACGATAGAATGAATGTATCGACACGAAATTTTATATCTATCCAGAATGAGGACGACACCTATTTATTTTCTGCCAAATCGGTCGAAAAAAATGGGAAATAGGGAATAATCTAATAACTACCGGTGTAATGAATCTATTGAGACGAAATTTCTTATGTGAATTTGAAACTCCATAAGGACGACACGTATTAATTTTCAGTCAAATCTGCTGAAGGGAAGGGCGGTTCAGAGAAGGGGGAGCTCGACACAATAACTCCGATTCAATTAATGTATCGACATGACATTCATTGTGTAAATTCAAATCCCCATGTAGACAACACCTATTAATTTTCTGCGGAATCAGCCGGAGGGAAGGGTGACTCAAAAACCCTAATAACTGCCAATGTAATGGTAACGACACAAAATTTAGTTTGAGGATTCAGAAGTCAATATTTAATTATTGATTTTCAGACCAATAATTCTATTGGATTTGGAATGACAGCGAAAAATTAAGTGACATTTCCTTTTATAAATATATTATTGTGACTCATGCCCGGGCTATCACCTACTAGCATGAACTTGCCTCTAAATATATTCTTAGTTATTGTGACTCATGCCTGGGCTATCACCTACTAGCATGAACTTGCCTCTAAATATATTCTTAGTTATTGTTACTCATGACCGGGCTATCACCTACTAGCATGAACTTGCCTCTAAATATATTCTTAGTTATTGTGACTCATGACCGGGCTATCACCTACTAGCATGAACTTGCCTCTAAATATATTCTTAGTTATTGTGACTCATGCCCGGGCTATCACCTACTAGCATGAACTTGCCTCTAAATATATTCTTAGTTATTGTTACTCATGACCGGGCTATCACCTACTAGCATGAGCCTGACTCTACAGTGATTAAATTTAAAAACCCTGTTTTAGACACGTAGAGTTGGGGTCTTTAACAAGTACCTGCGCACAGGCTATTTTATAAAAATGAATAAAATGTATCCCCAAAATTTTCAAAAATTAATCTACAATTCGTCTATACTGCGATGCACTCTTAACATAGAGATATAATGCATCCCAGTTCTTCCCATGCAACACTGCTAGGCATTTATTGTAATTAGAATTTTCTAGTTCAAGAATTTAATACGAAATTCCTGGAGAATATGACGTTCATCCTAGAAATCATGTTTCTGTCCTTGAGTAGACGCAGAAAGCTTCTTATTTACAAAATTGCCATGCATTAATTCAAATATATACAAAATAACTTACCAACTGTTCTCTAATCTCAGTCCATATTAATATTTCATAAAGTTTCATGTCGATACATCGGCAGTTATTACGACATTTTACAATATAATATGTATATTCATAAGAGGGCGCCGGTAGCTCAGTGGTATGCGAGCTTGACTTCTGAGCTCAAGGTCGTGGGTTCGTAACCCAACCGAGGCCCTTAGTTTATTTTATTTGGGAGGTCAAATAAACTTAAGCACGCCGTCCTTCGGATGGGACGTTAAGCGATGGTCCCGAGCCTGTACGATGTCAGGTACTCGTTAAAGACCCCTACCCTAGGTGAATAAAAATTTAGGGTAGGCAAAATTTAGGACTCCCACAGTAGAGTCGGGCTCATGTCCACCAGAGTGACGAAAGAGAGCTTTGGTAGTAGGCGATATGACTTCGTTGTTAAAGCACGGGCATGAGTCATAAAACCTAACCTAACCTGTATATTCATAACTATACCTGACGATGGTGTAATGCCGAAACACGAGTTTTTTAACCCCCGACGTAAAAAGAGGGGTGTTATAAGTTCGAAGCCTTTGTCTGTGTGTGTGTCTGTCCGTAGCATCGTAGCTCCAAGATGGTTTATGGTTTTTTTTGTTTCAAAAGCTTGTATTTGCGAGATGGTTCTTAGCCATGTTTGGTGGAAATCGGGTACGCCATTTCCTAGATCTTCAAGTTTCATCAGAGGCTGTATAGGGATTTCGGCCTCTATTACAGATAGAGACATGGAGTTTGAGCTCAAATGTGTATAATGCCAAGCCCCTCCCCCTAAGCCCTTCAAGCCTCCTCCCCACCAAGGTTTTAGTAAAAAAAAAATTTGTGCGGGGGGTATTTTAAATTTTTTATTTAACTTTTTTTTTTACATCTTTCATGGAATAGACATATCTATAGGGAGATATCGTGTTCTTAGATAGACATTTTTTTTTCATTTTTGGAAATAGGGTCTCAGAGAACATGAACTTCAGACCAATTATTACGTGATTTACGTAACTTACCCCATACCTTGTGTAGCTGTGGACGTTAAACCAAAATATTTATTTTATTTATATAAATTAAAGCAATAGGTACTCATATTTAATTAAATGCAGGAAAGTTGATGACAATAAACGTCATAAGCCCCATCCTACCGCGCCATTAAGATTAATAATCAGCATTTGAAAGTAGCTATTGTGACTCATGCCCGGGCTTTAATTAGGAGATATTGCCTACTACAAGAGCGCTCTTAAACGAGTAACGCGAGTGTTATCGAATACCTGACATCATAGAGGCTCGGGAATAATGGTTAACGTCCCATCCGAAGGACGGTGTGCTCAAGGTTGATCTTGAGCACCTCTGTGCTAGCGGCGCCCTCTCTCTCCGATGGTTGCTCAGTGCATTGTAAGACGGACACGGGTTGTCGACCTGTAGTCCTGAGAAATATTGCATACCTTCTCGGACCTCGTCTGATTATTGTACAGATAATGCAGATGTAATTAAGCCAAACACTAGACCTGGAGATGTTGTTGATAGAACAGATGTACACCAGATACCCATGCTAGTCTTATCGGTACTCAGTGAGTCAGTCTGTTGGGCATACGAGTATAACTATCTCATATTACTGTACTCTATATAAATTACTTCCACTAACTTCATTGCTAATATCAAACACCTTTACATTTAAAAAACAATGTAAAAAAAATATATATAGGTATATGTCTGCACGGAACATTCCCATAGGGATATCAAGGTTTTATGACTCATGCCCGGGCTTTAACTACGAGGTCATATCGCCTACTACCAGAGCGCTCTTTCGTCACTCTGGTGGACATGAGCCCGACTCTACTGTGAGAGTCCTAAATTTTGCCTACCCTAAATTTTTATTCACTCACCTGACATCGTACAGGCTCGGGACCATCGCTTAACGTCCCATCCGAAGGACGGCGTGCTTAAGTTTATTTTACCTCCCAGATAAAATAAACTAAGGGCCTCGGTCGGGTTACGAACCCACGTTCTTTAGCTCAGAAGTCAAGCACGCATACCACTGAGCTACCGGCGCCCTCCCATAGGGATATCAATAGGCTTTGAAAAGTCCATGATAGTATTTTGTGGGATCAAATTTCTCATAGAAATAAAAGACTGTGTATTCCAAAAATCAAGGTTTAGAGGGAGAACGGAAGATTATGTGTGCTGGGATGTAGCCTCAAATTCAGAGAATCTTTCCAACCCCTGAACTAGATCAACTCTCTAAACATTACCTAATTATTCGAATTGGATCACTATTTAAATATTCCATATCCCACTGGATAACCCTATGGGAAAGTTCTATGCAGATCCGATCTGTTCTGATTCCTTTTTTTTTTTTTTATCAGAACTCGATTCTCCAATGTTCTTTCATGGAACATTTACAGTTCTTTTGCGAAATATTTGACGTAAAAAGAAGGAAATATTTATTTTATGTTTATCTATAAGTTCTTATCGTTCTTCAATTCATTCATGATGTAAAACTTTTTTTTCTTCTATATAAATAAATATATATATTTCACGACTAGACTTTTAGTTAATAACAATTCTAGAGTGAAGGTTAACATAATATAAGTACTGTCTATTTTCGATTGGAAGGCACACAATGTCACCCTAATCCTAGTCATTATTACTTATTTTAGCCTGAAAATCCACAAGTTTTCCCAATTATAAGAAGTATAGATTATATTTATTTTGATTTATATTAAAACTAATAATAATCTACATAATAAATATATATATTTCACGACTAGACTTTTAGTTAATAACAATTCTAGAGTGAAGGTTAACATAATATAAGTACTGTCTATTTTCGATTGGAAGGCACACAATGTCACCCTAATCCTAGTCATTATTACTTATTTTAGCCTGAAAATCCACAAGTTTTCCCAATTATAAGAAGTATAGATTATATTTATTTTGATTTATATTAAAACTAATAATAATCTACATAATAAATATATATATTTCACGACTAGACTTTTAGTTAATAACAATTCTAGAGTGAAGGTTAACATAATATAAGTACTGTCTATTTTCGATTGGAAGGCACACAATGTCACCCTAATCCTAGTCATTATTACTTATTTTAGCCTGAAAATCCACAAGTTTTCCCAATTATAAGAAGTATAGATTATATTTATTTTGATTTATATTAAAACTAATAATAATCTACATAATAAATATATATATTTCACGACTAGACTTTTAGTTAATAACAATTCTAGAGTGAAGGTTAACATAATATAAGTACTGTCTATTTTCGATTGGAAGGCACACAATGTCACCCTAATCCTAGTCATTATTACTTATTTTAGCCTGAAAATCCACAAGTTTTCCCAATTATAAGAAGTATAGATTATATTTATTTTGATTTATATTAAAACTAATAATAATCTACATAATAAATATATATATTTCACGACTAGACTTTTAGTTAATAACAATTCTAGAGTGAAGGTTAACATAATATAAGTACTGTCTATTTTCGATTGGAAGGCACACAATGTCACCCTAATCCTAGTCATTATTACTTATTTTAGCCTGAAAATCCACAAGTTTTCCCAATTATAAGAAGTATAGATTATATTTATTTTGATTTATATTAAAACTAATAATAATCTACATAATAAATATATATATTTCACGACTAGACTTTTAGTTAATAACAATTCTAGAGTGAAGGTTAACATAATATAAGTACTGTCTATTTTCGATTGGAAGGCACACAATGTCACCCTAATCCTAGTCATTATTACTTATTTTAGCCTGAAAATCCACAAGTTTTCCCAATTATAAGAAGTATAGATTATATTTATTTTGATTTATATTAAAACTAATAATAATCTACATAATAAATATATATATTTCACGACTAGACTTTTAGTTAATAACAATTCTAGAGTGAAGGTTAACATAATATAAGTACTGTCTATTTTCGATTGGAAGGCACACAATGTCTCCCTAATCCTAGTCATTATTACTTATTTTAGCCTGAAAATCCACAAGTTTTCCCAATTATAAGAAGTATAGATTATATTTATTTTGATTTATATTAAAACTAATAATAATCTACATAATAAATATATATATTTCACGACTAGACTTTTAGTTAATAACAATTCTAGAGTGAAGGTTAACATAATATAAGTACTGTCTATTTTCGATTGGAAGGCACACAATGTCTCCCTAATCCTAGTCATTATTACTTATTTTAGCCTGAAAATCCACAAGTTTTCCCAATTATAAGAAGTATAGATTATATTTATTTTGATTTATATTAAAACTAATAATAATCTACATAATAAATATATATATTTCACGACTAGACTTTTAGTTAATAACAATTCTAGAGTGAAGGTTAACATAATATAAGTACTGTCTATTTTCGATTGGAAGGCACACAATGTCTCCCTAATCCTAGTCATTATTACTTATTTTAGCCTGAAAATCCACAAGTTTTCCCAATTATAAGAAGTATAGATTATATTTATTTTGATTTATATTAAAACTAATAATAATCTACATAATAAATATATATATTTCACGACTAGACTTTTAGTTAATAACAATTCTAGAGTGAAGGTTAACATAATATAAGTACTGTCTATTTTCGATTGGAAGGCACACAATGTCTCCCTAATCCTAGTCATTATTACTTATTTTAGCCTGAAAATCCACAAGTTTTCCCAATTATAAGAAGTATAGATTATATTTATTTTGATTTATATTAAAACTAATAATAATCTACATAATAAATATATATATTTCACGACTAGACTTTTAGTTAATAACAATTCTAGAGTGAAGGTTAACATAATATAAGTACTGTCTATTTTCGATTGGAAGGCACACAATGTCTCCCTAATCCTAGTCATTATTACTTATTTTAGCCTGAAAATCCACAAGTTTTCCCAATTATAAGAAGTATAGATTATATTTATTTTGATTTATATTAAAACTAATAATAATCTACATAATAAATATATTTTTGGAATCGTCGTTCTGAGTCTCTTAATTTCATATCTCACTGGATGGATTTTGTTGTCTTTTGATTTTTTGGGTTTGACAATTATATAGATAGATATTTGTTAACTCCCCTCCGGTTAAAAGTTTTGAGATTCCACGTACTCTATAGTTTTATGGAAATCGATCCAGCAGTGTTTGCTCTAGGAGGTAAAAAAACAAACAAACGAACCACACACTAACAAAACACAAACATTTACAATATGTATAAAAATTGTATTATATGATCAGCAAATAAATTGAATGAACTGATGATGGCAGTTCTTCTCGAAATTTTGCAAGTGTTAAGAAAAAAATTCAGGAAAAAATCAGAATATTCAACCCAGAGAAGTTTAAAAAAAAAAATGTAAAGACTAAAAAATAATAATTTAGGGAGAAGAATAAAGCTGTGGAAAATTTACATTATTAAGAAAATCAATAAGTTATTTTTATCTGTTTCATGAACTAGATAGATTATTCATCACGCCGAAACTACAGGGATAAATAAGTCATTTGGTCTGACATAGTGGTGTCAAACTATCGATAGTGGGACAAACCGATAGTATGCCAATATCAAGACTATCGATTCATCTGAAACTAATATCAAACAAGCAAAGTAATCACCCCTGTCGGGAAAAGAGTTCGGTTTCTGTATTATCAGTTCCTTTAACCTACTTCGTTTACTAAGTAGATTTTATTTTGTATTATTCTTAGTTCGATTTTGCTTCGTTTTCTTTTTAATTTTATTACTAGTGTGAGGCATGAAGGGTGTGAAACGGAAAAATCATTCGGATGTGTGGGAGCATTTCGATAGAATATAGGTTGGGCCTAAGAAGTTGGTGCGCGATGTAAAGAAGGCAAAAAGAATACCGAACTTCAGGTATCAAGGATCACCTCAAACGAAAACATTCGGTAATTTATTTTAATACTACTGAAGACGACAGAAACGATCCACTCAAACATTTAGATCAGTCACGACATTGCCAAGGTTCTAGTAATATTAAACTTCACTTGACTTCTGTCAATGTTTACGAAAATTCAGTAAATTTTTAATAAAATATAGAGAATATCGAGGAGAAATTGGAAAGTGCGAAACCGCTAATTTTAAATCACAATTTCAAATCCCACCGCTTAATCGATAGTGCTATCGATAGTTCGACACCACTAGTCTATAGGCAATCTGGAAAGAAAACTAGAATATGTGACGTATCGAAATTTTGAAGAGAGGCTGGTTGCAGGGGGGTTTATTTCTTGAATCGATCCATCCTTAATTTAAATGTTACGTCACACCACCGCATTGGATACTGTATACATCTACTAAGGGCGCCTTGTTGCTCGGATGTAGCATGCTAGGCTAATGAGCTCAAGATCGCGGGTTCGAAACCGGCCGAAGCCCTAATTTAATTTTATCCCGGATGTAAAAAAAAAAAAAAAAAAAAAAAAAAAAACTTAAGTACGCTGTCCTTCGGATGGGCGGTTAACCGATAGTCCTGAGCTTGGGTGACGTCAAGAATTCGTTAAGACACCTACAGGTAGACAGAGTCGGGCTCATATCCATAGAGGGACGAAAGAGCGTCAACCTTCTAGAAAGAAGGTTGACGTATTTGGCAATCGAGAAAAGGGCAATTCGTCAGGGCTCCCTCAGAGACTGCATCATTTAACACAAGGATTCTCAAAGTGGTCCTTAACGTGTATATCCTCCAAAAAAAACATTTTCTCCAAATGTTTGTGAATGTTTGCAAATGTTTATATTTTGTCTGTCCTCAAACAGCAGTAGGTTTGCAAACGTTTGTTATCAATTCGACTTGAAAACAGTTGTCAAAATGACACCTAGAAGAAATCTTATTGCTAGTGCCGCATTTATACTTATGTCTGCTTTAATAGAAAAAGAGAAAACATAGATTTAGGACATCAAACTTACAAAGTCCGTCTCCACTGAACGCGCACAAACAATGAATTTCTTTTGATGTACCGACACCATTTGGAACCCGAACAGATACTTGCAAACGTTAGCGCGTGCGCGTGGTTCGTGTCTCCACCAAACTAGTAGGTATATGAATTTGAAAATACAGTAGAATCTCGATAATTCGTATGGTCAAGGGACTGACGGTTTGATACGAATTATCGGGATTACCAATTATCGGGAGTACAAAATAAAAAAAATTAAAAAACGTATTAATGCAAATATGTATTTATTAAGAAGTATGTACAATGTGGTAAAAATAAAAACTATGCAATAAACACTACTTTATACTAAACTATACAATAAACAATACATGCTATAAAAAATATGTACATATGTTCTAGATTAAATAAACACCAATCAAACATTTGTTCGAAAAAATGTTAGAAAAGATCAATAAAATTGCTAAAACTTTCCCCCTCTCCTCATTTCCTCTGAATGAAAAGAGTACGAATTACATGAGATAATATGAGATTTCATAGAAAATTTGTCTCTCTCACTCGCTCTCCCCTTTGGTTCTGTAAGAATCAAGTGATTTCCTAGAAAACATTTATCTCGCACTCAATCTGCTCTCTCGTCTCTCACTGTCCTCTCTCCCCCTCTTGAAAACAGTACGAATTAACGATGTTTTTAAGCTGGAAATACGAATTATAAGACGTTTTAAGTGACCTCGACCATAAAAATGATACGAATTACCGAGGGGTCCGAAATGCATTGTTTTTATACCACTTATCGGGATTTTCTCTGGGGACCGGCAAATTTGTACGAATTAGCTGGAAATACGAATAATCGGGATACGAAATATCGGGATTCCACTGTATTTGGAAACATTCACAAATGTTTAGCGCGCTTAACAGGTAAGGAGTCAAAATCTAGTATCCAATGTAACTGTTTACATGAAGTGGCCATAATAATAGTTTCTAATACCAACGACGTTTTTACACATCACCCCTTCACCTCTCTCGAACTCATTTATACTGGCATTATTCGATATAGAAAGTTTTATGAAAGTTATGGCACAGCAGGTTTCTAAGTTTCATTGTCGGTTCTGCTTAATATTTTGAAAGTAACGTTCCTATACCCCCCCTTATACCAGTTTGAAATGAATTTGAAAGGGAGGGGGGGATGATCTGTAAAATCGTGGTTAGTATAATAAGGTTCTGTTATTTATGACCACATCATATATAAGTATATGAGGCGTTGCGGATACGAAGGGCGAACTCAACAAAAGGTGGTTTTCAGAAAAACGCGTTTGAAAAATTTTGCAAAAGGGTGAACTCAACAATAAAGGTATTCTAGTTATTTTCGTTGTGGGATGTCGCATATTGGTTTGTTATTTTATAATAATATTATTTATATTTTAAATAATAAACTTATGTAATTGGTCAGGAATTTGTTTGAGCCTCACTTTAAAAAAAAGCATTTTATTTATAATTTGCAAAACAATTACAATAAAGTTTGTATTGTGCATACATAAAATAAATTTTAAAATGATTTTAAAAACGAGTTGTTTTAATGAGCAATATTCAGTGATCATAATCAAGGTCATCTTCTGTTTCCTCGTTGGGCGTGGGAGTAGCTGACTGAAGATTTACAATATATCTGTGAAGTATGTTGACCAAGGTAATGGAACGTGCGGTAGGAGATCTCTAATATAGTTTCGCAGGGGGCTCCTCAGTGGAGGAGTGGGGTGTTGAGTTGGCCTTTCGTATCCGCAACGTCTCATATATTATTTATTTTTAATAAATAAAATTTAAAAAACATATAAATTTGATGCCTTTTTTGATAACTTTAGTCATATTGGAAATTTAATTAGGAACATTTTTGGTGAGGACCAATTTTTCAATGGGATTAAGCATTTTCGCTTAAATCAATGAAACGTCTAAAAAAAATTGATTTCAAGACGTCATTTTATAACTGTTTTCGGGATTATATTCGAAAAATTGTATTTGCTATAAAATGTGCCTTTCAGATTTCTCTACAACTTTTATTTGAAGAGATTTTTGATTGTCATAAATATAAGCAGTATCATCAAAAATAGGCCCATTAGATCAGGATGTCACATGGGCCAACTTAGATTTGGTCAGATTTCGGCTGGAATCGGATGAAAAATGAAGTTCTACAAGTTCTCCGGGGCCCCATTCGATTCCAAAGGACATAAAATTTACAGTCTTTATACATGATATGGAAAAAAATATATGTTTGATTGTAAAATATTATTTTATTATATTATATTCGATTTTAAAAACAAAGCTAACATTTTGTTTGTCTACAAAATAGCAATGAGAATCTTTAAAAAATTTTAATCCTCTTCTTGCTTTTCGTTCAGCAAATAATTCAATTGTATTCAAGTCAATTTGGTTGGCAACATTTCGTTCTATGTAGAAAATACTGTAATCATCTAGTGTTTCTCCAGTCATTGCAGCACATCGAAAATCTTTGATAAACGTTTGAAGTATCATTTGGTGAGAGGGGCCCGTGGGGCAATTGCTCAAGGGGGCCCGGTCAGCCAATGCTTAATGGCTGACCTGCTAAATGCGCCACAGATCAGGGGCCTAAGTACATATTATAAGATACCGCCTATATTTATATTCTAATCGAAAATCTCTTCAAATAAAAGTTATAGAGAAAACTGAAAGTCACTTTTTATTTAAATAACATTTTCAGAAGGCAAAACCCGGTTTGCGAGATAAATGCTGAAAATCGTCCTAATATTGTCGTATTGACACACATTTTTTAAAACGTTGCTTGATTTATACAAAAACGGCTACACCTATAGAAAAATTTGTTCTTACAAAAAATGCTCCTTATAAAATATCCATTCGCCTAAGTACATCAGATTTGAGATGGAACCAACACAAAGTTATAGCAATATAAAGTATAACTTACAAAGGAAATATTTTCAAGTAATATTTAAATTTTAATACATGGACTTAGAACAAAAACTAAAAAATAAATGCGCATGATAATGAATGTACAGACGAGAAATTTTATAATTCAATTTGATAAAGACAAGTTCACGAATTTTCAGTGAAATTGGCAACAGCGGAACGGGGATCAGAGAAGAGGACTCAACTGCCAATGTAGTCATATATCACACAAAATTTAGTATGATCCGGGAGCCCCTTATTCGAGCTGGGGAAGCACATTGCCGGTGATTCCGTTTTCGGGAGTGGGGGGGGAGGGGGGTCTATAGAATATGGCGGGATGGTGAGGCAACCTGCCCCAAGGCCGGTGTGGTGGGGACACAGAACTGACTCACCTTTCCGTTATCTGCCCTTTCTCCAGTCTTGATTCAGAACCTCGTCAGTTCTGTCTGTTCACTCTAGTCGTTCTTGTGTGCGTGTGTTCTACTTCCAAAGACCTCATCCTCAACTTTGGATCATCAGGTGGCCACCGTTGGATCGCCACTCGAACCCTTCACACAACATCCCCCCTTCCCCCCCGACCTCCCTCCACGGCAAACTACCAACAGGTTGTCGTTGAGATCAGTGCGCTTGCGTTGCTACTCCCACCACCTACCATATCAACAGACAAACTTCGTACAATCTGCTGCTTCAAACCGCCTTCAGCCCTTCGTCCTGCTCCATCTAGCGTTTCGTTTCTCATTGTGTTTACGATATATACGCACTTTTAAATTCTTATTTTATATTTTTTTTAAACATTCTCTGATGTTGGGCAATGTGTAAAACTTAATACAGTGATTTTTAGTGGTGTAATAACAGCTTCATTGTTTTGTTATTATTATTTTCGTTTTTATTATCGGCCAGCAAGATGACACGGAAGATAACGAAGGCATTTCTACTCATTCTTATCAACTTTATCATATCAGGTATGATTTAATTGTTTATTTTTTTGATAATAATTTATTATATTCTTCTCAGGTATGAATCTATATTTGCTCAAATATATTCTGGCAGAACACAAGTACAGGAAACTACGCTTTATGTTATAGTTAATGTGTCTTATGTCCGGGCTTTGACTACGAGGTCAATTACGCTTTTTGGTGGACATGAGCTCGACTATGGGAGTCCCAAATTTTGCCTACACTAAATTTTTATTCACCTAGAGTAGGGTGTCTTTAAAGAGTACCTGACATGGTACAGGCTCGGGACCATCGCTTTACGTCCCATCCGAAGAACGGCGTGATCCGAGACCCTCAGCCAGGCCTGGGCGCCCTCTTTTATGCTATATAATTAGCGAGATCTTTTATAGTTTCTATCAGTTTCACTTCACGAAGTATACGGGTAGTTATGTAATCGGTTATCTAAACAAGTTTTTAGTGAATCACCTGCAATGTACTTAGAAAGAATTAATTAATTTTTCGTTCTCCAGCTAAAACCAATCGATCCTTTTGGGCTAAAAATCATTTCGAGTTTCTGGAGCATCATACCAAATGTTATATCGATACATTCATTATATCGGCAGTTAGTAAGGCTTTTGAGTCGATCCCATCTCAGACTCCTCCTTCCCTTTGGCCGACTTCGCGGAAAATTAATATCTGTCTTCCTTATGGGATTCTGTATACACAAGTAAAATTGTTTGTCGATACATTCATTTTATCGGGAATTATCGTGTTCACACACATAGACAGATATGCCTTTTTTTACATTTTTGAAATCAGGCAATGATGTATAGCTAAGGTATCGTTCACGATAACTCCTGATAGAATGAGAATATACAGGGTGATTCCCTCGTAACTTTAAAAAGAATTGGATGAAAGTAGACCGAAAATGGAGTTAGAATGCCGCCAACCGCACCTTTCTATTTCAATCCGTTGCCGAAATATGGTTTTTTAAAGTTTTTTTCGAGAAAACCACGTTTTTTGCCATCAAGTCCCACATTTCTCCCCTTTAAACCAACTTTTCTCAACTTTTGACCACATTTTCGGAATCAGCGTTACATGTCCTATCAGACTAGTGTAGTTTCAACTTTGAAAATCACCAACTTAGAACCGAATTAACAGCTAAAACGTTAACATTTTAGAAAAATTAAAATTTCGGGAAATACTTCCACGTCAACTACTTTCCCGCTCAAGGACCGCTCCAACCGTCCAGGGGGCTAGAAAACTTGCAAATTTAGTCAGCTTTCTATTGGCATGGTCAACTTTGCGATTTCGTAACGATATCATGGAGAAATTTAAGGTTGAATGCGAAAAAACGTGATGTAAATCGAATCTAAAGAGGTCACAAATGCAAAAATTTTTTTTTTTTTTATCTAGAGATCATAAGTGTGGCCAGTTCAGGTCTCACAATAACAAGAGTGGACACTTATGATCTCTAGATTAAAAAAAAAAAAAAAAAAGAGATAATCATCCTGTATATCGACACCTATTAAAATCAGCCAAATCGATAGGAAGGTAGGGTGGATCAGAAGAGTGGTCCAAACTAAAAAAATCTTGCAACTATTCGCTGTGTTGGATGCCGATTATTTTTCAACCAAATTAGATTCGTTTCAGAGGGAGAGCGAGAACTTATTTGCTTTTATACCAGGGAATTATTAATCGGTATAAGAGCAAGGGGCTCAGCCCTATCACCCTTAATTCTAATGAACGTATCAAGACGAAATTTGTATTTGTTAATTCGCGATGAGGAAGTAGATTGTCGATGATTCATATTATTATTTCCGTAGCGTTAAAAAATGGTTAAGTTACAGAATAATGTGAAAAAATGGTACATCACTAGTAATGTTACTTCCCCAGAACAAATTAGTCAATAACATTTTCCTTTTTCCTCTAAAACCAATCTACGTTTGGACTAAAAATCAATAATTAACTTACACAGTGGCTTCAGAATCCTAAAACTTTGTTTTGTGTCGATACATTCATTACATCGGCAGTTATTAGGATTTTTATGTTATGCCTCTAATCCCTCTGTTCCCTTTAGTCGATTTGACTGAAAATATAGGTATACACGTATGTCACTATGAACAGAAAAAACTATGGGTTCATGGAAGGGTGTGTGTGTGTGTGTGGAAGGACAACACTATGAAGAAGGGACATGGAAGTATACCGAAATATTCCAAAAAAAAAAAAAAAAAGGTGACCTCTGGAAAAAATCAACATAGAGAAGTTTAAGAAACAAGATATAGATATCATCCTAATGGGGTGAATTTAAATATCAAATTTTATATAGATACACTCATTATATAACCCGGCCGAGGCCCTTAGTTTATTTTATTTGGGAGGTAAAATAAACTTAAGCACGCCGTCTTTCGGATGGTCCCGAGCCTGTACGATGTCATGAATAAAAATTTAGGGTAGGCAAAATTTAGGACTCCCACAGTAGAGTCGGGCTCATGACAACCAGAGTAACGAAAGAGCGCTCTGGTAGTGGGCGATATGACCTTGTAGTTAAAGCCCGGTCATGAGTCATAATAACTAACTACACTCATTTTATCCCTGAGTTGCTCTATTATGGAACACAGACAAATTTCTTTTTTTTTTCATTTTTGGATTCAGGGGGTTGGTAAACTTGAAATTCCTATGAAAACGTAACATTGCGATGTAAAATTAATAAATAAATAAATTCTTTAGTAATACATCATCAGTCCAACAATATATTATTTTATGTATCTAGTGGTGAATCTAAATACATTTACTGTAAATTGTTGATTTCAACTATAACAATTTATTTAGTTTATCTATGTTTAGATACACAATGATGGTATATATTTGACGTAACTAGTTATAGAATACATAAATTTGTTATATATATTGTTGGACGGATACATTTGTATTACTTATTTAATTAATTATTATATTTAACAACACACCTTTGACCCCTGTATGTAGTAGAGTATGGCTGGAGAGGATTTTGATTGTTCGCCTGGAAACCTGTTTTGTTTTACGTTTCAGTGGGTAAACCATTATCATCCTCAAATGTGGTAAACACATCTGAAATATTTACATTTAATATAAATAATTTGTTAATTACATTTTCTCTAAAAAATTTAAAAAGTAAAACAATTTGTCGGTGAATTAATCAATTAACCTTTCGCTACAAAACCAGTCGACCCATAAGGGCTTCTAAATTCTCATATTAAATTTATTAAATTAGTGTCGGTAAATTCATTAAACGACTGTTATTAGGGTTTTGGGATTGAGCCCCCTCTTCTGAACCCTTCCTTTCGGCCGATTTTGTTGAAATATGAAGGGATTTTGTCCTCATATGGTTTTGACTATAGATATGAAATTTCATGTTGATAAATTCATTAAATCAGCAGTTATTGGGGTTGTTGAGTTGAGCTCCCTCTGATGCCCCCTTCCCCTCGGCCGATTTTGTTGAAATATAAAGGGGTGTTGACTATAGATATGAAATTTCATGTTGATAAATTCATTAAATCAGCATTTATTGGGGTTTTTGAGTTGAGCTCCCTCTGATGCCCCCTTCCCCTCGGCCGATTTTGTTGAAATATAAAGGGGTGTTGACTATAGATATGAAATTTCATGTTGATAAATTCATTAAATCAGCAGTTATTGGGGTTGTTGAGTTGAGCTCCCTCTGATGCCCCCTTCCCCTCGGCCGATTTTGTTGAAATATAAAGGGGTGTTGACTATAGATATGAAATTTCATGTTGATAAGTTCATTAAATCAGCAGTTATTGGGGTTTTTGAGTTGAGCTCCCTGATGCCCCCTTCCCCTCGGCCGATTCCGCTGAAAAATTGTAAGTGTCGTCCTTGTTGGGGGTTCCAAATCATAAATAAAGTTTCCTTTCGATACATTCATTCTTTCAGCAATTATCATGTTCACAAACATACAAACAGACCTTTTTTTTTTTTGAATCAATAAGTTGGACAACATGAAAATCCGTTGAATACTTTCGAATTTTTGACCGATTACATAACTTCTCCTATACTTAGTATAGATGAGGAAGTAAACATTAATCATATGTGCGAAATTCACTTTCTTATACCAACCACTTTTGTACAGATCAAAAGTCATCCCTCTCAAAATTATTTCATACTGACATAATTCCTAATATGATCTTGGTATTTCTTGTAAGTTTATCCACGTACTTTGAGAAGTTGCCGAGGTATGTGCTGAGAAGGTAACCAAAATGAACGTTGCTTGAGAGTCTTGACTCAAAATTTGCATTTAATGAACAGAATATAAATTTTATGTTTAATTTGTTCCTCTTATTTTAATTAATACCAACCCAAAAATAGATGAATAATTATTATTTACATTTTAATTATCAAATTTACATAATCTATATTTAAAAAAATAATACAATAATGAAAACAAGTAAACCACTCACGCCATACTTTCATATATCTACGAATAGTAATGGCAGAATGAAATGATATTGAAAAGGACGAGGTGGAAGCAGAGTGATCTGTATAGAAGTAGACATTATTCACCATTATTCTCCATTATTCACTTTTCTTAATCACAATGTTACTTCCCAGATCTATGAAGTATAGGGGAAGTTATGTAATCGGTCAGTAATTCATTGCAGAGTTTTCAACGGAACGTTTCGCGACCTCCAGATTCGATTACTCTCGATAGAATGAATGTATCGATACAAAATTTTAAATGTATGTCCAGAACCCCATAAGGACAAAAGCTATCGATTTTCAGCCAAATTTGATATGATAATATTCATTTCCGTTAAACCATAACATGGTGCTTATCATTTAGGTACTTAAACAGGTATTAACTCTTAGAGTCTGACATAGATGGATTAGAATTAACAATACTACTAAAAAATAATAATAAATGAATAAATAAATACTTGAAATATGAGTAGTAGTAGTAGGTATATAATAAATACAATAGGAATATTTTTTTTTTATTTACTTAAAATTAAGATAATAATTTTTGATAACTTTTCCGGAAGTGTCTTTTTCACGACGACATTTCAGCACGTTTTCACGTCCCTTCCTCTGGTCACAATGTGCGAAATATAGTAAAGGGACTGACTCAAAGTTCGGAACTGCCGATGGAATGAATTTATCTACACAAAATTTAGTATGAGTCCTTATGTAACTATTGATTGTTAGCGCAAACGATTGACTGGTTTTAGAGGGGAAGTCATAAATTAATTAATTCGTTCTGGGGAAGTACATATCCGTTGATTCAACGACGACTTTCTTCAAATATAAGTATTTAAAAAAATCTATATCAATGAATGATTGGTTTATTTTAGACTGGATGTCCGCTGAGAGGCCAGTGAACGCCCTGCATTCATGGCTAGGCTATCGTGTAGAGGTTAATAGTCAGAAAATATTTATTTTATCTAGTTCTGATTAATATAACGTATCCTTATCGATTACGGAATTACGTTTTTTTAGATTGATTATTTTCTGTATATTAATGCAATTTTACTTTAACGTAGGGTCGTCGGTGAATCATCGGCAATGTGCTTCTCCAAAACGAATAAACCAATTAAATGTCCGCTCCCCCTCCAAAACCAGACAACCGTTCGAGCTAATATTCGATAGTTGACTTACATGGGGGCTCCTGAATCCTCGATACTATATTTTGGGTCAATAAATATTACATCTGCAATTATTAGGATTTTTGAAATGAGTCCCCTCCCCGACCCCCCTTCCCTTTTGCCGATACTGCTGAAAAGTGTCGTCCTTATGGGGTTTTAAATTCAAATATGAAATTTTGTGGTTATACATCCATTACAATGTCGATTTGGATGAAAATTTCAACGATATCGGCTGAAGGGAAAGTGGCTCAATTCAAGAACCCCAATAACTGCCGATGTAATAAATTTATCGGCACAAAATTTCATATGTGAATTTAAAAACCCCATAAGGACGACACATTAATTTGCATCGGCATCGGCAAAAGAGAAGGGAGATCAACTCAAAAACCCCAATAACTGCTGATGTAATGAATGTATCGACATGAAATTTCATACTTATGTGTTTCTTAAACTTCTCTGGGATGTTACCTTATTGGTTAATTCCGGCATTTCTTCCAGAGGTGTCTTCTTATTCTTTTTTCCGACAATATTTCGAGACTCTTACAAGTCCCTTCTTCCGGTCACTATGAACCTAATGATATTTAACATTTTTGCAGAGAGATTGTGAAACACTTAATAAATTATAAAGAAAACACGAATGTTTTTTAATATTGTCTACTTCACAAGATATATAAAATATATGGGAGTACTTTCGGTATTGCGACCATCTTCAGTCACGACTTAACAAATACTAAATGGAAATTTAACTATTTTTACAATTTAAATATTCTAATTAATTAATATTTGTTAAGTCGTGGCCTGAAGATGGTAGCAATACCGAAAGTACTCCCATATATTTTATATATCTTGTGAAATAGACAATAATAAAAAACATTCGTGTTTTCTTTATAATTTACGGAAGAAGGGACTTGTAAGTGTCCCGAAATATTGTCGGAAAAAATAATAATAAGACACCTCTGGAAGAAATGCCTAAATTAACCAACAATTTCATATTTATTCAAATCCCAATGTGGACATAACCTGTCAAATTTCAACGATATCGGCTGAAGGGAAGGGAGTGTTCAGGGGAGGAAGCTCAAATTAAGAACTGTAGTAACTACCGATGTAATGAATCTATCGACACATAATTTAGTATGAGGATTTACGAGCTCCTGTGTATGCCAACTGTTAAATATTAACCCAAAAGGTCGATTGGTTTAGGAAGGGGAGCGAAAAATGATGTATTAATACGTTCTCGGGGAAGTATACGGCCGGAGAATCACCGACAACTTTTTTTAACTATTTTTTCGTAATCAGGGACCTCAAAAACGTAAAGCAGTTTGTGTCCTCAGTGGATCTTAATTTTAAATACGAAATTTGATGTTGATACATTCATTACATCGGCAGTTATTGCGATTTTTGTATTCAGTTCTCTTATCTACCCGTTCTCTTCCACCGACTTCTATATTAAAAAAGCTGAAACGGGGTTTGTTCGTATGTTTGTTCCAGCATCACGCCCAAACGGCTGGACGGATTTTCATGAAACTTAACATGTAGCATTCTTTCAAGCTTGATTGATTAATAGTCTATGTAGTGTCCCAAAATTTCGATCGGGAGGGGGGGGTTGTAAGGGGGCGCTAAGCATAAAAATAGTGCTAACTTATTAATTAATGGTCGGATTGTCATGAAATTTCATATGTAGTATTCTTAAAGGCCAAATAGAAAAATAGAGTGCGTGACGTCACAAAATTGTGAACAGTTATTACGATTTTTTAATTGAGCATCCCCGGAACTCCCCCCTGCCATCAGCCGATATCGCTGAAATTTGATTGGTTGGGTCCTCAGTGGATCTTAATTTTAAATACGAATTTTTGGCCGACGAGTGTTGTGACGCTTGGAATCGAACTTTAGCTTCTAGGGCTGTTAGCCAATCACACTAAACACTTTATCCATGATGGCTCCCTCCCCCGCTGTTTTGTTGTTTGGAGAGATAAGGAAGTTTGGACAGAGACAAACAGGAGGTCAGTGACCCCTTCTAATTGGTTTTAGTAAACAAGTAACATTGCGCCCCTCAATCAGGTTGAATTGCACTTTTTGTTTGTCTACCGCCGTCCTTTTAGATAAAAGTTTTATTTATTGAATTTACGTGATTCTCTCAAAAAAATGTTCGTTGAGCGGTAAACTCAACCGCAGCGCATTCTGCAGTGTGGTGTTGATTCACAGGACCGGGATCTGCGGCAGCTGGTGTGACAGACCGGCTGGCTGCCCGCCGTAGCCTCGCAGCACCACATTGATCCCGAGCACCTTGGACACATGACGGACGGCTGAAAAACTCGTCGATGTACATTCGTCGCCAATTAGTGATGTCAAACTATCGATAATACTATCGATTAATCAATAGGATTGGACCATCTAATTTTATTGATAGTTATATTTAATAACGATTGAAATTGTGATTTAAAATTAGCGGTCCAATTTCTCACCTATATTCTCTTTATTTTATAAAAAAATTTACTGAATTATTAGAACCTTGGCATTGTCGTGACTGATCTAAATGTTTGAGTGAATCATTTACGTCGTCTTCAGTAGTATTAAAATAAATTACCGGATGTTTTCGTTTGAGGTGATCCTTGAGATTCGACGTGTTACCTGAAGTTCGGTATTCCCTTTCGCATTCTCTACATCGCGCCAACTTCTTAGGCCCAACATTTCTATCCAAATGCTCCCACATATCCGAATGATTTTTCCGTTTTACACCGCTCATGCCTCACACAAATAATAAAATAAAAAATAAAACGAAACAAAATCGAACTAAGAATAATACAAAATAAAATCTACTTAGTAAACAAAGTAGATCAAAGGAACTGATAATACAGAAACCGAACTCTTTTCCCGACAGGGGCGATTGCTTATCTTGTTCAAAATTCATGTTTCAGAATTTCGATAGTACTATCGATTAATCGATAATATTGCTAAGAACTGTCGAAACGATCGATAGCTTGGTACCACTATCGCCAATGTACTTTTCTAGCGATTATCGAACTATGTTTTCGACAGTCGACCGTTTGGGCTAAAAATCAAAAATTTGACTTCCGTAGGGGCTTCTGAATCCGCATACTTAATTTCATGACGATACTTTCATTATATCGGCAGGCATTAGGATGTTTGAGTCGAGTCCCACTACTCTTAGCCCTATTTCCCTTCGGCTATCATTTAAACGGTCAGCATAATATTGAAATTTTGGTCAGCTCAAACATGTTTTTCTGTCGGCAAATATAGTGAGTTGAGCTGCCACTTAATGAAAAATGAAATTAAAATAAATTATATTCTGGGACCGAGGTCCCCTAAGAATAAATACAGTAGAACCTTGATAAGTCGAAAACCTCCAAAACTCGAAAAATAGTTTGGTTCCTTTCCCTTCAAGCCAAAGAGTGATGTGAAACATAAACCGAAAACTTTGAGTCTCGCTGAAAAGTTAGAAGTGCTCGAAGCTGTGAAGAGCTGTCAAAAGAAGAAAGATGTTGCTGAACAATTTGACCTACCAATGAGTACTCTGTCAACAATAATAAAAAATGTTTGTTACCTCTGTAACTTGAATTTTTATTTATTTCACCTCTCTAACTCAAAATTAGTTAGAATGAATAACCTCTACAAGTCGAATCAAAATCCGCCTAAGTCGAAAACTCTATAACTCGAATTTTTTCGCGTCTCCCTTGATGTTTGACTTATAGAGGTTCTACTGTATATGAAATTCACTGATCAGAGCAACAAATACAAATAAAATAAAATATCAGTAATGAGATAAAAATGCTACAGTGGATAGAAACAAGAATAGAATAAATATACATAAATAAGAAAATACAATAAAATAAAAATAAAATAGATAATGATGAAATAAGTAAAAGAATAAAATAATAATACAAAAGTAATTATAAAAATTAATAGTAATTATACAGAGTAAAGAACTATGTATGAGATGGGGAAAGGTTGCTATTGTTGGTAGATAGTTTGTGGCAGGGATGTGGGAGTTAGTTATGCGGCCTCCATTATCACAGAACAGGTTTATAGAGACCTTGAGAGGACGAGAGCTAATGTCATCGAGGAGGTTGTACATATAAACTGATCAACTTCTCTTCCTATCAGGCATACATACTACCAGAGGCGTAGCCAAGGGGGGTTACATGATGGGCTTGTTTTAAGGCCCCCTCAACGCCCTCTTCCCTTTCAAAATTTTGAGATGTCACTTGTGAAATTTCATTAAGATCCGATCAACCGTTGAAAAGCTAGCACTCGTTTTGTATTTTGAGCCCCACCGCAACCCCCTCTCCCGTTCAATATTTTGAAATGGCAGTTAGCCTAATAATTTTATGTTACATCGACAGTTATACATACACGAAAATTTACTGAATAATTTTCCGCAAAATCGGCTGATGGTATTGTATGCATGTATCGATTGAAAATTTGTTATGAGTTTGAGATTAGAGGGATCTATCGATACAAGCAAATACAAGTAAAGTATCGATACTTTTAGTCGATACCAATACTTTCGGTATTGATACTTTCCTTTCGATACCAAGTAGGTATCGAATAGATATTACTTGTATCGATTCAAAGTACTCGTTTCAAATTTCAACACTTACAAAAATTATATAAAGTTTTCAATTCATCAAAATCGTTCACTGGTTTATTTTCCCCGTGGCCCCATTAAAATCTCATCCTTTGGAACAATGGGATGAAATGATATGCGTATTCACACTCCTGTACAAACAGGCATTGACATTCCTTGTGGTTGTGGGGTCATCAGTGCCCTGTGAAAGGCTATTTTCTAAGGCTGGAGGGATAATGTCCACAAATAGAAATAGTCTTTCAGCTAAGCACCTTGAAAAACTATTATTTTTAGGGTGCCTTTCGGAGCAAGAATTTTTTCAATAATTGTACGTACATATTCTTTCCTGGTTTTGTTCAACTTTGTAATAATTGTAATTTATTTTTAATAATATAATTTGTTTTGTCTCCAGTACTTTTATCATATTTTCATTCAGTATGTTTTGCCAAGAGAAATTGTTCTTTTAATTGTAATAACTTTTAATAATATAATTTTATCTTTTCGATTTGATTTATTTGTTTTTATGCCCACTTACAATATTTCATTTATACCTTTCAAATTTTTTTTTTTTTTTATTAATATGTGTAGATATGTTTTTAAATTAATTATAAAAAGTACCCGATTCTATCGATGCGGTTATTATTAATATACTTATATATATTTATACATTTAAAAAAAAATTAATAATACAAAGTACTCGATTCAATCGATACGAGTACGTATCGATACTTTCTATTCGATACTTGAGTAGTGGTAAAACAAAGGACCTAACTTCGGCACGTTCGTTCGATCACGCCTACTACCAGAGCTCTCCTACCCTAGGAACGTCGGTGTAGTTTCTTCTCCAGGGCTCATCAGTATCTGCTCTAAGTGGCAGATTGCGTCTACTGTATTACGAGGCGACGGCGCCGTACAAGACTTAGCAGTGCTGCTCTCTGATCCTGGAACGTTGGCTACTGGAGGTAGTTAAGCAGTTCATTACGTCGTGCCTGGAGTGTCCCCCAGTCTATATTACTCCCTTCATTATGTACAACTATTTGCATCCACATTAGAGCCCGGGTCATTCATCCTCCCCCCCAATTCTACACAGTTAATATGCTTACAGAGTATAGGGGAAGTTATATCATCGGTCAGAAATTCGATTAATTGTTTTCAGAGGGATAGCCAAAACGTAGTTGTTAAATTTGCGTTGGGGAAGTACATTGCTGATGATCCACCAACAACTTTTCTCTTTTTAATTTCGCCCACATTTTTGACTATTAATTGACAATTTGTATCTTTTATAATGATCCTCCAAACTATAAGATACGGTTATTAATGTAACACCGACAAAGTGTATTCTCTGAAGCCAAACTGAGCTATCTCCCATGATTATACCTTAGATCGTCAGACGCCCATGTTTTGTACAAGAGGCGCGCGCCCACGTCCAAATATTTAAGTGCCCACTATTATTTCAAAATACTATCAATCATTTCCTTTACATTTTTTTTGCTAAATATTAAAAATGAGATTAAGTTAATAGCTAACAAATACTGTTGAAAGCATACAACACATTCACCGTTAAAGTGGGTGTCACAGTAGGCGAGCGAAAAATAAATAAATTATTTCACTTTGGGTAAGTACATTGCCGGTGATTCCTAGATGACGTTTTACTTCAAGGATGAGTTTTCACCGCAATTTCAAGTTTCCCAATCCCTGATTCCAAAAATTGAAAAAAAAAATTAAAAGTGTATGAACATAACTCTTAATAAAATGAATGAATCGACACAAAATTTTATGTGTGCATTCAAAACCTCACATCTATTGATTTTCAACGGAATCAGCCGAAGGGAGGCGGGGATAAGAAGAGGGCTGAAAAATTGGCAACTCAAAAATCGCAATAACTGCCGATCTAATTGATGTATCAACGTAAAATTGTATATTTAAATTCAAAACTCCATAAGGAACACACCTAATAAATTTCTGGAAAATCGGTCGAAAGTATTAAGAGAGGGGACTCAAAAATCTTAATAATGCCAATGCAATAAATGTATGGACTCAAAATGTATTATGAGGATTTAGAAGCCCCTGTGTAAGGCAGCTTTTGATTTTTAGCCCAAACGGTTGATTGGCTTTGGAGGGAGAGTGAAAACATAATTGATTAATTAATTCGTGCTGGGGAAGTACATAGCTGGTCATTTGACTATGTCAGAGCGTAAGTCTCGTTGATGTCCATGCGTAAGTGTATGTGTGTACGACGGTTGCGCGCGCAGCCGTACGACTACACACTTCTTTATCTGATATGACAGCTGTTTTTGAGCATTTCTATTGTATTATACAATATTATTGATCATAATTACCGTTGTAGTGAATTTAACTAAAATATCAATATTACTAACTATAAAATGATCTTTCGGTAAGAAACTTTTAGGTTAAGATGCTTCGATAGCTTAAATTTGCAACAATGAATAAAATTTAGGTTAAAAGAAAATAATATTGCAGTATAAATCTAAAAAATATAATATATAATATTTCATTATATTTTTATATATTATATAATATTGTTATTAATATATTATAATAATAATAATAACTACTGAAAATATCGATCAATAAATAATATATTTGTTGTCATATTGTCACAACAAATAATATAATGTTTTTACCAATTTCAGGAGATACCGAACAGCTTATTTTTAAATGACAGTCTACGAATGAATACGATCGAAGTATTTGAACTACAAATTCGAAAACTATCATCGACGTATTCCCGCGGTATATATCTTTGATAGTTTATAAATTTGAAAGTTTAATTCCTCATACTACGATTCTTATTGTAACATTATAAAACAATTTTTGATTAAAATCAGTGCACGACAGCAAATTATTGAAACTAAAGCTTTACACATCAATTCTCGTGAGTATCGCGTCACTCGAACATTTTTTTTTTTCTTTTGCGTTACTCTACTCTCCTTGGTGTCTGTAATGTTTGCATTATAGAGGTAAACTTAGGGAGTCATGGTGGCCGTGCGGGCTAGAGCGTAGGGCTTTGGCGCCCACAGTAGTCCGATAACGTCACAGGCAAAACAAACACTGCACAACAAACACGTACAGACATGCTCTATCCATTTTGACCTCAACCGTTGTTATCGCATTATTAGTCTCGTAGTTATTATCGATTGAAATGACGGTATTTTGTAACACAAGAAAGTTTGACCGGCTATCACTGTGCTTAACGAGCGAATAGACGTTTTCACGTCAAAAAAAAAAAATGTATATTTTTTTAAAAAGAGGTAGATTTTTCATATTAAAGATGTCCAGAATTCATATCACATTCTTCGGAGGATTTACCTGAAAATTACTAGGTTCCTCTAAGTGCCGGTAGACTGAGCTGTTGGCTTGGTTTATGTAAATTGACCATGATGTTACTGTTTCACTGTTACTGTTTGGAATGGCTGTGATAAGTGTTGTGCAAGGTGGGGATATTCTCAGCCCTTCAAATTTATACAGAAACAATGGAGTATGCAAATAGGGATAAATTAACTGAAATTTAAATTTTGATTACTCCAAAGGGGTAGTAGCTTGTTCTGTTAATCTGATCCCAAGTCTATTCTCTCTCAAATTTACAGAATGCTTCGATGTGTACTTGAATCAATTTCATAGTTGAATCAGAGATATGCAGTGTGCATGTTTTACTGTATTTCTTGTAATGTGTATTCGAATCTATTTCATAGTTGAATCAGAGATATGCAGTGTGCATGTTTTCCTGTATTTGTGTACTTCTTAATGCAGTCAGAAGACGTGGTCTAGAAGTAAAGACAAAATACAAACTACTTCCCTCTCTAGAGTATCCAAGGTCAATATTTATTTATATATTTTAAGCACAAATACCCCCACTCTTCTTGATGGTGAAAGCGGAGGCAAGAAGGGAAGCCTATAGGCTGAAAACAAATAACCTAATACCGGACAACACACCGAGAGCCGGGCATTCAGTAATCTTCTGGGACATTTTGGAGGACCCTGTACTAAACATGAGCTCAGACAAAATGAAACCAGTTTTCAACTTTAATAAGAAAATTAAAGTATCAATACCAGACAGAAGTAACTACTGTCTGGAACTTGAGACCCAAGATCGGGATAAGCTGGTCTGGTTCACAGACGGCTCAAAAACCGAGGAGTTGGAGCTGGAATACATAGGAGGACAGTCAAGGGAGATACTTGTATATCCCTAGGTGTGTATCCTACTGTGTTCAAAGCTGAAGTAAATGCCATCCTCGGGTGTGCCTGGCGCATCAAGAGACGGAACATCAGGGGAGGGCAAATCTTGATATTGTCTGACAGCCAAGCAGCGCTGCAAGCGTTGCGAGCTGTCATCATAGATTCCAAAATCGTCCTAGAATGCCTTCAAGCATTGGAGTCCTTGACGGACCAGAATAGAGTGGAATTGAGATGGGTGCCAGGCCACCGGGGGTTTGAGGGCAACGAAAGGGCTGATCAACTGGCCAGGTCAGGAGCTGACGGAAAACCTATAGGACCGGAACCTTTCTGCGGGATCTCTAAGAGCACCGCAAAGGCGGCAATAAATGGTTGATCTAAGAGCTATGACAGGCAATATTTATGAGAGTTACCTATCTTCGAGGAAATTCGTTCTGATTTTGTAATTTGTGTGTGTGAAACCAAACATTGGGTAAGCATTTAGTTGAATATCCATCATATTCTACTTGCATTTCAATAACGCTCTGTTTGTATACCTTATAAAATTAATATAATAAAAATACATGGCATGGTATATTTCCTTTATTTCTTATAGAGGGTACAACTATCATACATACATACGAAATGTATATACTTTGGTATACAAGTTTTTGGTATAGTAATAATAATAATAAATTTATTTCCGTTAAACCAATACATGGTAATAGGATACGTCAAAAGAACTTATACATTAAGATAGCTTATAAATTAGATTCATAACTACTTGAGTCTAACACATCTATGATTAGTAGTAATAACAAAACTATTAAAAAAAGTAAAATGGAATTAATAAAAACTGAACAAATAAATACTTAAAAATATATGAGTAACTAAAAAAAATTAATGCAAGATACGTTTATAATAACTAGTCACATTTTTCAATTTAATAAAAATTAAGATAACTATTTTTCAAAAAAACTCTTAGAAAGTGTCTTTATCCCAACGATGTTTCGGGTCCCAATGTGCGAGGTATAGAAAATATGTTTTTTGGATATGAAATACCTTTCTCTTTTTTTTTGTTTTTAATATACATTGAATTTACGGTTTATATTATTTTTTATCCGTACTGTAAGAAGTACTGGTTGATTCCTCATAATAAGTTTATATTTGACTCTCCCCCATCGCTCCGGTGCAGTATAGTAATGTTTACAGTAATTATCCTATACGGCTCTATCCGCGTGTAATCGGTTCATAACGATTTTTGAAAACAGTAAGAAAGAGGTGGAGGCTCAGGGGGGTGCCATTGCTCCCCCCCCCCCCCCCCCCCCCCCCCCTTGTATCCGCTCCTAGAGGAGGGAGAGGGGTTGTATTAAAAAAAACCCAACTAAATAAAAAATAAATCTATGCAAAATTTTATATGAGGATCCCGGATCCATCCCCTAAGGACTTCACCTGTCGACTTTCAATCAAATCTGTTGAAGGAAAAATAGGGATCAATGAAGGGAAAAAAAACCTGGAGATTCACCCCCAGAGATTTGGTTTAAGAGGAAGAGTGGAAACTTACTTGATTAATTCGCTCTGGGGAATTAAATTGCCGGAAATTCACCTACAACTTTTTTCTTGTGTATAATATTGTTCGTGTAATGACCGAGCCCTGAAGATAGATGATGTTTAAATACAGTTGACGTGGAGAGAGTGGTTTCCGAGGCGGATTGGTTGGTAAGTTGACACCCACTCTGGGGATGTAGGATGTGGTGAGGGTGCGCTTGTCGAGTTAACAAACAAACTAACAAAACACCTTCCGTAAGACATCACATGGGGATGGCTCACATTACACCAGTACTATTACCAGTACCAGTTATTTAGTTATTGTGATTCATGCCCGGGCTTTAACTACGAGCTCATATCTGTGATCACAGGGAATAAATTGGTAAGTCTAAATTCGTAACTCTTCAGGCCAGCACTTTTTTACTTTTGCATTAATCGTGTAAATCCAGTTTTTGGAATAAATAAATTATGTTTGCATCATTATTAATCATATACCTTCTAAAGTTAGTTAGTATGTTCCACGATCTGTTGTAACATTTCATCAGTAAAAAAAAGAGAAAAAATACGGGCTTCTTCATTAAGACCACGAGCTTCTCCTTTTGGTCCTGGTAAGTGGACAACTACGTTAGCAGCAGGGGTTTTTGCAAATTTATTGACTAGAGGGGTGCTAGTCCATATAGTTTCATTGTTTTTTCCAAGAACAAAAGATCTGTGCTCTTCGTCATCGTCATCTTCTTCTCCAAAAATTTGCTCAACAAAGTCCACATCACGAACATCGATAATGTCATCGACAATATCCTCAATTAAAGTGCAATCACTTGTTTCGGAAACACTTTCGTCTTCGGCTTGTTGTCGTTCCAGTTCTTGCATAACTTCTTCCAAAGTCGTAAATTTTCGGTCTGCCATTCTATATATTCTAAAAAAGGAATGGAGAAAATTTCATTGTATAAGTACCGAATACAAAAAAAATAACCCCCAAATCCCAATCGAGCGTTATGTTAGTGGCTTACGACATACTGAATGTTTTGTCGATACATTCATAACATCGGCATTTTTAGGGTTTGTGAGTCGAGTCCCTCTCCTCTGATCCTCCAATTTCTTCGGCCGATTTCACGGAAAATCGATATGTGTGTTCCTTTCAATAACTGCCGTTGTTATGATTGTATTGCAGCAGTTTTTGTATTGAGCCTCCCCTCAAATCCCCCCCTTCCCTTTGGCCGATTTCGTTGAAAATCAATTGGCGTGGTCGTTATAGGGTTCTGAATACACATATACAATTTTGTGTCGATACATTCATTCTATCGGTAGTTATCGTATTCACAGTCAAACAGAAATGTTTTTTTTTTTTTTTTTTCATTTTTGAAATCAGGAGGGCGAAAAACGTGAAGTTGTATTCGAATTTTTGACAGATTACATAACTTCCTCCATACTTTGTATGGCTAAAATAAATACATAAAAATATTAGATATATGCGTTAAAATGAATTGAAACCAGTACCGTATTTATTTGCCTAATTTTTGCCTACTGAGCTCAGAATCTCGGGTTCGATAATGTAATCAATGTATTGACACAACATTTTTTACGTGAAAGGAAATGGGATCAGAGAATCAGGGAGCTCAATTCAAAAATCCTAATAACTACTGTTGTAATGAAAGTATCTACACGAAATTTAGTATGACGATTCAGAAGTATTTGAGTAAATACACCGAAATTGGTAAATTGGTTCCAGAGGTAAACCGAAAATTCACCGATGAAATTTTTCAGTATATTTTATTTTAAAAAAAATATCTATGATTATTTTGAAATATTGTAGTCGAAAAGTCTCGCAATGAGTTGTTACTAGAATTCCCAGGGTTCTTCGACACCATGTCGGATCTTGTACAACTGTATTTAATTCTGAATAATTTAAAATTTCACGGTGCCAGCGTTGAGATGCTCAGGCAAGCATACAATGGCCTTAACAAAGCTATTTAACTGAATATCTAATTTTTTACAGCTATAGGAGGGAGTGCTCCACCCCAAATACGTATCTTCAATATTTTTCCGAGGTTCTACCTGGATTTCAAAAACCAGAATCTAATAGACGGATTGCTAAGATGCATACTTGGGCCCAAAACTAAATTTCAATACAAAACAACTTCTATTTATAAAACAATGATCCGGTTGATTTGGACATAGGTTCTTGAACTCTGGGGCTCCGCTAAAAATTCTAACATCAATAGATTCAATCCTTTCTGTCCAAAGTCCTCAGACTCATCGCAAATGCTTCCCTGGCAAAATCCTTCATAATGATATCAACATCATCCCATACGTACATGATTTAATTCGTTTCAAAAAGTTCCATACGAACCTGTGCAACCATGCTAATCCTCTCACACACTCCTATCCCCACAGTCACTCCGGACAATCCTCCACGTCTTCTAGAACGACGTTGGCTGCGGGACCTGCTTAGAGAAGTGTAGGAGAAGTTATGTAGTCGTTCAAAATGGTCGGAAAACGAAATTCCATGTTTTCCGACCTCCTGATTCTGTAATGAATTTCACGAAAATTTAATTTGTAAAATCAAAGTCCTATAAAGACGACACCCAATCATTCTTAGTGTGATCAGCCGAAACGGAGTGGGACTCAACTCAAAAATCTCAATAACTCCAGATGTAGTGAATTCAAAACCGCTTCAGGAAAGCTATTAATTTTCAGCGAAATCGGTCGATGAGAAGAGAGGGACCGGAAGAAGGGGGTATAGACACAAAATTAATGTAACCTGTGATAGTCTCACTCAGTTAAAATTCAATGCCAGGTCACCGGGTTGTCAGGTTCATTCCATCAGCACTTTATTATTCATATATTTATATTTTATTTTTCTTCTATATTACGAGAATGTTTCTTATTTTAGTCACTTTTCCTTTTCTAATTTTTTCTTCTCACTAAAGATATTATTTTTATTCATTTTATTACTATCTATATATATATTCTTACTTTTTTTTATTCTCACCCTTTATTACTATTATCATCTCTAATGGATTTATTACTTTTTATTTTTTTGTATTGCTTATCTTTATTGGTTTTCTTTATTCTTAGGGATTCTTCTATCTTAATATCGCACCCCCGCTTCAGAAGTGACACAAATCAAAAATCATGAATGCCTGTAAAACGACACGGAAAAATTACTGTAATTTGAAATAACTAATGAAATAGTGAAGTAATGAGGGCTCGTACGTTTTTCTTTCTAGTTTCTAATCTATTGGAACCCGAGAAGTGTCATTTTACCTGAATAAAGAGATCATTTTTCTTACCTCATTCGCGACATAAACAAAAATTGACGGACGAATTTTGAGTTATGTCACTTCTGAAGTGGAGGTGCGATATGTACTTTATTAATTTATCAAGTTCTGTCGCGTCCACTCGTATTATTATTCTCATTACTATTACTGATTTTATCTAACTGTATATTTATTTACTTTTTCTTCTTATTGATATATCTCTAAGATAGAATGAATATGTTTAATTATTAAGCGATGTACAGTAGGGTGGAGTGAAAAAAATGAATTTTTGATTTTCGGAAATGGGTACCTTTCAATGACTGTGTATGAGGCTTAGTAACAATCCTGTAAAATATTTCATTTTTACGACGTCATCTTGAGTCTGCGCATTTGACTAAAGTTTTGAAATTTTTGAATATTTTTAGATTTTTCAAAAAAAATTTTAAAGTATTGGAAATGAAAAAATTGATGACGGGTGGTTATTAAATGGCAGAACAAGGCCTAAAATATACAAAGAATTTTTTTAAACCATTTTATATTATGGTTTCAGTCTGCGCATTACGCCCAAAGTTTCCGATATTTTCAACATTTTTCTAACTCAATATTTCCTCTCAATATTCACTTAAAGTGTCTTCAAAACGTTTTCTTATTCCTTATGTTATTACCTCGCATTGTGCAACTCTTCGCTAACTCATGTGGAACTACCCAAAACTGACCACGAGGAGGTGGTTGCACTTCGAGTCCCCCCTTCCATCCAACCAAAGAGAGCACACATTTACATTTCTTAGATAAGTCTTAACAGTTAAATTGTTTCTTTGTGTCGTAGATTGGCCGAATATTTCTATCAAACATCCTGCTCTTTACTAAGCTTTCTCTTTTCTTGTGATCACAGACCAATTCTGAAGAGGCAGTGACCTCTTTGACAGCTCTTTCGACCGCTTGAGTGTGTGATGGAAGCTCAAAAAGAGTGCATTCAGAAATCATATTTAAATTCTCAGCTTCCAGTAATATTTGTAAATCCTGTGTTAGAGGTGGCTCTGTATCATCTCTGTATGATCATGCCAAGAAATCATATCGATGTATTCTGATGCTCCAAAATCTATTTTTGGGATCTGAAACATTCTCACTTGTTTGCTGGATTGTTTTCTAGATCGAGCGTTGATAATACGTCTTAAAGCCAGTTTCTTCACTTAATCCTGTCAATAACCACCTCATTTGTAACATTTTCTAAAGAACTAGCCGACGTAACATCGTGTAAAAGAGCAGAGGCTAAAGCTGCTGCTGCACGATAAGGTACGCCATACCTGTCACATACTCGGGAAAACGATGGTATTGTCAGCCCTGTTTGGTTATTTTCCGTTGTACCTGAAGAAGGGCCGGGAACTGGTTCTTCTAAAACAACACCCAAATCTTCTGAAATGGAACCTACATCTTGAGAGGGATCGCTCAAGTTCAAGAAGTTCTTTTTGTCGCCATAGAAGATAGTGTCATGTACCTCACGACGTTTCTTACACAATCTTTCTTCTTCTACCATCTTTCTTGCGTTTTTTTGTGTATTTCCTAATGTCACTTTAATATCAACACGTCCTATAAACATTTTTCGAACAGTTCTTTGATCAATCAAAAATTCACGTTCGAGAATCGGAACCTTTTTATCATGATTACATTTACAAAGTTGAAAATCTTTACATTTCCATGCACTGACATCAAACAATCCCTCACTTCGATTGTTAAAGTCGGCTAGTTTTTTTTTCGAAACTGTCCTTGCCTTTGTCACGTTTGTGAGATTTGTTGAGTGATTGAAGTAAAACAACTTCTTTTTTTATTAAATCACTTATAGTTTTAGAGGTAACACATGGAATCGAAGCTTTGTTCCGTATGAAAATCACTCTGTCTACAACAAACTTGGACACTTGTAAAAAACTAGGATTTTTGCCATTTTTTTTTCTTTTTCAGATTCCCAAACATAATTGTAGTAACATCTAGACGGGTAGGAAGTACAGACGTCCATCCATGATAGGATGAGATAAATTCTTGCCACGTGTTCTGGGGGACGCCATAACCGAGTCTAAATTGTCACAGATAACTCTAATTCAAACATTGCATTAAAAAATTAAAACTTACCTTGCACAATGCGAGGTAATAATAACAAAAGGAATAAGACAAAGTTTTGATGACACTTTAAGTAAATATTGAGAGGAAATATTGAGTTAGAAAAATGTTGAAAATATCGGAAATTTCGGGAAATTTCATGAACTTTGGGCGTAATGCGCAGACTGAAACCATAATCTAAAATGGTTTTAAAAAATTCTTTGTATATTTTAGGCCTTGTTCTGCCATTTAATAACCACCCGTCATCATTTTTTTCATTTCCAATACTTTAAAAATTTTTTTGAAAAATCTAAAAATATTCAAAAATTTCAAAACTTTAGTCAAATGCGCAGACTCAAGATGACGTCGTAAAAATGAAATATTTTACAGAATTGTTACTAAGCCTCATACACAGTCATTGAAAGGTACCCGTTTCCGAAAATCAAAAATTCATTTTTTTCACTCCACCCTACTGTACAGTCCTAGTGCCTGCTCCCCTCCCACACTCAGACTCTGTCTTCTGGGAGGTAGCCTATTTATCATTTGTCATATTTTGTAATGATTGTAATGGTCGTCGATTTAAAAAAAAAAAATTTATTTGAAAACTGCATTTGCTTCAGTTTGAATATACAAGTGACGGCTCGAATGGGTTTTATTTCCACTTCTCCAGCTTTCCAAAGTACGATTATAGCGTAGTTCCAAACAAAATTTCATGTTTTCCGACCTCCTAATTCCAAAAATGAAAAAAATAATTATGTCTGTGTTTGTGAGTACGATAACTCCGGGAGTCTCCTAGGATAGAAACCTATTACCGTTCCCTTGAATCGGCCGAAGGGAAGAGGATCAGATACACACGGAGAGCGAAAAACTTGATTAATTCGTGTTGGGTAAGTACATTGCCGGTGATTCACCTTTTTTTTTAACAATAAGAACTGGGGCCTTATGGTTGCCACCCTATTTTAGCAGTCGACAGAGGTTATTTAATTAATAATCTCTCTCTGTTGGTAGACTAGCTAACCAGTGAACCATAGAGACCTCTCATTTGAAACATTGTTCTCTCTACCTTTTTGCAACCAACCGGGATGGTACATGGTGGCTGAGACTGGAATTAATGTCCCATCTGTAGCCACAAATCCCAACCGACAAAGCCACAGGCTTCAAATGGAACCCCAAGCGACAAATACTTCTCGAATTTAAATATCTCCAGCTGCAAATATTACTAAATAGTTTTCCGTATTACTTCTCCAGTTACACAAAGTATTGGGGAAGTTACGTAATCGGTCAAAAATTCTAGGAGTTTTCAACGAAATTTTATTTTTTATGTTCTGGATTAGGGGAGTGGCTCAGCTGTTTAAATCTCTAAAAACTGCCGTTGTAATGAATGTTGTGGTTTAAAAAATTTACACACATTAAGATTATTAATTGAGCTGAGTTTACGAAGCTCTTCTTAGACGACTCATGTATTTCGTTATACTCGTACTCCTCCTAAACCCCTTTACCGATCACATTGAAATTTGCCACGACTACTACTACTAATTTGCCTTACTACTAAAAAAATCTGAAATCGAACATACCAAGGAGGAATAATCACCGAAAAACGAAATCCCAATTGAAATCAATTGAGAGACAGAATTCTCGCGCAAAATAGAATTTTTCGATTTCAAATGTAAAAATCCGGGCGAAGAAAAAAAAAAAAAAAAAACCTACGGTTCCATCCAGTGATCACAAACCGGTTCATATACCCATTTCAAATGCACTACTGGTATGTTAACCGACCACATTAACAGTATGATTCAATAAATTTAGACTGACTCAGCTCAGTTTTTGCAAACAGCAGAATGCATTGCACACCTAGTTATATTATACAATTTGTATTAAATTTGTATAAAAACAGCTGTTAGGAGTGAAGTAACTTAGTGAATAAATATACAAAGATGGACTAGTCGCATTTTGTTTTAAAACGAAATGTGAACAACCGATGAATGGAGAACAAAAGACGACGAGCAGCTGTTTAAATAATCATGAAACAGTTTCAAGTTGTGTTGTGGAAGTGAACAGTCTAGAGAGAGAAGTGTTTTTAGGGTTAAGGTGTAGTGAACCAGTCTGTGTGAGAGTAGATGTAGGAGTGAAAATTATAACATTGAAAGTACGTAGAAGAGAAAAGGTACTTTTTATTTATATGTATATATACCCAAAATATAAAAGAATTATAAATAATAGTCACAATAAACCATTAAAAAAAGACGGATATAATTTTAAGTAATTAGTTCGTAAGATTTATTTTTGTAAATAATTTCATTTTTTTATTCCCAATCTTAGTTTTTAATTTTATAATGTAGGGGTTAGGTTAGGTTTTATGACTCATGCTCGGGCTTTAACTACGAGGTCATATCGCCTACTACCAGAGCGCTCTTTCGTCACTCTGGTGGACATGAGCCCGACTCTACTGTGGGAGTCCTAAATTTTGCCTACCCTAAATTTTTATTCACCTAGAGTAGGGGTATTTAACGAGTATCTGACATCGTACAGGCTCGGGACCATCGCTTAACGTCCCATCCGAAGAACGGCGTGCTTAAGTTTATTTTACCTCCCAAATAAAATAAACTAAAAGGGCCTCGGTCGGGTTTTGAACCCACGATCTTGAGCTCAGAAGGCAAGCACACATACCACTGAGCTACCGGCGCCCTCTTTTATAATGTACATATTAAGAAAAAATAAACCCAATATTTGTTCTCTTATTCTATGCTCTTCATTTTCCCTGTGAACCCAGTAAGATAATTTATACTTTTGAATTGGATCGAACATTTTTGCAAATTTAGGAAAAGAAGATGTCATCTCTTTAGTAAATTTAGAAGAAATCCAATTGTTATAATTATTAGTTGACATTTTTGTAATTCGTGCACTTTATTCAAGATTGCACGTCTTGAACTTTCAATTATTTTTATTAGGGCCCTTTTCGGAAACTACTGAAGAAATCCAAATTTAGTAGACCAGCTACAATTTTTATGATAATTTTATTATTTGTTTATTAAAATTTTCTTTTTATTTTATTTAACATTACATTTAATAATTATAACAATCTATCGATACAAAATTTCATATGTGAATTCGAAATCACATAAGGACGACACTTATTAATTTTCAGCATAAAATCAATATTCAGATTTGGTTTCATCGGCATTTATCATTTATTAAGGTTTTGTATAAAGCCCCTCTCCTCTGATCCCCCCCCCCCCTCTTTCCTTTGTCTGATTTGACTGAAAATGTTAAGTCACACTTCCCCACCTTTTCAAAGTATAGGGGAAGTTATGTAATTGTCAGAAATTCGTTGCCGAGTTTTTCAAGCTCTTGATTTTAATAATGGAAAAAAAGTATGTCTGTGTGTATAACTATGAACATGGTTACATCCGATAGAATGATCTTTGTATGTGTTGAGGAAGCGTTGTTACATTAAATTAGGTTAGGTTAGGGTTAGGTTTTATGACTCATGCCCAGGCTTTAACTACGAGGTCATATCGCCTGCTACCAGAGTGCTCTTTCGTCACTCTGGTGGACATGAGCCCGACTCTACTGTGGGAGTCCTAAATTTTGCCTACCCTAAATTTTTATTCACCTAGGGCAGGGGTCTTTAACGAGTACCTGACATCGTACAGGCTCGGGACCATCGCTTAACGTCCCATCCGAAGGACCTCCCAGATAAAATAAACTAAGAGCCTCGGTCTGGTTTCGAACCCACGTTCTTGAGCTCAGAAGGCAAGCACGCATACCACTGAGCTACCGGCTCCCTCACACACATTAAATAAGGGTTTACACAGCGCTTAACTTCCTTCTTTTATTATTCCTGACGTTTCGAGCGTTCGCTCATTTTCACAGGTGTTATCCCTGCATAAAAATTAACATTCATTTCACATTTAATTATATTCAAGCATTGCATGCATGTCATACTTACTTTAATTTTTCTTTTCATAATTTTCTATAGTTACCAAAATAATTTGTCCATTCTGTAAATTATTCATGGATTTTAATTACACTATTTCTACTTAAGATATTTTGTATGGTTGTGTTATCTAATATAAGTTATTATATTGGTTTTAATTTATTTTAATAACCTTAAAATATTTAGTCGACCCGTGTGTTCTAGGATCTTGTCAAGACTCTACTATCGATGTTAATGGTCGTTTCGTATTTTATTTGGTTCTGTTTTGATTTGTTTTTTGTATTTGGGTTATATTTTAAGTTTATTTATTATATGTGCGCAGGGGCGTAGCCAGGATTTTGAGCAGGGGGGGGGGGGCAAAGTTAGGTTACGGAGGGGGGGGGGGGGGGGTATAGACTTCCGGGGACACTGCCCCCCGTTTCCGTGTTTAGCGCTGCAGACTTTTTGTTATTAATTTGGGAGACTCGGACCCCTAGAAGCCTCCCCTGAGGTAACCACTGACTGTAATACTTAAGCTGACTTTATATGAGCAGCAAAAATGCAAAGCGCAGCAGCAGCAAATGCACGCTGTGGTTTCTGTGCTTCTAGAATTAAATGACTCATAGCCAATAACGTGCATTTGCTGCTGCTCCGCTTTGCATTTTTACTGCGCATGTAGAATCAGCTTTAAGAGTATAAAGTATAACATACATGAAGATTTTGAGCGAGGAAATAAAATGATCGAATTCATATATATTTAAAAAAAATTAATATAACTTGTTTTGCACATGTACATTTAGGTAAAGCACAATTTTCGTTGATTCTCTGAAAATCGTGAAAGAACTTCCTCTTTGAAGTGTTCTCGATCGTTTTCTAGCAAAGTTCTGTGCACGCTTAGCATGCAGAGACCATTGAGACGGTCTTGTACCATGGTAGATCTCAGCCATGTCTTCACACTCCTCAGGGTGCTGAATGTCCTCTCAATCGTAGCTGTTGTGCACTGCTGTGCCAAGCAAATCATCAACGCCTGACTTGTCTGGGGGAGAAAGTGCTCTGTTTCGTCCAAAACATCAATAAGGTCCAGTGCTTTCAGGTCTTCTTTTTCCATGTTTTTCTCTTTCCACAGGTTGAACCACAGCTCTGTTTCATTTTGGAGCTCAGTCAAATTGTAAAATACAGCGATTTCTTTGGTTTTTTTCCCTGCCCCCCCTGGCTACGCCCATGTATGTGCGTAGTGATAACGTCAGGAATAATAAAAGAAATAAAATAAGGAAGTTAAGTGCTCTGTAAACCCTTATTTATCCGATATAATGTTTTATCGATTTATCGACACTGAACTTCATACTCGTATGTTTATCCAGAATCCCATAAGGAAGACACTGTTTTTCAGCCAAATCGGGGTATGAGTAGGGGGGATCAGAGGGGAGACTTAACTCAAAAATCCCAATATCTGGCGATTTATAAAAGTATCAACATTAAAATAAATTTATTATAAGGATTCAGAAGCCCTTACCTAATTTAACTATTAATTTTTAGCCCAAACGGTCTTGGCTTTGGAGGGAGAGAGAAAACTTAGTCCATTATTTCATGGTGAGGAACTACAGTGGCAATGATTCACCGACTTTCTATGTACAAAACTGGCAAATGGAATAAAATGGACTGTAGGATATTTCTCCCAGTGCTCCACTTAAACCCTAATCTTATATTCATGACCTGCAAATCTCTTTCCCTTTATTAATATGGACGTTCCCTCCAAAACTGATTTTTTCCCGCATTTTTTATTGGTTTTTCTCTCCGGTCTCATTAAGCTTTTGTTGCCTTTGTCAACTTTATTACACTCTTTGAAAAAAAAAAACCCTCTGACAGCTAATTCTTTATTGAATTTTGTCTCTTTTTGAAAAAAAAAAAAAAAAAAACTTTTTCATGTTTTTCTTCTAATTTTTATTCCCTCTAATGAATTTCAAAGTAAGAAGTATTGAATTAGTCATCACATTCAATTAATCATTTTTTGCATGTGAATTATGTGATCGGACAGATACTTGATGTCGAGTTTTTACCGGAATTTCATGTTTTTCAAACCTCTGATTTCTAAAATGATTCTAACTGTATGCAGAATGTATGTATCCAGACAAAATTTTATTTTTGTATCCAGAACCTCATAAGGACGACATCTATTGACTATCGGCCAAAGGGTTTAGGGGGAAACCTAGCACAAAAACTCTAATAACTGCCGTTGTAAGGTCGACACGAAATTTAATTTTTAAATTCAAAACGAACTAAGGATGACCTCTATCAGAGGGATGCTCAACTCAAATATCCTAATAACTCCCCGATATAATGAATGTATGGACACTAAATTTCATATTTAAATTCAAAACCACCTAAGGATGACACCTATCAGAGGGATGCTCAACTCAAATATCCTAATAACTCCCCGATATAATGAATGTATGGACACTAAATTTCATATTTAAATTCAAAACCACCTAAGGATGACACCTATCAGAGGGATGCTCAACTCAAATATCCTAATAACTCCCCGATATAATGAATGTATGGACACTAAATTTAGAATGAGAATTCAGAAGTCCATATGTATGTCAACTGTCCGTCGATTGGTTATGGAGGCAGAGCGAAAAAATAATGGATTAATTCGTTTTGTGGAAATTTATTGCCGGTGATTCACCAACAACTTTTTTTTTTTTTATTTATATATTTTGAGGTTGGGAAAACATGAAATTCGTGTGAAATTTCAACACGAATTTCCGACCAATTAGTTTTCTCAAAAAACTTTCTCAGAAGAATTTTAAGTGGAATACAATGTGTGTGTGGAGTATAATAAAGCCCTTTAATTATAAAAATTGAAAAATAAAGAACTTATTTTACTTACTTAAAATATTTTCTATTTCACAAAATATGGGAGTACTTTCGGTATTGCTACCATCTTCAGCTATGACTTAACAAATACTAAATGGAGAATGCTGAAGATTGTAGCAATACCGAAAGTACTCCCATATTCTATTGTTAGCTAGTTAGTTATATATCCAGTGTCAAACTGATGTAACTATAAAACCAGGCTTAAAACATACTTACATACATAATTTATATTCATTTTAACAAAATACCATGATTAGTGATTAGTTAGTTAATATGAACTAACTGGTCTATTATCAGAGCGCTTTTTCGTCACTCTGGTGGACATGAGCCCGATTCTACTGTGGTAGTCCTAAATTTTGCCTACACTAAATTTTATTCCCCTAGGGTAGGGGGGTCTTTATCGAGTACCTGACATCGTACAGGCTCGGGATCATTGCTTAACGTCCCATCCGAAGGATGGCGTGCTCACTTTTTAGACTTGAGCACACCACTGAGCTACCGGCGCCCATGTATCTTTCATATATATATTTTTTTTTTCTACAGGTAACAATTGTCAGGTAGTTTTCTCTAGAAAAACTTTTTCAGAAGAATTTTAAGTGGAATACTTAAACGAGCTTAAATTAAACATTCCTTCACAGATGAAATAATTATTTGCAGAGCTGTCTTATTAAGTTGAATTTCTAAAGTAATGTACATTTTAGCTGGACTTTAACTATAAGAATTGAATTTTTTTTTAAATATTACAAATGAGATAAATATTAAAGATTTTTTCAAAAAAAGGATAGTTGAGTTGAATATTGTGTTATCTGCTTTACTCTCCATTGAGCCATAAGTGTTTGATAAACTAAATAGTATTTGTAAAACATAAAGCTTTATCTAAATAGAAATTTCAATTTAGCTTCAAAGGCTAAAATAATAATTTGTTTAACCAAGTGACAAAAAAAAAAAAATAGTGTATGCTTGGGAACACACGCCAGAAATGAAACTTTTTTCGCGATTTCTTAATTTTTTTGTTTTTTGATCCATAAATATTATTTTTAATGTTGTATGAGATTTTTCAATTAACTCAACATTTCAGGTGCCAACAGAATTATTTATTTGCTTATTTTATTTTTATTCATTTGTTTTTATTTTTATTCATTTGTTAAATCAACATTATTTTCGTTGTTAGGAACATCAGAAATCACAACATTTGATTCCAATGTAGAGTCTATGGTAAGAGAAATGAGAAATGTAGGTTTTTGAACGCGAGAGGAAAGAGAATGAGAATTGATAAAAAAAAAAAAAAACAAGACGCTGTTTATGACGCCAGCAACGCTAAGCAGGCGTTCACTCACCTTTATGATTCATTATCAGTAGATTGGGTATTAATATGAAAATGTTGTTCCTCCAAACATGATGAAACAC
Organism: Aradus depressus; assembly: GCA_963662175.1. Taxonomy (NCBI): domain Eukaryota; kingdom Metazoa; phylum Arthropoda; class Insecta; order Hemiptera; family Aradidae; genus Aradus; species Aradus depressus. The sequence continues at coordinate 18,433,008 of OY759219.1, read as the reverse complement.
TTGTCATTACTAGTAGACTTTAGAAGGTATATATATGATGGGTGGTGAATGTCGCTTGCTTGGAATACAGGATGAATATAATATATTTCTAGTAGACTTTATGAGATGGGTGGTGAATGTCACTTGCTTGGAATACAGGCTGAATATAATATATTTCTAGTAGACTTTATGAGTAGGGTGGTGAATGTCACTTGCTTGGAATACAGAATGAATATAATATTTATATTTCTAGTAGACATTATGAGTTGGGTGGTGAATGTCACTTGCTTGGAAGTCATCAGCACAGGATGAATATAATATATTTCTAGTAGACTTTATGAGATGGGTGGTGAATGTCACTTGCTTGGAAGTCATCAGCACAGGATGAATATAATATATTTCTAGTAGACTTTATGAGATGGGTGGTGAATGTCACTTGCTTGGAAGTCATCAGCACAGGACGGAGTATCAGGTATATAAGTTTAAGGAAGGAGCGAGGCTCCTTCGCCTAAATCCGTAGCTTCCTTCCCTAAATTAACATCTAATACATATTCCGAGGTTGATAAATACCCACCCACTTAGCCCTCGTCCAAATTAGCATAATACACCACTTTGGTAGGAGTTGGAACAAAAGGGGCATATTGACATCGGGCCCCCAGCCTTCATCTCCGCTCACCGTGCCGCCGCAGCCCCACGACAGAACGGCGTTCTTCCTACCCTCCGCTCACCGTGCCGCCGCAGCAACGCGACTGAACGGCATCCTTCCTACCCTCTGCGAACCGTCAAATATCCAACGCTAACATTTCAATAAAATAAAATGAAAATAAAAAAAAATTCTGTCTGACTGTTGACATGATAATTCCCGAAAAAATGAATTTCTTGATATGAAGTTGTAATGTGTATCCAGAACCCCCTGAGAAGCCAGAAGCCAAATAGAAGGATATAGCAGAGAATTTGGTTGGGCCCCACCTGAAAACCCCAAATTTTGCCTACCCTAAATTACCTCCCAGATAAAAAAACCTGGACTTCGGTCAGGTTTCGAACCCTTGATCTTGAATCAGTTGTATATCTTTAAGCTACTCTGGTTGTTAGAAGTCAAAAAGTCGTGGGGAATCACCGGCAACGTACTTCCACAGAATAATGTATTCAAATAATGTTTGCTCTCCCTCCAAAACCAGTCTACCATTTGCGCTAATATTCAACATGTGACTTAGGGGCACCTAAATCCTCATACTACATTTTGTGTCGTTAAATTCATTACATCATCATATTTAAATTTTTAGGAAAAATGCATAGTTACGCCTGTGACGTCAATTGATGGGGGGAGATCGTTTAGTCGGGATAAAATATGCGTGCTTGTCTTCTGAGCTCAAGAGCGTGGGTTCGAAACCCGACCGAGGCCCTTAGTTTATTTGATCTGGGAGGTGGAATAAACTTAAGAACGCCGTCCTTCGGATGGGACGTTAAGCGATGGTCCCGAGCCTGTACGATATCAGGTACTCTTTAAAGACCCCTGCCCTAGGCGAATAAAAATTTAGGACTCCCACAGTAGAGTCGGGCTCATGTCCACCAGAGTGACGAAAGAGCACTCTGGTAGTAGGCGATATGACCTCGTAGTTAAAAGCCCGGGCATGAGTCATAAAACCTAACCTAATATCACTAGAACTGTCAACTGTAACCTTCCCTTCAATGACTGCTACCCCAGTGTTGCCAGTTATTAGGAAACACATTATTATTAATTACTTGGGCCAACAAATGGAGACTAAAAATTAATAGAGACAAATCTCTGCAAACCACATTTACCCTCAGACACATCACTTGTCCACCAGTTTACATTAACAACCAGCCCATTCCTGCATCAGACACTGTCCGATATCTAGGACTTCATTTAGACAGACGTTTAACTTGGACAACTCATATCAGACTGAAACGCACAGACCTCAAAAGACGATTTGGACGACTGAAATCAATCATCGGACGACGATTATCGCTTGAAAACAAACTTCACATTTACAACACTATACTAAAACCCATCTGGACTTACGGCATCGAGATATGGGGATCAGCCAAAAAATCAAACATACAACGCCTTCAGTCATTACAATCCATCATACTACGCCACATTGCCAATGCCCCGTTTTACGTTTCCAACCTCACATTACATAATGACCTCAACATCCCATTTGTACCTTCTGTTATCAAGACACGATATCAAAATTTTCACGACAAACTCCATCATCACGCCAATCCACTTATTCTCCAATTATCCACGAACACTCTCCCCACAAATCCGCCAAGACGTCTAAAGCGGGCATGGCAGAGGGACCTGCTCCAGGACTAGCCTGGACTCCTCATCGGTCACGTACCTCAGCAGTACAGCGACACACTTGCCACCGCACATCATCACAATCACTAGTGACAAATGTTGTCGTTGTGAATATGTAAATAAATAAATTAATTAATTACTATTCCAGATTACCGACATACCACTGCAGGGTAACCAGAGTATCTCCTCCCTACAGTGTGTTATACGCTGTTGAGATAAATTATGTACTAAAAATAGTTACATATTTTGTTTTGAGCGAGTATTTATGCAATCTGGGCAAAGGATATATTATTATTTCGTTATTTATTATTATTTTGAAGTGTGGCAAATAGTTATTTTGATTTTGTTTTTGAATTTATATTATTTATCAACCTTTTTATTTTCATATTATTTTTATTTAAACATCCCGTTCACTAAAATGTTAAAAAACGAAAAATTTGTTAATATATATTTTTTTTTCATTTTGCATATTTATTTTGTTTTATTTGCATATTTCCCAAAAATGAGTGCCTATTTAAGGCTATTTATTGCATATAAATCTTGGCCTTCCTCGTAACCATTGGAGTTGATGCGACTTATTGTAAATATCCAACGTGAGTTGCTGAGTCGGTCATTTCTGAATGAGGTCAACTCATTCAGTGAGACTAGTTATAGTGATAATGGAGGGGATGCTTCATGCATTGTTCCCTCATCGCAACGAAACTTTCTACAGATTATATCAGGATTTAAAAATAGTTGTCGGTGAATCACTAACTATGTACTTCCCCAGCTCGCTTTACGCTCTTCCTCCAAAACCTCTCTACTAATTGGACAACTGAATCCTCATATTAAATTTTGTGTCGATACATTCATTTCATGGGCAGGCATTAGGATTTTTGGGTTTACTCCCCCTCCCCCCCCCCCCCCCCCCCTTTAAAATCAATAGGTGTCCTTATGGGGTTCTGGATACACGATCGGAATCGTTACTTTCATTTTATCGGGAATTATTTTGTAAATGTTGGTATGTGTCTCTGCATTCCAAAACTTACACACAAAGACAGACAGGACATTTTTTTTCGTGTGTCTAAGATCACAATAAATGCAAAGAACCCTCTATGTAAGTTGACTATTGATTTTCATCCAAAACGGATTCAATTTTAGCGGGAGAGCGATAACTTATTCATTAATTTGTACTGTCTAAGTACATTGCCGATGATAGACTACTTAGGCAGTAGGAATTAATTAATTAACTGAGTAGGAACTGCTGATGTAATAAATGTGTCGACACGATATTAAGTATGAGGAATCAGAATCCTCTATGTAAGTTGACTATTGATTTTCATCCAAAATGGATACAATTTTAGCGGGAGAGCGATAACTTATTCATTAATTTGTACTGCGTAAGTACATTGCCGATGATAGAATACTTAGGCAGTACGAATTAATTAACTGAGTAGGAACTGCTGATGTAATAAATGTGTCGACACGATATTAAGTATGAGGAATCAGAATCCTCTATGTAAGTTGACTATTGATTTTCATCCAAAACCGATTCAATTTTAGCGGGAGAGCGATAACTTATTCATTAATTTGTACTGCCTAAGTACATTGCCGATGATAGAATACTTAGGCAGTACGAATTAATTAATTAATTAACTCAGTAATAATTGCGATGTTATAAATGTGTCGAGACGATATTGAGTATGAGGAATCAGAACCCTCTATGTAAGTTGACTATTGATTTTTATTCAAAACGGATTCATTTTAGCGGGAGAGAGATAACTTATTCATTAATTCGTACTGACTAAGTACATTGCCGATGATAGAATACTTTTTTTTCCCTTTTTTTGGAATCGGAGGATCGCAAACCTCTCCGATCAAGTCGACGATTTGGCTGAAACTCAATAGGTGTCGTCCTATGGGTGTTCTGGATCGTTTCGTGTCAATTGTTTATGTCGGGAGTTATCCCGTTCACAGAAAGATAGGACTTATTTTTTTCATTTTTGGAATTATGGGGTAGAAATCATGAAATTCGCATGAAAACTACAACGAATTACTGACCGGTTATATAACTTCTCTTATACTTTGTTTAATCAGGTAGCGGCTGCTAAGGTATAGTTATTTTAGTCCAAATCTATATATTTTCTTACAAAAATAGAATTCTTGTTTGTTTAAGTTTTTTGTTGAACGACAGTGACAATGTCTTGTACAATTGGGCAAGATTAGCCCCTCGTGACAGATTCAACATGCCTGACATCGCTGTCAGTTCCATTATGATTTAAAATATGGAACTCCAAAAAATATAAATACATTTAAAAATTGTTTTTTAAGAAGTTAATTTTAGAAGGTAAAAAAAATGATGGAAAATAAACAATTCTAAAATTGTGTTTTACCCCAGGGTCAATTGATGTAATTTGTAGGATTTGAAGTCAAATATACTCTCTGGATGTGGTCATCGCCGCGGTATAAACGTTGCCGAAGTATAAATGAGGCTACAGTGCAACCTAAACCGCAGTATAAATGAAGCCGCGGTACAACCGATACCCTGGTATTAACGAGGCCGCGGTATAACCGAATCCACGGTATAAACGAAGCCACAGTATAAACCAATTAATGATATAAACAAGTCCGCGATATAAACGTTGCCGCCGTATAAATGAGGCCGCGGTACAACCGAAACCGTGGTATTAACGTGGCCCTGGAATAAACGTTGCCGCCGTATAAATGATGCCGCGTTACAACCGAAACCGCGGTTTTAATTAGGGCGCGGTATAAACAACGGTATAAACGAATTCGTGATATAAAGTTTGGATTCCCATGTAAACCAAAGTTGTATTTATCAGAACTTATCAACTGACTGATTAGGAAGATCGATATAATGGAGAAACTAAACATCAATTTTTCAATTCGATTTTAATGTTCACTTTTTTTTTTTACTTCCCCTCCTAAACGTATAGGGGAAGTTACGTAACCGATCAGAAGTTCGATGTTGTGTTTTCAATGGAATTTCATGTAAACTGACCTGCTGGAAAAAAAAAAGGTCATCGGTGAACATGACACCGGCAATGAAGTTCTCCAATCAATCTCTATGTTTGTTTTAAATTAAATTTTAATTACATATTCACAACGGCATAACATTTGTCATTAGCAATTACGATAAGTTGTCGAGTGTCAAGTGCGTGGCTGTACTGCTGAGGTACGTGACGTGACCGAAGAGGAGTCCCGGCTAGTCTTGGAGCAGGTCCCTCAGCCATACCCGCTTAAGACGTCGGAGTGGATTTGTGGGGAGAATGTTTGTGGATATTTGTTGAATTAGTGGATTGGCATGATTATGGAGTTTGTCATGAAAATTCTGATATCATGACCTGAAAATAGAGGGTACAAATGGGATGTTAAGGTCATTATACAATGTAAGATTGGAAACGTAAAATGGCGCATCCGCATTGTGGCGTATCTCGATCCCGTAAGTCCAGATGGGTCTTAGTATGATGTATATGTGAAGTTTGTTCTCAAGAGATAATGCTGATCGTCGTCCGATGATTGATTTCAGTCGTCCAAATCGTCTTTTGATGTCTGTGCGTTTCAGTCTGATATGAGTTGTCCAAGTTAAACGTCTGTCTAAATGAATTCCTAGATATCGGACAGTGTCGGATGCTGGAATGGGTTGGTTGTTAATATAAACTGGTGGACAAGTGTTGTGTCTGAGAGTGAATGTGATTTGCAGAGATTTGTCTATTAATTTTTATTCCCCATACAAGGATTTGTCTATTAATTTTTATTCCACATACGAGGATTTGTCTATTAATTTTTATTCCACATACGAGGATTTGTCTATTAATTTTTATTCTCATAAGAGGATTTGTATATTAATTTTTATTCCCCATACGAGGATATGGTATGAGCTTGCTTGTGACTTATGGTTTGAGTCTTCTTTTCATGTTAGTTCATCAGATTGACACTGGAGGAAGAGCAGAGAAAAGGAGTCAGTTTCGATGTACATTTTCAGTTGTTAATTATGTTTCATAATTTAACAATGGAGGGTGGAACTGCTGTGGAATATATAAGGGTGGCTTGATGGGATAACAGAAGAACAATGGAACAGGGCTAACATAATCTGTGAAAATAACAGGAACAGTAACAGCCACTCAGGAGCAGTATTGTCTCATGGAACACCAATATTGAGATGTTTTTTTTCTACATATCGTTCCGTTGATAGAAAAGTGACACAAGTCAAAAATCATTAATTTTTCAGTACAGCCATTTTAAAAATTTTAGTTGCTTGAAAGTCTATTATTAGGATTTAGTCAGTATGACTAAATTGACTTTATGCTCATGTTGCAACAACATTACGATGTATTCTTTGAGCTGCTATAATATTTTTCCAAAATTTGATGATTACAACCCTAATGAAGGTGAAAATTTCGTCCCTTGTAATAGTTGTGACACTTTTCCATAAAAGCAGATACTTTCTGTTCCATTAATGTATGCTTTAAAAATATACATTTTTGGTAAATTAAAAAAAAATAATACTGTTACGAAACGGAATTTTATTTAAAATAATACAAAAATAACATTATACATTATTAATCCTACTAATTTAATTACAAGTCCTGGTAAAACACCGCATGTCGGGGAGGAATGTGGTGATGTTTCAATAATTCCAATAGCCCTTTCTTCTTCTTTTCAGGTATTTTAATTTTTTCCCTGAACAACGGTTTTAAAGCTATTTGGGTCCTTTTATATTTTGTGCCTGAAAACTGAAACCAATCGACACTTTGGGCTAAAAATCAATAGTTGACTTACATGGGGGCTACTGAATCGGCAGGAATTGGGGCTTTTGATTGTTCTCCCACCTCCTTTCCGCCAATTTCGCGGAAAATTAATAGGTGTCGTCCTTATGGAGTTTTGAATTTAAATATAAAATGTGTCGATACATTCTTTAATTATATTGGCAGTTATTGGGATTTTTGAATTGAGCCCCCTCTCTGATCCCCCCCCCCCCCCCCCCCCCCCCCCTACCCTTCAACCGATTCGGTTGATAATTGATGAAATCGTCTTTATTGAAACACACATTCGCGTCGATACATTCTTTCTATAGAGAGATCGTGTTGTGTATAACTGCCTGTTATTATGAATGAAGTGGCACAAGATTGCATGTGTAAATTCCATTCTACCGTTTCCTTTCACCCTAATCCTTTAGTCCGCAGACTTGTCACAAGAACCCTTCCTAATGTTCATGTTCGGAGACTAAGGTGGCAATGGCCCCGAGACCTACTAGTGGATTGAAGACTAATTATCTACAAACGTTTTATGTTTCTCTTTCATCTATTTCTTTTCTTTTTTTTTTATATATTTTTAATTTCTCTTTCTGTAAATAAAACGACAATGTAGTATCATTATTATTGATTTCTCTTTCAACAAATGCAATTCAGAGGGGGAAGTTAAACATAAAAACTCCAATAACTTCCGATGTAATAAATGTATCAACGTAAAATTGTATATTTAAATTTAAAACTCTATAAAGAATACATATATTAATTTTCCGCAAAAAATGGCCAAAGGGTAGTGAAGGATCAGAGTTAGGTGACTCGATCTAAAGTCTCAAAAATGCCGATGTAACGAACGTATCGACACAAACTTTAGTATGACGATTGAGGAACATATCTGTACCTCGAAGGTAAACTGCACTATGTGATAGAAACCTAATTTTACAGCAGAGAGCTTTCAAATTTTGAACTGTTAATTTCACCACAATGGCATTAAATTTTACTGCTTTCATGACTACAGTTATTCTAAACCATTCATTGAAATACTCAATGAGCTCAAACAGATGTACAACTTAGTGCAAAAAACCTATTTTGGAAAAAAACTGACATAGTGCAGTTTACCTCCGAGATACAGATATATTTGAGTCAACTATTGATTTAAACCCAAAAGATCAGTGAGGTTTAGAGGGAGAGCAACAACTTAATACGTTCTGGGGAAGTACATACCGGTGACTCACCGATATATATATTTTTTTTAAATACAAACCTCTACATTGAATGGCAAAAGTGGTTAATAAAATGTTTGATAATAAAACTTATCTTTCGATTTATAGTAAATACTGGATATTTACTACCGGTTAGATATTTACTACCCCCCCTCTATTAAATCTATCTTTGGCTCTCCTTCCAAAAAGTCAATTTCTCTCCCGAGATGAACTCTATTTACTTGACCTAGATAATAGAATCTATTGTCTCGAGATTCCACGAGAGGTTTTCTCGTTCTCTTTGTAACTTGATATTTTTAATATAGGTTTTTCCTTTTTTCAATTTATCTATCTCTAATCTATTTTCTGAGAATAAGAAGTTTCTTCTACCCTTCATATATCGAAATAATATGTTATATTGTGGACGTTGATATTTGGTTTACAATATAATAGAAAATGGTAAATAAGGGTGGGGAACATTTTAAAATTGGTAGAGAATTTTTTTTATATATCATATTTAAATTTATATATAATAATAAATTTATTTCCGTTAAATCAATACATGGTAATAGGGATACATCAAAATAATTTATACATTAAGATAGCTGATAAATTAGATTTATAACTACTTGAGTCTAACACATCTATGATTAGTAGTAATAACAAAACTATTAAAAAAAGTAAAATGAAATGAATAAGAACTTAATAATCAGGTCCCAATGTGCGAGACATAGAAAAGAAAATGAAAAAATGTAACTATAACAATAAAAAATAAATAAAAATGAAATAAATATATATATTAATCAATTATAAATGAATAAATAAAAAAGTCTAAATAAATAAATACAAAATATATAAATGAATAAATAAAACAATAACGTACATCGGACTGACCTTTAAGATGTGGAGGAACTTGGCCCAAAAAATAAAAATGAAAGCTTTGTATCAAATAATGTTTTTGTATATGAAACACGTTTCTTTATTGTGATTATATTATTCTTTTTGAACAGTGAGAGTAAAATTCCGTTTCCCTGTAAAGGTTTTCCTCTAACATAAACATTTTTAGTTGAAGTTAAACTTTTTTTATTGTATTATTGACTTCAAGAAGTGGGGAAGGGCATTATAAAAATTAATTCCTTTATGAGTTATACTTTTTTCAAAAAGAGAAGGGCAATGTCTACTTGATATTGGGTGGATGGGTCGGAGCGAGGTTCAGGTAGTGTGAGGTTCCTTAGTGTTCATTCTTTGTGGACATTTTTTACTGCTCATAGTGCGCTAGATCACTCCGCTGAGCGGGCATCCTCTTCTTTCCTCTCCTCCACTTTACGGACGGATAGGCATGAACCTCACAAGCCAGACCCAATGCCTAAGTAATGTAATTGAAAAAGGTTATTATTGTTAATTGGTAATTAATATTAACTTATAATGATTTTACTTAATTTGTTAGGTTAGGTTTTATGACTCATGCCCGGGCTTTAACTACTAGGTCATATCGCCTACTACCAGAGCGCTCTTTCGTCACTCTGGTGGACATGAGCCCGACTCTACTATGGGAGTCCTAAATTTTGCCTACCCTAAATTTTTATTCACCTAGGGTAGGGGTCTTTAACGAGAACCTGACATCGTACAGGCTCGGGACCATCGCTTAACGGCCCATCCGAAGGACGGCGTGCTCAAGTTTATTTTACCTCCCAGATAAAATAAACTAAGGGCCTCGGTCGGGTTACGAACCCACGTTCTTGAGCTCAGAAGTCAAGCACGCATACCACTGAGCTACCTCTTACTTAATTTGTGAGTTCGCCAAGATTCAACAGTTTTGAAAAACTAGGAGGTAGGAAAATACACAAAAAGAAACTTACTCCATGGTTATTTTAATAAATATATTTGAATACAACATTATTGATCTTTATAATTATTTCTCAGAATCCTTTCAACCTTCACTACTATCCTAAAATATATTTTATATTATAATCTACAGGTGCCTTGCTGCGTTGCGTTGTCTACCGCGATTTCTGCTGGGCTTCGGATTTCTTCAATATTCCACTGACTACGTTAAACTTGATATACGTTTCACTTCTTTACCTTTTTATATAATAAAAAAGGTTCTGACTTATAAAAAGTTCTACAACTCACATCTCACAACAGTTGGAAGCTCAATCCACCTTTTGTTTAATTCTGGTTTCACAGATGACCCCTGCTCATCCGTCTCTTTACTGCTGTCAACATCGATGAAAGTCAGCTAGTCATGTGTCCTCGCTCAGTACGAATCGGGGAGCAATGTATTATGGGAAAAAAGAAAGTAACTAACTGTTGCAAGAGGAAAAAGATGAAATGACAGTTCCGTTTGTGAATGACAGACGGATGTTGCCATGTAGTAATCACTTCCGGTCTTACTATACAAAAATTCATTCATCCAATCAATTTTCAACGCTTTTTATTACATCCCCAGGTATATGAAGTATAGGAGAAGTTATGTAATCGGTCAGAAATTTGATGATGAGTTTCGCCAAAGAGGGAGGGAGCTAAGGGGGTGGCTGAACTCGAAAACACTACGTTTTGACCATTTTTGCGATGGTCTGCCTGTGTATGTGATTGGAAAGTTGTGAGCTCTTTACCGCTAAAACGATTGTAACTACGATCTTGAAATTTTTAATGAAAGGGCCAAATGTCCTAACTTAGATCTGGTCAGATTTTCGCTGAAATCAGCCAAAAATTGAGACCACTTTACTCCGAGGCCTGTTTATGATCTAATAAAAACTATTTTCAAATAATAGTTGTAGCGAACATTGAAATACCTATTTTATATAAAATACTATTTTTCACAGGTTGTCCGGTTTTTGAGATTCATGCCCAAAATCGTCGAAATGTAGTTTTGAAACACATATTTTTAGGCGTTTACTTGATTTACCCGAAAACAGTTAGTTCTATCAAAAAATGGTTTCTTAGCAAAAATGTTCCTTATAAAATTTCCATCGCTATCACGTCCTCAGATTTGAGAAAGGATCAATACGACAAAAGTTATAGCGCCCCGAAGAATGTAAACTAAAAGTCTATAAGGAATATACATATCTAACAATAAGTTATATTTAAATCGTCACTCATGGCAACGAACTTTAAAACATGGTTTTAGTATTGATAGTTTACATTATAGATTGCTTTTAGTTAGTTATTGTACTTTGCGAGCAGTACCAGAGCGCTGGTGAGGCGCTACATGAGTGACTCTACTTTCGGTCTCGAGATGAGGGCCCCTAAGGGGTCGACTAGTTGATGTATATATAATTAAAATATATTGTTGGACTGATTCCTCTTTATTACTTATTTAAAAAGCGCTCTGTTTAGTAGGCGATATGATCTCTTACGAGGGAATGTAAAAAGTTTTTTTTTTTTAAATAATTTGAGCTGGGGGTGTGGTAGGTTCAGTATAGATTTTTTTTTCTTCGCTTTTGTTGGACTTATCTTACTGGAAGAATGAGATGAGAGAGAAAGTTAATTCTTGAGAAGGGTTGTATATTAAGGGCATCTAAGGGACTTGGTGCTGGGAATGCAAGAACCACAAGACAGCAACTATGTGAAGCAAGATGAAACTCTTGGTAATGAACCAGGACCTGCCTGGTAGCGGGTCTCTTCATCTCTTTGTAGAACAACTTCAGACAATGTTTTCAGTCAATATCATTATTTCAACATATTCAAATTTAATAATGGGTGACATAGTCACGAGTCAGTTGATGGTAAAAAAAAACCTTGTCGGTGAATCACAATGTAGACCCCCCAACACAAATATCAATCGACTCTTTTGATCAATTGTTGACGTACAGACGGACTTTTAAATCCTCATACAAAATAATAGTGAAAAATTCATTTGGTTATGTCCGTTTTTCGGGCTCATGTCCACTAAAATGACGAAAGAGTGCTCTGGTAGTAGGCGATTTGACCTCGTAGTTGAAGCCGGATGAGTCACTATATATATTTTAATTATTCATTTATTTTATATCTTTTTCTTCCCACTTATTTCTGTTTTGCCCCTTTTATCATAAAATTATTTTCTAGTTTTATTAATTTATTATCTCCATATTATTTTTTATTTTATATATATTCCTCTATTTATATATATAGGTACATTTAGTTTGGGTTTATTTTTTTATAATTATGCTGATCATTTAAATTTATTATCATATATATTTATGATTGTCTAGTTTTTCTCTATTGTAGAACTAATTTATTTACTTTTGTATTTATCTATTGTACGGCATACTGATTTTTTTCATAGTTATTTTCTTTTTGACTCTGTATTTATTCTTAAGGGACCTCGGTAAAATGCATTTTCATTCATATATTTATTCTTAGCGAAAGGCTTCTAGACCGTTATTTGTACGAAAAACATGAACAGGACATCATTAGTATGAGTATCTACGTTTGTGTTTCAATTTAGGTACAAATGATTATTTTTTTTAAGAGAAACGGTTTTCAATGTTATGGAATAATTTTGGACGCCATTTTAAATGTTTTTAAATACAAAACAACCAATAATAGTTAATTAGTTGTTAAGAATCATGCCCGGGCATTAACTATGAGGTCTTAACGCCTATTAACAGAGCGCTCTTTCGTCACTCTGGTGGTCATGAGCCCGACTCTCCTATGGCAGTCCTAGCGAGTACCTGACATCATACAGGCTCGTGACCTTCGCTTAACGTCCTATCCAAAGGACGGCGTGCTAAATAATTTTACCTACAAGATAAAATAAATGAAGGGCCTCGAACCCGCGTCCTTGATCTCAGTAAGAGTTAGCTCATGTCTATCAGAGCGCAGAAAGGCCGCTCTTTTAGTAAAAGCGTGAGTCAAAATAACTAACTACGATATAGTTGAACGGAAATAAATAATAATTTAATATTATTATTATTATTATTATTATTACTGGTTGGTGGACACTCTTCTTATCTTCGCTGCCACCAAACTCCCTAAATGTTATTGTTTGAGAGAGAAAAAAAAAAAAAAAACATTTGGACTCTTTTGTGAAAATACTTGGCATGAAGAGTCTAAATCACAAAGAAAAACGTTATAAAATCCAAAAATGATATAAACCCTTTTGTCTCACCCCTCCTTTGTGGTGATGGCATTCAGAGCGTTTTAAAGAAAGAAAACTGAGGGGGGGGGGGGGGGGGGGGGGGGGGGGGGGGGCAGAATTGCTCTAAAAGGGGCTCTCTAAAATAAGTCTCCAACCCCCCCCCCCCCCCCCCCCCCCCTTTCCCCACTCCAAAAAATATACCTTAAATTTAAATTTTATTCACCGCTTCAACTGAGATCCTCTCAAGACATTTTATGTCACGATTAATATATTTTTCTCCTATTCTCGTATATTCATCCTTTTTGCTTCTATCTCTGTATTGTTTTTAATATATTTTAAGTAAATATTATTTTATTCTCCACAACTCTCGAATGTTTCGTGTCTCAAGTTTCAGCTAGATTCTAGATTCTGATCTAACTGAACACAAATTTCCAGGGTAACATAAAATGTAAAATTTAGCTGTGTATATACCCATATTTATTTAATATCAATATATATTGTATAACATATAAGAATATTTATTTCCTTTAAACCATGTTAAAATACGATGTATCTTCAAAATGTATACATCAAGATAGCTTATGAATTATATACGTTATGAGATCTTTCAAAACAATTGTAAAAAATTAATCATATAATACTATTGGGAAGGGGGGATTTGTCGGGGATATTGAATCCTGGGAGGGGGTGGGGGGAGAGTGTGATCTGTAAAAACGTGATTGGTATAGACTCTTTAATTAAAAGCTACCAATATATTGAAATGAAATGAAAATAAATTTTATTCTGGGACCCAGGTCCCCTAAGAATAAATACATGACAGTCATTGGACAGAGCAACAAATAAAATTAAATATCAGTGATGAGGTAAAGGTGCTACAGTGGATAGAACCAAGAACAAAATATGTAAATAAAACTAAATAAGAAAATACAATAAAGTACAAATAAAATAGATAAAGATGATAAAATAAAAAAATAATAGTAAAAAAGGAGTTAAATTAACAGATTCATTAAGAAGAAATCAAAAGAAGATGAATGTGTCTAAATAAATATGTAGAAGATAAAATAAAATAAAAAGAAAAAACAATATGTATAAAAAATTAAGATTATGGAGGAGGGAATCTAGCCCAGGCTTACTATAAAATTAATTTTTAAAAAACTAATGAAAAAAAAAATAATAATTTAAAAAAAATGTATACATATATATATAAATATATTGGAATTTTAATAAGGAATATTTTTGGTGAGCAAACGTCTAAAAAAATGGGTTTCAAAACTTCATTTGTGGATATTTTTCGGCATTTATCTGACAAATCGGGCAACCATCTGAAAATTGTATTTCATATAAATGTGTCTTTTGGTTTTCTTTACAACATTTGTATGATACAATTTTTGATTAGTTCATAAATATAAGGGGTATCTTGTAAATTGTACTTTGACCCCGAAGTAAAGTTGGCGCAATTTTCAAGATGTAATCATATCTAAGTTAGCATAGAGTGACGAAGAGCGCTCTGGTAGTAGGCGATATGACCTCGTAGTTAAAGCCCGGGCATGAGTCATAAAACCTAACCTAACCTAACCTCTAAGTTAGCACATATGACACCTTTCATTTCCAATTTCAAGTTTACAAAGAGAGTTATCATCGCGAAAATGATCAAAACCATTTCAGGGGACCTTGAAACATGAAATACCTTTGAAAACTCAATTTTGGATTTTCACACGATTACAATACTTAGGTATAAGAAAGTCAAATTGTGTAACTTATCAAGTTTTTATGAGTATTAAATTTTGGACCCCCTGCTTCATACCCCTTTGATGAAATCTGTCTTGTCAATATTCGAGAGAAGCGTGACTAGTGTTTTACTAGGCTGAAAAAAATAGATAAAATTGGAAAAAATCGACCAGAACGAGAGCTTTCTCTAATACAGAGAGTGGCTGCGGGGGCCGTCCTCCGCAGCCGCAACACTATGCCAGCCAATAGGCCTACTTTCTTTGTTAACGATGCGACATTATGGAAAGAGCCCGTCCTGCTTCTGTAAAAAATAGTCCCCCCCCCCCCCCCCCCCCCCCCAACTACACTTTCTCCTTTGATGCTTTCGATGTCCAAAATCTTCTAACGCTTCAACCAATTCATGCCTTTATCCATTGCTCTGAAGCTTATCGTTCTGACGTTATCCCACCGCGGTGGGAGTCGCGCTGCGAACATCTGAATTCGTGTGGTTTAGCATGCTTAAAACCGACGACGAAACAGTTCATCCAATCGGAGAATTTCTAGTGCCATTTTGTGCGTAAAAAAAAAGAGAAATTAAAAACATAAAAATCATAAATAATAAACACACATAGTGCCTTTCTAACCAATAATCATTTTCTTTGCAGATTACAAGCCAAAATAGTTAAAAATTACGAGTTAGGATAAGGATATTAATGGTATTAACAACATGAATAGTGCTCGACAAGACAAATCTAATACAGAAAGAATGACTCAGCTATCTCAAAACTTTCCGGAGTTATATGAAGAAGAAGTTGACATTATATGCAGCAGCGAGATGCAGACATAGCGATTGCAATATCTAAGTTTTATATCATACTTCTCGTACCATCGCCCAATCGATATATGAGGCGCTGAGTATCAAAACCCTTTCGATCCATTTTACAAAATTTTACAGGAGAGCCAAAAAACGTTTTCATATCAATATTTAACATTTTGAACAATTTTTACTGATTTTTGCTATTGGTCCTTTTTCACTAGATACTCTTAACTAATCTAGTTTTAAAAAAATGCCTAATTAATTAAATAATAATAAATTAATTATTTGACGTACTACAACGAATTCGCAGTACTGGTTGAAAATTAGGGGAAAACGTTATATTATTAATAATCTATAACTTGAATAATATAAAAAGTAATAAAAACACAAACCAGCGCTACAAAAACGAAGTAGAAAAATAATAAAAAATAACCAACATCAGTATAACCTTCTCAAAACAAATACTTGATGAAGCTTGGATTGAACGTGTTTCGTTGCACACCCCTAACTTCCCCTTTATTTTTAGATGAAAAGGAACGGGTTTTGATGCATGCCGTTCAACACACTTATAGAATGCACTTTTAACTTGCAAAACATACAAAAAAAGCAATTTTGATAAAAATGGGATCGGACGGGTTTTGATACTCAGCGCCTCATATATCGTACATCATTTTCTTTCCTCTCACCATCCATAGACGTTGTCACGTAAAAATATCTACGGCCGTATGTATGATACAGCCCACCATATTTTTTTTTTTTAGCCAAAACAGTCGATTGGTGTTACAGGGAGATTTCATAAATCATCTAACAGACCATATCATAAGGGTTCTAGTGAACAGCGGTGTCCGTCTTTAGATTTGTCCGTATGATGTCCAGTAGAGGGATGTTCCAGAACCCTCCCTTATGGCCAAGACTGGTTGTCCTAATCCCCAGAATTTTGTCTCAATTCCCCAGGTTTTATTCCCCAATATTTCACCTGGCCCACCGCCCCTGGGGACTAAGCTGCCTTCACCCACCATTTCATCTGATTGCCTCTAATCTCAACTAAGAGGATTTCTTTCTTGGTCACATATCAATCTTATTTGACCTTCCAGTCCCATAGAACTTGTGTGACTGGAATGAAAACAGTTGAAGGGGCATAGAGCGTTTTGTGATCACTACTTAGAGTATTATATGCAACACACATACATTGGACAGACAGGAAGGAAACTACACTTACCGACTCTGAGTTTTTTTATCCATTTTCAAAATGAGGGCCATACTGGTACCCATTGAGTGGCACTGTTGCACGAGGGTACCAAGGGAACACGTACAGATATCTTAGAAGGGTTGGAGATCCGACTTTCGTTATATGAGGATTCGAACAGTCTTAACAAAAAAGTAGTTAAAACTCCCTTCTCCTGCCTGACCTACCTGCTGTGAGAGACTGGTTCCAAACTAAAGTCCTGTAAGATATATATATTGTAAAAAGTTTTTTTGGCTGGTTGTTATATATATATCATTATGTGTATTTTATTTTATTTACTTTTTAACTCTGTAATAATATTGTTTTTTTAATTGTATTTATTTATTTTTATTTATTATACAATATTTTATGACAAATATTCCGTTGGCTGTATGGTGAATTTTATCCTATTGTGTAGAGATTTGTTTTATAGTTATTGTGTATATTTGAATGAATGTTTTTGTATGTAGAGTGAGTGAACCTAGAGATTCCCCACCCCTTTGAGCTATGCCAGTTGTCCTTTAACCGCTACGCTGTGTGGGTGGGTGAAGTAAGTTTTTATTTTGTTACTCTGTACCATGATGCTTTAAGATTTATACTTTTCATTATTTGTATATTATCATAGATGTACCACTGATGATGACGCTGTTGCGTTGAATACCGGTTCTGGTCAAAAATAAAACAGTGGGAAGACGTATTTTATTTCTGTGAAAATATTATAAAATAGTTTTTTTGTGTTAGATGGTGTATACACCTAGGGACCTAAGTATTCAATGCACTTATCCCTACTCTGTTAACTGCAGGAGTCATAAATTTTCACTCCCAGGTTTTTTAATTAGGGTATGGGTCTTCATTATCACCCTCTACCAGTAAAATCATAGGCATTTACCGAAATAGTAAGTCTATTGAGATCCAACTGTCCATCACAACGCGAAACCACTCAACTATCAAGCCCAGGCGACTCATTGACATCGTGCCAGGAACAGCCCCTTTGAATGAAGGGGCAGGTTCACCGGTTTCAATCTGGCTGGATATCATTTGCATTTGCAGCTTGTCGAACCAGTATTATATGTCGATGACATGTGTACCTATTTCAGTGTATGACATGTGTGTATTGCTGCCCGATTCATGTGCGGGGCAAATGTAATGCACATCTTCACACCAAGCACCCAAATCGAACGCATTCAGAATTTTCGAACGTCTATACGCCCGTTTGCTATTTCGAATAAACAGTTACCAGTGGATACTTCTGAAAAAAAGGCTCTCATATTGACCAGAATTAGTTGAACTACGCATCTTATATGGGGATTAATTAATGTTCTTATAAGTAGGATATGGTTATATGGTTGCCATCCGGCCTTTTAGATGGTATCATCCCATTCCAAGATAGGTTAAGGCTGATTCACACTTGACGATCAGGTCACGGTGGTCATAGTTGGTGATTTTTCACTACATCTTGACTTGACGATCAACCTACGGTCAAGGTCTTTGTCTAGCCCACTGCCGACCGTCTGTCGTCTCTCAGTCAATGGCCGGTGCGTCTCCCAGTTCTCTGTGTCAATGGCCGTTGCGTCTCCCAGTTCTTTGTGTCAATGACCGGTATAATAATGTTTTCTAAACATAGATTGTTTAAAATGGCTTTAATCTTATATATAAAGCTGAAAATGTCTGTGAGTTGTACCGCTATAACTCACGAACGGACTGATGGATTTGATTAATTTTTTTTAAAATTTGTTCGTCATCGTCTGTGGAAGGTTATAGGCGTATTAGTACCTCAATATCTGGTCCATCCCAGCATCCACCCACGCAATCTTTGTAACTCAAAAACCACTGCAATGATTAATGAGGAATCTTTTTGAATAGATAAGTTTTATCTACCGGAAGGTTAAGGTCTATTTTTTAATCAACCCCTGATCCATCCAAGCATCCACTCACGCAATCTTTGTAACTCGAAAACCATTGCAACGATTAATGAGAAATCTTTTTGAATAAATTAGTTTTAGCTCCAAAGCTAGCGTTACTACAGTTGAAGGACTATAAGCCTTATTCCGTATGAATAATTGAAAATTATAACATCATGAATGTACTGTCGAGGAACTGAATAGCCTTATAGGAGATATTGGGAGAAAAGTCAAAGTTCCCCGGGCAACGCCGGGTATTACTGCTAGTATATAATAAAGAAGAACAGGGATCTTTTCAGAGCAGGAAAAACATGTCATTTTTGAACTTTGTGATGAGGATGACGTAATCCGAAACCGATACACGCTATGTATATACTTTTGTGGATTTAGACAGTACAAAAGTTGAACAAGATCCAACAGAAATTCGATCGTTTTTTCAATTCTCTATTACCTGACCGTCAATCATTTTGCCCCATTTTTTATGTTTGAAGTAAAAGATGAAAAAGTCTCTGATGAACTGTGGCAATTATCACAGGTACCCTCCCTCTTCTGTACTTACAAATGTTTTCTCCCTCCTTTTGGAAACTTTCTTGTTCAAGTCAAAATTCTGTCTACTTGACAAAGGGAAAAAATAAAAGCACAAAAGTAAAGACAGTAAGAAAACAAAAGAGGTGTTTAAAGAAAATCAAGAATACTTTAGAACTCTTGACAAAGGCTGATTTCCCATGGGTTCTGTCTTCTAGTTGGGAGAGAAAGAAACTTAATTTTGTTAAACCCTCCTCTCAAAACCTTGTTTTCCTCTTCTGTTTTTGTCAATTTCTTTTTTTCGTTTTCTGTTATTTAATTAAACTTTTTCACCTGTACATATCGTACATAGTACTGCCAAATAAAGTACCTGTACAGAAAAAATGTCTTGACAGAACAAAGAAAAAACGAAATCCCATTCCTCGGCTCAAATTTGTATCTTTGGACTTGTCCATATAACTTTTCATTTTGTTACTATCTACTAGGTTTTGTTACGTCTTACTGTATCAGTAAGCCTATTACCAGAGCGCTCTTTCGTTATTCTGGTGGACATGAGCCCACTCTGCTGTGAGAGTCCTAAATTTTGTCTACCCGAAACCCCCTTTAACGAGTACCTGACATCGTACAGGTTGGGGACCATCGCTTAACGTCCCATTCGAAGGACGGCGTGCTTAAGTTAATTTTACATCCCAGATAAAATAAACTAAGGGCCTCGGCCGGGTTCCGAACCCACGATCTTGAGCTCAGAAGTCATATAGCAGCTACCGGCGCCCTCTCTGATTTTATTCTAGCAAACTTGAACAATGTAAACGTTATTAATCAAGGTCGTGGGTTCGAAACCCGGCAGAGGCCCTTAAGTTTTTTTATCTGGGAGGTGAAAAAACCTTGAGCATGCCCTCCTTCGGATGGAATGTTAAGCGATGGTCCCGAGCCTGTACGAAGTCAGGTTAATGAACTCTACCTATGTAGGTAAAATTTAGGACTCCCAAGGTAGAGTCGGGTTCATGTCCTCCAGAGCGACGAAAAAACTACAATGAAACCTCTTCTAACGGACACCTCTAGATAGCGATTTCTATGGTCCCGGCAGCAGACCAGTCAAATCAATGCCATCTCTTAATGGATAACGGACAAGGGACCATCCTTGCGAAAAATCTACCTCCCGAAAGCGGACAGCAGGCTCTTGGTTTTGAAATATATCGCCATTGTTTCTGAAAATCTGCGTTTCTGGCTCTATGATACAGAAAAAGGTAGCCCAAATTTTGGGAATTTTAAACTTCAAAGCGTCAAATGGTTGGCTTGAACAATTTAGAAGGAAATATTAGCATTAGAACTAGTAGCTCCATAATGTTGTTGTAAAATTGAAAATTCTACCTTAAATTTGCGTTCGGAACCTCATAGTTTTAAATCGGAAACTCTAAAAACGCTGATCCCCTTTACGCTACGTTAATAGAAGAATACATCAGGCTTTACTAGATTTAAATAAATTTGGTTCTAAGATAAGGGTAGTTTATTTAGGGGAGCGAATCCGTTGCCAAGGTAGGATGTGAAATATTGTCCTCACGGGTTATTGAGCCTGCTAACCTTGGTCATACCTCCTTCTCATACCCACCCCGTTCAGGCCACGGAACCCCGCTCTCTTTTGTCCGGGGTTTCATTAAAAAGGGATTGATCCCAGGGTATAAAATCCAAAGATACATACTATATATTTCTATATATTTTCACTTCCCCAGTTATGCCAAGTATAGGGGATGTTAAGTTAATATGTCAGAAATGTTGAGTTGTCACCTTGAGTCGTCTTGATTCCAAAAATGAAAAAAAAAAAGTCGGTGAATCACTGGCAATTAGTCAATTAAGTTTTAGCTCGCCCTCTAAAACTAATCGACCGATTTTGCTAAACAAATCTATACTCAACTTACACAGTATCCAAAAAGAGTTTTTGAGTAGCTCTTCTCCTCCGATCTGAATTTAATTAGAAATTCCATGTCGATATATTCAATACAACTGCAGTTATTAGAGTTTCTGTGTTAAGCCTTCCCCATAATCCCCCCTTCCCACTTTGGCTGAAAACCAATATGTCGTCCTTAGAGGATTTTGGATACACGTATAAAACTTCGTCGATACTCATACCATTGGTAGTTATCGTTTTCATAGACATACACACAAATTAAAATTCAAAATTTGACCAACGTTTCGAAAACTATTTATTTCCTTCTTCAGGGCCTTGTAATGACTTGAGTGGATGTGTGTGGTGAAGGTGTTGTGAGTTTGTGTTCAGTATCCGAAAATGGCAAAAAAAAAAATAGTCGTGTGTGTGAACACGATAACTACTGTATTAATGAATGTATTGACACCATTTAAATTTAAATTCAAAGCCCTATGAAGATGACACCTATTATTTTTTAGCGGAATTAGCCGAAGGGGAAAGAGAGGGCTCTAATCAAAAATCCCAATAATTAACAAATGGTCGAATGGCTTTGGAATAAGAGCACAAACTTATTTGATTATTTCCTGCTGGGAATTCTTTTTGACGTCAAAACGTCTATTCGTTCGTTAAGCATAGTGATAGCCGGTCAAACTTTCTTGTGTTACAAAATACCGTCAGATTTCAATCGATAATAACTACGAGACTAATAATGCGATAACAACTGTTAAGGTCACAATGGATAGAGCATGTCTGTACGTGTTTGTTGTGCAGTGTTTGTTTTCCCTGTGACGTTATTGGGCTAGTGTGGGCGCCGGCGGATGATTGTTGCGAATTAGCGTTGTGTAAAAATAGAAATTAGTGTAGCTTGGTAATGCGTTTAGATAGGATGTTGATTCGGATGTCATTGTAAAGAACTTGAGGAGCACTACTAGGACTCAAAGTGAAACAATAAAAATATTCGCCGAAATATATGTAAAAATCGCTATTAAATTGAAAATTGCAAACAAATTAAAGATGTCTCATATGAATCGTAAATATGCGGGGAATTTTAAAAAACGCAAATCAGAGGAAAGCTCGCATCAAAAGGAATTTAAAAAACCTAAAAAGTCTAGTGCCGAGCAAATGTAAGAGCAGCATCGAAAAGAAAATGAAAAATGATTTTATCCCGACGTTTTTACGGAAAATCTACGGCGTGGATCTTGACTACGCCTTATTTATTTATTTATTTTTTTTCATTTTTGGGATCAGGAAAACGGAAAACAACATCGAATTTTTAATCGATTTCATAACTTCTTCTATACTTCGTATAGCTTGGAAAGTTGAAACAAAATCTAGCAAGGAAAGTTTCTAAATAGCGAAATCAAAAAAAAAAAAGCACAACTAAAGGAAACGTGTAATTTAAGTGTCATTAATGTTCACTTAATTTTCGTTTAGTAGCTCACTCGCCACATTTATTCCTGTTTTTATAGTGTTTCGTTTTTATTCCCCATTTCCATTTTTCCCCGTTTTCATTTTTATTTTTCCCTGGTTACAGGCCATTTAGGCTCGGTTGCTGGTATCTGTGTTATTTTTTTTTTTCATCTTTTTGTCCTTTTTTTCCCCCTTTTGGAGGGCTGATTTACAATGAACTGTTAATAAAATGTGTTTTCCGTTCCGGGAGTTCTCTCACTGTTTATCGGAACGATCGTGTCCTCTGCTTCCAGATATGAGATTTTTTTGGGCTGAAAAAATGGGTCGGCTGGTGTTTTCTGTTACTCTGGAACTCAGCAGAACCCCATGGAATATGTTATACCATTCATCTTTGCTATTAAATAAGGTTCCGATTTATATGCAATATAAAACCTTAAATATGTGCGTATAATATGCACTTATTTTTAGGAAATATGTAAGTAAGAAAACATAGGCAAAATAAAAAAAATATTAACAACTTTTTCATCTTTTAACATCAATACAATATTTTTTTTTTAGAAATAAAAATTAAGTTTAATGTCGTCTTTAAAATTATTTGTTATTGTTTACATTCTTAAATGTGCAAATATAAAACTTAGTTGAACAGTTCGCAAATATGTTTTTATACTAAACGATCTCTCCACAACATCTGACGTCACTTACGCTCTTTTAAATACTCCTCTTTCAGTAGGGCTGAATAACATGTCTTCTTCCACCAAGTTTCCTGTAAGAATGTAAAAACCACCATATCACAACTTGTACAATATAAAACCCCCGTTGCTTTCACTTTCGGCATTTTAAAGGTGCAATAATTCGAGGTTAGGTTTAGGTTTTATGACTCATGCCCGGGCTTTAACTGCGAGGTCATATCGCCTATTACCAGAGCGCTCTTTCGTCACTCTGGTGGACATGAGTCCGACTCTACTATGGGAGTCCTAAATGTTGCCTACCCTAAATTTTTATTCACCTAGGGCAGGGGTCTTTAACGAGTACCTGACATCGTACAGGCTCGGGACCATCGCTTAACGTCCCATCCGAAGGACGGCGTGCTTCAGTTTATTTTACCTCCCAGATAAAATAAACTACCACTGAGCTACCGGCGCCCTCTGCAATAATTCGATACTGACTTGAAAAATAATGGAAATTTCAGTCAAAAAGGAGGGAAGAGATTTTAAGAATTTTAACGTCAGCCAAACTTATTTTATTATGGAATTCATCGAATTCGTTGTTTCGTAATATTTTGATTCTAAAATTAAAAGTTTAATTTTTTTTCTTCTTACAGTTAGTTCATTCAATTCGTGTCAACATTCACACTCACGTCAATTGACTATTGACAAAACCTAGATAATATTCTAAAAATTGTATGAAAACTTCTGTCTTTTTTTTTTTTTTTTTATTTTAATATGTAGCAAAAATGTGGATTTTTTCTAAAATATGCAAAATAAATGTTGCTTTAATTGATTCCCTTTGGGCCAAAACAGGTTTTAAAAACTATTTGAGTGATGTGTAAAGCATAGAAACGAATACGCAAACGCATATAAATCCGGGCCCTACTAATAAATATTTTTTGGAGTTATTATTTGCACATTTTCATCCCAAATATAAATACTTTGAATATATACAATGTTGTTTTCTGGACAAACACATTTTCAGGATCAACTCCAGCTCCAAAATTATTAGTGATTTTGCTTCCCCATCGCTATGATGTATAGTGAAAGTTATGTAATCGTTCAGAAATTATATGTTGTTTTCACTGGAATTTCATCTTATCTGACCTCAATTCCAAAAATTAAAAAAAGTCCCATTTGGGCAATTCCGGTGAAAACTTAACTTCAAATTTCTGACTATTTATTATTTTAATTGTTATTATTATTTATTATATTTTTTTTCTCTTATATTTAGTTATCATTGTACATAAATTGTTCCATTACCTATTGTCAACAAATTTACTTATGATCTGTACCGATTAAATATGCATAATAAAATTTGAAAAAATAAATACTTGGTAAAGCTGGAGAAATAAAATTTCCCAACAATTTTCTTTTCTGTTTTGGTGGAGGGGGGGCTCACAATTTTGTTTTGGTGGAGGGGGGGCTCACAATACATAACCCCCAGCCGGGACTCTGAAGGAGTGTTCTTCCCAGTTTTCCCTACTCCATCCCCTTGTTTTTTAACCAGACGATTAGTGAACTCACCCCCCTGGCAACATCTGTTTGGCTTATGTGGTGGTTTTGGAAGAGGCAGCAGCTCTTTAGCAATGTTCGCCATTTTAACTTTTCCAAGTCATTGTTTACTACCCTTGAGATGACTCCAATGTTTACTCTGTTGGTATTTTTGAGGAAAAATTCTTAATTGTTCGTTGCTGTAACTTTGGAAACATCTATAGTCTTGTCAGGACTGAGGTGGATGTTAAGGCTAACTCCTAATTGCGAACAAGCTAATTTATTTACCGTAAATATATCATTTTTACTCTGTCTTTATTTTTTTACTATTCTTTTTTTTTATACTAATATTTAATTTATTTACTGCGAATATACCCTTTTTACTGGGCGTTTATTTTGTTAACCAAACGTTAAATATTATTCTACTAGCATTTAATTTATTTACTAAGAATATATCCTTTTTACTGTGAGTTTCTTTTTTTCATTATTCGTTTACTTTTTTAACCGTCTTATAAATTTATTACTCTGAATTTAATCTTGTAAATGTGAAATAATTTTGTTACTGTGAATAATATTTTTTCTAATGAACTTTAATTACTGTGCACAACTTTTTGCTACTGTGCATTTAATTTTGAGGCTTTTATATATATGCATATACTTTTTGTACTCCATGTTCTCATAACTTGTCCAATGTTAAATCAATACAGAAACAAATTTATCAATAAATATATTTCACACTATAATGCAATCTCTGATAAAATAATTAATTGGTTAAGTATTGATGAAAAAATGAATAATATATTTATTTTTGTAACTAATAGTTTAAAATTTAGAAAAAAAAACAGTTTTATTTTATGATTTGCCCTGTCGTTTACCTTATACATTTCAATATAACACATTTCACAACAGTTGTTATTTTTCTTTTCTTTACTTCGGCCCATATTTATAATATATCTTCCATAATTAATTTTTTGTTTAAATTAAGTTTGTTATATTTTCTTTTTTTAATTATAAGTTGTACTGATATATAAACTTTTATATATTATGTTATATATGTATATATTTAGCAATAAAGTTTCATTTTATTTCATTGTATATACGTTTTGTACAAGCTGTTGATAGACTATTTGTCAATATTGTGAAGATGTGGAAATAATCATGTGTCAAAAACAAGATTGGGAGTTGTCATGGAACCCTCAGTTTTCTACCCTTATTGAATATACCCTGTCATCTGCTGTTTTTTTTTGTTTTTTCGACCCTTTCCTGTTTTTGACGTTCTTGATAGAAATTTGACCCATGTTTTTACTTTTGCTCATGTGAAGAGCGCTAGGTGCCACTTACGTATAACAACCTGACTGCTCCTTTCAGCCCTTCCAGTGTCCGAAATCGTACAATCCCATCATGTCCCAATCGTTTACCTCTTTACTTCTTATGTTTTTATGATTATCATTTTTTTTTTTTTCATGTAATCATGGAGAACGGAGATTAACTGGAAGGGCTCGAATTTTTCGACCTATCCCATTGTTTGTAGCTACTAAAAGTCAGGATGGGCAACCTTGCATGAAACGAAGTGAAATGATTTTTTTTTTTTTTTAATTTACAAAGAGATATTTACAACTGTATAAAAATATATACAACAAGCAAATATGCTAATACAGAGATAATGGCAATGTCAAAATGTCATGAGGGGAGAAATCACCCAGTGGTGACACTCCCTAGTCACTGTTTTTCTCTTGTTTTTAGCTAATCACTGTCA
This sequence comes from Aradus depressus, assembly GCA_963662175.1. Lineage (NCBI taxonomy): Eukaryota > Metazoa > Arthropoda > Insecta > Hemiptera > Aradidae > Aradus > Aradus depressus. The sequence goes on along the minus strand of OY759219.1, from coordinate 18,406,225 downwards.
CTGTCACTGCTTCTGATCAGGAGATCTCTAGGCCATTGACGCTTAAGCCGTCGTTGGGGAAGTACGGCAGAATGGAGGGCACGGACTAGAGGATTATTGTGGGAACCAAGAAGGGAAAATAATTTTTTATATTTGGATTTAGCGACTTCAGTAATGAAAGGTACATTAAGGTCAGTGTGAAGGGTTTTGTTGGAGACGTAGTAAGGAGCATTGGCTATTGTACGAAGGATTTTGGATTGAAGGGATTGGATGCGCTGGAGATTGGAAGCCTTGGCAGAACCCCAGAGTTCAAGTCCGTAAGTCCACATAGGTTTGAGTATTGAGTTGTATATAAGTCGTTTTGTTGTCAAAGTTAGTTTGGATCTTTTGTCTAGTAGTCTTAGTAGAAGTTTATAACGTCCGTTCATTTCTTGTCTTTTCAGTCTCGTGTGAGGATTCCAAGTTAGTCGTTTGTCGAGTATGAGGCCTAGATAGCGGACTTCGTTTTTTAAAGGGATGGGATTTTTGTTAAGGTACACAGGAGGGCCGGTATATTTTCGACGAATGTTGAAGACGATGTGAACTGATTTTGTGTCGTTCACCTTCACTCTCCACTTTTTGTACCAGGACTGAAGGGATATCAGGTGTTCTTGTAGGTGTCTGGATGGAAGTGAAATGAAAAGAAATTTTTATTCTGGGACCGAGGATCCCCTAAGAATAAATACATACAGAGTCAAAAATAAAAGGAAACAATGAAACTATAAATACATAAATTAGTGTTTCTAAAATATTAACATGCACCGCTTATGAAGAAATACAAGTATGTATTTGTATAAATAGAAGAACGTATGTAATAAAGAATCAATAAAATGTGAAGAAAAAAAAATAAATTAATAAAAATCGACGGAGCATAATATAATGATGGTTAACTGAAAATAGAAAGAAGGATGCCCAGATTAGGATTGTAATAAAATTAATTTTAGTAATTAGGGGCTAAACCGAAAAAGTGTGAAGAGGAAAAATAATAATAATAAAATAAAATAAAATGAATAAATATATATTTATTATGATAGAATTTAGGAAATATGGGAAAAAAATTAAATAAAAATAAAAAATATTCCAGTGTTTAGTGTTTCCCCGAGTCCAGTGTATCTCTGCTTCCAGTGTCTCCCCCGTGTCCAATCTCTGCTTTCAATGTATTCCCGTGTCCAGTTATACACAATCCAGTGTATCCTAAACGTATCCCCGCTCTCCCTAAATTGTTGCATTATATAGAAAATGGAAAAGGTTTTTTCATTTTTATTTTTTAATGTAATTTAAGAAGCTTTTGGTTATCTTGGCATACTTGAAAAGAAGAGAAATTGTAGAAGAGAAAATTTTGTATTAATAAGACCACTTTCATACATAATCACATCATAAGATCACTTTCGATAAGGACTATGAAAAAAAAAAAAATATGACAACTTACATAATAATATCTTCTTCCAATACACACTTAACGAGCTCCTATCATTCAATGTTTTAGGTAAATAACAAAACGCATCGAGAGTTCGCATAATATTCGCGGTAAAAATAGTGGAAGGGGAAGAGAGCATGTCCTTAACCACAGACCAATCCAGTTTAACCCACAAACCACTCCAAAATGGCGGACTCAATGATGGGCGTGGTTGGGGCTACGCCCACTGTCGTTTTCACATTCTTGCATCCAGGCCGCGCGGCCTCCTTTGTGCCAGAACTTCTATTTTCCTACTACTCTTTGAATTAACTAGTTGCGTTATGGCTAGGAGACAAGACAATTTCCATACAGAACTACAGTTTCTATACAGTATTCGTGAGCGCTCGGCCTGTTAAAGTTTTGTTTTATTCCCTTGAAAGTTGGTTATAATGCTCTTTCCGTCGATGCAAGTTACCTGGGAAATAACACTGAGTTATCGTCACTGTCACCGGAGTCCATAATAATACTTATAAAAAAAAAAAAAGAGTTCATAATTCATGAAGTGAGTTCCGCTAACATTTTTTTACATTAACAAGTAGATGCGGTAGAAATGTTAAAGAGAGAGTGTTTTTCTAAGAGGTAGCGGTACAGCGGTACAAGATGAGAAGGTACTCGGCATTCAGTTAGGAGCTCTTTGTAGTCAGCCGCTCTTCCCCCACTCACACTTCTTTATCTCTTCATAGAAACGTGTTGGTCAGGACGCCAAAGGGGAATTTTCTGTTAAGTTGGGTTTTCTTGCGACTTTAAGGTAATCACAAAAAACAAAATTAAAAAAAAATGCTGACTTTTTCTATTATTGACGTGACAACGTCTTATAAATTGGAAGGCCAGCACCCCATGTTAGAAAACTGCGTTACCTACATATGTTACTTTCGTATCGCGCATGCGCCAAGAGAGAGAGAGCATCCGCCACCTTGTGTTATCTCTTAACTAATCGAATTGTTAATTGAACTTCACAATTACATTATTGTCCTACATGATGTATAAATGTGACAATAGCATTGATTTAAATAAACGCTTCATACAATTGTTCACCATTCTAAAACTATTTGATCTATGAATTTGAAAATAATATTTTTATCGAATAAACTCTTTATAAAAATGTTAAACCAAATTTTCATTGTTGACGTGACAACGTCTTATAATTTGGTAGGCCGGCACCCCATGTTCGAAAACTGCGTTATGTTACTGTCGGTAACACGTATCGCGCATGCGCCGAGACAGAGAGAGACAGCTGTTACTACTAATAAAGAATATATATTATATTACAGCTGTTACTTTCTGTATGTACAGATAACCTAGTTATCCAATATTATTATTGGATTATGGTATATTATTAATATACAGATTATTAATATTAATAATAAACTCGTTTTTTAACTATTATGCTTATGAACGTTTTCTTTCTATATTGTTTTTAAATTGTTTCAAGGTTCAAAAATTTTATTGAAATGATTTGTTGTATTTGATTCTTGACACTTTCGCTATCTCGCAACTCAGACGTTGTCACGCTCATTTCGCCACGCATCGGAGTTGCACGCACCCGATTTTTTTTAGAATCAGGGGATTGAAAAACATGAATTCCGGTGAAAACTCAACATGGAATTGAAGACCAGAAATGGAAAAGGCTACATGTGCATCCGCAAGTCGCTGGCACTTAGTCTTCTCCAAGTAGCAAGGATATACAGCACCACCGAAATCTACGGGAGCAATTTTGAACTACCTACCTAAAATTGGATAGTTGCTTCCAGCTCTTTCCAGGCTATTCTGCATTTTTTCAACAACATTTTCCAATAAAAAAACAAGGTTTCGGATTTATGGCACATACAGCCTTATCCATTTTTCATCAATTAACTTTCCACATTTTCGTGTAGCTGGGAGAGTAAAAAATAATAAATTTTAATACATTGAAATTACTACGATATTTTTATATAATCCTTTTTGAGGGCGCTGGTACTTCAGAGATAGCGTGCTTGTCTTCTTAGCTCAAAATCGCGGGTTCGTAAGGGTTCGAGGCACTTTGTTTTTTTTTTCTGGGAGGTGAAAAAACCTTTAGCACACCGTTCTTCGGATGGGACGTTAAAGATGGTCAAGAACTCAAAGCTCATTAATCAAAGTGACGAAAGATTGCTTTGGTAGTAGGCGTTATGACTTCGTAGTTAATGCCCGGGCATGAGTCACAATAACTATAATAATTAAAGAAAATAAATACATAAGAACATTCCCTATAGCTTCAGCAGAGTGCCCTCAAGAAACACACGGCTCTTCCCATTCCCATTCATTCCTCTAACCTAATGGAGACAGAGGAGGCCGCGGGGGCGTAAGTAATCCCGCACCATCCTGCCCCGCCTGTTCACTGCATGGTGGCAGACCGCAAGCTGTGGCGAGAGATTGTCACATGGAATCAGACGTAATAGATATGCCTACGCCACAGGGTGACAAAATAAATAAAATACGAGAAGCTGTAAGGGCAGAGGTTTGAGAGGGAGACGGCAAGAGGTTCCAGGAAATCACCTTTTCCCATTGTTCAATCGTATGCAAACGATGACGACGATTCTATTGGACATAGGTGAACGTACAATATGTCACTCTCTTCAGAGCGAAGCTATCTACAAAATGACTATTTATTTTTATTTAAACTTTTTTCTACAATTTTTCGCCATCTGACCACATCAAAAAAAAATGACAACAACATTAATGACTTTCCACATTCCAGAAATTGATTCATGATCCAATGCATTTATCAGAATCAAAAACAAAACGTTTGGGTTGCCAGGAAATGGATTCTACGATTATGGTCAATAATATGATGATGGCTGATGTAGTGAGGAGTGATTATTTCACAGGTAGTCAAATGAACTATAGTCTGACCTCTCACTGATTTTAATGATTTTTGCTAGCCGGCTTTCGAGGTTACCTTCACCATCAGGCAGTGTGATATAAATAATTTTGAAAACAATATAATTCAAAATGAATTAATAAATAAGGTTTAAAAATTAAAATCATATATAAAACTATATAATAAACACACAGAGTTGTGACTCAGATGGTGGACAGGAATAACTCGTCTGTCCCCATCCATATTTTAAATTGTTAATGTTTGTTGTTGTAGATTGTTATTTATTTATTTTTATTGTTTAGTTTTATTCAAAAATTTTTATCAGACTGCCTCATGGTGAGGGAGACCTCGAAAGCCGGCTAGCATTACTTAAATAAAAGTCTGTGAGAGGTCAGACTACCTTATATTTGACATCCTGCGATATGAAACAATGACGACAATGAAATGTTAAATTAATTTTATGTAGTTTATTTTAATGTTTAAACCTCATTTATTAAATCATTTTAAATTATGTTGTTTTCAAAATTATTTTATCATACTGCCTGATGATGAGGGCAACTTCGAAAGCCGACAAGCAAAAATTATTAAAATCTGTGAGTGATCAGGGTCAGACTATATTTCATTCTACAATCTTACACTGGTAGTAAAATAAAATACAGTCTGACTATAAAATATTTAATGCATTTTTACAGGCATAAATGCTTGTCATTGACTCACAGCGGCCGATGCAGAGTTGAATAGTATATGTAATTTGAAGAGCAAATGTGTGTAACAAATGTTGAGACCGGATGATAAAATGAATCAAGGTCCAATTGTAGCTGTGTTCTTGCGTAAAAACAGGATATCCTATGACAGTGGACGGGTGATGTATTAGCCGCAATTAAACATGACAGGTTTTTTAGGGGCTCATAGCAGTCCAGTTTTGCTTCAAGTAACCTGCTATTTGTCAGGAAAATTGGGTTAATGTCCGACAGTTTAGCCTAATGTTCCATGTGTTACAATTAAACATTACTTGGAACTATTACTAATGTCGGTTATAACCTGTATTGATATAGCGGGAAGCTAATAAAAAAAAATATATATACATAATGTGTACATACATTATACACAATGATCAAAAAAAAACTGTTAATTTTTGGAAAAAGTATAACTCATAAAGGAATTAATTTCATTAATGCCCTTCCCCACTTGTTGAAGACAGTAGAAACAATAACAAAATTTAAACTTCAACTAAAAACGTTTATAAACGTAAAACGTGTTTATAAACATAAATGTTAGAGGCAACCTTCTATTCGGAAAAGGAATTTTGTAAGGAAATAGAGAAATAAATAATCATAATGAAAAAATCGTGTTTTATATTGAAAAACATTTAATCATTGTTTTTTATTATTTATATACTATTTTTTTTTTCTAATATTATCTTATTTTTAATTAAATTAGAAAAAAATAGATTATATTTATTATATACTTTATCTACCGAATAAAATTATTTTTTCGTACTCATATTTTCAAGATTTTATTTATTCATTTATTATTATTTTTTAGTAGTATTGTTAATTCTAATCCATGTGTGTCAGACTATGAGTTAATATCCGTGTATGTATTTATAAGCTATCTTGAATGTAAACATTCTTATGACGTATCCTATTACATTGTTATGGTTTAACGAAAATAAACATTTTTATTATTATATTTTTTTGGAATTAGACAATATTAAAGTTGAATAAGTTCTTTGTTTTTTATTTATTCTATTGGTATTTGTGAACTATTACTTGTTCACGATTACTATTTATTTACTACACGTATTTGTATTACTTCATGTTTGTAATAAACGAAATTATAGGAATTTTTCCCCGGATAGTTATTTATATGACCACAGTAGGTTAAAGGTTAGTTTTAACCGGTCCTCTATATGTATATATATTATATATATATATACATATTAGTATATATTATATACTACAGCGTATGTAAAGCGGCTCTATTATAACAACAGCTTCTATAAATTAAGACTTAAATTGTCTTAATAATACACTATAGTGTATAATAAGTCACTATTGATCACAACAATGGCTCCTATTGTGTATTATCAAGATAACGTATTATAATGGCTTCTATATATTCATACTTCTGTACACTGTATATTGATATTACATACACTCTATAAGTATAAATATGTACATATAAATATATATAGAGATAAAATTAGTATGTAATAATAATAATAATGCCATTATCCTCGTCTTATTATTATTATTTTTTTTTGTTTCAGGTAAATGTCCGAAATTGAAGATAGTACCCTCAACAAATATGAACAAGGTAGTCTTACAATTGTAGTTGAAGATAAATTTGAATATTCAAATAGTAATAAAAATTCCCATGGATCTCGGATTCGAACCCGGTATTTTTCTAATTACAAAATATTGGTGTCAAAAGCGTTTTGTTCTCCCCAAAAACCAAAACAAACAGACAGACAGACATTTTGTTCGAACATCGATGGTCTGAGTGATTCCATAACTTTCCCTACGCTTCGTATATCTGACGAAGTAGAAGTATTGTTCATTTTATCAATATTTGATAAATAAAAAGTTTATCTAAAGTTTAACAAAGAAAAAAAGAAAGAAGGGGGAAAAAAAGTGTTACAATTAAAAAAGTTGAGGCTGTGAGTTAATAAATTTTCAAGAATTTATTCACTTTTTCTTGATTCTTTACGCTTCGTGAAGTCTTTAAAGTTTTGAGACACGGAGTAATAATGAGGTTATACCTTGCCTCTGAATTACTCATACCGTATCATGGTGCAATTACTACAATATTTTCATATATTCATTTTTGGTCGGAGGTAGCGTGCTCAAGATGGCGGATTCGAAATTCGCCGAAGCTCCTAGGTTTTTTATCTGGGAAGTGGAAAAACTTTGAGCACACCGTCCTTCGGCTGGGGTGTTAAACGATGGTCCCGAGCCTGTACGATGTCAGATACTCGTTAATGACCCCTACCCTAGTTAAATGAAAATTTAGGGTAGGCAACATTTGGGATTCCCTTAGTAATTTTGGGCTTATGCCCACCAGTGTGGCGAAAAAGCGATTTGGTAGTAGGCGATATGATCTTGTAGGCAAAGCCCGGGCATATGTCATATTAACTAACTATGGAAGGACTTCGGTTCTCTGGAGAGTAAATATATATTTTTTCAGGTTGGAAAAATGAAAGGTTACCTGACCGAAACGACTCACTAATTGAACGCTTTGAAACTTTTTCCCCTGACAATAATATTGATGAAATGTTCTCTCGTGGTCAGTTAATTAAATTTTGTACATTTGATTTGTTTTAATCCTGGATTTATTCAAGCTGTAAATCCTCTTAACATTTTTCTGGATTTTTACGAAAAAAAATAATAAAGATGATCGGTTTTGTATAATCAAAGAAACTTTTACCTTCTGAGAATAACTTCATTTTTGTTCGAATGCTATTCGGTCATTCTAACTTGGACTTTGATGACCGAGTCTGTAATGACCTTAGAATAATCAGAAAGAAAATGTAATAAGTTAATCTGATGTAGGTATAATATGACTTTCATATACCAACCACGTTTTTACAGATCACTTCCCCCTCCCCCTTTTGTCAAATTCATTGGGAGGAGATGTGTAAAACAGGAAAGTCCTGTTATGACCTCTAGATTTACACATATTTTTTCTTTATTCTTAATTATTTATCAATAATAAAAAAATATTTTTAAATTTGTTGCTATGCCTTACTTCGCACTGTTTCAAAAACTGGAGTAAAAAAATATCCCGATTAAAATTACAGCCTTATAAGAGAGAATTACACAAACATAAAATTAAAAATTTTAAAAACCCCGACCCAATAAAAAAAAAATTTCTACTGAATCCTTGGTTTTTTTTTTTTTTTTTTTTTTTTTTTTTTTTGAGGCTTATAAACATTTGAGCTGAAAACTCCAAGTCTCTAGTTGTAATAGAGGCGAGATCCCTACACAGGCTCTAATGAAACCTGAATATATTGGAGACGGCATACCCGATTTCCAGCAAACATGGCTAAGAACCATCTCGCAAATATCAGCTTTTGAAACTTTTGAAATCGGTTCAGCCGTCTTGGAGGTCCGATGCCACAGACAGACACTCACGCACACAGACAAAGGCTTCTTTTTGCGTCGAGGGTTAAAAATACATTTCAATAAGTTAATTAATTTCTTGAAATAAAAACCTATAAAATATTACAGAGAAATGAGATCAGATCACTATTAAAATTACTGTGTTATGAGAATTCCAAAAGTATTTCCAAGGTATGTTAATTAATTTCTTGAAATAAAAACCTATAAAATATTACAGAGAAATGAGATCAGATCACTAATAAAATTACTGTGTTATGAGAATTCCAAAAGTATTTCCAAGATATGTTAATTAATTTCTTGAAATAAAAACCTATAAAATATTACAGAGAAATGAGATCAGATCACTATTAAAATTACTGTGTTATGAGAATTCCAAAAGTATTTCCAAGGTATGTTAATTAATTTCTTGAAATAGAAACCTATAAAATATTACAGAGAAATGAGATCAGATCACTATTAAAATTACTGTGTTATGAGAATTCCAAAAGTATTTCCAAGATATGTTAATTAATTTCTTGAAATAAAAACCTATAAAATATTACAGAGAAATGAGATCAGATCACTATTAAAATTACTGTGTTATGAGAATTCCAAAAGTATTTCCAAGGTATGTTAATTAATTTCTTGAAATAAAAACCTATAAAATATTACAGAGAAATGAGATCAGATCACTATTAAAATTACTGTGTTATGAGAATTCCAAAAGTATTTCCAAGGTATGTTAATTAATTTCTTGAAATAAAAACCTATAAAATATTACAGAGAAATGAGATCAGATCACTATTAAAATTACTGTGTTATGAGAATTCCAAAAGTATTTCCAAGGTATGTTAATTAATTTCTTGAAATAAAAACCTATAAAATATTACAGAGAAATGAGATCAGATCACTATTAAAATTACTGTGTTATGAGAATTCCAAAAGTATTTCCAAGATATGTTAATTAATTTCTTGAAATAAAAACCTATAAAATATTACAGAGAAATGAGATCAGATCACTATTAAAATTACTGTGTTATGAGAATTCCAAAAGTATTTCCAAGGTATGTTAATTAATTTCTTGAAATAAAAACCTATAAAATATTACAGAGAAATGAGATCAGATCACTATTAAAATTACTGTGTTATGAGAATTCCAAAAGTATTTCCAAGGTATGTTAATTAATTTCTTGAAATAAAAACCTATAAAATATTACAGAGAAATGAGATCAGATCACTATTAAAATTACTGTGTTATGAGAATTCCAAAAGTATTTCCAAGATATGTTAATTAATTTCTTGAAATAAAAACCTATAAAATATTACAGAGAAATGAGATCAGATCACTATTAAAATTACTGTGTTATGAGAATTCCAAAAGTATTTCCAAGGTATGTTAATTAATTTCTTGAAATAAAAACCTATAAAATATTACAGAGAAATGAGATCAGATCACTATTAAAATTACTGTGTTATGAGAATTCCAAAAGTATTTCCAAGGTATGTTAATTAATTTCTTGAAATAAAAACCTATAAAATATTACAGAGAAATGAGATCAGATCACTATTAAAATTACTGTGTTATGAGAATTCCAAAAGTATTTCCAAGATATGTTAATTAATTTCTTGAAATAAAAACCTATAAAATATTACAGAGAAATGAGATCAGATCACTATTAAAATTACTGTGTTATGAGAATTCCAAAAGTATTTCCAAGGTATGTTAATTAATTTCTTGAAATAAAAACCTATAAAATATTACAGAGAAATGAGATCAGATCACTATTAAAATTACTGTGTTATGAGAATTCCAAAAGTATTTCCAAGGTATGTTAATTAATTTCTTGAAATAAAAACCTATAAAATATTACAGAGAAATGAGATCAGATCACTATTAAAATTACTGTGTTATGAGAATTCCAAAAGTATTTCCAAGATATGTTAATTAATTTCTTGAAATAAAAACCTATAAAATATTACAGAGAAATGAGATCAGATCACTATTAAAATTACTGTGTTATGAGAATTCCAAAAGTATTTCCAAGGTATGTTAATTAATTTCTTGAAATAAAAACCTATAAAATATTACAGAGAAATGAGATCAGATCACTATTAAAATTACTGTGTTATGAGAATTCCAAAAGTATTTCCAAGGTATGTTAATTAATTTCTTGAAATAAAAACCTATAAAATATTACAGAGAAATGAGATCAGATCACTATTAAAATTACTGTGTTATGAGAATTCCAAAAGTATTTCCAAGGTATGTTAATTAATTTCTTGAAATAAAAACCTATAAAATATTACAGAGAAATGAGATCAGATCACTATTAAAATTACTGTGTTATGAGAATTCCAAAAGTATTTCCAAGGTATGTTAATTAATTTCTTGAAATAAAAACCTATAAAATATTACAGAGAAATGAGATCAGATCACTATTAAAATTACTGTGTTATGAGAATTCCAAAAGTATTTCCAAGGTATGTTAATTAATTTCTTGAAATAAAAACCTATAAAATATTACAGAGAAATGAGATCAGATCACTATTAAAATTACTGTGTTATGAGAATTCCAAAAGTATTTCCAAGATATGTTAATTAATTTCTTGAAATAAAAACCTATAAAATATTACAGAGAAATGAGATCAGATCACTATTAAAATTACTGTGTTATGAGAATTCCAAAAGTATTTCCAAGGTATGTTAATTAATTTCTTGAAATAAAAACCTATAAAATATTACAGAGAAATGAGATCAGATCACTATTAAAATTACTGTGTTATGAGAATTCCAAAAGTATTTCCAAGGTATGTTAATTAATTTCTTGAAATAAAAACCTATAAAATATTACAGAGAAATGAGATCAGATCACTATTAAAATTACTGTGTTATGAGAATTCCAAAAGTATTTCCAAGGTATGTTAATTAATTTCTTGAAATAAAAACCTATAAAATATTACAGAGAAATGAGATCAGATCACTATTAAAATTACTGTGTTATGAGAATTCCAAAAGTATTTCCAAGGTATGTTAATTAATTTCTTGAAATAAAAACCTATAAAATATTACAGAGAAATGAGATCAGATCACTATTAAAATTACTGTGTTATGAGAATTCCAAAAGTATTTCCAAGGTATGTTAATTAATTTCTTGAAATAAAAACCTATAAAATATTACAGAGAAATGAGATCAGATCACTATTAAAATTACTGTGTTATGAGAATTCCAAAAGTATTTCCAAGATATGTTAATTAATTTCTTGAAATAAAAACCTATAAAATATTACAGAGAAATGAGATCAGATCACTATTAAAATTACTGTGTTATGAGAATTCCAAAAGTATTTCCAAGGTATGTTAATTAATTTCTTGAAATAAAAACCTATAAAATATTACAGAGAAATGAGATCAGATCACTATTAAAATTACTGTGTTATGAGAATTCCAAAAGTATTTCCAAGGTATGTTAATTAATTTCTTGAAATAAAAACCTATAAAATATTACAGAGAAATGAGATCAGATCACTATTAAAATTACTGTGTTATGAGAATTCCAAAAGTATTTCCAAGGTATGTTAATTAATTTCTTGAAATAAAAACCTATAAAATATTACAGAGAAATGAGATCAGATCACTATTAAAATTACTGTGTTATGAGAATTCCAAAAGTATTTCCAAGGTATGTTAATTAATTTCTTGAAATAAAAACCTATAAAATATTACAGAGAAATGAGATCAGATCACTATTAAAATTACTGTGTTATGAGAATTCCAAAAGTATTTCCAAGGTATGTTAATTAATTTCTTGAAATAAAAACCTATAAAATATTACAGAGAAATGAGATCAGATCACTATTAAAATTACTGTGTTATGAGAATTCCAAAAGTATTTCCAAGATATGTTAATTAATTTCTTGAAATAAAAACCTATAAAATATTACAGAGAAATGAGATCAGATCACTATTAAAATTACTGTGTTATGAGAATTCCAAAAGTATTTCCAAGGTATGTTAATTAATTTCTTGAAATAAAAACCTATAAAATATTACAGAGAAATGAGATCAGATCACTATTAAAATTACTGTGTTATGAGAATTCCAAAAGTATTTCCAAGGTATGTTAATTAATTTCTTGAAATAAAAACCTATAAAATATTACAGAGAAATGAGATCAGATCACTATTAAAATTACTGTGTTATGAGAATTCCAAAAGTATTTCCAAGGTATGTTAATTAATTTCTTGAAATAAAAACCTATAAAATATTACAGAGAAATGAGATCAGATCACTATTAAAATTACTGTGTTATGAGAATTCCAAAAGTATTTCCAAGGTATGTTAATTAATTTCTTGAAATAAAAACCTATAAAATATTACAGAGAAATGAGATCAGATCACTATTAAAATTACTGTGTTATGAGAATTCCAAAAGTATTTCCAAGGTATGTTAATTAATTTCTTGAAATAAAAACCTATAAAATATTACAGAGAAATGAGATCAGATCACTATTAAAATTACTGTGTTATGAGAATTCCAAAAGTATTTCCAAGATATGTTAATTAATTTCTTGAAATAAAAACCTATAAAATATTACAGAGAAATGAGATCAGATCACTATTAAAATTACTGTGTTATGAGAATTCCAAAAGTATTTCCAAGGTATGTTAATTAATTTCTTGAAATAAAAACCTATAAAATATTACAGAGAAATGAGATCAGATCACTATTAAAATTACTGTGTTATGAGAATTCCAAAAGTATTTCCAAGATATGTTAATTAATTTCTTGAAATAAAAACCTATAAAATATTACAGAGAAATGAGATCAGATCACTATTAAAATTACTGTGTTATGAGAATTCCAAAAGTATTTCCAAGGTATGTTAATTAATTTCTTGAAATAAAAACCTATAAAATATTACAGAGAAATGAGATCAGATCACTATTAAAATTACTGTGTTATGAGAATTCCAAAAGTATTTCCAAGGTATGTTAATTAATTTCTTGAAATAAAAACCTATAAAATATTACAGAGAAATGAGATCAGATCACTATTAAAATTACTGTGTTATGAGAATTCCAAAAGTATTTCCAAGATATGTTAATTAATTTCTTGAAATAAAAACCTATAAAATATTACAGAGAAATGAGATCAGATCACTATTAAAATTACTGTGTTATGAGAATTCCAAAAGTATTTCCAAGGTATGTTAATTAATTTCTTGAAATAAAAACCTATAAAATATTACAGAGAAATGAGATCAGATCACTATTAAAATTACTGTGTTATGAGAATTCCAAAAGTATTTCCAAGGTATGTTAATTAATTTCTTGAAATAAAAACCTATAAAATATTACAGAGAAATGAGATCAGATCACTATTAAAATTACTGTGTTATGAGAATTCCAAAAGTATTTCCAAGATATGTTAATTAATTTCTTGAAATAAAAACCTATAAAATATTACAGAGAAATGAGATCAGATCACTATTAAAATTACTGTGTTATGAGAATTCCAAAAGTATTTCCAAGGTATGTTAATTAATTTCTTGAAATAAAAACCTATAAAATATTACAGAGAAATGAGATCAGATCACTATTAAAATTACTGTGTTATGAGAATTCCAAAAGTATTTCCAAGATATGTTAATTAATTTCTTGAAATAAAAACCTATAAAATATTACAGAGAAATGAGATCAGATCACTATTAAAATTACTGTGTTATGAGAATTCCAAAAGTATTTCCAAGGTATGTTAATTAATTTCTTGAAATAAAAACCTATAAAATATTACAGAGAAATGAGATCAGATCACTATTAAAATTACTGTGTTATGAGAATTCCAAAAGTATTTCCAAGGTATGTTAATTAATTTCTTGAAATAAAAACCTATAAAATATTACAGAGAAATGAGATCAGATCACTATTAAAATTACTGTGTTATGAGAATTCCAAAAGTATTTCCAAGGTATGTTAATTAATTTCTTGAAATAAAAACCTATAAAATATTACAGAGAAATGAGATCAGATCACTATTAAAATTACTGTGTTATGAGAATTCCAAAAGTATTTCCAAGGTATGTTAATTAATTTCTTGAAATAAAAACCTATAAAATATTACAGAGAAATGAGATCAGATCACTATTAAAATTACTGTGTTATGAGAATTCCAAAAGTATTTCCAAGGTATGTTAATTAATTTCTTGAAATAAAAACCTATAAAATATTACAGAGAAATGAGATCAGATCACTATTAAAATTACTGTGTTATGAGAATTCCAAAAGTATTTCCAAGGTATGTTAATTAATTTCTTGAAATAAAAACCTATAAAATATTACAGAGAAATGAGATCAGATCACTATTAAAATTACTGTGTTATGAGAATTCCAAAAGAAATTCCAAGATATGTTAATTAATTTCTTGAAATAGAAACCTATAAAATATTACAGAGAAATGAGATCAGATCACTATTAAAGTTACTGTGTTATGAGAATTCCAAAAGAAATTCCAAGATATGTTAATTAATTTCTTAAAATAAAATGCTTGAAATTTATCAAAGAAATGTAATCAGGTCACACATTGAAGGGTCCGATGGGTGAGAAATTATATTTGACAGGTTTTCTCGGAATTGATTTTATTCTGAAAGTGTAATATTTTTTTTAAATGCTCTTATTACCCAATTAATTTATTGATTTATCTACGTCTATATATGTATCACCTTTGGTTTGCCTCAAAATATATCGGCTATGGCCCCCGAGCCTGAACGATTTCAGGTGCTCATTAAAGACCTCTATCCTTGCGAATAAACTATAGTAGGCACAATTTAGGTCTTCCATAGTAGAGTCGGGCTCGACGAAAGTGCGCTCTGGTAGTAGACGATATGACCTCGGGAGTTAATGTCCAGGCCTGAGTCACAATTAACTGTCTTAAAGCCCTGACCATTACAAGAATGTGCTATTACGAAAAGAACGTATGCTTTGCAAATTGTATGTTGACGGACTAAATATGGAATATGTTTACGGCCTTACGGTACCCTTATGAAAATAAATATAATATTAACAAAAAATAGGACAAGTCAAGTAGTAGAAGGGAAGACGGCATTTACGGGGTGGGGAGAAACGGCGCCTAACGTCTGAGAGGGGTTGCCTGGTACTCATACATCACTAATAGCGTCCTAATCGTTGGGGATCGGCAGCTCGGTTTTTAGGGGACCAAATGGGGTTATTTTAGCGCTGGTCCCCTAAAAGCTTTCCAGGGTGAGCGCTTTTTTCTTCTTTTTTTAAGGTGTCTCAAGAAAAAAAAAAGAAAAAAAATGAGAAAAATTTATCGTTTTCCTAATCCATTATTTTTCGAGAACTGTCGAAGATTTCCTGGTCTTAAGGGCCTCTGTAGGACGAATAAGCAAAACAAAACATTTTTTACTTCCCCTGTCAAGTTCTTCATTAAGCATCAAGTAAACTAAACTGTCCAAACCCGGCCGAGGCCCTTAGTTTATTTTATCTGGGAGTTAAAATAAACTTAAGCACGTTGTCCTTCGAATGGGACGTTAAGCGATGGTCCCAAGCCTGTGCGATATCAGGTTGTGCTAGGTGAATAAATAGAAATTTAGGATTCCTATAGGTCAGGCTCATGTCCACAAGAGTGATTCAAGATCGCTCTGGTAGTAGGCGATATAACCTCGTAGTTGAAGCCCGGACATGAGTCATAATAACTAACTATAACTTTCACTATAGTTACTTCGTTTAACTTGGGGAAGTAAAAGTTAGTTCGGTGATGTGAAAAGGTTAATAGATAACTTATAATGAGGTTGCTCGGTCAGAGAAAAGCTTATTAGCAAACCGGACAAAGAAAAATAAAGGATTTTCCAATGTGGAAGAGTTGGTGGGGGCTGTTGGAAAGAGGATTATCTGGGCACACCTCTCCAGTAGGGGATTAAAGTAAGTAGTTAGTGGATATTTAACTGAACTTGACTGGGAAATATAAAATATGAAGGCAGATAAATAATAACCTGACCAAAATACTAAAGAAAGACACCCCCTATAGTATATAAACATGAGTTTATGAAGATCAAAAATGATTTTCCCCATGCAACGGTTATATATACGGACGGGTCAAAAAAAACCTAACGGAGTAGGGAGCTGCGGTGGTTTTCGATCGGAGGATCCACCTATTTACCCTTCCCTCATCATGTAGCAACTTCACAGCGGAATTATTATTGGCATGAGTCTGAATGTCTCTATACCCAATGGAAGCCAACTGATAGTCTGTAGAGATTCCCTGTCGGCTCTATTGGCCATGGGGAATCTGTATTCAGAACATCTGCTTGTCCAAAACATACTGATAGCCCTGTGGTCATTAAGAAGAAACCAGACTTCAGTTGTTTTCCTCTGGACCCCAGGTCATTGTGGCATTGCAGGTAATGAGTCAGCAGATAAGAATGCCAGGCGCGCCATACTAGAAGGACTACCCACATCCGAAGTCCCTATAAGTGACTTCGTTGCCTACATCAAGGAGGATCAAATGGCAGATTCGGTGCTCGGTATGACTGATAATAAACTAAGGACCATCAAAAGCTCCATTCGAGTTTGGAAGACTTATAATAAGAGAAAGAAGGAAAGAAGAAGTAATTATGACTAGGTTACGTATAGGGCAGACCAGGCTGACCCATGGATATCTGATGGCTCAGGAACCTCCTCCTCTGTGTCTGTCCTGCGGGGACTAAGGCCAACCTCACATTTCCGAAGCGACGCGACTGATACTCAAGTATCTTGAGGGTATCTTAGAAGTCACTTCCTAGTGGTGGGGAGACACAAACGACGCCACTCCCAGGAGACCCGTATCCTACCAGTCTCAAGCGACCTGCTAGGAAGGTCGCCCGTCCCTTGAGTCTCCTGCGTCGCCTCGCAATGGTTAGTGAACATACTCTTCTGCACTCACACATTCCCGCAATTTGTGTGTTCCTCTGTCTTATGGATGGAGAAACAATGCCAATCAAGTGTAGGAATGATTCTTTCGTCATTCAGTAGAATGCTACGAACTTGGAATCCGACTTTTCCAGCTCTTTAGCACCAACAAATGTTAACATTTCTTTCGATGTAAGGATGGCGCCATAATCTTCGAATTTTCCTTTTTCAAGAATCTTCACTTGACATGGTGAACAACTCAGCTTCTCGCCACGGCTAGATGGAGACTGAAGAGATCCTAGTCGCTGCACAGTATCCTCAGTGTGAGGAGAAAAGTTGCCGACGGGTATATACCCACAGGCAACTCAAATGGCTGATACTTGAGTATCAGTCGCGTCGCTTCGGAATTGCCTAATGTGAGGTTGGCCTTAAGTGTACATGTGATCATCTCCCAAGCCATCTGCGCACTGTGAAGAAGTTGGGAGCTCAGGACTCTAATACTTTCGGAATTATAAAGATGTAGGTTTCTTGGTATCTCGTAGAATTGTGTATGTTCTCGGTTAAATCAACTTATCTACATTGAGGAATCATTCACGAGATAACTGCATTTAATCATTTATTCACTACGGCAGACTTTTCCAAATGAAGAGGGCATTTTCGATTAAATCAACTTAAAGAAGGCATCATTCAAGAATATTTCAAAAAGTATGGTAAATAATTAGGTAAGTGATGGGGAATGATTAGGTAACTAAGGGAATTTCCAAAAAAGTATTAACATCATTCATTTTCATTCACTCCTAAAGATTTAGGAAGTATATAGATTAATTATTGAACTGATTCAAGGTCTACTTTGTGAAAATTCATAATGAACAGGATAAAGGAATATACACACACTAAAGAAATATAAACTCCACACACTACTTGTCAATATTTTCACTATATTGGTCAAAATTACACGACTATAGTTTCGCCTGTTACGGCATCATCAAGTGAACTAAACAGAGTGGTGTTTAGAGTTCAGTAGTAACCTCTGTTTAGTTCACTTGATGATGCCGTAACAGGCGAAACTATAGTCGTGTAATTTTGACCAATATAGTGAAAATATTGACAAGTAGTGTGTGGCGTTTATATTCCTTAGTGTGTGCATATTCCTTTATCCTGTTCTTATAGATTAATAATGATACAAACATAATTTATTTATTCCAAAAACTGAATTCAAAAGTAAAAAAGTGCTGCCCTGAAAAGTTACCAATTTGTTCCCTGTGATCAGAGATTTATTTTAATGGGAGTTATCGTATTCATAGACAAATATCCAGATGCATAGGACATTTTTTATTTATTTCAATGTAGACATAGCGAAAAATTCACAAAAACAGAATTATTGGGTAAAAAAAATAGAACAAGTATATGTGTATCCAGAACGACGTCACGTATTGAGTTTCTGTCAAATGGGTCAAAAAGAAGGGGATTAAGAAGGGCTTAACACAAAAATTCTAATAACTGGCGTTGTAAAGAATGTATCGATATGAAATTTCATATATAAATTCAAAACATCATAATGACTATACCTCTCAATTTTTAGCTGAAAGGGCCGAAGGGAAGAGATAAGAGGCGGCTCAACTGAAAACCCTAATAACTGCTGACCTAATGAATTTAGGTCAAAATTTAGTATGAATATCCAGAAGCCACTGTCTAAATCAAATATAGAATTTTATCCCAAACTGTATTGTCTTTGTAGGGAAAGTCTAATTAATTCGGTTTGGGGAAGTACATAGTCGGTGATTCACCGACAACTTTTTTCATATAAAAGTGTTAGAATTCACAAAGGAAAATATGTTGAGCTATTTTTTTTTTTTTCAGACTAACTGTAGAACAGGATTTTTTTTTTGACAATATGAAGTCACTGAGTATGATCCATGGTAACAGGGTATACATTTGTGTTTTGACGTGACGCTGGTCTGGCCTACCATAAAGTACAAAGACTATGTGTATACATCACAAAGCCATGTTGTAGCACAATTTAAAAAAAAAAGAAAAAAAATGAAAAAATTGCTGTAAAAAAAAACCAACAAAGAGAATTTTCCTGAAAAAAATAACTTCGTGTTTCAGAACTCCATATAATCTGAGATTAACCGATTAAAAAAAACTGTCCGAAACTTCAGAGTATAGTTGATATAATTAGGTTAGGTTATGTTTTATGACTCATCCCCGGGCATTAACTACGAGGTCATATCGCCTACTACCAGAGCGCTCTTTCGTCACTCTGGTGGACATGAGCCCGAATCTACTGTGGAAGTCCTAAATTTTGCCTACCCTAAATTTTTATTCACCTAGGGTAGGGGTCTTTAAGGAGTACCTGACATCGTACAGGCTCGAGACCATCCGAAGGACGGCGTGCTTAAGTTTATTTTACCTCCCAGATAAAATAAACTAAGGGCCTCTGTCGGGTTACGAACCCATGTTCTTGAGCTCAGAAGTCAAGCACGCTTACCATTGAGCTACCGGCGCCCTCGTTGATATAATTAGCAAAGCGTGTGAAGACTTTACTGATATGAGGGGTGGAGGGAAGTAAAAACAATTAAATTTTTTCATTTGTAGAATCAGAGGGCGGAAAAATGACATTCCGGCGAATTGTTAATTCTGTCATTTACATAATATAATTACATAACTTTCCCTATGCATCCTCTTCCAGCTGGGATATATATGTTTCATAAGACTGTCAACCCTTCTCTTGTATAACTGAAGCGTTTGCAATTTATCTCATTGGCAGAACTGATCTGTGGACCTAGTGAAACTCATCCATTTTTCCTTAATTCTCCTCGTGACGCTGCTCCGCCCTTAATAAGACCAGTTGATTGGTTAATGAGACTTGGCATTTTGAGTGGGTGAGTTCCACAGGCCCCTCGTGACACATATCTATAGAGAAGAGTTGATGGATGAGGTTCATGGGGATGGCAGGACTGCTATTAAATCTCTTCATTCCCATCCTGGACAAAGTACGATGGTAGAGAACCCGTTCAGATTTCAGGGCAATTACCCTGTTGGATAGGGGAGCATTGTTCTAAATGGAGAAGGTTATCAGGGCTGCAGACTGGAGCGAGTACCACCCCAAGTCCAGTGGACCTCAACAGAGAAAATTAAGCTGCTCTGTATAGTTGAGGGATCCCTGCATTCTTGTAAGATCCTCAAAGGCATTAAGATGTACCAGGAATTCAGTTACGCAAACAGTGGAGGCTTTTGAGCTCTACACCCTTGGATCTGCAAGGTCTGTCTTCCCTCTGTTTTATTACCGATCAGAATCGGTTTTCATCGCAACTGTATCATCATCAGTGGCACAATATTGTGATTTAAAAAAAGGCGGCAGCTGGTTAGGTTGGTTATTGTGACTCATGCCCGGGCTTTAATTAGGTCATATGGAAGGTTCAGAGCACAAGTATACCAAGTCCATCACATCTGATTCCGAGCAATTGGCTCTCAAAGTTTTTTTTATGAATGAGGCCAAGGACTAGATACAAGCTGCTATCCTGCGGCGTTAGAATCAACTAAGGACTTGGTTCACTTGTGCACTGAGCCCTCCATATCACCTATTACCAGAGCGCTCTTTCTATGAGAATCTTACTAAGGAATTTATTCGCCCAGGGTAGAAGTATTTTAACGGATACCTGACATCGTACAGACTCGGGTACGGGACTGGTCACAATGGCCAGTTTCTCCCCTCATGTATTCACTCGCATTCAGCTCCACCTATCCCTCTCGGTCTGCCATCACTGCTGGTCAGAGGCTGGTAGAAAGAGGTGGTGTTATGGGGGATCATCCGGGCTACCGAGACCTCCTTCACCTCCATTAGAAAGGAGTGAGGAGATCCTAATCGCGATGGTGTTTCGGGGGATCTCGAACTGAATTGAATACTGTTTTTTATTATTACTATTTTATTTTATTTTGATTATTACGTAGGTATAGTTAGTTATAATCATGCCCGGGCTTTGCCTACAAGGTCATATCGCCTACTACCTGAGCGCTTCTTCGTCACTCAGGTGGACATGAGGCCGAATCTACTGTTTGCCTACCCTAAATTTTTATTCACCTAGGTTTTTAATGAGTATCTGACATTGTACTGGCTCTGAACCATTGCTTAACGTCCTATCCGAAGGACAACATGCTCAAATTTTTTTTATCTCCCAGATAAAAAACAACTAAGGGGCTCGGTCGGTTTTCGAACCCGCGATCTTGGTTGATCAAATATGATTATGTAAGTCAAATATTGAGTTTTAGCCCAATCGATTGGCTTTGAAGGAAGAGCGAAAACGTAATTGATTAATTCTTGCTGGAGAAGTCCGTGGTCTGTTATTCATCGGCGACTTTTTTTCTCCCAACTCCCCTTAACATTGTAAAGTTACTGTTGGCTAGGGGTGGGCGATAGTCAATAGTTGGCCACTATCGGTAGTCCAAGACTATCGGTGGAAAACTATCGATAGTAAGTTTCCGCTTTTCATGCAAAATACTTTCCAATTCCAATATCATATTATAATATGATTATTTTATTTTTATTTTTTCATGTACATCTACCTAATTTAAATTATTCTATGTTATGGAGGATGGAAGGGGAATAAAAATATCAATCGAATGGAATCAATGGAAAGAAGAAATATAATAAGGGGAAGGAGTTTCTTGTAAGAAGGTCCGTCATAGAATCATAATAGACTTATCTTTCTGCTTTAGCTCTCTATACTAGGAATTGGAGTGGTTTTGGTTCACAAGTGCCAAGCTTTCTTTCAAAATATTCAAATATTTGTAGGAAAACAATCTGTTTCCGATCAAAGTTGATTAACATGGGTTGAAAAGTTGAGCAACTTTTTTTTTAAATATATATACCCTGGAGCAAAAGCAGTATTGCTCGGGGGCCTTTCTCGACGTTGAACTACGTTTGACAGAGTTTGGTACCCGGGCTTACTGTGGAAGCTCAAAGCAGTCCTTCCCTTCACATTCTTCCTAATCCTAAAATCTTACCTTTCTGAAAGAACCTTTTCTGTAAGCCAGGGTCTTGCCCTTTCTCCCGCGTCCCCACAAAATGCTGGCGTTCCACAAGGTAGTATCCTGGGTCCTATCCTCTACACAATATACACAGCTGATATCCCCACCCATCCATCAACACAACTCCACACCTTTGCAGATGATACTGCAATCCTCTCTTCTCATCCCGACCCTGTCCTATTATCCAGACACCTACAAGAACACCTGATAACCCTTCAGTCCTGGTACAAAAAGTGGAGAGTGAAGGTGAACGACACAAAATCAGTTCACATCGTCTTCACCCTTCGTCGAAAATATACCTGCCCTCCAGTGTACCTTAACAAAAATCCCATCCCTTTAAAAAACGAAGTCCGCTATCTAGGCCTCATACTCGACAAACGACTAACTTGGAATCCTCACACGAGACTGAAAAGACAAGAAATGAACAGACGTTATAAACTTCTACTACGACTGCTAGACAAAAGATCCAAACTAACTTTGACAACAAAACGACTTATATACAACTCAATACTCAAACCTATGTCGACTTACGGACTTGAACTCTGGGGTTCTGCCAAGGCTTCCAATCTCCAGCGCATCCAATCCCTTCAATCCAAAATCCTTCGTACAATAGCCAATGCTCCTTACTACGTCTCCAACAAAACCCTTCACCCTTTCTTCTCCCTTTAATGAAGGAAAATTAATATCGATAGTTACTTGGACTAGATGGAACTATCTTTTGTTAGATATATCGATAGTACTATCTAATATCGCCCATCCCTACTCATAACCGGACCTCATAACGAGGTCATATCGCCTACTACCAGAGCGCTCTTTCGTCGCTCTGGTGAACATGAGCTTGATTTGACTGAAAAACAATAGGTGAATTTGAGGGTTGCAAATTCATATATAAAATTTCGTGTTGATACATTCATTTTATCCGGAGTAATCGTGTTCACATACACAGAACTTTTTATTATTTTCACATTTGGTATATAGATCTCGGAAAACATGAAATTCTCTTGCATTCAATTTTTTACCGATTACAGAACTTGCCCTATACTTCGCATAGTTGGGAGGTAAAATATAAAATAATAATTTAATATAAATTAATAAAGTAAAAAAGACTGACAAAGACCTATAGTTTTAACTGTATCAATTCTCTGAAATTACTTATTTGTATACTGCTAAAATCTTGTAAATAAACAGTGGATTTACTACTAAAAATACCAGAAATTATTCCACGAAATTATAATCCTTTAATTACAACTCACAACGAAAAGTAAATAATTTTATTTATCTTTCTGTAGTGTAACGGTGTTTTGAGGTATTTTCATTTGAAGGGAGGCAAGTACGCTGCTAAATACACAAACTCACATGTGCTTTTAAGTTTTGTTATTATATACTTAAGTATACTGTTAACATAATGTAAATATACTTTACATAGGTCGAGGTAAAATTATTCATACATAATGATACGCAAGTAAAGGATGTTTAAGTACTTCAAAAAATAAAATACTCGAAATAATAATAATAGCCGATTTACGTTTAGAGCTAAAAAATCAATATTTACACATGGACGAAATTTTGTTTCGGTACATTAATTACATTGGTAGTTCGAGCAAAGCCTCCCCATTGTCGCCTATCCCTTCGACCGATTTGACTGAAAAACAGTAAAAAATACTGAGTTTTAGTCCAAATGGATGATTGACATTGGAGAGAGAACGAAAACGTAATTGATTAATTCCTGCTCGAGTACATAACTGGGTGATTCACGATTTTTTTTTTCTCGTTTGGAATTAGTAGTGGTCAGAAAACATGAAATTCAGTTGAAAACTCAACATTGAATTTCAGATAGATTGTATAACTTCCCCTACACTTTTTGTATAGATGAGAGAAATAAAAGAAAACGTATTTCTCTTGGAAGAGAAGAAACGTCAAAAATTTCCAAGGAGCGATGTATAGAATGTACGTATACAACAAGCACACATACTCCCATGTCCCCTAACAAGCCCACGGAGATGGAAGGATTTCTCACACTTTCGACCACATTGTCGTTATAACCTTTTAAAAAGGTGAAATCGGTCGGGTTCCGCAATTTTCTCATAGATACACGTTAATAAACGAAAGTGTATTTTATTTTATTTTTTTTCCTCTTTAAAAATTTCTCCGCGTTCCGAAAGTGTTTAACATATATGTTGCACAGGACAACTACTAAACAGATCGCTTGCTCTGAATGTGTGAATTCTATCTCAACTACTTATTCTTTCATTGACAATGGATATGTCGTAGTCACTCAGTGAAATTCGCCATTTCATGCCACTAACTATTTTCTCACAAATCGAGGAAACACTCTTCACACTGATCGTTTACGTTTCGTCACCGAAGTTGCTAAATCCAACTACTTATAAAAAATTATTTTCCTCTTTTAGTTCCGACAATGATCCTCTAGTCCGTGCCATCCATTCAGCCACACTTCCCTAACAACGGCTTAAGCGACTATGGCCTAGAGACAGCAGCAGCAATTAGTTATTATGACTCATCCCCGGGCTTTATTGCCAACTACCTGAGAGCTCTTTCGTCACTCTGGTGTACATAAGCCCGTCTCACCTAGGGTGAGGATCTTTAAAGAATTCCACGAAGGTCATCGCTTAACGTCCCATCTGAAGGACGGCTTGCTTAAGTTTATTTTACCTCCCAGAAAAAATTAACTAAGGGCCTCGGCCGGGTTTTGAACCCGCAAATTGAGCTCAGAAAGGAAGCACCCATACCACTGAGCTACCGGCGCCCTCTCATCTCACAAGTGTTTGTGTTCTAAGATATAAATAATATTGAGGTCGCCGGTAGCTCAGTGGTATGGGTGCTTGCTTTCTGAGCTCAAGTTGCTGGTTCAAAACCCGGCCGAGGCCCTTAGTTTATTTTATCTGGGAGGTAAAATAAACTTAAGCAAGCCGTCCTTCGAATGGGACGTTATGCGATGGTCCCGAGCCTGTACGATGTCAAGTACTCGTTAAAGACCCCTGCCCTAGGTGAATAAAAATTTAAGGTAGGCAAAATTTAGTCGGGCTCATGTCCACCAGAGTGATGAAAGAGCGCCCTGGTAGTAGGCGATATGACCTCGTAGTTAAAGCCCGGGCATGAGTCATAATAACTAATTATAAATAATATTAGTGGGTCTATATAGTTTATTTTTTAATAAAAAATATGTTTCAACAGAAATAAATATTATTATAACTAAAACTGGGGAAGCAATAATGTAGCAAGTGCAACGGAAGCAAGCACTTCTCAAAGAATAAATAATTCATACACTGAGAGAAAAATGTTTGGGTCATTTTGAGAGCTGTTGAGTTTTTTTTTAGAATTTATATAAAAGCATCAGATATATGTGTGCTTGCTGGAGTTCTTGCTGATGTACCAAAGTCTGTACTACTGAATAAAATATTGGTTAAAAAGCAGGAATGGAATTAGGGTCAACAAAAAATAAATAAATATTTCAAACATGTCCTCTGATTTCTGAAACTTGTTTCGTTAAATTTTTAAGTAGCAGCCGGGAACAACATTGCTCAACACAGTTTTAGCTACCCACGTCCATGATATAATCTAACTAGAGATCTGTTGATGTATAGTTTATTATTTTTTTTAGCTATTATTTTGTACATAACTATTTGCTTTCGATGTATATACAGTAAAATCCTTTTATAACTATTCCTGATATAACGATTTTTCGGATATAACGATGTAAAACTCGTATCTAGTTTGATTTGCTATTTAAAAGTGAAGAAATAAATCCGGATATAACGATGTTAGGTATAACGATATTCCGTCTAAAACGATTTAAAACATAAGAAAAAGTTGTTTTTTCATTCCGGTTATAACGATATAATATGTATGTACATACGCACTTACATACATAATTGCGTAAAACAGTATGAGTTTTGAACGGATGAAAAATACGAACATTATAGAAAAGGGTTTTAAACACGGTTCTTGTTTACTCTTTCCGAGCGCAATGAGTCATTCCATTTCCAAACATACCATTTCCCCCTTGTCGAGTTTTCTTCGAACTCCCTTCTTCCCTTCCGGTGCGTATATTCCTAGCTTCAGATTAGTCTTTCCTTTGCCTCCGTAGGGATCGTGGCTTCGGAAATTCATAACCATGTAAGCAAAAATTTATACTTTAAAA
This sequence comes from Aradus depressus, assembly GCA_963662175.1. Lineage (NCBI taxonomy): Eukaryota > Metazoa > Arthropoda > Insecta > Hemiptera > Aradidae > Aradus > Aradus depressus. The sequence goes on along the minus strand of OY759219.1, from coordinate 18,379,711 downwards.
AAAGCAAGCAAACTAAAATAACTGATTTTTTTGTGGAAAGTTAATACATATGTAATCATGTGTATTCATAATTTATGTATACAGTTACAAATATATGTAAGTAAATTTTATGTAAATTTTAGAAAGTAAATAAAAATATGTAAACTTTCTCGTTATGAACATTGTAAAACACATTTTTTTTCCTACAAGTCCATACATTTGTATGTAGGTTTAACAGTTTGGTTCCGGATACAACGATTTATTTTTCTTAGTCCCTTGAATATCGTTATAACAGGATTTTACTGTATATACATATATATATTTTTTTTGTTTTATTATTATCTTATATAATATATTATACATATTTAATTCTTTGAAAATGAAGACAGGAAAAAATTAAATACCTGTAAAAATTCAACATTATGTCCCATCGACTTCGTATAACTGTGTAAGTAAACAGTAAAAAAAAAATACAAGAGATCAATAATAACAATAGTAGTAAAAAATAAAATAAATATTAGAAATTATATGATCATTAACATAATAATACAGATAAATACAATGGGTACAATTTTTGATTATGATAAATATTTCATATTTCATGCCTATAATATGATAATCGTCGTTTCTCTGAGTTTAATTTACTTTCAATCCATTATTTTATATCATTGCAACTGGCTTCCTTGTCCTATTAAAAAACGACAGTCTCTTTGAATGACATCTTGAGGAGGGTTCTTTAAGCGTCTGGACTCAAGCGATAAAGAAAAAACGGATCACATTAAAGTGTCATTTCCATTATTTTTGAAGGACAGAATGGAGATGGAGGGGGGAGGACTTGGATATAAAACTGGAATTAGATTCTAGCTTGGCATCTGAAAAGTTGAACGAGGCATTCCCAATTAAATGGAATCAACAAATGTTAGAACCACAAAATGTAAACAAATTGGCAGAACTGTTCACTTTCCCATCTATACGAAGTAAAGGGGAAGTTGCGTTTGATAGCAGGAATGGGCGATAGTCGATAGAACTATCGAACTATCGATATTAATTTTCTTTCATTACAGGGGATTCGATTTGAATAAAAAATAGATAAATTAACATGAAAAAAAAAATAAAAAATCTACAAAAAAAAAAATAAAAATGTTAATATAAAAAATCGGGTGCGTGCGAATCTAGCGTGACAACGTCTGAGTTGCGAGATAGCGAAAGTGTCAAGAATCAAATATAACAAATCATTTCAATAAAATTTTTGAACCTTGAAACAATTTAAAAACAATATAGAAAGAAAATATTCATAAGCATAATAGTTTTCAAAAAATGAAAATTTGGTTTACAATTTTTATATAGAGTTTATTCGATAAAAATATTATTTTCAAGTTCATAGATCAAATAGTTTTAGAATGGTGAACAATTTTATGAATTAAATATAATATAAAATAAATTATAATATAATTTTTACGTTTATGATTTTCAAAACAATTTTATTGCAACATTAAGTTTTTTTTGTATTGTAAATATCATTTTCAAATAAATGGTATTTATCAATAAACAGTTACCAACGAAAATGTTTTTTGAATGTTTAAAATAATAAATTATTCAATTTAGGAATACTACGTACTCATTTCGTTTTGTTTTGAAATATTTTATATTTCAAAAAGTAAACATGAAATCGGTCAGAAGCGTTTGTAAGCGGTACCACGTGAATCGAGGAGAGCAACTAGCGGAACGAAGACAGTGTGAAGCGCTCTCTCTCTCTTGGCGCATGCGCGATACGTGTGTTACGTGTCACCGAAAGTAACATAACGCAGTTTTCGAACATGGGGTGCCGGCCTACCAAATTATAAGACGTCACGTCAAAAATGTTCATATATATTTTTTAACTTTTCAACCCATGTTAATCAACTTTCATCTGTAACAGATTGTTTACCTAGAAATATTTGAATATTTTGAATGAACTTGTAAACTCCAAACCACTCCAATTCCTAGTATAGAGGGCTAAAGCTGAAAGATAAGTCTATTATGATCCTGTCATGGACCTTCTTCCAAGATACTCCTTCTCCTTATTATTTTTCTTATTTCCAGTTTCCTTTCTATTTAACTCTATTTCTTAGTTAGAGTTGGACTTGGAACTTGGAAATGTGAAGTGTAGCGTGTGGAAGTTTTTTATCAAACAGGATGATGGGAAAAGTGCTAAATATACTTTGTGCAAAGTTTTATTCAAAACTAGTTGCAACACATCCAATTTAAGGGATCACCTCTTGAGACGCCACAAAGAAACTTATAAACCGGCACCCAAGACCAAACAACTCACTGCAGAGGCTGGATTATCACTGCCTACTGTTCCATAAAGTTTTACAAAAGTATTTTTCGTCAATTGGTAATTAATTTGTTGATATTGTTTTATAAAAGTTGTTGTTTGAAATAAAAACTGTTGAATCTGATGCCATTGTATCTACTTGCTAAGTGTTATACTTAATGCGATTATTTTCGACAGAAAATGTTATTTCCATAAAATAAAAAATAAATGTACACAAGAAAATAAACATAATATAATATAATTTTAGAATGGAAAGTGATTTGCACTGAATTATCGATACTATCGATAGTGGCCAACTATCGGCTATCGCCCATTCCTAGATATGAGTCACAATAACTAACTAGATATTTTCTTAGAGAATTTATATAAATAATGGTGGCGGCAAATTGAGCTAAAACGTTTTTCGATGCGGCTATATAGGAAAACGATGACGACTAAGTAAACAGCTTCCCATTTTACATAATCACCCTTATGTACTGTGACATACCTAATGGAAATAGAAATATTGATATAGTTAAGAAAATTACATTAATGTAATCATCAAAATGGATTCTTCAGTGAACTTTTGCCATAAATATATCAGTATTAATAAATTTGACAGAATCTATAGGATAATCAGTATTTGATGTTTGTTTACAAATAAATTAAAATAATGTGTGAATTAATGAATGAAAAGATAAGTAGTAGGATGAATATCATTTTGAACTTATTATCAATGTTTATCAATCAATGAAGGATCAATTTTAGTATTTCTTTTGATTTGATTGATGTATAAAAAAATAAGAAAAGTAATCAATTGAATTATTGCTCTCATTTCAAAAACTTTTGTGTCGATACATTAATTTCATTGACAGTTAATTACCCTTCCTTCAATTAAGCGGAAAACTAATAGATGTCGTTTTTAAGGGGTGTTAAGTAAAATTTCTTGTTGATTTTTTCCAAAGGTCTTCTTTTTTCTTTTGTGACAATATTTCGGGACACTTCTATGAACCTCGATCATAGTGGCCAGAAGGAGGGACATGGATGGGTCCCTGAAAAAATCAAAATATCAACAACCCAGAGAAGTTTAAAATGTCGATAAACTTATTTCATCTGAAGGTTATTGGTGTTTTTGTGTTGGGCCCTCTCATCTGATCCCCTCTTCCTTTGGGCCGATTCCGCTGTTTTCAGTTAATCGGTCTGCTGCCGGGACCGTAGAAATTTTGTCCGTTAATAGAGTTATTCGCTATCTAGAGGTGTCCGTTAGAAGAGGTAACAACTTTAAAGTTTGAATCCTTACGCAGGCCATTTTCATGGCCGTACCCTGACTTCCGCGCAGAGCAAGAGCGAAAACATCATTGGTCACTAATAATTCAAGATGACTAAGTACATGGTGAGTTGCCGACAACTTTATTTTAAGGAGTAGGAACTTATTTAAAGTTTTATTATTGTTGGATATTATAAAAGTTGAGACGAAGTTAGTAACAAGGAGAGTTAATCAAATGTATGTATCCCAAGCGCTCCTTCCTTCCCGGTCCCCGGAGGACCCCAACCTTTCATTAGTCCTCACTTACTTCAATTCTCTCTTAAGTTTTTCTTGGAAAAGTTTTCTAAGTAGGAAAAGAAACCCCTAAAGAAAGTACTTAGGATTCTTGTTTATCCACATTTCATTTTGTTAGATTTCCGGTGGGTTTTTATTCTATGCAGAAAATGGAATTTTTTTCTCATTCTTCAAAAAGGAATATAGGCATATAATAAGTCATATTACTTATATAAAAAAGCTTTAATTTTTGCTTTCTTTATCATTTTTATTTTCATGGCAGAGGTCTTCCATCAATATCCTATAATCGTAAAATACTTAGGTACTTATATTTTTAAAAAGCCGGTCAATTTCGGCATTTCTTCCAGAGATGTCTTCTTATGGTCAATTCCGGCATTTCTTCCAGAGATGTCTTTTTATTCTCTTTTTCGACAATATTTCGAGACACTTACAAGTCCCTTCTTCTGGTCACTATGAACGAAGAGTTAGGAATTAACCAACAATGTAACATCCCAGAAAAGTTTAAGAAACACATTGAAAAAAAGTTTAATTTTTTCTTTCTTTATAATTTTTATTTTCATAGCAGAGGTCTTCCATCAATATCCTATAATCGTAAATACTATATTATATATTATTATAGTAAAAATTATTAACGATTATGGAAATTAGGTTTAAATCCTCTTCCAGGACGTTATTTCAGGGCGAAGATGGCCCCTTCCTCAGGTCACAAAGAGCGATTATATATAATATATTATATATATAAACTTAAGCACACCGTCCTTCGGATGGTCATAATAACTAACTATATAAGTAACATGAGTCATGCATGATAACTAACTATAAAGTAGTACCTATATTACTAGGAATTTGATATTTCTGTATTTTCCATTATTTATTTAAGTATTTTTTTATCTCATATCTATGTGTTTGTATTCTAAGATTTGATATCGGTTCTTGTATATGTTAGTATTCTAACATTTCAATTCGGCTGTTGTATATATTTTATAAGCAATTGTGATGTACAAAATCGTATAACGTATCCAATTACCATTTTTTGACGGAAATAAATATTATTAAAGCTATTCTGTATTTATGTCTTTTGGGTGGTTGGATTTCGCAGCCAGCTTATATAGTTTGTGCCAGGCGAGTCAGGTTCTTAGTTTTTTTTTATTTTTTTTTATCTGGCAAGTAAAAAAATACCTCGAGCACACTGTCCTTTCGGATGGGACGTTAAACGATGGTACCGAGCCTGTCTGGTGTCAGGTACTTCTTAAAGACCCCTCACCCTTGGTAACTAAACCTGGGTAGGCAACATTTAAGGACTCCCTCAGTCGGACAAATGCCCATCAGAACGACGAAAGAGCGCTTTGGTAGTAGGCGATATTACGTAGTTAAAGCCCGGACATCAATCACAATAACTAACTGAATCAAGTTTAACCATTTTTATTTTATATTATAGGTTAGTTTAGGTTTTATTACTCATGCACGGGCTTTAACTACGAGGTCATATCGCCTACTACCAGAGCGTTCTTTCGTCACTCTGGTGGACATGAGCCCGACTCTACTGCGGGAGTCCTAAATTTTGCCTACCCTAAATTTTTATTCACCTAGGGTAGGGGTATTTAATTAGTACCTCTCCGAAGGACGGCATGCTTAAGTTTATTTTACCTCCCACATAAAATTAACTAAAGGTCTCGGTCGGGTTTCGAACCCACGATCTTGAGCTCAGAGGACAAGCACGCATACCACTGTGCTACCTCTTTTTCATTATGTATTTTTACATTTTCCACCCATCCTTGTATGTTTTTAAATTTAAAAGAGTCACATTTGGAAAGAATGATAATAAACAGTTCTCTAAATTTTTTTGTTACAAAAAAAAAAAAAGTATTAATTTTCCAGGAAGCACAACTACGAGTTATCTTCATTATTTCTCAAAACTCCTCCTCCCTTCAACTTGTGATAACAATATTCACAATTTTTCTTAGTAACTAAGAATTTGTGGTTTCAAACATTCATTTTTTATTAAAATGCTTTAAGTAAAATTGGAGAGATAAGACCTTGAGTGTTATCTAAATGAGTTTCCGAAGGAGACATTTGAAAATGATTCAACAACAATTTTGTATTGTACATGTGATAAACCAGGTTGCACGTGCCAGTTATTGTTACTTCCTCAGCTATATGAAGAACAGGGGAAGTTATGTAATTGGTTAAATATTCGATGTGGAGTTTTTTTTTAAACGAAATTTCATGTTTTCCGGCCTCCTGTGAAAAGGATAACTCCCGATAGAATGAATGTATCAATACGAAATTTTATATATGAATTCAGAACATTCTAATGACACCTGTTGATTTTCAGCGAAATCGGCCGAAGGGAAGGGGGGGATTAGGGGAGAGGCTTAACTGAAAAACTCTAATAACTGCCGTTGTACTGGAATGTATCGTCACAAAATTTCATATGTAAATTGAAAACTCTATAATGACGACACATCAATTTTCAGCGAAATCGGCCGAAGGGAAGGGGGCTTTCATTCATCATTCAATTCAAAATACCTAATAACAGCCGATGTAATGAATTTATCGATAAACAATTTATTATGAGGATTAAGGAGCCCCTATGGAAGTCAACTGTTGAATATTAGCGCAAATGGCCGACTGGTTTTGGAGGGGGAGTTAATTGATTAATTCGTTCTGGGGAAGTACATTGCCGGTGATTCATGGACGACTTTTTTCATTATCATGTACTATAAATGTTTTTATTGACCTTTGTTAATGTTAGCAATGTCTCTACAATGTTATTGGTTACCTACTTTACACAAAATTCATCGCCTCCGTAGAAAATTCTATTTTTGAAATAAAGCTCTTTCCCGGGCGAGATTCGAACCCACAACCATGATAAAACCTTGCGATGAAAACACTACTTTCTGGCCCGCACGACCACCATGGCCTCGTCTCACAAAATAGCAAAACAATAATGAAATAATAATAACAGAAATAATTTTCACACAAAGTTTTATAACTGTTCGTTCATCTTTATTCAGTAAATCAGCTCTAATTACTATTGACGTGGTTTAGTTAATTTTATTAACCTAATTAATTTTATTTTAGGTATGTTTTTATACTTTACATCCTCAACTGCACGAGGTATAGGGGAATTTATGTAATCGGACGACTCCTATTGATTTTTAGCCAAATGGACTCCAGGGTAGGGGCGGATATGGGTTTGGGACTTATCACAAAATCTCTCTCAAAACCCAGAAGGGATGAGAAGGGAGATTCTACTCAAAAACCGCAATAACTGCCGACATAATGAATGTATCGACACAAAATTTCATTCGTGAAAAATCCCAAAAGAATGAAACTTATTCAATTTTCAGCGGAATCTGCAGATGGAAAGGGACAGGGGAGGGGGGTTAAATTCAAAAATCCTAATAACAGCCGATGTAATGAATTTATCGTCACAAAATTTAGTATATGAATTCCGAACCCCAATGTAAGTTAACTATAGATTATAGTTTTATTCGTACTATGGTATGTTTGATTCTCACCAATTTATTTAAATATTTGATCAAAATTAAATACATATTTATGTATGTATTTTTTTACGATACATATAGTATATACGCGGCCCCTACTAGTAATTAAAGGAGTCAAACCAAAAATACTACCAAGGGGTTTAATTAACATTTTTTTGGTACGGTGTAGAATCCAGGATTTAATTTTAGCCTGGTCAGGGACGGTTGTAGGAATTTAAGGGGCGTGGGCAAGGAATTTAGAAAATTTAAATGTAATGCATTTTTTTGTGAATAAATTCTCCCCTTGATGGATAAAACACAAAAAAAAATATTTGAGCTTTTTTTTAGCGGTTTTCTATAAGAAATTGATTTAAAAAAAAAAATGTTGCTTTATTTGGGACAGAATGAGAATCTGTTTATACGAATTTTTCTATGTGTATCCAGAACCGCAAAATGACAATCAACCCATTTTCAGCCAAATCCATTAATGAGTGTATATTGACACAAAATTTTATGTGCAAATTCAAAACCCCAAGAGAATTTTCAGCTGAATCGATCAAAGGGAAGAAGGGGTTCAGAGAGGAGGCTCGACCTAAAAACCATAATCAATGCAATGAATGTATCGACATGAAATTTTGTATGAGGATTCACAAGTCCAAATGTAATTTAATAATTCATTTTTACCCTAAACAGTGAATGTATCGACATGAAATTTTGTGTGAGGATTCAGAAGTCCAAATGTAATTCAATAATTTATTTTTAGCCTAAAAGGTCGATTTTTTTTGGAGGGAGAGTGAAACCTTAATTGAATAAATCGTCTTGAAAAAGTTCATTGCCGGTGATCCACCGACTTCTTCATTTTTTATGTACTTTAAAAAGAATTGTTAATTATTAACTATATATATTATATAGTTGAGGGCGCCGGTAGCTCAGTGGTATGCGTGCTAGCCTTCTGAGCTCAAGATCGTGGGTTCGTAACCCGACCGAGGCCTTTTAGTTTATTTTATTTGGGAGGTAAAATAAACTTAAGCACGCCGTCCTTCGGATGGGACGTTAAGCGATGGTCCCGAGCCTGTACGATGTCAGGTACTCGTTAAAGACCCCTACCCTAGGTGAATAAAAATTTAGGGTAGACAAAATTTAGGACTCCCACAGTAGAGTCGGGCTCATGTCCACCAGAGTGACGAAAGAGCGCTCTGGTAGAAGGCGATATGACCTCGTAGTTAAAGCCTGGGCATGAGTCATAAAACCTAACCTAACCTATTATATAGTTAATTATTTAACTATAGTTAAATAATTAACTACATAATATATATAGATATATTATATACAAATATATAGATATATTATATACAAATATGTATATACACATATATGTATGAGACTACAGTGAATATAATATATTATGTGTATTCTTTGTGGACTACTAGCGCACTAACAGCTGGGGTCTCAGTCCACTGACTGGCCTCATTGCTGATCGTCCCACCTGCTCATGGTTTCAGAAGCAGCGGACTGTCACCTGCTTGCCCATGCAACGTTGACCGTATGTTGCGAACAGCCACTTGTCCACTGGTCCCTCCCTAGTTCCCATATAAATTAGTCTTGTAATTCAATTTTATTAAGTAATTCATGAAAGAAAATTACTTATAGTAGGTATGTACTTAATTTGTAATGGACTAGTTGTTTTCGCTAAAGGGGCTGCAAAAAATAGGAGTTTATTGACATGATCTGGTAGAAAAAGTATTCGGTGGATCATCGGCAGTGTACTTCCCCAGTACGAAATAATTAATTACGTTTTTGCTATTCCTCCAAAACCAAAAGACCGTTTCGTTCCGTGGATACATTTATTACATCGGCAGTTATCAGGTTTTTGAGTTAAGACCCCTCCTCTGATCTCCTCTTTCTCTTTGTCTGTACATCAATTAATCAATTTGTCTTTTTTTTTTTTTTAATTCTTTATTTTGAATATTTACAATTGGTATAAACCATAAGTAAATTTGATGAATGACATTAAACGTTAAAATATAGGTACATTAAAATAAAAAATATATACAGTAGAGTCCCGCTAGTCTGAACACCGATTATCCGGACATCCGGTTAATCCGGACGGGATTAAAAAAAAAACTAATTAAAATTTAGTAAACTAAAAATTTAATTTAGCGAGCGGTAAGTACGAAAATAATTCAAAGAGAGGGTTTGATTTGACTTACTCAGTTGGCTATGATGAAAAAGTGCCGACAAAGAAGACGGCGCTCTAAATATTTACGCTAATATTTAAAAAAATATTTGTCATGTGTATTTTACAGCAAATTACGTTTTATCCGGACTTTCGATGATCCGGACGGGGTAACTATCAATTTGTCTGTGTGTATGTGATTGGAACAAGGCCTTTTTTTACAAGATACCGCTAATAATATAAATATTTATAACTTATATAAAAATTTCTTTAAATAAAAGTTGCAGAGAAAAGTGAAACTCAACTGTCTATACATATACATAGTCTGTATGAAATATAATTTTTTGAAGATGCCCCGATTTTCAAAATTGATTGATCCTTAAAACACAGAAAGCTTTTCTACTTTCCCAGTTATATAAAGTAAAATAAATTAATATAATTGTTCAAAAATTCGATGTTGTGTTTTCAGCAGAATTTGATGTTTTCCAACAACCTGATTTGTAAATTTTATGCAACACGAAATTGTATATGTTTATCTAGAACATATTGATTTGAGACAAATCGGCCAAAAGGAAGGAAGGGGAGGCTTAACACGAAAACTCTTGTATCGTAATAATATATCGTTGTAATGAATTTAGCAGCACAAAATTTCATTTTCAAATTTAAAATCCCGTTGGGATGACACCCATGAATATTATATTCGGTGAAATCGGCTGAACGGAAGGGGTGGATCAAATGGGAGCCTAAACTAAAAAAATCCAAACAAAAAATTAGTATGAGGCGAATTATTGATTTTTAGTAGATAACGTAATTGATTAATTCGTCCTGGGGAAGTACATTGCATGTGATTCAGCAACGACTTGACATTTTAACAAATAAAATGTCAAGACAACGTGGTGTTGTCAAATGTAAATTTAGTTACCCCATCCCTGGCGCTGGGATAAATCCATGCAGAAAACTTCAAGGTAAGGTAGGATTATGGATAACGGAAGGCTGACAAAGTTGGATTTAGATTTGAAAAATGACCTCAATCGTTCCACTGCAACTTTGTCTTCATCAAGAAGGGCGGGGGTGGGGAGGCGGCAGGATATGATAAAAGGGAAGTTGAGGAGGTGTGAAGGTAGTTAGCGATGAGATTTGGGCGGAGAGAGGTTGACGTTGACAAATCTACCTGGCACAAATCACCCCTAGTCGAACTGCTACCTCTCAGCTGTAATGTGATCAAACGTTAGTCACAGTTCACATCCAATCAGAACCCCCCCCCCCCCCCGCGAGATTCCGATATAGGCCTACCATACGTCCGGTTTTCGCCCGGGCAATAGACTGGGAGTCAACCTTTGTCGTACGGGGAGGGGACCGCTTGGGGTGGCCTGGCGGGCGGTGCCGGTCTGACTGGGGGCGCCTCCGGGCTCTCTGGACTGAAACAATCTCAGGCTTGGAGGGTGGAGGGCGTGGCTCACATGCACACCCTCCTTCCCAAGCCTTGCTGCTCTAATACAACGCATTATCATGTGTGTTTGCAGAGAGCGGCCCGGGCGTGCGGTTTTTTGTCCTCTGGTTCGATGCCCCGGGGTTCTCTTCTCGGTTTCCGTCTAATTTTTATACATGAAGCATAGGCATCAACCTTAGCTTATATGCATCGACCATAAGACCAAAAAAACAAAAACAACCCTTATCATAGATGAACACCTTGACCATGTCGGTCGTTCCTTTTTGTTTCGCATGAAACTATTAATATATTTTTCATGTGAAAAATGGGTTGAACTCAGAATTGTTTATATTATCTGCTGGAAAGAAACAAATTTTAAATAAAGAGGCATGATAAAAAAAAAAAAAAAAATAGATCGACCCTTTAATTCTGCTTATGAATTTAAACCAAAATGGGGTCATTCCTATGGTTTTGAGAGGGGGGATAAATTTCTCTAACGTCTGTCTCGCACTCTTGGCGTCTAATTTAGCCTTAACATTATTTTTTGACAAATTTATACATTTATTTATTTTTAATGTGTCAATAAATGCATTTTTAATTTCCTCGGCGGTTCATCAATGTTTTTCGATTATTCAAGCTAATCTTCATCCCACTGAGAAATATTAAAATATTGTCACTCTAGAGCATATGTGGGCAACAACCGGCCACTGTAAGATTTGGTCCGGCCCGCGAGACATTTTGAAAAACCCAATTTAAAAAAAAAAAATAATATTACACTACTTACTCACACTCACTCCAAATTAGGAAGATCGAGTAGGATGGGGTTTGTCGCTTGCTCCTGCGGAATCAAGTGAGCGAGCAAGGCGAGTGAGGAAAAATTCATGTCATCGCGTGTCAATGGATTAGTTTCCCAAATTCAAGCTCAAGTGTCTCATTGATTTCGGTGACGCTACTTAACTTTCTTAGTTTGTAATAATTCCAAATTTCACGATTTAATTATAATATTGTAGCTATTTTTTTTCATTTCATTTTGTTATTTTAATAAATTGTATTATAATAACATTGTCGTCTGATATCTATCGCTAAAAATTATGAACACTACTTTAAAGTCCGACGTTATTTTATTTTGAACCATCTACGCGGCCCGCGAACGTATTTGCACACTAAAGTTTGGCCCGCAACATGTCAAAGGTTGCCCATACATGCTCTAGAGTATTAAAACAACATTACGGAAGTAAGTTTACAGACTGTATGTAAGTTAATTTGTAATTAAATGCAATTATCTGGCAAGACATTAACATCAATCTATTGGATAATTAACAATTGTTTAGTTGCATAATATTAGTTATTGATAATGTTAAGTAATTTGAATTTAAATCATATTTGATAGTTTGCGGTTAAGTGATCTGGTGTTCATTCATTCTAGGTCGGGTGTGAACTAGGTCGCGGAAGACTGAGTTGTAGCGAAAAATTTTTTTTCTATGTACTTTTTTTTACTTCCCCTTAATATTATGATGTTTGAGGTAAGTTATGTACTCGGTCAGAAATTCGACATTGAGTTTACAACGAAATTTTATGTTTTTTGACCCCCTGAGTCTAAAAATTAAAAAAAAAATCTGATTGTGTGTCTGTGAACCCCCATAAGGTCGATACGTATTGATTTTTACCCAAATCGGCGTATGGGTTGGGTAGGATTAGTGGGGGGGGGGGGGGGGGGGGGGGGACTCAAAAATGTTATTATCTGCTGTAGTATTGAATGTATTGTGTCGAAATTCCATATGTAAATTTAAAGCCTTTATAGCTATTTTCAGCTAAATCGGCCAAAGGTAAGAGGGGTGGGGGGCTCAACTCAAAAACCCTATTCTATAACTCCCATTATAATGAATGTATCGACATGAAATTTTATAATTAAATGCATAAGCCCATAAGGATTTCGCATATTAATTTTCTGCGAAATGACCTCAAGGGAAGGGGGGCTCAATTCAAAAACCTTATTTATGGTGTATGAGGATTCAGATGCCTCTAGCACATTGCTGTTGATTCACCAATTTTTTTTTTTTATAATGGTATTTAATTTTGTGTTATTTATTTTTAGGATGAACTTTTGTTAATATTAAGAGAGTTGTATCAGAGGTATATCGAGGAATGGGATTCCCGCCTTCCATTGCCTAGTCATGATAAGAAGGATATAAAGCGGGAAGCGAGAACAACTTTAATAGTGGGCTGTTCATCGTCTGATATGGAACCAAGCCAAGGGTATGGAACAGCAACTATTGGAACTGTTACTTGTTCAGTTGGTTCCTTCCTCACAATAGTTGGCCTTGTTACCGCATGTTTCATAGTTGTTATTGTCACTGTTCCCTGGTTGTTATTGTCACTATTTCCTAAGTTGGGTCCCATCTAACATTATTGGTTTTTAATAGTCTTTTGATGCACGATCAACATCCCATCAATGCCACTGATAGTATCTCAGAATCATTAAGATGTTCCACTTTATCGACTTTGTTACAACTTACATTTTGTTACAATTTCTCTAATTATAGTTTATGTCGAGTTTTGATTACAACTTACATCTTGTTACAATGGCTCTCTATATCTATTGTTTATATCGATATCTGCTATTACAACTTACATCTTGTTACAATTTCTCTATCCATTGTTTTCATCGAGAACTGCTGTTACAATTTCTCTACCTATTGTTTATATCGAGAAACTGTTACAACTTACATCTTGTTACAATGTCTCTATCGATTGTTTTTATCGAGAACTGCTATTAAAACTTACATATTGTTACAATTTCTCTATCGTTTGTTTATACCGAGATTACAGCTTACGTTTTCTTAAAATTTCTCTATATACTGTTTATATCAATATATGTATGTATCTCGTAAACCTTAGAATAATCATATTACATATAAAATATGAATTTCATTTTTCTCTATAACTTTTATTCGAAGAGATTTTTGATAAATTCATGAGTAAAAAATGTGCTTGGAGACCGAAGTTTCGTCTTATTTCAGACAGCATTTCATCAGTTCTAACCAGGCCCGTGCGCAGAAATCAATTAAGGGGGGGTTTTGAAATAAAAGTTTTTTTTCAATAATATGTAAAAACACACAAACTGTTATTTTATTTTTTAAAGACGTTTGCATGTAAAAACTTCATATTTATTTCTCATTACTTAACAGATTAATTCTTCGAGGTAACGAAAAAAATTCTTCCAGAATTTTTTGCACATTTATCTCCATTTCACGGTGTATATTGAGGGAGGCTAAGCCGTTGAGCCGATCTTCAGACATTGTCGATCTAATGTACGTTTTCAGACGACGCAATGTTGAAAAGGAGCGTTCATTTTTCGCTGTCGTCACGGGTAAAATGGCCATAATGCGAAGCATTTGGTGTACGTTCGGGAACGCGTCTGCATTGCAAATTTCAAGGGCTTCGAGAGAATTTTTGATGTCCTTTTCAATAATGCGTCGTCTCCAGAGTATGACTTCATTCACCCATGCGTCACGCGAATCATCGTGCAAAATTGAAGAGTAGGGTTCGAATAATTTTTCACATGACTCTTCATCAAATTTTTTCATTTTGTTCGGAAAAAGGCAAGCGAAATTCGATAAAATATTGCGATGATTCAGAAACCGGTCCTGTAAATGTGTCACAAACGAATCAAGGTATGGTATATAAATCGTAATTCGAAAATAATCTTCAACTGAATCAGTTTGCACGTTAGAACGTTGCGTTTGTCTTGAAGCTGTCCTTGCTTTTCGCAATTGAATGTCGTATTCTTCGCTGATTTGGCTTACAGTTTCGAAAATTTTCTGAAGTTTTCTGTGGCGTTTTCTCTTCTTTTTGTCAGTTCTTCTTTTGCAGCATCGGCTAACTCAACAGCCTCACCAAGATCCTGATTTTCTGTTTGAAGTACTCGACTCAAGCTTGAAGTCAAAGAATGTACCGAGCTCAAAATGTGCATGGATATCTGAAAGTTAATATAAATACACTTAACATTTTGAGATGTTACTCACAAAATTTTTATCCAAAACGGATATCCATGTAAAAATTCACGTTCAAACAAATAAACGTTAGAAATAACTGTCAACAACCGTTAATTATTGAACAAAGTCGAGCAAACAACAAGGAAAAAAATGCACTTTCCTCATGACATTGTCATATGAAGATTGACGATGATACAGCGACAATTGACGATCACCCACAATCGATAGAGGTCGATAGCGCGGAAATTGAAATGAAAAGTGTGTTATACTTTTCCAATCCAGTAAATTTATCCTCGTACAAGTGTTAAGTGAATAATTTATATAAATTATTTATTTATAACAATATCTTTAGCATTGTTTTTGAATAAAAAGTACAAAGAATTATTTTGTAGAACTGTACAGTTAATTTAAGAATCCAAAATATAACTTTTGAAAATACATGAAATTTTCGTGGAAAAAAACTTTAATGATGATAGTCATAAAGTACAAGAGTCCTAATTGGGGGGGGGGGGGGGGGGGGGGGGGGGTTCGAACCCCCCCCCCCCCCCCCCCCCCCCCCCCCTTGCGCACGGGCCTGGTTCTAACTTAGCACATGTGACATCATCGTTATAAACTTCAAGTTCCGTTGTACAGTAGTTTTTGAGTTGCATACACACACATCATTTTATACTCCTGAGGTCATCATGAGCAATAACGTGCAACATTTTTGCTGATGTTTCTCTTTTGTTCGACAATTTGCTGAAACACGTTTCTAAATGTTTCAAATGCTACAAGTTTCCTACTCAAGGGTCCTAAGTTCTTCACTATACCCCAAAGATTATGATCCGAGACTGAAGTAACAATTTTACACTGTGGTCAGATGACCTCTAGTTAGTTCCCAAAATAAATATAATACTGGGGTATACTCGATATTGCTACCATCTTCAGCCACGACTTAACAAATACTGTCTGTATGGCAGCAGATACCGAAAGTGCTCCCCCTTCTTTCGTCGCTCTCATGGACTCGTCTGCTGTGGGAGTCCTGAATTTAGCCTACCCAGGTTTTGTTACCTAGGCTAGGGGTCCTTAACGCGTTCCTGACATCGCACCGGCTCTGGATTATCGTTTAATGTCCCATCCGAAGGTTTATATTTGGTTAATTAGTAAGTGATTGTGACTTATGCCCGGGCTTTAACTATGAGGTCATATGGCCTACTCGACGCTCTGGTGGTCATGAGATTAACGTCCCATCCGAAGGACGGCGTGCTGAAGGTATACTTCATATGGTTATACTTTGCCATTACATTTTTACTTTCGTTACCTAGACTAGTGTCTTTTAGTATCTGACGTCGAATAGGCTCTTGATCATCGCTTAACGTCCCATGCGAAGGACATGCACATAAGTGGTCTGTTGTTTCCGTGGCTACCACGTTACCCCTGAGCTACCGGCGCCTTTTGGCCTCTTGTTGATCCAGTGCGTACAAAGCTTACAGATTACTTACGTCTAATTATAACCAATCATCAGAATACGAAGTTGGTACCTGGACAAGAGTTGAGGTTGACGGAGAATCTCTCGGGCTGGAGAGAACAATAAATCCTGATTCGGGCTATGTTGTCCTTTGAAAGTTTTGAGTGGAGTTAGAGCTAAGATGCTCTGGTGTCATTGTTAGCCTCGTGTCTGGTTAGTACATAGTTCAAGTGCTCTGTCAGAACCAGGGCATCTCTTAATGAGCTCCTTCTATCTCTCTCTCAACTCAGAATAACTCGCTTCTTTTGTATACACAGCTTATATTTTACATGCACTAAGTGTAGGGTCCGAAGTTCATTGTTCAGTTTTCACTGGAAATTCATGTTTTCCAGCTTCACACAGATGGGAAAGTAAAATACGAAATGGAGGATATTGACGGAACTTTTGGGGGTGGGACTTAACTCTACAGTAATAACTGCCGTTAGGTTTTTTATGACTTCAGACGATGGTTTCGAACCTGTACGATATTAAATACCCCTACCCTGGGTGAATACAAATATAGTGTAGGCAAAATTTAGCTCTCTGTTAGTAGGCAATATGACCTAGTTGTTAAAGTCCAAGCATGAGCGATATCTTACTAACAGGAAACATATGTAAATTAAAAGTCCCATAAGGACTACACCTTTTTAAGGGAAATAGGGCGAAGGGAAGAGGGATCAGAGAGAGGATTTTCAGCCAAAAAAATCGATTGTTCTAATTTAGTTGGATTGTGAAAATTCGTGGTGGGGAAAGTGATACACCAATGATTTTTCATTTTTGATTAATGAATTAGATAAACATGATCATCATAGGCGCTACAGCCCATCAAGAGCCTTGGCCTCCTCCAGGAAAAGTACCCATGGTCTCCTGGTTTCCACCAGCCCACCGCACCAAACCGTCTCTGTTCACTGTATCCAGCCATCTTCTTCTGGTCGTCCCATTCTTCTCCTACCATCTGGTGTCACATTCACGAGTTTACTTGGTTTAAGGTCCTATAGACCATCCGTCTTACGTGTCTAGCCCAACGAAGTTTGGCAATTCTAATCCAGTGCGACAATTTTGACTCGTATAGAGTGTGTAAAACTGGTTGTATCGGATGCGCCAAATGCCCTCCTCTTGGGTGGGGTCTTAGATCCTGCGGAGTATTCTCCTCTCAAGACGCCTATCTTCCGCCAAGGTGAGGGTCCACGTCTCCGATCCGTATGTCAAAACTGGCCTCACAAGAGTCTTGTACAGCAGCACTTGAGAATTCTCCGGCTCACCTCTGCGCCCACATCATTGGCCCGGTCTATATATGAGCCCACGTAGACAAAGCCCTTAACCGTCTCCAGTGAATGAACACTCGGCAACTTGAAGAGGGTTTAGGTCTCTTCTTCGTCTTCCAGCTGCCACCATGTATTTTGTTTTTTCTTCGTTCACGGCCCTCCTTGCTGCCGCTTCAAGAGAGAAAGAGCTTCTTAGGTCTGACCGGGCTATGATGTCCACATCATCAGCATATGCCAGGATCTTTTAATGAATTAAACAAATGGATAAAGACCATTTTGTCAATCATATTGACTTTTAATTTATTACTTATTATTGTACTGGCTAAACTTGGGGAGTACAAATGGGGGTGGGGTACATTGTACCCCTCTACCCTTCGTGATGTGTTGAGAACCTCCCCCTGGTCCAGTTGAATATAGGTCGTGAATGCTGTGAATCATGCTTCCGTGAGTCGTTGGTTATTTGATACCGACCCTGGTCACGTTAACTGAGATCTCATTATGTCCTTCCATCTATTACAGTCCTAATTGAAACCAATCATTAATTAATATAATAAATAGGAAAATTTATTTAATTTACAATTCTTTAGTTTTCAACAGGAATATTGTTGCATTCTGGATGCAGGTGGAGCATTCACATGGAAATAAAATACGTTGTCTTCCCACTGTTTTATATTTGACTAGAACAAGTTTTCTAAGCAACAGCGTCATCATCAGTGGTACATCTCACCCACAAAGCGTAGCGGTTAAAGGACAATTGGCCAGTGGGAAGACAACGTCTTTTATTTCTATGAGAAATCTCGTCCCACAACATCTTAGCATTCATTTTTCACTTTCTTCATTTACTTCCCCAGTTATACGAAGTATAGGAGAAGTCATGTAGTATATCACAGGATGTCAAATATAAGATAGTCTGACCTCTCACAGATTTTTTATTGATAGTAACCGGCTTTCGAGGTTTCCCTCATCATCAGGCAGTCTGATAAAAAATTAAAAATTTTGAATAAAACTAAATAATATAATAAAAAATCTAAAACATTAACAATTCAAAATATCATGATGGGGACAGACGAGTTATCCCTGTCCACCATCTGAGTCACAACGTTGTGACTCAGATGGTGGACAGGGATAACTCGTCTGTCCCCGTCCATGATATTTTAAATTGTTAATGTTTTAGATTTTTTATCTATTATTTAGTTTTATTCAAAATTTTTAATTTTTTATCAGACTGCCTGATGATGAGGGAACCCTCGAAAGCCGGCTAGCTATTACTACCAATAAAAATCTGTGAGAGGTCAGACTATCTTATATTTGATATCCTGTGAAATAATCACTTCTCACTACATCAGCCATCTTCATATTCATGTAGTATAGATACCAAGTCGTTCCCCATCACTTACCTAATTATTAACCATACTTTTTGAAATACTCGTGAATGATGCCTCTCTAAAGTTGAACAAGTTGATTTAACCGAAAACACCCTCTTCACTTGAAATAGTCTGTCATAGTGAATAAATGGTTAAATGCAGTTATCTCGTGAATGATTCCTCTAAGAAGTAGATTAAGCTGATTTAACCGAGAACATACACAATTTTATCGAGATATCAAGAAACCCACATCTTTATAATTCCGAAAGTATTAGAGTCCTAAGCTCCCAACTTCTTCACAGTGTGCAGATGGCTTAGGAGATGATCACAGTACACTAAACTCATTTTGGACATTTTTCGACTTAAACAACTTATTCCCTGTGACCATAAATATAATATATTATCATAATAATTATTTATCTTTTGAGTTAGCTAGAAAGGGATGTTGGTTTTTGTGCGGTTTGTATATTTTCAAAACCGCTTTTAACCTCCGGGATCTTTTATAAAATGATTCTCTGGCGTGGAAGACTTTGTTGTATATTCGTGTTGGCCACATATAAAAGAACAGAATATTTACTTTGTGTCTACTATACAAATTTAGGTAAATTTATTCAAATAGTCTGCTTCTCTACACACATGTTTGTTGGTTTCTGCGGTTACTGTTCTGGGATTTCTACAAGGGTTTTGTAGGGAAAACTAGAGGGTTAATACCTTCCATGGTACCAGATGTGCTTTGGACATATAAACATAATTTACAGTTGGCAACTTGGTAGTAGGGTGGAGGGGGGGGGGGGGGGGGGACCAGATGAGGTTGTGTTAAGAACTTTGAATCCCACAAGGAATATATCGTCAGCATACGTAATACTCTCTCAGGTCTTTAGGGGTACCAAACAGCTAGGATTTGCAACTTTCAGCTGTTATAGCCTCTCTCTCACACTCTCTCTCTGCTTGTTTTGAGCTTACTGAGGTCCGATTTAGTTATTATCATCACCTGGCCATAATAATATAATTTTATGTCCATCAATCACGTAGAAATGAGGAACACAAAATAATTATCGGTTATTCACCGGCAAATTAAATTTTTAATTTTATTTCTTCCTTACTAGGAATTTAAAAGGAATTTAAATATTAAATGCATCGGCAGTTACCGAGAATTTTGAGTTGTCCCTTGCTTTTGGGCGATTTGGTTCAATCTTTCCATCCCTTTCTCTTTATTTTTATTTCATACCTGAAATATTTAAAAGGAGACTTTTAGATGAATAATTAAAAATATTTATCATAATTTAAATTATCATTAAAAACTGTATCTACTGTATTTGTTTGTATACTAATTTATTTTCTATTTTTTTAGTATTTTAATTTAATTTTTAACTATTGTTATTATTAATTACAAGTGTGTTCACTGTTAAGATTTAATAATTGTTTATATATCTAATTTATGAGCTTGATTTATTTATTTTTATGACCTATTCTATTATTGTTATGGTTCAACGGAAATCAATATTATTATTATTATCTCTGTATGATCGCTAGGTATGAAATGAGCTCTGGTTCTTGCAAAGAGAAATAATCTGAGAGGGTAATTTTCTTGTTATTTCTTTTTTTTTTCAGTTTATTTTCTATTATTTGTTTGCCCTTTTGATCCCCTATCTTGTTTATACAAGGAAGTCCCTCTGACGAAGCCCATTTCCCTAAACGAGTTTCCCATTCAATGTGGGTTAATAGCCTTTTTCGAACCCTTTTAACGTCGAGTCTCTTGTTATGGTCGAGTCTCCGGTATGGGCGTCGTCTAATAACCAACCTGTCTTCCACAGAATAGAAGTTATGCCTCTATATCTAGTCTCTATATTTAAATTTCTTTCCTTTTTGTAATAAGCAGTAAAAGTAGTTTCAAGACCTCAAAAAAAAATAAAAAATAAAAAGCGTTGAATAAGCGGTAATATACAGTGGACTCTCCCTTATCCGGCGTTGCCGGGACCGACGTGACGCCGGATAACGGAAATCTTCAATTAATGAGAAAAAATATATCAATTAAAGCATAAAAAAAGTGTTTTTAGGTGAGCTAAGGAATAAAACACGTATGTATTTTGTTGATTAACATTTATTAAATTGACAAATATGTACATACTGAACATTGATTTATTATATGTGCATACATACGTAGGTACATATATTTATCCAAGCATTAAAAAGATATTTTGAAATCACTTGCAACAAAATGAGGATCCCCATTCATGCTTTGATTCAATGAAATGACTTTTTCTTTTAAAATCACACCACTTATAGGGCAGTCTAGGTTGCGTTGCTGCACGAATCTCGTCAAGTTCCTATAATTTTGGTTTCTTTAAAGTTGATCTGGCATTGAGGTGTTGTTTTTCCAAAGGTAACCTACACTAGAACCAAATTTCCTAAATTTTTCTTTACTTTTTCTCCAATCTTTAACTGTACTCTCACCAACCCCTAATTCTTTGGCTATTTTAGCAGCTGTTTCTCCCTTTTCCATCCTTTCAATTGCCGTCAATTTTTGTTGGATGGAAAGAACAATTTTCTTTTTTTTTTTTTTTTTAAAGTGGAAGCCATTGTTTTATCACTTGGTAAGTTGGTGATTTAAACAAAAAAAGACTGTTCACTATCCTGCACTGGCCGTACAAAACGTCCGTAAACGTAAACAAAAACTCGCACGTCAGTAAAATAAAATTTTAAACATTCAATTTCACTAACGAAAAATAACGAACCAACGATTCTTTTCGCTATGAGAATCAAATGAAAACTGAGAAAAAAAAAGTGGTGAAAAGGAAAAATAAATAGGAGGAGAGGGTTTCTGTGGAAAAAAATTGAACTTTGACGTTACTAGTTAAGTGTTCATTTCCCGAGACGATATTGTTGTGCCACAGACGGGACGGTACCTTTGTTTTTCTATTCTTGGAAACATTTTTTATAAATGTTTGATTTTCAACTATGTATTTATTATAATTTATCTATAGGATATTAGGGAAGTAATAAAATATTGTATTAGCGTTCCCTTCATTATAAATACAATGTACATATGTATGTATGTACAATAAAAATACATGAAAGATTCGTGAGTTACGGAATTATTATGTGCTCGTAAATACACAAGGCTCATATAATTGATAATCTAATAATTGAATGTTAATTTTAGTTTAACAAATTTGATATTATTTTGCGAGCGCCGGTTAACAGAACACCGGATAAGGGAGAGTCTACTGAACTTCCCCAGAACGAATTAATCAATTATAGAGGGGGGGCGACTCTGAATTCTGTATTGGCTGGGGCATTTTCAGAGGATGAAGCCTGACATATTGCCGAGGAGTGACACCCGGAAGGACAAAGAACAAGAGACTCCACTTACGTAGGCTGGAGGATACTAGGATACCTCAGAACTATGGGTGTGAGAAGATGTAGGCCGAGGATAGATAAGAATGGCGGAAGATCATTGCGGAGGCCCAGGTTCTACAAGGACCGTAGCGCCAGGGAAAGTAAAGTAAAACTATAACTGAATTCTTCCAACACCTCCATGAGGTTCAGTCTCGTTGCTAGAGAGAGAGAGCGAAAACTAGATAAATTCGTGCTGAGAAAGTTGAGTGTGTCTAATTAACCCGTTTTGGTAGTAACTGGAGGTGAACAAATTTAGTGTTGACTCTTCTAAATACATATTTATAACAGAAAATTAGTTATGTACCGAAAATTCTGGTGGTACCTTGTTAAAATGTATTAACCAAATTTATGGATGAATAACAATACATTTTAATTTCTAAAGTAACAGCTTCTATAAATAATAATATTATAAAACAATCTGTATAATATGTATCTAATGAAGTTTTCTTATTATAATTTTTTGTTAAAACAATTTGAGATGCTTTGTTAAATAGCGTACACAATATCCTTTTGTGTTATTGTTACAATTTTTTTTTTAACGAGTACTATTCTTAACTTGAATGCTACTAATTGGTTAAGAAATATGTGCGGACATGGGGAGAGTGAAGTTAGCCGTTCGTATTTTTAATAATTAGTATTTTTTAATGTTCTTGGGCTCGTTGGAAAGGTCTGAATTAGCCAGTTATTGGCAAAATAAAATAAGTAAAAATAGAAAATGGATTCACACTTATGTCAAATCGAAATTTCCATCAAAACCCCAGTTCACTCATTCTAAACTTTGCGAAATTTTGATTCGAGATAATCTTACAACTGTTTTTCCAAACGTTGAAATTGCATGATAACAAATTGTTCTGCAGAGCGCTCTTTTTCAAAATTAAAACGAATCAAAAGCGAGCAAAGAAGCATTATGCATCAAGAACGATTAGACATGCTGAGTTTGATGTTCATTGAATCAGATGTTCTTCGTCAAATTGATTTTGAAGACATCATCAATGATTTTACTGACCTCAAGGGTAGAAAGAAAGATTTTTAAAGACAAATCTTATACCAACGTTTATATTATAAATTGATATTGTTTATAACATGTTTTTGTAATTTTAGTTCTGAAAAGAATATATACTTTAACAAAAAATAAAATTTATTTCATGTTTATACCTTAGAAATAATATAAATCCATTGTTAAATGCATATAAATGCGTAAATAAACATTTTATTGCGGTTTGTAAAAAAAAGGGGGGCCCCCAAAATTTTAAGGGCCTAGGGCCTCCTATTCGCTTAATCCGGCACTGGTCCCGAGCCTGTACGATGTCAGGTACTCGTTAAAGACCCCTGTCCTAGGTGAGTAAAAACTTAGGACTCCTACAGTAGAGTCGGGCTCATGTCTACCAGAGTGACGAAAGAGCGCTCTGGTAGTAGGCGATATGACCTTGTAGTTAAAGCCCGGGCATGACTATAATAAACTAACTATAGTTAATTAATTTGTGGGGGGAAGTACATTGATATGTACGATGAAGTCTCGTCTCCCAGGCTGAAGAAACAATTTATGCTATGATTGAAATTGCGTTGTTATTTGAAATACTATCAAAATATAGAATCCCCTATTTTTTTTTTTTTTTTTTTTTATCATTACACAACATGTCTGCTCCAATCCTGATGTTCAAATTGATGTTTTTAGAATTCATGTGTAAGCTTTGGAGCTGAGATTAAATCCATCTGAATTCTGCAAGGTAATGTAAATTTAATTGGAAAGGTATGTTTTTTATTCAGTAGATTTTTTTATTACTCTGAGAAAGGTCTACTTTGTTTGTTGAATTTAAAAAACGATTTCAGCTTTTTTTTTTCTATTCACTCTCCACTTTTTAATTGAATACAAACAAAATCCATCAATATTCTAAAAACAGAGTTAGGTTTAAATATATGTTTAATTGCATTTTGTCGGCAGCAACGTCACGTATTTACATCGTTATTCACTCTAATCAAATATTTATTATTTAATACAATAGATTATTATGGTTGTGTCTTCATTTTATTGCTTCTTGGTGAAAATTACAATATGAAGATATTTGGCTAAACATTTTTCTATGAACGTTTCCGTAATACTTGGCTAGTAAAATCTTCACATAAACCTCTTTCTAGGGTTGTAATTGTCTACTGAAATCTTCACAAAAACCTCTCCCATATCTAGTTGTCTATCTTTCCAAAAACCTCTCCCATATCTAGTACATACTTGTCTATCAAGATCTTCACATAAATCTCTACCCACTGCTTAGCTACCGAAATCTTCACATAAACCTCTCTCCAATACATGGCTACGAAAATAAATACAACCTCTCCCTAGTACTTAGCTGTCAAAAACCTCACATAAACCTCCCCCTAGTACTTGTTTATTTAAATCTTCACATAAATCTCTTCATACTGCTTAGCTACCGAAATCTTCACATAAACCTCTTCCTAGTCTAGTACTTGTTTGTTTAAATCTTCACATAAATCTCTTCTTAGTCTAGTACTTGTCTACTTAAATCTTCACAAAAACCTCTCCCATATCTAGTTGTCTATCTCTTGTCTATCTTTCCAAAAACTTCTCCCATATCTAGTACATACTTGTCTATCAAAATCTTCACATAAATCTCTACCCACTGCTTAGCTACCGAAATCTTCACATAAACCTCTCTCCAATACATGGCTAAGAAAATAAATACAACCTCTCCCTAGTACTTAGCTGTCAAAAACCTCACATAAACCTCCCCCTAGTACTTGTTTATTTAAATCTTCACACAAATCTCTTCATATTGCTTAGCTACCGAAATCTTCACATAAACCTTTTCCTAGTCTTGATGTCAGGTACTCGTTAAAGACCCCTACCCTAGGTGAATAAAAATTGAGGGTAGGCAAAATTTAGGACTCCCACAGTAGAGTCGGGCTCATGTCCACCAGAGTGACGAAAGAGCTCTCTGGTAGTAGGCGATATGACCTCGTAGTTAAAGCCCGGGCATGAGTCATAAAACCTAACCTAACCTCTTCCTAGTCTAGTACTTGTTTACTTAAATCTTCACATAAATCTCTTCTTAGTCTAGTACTTGTTTACTTAAATCCTCACAAAAACCTCTCTCCATCCAATACCTAACTACGAAAATCAATAAGACCTCTCCCCAATATTTGTCTACCAAAATCTTCACATAAACCTCTGCCTAATACTTGGCTATAAAAATCTTCACCTGATACAACAATCTTTCTAGTTAGTCTTACTTCGCGAATGACAGGGTAAGGTAAAATTTAAACTGGTGTGATGCCAATGATTATTGTAGTGAAAGTGGTATGAAGGGTGACCATTACTGCCCTTCGGTCTCCCCTATTTTTGGTATATTTACTCTCGGACTGCTCCTGACAGCACTTTTCCCTTCTACTCTCATGTCACCACTGATGAATGGGATAAAAGCTTGCCCTGCCACCAGGCATAGGGCTCCATTATTACGTGGGCAATACGTTTTTTTTTTAGCTCACCGTCTGTGTATTTAAGTGGTGCATGACGACTGAATATGGGCAGTTTGGAGCTGCACGGAATTTTCCCATAGAACTATTCGAAACATACGATCAGTGCTCCCGATATATGGACTAGTTGAACTGGTTGCAGGACCCTCGCAATTCCAACATGTCTTCTTTTTGGGGTTGCCGACCTCCGGTGGGTGCCACGAGGCCCGTTCTCGGAAATGAGGGCGTAACAAGTTTACTATAATTCAAAGAAACAAAAATAAAATAATTATCTGTTGCTGTGGTCGGCTAAGAGCGACCGCCGTCGATCGTCACCTTCAGGCTACCTTACTTACCTTGGCGTGCCGAGAGAGCTGGGGATAAATGTGGGACGCTCGCTGGCTGTAGTGGGGGCGACCACCGGCGTTGCAGTCGTCCGCGTCGCATCCAACATGTTTTCTGCCTTCTCTATTTATATTTTTTATTTATTTTTTTCATTATAAACTAACCTATCAAACTACTAATCTATCAAATCTTGTATGCATTGAAACCAAATCGTCAAATATCGAAAAAAAAAAAATCTATATGAAACATGCGTAAAGGAACTCCTGGACTATTATGAAATGTTGCAAGACAAATGATAGATATCGTAGAGATCTTAAACTTCTCTGGGATATTGAATTATTGGTTTTTTCCGGCGTTTCTTCCAGAGATGTCTCCTTTTTTCTGACAATATTTCGGGACACTTACACGTCCCTTCTTCTGGTCACTGTGAACAAATGGTTCGAACGAATGCCGGAAAAAACCAATGGTAGGGGAAGTTTCCGCTAAGCCAGGGATTTCCGTCCAGTTTCCGTTTGTCACGTGATTTCACAACTAAGGAACTTTTACAAACCCTCATTTGACTACTAAGTCATTACCTAACAATTTTTATTTTTATTTTGACCTTACTATCCAGTCAGATACCTTTGACGAGTAGAGTCGGGCTCATGTCCACCAGAGTGAGGAAAGAGCCCTCTGGTAGTAGGCGATATGACCTTGTAGTTAAAGCCCAGGCAATTAACTAAAAGAAATAAATGTATTTGTATCTTACTTGTAGATAATACCTACTCTTGATTGTTGAATCCCAAACACTTATCTAATATGGTTCGTATATTTCGAAGATAATAAATAGAATGAATCAAACTCTTTACTCCTCCACCTATGCGATGTATAGGGCAAGTTATGCTCGATTTCCTCGAAAACTATTAGTCCTATCGAAAAATTGATTCCTATCATAAATGTTCCGTATTAAATTTCCAACCTAAGTATGTGCTCAGATTTGAGATAGAACCAAAACGACCAAAGTTATATCACTAGGATTTAACGACCTCAGGTAAAATGGTATAACTCAAAGCCAGCTTTATTTAAGCATTCTAGACTTTGATAGTAGCCAGTCACTCTAACCATTCGACCATTTTAGTTACTAGTTTCCTTCCAGTTAGTTATTATGCACCAAGATATCTTAAAGTGCAGAAATATGCAAATGATGCATCATTAAAACTCTTCATGTCGCTTAGTTAGTTCCAAGTTTTGGCGTCTATCACTTGTAGCAACTGTTCAAGTCAAAACTCTTTCAAGTACTTTTAACAAACTTTGGTATTAAACTTTTCTAAGTACCCAGTTAGGTGCTCTGAATAATAATTATAAAATAACTTGGAACTTTAAGTATAATGATGATAGTAAAACGATTTTATACATTTACATAAAAAAAACACTGTTTTATTATTTTAAAATGTTGAATAAATCGAATTGTATTTTTGCTATTTAAAATTCAAAGCTCATTCCGAAAATGTACTTCCTCAGAACGAATTAATCAATTGACTTTTTGCTCACCCGAATGATTTCTAAACAAGAACAACGCAAGACTGATGGGGATGTGGGCTTTAACTCGGAAACCCTACGAACTGTTGATGTTATGAATATATCAACGCGAAATTTAGTTTGAGGATTCTGAAGAACCTGAGTCATATATTGATGTTCTACTGGATTGATGTACGCAGAGGATGTAGTACGTACATTGACAACTTTTGTGTCCCTGACATTACTGCAGCCCTATGCACAGAGGACAACTGTATATTTGATGCACCGCTGTGTCCAGGTAGAAGCCTTGGTACTACTATAAACATTTTATTAAAGTTAAGGGCACAAAGCTACGTGCTCAATAATGGATCAAGCACCCCAACCTTGGACACTCCCCATCTTATAAATACTTACCGGAGGGGCTTTGGAGGTTTTCACTTATTTATGAAGTTTCCCCCCCCCCCCCCCCCCCACCCCCCTTTTTTTTGTGAGGGGGCACCCCCTTAAAGTCTGGTAATAAACATGCTGCGCCCCTCAACCCAAAATATTGTCATTGTTCCCCATTCTTACTAGAAAAGTTTTAATTTACATGGCTTCCGTCGTCTTTTTTGGGGAGAAAGAGGTGTAAATATCTTTTATTTAGTGTTATTTCATGCCTCATCCTCTTTGGGGCGAAACCCGGCCCCCTTTGAATAACCAAAAGACGCAACTTTCTGAAATATGCTCTGAATAAATTTAGCTTTTTTCATATTATTTTTTATACCTTTAGTGAACATGTCACAAGGGCCAACTTAAATCTGATTAGATTTAGACTGAAATCGGACGCTTTTACTACCTGAGGGCGTAAATACCTACTTAATTTCCCTGACGCTACGGTCCTTTTAGAACATGTATGGGCAACCTTTGACATGTTGCGGGCCAAACCTTAGTGGGAAAATACGTTCGCGGGCCGCGTAGATGGTTCAAAATAAAATAACGTCGGACTTTAAAGTAGTGTTCATAATTTTTAGCGATAGATATCAGACATGAAATAATAAGACAATGTTATTATAATACAATTTATTAAAATAACAAAATGAAATGAAAAAAAATAGGTACAATATTATAATTAAATCGTGAAATTTGGAATTTCACACGCACATTAAAAACACAAAAAAATACGCAAATTTATTGACCATAAACAAACACGCGATGACATGAATTTTTCCTCACTCGCTTTGCTCGCTCACTTTATTCCGCAGGAGCAAGCGACAAATCCCATCCTACTCGATCTTCCTAATTTGGAGTGAGTGTGAGTAAGTAGTGTAATATATATATTTTTTTTAATTGGGTTTTTCAAAATGTCTCGGCGGCCCGGACCAAATCTTACAGCGGGCCGGTTGTTGCCCACATATGTTGTAGAACCTGGGCCTCCGCAACGATCTTGCGCCATTCCTATCTATCCTCGGCCAACCATCTCCACCTCTAAGCCAACGGTAGATGTCTCAGCCATCGCAGCCGCCCCTCCTGCACGAAGGCCACCACATCCGGGCTTTTGACCCTCAGCTCTCCATTGGACCGTATCCTCCATCTATCCCCCTCAGGAGTAGCGCCTTACATCTTCCTCAATACCTTCCTCTCCGACGTATTGAGCCAGACTTCTCTCTCGCATATTTGACAACCTTTCTCAGGACTGTATTATAAATTGTTATTTTGGCGTCTCGGGACACAGTCCTCGGTGCGAGCACCTTCTGCAGTAATCGGTTGCATCTATTCCCGGCCGTTATCCTCGCTTTAATTTCTTCTTTATCATCATTCCTTTCTGTGATAACGACCCCCAGGTATTTGAAGCTATCCACCCAGTCATACCTACAACCGTTGGTTAATTCCGGCATTTCTTCCGGAGGTGTCTTCTTATTATTTTTTTCAACAATATTTCCCTTAATAAAATAAGTCCCTTCGATTCATAGACTCTTACAAGTACCTTCGGTTCATAGACTCTTACAAGTACCTTCGGTTCATAGACTCTTACAAGTTCATAGTGACCGGAAGAAGGGACTTGTAAGAGTCCCGAAATATTGTCAGAGAAAAGAATAAGAAGACACCTCTGAAAGAAATGCCGGAATTAACCAACAATGTAACGTCCCAGAGAAGTTTAAGAAACATGCAACCTCCAAGTAAGAGTTCTTTGTCTCTTACATCCTTCCTCGTTCTCGTATACTTGGTCTTGTCCTCCTTGACTTGAAGACCAAGTTTCCTGTAGTATATATATTTGTCAGTTTTTATATTATAACCTACTTTTTTTAATATATAAATAAATAATTGCACACCTCCCGAGCCGCAGGTTGCCCATCTCTGAAACATAAAGAACATTTCAATTGAAATTTTGGTGAAATTTATGTTGACAATGTTCACATTTTATTTCCATTTAAATTAACAAATAAAATGTATTTATTTCCATGTATTGAAGTCGATTTATTCCGAAACCTTTACATAATACATTGAATGAGAACCAAGTTAGAATATTCTGAAATATATCTTCTCCAGAGATGTAGCCAGTTATGTAAAACGACTCAATCTAGCTGGAGATATTCAGAAGAGATTAAGGGGGATTTCCTTCAACTTAACTAAAGGTAAGAAGAAGCTCGTTTAGGATAATCCTACTAACGTTCCTTCACTTTGATGATAATTTTTTTATTAATATTTAAAAAAAATTAAATTATACAAAAAATATTTTGCAAGTAAATTGCCTCTAAATAAATAATCTGTAATTTATGTCATTTTAACTTATACCATTTGTATAAGTAAGTACTGTATTCGTGCAAAAATCTGAGATCGAGTTTTCAACGGAATTTAACATTTCAGAACCCCTGAATGATATTTGTTTCTGATTGGAACTTCGTGAGCACTCAAAAACAATTGTAGAAATGAACTTAAAATTTGAAATGAAGATATCACATGTGATAACTTAGATCGGGACTTAAATACATTTTTGAGTACATTTTATAAGGTTAGGTTTTATGACTCATGCCCGGGCTTTAACTACGAGGTTATATCGCCTACTACCAGAGCGCTCTTTCGTCACTCTGGTGAACATGAGTCCGACTCAAGTATGGGAGTCCTAAATTTTTGCCTATCCTAAATTGTTATTCACCTAGGGTAGGGGTCTTTAACGAGTAACTGACATCGTACAGGCTCGGGACCATCGCTTAACGTCCCATCCGAAGGACGGCGTGCTTAGTACTTTCTATAAGATACTGCTTATATTTATGACTTATTCAAAAATCTTCATATACAAGTTGTAGAGAAAATTGAAAGATACATGTTATATGAAATACGATTTTTCGAAGGTCGCCCTGTTTGTAAGATATATGCCTTGGCAGACATTCCACAAGTTTGTTTTCATCGACCATAAGTCTGATCTCTCCTTCTTCCTTTCACCACGAGGTCATATCGCCTACTACCAGAGCGCTCTTTCGTCCATAAGCCTGACTCTACTATCAGAGTCCTAAATGTTGCCTACCCAGGTTTATTCACCTAGGGCTGGGGTCTTTATCGATTACTTGACATCGTACAGGCTCGAGATCATCGCTTATAGCGTTCTCAAGGTTTTTTCACCTCTCATATGGGAAAAAAACATAAGATCCTTGGCCGGATTTCGAACCCGCGAACTTGAGCTCAGTAAGCGAGCACGCATACCACTGAGCTACCGGCGTCCTCTGATTCAAAAGTCCCTATGTAGGTTATGTGGTAAATAAATTGTGTTGTTGTTAAATAAAACTAATAATAATTGAAATAATAAAACTAATAATAATGAATTAATAAAATACCACATTTCCTGTAGAAATTTTATCTCTGGTCTTCTACTAAATTTTGATTTCTACATTAATTTCCGAAAAGGGCCCTAAAAAATATCAAAAGTTCAAGACGTGCAATTTTGAAGAAGGTGCACGTAATTTTTTTTTAAAAAATGAACAAACTTTTCATTTGGATTTCTAAAGAGATGCCATTCTTGTCTTCTAAATGTTGCAAAAATATTAAATCTAATCCAAAGGTTTTCAAATTATCATACTGCGCCAACAGGGAAAATGAATAGAATAGAATTTACGAGAACAAATATTGGGTTTATTTTCCTAAATCTACATTATTAAAATTAAAAAAATAAACATTGAAACAAACAAAAATCAAAAAAAAATCTTAAAAACTAAATTCTTAAAACTAATTCAATCTTTTTTTTGTTTTATATTTTTTTAAGTTATATATTTCTGGGCATACATCCTGTACATATAAACAAACAACTGTACCTTCTTTGCGGATCAATTTCACCGTCAATTCACTTATATTTAGTTCATCACAATGTAAGCCTAAACACCACTCTCTATCCACTCAGACCGTCTCAGTTTCTTTTTATAGAAAACTAGCAGTAATACCCGGCGTTGCCCGGGGAACTTCGACTTTTCTCCCAATATCTCCTATAAGGCTATTCAGTTCCTCGACAGTACATTCATGATGTTATAATTTTCAATTATTCATACGGAATAAGGCTTATAGTCCTTCAACTGTCGTAACGCTAGCTTTGGAGCTAAAACTAATTTATTCAAAAAGATTTCTCATTAATCGTTGCAATGGTTTTCGAGTTACAAAGATTGCGTGAGTGGATGCTGGGATGGACCAGAGGTTGATTAAAAAATAGACCTTAACCTTCCGGTAGATAAAACTTATCTATTCAAAAAGATTCCTCATTAATCATTGCAGTGGTTTTTGAGTTACAAAGATTGCGTGGGTGGATGCTGGGATGGACCAGATATTGAGGTACTAATACGCCTATAACCTTCCACAGACGA
This sequence comes from Aradus depressus, assembly GCA_963662175.1. Classification (NCBI taxonomy): domain Eukaryota; kingdom Metazoa; phylum Arthropoda; class Insecta; order Hemiptera; family Aradidae; genus Aradus; species Aradus depressus. The sequence continues at coordinate 18,347,137 of OY759219.1, read as the reverse complement.
TGACGAACAAATTAAAAAAAAAAATTAATCAACTCCATGAAGCCGTTCGTGAGTTATAGCGGTACAACGCACAGACATTTTCAGCTTTATATATATGATAAACATAGGTAATTAATTTTTTTTATATTAATAATCATAGCATCATTAACAATCACAGTTAACTATTGATTTTTAACACAAACTTTCGTTTCGAGAGCGAAAATTTAATTGATTAATTATTTCTGAGGAAGTACATCACAGTGATTCACCGACGATTTTTCAGATTGTCGAAAAATATAATATTCATGTAAATGGTCTACATGAAATGTCTGACAGATTACATAACTTTCCCTATACTACGTAGTAGTACTTGTAAAAACAATGTGCGATACAGTGCTCAAGCTATAGTCTATTATATTGCCTGCCGCGAATATAATTTGGATGGATTTTGAGGAACGACTGCTCATTTGGGAAGGCCGAGAGAGGGAGCCGAGTCGAGTCTAGAATCCCTACCCGGTTTATGCAGTTTGTCTGCAAAAAAACAACATGAGTCAATGGATGTGTAAACATCTTTCTCTTTTGTTGAATAATGTATGCTTTCATTTGTATGCAGATCCTCATGAGCTCTTGCGGCTAGAGAGTGGAAAAAACAACACAAAAAACATTCGGATAATTTAATTGTGGTACAAATTGTTTTACTCTTCATGAAATTGTTTGTTACTTCCAAAGTGATACAAAGTATAAGGGAAGTTATATAATTGGTCAAAAATTCAATATCGAGTTTTCATTAGAATTTCTTGTTTTCCATATGCCTAGTTCTAGAACGAATTGATGGGGTTAGAATCAAAATGATCTAAGTGACATTTTTAAAACTTTGAAGAAAGTTAAGAAAAGAGGACTTTTGGGTAGGTTTTAGAACTAATAATACTTTATACAAACATCTCAACAACACGAAGGACAAAATAAAAACAGAAGAAAAAAGCGGGGTTTACCAACTAAAATGTAGTTCTTGCAATTTTGTTTATATAGGTCAAACCGGGAGACAATTTAAAAATAGGGTAAAAGAACACTTATCAGAAATAGGGCTAAACACCGACGCATCATATAACTCAGTAAAATCAACATTCGCACAACACATCAATGAAAACAAACACCATTTCGACATAAATACAGGCATACAATATTACATTTTTGTGACAAAGGTACATTACTCAACTCACTGGAACAACTAGAAATAAACAGAGCGCTACAAAAAGGAAATTGTATGAACGATCAGACCAATCTCAAATACTCACCCCTTTTATCGCCAATAATATAATCCTCCAGTCGCTGTGTATACGTACTTACTCTCTCAAAAAACTGTATATTTTATTTTATAAAACTTTTTATTTTATTTTTATTCATATATTAACAATTGTTATCTTTAATTCACTTCATATATGCATTTAATCAACACATAGTATTTCAAATTTTTTATTTTTAAGATCCCAATTTGGGACGAAATGTCATTTTTTATGTTTTTCCATATTTCAAATATTAACTGTACAGAAAGGATAGGAAAACCCCGTAGGGGCTGAAAAAGGATACCTACCTACCGCTTAGATTGTAAACTACCTACCCAGTTGAACTTCAATTTAGTATTTGTTAAGTCGTGGCTGAAGATGGTAGCTATACCGAAAGTACTCCCATATTATATATTATTTGTGAAATAGACAATATTTTTTAAAAACATGGATGGCACCTATTAAAGTTCCATAAAATCGACGGAAGAGAAGGGGGGATCGGAGGTGTGAGCTTCGAGCCAAGAACCCTATTAACTGCCGAAAAACTCTTTTGACAAAAAATTTAGTATGAGGATTCAGAAGTCAATTATTGATTTAAAAACCAAACGATTGATTAGTTTGAAGGGTGACAACTTAATTGATGAATTCGCTCTATTGAAGTATATTTAAATCATGGTAATTCTTCTTCTTGTGTGTCTGTCAATATGCCATGTCAGTGTGATGAACTTTAAAGCACACATGCAACCTGTTTTCAAAATGCACCTTGCAAATAGATCGTTCCATTGGAGGTAGAGGCTTCTGTTTCTAGTGGTATCGCAGTTTAGCTCTATTCGGTGCATAATGATGCATATTTGATACCCCCCTCCCTATCGATTTACCTACTAAATTGGTAAACATACATCTGATCGGTTTAATATAATAATGTATATTATAATACGGGGTTAGGGGCTTCAATTACTGGTCCTGTTCATAATTATGTATATTGTATCTGTAATTAGGGGTACCTATCTAATTAATAGTAAATAAAAGAATTAAACCATCAAATAATTAATTATTTAATATGAAGTATGGAGAAGACTTCAGCATGAAAGGAGGAGAGAAAACTGGTTTGGCTGAGGGATTCACGTTTGTCTGTCCCCGGAGTGACCATGTCTGTTTGTCCTGGAAGTCTGTCTTTCCCTGTCATTCAGAAATCTGTCCCCGTTCCGCCTGAACCAAGGAGATCTCAAAGAAAATAAAAGACCAGCAGATCAGATCCAGTCATGCGCGAATCACCATCTAAAGACAACATCTACGCACGTGATCCACAACTCGATTTGGAAAAAAAAGTGAACAGCCCAGACCAAAAGAATAAGTAGATTAAAATATTTCTATAATATAATAAAAAAATTAATGTTGCAATAGCCTGTATCCAATGTCTAAAAGGCCCCTGGTTCTATCCGGGGCTGTTGAGGGGGCAGGAATCCGTGATGGAGGGCCCCTGGGATCAGCTGACGCCTGACCGGCTCCTGCTCCCTCAGCAGTTCTGGAATCTTTTGATACAATCGGTCCAGCTAGTGGACCCAGCCCAGCTAGTGGACCCAGCCCAGCTAGTGGACCCAGCCCAGCTAGTGGACCCAGCCCAGCTAGTGGACCCAGCCCAGCTAGTGGACCCAGCCCAGCTAGTGGACCCAGCCCAGCTAGTGGACCCAGCCCAGCTAGTGGACCCAGCCCAGCTAGTGGACCCAGCCCAGCTAGTGGACCCAGCCCAGCTAGTGGACCCAGCCCAGCTAGTGGACCCAGCCCAGCTCGTGGACCCAGCCCAGCTCGTGGACCCAGCCCAGCTAGTGGACCCAGCCCAGCTAGTGGACCCAGTCCAGCTAGTGGACCCAGCCCAGCTAGTGGACCCAGCCCAGCTAGTGGACCCAGCCCAGCTAGTGGACCCAGTCCAGCTAGTGGACCCAGCCCAGCTATTATTTTTTTTTCCTCTATAGTTCGTCTATTAATTTCAAATCTTTAAAGAAATCCATTGTTCTCTGAAGTGGCTCTGGACGGTTGCCTAGTGCTCTTGGAAGTGATCTGGTGATGCCTCTCCTGGCCAGCTCCTCCTGGTAGAGCGGACATTCCTCTAGGATGTGTCGGATCGACATCTCCTCACACAATTCGCATTTCCTCGCTTCATCTCTGCTCATCAGGTGACTGTGACTCAACCGACTGTGGCCTATCCTTAGCCTCATCAGGGCAACCTCTTCCCTTCGGTTATCTCTTATAGATGTCTTCCAAGGTTCCACTCCTTCTTTTATCTATTTCAATTTGTTGCTACAGTCTATTTCCTTCCATATGTCGATCCAACCCTGGTTAACTCTGCTATGAAGCAGCTGTTTCAGATCTGATTTTGTAAAAATTCTCTTACAATCGGTAGCGGAGGTAGAAGCTTCTTTTGCGGCGGTGTCTGCTCTTTCGTTACCTTCTATCCCAATATGTGATGGGACCCACATAAGAGTAACCGTTTTGCCTTGTGATATGATATTGTCTGCGTATCTATGTATTTTACTAACCACAGGATTATCGGTAAACAATATTTGTGTTGCTTGTAGTGCAGCTATTGAGTCGGAGCAGACGGTGAAGGATTGTCCTTTCATGGTAATTATGTGGTAAAGTGCTGCAGAGAGGGCGCACAGCTCTGCAGTTTAGCTGCTGCTCCAAGGTGTTAGTCTGCATTTTATTGTGGTGTCCAAAGCAACTACAGCAAAGCCAGCGCTCTCAGAGCTCTTGGAGCCATCAGTGTACAAAAAATGATTTTTGTATCGTATGCTTTTAATTTTATTAAATTCTGCTCTAAATGTGCAATCGCTAGTTGTAGACTTCTTCAGTCGATGCAGATCCAGATGGAGTATGGGTTTCTTATGTGTCCATGGTGGCTCTTCCGGAAGGTCACTTCGTGGTTGCTTGTCCATGAGGTCTATTATGAATTGCCTTGCCCTTATTGCCAACAGCAGAGGCTGAGTATGTCAGTCTATCTGAAGCTATCAAGGAAGCTATACATTTGAGAAGCTTATTGATAGAAATTGGTCTGAAGAAGCTCAGTAAAATAACAGTTTTCACTGATAATAGAGGTGCTGAATGTATAGCCAACAACCCAGTTTTTCACAAACGTACTAAACATATCGACATCAAGTTTCACTTCATCCGAAGTTCAATCAAGAATGAGTTGGTGGACGTGCAGCATACACCTACGGAAGAGATGGTTATGTTTTATTCCTGTACTCTTCTTCGTCAGAAGAGACATTTGGTTTAGACACAGGCTGTCTATCTGTCGCTCGTCTCTAATTAGTACTACTTTACCCAAAAGTTCGCTATTTTGGGTCTCCTTCCACTTATTTCTTGCTTGTAATGTCGATAAATAATTTTTGGACCATATTTTCCAAATGTCTTGAGTTTTTCTTTGCATTTGTTGCCATCTTGTATGTAAGTGAATTTTGTTTGTTAAATCTGCTTCAGGTAATGTTAGTAGTGGACCACCTACTAAGAAATGAGCAGGACTTAAATAGGATGGATCGTCCTTTTCTGTAGGGATTGGTAACAAAGGGCGTGAATTAAGGATTGCTTCTATTTGCACTAAGGTGGTATACATTTCTTCGTAAGTGAATTTAGATGTTTTCAAAGTTTTGTATAAATGAGTTTTTACGGATTTCACTCCCGCTTCCCACAATCCTCCAAAGTGGGGGGAATTAGTTGGGATGAATTCAAATTCGATGCCTTTGATAGAGCAAAAATCTGTTGATTCTTTTCGATGTTGTTCAGCTTGTAGCAGTTTATATAGTTCCTTTAACTTATTGTTGGCACCAACGAAATTTGTGCCGTTGTCACAGAAAATTTTGCCACAAAGTCCTCGTCTAGATATAAATCGTTTAAGGGCGGCAATAAATGCCTCCGTGGTCATATCTGATACTAGTTCTAAATGTATCGCCTTTGCAGAGAAGCATACAAATACACATATGTATGCCTTTCTGGTTGGTGCATTTCTTCGTTGCGAAACTTTTACGTACAATGGTCCCGCATAATCTACTCCTACGGTAGAAAACGGTCTGGACGCTTCAACTCGCTCCTTCGGTAATGGGGCCATTAACTGTTCCTGTCCTTTTGGTTTTGCCTTAAAACATGTAGTGCAACGATGTGTTATGATGTTGCATAGTGATTTACCCCGAAGTGGCCAGTATTTCACTCTGAGCAGTGATAGAAGAAAATTTGAACCTGGATGCAAATAAATTTTGTGATAATATGATGCTATTAATTTTGTGACGTGATGGTTGCTGGGTAGAATTATGGGATGTTTTTGATCATAGGGAATATTAGAATATTGTAGTCTCCCACCAACTCTCAAAACTCCCAAGTTATCCAAAAAGGGACTTAATGATACAATCGAGCTGTTTCGTGGTATCTGTTTTTTTTTCTGAAAGTGCTTTGATTTCTTGAGCAAATATTGAACTTTGCACTGTCTTTATACAATAATTTTCGCTTGCGTTAATTTCTTGCACCTTTAACTCTTGATACTGCCTTTCAAATGCACTAGACCTGCAGTTTTTTATGAATCTAAATACAAATGCAAATGTACGTACTAACCGACACCAATTAGAAAATTTATTGAAGCATGTTGATTCGAATGGACGACAACTAGCAAGCACGTTTACTTGTAATTTGCGCATTTCTTGAGGTTCGACACTTGGAATTATTACTTCTGGCCAGTTGTTGTTTGAATAAGAAAGCCATTTTGGCCCTGTCCACCAAATTGGGTGACGATTGAGGTTTTCCGGTGTACAGCCTCTAGATAGGATATCAGCAGGATTTTCTTGTGACCTTACATGTGACCAATGACAATGTTTAGTGTTTTTGTGTATAATAGAAACTCGGTTTGCCACAAATGTTTTCCATTTGTTAGGCTCTTCTGATATCCATGATAGAACCACTGATGAATCTGTCCACATATATGTTTTGGAAATTTTAATGTGAAAAATCTGTTGAATTCTGTTATATAATTCTGATAAAAGTACTGCAGAACAAAGTTCCAATCTAGGGAGAGAAATCTGCTTTACAGGAGCCACGCGCGATTTTGATGTAAGTAAATGAACTGATGTTTTTTCTTCTTTGTCGACCGATTTTAAATAAATGCAAGCTCCATATGCTTTCTCCGAAGCATCACAAAATCCATGAAGTTCGTAACTGGTAATTTCCGATAATGTCGATGTTTATCTTGATACCTGTATGTTTTTTTATTTCTAATAATGTTTCTCGGTATTTGACAAACCTGTTTAAATGTTCATCTGGTATTTCTTGATCCCAATCAAGTTGCAATGCCCATAAATTCTGCATATAAATTTTTGCCTCTACTATTATTGGGGATATTAATCCTAAGGGATCGTAAACACGCGCTATTTCTGATAAAATGTCCCGTTTTGTTTTGGGTATCTCATTGTTTAAGTTCAATGTGTATCTAAAGCAGTCTTCTTTAGGGAACCAGTTCAAACCTAATGTCTTAACCTGTTGAGTGTTAGATTTAAATCTTTCCACCGAATACGTCACGTCACATTAATGAGTATACTGGATTATTATCAGTTGTTTACTATTGATATGTGATTGTCGTATATACCAAAAAAAAAGTCTAGTCAATTAGGTAATCTGTATGAATGTACTTCTGTTATATTAAAAGTTATTTTCTCACATAATTATTTGCTTCCACCTAAAAGGTATATCTTAACACCTTATTTACATTAAATGGTTTATCGTTTATGGTATACGTTTGTTTAATTTTGAAGAGAACCGTGAACATGATTACGATTTCATTATTTTATTTTATTTTTACATTCCATTTTGTCAATTACATATTATAATGCCGCGTCCTCCGGCGAAAGTGAGGATTTATTACACTAAGAACGTTTCAATCTGAGCGACTTGCAAATAGTGTTTTAAATAGTGAAATATTGTCGAGATACGAATAGTCTCCAGTAGTTTTATATCCTTAGTAAAAATAAATTGTATGTTTATTTTATAAGGTTTTTTTTTTACATTCAGTATGTTTTTAATAATATTATTTTATCTTATTCGATTTGATTTATTTGTTTCTTATGCCCACTACAATTCTCATTTACCTATATCTTTCAAATTGTATTGTGTTTTTTATTATTATTATATAGGTGTATATATATATTATACATGGTTTAAAATTGATTATAACGAAGTCCTCGATGCAATACGATTTTTATTTAAATTTATATAGATTTGTAGATTTTTTAAAATTAATTATAACGAACTACTCGATTCATTCGATACGAGTAGGTATCGATACTTTTATTCGATACTTGAGTAGTATCGAAAGTTTTATTCGATACTACTCATGAGTAAAAGTATCGATACTTTGTGGTATCGATAGAACCCTAATCATACCCACTCTAAATAACGACAACAATACGTCATTACTAAGCAATAAACAGTACTTTCAAGTTGCCGAAATTAATAACAACTGCAGCTGTGTACGTTCTTTTGTTTGTTATTTTGTTGCTTTATTGTCTAGCACTTATTTACCTGGACTGTCGGCATCATACGTACCGAAAATACTAAGAAATTCGTTCTTTAGTTTGTTGTGATTACCTTACAAGGCAAGTTGATCCCACAGTATCCCAAGATATGAATAAAATACATAAGAAAATACAATTAAAATACTGGAGCAGCAAAAAACGTCAGACAAAGACAACAGACTATACGCAATAAGCGTTGTTATTTGTATCAATATTAATGTTTGTTGTTTGTAAATTTTATATGTATTGATTTTTCTTCTCTTCATTTAACGACAACTCTCAATAACGCCATAAAATGCGCAGTCCCTTAAGTAAGTGTCGCTATATAGAGTTTACACTGTAACTATTTTGAAGTAGTGAGGGCTCGTACGTTTTTCTTTCTAGTTTTTAATCTATTGGAACCCGAGAAGTGTCGTTTTTCCTGAATTAAGGGATAATTGTTTTACCTCATTTGAGACATAAACCAAAAATTGACGAATTTTGAGTTATGTCACTTTTGAAGCGGGGTTGCGATATGTAAATTCAACTCAGGACGACACATATTGATTTATTCTATGGGTTTAAGGGTAGGGAGGATTAGAGGGGGCTCAACTTCAAAATTACAATAATTGCCGTTTTTCAATTTTATTTTAAAATTCAAAACCCTATAAGGATAGTTCCTATTAATTTTCCGCGAAATAGGCCCAAGTGAAGCAGGGGTTTAAATTGCCGATGTAATGAATGTATTGACACAACATATATTTGTTACACAGATCCTGATACACTCTAAGACAGATTTTTTTTTTTTTGTTTAATTTTGGAGATTAGGGTTTCGGAAACCATGAAATTCTGGAGAAACTAAACATGAATTTCTGAGTGATTACGTAACTTCCCCTATTCTTCATACAGCTGGGGAAGTAATACTTCAGTGTTTGTGAATCAGAGCACTCAGAAAGAGTGTTTCATTAATTCATCGAATCTCCGCTAGGCCTCGCCCTTCTACTTCATTCAACAAACTTTCACCACCTGATTTATTGATTTGTAATTACTGAAGTGTCCATTACAAAGTCAAAAACAGCATGGGCGGTATGTTTATTTAAGTTCAGTCTACTCTCGGTTATCCGGACTAATGATGTGGGCGGGTACCGCGGATGAAGCAAAATCATTGTTAACCCAATGGCTTGAAGCTGGAATTAAATAATAACGAGAACTCTTTCAATCCAGGACTGAGAGATATTGATTCATTAATAGAACCTTTTATTAGAAAGGATGTTAGGATGGAAAATGGCCGGGTTCACACTAAACTGAAGATATTCAGCAGGATGTTAGGATGGAAACTGGCCGGGTTCACACCAAACTGAAGATATTCAACTGGATGTTAGGATGGAAACTGGCCGGGTTCACACTAAACTGAAGATATTCAGTAGGATGTTAGGATGGAAACTGGCCGGGTTCACACCAAACTGAAGATATTCAACTGGATGTTAGGATGGAAACTGGCCGGGTTCACACTAAACTGAAGATATTCAACTGGATGTTAGGATGGAAACTGGCCGGGTTCACACTAAACTGAAGATATTCAGTAGGATGTTAGGATGGAAACTGGCCGGGTTCACACCAAACTGAAGATATTCCGTAGGATGTTAGGATGGAAACTGGCCGGGTTCACACCAAACTGAAGATATTCAACTGGATGTTAGGATGGAAACTGGCCGGGTTCACACTAAACTGAAGATATTCAGTAGGATGTTAGGATGGAAACTGGCCGGGTTCACACTAAACTGAAGATATTCAACTGGATGTTAGGATGGAAACTGGCCGGGTTCACACTAAACTGAAGATATTCAGTAGGATGTTAGGATGGAAACTGGCCGGGTTCACACCAAACTGAAGATATTCAAATGGATGTTAGGATGGAAACTGGCCGGGTTCACACTAAACTGAAGATATTCAATATGATGTTAGGATGATGGCAGCAACTCCTGGCCATGTCAGAGGACCGTCTCCTCCCAGACTCTGCTGCCATCGCCTCGCTAACCTCTTCTAGACTCTTCCCTTTAGTCGACTTGGCTGAAAAACAATAGCTGTCGTCGTTAGAGGGTTCTGGATTCACATCTAAAATGTGTCGATAAATTCATTCCATCGGGAATTATCGTGTTCGCAGACAGGCAGAAATATTCACTGCCCCGACTATACAAAGTATAGGAGAAATTATGTAATCGGTCAAAAATTCGCTGCGGGGTTTTTGAACGAAATTTCCTGTTTTCCGACCTCTAGATTCCGAATTTGAAAAAAAAATATGTCTATGTGTCTGTGAACACGATAATTCCCCATAGAATGAATTTATCTGCACGAAATTTTATACGTGTGACCAAAATCCCATGAGGACAAAACCTATCGATTTTGAGCCGAATCGGTCAAGCGGAGAGGGGGATTAGGGGATAGGCTTAACTCAAAAAATCTAGTAACTGCCGTTGTAATGAAAAAATTTCATATCTGAATTCAAAACCACATAAGGTTCGACACTTATCAATTTTGGTGCGCGTGAGATAAACAAGGCCAAAGTCTTGCAGTTTGTCTTTTCGTGAATTCGGTGCTGCAAAATAGCAGCCCATGATGAGACCCCATCATTTTGTGTTATAAGCAGAATATATTTAAAAAAAAAAAAAAGATGATTTATTAGATATTATCTTTTCTTATAAAACTCACCCCTAACTACAGTTAAGAACATCTGATAACTGATGACAGACAATATTAGTCCTCGTCGTCTTTTATATAAACTTGGAGAAAAACAAGCTTTAGGGTAGTTAACTTGATTTATACTTTTTATTTTGTATCTTTTCGGGGGGAGAAGAGTAGGGTGAAAAATGATTTAGCGGTATAACAACATAAGGAAGGGATTTAGCAGAAGTTACAGAAATATAAGCACATGAAAAGAGGCAATAAGTGTATTGTCACACCTTCTTCATAAATAACAAATGAAATGGTGGTAACATTATTTATTTAAATGGACGAACAGTTCCAGTTGTTCTTCTTCTTAAAGGAGAAGAAATTAGAGTTAAAATCATCGTTACATGATAGTTTCTGGAATTTTCAGTGGTCAAACTGTACAGGGAGATATGCGAGTGTCGTTCGGCTATCAGAACCTCTTGACCAACCTGCCATTACTAGGCAATGTCCTTGCAACGCTCTGAACTGGACTGTACGCGTATCCTCCAGGGCAATCTCCTCTTGAAGGGATATCCGTCTACAGAAGTACGAGGCGACAGCCCCACCCAAGACCACGTCCATGGGCGGAGGAGGTCCAGTCAGCACCTGGGCCTGCTCTCTGGGCTTGTATCAGAATCACGTCATGCCACCAACCGGCAGCATTTGCTTCAGCCACAAATAACCAGCGTTGATTGTCGTAGAGTAGTAGTCGGGGCGGAGTAGTCGAGGCCGAACGACGCACGAGACTATTGTCTTTTCCTTAATGGAACAACGTGAAACGGCATCCCAAGGTGGGTTATCAAAAACTAGGGGGTGTCGAGCATGTGGTCTATTATCAGCAAAACCAATGTTTTATTAGACGCGAGAGCCTTCTTAGCGCAGCACCAGTCGCCTCTGCCGACTATTGCAGCTTGCACGCGAAGGGTCGGAGTGGCTTGAACCGTGACTACGAGACCGTCAACGTAGGTTATTGACGTACGTTCTCCTTGCATTGAATACAGCGATTCAAATAAATATAAAAGTGAAACTTGGTTTCAAAAAAATATATTCTCAGAAAGTTATAACAAACGAAATTATCAACGTTTTTTTTTTTTTTTTGGATTTGACATTTAAGAAATAAAAATGTAAAAATAATTATCAACCACTGGCGTCATCATGGACATGGCCCGGAACCTCCTCAGGTACATGCAGAGTAGATAGCTTGCGCACTTGCAATTGGAGCGGATTGAACTAACTGACGCATGCTCTGGACAGAAGGATGTTAATTTTTATGCTAATCCCCTGGCTTAAACTACGAGGTCATATCGTGTACTTAGTCACCTATGGTAGGGGTCTTTAACGAGTACCTAACATCATACAAGCTCGCTTAAATTCCGACGTGCTCATGTTTTTTTTACCTCCCAGATAAAAAAAACCTAAAAGCCTCGTATTCCAGTCAAATTATCCTAAAAATTCTTGAATGGTTACAAAAATTAGGGTAGCTTCAATTCGATATGTTGTCTGGGTTGGTACCGCGGGCGTCACCATCTTCAAAAAACCGCTAAATTTGTGGACTTGCCCCTGTTTTTTCCAAATATCTCCTAAAGTATCGATCTGACAAAAAAATATATGAGTCCTTTTTTTTACTAATTTAAATTATCTAATTTTTGAGATCAATACGAAACTTGTAGCTGTAATACTTCCCGAGATAGAGCTCTTTGAATTTTAAGATTTTTTTCCAAAAAATAGGAAAAGTTAAAATTTTCAATTGGTTGTTGCTCGGTAGTAACTAAATGGTGAACGGTCGGATTTTTTAGTTTGGTAGGCTAGCACGCTCTGAGCTACCGACGCTCTCACTACAATTGATGATGAAAAGTGGACTTAAAATTCGTCAATAGTGAACCGTGACAGTTACCTCTTGCGCCTTGTTACCCCAACCTACTGTAAATACATAATACAATATTTTTTCCTCTAAAAATGCCACCAAAATTTCAATAAATTTCAAAATAATATGAGATTATGTGCAGTGAAAGCTCGGGGCAGGGAACTCTCCTTGTTGTCCGAGAGTATCCTCTCCTAACTTTGGCAATGAATTTTAAATTTCTCCCATTCCCCCCTTCCGCCAACCTCACCTCCCACGGGAACTATCTACTTCTCTTCTAATCAGCTGAATATGAAAATAATGTCCCAACTTCTCTCTTTCGGATTTATTTATGGTGTGATCAAAGTAGCTTAAATCAAATCTCACTAACTTTCAAATTGTCATCCCAGTCATCCGTTTGTTCAGTGTTTAGTAGTATTCTAGTGGATTTCCAGACTGAAAATGAGTTATACTTTATATAACCGGTTGTAGAGTTTTAATCAACTTCAATCTTTTTTTCGAGACGGTTCATATCCGTATAATGGAGAGAATATTTATTCCTCTCTGGCCTTCAAGCATAACAAACATTTTCTAGCTCACAGGATGTCAAATATAAGATAGTCTGACCTCTCACAGATTTTTATTGGTAGTAATAGCTAGCCGGCTTTCGAGGTTTCCCTCATCATCAGGCAGTCTGATAAAAAATTTTGAAAGAACTAAATAATATAATAAAAATAAATAATTAACAATCTAAAAACTTCAATGGCAAATTGTTAATGTTTTAGATTGTTAATTATTTTTTTAAATTATATTATTTAGTTCTTTCAAAATTTTTAATTTTTTATCAGACTGCCTGAGGATGAGGGAATCCTCGAAAGCCGGCTAGCTATTACTACCAATAAAAATCTGTGAGAGATCAGACTATCTTATATTTGACATCCTGTGAAATAATCACTTCTCACTACATCAGCCATCTTCATATTAACATTTTCTAGTGTAAAAAGATAAAATTATATTATTTTCTTATATATTATTATAGTTACATTTCATGAGGCTGGTTTTATACCAGATCAGAAAAATAACAGTGAACGGAGCCGGTAGCTCAGAGGTAACGTTGAAATAAACTTGAGCACGCCGTCCTTCGAATGGGACTTTAAGCTGTGTACGATGTCAGGTACTCACTCGTAAAAATTTTCATAGTAGTCGGGCTCAAGTCAACCAGAGAGTAGACGATATGACTTCGTAGTTGAAGCCCATGTCACAATATCTAGTGTGAACTTTTTGATCACCTCTCCCATGTTTAAGCTGGGCTTGCGTGCAGTGAACTTGAGTAGAACCCTCGACAATCCGTTCGAATCTCCTCCCCCACTCGAAGGAGCGACAATGCCCTGCTATTCCCAGGTTTATGTACCATGAACTCGAGGGACATTACACCCATATTCAGCTTCTGTTTCATTGAACATTTTTTCAAAGATTACTTTTTTTTTTTTTTTTTTGTCTTTTTACACTGGAAAATGTTTGTTACGCTTGAAGGCCAGAGAGGAATAAATATTCTCCCCATATACGGATATGAACCGTCTCTCACTGTTCAAAAAGAATAATATAATCACAATAAAGAATCGTGTAGTATATAATAATAAAACATTTTTTGAAACAAACCTTTCATTTTTATTTTTTGGGCAGAGTCCCTCTACACATAAAGACATCACTACAAGCAGAGTTGCTTCCTAAAGCGACAAACTGAAAATAAGAAATATATGACCCAGAAAAGAAGTAAACAAGACTCAAAGGCTTATACCGACAGAGATATCATTATAAGAACACCAGAAGGTTGCTTCCGAAAGTTTTAAAAATAAATTAAGAAGTCTATGATCTAGAGAAGAAGTAAACAAGACTCAACAGTCTTATACCGATAGAGATATCATCACAAGAACACCAGAAGGTTGCTTCCGAAAGTTTTAAAAATAAATTAAGAAGTCTATGATCCAGAAAAGAAGTAAACAAGACTCATAAGTCTTACACCAATAGAGATATAACCGAAAAGAAGACTATGAAGTTGCTTGCTAAAGCGATAAACTGAAATTAAGGAGAGTCCTCTAAGGACCAGAGAAGAAGTAAACAAGACTGAAAAGAACAAGTCCAGAGAGCTAATGATCCTACCCACATGGGTTACATTTCTTCTGTTCAGCTAACAATATAAAGATTGCTTTATGATGAGGCAGAGATGCACCCAAATGGAAACGACTTCGCTCAAGTTTTTCCTTTCGACCTAGTTTTGTAATGGTCCCATCTTCCACGGCCTTTCTTCTACAACAAACTTTCATCGCGTATCTTTCTCTCTTCCATCATAGTTTCTGTTTTCATAAATTTCTTTGCACCCCTCTCTCAAGAGTTACTCTTGAATTTTATATTAGGAAGAAGAAAAACCTTTCCATAATATTTTTTTTTTTTTTTTTTTATAAATGAATGATAAAGAGCCTGAAAAAAAAAATATATATACAAAAATAAAAATAGACGCAACCAGACATGAAAGGATCAATACTATAAATCCCAGTTTATTTTTCCACAGAATATCAAGTCGTAGAGTCTTAGACAAAGTAGGTTCAACTTGAGGAAAAACTGTTATTACGGTAGTGTTGTATTTGTGCAAAGGATTACGACGAACATATTTAATATATGTCGACGTACAATATGTCATTTTCTTCAGGGCGAACTTATTTACAAAATGACTAACTGCACTATCAAATTAAAATGTTTTTGTTTTTTATGCAATTTTTTTGTCATCTGACAAGTCCCAAGGGATTGTTGACAATGCACAAACTGAGGTATAGTCGTCTTGCATTGAGAGGGGGGGGGGGGGGGGGGGGGGGGACGACGACTTTTATTTCACTTTAATACAAAAAAGTTAAGACATAAGTATACATTTTTTTATGAGCAAATTTTGGCCAAAGCTTTTGTATAGGTTCTACGAAAAAAATCGGGATCAAAGGAACACCGGTAGCCTACTAAGTTCAAGATTGTGGGTTCGAAATCCGGCCGAGGCCGTAATGTTTTTATTTGGGAGGTAAAAAAAAAAAATTGAGCATGCCGTCCTTCGGACGGAACGTTGTTTTCAAACTCTTCTACTTCGTTATATTGTGGTACTGAATGTGTTAGCATATACATTGTCTCAAATGGTGAGATAAAATTGCGTTCTATCTGAATATAGGACACATCTGTAGATTGGTTTTTCGTTGTATATATTTTTTTGTTGCCAGCTCCTTACATCTTCTCAGACCAGATGTTTGTATGAAGAAAAAAGCAAATAACATCGTCATAGGGAATGCATGCTATTCAGTATATCAACTGTCGCGGTTTTTCTTCCTCAGTTGTACACAGTAGGTATAGGGGAAGTGATGTAATCGGTCAGAAATTCGATGTCCAGTTTTCACCGGAATTTTATGTTTACCGATCATCTGACTCAAAAATGAAAAAAAAAATTCGGTGAATCACCGCCAGTGTACTTCCTTACTATAAAAGGATTTTTTATGCGACTTCGGTGACAAAAGGTACGTTAAGGTCAGTGTGAAGAGTTTTGTTGGAGACGTAATAAGGAACTGCGTTGTATATAAGTCCGTGTTTTCAAAGTTAATTTGGATCTTTTGTCTAGTAGTCTTAGTAAAAGTTTATAACATCTGTTCATTTCTTGTCTTTTCAGTCTCGTGTGAGGATTCCAAGTTAGTCGTTTGTCGAGTATGAAGCCTAGATAGTGGACTTCGTTTTTTAAAGGGATAGGATTTTTTTAAGGTAGGAGGGCAGTTAACAAACTTCTTTTCTGGTTCATAAACGCCTTAACGAAAATTTAGCGAACACCCGTTTTTTTTTTTTTCTGTAAATACTTGTTTATGAGGGCGATTGGCCAAAATTCCCCGATAGATGAGGGGTGAGGGTAAAAAGAGAAAATAAATGGTTAAGGTTCACGTTAGATGGTTAGGAGACCGTAGGATTTCACAAGTGATTATGATGCCACTATCTGGACCAAGTAGCCCTTCTACTAATATTGATACCTGTTCATCTTCAACCATATAAACAATTAATCTGCGCTTCTACATTTTTTTCTTTTATATAAATATTCTGCTGGTCTTATATTTTTAAATGGATGAGAAAATGAAAAGAGGACCCTTTCATAATGTATCCTAATTTCCCTAACTGATGTAGATATATTAAGTAGATAAGTTGTATGTAGTGTGAGAGTGGGTAAGTCCTGTTTATGTATTCACAGCCAGGGTTGTAGCCTTACTTCAACCCGACCCGACTGTCTGTTCCTATATTGAGAGCGTGTTACTTTCCATATCTCCCCTGTTTATCCCTTCCAAACATATCATTTCGGAGACTCATCTCCCATTCTATGGTCACATACTTTAAATAAATAATAGTGTACACTCCCTAATGGGCCTATCTCTGCCTTTTTTAAATTTCATATATTTTTTTTGTATTTTTTAATTGTTTGAAATGGACAAAATGTAGATACATTATTATGCCTTTTGTATGTTTTTATATTAAAACTTAATTTACTAACTTTTTAATTATGTTTTTTTTTATAAATATTTTTCTCTTTTTTTTTTTATTCTATTTATAGTAAAATATTTTTTTCATTCGCTTGTCAACTCATTTATAATATGCGAAGGGAATGTTAGTCCTTGAGGTGATCCAACGAAATACGTTTTAAATACTATCAAAATCAATTATAAAGAAAACACGAATGTTTTTTAAATATTGTCTATTTCACAAGATATATAAAATATTACAAATAGACAATATTTAAAAAACATTCGTGTTTTCTTTATAATTTATTAAGTGTTTCACAATCTCTCTGCAAAAATGTTAAATATCATTACTCTCAAAATGTTTGTCACTTGTGTACAAGACAATGTTTTTAGAACGGATTGAAAAATGTCTCCTCCAGCGACTTCCGCGTAAAGGACTCCGTGCTTCCTCATTTGTGAATGAAACATTTAAGGGAAACATTGGGAAGGGGGCAAAACAAAAATTCAGTCGTCTCTCGATAAATCGAAATTCAAGGGAGCGGTTCGATTTACTGAGAGGAAAAACTAAAATTACTAATGATGTCAACAATTAAACAAATATGTAAGTAATATATTAGGAAATAAAAACATAATAGATAATAAATATAAATACAAGTAACGTAAAAAAAATACAGAAACACGTCTCTAATCGAAAAAATCGAGAATGGTTTTTTTTGCCGTAGTTATCTCTGGCGTCCACGATCGAGAGCATTTTCTACCGTTACCAACGCTGAAAATACATTCCTCCACTCAAAAACCCGAAAGCTGTGGATGTAATGATTGGCTCTACACGAAATTTAGTGTGATGATTCAGAAGTCCCCGAGTAAGACATATATTAATTTTCAGACAAATCGTTTAATTTGGTTCAGAGGGAGAGAGAACACTTAGTTCATTTGCTCTGGGGGAGTACATTCGATGATTCACCGACGACTTTTTACTTCCCCAGCTATAGGGGAAGTTACGTAATCGGTCAAAAATGCGAAGCGGAGTTTTCAACGAAATTTCATATTTTCCGATCTATCGACACAAAATTTCATATGCGGATTCAAAACCCCATAAGGACGACACTTATTTATTTTCAGCGGAATCAGGAGAAGGGAAGGGAAAATCAGAAGGGGCTGAACTCAAAAACCCCAAAACTGCTAATGTAATGAATGTATCGACACGAAATTTAGTATGAAGATTTAGGAACCCCGATGTTAGTCAACCATTGAATATTAAGAGGCGTATCGACACGCGAGCAACGAGCCGAACATTAGTCAGTGCGCATGCCTGGGGGATGAAGGGCCCAGGCGCTAGACGAACAAGGTAGGCTCGGGGTCTGCTCCACCTGTTGCCGAACCGTCCCGACTTGACCCGAGCACTGTTGTTTTTATAACCAATATTATAACCTTCTCAAATATTTAGGTTTTTGGAAGTGCACGTTCTTTTTTTTTTTTTTTAATTAAATATATATTTAAATATTATTCAATAAATTATATTTTATTATGGCTTCTGAAGACTGGTCTCAGGAGCTTCAAATTCAGTTTGCTCAGGCTATCAGACAGTACCCAGTCATATGGGATTTAAAACACAAATTACATTTTAATAAAATAAAGAGATTGGATGCTTGGGAGGAATTATCCAAACACTTTTCCATGCCAGTAATGCAATTAAGAGTCTCTTCAGGCATCGTTTCGCAGAGAAAAAAAGAAAAGAAATAGCCACATTAATATAAATGTAAGCTAGTGCCGCTACACGTTTCTTCTTCATTTTTGATAAATAAGTAGGTACCTAAAAAAGTGTTCATTTTAAACAAGTTACATGTAAAAATAAATTACGTATCATAATAAATTCGTATCCGTATTAATTGTACTACAAATATGTAAATTAATTACGTAAGTAGCTACCTACCTTGAGCATTTTCTGATTGGAGACTTTAAATAATAATAAAATGAAGTACAAATAAACGTAAATTTGTTATCTGCAGGTTAACTTGTGCAGGTTATGTTCGTTAGTATGGTTGTGGAGCATCCAAATGCTCGGCTCGTCTATGTTCGGCTTGGAGTGTGTTCGTGGAAAACTGAAAACGAGCCGAGCACTGCTTCTTTAGCGCAAACGATTGAGTGGTTTCGGAGAGGAAGCGAACATTTAATTGATTAATTCGTTCTGGGGAAGTACATTCCCACACACCGACAATTTTTTTTGCCTTTAATTTTCACGTACATAATAAAACGGAATAGTTACTCCCGAGCAACGCCAGGTAACCTTGCTAGTTTGTTATAAAATTAATTCCACCTTGTGATTCCTAACTCCTCTTCAAAGACCTGTTGTAATTGTATTCGGACAGTAGAACAGAGTCATGAAAGCTACCACTGTCTTTATTTAATTATCAAAGGGTTCTGCCCCTCATCCCTTTAATGATTCATAAGAGCCATTAAGGGTTGAAAGATCTATTGCATCCTTCAAATCTTACTTGACTCAATTTCGCTAAAATAACATCCCGCTGCTTTGTTTCAGCTTGATTTAAAACTATAAACAAGATTTAAAAACACCGAGAGCCTTCCCTCATTCCCTCTAATTATATTAATTAATAATTAACATTAATTTATTTTCTGTTTTTGTTCAGGTATGCTCGATGGTTTTCTCTGTGAGTAGTTTCATACAAATTATCATTACAAAGTAGAATTATATTTTGTGTTTTATTTATTGTAATTAAAGGGGCCCTCACACTGGCAAAAATTTCGCTCAAAATTTTGAGCACAAATATTGAGCTTATTTTTGTACAAAATATTGAATGGTCGTGGACCCCTCACACTACACAAAAATATTGCACAAAATTTGAGTGTCGACTAAACATTCGTGATGGAAGCACGGCGCGTTGTACTTAGCCTTAGCCTCATACGTTTCTTTGCCCAGGGCAAACCCGGAGGTTGAAAGTAGCGTTGTTGTATTGTGTGCAGTGTTGAGAGTCTTTAAATAATAATAAGAAAGAGTGTGGGTCAGGAATTATTTGAAGAAGCGACCGACCCATGGTCATCGTAACCTACTTCGCGAACTGAGCTTGGAACCTACACTTTATCAAAATTTCCTCACACTGCGCTCTCATGCTACAAAATATTGACGGGTCCACAAAAATTTTCTAAACTTTCAGAAAACTTTTGAACGCCCCACAAAATATTGAATACCCCTTTTTTTGCACAATAGTTGTCCTCACACTCTCAATATTTTTGCACAAAACCGACATTTTCAAATTTTTGTGCAAACTTTTTGCCAGTGTGAGGGCCCCTTTAAGGCCTAAAAAAATTTAGTATGGGGATTCAGAAGCCACTATTAAATCAAATACTGAGTTTTAGAGCAAACGTTCGAAGGCTTTAGAAATGAGAGAGTTCAGCCGGGGGAAGTTCAAGAGTGTTGCTAAAAGAAGTACATAAATTATATTAAATAATCAACCTTAATTATAATATTACCGTTCATTTCAAAAGTAAATTAATAAATAAAACTGTCAAATAAATAAAAACTACTGAAAAAGTAACATTTTCATGGTTAGGGACAGACCCATCTGAGTGACAATGGCAGCAGGAAAGGCATGAGAGCGGACAAGTGATTGATCCTCTTTAGAATTGAGGACGGGACTCCTGTGCAATTTTATCATCCTTCTTGGCCAATTTTACAAGGTTAGGTTAGGTTTTATGACTCATGCCCAGGCTTTAACTACGAGGTCATATCGCCTTCTACCACAGCGCTCTTTTGTCACTCTGCTGGACATGAGCCCGACTCTACTGTGGGAGTCATAAATTTTGCCTGCCCTAAATTTTTATTCACCTAGGCCAGGGGTCTTTAACGAGTACCTGACATCGTACAGGCTCGGGACCATCGCTTAACGTTCCCATCCGAAGGACGGCGTGCTTAACTTTATTTTACCTCCCAGATAATAAATAAGGGCCTTGGTCGGGTTTCGAACCCACGATCTTGAGCTCAGAAGGCAAGCACGCATACCACTGAGCCCCCACATTTCTTCGTTTCTATGCAACTGCGTCATCATTGGAACATCTACGAATATACATAAAATATAAATGTGGAATAGTAACTAAAGCATCAAGGTAGAGAGGAACGACATTAAAAACTAACTGGTAAATAGCTGAAAGTAGTATAAAGTTCACTCAATTTTCATGTTTATGAACTAAATGTTGTTGTTGGATAGATATTAATTTTATTATTATTACATATATTTATTTTAGTTATTGTGTACATCATGTTATTTTCGAATGAATCTTTGAGTATTTATTTGCATGTATATAAAATGAATAAATGGCCATCCTTTTGAGCTATTAGCCAGTGTTTCATTAGACTCCACACTGTACGGATGTGGTAAGCTAGTTTTATTTTATTTTGCTACGCTGTACTTTTCCTTATTTATATGTTATCTATATTTTCATAGATGTACCACTGATGATGACGCAGTTGCGTTGAAACCCAGTGAATTTCTATAGGAAATCTCTTCCCACTTCTTATCAAATAAGATGAATATTGTAGTGCGTAAAATTTCTCGAGGGAGTAGGCTTTTAATTCATAAAAATTCAGTTTCCAAAATTTTTTTTTTTTGGGAAGGGGGGATGGGGAGAAATGTCTAAGCCTGCTTCTTTTCTTTCAGCGGTATCCTTCGGGGTTGGATTTATGGGAAAAGTTTGTTGAGCCTCCCTCCCAACTACGTTATTACAAAATCCTGGGCTTTATTCGATCAATCCAAGAGGCTTTAGCACAGAAAATTCAGTTTACAAACAAAATATTGGATTATTGTTCCATTTTGAGGATTATTTTTCATATGTAGATGTCGTGTTGGAGGTAGAATCAAATCGAAATACTGCCTTGTAAGTCAAGTTGACCTGCACACAGGCGGATTTGTGGGTCCCTAAACCGAGGTCTGTCAGCGGACTTAGTTCGTACTATATAAATATGGACGGTATTAGGCATATACAGTAGAACCTCTATAAGTCGAACATAAATGAAGACGCCAAAAAATTCGAGTTACAGAGTTTTCGACTTGAGGAGGATTTCGACTTAGGCGAATTTTGATTCGACTTGTAGAGGTTAAGATTCATTCTAACAAATTTTGAGTTAGAGAGGTGAAATAAATAAAAATTCAAGTTACAGAGGTAACAAACATATTTATATTTATTATAAATCACCATTATTTCAAAACATCCTTAAAATAAAAAATACGTAGTATATGTAGGTATTAAAAAAAGTCAATAATTTTTTTTTTTGCTTTAGATACTGAATTGGTAATCCTATTTATTGTATACTCCTAAATTGTTTTCAAAGAAACAATGGTGTACATTGTCGGCAAATTCTTAAAGTCGGTAACTTATCTTTCTTCGAGCTATAGAGGTAATAAGTTTCAAATAATCGAGTTGTAAAGGTTGTAAGATAAAACATTGCTATGTTCGAGATACAGAGGTCCAATTTATTATTTCAAGTTATAGAGGGAAAATATGTACCAAAATGGCTTGTAGGGACTCACTGATTATTTCGACTAATAGAGGGTTGAGATTTCGAGTAATGGAGGTTTTGGGGCTTGAAGGCAAAGTAACAAAACTTTTTTTCGAGTTTTGGAGGTTTTCGACTTATCGAGGTTCGACTTAAAGAGGTTCTACTGTATCTCACAAATTGGGCGTCCTCAGAAAAAGTCGTCGGTAAATCACCGGCTATGTACTTCTCCAACACGAATTAATCAACTAACTTTTCGCCCTCCCTCAAATACAATCGAACTTTTGGATAAAAAATCAATATTTGACTTACATAGTGGCTTCTGAATCTTCATACTACATTATATATATATATATATATACATACATATATAAATAAATAAATAAAATGCAAATAAAAATACATGAAAGAGAAAAACAAGAAAAATAAAGGTATATTTATTTTAAAACAATTGTTTATTTCATTAGACGTTTCGACTTCTTGTCATTTTCAATTCTAAAAATACAAATTCTTTTAAATAATAACAACAATATAATTATAATTCTCATAACTATTTTTTATATAATATTAAAAAGACAGATAAGGACTCACCTAAATACAGAATGATCCATAATTTACTCTTCCAATCATATATACTACAACTTGATTGTCGTCAATTTTTTTATCTATTTCACATTTGTCCAAATTTCACCCTTACATTTTTTAAAAACCAATATTATAAATTAAACCTATTTGAATTTTTTTTAAAAGTGAGATGCCATCAAATTTTTTTTAATTTGCAAAAGTGTTCAATCTAATTCCAAGTACTTTCTTATTTGGTTGACAAGGAAAATTAATAGCATAGAATCGAGAACAAAATATTGGGTTTATCCTACATTATAAAAATAAGAAAGAGGGCGCCGGTAGCTCAGTGGTATGCGTGCTTGACTTCTGAGCTCAAGGTTGTGGGTTCATAGCCCGACCGAGGCCTTTAGTTTATTTTATCTGGGAGGTAAAATAAACTTAAGCACGCCGTCCTTTGGATGGGACGTTAAGCGATGGTCCCGAGCCTGTACGATGTCAGGTACTCGTTAAAGACCCCTACCCTAGATGAATAAAAATTTAGGGTAGGCAAAATTTAGGACTCCCACAGTAGAGTCGGGCTCATGTCCACCAGAGTGACGAAAGAGCGCTCTGGTAGTAGGCGATATGACCTTGTAGTTAAAGCCCGGGCATGAGTCATAAAACCTAACCTAACCTAACCTAAAAATAAAAAAAATAAATTTGGAAAATAAAAATTTTAATGATATACAAAAATTCTTACTAAATTGAATCAGTATTTTTTTTTTTGTGGGCATATATAGAATTTATTAAAAAAAAACAAAAAAAAACAGTAGGTACCTTTTTTTTGTAGATCACTCTTTATTTATTTGTCCTTCAATCTTCTATATTTTTCCATTCCTTATAATAACTATTGATGAATTATTCTAAAGAATTATTCTCTTACTTCACTATTCTCTTTCATCACTTGTTCATGTCCGTAACTCGACTGTTAAGACTCGTGAAGGTGTCTCGCTTCACGTCTCTACTTGAACTGTTGTGTTGTCTATAAAACAGCTGATAAGCCGGCATTTGTTTGAATCGTCTATTATTCTGCATTCATTTTTAACAAAAGCATTTTTAGCATTATAATTTATCCTAAGAGCTGTTTTTTTGTTAAAATTCAACATTTTAATTGTTAAAAAAAAAAAACTCAACACCAGTGATTTTTTTTTTTTTGGCTTCATGTACGATGCATATTAGCCATGACTCTTATAATGGTGTTGTTCTAGTTATTTACGACATCCATGGCCCCGGGATGGAGTTTTATCTACGAAGTTTTACTGAGGTCCCTTGAATTTCGAATTATCGAGAGTCGACTGTATTTTTGTTTTGCCCCCCTTCCCAATGTTTCCCTAAAATGTTTCATTCACAAATGAGGAAGCTCGGAGTCCTTTGCGCGGAAGTCACTGAAGGAGACATTTTTCAATCCGTTCTAAAAACATTGTCTTGTACATAAGTGACAAACATTTTTTTTTGGTCTTATGTACGATGCATATTAGCCATGTCAATGTGTTATCTAGTCATATTTACGACATCCATGGCCCCGGGAGGGAGTTCTATCTACTAAATAAAAGTCACTCCCGGACGGGATTCGAACCCGCAAACCATGGTGAGACATTCTCCTTCTTAAAAATGTAATTAATATTGCAGTATTTCAATATTTACAATGTACTTTTTTTTACTACACAATGGTTCAATAATTTAGTAACATGAGGAATAGAAGTGTGAACAAATTGATACTTACAGTCTTATTTTTTGCTGTTAGAGCCCAAACTGATGACGGGAGTGACACGTAAGGTGTTGAGACCACAAAAACACCAGACTTCTTCAGCATATGATGTCGTGGACAAAAACAGTGTTGAGGAAGGGGGGTGTGTTGAAGATTTATGACTTACAGATGTCTGACGGTGCATGAAACCTGCCTTACTTACAGTCTGCTAAGTCTTACAGTTGCTGATACTGATTTTCTGCTTACATATTAGGGCTGGTCGTGACACCACAGGTAAACATTAATGGTCCAAGAGCATGGTGTAACTGCGTGTATGCGCTCGGAAACAAATGCTGAAGAAGAACATTTGACATCTCCAGCGTACGAAGTATAAGGGAAACTGTGTAATCAGAAATTCGAAAACCGACAAAGTATATATTATTCGTTCTCCGGAATTTTATTTATTAACTTTTCGCTGGCTCTCCGAAGCTAGTCGACCGTTTGCGCTAATATTCAATAGTTGATATAGGGGCTCCTCTCCTAGATCCACACTCCTTTCAATCCAAAATCCTTCGTAAAATAGCCAATGCTCCTCATTACGTCTCCAACAAAACTCTTCACACTTACCTTAACGTACCTTTTGTCTCTGAAGTCGCTAAATCCAAGTCTAAAAAATTATTTTCCTTTCTCAGTTCCCACCATAATCCTCTAGTCCATGTCCTCCGTTCTGCCATACTTCCCCAACGACGACTTAAGCGTCAATGGCCTAGAGACCTCCTTAGCAGCCGCAGTGACAATGATTAGTTACAAATGAGAGGAAATCAGTGACTAGGGAGTGTCACCACTGGGTGATTTCTCCCCTCTTGTCATTTTGACATTGTCATTATCTCTCTATTAGCATATTTGCTCGTTTTATTTTTATACAGTTCTAAATATGTTTTTGTAAATCAAAAAAAAAAAAAAAAAAATCCATACACTAAATTTTGTGTCGATAAATTCGATTTTGTGTCATTGAATTCATTCAGGCTGGAAATAATTTGCGTCGTCATTAGAGGAGGTTCTGGATTCACACATTAAATTGTCGGGAGTTATCGTGTTCACAGATGCATTTTTTTAAAGTTAGGTTAGGTTTTATGACTCATGCCCGGGCTTTAATTAACTACGAGGTCATATCGCCTACTACCAGAGCGCTCCTTCGTCACTCTAGTGGACATGAGCCCGACTCTACTGTGGGAGTCCTAAATTTTGCCCACCCTACATTTTTATTCACCTAGGGCAAGGGTCTTTAACGAGTTTATATTTTAATCATTTTAAAATGATTTAATGTATTTATATCTATTTAACTCTTTATTGCCATTATAATGGATTTTTACCAACAGAACCTGTTTCTTTGTTGCTAAATAAGGGCAACCTCGCAAGCCGGCTAGCAAATATCAATAAAATCTGTGAGAGGTCAGACTATAGAGAAAGGTTACCGACCTTCTGATTCGGAAGGTAACTTCAACAACTTGTAGCTGTTCTTGTACTTCCCCCCTCAGAGATCTGTGTCGAAAGGGATTAGGCGCTTGTCTATTGTTGAAGAGATGTCTGACGGAGACAAGTGTCACCTAAGAGATCCCTACCTCTCTTCGACTTGACGGCTCTTTCTGTCTCCATCTTCCGTCGTTTCACAATTTGCTCTCATTGTTCCCACTTCCGTAAGTCCTAGCGGCTTTCAAGACAAAACCATGACGTTAAATTACTCCCTGATGATACAGAGCGACTCATGTCGGGGCTTGGCGGCGGAACTACATTTATTTTGGGGGAGTTGTCCAAAATCAGACTACATTTTACAAGAAACAGCTAATTTTTATGACCTAACCAAAAACGCCTTGGTCCCCAGCAGCTCCCGATGTTATCGTCTTCACAGAACACACACACAGACGAATTGAACGTCGTTGCTAAGTGCCTCTGATATAATGGCAGTTATCCCCTTGGTTGGCGTAGGAATGTGGCGACCCCATCGCCCAGTCTGCGGACTGCAAACAGCCTCTGGTCCTCCAGGTTGGAGGTTGGAACGTTACGCTTACAATATACCTTCTGTAAAAATCCCAATTGTAGAGAAGCGGTCAAAATTCTCACCAAAATGAATACAGCGTCGACTAGAAATTTCCTCGTAGGGGCCCATTCGGATACGGGGGAGCCCCAGTCAGCGCTTGTCTATCAACGGAGAGGAGGAAATAGTGATGTATATGCCCGGAAGAACAGAGAATTAAGAGACCTCTACTGGGATTCCGACCTGGTGTCCGTGATCAAGCAGTCGAGATTACATTGGTTGGGCCACGTAGAGAGAATGGAAGGAGGAAAACTCCCTAAACAAGCCCCCTATGGTTGGCCAGGCGGTGCCAGGAGAAGAGGAAGACGACGTCGAGGCGGACCTCCGAGTGTTGGGCATCAGAGGATGGAGGGAGAAGGTTTTGGATCGAGACGAATGGAGGAGGATTGTGACGGACGCCCGTGGTTCTTTCAGGACCGTAGAGTCGCAGGAAGAAGAAGAAGTATCCCCTTGGTCCTAAACAGCTCTCGAAGGAGCTTTCCTCAAAGATCCGTCAGAGGAACTCCACAGCAGAGTCTGGGCTGTCCATATAAAGACATTAAAAACACAAAGTCGCCACACCATACACTTATTACCTTCCAGTCCATAATACGACTTAAGCCACGACCAAGCGTATACAGATTCGCGTTGGCTACATTCCTGACTATTCCTAAACCATTATCAATCACGCAACTCTTTCCTTTGTTTTACTAAATTTATTTATATAATTTCCATAGAACATGAGATGAAGTGTATCTGGTTAGTTAATTTATCAATATGGAATGACCTTCCAGAACGGCGCTTTCAAAGTCTTGAATTAATCTTCCATCATGCTCGAGGAACCCTATCAGTTTCCATTATTCTGCTCGCCATTGTTATTCCCTATTCAATTTGTGCTCTGGGTTCTCGACAAACTTAGCCCTCCGACTTTATCATATTATATAACTTTAATTAAGATTTTTATTAAAGAAATTGGCAGAGTTTAATACATGACAAAATAAATTAATTGTGTTGATCATACCATTATTTTATTTACTGTGATTTTATATACAACATTTTTATTGTGTGATAAAGGAGTGGATATTTAGCAGTATTTGTATAATTTTACTTCCCCCACGTAAGATATGTAGGTAGTGGATGTGAGGGCGCCGGTAGCTCAGTGGTATGCGTGCTTGCCTTCTGAGCTCAAGGTCGTGGGTTCGAAACCCGGCCGAGGTCCTTAGTTTATTTTATCTGGGAGGGAAAATAAACTTAAGCACGCCGTCCTTCGGATGGGACGTTAAGCGATGGTCCCGAGGTACGATGTCAAGTACATGTTAAAGACCCCTGCCCTAGGTGAATAAAAATTTAGGATATGCAAAATTTAGGACTCCCATAGTAGAGTCGGGCTCATGTCAACCAGAGTGACGTAAGAGCGCTCTGGTAGAAGGCGATATGACCTCGTAGTTAAAGCCCGGGCATGAGTCATAATAACTAATTAACTATAGTGGAAATTATATAATCATTGAGAAATATGATTATTAACTAGGTACTTTCCAAAAAGTTGTCAGTAAATCACCGACAATGAATTTCCTCAGCACAAATTAATCAATTAAATTCTCGCTTTGACTTTAAAACGACTATTTGAGTAAAATTGTGATGTGGCCATTACAGGATTTTCTTATACCAACCACGCTTACAGATCATTCTTGTCTCCCCCTCTCCTTCTTAAAATAATTTCATTTTGTCTCATTGTACAGCGTTATCAAATAATTTTGAGAAGGGGAGAGAGAGTGAATATATTCTAACTGATTATTTAACTTCCACTATACTTCGGAAGTAAACATTGCTATCGATGTGTCTGTAAACATGATAACTCCCGATAGAATGAATGTATCGACATGACATTGTATATGTGAATCCAGAACCCTTTAACGACGACACCTATTGTTTTTCAGCCACATCGAACCGTACTAGGGGGGATTAGGTTTTAGCGGTTATGAAAGCTAATAACTTGTGCTTTTAAAATATTTTTTATTTACGAGAAGCAACTCACACATAACATGTATGTTGATTGTCTTTGTTTTTAAAACATATTTTTTTAAATTACATGGAAATAAATGTTATCAATTATTAATTAATTCAAAATAATAAAACAAATAAATAAGACATGTGGGGGGCGCTACACCACTTCCCCTCCAGCGTCAGCGATGGTCGGCCTGGTAGAGATAGGCCGGTTTTATTCTATCGATGGCCACCGTCACCGCTTTCCCCGCACGGCTGATGGTATATGTGTTCCTCCGGCGATGTAGCACCTCAAAAGGACCGTCGTAAGGGGCCTGGAGCGATGCTTTCATGGCATCGTGTCGGACGAATACGTGCGAGCAGTTCTGCAGATCTTTTGTAATGTAGGTCTGTCGAAGACTACAGTGGTGGCTGGTCACAACTTGATCATCGTCTGGCGGAGTTGTGCGACGTATTCGTAATCTGGAATCGGCTCTTGATCAGCTGGAGCTTCTACTATCATCTCTCCAGTTAGACGAAGGGTTGCTCCATACGTGTAGGCGCCCATGTCCTCGTGCAGCGCCGCTCTCAGGCCTAGCAGCACAAACAACACGTATTTACGAGAAGAAACTCACTAAAAACATAACATGTAAATTGATTGTCTTTTTTTTTATACATATGTTTTTAAATTACATGGAAATAAATGTTATCAATTATTAATTAATTCAAAATTCAAAATAATAAAACAAATAAATAAGACATGTGTGCCACAAGGTGGAGGCTTAACATAAATAAGACATGTGTGCCACAAGGTGGAGGCTTAACATAAAAACTGCCATAAAATGAATATATCGACTCAAAAACACTAATGACTCCCGATGTAATGAAAATAGCGACTCAAAATTTAGTATGTGAAAATCTGAGTATGTCAACTATACATTTATTAGTCATAACTATCGATTGGTATTATCAAGAACCGCGAAAAATTAGTTGATTAGTTCGTACAGAAGTACATAGCCCATGATTCACCTACAACTTTATTTATCTTTCTACATTGAGTGTAATATAAATCTAAAAGTCAGAAATGTAAGCAAAGAAAAATAGATAAACAACCAATACATTTGGTTGTGAAATGTTTACATTCAAATCGGTCCATAGAATAATAAATTGTGTAAATATGAATAGACAGGTCTGTGCTCGTGTATATGTTGAAACAAGTTTCCGACACAGATATTCTATATTGACTTTTGTCCTTTTTTTATTTCTTATTTTGAGAAATTTTTATTCAGAAGTAATCTATTGGAAATATAAATAAAACTGTTAAGGGTTCGGACTATATTCAGTATTTTTGTAAAAATCTATATAGTTTTTATCAGTTTCTGGTTTAACATAGAATAAACAAGTATGGTCCCATATTTGTAACGAGTAGGCTGACATTGTACAAGCTCGGGATCATCGCTTAACTGGAAGGACGGAGAGCTTAAGTTTTTTTTTACCTCCCCGATGAAATAAATTAAGGGCCTCGACCGGGTTGCGAACCCGCTATCTTGCTCAGTAAGCAAGCATGCATACCACTGAGCTACCGGCAGAATTTTTCAGCGGAATTTTTTATGTTTTCATCCTGACACCAAAAATGGCTACATTTTTTTTTTTTCGTCAGTGAATCATCGTCAATGTACTTCCTCAGCGTGAATTAATAAACTAAGTTTTTGATAATCATTCGATCATTTGGGCTAATAATCAATATGATATTTAACATTTTTGCAAAGAGATTGTGAAACACTTAATAAATTAAAAAGAAAACACGAATGTTTTTAAAATATTGTCTATTTCACAACATATATAAAATATATGGGAGTACTTTCAGTATTTCTACCATCTTCAGCCACGGCTTAACAAATACTAATTTGAACTTCCATTTAGTATTTGTTAAGTCGTGGCTGAAGATGGTAGCAATACCGAAAGTACTCTCATATATTTTATATATCTTGTGAAATAGACAATATTTTAAGAACATTCGTGTTTTCTTTATAATTTAATATTATAATAATAATAAAAATAATAATAATAATAATCAATAACTATTTACATAAGGGTTTCTAAATTCGTGTGTCTGTGAACACGATTACTCTCGATAGAACGAATGTATCGACAGAAAATTTTATATGAGTGACCAAAGCCCCATAAGGTCACCTATTGATTTTCAGCCAAATCGGCCAGAGGGTATGAGAAAAACTCTAATAACTGCCGATGTAATCGACATGAAATTTCATATTTAAAGTCAAAACTCAATATGGACATAACTCGTCAAATTTCAGCAATATGATGCGAAAGATTGTTCAGAGGAACGGGCTCAATTCAAGAACCTTGACTGCTGAAGAAATGAATTGATCGACACAAAATTTAATATGAGGATTTAGGAGCTCCAATGGGTTTTGGAGGGGGAGCGAAAAGTTAATTGTTTAATTCGTTCTGGGGATATACATTGCCGGTGATTCACCGACGATTTTTTTTTTTTTTTACAGTAAATGAACGGAGAAAGACGTGCCGTATTACCACTTCTTTGAACGATGTTAATGAGATTTTTTTGTTGTGATAGGCACTAACGGTAAAAGCGACCATCAACTGGGTAAACGACAACAAAAAGCGGTGATGGTATCTCACTCAGTGCGACAAGCATTATAACAATCTCGCCATACGAATACTTCTAGTTATTTCTTTTTCTGTACCCTGCAGGAGAGCGTTTTATCAGGACAATAAAAATTAGTTAGGTAGGTATGTATCTTGCGCAGAGAGTGTAAGTTCCTTATTAAAGAGGGTTGTTCTACTAATTTAGTTAGGTATGTATCTTGCGCAGAGAGTGTAAGTTCCTTATTGAAGAGAGATGTTCTACTAATTTATTAGGTACCTATGTATCCTGCGCAGAGAGTGTAAGTTCCTTATTAAAGAGGGTTGTTCTACTAATTTAGTTAGGTATGTATCTTGCGCAGAGAGTGTAAGTTCCTTATTGAAGAGAGATGTTCTACTAATTTATTAGGTACCTATGTATCCTGCGCAGAGAGTGTAAGTTCCTTATTAAAGAGGGTTGTTCTACTAATTTATTAGGTACCTATGTATCCTGCGCAGAGAGTGTAAGTTCCTCATTGAAGAGGGATGTTCTACTAATTTATTAGGTGCCTATGTATCCTGCGCAGAGAGTAAGTTCCTTATTGAAGAGAGATGTTCCACTAATTTATTAGGTACCTATGTATCCTGCGCAGAGAGTGTAAGTTCCTCATTGAAGAGGGATGTTCTACTAATTTATTAGGTGCCTATGTATCCTGCGCAGAGAGTAAGTTCCTTATTGAAGAGAGATGTTCCACTAATTTATTAGGTACCTATGTATCCTGCGCAGAGAGTGTAAGTTCCTTATTGAAGAGGGATGTTCTACTAATTTATTAGGTATGTATCTTGCGCAGTGAATGTAAGTTCCTTATTGACAAAAAGGCCAGAAACTGACAGACCTTCGTGAAGGCCTTGGTTGGTATCTTCAGATCCAGGTGAGACGAAAGTCCAGAGTTTTCAGTGAAGGAGTGCTTAGGACCCTTGGTGCACTATTCAGCCCCCACAATATATATTCAAGGAAGAAACAGCTGCCTATTGAGATACGGAGGAGGATATATATACGGAGTAGGTAGGAAGAGCAAAAAATGATTATTTTTTTTTGTTGGCCTTACGTATGATGCATATTAGCCATGTCTCTATAATGGTTTTATTTAGTTGTTTACACAATTCATGGCCCCGGGAGAGGGTTCAATCTACGGAATAAAACTCACTCCTTGACAGGACTCGAACTCGCAAACCAAGGTGAGACCATGCGACCAAAGCCCTACGCTCTAACCCGCACGGCCACCATGACTCCCAAAACATAATTGATTAGATTATAAAAATCTATGACGCCAATAAGAAGGTGGAAGCGGATGAGTGATACTAGACCTGTGAAAGACGAGGCGGGAAGGATGGAGTTCCGGTGGAACTTGGCTTCACATCCGCCGCGGCACACTTCCGATTAATCGACTGTCATTAGCTCCCTATAAGACCAGCTCATAGGAAGAGAAATTTATTTCTGTGTCCAACCAGAACCGGTTTTCAATGCATCTGAGTGCGTCCCCATCAATTTCATGTCGATACATTTATTCTATCGGGAGTTATCGTGTTCACACACAGAAATTTTACTTCCCCAGTTACACAAAGTATAGGGGAAGTTATGTAATAGGTCAGAAATTCGATGCGGAGTGTTCACCGAATTTTTTTGTTTTCGGTGCTTCCGATCCAAAAATTTAAAAAAAATCTGTCTATGAACACGATAACTCCCAATAAAATTAATCGACACAAAATTGTATATGTTATCGGGAGGATTTGAGGGGAGGCTTAACACACCAACTGTAATAACTGACATTATAATGAATATCTATTAGGGAGGGATTAGCCAACGATGTAATTCGAAGAAGGAGAGAGGCGAGTGGTCGAATAAAACAAACTTGTGAAACTTCTGCCAAGCTTTCGGCACTGAGTGTACCTTCTTCAGAGCCTGTATTGGCATATATAAATTATTATTTGAGTTGATTTGTATGAGAAGGATTAAGGATTATGGTTAGTACTTTGAGATGGAGACAAATATATATCTTTTTTTTTATATATAATTTTTTAATTTATTTATTTATTTTATTATTTTTTTCTTTTCATTTTTTTATTTTTATTATTTTTTTATTCATTTTTTTTATTTTTATTTTAATTATTATTTTTTTAATCTATTTTTTTTTTTATTATTTTTCATATATATATATATATATATATATATATATATATATATATGTTTATGTATTATTGTATACTTTTACATTTTTCCATTTTTGCTTGCATTATAGCTCGTCCATTAGCTTTGTATCTCAGCCAATAGTCCTCTTATCTGGTACGTATGTTAGATATGAGTAAAATACGTGACATAATTGTGTCTAAACCAATAATTAACATTAAATAATTTACATCAAAACAAACTGAAATATTATATTTTACAGAAAACCAACAATTATAAACTAATTACAAACGTATATCCTGAGTGAAAATTTACAAACACCAAAACAAATAATATGAAGATGGCTGATGTAGTGAGAAGTGATTATTTCACAGGATGTCAAATATAAGATAGTCTAACCTCTCACAGATTTTTGGTAGTAATAGCTAGCCGGCTTTCGAGGTTTCCCTCATCATCAGGCAGTCTACAAAAGAACCATCCTTAACATAATATGTAATATAAATAGCAAAGATAAATAATTAAATTGAAAACACAATTATTTTTTTTTTTTTTAATCAAAAATATGTTTAATCAACAATTGTGTTTTCAATTTAATTATTTATCTTTGCTATTTATATTACATATTATGTTAAGGATGGTTCTTTTGTAGACTGCCTGATGATGAGGGAAACCTCGAAAGCCGGCTAGCTATTACTACCAAAAATCTGTGAGAGGTCAGACTATCTTATATTTGACATCCTGTGAAACCAACACAAATAATATAATATATTAAAGATTTGTTCAGATACATTATTTTTATTTAGTTTATAATTGTTTATGGTTTTCTGTTTAATTATAATATTTCAGTTCGATTTGGTGTAAATTATTTAATTTAATTATTGGTTAGTCACAATTATGTCATGTCTTTTATTTATATCTATATACATTAACGCGGTAATAATAATGTATATATGTCAATAAAGACCCTGAAGAAGGTACACTCAGTACCGAAACCTTGGTAGAAATTCCACAAGTTTGTTTTATTCGACAACAAGCCTGATCTCTCCTCCTTCGTATTATAATGAATGTATTGACACGAAATTTCATATGTAAATTCAAAGTCCTCTAAAGACGACACCTATTGATTTTCAACCAATTGGTATCAGAGGGAGAGCGAAAACTTTTCATTCTAGAATCGATTTGTATTCCATTTGGAACCCGTTTGAAGATCTCGCCTACAGACCCTTGAGTCCAATTGAGACTACGTTTCTCCAATTGAGTCATCCTGATCTTTGGAGACTCCCTAGAGCCCACTTGCTTGGACGGAACAATTGACGTGGGAGTTGCACTATCTCAAGACCCTAATACCTGGGAGGGAGACAGAACATCTGTGTTCAGTAGGCGCATCTGGTTCTGTCTGAAAGGGGGGGGGGGGGGGGGGGGGGCACCATCTAGAATTACGGGGGGCCTCTTAAGTTCCGTACTTACCTCTATGCAATATGATAGCTTTATGAAGCCTTTCATAGTTTGAGTTGGTCCTAGCTCTATTAATAATAATTTCATAAGTTCGTTTTGATTTTCTTCTTTTGAAAAGGACAAAAAAACATGAAGAAAGTGGTTTAATGTTATAGAAAAAAAATTAAATGTCTAGACCAGGTTTTTGTTCGGGCTTCCATTAACAAATGGAACGAAGGATATGGTTTCAGATTCCTGTTTTTTTCATTAGTGACCGAAACCCAAACCGTAATTAATAATTTAAAAAAATTTGTGATAGGTCAGAAAATTTTAACGAGTACCTGACATCATACCGGCGCGAGACCATCGCTTAACGTTTCATCTGAAGGATGGCGTGCTCAACGTTGTTTCACTTCTCAGATAAAAAAATCTAGGAGCCTTGGCCGGGTTTCGAACCCGCAATTTTGAGTTCAGAAGTTCTTCACACTTTATCAAAAGGGATCTTAGCAGTGATGGTAAAAGTGAAGTAAGTCGGAGGATAAACGGCCGTCCGGGTGCCATTTATTGCATACGCTGCCTAAACCGTTTCAAGATATATTAAAGTGAATGTCCAGGAGCCCAGTGCAAAAAGGGTGGACTTATTTTATGAAAACTTTTATTATAAAATTTTCAAAATATTCATCCTCGAGATCCAAAAAATGGCAGTTTGAAATCTCAAAGCCGATGGACCACTCAAAATCCTACTTTTGGAACCCATAAATTGACTTATTTTATGACAAATGAAACTTAACCTGTCTTAAACTAGATAGAATACTAATTTGAAAAATCCTAGTCTGAACTCATAAATGAACGGCTAATCAGACATCACTCAAATACCAATTATCTCCTATCCATTTTTTGGATCTCGAGGACTGATATATTGAAAAT
Source organism: Aradus depressus (assembly GCA_963662175.1). NCBI lineage: Eukaryota > Metazoa > Arthropoda > Insecta > Hemiptera > Aradidae > Aradus > Aradus depressus. The sequence continues at coordinate 18,311,258 of OY759219.1, read as the reverse complement.
TTCATAATAAAAGTTTTCATAAAATAAGTCACCCTTTTTGCACTGGGCTCCTGGAATATGATGTATTGAGAAATTGTTAAATAAAAATTTCTACAAAAAAGTGCACGACAGCATGTAGTAATCTATCTCAGATAGCTACAATAATGGCCTTATCAGGTCATTTTATCTCTGTTTGAACTTCATGGGAGAACGGCTGAACGTATATTCACGAAATTCGCAGGCCTTTTAAAAGGGTGACCCAACTTTTGTGGGGGAGGGCCCGAATAAAACGAGTGCTTCTCTTTAACGCCTTATCAGATTTTCATAAAATTTCCCATAAGCCCGGTGATAAACAGGGCAACACCCGTTAACCTGCTAGTCATGCTACGTAGATGATTTGCTTCGTTATGGTAGTTAATATCAGCATTCATGTTGATATTGGCTAGGGTTATTAGTATAGTGAGCAAATATTAACCCTTACTGGGTAAATTTCTCATTATGATTCCATTAGTGCAAGTTATTAACAGAGATATTATGACTCATGCCCGGGCTTTAATAACGAGGTCATATCGCCTACTACCAGACCGCTATGTGCCCGACTCTACGAGTTCTAAATGTTGCCTATAACTCAAGTTTATTCACCTGGGAAGAGGTCGCTTAACGTCCCATCCGAAGGATGGCGTTCTCATGGTTTTATTTCATTTTTCAGATAAAATGAAATACAAATAATTGAACCGTACAAAGTTATTATGCTCCAATATCTATTGTTATCGGACAACAATGCACTCAAAGTTCATATTTTTACTAAAACCATACGTTCATTGTACTTTTCTGACACTGACGCCTCAGTTTTAATATTTATACAGGTGATGTATCCTTCGAAAGAGATTTTTGAGTAAGATTAATCAAATTTTTTTTCAAAATTAAATTTGATATTCTTGTTTTTGTGGAGGAAATTTATATATAATTCGTTTAATTCCGTTGAAAATTGGTAGGTGTCGTCCCTTATAATGCTTTGAATATACCTATGGAATTTCGATGCAATACATTCATTATGAAATTTTGTTTCAATACATTCATTACGTCAATTATTAGATTTTTTGTGTTAATCCCCCTGTTTCCTTCGGCCAATTTGGCTGTAAATCAATAGATGTCCTTCGTGGTGGGTTCTGGATACAAATATAAAATTTCATGTCGATACATTAATTATATCGGGAGTTATCGTATTCATAGACACACACAGACAACAGTTTTTTTCGGAGCGGAGCTCCTTAGTGCTTGGCAGTGAGTTAGTGAAAACGACATGGAACGGAAGTAGGCAACGAAAGTTGCACTCTCCCCTCCCCAACTCCGCCGACCGACATTACGCACTACGCGTCTTGTTAAACGTCTGCTTTAGCGTGCATGATCATAGTGTAAACAATGAAAAGTGAAGAAGAAAGTAAAATAAGAAAATGTTATAATGCCAATGATGTTAATGCTACAGATGAACCAAGTTCTCATCAAGATATTCACCATTCTTCTCAGTAAAATAAACTTAAGCACGCCGTCCTTCGGATGGGACGTCAAGCGATGGTCCCGAGCCTGAACGATGTCAGGTACTCGTTGAAGACCCCTGCCCTAGGTTATATTTAGGGTAGGCAAAATTTAGGACTCCCGCAGTAGAGTCAGGCTCATGTTCACCAGTGTGACGAAAGAGCGCTCTGGTAGTAGGCGATATGACCTCGTAGTTAAAGCCCGAGCATGAGTCATAAAACCTAACCTAACATAAAGGTAAGATCGATAGTTAAAAATTGCATTCGATCTCATGATTGTGTACATGGAGGATAGAGTAAGGGAGATGTGAGCGCGCGTAAAAGCGTAAAAAAGACCGGAAGAGTATATAAATATTTATAAATTATAAATAAATATATAAAAAATATAAAGAAATGATTTCAATTTAAAATTACTTTCAGCCAAAAATTATTTTCAACCTAAAACATCATGGAACAACATTTTTTTCGGATTCAGGAGCTCATTAAATACTTTTATACGAATTTCTGACCGATTACATAACTTCCCCTATTCTTCGTATAGCTGCTGAAAATGGTGCCATCTCTTTATCTGAGAAACACACTAAAGTGCCGTCCCATTTCGTCTTAAATGGATGAACTGTCCGTTCAGTGTGAGAACGGAGTGGAGGAGCCAATGCGACTAGAAACACAAATGGCAAATGATAAGGGCTTTGATAAGAGTTCTGCCGCTCTAATGGCAAAAGAGATAAATGATATGAAGGTAAACCTGGATGAACAGAGTTTAGAGGGTCGGCTATCCACCTCTGCTAAGTAACAGAGGGACTTCACACAGCCACAGACTTCCTTTGTGTACTTAGATCGAGACTATGTCTTTCAAGTCAGCTGTTAGAGAGAAAGGTTATAGAAGTGCAAAACCATCCACCAATCAGAGTAACCTTTAAGGATCATTGTTTTTCTTCTACTAAACAATTAACGTGGTATTGTTGTTACTTTACCAGATTTTACTCGCCACTTATTTTTTACTTCCCCAGCTATTCGAAGTATAGGGGAAGTTATGTAATTGGTCTGAAATTCGATGTTGAGTTTTCACCGAAATTTCATGTTCTCGACCCAAATTTAGGTACAGTTTGTGTCGATACATTACATTGGCAATTAGCCCTTCCCTTCGCAGAAAATTATTAATTTTGGCTGAAAATTAATGAATGTCGTCCTTAGATGGTTTTGGATACACGCAAATAATTCCGCATTGAATTTATGACCAATTACATAACTTCACCTATACTTCATATATATACAGCTTTATCCGAAATAATACAATTTTGCCATTTCCTCGTTTTTTTGTTGAAACAGAGAAAAAATATAAAAAACCCAGGGGGCGCCGGTAGCTCAGTGGTATGCATTGCCTTCTGAGCTCAAGATCGTGGGTTCGAAACTCGGCCGAAGCACTTAGTTTATTTTATCTGGGAGGTGAAATAAACTTAAGCACGCCGTCCTTCGGATGGGACGTTAAGCGATGGTTCCGAGCCTGAACGATGTCAGGTACTCGTTAAAGACCTCTGCCCTAGGTAAATAAAAATTTAGGGTAGGCAAAATTTAGGACTCCCACACAGAGTGACTAAAGAGCGCTCTGGTAGTAGGCGATATGACCTCGTTGTTAAAAGCCCGGGCATGAGTCATAATAACTAACTATAAAAAAAACCAAATGACTGCCGAAGTAATGAATGTATCTTCACAAAACTTTATATGTAAATCTAAACCTCCTTTAAGGAAGACACCTTAAAATTTTAGCCGGCTCAGCTTAATGGGAAGAGGAGACCAGAAGAGGGGCGTTGCACATTTTTTTTTTTTTTTTTTGACCCAGGACTGAGGAATGAGAATTCTTTGAGTAAGACATTGTCAACTTGATCGTTAAATTGATTTCAATATGAGACCAGAAAGTTCGCTGATTGATTTGCACTGGGGAATTGTATTGCTTATGATTCACCGAAGATTTTTTTTGCAGTGATGCATTTATTATGCGGTACACCTGGAAACTGCAACTCAATATTCATGTGCTGATGCTGTCTCCTCTCCCCTCCAGAGAGGGAGAGATATCGACATCTCCTCAAGTAATTACCCTTCCCGTTCCTATCCTAATTATATAAGATGGTCACGTACCTTCATCCCCTTGGATTAAACATACATACACCTTTTGGAAATAGGGGTTGGGGGCTTGTTTCCAACCGGGATTTACAGCTTCCCGTAAGGGGAAGTTCTCGTAAAATGCATCTCACTCTCTCCCGTCCTCTCACGGAGATTTGATACGTCTTAGTACAAATTATTCAGGATTTTGGCGGATTGTTTTTTTTTTGTTTCATTGGAAAACATGGTTGTTTCAACAGTTGGTCATTTCTATTCAATTGGTAGAAAGTTGTTTTTTTATATTAAATTTCATCACCTTCATTATATTTTACATTTTTCTCCAAGAATCATCGACAACAACGATGAATTAATTGCCATAATTTCCCTATTACGTTTTCATGAAAAACCTTATTGACTCATACTTTTATTTCCTGGGATAAGACTATTTTGAGGGAAATGTTGATCTGTGAAAGCTGGTGGTCTATACTTTCACGCTCTGTGGACCATATCTATCCTGGGCTGTGGTTTATCCCACGGAAGTAAATTTAGGAACCCAAAAAGAGAAAGATTATGTTGAATTCTTGCCAAATTTCAAGGAAATATAAGAGAGGAATAGAAAATACCAAGTTCAGAAAAACTTGATAATATAAAGTTGAAAATATTGTTTTTTAACCCCCAGTTGATTTTTTTTCCATTTTTCACTTAAATTTTCCCGATAATAAAAATGACAATAGACATCATTTTCCAGACTGAAAACATCCCAGATATCTATATCGTAACTCAAAAAGTTTTAGTGCTTTTTGAAGTGAACACCCTCTAAAAAACTTTTAAGAGTTTAATGCGATATTTAAAAATGAAATAAATAAAATATGTCGAATCAATTCTCATAGAACATACTTCATCTCCAGCGAACATTATATCATTGATTCCAAATGAGGGCGCCGCTAGGTCAGAGATAGCGTGCTTGCCTGCTGATCTCAAGTTCGAAAGATGCACTTAGGACTCCTACTGTGAAGTCGAGCTCACCATAGCAACGAAAGAGCACTCTGGTAGTAGGCGAAGTGGTCTCGTTGTTAAAGCCCAGACATGAGTAATAATTTACAGACATCGGTATCACACAGTCAAGGGTCTCATAGGTAAATATCATCGAAGGAGTCACGTAATATACCTCCGCTGGCCGCGGTAATACCTTCAGTCTCATTAAAAAAATAATAATAAACACTCTTGGGGAAAAAATAAGAATGCGTCAGAAGAAAGTACATTTGCCAAATGGGTGATACATCAGTTGCCTGGAGGGAAGGGTGTCGGGGAAATTCCGCTGAGTTGGTAGTACTCTTGTGAAACATTTTCTTTTTCAAACACCCTCTGGAAGGTCTGATGTTTGTGGTAACATGGGATAAACACCAATCTGCTGACGTACAACTATTGATTAGAGTGTGGAGGGTCCTATGTTTGGTTGTCTTGTCGACAAACAACCCTTGGAGCAGATCACATAGATACAGAACCTAATATTTGAGATGCATTCTCTGCAATGTCTGGATTTATTTACAACTTTTATCTCTTCAATGACTAGAATAAATTTTACTAAAGAACTGCTTTCATAGGGGTTGCAACGTAAAAAAATCGTCAGGAATTTAGTACTAAATTCCTGACGATTTTTTTTCATTAATTCGATTAATCAATTATCTTTTTGTTCCCTCTCCTTATTCAAGAGTTTATTTACATAGTCTCCTAAATCCTCGTACTAAATTGTATATCGATACATTCATTACATCAGTACTTATTGGGGTTTTGAGTTGAGTCTCCACTGAACCCCCTTCCCTTCTACCGATTCCTTATGGGGTTACGAATTTACATATGAACTTGTCACTTGCGGTTATTAGAGCTTTTGAGTTCCCTTCGGCCAATTAGGCTGAAAATCAATAGGTATCGTCGGTTGAGGGTTCTGGATTCACAATTTGAATTTTCGTGACGATATATTCATTCTATCGAGACCGTGTTTACAGACGGTCATATTACCGTGTTCACAGACATACAGAGAGCATTTTTCTTTCATACTTGGTTTGGTTGGTAGGGAGGAAGGTTATAGAAAAGATAGAATTGTATGATGAAGTGGACGCGAGCGAGCAAGGTTTGTTCCTGCACTCAAAAGGAAAACTAAACTTTCGGGATCTCAAACTAAAGTATCGATACTTAGGTTTACTCGTATCGATTGAACTCTAATCGAGTCGGTAAGTTCAAGATGGAAATTGGCCTTAGTTATATCTGCTCAAATTGTAGAAAGTACATTAATTATGTCTTGAGTCAAGTCCTGTCCCTACTTCCCCAAGTTTTGGTTTATTAAGTTGGACTTTGGATATCAATACTTGCCTGGTATTGGTTGTCCCCAAGTTCAAAGATTTAAATGAGTAATATTACTTGAAACTTGAGTCCAGTTGCTTATTCCTTGAAGTCACCAAAGTGTTACCAAGAAATCAATCTTCTTACAGAATTTACCTCCGATTGGATTGTCCGACTTATGTAAAAGACAGACGATTATTTGTCGTCATGGAAACGCGTTTCTGGTTCCATAGTTTTATTACTCTCCAGCTATGTACTTCCCCTGTACGTTTTCGATCTCTAAAACACAATATTTGATTTTTGATTCTTCATACTAAATTTTGCATCGATACATTCATTACTTCGGCAGTTTATAGGATTTTTGAATTGAGCACCTCCTCTGCTCCCCCCCTTCCCTCCGACTGATTCCGCTGAAAATTGATACGTGCCGTCCTTATATGGCTTTGAATATGCATATGAAATTTCGTGCATGTGAAACTATAGGAGAAGTTACGATAACAACGTTTTTCAGCCAAATCTACCAAAGAGAAGTGGGGATTAGGGGGACGGCTTAACAAAAAATGCTAATAACTGCCGATAAGCATGATAAGGACAACTCATATCTATTTCCAGCCAAATCATTTCATAAAAACATAAAATTTCATATGTGAATTCAAAACCCTATAATAAGGACGACACTTACTAATTTTCCGCAGAAATTGGTAGAAGGGAAGGGGGTGGTTCAGGGAAGACGGTCTAAGATTAGATCACGGAGTATCCTTAGATTCGCTAAGGAAACTGGGAGACTAGGTTCTAGAATAGCAGTGGCCTTATTACAAAACATGTTTTAGCACAAAAAGTAAAAGAGTTGAGAAACAAATATCTCACTAATTAAATAAATTAAATATTATTCGATTATTTCATTATTATCATTATAATATTATCTACGTTTATATGTATGAATAATAATAAAAACATTAATAATAATTAATTCTGTTTTAAATTTTCACTCCATAAATTTTTGTTGTAGGTCCAAAACTAATATGGGGGAATATAATTTTATATGCGGCCCGCGGGATTATAATGCATTTCCAAAGTGGCCCGCAAGATCATTTGTGTTGGCCACCCCTGTTCTAGAAGGACTGGTACATTTAGATTGTACAACTAGATAACAAGAAGGAAGCCCAGCGCAGCATTAAGAATTGATTGAGTGCTTAGGTCCTTAGGTGCACGCCAAATCTCACCCAGTATAAATATAGTATTAATTAACTAAGTTTTTGCGGTTCCTCTGAAACCAATCTTAATACTAAATATGTGAAGAGACTCAAAGCTCTAATAATCCGAGCTTAATTGCCGGTGATTCACCGACGACATTTTTATTTATAGTCATATTCATAGTATTATTTTAACTAGATAGATAGATAAACTTTTATTGCACAAAAGATTACAATCCTCATGGCAACGAGTGTTTTTTTTTTTTTTTTTTATTACAAAATAAATAATAAAAGGATAAAAGAAACAATTCGAAAATTATATAAAACAAGATATCACATTAATAAAAAAATAATAATAATAAAAAATATATATATATGTATCCATCTTACATGTAACAAATGAAATTAAATTATTCTTAATTTTCAAAGCAACAGTAAAAAATAAAAATAAATTGTTAATTTTTCTAACTTCTAAATTATTTAAAATATGCACAAATGTTTCTGAGTAATATCTGTTTTATTGGTGAGATAATTGTGGAGAAATGCTTGCCTGGGGATACACAAGGAGGGACAAAAAGTGTATGAGATCGTCCTTCTCTGAGGTACAGAGCCTGCAGACACTTTCAGGACAAAACTCATACCTAAGCCCTCCAAGTAATATTCTAAAATTTCTATTGCTATTGTGGAGACGAATTTGAGCTAGAATTCGGAGTTTTTCAATAGCTTTCCTGAGACCCTGAAGCACTGACCAGTCGGTAGAGGGAGTTGTATTTCGAATTTAATATTGTATTTATATCGAGACAGACCAGATGATTCATAGTATTATATTCACTAGTTCGATTTTCATGAAGAAAAAAAAGTGGACACTGCCGGAAAAATAACTTTCTGTGGAAAATGCCTCAATCAGATGTTGCCTTATCCTCTCAACTCCAATGAAAAGTTTAATTTTTATAGTGCCTATTCCGCGGAGTTATTTCATCTTTAATTTTTTGTGGGCAATATTCTACCCTTGTGTCACATGTTGGCCCACTTAAAAAATCTCAGTTTCAAAGTTATACCCCCTCCTATGGGGGGAAGATTGCCTATTCAAATTTTTTTAATATGAAAGTTGAAGTAATTAGTCGAATGAAGTAGGTACATGAACATAAGTTAGTCTTAATATTCATGTCAGTTTGTTATGAACCTACAGAACTCAAGAGAGCGTCGTTAGCTTTGAGGTAGGAGTTTAAGTTTTTTATCTTGATGTAAAAACTTTGAGCACTCCGTCCTTTGGTTGAGCCGTTTCGCGATCGTCCCATAATATATTCATCTATCTACTGAAGTCAGTCAGTGGACTAAATTAATAACTAAAATGTCGGTAATCTTTACTTTAATAAATTTTTATTTGTTGGTTAATTCCGGCATTCCTTCCAGAGGTGTCTTCTTATTCTTTTTTCCGACAATATTTCGGGACTTACAAGTCTCTTGTTCCGGTCACTATGAAACTGAGTGCCCCTGAGAACCCTTGTTAATAGTGACCGGAAGAAGGGACTTGTAAGAGTCCCGAAATATTGTCGGGAAACAAGAATAAGAAGACACATCTGGAAGAAATGCCGGAATTAACCGACAATGTAACATCCCAAAGAAGTTTAAGAAACACATTTTTATTTATCAGCTGTTAACATTTTTCTGGTTTGTCGATTGGTTATATAGCAGGGCTATAGGCGGCCACCCATTTTTATCATCGATGAGATGCCATTAAAAATAATTAATTATTCACTTATATATGGGCCTTTAATGGGAACTTAATTTAGTGTTTCAAAAAAAAAAAATCAAAACCCATTTACTCTTTGTGGGGAAGTTATGTATTTAGTCAGAAATTCTTCACCGTTTTCACCGGATTTTCACGTTTTCCGACCTTCCGATTAGGAATCCTATAAAGACGAAAACTATTAATTTTCTGCGCAATCGGTCGAAGGATGGGGCTCAATTTAAAAATCCCAATAATTGCCGATGTAAAAAATGTATCGACTTGAAATTTTATATCTGTACTCCCCATAAGGACGGCATCTATCAATTTTCGATGATTTTCGTGAATATATCGGCACAAAATTTAGTATGCGTATTCAGAAGCCCCTTTGAATTCTAAATATGGATTTTTACACAAAACGTACGCTTGAGGATTCAAATTGCCGATGATTCACCGATAATATTTTTGTAAGTGTACATTTATTTATATTTTACTTGGTGGGATGGAGCGAGCACCTAGGGACCTAAGCACCGAGCTCGTATCTCTTCTCTGGATGCGCTGGGCTTCCTCCTTAACTTGTCGTCCTGTCTTACCTAGTGGATGTGAAGATATTTTTCATGAAAAACTTAGTCTCAGTTTTCCTGTAGGGAAAGTGAATACCCCTTTGATCCAGTCCTCTGAAATCCTCCTCTATGATCATACTACCGTTAATTGAAATCTCGTTTTCGCCACATCATTCACATATGGGTCTGTCTTTGACTCCTATAACATGTAGGTCTGTTGAATGAACGTTGGCGTAGCTGGGGGGGAGGGGGCACACCAGAAAATTTCGATCTATGTACTTAATTTAAAAAATATATAATATATAACAACTCCACCACAGACAAACATTTCAGTCAATACAAGGATATAGAAAGCTTCAGTTCCCAGTCAAATGTTATTTGAATTCAAATTACGCTTTCTTAAAGTTTGGACTTCAACGAATGCTGCCAATCGGCGTAGTATGAGAGTTTAGCGAACAACAAAACGCGCGGCAATTTTTAAATCGCCCAAAAACTTCGCACTGCGATGCAATGTTTACCCAAAATAAAAATACTATTAAGACTAACTGCATATTTTAGAATGTATTCAATGAAAGCCGTAAAAATGGCCGATTTGCTGAAAAAAAAAGAAAATTAAGGCTTATTTAATTGAGGATACTTACTGCTACTTATTGTATAAGACGACGACTAGACTGATGAAAATTTAAATTGTTGATTTCAATTTGTGTTGATTATTTTTTTACAACATACTAATATTTTGTGTAGAGTGCCTGATTGTTAATTATTAAGTTTAATTAAACTTAATCTAAAAATATGATAGTGTAATGTGTAAACTATTGTTACATTATCTCGGTCGTGTGACCGCCCCCCCCCCCCCCCCCCCAGGCCCTACCAGGCCCCCTTCAGAGAATAATACTAGCTACGGCTATGTGAATGGACCGTGTTGTGAGTACTCTTGTTAGTTGCCGATGTTCGCTCTGTTCTAGGATCCCTACGATAAGTGAGATCAGTTCCATTCTCAAAGGAACATTAGCATACAAGAAAATATAATAATAACTGTAAGGGAGTAATAAGGGTGTGTAGGGTAGGATGAAGAGAAAATAATGGTCCAAGATGGTGTAATAGATGTACAATAGGGCAAGGGAAGGAAGATGAGGCCAGAGGACAATGGAGGATGACGTAGGAAGGGACTTCATTAATAGCCTATTGAAAATAGTTTGGAAAGGGACCCCGCTAAGGGAGTGGATTAGTGGCGTGTGGCTTTGGGACTTGGACCTCAATATCCCTGGGAATCAGCAATAGAACAGGCAACAGGGGATTCCACTCATCAATTAACTAACAAAGGTTCAAATCCGCAAAAGATTTAAATAAATAAATCGTCGATAAATCACCGGCAAATATTTCCTCTGCGCCAATTAATCAAATACATTTTTGCTCTTACTCTAACATCCTTTTTTTGAGGGCCCATCAAGTTTATTTATTGATTGTCTCTTGCTGTGATCGGCTAAGAGCAAAACACCCAAGCCCACCTTAATTTTATTGGCGTTGCTGGTTGGCGCGCGGAGAGAGCTCAGGATAAGTGTAGGGTAAAGTGCTCTCTTTTTTCTCCGACAGGAGGCGAAACATCGGCTGAACAGCCGGTTTCCGTCCCCAGCTGGTCGAGTCCCAGATACGATCCTGTCCTGCGTATCAACTCGAGGACCACATGCTCTGCAGTCTCGACTCCACTGCACGATCAGGTTGTTCTTCCTCTTAAAGAAGAAGAGCTTGGAGTTGAAATCTCCATGACCTGATAGTATCTGGGACATCCAATGATCAGGCAGTACCCATGAAGAGTCCAGACGTCCTGGATTTCCGGGAAATATGGATAGGTTGATCGGCCATCTCATAATCGTGACCACCGCTGTTGCCATTTCTCCACAATCCTGGACAATGTCCTTACAACGCTCTAGTCTCGACTATCTTTGAATGAACCATGGTTCGGATCGTCCACATCCAGGAATTGGAGGGGACTTGAAGGATCATCAGCATGAAAGAGTTGACTATGTTCCGAAGCTGCCCCCTAAACTCCAAAAGTAGATACATATTTCCAGAAGACTACCAAATTCGTAGGAAGTAGAAAAGCAAATACAACTCGTTGTCATCCGGGGAAACGCTGGAGAATTCATTGCTACCATTCTTATACCGTATTGAAGTTTGGCAAAGGGTAAACAAGCGTACAAAGCATATAGAAGAAAACAAGAGGAATAATGCGGCTATCCTCCAACTCTCTGTTTACCTGAAGTTTTTCCTCTTTACTGATTTACTTCCAACCCTGAAATCAAACCAACTTTCTTTATTAGATCCCTTGCTCTTTTTTTTTTTTTATCATACCCTTAGCCACCAATTACCAGAAAACCCCCTCAGCAATTTTTCGCTCCCTCGACACGAATGGTAGAGCGCCCTAGAGTCTCACAATTCATACTTGTCAAATATTCACTGAAAGAGGGCTGAGAGGGAGCGCATTTCGGGTAGGGCGGAGAGAGATCCATGAAGGGGAAGAAGGAAGGACCAAGGGTTTTATGGATATGAAGGGGGATAAACAACATCGCCAAGGGCGAAAGAAGAAAGGGGAAGGCCCCTTCTTTGATCTGGGTGTCTTCAGGAGGTAGCTCAGGGTGTGGACAAACAACAGAATCCAATCTTGGACTGGTCATTTCTATCCATGTTTGACTTGCTCAAAATTTACATCATGTCTACTCACTAAGTAAATCTACAGGATATTATTTACTCTGTGTTTGATATGGAAGCTGGCGGGACGTGGGGCCGAGTGGAAAGGGAGTGATCCTGTCTCCAAACACGAACAGGGGAACCATTCATAGTTCAACATTCGTCTTTTGGAATTAAACTAGCAGAAGAATAGATAGTTAACGTGACCCATTACGATGTCATATCACCTACTACCAGAGAGCTTTTTCGTCGCTCTGGTGGACATAAGCCCGACTCTACTATGGAAGTCATAAATTTTAAATTATTCACCAAGGGACTTTGAGGGGTATCTGACATCGTACAGGCTCAGGACCATCGCTTAACGTCTCATACCTGATAAATAACTGAAAGGCCTCGGCCGGGTTTCGAACCCGGGATCTTGAGCTCAGTAAGCAAGCATGCTACCTCTGAGCCACCGGCGCCCTCTAAACGATAAAGCTCTGGGGGAAATTAATAGGTGCCATCCTTATGAGGTTTTGTATTTTAATATAAAATTTGTCGATAAATTCATTACAACGGCAATTATAGGGATTTTTGAGTTGAGCCCTCCTCTGATCCCCCTTTCCTCTTCGGTTGATTACGCTGAAAAATTATAGTTGTCATCCTTATAGGACTTTGAATTCACATATGAAATTTTGGGTCAATGCATTCATTACAACTGCAGTTATGAGAGTTTTTGTGTTAAGACTCCTCTCTAATCCTTCCTCTCCTTTGACCGATTTGACTGAAATCCATAGTTGTGATTCTTAGAGGGTTCTGGATACTCATATTAAATTTCGTGTCGATACATTCATTCTATCTTAATCATAGATACACAAACCGAATTGTTTTTTCCTTTTTGGAATCAGATCTCCACCAACTCCACATCGAATTTTAGACCGATTTTAATAACTTCCCCTATACTTCAAAAAGAAAGATGAGACTTGACGACTTGGTAAAGAAGGATATTAACTGAATAAATAGTACAGTTACGGAGTTTCCAAATGGTTTTTATTTGCATAATGTTCCCAAGTTTCTTGGTAATCATAAATTTTATTCAAATTCATGATTCCCTCTAAGTTGCTTAAACCCATCTTTGGTTTTACGAATGTTTAAAGTAGTTATTTTCCTTACTTGGAGGGTTCTTCTATGATCCTCTCCAACTAACGAAGATATGAAATTAATACCCCGCGTCTCGTATTTCTCCTTATCAAGATGAATGTCGCCCCATGTTTGACATTTTGTCAAAGGTTAACAATCTTTCGATTAGTTGGCGCGGGATGAAGTGTCGGCCTAAAATGACTTGTTGAGTTGTATTTTCCTTCTCTTGTATCCAAAATCATTTCTCCTATACCAGGTATTTTCCTCTATACAACACTTTTCTCCTACCAGGTAATTTATTATGGTGCACTTATGCTATAATTCAATTTTACTATATCCAGTAACGTTTCTTCTGTATGAACGTATCTTTTCTTTTTTTTCTATATCTCGCACATTGGGACCTGACGATGGGATGTAAGAACGTCCCGGAATATCGTTGGGATAAAGACACTTGCGAAGAGTTTTTAGAAAAATAGTCATCCTAATTTTTAATAAATTGAAAATGTGTCTACTTGTGTTTCTTAAACTTCTCTGGGATGTTCCACTGTTGGTTGTTTTCGGCATTTCTTCCAGAGGTGTCTTCTTTTTTTTTTTTTTTTTTTTTTTTTTTTTTTTTTTTTTTTTTTCAATATTTCGGGACACTTACACGTCCTTTCTTCTGGAACGGCTATCGTTCATAGTGACCAGAAGAATAACGTGTAAGTGTCCCGAAATATTGTCAAAAAAAATAAGAAGACACCTTGGAAGAAATGCCGGAAACAACCAACAACGTGTCTACTTATTATTAATGTTTCTATGTATTAATTTTTTTATATACTGATATATTTTAAGTATTTATTTATTCAGTTTTTATTATTTTCATTATTATTACTACTAATCATACGTGTGTTAGACTCAAGTAGTTATAAACCTAATTTTTAAGCTATCTTATATATAAATTCTTTTGACGTGTCCTATTACCATTTATTGGTTTAACGGAAATACATTTATTATTTATTATTATTGTTATTATTATTATTATTATTATTATTATTATACTAAACTTTTCTCCTATCAGTTAATCTGTTATGCCCTCCTTGGGGAGTAGGGATACACTTGCCAATGATTCATTCTAACGGGAGATATCATGTTCACACACATACAGACAAGAGATTTGTTTCCATTTTTGGAAATAGAGGGTTGGAAAAAATTTAATTCTTCTGAAACTCGACAACGAATTTCCGACCAACTACGTAACTTCCCCTAAACTCATATAGCTGGTTTGTGTTGCCAAATCCGGCTTTACCCATTTCCCTATTCGTTGGACTAGAAGTCAAAACACGAATTTTCGTCTTTGCTCTCCGTTCTTTTGCACGAACACTCTTAGGAATTTGGAATGTTTTGTGTTTTTTCCAAGACTACCTTTCTAGAGATAAAAAGTTGGGAATTCTTTTCTCAGGTGAACTTATTCCGATACGGTACCCGCTGCGATCTTGATTCTATCTGATGCTTGTTGAAACACTGGACCGCTATCAAGTTTATCCAAGACTAAGGGCTCATTTTGCTGTGTCGTCAGAAAGGGTCTAAAGCACCCTTCAGATTTTACCACCCTTCCAAGCAATCTACACAAAGTTCCTTTTGCATTAACTTAATAGTCCAATAAAAAGTCCGCAGGTTTTTTTTTTCAGTCTACCAAGTAATCGAAGTTGACAAAATTAGATGTGTAATATGAATCTATGTGATGTGGGCCATAACAGAACATTCTTATACCAACCACTTCTGTAATCGTCACTCTCTCCCCTCCCCCTTCTGAAATGAATTTCATACTGGCATCACTGGGTATATGAAAGTAAAGTGTTGACGTCAGTGGTTTTCTTTGTTTCATTGTACTCTTTGTATAATACTAAGAGTGACTTTCTTACTAGCAGAATGTATGTACAATAAATAGTGTAATATCAAAAGATTTTCAATTGAATTTCATGTTTTTCCTCTGATTTCCCTTGATTCCAAAAATGAAAAAAAAAATTCTCTCTTTGCGTCTGTGAACACGATTACTCCCAATAGAATGAATGTATCGAGAAGACATTTCATTTGTGTCACCAGAACCCTCGGGAGTTATCGTGTTCACAGACACACACTTCTGTTGACGCGGCTTACCAATAGAGGCAGACACGGACGTGGCCTTGCGTCAAGCCCTGGAGGGGCAAGACCAGAGCGTCTGAGGAGCATTGTCCAGGAATGGATCGTGGAAAAATGACCTCACAACCTTCGCCTATTTCCCGGACGTCCGGACGCGCCTTGACTCTCCATGGATACAACCAGATCATTGGACGTCACAAGTGCTATCAAGTCACGGCGACTTCACCGCCAAGCTCTTCTTCTTTAAGAGGAAGAAACTGCGGAACACGTAGTTCTCGAATGCCCGCTATAGGTCGGGCCCGGGGCGGCTCTGATTCGCCAGAAAGGATCGTACCTGGGACTGGACCTGGCGGAGAATCAAGAAAGCCTTCTAACCCGGTGCCGGGGGCCCCGCCGACCTCCGACAGGCGTGCGGCGGCTGCCCCCGCTCTGGGACGCAGGCAGAACCGAACCCTCGAAAAGATCCCGGGTTCACTCGGCGTAAAGCGCCGGAAACCAAAGACGACTGTGGACCGTAGCCATCGAGCCGGTCTATAGGGTGAGGTGACCGACCCCCCTCAGAGTTGTGAACACCCAAAAAAAAAACAAAAAAAAAAACATATGTATATAAATGTTTAATACGCGGCACGTCCAGAAAGTAAGTGTACTGGTACTCTCACAGCTGTAGGGAATACTTTTTCGACATGTTGGCAACACTGCCGCGTAGCCTGACCTCTTCCCTTCAAAACGAGACCAATCCGAGGTTAGTGTGTTGAAAACTCTTGACGCAGTAGCATCTCTCGCGAAAAATGTCGACCGTATCTCCCGCCAAGTGTGAAATTCGCGCCGTCATTCGCTACCTCATTGCGAAGGGAAAAGCTCCGGTTGAAATTTATAATGAGGTGAAAACTGTTTACGGTAATAAAGCTATGCGATCGTCACGGACCACAATCGCGATTTTTTCCACAAGTTCGTCAGTCACAATTGAAGGTCTTCCGCTCCTCTGATCGTCAGGCACGGAAGTACGGCCATTTTTAAACTCGCGACACCACTTGTACACACTCGTACGATTCATAGCTTTATCGATACGTACTTGTACACACTCGTACGATTCATAGCTTCATAGCTTTTTCAAGCATATAAATCATTATCAACAGATAAAATTATCGTAACAGGAAGAAAAACAAGAAACTCTTCACATAAATGTATCGATATTAAAATTTGTATGAGGATTTAGAATCCACAATGTATCGATGGTTCACCGACGACTTTCTTTTGTGGAATTGGACAATATAAATGTTAAAAAACTTCTTTGCTTTTATTTGTTTTATCCAATTTTGTTTTTTGTTAAATAAATTATTATAAAGTTTATAGTATTGTTTATTTATTAATAAAAATACAATAATTATTTATGAATGGATGTCCCGCATCTTAACCGTCAGAAACACTTGCGCTCTCGACAGCAGTTGATGGTTTTAATAATTATGAAAGCAATAAAGACCTCAACTCTCAAATCGATAGTCCCCCCAAAAGTTTACTTCTCTCTGCAAAACTAATCGATTGCCTCGGCTACAAATCAATAGTTGAATTACATTGGGACTTATAAATCCTTATTAAATTTTTTCTCAATATATTGATTACATCGGCAGTTTTTAGAATTAATGGGTTTAGTCCCAACTATAAAATAAATCTCTAAATAATAGTAAAATATCACTGCAATGGTATGAAATTCACCATACAACTAATTGTCATGAAATATAATAAATAAAAATGAAAATAAATAAATACGATTTGAGAAAAATATTATCACATACTTGAAATTTATAAAATAAAATACACATTATAAATATATGTATAAAAACCAGCCTAAAAACTTTGGTGTATTTAATATATTTTATGACAACAAAAAATTCCTCTGGCTATAGTGAATTTTATGTGTTACTATTATGTGGAGACTTGTTTTAGTTATTGTGTATTTTATAATGAATGTTTTTGTATGTAGAGAGAGAGAGAGAGAGTGAACCTAGCTATCCCCACCCCTTTGAGCTATGCCAGTTCTCCTTTAACCGCTGTGCTGTGTGGGTGGGGTAAGTTTTTATTTTGTTGTTACTCTATACTCTGAGGCTTTAAGATTTATAGTTTTCATTAATTGTTTGTTATATTTATTCTATCATAGATGTACCACTGATGATGACACTGTTACATTGAAAACCGGTTCTGGTCAAAAATAATCAGTGGGAAGACAACCTCTTTTATTTCTATGAAAACTTTATATATTAGTTTATATTTATTTAACTAATGTTTTCTATTTTTCCCCAGGTATGTCTTTGTTATTGGATTTCCATTCTGTGTAACCTCTTCTGCAGACAGGTATTGTAACTTTTGTACTTTCTTATACATTTAGTATTAGCATAATAAAGTATTTTAAGAGATAATGTTTCCAAAGGATTTTTGGGTTTCAAGGTTCTCTCGCACTTCGAATACTGATTCCAATTTTATTGGGGTGCTTCCGATCTGCTACGATTCGTCCCCCTCTTTGCTAGAAATTTTTGTTAAAGCATTTCGTATCAAAATGTATGTAATGTGGCTCATTACAGGACATTCTTATACCAACCACTTATTCCTCTTCCCCATCTCAAAATCATTTTATACTGGCATTACTGGGGTATATGAAAGTAATGAGTTGGATTCAGCGGTATTTCATTGTACACCATAATTCTACGGTTGAGTTTTACATCCAGTAATGAAATGATTTTGAGAAGGGTGAGGAGGAGACAGATCTGTAAAAGCGTGGTTGGTATAAGAAAGTTCTGTTATGGCCGCATCACATACTGTAAGCCCTCAACATTCGCGACCCCCTTTTTTTTCCTTTTTCTTTAAGACTGTAATACATAATATATAAAGGTGTTTCTAAACGAAAATTAAAAAGTAATTTAAATGATCCTACATGGTAAAGGTACCGTTCTAGAAAATTATCTCTCACAATGATTTACTATCTAATAATTCCCAGTACATAGTATGAACACTGGTCCATGAAGTGGAATGAATAATTTTTTCAAAATAAAATCTTATAAAATAAATGAAAATATTCCAAAATGTCATTTCTTTATATACAATTTGTAACAGACAATTAATGAGTTCTGTTTGTATACTTATACTTATATGTATACTTATAATAATATAAGTTGTACAATTATACATTTTTTTTATGCAATTGCATCTTTTTTATCATTTTGTTTATTGATTGAACCTAACCCCCCTTTTACATAAGATAACAGACTCAATATTCGCGAATTTGACATTCGTGACAAAAATTTGTAACGGAACCTTCGCGAATGTTGATGGTTTAAGTATTTTTACTTTTATCGATTATTTTGTGTAGGTACCATAATATAATATTTCCTCCAAACTTTGTAAATACTGTTTCCATGGGGGTGGTTTTGTGTTGAAGCAAACAGCCCCCCACAAATGCATTTTATTTCTATAGGGGATGTAGGGAGACAGGGCATGGGACATAGGGGGAGAATGACGAGGTGTCAATACATATTATGCACACTCATAGCACGTGTTACTGCTGTTAACACATGTCCCTTCACACATTTTTTATGTAAGTGATATAAAATAACACACATTTTAATGCACTGAACCTAATTTGATTTGTGGTAATTGTAAGATGTAGTTGGACGAAATTTCTCATAGAAATAAATTACGTCTTCCCACTTTTTTCGTTTGTTTTAGTTAATGTACTACTAACCGTTAGATTTAACTCTAAATGTGTTTTTGTTAAAAGGACATGCTGAACGTACTACTAACCGTTAGATTTAACTCTAAATGTGTTTTTGTTAAAAGGACATGCTGAACGTACTACTAACCGTTAGCATTTGGACTACTACTACTCAACTTAGAAGTTCTCAACTAACCGTTAGATTTAACTCTAAATGTGTTTTTGCGAAAAGGACTTGGTAAATATACTACTAACCATTAGATTTAACTCTAAATGTGTTTTAGCGAAAAGGACATGGTGAATGTACTACTAACCGTTAGATTTAACTCTAAACGCGTCTCTGCGAAAAGGACATGGTAAATATACTACTGACCGTTCAATTTAACTCTATACATGTTTTTGCTAAAAGGACTTTGTAAATATACTGTAAATATACTAGTAACTGTTAGATTTAACTCTAAACGTTTTCTTGCGAAAAGTCACAATATCCAGCAAATTTTAGTCTGTTGGTAATTGACTAAGATAATACGTATTAATAATAATCATTAATGTTCAACTAAAAGGGCAGACATAATTTTAAATTAGTGACAATTCCTGTGGTTTTCCTGGAGTGAGGTTCTCTGTAGATGGCCATTTCCTGTAGGGTCTGATCTTGTTACTATCCGTATAGGAGAATTAACAAGACACACAGAGAGGATGGTTCTGTACGTGACCCTACTGGGGGAGGATATTTCATTACTCTGCAGGTCGAAGGGAATTCACTCTTTTCCCTGGTCTGCCTTTCAACCGCCAAATGACTTCCATTCTCCAGGATCCACATCTGGAAAAAAAAAATGCGTCTCTGGAACGTTGATCGAACCTTGGCTGTACAGAAGTTTTCTAATGGATTTGCCAATAAGCCTCATTTTCCTATTTGACTTCCTACCTAGACTGGATACCATATAAGAGTGTATTGAAAGGGACTTGAGATTCCAACTGAAAAGGCTCCTTACTAGTAGCCGAGTGGTTAAATACTTATCTTGGCACAGAAATATCTATTAGAATAATTAATTTCGCTTGGCTTGCAAGAGGTATTATTAATATTTAGTAATTATAAATGGGACTTGAGAAGATAAAACTACAAGCAATCATTTGAATGTAGCCTTTAATCTTTCCCATAATTTTTTTAAAAAATTAAAAAAAAAAACTATATTAAAAAAATTTTAGATGCAGATTAGAAAATAATTTTTTTATTCCGAAATAAGAATAAGTTATATATGTTACGGGTAAAGTTAGATTAACGGTTAAACCTAGGATTACCCGGGTAAACCTAGTAGTACCCGCTGCCGCTTGGTTAAAGTTGGGTATACTAATAATGACAAGGCCATTAGTGGACGTATGTTCCACTATAAAGATTAGGTACTTATTAATTAGCTCGACCACACCTCAATTTCCATTGTTGCAAGCTGTCTAACAGCCATAATCATTCATCTGGGTACATAAATTCCTAGAACAAACATAAATCGAAATATTACAAAATTTGGGGGCGTATTTGCCGGCGCTCCGCCGGCGGGACGATATATCTGCCCCTCCCGTCGTTCCTATATTTGAAGTAGTACAGGTTCTAGCTTTAACATATACTTTACCCGGGTAAAGCCCGAAACGTGAACTATTTCAATTATATTTCTGACTTTAACCAAGCGGCAGCGGGTACTACTAGGTTTACCCGGGTAATCCTAGGGTTAACCGTTAATCTAACTTTACCTGTAGCATATATAACTATTATATATACCACCAAGAAATAAATTATGTATAACTTCTCCTTATTTCGTAATATAAAAAATTAATTTCTTATCTGTAACTAGTGATAGATGGAGAAGTTATATAAAATCTCTAACTTATTCTTATTTCGGAATAAAAAAATTATTTTCTGATCTGTAGCTAGTGATAGATGTTATATAATTTTTTTTTTAGAAATTGTTTCTTAAAGGGTACATTAGTAGTACACGGTAGACAAATGTATATTTCATTCTATGTAATGCCGCAAGAATATATTGCTAGATACTGCCCTACTGGAAACCTCAAGAAACCAAACTGTGGACATTCGTCAAAGGCGTACCAATGCACTTCATTAACTGAGAAGGACTTTGGACCGAATTGGGAGAGTGACGACAACTTGATTTCTACAAAAACGATGAGCAGCTCAAGGACGAGAAGGGAGGGAAGAAAATTCACAGGAAGAAGAAGACCCAGACGATATTCTGATATAATCTGATTTTTTTTGTTATCTTCGATTCTTTTTTTATTTATTGTAAAAATATATACCCTTGTTTTCAATACGATTTTGCGTAAATTATTATGCCTCCTATTTCCAATACAATTTTGTGTAATTTATATTTGTATTTCAAGTTTAGATTGTTGCAAAACCGGCCAAATCCAAAACGAGCCTCAAAATTGGCCATCTCCAAAACAAAAAATGCCCCCCCCCCCCCCCCCCTCCCCATGAAGTTTTTTTTATATCTGAATTTTCCTCTGAGTGACAGAAAATGAGCTTTTCCCAAAAATTTTCTTTTTTGGACATGTTCACTTTTGCAGCTACACGACTCAATTAAGTTCTCTCTAGTCACAGCAAGACATATTTCCTGGATTTCTGATCTTTCTCCATATTAGAGGATTAACAAAGAACTACGATGATGTCTGGGTACGTGACCTTACTAGAAGAGGATATTTCATTAGTCTTCAGGAATTCTCTATGTTCCGCGGTCTGTCTTCCAATTGTCAAATGACTTCCATTTTGTGGATCCACACCAGGAAAAATGATCAAATTCTAGGATGAATACAACGTTTGCGCATAAGTTGATTTCGCCATAAGCACCCTCTGCAAAATTCGCTTCCCTTCTCCCTTCTACATACCCCCCACTGAGGACGAAATCGCTCTCTGATCCTAAATTTTGCTTACCCAGATTTACTTAATTAAAGTAAGAGTTCCTTAACGAGTACCTGACATCGCAAAGGCTCAGTACCATCGCTTAACGTCCCAAACCGGATTTCGAACGCGCGATCTTGAGCTCAGTAGCAGGCTTCCTCTGAGCTACCGCGGCGCCCTCTTGAGGAAACTTAAGAAGGATAAAGTTTGAAACAGGAAACATTGACACGAAAATATAAACTCGGAGAGGACTGTATTTTCCTTTTTAATAAAAATATAAATAGGTGTATAAAAGCTTTGAGGAAGAACTCTCTCAATTTTCTGCCTTTTTGCACGAATTCCTTCCTAATTATATTGTTTTTCTTTAAATGTTTCTCATATTTCTTTCAAATGTGTACAATTTCTGTTTTGTACCAACGCCACTCCCCTGCTCAATGCAGTACAGATGCATTTTTGCATGCAGTTTTTTTTATATATGTATTTATTATATATATATTTTTTTAACCTAATTTTCCATATTCTTAATATTATTTTATTTTTTTTATTATCGTTGTAATTATTTTCTCATTGTATGCATAGTTATTATTTTGTACATATTCTTCAAGACTTCACAGAGACTATTTTAATAACTTAATTAACTCACTAAGCAAGCACGGATACCACTGAGCTACCGACACCCTCTAGTTTCTTATATAGATACTTTAAATATAAGAAAGTAGAAATTCACTCTTCAAGGATTGTTTTTTTTTTTTTTTTTAATTTTCATATACTGCGCAAGAATTTTAAGTAGGTAAACCTTTAGGTGACAGCGAATTTCATAAAATAAATTATATTATATAATAAATTAAATTTATCTCCTGTGAATGCATTCAACCTCAAAATGCAGCTATCACTGTCAAGATACGTCCATCAAGCCTCTGAACATCACTCGATGTGTCAATACTTGACGAATATTTTTTGAATATATCAGGATCATTTGATGAATTTGAGAGGTACTCACCCTCGTGCAAAAGTGGAATATATAATATAAATATATTATTATGATTAATTTTCTTTTTATTAACTTTGCCAATATTTTTATTTATTTGTAATATATTTTTTTTATTATACTATTTTGATTAACGGATTTTTATAAAACTGACCCCCCATTAATACACACGTCACAATATATATATATTTTTATCTTCAAGGCATTTCGACCACGGGGGTCATGGATGCATGGTGTATGTAGGTCTGCGGAGGATCAGCCATCAACTAGGATTTCGGAAATATCCACCGTAAGATTGAAATTCTCTGGGAACTATATGCTTTGCATTCGGCAAGGATCTGTCTGACAGACAGTCCAACTTCGCATGACTGACACGGAGAGGGGTTACCGCGTCATCAGAAGTCGTAGGTCAGCTCGCCCTAGGCGTTACCGAGACATAATTACTTCTTTCCTTTAGTCTCCAGACTCAGGTGGAGCATATATTTTTAATTAATATACTCAAAATGGTAAAATAATTATTATACACATACATTTGTTGGTTATTATGACTCATGCCCGGGCTTTAACTACGAGGTCATATCCTATCACCAGAGCGCTCTTTTCGTCACTCTGGTGGACATGAGCCCGACGCTACTATGGGAGTCCTAAATTTTACCTACCCGAAATTTTTATTCACCTAGGGGAGTGGTCTTTAACGAGTACCTGACATCGTACAGGCTCCGGACCATCGCTTAACGTCCCATCCGTTTATTTTACCTCCCAGATAAAATAAATTAAAGGCCTCGGTCGGGTTTCGAACTTGAGTTCAGAAGGCAAGCACGCATACATTATCTTATTGAATAAGTAATAAAAATGTATTAAGCCAAATATATAATTTAGTTTTACCACAACGTTCCTTGAACTTTGTTTTGGGGAGTGGGAGGCAATCTGTTGTGCTGCCAGGCAGTGGGAGGCAATCTGTTGTGCTGCCAGGCAGTGGGAGGCAATCTGTTGTGCTGCCAGGCAGTGGGAGGCAATCTGTTGTGCTGCCAGGCAGTCAGCATCCAACTAGTCCCTGATTGATGTGTCCATTTCTTTGACCCCTTCTCTAATAAGTTGTGTTTTTTAAATTTGACATGAACTGTAAAAGCTCATAAATTCTAGTCTAATTTTTGGTTTATGTATGTTCATTTTCACCACCTAAAGATGCCAAATTGCCGAAAGTAGTAGTGAAAATAAAATATATAGTTGGATTGATACATATGTATTACTTATTTAACAAGTAAGTCTTACTACATTCGTCTGCCACCAAGAAATATCTTATTGAGGTATTGCAAAAAAAAAAAGGAGACAAAAAGAAAACCAACAACCTACACGATATGAACACATTTGCAAATTGAATGTGAGTATCGTGGTTCGCGTGCATTCAATAATCTCCTTCCAATATTTGGGTTTCCATTTGCTTGGAATATAATGTGGTTGTCATTTCTAGCTCTGCAGTATGATGAGTCAACAAACTGCATAGCTCGCTCCATTTTCTCACTACTTGGCAATGTTATGTGACACTGAATAAAATTTAGAGTATTTAGTATTAAAATTAGACAGATTAGACAGACCCATATAGTATAAGAAAGTATTGTAATCGTGCGAAAATCCGAGTTAGAAGTATCAACGGATTTTCACATTTCAAGGTCCCCAAGGAATACGTTTTGACTAATTTCGCGATGATGTCTGTCTGTGCTTGTGTATGTGATTGGAAAATTGTGAGCGCTCTACCCCAAACACGATTGTAAATCTGAACATGAAATTTGGAATCTAATCGGGTTAGCATTAGATTTTGACTGAAAACAGTCGAAAGTGGAGACCACTTTACTCCGGACCTAACCAAAAACTTTTCAAGTAAAAGTTGTAGAAAAAAAAAACATCAATTTTTTATAAAATATAATGTTTTGCAGGTCATCTGATTTTCGAGATTTATGCCGCATCTTGAAATGTTGTTTTGAAACACATATTTTTAGACAAAAAAAAAATGGCTGCACCCAATTTTGGCACAAAGTACGAGAAATTTTCTAAAATAAAGTATCTTGACTTTTTTTTTATTTTTGCTCCGTTTTCGTTCAATTTAGACGCGATTTTAGGAGATATCACGTTTTTGGCAAACTTTGAACTGCTATATATCGGAACCATTAATTTCTAAAAATCTAAAATTTTACACGAATCCTCAGAGGTAGGTGGTACCTACTTAGGAATCATTTTCACAAAGTTTGGAGACTTTTTTTTTTTTCATATATCTACGCTTGAAAAGGACGAACCCATTTGTAAAATGCGTCTGGTGATAACTAACCCACTTATAACGAACAGCTGATTTTCTGGGCCACTCAAATTCATTATAACGATTATTTCCTGTATTATGGAAGCCAGTTTGGTTAACCCTTTTATTCCAAAAACAATTCTTGTAAGCTCCTTAATCCATTTTGTTTTAGTTTTGTGGTTTGGAACAAAACCACACAAAACCATCCATTAAGTTGGACGACAGTCGGACAATGGGATACGTGTCTTTCTGTTTGGTCATATGTGTGAAGAGAAATTTCCTTTTCAGAGGAGTCATCCGTCTTGAAAGACACTTGGTTGGTTTGAGGATAATAAAAGGTGGAAATAGGACGATTCCAACCTACAAAAAGATATCATCTTTCTTCAGATATATTTCTCAAGACAGTTTCTCTCCTGTGGTATTTCATTGACTTGTGGCAGCTATAGAAGACAGCTGATGCTACCTTGCTTATTGCTCATATTGTCTTAGGTGCACGTCCTCACATCCTTATTCATCCTGAAGGTTCCACAGCTATACGAAGTAGAGGGGAAGCACAGTTGGGAAATATTAAATATTTATAAAAAAAAGAATATATATTTTTGCGAATCACTTTTTTGTAACTTTTTTTTTTTAAAAAGAATAAGAAAAGGATTTTTATTTGGACCAGTACTAAACATATACTTTACACAAATGAAACATGAAAATTAAAATTAAAATTAAAAGTCTTGGTATAGTCTCGGCTGCAGCCTGCGAGCTACAGGCTGGCCGAGACTGTAGTGGACCGCTCCAGAGAAGGCAGGCTGGCATTTTTTCATGGAAGTTTCGGGTGAGTTTTTGGATTTGGGGTGCAAAAAGAGCAACTCCCAGTTCCCGATTGATTTGGGTGTTCCTGATAAACCAGTGTGCGTTCACCGCTATCCGGAGGACTCAGTTTTGTAATGTCTGTAATCTTGTTATGTTGGTGTGACTAGTGCAGAACCATTCAGGGCAAGTGTAGGGTATGTGTGGAAGTATTAGTGTTTTGTAAAGTAAGTGTCTGAGTGGTGTATTCCTGTTTATGAGAGGGTAGATGAGCCTGAGTCGTGTGTGTACTTAGAGTTTTATGTTGATGTGTAGGCGCCATGTTAGTTTTGTGTCAAGGTGCATTCCAAGATTATTTTTTTGTAACTAAATTTGAGACGGACTTCTAAATAGACGATCAAAATTAGACATGACACAAAAACGGAACTGTTATACTTACTTACTTAGACCATTATGGACATACGGATCACAGATATACGGTTCAGCAAAAACATCCAACATCAAACGAATTCAGGCATTTCAGTCAAAAACCCTCAGGCTGATAACACAATGCCCCCCATACATAAACAACAGAACACTTCATAACGATCTTATGATACACACAGTACCCGACACAATACAAACTATTTACATACGTTTTTTTAGAAAACTTTACACACATACAAATCCAGAAATACGTACTTTATCTTCACAACACTTACCACAAAACCCCCCACGAAGGTTGAAGAGGAGGTGGAACCGCGACTTACTGCCACCTTAATTCCTATTCGTTCTTAATATTTTTATTTTTTTTTTATTCTTTTACATTATTTTCCTTCACTTTTCTCATCTCTCTTACCCATTCCATCAAAGTTGTCTTTCAATTCCTTTTAATTTATTTATTTTTTTTAATTATTATTATTTTTATTATTTTATTTTTTTTTCCCCTTGTCCTTATAATTAATATAAATTTTCGTCCCGAGGACCTACCACTGGGTGGCCTTCCTCTCACATGCCATTCACGCCAACGTCTCCATACCTACCAACATAGATGCTGGTTGTTGCCCCCTAGCAACAGTTGCATCTATATGAATAAAAGCCAAAAAAAAAAAAAAAAAAAAAAAAAAAAAAAAAAAAAAAAAAAAATTGAGATAAGTAGTTAAATATTTTTGTAGTTTAACTACTTTTAGTATTTAACTACTTATCAACCTAAAATAATTTTTGAATTTTACTACGATACGTTTGGGTTGTAAAATAAAACCATTATCTATAAACAGTATATTTTTAAATATAAGATAAATATTAGATTGAAAACAAAATATGGAACTTTTACACACTTTTAGAACAACAATTTTTAGAAGCACAACAATATTTTTAGAACAGTCAAATAGGTCATTTCAGATGAAAATAAATCAAACTAATAAATAGTAATAATAATAAGTTATACGTTGACGTCATTCAAATTTGATTCTTTTCAAATTCCAACTTATCATGTAGTAAGAGAACAAGATACAAATTTCAAAGGCCACTCATTGTCACTTGACTGGAAAACCCAGCAGGCGGCACAAGACAAATCACAAAAGTTTTGCATTTCATTGATTCAAGACAATTTTTAAATCCTTTTTATGAGAACTGACCGGTGCAAATGAAATTAGTAAAGTTCTCGAAATTATTTGAAACAGCGAGTAGTTGAACAAAAATAATAGTTAACTATTGGTAGCTAGTTAACTACATACTACGATATAAACTAACTATATTTAACTACTTTTTAAATCTTATTACTACTTAGGTCAGCTAATATTTTTTTTAGTCTTTCAATATAACTGATTTTCAATAAATATTTTGGTAACTTAAAATATTACGAAATATAACTATTTTCAAAGGTAGTTTGAATCGTAGTTATATATTTTTTTATTTTGACCATCCCAACTCTGAGGGGAAGTTTTGTAATCGCTCAGAAATTTTATATTGAGATTTCACCGGAATTTCATCATTTTCGACTCGATGATACCAAAAATGAAAAAAAAAAAAAAATGGGGGTGAATCACTTTGGACTAAAAATCAATAGTTGGCTTACATTGGGGATTCTCAATACTCATACTCAATTTTGTACTCAAATTTGATACATTCATTACATAAGCAGTTATGTTTTACGCCTACTAGATTCTAAATGAAGAAAGAAGTGCTGTGCTATGTTTAACGTCTACTAGATTCTAAATGAAGAAAGAAATGTGCTGTGTTTTACGCCTACTAGATTCTAAATGAAGAAAGAAATGATGTGCTCTCTATGTGTATATGAACACGATAACTCCCGATAGAATGAATGTATCGACACGAAATTTTATATGTGTGACCAAAACCCCATTATGACAATACCTACAGATTTTCAGCCTAATCTGCAAAGGGAAGAGGGTTAATAATCGCCAACGAACGTATAGACATGACATTTTATATTTGAAGTGAAAACCCAATGAAGACATAACCTGTCAAATTTCAATGATATCAGCCGAAGGGAAGGGATGTTCAGGGAAGTGGCTTAATTCAAAAACCTTAATAACTGCCGATGTAATGAATTTATTAACACATAATTCACTATGAGGATTTGGGAGCCTCTATGTAAGTCAACTATTAAATATTAAGGGCAAACGGTCGACTGGTTTTGGAGGGGGCGAAAAGTTAATTGTTAAATTCGTTCTGGGGAAGTATATTTTTGGTGCTCTATTACTTTCATTGCTAGACGTGCAAGATGAACCTTTTGTTGCGGATACAGTACTTATAGATATCATAGTTCATCTAAATTGTGCAGTTATCTTGTGAAGACACACGTGTCGTTCTCAATACACGTGTACAGCACCCTTCTAAATTAGCAACCCTTCAGATAATTCTCCCCCACCAGTTGATCTCCCTTTAGAAACCCCCTTTTTTTTTCCTAATTTGTATTCAGACGTACTCCACCCTTCTCATAGTCCCTTGGTCCCCTCTTGTACAGGTGAATTAGGTTAACTTCAGTACCACAAACTTTCTGTCTCAATTTTAATTTATTTCAGTCTTGCTTTAGCATAATGTTCCTTCATCAGATGAGACAAAAATTATGAAAGCAGAGCGTGTTAGATTACTTCAGTTGTACAAAGTATAGATGAAGTTATGTAATCGGTCAAAGTTTGATATGTAAATTCACAACCATAAGGACACCTATCAATATTCCGCGAGATCGGCCGAACGAAGGGGTTTACATTCAGATCAGAGGTTTCATTGATGACGTATTACTTCTCTAGATACGAAATGTAGAGGAAGTTTTATAATCGGAAATCCGATGCGGAGTTTTCAACGGAATTTCATGTTTTCCGACATCCTGATTCTAAAAAAAAAAAAAAAAAAAGTCCGTGTATGTTTGTGAACACAATAACTCCCGATAGAATGAATGAATCAACACGAGATATTATATGTGAATTCGGAACCTTCTAAGCATGACACCTATTGATTTTCAGACAAATCAACCGAAAATAAGGGGACATTAGGGGTTGACAATAAAAAAACTCTAATAACTGTTGTTATAATAAATGTATTGATACAAAATTTCATGAGTAAATTCAAACCCGTCTAAGGACGACACCTATTGATTTTCAGTCAAATCGGCCAAAGGAAATGGGGAAGATTAGGCTTAACACAGAAAACTCCACCCACATAACATTCAGATGAGGATTCAGAAGCCACTATGTAAGTGAAGAAGGTCGATTAGCCTCGAAGGGAGAGAGAATGTTGATGACTTTTTTTTCATCAATAGATTGTTCATTTGGAAATTTCCTTACTGGAAGATTTTTTTTTGTCTGGAATTTTGCTACTTTGGTCTGTATCATAAGTAAATACACCCCTAAGGAAAATATCGGGATCAGGGAACCCGAGGGGTGTCTACCCTTGAATATGTAAACACTATTTTTTTTTTCTTTCTGTAAATTCTGAAATAATTTTAATTTAAGGACCCTCCTTTGTATAAGGGCTCGTTCTGATGATAAATAAAGTTCTATTCTATAAAGAAATTCTATAAAATGAAGGAAAATGAAGGGGGAAAGGTTTTGGATGAGTATTCCGCATTTATTCGCTAGCCATGGCTAGACGATAAACTGCCTTTAGTAGAACTCCAATAAACTGGAGGAATTCAAATATTCTGTGGTAATATTGAAGTTATTACTTAACGTCCCATCCAAAGGATCCCATCCAAGCATGTTCAAGGTTGTCAGAATATATGCTGTTTTCCTTATTAATGGTGTTTTCTCGAACTCGTCATTTTAAATAATTGAATATCAATTCATCAATAATTAATATGGATATTTCAGCTTTTTAATAAGATGAATTACTGTGGATGTTAATGTAATTTAATTGTGTAAATAAAGTATTAGTTTCGTAATTGTTGTGATTGTACGTAAATATGAAATATGAAAATATTTATAAGAATCATTTATAGAGCTGGTTCACTTTAAGTAGGCCGGTGAGGCTAGTGTACGTGCTTCCCTCTCTCCTTATCATTGATGGCCTCTCTCCTCGTAACATGATGGCTTCATCTGCCAACTCAAAATGATTCAACTAAATACCTAACGTGTGTATAGGTGTGTTTCTTGCATTAATGTAGGTTTTGTTGTATTTATTTACAATAGGTTAGGTTAGGTTTTATGGCTCATGCCCGGGCTTTAACTACGAGGTCATATGGCCTACTACCAGAGCGCTCTTTCGTCACTCTGGTGGACATGAGCCCGACTCTACTGCGGGAGTCCTAAATTTTGCCTACCCTAAATTTGTATTCAACTAGGGTAGAGGAGTACCTGACATCGTACAGGCTCGGGACCATCGCTTAACGTCCCCTCCGTCCCGAAGGACGGCGTGCTTAAGTTTATTTTACCTCCCAGATAAAATAAACTAAGGGCCTCGGTCGGGTTTCGAACCCACGTTCTTGAGCTCAGAATGCAAGCACGCATACCACTGAGCTACCGGCGCCCTCTTTATTTACAATATATTTAATTCAAATAGACGTTTTCGTTTCTTTTTATTACCTTTTATTTTCCTGTCAATTAACCAAGAAATTTTTACAATATTTCGGGTTATTTTAACTGCCACAGCTACATGATGTAATAAAATCGCGCTCTTTTGTCGCTCTGGTGGATATGAGCCCGACTCGTGGTAGTTCTAAATTTTGCCTACTCAGGTTTAGTTACTTGAGATTTAGGGGGGTGCGAACGGCACGAACATCGTTTTAAAGGTCTTATATAGGCCGAGAGAAGTTTTCATTTAAGCTAAGAAGGGAGGGGTGAACGTAAACCAAATTCATTGAAAATTCCAACTTATTTCTGAAATCATGTAAATTAAAATTACCAGCCGGGTTGACAACATACGTATCCAACCCTTGGCAGAAAATTATTCTTACAAGACCAAACGGAGAGATATTTTGATTGTCGCGGGCGGTCGACAATAATTATTATTTCTTTGAAATTGTAGATTTCTGATTAGGTGTGATCAACTGAACCAATTTCAAATCTGAGAAGTGTGTTTAATTCAACTTTAATGTAAAAGTCAATTCAATGGATGAAAGTATTGCATCAAAATTTTTTATAACTAATGGTTCAAAAACTATTTACCGATCGACCCTTTATTTGGATCATCATACTGAGACAAATGCAGTTTTCAGATTAAAAGTAGGTTGATTTTTAATAGGCAAAAAAGGGAGGCAAAGTTTAACCTCGAAAGTGGTGCTATCTCTTATCTCAGAAACACACTAAAATGTCTTCCCATTGAGGCCGGGTAACCTGACAGTTGTACCATAAAAGTCACAAGGACCTCATATCGGGGTACTTTGTCAAGTATTTCAAAAGCAATAAAACCGCCTATGTCCGAAAAAAACAGAAGCAGTGGATGGAGACATGTGATTGACAGTTCTCAAGAGGCAACGCGGCGGCTCTCTTTGAAATAGGAACTTTTTTTTTTTTTTTTTTTTTTGAAGGGAGAAAGGGAAGGACTTCTTAGGCTGGTTCCACGGGTCACATTTGGAAAATACCATATCCCTTTCGTATGGTGGAACTGACTTTTTATGCATCCGAACAGAAGTCTGCTGAAATGGAATAAAAGATAATTCCCGATAGAAAAAATATATAGACACAAAAAAATCTTATATGTATATCGAGAATCATGTAAGAATGACAATTATTGGTCTTCAGTCAAAGCTGCCGAAGAAATGAAAGGAATTAGGGGAAGGGTACATAACACAAAAACCTTAAAAACTTTAAATTTCAATTTAAAACTCCATGAGGGCAACATCTATTAATTTTCCGCGAAATCGGCCGAATCAGAGGAGGGGCTCGAGACCATCGCTTAACGTCCCATCCAAAGGACGGCGTGCTTTTTTTTTTTTTTAAATTCCCAGATAATTCCTGGCCGGCTTTTCTGTTTCTTTAGAAACATTATTTAATAATTAAGACCACCTCCATTTATAAACAAATTATTTGAGGATAATAATTTGTTATAACTCTAATAATGAGTTTTTTCTTCCCTAGCTGTACGTATAGCCGAAGTTATATAATCGGTTAAAAATTCGATGTCGAGTTTTCACAAACAAAACGACTTATATACAACGCAGTACTCAAACCTATGTGGACTTACGGACTCGAACTCTGGGGTTCTGCCAAGACTTCCAAACTCCAGCACAACCGTTCCTTTCAATCCAAAATCCTTCGTAAAATAGCCAATGCTCCTTAGCATGTCTTCAACAAAACTCTTCACACTGGCCTTAACGTACAACCTTTTGGTTGGTAACCTTATGTCACCGAATTCACTAAATCCAAGTATAAAAAATGAAATGAAAATTTTCCCTTAGTTCCCAAAATAAGCCTCCGTGCCCTCCATTCTGCCATACTTCCCCAACGACGGCTTAAACGTCAATGGCCTAGAGACCTCCTTAGCAGCAGCAGTGACAGTGATTATTTACAAATGAGAGTAAATCAGTGACTAGGAAGTGTCACCACTGGGTGATTTCTCCCCTCTTGACATTTTGACAATGCCATTATCTCTCTATTAGCACATTTGCTTCTTGTATTTATATTTTTTTTTATATAGTTGTAAAAGAGGGCGCCGGTAGCTCAGTGGTATGCGTGCTTGCCTTCTGAGCTCAAGGTCGTGGGTTCGAAACTGGGAGGTAAAATAAACTTAAGCACGCCATCCTTCGGATGGGACGTTAAGCAATGGTCCCGAGCCCGTACTGTGTCATATACTCGTTAAAGACCCCTGCCATGATTGAATAAAAATTTACGGTAGGCAAAATTTAGAACTCCTACAGAGCGCTCTGGTAGTAGGCGATATGACCTCGTAGTTAAAGTCCGGGCATGAGTCATAATAACTAACTATACAGTTGTAAGTATATATTTGTAAATAAAGAACAGGATAACTCCCGATGTAATGAATGTATAGAAATAAAAGACGTTGTCTTCCCACTGTTTTATTTTACACCAGAACCGGTTTTTAACGCAACAGCGTCATCATCAGTGGTTCATCCCACCCACACAGCACAGCGGTTAGAAGACAACTGGATGAACCACTGATGATGATGCTGTTGCATCGAAAACCGGTTCTGATGTAAAATAAAACAGTGGGAAGACAACGTCTTTTATTTCTATTAGAAATCTCGTCCCACTTCTTACTATCACATACTAGCAGTAATACCCGGCGTTGCCCGGGGACCCTATAAGGCTATTCAGTTCCTCGACAGTACATTCATGATGTTATAATTTTCAATTATTCATACGGAATAAGGCTTATAGTCCTTCAACTGTAGTAACGCTAGCTTTGGAGCTAAAACTAATTTATTCAAAAAGATTTCTCATTAATCGTTGCAATGGTTTTCGAGTTACAAAGATTGCGTGAGTGGATGCTGGGATGGACCAGGGATTGATTAAAAAATAGACCTTAACCTTCCGGTAGATAAAACTTATCTATTCAAAAAGATTCCTCATTAATCATTGCAGTGGTTTTTGAGTTACAAAGATTGCGTGGGTGGATGCTGGGATGGGCCAGATATTAAGGTACTAATACGCCTATAACCTTCCACAGACGATGACGAACAAATAAAAAAAAAAAAAATCAAATCCATCAAGCCGTTCGTGAGTTATAGCGGTACAACGCACAGACATTTTCAGCTTTATATATATGATAATGAATGTATCGACACAAAATTTAAATGAGAATTCAGAAGCCCCAGTCTAAGTCTACTATTGATTTTCAGCCCTATCGATTGGTTTTGGAGAAAGAGGGAAAATTAAATGGAAATAAAAATTCCCTCAGAAAACTCTTATAGTTTACAAAAGTGCTCTAACGTACCGATCAACTAACTCGTTCAATGCATTACAGGACAGTTCTCGTTCACTGTCTACTTTCTTCTATGCCGCAATGAATATATTTATGTATTAATTAACCAGGTTAGAATAAATTAGAGTGCTGAAGGGGTGGGGGTGTCCCTCTGACAGAAGCCTCTCTAATGTCCCCTTTAGTTAGAGCCCTGGTTGGCTACCAGTGATTACTTATTGTCTCCATGTACACCCCCACCCCCTACCTACCCCTGTCTCACCCCAGATAATTACCTTTCTGTGAACACAAGGAAGACCTCCCTTATTTGAATATGTATTACCCATCAACTCGTCTTCCCCTCTCACTTAGACCCCTTTTATAAAAATTAAAAAAACTCATTTAAAAAACACATTTTTCCGTTTTGGTTAACAAGTAGTGTAAGCATTTTTTCCTCCTGATTTTCTTTTGTTTAATGGAAGAAATATTAGAATTAATTAGAACAGTAGTAAGCTCCTATTGATAGTACTATCGATTAATTGGTGGGATTCGAATATCGTATATTATTGATAGCGGTATTTAATATCGATTGTACTATCGAATTTGAAATTGTGATTTGGCCTTGCACTTTCCAATTTCTCACCTACATTCTCCATATTTTATGATAAGTTAACTGAATTTTGATAGAACTCAAGTAAAGTTTAATATTATTATAACATTGGCATTGTCGTGACTGATCTAAACGTTTGAGTGGATCGTTTCCGCCGTCTTCAGTAGTATTAAAATAAATTAACGGATGTTTTCGTTTGAGGTTATCCTTGAAATTCGATGTGTTACCTGAAGTTCGGTATTCCGTTTCGCATTCTTTACACCGCGCCAACTTCTTAAGCTCAACATCTCTATCGAAATGCTTCCACACATCCGAATGATTTTTCCGTTTTACACCGCGCCTAGTAATAAAATTAAAAATAAAACGAAGCAAAAAGTAACCAAGAATAATATAAAATGAAATCCACTTAGTAAACAAAGTAGGTTAAAGGAACTGATAATACTGATTAGGATGAAGCATCTTTTCTTGGTAAAATAAACTTAAGCACGCCGTTCTTCGCTGGTACGTTAAGCGATGGTCCCGAGCCAGTACGATGTCATATACTCGTTAAAGACGGCCTAGGTGAATAAAAAGCGCTAAATGACGATAGCGCTGGTAGTAGACGATATGACCTCGCAGTTAAAGCCCGGGCATGAGTCATAATAACTAACTAGTTAACTCGACATGAAACATATTTAAGTTCGGAGGGATGGGGGGCACTTATGGAGGGAGAGCGAAAAAATAATTAAGTATTTCGTAATAGGGAAGTACATAGTGATTCATCGGCGGCCTCTAAAAAACATGTCAGTATTTGTTGGCGTAATATGATTCGTCTTCCGTGAAATGATGTGTTACGCTATTTGACGTCAACACATATATAGGTTAGGTTAGGTTTTATGACTCATGCCCGGACTTTAACAACGAGGTCATATCGCCTACTACCAGAGCGCTCTTTCGTCACTCTGGTGGACATGAGCCCGACTCTATTGTGGGAGTCCTAAATTTTGCCAACTCTAAATTTTTATTCATCTAGGGTAGGGGTCTTTAACGAGTACCTGACATCGTACAGGCTCGGGACCATTGCTTAACGTCCCATCCGAAGGACGGCGTGCTTAAGTTTATTTTACCTCCCAGATAAAATAAACTAAGGGCCTCGGTCGGGTTACGAACCCACGACCTTGAGCACAGAAGTCAAGCATGCATACCACTGAGCTACCGGCGCCCTCAACACATATATATATATATAAGATCATCAACTAAATTAAGATGTAGTGAAAAGAGCGAAAGTAACATTAACATTAGGAGTAACAGATTGTTGGTAACTGTTATAAGTTGGTTCCTCGTCGAAATAGGTCCGGGATCTGGTGCTGACTTCTACCCCGTTCTTCCTTTCAACAAACTTCCATGTTTCTTGTATTCTCTTCAACTTCCAGTCCTTCTCTTTCATATACTCCTATAATATCTTTTCATGCCAACTTTTCGTCTCTCTCGACGGTGGAGGAAATATATGAAAAAGACTGAAGTTAGGAACAACACATCTCAACTCGAGAAGAGCATGTCATCAGGAAAAAGGCAATATGTTATCTCTGTGAAAACTTATATTCGTATTACTTTAATATGTTTTTTGATCCCCAGCTATACGAACTTATGTAATCTGTCAGAAATTCCATGTTGAATTTTCAATCGAATATCATGCTTTCCGAAACCCTTATACGAACAGAGATTTACAACTATATAAAAATAAATACAACAAGCAAATGTGCTAATAGAGAGATAATGGCAATGTCAAAATGTCAAGAGGGGAGAAATCACCCAGTGGTGACACTCCCTAGTCAATGATTTCCTCTCATTTGTAACTAATCATTGTAGCTGCTGTAACTAAGGAGGTCTCTAGGCTATTGACGCTTAAACAGTCGTTGGGGAAGTATGGCAGAATGGAGGGCATGGACTAGTTGAGAGGATTATTGTGGGAACTAAGAAGGGAAAATCATTTTTTATACCTGGATTTAGCGACTTCGATGACAAAACGTACGTTAAGGTCAGTGTGAAGAGTTTTGTTGGAGACGTAATAAGGAGCATTAGCTATTTTACGAAGGATTTTGGATTGAAAGGGTTGGATTTGCTGGAGATTGGTAGCAGGCCATATGACCTTGTAGTTAAAGCCCGAGTCATAATAACTAACTAAAATTACATTTTGATACATTCATTATATCGGCAGTTATTGGGGTCTTTGAGTTTAACCCTCTCTAATCCCCCCACCCCCCTTCCCTTCGGCCGATACCTTACAATACTAATAGGTGTCGTCTTTCTGAAATTCTGTATGCACATAGTATTTGGCGATATGACCTCAAAGTTGAAAGCACAGGCGTGATTCACAATTTTTTTTTTTTTTTTTTTTTTTTTTTTTTCGCTTTATGATCGGTGCATATTAGCCATGTCAATGTGTTTATATATAGTTATTTACGACATCCATTATCCATCCCTATCTACGAAATAAAACTCACTCCCGGACGGGATTCGAACCCGCAAACCATGGTGAGACCATGCGATCAAAGCCCTACGCTCTAGCCCGCACGGCCACCATGACTCCCATGAGTCACAATAACTAACTAACATATCAATATGTGTGTCAATACATTCATTGTATCATTATTATAGTATTTGTGATAAGCCCCTCCTTACTACTCCTTTTCCTTCGGAGGTTTTAGCAACTTCCCCTCCGATGACTTTAAATATTCAAAAACCAAGTATAGGTTTAGGTTCAGGTTTTGAATCTCTACCTTATATACTAAGTATATATATTTTTTTTTTTTGTCTTTATTTATAAAGATACAACTGTTGCTAGGGTGCAACAACTAGCATCTATGATGATACGTATTGATATGTTAGCGTGAATGGCATGTGAGAAGAAGGCCACCCAGTGGACGAAAATTTATCTTCATTATTAGGACAAGAACAGAAAAAACAAAAAATAAAATTAAAAAAAAATAAAATAAATAAATAAAAAGGAATTGAAAGACAATTTTGATGGATGGGTGAGAGAGATGATAAAGTAAAGGAAAATAAGGTTGAAAAATATTAACAACGAATATGATTGAAGGTGGCAGTAAGTCGCGGTTCCACCTCCTCTTTAACCTTCGTGGGGGGTTATCTGGTAAGTGTTGTGAAGTTAATGTACGTATTTATGGGTTTGTATGTGTGTAAAGTTTTCTTAAAAACTGTATGTAAGTAGATTAAATAAAAAAATAAATTAAATAAAAATAATAAAAAATAAATAAATCTTTGAATCACAAGTCGTTGAGAAAGAGCACTACTTTGCCTACCATTTGAATATCGTTGCTAAATTCCCGGGCTAAAGAGGACGGTATCCCCATCGCCCTCAGCAGCTCCCTATGTAAGGAGCACTTCTCGTTGTGCTGCACCGTCAGAGGAACTCCGCAGCAGAGTATATTAAAAAACTTCCTTAAAAAAATATATTTTACTTTTGTCAGCTCAAAAGGTTGTATAAATTCAATTATTTATTTTTCCACAAACTCCAATTATGGAATCAAAAGGGATCTAAGCTTCTTATCCTAAGGGGCACTCACAATTGTGAATCGTTTCATTAATATTAACCTTCGGAAATTTGTGAGGGTATACATTTTGATGATTCTAACCACGTCGAGGGGGGGTGGAAAGGTGAACTTTCGGTTGCCATAGAGACTGTTTAGTTGTTGACTGCTCGTCCCTAACAAGGCGGTATTGTGGTGGCCTCTCCCCCTTGCATCAATCACACTGTTCCATCCAATCAATAGAGAACCAATTTTGGAAGCCAAAAATCTTCGAACTCACTACGTGGGCACGTGGCTTGTCAAATGTGTTTCAACGTGAAACCAAGTCTCCCTTTCTGGATCTGTTGCTATTGGCTTGCTAAAATCCCTTGCAAGTGACACAGCACACGTTCTAAGTGAAATTGGATACTCTGTCTAAAACCTTTTAGTACTGGGGCAAATCCTGAGATTATTGGGGGGAGGATCTATGCGATAGTATATACTATTGAAATTGTAGAATATGGATAAAATCAGTTCTTTGGAAGCATAATTATATGACGTTAATAACCAACCTATTATGAATCACTAGGAATGTTTGTTACTCTTATATGACCGATATGGGATCTAGGAACGCCAAAGGAAGAATCGGAAGGGAAAACAGACTAAAACGAAACTGCACATTCCATATCAGCCATATATCACTATTAAAATTGTAGAAGATCGATAAAATCAGTGCTATGTAAGCATAATTATATGACGTTAATAACGTATTATTAATCACTAGGAACGTGTTCATTGCTCTTATGTGACCGATATGGGATCTAGGAACGCCAAAGAAAGAATCGGAAGGGAAAACAGACTAAGGCCGTCCGCACACGGTGCATCTGTTTTGCAACTCGAGTTGCAAACTAGTTGCGCGCGCAACCGTTTTGCGACCTTGACCATGTAAGGTAGTGGGGGTCCGCACACGGGGCGACCAAATGAGACCGATTTGAAATCAGTTGCCAACTGGTTGCGTGCGATCGTGCTTCCCAGTTGCAAAACGGTTTCAGTTGCATGGTTGCAGGTGAAAAATCACATTTGTTTCGAAATTATGAGTGATCAACAAATTAATATAACATTTGTTGGAGAAACATGGAGTACAATTATAAACTTCCTTAGTGATTACGATTGACAAGAATTTTAAGGTTTTTTCTGTGTAT
The DNA here is from genome assembly GCA_963662175.1 of Aradus depressus. Lineage (NCBI taxonomy): Eukaryota > Metazoa > Arthropoda > Insecta > Hemiptera > Aradidae > Aradus > Aradus depressus. The sequence goes on along the minus strand of OY759219.1, from coordinate 18,271,588 downwards.
TTTTTATTTCTTTAAATTGGAGTTTTCTAATTTTGTATCTTCTTTCGAGTACTTTCAGTTCTTTACATTGTAGTTTTTTAATTTTGTATTTGGGCGAAAACAATAATAAATAATAATAACAATAAATAAAGCTTACCTCAGTGTTATCAATATTGTTTCTTGTGCAGTCACACATTCCCTCACATTTGTGTCCATCTTCTTTATGACAAGAGCAACCATCCTCACCAATTCCAGGAAAGAATGTTTATACATTCTGTAGAATGCTATAAACTTGCTGTCTGTTTGATTCAATTTTCCTGCTGCTACGAACAGCCTGGACTTCATATTTCTCTGTATATATGGATGACATCAATATTCCCTTCGTACTGCTCTTCGTAATCTGCGGTATTGATAATAAGCAATTATGTCTTCTTCATCTGAACTACTACTTGACATATTGCCAAAACTAGCTTCGTGACTATAAACTATGTGGACAGAGAACACCGACTGATCCAGAATCAGTCGCGCTCGTGTGCGGACAGAGGTTGCATTCTGGTTGTGCTTGTGACAATGGTGCAACTGGTTTGCAACTCAAGTTGCAAAACAGTTGCACCGTGTGCGGAGGGCCTAACTGCACATTCCATATCGACCATATATTACTATTAAATCTATGGAATATCGATAAAATCAGTCTGCAACTTCTGTGTACTTTTCCATGTGTATTTATAGATATTTAATGTGACTCATGCCCGGGCTTTAACTACGAAGTCATATTGCCTACTACCAGAGCGCTCATTCGTCGCTCTGTTGGACATGTGCCGTCTGTATTTCTGTAAACACGATAACTCCCGATAGAATGAATGTATCATCAGCACGAAATGTTTTATGAACCTTAACACAAAACTTTAATATCTACCATTTTAATAAATGTACAGTCATCTAATTTCAGATGTAGATTCAAACCACTCTAAGGGTGACACCAATTGATTTTCAGCCAAATCGGATAAAAGGAAAAGGGGTATAAAAGAAGAGAAGATTTAAATACTCTAACTAATAAAACAGACTTCGGAGGGAGAGAGAAAACATAATTGATTCATTCTTGCTGGGGAAGTAAATAGTCGATTATTCATTAAGCGCAGCAGCAGCAAATGCACGCTATTGGATGTGAGTAATTTAATTCTAAAAGCACAGAAACCACAGCGTGCATTTGCTGCTGCTGCGCTTTGCATTTTTGCTGCTCATGTAAAGTCAATGGTTACCTCAGGGGGAGCTTCTAAGGATCCGAGTCTTCCAAATTAATAACAAAAAGACTGCAACGCTAACCACGGAAACTGCGGGCTGTGCCCCCGGGAGTCTATACCCCCACCCTCGTAGCCTAACAGATGCGTTGAACTCGGTTCTTATCGGAAAAAAAACAGTGGGAAGACAAGGTATTTTATGTCTATGAGAAAAAGATATGTCTTAAATATCAGTGCCTTCATTTGAGAAAGTTGGTGTGAATAGGATGAGAACTTGAAGGAGACGAAGTTTCGGTTGCCATCATCTAATAACGCCTTCCCCTGTGTCGTATTTCACGCCTCACGCCACGGCTCCACCCTCTATTTAATATTTTAAAACCATGGACTTCGCACTTTGTTGGGGGGATGGAAAAAAAAAAAACATCCCCCGTTGTCCAATATTGGGAAATGTCAAATATCTCGGGAACGTAAGGGTGTGTCTCTGTTCCGGGGGGAGTATTTCATTAAAGTGACTTGCTACCACTGGCAACTTCTTTATCTTCTGTATTTTGGAAGAGCCAGTGGCGCCCCCTTAACCCATTCTTTCGTCTCAAGTACATTTTTAAACGGAGTAATTTGAACAAATTTCTCTTGTCTGAGATGAACGAAGGTAAAATTGCAGGATAAATTAAGAGGGTAATGAGAGCCAGTTGAGCTTCCTTTGCTAGCTTAAAATTACACAAAAAATATTATTTTGACTGGCTTATTACTTCTCCAGCAATACGAAGTATAGGGGAAGTTATGTAATCGGTCAGAAGTTCGATGCAGAGTTTACAAACAAAATTCAGTGTGTGAACACAATAACCCTCTATGGACGTCACCCATTTATTTTCATCATATCGGTCAAAGAGAAGGGAGAGGTTAGTGGGGTGGCTTAACACAAAATCTTTAATCACTCCCGTTTTAATTAAGGTGTTGAAATTTAATATGACGATTCAGAAGCCACTATGTAAATCAAATATTGCGTTTTAGACGAAAGGGTCTAAATGAGTAAAATATTTACAATGGTAATAATACAAATTATATAATAAAATACAAAAAAAAATATAATAAAATACAAAAAATGTAAATAAAATAATTATAATATAATAGTAAAAATGCAAATTAACTAATACTAAATATAATGTTTCATTCAAGTTCATACTAAATATAAATTTAGCTCGAGACCCCCGACATGCCACCGCGATTTAGCCATCCTCATTTCTCCAACTTAATGGAGGTAGAGAAGGCCGCGGTAGCCCGGGTGATCCCCCGAACCACCTCGTTCTGCCAGCCTCTGACCAGCAGTGGTAACAGACCGAGAGGGACAAGAAGAGAATGAGAATACATGAGGCGCGAATGGCCAGGACCAGCACTGCATAACTTTTTTTTTTTTTTTTTTTTAATTTTATTTGTTTTCTGCAGTTTTGTTTCATTTGAAGCCACAACTATACAAATGGCTCCCTAAGTAGTAGCTGCGTAAATAATAGCTAACAGGTCTTTCGGCCAGGACCGCCTCAGCCTTCGGGGAGGATTTTCGGGATGACATAGATTGAGCAAGAGGATTTTCAACTTTAGAATTGAAGTTATGTTGGAAACAGGACTTGATGAGGTTGTTGACAAAAGGAATTTTAACTCTTGATCTTAGGTGGCTTAGCACAACCACATAATTCAAGTTCATATCTCCAAATAGGTCTTATTATTGTCTTGTATATAGTTGGTTCAGTTCTTGTCGTGTATGGGAATTTCAGGTCTTCTGTCCAAATAGAACCCAAGATAGCGAACTAGATCGGAGACAGGAATCTCAGAATATTGTTGAAGGAAACTGGAGGGAGGGCAGGAAGAAGAATAAATAAGAAAGAACGTTTAATGGTGGCTACGGAGATGCGGGGGGAACCAGGTAACTCCCTTCAAATAATTATACCTGGAAAACCTAGTAATGACCAGGGGATGGAACCTGAGACAGATGGTTATCGGGGCCTGATATCGTGACTCACGCCCTCCTAAAGGTTAGAACGCCTTGGAAAGATACAGATTTTAATTTTTTGAAACTTTGTGTATACAAAGAATTGCTCAAGAAATTGATGGATGGATTGTCAGGAAGTTATGTAATCGGTCAAAACTCGATACGGAGTTTTCAACGGAATTTCATGTTTTTCTGACCTCTAGATTCCAAATATGAAAACAAAATTTTATATGTGAATCCAGAACCCTCTAATGATGAAACCCATTGATTTTCAGTCAAATCGACCGAAAGAAAAAGGGAAGGCTTAACTCTAATAACTGCCATTGTAATGAATGTATCGACATGAAATTTCATCTTTGAAGACAAAAGCCAATGAAGACAGCAATCGGCCGAAGGAAACTGACACGAATTTTAGTATGAGGTTTTAGGAGCCCCTATGTAAGTCAACTATTGAATATTACGGTCAAGCGTTGACTGGTTATGAAGGGGGAGGGGGGGGGGGGGGAGGGGGCGAAAAGTTAATTGATTACTTCGTTTCGGGGAATTGATGAACATTGCAGGTGATTCACCGACGATTTTTTTTTTTTTCGTTATTAAAGTGGTCTCGACTGCCTAATAAATTACTTCAGTGAATCACACCTCTCTATTCTCTTTTGAGTTCAAATTTTCTTGTGAAATCGCGAAAACAAAGTCGGTGAATCCAAAGCCAATCGACCGTACTACATTTTGTGTGGATACATTCATTACATCGGAGGTTATTGGGGAGTCGAACACCTCTTCCTTTCGGTCGATTTGGCTGAAATATGTGTCATTCTTAGTGGTTTCTGGATACACATCGTGTCGATACATTCATTTAATCGGGAGATGTCGTGTTCACTGACATACACACAGACAGATATTTTTTTTTTTCAATTCTGGAATCTGGTGACCGGAAAACGTGAAATTCGGTTGAATACTCGGCATCGAATTTCTGACCGATTACATAACTTCCTCTATACTTCGATCAGCTGGGGAAATAAGAGATTTATTTCCTTGTTCAGGGCCTTATTATGACTATAAAAAGGAAATACATAAATAGTTTCCGAAACGGCCAACTTCTAAGTTTTCTTCCTTACTCGACAGAACCTCGATTTTCAACACCGTTGTGACACTCTCTTCCGTTTGATGAATACTATTAGACATATAATTTATGATTTCCAGATTTACTTTGTGAAGCTCCATTCTAGGAATAGATAATTAAAATACACAATTTCTTTGTCAAACTTCACTATATATTCTCAAATACTCAACTAGTTTCGCCGTGTTAAGGCATTATCAAGTGTAAGTGACTCTTGATAATGCCTTAACACGGCGAAACTAGTTGAGTATTTGAGAATATATAGTGAAGTTTGACAAAGAAATTGTGTATTTTAATTATCTATTACTATTAGACATGCTCATGTTGGAGTTGACTGTCAATCTTGATTGGAAACAGGATCATGTTTGTTCGTCCCTGTATTAGACATTGACAAGCAGATTGCATTGCAAGCTCCGTTGCACCGACAAATCCACCCCTAAGTACATTTGACTCAGTCGGAATTTCCCAACGTTGGCTCTTTATGGGCCGTTTCCTTTTAAAGTAGAATTCGATGTTTTACTCCGTTTTTGACGACTCATTGACAGTTTTCATGACCCTCCCATAACCTATTTATGGGAGGACCCGGACACCTCTGTATGGATAGGGAGGACGGCGCCGACATTTTTATGCAAATCAATCTTTTTTCGTCCTCTAATCCGAGTCTGAGCCGGTCCTCCCCTGTACAAAACAACATTTAAATGTAAATCAACTTTACCCCCTCCACTCTCTCTCCGGCCCCGGATTTCAATTAATTTTTTGTCACAGTTCTCCTCATATCAGGCTAGATTTTTTTTTTTTTTTTTCGTTATCCATGAAAAGTATGTAATTATCTCACTGATTTTTCAAATGTATTGCATGCACATTAACTGCTCTTATTGCACGCACGACCAAACTGCACATATAGCTCCTGGTTGCACTCCATTCATAAATAGGTGAGGTGACTTACATAGTAACTTCTGAATCCTCACACTAAATTTGGCTTCGATGCATTCATTACATTAGCAGTTATTAGAGCATTTAAGTCGAAATCCTCTTCTCTGGTTCCCAGCGGAAAACTAATAGGTGTCATCCTTATGAGGTTTTGAATTTAAATATTAAATGTCATGTCGATGAAGTCGTCACATCTGCAGTTATTGGTATTTTTAAGGAACCCCCTCTGATCCACATCTCCTTCAATGGGCTATCAATTTACATATGAAATTTCTTCTGTTTCCGCTTTTTCCGCATGGTATTGTTTCCAAAATGAATCAAAGTAACGGAGGTTTGATAACCTGATGGCTATTGATTACTGAAGAACAGGTGAAGAGGGATGCTGTTGAACGCCATGTGGTGAATTGGCAACAGGTAGCGCACGACAGATGAAGGAGATGGTTGTAGGCGGGCAACGGAATAAGATCTTTGGACCTTCGCTAAGAGTTCTTTCGAATAACATTGTCCTAATAGTAATCTGAAAAAAGTGAGTTAATTAAGAAAATGTACATAGAATGGGTCTATTCCATTTGCGCATTCTATCAAGTTAGGGTAGTTCCCCTAAATTAAGCCATGAAGTAAAGGGAGGTTATCCGGCTATTGCAGTCATACCACGGGTAGGGTTCAATCGATACCACATAGTATCGATACTTTTACTCATGAGTAGTATCGAATAAAACTACTCAAGTATCGAATAAAAAGTATCGATACTTACTCGTATCGATTGAATCGAGTAGTTCGTTATAATTAATTTTTAAAAATGTATAAACCTACATAGAAATTAATAAAAATAGTATCGTTTCAATCGAGTACCTACTTCGTTATAATTAATTTTAAACCATGTATAATATATACATATATACCTATATAATAATAATAATAATAATAATAATAATAAACACAATAACATTTGAAAGGTATAAATGAGATATGTAGTGGGCATAAGAAACAAATAAATCAAATCGAATAAGATGAGATTATATTATTAAAAACATACCGAAAATAATAAAAAGCCCTATAGAATAAACATACAATTTATTTTTACTAAGTATATAAAACTACTAGAGACTATTCGTGTTCCCACAATATTTCACTTTTTTAAAACACAGATCGAAACTTTCTTATTGTAATAAATCCACACTTTCGCCATAGGACGAGGCATTATAATTTGTAATTGACAGAATGTAAAAATAAAATAAAATGGTGAAATCGTAATCCTGTACACGGTTCTGTTCTAAACTCAAATCATTTGTCCGTGGACCGTAATTTGAGTTCAGTATTTTATTGCACCAACAAATAAGAGAAAATTGTAAGAAGTTAAACGGTGAACGATTTTTATGAATTAAAAAATTTATATAATTTTTTTAATTGCTGAAATTTGAAACGAGTACTTTGAATCGATACAAGTACTATTTATTCGATACCTACTTGGTATAGAAAGAAAAGTATCGATACCAAAGGTACTTGTATCGGATAAACGTATCGATACTTTACTTGTATTTACTTGTATCGATAGATCCCTAACCACGGGGCAGATCAAGAGATTGAGAAGGCTGTTGTGGTCATCCAAGGATCTTCAGCGTCCGTCGCTAATGGAATAAGTAAGAAGAACTACATCTGTTGTTCCCCTACCATGAGTTCTTTCGGATAAAATTGTCTTTCTTGTATAAGCAAGAAGTAAGTAAATCTACACAGGCTCTTTCCATTACGTGATGCGCCATTAGCGCATTCTGTCAATCCATTGTCTTATAAACCCTTCTGTACCCTTTGTTTCTGAGCATTAAAAAGGGTTGAGTTCTTCTATGCAGTTAAGGCATCTTAGTTATAAATCCTCCCCAATGTAAGCACAAGTCTGTTTACACTTGTTCCCCAGAATTAAGCCATGGTATTGTTTCCAAAATGACTCAAAGTAAGGGAGGTTATCTTAGGGTGGTCCTGCTCCTGTGTAAACCCTCCCCCTCCTGGACTACTTAGGATGCAAATTGTTGATAAATCAATCAAGTGGTTTATACGAGGAGACTCGTTTTGCATCCTAATGAACGAACCCTGTTCGGGGGTATTTTTCAGTTGGCACCCACCAAGACCGCTCTCCAACTTCCAATACCAATACCAAACACTCAGCGTTTCCCACTCAATAAACCCTTTTATTTATGGGTCTCCCCTTTTTTCCCTCGATATTCTATACCAACGGTGTGGGAAAAAGCCGAATTTATCAGCCTCTTGCGTCATTTTGTGTACTGGAAAAAAAAATCTTCCATTTTTACTGTCTTATATTTTATACCCGAAGCATTTTCCATTGATGCGATATGCAATCAATGACGCTGCCGGTACACAATTGTAGTTTTCTGTTTTTCTTCCTCACAAATTAGTGAGGAGGTATCTCAAACTGAGGGTAATTCGACGAAAAGTCTCGAGACACTTGGGACCGTGAGACACCAATTCAATAATAACAAAACAACAGTACCTTCTTTGCGGATCAATTTCACCGTTAATTCACTCCTACTTATTTCATCACATCTTAAGCATAAACACAACTCTCCATCTTCCCTCAGACCTCCTCAACTCAACCCAGACCTCGACTCGTCTCTACATGGCCGTGTTTTGTTTTTTTACTCATTTGTTTTAAAAGAAATGGTTTCTTATTATTTATTTACTAATTCAGTTTCTTTTTATTAAAAAAAATTAATTTTTTAATATTAATAATTTAATGTATGTATTTTTTTTTATACATCACAAAATTTATTATGAGGATTCATGATTTATAGCACAAACGCTCTATTAGTTTTGGAGGGAGAGTTAAAACCCAAGACATTTTTACTTCTCAGGACTCAAACTTTGTCCATAATAATTATTGGGTAATGCATCTTGCAAAGCAAGCAACCTCTGGTCTTAGCTGCACTTCTCCCGCGAAGTACCTTCTCAATGAATGCCAGTGTTACATTTTTTTTTTTAATGGGGAAGTTACTTATTTTTTTAAAAAATTTCAAAGAAAATGTTTCAGTTTTAATGTTTGGGAAATATGGAATTTGAAGATACAAATCAAGATTTATTTACCTAAAGTGACTTTAGCGAGAGGTTTCAAGGGACCACTACCCTTTTCTATACACCATTGATTACCAAATTTTAATCAAGGTATAAAACTGAGATAATACAAAACCCAACTCAAAAAAAGTATTTTAAGTAAAATTTACTTATGCCTAATTACTGGGTAGAACTTTCAGGAATTAATCAGGATTAACGATCATTACTGAGGTTGGAGAGAGGGGTCTCAAAATTGTGGAGTTGCCTCGTCTCCCACCTGCTTTGGAAGAAGAGCAGCCCAGAGTATCTTGATGAAGGATTATCTTGATGAAGCAGTATCTTGATGAAACTTCATTCCACTTTCATCAACCTTAAAATAAATAAAAATGTATGTAAATGAGCGACTAAGTAAATACTCCATCACACCTCCAATGTTAATGAATAAAATGAATATTAGCTAAGATGTTCACAGTTCATTAAAAAAAATGTCGGTGAATCATCAGTTTACTTCCTCAGGATGAAGTAAGTTTTTGCTCTACCTGTAATTCAGTCGACCGTTTGAGCTATATATCAATAGTTAACTATTTAAATCCTACAATTTCATATTGATACATTCATCATATTGGCTGTTATTGAGGTTTTTTGCTAACCTTCTCCTCTGATCCCTCCTTCCCTTCAGCCAATTTCTTGGATAATTGATAGGTGCCGTCCTTATGTTTGAATTTAAATATACAATTTCATATTGATACATTCATTATATCGGCTGTTATTGAGGTTTTTGAGTCTAGCCTTCTCCTCCGATATTTCCCTTTCATCGTGGAAAATTAATAAGGTTTCGTTCTTATAGTTTTATATTTTATAACCGATGAAATAGGGTCGATGTTTTCTATCGATAATGTGTTTCGATGTTATGGCAAACCATAATAGTTTATTTTGGTGTTCATCCCTACTGTAAAGCAGTATGTTTTTCATCCAAAATTTAAAGTTACTTTATTCCTAACTTAATTTATCACAAACAACTCTAGCGTGGAATCACCACAGCTAGTAGAGGTTAACTTGATGCGGTTTTAACTTTATCTACTGTAACGAATTAACTAAAACTAAAGTTTAAGCTACCCTTGACGCATGCTTCTAAGTTTGAGTGAGGTTGAAAGCAGTTCAAACTAATCGGAATAACTCATTAGAAAAAAAAATCATTCTCCCCTTCCCTTCGACCTATTTCGAAGAAAATAATAGGTATCTTCCGTATGAGTTTTTGAATCTAAGTATGAAATTTCGTGTCAATACATTCATTACTTCGGCAGTTATTGGTATTTTTGAGTTGAAACTCCCCTCTGATTCTCTCCTCCCCAACGGATGTTTCCGCTGAAAATGTGTTTCCTTTGAGTCATTGGCTGACAATCAATAGGTGCCGATACATTATTTCTATGGAATAGTTTAAAAGAGCATTATCGCAATTAGTTCAGGGAAGAAATTAAAAACTCAGACCGGTACTTGCTAGGTAGGGAACTGGAGTTCCACGATTCAGTTAATAGTTACTTACAGAGTGACCTACCATTGTCAAGTATTAGATTTATAATTAAACTTAGAGGTGAACTGCTGCATCTAAGCTATACACCTATCAATCAATATACCTCCGAAGATATCGTCGATACAAATGCAAAGTATCGAATGTGAAAAAACGCATTTTTCGTTTTAGGTCTAAAGCGATAGCTTTAGGACGGATGAATGTTGTAGCGAACTCTCGAATCTGAATTCACGTTGTAAAGGGGAGGAATAACCCTGGCAAAGGGACGAATATCCAAACTATGTAATGATGTCCAAAATCAAAGTGACCAATAAGAAATTCGTTATTGTGAACAAAGTTTTTGAACTGGGATGTTTCAAAGTTTCGAATGTACCACATTCGCGTTTTTGATCTAGTTCGAATAGGAACAAAATCAAATTCCCTGCATGGCAAAGTACTGAATATGTCATGTTCGTGTGTTTGCTGTTGCAATTTTTTGTAAAAACAATGAGCTGTTTTAAAGCAGACTATCGATTGTGACATATTCAATAGTTTGCAATGTAAATATTTAAATATTATACAATGCAAACTAACGAAAATGCCACTTTCGATAGTTTGCTTTGTAAATTATAGATTCTTTCTATCGGGAGTTATCGCTTTCTATCTGTAGGAGTAGAAGGGGGACTCGAATCAAAACCTCATAAGGATGGCGAAATCTATCGAAGGGAGAGAGAACCAGAGAAGAAGGCCTCGACTTAACTTAATGTACCGACAAAAAAGTTAGTATCAGGATGGAGAAGCCATTATGTAAGTCAAATATTGCGTGTTACACCAAATATTCGATTGGAGGAAGTACATAGACGGTGATTCACCGACTTCTGTTGGTGCGATACGAAATTCGTTCTTCAATTCCTCTCGTACTTAAGCATAACAAAATATCGTCCATATTATCTGGTCATAAATTTCGCCATTAATAATTCAAGGATTCGACAGAATATTTGGACTATATTCAAACAAATTTCTAAACGAAATAGCTTTATCAATGGAACTTAATTTATTTGAGCCTCTCCAGAAACCAACAATAAATTACTAAAAACCCTCCTTCCTTTAAACAGATACATAACTCTCTTCTTAATTTAATGAATACATTATTATATTCCTCAATTCACATTCAAATATTGTTTTATCATAATTGAAGATTATAGAATGGTTCAGTTCAAGAGTATCATTGTGAAAACTCACAATGGAATTTATTTATTTATTAAACAATCGGTACAAAAACAATAAGCAGAAATGTTAGGACCCGCATACTGCCATCCACCACTCTTTAACTAGTGGAGAGGAGGGAGGCCGCGGGAGATCAGCACTATCCCTCCCACCACTCTGCCCAACTAACCAGTGCCCAGCAGTGGAGGAAGACCAGGAGTCGGGGCGTCGAAAGGACTGAGAGGCATGAGGGAAGAGAATTTGGTCATCACCAACACTCCCTTAAAAAATAGCATGAGAAAAATTATATTTAATTTAAAAAATATATATATATATAATGAGGCCAAGGATGCCTCCGCCATCTTGAAGGATTGTGTTGTGGATTTGGCAGGAAAAATATTGTGGAAGGAGAGTTTCGTATGAAACTTGGAAAAACGGGATTTGATGACGTCTTGGATAAAAGGAACTATGCGGTCGTTGTGGAGTGTGAGGTTGGAAACAAAAAAGGGAGCATCTATAATTGTTTCAAGACATTGGATTGGAAGGATTGAATTCGCTTGGGGTTTGATCGCTTGGCTGAGCCCCGCAGCTCCAATCCTAAAGGCCATATAGGTCGTATCGCCTTGTATATTGTAAATTTGTTCTCTGTAGACAGTTTAGATTTTCTGTTGAGGAGTATGTACATTTGTCCTGATCGTCTGTATAATGCTTGGCGTTTCAGTCATGTATGATCGAATTTCTGGATGATTAAAATTGGTCCCATTCTTTTGGGGCCTCTCCCTAATCCCTCCCCGGCCAATTCGGCGGAAATTTAAGTCGTATTATTTTTATTATTATTATATATATAATTGTACTCATATATAATTTCGTGCCGATACATTCATCCTGTCGGGATTTATTGTGTTCACAGACACATATGTTTCCTTGACGACTTGCCTCATTTCCATGAGAATCAATGAAAATTGGAACCTCATGAATGAATGTATGTCGTCGGATAATGGCCTAGAAATAGGTTGATAGGTAGTCAGTTTATAACAAAATGTATTTTCACAACATTATTAATCATATTTAACTAAAATATCAATATTACGATAATAAAATGATCTTTCGGTTACAAACTTTTAGGTTAAGATGCTTCCATACCTATAAGTGCATGTATATAAGAAAGTGAAGAACAATAAATTTGAAAGTTTAATTCCTCACACTAATTTTCTTATTGTAACATTATAAAACAAATTTTAATCAAAATCAGTGCACGACAGCAAATTTTTGAAACTTAAACAGATGTTTATACATCAATTCTCGTGAGTACCGCGTTACTCACACAAGTTGTTCTTTTTCGCTGAAAAACAGGGAAAAAATTGAAAATTGGGAAAATGTAATGTACAAAACAAGTTGTTGAAAAGAAGAATGGTTGCTCTTTGTGGACTAGGGATAGAACCTGACACACTTCAGATATGAAATATTGTTAAACCCAGGTTGAGTTAAGTGTTCTTAATCCTCCAGTCATTTCTCCTTAAATGCTTCTCCCTTCCGCGTCTTATTACATTGAAAACTTGGACGAACAAGAAGCACCCTCCCGACCCGGCCCATTTATCTAAATGACGGCATTGTAATCAAAGCCATCTTACCAAATTACAGATAGGACTTGAAACTTTGTTCATAATTGGCTAATGCATCTTGCAAACCAAGAGCCTCCGGTGTTAGCTGCACATCTCCCATCAAGACATTCTCAATGAATGACAGTGTTACACTTAGATGTGTGACACGGTATGTCAGACCGTCAGAGCGTAAGTCTCGTTGATGTGCATGCTGCGCAAGTGTGTGCGACAGGACAGTTAACTAAAATATCAATATTACTAACTATAAAATGATCTTTCAGAAACTTATACGTTAAGATACTTCGATAGCTTACATTTAAATAAAAATAAATAAAATTTGTGGAAAAAAAAAATATAGCAGTTTAAATCTAAAAAAAATATAGTATATAATATTTCAATATGTTATTATATGATATAATATTGTTATTAATATATAATAATAAGCTGAAAATATTGAACAATAAATAATATAATTGTCATATTGTCACAACAAATATTATAATGTTTTTACCCATTTCAGTAGATACCGAACAGCTTATTTCATTTTTAAGTGACAAACCTATCTACAAATGAATAAGAAACGAAGCATTTCAACAACAAATTCGAAAACTACCATCGTCACTGTATTCTCGCGGTATTTAGAGCGGTAGACTTTACAATCACAGTTGTATATGTATATCTTTTAGCTATCACGCGTTTAGCTATCACAAACCTATAATTTCATGTATGTATAAAATTCCAGTGTTTCATGTATAAAATTGAAGAACAATAAATTTGAAAGTTTAATTCCACTTACTACTTTTCATATTGTTACATTATAAAACAAATTATAATCAAAATCAGTGGACGATAGCACGTTCTTGAAACTAAAGCAGATGTTTACACATCAATTCTCGTGAGTACCGCGTCATTCACACATTTGCTTTTTTTTTGCTTATCGGATCGATATTACATTCCGTAACTAAGAATGAATCACCGACAATCTCCCCAGCACAAATTTATCAACTAAGTTATCACTCTTCTCGGGCTAAAAATTATTAGTTGAATTTCATATGGACTTCAAAATCCTCATACTAAATTTAGCGTCGATACATTCATTACATCGATAGTTATTAGGGTATATCCCCTATATACCGTTCGTGCCCCCTGCATACTGCAACATCCCGAGCTCTCTCGGTGCGCCAAGGAAGTAAAGGTGGGCTGAGGGTGATCGCCGATCTTCGCAGATGGTCAGCAGCGATCGCTCCTAGCTGACCACAGCAACCGATAATTATTTTATTTTTTATCTTATTTTAGCTATCACAAACCTATAATTTCATGTATTCAAGAAATTGAAGAACAATAAATTTGGAAGTTTAATTCCTCAAACTCCTTTTCTTACTGTAACATTATAAAACAAACTTTAATTAAAATCAGTGCACGACAGAAAATTTTTGAAACTAAAGTATAGGGGAAGTTATGTAATCGGTTCAAAATTCGATGTGGAGTTCATGTTTTCCGACATCTAGATTCTAAATATGAAAAACAAATTTATGTCTAAGAACACGATAAATGTATTTATCGACATGAAATTTTATATGTGAATCGAAAACCCTCTAATGACGAAACCTATTGTTTTTCAGCCAAATCACCAAAGGGAAGAGGGGAATTAGGGGGGTGGCTTAACATAAAAACTCCTAATAATTGCCGTTATTATGAATGTATCTGGGGAAGTAAAATATGATTATTATATGAAAAACATTAAGTAAGACTGACACGAAATAATTGTGGGTTGTGTATTAACTTTTAATATTCTTGACAAGCAGAATGTACGTAGGAGTGAGTTATTTAAAACTCAACAACAATAATCATAACATGAGAATAAAGAAAAATAAATTATTCTTGGGATTTGGTTTATTCAGAATGATAAAGTTTATGGAAGAAAGGTACAGTGAAATGGTGAATCTAGGGCCCTTTGTCAAAGAATTCCGCTCCACAGTTTTACGGAAAATTAATTCCTGCATTCATATTCATCAAGTGAATGGCCGTCTTATTAAGGGACGATTTCTCTTACGCGAAGCCCTATTTAAGTTTATTACTGTTTTAATATCAGATTTATCACTGGACGGGATAACATTTCTTAACGAACATTAATTTATAAAAGTCTTCGTTTATCAAAATTCCAGCGAAGATTATTGCAAGGGTGGAATGTTAACAAAAGTCAACTTTATAAATTGGTATATCCGTCTCTATACGACTGAAACAAGAACTGAACCGACAGTTTGGGTAGCTCGACAAGTGTTGGATTTCCAGCCGATTCGGCTAAAAAGATGGAAAGGATCAGAGGAGAGGGGATGAACAACATTTTTATAGTGAATCTAGGATAGGAAGACATCTGTCGATATTCAGCTAAATCGGCTAAAAAGATGGAAAGGATCAGAGGAGAGGAGATGAACAACAATTTTATATGTGAATCCAGGATCCAATAAGGAAGACATCTGTCGATATTCAGCTAAATCTGTCAGAAGGAAGATCAATTGAAAAATCGATTAGCGGTCGATGATTTTAATGTATCAGCACGAAATTTAGTTGATTGTGTCACCGCGGCCAGAGTAGGTGTGTCCTATGTGTGTTGATCCCTACAGCAGTCCTGTATCTTTAATAGAGTCCAGGATTCTGCTCCAGGATTCATGGCAGACCCGAAGGAGTAAAATCTTCTGCTTTTTAATGCCCCACTCTCGCCTTAGAATGTGAGCCGGAGTCTCATTTTCCTCGCCACATTTCCTGCACAGAGGGTTTCTAGCGATGCCCATATTGTGTAGGTGTTTGTTCATATGACAGTGTCCTGTCATCAGCCCTGTCATAGCTCTAAGATCCATTCTGCTCATATTCAGGAGCTCTCGGCTCCTTTTCTCTGAGGGTTCCGGAACAAAGAGTTTCGATTGCCTTTGCTTTGACCCTTCTCCAGAACTGGATGTGTATCCTGGTCAGCCAACCTTTTATTGTCGGACTACTGAGGACTTAGAAGTCTTGAGGAAAATGTGTAGATATCTTAAACGAATTTGGTAGATTGGTTTTAGAGGTAGAGCGAAAACTTATTTCATCTATCGTCGATGACTTTTTCTACTTTGAGAACTATTTTTGCCAATTCCTCTAAACCCTTTGAAAATAAACTCCTACTTTAGATAACTGAAATTCGCTAAATCTTGAAGAAGGGGTGTACTTTCTCTTGCTCTCATCCCATTGAGAAGGCAGTGAACCAAAAAACCAATGAACCAAAAAAAGAGAAAAAAGAAACTCCCCATTGTTGGTTGTCCTATGTTAATGAGTTCATTGAGTTTCGTGCTAAGAATTTTCAATGAATACACAATTGAGTTTTCAACAATTGATTCCCAGCCACCGTCTGAAGAATTAGTTCATCCAACTGAATATAGGCTACTTGGCTGTTCTATTTTCCAGAGGGGGAAGTGTTCATTGCTTAAGATGTTGAAAAGTTTAGTATCTAGTCAGGAATGGGCTCAAAAACTTTAATAACTATCGTAATGTAATGTATAAAAACGTGACATTTTATGTGTAATTTCAAAACCCCATAAGTCTACCAATTATTTTTCAGAGGAATTTATTTCTTTTGCGATACCGTCATTTATATGTACCTATGGAAATTGAGTACATAAACAGTTAGCGAATATAATTCACCGACGACTTGCTTCTTGAGTACATAAACAGTTCGCGAATATAATTCACCGACGACTTGCTTCTTGAGTACATAAACAGTTTGCGAATATAATTCACCGACGACTTGCTTCTTGAGTACATAAGCAGTTTGCGAATATAATTCACCGACGACTTGCTTCTTGAGTACATAAGCAATTCGCGAATATAATTTAAACATTTATTTTGCAGGAAACTGAAGTATTTATCCTCCATTTCTTGAGAAAGCATTAAACTAACCTAAAAGAGAAGTCTGGAGTCTTAGAGAAAGGTTTTTCTTGTTTCATGTCCCCTTTGTGTTCTTAGACGGACTCTAATGGATATTGGCTATTTATCTAAACCAAGACTCGAGCTGCCTACCCTGGATTAATTGTTACGAAATATATACTTTAGTTAGTGTATTCTATCGTCTCCGTCTCACTATCCGCTTCTTTTAATTGACTATGTTTCTTCTTTAAGTGCTCTGTTGGACCCAAAGAGATTCCTGAGGAGCGTTTAGTTGATTCTTCAGCTAAGAAGCTTCTCCATGAAATAAATATTTGTTTTTTTAAGCCTTCGGTGAATCACGGGCAAAGCTACTACCCCAGCGCGATTTGATGAAGTTTTCGTGCTTCTTCTGAACCTAATTTACCCATTTGGGTGAAAATCCTCTTCTTTACTTCTCACTCTGATCCTAAATTCCCCCGGATTTTTATGCAGTCAAATATTGCGAAATATGCCATATAATATGCAGTAAAAAACCGTATATTATGCAGGAAAATATGGAGCAAAAATGCTCTAAATATGCAGTAAAACAGCTAAAATATTCGAATATATTAATGTGCAGTCAAATAATTCCATAAGTTCTGAACTGGAAAAGAAATTGGAGGAGGGAATTCAAAAGTTAAACCAAAAATGACTTAAAAATTTTGTTGTATTTTTTTTTTTTAGACCAAAATATGATAATACAAATATTGGCCGATCAAAAAACAGCAAAATATAAACGTACATAATAAAAAAAATGATTAAAACATAATATAGTATATATAAGAGGGCGCCGGTAGCTCAGTGGTATGAGTGCTTGTCTTCAGAGCTCAAGAACGTGGGTTCGAAACCCGACCGAGGGCCTTAGTTTATTTTATCTGGGAGGTAAAATAAACTTAAGCACGCCGTCCTTCGGTTGGGACGTTAAGCGATGGTCCCGAGACTGTACGATGTCAGGTACTCATTAAAGACCCCTGCCCTTGGTGAATAAAAAATTAAGGGTAGGCAAAATTTAGGACTCCCACAGTAGAGTCGGGCTCATGTCCACCAGAGTGACGAAAGAGCGCTCTGGTAGTAGGCGATATGACCTCGTAGTTAAAGCCCGGACATGAAACCTAACCTAACCTAGTATATATAAAACACTTTCTTTTTAAACCGAAATATGTAATACAAACAAAGAAAAAGAAAAGCAACAATTAATACCTATTCGTATTTAAAAAAAGAAAAATGAAACTTAACTAAAATCTTAAATAGTCAAAAAATAATTCTTTCCCCGGTCGCGCTGCGCTGATTAAAAAACAAGAGAAAATTACAAAATGGACACTGTGGTGAACTGGGGACTGGTTGTTTGACAGATCGCGGCTTCTGTGGACAGCGAAGGAACCTCAGGATTCGTCGCCAACGGAAATTAATTCGTTCTGGGGAAGTACATTATCGGTGGAATCACCGAAGACTTTATTTTTCCTCGAAATGAAATTCGACTTTATTTATATTTTTGAAATTAAGTAAATCAAATTGGAGCACTGATATTTGAGAGGAGTTTGGGTTTATAGGAGCACATTGGAGTTGTGGAGAATGGCCGTCACGTATCGGCCACTTTTCATGATTAGACCACTACCAGGCAATACAACTCGCGGATTTGGGCCGTAACACAACCCACACGCACTCAACATTACTTGGCCAATCAGTGGCTTCATTTCTTTTCCTATCTGTTACTGAACAATACACGCACCTCTTCCTAGACATTCGGTAGTAAGGTGTCATTTGCCAAAGTAGCTTTAAAAATATTAACGAATTAATAACATTTTTTCCTCTCCCTGCAAAGCCAATCGATCGTTTGTGCTAAAACTCGATAGTTATTGCGAATCATGCCCGGAATTTAACTACGTCTTACTCGCTCTTTTGCCGCACTAGTGAACGTGAGCCCGTCTCTACTATGTATCTAAATTTTGCGTGCCCAGTTTTATTATATTTAGAATATGGGCCTTTAAAGAGTGTCTGATATCGTACAGGCTCCGGGACCATCGCTTAACTTTTCATCCGAAGGAGGCATGCTCAAGATTGTTTACCTCCCAGAAAAAAAACGAACATGGAATCTCAGTAGACTAGGCGCCCTCTAAAACTAAATATTTGACTGACATAGTGGCTTCTGAACCCTCATACTACATTTTGTGTCGATACATTCATTACATCGGCAGTTATTAGGGGTATTTGAGTAAAGCCCTCTTTGTCTGGTCCGAATGATTCCGCGGAAAATTAATAGGTGCCATCCGTATCAGGTTTTGAATTTAGTTATAAATTTGAACGATTAAATAACTTCCCCTATACTAATTTGTATATTCAGAATCCTCTACGGTCAACTTATTTGATTTTCAGCCTAATCGGGCAAAGCGAAGGAAGGATTCGTGGGAGGCTTGACACAAATCTCTTAAAAATTGCCATTGTAATGAATATATCGACACTGTGCGAGTTCTGAATTTTGCGTAACCAGATTTATTATATTTAGATTATGGAACCATTGTTTAACTTTCCATTCAAAGGACGGCGTGCTCAAGATTTGTTTAGCTCCCAGATAAAAAACCTAAGGGTCTCGGCCGGCTTTTATTTGATTAACATAGTGGCTTCTGAATCCTCAATTATGTCATTCATTCATTATATCGTCAGTTATTAGGGTATTTAAGTAGATCCCTCCTTCTCTGATCCGACTGATTCTGCGGAAAATTAATAGGTGCCATCCTTATTAGTTTTTTAATATAAAAACAAAATTTCGTGTCGATAAAACCGTCTGGAGTTATCATGTTCACAGACACACAGACTTATTTTTTTCAGATTTGGAATTTGGAGTTCAGAAAACATGAATTCCATTGAAAACTCGGTATCGAATTTTGAACGATTACATAACTTCCTTTATACTTCGCACAGCTGTGGAAGTACACATATATTTATATATTATTATATATTCACTCTATAAAATTCATCCTGGTGCTCTTAAGAAAGTAAAAATAGAAAAATTAATTTTAACTGATTAAAAAAAACTGCTTTGTATTTATTAAAAATAAAAAAAATAAATTGCCCTATTCCACCCTTATTTTTGTATAATACGAAGTGTGAAGATTAAAAATTAATAAAATTAAAATGTATAAAAGCATGGATTACAACAGCAAATAAGGGTTGTATGACAAAAGAGATTTTTTCATTGCTTTTTTTAGTCACAAAGGGGAGCCTGGGATTAAAAGAAAATATATATAATTAAATGAAATTTAGCTTATTTAATTTTTTTGTGAATGATAAAAGGCATCTGTGTAGGGCTTATGAAAATGTCGGAAAAAGCAGGATAATCCCTAAATTGAAATATTAAGAATCCCTTCTCCGTGTGAATTAAAAAAAAGATTATCATAAGGCCGTGGATATCCCAAGGAATACATTTTATATATTTCATCGATATTTCTTTCTATCCGGTGGAAAACTATACTTCGAATTTCTGGTATATAAATTAACCTATTTATTGTATAGCTCGGGAAGTAAAAATCATTTTCCGACCATGAACAGACAAAATTTTATTTATATTTTTGTATATACATTTTTTTCCTTTGATTTTTTTGTCTTCAGTTAACTTCCTAATTAGTACTTCATTGTCCATATTGCCCCCTCCACAAGGGGATTTCAGAGAAAAATATTTCTGTTAATTGGTTCGTTTGAAAACGATCTTTCAATATTTTTGTATAGTTTGTTATCATGCTATCCACAACTTCTAAGTTGAGGAACGCGGACATATTGTGGAAACTTGTAATAAATGAATAAAACAAACTTATTTTTTGAAATATTGTCATAGCTATGATATTGTCTAGTTATGAACACACATATTGTGTGTTCATAACTAGACCTGACGATGGTATAAAGCCGAAACCGGTAGTTATATGTATATATATCTTTAGTGGAATAGACAATATTTCAAAAAATAAGTTTGTTTTATTCATTTATCATGCTATTCATTAAACATTTGAATATTCCTCTTTAGTAATATTTAATGTTAGCATTTCCTTCTAGCTCTTGTAATATTGTTTGGTTATTTTTGTTTAGTTTGTTATCTTTGAATATTTTTGTATAGTTTGTTATCATGCTATTCATTAAACATTTGAATATTCCTCTTTTGTAATATTTAATGTTAGCATTTCCTTCTAGCTCTTGTAATATTGTTTGGATATTTTTGTTTAGTTTGTTATCTTTGAATATTTTTGTATAGTTTGTTATCATGCTATTCATTAAACATTTGAATATTCTTCTTTTGTAATATTTAATGTTAACATTTTCTTATTTTTTTATTTATTTTTCAAACATGTATAATTGCTTTTTGTATAATAATTGCCTTTTACCCACCTCATCCATCAACAACGATTCCTGATGCCCTGTAAATATATAAAAATTATGTAATTGATGTTAGTTGGAAAATATAATTTGTTGCATAACCCGAACAGGGACTTAAAAAAGGTAAGGTTAATTTAGGTAAATTATGTAATATTATAATACCAAAAAGTTTTATATTACAATATATAGGAAAATGTATTCGGTCCATAGAAACAATATTAATTACATATTAAAAAGGTCCTCTATTTTGCTTTTTTATGTATAATATACGAAATTTTATATGTGAACCGAGAATCCTCCAATGATAACACCTATTGTTTTTCAGCCAAATCGGTCGAAGGGATTAGGGGAGGAGCTTAACTCATAAACCCTATAATGTTGTAAGGAATGTATTGACATATGATATTATATGTGCATTCAAAATCCCATAAGTACGACACTTATTAATTTTCAGCAGAATTTATCTATATAAAAATTCGTATATTGGAAATGAGTGCATCAACATCTTCAAATTCATTTCTGACAGTTTCTACCACTCTGTGAAGAGAATGTGCTAGGCAGATTACGTGAATCAAATTAAGGTAGAATGTCTTCAACGATTTGGCAGCCTTGACCATTATATGAAGCAGCGTCAGTAAGAAAAAGAAATACCTTGTTGTGTAAAATTCCGTTAGGCCAAATCAAGGACATCGAATCATTAAAGAATCGGGCAATCGTCTCGTGGTTGCATTTATCTAGGAGTTGTAAATTTAGAAGATAGGATTGAGATGGTTCTTCCGAGAGCTTTCCGATAATAATGTTAGCTACATACCTCCTAGAACATCAGTATAATTTCGTCCACCAACACCCAAATTGGACCGTCTTTGATATGGCCGCGGATTTTCTCCATTGTCTCCTCGTAAACATCGGGAATCTGGAATTGCGGGACTTGAAAATTTACGAATGATTAGTAACATTCTTAAGGGAACCATCGAGGATGAAGATATGCCGTTCAGCCCTTCTGAATTAGCGACGTTTAAACGTGCTCCGGTGACTTCAGTGAACGTTGAAAGATCATTTAGTAAATATAAAAAAAATTTTAGGTTCGATCGGCAAAGTTTTACTTTTGAAAATTTGAGGATGTATGTTGTTGCCAACAATTGTAAAAATGAATAACGTTTTTCTTATAACCTTTTTTTTAGTTAGTTTTGTGTTTTATTAGGTTAGGTTTTATGACTCATGCTCGGGCTTTAACAACGAGGTCATATCGCCTACTACCGAAGCGCTCTTTCGTCACTCTGGTGGACATGAGCCCGACTCTACTGTGGGAGTCCTAAATTTTACCTACCCTAAATTTTTATTCACCTAGGGTAAGGGGTCTTTAACGAGTACCTGACATCGTACAGGCTCGGGACTATCGCTTAACGTCCCATCCGAAGGACGGCGTGCTTAAGTTTATTTTACCTCCCAAATAAAATAAACTAAGGGCCTCGGTCGGGTTTCGAACCCACAATCTTGAGCTCAGAAGACAAGCGCGCATACCACTGAGCTACCGACGCCCTCTGTGTTTTATTATAATAACTAATTTATTTGATTATGCATATTTTTTTTGTTGTACCTGCATATTTATCAAAAATAAATGCATATTTTATGCACATATTTTTAATTTTTAATTGCATAAACATCCGAGCCCTAGTCATAATAGTGATGTACGAAGCAGAGATAAAAATATGCAAATGCATTAACATCCGAGCCCTAGTTATAATAATACAAACTAAATACATGACAAATATAGTCGCTGAATCACTGGCAATTTATTTCCCGAGAATTAATCAAGTTTTTGCTCCCCATCTAACACCAATCCACCGTTTTTTTTTTTCAAAATTCCTTCTTCAATTTATATATGAAATTTATTATCAACATTACCTCGCCAATTAGTACGATTTTTTGTGTTAAGCTCTCCCCTCTCCTCTTACCTAATCCTCGCCGATTTGGCTACAAATCAATAGGTATCGACCTTTCGGGGTCTTGCAGATGTCATCGTGTTCACTGACGATGTCTGATTACATAACTTCCTCTATACCGCTGGGAAAGTAAAAGTTATACATAAAAAACCTAAAAAAGTTTATTAATAAAAGTTTTTTTTCTCTTTTCACACCTTACTGTTGACATAGAAGAAAAGGGACAGTTCTTAAGTAGAAAAGTCTAATGTTGTTTGAGATAGATAGAAGAAAGTTGGGAGATATCAGTCGTGGGCGATAACAGGCCGAAAGAGCCGCCAACCCGCCGAAAGTTAGACTTTCTGAATGAACTGTTTGTCAAGGAGATTTATGAATGGAGTCTCTCAGAGCCGGGAACCAACCATTAATCTACTTTTGTGGCCTGTCTTCAACTCCCATCCCCATAAGTCCTTTTTAGTTTTATTTCATATGAAAATCACTTTAGTCAATACGTTTTTTACTTTTCCAGAGGTATAGGGGAAGTTATGTATTCGGTCAAAAATTTCTCACTTCTTCCCAGCGTGAAAACCAATTATTGGCGAATGGGCTGAAAATCGATTTATTTCTTACGCATCGATTGTTGGAAGCCTTTTGTGAAGGAAGCCTCCTCACCCCTCCCCATAATTCCTCCCCTAGCACTCATTCAACTGAAAACCAATGCTGCGTCCTTGTGGGTTCTGGATTCATTTTTTGAATGAGGGAATCGGAAAACACGGAATTCCGTTGAAACTTCGTATGACCGATTACATAACTTCCCCTATACTTCATATAGCTGGGGAAATAAAAAATAAAATATAATAATATCTAGTGTAATTCTCTAATTGATTCGCCTGAAAATCTATATCATTCTTGTGGGTTCTAGACTCAAGGGTCGGAAATTCCCTTGAAAATTAACATCGAATATCTTAACGATTATAAACTTTCTCTACACAAATCTAGGTTAGGTTAGGTTTTATGACTCATGCCCGGGCTTTAACGAGGTCATATCGCCTACTACCAGAGCGCTCTTTCGTCACTCTGGTGAACATGAGCTCGACACTACTGTGGGAGTCTTAAATGTTGCCTATCTTAAGTTTTTATTCACCTAGGGTAGGGGTCTTTAACGAGTACCTGATATCGCACAGGCTCGGGACCATCGCTTAACGTCCCATCCGAAGGACGGCTTGCTTAAGTTTATTTTACCTCCGAGATAAAATAAACTAAAAGCCTCGGTCAGGTTTCGAACCCACGATCTTGAGCTCAGAAGACAAGCACGCATACCACTGAGCTACCGGCTCCCTTAAATCTATAAATCCCGATATAATGAATACATTGATACGAATTTTGTATTTGTATCCAGAACCCCTTAAGAACCACATCGACTTATTTTTACCGGAATCTACCGAAAAAAAGGAGAAATTTACTTTTATTTATAATTAATTTTATTTAGAAAAGGAGAGGATCAACACAAAATAACTAATAACTAATTAATTGAAAGGATCGATTGGTGTTAAAGGGAAATCGAAAATTAAATTGATTAATTCGTGCTGGGGAAGTACTATAACGGTGATTCACGGACGACTTTTTAATTAAAGTTTTAGTAGTACATCACGTATAACATTTACTGATGTTTGTACTAGCGGAGTGGTGTGATTGGTTGTGTTGTGTGCTTCATTGTACCTTTTCATTGTGTGTGCTTGATGACGTACCAGAGGGGGAACTAGTGTTTACCTACGCAACACCTTATCAAATTTTCATTCCAACACTTTGTGAGCTCAGTATACTAAACAGCCATATTTAAACAATTATTCTTTTTAATTATTATAGCCAGCGAATTTGTCATAACATTTTAAAACATTTTCACATATATAATTTTTAATCAATAAGTGAAAACTGGGAATTTTTTAAACATTGTCTACTCAGTGGGCGTTTCTTAGAAAATTCGTTACTCCTAATGAAGTCAGGGGTTCAACTGAAAAAAGTATGGTGCAGTGTTTACTTGCGAAACGCTAACTCAAAAAACATGTTATCATACTTCGTGTGCTATACCCTGTCCAACGTTTGTGTGCTATTTTTAGGATGTATGGTGTAGTGTTTACCTACGAAACGCGAAATCGAAGTTATAACATTAGTGTATGGTATATCTGATCCTTCGTTTCCTTAATGTAGTTCTATCTTTGGGATTTATGGTGTAGTGTTTACCTACGAAACGCTAAATCGAAATATTATAACACTTAGTGTGCTATATCTGATCCTTCGTTTCCTATCTTCTAGTGCTATCTTCAGGATATACGATATGAGATTGCAAGTATAGCAGTTTTCATTTAAAAAGTTCAACTTTTCTCACCTCTTTCAGAGTCTGTTATCTTTGACGTCTTATCTCTGTTAACTTTCTGCTATCTCTTACACCCTTGTACATTTCTTCTCTACTTTCAGTTGTACCTCTCAGCAGATGTCTCTGTCATTTTATATCAAACTTTACCCCAGAGAAAACTTCATGGCGCATTTTTAGCGAAGGAGGAGAAAAAGAACTAAAATTGTTTACATTTTGTCACGAAGTCTATTGTGAGTTATTAGGGCTTTTGAGTTGAACTTGTGCAGTTCAAGTTTTAATGCTAAAATATAACAACAATATAATACTTAATTAGCCGATCTTAAATATTCACCCCTTTAATCGCCAATAATATAATCCTCCAGTCTCTGTACGTACTTACTTTCTCAAAAAACTGTGTATCTTTATTCATATATTTATTATTGTCATCTTCGATTTATTTCATATATGCATATAGGTTAGGTTTTATGACTCATGCCCGGGCTTTAACTACGAGGTCATATCGCCTTCTACCAGAGCGCTCTTTCGTCACTCTGGTGGACATGAGCCCGACTCTACTGTGGGAGTCCTAAATTTTGCCTACCCATTTTTAATTTATCTATTCCTAAAATGGAGCTTCACAAAATTAATCTGGAAACCGTAAATTATTTGAAATATAGTGGAATTTTTGACTCGTTCTAAGTGTTTTATTCAGTAGTATTTACAATGAACTTCCACAAGATCTCTGGAGGAAATATCTCTATTATGTGTTTATATATAAACATTTTTTATTAAGTATTTAACCATATCTCTGTAAAAATGTTAACTGTCATCTATTAATATTCCGAGGTATCAGAGAGGAGCTCTCCCATAACTGATAATACATGATTCTTAGCCCAAACGATCACTTGATTTTACAGGGAGGGCAAAAACAATTGATTGGGGAAGTACATTTACCGGAGACTATCCGATATGATTTAGAAGAAATTTGCGTGGCTGGAATTGGAGCGGTGGTTAATGTGGAAGTTGGCCGTATATTAGCCATGAAACACTTCATTGTAAAGCTGGTTATTATGTGTTCTCTATCCAGAATATATTACCCACATTGGAACAATTATAGGGTTTGTTCCAGATAATATCTCATCTCGTTCTGTTAACTGTCTTCGGAGGTTTCATAATGTCTGCTTTATTAAGACCTCCTACAAGGATTATGTTCCCTTCTTTATACTGTAATATCATCTTTATTGTTGGGGAAATATTACATAATTTATATTTAATAAAAAAATATTCAGCTTACAAGTCCCTGTTCAAAATATTTTCAAAATAGATGAATTTATCATTATTTACTTAAAACCGGGTCATCGGGCTCTTTTATGATGAATACTGAGTGGGAGGTGTTGGATAAAGTACTTAAAAAAAAATATTAAAAATTTACAAAAAAATATCCCTAGATCTTATTTATATCTCGGATCTTCCCATTACATATAACAAGAAATATTCGACATCTACCTGCTGTGATGCGCTGTTTTTCAGAATGTTTTGGGATAATTTTTCCATCCATGGAAGCGCCATGCGGTCTCCAGCCTCGTCCATCAGACTTTCCTCCTTGGATCCAGTGATATAGATAGCCTCCACCTTGGCCAAAAGTTCGGCTGCAGATATTTTCAGTATCAATAATCTTCTTCTTTTCCAAAACCCTCATAAAAATTTATCACTGACCATTAAACTCATATGGGAAGGATGGCTGACCAACACGTTGTTCCCATCCAAAACTCTCACGTCTGCCATTCTTTTCGCTCCGCTCTCTCGATTTTTATCCCAGATTACATCTGATTTATTTATATTATTGTATTTTAGTTTCATTATTCCCTTCATACACTTCTGCTCTCTTTTATATTAAAATTTTTTTTTAACACAATACTTAGATTTCATTTACTTTTATTAATTTCATTATCTTTAGTCCCCTGATAACGATTGATTGAACTTTTTTTTAGACAAGTTCCCCCCCCCCCCCCCAAAAAAAAAAATACTATAAATTTACATAAAGAGATGTAGTGGTCAAATCGACACACTACAATACATTCCCAACAATCATATATATAAAGCTGAAAATGTCTGTGCGATGTACCGCTATAACTCACGAACGGCTTGATGGATTTGATTATTTTTTTTTTTAATTTGTTCGTCATCGTCTGTGGAAGGTTATAGGCGTATTAGTACCTCAATATCTGGTCCATCCCAGCATCCACCCACGCAATCTTTGTAACTCAAAAACCACTGCAATGATTAATGAGGAATCTTTTTGAATAGATAAGTTTTATCTACCGGAAGGTTAAGGTCTATTTTTTAATCAACCCCTGGTCCATCCCAGCATCCACTCACGCAATCTTTGTAACTCGAAAACCATTGCAACGATTAATGAGAAATCTTTTTGAATAAATTAGTTTTAGCTCCAGGATGGTTAAGCTAGTACGCGCCATTCAACGGCGGAAACCACAGCTAGTGAATACTTAGCATCAGTGGACGTCCTGGCCAGTGCGTACTTGAGAACGCTTGTGACCACCAGGTTGAATAAAACATAGACTTCAACCATCCTGGAGCTAAAACTAATTTATTCAAAAAGATTTCTCATTAATCGTTGCAATGGTTTTCGAGTTACAAAGATTGCGTGAGTGGATGCTGGGATGGACCAGGGGTTGATTAAAAAATAGACCTTAACCTTCCGGTAGATAAAACTTATCTATTCAAAAAGATTCCTCATTAATCATTGCAGTGGTTTTTGGGTTACAAAGATTGCGTGGGTGGATGCTGGGATGGACCAGATATTGAGGTACTAATACGCCTATAACGTTCCACAGACGATGACGAACAAATTTAAAAAAAAATTAATCAAATCCATCAAGCCGTTCGTGAGTTATAGCGGTACAACGCACAGACATTTTCAGCTTTATATATATGATATATTTTTTTTTACCTATTTTTTTTAATGTATCATTCTTCAAATTTACTTATGGTTATTACCGATTGTATTATATTCAAAATAAAGAATAAAAAATAAATAAATAAATTAACTATTATTTTTGTATGCATCTCGTGTTTAAAAACCGTGTGGATTATGCAACCTGCAAGTACGACGTCTGCTAAGTACCTTATCTAGAAGGTACTTTTCTGCTCTAAACACTCTAGGGGGTAGTAGAATAACCAGGAACTCTTGAATGTGACTTAAGCCCGGGGATTAGATGTGAAGGGGCTGATACAGGATGAGAACTACCCAAAGTTCAGTCGGTTTGTCAGCTCCTGGCGGCAGATAAAAAAGCCAGTTCCCCGAGACCAACGTGATGAATTCTTCAATTCCAACACTCCCCAGTAACCAACACTCCCTCCGCCTGGTGATTTATCAATGAAGACAGGTTAGGTTCAGCCCTAAAAAGTTAGGGTAAATAAAAAGAAGGGCTTGAGGGTGGAACGAAACAAAAAAGTCATCGTTGACTCACCAGCTATGTACTTCCCCAGAACGAATTAATCAATTATGATTTCGCTCAGCCTTCAAAGCCATTCGACTATCTCTAAATCCAAAACAATCTAAAAAAGTTAACAATTTGAAATATCATGGATGGGGACAGACGAGTTATTCCTGTTCACCATCTGAGTCACAACTGGGAGAACGGAGTACGGAAACCTCGAAAGCCGGCTAGCTACTTCTAATAAAAATTTGTGAGAGGTCATACTATATATATAATTTGACAACCTGTGAAATAATCACTTCTCACTACATCAGCCATATTCATATAATTGATGAATGTATCGTCACAAAATTTAGTATGATGGTTCAGGAGCCACAGTTAATTTAAGCCCTAACAATCGATTGGTGGATTGGATTCACCTATTTCTCTCTTTCTGAATGTTACTATTTCATGCCCACTCCACAGGTCACCCGTTATATCTACATCACATGTTATTGCTGTTGGTCGGGCCATGCTCGCCCCGAAGTACAAAGTACATGTCGAGTCCTGGGGCGGGTACACCACTTTTCACTTATACACCTCCCCTCTGCCCAGCTTTCTAGCTAAGTGATTCTCCCTCTTTCTCACTCATATCTCAAACAATAACTCCCCACAGATTTATTTTTTTAACGCCATTATTATCTGAGTTCTATGTATTTTCTCAGTTGTGATCAGGAGACAATTTCAATTTTAAATCGATAATGATTGAAAGGATTATACAATTTTTAAGGTTTTCTAAATAAACGATTTGATCATTTTTTAGCAGATATCTTTGGGTTCGGATTTTTTTTTATTTTCTAATCTCTTTATTTTTAATATTTACCATAGATAAATGACCATATGTAAATTTTATGATACAATTAAAAAATTAGAAAAAATAAATAATAATAATAATAATAAAATAAATTTTAAAAAATGTATAAGAAAAGTATAAAGTATTTTAAGTGACGCATTTTCTTGTCTACTGAGTTCAAGATCGCGGGTTTGAAACCCGGTCAAAGCTCTTACGTTTTTTATTTGCGATGTAAGAAAAAACAGGACTTGAGGACGTCGTCCATCGGATGGTACGTTAAGCGATGGTCCCGAGCCTGTAATTGTAGCAAAACAATTTATTTTTTATTTTTTGAAGTTTTTAGGTATGTGGGAAAACCTCAAATTCAAATTTGTAAAAACTTTTAGGAATGCATCTGCACTACAGGTTAGGTTAGGGTTTAGGTTAGGTTTTATGAGTCATGCCCGGGCTATAACTACGTAGTCATATCGCCTACTACCAGAGCGCTCTTTCGTCACTCTGGTGGACATGAGCCCGACTCTACTGTGGGAGTCTTAAATGTTGCCTGCCCTAAATTTTTATTCACCTAGGGGTCTTTAACGAGTACCTGACATCGTACAGGCTCGGGACCATCGCTTAACGTCCCATCCGAAGGACGGCGTGCTTAAGTTTATTTTACCTCCCAGATAAAATAAACTAAGGGCCTTGGTCGGGCTACGAACCCACAACCTTGAGCTCAGAAGTCAAGCACGCATACCACTGAGCTACCGGCGCCCTCTATCTGCACATACATGGCAAAAGGCAACATCCGCGTAATTAAAATTCCAAAAAAAAAATATTTTTTCGGACCAGCCTTCGTTTTAACGAATTATCTATATATACAAGATCTATTTGAGATAAAAAAAAAAAAATCTAGAGCACGTCGTCCTTCGGATGGGATGCCGATGGACCCGAGCCTATGTCAGGTACTTTTTAAAGACCCCTACCACCCTTATAAACCTGGGTAGACAAAGTTGAGTCAGGCTCATGTCCACCAAAGTGACGAAAGAGCACTCTGGTAGTAGGCAATATGACCTCGTAGGTAAAGCCCGGGCATGATTCACAAAAACAAACTAATAAAAATTGTCTAATATAAATTAAAAGGGAACATATTAATCGTAGGGGAAAATCATTTGAGAAAATATCAATAAACTTGTTTCTTGTCAGTTTATACACGATTTTCTGATAAACTTTTCATCGTAAAATAAGTAAGTCTCCGAAGAATTATAGTGAAGAAAATGGGATATTTTATATTTTTATAAAAATATTTAGATCTTTCCAGTTCTGGGTCTGTGAAGTTTTGACCCCGAAATACTTGAAGCAGTTATCCGTAAACTTCGTCCAAACAACTGAAAGTCTGTTTTACAAGAGTTTTCCTACAGTTTACTTACTTCGTTTTATTTTGTTTAGTTCGTTGGTCCTATCTTTTTATTATTATTTCTTGTTAGTCCGTTCATTGTTACTATTATTATTAATTTATTATTACGAGGGCAACCAAGTATAAGAGAACCACGAGGAAGGAAGTAAGAGACAAGGAACTCGTACTTGGAGGTTGCAGGTTTGACCGGGTGGATAGCTTCAAATACCTGGGGGCCGTTATCACAGAAAGGAATGATGTTAAAGAAGACATCAAAGAGAGGATAACGGCCGGGAATAGATGCTACCGGTCACTGCAGAAGGTGCTTGGATCGAGGACTGTGACCCGAGACGCCAAAATAACAATTTATAAAACAGTCCTGAGACCGTTCGTCACATATGCGAGTGAAACCTGGGACCTGACCAGGAGGGACGAAGTCTTGCTCAATACGTGGGAAAGGAAGATTATACGGCCCTACTCCAGAGGGGGATAGATGGAGGATACGGGCCAATAGGGAGCGCGGACCTGGTGGCCTTAGTAAAGCAGGGCGGCTCCGATGGCTGGGGCATTTACAGAGGATGGAGCCAGACAGATTGCCGGGAAGGATACTGGAGGGACACGGAGGGGTCTCATGTTAACTAGAGCGACGAAAGAGCGATCTGGTAGTAGGCCCGGGCATGAGTTACAATACTAATATATACATTTTATATATATATATATATATATTTTTTTTTTTTTTTTTTTGACAAATTTTATTTTAATTGTTATATACCTATATACTTTTTTTTACAAATTTTATTCTAATTATTACATTTTTTTTTTTCAGGTAAGAATTTATGATGTATCCGAAGTTCCGTTGGTGAGTTAATAATAAGACCCTAGATAATAAATATTACTATGTACCTACTAAAATATTATCCATCATCATCTCCTAAAATATTGAGACTTTATTTATTTCTATTAGTAGTTCGATGTTCAGAAAGTTGATCTTCCTGTTATAAATTGACTCATGGACCAAAGTGTGAAGACGTGCGCTGAGGGCTACACAGCGATCGCGGGTTCAAAACCCGTCCGAGGCCCTTTAGTTTTTTTTATCTGGGAGGTAAAATAAATTTAAGCACGCCGTCCTTCGGATGGGACGGTAAGCGATGGTCCTGAGCCTGTACGATGTCAGGTACTGTTTAA
Organism: Aradus depressus; assembly: GCA_963662175.1. NCBI lineage: Eukaryota > Metazoa > Arthropoda > Insecta > Hemiptera > Aradidae > Aradus > Aradus depressus. The sequence continues at coordinate 18,239,543 of OY759219.1, read as the reverse complement.
AGAATAAAAATGTAGGGTAGGACTCCCCCCCCTCCATAGAGTCGAGCTCATGTCCACCAGACTGACAAAAGAGCGCTCTGATAGTAGACGATATCACATATATTTCGATACGAAATGCTTTAACAGAAATTTTATCAAAGAGGGGGACGAACCGTAACAGATGAGGAAGCACCCCATAGTCAGTCTAATATTTCTTCTTTTTTTTTTATCAAGATGTGACTCAATAAAATTGGAATCAGTATTCGGGGTGCGAGTGGCCAGAGAGGGGTTGGAAGAGCCCATATCTGGTGTAGCCCAAGATTGGGGATCATAGCAGATATTTCCATGTGGGACAATATTCCACACTGAACAATACCCACCACGTAACTTGAATAAGGCATCTAGCAGTCAATATCATATAATCTGTCAGAAATGATTTGGCTTCATGGACGGATAACGATGATGTGAAAAAGTTCAATATGAGAAATGCTGTAGACACTAGGATTTGCAATCCCAGATTCCCGTTTGTATCGGGAATTCGAGGTGAAGTAATTTTTGTATTTCTTAAACTTCTCTGCGATGTTGAAATGTTGATTTTTTCAGGCATTTCTTCCAGAGATGTCTTCTTTTTTCTTTTTTTGACAATATTTCGGGAAACTTTCAAGTCCTTCTTCTGGTCACTGTGATCGAATTATTGTTCATAGTGACCAGAAGAAGGGGCGTGAAAGTGTCCCGAAATATTGTCAAAAAAGAGTGGTTTGTGATAACTAAAGTGCGATATAAATATTTTTGTATCAACTTTGTAGAGATATCTTGTAATACAATTGAAACAATAAGAAATCAATAATTTTATTTAATTTTAATAATTTGAAAATATAAATGGAGCGTAATTACTAAAAATTACCTTTATGTTGACTTTCGTACCTTCTTCTCTATTTGCTTTTGACTTGCACGCAATTGTCGAACACGTTCCGTTGAAGTTTTTGGCATTTTTAACTAATTAACACTAACTCAGAATAAAACTAAACCTATTATTTTAACGCATAAAACATATACAAACACGTAGCACACAACAGCCGATCGACACTCACCCCCCTCTCCTTAGTGTTTCATGTTTTGATTTTTTATGTCGAGGCCATTCCGATTCACTAGTCTCGCTTAAGAAGTTTCACTTCAAAAAGTGGAGAGTGAAGGTAAATAACAAGAAGTCTGTTCACATTGTCTTTATTCTCCGTCGAAAATACGTCTTTCTATTTTCTATATTTCGCACACTCTCACCAGAAGAAGGGACGTAAGAACGTCCCGAAATTTCGTGATAAAAATACTTCCGGATAGATAATAACATTATTATCTTACATTTAATTAAATTAAAAAAAAATTATCTACTGTATAAAATATTATTATTGTTGTAACTCATATTTTCAAGTTTATTCATTTTATTTTTTAGTATATTGTTAATTCTTATCCTTGTGTGTCAAACTAAGAGTTAATATCTGTTTATGTATCTAATAAGCTATCTTAATGTATAAATTCGTATGACGTATTTTATTACCATGTTATAGTTTCACGATGGAAATAAATATTTTTATTATTATTATTAATTAATAATATACCTGCCCTTCAGTAAGTATACCAATAAAATACGTTGTCTCCCCACTGTTTTATTTTGACCAGAACCGGTTTTCAACGCAACAGCATCATCATCAGTGGTTCATTTATGATAGAATACATAAAATATACAAATAATGAAAAGTATAAATCTTAATGCATCAGAGTACAGAGTAACAAAAAATATTTTTATACTATTTTTCTATTATGTAGAAATTTGTTTTAGTTATTGTGTATATTTGAATGAACGTTTTTGTATTTAGAGTGAGTGAACTTAGCTATCCCCACTCCTTAGAGCTACGCCAGTTGTCCTTTAACCGCTGTGCTGTGTGAGTGAGGTAAGTTTATAATTTTTTATTTTGTTACTATATACCCTGATCCTTTCAGAGGGAAGACAACGTCTTTTATTTATATGGGAAAATATATTGTCTTCCCACAGTTTTATTTGCGACCAGAACCAGGTTTTAAACGCAACAGCGAGTGGCACATCCCACCCGTATCGGGTAGAGACTAAAGGAATACTAGGCCAGTATCCTATGCCTGGTCGCAAACAAAACAGTGGGAAGACAAGACAATGTATTATATTTCTATATTATAGATTCTCGTCAAATATTCAACTATATCTTTGGGTTATCCCACTGTGCTGATGTTGAGTATTCTCCCCTCCAACCCGTGAGTCCAGGAGGCGAAGACAGAAATAATGAAGAAAGCCCAGACGAGGAACGTGGGAGGAATTCTCCCCAACGCCCCCCTTCATGTCTCTTTAGCACAATATCAAATAAGATAATATAACTGGAGAAGGGAATATCCCAAAATTCCAGGACTCCCTTTCTTGAATCCTCTTCCCTCTAATACCGCCTTGTTAAGGAACTTCCTGATATTTAAAGGAAATGGTCCAATGGCCTCTTTTGAATATTTCGTTTAGATTAACTCACTCCCTCAAGCACAAGAAACACCATTATGAAGAGCTAACCCGGAGATATTTGGAGATATTTTACGTTATATGACGACTTTAGAGACTTCATCTTTTGAAATCCCCTTACTTCTAACACATAATCCCCCAGCACTATACTGGTTGCACAGTTTGCCAGAATTCCTTTTTACAACAAACGCAGGTCCTATTATATATAGATAATCTTATCTGAGGGCAAATCAGTCATATTTATGTTGGTTCCATCACATGTAGGCATAGAAGGAAATGAACAAGCAGACCTTGCTGCAAAAGAAGCCTCAACTTCAGCTGCTGAATGTAATGAAATTTCTACAAAATCGGATATCAAACAGATACAACTTCTAAGTTGAGGAACACGGACATATTGTGGAATTTGTAATAAATAAATAAAACAAGCTTATTTTTTGAAATGTTGTCTATTCCACTAAAGATTCTTTAGTGGAATATACAACATTTCAAAAAATAAGCTTGTTTTATTTATTCAAACAGATACTACATAGTAAGGTAAACTGGGTTGGACCAACATGTGGAACGAAGTTGACGACCACAACAAATTAAAATACATCAAAAAAGAGGTGGAATCATGGAAAACGTCCATCAGGGATAACCGACGAGAAGAAGTGACAGTGATGAGGCTACGAGTGGGTCACGGTGTAGCGCATCCTGGAGGAGTGTCCACTCTATCAGGAGGAGCTGGCCAGGAGAGGAATCACCTGAGCACTACCAGCAGCCCTGGGCAACCACCGAGAGGCACTCCAGAGGACTATAGACTTCTTTAGAGATACAAAACTAATGGACGAGCTATAATTCAAGCAAAAATGTAAAAGTATACAATAATACATAAAAAAAATGTGTATATATGTATATGGATGTATGTCTATATATGTATATATGTGTGTGTATGTGCATATGGATATGCATCAGTCTCCATCTCAAAAGTATTTAGATGCTTATGTTGAGCATCTATAACCCTAATCCTAATCCTATAGGGGAAAAGGAGGTGATCAACTCAAATACCTCAATAACTGTCGATGTAATGAATTTATCGACACAAAATCGAGTATGAGGATTCAGAAGACCATGTATAAGTCATTTTTAGCCCAAACGGTCAATTGATTTTAGAGAGAGAGCAAAACTTAATTAATTAATTCCTGTTCTCGGTGATTCACCGAGAACTTTTTACTTTTTTTTTTTTCGAACTCAACTTTGAATTCTCGCAGATTATTCAAAACTTGCTCTACACTTGGTTTAGCTCTGGGCAAGTAAAAAACAAATACTTAACAAGAAGATACATTAATTTATCCTTTCGCCATTACCGTCTTTCACTCCTCGTCCTACATTTTTTTTATACTTTTTGCCTACTTTTCAAAGAATGAAAGACAAATAAAGCCCTGTTTGTGTTAGTCCTCTTTAAGTGGGCTTGAATCTTCTTTGAAAAAAAATCTCATTAATAATCATAATGGTCTTTTATTTAACTTTCTTTTTTTAAAGTAATTATTTATTTTTTTTAATTTGAACTTTACATTTTAGAATTTACATTCAGACATCAGTTAGTAGGCGTTATTGCATCCACCTTGAGGCAGATACAATATTAGTTAGTTACTGTGACTTTAACTACGAGGTCATGTCGCTTACTAGAAGACGTACTCAAGGTTTTTTCATCTCCCTAAAAACCCTAAGGGGATCGGCCGGGTTTCGAGCCCACGATCTTGAGCTGAGTCAAGCACGCTAGTTCTGAGGTAAGTCTAGTTGAACATTGAATAGAACATCGTTTTAAAGGTCTCACATAGGCTAGGAAATCAGGTAACTGTTGGGATAAACTCAAAATCCAATATAAGCTAACAGACTGTCAGAGTTAACATTTTCTAAGTTTTCTTGGGCGGTCAAGATAACTAAGACTATTAACTTTATCCAGGTTTCATCTTAACTGGGGCCATTCAACTACTTCTAAGGAAACTGCAGTTATCAACCTATTCTAGATTCAACTACTAACCTAGCTAGTAGATGTTTATATGCCTTGGTTAAACCTTTTATACTCTCTCTCTTCAACGAAAGCACAGAAGAGAAATTTTCTCTTATTTGGACCAGAGTCTTAACAGGAAAAAATAGGTGAATCAGCTATGTACTTCCCCGACACGAATCAATCAATTGCTCTAACTCCTAAACCAGTCGACCATTTGGGGCTAAAAATCAATAGTTGACTTATATAGGGGCTTCTGAATCCTCAAACTTTGATAGATTCATTTTATTGGGAGTCCGTTAAACCATAATAGGTTATCATAAGAGTATTTACGTTAAGATAGCTTATAATTTATATAATGGATTTGAATTAACAATACTATTAAAAAGTAAAAATAAATCTATATAAATAAAGCTGAAACGGGGTTTGTTTGTATGTTTGTTCCAGCATCACGCCCAAACGGCTGGACGGATCTTCATGAAACTTCACATGTAGCATTCTTTTGAGCCCGATTGAATAATAGGCTATGTGGCGTCCCAAAATTTTGAACGGTAGGGGGGGTTGTAGGGGGGGCCTAAGTATATAAATAGTCCTACCTCATTAACGGTTGGTCGGATTGTCACGAAATTTCACATGTAGTATTCTTAAAGGCCAATATGAAAAATATTGTGTGTGGCGTCCCAAAATTTTAAATGGAAGGGGGGGTTGTGGGCGTAGGCCTAAATATAAATATAGTGATAGATCTTTAACGGATGATCAGATTGTCATGAAATTTCACATGTAGTATTCTTAAAGGCCAAATTGAAAAATATTGTGTGTGGCGTCCCAAAATTTTAAATGGGAGGGGGGTTTGAGGGGGGGGGGGCTAAGTATAAATATAGAGCTAGCTCATTAACGGTTGATCGTATTGTCACGAAATTTCCCATGTAGTATTCCTGAAGGCCAAATAGAAAAATAAGGTGTGTGGCGTCCCAAAGTTTTGAACGGGTGGGGGGTTTGGGGGGGGGGGGGGGGGCTAAATATAAATATAGAGCTAGCTCATTAACGGTTGATCGTATTGTCACGAAATTTCCCATGTAGTATTCCTGAAGGCCAAATAGAAAAATAAGATGTGTGGTGTCCCAAAGTTTTGAACGGGTGGGGGGGGTTGAGGGGGGGGGGGGGGGGGGCTAAGTATAAATATAGAGCTAGCTCATTAACGGTTGATCGTATTGTCACGAAATTTCCCATGTAGTATTCCTGAAGGCCAAATAAAAAATAAGGTGTGTGGCGTCCCAAAGTTTTGAACGGGAGGGGGGGTTGTGGGGGGGCCTAAGTATAAATATAGAGCTAGCTCATTAACGGGTGGTCGCATTGTCACGAAGTTTCACATGTAGTAAAAAAAAAAGGTGTGTGGCGACCCAAAGTTTTGAACGGGAGGGGGGGTTGTGGGGGGGGGCTAAGTATAAATATAGTGGTAGCTCATTAACGGGTGGTCGTATTGTCATGGAATTTCACATGTAGTATTCTTAAAAGCCAATATAGGGTGTATAAGTCACAAAATTTTGAACGGGAGGATGGATTGATGGGGGCCTAAGTATAAGTATAGTGATAAGTCATTAACGGATGATCGGATTGTCACGAAATTTCACATGTAGTATTCATAAAGGCCAAATAGAAAAATAGGGTGTTTGACATCAAAAAATTGTGAACGGGAGGGGGGTTATGGGGGTAGGCCTAAATTTGAAGATAGTGATAGGTCATTAACGGATGATTGGATTGTCATGGAATTTCACATGTAGTATTCTTGATGGCCAAATAGAAAAATACACTATGTGACATCTTAAAAATTTGGAGGGGGGGGGGGGGGGGGGGCTAAGCATAAAAATAATGCTGAATGATTAAAGGGCAATCGGATTGTCATGAATTTCACATGTAGTAGTAGTAACTATGTATTCGCTGTGGGGTTCACTGTTGCAAGACATTTACTAGCTGTGATGCCCAGCGTTCCTAACTATGTAGTATCTATGGGGTCCGCTGTTACAAAACACTTACTAGCTGTGTTGCCCAGCGTTCCGAACTTCGTACTAGCTGTGGGGTCCGCTGTTGCAAGGCACATACTAGATGTGGTGCCCAGGGTTCCTAACTTCGTACTAGCTGTGGTGTCCGCTGTTGCAAGGCACAAACTAGATGTGGTGCTCAGCGTTCCTAACTTCGTACTAGCTGTGGGGTCCGCTGTTGCAAGGCACATACTAGATGTGGTGCTCAGCGTTCCTAACTTCATACTAGCTGTGGGGTCCGCTGTTGCAAGGCACTTACTAGCTGTGTTGCCCAGCGTTCCTAACTTCGTACTAGCTGTGGTGTCCGCTGTTGCAAGGCACATACTAGATGTGGTGCTCAGCGTTCCTAACTTCGTACTAGCTGTGGGGTCCGCTGTTGCAAGGCACATACTAGATGTGGTGCTCAGCGTTCCTAACTTCATACTAGCTGTGGGGTCCGCTGTTGCAAGGCACTTACTAGCTGTGTTGCCCAGCGTTCCTAACTTCGTACTAGCTGTGGTGTCCGCTGTTGCAAGGCACAAACTAGATGTGGTGCTCAGCGTTCCTAACTTCGTACTAGCTGTGGGGTCCGCTGTTGCAAGGCACATACTAGATGTGGTGCTCAGCGTTCCTAACTTCATACTAGCTGTGGGGTCCGCTGTTGCAAGGCACTTACTAGCTGTGTTGCCCAGCGTTCCTAACTTCGTACTAGCTGTGGTGTCCGCTGTTGCAAGGCACATACTAGATGTGGTGCTCAGCGTTCCTAACTTCGTACTAGCTGTGGGGTCCGCTGTTGCAAGGCACATACTAGATGTGGTGCTCAGCGTTCCTAACTTCATACTAGCTGTGGGGTCCGCTGTTGCAAGGCACTTACTAGCTGTGTTGCCCAGCGTTCCTAACTTCGTACTAGCTGTGGTGTCCGCTGTTGCAAGGCACAAACTAGATGTGGTGCTCAGCGTTCCTAACTTCGTACTAGCTGTGGGGTCCGCTGTTGCAAGGCACATACTAGATGTGGTGCTCAGCGTTCCTAACTTCATACTAGCTGTGGGGTCCGCTGTTGCAAGGCACTTACTAGCTGTGTTGCCCAGCGTTCCTAACTTCGTACTAGCTGTGGTGTCCGCTGTTGCAAGGCACATACTAGATGTGGTGCCCAGGGTTCCTAACTTCGTACTAGCTGTGGGGTCCGCTGTTGCAAGGCACAAACTAGATGTGGTGCCCAGGGTTCCTAACTTCGTACTAGCTGTGGTGTCCGCTGTTGCAAGGCACATACTAGATGTGGTGCTCAGCGTTCCTAACTTCGTACGAACTGTGGGGTCCGCTGTTGCAAGGCACATACTAGATGTGGTGCTCAGCGTTCCTAACTTCGTACTAGCTGTGGTGTCCGCTGTTGCAAGGCACATACTAGATGTGGTGCCCAGGGTTCCTAACTTCGTACTAGCTGTGGTGACCGCTGTTGCAAGGCACAAACTAGAATGTGGTGCTCAGCGTTCCTAACTTCGTACTACCTGTGAGGTCCGCTGTTGCAAGGCTCATACTCGCTGTGTTGCCCAGCGTTCCGAACTTCGTACTAGCTGTGGGGTCCGCTGTTGCAAGGCACATACTAGATGTGGTGCCCAGGGTTCCTAACTTCGTACTAGCTGTGGTGTCCGCTGTTGCAAGGCACATACTAGATGTGGTGCTCAGCGTTCCTAACTTCATACTAGCTGTGGGGTCCGCTGTTGCAAGGCACTTACTAGCTGTGTTGCCCAGCGTTCCTAACTTCGTACTAGCTGTGGTGTCCGCTGTTGCAAGGCACATACTAGATGTGGTGCCCAGGGTTCCTAACTTCGTACTAGCTGTGGGGTCCGCTGTTGCAAGGCACAAACTAGATGTGGTGCCCAGGGTTCCTAACTTCGTACTAGCTGTGGTGCCCAGGGTTCCTAACTTCGTACTAGCTGTGGTGTCCGCTGTTGCAAGGCACATACTAGATGTGGTGCTCAGCGTTCCTAACTTCGTACTAGCTGTGGTGTCCGCTGTTGCAAGGCACATACTAGATGTGGTGCCCAGGGTTCCTAACTTCGTACTAGCTGTGGTGACCGCTGTTGCAAGGCACAAACTAGAATGTGGTGCTCAGCGTTCCTAACTTCGTACTACCTGTGAGGTCCGCTGTTGCAAGGCTCATACTCGCTGTGTTGCCCAGCGTTCCGAACTTCGTACTAGCTGTGGGGTCCGCTGTTGCAAGGCACATACTAGATGTGGTGCCCAGGGTTCCTAACTTCGTACTAGCTGTGGTGTCCGCTGTTGCAAGGCACATACTAGATGTGGTGCTCAGCGTTCCGAACTTCGTACTAGCTGTGGGGTCCGCTGTTGCAAGGCACAAACTAGATGTGGTGCTCAGCGTTCCGAACTTCGTACTACCTGTGGGGTCCGCTGTTGCAAGGCACAAACTAGATGTGGTGCTCAGCGTTCCGAACTTCGTACTAGCTGTGGGGTCCGCTGTTGCAAGGCACATACTAGATGTGGTGCCCAGGGTTCCTAACTTCGTACTAGCTGTGGTGTCCGCTGTTGCAAATTAATACAGCTATGTTGGTAGATAGGCAGCATCCAGAAACGAAGATGGTCAACCAAAGAAAGATTCAGATGCATCGGGAAAGTCCCATTCGAAGGACGACGTGCTCAAAGTTATTTTTATCTTCCCGATTAAAACATCTGACCTAAGTGACTTGGCTAGATTTCTAAATGGCGATCCTGAGCTCGGTAAACTCCATTCTTCAAATTTCTCGCTTTTAAACGGTTTTTAGTATTAATATTTGTTAAAACTGATATACAGATTCAGATATATCGGGGAAGTCCCATCCGAAGGACGACGTGCTCAAATTTATTTTTAACCTAAGTGAAATTTCAGCTACCCAGGTTTAGATACGTAACATACGACTCATTATCGAGTACCTGACATACGAAAAAGCCCTCGATCATAGCTTAGAGTCCAAACCGAAGGACGACGTGCTCAAGTTATTTTTAACGTAAATGAAATTTCAACTACCCAGGTTTAGATACGTAACATACGACTCATTATCGAGTACCCGACATACGAAAAGACCCTCGATCATAGCTTAAAGTCCAAACTGAAGGACGACGTGCTCAAATTTATTTTTATCTTCCCGATTAAAACATCTGACCTAAGTGACTTGGCTAGATTTCGAAATGGCGATCCTGAGCTCGGTAAACTCCATTCTTCAAATTTCTCGCTTTTAAACGGTTTTTAGTTTTAATATTTGTTAAAACTGATGAACAACCGGGATATCTGAATCCTACACAAAAATTGAAATAAAAATGTTTTTCGAAAAACGTCGGGCTAAATACCATTCTTCATATTCCTGCTGTTTAACGGTTTATAGATTTAATATTTGTTAAAACTGATAGACAGATTTAGATATATCGGGAAAGTCCTATCCGAAGGACGACGTGCTCAAGGTTTTTTGAACCTAAGTGAAATTTTAGCTACCTAGGTTTAGTTACATAACATAGGACTCATTATCGAGCACCTGACATACAAAAAGGCCCTCGATCATAGCCTAAAGTCTAATCCGAAGGACGACGTGCTCAAATTTATTTTTATCTTCCCGAATAAAATATCTGACCTAATTGCCTTGGCTAGATTTCTAAGTGGCGATCCTGAGCTCGATAGACTCCATATGTATGATAAAATAAGTTACCGTTTGGTTTCTACTAACATTATCAAGGAAGAAATGTGGAATATAAGTGGGCTTTGGAGATGGTAGTAGGAAGTTGGCAGGAGTGTTGGGTGATGTCACGTACCCTATGTTGAGCGGAACGTTTAAGTCTATATTAATAAAGCTGAAACGGGGTTTGTGTGTTTGTATGTTTGTTCCAGCATCACGCCCATACGGCTGGACGGATTTTTATGAAACTTCACATGTAGCATTCTTTTGAGCCCGATTGAATAATAGGCTATGTCGCGTCCCAAAATTTTGATCGGGAGGGGGGGTAGTAAGGGGGGCCTAAGTATATAAATAGTGCTAACTCATTAACTAATGGTCGAATTGTCATGAAATTTCACATGTAGTATTTTTAAAAGCCAAAAAGGAAAAAAAGGTGTGTGGCGTCCCAAAGTTTTGAACGGGAGGGGGGTTGTGGGGTAGGCGTAAATTTGAAGATAGTGATAGATCATTTACGGATGATCGGATTGTCATGGAATTTTTTATGTAGTATTCTTGATGGCCAAATAGAAAAATACACTATGTGACATCTTCAAAAATTTAACAGGGGGGGGGGGGGAGCAAAGCATAAAAAAATGCTGATTGATTAAAGGGTAATCGGATTGTCATGAATTTCACATGTAGTAGTAACTATGTATTTGCTGTGGGGTCCGCTGTTGCAAGGAACATACTAGCCGTGGTGCCCAGCGTTCCTAACTACGTACTAAATGTGGTGTTCGCCGTCGCAAGGCACATACTAGCTGTGGTGCCCAGCGTTCCTAACTACGTACTAGATGTGGGGTCCGCCGTCAGCGTTCCTAACTTCTTACTAGCTGTGGTGCCCAGCGATGCCAAGTATTCACTAGCTGGGGTTTCCGCCGTTGAAAGGCGCATACTAGCTGTGGTGCCTAGGGGTCTTAAAAACTTACTAGCGTTACTATAGTTGAAGGACTATAAGCCTTATTCCGTATGAATAATCGAAAATTATAACATCATGAATGTGGTGTCGAAAGATTGAATAGACTTACAGGAGATATTGAGAGAAAATTCAAAGTTCTCCGGGCAACGCCGGGTATTACTGCTAGTGAATAAATAAATACGGGAAAATATGAATACAAAAAAAAACAAAAAAAAAAACAGTAGATAAAGTGATAAGATATTTTTTTTAAATTAAATTAAAATAATATTTTTTGATAACTTTTCCGGAAGTGTCTTTTTCACGACGACATTTCGAGAGGTTCTCGCGTTGATATAGCATATAAATAATAAAAAATAATGATTAAAAACGTAGATTCGACAGAACTAAAAGAGAGAATATCTATGGGGCGGCTCACCCCCCAAAAAAAAAAATATATATATATATTTATAATGGTTATGGGTGGTTATAATATTATGGTTATTTCACTACTTTTAACGATAAGAAAAAAATAATTTCTAAATATAAGGTTTCCTTTAACGTAAACGTTTTTAGTTGAAATTTAAATTTACTTATTGTATCTATTGACTTCAAGAAGTGGGGAAGGACATTGAAGAAATTAATTCCTTTATGAGTTATACTTTTTTCAAAAAGACAGGAGCAATGTTTAGTTATTTGAAAATCATCTGGAAAAAAATTTTATTTTTCATGATAACCAATTAAGTTTCAAATATTAAGTTTAATTCTAATGCTCTAGAATGCAAACAGTATTGCGTAGGTGCCTTTCTTGACGTGGCGCAAGCCTTTGATCGAGTCTGGCACCCCGGGCTGCTCTTCAAACTGAAACACTTCCTTCCCAGTACCTACTACCTCATCCTCAAATCCTATCTTTATGATCGTCACTTCAAAGTTCGCATAGGCTCGGAGTACTCAGAACTCGTGCCTGTTCGGGCCGGTGTCCCCCCAAGGAAGCATCCTTGGCCCGCGTGTAGATTTTTCGCTCTATATAGTGGTATAGAGCACTATGTCCTATTACTATAAATAGAGAAAATTGCGTTGAACAATTCTTATTCATTATAAACCAAGAAATCTGAAAATAAAGTTAAAAAAAAATAAAAAATTGTTTTTCTGCAAAATTACATTTTTGTGACACGTTCATTCATGTTCACATATACAGACAAACAGGCAAAAATACTTTTTTTTCATTATTGAAATCAGGAGGTTGAAAAACATGAAATTCCACTGAAAACTTAACATCGAATTTCCGACTTATTACATAATTTTCCCTATACTTTTTGTATAGCTGGAAAAGTAACAAGTTTTTGTCCACAAGTGTGTTATAACGAGTAACTCAACTGAACATGTTATCACATGTGATACACATATGGAGCCGCCATTTAGTTAGACGAAGGTAGGTAGAATGTGATATTCAGTTTTCTCCCGTGTTATTCTGTTGATGGCGTGATATCCAAGATGATGACTCCCCCCTTCCATCTCCCAGAAGTCATCCCTTACAAAAATGAGATTCATGGGCTGGGAGTCACATGCCCCCTCATCACCTGGCCACCACCAGACACGACAGTTGGCTCTCACTAGGACATGATATCCAACTCAACCACAAGAATAAAAACAAGTTGAAATACCTGCCTCCAATTTGTCTTCAACTCCTAACCAAATAACTTTCAATGTTATCATTTTGTCGCACATTGTATATAACTAATAAATAATAAAAGTTGTCGGTGAATCAGCGACAATGTGCTTTTAATCAATTAACCTCCAAAACCAGTCGACCATTGGCGCTAATATTCAATAGTTGACTTACATAGAGGCTCCTAAATCCTCATACTAAGTTTTGTGTCGATAAATAAATTGCATTGGTAGTTATTAGAGTTTTTGAATTAAGCTCTTTTCCCTTCGGCCGATATCACTGAAATTTGACAGGTTATGTCCTCATTGGGTTCTGATTTTAAATATGAATTTCATGTCGATACATTCATTACGTCGGTCGTTATTGGGGTTTTTAAGTTGAGCACCCCCATGATCCCCCCTCTGTTTCCCCTTACCTTCTGTCGATTTAGCTGAAAATTAATAAGTGTCGTCCTTATACTTATATTATTAGTTTTGAATTCAAATATGAAATTTGAGTTAAGCCTCTCCCCTAATCCCTCATTCCCCTTTGACCGATTTGGCTGAAAAGCAAAAGGTTTTGTTCTAATGGGCATTTGGTCTCAAATATAAAATTTCGTGACGATACATTCATTCTATCGGCAGTTATTAAAGTTTATGTATTAAACCTCCCCCGTAACCTCTCCCTTCCCTAGAGTATTCTGGATTCACCTATAAAATTTCGTGACGATACATTCATTCTATCGAGAATTATCGTGTATCATAGACACACAGACATTTTTTTATAGTTAGTTAGCCCGGGCTTTAACTACAAGGTCATATCGCCTACTACCAGAGCGCTCTTTCTAGTTGACATGAGCCTGACTCTACTGTGAGTCCTAAATTTTCCCTACCCTAAATTTTTATTCATCTAAGGCAGGGGTCTTTAACGAGTACCTGACATCGTACAGACTCGGGACCATCACTTGACGTCCCATCCGAAAGACGACGTGCTTAAGTTTTATTTTACCTGCCAGATAAAATAAATTAAGAGCCTTGGCTGGATCTTGAGCTCAGAAGGGAAGCACGCATACCAGTGAGCTACCGGCGCCCTCCATTTTTTTTTATATTTGTTATCCAGAGATCGGAAAACATGAAATTCCGTTGAAACCTCCGCATCTGACCGATTACATAACTTTCTCTATACTCTGTATAGCTGAGGAAGTTAAAAGGTTTTCACAGTATTTCAGTTTCTCGTTCTGTCAGTAGATATATTATTCAGGGGATGTGTTGGCAGCCCTGGGTGAGGTAGCGATGCAGCACATCCGGCCTGTGAGGTCGTTTACTCTGTGGACGGAAGTCCGTTCTCACACCTACCCTACAGCCATTTTGGTTGGATGTTACCTCTTTGAATTCGAATATCATCATTAGAATCACAAGCTCCCCCCGCCTACATCAATACAATGCATTTTTGTATTCAGCATAAATTCCAAGTCTTCATACGAAGAACAATGCTACTGCAGGCGGGTGAATGATCCTAATTTTCTTATACAAGAAGTCTGCAAACTCTTTTCTGTTGCGGACCGCATTACGGGGCCTTACGTGTTCAAGTGCGGACTGCACAATGCATTAGGTTTTCATATGCGGGTCGCTCTAAGAAATGCATAAATTATGAGAAAATGTGAGGTGGCCATTACAGGACTTTCTTATACCACGTGTTTGTTGTCCCTTTTCATACATGAATGGTGTCCTCAATTGTTTGGTAATAAATGAATTATATTTAATTGATAATATATGTTTTTGGATTATGGTTGTGTAGTGAGTATCTTTAGAAGATACATTGTGCTAAATTTTTTTTAGGAAAACTGTTTGGAATTTATGAAAAACATTTTTAAGAATTATGGGACGTACTTTACTAACTAAAGTAAATTTTCTTTTTATAACAATGATGATATTGTAAGATGTATGTGAACTTGATAATGTCTGTAATGGACGAAATATTGTTCTACAATTGGTGAAAATAAAAAAAAAAAATAAAAAAATTGAAATATTTTGAGACAAAAATGGCTTTTAATATATTTGAGGTTAGGTTAGGTTTTATGACTCATGCCCGGGCTTTAACTACGAGGTCATATCGCCTACTACCAGAGCGCTCTATCGTCACTCTGGTGGACATGAGCCCGACTCTACTGTGGGAGTCCTAAATTTTGCCTACCCTAAATTGTTATTCACCTAGAGCAGGGATCTTTAACGAGTACCTGACATCGTACAGGCTCGGGACCATCGCTTAACGTCCCATCCGAAGGACGGCGTGCTTTAAGTTTATTTTACCTCCCAGATAAAATAAACTAAGGGCCTCGGTCGGGTTACGAACCCACGACCTTGAGTTCAGAAGTCAAGCACGCATACCACTGAGCTACCGGCGCCCTCAATATTATTTGATAATACCTTCAATAATTTGAAAATACATGTCTCTTGAATCGGAAACCTTTTTGCGATCTTTTCTTATTATTTTTTTTGTTATTTATTTTTCTATTTATTACAAAATATTTGGTACAACAATTTAATATTTACTTATTTTTTTCAATTTTTTTTACTTAACAACTTTCATTATTTATGTTTAGTGTCTATGACCCCTCCATTAGCTTAATTTTTGGAAACAGAGGGCCGAAAAACATGCAAGTCCGTTGAAAACTGACCGGTTACATAACTTCCCCTATACATTGTCTGGGGAAGTAAAATCCAATCAATTACATGACCGAATAAAACAAACTTATTTTTTGAAATATTAAATTAAATATTAAATAGACAATATTTCAAAAAATAAGTTTGTTTTATTCATTTATTACAAGTTTCCACAATATGTCCGCGTTCCTCAACTTCAAAATTTACATGACCGTTTTATCTCTCTCGCACAAATGCTAGGAGACCTCAGAAACTAAAAAGAAACTTGTTTACATTGAGGCCGGTGAATCATGTCCCTTGGACATTTGAAAAGAGAGTGTGGAGCTGAGCTATGATGTTGCCGCTCTCCCACATATTTGATGTTGAATTTTTATTAGAGTTTCATGTTTTCATACTTCCTGATGATTTCAAAAATGAAAGTCTGCTGAAAAATGAACTGACCAGTTACATAACTTCTCTTATACTTTGTATAAGGTGTAGATAACATATTTTTGACTCTTCCCCCTCCACTACTCGGAAAGTTATCCGGAACATATCAACGGTTTAAATTTTGTCCGGAATCATTGCTATTCTATCTCTTGATCACTTTTTGATACATAGTATAAAGCGAGGGGAGCTGAAAGGCTATGTTCCGGGATTAGTCTATCTGATAGATAAGGAGGATATATTTATGTGTGGTGTGGAAGTGTGAGCCTGTTATCTGCTATCTGCCAGATAACAACCATTGGAACAGTAACAGTTCTGACTCCTCCTGTCACTGCTAGTTCCTATCTCTGACTCTAGCTGTAGTTCCACACTAGCCTATCTCCCCCACTCCTTCCCCCTCCTGTATTCTGTGTATCCTGTATTCAGAAGAGGGCCATCCATGGGTATGCATCAGAATAATGCAAATTGTCAACAAAATGAATGAAAAAAGTCGTCAGTGAATCAGGTGAATTCCCCAGCACGAGTTTATCAAATACGTTTTCACTTTCTCTCTCCTAAAACTTTAACCGAAAATACACTATTACACGACGGACTGACTACCTTTCTATCGAAATCTAGCAGATTTGCGTTTACGTTTGAGTTAAGAGTGTTAATTGAGACTACTGGGAGATAGATACTTAGGCTACGGTTACTGTGCATGCGAATTCGGACGAAAATGTGTTCGGACGAGTACGTCCAAAATCCTCGTCAGAACAAGGCGGTTACACTGTGCGCGTTTTCTGATATTCTGAAGTAGGTTTCTGCCGCCCAGCAAAGATGGACGAACTTGATTAATTTTATTTTCTTGAAAGTCCGTTAATGAAGTTATTGTTGGAAAAACAGAGCATGTCAACCAGTTATTTTTTAGTAGAGACGACAAAGGAGAGTTTAAAATGTTATTTCAAGAATTGTTGTCTCTCATATCCCACAAACACCTGTTCCCGTACACAAGACTTATCAATTTATCGTTATCCATGGTGAAATAACCAAATCCCTCAAAATTCAACTGACGAAAACACCCAGAACAGACGCAAGTCGCACGAACAAATCAAACTTGTTTGAACTCCCAACTGGTTCTGACAATGTCGTGCATGTTCTGACGTGTTCTTCGCTGCCAGTGTAAACACTCTCATTGGAAAACAGGCGTTTGTTTGTTCGGACGAATTCGTCAGAACTCGCATCCATAGTAACCGTAGGCTTAGATATATTGTGAGGGCTGTTGTGTACACCTAGGGACCTAAGCATACAAATACTCTTATCTCTTATGTGTGAGTCCTAAATTTTGCCTACCCAAGTTAAGTTTTAACGAATATCTGATATCACACCGGTTCGGAACCATCGAGCAACGTCCCATCCGAAGGACGGCGTGTCAACCAGTTATTTTTTAGTAGAGACAACAAAGGAGAGTTTAAAATGTTATTTCAAGAATTATTGTCTCTCATATCCCACAAACACCTGTTCCCGTACACAAGACTTATCAATTTATCGTTATCCATGGTGAAATAACCAAATCTCTCAAAATTCAACGGACGAAAACACCCAGAACAGACGCAAGTCGCACGAACAAATCAAACTTGTTTGAACTCCCAACAAACGCCTGTTTTCCAATGAGAATGTTTATAAACACTCTCATTGGAAAACAGGCGTTTGTTCGTTCGGACGAATACGCAGAACTCGCATCCGTAGTAACCGTAGGCTTAGATATATTGTGAGGGCTGTTGTGTACACCTAGGGACCTAAGCACACAAATACTCTTATCTCTTATGTGTGAGTCCTAAATTTTGCCTACCCAAGTTAAGTTTTAACGAATATCTGATATCACACCGGTTCGGGACCATCGAGCAACGTCCCATCCGAAGGACGGCGTGACAGATAAAAAACATAAAGGCCTCGGTCGGGTTTCGAACCCGCGATCTTGAGATCAGTAGGCTAGCAGTCTACCTCTGAACTACCGGCGCACTGTGTGAAATTTATGAGTTTTGATTTTCAAAATTCGAGCCCCCGCTCAATTTTTGATCAATTTGGATGAAACTAGGTGCAAAATATTTGTGAAAGCTGGCTTTTTATCAGATAACTGCGGGTTTCACAATCAAGGTATTATATGCCAGTGGCAAAAATAGCCAATAATTTGGACCACTTTAGGCCAAAATGACAACATTATGACCACTTTTGGCTAAAATAAATATTGAATTCATAATCAGCGACCCAAAAAACATTCATTTAAGTTGTAAAAATCCGTTAACAAAAACATAGACAAAAAAATTAAAATTTTTGCGGGGTTTTGGCAGCTGTCAATTGGCACATAATACCTTGATTGTGAAACCCGCAGTTACCTGATAAAAAGCCAGCTTTCACAAATATTTTGCACCTATTTTTATCCAAATTGATCAAAAATTGAGCGGGGGCTCGAATTTTGAAAATCAAAACTCATAAATTTCACACGGTGCGGCGCTCCTACTGCTGGGAGGTAAGTCTAGTTACGGAGATCGATATGAGGGGATAATATTACTTCCCCAGGAAGTATAGGGGAAGTTATGTAATAGGTCTGAAATTCGAAGTTGAGTTTCAACGGAGGTTTATTCACCGGATTTTTCGACGATGTAATTCCAAAAATTTAAAAAAAAAATGTGTCTATGAATACTTTCGATAGAATGAATGTATCAAAACGAAATTTTATAAATGCATCCGGACCCCATAAGGACGACGCTTATCAATTTTCAGCGTAATTGACCAAAGGGAGAGGGTTCAGGGGAGCTCAACTCAAATCTTTTTACAACTGCTGATGTAATGAATTTATCGACCCCAAATTTAGTATGAGGATTCAGTTATTGATTGTTAGTCCAGACAAAAATATCGATGTTTTGGTTGAAAATATCAATATAATTAGTATATCGTATCGATACTCATCCATAGTTCGTTGGTTGTGGAAAAACCCTTCATAATCTATTCATGGCCTCTAATGCTTAGGATTTTATGATATAGTTTGTACCAAAACGATATAATTCAGTATATTTTATTGTGTCTGTTTTAACGCTCTCTTAAAATGTCTGATCCTGGTAGACTGATGAGAAAGGGCGGGAGGGTGAAGTTTTGGCGCCAACCCGACTGGCGCCAGTTTCCATGGAGACGGGATTTCCCGCCTCCCCCTCTCCAGCCCTTCATTATTTCGTTCCAATAAAGATGGTAATTTCAGAGAAATTATGTCATATTTTGAGCCGCGTTTTTAATGAAAAAAAAAAAAAAAAAAATCACCAGCAAAATACTTCCCCAGCTCGAGATGATTAATTCAAATTTCGCTTTCTCTCTGAATTAAGTACGGCCAAAATTTTTTAAGTTGAGTTTTCAACGGAATTTCATATTTTTGGACTTGAATTGAAATAACTGTAGCGACGCCGGAGAGTGGAAACTTAGTTTATTAAAACTAATTCGAACTGGGGAAGTACATTGCCGCTGATTCTCCATCAATTATTGAATTTGTATTATGCAATTTACTTCAATTATCCAAGTGCAATAATAATTATATCTAAGTGCAATCCTTTGATGGTGGTGAGGTGAAGTACACAATTACCCTGAGGCTAACCACAGAGGAAATTAATATACATTTATAATAGGATGAGGTGGTATGGGGTGAGGTGGAGTTGAGCCGGTAGGGTGTTTAGGAGAGGCGGGGGACTGGCGTGCTGGCTACGCCCGGGGGGCCCCAGTTGTCTGCCTGATTGCCTTGGGGTGGTGGCGTCACAAACAGAGCTCTGTTTGTGTTCACTTGTTTGTGTACCTTCCTGGTACTAGAGGCTAGCTGGCCACGTGCCTCGTCCAACCCCATGGAAAATGTGTTCCTATTTTTCTTGTTAATTTTCCGAATTTTATCGATATCTTCACATTGTATCCTTGTGTATTATATAATAACATAAATAACCATTTCATGTCGTTCATTGAAGATCAACTGAACATCTTTTTTGTAACATACATTAATAGATAAATGTAGGGGGCCGGTGGCTCAGTGGTATGCGTGCTTACTTACTGAGCTCAAGTTCGCGGGTTCGAAACCCGGCCAAGGCCCTTAGTTCATTTTATCTGGGAAGTAAAATAAACTTAAGCATGCCGTCCTTCGGATTGTACGTTAAGCGATGGTCCCGAGCCAGTGCGATATCAGGTACTCGTTAATGACCCCTACCTGTGTACTAAACCTGGTTAGCCAACCCCACATTAGAGTCGAGCTCATGTCCATCAGAATGACGAAAGAGCGCTCTGGTAGTAGGCGATATGACTTCATAGTTGAAGCCCGGACATGCGTCATGATAACTAACTAGATAACTATATTAATATATCACACTTAATCCGAACACACTGGTGGAAGCAATGTCGGTCCGGTCTGGTCCTTGCTGGGTAGCCCACCTCGACGACTTAATCGTCGTTGGCCGCGTCCTGTCTGAGGAGGCGGTGGTGCTGACCAGCCGCTTCATCAAGTGACCCAAATGCAAAATCTGAGGCCGCGGGCAACCGTATTTTATGCCGTTCATAAGAAAATTAAAATTAAAATTGTCCCGCCACGTAGGTTTTTGCAAATATTCTGTATAATATCTGAAATAATCCACAAGGTTTAAGCTTCTGTTGCAGTTAATTGTTCGGACGGTTCTTTCAAATTTGATATTTTATTACTGAAGACTGTTTCACTTCTTTTTTCTTTTAATAATTAAAATTAAATAAATTGTTTTTTAATATTTATTAATTTATTTTATTTTATACATTTTAAGTTGTGATCTTCAGTGGTTAAGCAATTGTTTATTTGATGGTGTCACTAACCCAGCCTCGTATTTATATATAATGTTATATACCCTATATCACTCTTATATAAATGTGCTATCCACAATGGCAAAGCTCATTATTAGTATCAGTATTGCTTTAAGCTTCGTCCAAAAGATTTCCCTTGCTTCAAGAGATTAACAAACTCCTGCTTGAATCAAGCATCAAATCAAATCTACTTATGATATAGACTTGGCCTAATTTCAAAACTTCTGAGGAATTACCAAGAAAGTTTTCAGGTTCTCATTCTCTGTTTCCAGTTGCAGAAGTTTTGGGGACTAGCTGAAAAACGAACCCCCCCCCTCCTCTTCAGTTGTTGACTAAATGGAAAGGTAAACCCCAATTGGGCCCTCGTGGGTAAATATAGTTAACAAAGGGGAAGTTGTGTTGTTTACCCATGAGGGAAGAGAAAAATATTGTTGGACCAAACCATTCTCAAATTTGTAAAAGGAATAGAAGAGATGACATAGGAAAACTATGTTAGGAATCAAGACAAAGTATGAGGTGTCGGTTGGACAAATAGGACTAGTTTATTAATGGACCATCCTGACACATAGGACAAAATGGAGACTATATGTCAGCTCTTTGTCAGAACATAACATAACCCTCTACCGTCCAACAAGTTCTCTGTATCAAGTTCCACTTGTCGGTACATTAAGACAGTCTAATGTTTTTTTTATTACTTCTACAGCTTTAAGAACTATATATACAACGCAGTACTCAAACCTATGTGGACTTACGGACTTGAACTCTGGGGTTCTGACAAGGCTTCCAATCTCCAGCGCATCCAATCCTTTCAATCCAAAATCCTTCGTAAAATAGTCAATGCTCCTTATTACGTCTCCAACAAAACTCTTCACACTGACTTTAACTTACCTTTTGTCATCGAAGTCGCTAATTCAAGTATAAAAAATTATTTTCCCTTCTTAGTTCCTGTTAGTACCTGCTGCAAATAAATGTATATAATGTATATAAATGTATATAGGTTAACAAAAAATTATAATAATGGAAAAAAATACTAAACTAATAGAAACAAAACAAAAAACAAATAATTAAATCTAAGAAATGGAAAAATAAATTATACTAAAATGTCTGGGGAATGTGGGCGGTCGTGAAGTGAAGACGCCAAGGTGTTGTCTTGTCACAGTGCGGCTGGGCTGAGGGTCCGCTTTCTGGGGCTTCTTGACCAATACCTGCAGCAAGGGCTGAGGGCAGATACTGGTCGAGGTGGTGGTGAGTTGTGCAGCAAAGGGCTGAGGGCACTTCTATTCAGACAGCCAGACTGGACTTGACTCGACTGACCGGTCAGGTTAACTAAACAACTATGGCCGCAATGACCTCTACTGGCCACTATACAAAGTACATGTACTTTACAAATGGCATCACCCCCTCCATATATACCCCATTGTCTTTATAGAGTTTATTACACTTTCGGCCTTAACAGTTCCCACAATAATCCTCAAGTCCGTGCCCTCCA
Organism: Aradus depressus; assembly: GCA_963662175.1. Lineage (NCBI taxonomy): Eukaryota > Metazoa > Arthropoda > Insecta > Hemiptera > Aradidae > Aradus > Aradus depressus. The sequence continues at coordinate 18,217,377 of OY759219.1, read as the reverse complement.
TTCTGCCATACTTCCCCAACGACGGCTTTAGCGTCAATGGCCTAGAGATCTCCTTATTCAGCACTGGATGATTTCTCCCCTCTTGACATTTTGACATTGCCATTATCTCTCTATTACCACAATTTGCTTGTTGTATTTATTGTTATACAGTTGTAAATATCTGTTTGTAAATAAAAAAAAAAAAATAAAAAAAAAAAAAAAAAAAAAAAAAAAAAAAAAAAAAAAAAAAAACTATTTAGTTTGAGTACAGTCAAGTTGGAACTCAGAAGCCCTCTCAGTATACCTATCTACAACTAGGCTGTACCAGCCCGGTGGGTACGCCTAGGGACCAAAGTATCCAATGCTCCTATCTTTTCCCTATTAACCACTGTAGTTAATTCGGTGTAAAAACATTTTTAAAAAAATATATATATATGTATATGTATACAATTTAATAACGAATAAAAGTGAAAACATACATTAACAAAAGTTTCAGAACAACAAAAGCTTGATTTTGTTTTTAAAAAAATGTTATTTCACACAAATTAAACATATTTATCGCCTGGACTGTTACATTGAGATTCTTGTCAAAATAGAGAAAAAAGTGAAAAAATTGTGTAATTAAGCATACATACTTTGAAAACATGGGAAAAAATGGTGGAGCGTGACGATCTTATTTCACTTTGGTCTTGTGTTTAAAAAAAATAAAAGTTGTAAGAAACTTTTAAAGGACGGTTCTTAAGAGCTTTTTTTTTTTTTATCTACTTTTACTGGAATCTTTTTTTCTTGTTATTTCTTGGCGCTTTTCTGCCCGGGTTTCTGAAAAGAAAAGAGATAGTTTTCTTCATTTAAAACTTTTTTAATTTAATATATCTTTTCTTGTAGATTTTTTTTTTTTTGTTTTCGCTTAGCTATGTTTATTAGATGAGGATGATAACATTTTGAATATCTTTCTACTTATAGTACTTTATAAATAGTGAAATAATGCAAAGTTGTTCGTGAATCATGGGCTTCGTTCTTCCCAAGCCCGAATTAGTTAACTAAAATGCTCTGTCTGAAAACATCCATTAGAGACTCATGCCCGGGCTTTAAACTATGGTCATATCGCCTACTACCAGAGCGCTTTTTCGTCGCTCTTGTGGACATGAACATGACTCTACTCTAGGAGTCCTAAATTTTGCCTATCCAGGTTTATTCCCCTAGGGTTCTTTAACGAGTCCTGACATCATATCTGTGGTCACAGGGAATAAATTGGAAAGTCTAAATTCGTAACTTTTCAGGGCAGCACTTTTTTTACTTTTGCATTAATCGTATAAATCCAGTTTTTGGAATAAATAAATTATGTTTGCATCATTATTAATCATATATCTTCCAAATCTATAGGAGTGAATGAAAATGAATATTGTTAATCCTTTCTTGGGTTTTTTACCTAATTTTTATACACACTTACCTAATTATTAACCATACTTTTTGAAATACTCCTGAATGATGCCTCTCTAAGCTTGAGCAAGTTGATTTAACCGAAAACGCCCTCTTCACCTGGAATAGTCTGCCCCCTGTGAATAAATGGTCAAATGCAGTTATCTCGTGAATGATTCCTCATGGAAGTAGATGAGGTTGATTTAACCGAGAACATATACAATTCTACGAGATACCAAGAAACCCACATCTTTATAATTCCAAAAGTATAGAGTCCTGAGCTCCCAACTTCTTCACAGTGCGCAGATGGTTTGGGAGATGATCAGAGTACACTTAACTCATTTTGGCCATTTAACGACTTATTATATATATTATCAGCGCTTAACGTCCCATCCTACACCCTTCGGATGAGACGTTAAGCGATGGTCCCGAGCCTCTAGGATGTCAGGTACTCGTTAAAGACCCCTAGGTGAATGAACCTGGATAGGCGAATTTTAGTACTCCCAATGTATCGTTCGGCTCATCTCCACCGAAGAGATTTAAAAGCACTCTGGTAGTAGGCAATATGACGTCATATAGCCTGGGCATGAGTCATAATAACTACTAACTTGGTTATTTAATATCGCTCAGTCCAGGATCAACATAACATCAAATAAAGTTTGGCGCAAGTGCACTTCCTTATCGGATTCTAGTGATATTTGCTATTTCCAATGTTTTCTTCACATTCTATTGTTTGTACTAGACTGTCCATACTATACTGTGAGTATGGCGGACAAGTAATTATCCCAATTAACCCTGACGTCACCCATACTAACAGGACCCTGATAGAATTGCCCTGGGAACGATACCCCTCCACCCCGCTCCTCCCATCCCATCCCTTACCATCAGATATATTACGTTTCTCCACTTAATGCCTCCTCGATTTATTACCCTTCTCTTCTCTGCCCTTTTTCCCTTCTCTACCCAATTTCTGGACCCTTTTAATTTCCTTCCATCTAATGGATAAACTCAAATTCCTTCTCTCGCTTAATTAGCTCCACTCAGGGAATCTGTATACTTAATTTATTTGTTTCTGTATAGTTAATATATATATATATATATAGGTTACGTTTCCTAGATTACGTTTTACACTATAAAATGATGGGAGTTTATTGGAATATTTGTTTCTTGCGTCACATAATCCGATTTTGTGCAAAGGATTACGACGGACCTATTCAACATTTGTGAAAGGAAAATATGACATTTTTTCATCATCATTCATTATCAGGTTTAGCTTTTTTTTTTTGATTTTTTGCCATCTGATCACATAAAAAAAAATGTTCACAAGAATTTATTTTATTTATTTTTTTTTCCGGTTGCCGATTTCCGGTGGAGGCCACGACACCCTCGCCGAATCGTCGTGGAAATGAGGGCCTAACAATTTTATTACTAATTTAAACACTTGAATAATATTTTCTGTATTTTTCTGTTGCTGTGGTCGGCTGGGAGTGACCGCCTATCGGTCGCAGATAGTCACTCCCAGCCCACCTTAATTTCCTTGGCGCGCCGAAAGAGTTCGGGAATAAAGGGGGGCGCCAGGGGGTCATAGTGCTTTCTTTTTTTCTCTGCCAGGAGGCGAAAAATCGGCTGAACTGGGTAGCCGGTTTCCGTCTCCAGGCCTGTCGTACAGCAGACTTTCGAGAACCACATGTTCTGCTGTCTCGACTCCGCCGCACGAACAGTTCTGGTTGTTCTTCCTTTTAAAGAAGAATAGTTTTGAGTAGAAATCTCCTTGACCTGATACAGTATAACCTCTTTAAGTCGAACCTCGATAAGTCGAAAACCTCCAAAACTCGAAAAAAAGTTTTGTTCCTTTCCCTTCAAGCCCCAAAACCTCCATTACTCGAAATCTCAACCCTCTATTAGTCGAAATAATCAGTGAATCCCTACAAGCCATTTTGGTTCATATTTTCCCTCTATAACTCTAAAAAATAAATTGAACCTCTGTATCTCCAACAGGGCAATGTTTTATTTACAACCTTTACAACTCGATTATTTGAAACTTATTACCTCTATAGCTCGAAGAAAAATAAGTTACCGACTTTAAGAATTTGCCAACAATGTACACCATTGTTTCTTAGAAAACAATTTAGGAGTATAAAATAAATAGGATTACCAATTATCTAAAGCAAAAACAAATTACTGACTTTTTTTAATACCTAGATATACTACCTATTTTTTATTTTAAGGATGTTTTGAAATAATGTTGATTTATAATAAATATAAATATGTTTGTTACCTCTGTAACTTGCATTTTTATTTATTTCACCTCTCTACTGTGATAATAAAGCTTGCTTGCTACCACATTTCCTGTAGAAATTTGATCTCTTTTGTTTATTTAAATTTTGATTTCTACAGTAGTTTGCCGAAAATTGCCCTAAAAAAATATTATCAATAATTTAAGACGTGCAATTTTTAAGAAAGTACACGTATACAACGAAAAAAAATTCAATTAAACAAACTTTACACTTGGATTCACAAAGAGATACCAATTTTTAAATAATTTTAAATAATATTAATTTCTAATCCAAAGGTTTTTTAAATGATACTACTGGGACAACAGGGAAGATGAATAGGATAGAATTTGAAGAGGACAAATAATTGGGTTATTATCTATATTTACATATTTAAATTTAAAAAAAACTTATTTGAACAAACAAAACAAAAATTTACAATGGCACAAAAACATTAAATTAATACTTAAAAAAAAACTATTTCTTTTTTTATTTGGGCATATTGAAAAATATATATTATTAATTGTACCTTCTCGACGCCACAAAAACCAGACCCCGTCAACTCTTCACTAATTGTTCAACTTCATTTTATTTAAAACATCTCAAACCACATGCACCGTTTAAGAGCTAGCTCACGACTCCATTACATTTAACACTATTTCACAGCTGTTTTTTATATGTTTTCTTGTTTTGTTTCTCAAACTCCTTGATATACATCTAATATATATATGATATTAGATTATAATAAAAAAAATTACCTCTTTTCATTAAAATATTCATTAAAAAAATGTTCCGTAGTGTACATCACATTTGCCTTTTCCTTCTTTTTAAAAAAAAATGTTTGTTCACAAAATTTTTTTTTTTTTTTTTTTTTATATAAGTTCTTTCAGATTTAATTTCTTCCAATACACAGGTTGATTTAGCTTCTTCCTCGAATCCACATGATAAGCTTCCTCCTTCAATACACAGATGGATTAACGTCTTCCTCCAATACACAGGTAGATTAGCTTCCCCCTCAAACGCACATGTTGGCTGGCTCCTTGGTATCTTCAACTCATTGCTCAACGATGTATCGAAGTCTCTCTCTCACTTACACTCACTGATTTATTTTTATTTTTTATATGCCCAATTCGACGCTCTTTTTATACATATATGCCCATTTTTTTATATTTTTATAACTATTTACAATTATTAAACTTATATATATACGTACCTAATTTCTAATAAACAAAAACAAATATTAATCTAAAAATTTACAATTAATCCTTAACCTAAAGAAAATGTTAACTTAAATTTATAAAAATTTGAACTAATTGAACATAAAAAAATATAATACTAAATTTTTACATATTTACAGGATCAGTCATAGTCATGAATTCAAGTTTGGAAATAATCAAGTTGGATGCAGATTTAAGAAATTGCCAATTAATTTTACTTTCCGCCTTTACCATCAATATAACATTTGTATGTATTCAAAATAATTATATAATTAATTATATATTATATATAAAAAAAAATTTACTTGAAATAAAAATTAAATAAATCCTTCGGTTTTACTTCATCACACTTCCAAAATATATCATAGCAATGAAAATTAGGCCTCACGCCGGGTAATAAGGAATACAAATTTAATTTATTTAATATATATAGTACTTGTCTTTTGAGGTATTAAATTCTTTGAGACGTCCTTCTTACTTCCTAACTAAAAAAAAATGTATCTCACATATATTTTTACTTCAACTTCCTTCTCTACTAATAACTCCCTAATAATAATAACTTCATCGTTGACGTAGCAAAAATACGGTTCCTCCTATCTCAGGTAGGCAACCAACACTACATCATAAATCTCCTATATATATATATATCGCTAGTTCTTTCTAGTCGACACAAAAAAAATCATCTCTCGCAGATCAAAAAAAAAAATATAAATCTCCAATTAATCACTAGCTCTTACTAGGATTAAAAAAAATAATTTCTCCCAAAACAAATCTATATAATCCCGACATCTAAAAGAATGTCATCAGCAATTAATTCAAAACTTCTCTAATTAATATTACCCTTTGTTTGTTCCTATTCCTAAAGTTATATAATGTGCTCCTACAACTCTTCTCATCTACTCTCTCTATTAAACAAATTTACGTAGAAAAACATGTTACTCAGAATAATAAATGAAATTGTCTAAATAATAGAATTTATAATAACAAAAATTTACTAACCTATGCATACATACAATTTATATAATATATTATCCTTCCAAGGCTTCTATACATTTTCGTTCGTCTTTCTAATTTATAATATTATTATGATTTAGTCACGTCCGGTATCCTAGCTGAACAGTTCCGAAACAGAAAATCTGTCCCCTTGACTCGGCCTCAGGAAGTTCGTCATGTCTCCAAAGAGATCTAGGCATCTCTCAGCCTGCTGATTTTATCTTTCTAACATTTGTAATAAAAAATATAATAAAAAAAAATCGATCTTCTTCCATATTATGTTCGTTCAAAATCAGCTGTCTAGTTGAATAGTGGGCTCGTCTGTCCACTCTGCTATACCTTCAATACTTCAATTTGGTTCAGATCCCTAATGAACTATTCCCCCCCTTTTTCTTAAAATATGGCTTTATTAGTGTCGAATGAAATTTTCCTCTGTCTTTGTCCAAGTTATCTGGGTCTGTAAGTAAGTATGTCGTGTCCCCATAACTAATTTTGATCCTGTACGGCCCTTCATATATATTTCGGAATTTTGTTGCTTGAGTCAGAGTTTGGTCCAATGTTCTCAACGATTTTACCAGTACTAAATCCCCCACCTGAAATTTATAAATTGTATGACTATTGTCAAATTCCCGCGCGTGTTTTTCCCCCGCGATTTTAATATTGTCAAACACCCTTTCCCTTAATCTTCGTAAATACCCCTCATTAAGGTGTGTGTCGTCTGTTAATATGTCACTGTCTTTGTCCACTGTTCGATGGTACAAGTTGGACCACGGCGTCCTATGTTGGGTCCCTAACATTACCTCACAAGGATAGGCTTTTGTTGTCATATGGAATGTGTTATTGATAATGAACTCTATGTCTTTTAAATGATTGGGCCAATTTGTGTGTCGGTCAGTCAATACTGTCCGTAAATAGTTCCCTAAGTCTCGGTTCGTCCGTTCACTGAGGTTACTTTGGGGATGTCTGATGGAGGCATACACATATTTGATGTCCAGTCTCTCTAATGTCTGTTGCCATAACTGGCTTGTGAACTGAGTTCCGTGGTCCATCAGCATTTTCGTCGGTTTTCCTACGTCCTTTATGTATTTGTCAACACACCTCAATGCAGCCCGCGTAGTCGCCTTTCCTATATCATAAAGCCTAACAAATTTTGAAAAATTGTCAATCATGACCACGATATATTTTACACCCCTTCTACCCCTCGGTAAAGGTCCCATGAAATCAATACTAACCAATTCCAGTGGTCCCTTGGTTTCTATCCAATGGTATTTTGAGTAGTAGGTCCTGTTCGGGATCTTATTTAGCTGGCAGCTGTGACAGGTCCGCAAGATGTTACTGATCTCATCCATGAGGTAGGCAATGTGGTAGTGTATGTTGATAAGCTGGAAAAGTTTCTGTATGCCAATATGATAATATGTGTTGTGTATTAATTCAATGAACTGTGATGTTAATTTGGTTGGTACAAGTATTCGAAAAGGTTTGCTTTGTTTTTGTGTTAAGATGACCCTGTTACTGTATTTATATTTTAGTGTTTTGTATTCAATGATAGTGTCAGGATGATCAATTAATTCTATGTGTAACTGGTGGGGCACATCCTGTTCTGTGTATTCCCTGTGAAATGACTGTATTAATTTGTTTATTGGATGATGCTGTACGTTTTTAAATATATTGTTTATTTGTATTTCTTGATTCTTATGTAATTGATTACATTCGTTATCTGTACCAATTTGTCTAGAAAGTGTATCTGTTACCACATTTGCCTTTCCACTAATGTGAGTAATTTCAAAGTTATATTGTTGTAAGAGCAGACACCACCTCAGAAGTCGGCTCGTCGTGTTCTTACAACTTTTAATAAAAGTCAAGGCTTTATGGTCAGTTTCTATTATAAACTTCCTGCCCGCCAAATAAGTCTCGAACTTTTGGACACTCCATACCACAGCTAAAAGTTCCTGTTCAGTCGTGGTGTACGCTCTCTCTGCTGCTCTTAGGACCCTGCTAGCATACGCGACCACTCCCACTATGCCTGCATGGTCTCTTTGATACAGTTGAGCAGCAATGGCATATCCACTAGCGTCCGTCTGTAAGTAAAACAGTCTGGTAAAGTCTGGATGGTGTAGCATGACATTTTCTAAAAAAATTCCCTTAACGTCATTAAAAATGTCGGTTTCCTTTTCCCCCCATTGCCACTTTATTCCTTTTCTCAACAAATGAGACAACCTACTAATCTGCTCACCGTATGCCTTCGTGAACCTTTGATAGTAGTTGGTGAGCCCAATAAAACCCTTCAACTCAGAAACATTCTTTGGAATTGGAAATTTTTTTATGCTTTCTATTTTTTCCGGTTGAGGTTTGATACCTTCCAGAGTTAATATAAAACCCACGTAATTTACTTCTTTTTTAAAAAAATTTGACTTCTTTATATTAATTGTTACACCATGCTTCCTTAGTGCCAGAAAAAGGGATTCTAATAAATTTAAATGTTCTTCTATGGATTCTGATAAGCATAAGAGGTCGTCGACATATAGATGTATTTTATTGTAAAATTGGCTTATAACGAACTGCATTGCTCTACTAAGAGCAGCTAAGGAGATTGACAGTCCAAATGGGACTCTACAAAATTGGTAAATCTTTCCTTGGTGCATGAAAGCAGTAAATATCCTTGATTCTGGGTGAAGTTCTACCTGCCAGAAACTTTTAGTAAGATCTATTGTACTTATGAAATTTTTGTTTCCACAACGTTGTAATATTGTGTCTATTGTTTGAGAAGTCTCGTAATCAGGGACTAGCCTAGAGTTTAGTTTTCTGGCGTCGAGACATATCCTAATTTGTCCATTGGACTTACTCACAACTACTATCGGGTTGACGTAAGGACTACGGCTATATTCTATGATACCATTTTGTCGCATTGCCTGTATCTCAGCATGGACAGCCTCCCTCTGATATTCCTTAATTTTATAAGGCTTAATGAAATAAGGCTCATGATTATTTACTATTAGTTGATATTGATAACCTCGGATCAATCCGGGGTTTTCTGAAAAAATATCTTTATATTTTATTACTAGATTTTTAAAATCATTTAACAGCTGGTCGGGCAGAAAATCATTATTCGCTCTAATGTCCTGTAATTTGTTGGCGATTGGGTCAACCCTGGATTCGAAGTTCGATTCTTCGTCCATACATATCAACTTCTGGGTTGTATTTTTCTTTTGGTCAGCCTCTCTCACAAAAGGAATTTCTATGATTTCCCCGGGAATTGAATTCAACTGCACACATTGATCTTTAAAATTTAAAATAACGGAATTACTATTCAAAAATTCACTTCCTATAATGACATCATAACTCAAGTCGGGGATGATCAAAAATCGAATATTCGCGGAATGATTACAAAAATCTACTTTAGCTATGATTTGGAACCTGATGGGTTTTGATTTTTTATTGGTGGCAGTGATGATAACTGTATTTGAAACTGGCAAGATTTCGAAGCTAAATTTATTCTTATTTATGTTAAAAAAAATTTCGTTTATACCGTTGACCATAGAACCGCAATCAATCAAAGCGTTACTAATAACTTGCCCGATTTTAATTTTGACTTCCGGACAGTAATTAAACTTCTCTTCCTGGTTCCATGGATCTTCATACAATAATAAATCCTGAAATTCCCTTCGTAAAGACACTAACCTATCTTCAATACCAGAGCGACCCTGATTCTCTGCCCCTCCGAGCTATTTCTTTTTATCTAGATTCTCTTTAAAATTTTTATTTTGGAATTCCTGAGTCCTTAATTGATCCGAGTTTTCCATTGTCGGCCGCCCAGGTGGTCGATCATAAGGTCGACTCATCTGTCGCCATTCCTGATTATATCTATTTGTCCTAAGTGGCTCATATTTTCTATTGTCTATAACTGGAGGGTAACCACACCCACGATTATTATTGTAGTATCCTATGTTATGAGGTTGATAATTTTGATTTACATTTGGAGGATATCTAGGAGTAGGTGGTTGATTGGCATTATTTTGGAATTGATTTGAGTTCCCATTATAATATCCCTTATGTCTCTCTTGTTGCCATCTGTAATCTACATTATTTCGGTCCACCATGTGACTCCTACCTTCCTGATCTATTCCCTTCTCCACATCCTTAAACTTATCCCCTTTGAACCCTTGTCCCTGACCGTTTATTCTGTCAACTCCCACCCTGTCCAGTACCTCAACAAATCCTGCAATGGTCTTTATCCCTTGGTGTATAATTATATTTTCAATTTCTCTCCCGAAATGACCCGACATGCTCCTACAAATATATTCTTCTGGCATCTTATATTGACAATCTCGAGCCCTTATCACTAACTTTGAAAAATACTCTTGTGGAGTTAACCCCTTCCCTTTTTTAAAAAATGATCCTTGACCCAATTCATTCATGACAATTGAGTCAAAATTGGTTTCCCAGAATTTTCTTTTAAATATAGTCTTAAATTCCTCAAAAGATTCTATTTCATTACAATTAATTTGCCAAAAAATAAGTCCTTCTTCTTTTAAGTGATTCTTCATAAATTCATTTAATTTTAATTTCCCCCCATACAAAAAAAATTTAGATTCTAAGCTTTCTATAAATTCTTTGGGATTGTCCTTATGACTGTTCCGAAATATACAAGTGCCTCCCCCCGATAAATTTTGTTGCATCAATGTCTGGTTCAATAGAAACAGAGATTGGGATAAGCTTGAGTCGGATGCACTATTTGCACCTCCTTGATCTACTATTGGGAGAGCCTCCCTTCCCCTAGACAGCTGTTCATGTACTAGTTGAGGTAGTTCCTTAACCGTCCTCTCTTGCAATTCCTTTAACTTCGAAATGTTTCCTTCTATATGGCTAATCCTTTCAACATTTGTTTCTACTGTTTCTTTTAGCTCTACAACCTCCTTGGTTCCTTCTTCGTGAACTCCCTCTACACGGCTTATTCGTTCAGAAATTACAGCTGTTTGGACGCTATTGTCCTCCCCAACTCTTGACAACTTCGATTCTAAAATTTGAAACCGCTCATCACAGTTTTCTTTTGCAACACTTAGTTTACAGATTATTCCTTCCATCTGAATTTTCACTCCCTCGTCCAAAATGCTTATTTTTTGATTAAATTCCCCCTTTAAACTTTCTGCTACCTGATCAACTTTGTCTTCTAACTCTTGATTTTTTATTTCTAAACTCCCTATTTGATCCTTCAAGCTATCCACCTGCTTATCTAATCTCACCTCTAAATCTTTAATGTCACCCCTTAAGTTTGTCTCTAATTTTCCTAATTTGTCCCCCATTTCCCTTTTTAAATTTGTCTCTAAATTTCCTAATTTATTACTTTGCTCTTCCATTTTTTGATTTATATCCCCCATTTCCCTTTTTAAATTTGTCTCTAAATTTCCTAATTTATTACTTTGCTCTTCCATTTTTTGATTCATATCCCCCCTTAAATCTCTACCCTGTTCTTCTATTTTTTGATTGATATTTCCAATATCCCCCCTTAAATTTTTCTCTAGATTTACTAATTTATTACCCTGCTTTTCTATATCCCCTCTTAAATTTCCCATTTCCCCAGTTAACTTTGTTAACACAACACGGAGCCATTCCATATCAGGAGCAGCAATGCCCTCTTTTTCTTTATCTTTATTTACCCCCTCCCCTTGCGACTCCTCACCTGTACCCTGCATGGACTCCATTGCGGCTGGAGTCTCCCTTTCTCTATCTTCCGATAACTCCATATCGGATCTTTCCTCCGAACTTGACCCTTCCTCTCTACTTTCCTCCTCTAATCTTCTCGCTTGTCCTCTGGTAATTGGCATTTTCTTACTTTACTAAATATATAATTACTAAACAAAAACAATGTTATATAAAATAGTAACCTTCTTTTGAAGTTGGCAAAAAAAAATATTATTTCTCAAAATTAAATGTAACCCTTATTTGTCTCTATTCTATCTTTTTCATCTTTTTCAACCTGTTTCCCTACTTTAATTAATATAAAAAAAATTCTCCCATCAAGGTTTTGCCAAAATATGATGGGGCTTTGTGGCGAAAATCGTCCACACAAGGGATATGCCAAAAATGTGATAAAAACTTGCTTGCTACCACATTTCCTGTAGAAATTTGATCTCTTTTGTTTATTTAAATTTTGATTTCTACAGTAGTTTGCCGAAAATTGCCCTAAAAAAATATTATCAATAATTTAAGACGTGCAATTTTTAAGAAAGTACACGTATACAACGAAAAAAAATTCAATTAAACAAACTTTACACTTGGATTCACAAAGAGATACCAATTTTTAAATAATTTTAAATAATATTAATTTCTAATCCAAAGGTTTTTTAAATGATACTACTGGGACAACAGGGAAGATGAATAGGATAGAATTTGAAGAGGACAAATAATTGGGTTATTATCTATATTTACATATTTAAATTTAAAAAAAACTTATTTGAACAAACAAAACAAAAATTTACAATGGCACAAAAACATTAAATTAATACTTAAAAAAAAACTATTTCTTTTTTTATTTGGGCATATTGAAAAATATATATTATTAATTGTACCTTCTCGACGCCACAAAAACCAGACCCCGTCAACTCTTCACTAATTGTTCAACTTCATTTTATTTAAAACATCTCAAACCACATGCACCGTTTAAGAGCTAGCTCACGACTCCATTACATTTAACACTATTTCACAGCTGTTTTTTATATGTTTTCTTGTTTTGTTTCTCAAACTCCTTGATATACATCTAATATATATATGATATTAGATTATAATAAAAAAAATTACCTCTTTTCATTAAAATATTCATTAAAAAAATGTTCCGTAGTGTACATCACACTACCTCAAAATTAGTTAGAATGAATCTTAACCTCTACAAGTCGAATCAAAATCCGCCTAAGTCGAAATCCTCCATAAGTCGAAAACTCTATAACTCAAATTTTTTGGCGTCTCCCTTGATGTTCTACTGTAGTATCTAACAAGAATTTAACTGACTACACACTTCCAAAGCGATTCTTTACCACAATTTATTATTCAGGATTATAAGCAAAAAAGTGAATCACTAATAATGTACCTACTTCCCTGGCACGAATCAATGAGTTGTAAAGGTACGTCCACACTATGCCGAATGGTGCCGATCGACATTGTCTATCGGCAATGCCGAACAAGTATGGACGTGCCGCCCGGCCTTGTCGAATGATGCCGGGCCGAACCGAACGCAACCCGAATCAAGTCGGTACGGATCAAAGGAAACCGAACCGATCAACACTATCAACAGCAGTGTGGACGTGTTGATCGACTGTTCAGTCATTCCGTGTTTGTTTTGCTATTGGTTTGGTTATTTTTTATTTAGTTTATTAATTATTTAGTTATTTATACGCCATGAGTTGGAGTGACGAACAAACAATTACATTTATTGAAATGTACCGCAAGCGTAATTTACTGTGGGATCCTACAAATCCCGAGTATAAAAATCGAAATAAACGACACGATGGCTTAATGGAAATCGCAGTTTCGTTTGGTATTGACAAACCAGAAGTTGAAAAAAAAATCAAAAATTTGCAAAGCCATTTTAGCAGGGAGCGCAAGAAGGAGAAAGATTCCAAGACAACAGCTGACTTCTAGCAACTGCAATGATAATTGCCGCAGCCGCCGCTGCAGCATCATCCGAATCACTCATAAAATTAAAAATTAATATGAATCTGAAACAAATAACATTTATTTAAACACTTTTAAACTACTATTTAAACTACGCATTTAAATTCATTTGTGCCGGTCGACACGTCCACACATACTGAGTTAATGTGGACAGGGCAAAAGGCGACCATGTCGTTCAACATTGCTGATCGGCCTTGCCGATCGGCACAGTGTGGACACAGCTTAACAATAACTTCTTGCTCTCCCTCCAAAACCAATATTCTTTGGGGCTAATAATAAATCAATTGTTGACTTACATAGGACTAGGGCTCCTGAAATATGCGATTTCTGGTGTTTGTTTCGGAGTACTTTGTTTTGAAATGTTTGTAGTAGCTTCATATTTGTGTTGCCGGTGGCGATCCACTTTGTGTTTGTGTTTAAGTGGCTTGTTTCTGTTTATGAAAGGCTTTTGTTACATTGAAACTAATTGGATAGGTTAACATCATTTTTAAAGTCCGCTCCCACAAAAAAAAACGAATAAATAAGTAAAATAACACAAAATAAGTAAGTATATCATGGAGAGATAGAGGAGCGCCGGTAGCTCAGTGGTATGCGTGCTTGTCTTCAAGCTCAAGATCGTGGGTTCGAAACCAGACCGAGGCCCTTAGTTTATTTTCTCTGGGAGGTAAAATAAACTTTAGTACGCCGTCCTTCGGATGGGACGTTAAGCGATGGTCCCGAGCCTGTACGATGTCAGGTACTCGTTAAAGACCCCTGCCCTAGGTGAATAAAAATTTAGGGTAGGCAAAATTTAGGACTCCGACAGTAGAGTCGGGCTCATGTTCACCGGAGTGACAAAAGAGCGCTCTGGTAGTAGGCGATATGACCTAGTAGTTAAAGCCCGGGCATGAGTCATAAAACCTAACCTAACCTATCATGGATAGAATATCAGCTGCGAAATCATATCGCCTACTACCAGAGCGCTCTTTCGTCACTCTTATCATATTTCTAGGGTGAAGAAACAAAAGCTTGGTGAAGATTGAAAGGGAAGATCTAGTACATCTGGAACCGATGTAATTAATCACTTCATAAGTTCCCACGATCAGGAAGACGCACCGCCTGAAAGTGACTGACACATCTCAACCACTTAGCAACATATCGCATCTCTTAACCACTTAGACACTATATCGCATCTCTTAACCACTTAGCCACATACGGTACCGGTAGTTTAGAGGTAGCTTGTTTGTCTACTGAGTTCAAGATCATGACCAGTCATGGCATCATTTAGGACTCCTACTGTAGTGTCAGTCATCTCCACCAGTGCAAGGAAAGAGCGCTCTTGTAGTAAACAACATGGCATCGTAGTTGAAGCCAGGGTATGTTTCACAACTAACTAACTTACATTGATAGTCTCGTATACTCAGGACAACATATGATTAAATAAAAATCTGCGCTTCGAAAAAAAAAAAAAGTCGTACAATGTACTTCCCCAGTACGAATCAACCAGTTCGCGCACTCCCTCCAAAACCAGACTACCATTTTTACTATATATACTACTCAATTGACGTAATAGGGACTTCTGAATCCTCATACTAAATTTCATGTCGATGTATTCGCTCTTTTGGGAAACATCGTGTTCATAGACATTTATTTTTTCAATTTTGAAATCAGATGGTGGAAAAATCCCTAAGTAAGTCAACTATTGACAATTAGCCCAAACGGCCGATTTAGAGTGAGACAGAATACTTACTTGATTTATTCGTGTTGGGGAATCGTCTCAGGGGCGGAAAACTATAAACTTATGTAGGTGGGGAAATAATATGGGCCAGCTCATGACAAATTATAAATGTAAATCGCGAGGAGGCTACCTCGACATAAAAAGAGAGAGATGAGAAGCTCTTTGTGGCAGCTAAAAGGAGCACTTTGTAGGTCGATAGGACACCTCTTGGAATCGAAAAGGAGGACATGATGAATGATAGGAAGGATGAGAGTGAATGATAAGACGTCGGCAATGGGACTGTCCATTATAGTCAGATGCAAGGGTGACTTCGCAGCGGAGGGAATACGTACAGTGAAGAATATCTAGGGATGCTAACTAATGTTACCGAGATTCTGCAGTCCTTAAGCTAATATTCACCCTTCACCGGATGAACTTTTATAGTGAATACGAAATTCGTGGCAGTATGAGAAGTAGTAAATCTACTCCAAGAACACTCCGTCTAATATAGGAAGGGAAGAAAGAAATCCAAAATCAATCCGGCGCCCTCGACTCTTTTATAATAAAGTCCATGATCCTTCTGCAGGTTCTCTCCATAGCCTGCCTCGGTTCTTTTATGGCAGACCCGAACGAGTAAAGTCTCTTGCATTCTAGAGTTTTACACTGGGTTCTTATTTTCCTCGTCACATTTCCTGCACAGAGAGCTTTTAGTGTTACCCATATTGTGTAGGTAGGTGTTTCTTCATGACTGTGTCCTATGATCAGCCCTGTCATAGTTCTTAGGTTCATTCTACTCACGTTCACAAACTCTCGGCTTTTTTTCTCTGAGGGTTCAACTAATGCCCTTATGAAATTCAATTATTGATCAAACGATGAATTTTAGAGGGAGAACGCATACTTAATTGACTGATGGGATTCCAGTTACATCCGAGAGTTTGGCTGGTGTGCTCTCCTTAATTGACTGGTGGGATTCCAGTTACATCCATGAGTTTGGCTGTTGTGCTCTCCTTAATCGACTGGTAAGATTCCAGTTACATCCATGAGTTTGGCTGGTATGCTCTCCTTAATTGACTGGTGGGATTCCAGTTACATCCGTGGGATTCCAGATACATCCATGAGTTTGGCTGGTCTTCCTTCCTTAATTGTCTGGTGGGATTTCAGTTACATCCATGAGTTTGGCTGGTGTGCTTTTCTTAATTGACTGGTGGGATTCCAGTTACATCCGTGGGATTCCAGATACGTCCATGAGTTTGGCTGGTGTTCCTTCCTTAATTGTCTGGTGGGATTCCAGTTACATCCATGAGTTTGGCTGTTGTGCTCTCCTTAATCGACTGGTAAGATTCCAGTTACATCCATGAATTAAGCTGGTGTGCTCTCCTTAATTGACTGGTGGGATTCCAGTTACATCCGTGGGATTCCAGATACATCCATGAGTTTGGCTGGTCTTCCTTCCTTAATTGTCTGGTGGGATTTCAGTTACATCCATGAGTTTGGCTGGTGTGCTTTTCTTAATTGACTGGTGGGATTCCAGTTACATCCGTGGGATTCCAGATACATCCATGAGTTTGGCTGGTGTTTCTTCCTTAATTGTCTGGTGGGATTCCAGTTACATCCATGAGTTTGGCTGGTGTGCTCTCCTGTTTGCGGTACCAGTCCTATTTTCTCTCCTTGCCAGTTTGCCCATCATTTCCCAAACAGTTTACCAGCTCTCCCCTTGCATTGCCCAAACTGTTATTGTGTATTCCCCTCCTCATATAAAGAAAAATGAACGCTTTCCTCCCCTTCGTCCTTTTACCCACCCCTCTTATCCAATTTCATTCCGTAGCCTCACCTCCCCTTCCCCGTCCGATTATGCAACTTACCTAATTTTCCACAAATTCTCTCACTCTTACTATAAACGACCCCTTTTTACTCAATATCTCACATGTTCTCCCATTGTTTATTTCTCATCATTTGAATACTACACGTGAGTAACCGAGTAACCATAAACTTGAATTACTCTCAACAGTCGGTGTCTTGTTGAGAACTGAGTCACTAACGCCCCATTTATTCCTTCTCCTCTATATGATGTATAGGGGAAGTTATGTTATCGTTCAAAAAATCGATGCGGAGAATTCAACAGAATTTCAATCACCGGCAATGTATTTCCGCAGAACGAATTAATCAATTAACTTTTTGCTCCCCCTCCAAAAATACCAGTACTAGTATTCAATAAATTACTTGGGGATTTCTAAATTTTGTATTAGGTTTTTGATTTGAGCCTCTTCCCTGAACCCTTCTTTCCTTTCAGCCGACATTTCTGAACTTTAACGGGTAATGTCCTCATTAGGTAAAAAAAGTCAGAAATTTCACGTCGATACATTCATTACGTCGGCAGTTACTGGGGTTTTTGAGTTGAGTCCCCTCCGATTCTATCATTCTCTTTTGCCGATTCTGTTGAAAATTAATGTGTCCTCCTTATCGGATTTTAAATTCACATATGACATTTTGTGTCAATACATTCATTACAACGACGGTTATTAGAGTTTTCAATTAAGCCTCTCTCCTAATCGCCTCGATTTGGTTGTAACGCAATAGGTGGTTCGAGGGTTATGGGTTGTAATATTAATTTCGTGTCGATACATTCATTCTATCGGGAGTTATCATATTCACAGACACATAGAGATAGAAATGTTTTTTTTTTTTTTTATTTTTAGAATCTGAATGTATGTTTGTGTGCATGTGTTTGTGAAATCCCCGATAGAATGAATGTATCGAAATTTTATATGAGAATCCAGAACCCTCTAACGATGACACCTATTGTTTTTCAGCCAAATCGCCCGAAGGGAAGAGGGGATTAGGGGGAGGTTTAACAGAAAAACACTAATTACTGCGGATAGAATGAATATATTGACAATTTATATGTGTGACCAAAAAACACCGTAAGCTCAAAACCTTTCGATTTTCAGCCAAATCGGCCCAAGAGAAGGGGGGAATTAAAGGAGTGACCTAAAATTTTATATGTGAATTCAAAAACACATAAGGACAACACATATTAATTTTTAGTGGAGTCGCGGCAGAAAGGAAGGGAGGAATCCCCACTACCTTACTAGTACTTCAATTCAAAAACCCAATAACAGTCGATATAATGAATATAATATATCATATTATGATGACACATGATTATGATGATTCAGACCTATGTAAGTCAACTATTGATTTTTAGGTAAAGCGGAAACTTTATATACTCACATAAGCGATTCTAGTACCTCACCTCTTCTACCCCCGTCCGATGCAATTTTCCTCAAATTCTCACATTTTTTTATTATTCGACCATTTTTACTCAGTGTCTCTCATGTTCTCCCATTGTTTATTTCTCATTTGAATACTACACGCGAGTAACCGAGTAACCATAAACTTGAATTACACTCAACAGTCGGTGTCTTGTTGAGAACTGACTCAGTCACTAACGCCCCATTTGTTTTTACAGCTTTCGTATTTTATCCTTACACATCGTAAATTTTTTTTTTTTTTTTTTTTTAACCCCCATATCATAAAAGACAATAAACTTACATTATCATAGATCATAGTACTAATGAAGAGGTGTCAACTAGTTTTATAGGGCTGTAATAATTTCTCTTTAAACTGCTTGTGATTTACTGAACATTTACGAACATCAAGACGAATCATGTTCTCGACGAACATAAAAAATTTATCTCTGTATAAAATACTTCACTGTTTTTATTGAACGTGTCGGTACGCTGACGACGTTCAAAAGCATTATATTAAAACTTCTCATGCTATCGATTTAACTTCCACAGCTAAAAGAAATATAGGGGAAGTTATATAATTGTTCCTTCGGTGCGTTTTCAATGAAATTTCATGATTTCCGACCTCGAAATTTGAGTGACTCGAAATTTGATTTGTGTATCCTAAACCTTCTAATGACGACACCGATGTAAAAATGTCTGTGGATCACCGGCTACATAGTTCCTCAGTATGAATTAATCAATTAATTTTTCGCTCTCACTCCAAAGCCAATCGTTCGGTTGGGGTACAACTCAATATTAGACTTACATGATGGGTTCTGAATGTTCATACTAAATTTCTGGTCGATAAATTCATTACATCGGCATTTATTAGGATTCCTAAGTTGAGCCCCGCTCTCCTCCCCCTTCCTTTCGGCTGATTCTGCTGAAAATTAATTGGTGTCGTCTTTATTCGCATTAAACCCCCTCAGATCCATACTTTCCCTTCCGATTGGTCTGAAAACTATTACATGTCGTCCTTTTGTGCCTTTGAATTTAAAAATAATATTTTGTGTCGATACATCCATTCTATCGAGAGTTATCGTGTTCACAGACACACGCAAACAGAATTTTTTTTTTTCAGTTAGTTATTATGACTCATGCCCGGGCTTCAACTACAAGGTCTAATCGCCTACTAACAGAGCACTCTTTCGTTACTCTGGTGGACATGAGACCGACTCTACTGTGGGAGTCCTAAATCTTTATTCAACTAGGGGTCTTTAACGAGTACCTGACATACAGGCTCGGGACCATCACAACGCCCCATCCGAAAGTTTATTTTACCTCCCAGATAAAATAAACTAAGCGCCTCGGCCGGGTTTCGAACCCACGATCTTGAGCTCAGAAGGCATGCCACTGAGGTACCGGCGCCCTCAACGAGACCATAAACGTGACCATTTTATATTAAGTGTAAGGGAAGTCACGACATTGGTCAAACATTCGATGTTCACATTTTACTGGAATTTCATGCTTTCCGACCCCCGAATTCCAAAAATGAAACAAAGGTCTTGTTACTTTACCTGCTATATGAAGTATAGGGAAAGTTATGTAATCGCATTTTTTTTAACGCCGACGTATGTATATTTTCGCCAAAATAAATTTCCACTTTATTCTAAACATGAAGCTTCTCATCCGCACTTTAATTATAACATTTTTTTTCGTTTCCCCTTCTTTCCCTAATTAAATACTTTTCATAATGGGTTAATGCAATCTTAGAAGCGGGGTTGGGGGATTGTGGATGAGGTGAAAATGATGTGCACCGTTGTCATGACGACAGAGTGCATCTGTCTCATTATGCAGAGGCTTCAGAGAACGCGGCATGCATAATTCACAAGGAGTTGCCCTTTTTCGGGTAAAGGCAAAACCAAACGGAGATGGGGGAAGTAGGATGTTGAATTTAGACCCAAATCAGACAAATAAAATGGAACAAGTACAACTAAACTAAACGAGGGCCGAGGCTTGAGAAAACATCTTGTTGCCAAAAAAGGCTCTTTCCTAAATGAAATTCAACTTGGACAATTGATTTTCTCAGAGGATCCAACTAAGTTTGTTGTCCATGTTTCCAATATATTGTTTGTGAGTCTAATACCAATATGAAAAAAATCTTTGGAAAATTACCAGCAATATACTTCCCCAGAAGGAATTATTCAATAAGAAAGGCACCTGCCTAGTTTTGCCGCTAGAGGCGCCATAGAGAAAAACACTTTATATTTACAAGCTCCGAACATCCGCACGAGTTGTCCGGCTGACAAGGTCATATCGCCTACTACCAGAGCGCTTTTTCCTAACTTTGATGGACATGGGCCCGACTCTATTGTGGTCCTTAACAACTGACATCGTACAGGATCGGGACCATCGCGTAACGTCCCATCCGAGGATAACGCAAAGGGCTCGCCAGGTTTCGAACCCCCTCTGCCAAATACGCTGAATGTTAATAAGTGTCGTCTTTATGAGATTTTGAATTCATATATGACATTTTGTGTTGATTCATCCATTCTATCGGCAGTTATTAGTCGATTTGGTTGAAAATTGAAACGTATCGTCGTTAGGGGGTTCTGGATTCGCATATAAAATTTCGTGTCAATACATTCATTATATCGGGAGTTATTGTGTTCACAGACACACACGTTGAAAAGTGATGACGATGGCGTCCTGGTACACACACGTTGAAAAGTGATGACGATGGCGTCCTGGTACACACACGTTATTTATTCATTATTATTTTTGTGGAATTACACAATTTAAATGTTAAACAAGTTCTGTGTATTTATTTATTTAATCAGATATCGATTTTCAGTCATTAGGTTTCTTCGGATGGGACGTTAAGGTTGATCCAGAGCCTGTACGATGTCAGGTAACTCGTTAAGACCCAAAGTAACTAAACCTGGGTAGACAAAAATTAGACCCCCATAGTAGAGTCGGGATGTCTACCAGAATGACGAAAGAGCGCTCTGGTAGTAGGCGATATGACGTAGATAAAGCCCGGGCATGAGTCACAATAACTAATTAACCAGAAGCCATTATAATCAATTATAATAATTGTTAGCCCCCAAACGTTCGACTGGTTTTGGAGGGGCGAATACAATTCGTCCTGGGGAAGTACATTCACCGACGATTTTCAAGTGGCTACTTGCTGATCTTCTGTCTTGTCTTGCATGGTACTTGAAATGAAGTTAGGGTACCTTTTCGCTGATATGGGTCTTCTTTCATAACATTTTCTTACTCTCAGAAGACAAGGATGTCTATCCTTTTGAACCGGTTCTCAAGGTAACCCTTTTTATCATTTGTTGAGGATCCCTTGATCCTCTTGTGCCCCTCCTTCGTCGTGAAAAGAAAACATGAATCTTTTCATGTCCGTTTATAGAAGTTTTTTTTTTGTAAAGACTTTCGATTTGTGTAAGCGTCTGATTAGAGAGATGTACTGGCTGAGTTGTTATTCCTTTCCTGGAATGCTCAAGTATTCGGGATTCTCTATAGGCTTGGGGTTACCATTTAACAGCCTCGCCGAAGGACGGCGTGCTCAAGGTTTTATTACTTCTTAGATAAAAAAAAAAAAAGGGAGTGACGCGTTATTCACGAGAATTGATGGGTAAACATCTGCTTTAGTTTCAAATATTTGTTGTCGTGCACTGATTTTGATTATTCTACATTCTGTATTTGTATTATTGTAAATGTATATATTATATATATATTTTTTTTTTCAGGTAATAATTAACTTTATA
Organism: Aradus depressus; assembly: GCA_963662175.1. Taxonomy (NCBI): domain Eukaryota; kingdom Metazoa; phylum Arthropoda; class Insecta; order Hemiptera; family Aradidae; genus Aradus; species Aradus depressus. The sequence continues at coordinate 18,195,126 of OY759219.1, read as the reverse complement.
TCAATCATGTACACGGTGCCTTATCATGTAAGTTCTAATTTAATAATAAATTATACAATTTTAATAAAATATTCTATATCAGGGATACATAACATTTCTAATTTTTAGCAAATATAAAAGTTTTTTTTACTTTCCCAGCTACGAAGTATAGGGGAAGTTATTTAATCGGCTGAAAAGTCGATGCGGAATTTTCAACGGAATTTCATGTTTTCCAAATATATTCCAAAAATGAAAAAAAAAAGGTTTGTGTCTATGTTTCTGTGAACACGATCTCTAACGACGATACCTATTGATTTTCAGCCAAATCAACCAAACAGAAGATTAGAGACGAGGCTTAACATAAAAACTCCAATAATTGCCGATAGAATGAATGTATCGACATTAAATTTTATATGTGTGTTCAAAACCCCATAAGAACTTATCCTATCGATTATTCGTCCAAAATAGGAGGATTAGGGGAGGCTTAACAAAAAACTGCGAATGAATCCACAAAAAATTTAATATGAAGATGGCTAATATAGTGAGAAGTGATTATTTCACAGGTTGTCAAATAAGATGTAGTCTGACCTCTCACAGATTTTTATTTGTGTTAGCTAGCCGGCTATCGAGGTTGCTCTCATCATCAGGCAGTCTACAAAAGAAACCACCCTTAAGCAACATAAAATATGAAGGCAACAAAGATTTAAATAAACATAAATACATTAAATTATAAAAAGTAACAAGTTGAGTTTGAAATAACCATACCTGATAAATAAACCTCCCAGTTGTGACTCAGGAATAACTTATCTGTTATACAATTTTAATAAAATATCCTATAGACAAAAACCGCCCGACGGGCCATAAATAATTCGGGTATCAGGGATACATCACATTTCTAATTTTTAGCAAATATAAAAGTTTTTTACTTTCCCAGCTGCGAAGTATAGGGGAAGTTATGTAATCGGTCGAAAATTGTCCCGATTCATGAAATTTTAAATTGTTAAAGTTTTTAGATGGTTTTATTTATTTATAATTTATTTTTATTATAAAAATTTTTAAATTTTATTTACTAAAATATTTTAATTAGGTTAATTAAAAAAATATATGTATTTATCAGGTATGGTTATTGGTTTTCTCCGGCATTTCTTCTAGAGGTGTCTTCTTTTTTCTGACAGCATTTCGGGACACTTACACGTCCCTTCTTCTGGTCATTATTAACTCGTTCAAAGTGACCAGAAGAAGGGACGTGTGTCCCGAAATATTGTCAGAAAAAAGAAGGCACATCTGGAAGAAATGCCGGAAAAACCCAACAATTCAATAGCCCAGAGAAGTTTAAGAAACACAAGTATGGTTATTTCAAACTCAACTTGGTACTTTTTATAATTTAATGTATTTATATTTATTTAAATCTTTGTTGCCTTTATATTTTATGATTATTACCAACAGAACCTGTTTTTTTGCTTTAAGGATGATTCTTTTGTTGGTTGGCTGATGATGAGGGCAACCTCGAAAGCTGGCTAGCTAATTAACACAAATAAAAAATGTGTGAGAGGTCAGACTACATCTTATTTGACGATCTGTGAGACACACCAAATTTAGTATGAGGATTTAAAAGCCCTTATGGAGTGGGGGCAAAAAGTTATTTGATTAATTCATTGAGGGAAAGTACAATGGTGATGATTCGCCGACAACTTTTTTTTATGCTGTCCATCGGTCTCCTTGACTACAAATTAATTTTGTTAAATTCCCTGAAAGTTTGTGAGATGGGCACTTACGGAGATTATAATAACTGATAATGGGTTTCTCTTGTTTTGAAACCTTCCCATTAATATATATATGTCTGTCCATTCGTCTCGGTTGTTGGCCACCCCCCCAATTTACATACCCAGATCCATAAAACAATACTTGGGGCAAACGGGAAAAGGGGTGGGGGAAGCAAATCGGATTAGAAGGGATGGGGGTGGGCTAATAAATGAAAATTGGATAATTCAATCCCGGGAAAGTCATTTATGTTTTTGAATCAAGAATAATATTCGTTTTGTAAAATGTACAACTGCTTTGTCCTGTCTCCCTCATCATTTCGCCGTTCTGTTCATCCGTTCTTTGTAATGTTCACTGTACACTGTACCATATTTTCCTTCATTGAAAATGTACAATACCATTTTATTGATCGAAAATTCGATGTTGAGATTTCACTGGAATATCATGTCAATTGACAGGGTTAGAATCAAAATGAGAAGTGAAAGAAATGATTTAAAAATAATTTATCGAAACCGGAAATATTTTTCTTCTGTTTTTACGGGGAAAGTTGCTGTTACTAAACTATAAAATTGAATAAAAATCTTAATTTCAAGGTCACTATCGATATGTTTAAGTTACTTGTTTACCTCACCGAAATGGTATAAGTGATTTGCCACTAGATCTCAGCACTGGCTAGGATTTTTCTTGTACACCTTTTTTCCTGAACAGAACTATCATTTTTGTACCCGATTATGCGCTATACTTAACGAAAAATTTTCAAAGATGTAACTTGAACCATTTTGTTTCTAATCCTGTCAATTGTTAATTATTGGCTCCGATCCCCCAGTCCAAATTGATCAATTACTGCAGTCATTACATCGGAAGTTATTGTATTTGAGTCGAGCTCTCATTTTCTGATCCCTCGGTACCCTTCGTCCGATTTCGCGAAAATTGATAGGTGTCATCTTTATGGAGTTTTGAATTTAAATATAAAATTTCATGTCGATACATTCATTACATTGGCAGTTACTGAAATTTTTGTATTGAGTCCCCCTATGATCCAAACTTTGCCTGATTCCAATGAAAATTAATAGCTGTCGTCCTTATATATATATATATATTTTTTTTTTCGTACTTTGGTTGTTGGTTACTTCTCTGGGATGTTGAAATGTTGATTTTTTCCGGCATTTCTTCCAGAGGTGTCTTATTGTTTCGCGACACTTCTCACGTCACTTCTTCTGGTCACTATGAACCAAACGATTTTCTTATCTTCCGACCTCAGATTTCGAAAATGGAAAAACAAGGTCGTCGGTGAATCACCAGCTACGTACTTGGATTGACCAACAAGAATTAATCAATTACGTGTTCGCACTCCCTTCAAAGCCAATTGACCATTTGAGCTAAAACACAATATTTTGACTTACATAGTGCCCACCCTTGTAGGGTTTTGAATTTAAATATAGTGAAAGTGTCCCGAAATATTGTCAAAACGAAAAGAAAAAATAAGACATCTTTGGAAGATATGTCGGAAAAAATCAACATTTGTGAATTCGAAACGCTATAAAGCCACTTATTAATTTCCAGCGGAATCAGCCAAAAGTGTATCAGAGGGGGCTCAACTCAAAACTCCAAGTAACTACCGATGTAATGAATATATCGACATGAAATTTTATATTTAAATTCAAAAACCTACAAGGGTGGCATATGTAAGTCAAAATATTGTGTTTTAGCTCAAATGGTCGATTGGCTTTGAAGGGAGTGTGAACATGTAATTGATTAATTTTTGTTGGGGAAGTACATAGCTGGTGATTCACCGACGACCTTTTTTTCATTTTCGAAATTTGATTGAAAACTCAACATCGAATTTCTGACCAATTACATAACTTCCCCTATACTTCGTATAGAAGGGGAAATAATTGTTTGATGTTGTAGATTGTTGGTGATCTTTCCTTGATCCTTGTACCCAAGAATCTAATCGCCTAGTATTGGGAATTGTAAAAGTATTTATGCAAAATATATATTGTTTACTGAAAATAAAAAAACAGGATAAAGAAAAGCCAAAGATCCTAAGGATTATTCGGGAAGTTGAAGTTTTTCCTGCGGGTTCATGTCATTATGAAAACTTTTTTAACCAACTTGAAACGTGAGTCGTAAACAGGAACTGGGGTTGTATCTTTTAGTACCGACGAAACTTTTCACTTTCTGAACTTTTGATGTACCTTGTTTCAAAATAAACTATTTTTGTTTACTCTGTTGTCTCACTCTGTGTTGTGTTACTTCTCATGTAACCCGTTAAAAATTTGATGTTTTCACCAGAATTTCATATTTTTTTACCTTCTTTAAAGACAAAGAAACAAAAAAAAATGTTCGGAAAAATGATAGGTGTCATCTTTATGAGGTTTCGAATTTACATATAAAAATTCATAAGGAAAGGACCGTTCGTCTTATCTCCAGTGATATGTACAAGGTACCTTTCCGACTGTTCTACAGTGATATTTACAAAGTACCGTTCCGACTGTTGTCCAGTGAAACTTACGTGGTACATATCTTTCCTTCTGCTCTTCAGTGGTATCTTACAAGGGACCGTTCTTTGTTTTACTTATGATTTTGTTTTGATTTCTTTATGTACTTTACTTTTTTCACGATTTTTATTTTATTTATTATTTAGTCTTTCTTTAATTTGTAATTATTATTTTGTATATACTTTATATCAAGATCGTGGGTTCGAAACCCGACCGAGGCCCTCTGGAAGGTAAAATAAACTTAAGCACGCCGTCCTTCGGATGGTCCCGAGCCTGTACGATGTCAGGTACTCGTTGAAGACCCCTACCCTAGGTGAATAAAAATTTAGGGTAGGCAAAATTTAGGACTCCCATAGTAGAGTCGGGCTCATGTTCACCGGAGTGACGAAAGAGCGCTCTGGTAGTAGGCGATATGACCTCGTAGTTAAAGCCCGGGCATGAGTCATAAAACCTAACCTAACCTATACTTTATATTATTATTCTTGTTTTACTTTATTATTATTTTGTATATACATATATGGGGGAGTAAAATAGTTGTTTCAAAAATCTGTGGAAGGTTATATCAAGGTACATTTGGAATCACGACAACTTATAAGAGCGACATTAACATTAGCAAGATCACGTAAACTCAACATTAGTTGGTGGCTATTAATATAACATTAACTACAATCCGACCTGCTATAAAACAGTTGTTTTATTCATGAAAAACGAGTCATTTTATTTAGGAACATAAATAAGACAGATTGTAAAAAACAGAACCTATCTTTGTTTTAATTTTGTATGATGAAATACTAATATCATCGATAAGTTACCCTTTTCAAAGTACATCTTTTTTTTGACAAATTTGGAAAGTCGTGACAGTTTGATCAATAGTACTTCTACTACTTAAGTTAGTATTCATAGAAGCAGTTCCTCTGAGGATCTACTAAGTAAGCGCAATTTTTCGATTTGTTTACATATGGCGGACTTTCGAACATGGCGGCCGGTAGAAAAATTTAATATTACGATACATTGGAAGCCGAGAATTGAAATAACGGAAAGTAGCTTCAGCATCCGACAAAACCACTACCTCCCACTATGAAAGCTTGAATCGACCATTAGTGGCTCATATGACCAGGTTGACTGGAAGACCAATTTTGTGGAATATTAAGTGGCTTATGGGGTTTTGAATTTAAATATAAAATTTCATGTCGATACATTCATTATATCGACAGTTATTGGGATTTTTGAGTTGAGCCCCTCTGATCCAAACTTCGCCTTCGAATGATTTTAATGAAAATCAATATGTGACTTTCTTAGAGGGTTCTGGATATACACACAAAATATCGTATCGATAAATTCATTCTATCGGGAGTTATGTTCACAGACACACATACTTTTTTTTTGCATATTTGGAATCAGGAGGTCGAAAATCATGAAATTCCGAAACTGAATTTCGAATTTTGTACCGATTACATAACTTTCTCTATACTTTGTATAGTTGGAGAAGTATAAGATTTTAGTGTCCAAGATGACCGGGCTTTTAATGATACGGGTACGAACAAACTCTCCGGTACTGCCATGATATGCGGGCAAAAGGATTATTTCAGGACTTTTGTCTAGTTTAAGCTCAGCAATATTGACATTTCCCAAGAAGAAGTTGAACTATTTACTATAAAGCTGGGTACTCATTTAAGCATTCCCCCCGAATGAGCATACGTTCGCCGCTCAAATGTGTACTGGGTGAGTATTCTGATGTAAATGCGCTCAGTCCGATCCGAGAGAAGTAGTTTTTTGACTCAACGATCCGAACCGAATGAGCTAACTCTCCCTTTCTTTTTATTCAAGTTGCCCCGAATGGGTGGCTCAGCGCTGTTGTTCGGACCGTTCGTCTCTCCCGAAACTCATGCTCATTCGGGGCGAATGCTCGATTGAGTAACCCAGCTAATATCTGTTTGTCAGCTCTCAATTCCGCTAGTGTAGATGGAAAAGCAAATGGGTCTCGATTGATTGTTTAACGAATTTGCACGAAATGTGCAAAGTTCCAGGCTTCTGTGTAAAGCTCTTAGCAGCTTCCTTTCTCTGATTCCTTATCTAATTTTGGCACAGCTAATGGTCGGGCTCCCTCGGTTTCCAAGATGCCCCTCAAGTAATGTTCGCTTAATGGTCCCCGTCCTTGAGTTGAAGTTTATCTCCTGGAAAAAAAATACCGGACATATAAAGATCAATTAATCTTGGCAGAATCGACATTTGGTGGGGGAACTGAATGGTAGACAGAGCTGAGGTTTCCTGAGCGATGCGTTTGGTGAATCTGAACATACATAAACAAAAAAATATATTTAAAAAAACACTAGAATTTACGAACTATGAAAGTTTAAATCAATAATAAACAATAAATAAGTTATTTAAGTTATAAAGTGATAACATATCAAGCGATATCAAAATAGACACTGTTAATACATAAAAATTATAATGTAAATGAAGGTAACAGTTCGTAAATTCCAGTGATTATTTAAATATATTTTTGGTTTATGTATTTTCAGATACTACCTGAGGATGGCAGTTAATTGGCGAAACTAGTTGTGGTATAAATAAAATAGGTTGTTGAACCGATACCTCTGAACAATATCGATCAACTGAACAATAATGATATAAAGAAACCTTTAGCAAACTAAATAAATAACATAAATAAATAAAATAAGTAATTACAAATTAATAATAATATATAATTATAATTTACAATGAATGATCTAAGTTTCAGAGGGCTGATTAAATATTAGAAAATGTTTGGGGTTTCTCATCTTGACACTTGTTGCTCTCAAGCGGAAAAAAAAAAGATCCAGAGGAAACGACGAGGAGTGGTATAAATTCTCGATCGGCATTATTATCTACGACGTCCGAACCTTCCATCGTTGGTGTCGAGCAGGTGACTGACGCAATGCTTGATCGAAATTGCTCTAGACTATGAAGCGCTCCGCCCAGCCGCTTGAGTCATTCAAACTTTTCATCAATCACCGTCAAGGCTTGACTCAAGCGTCAAACGGGTTCCTAGATTATCAATCACGCTTGACACCATCGTTTGACGCGCTGTTTTGATCAAGCGGATTGGTAGTGTAGTGCCTGCTTTAGATACGGAAAAACAGTGCGCTCATGTTCGGTCGGCTAATTAAACAAAGAATATTTTCATAAATTATATAATTATTGTTAATTTAAAGTGTCTGGTTTAGGGAGACCCTTTTATTAATGCAAGCTCTGTCAGAAGGAGGACGTTTCGGTATGGGCGGGGTTCCTTCCTCAGACGCCAACCTTGGGGGAAACGGCAGTTAGCGGCTCTTAACGGCCCTTAATTTAGACAAAAATGTGGCCTCCAGCCCGTCTCTCTGTGAATTATTACCCCCAGGCCCAGACAACAGCCTCTGTCTTAGAATGAAGTGAATTAAACTGAGAAAATTCCCTCCTCATCCTTCCCCTCTCCCCTCCCCTGTCTCTCTCTCTCTCTCTCTCTCTCTCTCTCTCTCTCTCTCTCTCTCTCTCTCTCTCTCTCTCTCTCTCTCTCTCCTTAATGAAATTGTACAAAGTAAAATAAATATTTGACGAATGGAAATGCCAATCTAAATCCCTTTTTACTTTATTATTATATTATAAAAGCCGTATTTAAAAGGAGTGTTTTGAGACTCCACACTATACGGGTGGGATATGCCACTGATGATGACGCAGTAGCGTTGAAAACCGGTTCTGGTTGGAAAAAACATTGGGAAGCCAATATTTTATTTCTATGACTTATCATAGAAAAAAATATAAAAATAAAATAGCTTTATTGACATTCTTTTAGAACAAAAGCCCTCTCCTTTTGGAAGTTTTGAGTCTACTGCTCTTTCAACAGAAAAAATCGGAAAAGAATCCGAAAAAAAAAAAGATAAAACAAAAACAAAAATAAAAAAGTAAAAATGAAATTTTTTAAATAATACTGTTACACATTTGTTCCATCTTTCTCTCTCTCTCTCTATATATATATAACTAAAATTGATGAGGATAATAAAAGTATAAAATACAAATAATTACGATAGCAATTATAGGATATTGGTGGAGGACCTCTGAAAAGAAAATTAAAATGAAAGCAAAAATTAAAGATTTTATTTATGAAACAGGATTTTTATTTATAAATAAATTGTAAATAAAATCTTTAATTTTTGCTTTCATTTTTATTTTATTTTCAGAGGTCCTCCATCAATATCCTATAATTTCTATCGTAATTATTTTTATTTTATATTTTTATTATCCTCATCAATTATTTTAGTTATATATATTTTTTTTTTCTATATTTCGATCTTTGTGACTTGAGGAAGAAGCACCGCACCGAAATATCGTCCTGAAAGAAGATATATAAAAAAATACAAAATATAAATCTTTAACGAGTACCTGACGTCGTACAGGCTCGGGACCACCGATTAACATCCCATCCGAAGGACGGCATGCTCAACGTTTTTTCACGTCGCAGATAAAAAATTTAACAAAAACCTTTTTTATATTAAATTTTAATAATTTCATTTCCTGTTATATTTCAAGGAAAGATAAAATGTGAGGGAGCATTATCATAAAATAATGCACAAAAACAATAAGAATGGAGAAAAAATAATTTAAAAAATAAAGTTTATTTGTGTAGGATTTGTTCAAAATTTGGGATGGATGGTTAGAAATTGTGCGAGACGGGAAGCCCCACATTGGGGGTGGTCTTTGCGACCCTCTCAAATATACACCCTATTTCGTCAGGATCAAAGGATACGTCCGCCAGGGAAATTTCCCCTCTTTTATATATTTATTATTATTATTTTTTTTTCAATTTCACCATTCAGGATACAATGTATATACAATTTCCCTGTCTTTGAGGGACACACAACTACCCCCTCGGTGAATTAGATGCATACAGTCCGAGAATCCACTTAAATTTCTAACATTGTACTCGTATATTGGTAGTTGCAACTTATTTTCTGCTAAAATTTCCTGTAAAGTGATTCATGAGGTTAATGGTTATTTTATTTATTCATACCTATAGTATATGGAAGTATTGTAATCGTGCGAAAATCCAAGATCGAGTGATCATAATTTTCTCGATGATGTCCGTCTGTTGTGTGTACGTGATTCGAAAGATGTGATTACTTTATCGCAGAAATGATTCTAGGACTTAAAATTTGAAATGAAGAAGTCACAAGTGCGAACTTAGATCTAATCAGATTTTAGCCGAAATCGGACGAAAATTTTGACGACTTTACTTTTTGGCCTAAGTATATTAAATAAAATACCGCTTGTAATTAAAAATATTTTAAAGTAAAAGTTTTAGGGGAACTTAAAAAACACATTTTATATGAAATAAGATTTTTCACAATCCCGGTTTTGCGAAATACATGGCGAAAACCGCCCCAAAACGTTGTGTTTGAACTCATTTTTTTAGAGGTTTGGTAGATTTACGCGAAAACGGTTTGTTCTAGCGGAAAACTTGTTCTTACCAAAAATGTTCCTTATTAAATTTTCAATCGCTAATTTGAGATAGAATCAATACGATCAATGTCATTATGAAGATGGCTGATGTAGTGAGAAGTGATTATTTCACAAGTTGTCAAATAAAATGTAGTATGACTTTTCACAGATTTTTATTAGAAGTAGCTAACCGGCTTTCGAGGTTTCCCTCATCTGATGGCAGTCTGATGAAAAAATTTAAAAATTTTTTGAATGTAACCTAAATAATTTTGTAATAAAAATAAATAAATAAAACAATTTAAAATATCATGGATTTTTTATCCATTTTTTTTTACCGTCTCACTTACTCCGTTCTCCCAGTTGTGACTCAGAGAGTTGTGACTCAGATGGTGGACAGGAATAACTCCTCTGTCCCCATCCATGATATTTTAAATTGTTAAGATTTTTAGATTGTTTTATTTATTTATTTTTATTATAAAATTATTTAAGTTTCATTCAAAAATGTTTAAAAAATTTTTCTCAGACTGCCTGATGATGAGGGAAACCTCGAAAGCCGGCTAGCTACTTCTAATAAAAATCTGTGAGAAGTCATTTTATTTTACAACCTGTGAATCAATGTTATAGTTATATTTTTATTATATTCTTCTTTTTCGTCTTCCTGCGGCGCTAAAACAACCTGGGCTTCCGTCTCAGTCCTTCATTCGTCTATCGAAAGCCTTTTATTACCAAAAGAACTTCATCGCCCATGAACTGTTGTTCCTAGCGTTAAAAAAAGAGAAAGTGAGAAAAAATTATCTCGAAAGAGTGAACATACGACACTCAACGGTACAAAGAAAGCGACTGGCGAGCGTTCGTAAATGTCCTAGAGAAATGTCTGGTTCTCCAATGGAACGGCGCCAATTTGCGCTACTCTCTTTGGAGCGCTTGTGAATGGCGGCTTTATGAAAGACGACAGCTGAAAGCGAAAGTGGAGAAGGGTCGATGAGAGTATCGTAACATAAGCTAATGACATAATGGAACATGGTTTGGTTCGTCTGGTGAGGGGGTGACAAGAGATCTTCCCACTTAACACATCTGTTGTGATGTTGTCACCGTTTTGGGAAACAGACAGCACCAGGTTTCAGGCAACTTAACATTTATGAAAACAATCTGTTTCAGGACCCCTATTTATATATTTAGTTTCTATTTTGAAACCTGTAAATTTTTTCCTGTAATTCCCCTTCGAACAAAAATAGGAAATACATAGTTTTATTACATCCCATTTGAGTCTCAACATATGGACGGAGTTACTATGTCATTGAGGAGGAGCACTTTAATGAATGATTCATGATAAGACGGGCTCATTTTTCTGTTTACAAGCTTTTATTTAGCTTGCTTTGTTGTCTGTCTACAACAAATCTTGCAAGTCGATTTTAACGCCTTTCCATTTAACAGATTGACTTGAAATTTAATATAGTCACATAACTCTAGTGACAATATATGCTTCCGGTGTTGTGAAATGGCGGATAGGTGTTAGGAGATAGAATTAAAAATTTTTAGTAGTGAAGGCAAGTGCTGACAACTCTATTTTGTTTTAGTTCTATTTTGTAAACTTGATATTCGAACTTACATTTTTATCGACTTATTCAGTTTACTCGTTTGTTTTATTTCGTTCGTTTTGTGTTTTCTTCTCTCTCGTTAGTTGTTACTCGTCTAAAAGATTATTTTAGATATATTTGTCACTTTTAGACTTTCTGGTTAAAAACTGGAACTTTGTACAATGTGACCAGGGTTATTGTTTATTGATTCTCAGTAATTCTGTATATGAATGTATCGGGTAAGAGAGATTGAGAGTCGGTCAGTTAAGCTGTTTTATGGATTGTGTCAGTGAAGTGACCAATTAGTAAGTTAAGATATACACGTTGAATAATAATGAGTAATGCGTTACTCACTGTAGTGTGGAATACTTATTCAAGTCATAAGTAGGGAGTAAGACTTCCATACTTCAGTAAGTAAGGAGGTCCGTGTAAGTTTAACTTCCTACTTATGACTTAATAAGTATTCCACACTAGAGTGAGTAACGCATTACTCAATATTACTTAACTTTTACATCTTAACTTACTAATTGGTCACTTGTAAACTGACACAATCTATAATATAAAACAACTGACTGACCGACTCTCAATCTCTCTTATCCGACATGTATAGAATTACTGAGATCCAATATACAATAACCCTGGTCACATTGTACAAAGTTCCAGTTTTTAACCATAAAGTATAAAAGTGGCAAATAGATCTAAAACAATCTTTTAGAAGAATAACAACAAACGAGAGAGAATTCAGTGAACTGAATATGTCTTTCTAACTACATAATTTTGTATGCAGATGACACTGCGTCTTGAGAACGCACAAACGTACATTTAAAACAAACTTGAAATTATTTTAAACAAAATAACGATTGTTAACAGCTTACTTTCTACCTAAAAATTAAAAATACTCCAGGATTCATGAGACTATTTTATACCAGATCAGAAGAATAGCAATGGACAGCGCCGGTAGCTCGAGAGGTAACTTGCTTGCTTACGGAGCTCATGATCGCGGGTTCTAAAACCGGCCGAGATCCTTAATTTGATCAGGGAAGTGAAATAGACTGAGGGATGGGACCTGACATCGTACATTCTTTTAAGGTATGTACAATGTCAGGTACTCGTCCAATGTCCATAGTAGAGTCGGACAGCAACGAAAAAGCGCTCTAGTAGTAGGCGACATGACTTCGTAGTTAAAGCCCAGGCATGGAATGGGTCACAATATCTAGTATGAAAAAATCAAACATATGTTTTGATGAGATCACTGTATACGTTATACATAGGAAAACACGAGTTCGATTATATCAAAAAAACAGACCTTGACTCCAATGTAGCCTTTTCCTAAAGCAGAAACCGCAAATATAATATGATTTCAGGGAACGTATTTGTATAAACGAAATTGTCAATGTGAGAGACCTTACATGGGACAAACTGGACGTACAATAAAAGTCAGAGATGGAAAATGGTATAACATTTTTGTAGGTATTTTCCATTTGGATGTAGACTTACCAATGAAATTGGATAACGAAGTTCTCAGGTAAATTCAATTTCTCTTTAGATTTTTTTATTCGAACTTGAGACTTGAATACATTTTTAGCATACTTATCGATCAATAGGAAATACTTATCCATCAGTATGAAATAACCAACAATAGGAAGGCTAGGGGCATATCAGTCACGCAAATCACGTTTACTTTCCGTTTCAAAGTAAGGTGCTTCGGGTTTCTTCATTTTTTCCCCTATCTCTCTTGAGAATATGAAAAAAAAATCTTCGGTGAATCACCGGGCTTCCCCACACGAATTGATTACTCCTTCCAAAGTTAATCGATCTTTTGGGTTAAAATTCAGTATTTGACTTACATAGTGGCTTCTGAATTCTCTTACTAATATGTGAGTATTTGAATGGAACCCTTGTTCTTTGGTTCCCCTTCCCTTGGGCCGATTTTGCCGGAAATTGATATGTGGCATCCTTATAGGGTTTTGAATTTAAATATAAAATTCATGTCGATAGATTTTTGATACACATCGGCAGTTATTACGGTTTTTGAGTTGTTAAACTTGGAAGGCTTTGAATTTATGAAATTTTATATGAAATACATTCATTACAACGGCAGTTATTAGAGTTTTTGTTTTAAGTTTCCCACCTAATTCCTCCTCCCCTTTAACCGATTTGGCTGAAAATCAATTGCTGTCGTCCTTAGAGAGTTCTGATTACCCATATAAAATTTCGTGTTGATACATTCATTCCATCGGAAAATATCGTGTTCCCAGACACATCCACAATGAATTATTTTGTTTTCTTTTTTGGAATCAAGGGGTCGGAAAATTTGAAATATCGTTGAAAATTCAGCATCAAATTAGAAACATAATGTTTTATTTATAACTTCTAAGTTGAGAAACGCGGACATATTGTGGAAACTTGTAATAAATAAATAAAACAAACTTATTTTTATTTTTTTTTTTTTGAAATATTGTCTATTCCACTAAAGATATATATACATATATAACTACCGGTTTCGGCTTTATACCATCGTCAGGTCTAGTTATGAACTAACTTAGTTCATAACTAGACCTGACGATGGTATAAAGCCGAAACCGGTAGTTATATATGTATATATATCTTTAGTGGAATAGACAATATTTCAAAAATAAGTTTGTTTTATTTATTTATAAAACAAACTTATTTTTTGAAATATTTTCTATTCCACTAAAGATATTTATAAAAATAAAACTACCGGTTTCGGCCTCACACCATCGTCAGGTCTAGTTATGAACTTTAGTGGAATAGACAATATTTCAAAAAATAAGTTTGTTTTATTTATTTATTATAAATTCCACAATATGTCCGCGTTCCTCAACTGAAGTTAAAAACATTTATGTTAAAGGAAACCTATTGGGAAAAATAATTTTTTTCTCATTGTTCAAAAATAGTGAAATAACCATAATAAAAAAATTCTGTTTTATATTCAAAAATATTATATGATACATAGCCTTCATTTTTATTTATTTTATTTTTTGGCAGAGTTTCTCCATAGATCTCCCCCTTAAAGATCTGTCGAATCTACATTTTAATAATTATTTTTTTATTATTTATATATAATATATATTATATATGCTAATTTATTTTTCTTTTTTTTCTCTTATATATATTTTTTCATTTGCATCATTTTATCTATTTGTATTTTATAATTGTTATTGTTATTTTTCTCTTTTCTATATTTCGCACATTGTGACCTGAGGAAGGGATGTGAGAATGCCCCGAAATGTCGTCGTGATAAAGACACTTCCGGAAAAGTTATCAAAAAATAGTATCACAATTATAATTAAATTTAAAAAAATATATCTACTATACTTATTTTATACTTTCTAAAATTATTATTTTCGTACTCATAGCTATGGTTTAACGGAAATACAATTATTATTATTATTATAGGTAAGAAGTTGCGTTGAAGGTGCGGGAGGGAGGAAGTAGAAGCGACAACGCACTTCCTTGTTGACCACAAGACTCATTGTCTGGCTAGCTGAGGGTGGGATGGTGTTGCAATGCCTTGGGCAGCCGTCATACCCCCACACGCCTTGGGGCTGGGGCAAGGCCCCCCTCCTGTGGCTGCACCAAGTTAGGTGTTGGGTTACTGTGGTGACAGGAGGGTCCTCTCATCCCACGTCCTCTGTTATTCTTCCATTAAACATGGTCTGCAGATAGACTGCATCTGTCGAGGGGGTTCCAACTAAATCATGTCACCCAAGAACCAGGACACTCCCCCAGTCTCTTCCCCCGTTCCTGAAACTTTGTTTCCCCTATCCTGTCAATTCAATAACGTCCTTAGCTCAGATGTACTTCTCGTGTTGCCACCATCTATACCTTTTCTCACTCTTGTATGTTTCCTCAAGAGAGACTTTTTGTTGTTGTTGTCGGAAAACTGGAATGTATATATGTCGTACATCAAATATTGTTTACAACTTTCCATTTATTGAAACCATACCTCGTGTCTCCCTTTGGTTCTATTTTGAAACTTCTAACGTTTTCCCTGTAAGTTCCTGTCGTTAGTCCTGTTAGTTCCTGTTATAAATGGAAACATTTATTTATATATAAATGGAAACCATACCTCTGGTTCTATTTTGATCTAACGTTTTTCCTGTAAGTTCCTATCGGAAAATACGCATTGGGGTCATTACTTACCATTTATTGAAACTATCTCTCTCTACTTTGGTTCTATTTTGAAACTTCTAACGTTTTCCCTGTAAGTTCCTGTCGTTAGTCCTGTTAGTTCCTGTTATAAATGGAAACATTTATTTATATATAAATGGAAACCATACCTCTGGTTCTATTTTGATCTAACGTTTCCCTGTAAGTTCCTATCGGAAAATACGGCATTGGGGTCATTACTTACCATTTATTGAAACTATCTCTCTCTACTTTGGTTCTATTTTGACTCATCTAACGTTTTACCTGTCAGTACCTCTCGGAAAATGCAGCATTGGAATTATCACCTTCCATTTATTGAAACCATACCTCTGTCTCACAAGACTAACAACCCCCAATTACTTTCCATTTATTAAAACTATTTCTCTCTACTTTGGTTCTATTTCGACTCCTCTAACGTTTTCCCTGTCAGTTCCTATCGGAAAATGAGGCATTGGGAGTTATTCCTTTCCATTTATTTAAAACTATTTGTCTACACTTTGGTTCTATTTTGACTCATCTAACGTTTCACCTGTCAGTTCCTATCGGAAAATGAAGCATTGGGAGTTATTACTTTCCATTTATTTAAAACTATTTGTCTACACTTTGGTTCTATTTTGACTCATCTAACGTTTTCCCTGTCAGTTCCTATCGGAAAATGAAGCATTGGAGGTTATTACTTTCCATTTATTTAAAACTATTTGTCTACACTTTGGTTCTATTTTGATTCCTCTAACGTTTTCCCTGTCAGTTCCTATCGGAAAATGCGGCATCGAGGTTATTACTTTCCATTTATTAAAACTATTTTTCTGAACACTCAATTCTATTTTGAAATCTGTAATCTTTTTCTATCAGTTCAAAACAGAAACTGCGGCATTGGGGTTATAATTTTTAATTTATTAAAACGACTTCTCACAAACATTCGTTCCACATATAAAATTTCGAGTTGATAAATTCATTCTGTCGGCTGTTATGGTTGTTCACAGAAGGGCATACGCAGACGCAGAGAGGGACATTTTTTTTTTTTTTAATTTTTTGGAATCAAGGGGTTTCCCGATTACATAACTTCCCCAATACTTCGTATATCTGGGGAAGCAAAAACCGGCGACTGGATTCCTCCAGGGTTGCCACACTGATGAAAGAAAAAAACCCTCCTAAACCTACTTCAAATCGGTTTAAAAATATTTTTTGTCCCTGTAATCACGGTTAATGTAAAAGGCTTTTAGCAACTCAATTGGTTTTTTTCCCCTCTCGTAAACTTTTCATTCTTTTATTCCTGAAAACTTTTGGTACCATATCCCCGAAAATTGTTGAAATTTAGGCGCAAGGACCAAGTCAAAAATTTCGCGAATATTTTCGTTATGTGCCATTTATTGCTGAATGCAGTTTGTATTTAAAATTTTTTTTTTTGTTTTCCTGCTCAAGCTAAAGTATAGGGAAAGTTATGTAATCGGTTAGGAATTCGATGTTGAGTTTTCACCGAAATTTCACCCCTAATTTCAGAAATTATAAAAAACAAAATGTATCTCTGTCTGTGTGTGTCTATAACAAAATAACAAACGATAGAATGAATTTATCAACACGAAATTTTATTTGTGTATCCAGAACCCCAAAGGACGACACCTATTAATTTTCAGTTGAATCGACCAAAGGGAAATGAGGGATAAGAGGGAGGCTCAACTCAAAAATCCCAATAACAATGACTGCCGATGTAATTAATATATCGACACTAAATTTATGATGATTCAGGAGCCCATAAGTAAGTAAACTATAATTTTATTTCTTTAGTTACCAATCGGTCGATTAAAGGAAGAACGAAAACTTAATTGTTTAATTTGTTCTGAGGTAATAAAATAAGTATAAAATTTATAATAAATAAACAAATAATAAATATTAAATATAATTAAATAATAAAATTACCACATTCCCTGTAGAAATTATAGCTGGTCTTCTACTAAATTTTGATTTATGCAGCAATTTCCGAAAAGGGCCGCACTTAAAAACATTTCAATTAATAATTATTTCAGTTGGATTTCTTCTGAATATAATAATGAGATGCCATATTGTTTTCCTTAATTTTCAAAAATGTTTAATCTAATCAATGTACCTACTGGGTTACACAGAAAATGAATAGAATAGAATAAGAGAACAAATATTGGGTTTATTTACCCAATCCTACATTATAAATAAAATCAAAATATCAATATCAAATAAAAAATCAAATTACTTATATAAACTTCTTACAAACTAATTTCTACATCTACTTTAGTCTCTTTTTTTCTAAATATTGTGGCTATTCTTTAATTCAATGTTATTTTGGGCATATAAACATATAAATAAATAAAAGTTCCTTTGCGCATTAACTTCACTGTTATTTTCACTCGTACATCTCCTCTACATCTTCTCTCACTCAGACTGGTTCACTACACCTTAACCCTAAAAACACTTCTCTCTCTAGACTGTCCACTTCCACAATCTCCTTAGACTGTTTCTCCCTATTAAAAACAGCTGATTGTCGTCTTTTGTTTTCCATTCATTGGTTGTTCACATTTCGTTTGAAAACAAAAATGCGACTAGTCCATTTTTGTAGGTTTAGGATTAGGTTTTATGACTCATGCCCGGGCTTTAACTACGAGGTCGCCTACTACCAGAGCGCTCTTTCGTCACTCTGATGAACTCTACTGTGGGAGTCCTAAATTTTGCCTACCCTAAATTTTTATTCACCAAGGGCAGGGGGTATTTAATAGTACCTGACATCATACAGGCTCGGGACCATCGCTTAACGTCTCATCCGAAGGACGGCATTTTATCTGGGAGGTTAAATAAACTAAGGGCCTCGGTCGGTTTTCGAACCCACGTTCTTGAGCTCACAAGACAAGCACACATACCACTGAGCTACCGGCGCCCTCCATTTTTGTATATTTATTCACTAATTAAGTTACTTCCGTGGGTTCGTAGCCCGACCGAGGCCCTTAGTTTATTTTATCTGGGAGGTAAAATAAACTTAAGCACGCCGTCCTTCGGATGGGACGTTAAGCGATGGTCCCGAGTCTGTACGATGTCAGGTACTCGTTAAAGACCCCTACCCTAGATGAATAAAAATTTAGGGTAGGCAAAATTTAGGACTCCCACAGTAGAGTCGGGCTCATGTCCACCAGAGTGACGAAAGAGCGCTCTGGTAGTAGGCGATATGACCTCGTAGTTAAAGCCCGGGCATGAGTCATAAAACCTAAACCTAACCTAAGTTACTTCACTCCTAACAGCTGTTTTTACACAAATAATAATAATACATTTTTTTTTTTTTTTTTTTTCTTTTGGCTTTATGAACGGTGCATATTAGCCATGTCAATGTGTTATGTATAATTATTTAAGACATCCATGGCCCCGGGAGGGAGTTCTATCTACGAAATAAAACTCACTCCCGGACGGGATTCGAACCCGCAAACCATGGTGAGACCATGCGACCAAAGCCCTACGCTCTAGCCCGCACGGCCACCATGGCCCCCAATAATAATACATTTTATAATATAATAATAATCTTAATGACTTCTGAGCTCAAGGTCGTGGGTTCGTAGCCCGACCGAGGCCCTTAGTTTATTTTATCTGGGAGGTAAAATAAACTTAAGCACGCCGTCCTTCGGATGGGACGTTAAGCGATGGTACCGAGCCTGTACGATGTCAGGTACTCGTTAAAGACCCCACCCTAGATGAATAAAAATTTAGGGTAGGCAAAATTTAGGACTCCCACAATAGAGTCGGGCTCATGTCCACCAGAGTGACGAAAGAGCGCTCTGGTAGTAGGCGATATGACCTCGTAGTTAAAGCCCGGGCATGAGTCATAAAACCTAACCTAACCTAATCTTAATGTATGTGAATTTTTTCATCACACCAGTGGAAGTTGTCTAATTGGTCAAAAATTAGATGATGTTTTTTGGTCTTTATTTCGAACATCAGTTTACAATATTTTAGAACTGAGTTCAGGACATGAGCGTTATTGATTTACGCTAAGTACATATGTAAGTCTAAGTACATATTTAAGTGATAAGTATATATGTAACTGATAAATACCTATATC
Source organism: Aradus depressus (assembly GCA_963662175.1). Classification (NCBI taxonomy): domain Eukaryota; kingdom Metazoa; phylum Arthropoda; class Insecta; order Hemiptera; family Aradidae; genus Aradus; species Aradus depressus. Next base: position 18,175,609 of record OY759219.1, on the reverse strand, counting down.
TTATCTACTAGTGTCAATGACATGAGCACATTGACACAAAACTGTTTTGTGAGTTAAGTCTTTTTCACTTTTGTCCGTAGAAGAAATAAGATTAAAGACTTTTCAATGCTACATTACGAATACTCTGGAGCCTACTGAAAAAATAAATCCCTGCTAAGTTATGTAATTGATCAGAAATTCATGTTGAATAGAATGAATATACGTGTAATTTTATGCGTGTCCAGAACCTCATAAGGAGGTCATAGGTTTTCAGTAAAATCCGCCAATGGGAAGGTGGACGCGGAAATTCAAATAACTGCCGATATTATGAATGTATCGACTTGAAATTCTATTTGTGAATACAATATCTAAAGGGTGTGAGGTTAAATCATTACATCCCAGCCAATACTAGCTGGGGTGTCCGTCGTAGCCCAGGATATACTAGCTGGGATGCCCGCCAAAACCCAGGATATACTAGCTGGGATGCCCGCCATAACCCAGGATATACTAGTTGGGATGCCCGCCATAACCCAGGATATACTAGCTGGGATGCCCGCCATAACCCAGGATATACTAGCTGGGATGCCCGCCATAACCCAGGATATACTAGCTGGGATGACCGCCAGAACCCAAGATATACTAGCTGGGATGCCCGCCATAGCCTGGAATATACTAGCTACGGTGCTCGCCGTAGCGCAGGGCATATGAGCTGGGGGTCCACCGTAGCCCAGGATATACTAGCTGGGGTGCCCGCCATAGTCCAGGATATACTTACTGAGGTGCCCGTCGTAGCCCAGGATATACTAGCTGGGGTGCCCGCCGTAGCCCAGAATATACTTACTGAGGTGCCCGTCGTAGCCCAGAATATACTAGCTACGGTGCCCGCCGTAGCCCAGGATATACTTACTGAGGTGCCCGCCGTAGCACAGGATATACTAGCTTGGGTGCCTGTCGTAGTCTGGCACATATTAGCTTGGTTGTCGGCCGTAAACCAGGACAGCTGGGGTGCCGGCAGTTGCCGAACGCTGATCGATAACCATCTAACAATAATCAGCTGAATGAATAAATAATATTATTTAAAACTCATAAAATAAAAAGTAATCTAGTTATTCAGAGATTAAAACATTAAGTTCTGTAAGGATTCGAGCGAGCCACTCTGATGGATAGTATCAAAAATCCTGTAAAAATAAATACGAAAAAGGAATATTGATGAAGATTTGAACAAAGTGACCCCCCCGCACCCCGCTAGATCTAGCGCCCCCGGGTTTGCAAATTATACATACATAGGCCCATTTATTATTTAGGGTGGTTGTAAACAGAGGGTCGTGTTCGATCAGTCATCGTTTACTGAACAGTCAACATTTCCTAAGGGATGCCCAGAGAATTTTATTCATTTTTGTATGTTTTTTTAAAATCTTTTTTACACTCGCTCTGCGGAACAAATAGCCATCATTCATGGGCAAAGCCTTTCATTTTTTTTAATTCTGTTTTTTTTTTCCTTTTTTCCTGCCCAGTTTTTAACGACTGAGCACTTCAGGCTCAATAAATATTTAGAAAGCGATTAATCTCTGATTTGGGAGCCTTTATAGCTCTAATACTTTTTCGTCGAATTTATGGCTTTGCTTATAAAGCTAATCCACTTAAATCAGTTTGGTATCCTTCAATCCGTTGTTATCCTTCAATCCGTTGTTATCCTCAGTCCGCTGTTATGTCCGAGTACTTTTTCATGGCTTCACATGTTGTAAAATTGTAAAATAAAATATAGTCTTACCTCCTCTAATAGATTTTATTAATTTTGACTATCCGGCTTTCGAGGTTAACCTCATCATCAGGCATTCTACAAAAACTTAAGGATTCAGATTCTTAACTTGAGGATTCAGAAGCCGCTAAAGCCTCGATGACATTGAGCGAGTTTACAATCTACTAGCCAGCGAGTTTACAAGCAGGCGAATCGGCGTGTGCGATAGTGATGATGTCACACAAACCTTTCCACTCGCTCAGTATCCAACTAGCTAGCGAATTGAAACCACCTGTTGTTTTGTTTTTCTTGTTCTAATCTAATCTAATTCTAAACTTTTTCTGGGTGTTCTAGCGAAAAAATGAAGTGGAACAAAAATCTACGTTCGTGGAGTTAAAATAACGACTCTCGTGCGAACTAATTCCGTCGGCATAGACAAATGAGATACTCGCAGCTATCTCACTAGCAATTATGATGACACACGGTTAGTTTACTAGCTAACAAGCCCACACGCCAGCGAATAGCGAGCAAAGTAGCCCGGCTTTAAACTTTTCTCGGTAGATTGTTTACAATCTGCTAGTAACTAGTGAATATGATACACTGGGCGAGTTTACTAGCAGATAGTGAATTCGCTGGCTAGTAGATTGTAAACTCGCTCAATGTAATCGAGCTTTAACTAAGTCAACTATTGATTTCTAATCCAAACTGTCGATAGACAATATTTCAAAAAATAAGTTTGTTTTATTTTATTTTTTTCCGTAATACTTATTGTTATTGGTATTAATATGTTTTCAGGAATTCCTTGTCTAAATGCACACCCTGTTCCGTACGGTTGCAATGGAATTTCGGGGTTACCAAATTGCAACAATTAAATGCACTCTTATTTGCGGGGTACCCCGAAAATACTCTTATGACGCGCTTTAACTACGAGGTCATATTGCCCTACTACCAGAGCGCTATTTCGTCGCTCTGGTCAACATGAGCCCTTACCTGACATGGTACAGGCTTGGGACCATCACTTAACGTCCTATCCGAAGGTCAGCTTTCTCAAGGTTTTTCACCCCCCGATCATGAGCTCTGTAGGCTAGCACGCAAAGGACTGAGCTACCGGCGCCCTCCTGAAACAGACTAACAGGTACGTCCCTGTTGGCATGGCTACACAGTAGAGCTGCCGACAGCCGTCCCCAGGGGTTCTTTAGTCCCCTTCCGTCCTGATACTTTTCAACCCCCCTCCTCCTCTCACAGATATTCCCCTACCTCTAGGGGTAGCTTATTCAACCTCGGGTCAAATTAGGGGATTTATCCACCCTTACTGATTTTTTTTTTCTCTTTACTTCCCTATATTGGAAAGGTAGTATAATAGATTACTTATTTTATTATATATATAAGAGAGACAAAAAAAATATATATATGTATATTATACTAATATATATATGTAATATGTATAATGTTATCGGTCAGAAATTCGTGTATATGTATTTTTATCTGTGAACACGATAACTCAAATAACCGCCGATGTAATGAATATATCGATACAATATTTAGGAGGATTCAGAAGTTTCTAATGTAACTGTCGATTTTTAGTCAACCCTAATAATTGTATAAAATGTTAGTTTTATTATTTTTTAAAATAAATGTTAGTTTAAGCTTATTAATTTTATTCTTGTTTTTATATAATTACATTTAATTCATTTTAGTTATGTAATTTTTTTAAAATAAATATTACTGGCTAAGAGTCGAAACGTCATCTAGAGTGTTGTTGAGGTGTTTAGGCAAGATGGAGGTGGTTGTAAGAATTTATTAGAAATAAACTGATATGTTGTGGAATATTGTTTTCTTTTATTGTATTCTCTATTTTGTTAGGCGTCCGAATAGAAAAAAAAGGTTGTGGTTCGTTGTATCGACACACACCTGAGTATGAGGTTATTGATTTTTGGTCCGGTCGATTGGTGTTCATGGGAATGTGAAAACTTAGTTGATTAATTCGTCCTGGGGAAGTACATAGCCGGTGTTTCACCGACTTTTTTACTTCCTTATACATTTAGTATTCAAGTCGTTCAAAAGTTCGACATCTAGTTTTCAACAGAATTTCACGTTTTAAAATCCATTCACATTCATTTTCGCGGTGATGTCTGATATAAAGATAGATTAGGTTAGGTTAGGTTTTATGACTCATGCCCGGGCTTTAACTACGAGGTCATATCGCCTACTACCAGAGCGCTCTTTCGTCACTCTGGTGGACATGAGCCCGACTCTACTGTGGGAGCCCTAAATTTTGCCTACCCTAAATTTTTTATTCATCTAGGGTAGGGGTCTTTAACGAGTACCTGACATCATACAGGCTCGGGACCATCGCTTAACGTCCCATCCGAAGGACGGCGTGCTTAAGTTTATTTTACCTCCCAGATAAAATAAACTAAGGGCCTCGGTCGGGCTACGAACCCACGACCTTGAGCTCAGAAGTCAAGCACGCATACCACTGAGCTACCGGCGCCCTCTTATAAAGATAGATGTGTGTCTTCGTATACAGTTGGAAAATAGTAACTTAAATAGTATGGATTATTTATAATTATATATAAGTATTTCTTACATTTCGAAATATTTGTATTTCCAAGTGTATAATTACAGAGAAAATTAAGAGAAAAACATAGCTTTATAAGCTAAAATTCAACTGGATTCAGAGTTTAATATTCTGTATATTTTTGAATGAAGTTAACTAATTAGAAAGTAAAAAGGTTTAATTTAAAACAAGATATTGGAGGGTTGAGGATGTTACTTGAATGCTTGATACCGGATCAAGTTGGACTAAGTCCCGGAGACACAACTTATTTCCCTGGATTTAAGTCCCTGTAATCTTGGTTCCTTTAGCGGGATCACCTCGGGTTAGAGGGGGATTTGTTCAAGATGAACCCTTAGGTCACAGTTTTATTCAGACTATATTTTAGTCCAAGTTCTCTTCTCAACTGTGTATGGTCTTGGGTGACATTTTGGTTATGTGTTGGACTTCATCAAACTTTATTGTTTAACAATAATAATTAAATGTCCACAATCCAAATAATGTTGGAAAAACATCTGGACAATTGATTTAACCGAAAACACCCTCTTCACTTGGAATAGTCTGCCATAGTAAATAAATGGTTAATGCAGTTATCTCGTGAATGATTCAAGGAAGTACATAACTTTACGAGATACCAAGAAAGCCACATATTTATAATTCCGAAAGTACCTGAGCTCTCAACTTCTTCACAGTGCGCAGATGGCTTGGGAGATGATCACAGTACACTTAACTCATTTTGGCCATTTTACGACTTAACAACTTATTCCCTGTGCCCTTAGATATTTAAGTTTTTTACTTCTCCAAGTATACGAAGTATAGAAGTTATGAATTCGATCAAAAATTTGATGCTTAGTTTTCAACGGAATTTCATATTTTCTGATCTATAGATTTGAAAAATTAAAAAAAAATTGATGTCTGTCTGTATATCTGTGAACATGATTACTCCCGATAGAATGAATTTAGCGACACGAAATTTTATATGTGAATTCAGAATCCCAGAAGTACATTTCCGGGGATTCACCGAAGACTTTCATGTTTTCATTTTTGGAATCATGGGGTTGGAAAACATGAAATTCCTGTGAAAACTGTCTGTGAGCACGATAATTCCCGATAAAATTAATATATCGAAACGAAATTTTATATTTATAATTATAACTCAAAATTCCTAATAACTGAAAAATGGAATTTGTGAATCCAAAATCCAACAAGGACCGAGACCTATCTACTTTCATCCAAATTTTTTTTTTTTTTTTTTCAATTATCTACCGAACCTGTTTATTTGACTACTCAAGGAATGTTGAAAGCACATTTTGAACTAAGAACAAGAAACGGAAGATGAATATTTTGATAAAAGAAGAGCGTGATGATAGCACATGACCCATAGTGTCAAGGAACCCTGTTCTAGACGAAGCTTTAAGCACGAACTTCAGGTCACAAAGTTGAGTCAAGTTGAAGATACCCGTCCAATCAATGAACAGAACTGACGTACCACAAACACGACAGCATACCCAAGCAACATCTGTCCAACTACTGACGTCTACAACATTCGCCTCGGTCAGTGTATATAACTATGTATATATAACGGTCACAACTCTGACATAACAATAATAATAATAACAATATTTATTCATGTTAAACAATAACATGGGAATAGGATACGTCATAAGAATATGTATATATATATTTAGATACATAAACAGATAATTACTCTTAAGGGGCCCTCACACTGGCAAAAAGTTTGCACAAAAATTTGAAGATGTCGGTTTTGTGCAAAAATATTGAGAGTGTGAGGGCAAATATTGTGCAAAAAAAGGGGTATTCAATATTTTGTGGGGCGTTCAAAAGTTTTCTGAAAGTTTAGAAAATTTTTGCGGACCTGTCAATATTTTGTAGCATGAGAGCGCAGTGTGAGGACATTTTGATAAAGTGTAGGTTCCAAGCTCAGTTCGCGAAGTAGGTTACGATGACCATGGGTCGGTCGCTTCTTCAAATAATTCCTGACCCACACTCTTTTCTTCTTATTATTTAAAGACTCCTTCAACACTGCACACAATACAACTACGCTACTTTCAACCTCCGGGTTTGCCCTGGGCAAAGAAACGTATGAGGCTATGGCTGAGTACAACGCGATGCGCCGTGCTTCCATGACGAATGTTTAGTCGACACTTAGTGTGAGGGGTCCACGACCATTCAATATTTTGTACAAAAATAAGCTCAATATTTGTGCTCAAAATTTTGAGCGAAATTTTTGCCAGTGTGAGGGCCCCTTCAGAGTCAGACACTAACTGCTTGATTGTTACTAGGGAATACAATTAAATGAATAAATAAATAATTAGAAATACATAAGTATAAAAATAATAAATGCAGTAGATACAGTTTTTATTTTAATTGAAATTATGATATGTACTTTTTATAATTCTTCCAGAATTGTCTCCTTCACGATAATATTTCGAGACGTCCCACCATCAGAAAATGTGAGAAAAGAAGAAAATAAAAATAAAGCAACGGGGGGCCATGGTGGCCGTGCGGGCTAGAGCGTAGGGCTTTGTTCGCATGGTCTCACCATGGTTTGCGGGTTCGAATCCCGTCCGGGGGTGAGTTTTATTTCGTAGATAGAACTTCCTCCCGGGGCCATGGATGTCGTAAATAACTAGATATTACACAGTGACATGGCTAATATGCACCGTACATAAAGCCAAAAAAAAAAAAAATAAAAATAATTTTAAAAAAATAAATAAATATAAAAATAAAAATACATGAAAGAATAACCCAAGAGAAATGAAATAAAACGTATTTTCGACAGACCATTACCTTTTTTACTTACCCAGTTATTCGAAGTATAAGGGAAGTTATGTAATCGGTCAAAAAATCGATGCCGAGTTTTCAACGGAATTTCAATGTTTTCCAACTTCCAGATTCCAAATATGAAAAAAATATTCTCTCTCTGTGTGTGTCCGTGAACAAGTCCCGAAAGAACAAATGTTTCGACAAGAAATTTGATAAGTGAATCTAGAACCTCTAACGACGACACCTATTGATTTTCTTGCCAAAACTGTCGATAAAATGTACTATGTAGGTATCGACACATGATTAGGATTTAGGAGACCCTATGTGAGTGAATTATTGAATATTATCGCAAACTGTCGATTGATTTTGGAGAGGAGAGAAAGTTAATTGATTGATTTGTTCTGGGGGAGTACATTGCATTTTTTTTTGTAAACAAATAATTTTTTTGACTAAAATCATGTATTATTTTTTTTTCTTGCTTGACTTCTGAGCTCAAGATCATGGGTTCGAAACCCGACCGAGGCCCTTAGTTTATTTTATCTGGAAGGTAAAATAAACTTGAGCACGCCGTCCTTCGGATGGGACGTTAAGCGATGGTCCCGAGCCTGTACGATGTCAGGTACTCGTTAAAGGTGAATAAAAATTTAGGACTCCCACAATAGAGTCGGGCTCATGTCCACCAGAGTGACAAAAGAGCGCTCTGGTAGTAGGCGATATGACCTCGTAGTTAAAGCCCGGACATGAGTCATAAAACCTGAACCTGCATTATTTTTACTTGTCAATTTATCCGATTTTCGATTATCCGAAATGAGCCATATCCACTTTACCTCGGATAATTGGGAGTCTACTGTATTGGACGCCTTTGCTATCCGCACGGTTCAGTAACTAACTTTTTTCAATCCCTTTACATCTGAATTTCTTTCTCAGAGTCAATTCTGATTTAATGCTATCAAAAACAGACCAGTTATGAATAAAGAGTTGAGGGGGGAAGGGTCAATTTTCCCCCTGAAATTCCCTGTTTGGTGGTCATGTCAAAACCAGGATCCCGATGGGGGGATAAAACCGTTTGTAAGGCCTTGTTGGTCAATGATGCAGGCCAATCCCCGGATCTTGTCCGATATATTCAACAAATATCTTGTCAATTCCATGGTATTGTTCAGTTTTTCATATACGAGAAACAAAACTCCAAGCATGGGTTACTTCGGTGCGAAGTGGGCGATAATAAAAATAATAAAATTAATAAAAAATATACAACTAATGATTATATATCTTATACATTAGAGAGAGTGACCCTATATATCTTATACATTAGAGAGAGTGACCCTATATATCTTATACATTAGAGAGAGTGACCCTATACATCTTATACATTAGAAAGAGTGACCCTATATATCTTATACATTAGAGAGAGTGACCCTATATATCTTATACATTAGAGAGAGTGACCCTATATATTTTATACATTAGAGAGAGTGACCCGGCAGTGCTGTTGTTTGCCACCTGGCCTGACCTGTTTGTTGGGTACCCTGGGTCCCGTGCTTTGTTATTTATTATGACTCATGCCCAGGCTTTAACTTCAAGGGCATTTCAGCTTACTATCAGAGCGCTCTTTCATAACTCTGGTTGACATGAGCCCGACTCTACTGTGGGAGTCCTAAATTTTACCTAACCTAAATTTTTATTCACCTGACATTGTACAGGCTCTTTTTTGCTGGGTTCTGAAACCCCGATGTTGAGCTTAGTAAGCAAGTACGCATACAACTGAGCTACCGGCGCCCTCACTTTTTTTTACATTGTCTTTCCCTTGTCCTCCTGGTCTCCTGTAGGATCCCATAATGGCTATTATGGACTCATGGTCTTTGTTTCCATCATTTGTATGAGTGCCCTGACCCAGTAAGGACAAGAAATATATCGCGGTGAGGCGGTAATAACCAAGTAGTTGTTCGCCCCAAATAAACCAAGGATTGGGATGTGACAGTGAATTGCAGTGTCAGGTACTGGATAGATACTGATACATTATATATCTGATACCGATACGATCTGAGAACGAAACGTTAGGACTCCGTATTGTCGAAAGATCTCGGCTAAGTTCGGCTCCTCTCGTTTTTCCTTCTTATCATTCTTTCTGATGTTTTATTAATGTTTCAGCAGTGATTTTATTTACGAAGTATAGAGGACCATACCAAAATTTCACATTTCCCTTATTCCAAAAATGAAAAAAAAAAAAAAAAAAAAAAAATTATTTGCGTTTATATGTGTTTGTGTCTGTGAACATGTTAACTCCTAATATAATGAATGTATCGATCGTCACGACATTCAGTTAGTGTATGCAGAAGCCCAAAAGACACCTTTTACAAATTTTTCATCCAAATCTGGCATAGCTATGGAGGAATTAGGAGGGGACTATCACAAAAACGCCAATAACTGCCGATATAATGAATGTATCGACATGAAATTTTATATTTAACCTATAAAACCCTCTAAGGATGACACCAATTAATTTTCAGACACACAAACCCTAGTAACTGCTGATGTAATGATTCAATCGTCCAAGGGAGGGGGGATCAACTCAAAACCTAATAACTACCGATGTATTTAGAATTCCCTATCTAACTATTGATTTTTAGGCGTTGGAGAAAGAGCGATATTTAGTTAATTAATTCATACTGGGGAAGTACATAGCCGGTGATTCAACGTTCTCTTTTTTTTTTTTTTCTCTGGTATCAAAATCATGACAAATATTTTTGAGAGGTAAGCCTTAACTGAATACTTGAAAATCATATGAAAATTATTTATTGATCTGTACATCCTGAATGGTGGCTATTCACCTGGGATATGGACCACTCAACTTGTACTATGATGACGTCACTCCTGATCCGGATTACTCTTGTTGATCCCTCTAAGCCCCATTGGTCTGCCCCTCAACCTCGCCTAATTGATAAAAAGCAACCCTACTTCCAATCCTTTCCAAAGCTAGCATTACCACTTTTTGTTGGCATCCCTTCAATTAATTTCATTTTATTACTGGATTGAAGAAGATCAAAAAGACTTTTAGCCTCCTCAATGTTTCGGTGGGGTTGGAGAATTGTTTCATTGTCTAATGAACCGTGGACAATTGATACGTCAGACTTCTGACGTATGCATATTGAGTTGAATTGCTCCTCCCCTTTGAATAGTCTTTCCTTTGATATCCTTTCGTCCTTATCATGTCTTCTTTTGTTTTGCCCTTCACTAGATAAATGAAAGGAAGGTAAATACATTTTGCTGAAATTGATTTGAAACGTCTCTAATAATGGTGTAGAAATTAGGTTCCTTAAACCTTCCTTTAAAGCCCGAAAACAATATTAAATTTTTTTTGTCAACCTCTATATTTTTTCAAAGGTTCTACCCTGTTATTCTTTATTGCTCATAGATTCGGCAGTTTGTTGTACCAATAATGCTGTAGAAATTATGGTCCTTAAATCTTCCTTTAAAGCCCGAAAACATAATTTTTTTTTTCTCAACCTCTATATTTTTTCTAAGGCTACCTGTTATTCTTTATAGCTCAAAGATTTGGCAGTTCGTTATACCAATAATGGTGTAGAAATAAAGTTCCTTAAATTATTCTTAAAGGTCCGAAAACAGCTTACAAATGAGGTTCCTTAAACATTAATGTTTGAAATAAAAAGAACGACGAGAATTGATGTGTAAACATCTGCTTTAGTTTCAAAAACTTACTGTCGTGCACTGATTTTCAATTTCGTTCTTCAATTTTTTTTATACATTAAATTATAAGTTTGTGATAAAATAATTATGTATTTTTAATTTTACACTGCTAAATTATTTTCTTTTACCACAAATTTAAGCTGTCGAAGCATCTTAACCTTAAAGTTTCTTACTTTTACAGTTCGTAATATTGATATTTTAGTTTAATTCACTACAACAGTAAATAGGAACAATAATGTTGTAAAAATACAATAGAAATGCTCAAAAACAGCTGATATCACATATAAAGAAGTGTGTAGTTGTGTACGAGACTCACGGTCCGACTTCTACCTAGAGCTAAGATGTTTACACATCAATAATTATATCTATGAGAGGTCAGAGTACATTTTGCTTCCCCAGGATAGTATAGGGGAGGATATGTAATTGATCAAAAATTCGATACATAGTTTTCAACGGAATTTTAAATTTTCCAAAGTCCAGATATCAAATAGGAAAAACAATTTTGGTCTGTGTGTCTGTGAACCCGATAACTCTCAACACGAAATTGCTTAAGGTTTATACATTATCCAAAATATTTGTAATTCTATCATTTGACAGACAAATACCATATTTCCATTCGACCATTAATGTATCATATATGACACATGTTGCCATGAAATATAACCACAAGATTCGTTGTAAGTTGGATATGACAACCAATAAGCCACACGGAGCTATAACGAGGTATAACCTGAGATAGGAGTGAAGCCATATGATACACAAAGATGGATATTATGTAACAGTTCGACGTGGATAAACTCAAGGCTTTCAAACGCCAATATCCACTGATATTCTATTATCAGAAATATTACAAAGCACACTCAAAGTCATTTAATTCTTAGTGTTACAGGAGAGGGAGCCTGTAGCTCAGTGGTAGCTTGCTTGCCTACTGAGCTCAAGATGGTGGGTTTTTATCTGGGAGGTGAAAAAGCCTTCAGCCCGCCTTCCTTTGGATGTGACGTTAAGCGATGATCCCCAACTAATATTTAGATAGCCTCCCGAAAGAAGTTTAAATATCGTAATGATAAATAGAGTCGACAGTATATTTTCAATGTAAAAGGGATTCGAGGTTCTGTCGTGTAAAAGAAAATTCAAAATTTGGCCAACGTTTCGAAAACTATTTATTTTCTTCTTCAGGGCCTACAAAATATAAAAAAACAAATTAGACATTATGGACAATGATATAAACTGATACTTTATAATAATTTGAAAAAGAGATGGAAACAATTTTTTTAACATAAATGAAAGAGAGAAAAACAATAATAATAAATAAAAAATATAAATAAATACAAATTTTGAAAGTAGTAATAAAATAACCTATACCTAATAAATAAAAATTACCTTATAATGACTTGAGTGGATGTGTGTGGTGAAGGTGTTGTGAGTTTGTGTCCAGTATAGTGCTATGGTGTCGTGTATGTAACTGTCGAAGGCTACCTGAGTTTATCTATGTACGTGTTTCTCGATGGAGAGGGGGGTTGCGTGGAATGTAACCAACTCAAGTCGAAAATAAATAAAAAGTATGAAAAAATATATTTGTATTTTTTTTACGAAAAGACTGAAAAATAAAAAAAAAATTAAAGAAATAATTGAAAATAAATGTTGTCAGTAAAACAACATCAATATAATCTAAGGGGTTAGTTCTGCCAGTAAATATGTACTGTTGTCATACCTTTCGGTGGATACCGTCGTCACTGTACCCGCACAGTACTCGTCGACCAGCAGCCAGTGACGACGGTATCCACCGAAAGGTATGACAACAGCAACATAAATAATTTCCATTGGAAGGCAGATAGACTCCGATATAATGGTCCCATTTTGCGGTGTTCCCACTGAAAATAGGGAATAGTGCAAGATTGGTAGGGGGGTTGAAGTGACCCTATTATAATACAGAGTTCTTATTGGGGATGCTAAGTGGGTGGCAGAAAGCTGAAGAAACCAATTCAAGAAACCAGTGAGGGGGCCCCCAACCCCTTCTTGCCTTGCCCTACACACGAATCAATCACAACTGAAGGGTCCTACCGGCCTCTCTGCTATTGGAAAAAATTATAGGGAATATGCAGGACGCCTATTTTATCTATGTGTCAACTTAAAATAATATATGTGATTCTATAACACTCTATTGACGACACCTATTGATTTTCAGCCATATTGACAGAAGGGAAGAGGGGGTTAGGGGGGAGGCTTAACAAAAAAAACTTTAATAACTGTCGATAGTATGAATGTATTGACGCTAAATTTTATATGTGTGAACAAAACCCCATAAGAACAACACCTATCTATTTTCAGCGGAATCGGCAAAAGGAAATAATATTTATGCTTTATTTTGGTAATTCTCAGCTTTATTATTTTATGTCGCGTAATTACTTCCTTATACTTAGTATAAATATGAGTGTTGTAATCGTGCAAAAATCCGAGATCGAGTTTTCAACGTATTTTCACGTTTCGATCCCCTGAACACGTTTTGAACATTTTCGCGAAGATCTCTCTTTGTGTAATTGGAACTGTTTGCTGAACTTGAAATTTGAAATGAAGATGGAAGTATATAAGTAAATTTTACAAAATACAGCTTATATTTATGACCTAATCAAAACACATTTCAAATAAAACTGGTAGAGAAAATTATAAGGCATATTTTATATGAAATGTTATTTTTCGAAGACCGCCTGGTTTGCTAGAGACAAGCCAAAAACCTGCCTGAAATGTCGTTTTATAACCAATTTTTTGCAGCTATACGAAGTATAGGGGAAGTTATGTAATCGGTCCAAAGTTCGATGCGAAGTTTTGAATAGAATTTTATGTTTTCCGACTCTCTAAATTCCAAATATGAAAAAAAAAAAATCGACTGTCGTGTGTCTGTTCGTCTGTGTGTCTGTGAACGCGATAACTCCCGATAGAATGAATATATCGACACAAAATTTTATATGTAAACCCAGAACCCTTCAATGACGGCACCTATTGTTTTTCAGCTAAATCGACAAAAGGAAAGGGGGAGATTAGGGGGGAGGCTTAACATAAAAACTCCAATAACTGCTGATAGAATGATTGCATCGACACGAATTTAGTATGAGGAATTAGAAACCCTAATGTAAGTCATCTGTTTAATATTAGCACGAAAGAATTCATTTAATTGGTTCCGGGGAAGTACTTTGCCGGTGATTCACCGACCCCTTTTTTTAGTTTCATCAAACACTCTCGATATGTTTTATCAAATTTCAAATTTGAGGGGTTTATGTTTTTTGCCTGAATGATTTGGCGTGTAATTAATTACCCCTGGTAATATTTACAAAAGAAAATATGTAACAATGTCATACTTGAAAAAAAGAAAGAAAAAAAATGTAATAAATAAATGGAAAATAATTAAAAAAAAAAAAAAAAAAAACTAATTATATAACTCGAGTTGGTGGAAGTAATGGAATAATATATTACACTGTTGACAAATTAAATAATTTTCAATTATAATTTAATTTCTTTTTTTTTTAACTGGCCAATGTAGCCATGAAATTAGTTGAATGTAAATACCGAGAACAGGTTCACATTCTGTCAACGAGTCGACACTTTAATTGGAGTTTAATGAAAAAAACGAGGTCGCTCTTTTTTCAACATTTTTATTTCTTTTTTTAAACAAATATCAAGATATTCTTTAAATAAAAATTGTATGAGATATGGCCATAAAAAGACTTCCTTTTACCAGCCATGCTTACAGATCACTCTCTCCCCTTCCCCTTCTCAAAATCGGGACAGAGAGCATGGTTAGTGTAAGAATGTGTAAGGTTATATAGTATTATATGTACAGTGAGGCAACATTAAATAGACAATGTAAATACAGTATTATATGTACAGTGAGACAACATTAAATAGACAATGTAAATACAGTATTATATATATACAGTGAGACAACATTAAATAGACAATGTAAATACAGTATTATATGTACAGTGAGACAACATTAAATAGACAATGTAAATACGGTATTATATATACAGTGAGACAACATTAAATAGACAATATAATTATTACAATTATTGATATAATATACTACATAAAGTTTACAAACAAAATAACAAAGTAAAATTTGCGGAAAAATCCCACAAGGCCTAGGCCTGAGTTCGGGAAACAATTTAAAAGAGATATATAAAAGATGAAATGATGGCTAACTAAAGTTTTGACATGAAATGATCGCCAATGGAATTAGACAATACTTACGTAAAGTATAAAAAATGACATTAGTTTTAAAAATTCTTCATCATTGATATTATTCATCCAGCATTTTAATTTCAGTTTAAAGTTTTGAATACTACAATTTTTGATGTCAAGTGGTATTAGATTATTAACTCGAATGCCTAGGTAGTAAACATTAAGTTGCGTCATTTGTTTTGTCAAATGGGGTAATTGAAAAGTTGGTTTATTTCGCAAAGTTACAGAGTCTGGTAAACATCATTTAATGGCTACTGTTCGAGGCGTTTATATAAATTTTATAAGGAATATTTTTGGTAAGAATCAATTTTTCGATAGGACTGACCGTTTCAGTGTAAATCAAGGAAACGTCTAAAAATATGCGATTAGAATTTCAATCTTGCGGTGGATATTTCCGAAATCCTTTCTGGACAACTCCCAAATTACCCAACTATTTAATTTTTTGCTCTTTACAAATCTTCTATATAAATTATAAAACAGTACCGTTATGAATATGCAACCCATCAAAATTAGCCTAGGATCCCTGTGGTCGAAATGCCTTTAAGAATTTGAATAAAAATGAAAAAGTTCGTTTAACTTCAAAGTTAATTTAAACAGAACATTAGAACTATTCCCTACGAACATTTATTGTATATTCTATGGAGGGGTATATCTGTAGTCGTATTGAAACTATCTCAAAACTGAGGGCATACTAGTTGACAATTTAATAAAGAACATTTTTTCTAAAGATCAATTTTTTGATAGAACTGACCATTTCCGCGTAAATCAAACAAACCTCTAAAAATGAGTATGGAGATGTCAACGAGAGACTATTCGAACTAGCCTGTAGTTACTCTTTGCCCCATATAATCTTCCTCCTGGTCCCCAGTTGTCTAACGTTGTCTGTTTCTCTGTTCGCAGGTAAGCCCCAGGTCCACCGACTTCCAGGAGCTCTTTCCCTTCCTCACGCACTGCATACAAATCATATCTCTTCATTACCTAGTCCTGTCACATCAGGCTATGAATAATCTTCATACTCTCCATCTCATATTCATTTTTTTCTTCTCTTCGGCTTTATAACTCCTTCGCCGACAAAGGAAGAGAAAAAGAGGACGCAAAATGCAGAAGTACTATGTAAGTATATCTATTATGGCGTTGTTCACTACCTTTCTTGACATCGCTTGACTACCTTTCTTGACATTATGTAGCTTTTATCTACCATAGGACGCAAAATTCCGGACTATGTAAGCGTAGTGGCGTTGTTTCAACAAATTTCTTGACATTACACATTTATCCCATAATCTATTAGATTTCAGTAAATTAGTCATGGTTGCGAACGAGAAAAGGCGTTCTACAGGTAACGAAGACGGTAATGGATTATTATATTGCAAAAAAAACTGTTTTCATTTCTGGAAACCTATTAGGTATGAATAAAGAAAACGTATGTTTTTAAAAAATCAGTATTTGTTAAGTCGTGGCTGAAGATGGTAGCAATACCGAAAGTACTCCCATATTATATATTATTTGTGAAATAGACAATATTTTTTAAAAACAACGTTTTCTTTATTTTTATCAAGTGTTTCACAATATCTCTGCAAAAATGTTAAGTATTATTAGGTATGGCCGAATTATTATTTGCATCGCTAAAAAAAATGTAAAATTTGCAATTCTGCCTGAGTTGTAATGTCAGACGTATCGGTTGTTATACTGTTTTGTCCAAAATCAGAAAAATTGTTCTGTATTGTTGCTGCATAATCTGTGGGGTTCAAAACTGTGGTTGAGTTTATAACTGCTGGTTTGAAAGCACTTAAATCACACTTTGTTTCTGTTCGGAATAACAACATAGCCATTTTTTCTTAAATTGTTGATGACTTAATGCAGCTACACCAGGAAATCGATTAATCACGCTTATCATTTAATAATGATTCAGCGATTGGTCGACAGTGTGAAAATTCAGTTTCCACTAATAGCTGCAAGTCTCAACCTAAAGTCACTTATATATATATAATACTTTTTGCCCTGCAGTTTGTCAGTGCGGATCGTTGAATATCGATACATTATATCGGTCAATAGAGTTTTTGTGTAGAATACTGAAGGGGCATTTTCTTCATAAGACAGCGTGAAAATAACTTAACAGTAACTAAAATGCTGGCTTATTTCCAAAATTATTCTTTTTTCTTTATAGGAAGGGGGCTTTCTTTAGGAAAACGATGTAAATCATGATAACAATTGGAGGTAGCGGTATAAAGAACGTGTCAAAGCAAAGAGCCAAGAGGAAGTGGAGGGCACTCATTTCCAGGGGGAGCATTCCTTCCTTAGTCTATTAATTTCGTTACATTTCCACTAAAGTGTGTTCTGAGAGTACCGAAACTCTAGTAACGAGTGCTTGACCTTAGTCCCTCTGTCATCATGATTCCAAAAATGAATAAAAAAAAAAGTTGTCGGTGAATCATCAAAAACCAAGTCATCGGTCTGCGCTATTGTTCAACAGTTGTCTTACACAGGGACTCCTAAATCCTCATACTAAATTTTGGGTAGATAAATTACTTGGGCAGTTATTAGGGTTTTTGAATTGAGCCCCCTCCCCTGAACCCCTCCATCCCTTTAGCCGATATCGCTGAAATTTGAGAGGTTATGTCCTCATTGGGTTTTGACTTTAAATATGAAATTTCATGTCGATACATCCATCCTATAAATCGTATTCTCAGACACAGATAATATTTTTGGAATCAAGTTGGAAAACAAAATTATTTGAAAACAGCATCGAATTTGTGACCGATAACATAACTTACTCTATACTTCGTATAGCTGGGGAATTTTTAGCCTAAACGGTCAATTGGTTTTGGAGGGAGAACTTGATTGATTAATTCGTGCTGGGGAAGTGTATTGCCGGTGATTCACATATTATGCCAGTCACACATTTTTTGATAAAATTTATTTTTAAAAAGTCGACGGTGAATCACCATATTATGATGATAATCCATGAAAAAGAGGGCGCCGGTAGCTCAGTGGTATGCGTGCTTGACTTCTGAGCTCAAGGTCGTGGGTTCGTAACCCGACCGAGGCCCTTAGTTTATTTTATCTGGGAGGTAAAATAAACTTAAGCACGCCGTCCTTCGGATAGGATGTTAAGCGATGGTCCCGAGCCTGTACGATGTCAGGTACTCGTTAAAGACCCCCACCCTAGATGAATAAAAATTTAGGGTAGGCAAAATTTAGGACTCCCACAGTAGAGTCGGGCTCATGTCCACCAGAGTGACGAAAGAGCGCTCTGGTAGTAGGCGATATGACCTCGTTGTTAAAGCCCGGGCATGAGTCATAAAACCTAACTTAATCCATGAAAAAAAAAATATATATATATATAAAATATGTGTTGAGTGAATAGATTTAGGGGTTAGTGTTAGGGGAGACGAGGGAATTATCATTACAATAGGGTTGTTTTCCATTAGGTGTTTTTGGTCACATGGTCACTGGGGGGCGGCTTAAGTACCATGTCGTGGGGGGCATGTGGCGCATTGACACATGTGGTGCGCGTGAGCACATGTGGGCCAAAGCTGGGATCCTAGCCTAACAGATAGCGCTCCCTAATCACTGGTAAAAGGCTTCTTTCTAAGTCCTCCTTACATAGATTCGGGTGAAGCGTACCCAAATTGATTAGGTTGGCCCGTATGTTGTAGTGGGATCTTCCTGAACTTGTGTCATGGATATAGGGAGATGTTTTTAGTTTGGGCCGTATGTTGTAGTTGGGATCTTCCTGAACTTGTGTCATTGATATAGTGAGATGTTTTTTAGGTTGGGCCGTATGTTGTAGTTGGGATCTTCCTGAACTTGTGTCATGGATATAGGAAGATGTTTTTAGTTTGGGCCGTATGTTGTAGTTGGGATCTTCCTGAACTTGTGTCATTGATATAGTGAGATGTTTTTTAGGTTGGGCCGTATGTTGTAGTTGGGATCTTCCTGAACTTGTGTCATGGATATAGGAAGATGTTTTTAGTTTGGGCCGTATGTTGTAGTTAGGATCTTCCTGAGTTTGTCATGGATATATGAAGATGTTTTTAGGTTGGTTCGTATGTTGTAGTTCGGATCTTCCTGAACTTGTGTCATTGATATAGTGAGATGTTTTTAGGTTGGGCCGTATGTTGTAGTTGGGATCTTCCTGAACTTGTGTCATTGATATAGTGAGATGTTTTTAGGTTGGGCCGTATGTTGTAGTTGGGATCTTCTTGAACTTATCATGGATATAGGAAGATGTTTTTAGTTCCCCAGCTACACAAAGTATAGGAAAAATTATATTTTAATTTATTTTACCTCCCAGATAAAATAAACGGAGGGCCTCGGCCGGGTTTCGAACCCGCGATCTTGAGCTCAGTAAGACACTGAGACACTTATTGATTGTGATGTCAAGACAAGTAGTGAAGCAACGCCACCGGATTTTTTGTAAACTAAAAAATTTAATTTAGCGAGCGGTAAGTATGAAAATAATTCAAAGAGAGGACTTGACTTACTCAGTTGGCTGCGACGAAAAAGTGCCGACAAAGAAGATGGCGTGCTAAATATTTACGTTAATATTTAAACAAATATTTTAAAATATATATCATGTCGATGCGTTCCAGGCAAAAGGCCCTATCCCTCAATTTTTGAGATTTAGGTGTTTTGGCCCTATCCCACCCTATTGACTATCCCGCACATTTCTGTTAACTCCATTTTGTAATAATTTTTAACAAAATGTATAAAAAAATTGGAGGGCCTTTGGCATTGCAAAATGTGGTCCAGGGAAAAGGCCCTAACCCTCAATTTGAAGGTCCTAACCCACATACTCTCACAAAACTTTAAATCATTTGAGAGACCAAAAGACATATCCCCCAGTCCAAATGCTAAATGATGATCTACCAATGATAGAAGTGGGTTAGGGCTTTCGTTCTGAACATTCGGGAGTTTCAAAAACTGCCAAAAGCCCTAACCAATAGGTTAGGGCTTTTGGCAGTTTTCATTATGAGAAAGGCCCCGTTGCTACAAGGTGACAAAGGCCCTAATAAACAAACTGGTTCACTTTACTGTTATTTCTAGTAAAGAGATGCAAGCATTGATGAAAACGTTCTATGTAACATTACATTACAATTAAACTAATGTGGAAAGCCAACTTGCTTTGTTTAATAATGAAACAGTTTTTTCTTTCTCCTGTAAAGTTAACCTTATGTGGGTTAGGGCCTTTTGCCTGGAACGCATCGATATAGATTTTACAGTAAATTCCATTAGATCCGGACGGGGTCCGGTCCCATCTAGTCCGGATTAGCGGGACTCCACGGTATCTTCATTCGTGAGTTTGTGAAGACATTGATAAAAAAAAATGTTCTATGGAGGCGTGGGAAAAATCATCACCCCGATAAGATATCTGTAGTACCGTCTGTATTTGTACCATCAGCACGTTTTTTTTTTTTTTTTTTTGTTAAATAAAAATTTCTGCTGATTCTTGAGAAATGTTTAGATTAGGACATCCTGTACTGTATCAAGTAGAGGGAACTTCTTTTCAAGGAGAAGGAATAAGGGAGAAAAAAAAGACCCTTTGAAAATCTGATAATAAAATAAGTCTGAGAGACCTGACACAAGAAAGTTTGGTTTGTAATTTGTGAAGTGTCCAGCAGTTTGTTTAGGACAGGGGGGGCGGCTACTTTTCTGAAAAGGGGCTCAACAATTTTATTGACAATGTTATATATAGAAAAGTTTTCTTCACATTTTCTTACATTTTACTATAAGGAAGTATTGTATTGTAATGGTGCGGATCAACGGATATTTTCGTTTCAAGCTATCTGAACCTTCAAGCGGTGATGTCTTAGTAAGGAGATGTATGTAAGGTTTTTCAATAATAATAATAAAAATAAATTTATTTCCGTTAACCCAATACATGGTAATAGGATACGTCAAAAAAATGTATACATTAAAATAGCTTATAAATTAATGAAAACTGACATTATTGCAGAGATATTGTGAAATAATTCAAATGAACTTGAAAGAAATAAAACTTGTTATTTATGATATTGTCTAATTTCACCAACTATATTTACATGGGAGTAGCTTATAAATTAGATTTCTTGACTTGGGTCTAACTCAAGTATGATAGTAGTAATAACAAAACTATTAAAAAAAAGTAAAATTAAATTAATAAAAACTGAACAAATAAATACTTAAAAATATATGAGTATATAAAAAAATTAATACAAGATACATTTATAATAAGTAGACACATTTTTCAATTTAATAAAAATTAAGATAACTATTTTATGAAAAACTATTCGGAAGTGTCTTTATCCCAACGATGTTTCGGGACATTCTTACGTCCCATCATCAGGTCCCAATGTGCGAGATATAGAAAAGAAAGAAAACAATGTAATGATAACAATATATGAAGAAAAGAAATATATAGGTTAGGTTAGGTTTTATGACTCAGGCCCGCGCTTTAACTACGAGGTCATATCGCCTACTACCAGAGCACTCTTTTGTCACTCTGGTGGACATGAGCCCGACTCTACTGTGGGAGTCCTAAATTTTGCCTACCCTAAATTTTTATTCATCTAGGGTAGGGGTCTTTAACGAGTACCTGACATCGTACAGGCTCGGGACCATCGCTTAACGTCCCACCCGAAGGACGGCGTGCTTAAGTTTATTTTACCTCCCAGATAAAATAAACTAAGGGCCTCGGTCGGGTTTTGAACCACGATCTAGAGCTCAGAAGTCAAACACGCATACCACTGAGCTACCGGCGCCCCTTATAAATGAATATATAAAGAAGTCTAAATAATAAAAAAAATATATAAATACCACGTTGGGCGCCATTTTTAACATTTAGTCATTGTGGGTATTATATAATCTACTTCCTTCCTGAGCGGGCATCCTCTTCTTTTTTCGTCTTCTAATGTTCTGTTGTATCAAAATTAATAAAAATTGCACGGATGTGACTTATACGCACGGATCGACACGCAACCTCGGGGACAGAGTGACGTGACACCCGTGGAACTAGACCTCTCTCCCCTCCTCTCATGCCAATGCCTTCTCAATTCAAATTACAATAATACATTTAATTAATTAATTATAAATTATTTAATGTTTAATTATAACATGGATAATAGGATGCGTCATAAGAATGTATATATTAAGGTAGCTTATAAATTAGATACATAAAGATTAGGTATAGCTAAGCAGGGTCTCCATTTCGGATTGTTATTTTAAAACTGCCTTTCTTTTTTTTTTTAGCTTTTAAAATTAAAACTGACAGAACTTCTAAAAAGTCGCAACATTGAAGAATGGTCACTGGTGAGAGAAAAAGTACAAAGAAGTTCTTTCTTTCTTCTCCAAGAAAGTTAAGGATAAATTGGCAATCAGCACTGATGAGAGTTTAAAAAAAGGAAGTTTAGCAGTTCAAACCGATTGAAGTAAAAGTTTTGTTTGTCAGGAACGTGACGTTGCCAGAGAGAGTTTGTTTGCGATTTGTCTTGTATCTTATTAAATGTTGTATTTCAAAGAAATTGCGCTCTGACACCAAGGGACCTGAGCATCCAATAATCTTATATTCTCTTCTAACCATCCCAGGGTCCAAACTTCTTATGTAGTCACTCTTCACTCTGTCCCACGTAGATCTGGTGTTATTTGTCCTTGTTGTTGAACTTATTAAGCCCCGAGCGAATGAACACTATAAAAACCGACCGATCTATACTGTTATAATAATAGGTTTAGGTTTTATGAGTCATGCCCGGGCTATAACTACGTAGTCATATCGCCTACTACCAGAGCGCTCTTTCGTCACTCTGGTGGACATGAGCCCGACTCTACTGTGGGAGTCCTAAATTTTGCCTGCCCTAAATTTTTATTCACCTAGGGGTCTTTAATGAGTACCTGACATCGTACAGGCTCAGATCCATCGCTTAACGTCCCATCCGAAGGACGGCGTGCTTACGTTTATTTTACCTCCCAGATAAAATAAACTAAGGACCTCGGTCGGGTTTCGAACCTACGTTCCTGAGATCAGAAGAAGGCAAGCACGCATACCACTGAGCTACCGGCCCCCTCCAATATAATAATATTTATTTTTGTTAAACCACAATATTGCTACCTCAGAACAAGATTGTCACAACTAAAAAAAGCTTTCACCATAATAACAACCTTTAAAGCCCGACCTTTTCGTACAATGGAATACCGACACATCTGCACTCAGGTGGCCAGAATTAGAAGTTACAATTGTGACACCTTCCATAAAAAGTATACCATATTTCCATTCTTCCTATGCGTTTAGTACGAATTCGATATTTTTTGAGTTGTGACAGTCTTGTTCTAAGGTAGCGATATGGTAAATGGATATGTCATACAATTTTTGTACATAAAATTACCTTAAAACATACAATAGATACTACTTATATTTTCAGTTATAAATATTTTATTTCTTTAAGATAAATCTTCTTTCAGGACGATAGTTCGATATAATCACGAGCCCCTTCCATAGGTCATTAAGATCGAAATTTACTGAATTTATCTCTACTATAGAGTCTGACATCTCTTTACCGGCTCCATCAAATCTCTTGATGGGAGCCATGGTGGCCGTGCGGGCTAGAGCGTTGGGCTTTGGTCGCATGGTCTCATCTTGGTTTGCGGGTTCGAATCCCGTCCGGGAGTGAGTTTTATTTCGTAGATAGAACTCCCTCCCGGGGCCATGGATGTCGTAAATAACTAGGTAACAACACCATTATAAGAGTCATGGCTAATATGCATCGTACTACATAAGGCCAAAAAAAAAAAAAAAAAAAAATCTCTTGATATGTGTCTCCAGAACCCTCTAAAGACGACACCTTTTGAGTTCCAGTCTAGAGCGGGGGCTAACACAAAAACGTTTATCACAGCCATTGTAATGAATATATTGACTCGAAATTTTATATGTAAATTCACAACCCCCAACTACAAATTTTCAGCGGAATTGGGCGAAGCGAATGGGGCATCAAAGGCAGCCTGAGCTTAAAACAAAAACAATAACTGCTTCTAAAGGTTTCAGAAACTCCTATGTAAATTTATTGATTATTATCTCAAACGTTCGATTGAAGGGAGAGCGGAAACTTATTTCAAATGAAATTCCAGAGAAAACTCAACTTCGAGTTTGTATATCATATGAAATAAAACCTGAAAGATGCTTCCGTTCGTTAGTTGCCCTCAGAACAAAATTTTTATGACCACTTTTACGTGATGAACATTTTTAAAATTAAAAATCTGTCAGAGGTTCAAGTTAAATATGGGAGTTGTTGGAAGGGCTACCAGAAGCCATAATGTTATTAAAGAAGGGCCGGAGGTGGGGTTTCCTGCCAGGGTTTACGTAATTTTATTTTGTAATATCCCTTAGGTCTCCTTCTTAAAGCTGTTAGGAATATTATAACGTAAAGGGCTCTGAGTGCAGAAACTGAGCAAAGCTTAAAAATTACCTTGAGAGGATTAAGTAATAAATTTATATTATTATTTTTTTTGTTATGAAAAGGTTGATGATTTCTGGAAATTTACTTTTGAACAATTTGCTACAACACCTTATTGCGCATTTGAAAGGGTGTTAAGCCTAGTTGGCACTATGCCAGTAATTTAGTAATTAAAAATAGTAGAACTAACCAAAAGTTCGTGTAAGTACTATGACAGTGACAGTGAGTGCCGAAGGCTTCTGGTGAAAAATGAACAGGCTGCAACACAACAAAGTAAATAATGTGATAAAACGTATTGCAGTGGCTATTTTGGAAGAGGTGGAAAAAGAAATTAGTGAGATGAAAGAAAAGAAAACATGGATAAGAAAATGGATTAATAGAAGAGATGAACTAGGAGTGAAATTGCATTAGAAGATCCCAAAGAATACTTCGGAACTTTGAGAATGACGGAAAGTTGTTTTGATTTGTTAATGAAAATGCAGTCAAAAATTCAATACGGTACTCCAATTCCCGTAAAAACAAAGTAACAGACAAGGCGATCTCTACTTTCTTGCTACTGGATGTAGTTTAAGGACACTTATACATCTCTTTCGACTTGGAAAATCAACAGGCACTCATGTTGCACATATTTTGCGACAAAAAACCATTGTCTCTTCGCTGCAACGAAACAGCATTTTGCGAAATAAATAATGAGCCTAGCGATTCAGAATGAGCCAGACTTGTTTAGTGGATGATTTAAGTAAAGAGTGCAGCGTGGTGGAGGGTGCTACTCGCCCGAAAATATAGAAATAAATGGATTGAGTCGACTAAATCACTTACTAAACGACTCGACTACATTTTCGTGGTTCAGACATGTTTAGTTACCAAATTACTCGCCACTCGACTAAATTACTAGCACAGTGCGAACTTGGCTTTAAAGCAACGGAGATAATGATATCTGCACGTGATTGGAACGTTGTGAGTGCTCATCTCAAAAACGATTATTGCAGTGAACTTGAAATGAAGAAGTGAGCTAAGATCTGATTGGATTTTGGCTGATATCAGACGAAAATTAAGACTTCGGGGCCTAAGTATATTTTACAATATGGCGCTTATATTTATGACCTATTCCAAAATCTCTCGTGGGGAATATTGATAAGGCACATGGTAAATAAAATACAAGGGGCGCCGGTAGCTTTTGAGGTCAAGATCGTGGGTAGAAGAAATCTCGTTTGAAAAGCTGTTGAAGCAACGGAATAATGATGAGTCAGTGTGTATGTGATTGGAACTTCGTGAGCGCTTTATCTCACCAATGAACTTGAAATTTTAAATCAAGACACATATGCTAATTTAGATCTCATTAGATTTTTTAAATTAAGATCATTTCACTTCAGGACCTAAGTACGTTTTATAACATACCCTTTATGTTTATGAACTAATCGAGAATGAAGACCAAATAAGTTTTACTTCAACCGTGCGCTTATGCGGGTGACGCCTGTAGAGTACAGACTGAGGGTAGCTAATGGAAAAAGTGAGGGGGGAGGTGTTTCTTAACACTGGTTTCAGAAATTCAATCTTTCCCATTGTTCAATCGTCTGCAAACGATGCCGACGGTTCCATTAGACATAGGTGGACGTACATGTCAATTCACGTTATTCTCTTCAGGGAGAAGCTATCTACAAAATTACTACCGGCGATTTTTTACTTAAACGTTTTTTTCTACAGTTTTTTTTGTCATTTGAACACATAAAAAAAAATCACAAAAATATTAATGACCTTTCGCTCTTAAGAAATTGATTCTTGTCTTGATTCAATGCATTTTTCAGAATTAAAATCAAAATGGGTACCCTGGAAATGGATTCTACATTTCGCCTTAACAACTTATTTCTGACCGATTATATAACTGTGTCCCCGTTCTTCACCTAATACATAGTAATGCTGAGAGACTAATGGTGATTCGATCAATTCAAGCTCTGCAATTGATCATTCGTTAGTTGAAATGATTCGTTTATTTATATAGGTTATTCGATCGCTGATTTTCCATCATTCGTAATGATTCGTTTATGAATTAAACATGATCATTTGTTTTTTTTTGTTTTTTTTTTTGTCTTACTCTTCTTATGATTTCTATCAAAATCTTATCAGAAGGTAGCAGATGTAACATCATCTCAAACTTCAAGTTTTTTTGTCTTACGTTTCTTATGATATCTATCAGAATCTTATATTTAAGTTAGTACATGTAACATCATCTCAAACTTCAAGTCCTGCAACATCTCAAACTTCAAGTTTTTTTTGTCTTACTTTTCTTATTATTTCTATCAAAATCTTATCAGATTTAAGGTAGCACATGTAACATCATCACAAACTTCAAGTTCTGCTACAATCGTTTCTCATTATTACTTTTATTCATTTTCTTATATGATGCATAATTATTTTCAAAACTTTTTACCTGCACTTTTCAATTTTGTTTTATTTTTTTTTTTGCTAGTATAATTTTGTTTTTCCTCATTAAATTATTTTTTGTAATAGCCAGTGCTCTTTCCTTATGATTAAAACTGAAAAGACTTCTTCCTTAACAGTCAAAGGAAGTCAGAGATGATTAAAGTTCTTAATGATTCCCTAGGAACCTTGAAGATTTTTTCTGAAGAACCAAGGTATCCGATGGTGCTTGAAGATGACCTAAAATGTTAGTATTTTTCAAACTTGCGCCAAAAATTAAACCCAGCTTGAATTATGTACTTTTATTCTTGCTAATTTTTGAGACGTCAACGTAAATTTTTGTTAGTATACTGTTAATGCTTGGGGAAAGGGAGGAGTAAACATCATCAATGGCGATATACTTGAACAGCGCGAATTTGTTAACTTATTTTTCGCTTTCCTTTTGAAATCTATTTACCGCTTTGCTTGAAAAATTATGCTAAATCCTATTGGTGTTTTTGTGTTATGCCCTCCCCCCCTTTCCATATTCGACTGAAAATTGATATGTGTCGCCCTTATAGGATTATGCATTCAAGTACAAAATTACTTGTGGATACGTTCTCCTCTCTCTAGTCACAAATTTGGTGTCGTTATTAGTTTCTGTACGAGGCAAGACTGAGGGTAGCTAATGGAAAAAGTGAGGGGGGAGGTGTTTCTTAACACTGGTTTCAGAAATTCAATCTTTCCCATTGTTCAATCGTCTGCAAACGATGCCGACGGTTCCATTAGACATAGGTGGACGTACATGTCAATTCACGTTATTCTCTTCAGGGAGAAGCTATCTACAAAATTACTACCGGCGATTTTTTACTTAAACGTTTTTTTCTACAGTTTTTTTTGTCATTTGAACACATAAAAAAAAATCACAAAAATATTAATGACCTTTCGCTCTTAAGAAATTGATTCTTGTCTTGATTCAATGCATTTTTCAGAATTAAAATCAAAATGGGTACCCTGGAAATGGATTCTACATTTCGCCTTAACAACTTATTTCTGACCGATTATATAACTGTGTCCCCGTTCTTCACCTAATACATAGTAATGCTGAGAGACTAATGGTGATTCGATCAATTCAAGCTCTGCAATTGATCATTCGTTAGTTGAAATGATTCGTTTATTTATATAGGTTATTCGATCGCTGATTTTCCATCATTCGTAATGATTCGTTTATGAATTAAACATGATCATTTGTTTATCTTTAATACAGCGTTATTCTCAAGCCTTGATATATGATATAATCTAGAACATGTTTCACTCACAGACCCATCAATATCTCGATTATACGAGGGTCTGGACAAAAGATTGTGTAGAATTGTAGGGATTAAGGCAGGACGATGGGAAACAAGAATCGGTGAGGGGGGAGATATTTCAAAGAGTCGTGATCCAGAATAATATTGAGTCGATCTGAAGGAGGGGAGGGTCCGGTAATAGCTGGAACTTGGGGTGGAATCATGGACAACCTTCCATGATCTTTTGTTCAACTAGGTTTGGTTTCGTTCCGCCCTTATTATAGTCATATGTGGATTTCTCGATGAATGAAATCAGTGAAACAGAAAATGATTCATTGAGAAAACCCATGAGCATATTAGAGTCTAGAGTTCCTTCGATCATTTTCCATATGTCTCATCAGTGAATGAAGTCAGATGGAACTTGGATGCTTCATAGACAAGGGGCGCCAGTAGCTCAGAGGGTAGCGTGCTAGTCTACTGAGCTAAAGATCGCGGGTTCGAAAAACCATTGGGTTTTTTTATGTGGAAGGTGAAAAAACCTTGACGTCCTTCGGATGAGAATAAATCAGGGAAGGCAACGTTTAGGACCCATAGTAGATTCGGATTGTCCACCAGAGCGACGAAAGATCTCTCAGGTAGTAGGCGATATGACCTCGTAGTTAAAGCTCGTATACTAGTCATAAAACTAACGTAGACAAGGTACAATACATTGGACTACAATCAATTCTTTTGTTGGACACAAAACCGATCTAATGTATGTGCCGTAGTCACTTTGTGAAAACAGTCATTTCATGTAAAAATAAGGCATTTCATGAACTGTCGGCATATTGTGAAATTACATTAAATGCCTAGGCTTTTCCTGAAATGACGTATTTACGTCCGGCACTTGATGTTCTACACTTTCTCTCATTAAACCATGTAACACTTGTTGAGGTTATAGAGGTTATAAGCTATTTTTATCTCACTTCAGTGTTAAGTTCAAAGCTGAAATAGTTAAACAAATTGTGTTTCGCGATGGATAAAGGTGAAGAGCTATTTTTCATTATCATTATAATACATATTACAGCTCAAAACCAAACAAACGTCCATATTCAAAAGAACAACTGAGAAAGGTATGAGCATCTATTTCATAGCTTTTAAATAATTTTGACGTTGGGTACCTATTCATAAAATTAATTTTACAGTTGTAAAGCATTTTTAAATCCTAATTGAAATATTTTTTGTCTCTAAATTTAATTTAAACATCATAAAATCATGTACATTTACATTCTGCCTCAGTATCACTAAGGCATTTCATTTCGTATGATTGTATACATCAAGAAAAAATCGTCATTTCATGCCTTGTTTTTTCATGAAATGAAGGATTTCACTAAGTGACTACGACATTGACACGAAATTTTATGTGTAAATCCAAAATAATCGTAACGACGAAATCTGTCATTTTCGTTGAAAATCTAACGAAGGGAAGGTGGGACCAACTCGAAAACCTTAATAACTGCTTGTAATGAATGTATCGTCGAGTAATTTTAGCAGAGTATTCAAAAGACTGAATAAATACTCATTGATTTTCAATTAAAACAGTAAATTGGCTTCAGAGGGATAGTGAAAAAGGTTAATTAATTCGCTCTGGGGAAGTGCATCTGTGATTCACTGACCATTTTATTTTTTATTTGTTGGCGGGGGTTTCTTTTCAACATAATTTCACATGTTTACTATGAAGTCTATTAGAAATGGGTATATTCGTGTTCCTAAAAATCTATGACTTTGGACGCCGACAAATAAAATTATTCTATTCTATTCTATTCGTGTTCCTTCATTGATAAATGAAACTGTGAATGATTCATAGAAACAGGAGTCAATGGAATTCTATCCGATCTGATTTCATTCATACGGGATCACATTTAAGAATGACATCATTGGGAACTCTTAATATCATGTTCCTTCCTCGAACTTCAAGAATGAATCAATGGGAAGGACTAAACATTATCAATGGGACGTGTTAAGGGCGCCGATAGAGTAGGGATTACTGTAACCCGAACGAGGCCCTTAAGATTTTTTTTTTTTTCGAACACAGAAAAAAAGCTTGAATCAAGGCTCCCCCCTAATCCCCTCCCCTTTGACCGATTTGGCTGAAAATCTGTAGATGTTGTTATTATGGGGTTTCAGTCACACATATAAAATATTGTGTCGATACATTTATTCTATCGGTAGTTATCGAGTTTCACACAGAAATTTGGATAAATATCTTCATATTTGGAATCTGGACATGAAATTCCATTGAAAACTCCGCATCGAATTTTTGACCGATTACATAAATTTCCCTATACATCGTATAGCTGTGGAAGTAAAAAGTTGTTGATGAATCACCGACAAATATTCCCCAGCGCGAATTGGATTCTTTGTTGAGGATCCTTCGAAACTCCATTGGAAGACTATCCATGTCCGTGTTGGTTGTTTGTTGAGTAGTGTAGATTGGCAACCTTGATGGGATACTGCCCTTGATGAAGTTGGTCTTGATCATTCTGTTAGCTGAGTTACCCTCCTGTAGAGAGGGCAGACTCCCCCTTATCCTTGTCTCCTGGGGCGATCATTACTCCAACCAGTCCCGGACAATTAGGAGAGAGGAAGGAACACAGAAAGGAGGACGTTTGGGAGGACGAAGGGCTTTAGGGAGGTCCTTTAGCAGAGTTGCGGAGTCCTCTACTTCCTTCACGTTCCCCAAACTCTCCTACTTATCTGTATCCATTGTCTTATCACTAATGTTTACTCTAGCCAGTTTCTCTTAACTAACCCAAGTTTCCATCTGGCTGTTTGAACACATCACCCTCTCTCATTCTCAAAACCTGGGATGCCAAATAACCTAGCAAATGATCTCTGAAAGAACAAATAGTATTGTTACGAACTGCACACTTCCTGGGTATTTGCTCGGGATACGCGCGAACGAGATTCCACATCTTTGGTAAAGACGTAATCACACAGGTAATATAATAAGGCGGAAGCCCAGCGCTTCCAGGGAAGGGATAAGAGCTCTGGATGCTTAGGTCCCTAGGTGTAAAACACCAGCCCATATATTGTTACGGACTGAATCACTTATTATAAAATATAAAGAAAAACGAATGTTTTTTAAAAATATTGTCTATTTCACAAGATAAATAAAATAAATGGGAATACTTTCCGTATTGCTACCATCAACAAATACTGTTGTTAAGTCGTGGCTGAAGATGGTCAATGGACAGTGTTAAAAAAAAGGATGAGATCTATAGAGGAACTCTGTCAAAAAAATTAAAATGAATGCTATATATCAAATAATGTTTTTGAATATAAAACAGGATTTTTTTATTATGGTTATTTTACAATTTTTTATTTGGAACAATGAGTAATAAATTCTTTTTCCGAATAGATTTCACAGGAATGCGTAGAATTCTAGAGTCCCTACTTAACGTTAAATTGCAGTGATATTATTGTGGTGGACTGGCAAGACTATAAACTGTAATTTAAGTCGCAATTTGTTGAGACGGAATGTACTATAAGAGAAAAACGTTCTCTGGAGGGCTCAAATAAGGAATTGAAATAATGACATAATATCTCTGAACTTGTGATGTAGTCTATGCGGAAAGAACGGTTAAGGTAGAAAAATCACGAAAGTAAGGAAATGGTAGGCGATAGCAGCATATCTAGAAACAAGAACGAGCCTGTACGATGTCAGGTACTCGATAAAGACCTAGGTGCATAAAAAATTTAGGGTAGGCAAAATTTAGGTCTCCCACAGTAGAGTCGGGCTCATGTCCACCAGAGTGACGAAAGAGCGCTCTGGTAGTAGGCGATATGACCTTGTAGGTAAAGCCCGGGCATGTGTCACAATAACTAACTAACATATACCATTTTTGCTCATTTGAAAGTATCTCAATGTAAAACTTGTTTTTATGAAGTTACTTGTTGAATCATGTGCATCAACTTCCCCATTCGATAGACAACAAAAAAATATTTCGTTTTTAATACACTCCATTCTTTTGAACAGAAAGGTGTACATTTTCTGCTGGATAAAACATCCCTTTCGTTGTTTCATATTACAATATATATTTTTTTCAATTGCCTCTCATAATGGATTTTTTGTTATGAACAACATAACCCTCCGCACCCCCAAAAAAAAGAACAATGAGTTATTTTATAACACGGGTGATACAGCTCTTTTAGAATTATGGTAACGTGGTAAAATAAGAGCGCTTGGTAACTCAAAGGTAGCGTGCTTGTCTTCTGTGGAACCCGCCAGAAGGCCTAAAGCACGCCGTCCTTCGGTGGACCGTTAAGCGATGGTGCCAAGTCTGTACGATGTCAGGTACTCGTTAAAGATCCCTAGG
The DNA here is from genome assembly GCA_963662175.1 of Aradus depressus. Taxonomy (NCBI): domain Eukaryota; kingdom Metazoa; phylum Arthropoda; class Insecta; order Hemiptera; family Aradidae; genus Aradus; species Aradus depressus. The sequence goes on along the minus strand of OY759219.1, from coordinate 18,143,141 downwards.
TAACTAAACCTGAATTGACAAAGTTTAGTAGAAAGTCCACCAGTAGTAAGCGGTACGACCTAATTACGAGATGTCATGGGTCAATCTCTTCGTTAGCCTCGTACCGCTTGTGATACTGGTCATCGTCCCCAGCGGCTCCAGAACGAATCCATCGAAAGACACTATCTCAAACGCAATTGGGTGTTTGTCAAGTAATTCCTGGGAGATTCCTTCCATTTAAATTACAGATGTAGGAAATGGAGGCAGATAGCAAGAAATATATACTTTTAAGGCGGCTTTCGAGGTTGCCCAAAATGTTTTCCGACCTTTGATTCCAAAAAAAAAAAAAAAAAAAAATGACTGCTGCGTATGTCTGGGGACATGATAACTCCCGAAAGAATGAATGTACAGACACACATTTTAATATGTGTTTATCCAGAATCCCTATAAGAACGTCACCAATTGATTTTCATCCAAATCAGTCGATGGGAAGGTGGGGTATAGGGTTTGGGGGAGAGGGGGGGGGGGGGGATTACACAAACACTCTAATATCTGCCGTTGTTTAAAATTTTTTGTACGAAATTCCATATTTAAATTCAAATCCCTGTAGGGACAATACCTATTGATTTTCAGTTAAATCGACCGAAGGCAAGAGGGGGCTGGACTATATATATATATATATATATATATATATTGTAACGCTTGTTATTAGGGTTACATTTAACATTTTATGTCCCTGTTCGAAGGCGACATTTGTAACGCTCGTTATTAATGCTACTTGATATTTTAATTTAATTATATAATTTAATAATAATTATATGAAATAACGATTATGAGAGAACCTGGTTATGTATAATTTATAAATAAAAATAAAGACTTTAAAATAATTTGTTACATTTTTCTTTTATTTTAAATTTCATCATGACATTTTTATGGGTTAGTATCACATAAATTTTACAGACATAGAGAGTTTTCTTTTTTAAACACACATTCAACTAAACCTGCGGGGCTTGCATGCTGTATTGAGTTGATGATCGATGATTTCGTTTTGTACCACTGATGAGATGGGATTGTTGGTAGACCTCTGACGTCCTCTGTCTTTACCAGTTGATCTTCATTATTACGGGATACACACACTTTTTCTTCTATGTCCTCAGACAATCAAACTTACTCCACTGCACATCTTTCCACAGATCCCTCCACAGACACCCTCTCACATCTCACTCTGAACAACGACTCTTCTCCACGAGGGGACAGCTCACTACTCTCCTGTTGTGGATTCAGCTCTCTCATTGGCCCACAATTTTTACAGCCTTTAGCACTAAACATCTGGGTTTTTTTATATCACTATCATATTCCCGCACACAATCCCAGTTGCTTACATTTATAGTTAACAAATTATTAGCCTATAATTTAAATTTGTGACATAATTGAAATAAATGATTTGATATATTTTGAAACTATATCGATCCTGGTACAAATCGATTAGATAACCCCCAGTAACCTTCCTTAGGTTTACTAAACAGGTTGTATTTACTTATTTTATTTTCCATTTCTTAAATATTACATGTAATGGACAATATAGAACGTTACATTGCCCTCTGCTAAAATATCAAAATATATCATTCATTTGCTTACATAAGTGTTTAGTACCAAACTATTTCATAATCTTATGGTTATATGTCCCACTTGGCGACCCAAAAATAACATGGTGACCCAGTTTCTATACTTAATTAATTACACACAAATTTTTTGTCTATTATGGAATACATTCTTCAAGGTAACTCCTTTTAATAATATTATACAACAATTAGGTAACAAATCCAATTCAATTAATTTATTTACGTCTTATCATACTGTTATATTAGATTTATTTTCTTATTTTACTTTATTTTCTCATTTCTTCTATTTACCACTACTCTATTCTCCATACGCAAATTCTACATTCAAAATTCCAACACTAATCATTAATTTGCCATACAATTTACCCACACTCCTTAATATAATCTAAAATTCTTAAATAATCTCCCTGGTATCTCTTAACCATCCTGATCTCCTTGGATCTTCGCCTACTACCATAAAATACTCATAATCCAATTCCTTCCCACCTATAGGCTAAGCCTAAAAATTTTTAATAATCATTCTTTAATCCTTCCTTCTAATTAAAAGTACAATTCCCTCTCTCCTTTCAATTATCTATATTTTTTTTTTTTTATTTATTATTATTATTATTATTAGACGGAATTACTTTCAAGGTTATATTTCAATATTATATGTTTTTATTTTTTTTTTTTTATTATCCATTTTAGGATAATTCCTTTTATCAATCTATTATTCTGAACCTACGAGCGATTATCGCTTTCAAAAACCATTTGTGGGTTAATATAACTCGTTTCCGTAAGGACGCTAAACTCCTTAAATCAACATGGCCCACGTTGTTGACAATTACGGTTAAATAACACTAACAAACCCTTTAAACTAATATACTTTTTTTTTTTTTTTTATAAATTTTTATTTTATCACCAATACCATAAAAAAATGCATGCATAAATACCAATAAATAGTTCAATTCGAGACTAACCCTTATTATAAAATTTCCCATAAAATAACCACCATAAATATAATATTACAATAAATAAATATGTTTTTATTTAAAAACATTTAAAATCAAAAATTTTCTGTACAGAGTGCAGAGTAAACTAAACATTATTTACATCTAATTTTAATTATATAATTTTTTTTTATTTTATAAATATCCATAAAAATACCCCTTTACAATTACGATACTCTTTATAATATCACATGCACAATATATCTCTTCCATCTTATCACAAAATATTTCATCGATATAAATAAATTTTTTTAGTAATGTTCTATATATTTTTTTTTTTTTTAGATATAGTTCGCATGGTGGACCTGGGAAAACAAAACAAAGAGATCCGGAAATACAAACACAGTACTATCCATTATTCTTTGTAATAAAAAAACTGTCTGACTAGCTATACAGTTGACATTCATGGTTCAGACATTATAATACTTTAAGTTCTCTGATGTTAAATATACCTTTTACTCTATTTTTAGGGGATAAATATTTAATGAGATATGATCCATTATTGAAATTTTCGGCAACTATAAATGGTCCATTGTATAACTCCAAAAATTTCGCGAATATTTTATTTATTTTTTTTTTTTTTATTCTATGACAGAGCATCACCCACTCTCATATTCTCAATCAGTCTCAGACCCAAAATTGGTCATTATTACCATTTTTATAATACCACCACTCTAATACAACAAAAATATAGCATACATCATATAAAAAAAATAACAAGACATACCATAAAAATAAAAATACACACATCCAATATTGACACTTGTTGGACTGTTTACAAATATCAGTTGTTTATCATAAAAGACTCTAACAGCTGTCCCATCCTTTATCCATTTATCAGTTCAACTTGCAAAGACTTAGTTGCCATATCATTTCTCTTACGCTCCATATTTTGTTATTTTAGTTTAATTTATTCTTTACTTCAACTATTTATTAATTAGACAGCTCAAACACCGAGTGACAACTTCTTTGTTTACATTAATTTTATTTTTTTTTATTTTTATTGATTTTTATTAACTCAAATTTTACATGCAAACAATTCTTGACAGATAAAATTGTGATATCAAATCTCAGGTACATTTTTCATTAATTAATTATATCATTTTATTTTGCAATTATTCATTTCGACAAAATTCAACATATTAACTGATACTTTCTATGTTTAATTTTTTTTTTATTAATTTTAATGTTACATTTTATAGTTCCAGATCATTATCCTAGACAAGCACTTTTCAATATCCAAAATTTCATCGGTTAAACACTTATTATTTTCTTTCTTTTATATTTATAATTTAGTTTACGATTATCTTTTCTCCGATATTTATGATTGTTATTTATAATTATTTTTCTGTCTTTCTGTTCCTGCCTTTGACCTAGGTATAATGTTTTTGAATTTTCAAAATATTCTTTATTATTATGTTTAAAATTTGATCTCTTATAATTTTTATAACTGTAATTTTTGTTAATTATATTTACACATTTATCTGAATTTATTTCTCTACATCCAAATTTTTTAGGACTCTTCCTTTTATTTCTTTCATGTTTTCTTAAGTTCGGGATCTTTTTATGATATAATACTTTTATTTTTCGACAATTATCATACTTATGTTTTTTTATAACAATACCATTAGTTATTATGGTTTTAATAAATTTAAATTTGTCTATCTTCTTATTGAATTTTATTTTCTTCTGTGTTTCATTATTTTCCTGTCCCTCTACACTCATATTTTTATTTAATTTACTCTCGACAGCTTCTACCGCACTTTCTATCTTATTATTTACTTGTTCACATTTATGATTTATTTCTAAACTTTGATCACTAACTTTCAGATCAACAATTTTATTAAATTGATCGAAACGTTTGTTTACATTTTCAAATTTTATGCTTACTTCCTCCTTTATTTCATCAATTTTTGACTTTAGTTCTACCTTTATTTCATCTAAATGTTTTGATTGCATTTCAAATTTTACGTTTACTTCATTAAAATTTTTTGATTGTATTTCAAATTTTACGTTCATATTTTTTATTATCATTTCCATCATGGTATTTAAATTTATATTCGTCTCACTCTCCGGCTGAAGGCAATTATCATAAGTTATTCTATTTTGTCCGCCATTATTGTTCAGATTTGTTCTCTGAGAACTTCTATTATAATCGGCCATTTTGGACGCTAACTTTTTATACAGTTTTAAAATTAATTTTTACAAATATTTTTTACAAAATTATACATAAGGTCCTTTTATAATTTTCTTTTCGGGCGCCATATAAAATTTAATATTTCAAGTCCTAATTTTTCAAGTACTTAATTTTTCAAGTCCCTGTTCGAAGCGATTTGTAACGCTTGTTATTAGGGTTACATTTAACATTTTATGTCCCTGTTCGAAGGCGACATTTGTAACGCTCGTTATTAATGCTACTTGATATTTTAATTTAATTATATAATTTAATAATAATTATATGAAATAACGATTATGAGAGAACCTGGTTATGTATAATTTATAAATAAAAATAAAGACTTTAAAATAATTTGTTACATTTTTCTTTTATTTTAAATTTCATCATGACATTTTTATGGGTTAGTATCACATAAATTTTACAGACATAGAGAGTTTTCTTTTTTAAACACACATTCAACTAAACCTGCGGGGCTTGCATGCTGTATTGAGTTGATGATCGATGATTTCGTTTTGTACCACTGATGAGATGGGATTGTTGGTAGACCTCTGACGTCCTCTGTCTTTACCAGTTGATCTTCATTATTACGGGATACACACACTTTTTCTTCTATGTCCTCAGACAATCAAACTTACTCCACTGCACATCTTTCCACAGATCCCTCCACAGACACCCTCTCACATCTCACTCTGAACAACGACTCTTCTCCACGAGGGGACAGCTCACTACTCTCCTGTTGTGGATTCAGCTCTCATTGGCCCACAATTTTTACAGCCTTTAGCACTAAACATCTGGGTTTTTTTATATCACTATCATATTCCCGCACACAATCCCAGTTGCTTACATTTATAGTTAACAAATTATTAGCCTATAATTTAAATTTGTGACATAATTGAAATAAATGATTTGATATATTTTGAAACTATATCGATCCTGGTACAAATCGATTAGATAACCCCCAGTAACCTTCCTTAGGTTTACTAAACAGGTTGTATTTACTTATTTTATTTTCCATTTCTTAAATATTACATGTAATGGACAATATAGAACGTTACAATATATATATATATATATATATATATATATATATATATATATATATATATATATATATATATATATATATATATATCATACGTCATATAATTGTATACATTAAGTTAAATTATAAACTATTTGAGTCTGACACATATAATTAGTAAGAGGGCGCCGGTAGTTCAGTGGAAACCCGATCGAGGCCCTTAGTTTATTTTATCTGGGAGGTAAAATGAACTTGAGCACGCCGTTCTTCGGATGGGACGTTAAGCGATGGTCCCGAGCCTGTACGATGTCAGGTACTCGTTAAAGACCCCTACCCTAGGTGAATAAAAATTTAGGGTAGGCAACATTTAGGACTCCCACAGTAGAGTCGGACTCATGTCCACCAGAGTGACGAAAGAGCGCTCTGGTAGTAGGCGATATGACCTCGTAGTTAAAGCCCGGGCATGAGTCATAAAACCTAACCTAACCTATAATTAGTAATAACAACACTATTAAACAAAATTAAATTAAATTAATAAATAAATACTTGAATATATCGCACGCTGACTTTAGCAGTGTGACAACTCAAAAACCGATGTTTTTGAGTTATCACTGTAGGCTGATCAAGGAAAACGAGATAATTATGTAGCAATGACACTATCCTAGTGTGAAAGCGTTTGTTTCAGTATTTGATTTTGGAACTTTGCCAGCAGCACAGTGATTTTTAGATTTGTGTCTGTCTCATAGTAAGGAATGATACATTCCAACAGTATATCGACAAATTAATGACATCATTTTATTTAAGCTTCTGCCACCAACACATAGCATTAATGTTCATAAAAAATTAGAACGCATACTCCCCAAAATTAGGATTTTTGAGTTGTCACACTGCTAAACTCAGCGTGCGATATATTTGTACAAAAATAATAATACTAATACATGGATACATTTATAATAAGTGTATAGATTTTTTAATTTGATAAAAATTAAGATAAATATTATAAATATTTTTTTTTTTACAAAATAAGAATAAGAACAAGAAAACATATAAAAAATACGGTTTGGGTCTCGGGACCCCCCGCAGAAGCAATGCTTCTAAAGAGAAAGAAAAAATTATCAGCTAATAGAAGCGTAGCGTCCTGACATTCGATCGGTTGACGGTAGATAGGGGCACCTCAAATAAGGTAAGGGTCCATCAATAAAGAGATTGAAAGTTTATAGGGAGAGTAGAAACGTACGTATGAGGGTGTAAAGTCAATTTCAGTGATCAAAAGATAGAGCAACAACCGAAGTTATGAGTAGACCAAGTAATGATACTAAAGGTTCAGAGGGAGAGCGGAAACTTAAGTGTGAGTCGGTGTGTAGCCTCAAATTCACAGATCAAAGGACATATAGAAGAGCAAACCAGTGTAGCCGTATATATATGCTGGCATCTAGCGGAAGGAAACAGTACTATTAGTCTAATTTGACTGCTGACATCTAGCCGTGAGATCCAGAACTATTTGGAACAAACAGCGTTACGTTACGGTTTTTCCTCGTTGACCCCCACTCCCAGGCGTCCCATAAGCATAGCTTCAAAATAATAATAAATTAAAAAAAATATAATAATAATTTTCTTTGTCAGATTGTATTTATATTCAAAACCCTCTCCAAATAATTTATTAAATTCTTCTAAAATGAGTGAGAAGTGGAGCTAAGTCTTGCGCCTTGATATCACTAATACTTTTCGTAATGAAGCTTTCAGAGGGCCGTGGTTGAGCTTGAAGTTACTCAAGTGCTTTGTTTTCTAGGTTAATGGTATTAACAAAGTCTGACACTGCTTTAACGTCCTAATGGCCTGTGGCTTGTGGTTTTGATACTCTATTATCATTTCCGCCCCAAATATACATTTACCGTTTGGAATATCATCAGAGGTAAAGAAGCAACATATATAGTTCAGTCTGGGGATGTTAATTTTAAAAATTACGACACTTATTAATTTAGAGCGGAATGAACAGGAGGAAAGGGGTGTTCAGGAGAGGGAACTCAATTCAAAAACCATAATAACTGCCGATGTAATGAATTTATCGACACAAAATTTAGTATGAGGATTTAGAGGAGCCCCTATGTAAGTCAACTGTTGAATATTAGGGCAGACGGTCGACCTGTTTTGGAGGGGGAGCGAAAAGTTAATTGATTAATTCGTTCTGGGGAAGTACATTTACAAATTGGTATTCACAACTATATAAATAATATATACAAGCAAATTTGCTAAAAGAGTAATATATAGCAATGTCACAGTGTCAAGAGGGGAGAAATCACCCAGTGGTGACACTCCCAAGGCAATTTGTTGGAATCATTTATAACTCACTGTCACTGTTACTACTAAGGAGGTCTCTAGGCCATTGGCCTCGATGGGGAAGTGTGGCAGAATGACTACTAGAGGATTGCTATGGGAACTAAGGAAGGAAAATAACCTTTTGTACCTGGATTTACCTACTTTAGTGACAATGGGAATGCTCAGGTTGTTGAAAACATAGGAGCATTGGCTATAGTACGAAGGATTTTGGATTGAAGGGATGGATGCGCTGCAGATTGGGAAACCAATAAATATAATAAAAATTTCTGTGTGTGTCTATCATCACGATAACTCACGATAATATGAATGTATCGACACGAAATTGTATATGTTATTTTATAGAACTCCAGAAGGACAACACCTATCGATTTTCAGCCAAATCGGCCCTAGGGGACGGGGGGGGGGGGGGCATTCGGGGCGAAGCTGAACTCAAAAACTGAAAACTGGAATTCGAAATCCCACAAGGACGACACTTTAATTTTCAGCAGAATCGACAGAAGGGATGGGGGTTGAGAGGGGGGCTCAACTTGAAAACGCTAATAACGATCGATTAATGTATCGACTTAAATATTTAATTTGAGGATTTAGAAACCCTATGTAAGTCAACTAACGATTATTAGTCCAAACGTTCGTCCAGTATTGGGGGGAGGGGGGGAGTAAAAATTTAATTTAATAATTTGTTCTGGGGAGGTCCATTGAGTGATTCACCAACAATTTTGTTTATTTTGAAACCTGTAAGGGGGGGGGGGGGGGCTTCAAAAATCATGTTAACCTATCCAATTAGTTGAAATGCAACGATACTCGTTAAAATCCTGAGCCAGAGAGATACAGAATAGAATGGAGATCATTAAAACCAAAGCAGAAATTGAATATGGGATTTCTCTGGGTTTTAAATCGGTATTGTTTTATATGCCGTTCGCATTGTGTTATATGACATTCTGAAAAAAATGATTTTCCGCCCATATCTGTAAAAGCTTTCAAAGTTTTAATTCAAGCTTTGTAATTATTATTTTAATTATTTGAATAACCAATTATATTTTTGATATTCGTTAGTAAAACCTTTATTATCGCTCTGTATTGTTTTGGGTGCACTTTGCTTTCGTTAGTAAAACCAGCATCCTAAACTTGATGTAAAAGCTAAGAATTTTATGATTCACCGATTTTTTTTCCTTTATAAAAAGAAAGAAGCCCCTATGTAAATGAACAATTGATAGTTAACCCAAACGGTCCATTGGGTTTTGGAGGGAGAGTGAAAACGTACTTGATAAATTCCCGGTGATTCACCGACTTTTTTTTCTTTTGTAAAAATAAAATATTTAATAAAAAAATAAAATATAATGTTTAATAATAACAATGTATTTTGAACAGAATTTAAAACTTTTCTTCTCAATTAAATTAATAAAAAAATAAATGTTTGTGTATTTTACCATGAGGAAAATTCAAATGAATGCAAAAAACTGTTTTGATTGACTTAAGCTGTGTATTCACTTGAGCATTCGCCCCGAATGAGCATGAGGTTCGGGTGTGGGGAGGCGAACGGTGTGAACAACTAGTCGCCCCGAATGAGCGCTGAACCACCCAACTTTGTCCGTCACCGGTTATTGCTAACTTTGGTTTTATTTCATTTAACACTTTAAAATGGAAAAATAAGAAGAAGGCGATAGTGGCAGAAAAAAGTTTATTTGGAAAGGAACAACGCGGAGTTTTTAAAAACAGTAAGTTTTGAAACGGACGAAACTTTACTAGGATGAAAATTCTCCAAAAGAGTTAAGACTTCGTCCTGTGATCACTCCATTTTTGAAACTGAGGATCCGAATGCTCTTTAGTGTGAGGATTACGAAGTACCTTCGTTATTTAACTATTGATTTTTACCCAAAAACGATTGATTGCTGTTAGAAGGAAAGCGAACATTTGTTGAATTAATTCGTGCTGGGGAGGTACACTCTCGATGATTCACCTTCCCGACTTCCACCTGAGGTGTCAACTTCAAAATTCCACTATGAAATGCGTGGATTGGTTAAAGGAATTCGCCCTGTTTTCAGGCCCTTATTCACTTTTTCCATAAACCTTCCTCCCGTCCTTTTCATCTTCTTTTCAACGCAGTCTATTCAAAGGCCTCAGGGATATATCTTCCCCTTTTTTTTTTCCTTTAAGGATATATCCCTGGAAATTCCATCGGATTTTTCTTCAGCCAACCTCATATGGGTTTAATGAAATGTGGTATTTGAAGGTTGAATCCTTCTCCTAGAAATAAGAGGACGTTGTCTTACCACTGTTCTATTTTTGACCGCAGAACACAACAGCGTTATCATCAGTGGTACATCCCTCCCACACAGCGTAGCGGTTGTTGGTCAGTTGTCTTTTAATTGCCACGCTGTGTGGGTGGGATGTACCACTGATGATGACGCTGTTGCGTTGAAAACAGTTCTGGTCAAGATAGATTTTTGACGCCCTACAATGTTCGATGAGGCGATTAGTTTATAGTAGTGGATAGGACAGCTTCTATAGAGACGAGTTGTCATCTCCTAGCATCTCATGTAGGACTCTTGTTCGTAAACCCATGGTCTTTAGTATTTCCTCATATCCACGCCTTTTATTTCTATGGGAAATCTCGTCCCACATCTTACAACATATGTACAACATATTGTCTTCATATTTACAACCATTATAAAACACAATGTAAGCAATAATTGAATTCCGATTAAGGTTCATATCGTTCGTCAGACGACCCACTTTGGTACAAAATAATTTTTTCATCGACCAAAATTGTGAAACTTGGCTACTTTATGTTTTTGGGGTTGCTGATTACGAAAAACTAGTTTTAATATGTGGTCGACATACTTCCCCAAAACGAATTTTTATTATAATATTTACAACGACGTATTGTCAAGGAGAGAGAAGTGACAAGGGCCTGGCTGTACTGCTGAGGTACATGACCCAAGAGGAGTCCAGTCTAGTCCTGGAGCACATAGAGATCAGTTTTAGGAATTTTGAAATATTTTATTATGCATATTTACAATCGATACAGACCATAAGTAAATTTGTTGAAAATAGGCAATGGAACAATTTATGTGCAATGTTAACTAAATACAAGAGAGAAAAAAATAAAATAAAATAAATAATAATAAAAAAAATAAAATAAAATAAATAATAATAAAAAAATAATAATAATAAAAATGTCTCCGTGAAGTCATGATGAATATGTACAAAATAATAACTATGTATACAATAAGAAAATAGTTACAACGATAATAATAAAAAATATTTAAAAAAAATAAAATAATAATAATAATAAGAATAAGAATATAAAAAATTAGTTTAAAAAACATATATAATAAATACATACAGAAAATAAAATAAACAAATAAATAATTATAATAATATAATAATAAGAATCCAAAAAAAAATATTCAAAAAAATTATAAATATAATTATAAAATCAACAACCTTGCGCAGAGGCAATATCGTAACCAATGATGGTCTCCTGAGGTGTGATTATTGCTAGTTGAAAACTTTATAGAGATAGACATATTTTTTTCATTTTTCGAAGTCGCAACTTTTGACCGATTAAATAACTTCCCCCATATTTCATAAGCCTGTGAAAATAAATTAGGTTTGAATCATTTTTTTTGGACGATTCTTGACATATATCTCGCAAACTGGATAACTCTTGAAAAAATGTGTTGCATATAAAATTTGCCTCTTAGTATTCTGTACAATTTTTATTTGAAAATAGTTTTGATTAGGTTATAAATATTAGCTGTATCTTGTAAAATGTACTTGATATCTCGAAGTATATTGATCTTAATTTGTTGACAATGGTCTTAAGATTTCAAAAAAAAATTAAGATTCGTGTTAAGAGTTTCCGAACTGAAATTGAATCAACTATAATGTCCCTAAACTATATAAAAGTATTATTATTATAGTTGACCATTAGGAATGTAATACGAGAGGGGGCTATTTTAATGAAAATTGAACTAACTTCCATGAATACTAAAAGGCCCAGTGTAAACAGCTATGAAAACGAAAAAAGTTCAATATTTCCATTTCAAGACATTCGTGTTATTTTTCATTACTATCTTAAAGTCAAAAATGTCGTTGGTGAATCACCGGCAATGTACTTCCCCAGAACAAATTAATCAATTAAGTTTTCGCCTATGGCAACGCGCCAAAAAAGATGCTGCCTACAACAAGTTAGCGAAGAAGTTACAAGAACTGCGGTGCGACAAAAAAATCTGTTGTGACAAAAATAAACAGCTCAAGATTTGCTTTTTGCAAAGAACAAAAGTTGAGGCATCAAAGAAGTCTGGATCATCTGCAGACAGCAGGTATTTTGGTACCACGACCTGTTTGATCTAATGGTTCTTCACTTAATTCTTTTATTACATTTATGTGGGAAGATAAATTAAGTTTTTGTAACCACTTCTTGCACCACTGTTTACGCTTTTTCTTTTTTGTAAACAAAAAATAAACCGAGAGCGCCAAATCGTGCCGCTCGTTCGAATCCATGGAAAAAACTGAAGGATTGAACAGTACGTGTGTGTACATCTCAGTTCACAGTTATTAAATCTGACAGTTAAAACTGTACGTGTTTGGCCGGCCTTAGGGTTTTTGAGTAGGCACCCTCATCATATCAACCCCCCCTCCCCCTCCCCTCCTTTAGAGATATCGTCCTTATGGGATTTTGGATTTAGAAATTTCGTGTCGATTAATGCATTACTTCGGTAGTTCGAGGTTTTGTGTTGGGGAAGTATACAAAACTGTACCACTGATTCACCTACTTTTTCGGAATTAAATTCCGGTGAAAATTCAACATTGTATTTCTGACAGATTACATAACTTCTCCTATACATCTTGTAGCTAGTGGACTAAAAGTGATTACCATCCGTTGCTACATTTCAGCTCAAAACAGTAGCGTCTGTACACAAACATTACTCGGTTTAGTTATGAACATTAATTGACATATGGGACTACAAATTTTTCGTTCTCTTATAATTAAAATGATGTCATTAGTCATCTTTTAATATCCTCCGTTAATTGAGAGACATCATTAAGAAAAGGCATTGTTTAATTCTCGTTAAGAAATGAAATATATTTTTTTCTTTCAAATTAAAATTTACGTCTTATGCCTCCATTCATTATCACATTCAACTGGGAGCGTCAATACTGGAGTAAGATTACTTGCCTCCATTTGAGGTCATACACTACAGTCCTTACCTGGAAGAAGATCCCTATATTCCCGTTGACTTGGTATATCCCGATATACTTGGTATTTCCCGATCAACTTCGTATATCCCGATCAACTTCGCGCCGGTAGCTCAGTGGTATGCGTGCTTGTCTTCTGAGCTGAAGATCGTGGGGTTCGAAACCCGACCGAGGCCCTTAGTTTATTTTATCTGGGAGGTAAAATAAACTTAAGCACGCCGTCCTTCGGATGGGACGTTAAGCGATGGTCCCGAGCCTGTACGATGTCAGGTACTCGTTAAAGAGCCTTACCCTAGGTGAATAAGAATTTAGGGTAGGGAAAATTTAGGACTCCCACAGTAGAGTCGGGCTCATGTCTACGTCAAATTGAAGTTCAATACGAACAACCGAACAAACGCATCCGAATATTTACTTTTTTCTTATTTTTCTTTGAATTTTGTTTTTCATGAATAGTAATTGGGTTGTTTTCCCCACACACCGGAGCTGTGTTATGACAAAGAGACGCGCACCACCCCCGCTGTCTCACTCAAGGTAATATCTGTCTGTTTTTTCCCCTAAAAAATCGAGTTCCGTCCCCCCCCTCTTACCATTTCTCAGATCTCCTTATATTCTTCCTCGTCGAGTGGGACAGTCCTGACAGATGTCTCAGGATTAACTTTGGAGATTCATCTTCAGCCCTTTTTTTTATTACATAGGGCAGAGCCCAGTCAGTGCCTCCTGAATAAAAATATATTTCATTGATAAAAAATAATATACAGGGTGTGTCAGCAACCTCTGACAATACTTCGAGATACGGTTCATAACTTCATTTGGAACAAAAAAGTTCTAATAAACCATGGTCTGATTCGTTCACAATCAAAAGTTATTCTTGATTACGTAAAATATTCAATTTTCCGACTTTTTCGCATAAAATCGATTATATCTCAAAATGTATTTGTTATAAATCCAATTCAATTACACCATTAAAAACAACAAAACATTTAATTTATTATAGGTTCTGACGGCGACTTTTAGCTCAACTCTATCTACAGGCTTCAACTGTTAAAAACAACTTTTGAATGGTGTTTTCTTACAATTTCTTTCGCATTTTCTTTGACAAAACAAAAAAAGAAACCCCATGATATTTAATTAAAAGCTGGTGAAATGTAGATAGTTTTTCCGTAATCGGACTGTACGCTACCCTTAAAGAAATTGTAAGAAAACACCATTCAAAAGTAGTTTTTAACAGTCGAAGAACGCTATACAGTTGAGCTTAAAGTCGCCGTAAAAACCTATAATAAATTAAATTTGAATAAAACTTCTGTCCTCATAGGAAAATTAATGTTGTTTTCAATGGTATAGTTGAATTTCATTTATGACAAATACTTTTTGAGATATAATCGATTTTATGCAAAAAAGTAGGAAAATTGAAAAATTTACGAAATCAAGAATAACTTTTGAAGGTGGACGGATCGGACCGGTTTATTCGAAATTTTTTGTTCCAAATGAAGTAAAGAACCATATCCAGAGGTTGCCAGAGGTTGCTGACACACCCTGTATATGCTATGAAATGATTTAATATAAGCAGGATGAATGAAAAATTGTTTACGTTAAAACAAGTATTCTAGCGTTGTGGTATATGCCAGCATTCAACTATACATTATTATACACACATATTTACAGATCACTCTCCCCCTCTCAAATTTTAAAAATGTATTACTCGGTAAGAAAGTATATGTGTTGTCATCAGTTGTCCTTTATGTACCATTTTAAAGCCAGTAAGCCATGATGCCAGTATGAAATGTATTTGAGAGAGAGTGACGTTTTCTTTGTTACTTCCCCAGATATAAAAAGTATGGGGAAAGTTATTTAATCGGTTAGAAATTCGTAGAGTTTTCAACGGAATTTCATGTTTTCCGACCTCCTCATTTTAAAAATTATGTAAATGTCGACACAAATTTTATAAATCTCATAAAGGACGACACCTATTGATTTTCAGCCATATCGGCCAAAGGGAAGGGAGGGATTAACACAAAAAAGTCCAATAACTGTCATTATAATGGATGGATTGATACGGTGGCTTGGTTTGATACGGTGGCTTGGTTTGGGAGGTAAAGAAAAAACGTTAATGATTAATCCGTAGTGGCGAAGTATGTAGCCGGTGATTCACCCAAGACTTTTTTTGTAAAATTTTGATAATACAAAAAATATTTAGTTACACTCATCACTATCACTGCTGTTAACTAGAAGGTCTCTGGGGCAATGGGGCTTAAGGCGTATTTCAGGATTTTTGGGAAGGTTATTTACTTCGATGATGGAAAATCTTCGACACAGATGACTTAGGGAAACAAGGGGTTGTTATGGACGTTCATGCTTTGGATAACATGGGTACAAAACGCACCCCTGCAATCTCTTACAGTTTTATTTATAAATCAACCTAAAATTAGTTCAAAAGTTTAGTACTGATGAATAATGGCATGAATAAAAGATCACAACGAGGAATCTACTTGTCAAATTTCAATATACAACAGTCCAAAGAAATAAAAAAAATTCAATCACAATTTAAGGGAAAACAATAAAATATCAATTTCCAATAGGGTGCCAGAGACGAACCTTTATTGAATCGGAATTCCAGGAAAGTACTTCATAGGATATTGGAGCGAAGAAACGTTCAGGTATTTTGTTTTCTTATTAAAACGTTTGAAAGGTACTCTGGACTGGAGAATGGTTAAAGAGACCATTTAAAATAGGAAAAAACAAAATAATTTACGTTATATTCATATATAAGAAAAACATATATACAAGGACTTCCTTATACATACCAAGATTGGGTCCACAGATCACTTTTGGGGGCGTCGTTAGCTCAGTGGCATGCGTGCTTGCTTACTGAGCTCAAGATCACGGTTTCGAAATCCGGCCAAGGCCCGATGGGGCGTTAAGCGATGGTCCCTAACGTGTACGTCAGGGTTCCGAGCCTATACGTCAGGTACTCGTTAAAGACCTCTACTCAAAGTGAATAAAGATTTAGGGCAGGCAAAATTTAGGAATATCATAGTAGTCGGACTAATGACGAGGAAAGTGCGCTCTGGTAGTAGGCAATGTGATAGTTGATAAAGCCCGGACATGAGTCACAATAACTAACTACAGATCACTCTATTCCCTCCCCAGTAATATGTAATTAGTTATTGTAAGTCATGCCCCGCTTAAAATACGAGGGCATATCGCCTACTACCAAAGGGACATGAGCCTGAAAAAATAGATAGATAGTTCTTGCAGACAAGTAGACTTGAAGTTGGCTTTTCTTGGTCAGTAAGGAAAATTGTAGTGGCCAGAGAATCGTTTGAAGTAGCCCCGGATATTGACGTTACATTCCTGGGTCCTTTTGCCAAAGAGCTGGGGCCTACTGTGTCTGGTGTGTACGCCTCGAAGGACAAGTTTAGCTCCAGGCTGTACAACAACCAGAGAAAGCTGGAGGCTATCTATAGAATGTATTCCCAAAGTTCCACATACATAGGGGACATCATCGCAAAAATGGTCAAAAGATATTCAAGAGGGTTCTTGAAACGTGAAATACCGATGAAAACTCCTTCGCGAATTTTCGGACGATTACAATTTAAAAAAAAAAGGCGGTGAACTTCTAGTCGGCTGTTTGGGCTTATAATCAATAGTTGATTTACATAGGGGCTTCTAAATCCTCATTATAAATTCTGTGTCAATAAATTCATTACATCGGCAGTTTTGAGAGTTATTGAGATGAGCCGCTCCCCGGAAACCACTCTTTTTTGATGTGATGACTTTAAATATGAAATTTCATGTCGATACATTCATAACATCGGCAGTTATTGCGGTTTTTGAGTTGAACCCCCTCCAATCTCCCCTTCGGCTGATAATTAAGAAGTATCGTCCTGGGGTTTTGAGTTAGCATATGAACGGGTTGATACATTCATTACAACGCCACAAAACCTGTACTAACTACCATGTTTCGACCCAAAATTTTCAAACATAAATTGAAATTCTTTTAAGGACGAAACATATTAATTGTCCGCAGAATCGGCTGAAGGGAAGGGGGATCAGTGACAGTTCTCAACTCAAAAACTCCAATAACTATCGATGTAATTAATCTATCGATATAAACTTTAGTAAGAGTATTCAGGAACCCCAGAAAACTTATCTTCTCTCAAAATATTTCAGACCAGATATTTTATTATAATGATATTGTACAATATTTCAACAATGATGCAAAACATCGAACTACCTATGAATTTCTTCCCCAGTTTGGCACAATTAACTCACTCTTGATCCAAGCTCTATCCACTTCAGTCCATTTCCTCCTTCGCCAAAATTTGTGTCCAACCAGAGCATTCCGAGTATCAATGCAAGAACCGATCCGAGCGAAGCTCAAAGAGCCTCATATTTCTGACCCGATCTGAGCTCTGGTCCATAACGAGCATGCGCCACAAAAAGAGCCGGAAATTGGCATGGAAGAAGTATTCCAGAGCTGATGGGTTCTCTGTCTTCCAGTTGGTTGTGTGAGAAGTTGATGTACTACGTCAGTACGTGAGCTGTCATCTCGGCAGTTATGAATGAAATAACTTTCGGCCCCCCCAACCCCAACCCCCGTAAAGACGCCTAACTGGTAACAAAATCTGACTGAGGGTCCAAGAGCGCTCTGGTAGTAGTCGATATGACCTCGTAGTTAAAGTCCGGGCATGACTCACAATAACTATTTTCCTTTCGTATACTCTTAATGACCCGGGCATTCAAAAGAATACTTAAACTCAAAATGTGAGAACACATACAACTGTCTTCACTAGACACCTAGCAGCAGGGACTTTGTTTTTCTCATTATATCTCTCAAGCGATTCCTAGCCAATTATTTGACAGTACATTCATGATATTGTAATTTTCAATTATTCACATGGAAATGAGACATATAACCCTTCAAATTCCCCCGGTGGTCTCCGTAACTAATAATTGGGAGGCAACAGCGGACACCACCCAGTAGAAAATAAATTAAGTATATCTGTGTGTGTGCCTGTTAACACGATGCCTCCCGACATGACTATATCGTCCCGAAATTTTGTATGTGTATTCAAAACCCCGTAAGGTCGACAAATATTGGATTTTCAGTCGAATAGGCGAAACACAAGGATTAGGGGAAGTGCGTAAAGGCTTAGTTATACACACTAAGTCAGGCTTGCGCAAGCCAGTTTGTGCAAATGAACTGAATGAAATGTTGCCGTTCACACGTTAAGTTTGGCTTGCACAATTGTGAAGTGAGGAACCCTGAAAATTGTAGTTTGCTGTGTTCAAAATGGAAAATTTTAACGAAGAACTAATTCTTGCAACGGCTGCGGTTTGCATTATAAAAAAAAAAAGATCAAATTGAAGGCGAATAAAAGGAAATGGTCTAAACCATGGTTGCTTAAAAGGGATTTGCTAAAAAGGGATTTGTTTTCTCATACCAATTTAATAGCTGAGTTACGCAGTGAGCCTGACGATTTTCGCAACTATTTGCGTATGGATGAAGCCACATACTAGTATTTACTAAATTTAATTACACCAATAATTTCAAGAGCAGACTATATTATGAGACGTGCAATTGCCCCCCATGATCGGCTATCAGCTACACAGATTTTTGGCAACAGGGAGAAGTTATGAAGATTTAAAATTTTCCACATGTATTTTCAAACCAGCCCTAAGTGCTATAATTCCAGAAACATGCGACGCAATTTGCACGCCACTAAAATACACATTTCTAAAGATAAGTTTATTAAATGTTAATAAAAAGTCTAAATAAAATGCGATGCGCATGCTCAAGGTTGGAGCTGAAGCAAACTTTTTGGCTTGCGCAAACGTCATGTCTGCGTTCACACGCAACGATCTACTTGAGCAAACTGGCTTGCGCAAGCCATTTTGTGCAAATGGCTTGAGCGTGTAAACGACCTTAACGAAAAAATCCTAATTACTGCCGATGTAATGAATGTATCGACAAAAAATGTAGGTATGAAGATTCAGAAGCCCCTATGTAAATGAACAATTTATTGTTATCCCAAAGGTCGATTGGGTTTTGGATAGAGAGCAAAAACACGTAATTGATCAATTCGTGCTGTGGAGGTTATATTGCTAGTGATTCACCGAAGACTTTTTTTTGCCTACAGAGGACATAATGTCATCAGTAGTAGATCTAGGATGGGATCTACTAACCTCATCAGATACAGGAAAATCCACTTCGTCCAGTGCTATAATGAACTGAAGAGGGTTTCACTTCCCGGGAAATTAATTAAGGAAAAGAGCCCTGAACAGAGAGCAGACTAGGATGGAGCCAGAGCTCAAAGGAGTCAAATAGCTGGTCAAAGGAGGCAAGTAGTCAAGGGAAAATAATCAATAGGATGTTATTACAGTGCAGTGCACGGGGTCAACAAATGGTACCTTCAGATGGAACTAGTGAAGTACATTGCTGGTTAGGTTAGGTTAGGTTTTATGACTCATGCCCGGGCTTTAACTACGAGGTCATATCGCCTACTACCAGAGCGCTCTTTAGTCACTGACATGAGTCCGACTCTACTGTGGGAGTCCTAAATGTTGCCAACCCTAAATTCTTATTCACCTAGGGTAAGGCTCTTTAACGAGTACCTGACATCGTACAGGCTCGGGACCATCGCTTAACGTCCCATCCGAAGGACGGCGTGCTTAAGTTTATTTTACCTCCCAGATAAAATAAACTAAGGGCCTCGGTCGGGTTTCCACTGAACTACCGGCGCCCTCTTACTAATTATATGCGTCAGACTCAAATAGTTTATAATTTAACTTAATGTATACAATTATATGACGTATGATATATATATATATATATATATATATATATATATATATATATATATATATATATAGTCCAGCCCCCTCTTGCCTTCGGTCGATTTAACTGAAAATTTGACGTACCGAGTACAGCTGTCCTTCACACATCAACATCATTCAAATTCTCAAATTCAAAATTCTTAGACCATGTTGATTTTTTCCGGCATTATTTCCAGAGTTGTCTTCTTTTTTTTTTTTTTTTTTTTGACAATATTTCCGGACACACAAGTTTCTTCTTCTGCTCACTATGAACAAATCGTTCATAGAAGGGACGTGTAAGTGTCCCGAAATATTGTCTAAAATGGGAAAAAAGAAGACCCCTCTAGAAGAAATGCCGGAAAAAAAGAAAAAATCAACATTTCAACATCCCAGAAATTAATTCATTAGGTCGGTATTATTAGGGTTTCTGAATTGAGCTCCCTCCCCTAAACCATCCCTTCTCTTCAGCCGATATCGCTGAAAATAACAGGGTTTGTCCTCATTGGGTTTTAACTATAAAATAGGGGTGGCCGTGCGGGCTAGAGCGTGGGGCTTTGGTCGCATGGTCTCACCATGGTTTGTGGGTTCGAATCCCGTCCGGGAGTGAGTTTTATTTCGTAGATAGAACTCCCTCCCGGGGCCATGGATGTCGTAAATATAACTAAAATAACACATTGATGGCTAGTGTGGTGTCTGCCAAAGTCAATAAAAAAAAAACAAAAAAAACCAAAAAAAAAAACCATTAAAATATGAAATTTTGTGTCGATACATATACATTCATTACAAGAGCAGTTATTAGAGTTTTTATGTTAAGCATCTCCCCCAATCCCCCTTTTCCCTTTGGTCGATTTGGCTGAAAATTAATAGGTGGTGTTGTTGCTAAAGTTTTTTTTTTTTACACTCTGAATTTTTGACCAGTTATATAACTTGTTTTATACTTCGTTCAGCTAGGTAAATAAAAAAGTCATTGATACATTCCTTCTATCTAGGAATTTATTATTTGTGATATAAAAGACGAAGAGAAGTAATAAAATATATATATCTCACGTATATTATGTGTGTATAGACTCAGATATTCAACTTTTGTATTCAATTTTATTTTATTTCCTTCAATGATATTTATCGTTTATCTCATCCTAAAAAAACTCGATGATTCGAGGGCGCCGGTAGCTCAGTGGTATGCGTGCTTGCCTTCTGAGCTCAAGATCGTGGATTCGAACCCGACCGCGGGCCTTAGTTTATTTTTTTCTGGGAGGTAAAATAAACTTAAGCACGCCGTCCTTCGGATGGGACGTTAAGCGATGGTCCCGAGTCTGTGCGATGTCAGGTACTCCACCCGTTAAAGACCTCTGTCCTTGGTGAATAAAAATTTAGGGTATGCAAAATTTAGGATTTTCACAATAGAATCGGGCTCATGTCCATCAGAGGACTAAGGAGCGCTCTGGTAGTAGGCGATATGACCTTGTAGTTAAAGCCCGTTATATGTATATCCAGCTAGTACAAAACAGTAATAACTGCCCGTTGTAATGAATGGGTTTGACATGAAATTTCATATGCGACGCTAAAGCCCTGTAAGAACAAAACCTCAATTGTCAGCAGAATCAGTCGAAGGGGAGGGGGGTTCAACTCAAAAACCCAAATAACTTTCGATGTAATTAATTTATCGACCCAAAATGTAGTATAAGAATTTAGGAGTCGACTAATGAAAATTAGCGCAAAAAGTTCATTCCCGGATTTTTTTTTATCCTATAATTGAAAAATTAGAGTATTGAACGTGGAATATAAAATAGACAGGTTGTACCACCAGGTTGAGTGTAATGGATCACCGCTAAAACTCTCATCTGAATAATCAAATTCAGGAATAACTTGGGATGGATACATTTTGGACAGGTACCTTGGGTTTCTCGATCAATCACCATCGAAGGAACTAAAGAATGTTGATTTTCAGTCAAATCGGCCAAAGGAAAGGGGATATTACAGAAGGAGTTAACACCAACTATTTAATTACCTATTAATTGTCATTAAAATCGGCCTTAAGGGAGGGGTGGATCTGATAGGGCTCAAATCGGCTGTAGGGAAGAAGGGATTCAGAGAAAGGGGACTCTCTTAAATTCATCATGGGGAAGTACATTGCCGGGGATTCACAAACAACTTTTTTCTCTTTTTTTTGGAATCAAGGAATTGGAAACCGTGAAATTCGAAATTCTCCTATAGTTCGTGTACCCGACATATAATCATTTTTGCGCAAGTCTATGATCTAGGTAACTCCTGATAAAATGAATGTATCGTAACAAATTTTCATTTTCAAATTCAGAACCACTCAAGAAAAAAACCTTTTAATTTTTCACTAAGTCGACCGAACTGGAGGTGGGGGGGCGTTGGAGGGGGGCCCAACACAGATAGTCTTTTAATTGTCGATATACTTAATACGATGAAAATTAAATGCACAGTAGCAAAAACAGTGTGCACAGTAATCAAAGTTCAGTAGAAAACATATTATTCACAGTAACAAAATTAATTCACATTTACAAGATTAAATTCAGAGTAATAAAGGACCCCGCACATTTCTTATGTAAATTGGCCCCCGGTTAAATTGGTTGAAAGTGTTACCTGTGATAGATACTGAGCTCCTGAACAAATGTCTCCATAGACTCGAAGCTAGAAGAATCGAATATTTTGGAAAAAAACGCATTCAAAGTCAACCGTTTTCACAACTGTCTCAAACCTGTGAAGTGCTATTTTTTCGAAAGGAAATTCATTTTTCTGCAAATTGTTTTCTTTTCTTTTTTTAAATATTGTTTATTCTTCCTATATGATATTTTACGAAAAAAAAAGGGATTTTTAGACAAAAAATAATAAAATAACCATCGAAAAATTCATCACTGATATTCAACTCAATTATTTATGACAATTGCAATAATTGTTGTAAGAACGATTGCCGTTATGGCTTAACATTATTTACTCTTTAAATATTGAATACCTCAATTGATTGTATATGATTTTATCGAGTGAATTGAAATAAACATGCAATGTTTTGATTCTAATGCCGATGTAAATACTCAATTTTAGTCGTCGGTTTGTATTCATACAGCACACATCAAGTTAATTCTTGATACATCTCCGATAATAATTCAGTTTGTTTGTTTGATATTAAGGATTTTTTTAGTCACCAAAACGAATAAGGACAAATGCGGTGCTACGTTTGTAATCGTCTAGGTAATGCGCGCAATATGCCTCGGATTGGTCCTAATAATGATAAAATAAAATATCATATAGGAAGAATAAACAATATTTAAAAAAAGAAAAAGAAAAGAAAACAATTTGCAGAAAAATGAATTTCCTTTCGAAAAAATAGCACTTCACAGGTTTGAGACAGTTGTGAAAACGGTTGACTTTGAATGCGTTTTTTTCCAAAATATTCGATTCTTCTAGCTTCGAGTCTATGGAGACATTTGTTCAGGAGCTCAGTATCTATCACAGGTAACACTTTCAACCAATTTAACCGGGGGCCAATTTACATAAGAAATGTGCGGGGTCCTTTATAACACGGTTAAAAAAGTAAACGAATAGTGAAAAAAAGAAACTTACGGTAAGAAGGATAAATTCACTGTAAATAAATTAAATATTAGTAGAATAATATTTACCGTTTGGTGAACAAAATGAACGCCCAGTAAAAAGGATTATATTCACGGTAAATAAATTAGCCTGTTCACAATTAGATATATTTTTTTATGCTCCCCCATGGGGTTTCTCTATATTAGGAGAACCTGGACTGTTTCACTAAAAGCATCGACGGGAGTGTCAACATTTTATTTCTTCGGGTACATAAACTGGATTTACTCGGTAAACTGCAATTTTGTACTGTGCATTTTAAATTTTAGTCTTTAATTTTTTTTACTGGGCATTCAAATTTTTTACCGAGTGTTATGAAACTTCCTACGTCTTATTAACCGTGTTATTGGATTAACTTACTAGGCAATACATTTTTAGTTATTGGGTTACAATTTTATTTACAGTGTTTACTTTCTTACTCGGTAAGCTGTTTTTTTTTTTTTTTTTTAATATGCATTTAAATCCTAGCCTAATTAATATATTCATTCAGCACGTAAATTCAAAACTCCATAATATGAACATCTTTTAATTTTCACGAAGTAGGTCGAACGGAAGGGATGAATCAGAGGGTCTCACTTCAAAAATAATAACTGCCGATGTAATTCCGACTGGGACAACAAGATTTCATGTGTTATTTTGAGTCTTGTTTCAGTTGCGTTCAGATTAGTTTTCGCTATTGTTAGTTGGTTATAACGCATACACAACATGAAAATCCGGTGAGAACTCTACATAGAATTTCTGATCACATAACTTCACCTATACTTCATATAGCTGGGGAAATAAAACTCATAATCGGAGAGTATATTGAAAAAATAATTAGTCATGTGCCAATTCATGATTCAAATCCTTAGTACAGAATATTATAAAACATTTTTGAATTGTCTCTGAGGGCACCGGTAGCTCTGGTGTAGCGTGCTTGCTTACTCAGGTCAAGATCACGAGTTCGAAACCCGACCGAGGGATGCCCTTGTTTTTTTTATCTGATAGGTGAAAAAATCTTACGATCTCAGGTCCTCGTTAAAGGTCCCTCCCTACACTAGATGAATAAAAATTTAGGACTCCCACAGTAGAGTCGGGCTCATGTCCACGAGAGCGACGAAAGAAAGAGTCCTCTGGTAGTAGGCGATATGACCTCAGCTATAACCCGGTCATGAGTCACAATAACTAAGTAAATTGTCTTCTGATACATACACATTTAAATTGTTTCATTGAAGATCAATCTTCATTCCATGGAAAGACAGGTACATAACAAACAGCGTATGTAATTCGATGGCAAACATAGATGGTTTGTTTTCGATGCTTCTCTACTCTACGCTACGAGCTTCTGTGGACATTGAGCACCGCTGTATGAATTTATTCTTCAAATAGCAAAAAAGGAAAATCGCAAACATATGCTTATTTATTGATATCTTTCGGTTAACAAGAAATCTATTGAAGGTGCATTTTTCCAATACCTTTTCCATTTCGACTGAGGTTCCCAAAGACAAAGCGACTGAGAAAACTATATTTCATGCGTCATTTGTGTTTTATACCTCTTGTTTTAGTTGTGTTCTGACTGATTTTCAAGGGCTGTGGTTAGCGTTTTTGAGTACAAGCCCCCTAATCTGGTCCCACACTTTCCCTTTGGCCGACTTATGTCGTGGTTCTGGATATACATACAAACGTCGCCCAGAGCGTACATAAGATCGTTTGTAATTCGATGGCAAACATCGATGGTCTTATTTCGTTGCTTCTCTACTTACAACACGAAGCTACGACCTTGTGTGGACATTGAGCAACGCTATTACTGTATGAAAATTTATCCTTCAAATAGCAATACAGGAAATCGCAAACATATGCTTATTTATTGATATATTTCGCTGAAGTAGAAATCTATTGAATGAGCATTTTTCCAATACCTTTTCCATTTCGACTGAGGTTCCCAAAGACAAAGTGACTGAGAAAACGAGATTTCATGCGTCATTTGTGTCTTATACCTCTTGTTTCAGTTGTGTTCTGATCGGTTTTCCAATCCAATCTAAACTGCCTTTGGGATCTTCTCCTTTTTCACCTAACTTTTGATGTACACCCTCTCACACATAAGAACAGCTTGGTGAGACGCAACAAGGTAACACCCCTGGCAACAGCACTTCGGATGCCTTCTACCCTTCGGATATACCCCCTTCCAGCATTTACCCTCTAATAGGAATTCTTCTCTTGGTTGGCTTTATCCACCCCATTAGACCTGAGGGGCGAATTATGAAGATTAAACGTTCAGGACAGCCTTACTTACCAGACGCCTATTCCCCCTGGCTGTCTTGTCGAAAAATGTTAACATTCCAAACCACTTTGGTTGATGGAGAGTTTCTCCCTTACAGATTTCTATAAAAAATAGTTCTCAAAATTCTTCTCTGGTTTATTATTCGCTCAACATTCACTCTCAGTTCGTTTAGCGATCAATTTGTTTTAGACGATCTCATTTTATTTCTTCAGGTCTTCTCATTCAATCCATTTCCTGAAATTGAGTGTGATTCCACAATTATTCGTCTTGTCTCTCTGATGGGAAGTCATTTCATCGCAGAGCGATAAAGGACGTGCAATTTCTTCGGTTTGCGGTTGATGTAGTAAACTGGTTAGTGAGTTATTGGGACTTAGCCCAGGATTTAACTACGAGGTCCTGTCGCTATGGTGGACATGTACCCCGCCTCTGCTGTAGATGTCCTACATTTTGCCAACACAGATTTATTCACCTAGGGTAGGAGGGGTTTTCAACAAGCTCGGGACCATCACTTAACGTCTAATCCGAAGGATGGCGTGCTCAAGGTTGTCAAAGTGCCCTCAAAATAGTAACTGGAATACGAATATAACTTATTGATTGATGATATTTTCTCGAACTTATAGTCACTTTGAATCTTAATTGAATAATAATAATAATGAGACTGACTCTACTGTGGGAGTCCTAAATTTTGCCTACTCTAAATTTTTATTCACCTAAGGTAAGGTCTTTAACGACTAGGTGACATCGTAAAGGCTCGGGACCATTGCTTAACGTCCCATCCGGAGGACGGCGTGCTTAAGTATAATATATATTATTATTGTAATTTAATTTTCATTTATCATTTTTTTAAGGTAGATACTGAAAGTTCTGGACCTAAAAAATTCACCAGTAATACCCGGCGTTGCCCAGGGAACTTTGACTTTTCTCCCAATATCTCCTATAAGGCTATTCAGTTCCTCGACAGCACATTCATGATGTTATAATTTTCAATTATTCATACGGAATAAGGCTTATAGTCTGTAGTAGCGCTAGCTTTGGAGCTAAAACTAATTTATTCAAAAAGATTTCTCATTAATCGTTGCAATGGTTTTCGAGTTACAAAGATTGCGTGAGTGGATGCTGGGATGGACCAGGGGTTGATTAAAAAATAGACCTTAACCTTCCGGTAGATAAAATTTATCTATTCAAAAAGATTCCTAATTAATCATTGCAGTGGTTTTTGAGTTACAAAGATTGCGTGGGTGGATGCTGGGATGGACCAGATATTGAGGTACTAATACGCCTATAACCTTCCACAGACGATGACGAACAAATTTAAAAAAAAATTAATCAAATCCATGAAGCCGTTCGTGAGTTATAGCGGTACAACGCACAGACATTTTCAGCTTTATATATATATGATATATAAAACATGCAAATTGGCTAAAAGAGAAAAATATGGCATTATCAAAATGTCAAGAGGGGAGAAATCACCCAGTGGTGACACTCCCTAGGCAATGTGTTGGACTCATTTATAACTCAGTCACTGCTTTTACTAAGGAGGTCTCTAGGCCATTGGCGCTTGCTTCGTTGGGAAGTGTGGCAGATTGGAGGGCATGGGCTACAGGATTACTGGGGGAACTAAGGGAGGAAAATAACTTGTACCCTGGATTAATCCTGAGGGATTAATGAAGGGTGTTGTTGGAAATATAGTAAGGAGCATTGACTATTGTATGAAGGATTTTGGATTGAAGGGATTGGATGCGCTGCAGATTGGAACGGTTTCAACACTGCGTTGTATATAAGTAATTTTATTTTTGATGTTAATCTATATCTTTTGACAGTAGTCTTAGTAACTGCATGAAGCGTCTGTGCATTTCTTGTCTGTGGACAATACTAAAGTTACAAAAACATCTTGAACACTCCTGAATATTTGGGGGGAAGGTTATTCAATTTAACCTTGAGGGTTGTCATCCCTTAGATCTTGTACAAATTGTATGTTATCTTACTTGTAATCCTAAGATATTAGATTAGACGGGGTGGGTTAATGATAATAAGGGAGTCTTGTGAGGACCAGAAGCTTGTGGAAGCCATAATTGGATTGGAGGAGTTCCTTTTGGATGTGGTTCTTTCATCTTAGCTGCTTGGGGCTCAATCCTAGCCTGTTCTCACTCTAGTTCTACCAGGAGTTATCCTGGAACCAGAAGACCGTCTGGGGTCAAAGAGGCACTCCATTCTGGTGTTCGATTCTACAGAAAAGTATCTCTCGTGTGATTTTAGAGAAGTTGTTTGAATTAGTTATCAGTGTTGAAAATCAAATTTGACCTACATTGGGGATCCTAAATCATCGATTTCGCTGAAATTTAACAGATATTGTACTCAGGGCTATGCAACGAGTATTGCCCCCCCCCCCCCCCCCCCCCCCCCAAATTGAAGTACCTGAATGTTTTTATGTTTTCCCCTTTACATTTTGAATAAGTTAATGATTTTTATTTTACAAATAAATACTTGAGCAAGTACATAATAATGATAGGTAATAAAATTTACTTTATATAATAAAGTTTGATATAGGTTAGGTTAGGTTTTATGACTCATGCCCGGGATTAAACTACGAGGTCATATCGCCTACTACCAGAGCGCTCTTTCGTCACTCTGGTGGACATGAGCCCGACTCTACTGTGGGAGTCCTAAATTTTGCCTACCCTAACTTTTTATTCATCTAGGGTAGGGGTCTTTAACGAGTACCTGACATCGTACATGCTCGGGACCATCGCTTAACGTCCTATCCGAAGGACGGCGTGCTTAAGTTTATTTTACCTCCCAGATAAAATAAACTAAGGGCCTCGGTCGGGCTACGAACCCACGTTCTTGAGCTCAGAAGTCAAGCACGCATACCACTGAGCTACCGGCGCCCTCCTTTGATATAGGTAATATTAAAAAACATAATAATAGATTTTTAGATAGGTCATTACATAATGACCTCAACATCCCATTTATACCTTCTGTTATCAAGACACGATATCAAAATTTTCACGACAAACTCCATCATCACGCCAATCCACTTATTCTCCAATTATCCACGAACACTCTCCCCACAAACCCACCAAGACGTCTAAAGCGGGCATGGCAGAGGGACCTGCTCCAGGACTAGCCTGGACTCCTCTTCGGTCACGTACCTCAGCAGTACAGCGACACACTTGCCACAGCACATCATCACGATCACTAGTGACAAATGTTGTCGTTGTGAATATGTAAATAAATAAATAAATTTGGCCGCCCGTGTGCCTCGCACGCCTTCGCCATAGTGTCTGCAAGGCTCTGATTGTACTCAAAGAGTTTTGACTTTAAATATGAAATTTCATGTCAATAGGTTCATGTTATTGTGGTTTTTGAGTTGAGCCCTCTTTGATTTCCCCCTTCCCTTCGCCCGATTCCGCTGAAAATCTGTCGTCCTTATGGGGTTTTAAATTTACATATGACATTTTGTGTCACAGTCATTACAACGGCAATTATTAGAGTTTTTGAGTTAAGCCTCCCCTTAATTCCTTCTTCCCTTTGTTAGATTTAGCTGAAAATCAATAGGTGTCGTTGTTAGAGGGCTGGGTTACGAATCCGCAATCCTGAGGTCAATAAGCAAGCACTCTTTCTCTACCGCGGGCCCTAACATGGAAATTTGTCGCATTACCCCGATATATGAAATCGTTAGCACGCAACAAAACATATAACACATATAAACTCTCTGGGGCGCCGGTAGCTCAGAGATAGCTGCTTGCCTTCCGAGCTCAAGATCGCGGGTTCGAATCCCATCCTTTAGGTTTTTTATCTGAGAAGTCAAAACAACTTTAAGCAAGGCGTACTTCGGGATGGGACGTAAGCTACGGTGCCGAGAAGTGTACTTGACGTTTTCTACTTACGGACGCGATCTTAGATTCTCATCTCTTGCGGTCGAGTACATGTGAAGAAAGTAACACCAAATTATGGGCAGTGTGCCCTGTAACATATTTAGGGCAAGCCACAACCTTTAAAAGGCAATCTACTCCCAAGGTAGGTATATGGAGTCCCAAGCCCTTCCTAGGCAACTTAACAAGGAGCTACCCAAGGCTCCATTTCAATATGTTACCTACAATTTACACGTTTCAATTTTGTTTCAAACCCACACTCAGATACTAACAGTGAGATTTTCTCTGTCTGCATCTAAATTTTCCACTGGAATAAGTGTAATTTTTTATTCATTTATTTATTTTTTTTATTATGCTTTACAATCGACCATGAATATTTTGTTGACAATTATGGATAATAGGATGAAGTGAAATAATAAATGGCAATATGTACAATAATAGCTAAATATTTAAAAAATAATAATAATTATTAAACATTTCGCAGTAAAATCATGAAGAAGATGTACAAAATAATAATAATAATAATAATATATATATAAATGAGTAAAATATAATAATAAAATGAGATAAAAACAAATACAAAATATAAATTTAGCTCGAGATCGCCGAGATACCGTGCGATGTAGCCTTCCTCATTCCTCCAACTTAATGAAGAGATAGAGCAGACTACGGTAGCCCGGGTGATCCCCCGAACCACCTCGCTCTT
Source organism: Aradus depressus (assembly GCA_963662175.1). Taxonomy (NCBI): domain Eukaryota; kingdom Metazoa; phylum Arthropoda; class Insecta; order Hemiptera; family Aradidae; genus Aradus; species Aradus depressus. The sequence continues at coordinate 18,112,543 of OY759219.1, read as the reverse complement.
TCAGCCTCTGACTTGCAGTGGTTGCAGACCAAGAGGGACGGGAAGAGCTTAATGTGAATGAGATTAGAAACAGGCCAGTGCTGGCACTTTCTATGTAATAGCTAGCGGGAAGGTTCATTTATTGAAACATAATTTATTCAATTATTTAAGTGTATATTTATTTATACATATTCGCTAGAAAATTGTGCAGTACTCTGGTAATGTAGATGGAACAGATTTTTGAGGTTAGTTACCATTATTTACTTACTTATTTTGAATCAAGCACGGGCTTTAATTACAAGCGCTCTTTCTTGGCTCTGGGGGACTTGAGCCTGATTCTAGTGTGAGTACTAAATTTTGCGTAACCATGTTCAGTTAACTAAGGTAACGAGTATCTGACATCGTATAGGTAAGTATAAAAGCGTGCAAGTCAGAAAGCTCACGGTAATGAGCACAAAACCGATGATAATGAGACAAAATATATAATTGGAAACTGGCGGCCAATACCTCAAAGAAGATATTAGAATCAGAAGAAAGACAACACCAGAGAAATATCTTCATGACTGATCAAAGGAAGAAAAGGAAGCGTTTCCGGTGATTTCAAACAGATGCCGAAACAGGCACCGGAAATCGGAATGGAAACATCACTTCCACAGAAAGAAAAAAAAGCAATGGCTTCCAGGTTCTGTTGCCGGAATAATAATCGGTACCTACTCGACATTGTTGACATTTTTACTTCCCCGAGGTATACGAAGTACAGAGGAAGTCTGTATGTTTGTGTGTCTGTGTGCACAATAACTCCCGATAGAATGTACGTAGGTATGGACACGAAATTTTGTATGTTTGACTCGAACTCCATAACGATAAACACCTATCGATTTTCAGTCAAATCGGTCAAAGGGGAAGTTAGGAGAGAGGCTTAACTCAAAAATCTCAATAACTGCCAATGTAATGAATTTATTGCCACATTTAGTATGAAGATTTAGGAGCCTCTATGTATGTTGCATACTACAATAAATAACTATAAACGGTATCTTGTAAAATGAACTTAGGCCCCGAAATAAAGTGATCTCAATTCTCGTCCGATTTCGTCCAAAATCTAGACAAATCTAAGTTCTCCATTCCAAATTTTAAGTTCATAGCTGCAATGGATTCTGTGTTACAGCGCTCACAACTTTCCATCACACACACACACACTCTTCATCGTGAAAATGATAAAAACGTACTCAGGGGACTTTGATACGTGAAAATTCGTTGAAACTCGATCTCGGATTTTTGCACGATTACAATACTTTCTTAGTGACTCCTTACCATTGTGGACTCTTCGGAATCAATGGACTACACAGTCAAAGATCTTTTCAGGATTATTTTATATGGATATTGTAGAGAAGTTTTAATAAAATTTTATTTACATATTATAATAAAGTTTATCGGTATTGTACATTGTCATGTAGTTTATAATAATAAATATAATATTCATCAACTTAATCTATCGACATCTTAGCTATCAACATCCATATCATCAGATTTTGTCTCATTATTTTCATCATTGTTATCTATAGTTATTGGCCTAGACTCGTCACATTCAGTAGGTATCATGCACATTATTTTCTTCAAAATTTATAAATGAAATGATTGGTTTATGGTCATTAAAGTTAGAAACATAAGTATTAGACTCAATCTTTTCTACGAATTGTAAAAACAGCGTCTATAGTTTTGTCTTGTTGTAGTTAACTTTCGATCATAATCAATCTCAGTTTAAATGTGTCAAAAAGAAACTTAATCAATGGCTTAGCTCTCTTCTGCTAAATTACAATTGAAATCTCCAGCCAAAATCAAAGGTCTTATTAAATGAGTTATATTTGTCGATACAAAGCTTGGCAAGATTCATTCATCCCCTCCCCTCCGGCCGCCCCTTCCTTTCGGTCGGCGGAGTCCGGGAGGGGAGATTGAAACTTTCGTTGCCATTTCCGTGTCGTAACGGTTTTACCAACTCCCTGCCAGAAAGACCAAGATGTAAGGAGCTCTGCTCCAAAAATCAATGGTTTTAGACAGGAAAGGACTGAACAGTGAATTACTCCAACGAAAATCCAATGGCTTCGGTGGAGGGGTGATAAGGATCGATGCGGATGTTTACAGAGAGACTCCCTTCGTGGGGTATCTGCTACTGTCCAGGAGGGGACACACCCTGGACTCCCTAAGAACACGAGCTCAGGATGAAAGAAGCTCCTTCATTCAATCCAATAAGAAGAGCCTCAGGGTCTGTCATCTTCACAAGTCTCCTTCTTTAACATTATCCTCGTCTTCCTTAAGAGATTTCACAGGTGCAACACAAAGTTTGCCAATGGATTAACATGAAACCGAGTCTTCGTAAAACTAATTTGTACGTTGGACATCCTCTGATCTATTTTTATGTACATTGAAAAACGTACTTATGTTTTGTTATTGAAAATATTGCCAAGGCCATAACTTTCCCAGCTAAACGAAGTATAGTTATGTAATCGGTCAAAAATTTGATGCGGAGTTTTCAACGGAATTTCATGTTTTGCGGCCTCTAAATTCCAAATATGAAAAACATTTTATATTTATATCCAGAACCATTTAAGGACGACACCTATTGATTTTCAGCCAAATCGACCAATGGGAAGGTTGGATTTAGGTGGAGGTTTAACCCAAAAACTAATAACTGCCGTTGTAATGAATCAACACAAAAATTCATGGTTGCCCAGAATATACAGAAAGTGAATAATCATATCTGAACAGTACTTTAACTACGTCATATCGCCTACTACCTGAGTGCTCTTTCGTCGCTCTGGTGGACATGAGCCCGACTCTGGGAGTCCTAAATTTAAAGGGGTCTTTAACGAGTGCCTGACATCCCACATACCCCATCACTTAACACCCCATCCGAAGGACCCCAGGTTTTTTTCACCTCCCCGATGAAAAACCTAACGGCTTCGGCCGGGTTTCAAACCCGCGATTTTGAATTCGAAGGTAAGCACGCCTTCGCCCCTTACCTAATCAGCTAAACAATAATTATGTAGCTTTATGATCCAGAATCTGAATAATCTACTCTGAGGGATAAATCTGTGGTTACAGGGAATAAATTGGTAAGTCTAAATTCGTAACTTTTCAGGGCAGCACTTTTTTACTTTTGCATTAATCGTGTAAATCCAGTTTTTGGAATAACAGTACACTTAACTCATTTTGGCTATTTTACGACTGAACAACTTATTCCCTTTGACCATAGAAATACGATCCGTATCTTTCAAATGTGTGTTTGCTCTTTAAATGACTTATTGAAATCGATAAGTGGATCTTCGAAACCGATCTTCTTCAGTGGATTTCATATATGATTTTTCATTCTCAGGCTTTTATCAGAGCAATACAAGATGAACTTCCTAATATGAAAACCGAATCTACTTATTCGAAACAGAATGGAGAGAAGACCTCTTCACTAAACTCGGAGTGTAACTCAATCAGATAGGATAAATTGACACAACTCCTTGTCACTGGAGCCTTCTGGGTAGGAGGAGCGTCATAGTTCTAACTCAGCCTAATTGTACGTTCTAGTCTCATTTAGCTTTTTCATTGCGTAAAGTGAATCCGTTCGAAAATGGTATAGAGAAAGTATACAAAAAAAAAATTGTATATGAATCACCGACAATATACTTCCCCCCAACGGATTAATTAAGTTAATATTCCTTTCCCCTCCCTTAAATTAATAATGTACGATACTTAGGACTGACATTCATCGAAGACTGACATGGAACCTTCACACAAAACACGTTGAACCGTCGACTCAAAATACTCTATGGCCTACTAAATAAACGATCAAAATTAGACATGACATAAAAAAGGAACTGTTACACTTACTTACTGAGACCTTTATGCACATACGGATCACAGATATACGGTTCAGCAAAAATATCCTACATAAAACGAATTGAGGCGTTTCAGTCAAAAACCCTCAGACTGATAACACAGTGCCCAACGTACATAAACAACTGAACACTTCATAACGATCTTATGATAAACAAAGTACCCGAAACAATACAGACTACTTACATACGGTTTTTTAGCGAACTTTACACAAATAAAAACCCATAAATACGTACATTAACTTCACAACACTTACCAGATAACCCCCCACGAAGGTTGAATAGAAGGTGGAACCGCGACTTATTGCCATCTTGAATCATATTCGTTATTTAAATTTTTCAACATTATTTTCCTTTACTTTTATTACATCTCTTATTTATTTTATTTTTTTGTCCTAATAATTACGATTAATTACATTTATTTTACATTAATTAATTACATTTATTTTGCACTTAATTAATTTATTTATTTTTGTATGTATTTGCTATTATTTTGTATATATTTTATTATTACATTTATTTTGTACATATTTTTGTATATATTTCATTATTTTCTACATATTCATGTTCATTTCTCTCTTGCTTCTCATTCTTTGTTTATTAACTATTTTGTATCACCTGTATACATGTATTCTTATAGTCAACACTTCTAGTTATTGTTTTTGTACAGATTGTATTATTTTGTAGATTATTTTATTTTATCTTATTTTAAATAATAAATGTCATTTATTATTTTTTTATTTTTGTTTCATATTCACTGTCATCAAATTTACTTATAGTTATATTTTAACTGATTGTAAATATACCAAATAAACAAGTCAAGAGTAAAAAAATAAATAATAATAATTACGATAAATTAAATACGATAAATCCCGGGGATCTACACCTGGGTGGCTTTCCTCTCACACTCCATTCGCATCATACCATATCTATAGGTATCATAGATGCTGGTCGTTGCACCCCTAGCAACAGTTGTATCTTTATAAATAGAACAAAAAAAAAAAAATATTCCTTTCATCAACGAAGCAGTTAAGTTCAGTTATAAACAAATTCCATTCTTCTCTTAGTTTTCACTATAATCCTCCTATCTCAGCTTTTTACTCCGCCACACTTTTCAAAATCCTGAAAGATGCTTTAAGTGCCAATGGGCCCAGAGAACTTTCTGGGTATCAACAACGATAGTGATGAGTGAGTATACCTCAGTTACAATAAATTTTCGATTCAAAATAATGTCATTCTATCGGGAGTTATCGTGTCCACAGAGGCAGACATTTTTTTTTTCGTATTTGGAATCTAGAGGTTGGAAAACATGAAATTCGGTTGAAAACTTCGCATCGAATGTTTTTCCGATTACATAACTTCTCCTATACTTCATATATCTGGGGAAGTAAAAAGTTAAAACAAGAGAAATTAGTCGACTGAAGAGTCATAAGGTTGTGCAATGCTACTACAGCGCAACTTTGCCAGTTGTCAAGGCGAATTAGTTGCTGTTCTATTATATTATTGGCCCCAAGCGACCTGTCATTCCCCTTCCACTCTCCATCGGCCTAAAGACCCATGGGACATGTCATTTAGTCTATGTGAATAATTAAATGCAATTTATTTTATTTTATTTGTAATATTGATAATAATTAAATAATTATTATAATATATATTTTTTGTTTCAGGTATGTTTTCAGTTATCTATCTACCAACTAAAGGTAAATATATTAATTTATTTAACTTTCTGCTATTCGAAATGAGGTAATTAATATTTGAATTTAAGGAAAGTTACGGGAACGATGTTTTTGAAACTGGACGACATTAAATCACTGGCAATGTACTTCCCCAACGCGAATTAATCAACTATGTTTTCGCCCTCCCCAAAAAACCAATTTGGTTTCTTACTGAGTAACTTCTGAATAATCTTGCTAAATTTAGTGTTGACTTACATCGAAAGTTATTAGGTTTTCGAAATTGCGCCCCTCTGAAAATTTCAATATTAATCATATACCTTCTAAATCTATAGGAGTGAATGACAATGAATATTGTTAATCCTTTCTTGGATTTTCCCTTAGTTACCTAATCATTCCCCATCAATTACCTAATTATTGACCACACTTACCTAATTTTTATACACACTTACCTAATTATTAATCATATTTTTTGAAATGCTCGTGAATGATGCCTCTCTAAAGTTGAGCAAGTTGATTTAACCAAAAACGCCCTTTTCCCTTGGAATAGTCTGCCATAGTAAATAAATGGTTAAATGCAGTTATCTTGTGAATGATTCCTCAAGGAAGTAGATTAAGTTGATTTAACCGAGAACATACACAATTTTACAAGATACCAAGAAACCCACATCTTTATAATTCCGAAAGTATTAGAGTTCTGAGCTCCCAACTTCTTCACAGTGCGCTTGGGGCATTATCACAGTACACTTAACTCATTTTGGCCATTTTAAGACCTAACAACTTATTCTCTGTGACCATAGATATATTATATATTGTATCGTTCATATATTGTATCCTTTATATATTGTATCCTTTATATATTGTATCGTTCATATATTGTATCGTTCGTATATTACAAGTATTAGAGTCCTGAGCTCCCAACTTCTTCACAGTGCGCAGATGGCTTGGGAGATGATCATAGTACACTTAACTCGTTTTGGTCATTTTACGACTTAACAACTTATTACCTGTGACCATAGATTCGTATCGTCCTTCTCTGGTTTTGGGTTTAAATATAACATTTCTTGTCAATATTCTATCATTCTATCAAGAGTTGTCACGATCACAGACACGGGTTCACTTCCTTAGCAATAGGATTAGTGTAATAACATAATAAAAGGTCCAAACAACAACTGACTTTATTTTCCAAATATTTGTCGAACACATGTTAACACAAGTATATTGTATTTTATATAATATAGAAAAACATATTATTTTAATATTAACTAATTTACAACATCTTCCCCCTCGGTCATCTGAGCCTGAAGGCTGGTGCCGTGATCCAGCCGAAGCTGGTCCGCATGTTTTCGAAGCCGGGCCTCCTGCACCTCCACCAGGTAGGACGACACGCCAGTCTTCTTCAATACCTTCCCCCGTCTGTACCCTTTTCCTGACGGATTCAAGACCCACACTCTGTCTCCCTTTTCAAACGTTCGAACCTTAGCTTTTCGGTCATGGTAGAGTTTCTGCTTCACCAGAGCCTCCTCTACATTCGTTGACACATCCGGTTTCAACAGATCCAGCTCTGTCCTTAAGCGTCTTCCGAGTAGTAACTCAGATGGCGTTCTGCCGGTTGTCTTCTGAGGCGAGTTGCGGTACGAAAACAAGAAATCTAGCAGCCCCTGATGTAAATCCATCCCATCTTTGCGAGATGCGGTAAAGCGCTCTTTAAAAGTCCTGACCGCCCGTTCACAAAGACCATTAGTTTTAGGATGGTAAGGCGTCGATCTCACATGCGTAACTCCTCGTTCCTTGCAAAACCTCCGGAATTCATGTGAACTGAACTGGGGACCATTGTCAGATACGATGATTTTCGGAAGGCCAAAACGAGCGAATATTTCTGACAATACGTCTATTGTTTTTGATGTTGTCGTAGATCCCATGGGCACTATCTCCATCCATTTGGACATAGCATCAATTACTACGAACCAATACTTTCCTTGAAACGGTCCCGCAAAATCAACATGAATCCTACTCCATGGTTCCGCCAGGGACTGACCAAGACTAGAGGGGTACTTCAGGTTCTTTCGTTCGTCCTTCTTGGCAGGCACGACACGATTTTACAAACTTATCAATATCCACGTCGATGCGAGGCCACCATACATGCCATCTTGCCATTGCCCGCATAGCAGAGATGCCAGGGTGCCCACTGTGAAGCATGTTAAGTAAGGTTTCCCTGTAGTAGGATGGTACAATAATCCTGCCCATCCAAAGCAAAATATTTTCTTCAAACGAAATTTCTGTACGTTTTTCATAAAATGTAAACAATTGGGATGGTACATTGGCCTTACGTTCAGGCCATCCCCTCGTTACATAGTCCATAACCCGCATGAGCACAGGGTCCTTTCTTGATTGCAGACTTAAGCTTTTCTTCGAAATAGGCAGTTCATCGACTTTCAACTGCAACAGATGACCCCGCTTAGCCGATCCGATGTTTTCTTCACTTGAACATTCACTTGTTGCTAAAGGAAGTCTAGATAATGCATCTGCCGGCGCATTCCTCGATCCACTGTTATAGATTATCTCGTAGTCATATGCACCCAGTATTAGAGCCCATCGAGTAAGACGGTTCGCTGCTAGCTTAGGCACTTCTTGATGCTCCCCAAATAGTCGAATTAGGGGTTTGTGATCTGTTCTGAGATTAAAATGTCGACCAAAGAGATATTGGTGAAAATTTTTAACGGCAAAAATAATACTCAGGGCTTCCTTATCTAAAGCGCTGTATCTTTTTTCGGCGGCCTTTAACGATCTAGAGGCGAAAGCAATTGGTCTTTCACTGTTATCTAGGTACCTGTGAAACAATACGGCCCCCAAACCCGTGTCACTTGCATCTGTACATACTATAAGTGGCAGATTTTCGTCATAATGGGCTAGGGTCGGAGAGCTCGTGAGGGCTTGCTTAATCTCCTCTACAATTTTCTCGTCCTCCTGTGACCATTTCCATCTGATCCCCTTCTTGAGCAGGCGATGAAGTGGTGCACATTTGCCTTGAAGACTCGGCACAAACCTGCTATAATAGTTGATAGAGCCCAGGAGGGAGCGGAGTTCCTTAACATTGGAAGGCGACGGCATCCTTCGTATAGCCTCAATGTTGTCCTTGGTCAGATGAATGCCATGTTCATCGATCACATGCCCCAAATATCTAACCGAGTCCTGAAACCATTTACATTTGCTGGTTTGCGTCCTGATTCCCGCTTTACTTAACCTCGTCAGTACTTCCCTCACTCTACTAAGGTGAACATCGTGATTATCCCCAGTGATGATTATATCATCAAGGTAGCATGCTGCTCCTTCCACTCCTGCCAAGATACCGTCCATCGTGCGCTGGAATAAAGCTGGAGCAAATTTTATTCCGAATGGTAAACGTCTATATCTAAAATAGCCTTTGTGAGTGGCTATTACGAGAAATTTTTGTGATTTTTCGTCCACCTCCATTTGCAAGTAGGCATCTCGAAGGTCGATCACGGTAAACTGTTTACCCCCTCTCAATTTAGCTATGAGGTGTTCAAACAGTGGTAATGGATACGGGTCATCGTAGATATACTTATTTATACTAACCTTAAAATCTGCACATATCCGCACCGCTCCGCTGGGCTTAATCGTCACTACGATTGGTGAAGCCCATTCGATAGGTGTTGCGCTCGGATCGACCGGTTCAATAACCCCTTCATTTACCAGTCTGCTAAGCTCAGCCTCCACAGCAGATTTCAGGGCGAACGGAACAGGTCTCGCCCGGTATACTACAGGTTTACTGTTGTCACGCATCTGAATAACAGCTTTCTGTCCTGCTATTGTACCTAAAGATGATGTGAAAAGATTCGAAAATTCTTTTATAAGTCCTGTAATGACGTTGTCCTCTGGTTTGTCCGAAGCTTTGTTTTGTACCGTACAAACCTGCGCCCCAGGCGGCAACTTGAGGCCGAACGCCAAGACCCAATCAAGGCCGAATAATGGAATATCATTTTTTTCAATTACGACAATGTTCAGCTTCTTACTTTTACCAAAAGCACTAACCTTAACCTTCGATTCTCCGAGAGTTTTCACAGACAGGCCCGTGTAGGCCAGCAGGTTGGGGCTGCTTGACAGTTTGGGAGATCCTATGTCCCTCCAGACTTTTGTCCCTATTATGGACCTTGACGCACCCGGATCATATAGCATTCTCATGGGAACCCCGGCTACTCGAACATTGAGCATCACCTTGGAGTATCCCGGACTTGTAGACATTACGTTGTCCACGTTGGAATACTCAGAAACGGAAGTGTTGTCACCGTCCGACTGACTGTGACGGCCTGAATTGACATTATGAACGTTTGAGTTCTCAACAATGATGGCATTGCCTATGGCCCGACAAACTTTCGAAAAATGATTTAGCTTGTCGCATGCATAGCATTTTTGATTATGCGCTGGACAACTAATTCCTCTTTTGTGCAACTTCCCCCCACATTTCAAACAGTGGGTACCTCTGACGAGCTTTAATACCCTTCTCTTCTTCTTTGGGCGCTCAATCGGCCCCGACTTCTCCACCCGGCACACTTCGCTGTTCGAATGCCGGTGGATAAACGAACTTAGTTGTCTCTGTTGGATTTGGACGCTCTCCAAGAGCAATGCAGATGATTCTACTTGGGAGAATGTCGCGTCACCTGATCCGTGAAGTCTCAACAGTTCGCGCTGACATATCTCGTCATTCGCCCCGACCAATAGTTGGTCGCGCAGGCGCTCCTCCAATGACGCTCCGAAATGGCATTCCCCAGCGATTGCCCTAAGGCAACTTATATATTCTCGTAGCGGTTCCCCCTCATTCCGGAACCGTTGGGTGAATCGTACCCTTGCAGTCAACGGTGCGGTGGCCCTGCAATAGTAGCGATCTAACACCTCTACGAGTGCCCCAAAGTTCTGATTGGTTACCTGGTTTGGGTGGAAGTGGTCTACCAACATCTTGAACGGCCCAGGTCCCATCCTGGACAGCAGCAGGTCCCTCTGTAGCCCCGGGTCCGTCACTCTACTGGTCCTCACGGCTATCTGAAACCTCTGCCTGTAGTACGTCCACTCTTCACCGGCATTCCCATCAAACTGTGGCACTCTGAACGGTTGCTGCCCAAACTCCGCATAGGTGGCTTCCGAAAAACCATTATTGGTTTTTTTTCATTTTTGGCATTATTATTTTTTAATTTTTTTTTTAACCTCGATCGCCAATGTAATAACATAATACAAAAGGTCCAAACAACAACTGACTTTATTTTCCAAATATTTGTCGAACACATGTTAACACAAGTATATTGTATTTTATATAATATAGAAAAACATATTATTTTAATATTAACTAATTTACAACAATTAGTAGTAGGTATAGGGGAAGTTATGTAACCGGTCAAAAAGATGCCGGAATTTCATGTTTTCCGAATCCCAAATATGGAAAAAAAAATGTCTTGTCTGTGAACACGCTAACTCCCGATAAAATGAATGCACCATCACATATTTACCATATGTGGATTCTGAACCCCCTATCGACGACACCTATTGATTTTCAGCCAAATCGACTAAACGGAAGGATTAGGAGGGAGGTTGTTACACAAAAACCCTAATAACTGCCAATAGAATGAATGTATAGACACAAAATTTCATATGTGAATTCAAAACCCTACAATTCCAAAACTTATTAATTTGTAGCGGAATCGGCAAAAGGGAAGGGGGATCAGAGAGGGCTCAACTCAAAAACCCCAATAACTGCCGATGTAATGAATGTATCGATATGAAATTTCATATTTCAAGTCAAAACCCAATGATGACCCGGCTTTCGAGGTTGCCCTCATCATCAGGCAGTCTGATAAAATGATAATTTTTGAAATTTGAATGAAAATTAAAATATTTTATTAAATAAAAATCAAAATTTTTTTATAATAAAAAAATAAATAAATTCCTGTTCCCATCCATGAAATTTTAAATTGTTAAAGTTTTTGATGGTTTATTTATTTATTTTTATTATAAAGAAATATTAAATTTTATTTACTAAAATATTTTAATTTTCATTCAAATGAAGCCTAGCTACAACAAATAAAAACCTGTGACAGGTCAGACTACATCTTTTTTGACAACCTGTGAAATGGTCGGTTGGCTTTGAAGGAAGAGCGAAATCGTAATTAATTAATTTGATCTGGGGAAGTTCAAAGCCGACTACGTTTTTTTTAGTGTTTGAAAACAGGGGGTCGGTTTTTTTGACCGATTACATAATTACTCTTATACCTTATGTACCTGGGGATGTAAACACTCCCGATACATTTTAGAGTACGAATATATACCTGACCCGAAGTTAAAATACATTACAATTAGGGAGAAACATGACGTAGCAACGAAATTAGGGATGGTACACCACAATTTATCAGTGTCAGGACATTAAACAAAATTAACTTGACCCCTCTCTACATTACTTCTACCATAATATTATCATTATTATCCCTCATTAGATTTACCACTATCACGTTATTATCACTAGGACTGCATTAAATATACTGGGTAAGTACACCTAGGGACATAAGGACTTTTATATCTTCCCTGGAGGTTCAGCTATGGGAATCCTAAATTTTGCATACAGGTTTAGAGGTCATTAACGAGTACCTGTCTCGGGACTAACATTTTTCACTTGAAGTTTTTTTTCATCTCCCGTGAAACTTACTAAATATCGTGTTGAACATTCGTTATATCGACAGTTATTAGGTGTTAGGCCTCCTCTTTTGATTCTCCCCCTTCCCTTTCAACTCAGCTGAAAATTGATTTGTGTCGCTTCACTGCACCTAACTCCGATTCCATCTTGCGTACGGAAAAAAAAAAAAAATTGCCATCATGCAGATATACATCATTTATGCAGATTTGGGTAGTACACATCAGGAGACCAACATTGTTGCAGTAGTATTTGCAATTTTGCCAAACAAGTTGCTAGTAACTTACGAAAGGATGTTTCTGCCTCATTAAAGCTCAGGTGCCTGATTGGAGCCCTGAAAAAGTGAATATTGACTTCGAAACGGCTGCAATATCGGCTCTGAAAAAAATCATCCCTACCTCTCAAGTGATAAAAAGAGTGTACGCATAGTGGGTGTATTTCGTAGGTGTAGGGATTCTGGTATACGCAAATAGGGAGACACCCTCCCATATACTTTTTATGGTGTTTCACAATATCTCTGCAAAAATATTAAGTTTTGATATAGACCACAAAATTGTATTCGGACGTTTACAAAATACTTAATTGCTTTCGTTACATTTTAATCAATTGCATTGTCCAACTAAAAGTGCAATGAGTGTCATTCCGATGTCCCTTATCATCTTGACAGTGCTGATGCATTGGTCGATTGGCAATATTAGATCTCGTTAAAATTATGATGGACAATACTCCATTCATTCTGACAAACTTGATATCTTCCCCTTATCATATAAATGTACTAATAAAACAGAAGATCCGTGTAAGGCATTAACCCACCCTTCAATGGATCAGATCTGACAGTCCCTAGTGAGAAGGGTCCCTGTCCCTTGGTTATTACTTATTGTCGAAGATTCCCCCAACGGGACCCTTGTGTCCCGGATTTAGTGATTCACTTGGATCTATCCTCCCAAAATTGCAGAAAGCACGACCCAAGAGTTCTGGAAGGGCTTGTCTAATACATTGATCTCCTTATACGCTTCTATTCTGGGGATTACGAATAACTGTAAGTCAGTGGTCGGCAAACGGCGGCCACATGCGGCTCTTTGGCTACTTGAGTGTGGCTCTTCCACAAAATACCACGCAGGGGTGCGCGCACGTACAGTGCGATTGAAACTTCGTGATGACTGGTTTTCTTATTTTTTCTTCACATTAGTTTTTGTCAGTCATTGTTATGATTTAATTTTATCAATAAATAATATCGTTATTAAATATGATATCAAGTTTTATTCAACGCACCTATAGTTTAAATAAAACTCAAAACTTTAAGTCAAATTTATTAAGTTAATTTTAGGGAGCATTGTGGAGTGAAAGATGTAGTGTCGAGGATTGAGAAAGGTATGTTGAGATGGAGAGAGGATGAACGATTTTTAGCGAAGGCCAGCTTAGGAGTAACCTAATTAAGTTAATAACAATGTACCTACCTATATAGTTTAAGTTTAAAAAATTTGGCTCTCAAAAGATATTTCAATCGTCGCACTGTTGATATTTGGCTCTGTTGACTAATGAGTTTGTCGACCATTACTATCGGTTAACTGTAATATTTGGAGATAACAGCGAATACAGCTGTACAGTTTGTTGACTATAGTCAATGATTGTCATTTGAGATTCTACAGTACTTAATTTTGGAGTATTTTTGTTTACTTGATAATAAGGAAATCGTGCGAAAATTCGAGATGGAATTTTCAACAGCTTTTCACATTTTATTTAAGGTAATAAGTTCTGCGTAATTGTCAGTTTTTTTTTTTTTATTTTGAATTGCTGTTTAGGTCGAATTTTTTTCTACCTATCTATATCAAAAGGTCATGTGTAGGGGAGAAAGCTTACCTCTTTAAAAAAAAAAAATATATTGAAAAAATGCTGATCAATTTGGATGTGCCGGAGGGGGGAAACAAATAAGTGTAGCCTGTTTGAACCAACCTAAATTGGCACAATTTGAAAATTATGGTCTGTCGAGTAGGATCGACGGGTTGTCCAATTACACAGAAAGAGGGGGAGACAATAATTTTGAGCCTTCATCGGCAGATAAGGGATGATTCCACCCTATTCCACCCCACTCCCCGCATGCGGAATGGGACAATTAAGGAACTCAATTATGGAATATTGTTGATTTTTACAAATGACTCTTATTGTATCAGTATAAAGAGAACAATCATTTTAATCCCATTGTTTACTCTGATAATATTATTATATGGATTTCTGGATGTCATTATTTTTGAAATGTCCTTTGGTACTTCAAAAGGACAAATTAAACCAATCTATATCCAATCAAGGGTCAGTTTGTGAGCTTAGTTCAAAATCAATCAAAATGTTGTTTTTAATGTTCTTGCATTTTTGGCATGAATAAATAAAATGTCTCGATATTGAAAGAGAAATCATTCATAATGACACTCCATTATCTTGTAATAGTCAGCTGATGAGAGAAATAGAAAATAAAATAAGATTGAAAAAATAGTTGATAAATATGATAAAAGTGTATAGATGATGAAGTCTCCAATCAACTAGTAGGTGAGGGCGCCGGTAGCTCTGTGGTATGCGTGCTTGACTTCTGAGCTCAAGGTCGTGGGTTCGTAACCTGACCGAGGCCCTTAGTTTATTTTATCTGGGAGGTAAAATAAACTTAAGCACGCCGTCCTTCGGATGGGACGTTAAGCGATGGTCCCGAGCCTGTACGATGTCAGGTACTCGTTAAAGACCCCTACCCTAGATGAATAAAAATTTAGGGTAGGCAAAATTCAGGACTCCCACAGTAGAGTCGGGCTCATGTCCACCAGAGGGAGGAAAGAGCGCTCTGGTAGTAGGCGATATGACCTCGTTGTTAAAGCCCGGGCATAGTCATAAAACCTAAACCTAAACCTAACTTGTAGGTCTCGAGGCCATTGCCGCTTCAGCCTTCCAGTAGGATTCTTGTCGCAAGTCTGCGGACTAAAGGATTAGGGTGAAAGGAAAGCGTAGAATAGAATTTTCTGTAGCGGGATTGGAATTTAATTACATCCCTTAAAGGGAATCTGGAGGTAATTATGAAAGATAGCATTAGAAACGTAGAATGGAGCATTTGTGTTTTTTCGAAGGATACGGGATTGTAGGGTTTGAATTCTATAAGAATTCGAAGGATTAGTTGAGTCCCAGAGTTCCCCTCCTTACGACCATATTGGCTTCAATAATTATTAAGGAAGATAAGGACTACAGTGCAGAACTATAGGCAAAAGCATTGCCAGTTTAAACTTGTCAAAACCTGAAAATTCCTGTGCATACCTGTGCGCGCGAAGTATTGAGAGCGCCAGCTTGATTACAGTGAATCCTCCGAACTGGTGCTATATATTTTTATTATTTGGGGTGTTTGGGGGCACTGGGGAAAACTGGGGTCATATTCGGAGATTCAGGAGGTCATTTTTCGTAAGAATCAGCAGGAATGGTGTCGGTCGATTTTTATGCCGACCAGTGTAATTGGTAGCAAATGAGTCTTTCATTACTTAATGTAAGTTTCGATCTGTTGTCTAAAAGTTGTAGTAAGCTTTGTATCGTCGAAAGTTCTTGTATTTTAGTCTAGTATGAGGATTCCATGTTAGGCGTCTATAAATAACACAACGTAGCGGACCTGAAGTGGATCACAAGGTATTAGGATATCCGCGGACACCTGGCAACACTAGTTCCAAATGGTTACCTCATTGATACGAGTGGCGGTGTCCTGCTCCGTAGTTGGTATGATCTATGTTACCAAGGCAGGTTCCCCCGCCATTGTCCGTTAACCAGCTCATCTATATATGGTATGCCAGGTCTCTGTCAACCGCTTTGTTTCTCTCCTAGAATGGACATTCTCTGAATAGTGCCCTTAATGTTCCATAGCTGTAGCTTCTCTCCCTTTTGTCAGCCCACCACTGTAGTCCTTCTAGCGCTTTTGCCGTACGTAGCGCTGCCGTCGGATACTGATAACGGCACACAAGGTAGTCCGGTGAATCACCATCTATATTCTTCCCCCTAACGAGTTAATCAACTTTTTTGCTCTACCTCTAGTTATAATAACTCAAGCCCGGGCTTTAACTACTAGATCATATCGCCTGCTACCAGAGCGCTCTTTCGTCACTCTGGTAGACAAGACCAAATTCTAAATTTTGCCTTACTAGGTTTATTCAAATAGGGTAGGGGTATTTAACAAGTACCTGACATCGCAGAGACTCGGGACCATTGCTTAACATCCCATCCGAAGGACGGCGTGCTCACCTAATTATAAAAAAGCTTTATAATGTGTTGCTATACGATACAAATTATACATTACTTTGAAACATTCACTACGGAAAATTATTTTACATTCTTTGGGGCGCTATAACTTTTCTTCTGTCTTTTAAAAATATTTTTATTAAATAAAAAAAATGTATCAGTAGGGGTATAAAGGCTCTTGAGCAGGAGCCACCCCCTCCACCTATCAACCAATGGATATTCCAGTGAAGCTTACCCCCCCCTATATTGTCTCATATTGAAAAACCCCCCACTCCTCATTCCATCTCTGTCTTCCGTTTTCTCTCTCTAATAATGATATGTTAATGAGATCTGAACCGTCGTGACCTAGTACAAAATATGAAAAGTGGTAAATAATGGAATATTTGAGATCCCCTACAACTAGAGGGCACACACAGGTATTACAATATAGTTTAGCTTTTCTGTAGCGACAGAGCATCTAAGAACGTATATAAGAATTTCTAATGATCGGAGGGTTCCGAGGATCTATTTTCTTCCAACTCCAGTCAGTATAGTGAAGTTTAGCGGTTGTCACTATTTCGGGAACACTAAGGACGACAAGATGGTTCCCACTTCATCAAAGTTAGGTAATTGAGTTCCCAAGCCTCCACTATACTAAACAAGTTTTTGTATCTATAATAGCTGCGGTTGTCCCTTATTAATTTACCCAACTTACTCCACTCAGAGTGAAAATTTAATTTACATAAGTTTCAAACAATGTTCCATCATTTTATAGATTCTAATATGTAAAGATTACCTTCTAGTTTTAATAGGTTTCTCTAAGCTATCAGTCAATTTAATTAGCTCAGTGCTGTCGAAGTTCTGAGAAATGACTATCAGAGTGTGCTCAAGTAGATGAATTTCTTTGCTGATATTGTGAACAATTTGTAGTTGAAAACCCACACATTCAAATATGGTTCTTGTAGTTGTTTTGTTTGTTTACTGAGCTCCCATGGAGGAGCTGCCATAGGCCCCCCAACCCAGCCGCCCAAGGACCCCCGATACTTTTTCCAGTTCTCATCTAAGTGGCAACCCATGGTTGTGATTCCACCGTCTCCTTTCTTCAACTTAGATGTCTGCAGAACCGCCCTTAGTGTCTACACAGCTTGCAAGTGGCACTGTTTTCAGATTATCAACAGCTTCATCCCCTGTTTTTCTTTTTCTGAAGTTTTCTATACAGGAGAGTATCCTTTAGAAATAGATGTCTTGTTCAGAGGGCAGAAGGGAGATGTTTTGCCCTCTCTGAATGGGCAGATCCCTCAGCCCTTCACCTGATCCCACCTTCCCTCTATAGACACAAAATAAGATACTTTCCTACAAGCCCTACCTTACACAAAATACGAGCTTAACCTAACAAGAGGAGGTATTTACGGTATATTTTTTTGAAAGTTTCTTCAAAATCAGCCGACTATTACTAATGCATTTTTTTTCAGAAGTACGCTTCGATGTTTAAAAAAAATATTATGCTAATAAGTTAGTTATTGTGACTTATGCCCGGGATTCTAACTATCGCCTACTACCAGAGCGCGATTTCGTCACTCTGGTGGACATGAGTCCCACTCTACTGAGGTAGAGCCTACCCTAAATATTTATTTATTATCCGTTAAAACATAACAAGGTGTCATTCGTCATACATCTTAAGGACTTCTTTACAGATTGAGGCCATTACTTCTACACATGTGTTACCTTATCCTACAATCATATTTAGGACATAGATACTCGTTCGACAGAGCGTCGTTATCTCTTCGTTTCAACCCATTTTGGCAGACATGTCACAAGGGTCTATTTTATCTCCTCTGTGGTATACGCTTTACACCTCAGATATGCCCCATATCATCACTTACATTTACAGCTACGTACGCCGATCACACTGCCGTCTTAGCTGGTGGTGAATCTTCAATTTAGATAGAACAAGAGCATATCACTCAAATTGAGGACTAGTGTAACACCAGTGTAAAACTACGTTCTAAACCTTCTGGGTGAATCGAAGAACATATTTGCTGAACATAAGCACAAAAGCGAATCGAAGTTTAGGAGTCTATAAAACACAAACATACAGACATTAGATTTTATGTATATAGAAATACGTTAATTATGTATTCAGAGGAAATGCTTGAAGTTACTTACCGCACAACACTGGATAACCCGCTAGTATATAATATAGCTAGGTGTAGTGAATAGCATTCCTGGCTCGTGAAATGGTTAGTATCCCTTGCAAGATCCTTGACTCAATGGTTCGACCATATTGATCAAGAAACTCGCTATCTCTCTGGAGGTTGCGGAAAGCAAACCCTTTGATATCCCTCATAAAACTCCATACTCTAGGTCAGATATGAGTCTTCTTTTCTTTGCCTCCATCTTTCCTTTTTGCCCTTCTAAAGTTTTTATCTTTATTAGGACTCAGCATGCAATCGCTATGATTTAGTACTTTAAAATCATTTTGACTCTAATTTTCCTTCCAGAATTTTTCTCATAATTGAATTTCTTTTTTTTTATTTCTTTTATATATACATACAGTAAAAAATACATGAAAATTGTTTCACTTTAGAGTTGTGTAAGGACATTCAGAATACGTTTAGAGGAAGTTATGAAATTGGACAGAAATTCGACGCTGAGCATTCAACAGAATTTCATGTTTTCCGAAACCAAGACACCAAAAATTTACATTTTAATTTATAACTCTCGATAGAATGAATGTATCGACATGAAATTTTATATCTATATCTAGAACCCTTCTAGGACGACACCTATTGATTTTCAGTCAAATGAGCCAAAGGGAAGGGGGATTGGGGTAATGGCTTAACAAAAATGCTGTGAAATACAAATGAAAATACAAATGAGTGTATTGTACGAAATTTCATATGAAAATTCAAAACCCCATAAGTTATTAATTTTCAGCTGAATAGGCAAAAAGGATGGGAGGGGGGGGGGGGGGGGGGGGGAGGGAATCAGAGGGAGGTTCAACTCTAAAATCCCAACAAATAAATTGTACGGTTGGAAACCATTTATCGATTAATACATCTTATAGTTGATTTTTAGCCCTCCTTAGTGGCAGAGTAAACCCTCATATTGAATATTTTATTCTGGGCATCCTGGGGTTAATTTGGACCAACCCCTATACACGTGTCTGATATTTTTTGATGTACAAACATCTCTGAAAATTTCATTGAACCTGATTCAATGATGATTGAGGGAGCTAGAAGCAATGGCAGCTTTGTAAACGCAATTTTTGGCCATTTTTGCGCCTACATTTTTTTTGTTTCTTCGCTCAGAAGGCGCATTGTAATAGTAATACAAATATTTAAAACATCCGTACACGGGACCAAAGTTATATGCCACCCATTTTTGGCCATTTTGGGCTCCTATCGATAAAATATATCATATCTCGAATGACAAAAATGGGGACGGAATAAGATATGAGTTTGTCAAAGTTCAACATAGAATTTCAACAGTTTATCAAGGATGTATTCTCCAATTAATTTTTTGGCTTTTACAACTACTCTCTTATCCGACAGGTGAGAAAACCTTGAGCACGTCGTCCTTTGGATGGGACGTTATGCGATGGTCCCGAGCCTTGATGTTAGGTATACTTTAAAGGCACCTCCCCTAAGTGAATAAAACATTTTGTGTAGGCATTAATATTTAGGACTCCCATAGTAGATTAATGTCCACCAGAGAGTTATGGTAGTAGGCGATATGACCATAGTTAAAGCCCGTGCGTAAATTATAATAACTGATGGTGTAAAGGGCGGTAGCTTTTGTG
The DNA here is from genome assembly GCA_963662175.1 of Aradus depressus. Taxonomy (NCBI): domain Eukaryota; kingdom Metazoa; phylum Arthropoda; class Insecta; order Hemiptera; family Aradidae; genus Aradus; species Aradus depressus. The sequence continues at coordinate 18,092,284 of OY759219.1, read as the reverse complement.
TAAAGTTCGTTTGAAATAATAACTAAGTTTGTTTTATTTATCCAAAGAATGGATAAGTGAATGCAAAAGAGTTGCAACTTGAGTTATCCCTGGTGATCCCCTTGCAACATTCATGTTGGACCAAGCCAAACAGCGCCTCAACAAAATTAACACTAATGGACATCTGAAACTGTAATGGACAACACGTACGAGGGCTACGGTTCGATGCATTTACCAAATTGGGTAGGACCCTCCTTCACTCCTGCCTCAAGTGTAAAAGACCAAACCCGGGGGGCAGTTTGGGGAAGCTAATGATATCCATCGGACCCAAGACGGGGATATAATCCAAATTAATTGTATAAGGGTGGGAAATGTGAACACTTCAAGGGCTCCACTGGACGAGTTTGTGCTGAAATACTCACCCAGAAGGTAGGGATAAAATTTATTTTTGATAATTAAAACCGTTTATTCAAAAAAATGATTTTCATGAAATTACATTGACCGGGTCGACCGCATTGAACACGGTTGATTCAACCAAAGAGAACTGTGTAAACAGCTAGTTTCAATGAAATTGATCTACGGGGTTGTGCTTAGCGTATCCAGTCCTTCCAATCCAAGATCCTAAGAACAATTGTAGATGCACCCTTCTACGTTTCCAAACTCACCCTCCACAATGAACTTAAAATTCCTTTTGTCAATGACCTCATCAAGTCTTGTTTTCTGAACTTCCATTCTAATCCATCCTACCATGAAAATCCTTTTGCCCAATCTCTGACATCCCATTCCCATCCCGAGACAATCTTCCCCAAAGATGATGATTTTCCAAAATAGGAAGCAATACATCCAATCCCATTACCATGTTACGGTTTAACGGAAATGAGTGAGAAGAGTGACCATTTCACAAATTGGAAAATATAGTGTATTATATGACCTCTCATATATTTTATCCTAGCTGGCTTTCGAGGTTGTCCTCATCACCAGACAGTCTACACTTAGTAAATGAGTAAATAGAAATATAGGTTACATGCACTAAAATGCTGAGCTTGTCTTGGCACTTAGTATTGTGTAGCTTTTTACTGAATTATGTTTTTTCGTAGATTCCTTGATGATGTGGGTAATCTCGAAAGCCGGCTGGCAAAAATAAATTATTAAAATTTGTGTGAATTCAGATTATATATTTATTTATTTTGCAACCTGTGAAATAAATAAATATTAATGTGATGATGGCTGAGATGTAGTAAGAAGATTTTATTAATTTTATTTATGCTAGCTGGCTTTCGAGGTTGCCCTTATCATCAAGCAGTCTACACAAAAAAAAATTGTAAAAAGCTACATAAATATATTTAAAATAATATTCAATCAACCTCGAAAGCCGGCTAAAAATAAATTAATAAAATCTGTATGGAGTCTGAGAGTATATACTATTTTTGCAACCGGTGAAATGAATAAACATTATTATTATTATTACTATATTGTATTCCATATGTGTGGATGTCTGTTTTCTTTGTGAAGCGCCATAGTGGTCGTTCGCTCAGAGCGCTAAGTTTCCTTTGCACCTCCTGCCTTGATGATGTGGGCATTCTCGAAAGCCGGCTGGCAAAAATAAATTAATAAAATTTGTGTGGTCAGATCATATATTTATTTATTTTGCAACCTATAATAAATAAATATTAATGTGATGATGGCTGAGATGTAGTAAGAAGATTTTATTAATTTATTTTATGCTAGCCGGCTTTCGAGGTTGCCCTTATCATCAAGAAGTCTACACAAAAAAAAAAAATTGTAAAAAGCTACATATATATATTTAAAATAATATTCAATCAACCTCGAAAGTCGGCTAAAAATTCTTTGTGAAACGCAATAGTTGTCGTTCGCTCAGGGCGCTAAGTTTTCTTGCGCGCCTCACTGCGCGCCGACTCATAGTCTGATAATATCACTCAATTAATAATGAATAAAACATGTAGAATGATAGCAACTGATCTACTATCAGTAAATCCTAAAAAAAAAAATCCTACATATAGATGTAAGATATAAAAAAATAATTCCAGATCCTTTTTACGATTTGGTATCTCTATGTGGAATAGGAATGGAATTGCAAATGGTCACGAAGGATGAGGAAGGTTTGGTGTTCGTGATGATATATGTGAGCAATACAGGAGGAGATATGGGGAATGTTAAGGAAGCCGATACTGACGGCAGCAGTGAATACCGAATATTCTGGGATAGTGGCAGTGAATAGCGTATATTCCGGAGGACGGTGCCCGCACATTGGTATTCATGTTTCGAAGTCAGAGACCCCCCCCCCTCACCAAAGGGAAGTATCACTTTGTTGGCCACCTAAGAAAAGTAGATAACTTAATCCTCCCTCCATTTCTTTTTTTTTTCCTTTGCCAAAGTCTTTCCAACTTGTTCGACCTCTTGAGGAAACATTTGTTGGACCTTTTGAGGAAACATTTGTTGGGATTTTTTTTTTTTTTTTTTTTTTATTTGACCAACAAATTCCTTTTATACTTTGGACATACTGTCTTATCATCTTTTCTCTTTTAGGGGAGTTCTATAGAAATCAGCTTTATGCACTGAGCCCCAAGAAGTACTAAGTCGAATGGGAGCTACTTCTTGAAGACATTAGAAACAATATTCTGGGGGTATTGAGGGTCAGTCAATGATGAAAACACTATTCAAATGCCAACGTTTCGATATATTTCATATCATCATCAGGGCCTAACAAAAACAATACAAACATGGTGGAATCAAGATTGGAAAAATATAATGAGTGATCGATTAAAATATACACTCACAACACACACATATCCACATAAATACCTACATACATAACTATTCATCCATATACATACACATACATATACACATTGATGAACAACAAGAAAACTTACTACGAATATAGATGGTTGAGGAGAAGGCATGAAGACTGTGAAGTCTTACGTTCAACTAAGGGTACAGAAGGGTAGAGGGTAACAGATAATAAATCCGGGGAAAACCCCAGTTAACGGGACTTAAATTTGTAGAGAACTACTTACTGGCTAACAGATATTTTACTATGTTAAGAAAAAAACAAAAACAAAAAACTCAATAATTATATAAATAGTAACTCAATAATTATATAAATAGTAACTCAATAATTATATAAATAGTAACTCAATAATTATATAAATAGTAACTCAATAATTATATAAATAGTAACTCAATAATTATATAAATAGTAACTCAATAATTATATAAATAGTAACTCAATAATTATATAAATAGTAACTCAATAATTATATAAATAGTAACATAATTTAACTTATTAATTAAATGAAGAATTTTCGACAGAAGTGACACTAACCAAAAATGAAATAATACATAATAAAGAATAAATAGACACACAATGAAATTAATCTATAAATAAACTCGGTGAATGTAGACACTGAAAAAGACAGTTTTATATTTTAAATATAATTGGAGACAGAACTATGGATTCAGCAGTTTTGAAGCAATTTGGCATAAATGTTGCTCAGGTATCTGTGCGAAAATTGACAGTATTTGAGGTTTTGGCAATATACACCATTTTCAGTGTCAGCCTTTTATAGTAACATTTGTTGGACCTTTTGAGGAAACATTTGTTGGGATTATTTTTTTTTATTTGACCAACAATTCCTTTTATACTTTGGACATACTGTCTTATCATCTTTTCTCTTTTAGGGGAGTTCTATAGAAATCAGCTTATGCACTCAGCCCCAAGAAGTAAGTCGAATGGGAGCTACTTCTTGAAGACATTAGAAACAATATGAAAATTGAAACTAAAATTAAAAACTTTTATGTTAGAGAAGAAAATAGTCGTATTTTATATCGTGGGCTTACTGCAAGAACGCATTAAGTCATTTTTACTTATTTGTATTTTGCAGCCTACATTTGCAAGATATTGTCTTAATAGGTTTTGTTTTTTCTGTTTACTACAACAGCTATACAAGTAGCAACTTAGTTGGTTCTTTCATTTGAACATGGCACCCACAAGGGTGGGGTTGGTGCAACTTTGGTTGCAGGGTCTGGGCCCAAGGGGGTCCGGCTCCAGTCCTTTTTATTTTTTTATTTTAGTAGATTTTGCAATAGCTTAAAAAGGCAAAATATATAATTATAAGAAAATTTAGTATAATAGATACATATTCTAGTTGTGCGAGTTATTAGTAGCAATTGACGTGTGAAATAATTTAATCATTAAAGTTTGGTTTTAGAATCTAACTGTTACTGTAACATTAATTATACCTTACAATCTATTTTTAGTTTAAATAAAATTGTAAAAGGGTTAAAAAATAACCATGTAATTATAATATAGCACATGACTATGAGATGGGGGGCCCGGCCCTGATCCTGGTTACAGGGCCCGCAATCCAATGTGGGGGCCATGCATTTGAACATTCGTTTTTTTTTAAGAAACAACCAGTAACTCAAATCAGCAAAAAAATGACTTAATGGGATCTTGCAGTAAGCCCACGATATTCAAAAACATTATTTGGTAGGTACATAGCTTTCATTTTTATTTTTTTTTGGCAGAGTTCCTCCATAGAGTTAGTTACGTTATTATGACTCATGCCCCCGGGCTTTAACTACGAGGTCATATCGCCTACTACCAGAGCGCTCTTTTCGACACTCTGGTGGACATGAGCCCGACGCTACTGTCGGAGTCCTAAATTTTGCCTACCCTAAATTTTTATTCACCTAGGGCAGGGGTCTTTAACGAATACCTGTCGAATCTAAATTTTAATCATTACTTTTTTTTATTTACATATTAATTTATTTTTCTTGTTTTTCTCTTTTATGTATTTGTATTAGCATTGTATTTCTTTCATTTATTTATTTAAATATTTTATAATTGTATTGTTATTTTGTTTTCTTTCTTTTTTTTATATTTCGCACATTGTGACCCGAGGAAGGGATGTGAGAACGTCCCGAAATGTCGTGAAAAAGACTTCCGGAAAAGTTATCAAAAATTATTATCTTAATTTTAATTAAATAAAAAAATGTGTCTATTGTTTATTATATACTTTATCTACTAAATATTATTATTATTTTTTAATAATATTTTCAATTATTTATTTATTCATTTCTTTTTACTTTTTAGTAGTAGGTATTGTTAATTCTAATCCATGTGTGTCAGACTATCTATAAGCTATCTTAATGTAAATATTCGTATTATTATTGCCATCATCCCCCAAAACCAATCGCTCAATTGATACAAATTTACATACAAAATTGTCAAACACATTTGTCTAACAAGCCTCCCTTCAGTCGAGTAAAAAAAATTAAATTCGCTAACAAGAAAAATTTTTCCTCCCATTCTGGAGATTTTCTCGGCTGGGTGTATTTTCCGGTGACTCTAGGTTTGGTGTTCCTTAGTGAGTTGCTCCCAATGTTCATTGTTCTGACTTGTTCGTTGTTCTTCAATAGAGACACCCTATTGTTCCGACTTCGGACGGAAACAGACAATCGTATCTTCTCTGTCAGCCGGTGTCAAAAACAAGTTTTCAGACGCCTGTCACAAATGTCAGTCGGGTCATTTTCGATAGGGACTTTTCAAACACCCCACAACACTATTGTCATCTTTAACAGACGTACAGATTATGACTATCGCTATAGAAGAGACCTGCTTTGCTTATTTTAGAGGGTACCGGTAGCACAGAGGTATCGTGCTTGTCTAATGTGTTCAAATCGCGGGTTCAAACCCCTTCGGGGAACAAATCCTTGATCATGCTATTCTTCGGAGGTGACGTTAAGTGACTGTCGAGAGTCTGTGCAATGTCAGTACAGGGTAGGCTAAATTTAGGACTCCCACAGTAGAGCTTGCAGGGCAGAGATAAGAGGGTTGAATGCTTAGGTCCCTAGGTGCACTCACCAGCCCACAGAGTTGAGCTAACGGTGCCAGAGCTGCCACCACATCTTTCTGAAGCACACTTGGAATAATGTCATATTTTTCCTGCGGGTCTAAACACCGCTTATATCTATAATTTGATAAAAAGTCTTCGAATAAAAAGTGTAGAGGCTGAAAGACTTTCATAAGTGTGTAACTAAAGATGACGCAGTTGCGTTAAATACCAGTTCTCACCGAAAATAATGCCGTGGGAAGATAGCGTCTTTTATCTATAGGAGTTTGGAATCTTTTCGTTGAATAACTTATGTGTTAGACTGGTTTTTAGCACAACTGTGTCATCTTCAGTGGTACATTTATGACTACACATAAAATGTATATATGGAAAAGTAACTAGAAAAAAATATTAAAGCATCAGGGTACAGAGTAATTAAGTAAAATAAAGCTTCCTTTTCTCCCTTATAGCGAGGTGTTTAAACGAAGTAAGAGCTCGTTTTTGCTAATTTTAGATCTGAATTTTCTTTTCGCCGACCGAAAGAGCTGGATGAACCTGGACCGGAGAAACGAATCGGCTGTTGCTGAAGGAAACTGAAGTGTTTCTACAGTGAAAGTTCCTAACTAAATTGAACACAAATTTAAATACAAACAAGATTTTTGTTGATTCTACTTTACAAGAAGGAAGACGAATAAATAAGAACTAACGACCAGAGACTAGACAACCATAAAGAGAATTAAGGAGGTCAGACACTGAGTAGAAGAGAAAAACAGGACTAGATGGAAGTCGTAGATAATTGCAGGATCTCGCCCAGACCAGAGAGCCACAGCACGAGGAGTTAGAGCTGTTTTCTTTAGGGTCTTACTCCAATTTAGAATTTAATTAGTTTTATCTGGAAAGCACCTGGAGTTATTAGAGGGGGCCTAAGCACCTGGGAGTTATTAGGTAACCCTTGAGGAGGATCTGCAAATATTAAACCAGAGCTCTTCTATCTGACGTTTTTTATCGTAAAAAATTAATTTAAAGTGCTCTCCTTTATTGCTGGTTCTACCTGATAATAGTAGACTCAGACCAGCGTGAAATCCGTCACATACAATATAATTTCATTTTCATAATTCACTTCTTTAATTTTTTTTCTTTATTTTTCAATTTTTTTTTTCATAATTTTTCATTATAAAAAGTTGAAAAAGTTACAATACAAAAAAAATGTCGATGAATCACTGCAGCGCGAATTAATCAACTACGTTTTGGGATTCCTCTCTAATTTACCGATTGGTTTCAAATCTGGTGTCTTATTCAGGAACTTGTCGTATGAGGTCGTGGATACATATATAAATAAAATTGTGTGTCGGTACATTGTTAACGTCAGTTAAGCTAGGAATCCACCGGAAAGCTAAGCTAAGCCATGCTTTGCTATAATACCATACAATTATTACAGTATTCACCGACGTTATGCTTTATTTAATTAGGTCGAGAGAGCTCGGGATCCAGGTGGAGCTTAAGTGAGGCTATGGCGACTTAGGGGCGATTACCGGCCGGTCAATCTGTGGCGTCGATCGGCGGTCGTCCCCAGCCCCAGAACACTTGGTAGCCGGTGTGCGTCACTAGCTGCCGCAGCTCCAGTCCCAAGATCCAGTCAACTTCACTCTGGTCTTGTCGTATAGCTGACAATCAAGGACTACATCTTCTGCAGTCTTTAGAAGAAGAGTTTGGAGTTAGAATCTCCATGACATGATAATAACTGGAACATACAGTGGTCAGTCTGTACACATGTAGGCTCGAGGCGTACCCGGACATCCGGAAAATTGTTGCCATTTGTCCACTATCTATTCCAGGGCAATGTCCTTGCAACGCTCTGATCCGGACCGATGGCGCTTGTTTTCTACCAGAGCTAGACGTGAGGACTCATCAATATCTGCTCCTTAAGACTTATTGCGTCTACAGAAGTACGAGGCCACAGGATCATATAAGACCAAAACTCGAGAGAGAGAGAGGGGGTTTCCCGCTAGCACCTTTAGCGCAACGAAATGTCTTTTTAACCATTAAAATTGCTGCTCTTTGCCGCTTCGCTATTAGGGCGATGTCACCAGCCAGAAAGTGGATATCGTCCTTTCCTTAATGGCAGCAACATGGGGCGTCACTTTCAGACTCGACGCAATCTCTACCCCTAGTATATACTCGCAAAACGCCGCCAGTTTTTCAGGGGTCTCGGACATCGGGTCTTCCTCTCATCAGTAATGTCGAGGTTTTACTTGGTGAAGCGGCCTACTTATTGGCGCAGCACAAATTGTAGGGGGTTTACCCTTTTAGGCTTTTCCATCAACAAATAGAATTGCGTCTCGGTACATTGATGAGATCAGCAGATATTAGGGTTTTTAGTTCAGCCCAATCCTCTACCCTCCTCCAAGGCAACCTTGAGCTAGCTTTGGTGGAACTTAGCTTTGCAGTATGTCTTAGCTTATCATTCTGGTAGCTTTGCAGGATGTCTTAGCTTATCTTTCTGGTGGATCCTCAACTATTATAGGTATATTAATGCCCCGGACGGATGTCGTATGCCTACGTGGACTATTAGAACTGGCGGCTTTCTTCATACCTCAGGCACTTCCCAACCCTCTAATCCAGTTCTTGACATAAGGCGAAGAGGGAGGAACAAAAAACTACCCCATCCCGACCACATGGCATCCTCACTCTTACCTCTTTTTTATCGACTACTAAAAGATAGTAATGCCACTTTGAGTAGGCGTGAACAAACTAAACAATCAGAGTTAACTTAAACAGTTCACTTTTTTTTCTTCTTCCCGTTAATTTAATTATTGTAAAGCTGTTAAGATCTGGTGTAAACCCGGTCGTTTTACGGTCCTATAATACCAGATCCCATCCATTACAGACCTATTTATTTTACATAGGGCTGTCTTAAAGGAATTAGTATTCCTTCAGCGACATCGAAACATCAGCGAAGCAGGTTGAAATGGAATTAGACTCCTAACTAGGGGATAGTCGATAGTTGGTGGAAAACTATTTTTATTTTTTCATGCACATCAATCTAACTTAAATTATTCTATGTTATGAAGGATGAAATGGGAATAAAAACATCAAACGAATAAGTAATTGTTCTTTCAAATCGAACATTTATTTTATGGAAATAACATTTTCTGTCAAAAATAATCGCATTAAGTATAAAACTTGGCAAGAATATTAACACATTAATAAAAATTAAAAAACACTAATTGTAGATGATCAAAAAACAAATCAAGTAGGTACAATGGCATTAGATTCAAGAATTTTTATTTAATTCAACAACTTTCATAAAACAATTCCAAAAAATAAATTACCAATAGACGGTAAAGAGTGGTAAAACTAAAAAAAACACTTGGCAACTTAAACATTTAATTCACTTTCTTTTTTTTTCGTCCTTCAACCATAAATGCTGTTTGTTCCAAAGCGTAGGCACGTCTTGTATTAAAGTTAGAAGGGGTTATTTTGTTTTTTTGTTCGTCTCGCATTTCAAAAGCAACGTTGCTTGTCTTAAATAATTTGACCATAGCCTTAACAATCTGATTCTGATCAAAGATGCTTAACATGGGTTGAAAAGTTACGCAACTTTTTTTTAAATATTTATGAAAAATTCGAATTTTTTAAATTTTTAAACAAATTTAAAGTAAAAGTTTTAAAATAACTTTCTTCAAAACGTATCCCCAGGAAAATTCATATAGATAGTTACTTGGACTGGAAACATCGATACATCGATAGTTCTATCAACTATCATCCAACCCTACTCCTAACTTCTTGTGGGGATTTAATTTAAATGTAACTATGAAAGAAGGCGGCAGTGGTACGCGCCAAGTAAAAATGGAAAAGTCATCTGTTAAGTGTTCTTAGTTATTGGAACTCATGCCCGGGCTTCAACCAGAAGGTCATATCGCCTACCACCCAACGCCATTTTGTCGCACTGGTGGGCATGAGCCTGATTACTAGGGAGTCTTGTCTTCCTATTTTGCCTACTCTAAATTTTTATTCTGCTAGGATAGGGGTCTTTAACGAGTCTATCATCGCCTTACGTCGCATCCGAAGGACGGCGTGCTCAAGATTTTCTCACCTCCCAGATAAAAAATATATATAATATATATTATATATATAAATAAACTTAATTTTTAAATTCGTTATGTGGAAAAAATACATTGCCAGTTAGTTATTTTCTTCAGTTTTTCTTTCTTTATCCGTAATGGATTTTGACCATTGTTCTCATGCTTTGTGCGTTGTTCAATAGATAGGAAAAAAAAAACGTGAATAACTCAACTTAAGGAAAAGATGATGTTCAAAGCGAGCTTTTAGTGATGGTCTTACAAAGATTTGTTGGTAAATTATTCATTTTTTCAAAGTATTAACATTTAAAAACCAAACATTAGCATTTGAACAGACCCAAGTTCTCATAATAAGAAAGAGAAGAATTACTCTTCTTTTGTATTCTCAGGTCTTATAATATTTTTTTCTTACAAAAGCAGCCTGTTATTATTATATTAGAAAAGAGAAAACAAATATAAGAGAAAAAAAATCGTCAGTAAATCACCGATAATGTTCTGCCCCACACCAATTAATCAATTAGGGTTTCGCTCTCACTCTAAAATCCATTGACCGTGATGATTGACTTACAACAGGATTTCATATTAAATTTTGTATCGAAGCGTTATTTGTGTCGGCAGTTATTGGGTTTTTTTGTGTTGAGCCCCCTTCTCTGATTCCCCTCCTTCCCTTAAGCTTTCTTATGGTTTTTTGAATTTAAATATAAAATTTCATGCCGTTAAATTCATTATAACGGCAGTTATTAAATTTTTTGTGTTAACCGCTCCCTAATCCCTCTTTGCCTAAAGTCGATTTTTCTGAAAAATTAATATATGTCGTCCTTTGGGGATTTTGAATTTAAATATAACATTTCATGTCGATAAACTCTTTATAACGGCAGTTATTAGTGTTTTTGTGTTAACCCCTCCCTAATCCCTCCGTTTAGGGTCGATTTTCCTGAAAATTAATATGTGTCGTTGTTATGGTATTTTGAATTTAAATATAACATTTCATGTCGATAAATTCATTATAACGGCAGTTATTAAATTTTTTGTGTTAACCGCTCCCTAATCCCTCTTTGTCTAGAGTAGATTTTTCTGAAAATAATATATGTCGCCCTTATGGGTTTTCGAATTTAAATATAACATTTCATGTCGATAAACTCTGTGTAACGGCAGTTATTAGTGTTTTTGTGTTAACCCCTCCCTAATCCCTCCGTTTAGGGTCGATTTTCCTGAAAATTAATATGTGTCGTTGTTATGGTAGTTTGAATTTAAATATAACATTTCATGTCGATAAACTCTTTATAGCGGCAGTTATTAGTGTTTTTGTGTTAACCCCTCCCTAATCCCTCCGTTTAGGGTCGATTTTCCTGAAAATTAATATGTGTCGTTGTTATGGTATTTTGAATTTAAATATAATATTTCATGTCGATATTTTTTGTACGACCGTTTCGTCGGAAGGAGGGCATAACATAAAAACTCTCATATTTATCAATATAATGGATATATCGACATAAAATTGTATATTTAAATACTATTCAACCCCATAAGGACCACACATAGGGGACCTAAGTGCTTAATGCCCTTATCCCTTGCCTGTTAACCCTACTGTGTCCTAAGCTTTGCCTATCTATAATTTAACCTGTACACAGGCTGAGGACCATTAAGTTCTGTTTTGTTTCCATGACCTCGACTGGTTGCGAACCTGCCATCTTGAGCACAGTAGGCAAGCACACTACCTCTGATTGCGCCCTCCTATGTCAAGTGAGGCGAGACAAGAGTTAGACCCAGGTGTGGACCAAAGCAGAGCCTGATGAAAAAAAATAAATGGAAACTGGAACTCCTAAATATCTCCCAGTTTTCTTATATATTGAAAAAGTAAGATTGAACACTCGCTACATTATTGATTTCTAGGAGACTTTTTGTGTACTTCGACATAATAATGACCTCTTGAAGTAATACATGCCACCTGGAGCAATATACTAAAAAAAAAAATAAAAAAATAAAATATTTTCTCACTTTTCCCCCGACATGCATATTTTCCGCTTTGAGAAACACAAGAAGTTTATTTTTTCAAATCAATTTCAGTCTATTGTGTCGTCAGAGAAATTAGGTCAAAATTTTTTTTAAAAAGTTGTAACTTGCCTCCAAATGTTTTTGAAAAAACTAAATTTTTGAATATATATTTTACTTTCAGCTCTAGACATTCTGAATTTATAATAATATATTTTTTTCACCTACCATTGGTAAGTGAAAATTTAGAGAAGGCAAAATTAAGGACTCCCATAGTAGGCGGGGTCATGTCCACCAGAGTGACGAGGGCTCTGGTAGTAGGCGAATGACCTTGTAGTTAATGCCCGGGCATGAGTCAACAATAAAGTTTCAGGAAAACATTTCGATTATTCAAATATATTTATATGTGCATATATATTTTGTATATATATATTTTATATACAAGAATGCTAACTACCTTTCATTAATTTGCTGAACTTTATTGTAAACCATTGTTTTCATTTTATCGATCATATTCTTTACGCCGATAAAGATAGAAACATTTTTTATGCTAATCCAGTTGTATTATTCTTTTTCATGTTTCAAATATGTATTGTTAAAATACAACTTACTTATTTTACGAGTCGACCTCTGTGTTAAAATTCTTAATCCAGACTGATATCAACGAAAATATTGTGTATGCACATTTTTTGATTTCTCCACACTTTCCAACGGTCAGAGGGACATGATTCACCGGTCTGACTGTAGCCAAGTAATGTACCTATCTCCAGAACCGTATAAGGACCACACCCCAATTGATTTTCAGTCTCTCTTTCAGGTGGGATGTAGCCGTAACAGAAAAACACTTATGCCCATGTAATGGATCTATCGACATGAAATTGTATATTTGAGTTCATACAGCCCTGTATTACGATTGCTAACAGTTAATTAGGATTATTTGGAAATAATCGAGGGTATACGTGGTGGAAGTGAATATCTAAAAAGGGGTAGTGGTATCGTAATAAAAGAGACACAAGAGAAACAGATAAATATATATTGTACTCACAATTGGGGTCCAGACACGGCTCGGCAGATATAAGTGAAATAACTAGATAAAATTAATAAACTATAATACAATAGACCCACAATGAAAAGTTGAAGACAAGAGTACAAATACAAGATAGTGAGCGTCCTAGTGCATAAGTGAGTGTCTCGCTCTGCCGGCCTGGGTATTTCATAATGTCATGGAACAGCCTAGACTGTCGTTCTGGAATCTTCCAATATAGAAAATTGGATATTTCCATATATACGGTATTTACAACGGTTTTATTCTATATCTAAATTATTATCACACATATATATATACATTTTGTAACTTTATTTTACAAAATATAATATATATTTTGGCAAAACTAAAATCTAGACAAGGGATCGATTTGGTCCACTAGTTCTATAAGGCCTATTTATTCCATCTGGATCTAAATGTTGTAGATTACATCATTTGGCATTTCATCAGGTAATCTATACCTTTACAATATTATACATTATATGATCTTAATTCTATGTCGGCATATATATAACTAAATGTATATATTATTTATTAAATTCCTACTTTATAGTATAATAGCCTATAATAGTACATCAAGATTATTTGTCCCATATATATTTTTATAATATTAATTATTAATTTCCCCTTAGTGTCAGTGTAGTATTATATGTAATATATTTGGTAAGATGGGATCCTAAGAGAAGATGGGAATCAAAGGATGGGGAAAACTCCAAAACTCTTATAACTGCCGATATCATGAATCCATGTAAAATTTATTAACAAATTTGAGAATGTAAGTCAACTATTGTTAGCCCAAACGGTCGATTGATTTTAGAGGGAGAGCGAAAGCTTACTGTGTTTATTTCTGCTCAGGTTATACATTTACGGCTTTTTAGCGACTATTTTTTTTTTTAGTCTACTTTGTTCATATTAAATATATTGTTCCCTTGTTTCACGAATAGTCAATGAATTTTGAGAGAATTTTTCATGTTTTTTAATGTTTGTACACAATATTGATATCACTTTTTACCCCATTGACAAATATTTCATTTTTCATAACAAATGAGGAGGCTTAAGTTCAAAAGAATATTAAATATTTTCAACAGTGAACAAAACCCGTTCTTTTCCTTGAAGCGACTTGAAAAATTCACACCTCGATTTATCAAGTCATTTATCTCAGTTGGGAGAAAAGATTAATCGTTTATTATTGAAAAAAAGAATGCATGAAAAATTAATAGGAATATTTATTAAAGTGTCAAAAGAATTAGTAATGGGAAAAAATGGAGGACGATAACCATCCTGTAAGTGCTCACCAAATCATTAATATTATATGAGAAAAAACACTTAGCAAATTTGAGGTTAGAGAGACTAGGAATAGATTTTTAGATTAGTGTGGAAACTCTGTTCTAATGTAGAAAAATTATATACACTGGGTGGACCTTAGGACCCAACCTGGGCATCCTTCTTACGCCTTACCTGGATCTGAGGATAAGTCCCTAAGCCTTAAATTGCACTATCCTTAAGTCCAGCAAATTTGGTGAATATATACGTTATTGAAGAACATACATACAGAAACGTTTTTTCTTCATTTTTTATTGGTTCACAATATCTCTGCAAAAAATCTTCATTTAGAAACTGAACTGGTGACATTGGTACAGACAAAAGTTGAATATTATATACAAATTATATTACCATTTTTTTTTTTTTTAATTTTTATCGAGTACATAATAACAAAATTAAATAAAACTTGCCTACCAGTGTATAGTGTGGTGTCTAAATTAACACAGACTAATAGCTCAAAGGGGAGGGGATACTGGGTTCATTCAGCACCTATGTATATATGTACATGCATTCATTCGAAGATAATACGATATATACAATAAATAAAAAAAATATTTGTAATAATAATATAATAAATATCTATACAATAATATAAAATTAATATATATTCGACACCAAATTAATTTTTCTCATACTATCACAGAACTCAAAAAATAAAATGAACATCTACTATATAACAAACCGCCAAGTAAATTGATGTCGTTAGAAAAAAAATATATTTTATGCATAATAATAATATATAACCAACAGCTACTGCTACTATACTATATACTGCAGTATTATGCAAGTATTTTATATGTATGTATTCATAGGTATGCCACTGCCAATGATGACGTTGAAAACCGGTTTCGGAAAATAAAACTGTGGGAAGACAACGTATTTTATTTATATAATAATAGTTTTTGATTATTTTCGATTCTGATTTTTGTTAATTTTGTTTTTTTGTTTTTATTTTCAGGTATGTGTGTCGAGAATTCTTCTTACGTAATTAATAGGCAAAATTACATTAGTATATTATTGTTTTATTTTTTAAATATGTTTAAATAACTTTTATTTAAGATATTGGGAACATTCATTAAACTAATCCTTACTATTAAAAAAAAGTTGTTATATGGCTATCTACTGGTTGCCACCACTCAATTTACTGCAAAGGCAATTTTACTGTTTTTTTTATTTATTGTGTTTTCTTTCCTTATAAATCAGATTGTTCATTAACAACAATAATGGTTTCTCTTTATCAAAGAAAAATTAGTGAGAAAATAATATATTTTGTATTTCTCTGAGCAAAATTCATTTATACTAACTAGATGTTGAGTGTTGATGGAGTGGTTGGTTGGTTTTATGACTCATGCCCGGGCTTTAACTACGAGGTCATATCGCCTACTACCAGAGCGCTCTTTCGTCACTCTGGTGGACATGAGCCCGACTCTACTGTGGGAGTCCTAAATTTTGCCTACCCTAAATTTTTTATTCACCTAGGGTAGGGGTCTTTAACGAGTACCTGACATCGTACAGGCTCGGGACCATCGCTTAACGTCCCATCCGAAGGACGGCGTGCTTAAGTTTATGTTACCTCCCAGATAAAATAAACTAAGGGCCTCGGTCGGGTGTTGATGGAGTGTATTATATATTATAATTGGTTTCTATTGAAACGAAAATCAATATGATTATATATTTATCAAAAAGTCTGTGTAAATATATTTTTTATATTTTAATTAAATTTTTTTAAATTAAAATTAAGCGGAAATCATATTTTTATTGAATACATATATTACTAAATATATGTATTTATTAAATAAAATATATTCATTTACATGTATCTGAACCTACTATAGATACAATTAATTTTTTTTTTGTCGATGATATGCAACCACACTGGTTTTGAAAAAAGGGAACCTATGCCAACATCAGGATGGTAATAACTCATTTTCCGAAAAATTGTGGGTTGGTCCGCTCTGGCTCCAAACTCCTCATATATGAGTCCAAAGCTATTCCTTACGGTTCAGATTTTGGTGGACTAAGCGGACCGCAGACACCTATAGTATGCATCAAGGACGCTCAAGTCCAAGTAGTCAGATTACGACTGAGATGGAATCACCTGGTGAAGGATGTCGTGGAACATGATCGTAGTAATCAGCGACCGGTGATGCATGATAGGCTGGCGGCAGAGAATATTAGTATGGGCAGTTAAAGATCTACAGGATCTTTCGCCAAGGAGTAAAAGTACAATTGGAAGAACTTATGTTTTAGATGGAGTGACATACAATGCAGTTCGCTGCACAACACCAAGAGATCTGACGACTTGAGGATGCTAAAACTCATCAATGAACTGCAGTCATCTGCGTCACAGAATATATAGTCGTACAATTAGCTCAGACAAATTGTATTCAACCGATACGAGTAAAGTTTGGACGCCGTCTGACAAGAATATAATGTCTTTACGTTGAGGAACAGCAGTAGCTAGGATTACAGGAGGGTTGACGATTATCATACAAAGGCCCGAGGGAACATAGCGTTGCCACAGGTCTACGTAATCAAGTCAATCCTGTTAGGATAATGAGCATACCGTCGCTTTGAATGCCTCCTCATATTGGTACTGTTTCAGAATACGATTCCGATACATATAATCAATTTCTAGAATGCTTACATATAAAACTTTATATTTGAAATAAATTTTCTACTCTACGTAACTCTTTATACACTATTTTCCAATTGTCCAAAGGCCAATTCAGAAGAAAACTTGACTAACTCAAATTGTGAGAAGAAAACACACAACTTTCTTCATACAGCAATAAAAATAATTTTAATCCAAAAGACATTAAAAAAATGTCTAAATACTAAATACTAGAAAACTGACTCAAATAAACATTATTTTATATTTATATTTGTATACATATTTACAACAAGGTATGTGACCGAAGAGGAGGTCCAGGTTAGTCCTGGAGCAGGTCCCTCTGCCATGCCCGCTTGACGCGTCTGGTGGATTTCTGGGAAGAGTGTTTGTGGATAATTGTTGAATAAGTGGATTGGCGTGATGATGGAGTTTGTTGTGAACATTTTGATAACGGTGGGTACAAATGGGATAATGAGGTCATTATGCAATGGGAACGTAAAATGGAACATCGGCAATGTGGCGTAGTGTAATGGACTTTAGTGACTGTAGGTGTTGTATATTTAATTGTGTGGGCTGACAATAAACATTAAATGCAACTGAGGGCGCCGGTAGCTCAGTTGTATGCGTGCTTGCTTACTGAGCTCAAGATCGCGGATTCAAGTCCCGGCCGAGGCCTTTAGTTTATTTTATCTGGGAGGTAAAATAAACTTAAGCATCCCCGTTCTTCGGATGGGACGTTTTGCGATGGTCCCGAGGTTCCACGATGTCCTGCTCATCAGAATGAGGGATGAAGTTCCTCCTGTCCTCCAGTCGTCTTACCTCTAGAACATAATTTTACACGCTACGTCGGATATGTCGAAACGTTGAGTTATTCAACTTTTTTTTTTTTTTTTTTTTTCGCCAACAGACAGATTTAGAATTACATAAAGAGTGTAATATTTCAGGGATCATTCGCGGTCCCACACTTCACACTTTATGGCACTTTTTTTTTTTTACCGATAATAATATCAATCATTGGACAAAATATTATTTGGACTTCAGTGTAACCATCGAAAAAATAAATAGATAAAAACTGACTTCAATTATAGGGAAAAACCTTGAGTACGCCGTCCTTCGGATGGGACGTTAAGCGATGGTCCCGAGCTTGTACGGTGTCAGGTTCTCGTTAAAGACCCCTACCCTAAGTGAATATACATTTAGGTGGTATAAATTAAAATGCTCCGGATCATCACTTAACGTCCTATCCGAAGGACGGCGTGCTTAAAGTGTCGAACATGCAATCTTGAGTTCTGTAAGCAAGCACGCTACTTCTGAGCTCACGACGCCTTCTTCCAGAGTTAAGTTCATCTAAGACAATCTTTTAAATGAAAAATAACATTAAAATAATTAATTATAACATGAAGAAAACTAATTTTAAACTAACGAAACAGATCATTTGAATAAAAATAAAATGGATAAATTGATAAACAACGAACAATGAATTATAAGTTCGAATGTCAAAATTACAAAATAGATCTTGTCCCGGGCCATTCCAGTTTAACAATGATCTATTTATGAATATACATTTAAAACCAATTTTTCTTGATTTTTTGATTGAATTTCGTTTTACAATTCTGTTGAAAGCGTTAAAAATAAATCATCTTTCTGAGGGCAGCTCTGATTTCATAGTTTGAACGTGAAAAGACGGCAGGAGGTTTATCTAGAAAATATATGTGGAGGGGAGAGCTGGAATGTTTGGGGTGCAGGTGGAGACCCTGATATTAAAAATATATACCACTTGTCATATACATCCCCCTTCCTTCATCCCTGTATATTTGTATATATCTTTATTATCTGACAATAAATTTTGAAATAATCGCAAAAATATATTTATACAGCTCTAAAGAATCGTTTACTTCCCCAGCTATAGAAGTAGTTATGTAATTGAGTTAGAAATTGAGTTTTCACCGAAATTTCTTCATGTTTTCCGACACCGTAATTCCAAAAATTGATTTAAAAAAAATTTGTGTGTGTGTATGTGTCCTGTGTCTGTATATGTGCATCCTGAGACATCCTGAATAAAAGACGACACTAAACATTTTCGTGTAGATAATGTTCTTTAGGTTCCTCGACAGGGCTCTTGTGTAGATAATGTGCTCTAGGTTCCTCAACAGGGCTCTTGTGTAGATAATGTTCTTTAGGTTCCTCGACAGGGCTCTTGTGTAGATAATGTGCTCTAGATTCCTCGACAGGGCTCTTGTGTAGATAATGTGGTCTAGGTTCCTCGACAGGGCTCTTGTGTAGATAGATAATGTGCTCTAGGTTCCTCGACAGGGCTCTTGTGTAGATAATGTGCTCTAGGTTCCTCGACAGGGCTCTTGACAGTAGCTTGTGTAGATAAATGTGCTTTAGGTTCCTCGACAGGGCTCTTGTGTAGATAATGTGGTCTAGGTTCCTCGACAGGGCTCTTGTGTAGATAGATAATGTGCTCTAGGTTCCTCGACAGGGCTCTTGTGTAGATAATGTGCTCTAGGTTCCTCGACAGGGCTCTTGACAGTAGCTTGTGTAGATAAATGTGCTTTAGGTTCCTCGACAGGGCTCTTGACAGTAGCTTGTGTAGATAATATGCTCTAGGTTCCTCAACAGGGCTCTTGTGTAGATAATGTGCTCTAGGTTCCTCGACAGGGCTCTTGACAGTAGCTTGTGTAGATAATGTGCTCTAGGTTCCTCGACAGGGCTCTTGACAGTAGCTTGTGTAGATAATGTGCTCTAGGTTCCTCGACAGGGCTCTTGACAGTAGCTTGTGTAGATAATGTGCTCTAGGTTCCTCGACAGGGCTCTTGACAGTAGCTTGTGTAGATAATGTGCTCTAGGTTCCTCGACAGGGTTCTTGTGTAGATAATGTGGTCTAGGTTCCTCGACAGGGCTCTTGTGTAGATAGATAATGTGCTTTAGGTTCCTCGACAGGTCTCTTGTGTAGATAGATAATGTGCTCTAGGTTCCTCGAAAGGGCTCTTGTCAGTAGCTTGTGTAGATAAATGTGCTCTAAATGCACAGTAGCAAAACGTTGTGCACAGTAATTAAAGTTCAATGGAAAACATATTAGGTATTCATAGTAACAAAATTGATTCAAATTTACAAGATTAAATTCAGAGTAATACATTTATAACACTAAAATAGACTAGTAGAATAACATTTAACGTTTGGTAAACAAAATAAACGCCCAGTAAAAAGGATATATTACAGTAAATAAATTAAATATTAGGATAAAAATATTTAACGAATAGTAAAAAAAAATAAAGGCATAATAAAAAGGATATATTCACAGTAAATCAATTAAATATTAGTATAAAAATATTTAACGAATAGTAAAAAAAAATAAAGGCAGTGTGAAAAGGATTTTTTTTCCCCCATTGTAAATGAATTAATAACATCTCGATTCTAATCCCTTTCTTCACATTCAAATCCTCTCGCACAAGACCTTTCCTCTCATTCCCATCCTGACAATCCTCCCCGCCGCTTGAACAGGAGGTGGCCTCGCTCTGAGGATAGTGAATAATGATAATTAACTTTCGAGGGAGTCTCAGCCCCCACATATTTGCTTATTATGTATGTATTGTATATACATTGCAAATAAATAAATTTAAAAAAAAATTATGATCAAACGGTAATAGTGATTATTGAGGTTTGAATTGTATGTAGATATGTAAATATTCGAATTGGGTTTGATGTTGCCATACAAAGCGGAGAGTCATTATCCCAACACAATTGCCTTTATGTAGCGGTGAGACGGTTAGGTTCCCTCGGGTCTATGATAATCGCCAGACCCCTGCTAATCCCAGTGTCACAGTATGCTCCTCTTTCACATTTGTCCCCTTTAGATTCTAATCTTTTATTATGGGTCCTACAACTAATTTTGGGGATTGTGAAGCTAGTTGAATAAGGGTTGTTTGTGGTTTTTAGGTGAACTTTAATGCCTGCTTTTGTGTTATCTTGTAGAAAACATCCCTTCATTCTCACATACACTTTGTTTCATGCGATCTTGATAGTCACACCCCTACACTTTGGGAAATGAATAGCAACCGTAATAACTAAGAAGACTCCTACATAAATCTTATTAACTGGATCTACTTTACTTTCTGAGGTTAGTGTGTCAACTTTTACTTGCACAACCAGGGGCGTAGCACGCCCCCCCAAGACAAAAATTAAATAAACTAAAAAATTGTTTTTATTAAAAATGGATTTCTCGCAAGTTACCAATAGGATCTTCAAATTTCCCGTGCGTCTGATTCCTAAATCAGCAATCAGCTGTTACATAAATGTACATGTACAAAACAAGTCATATTACATTTATTTAAATATATATGAATTCGATCATTTCATTTCCTCGCTCAAAATCGTCATTTATGTTATACTTTATACTCTTAAAGCTGATTTTACATGCTCAATAAAATTCAAAGCGCAGCAGCAGCAAATGCACGCTATTGGATGTGAGTCATTTAATTCTAAAAGCATAGAAACCACAGCGTGCATTTTTGCTGCTCATGTAAAGTCAACTTAAGTATTACAGTCAGTGTTTACCTCAAGGGGAGCTTCTAGAGGTCGGAGTCTCCCTAATTAATAACAAAAAGTCTGCAACGCTGACCACGGAAACTGCGGGCTTTGCCCCCGGGAGTCTATACCCCCACCCTCGTAGCCTAACTCCCCCCTCACCCCCTGCTCAAAATCCGGGTTACGCCCCTGTGCACAACGAGACATTGTTATTGAATTAAGAACAATTGGTTATAATTAGTACACATGGTCTTAGTCATCCCCGGGCTATATCTACGAGGTCATATCTTCTATTGTGGGAGTCCTAAATTTTGCTAACCCAGATTTAGTTAGCTAGGACGGTGTACTCAAGATTTATTTACTTCCCTGATAAAAAACATAAGGGTTTTGACCGGGTTTCGACTCAACGGATCTTAAGCTGACCCCCTTTAGTAGGGCTTTAGTCTTATGGTCTCCCTTGGTTTGCGGGTTCGAATCCCGTCCGGGAGAGAGTTTTATTGCGTTGATATAACCCCCTCCCTGGGCCATGGATGTTGTAAATAACGAAATATAACACAGTTGTAGAGAGACATGGCTAATATCCATTGTACATAAGACCAATAAAAAATAAAATTAAAAAAAACAGTTTACCTCACCCACATAAGCGCACGGTTGAAGTGAAACTTCTTTTGTATTCATTAACCATGCGAAATAAATAAACAAATTAATAAATATATATACATTATTTTATATTTATATATATATTCATATTATTTGCTTTTTATTATAAGTATTAACCATTTTAAAGTAGGTAAATTTTAGGTTAATAAAAGACAATAAAAATATTAAACCTAAAATTATTTAAAAATTATATTTTCTTGACCTGATACATCACTATTATTTACAAATGTTACCAATGGTTTGTTATAACTAAAGTACGATATAAATATGTATTTGAGATATGAGAGAGTATATGAGATGTATGTGAGATATATATATATATATGTATATTTAAAAATATATGTGAAGTGTAATTATTAAAAATTACCTTTGTGTTGACTATATTTGCTTTTGTCTTGCATGGAGTTGTCGAACACGTTCTGTTGAAGTTGTTGGCATTTTTAACAATTTAACACCAACTCAGAATAAAACTAAACGTATTAAATTAATAATCAAACGTACTATTTTAACGCACAAACCGTATACACGTAGCACATAACAGCTGATGCATGGACACCGACTTAAACTCGTAGTTGACTTGTATGCATGATTTTTGATTTGATCGTTTGATTTTTTATGTCGAGGTTATTCCGATTCACTAGTCTCGCTAAAGAAGTTTCACTTCAAAAAAGACGCCGCTAGCTTAGAGATGGCGTGTTTAGCCTATTGAACTCACGATCGCAGGTTGAAAATTACTATATTTTTATCTGGGAGGTATGCCCCTTGAGCACGTCGTCCATCGGATGGGACGTTAAGCGATGGTCTTGCGCCTGTGCGTTGTCGTGTCCTCGTTAAAGACCCCTACGTAACTAAATCTGTGTAGGCAAAATTTAAGACTCCCAGAGTAGAGATAACAGGGAAGAGATAACAGCATTGGATCCTGTGGTCCCTAGGTGTACATTCCAACCCTCCAAATCTATCTATCTATCTAACACAATTACCATGGTTTGCGGGTTCGAATCCTGTCCGGGAGTGTTCTGTTTCACCTAGATAACATCTTTGTAAGAGACGTGGCTAATATGCATCTTTAATAAGGCCCAAAAAAAAAGCTACATTTGAAATTGAATATACAATTCTAATTGATAATTGACGTAGAAACGAAACGCAATTTTGTCGATACATTCATTACATCGGTTATCAGGGTTTTTGAGTTCCCTTCGGCCAATTCTGCTGTAGATTAATAAGTGTCGTTACCAAGGGCGTAGCCAGAATTTTGAGCAGGAGGGGGAAAATTTAGGGTAGGGGGGGGGGGGGGGGGGGGATAGACTGCCGGGGGCACAGCCCGCAGTTTTCATGGATAGCATTGCAGACTTTTTGTTATTAATTTGGGAGACTCGGACATCTAGAAGCTCCCCCCTGAGGTAACCACTGACTGTAATACTTAATTGGACTTGAAAGAAATAAAACTTGTTTATTTATGATATTGTCTAATTTCACCAACTATATTTACATGGGAGTACTTTCGGTATTTCTACCATCCTCAGCCAAAAGCATAAGTCTAATCTCTTATGCTTTTGGCTGAGGATGGTAGAAATACCGAAAGTACTCCCATGTTAATATAGTTGGTGAAATTAGACAATATCATAAATAAACAAGTTTTATTTCTTTCAAGTCCATTTGAATTATTTCACAATATTTCTGCAATAATGTCAGTTTTCACTGTAATGCTGCTGCGCTTTGCATTTTTACTGCACATGTAAAATCAGCTTTAAGAGTATAAAGTATAACATAAATGAAGATTTTGAGCGAGGAAATGAAATGATGGAATTCATATATATTTAAATAAATGTAATATGACTTGTTTTGTACATGTACATTTAGGTAAAGCACAATTTTCGTTTGTCCTCCGAAAATCACGAAAAACGCGAGTGTTCTCGGTCGTTTTCCAGCAACTTTCTGTGCACGCTTAGCATGCAGAGACCATTGAGACGCAATTTTTATTCTAAAATGTTTTTAGTATATTTAATTTACATATACAATTTTGTGTCGATCTATCCATTCTATCGACAGTTACTAGGATCCTTGTGTTTACGGTTTGAAACTTGCAATGTTGAGGTCTGTAAGCAAGTACTCTAACTAAGGGATTCCCTTTCGCTTCCACCTTTGACATTATGGATCAAGCAACAGTCTTAGATTCAATTAACAGGATAGCCTTCACTGTTAAATAAATGTGGTTAAATGGTTCCATTTGTACGAAACCAAGTTCTGATCCCTTTACACAACTTCAACTAAAATTAATTTCAAGGCAACGATGTCTCAGGTTTGAGGGTGATAGCGATACTTATTGGGAGAGTCTGTTCTCAAATAACTGAGTGGCCAAAGTACCCGCTTAATTAATAATTAATATGATCCGGATTCGGTTCTCTAGTATCAGTGTTGGCAAAAATTTAGTTTGACGAATTAAAAACTGAAACTAACGTAATTAGTTTAACTGACGATTGAATTAGTTTTAGTCGTATAAAATATTGAAATAATGATTGAATCAATTTTAGTTTTCAATGTTGATTAATAATTTGATTGTAATACTAATGTCGAGGAAATTGTAAAGTAAACGAATTATTAAATTAGACAAATAGTTTATTACTTTATTAGTCATTCATACTTGGTATGCAAATAACAATATTTTCATATTTTTTATTTATTTATTCTTTTACTACAGGTTAGGTTTGGTTAGGTTTTATGACTCATGCCCGGGCTTTAACTACGAGGTCATATCACCTACTACCAGAGCGCTCTTTCGTCACTCTGGTGGACATGAGCCCGACTCTACTGTGGGAGTCCTAAATTTTGCCTACCCTAAATTTTTTATTCATCTAGGGTAGGGGTCTTTAACGAGTACCTGACATCGTACAGGCTCGGGCCCATCGCTTAACGTCCCATCCGAAGGACGGCGTGCTTAAGTTTATTTTACCTCCCAGATAAAATAAACTAAGGGCCTCGGTCGGGCTACGAACCCACAACCTTGAGCTCAGAAGTCAAGCACGCATACCACTGAGCTACCGGCGCCCCCTTCTTTTACTACATATAATCAAACCGTTAATGCTTTCGATTCATTATATTTAAATTGCTTTTGATGACGACTCTTTTCTCAAACATCTCATCAGATAGTTTGTGTGATATCGGTGAGTTGGTCATAGTAGCATAGGAAAACATTCTTTCAATTGGTCCCGATGACGGCATAGGCTCTGTAGCTAACAATGCTTTGTATCAATACAGTAGACCCTTTCCAGGTAGTGACACAAACAGCCATAGAATGTGCTAATAAACAGAAAAGTACCTAATTACCTATAAGATAAGGCTTATTTTGAATTGAAAGAACTTGAGTAATTTTTAAGAGTTTAAAATTTTATTGCGTTGTGTCAGTAGTTACTAGAAGGTAACAAGGTAGGTTCATTTTCTGGATAATATTTTATTGCCTCGTTTTCAAATACGAAAAATATCTTTTTAGTTAAAAAATTAATCCAAACTAAAACTAATAACTAATGATTACTCAATTTTAGTAGTGACTAAAACTAAATTATCAATCGTGATTGATTTAGTCATAACTAAAATAATCACTAACTTTTTAGTTTGATTCGTCAATCGATTGAAAATATTAATGACTAAGCCCAACTCTGCCTAGTATAGAATAATGTGGCAATGATATCAATTTGTTCATATCAAAAATTGTGTTTTACTGAAGACTACAAAATTGGGGATGACACAGGTTACTGTCTAAAAATCGGTGATTCACCGGCAATGTATCTCTCTAGCAAGAGTTAATCAATCAAGTTTTCTTATTCAGAGACATCTGAATCCTAAAGCCCGATTCACACTATACTAGTGGTGTCGAACTATTGATAGTACTATTGATTAATCGGTAAGATTTGACTATCGAATAGGTTAGGTTAGGTTTTATGACTCATGTCCGGGCTTTAACTACGAGGTCATATCGCCTACTAACAGAGAGCTTTTTCGTCACTCTGGTGGAAATGAGCCCGACTCTACTTTGGGAGTCCTAAATTTTGCCTATTCTAAATTTTTATTCAACTAGGGCAGGGGTCTTTAACGAGTACCCGACATCGTACAGGCTCGGGACTTTCCCATCCGAAGGACGGCGTACTTAAGTTTATTTTACCTCCCAGATAAAATAAACTAAGGGCCTCGGTCGGGTTTCGAACCCACGTTCTTGAGCTCAGAAGGCAAGCACGCATACCACTGAGCTACCGGCGCCCTCGACTATCGAATATTATCGATAGTTATATTTAATATCGATTGTACTATCAAATTTGAAATTGTGATTTATAATTAGTGGTCTTGCACTTTCTAATTTTTCACCTATATTTTCTATATTTCATTATAAATTGACTGAATTTTCGTAAACATTGATAGAAGTCAAGTAAAGTTTAATATTATTAGATCCTTGGCATTGTGGTGACTGATCTAAATGTTTGAGTGGATCGTTTCCGTCGTCTTCAGTAGTATTAAAAAAAATTACCGGTTGTTTTCGATTGAGGTGTTCGTTGAGATTCGACGTGTTACCTGAAGTTCGGCATTCCTTTTCGCATTCTTTACATGGCGCCATCTTCTTAGGCCCAACATCTCTATCGAAATGCTTTTACGAATTTATTTGTTAAGTTTTTATTAATTAAATTAAACTTTTTTTAATAGTTTTATTACTACTAATTAATAATTATTTATATAAATAAATCTAATTAATAAGCTATCTTAATGTATAAATTCTTTTGACGTATCCTATTACCATGTATTGGTTTAACGGAAATAAATTTATTATTATTATTATTAACAGATATCAGTCGAATCGGCTAAATAGAGAGAGAGGGTATCAGAGGAGATATAATATTAATAACCGTCGATGTGACAAATGTGTCAACACGAAATTTAGTATTACATCAAAACTTGTTAGGACTCACAGGAAGTGACGTCATCAAGTGAGGGGTGGATGCATGGAGAATGTATAGCAACCTCCGACTCAGCTCTAACCAGCCTCACCCACTAAAACCTAGCCTTAACCACCATCTTTCCCCACGGCTCGCGCAGCTCCCCATGTACATCCCCTGCTCGAATGAGCACCCCCTCCTTCGGTCACATTCCCCTGGACTACCATTCCCCTGCCCTCCCATTCCCCACAACACCGCCCCTTCTGAGCACCCCCTCCTTCGGATCAACCTTTGCATAGACAAGGTATAGTAATATGCCCCTTTCGCAAAACATTCCTTGAAAAATTGCACTCAACTTTTTTTTTTTTTTTTGTTTACGAGGAGGTGAAAATCCTTGACGGACAAAGAAAAGTAGCTTGCTTCCCAATAGTGTGGGAACTGCCTCCACTAAAAACACCACCCCTGCTCCTGGGTGCTTTCATCCCTGTGTGGAACCATAACACCCTCGAGGGCGCTCAACTGGGTTGAAATGAGGATCTGTTCATAAGGAGTAAATGACCTTGAGTTGCTCTCTGGATACGTCTCGAAAAACCCAGTTGAGCGCCCTCAAGGAATTTTTTGGGAAAGGGGCATATTACTATACCTTGTCTATGCAAAGGTTGATCCGAAGGAGGGGGTGCTCAGAGGGGGCGGTGTTGTGGGGGAATGGGAGGGCAGGGGAATGGTAGGCCAGGGGAATGTGCCCGAAGTGCCTACTAGTGTTACTTATTGTCTTCAATGGACAGACCGATATGAAATTCAGGTTGAAAGAACATCAAATTTTACCATCCGATAACCTCCTCTATACTCTGTATAACTGGGAAAATAAAATGTATCTCTTTTAATTTAAAAATATTTACTTATAAAAAATATAAATATTATTCTGAGACAGTAATTTGATTCCAAGCCATACCTAACTTAGCTAGATCTTGAAGAAACCAAATAACAGGCACACATACTCATTTTCTAATACCGAAGTGTTTCTTTAGGAGGGAAGGATGCCTGAAGGGATCTCATTATCTGTTTTCAAACAGGAGCAGGTGTTCCTCAAGGTAACTTCCTCAGTCCTCTATTGTACTGTCTCTATAGGGCATTCTCTCCTCAACATGACGGCAGTCAGGTCATTATCAACGCATCTAACGCATACGCAACAAATGGGGCGTTATAGTGTAATCACTATTACTCATCATACATAACATACAGGTGACTGGACTGTCATTATGATCTGGATAATACAATAATGGAAAGGACCTAAACTACACAAATTTATTTAACGCTTTTATTATATATTTTTTTTGACGACTTATATACAACGCAGTACTCAAACCTATGATGACTTACGGACTTGAACTCGGGTTCTCCAAAATCCTTCGTAAAATAGCCAATGCTCCTTATTACGTCTCCAACAAAACTCTTCACACTGACCTTAACATACCTTTTGTCACTGAAGTCGCTAAATCCAAGTGTAAAACATTATTTTCCCTTCTTAGTTCCCACAATAATCCTCTAGTTCATATGTGGGCAACAACCAGCCCGCTGTAAGATTTGGTCCGGCCCGCGAGACATTTTGAAAAACCCAATTTAAAAAAAAAAATATTACACTACTTACTCACACTCACTCCAAATTAGGTAGATCGTGTAGGATGGGGTTTGTTGAACAGATTTGGCGATTTCAAAAACATGGAAGACTATTTCAATTTATTTGCTAATCCAACAAAAAGTAATGTACAAAATGCTCCATTAAACTTGCAAATGGAGTTCATCGAGATTCAAGAAAACTCACTCCTAAAATCTAAATCTGAAGACGTGGAGTTATGCGATTTCTACAAAAAATACCTCGAAGAAGACCATTTTCCACAGCTTAGAAAATTTGCAAGAAGATTGATTTGTGCGTTTGGCAGTACTTATAAATGCGAACAGTTCTTTTCAATGTTTACTTTTAAAACTCTTTATATCAATTTAATTGTTGTTATTTTTTATTCATATAAATAATTTAATATTTTATTACCAAAATATTTTATGGATTTTAACGAACAGAACTTTATGCCTGTTTCTTGGATGATGAAGGCAATCTCGAAGCGGGCTAGCGAGAATTAATAAAATCTGTGAGAGGTCAGACTATATTTTATTTTACAACCTGTGAGTTTTTAAGTTGAGCCCCCGCCCCCTTCTACTCATATTACATAATGAAAATTTGTAAGGAAGCACAGAGTAATACTAGCTTCTTGTGTAAAATAGATGAACCCAATGTGAACCCAGGTAAGTTGTGAAATTTAAATGAATCTCTGTAAACCGGGAACACTCCTTCTTTATTCATCTGACATTAATATTGAAAGACAGGTCTTCCCCAGTTCTGTTAAATTGACTACAGTAGAGTCCCAATTATCTGAGAAGGTCGGGACAATTACCTAGGATAATCGAAAACTTGGATAATCCGAAAAGAGGATAAATATGTACATAAAAACAAAAAAATTTCCAAAGCAATTAAACAATTTATTTTTTCAAACATTTTTTTCGAACATATGCATTACTATTTTACTAAAAAGTGTTGTTTTTTTGAATTTAGAATAGACTAGTTTTATTTGTCGGCGTTCAATGTCCTAGATTTTTGCCTATACCTAGCTAGAGCAGTAAAATGATAAAATTGAGTTAATCCTTGAGATTTTATGAATGGTAAATTTGAAATCTTTGCAATGAACCTAATGCATTTGAAAATTATGCTAAATTTTAATATAAAAATGCTAAAAAAAGGATTAAATATAAGCTGATATTGGTATCCATTATTGTATGGGGCTTATGAGAATGGAGAAGATTGGGTAAAACAGGTGGGTGGAAGGCATTAAGTTTGGGGATATGGCAAGCTGTTGCCAGACCTACATATTAGAGACCTTCTGACGGCCTCCTCACAAAATACAAATTTAATAATACATTCACCCAACTAAATATGGAATTTTGAAAATATATACCTACTTCTCAGTGGTTATGAAAACATCGAAACTATTAAAAATCCAACGTTTAGCAATAGAAATCGGCTCTTTGCATTCTCGTGGTTAAAAATATTGTGCCTGAATCTGGTTTTGACACTTCCATCCTAACTAGTAACATTATGACTTATTTGTTCTCCTAAATCCAGTATACCACTTCCATCCTAATTAGTGACTTACATTCTGACTTATCTGTTCTCCTAAATCCAGTATACCACTTCCATCCTAACTAGTGACTTACATCCTCACTTTTTATCTGTTCTCCTTAATCCAGTATACCACTTCCATCCTAATTAGTGACTTACATCCTCACGTTTTATCTGTTCTCCTAAATCCAGTATACCACTTCCATCCTAATTAGTGACTTACATTCTGACTTATCTGTTCTCCTAAATCCAGTATACCACTTCCATCCTAATTAGTGACTTACATTCTGACTTATCTGTTCTCCTAAATCCAGTATACCACTTCCATCCTAACTAGTGACTTACATCCTCACTTTTTATCTGTTCTCCTTAATCCAGTATACCACTTCCATCCTAATTAGTGACTTACATCCTCACTTTTTATCTGTTTTCCTAAATCCAGTATAGCACTTCCATCCTAACTAGTGACTTACATCCTGACTTATCTGTTCTCCTAAATCCAGTATACCACTTCCATCCTAACTAGTGACTTACATCCTCACTTTTTATCTGTTCTCCTAAATCCAGTGTACCACTTCCATCGTAACTAGTGACTTACATCCTCACTTTTTATCTGTTCTCATAAATCCAGTGTACCACTTCCATTGTAACTAGTGACTTACATCCTCACTTTTTATCTGTTTTCCTAAATCCAGTATACTATTTCCATCCCTTCGAAGATAATTTCATTATTATTATTATTATTATGCAATACGCTTACTGGAAGGATAGTCCAGGGCAGAAGACCTTTATGGTTTCAGGACAGTTGCGAACGTGGATCTTGCGTACTGGCTTCTTGTATAGCGACATTTGTGGACAGAGGAAATGGTCTCGCGTTCAGGTACATCAGATCCCTGGAGGTGACTACAAAAATCTTCCCTCCATTTAGTTGATATGGCATGAAGGAGGTTGAGTGATGCAAATTTCGAAAAGAAAATTATAAATCAGCGAGATGAATCTGGATTCAACTTGGACAAATGATTTATTAATAGATACATGATGGGTTGAATAGGATCTGAATTATATATGTGCATTCAGAATTTCATATGTCAACATCCTGAGCTAAATCCCATGCATTATCGTTGATTCACCGAAGTCTTGTTTCTATATTTCTCTTTCCATCCACTCAGGATGTCAGGATATTCAATTACACTTTTTAAGGGTAGTCAAAATTCATTACACGTTTTCCATCTCGTGAGCTCGGCTCTAGTATTGGATTAACTGTTAATTTTCATTAGGGATGTAACTGCTGTGTTTCTGGCAGAATTTCTTGGAAATGGTAAAACTACATCGTCAGCATAATGTTCAAATTCATTTAGGAATTAGACAATATAACATTTTAAAATATTCTTTGTTTTAATTTATTTCATTAACTTTTCACTATATGATTAAAAATATAGTTTTATTGACAACTTTCTAAAATGCTAGGTTTGCTAAAGAAACGGTCGATTGGTTTTGGAGGTAGGGCAAAAATCTGATTGATTTAAACCGGCGATACACCGACCATTTTTTAAAATTTAATATATTGTGAGCAGGTGTTTTGCACATAGGGACCTAAGGATCCAATGCTCTAATCACTTCCCTGAAAGCGCTAGGCTTTCACCTTATCTTGTTACGTAGTTTTTTATACTACCAAAACCTTCATGAAGGACCCGGTCTCCTAGTTTTCTTAACGAATCTGAGAAAGCTCCCATGGTCCAGTCTTCGTAAGTAAAGGCAGATCCAGGATGTTCATCAGGGGGGCGTTAAATCTCGTTGACAGGATGAGTAACAGTCAGAGTTTGTAAACGAATGACGTCATTAAAGTCTGTATGCAAGACTGCAAGAGGTCCTTTCGCGCATCACTAGGACGTCTTTCCCAATTTAACGTGCATATTTCTTTATCCTTAACGAAACTGACTTATGAGTCTCTGCGCTAGTTTGGTTAGGTTTTATGACTCATGCCCGGGCTTTAACTACGAGGTCATATCGCCTATTACCAGAGCGCTCTTTGTCACTCTGGGGGACATGAGCCCGACTCTACTATGGGAGTCCTTAATTTTGCCTATCCTACATTTTTATTCACCTAAGGTATGGGTCTTTAACGAGTACCTGACATCGTACAGGCTCGGGACCATCGCTTAACTTCCCATCCGAAGGACGGCGTGCTTAAGTTTATTTCACCTTCCAGATAAAATATACTAATATTTGGATTCTCGGTCGGGTTTTGAACACACGATCTTCAGCTCAGAAGGCAAGCACGCATACCACTGAGCTACCGAGCCCCGAACATATGGGAAGTGTGCCGCCGTCTCGTCTTCTCCACGTCTATCACAGATAGGACTGTCCTTGACTTCTACAGTCCTTCAACACCTTGGTATATCCACCCAGGAACATCTGTGTCCACTTTTTAATGCGGGTTCGGTATGCTTCCTGGGATATTCCTAGTACCTCTGGCCCTATGAAGGGCTTACTTGAACCTTCCTTGGCTAGTCGATCTGCCTCCTCGTTTCCCTGATTCCTCTTAGTCTCCGGGAACCCAGTTGAGTCCAACTTTCTTGTAGTCCTAGGGTGTTTAACTGATTTGCGCACTACCTTACTAAGTTGGAGTGGAGCAGTTATACTCGTACAATACAAGAATCTTTATAACCAGTAGAATAGTAATTAGTTTTATACAAAGTCTGAACAGTTTGCCATACGATGTAGTATACAAAGTCTGAACAGTTTGCCATACGATGTAGTATGTATTAATTTTAAAGTTTTGATGAAATATATTCAATTCTGCTAATGTATCCCTCGACTTAATACTTAGTATAACCCAAACTTCTTGTTCACCTGACACTTTATAATTATACTCTTATCAACTATTTCAATTAATGTCTGTTTTACACTAGTTCATTGTTGCTCATATTTGAGATCATTTCGAAAACTATTTAACCGATTTGGACATTTCACCGTTAGAATGCGTATATTTTCATCAAATGGGAGTTGACCAATGATGCAAGTCTGATTCAATCGGGATTATAAGGATGATGAATAATAAATGTCATAAAATGGCCGTTCGGGTATAAGCTGCTTAAACCGTTGAAGATATATCAAAATGAATCCGACGGATAAATAACTATATCTCGGACTACAATCTGGGAGATTGTATGTCTGTTAATAACATCGAGATATGGAACACACAGTTATCAAATATACGGAATAGTTTAAAAGAGACTCCACCAAGAAACTTATAAACCAGCACCCAAGACCAAACAACTGCAGAAGCTGGATCACTGCCTACTGTTCCATAAAGTTTTACAAAAGTATTTTTCGTCAATTGGTAATATATTTTTTGATATTGTTTTATAAAAGTTGTTGCTTGAAATAAAAATTGTTGAATCTAATGCCAGTTGTACCTACTTGATTGTTTTTTGATTATATACAATAAGTGTTGTACTTAATGGGATTACTTTCTACAGAAAATGTTATCTCCATAAAATAAAAGTTCGATTTGAAAAAACAATTACTTATTCGATTGATATTTTGATGTACATGAAAAAATAAAAAATTTAATAAAATAATAATTTTATAATATAATATTGGAATTGGAAAGTATTTTGCATGAAAAGCGGCAACTTACTGAATTGTCGATACTATCGATAGTGTCCAATCCCTAATGAACTCATTAATAACTGTACTGGATATAAAAAACCACGCCTTAAAAAATAGTATACATCCGGGGAAATCCGGACAGATGGCAGCCCTACCTGTAAACATCTTTACTCGTGGTCTCGGCTTTTAATGGTCCTATCTAAATATTTTTCATGAATCATAGCTGCATGAACCTTCGATGCGCGAGGCCGCAGGCGGTGGCCCACGCCTTGCGCCGCTTCTGCGAATGTGGTGTATGAGACCGATATATTATTGATGGTTTCTCGTGTTCCATAAGGATGTCCGCATTGCAGGGTCCCCCTGTCTCCCCTCTGGATTTCCTTTGATTCCCGTTCTTACATAAAGAAAATTGAAGAAGGACCAGAAGTACCCCCCCAGCAACTCTTCTATAAATTTGAGAAGAGCCACACTATTGTTTTAGGATGTTTCCTGTTCTTCGACCGACCTTACTCTAAAATTCCTTGTGTCTGAGCCCATCCATATAGAATATTCATTGGTTTCTGCAGTCTTAGCCCTCGGGGACCTGGCAGAGAGAGGAAGATATACTCTTGTACTTACCATTGAAAACCATAGAAAACTTAAAATAATTATATATGTAATACCGAAGTGTTCAACTGTCCCTTTCTTACAACCTTAATCCATTAATTTTTCGCTCCCTCTCCAAAACCAGTCAATCAGAGCTAATTTTCATTAGTTGACTTACATAGGGCTCGTAAATCCTCATACTAAATTTTGTGTCGATAAATTCATTACATCGGCAGTTATTAGTTTTTTAGTTGAGCCCCCTCTTCCCTTCCACCGATATCGCTGAAATTTGAACTTCTACCCTAATCCTCCCCTCCTTTTTGACCGATATGGCTAAAAATCGATAGGTGTTGTCTTTATGGGGTTTTGGTCACATATAAAATTTCGTGTTGATACATTCTTTCAGCAGTTATTTGAGTTTTCATATTAAGATTCCCCCCTAATCACCCCTTTCTCTTCGGTCGATTTGGCTGAAAAACAATAGGTGTCATCGTTAGAGAGTTCTGGGTTCACATATAAATTTTCGTGTCGATACATTCATTCTATCGGGAATTATCGTGTTCACAAAAACATACTTTTTTTTCCATATTTGGAATCTAGAGGACGGAAAAGATGAAATTCCGCATAGAATTTTCGACAGATTACATAACTTCCCCTATATTCCATATAGCTAGGGAAGTAAAAAGATACTGATGATGCGAGTTCTTCCCGAAACGTCTATATTTGCGAGGTTGTAAAAAGTAAAGTAAGTAAAATAATTGTAAGAAGAATATAGTTGTTAAAAAGTACGTATATTATTGTCGACAGCTGATCAACCTTTGGAGAGAGAAGACAGGTTAGTATTACACACTTTCTTATTCTATGAACGTAGAAATGCTCAAAAACAGCTGACATCACAGATAAAGAAGTGTGTAGTTGTGTGTGTGTGCGCTGCGCGCGCAACTATCCGACACATACACCACAACGAGACTTTCGCTCTGATGGTCCCGCTACCGACGGCTAAGATTTTTACACATCAAAAAGAAATAATACAATAAAAAAAATAATATAGATAGATAAACATAGCTATAGAATAGAATAGAATAATTTTATTTGTCGGCGTTCAATGGCCTAGATCTTTTACGCCGAATAAATGGTTAAATTATGTCGATTAGGCGACTTGTTTTCATTGCGGATAGGATGTTTATTTATGTTAGTCCACATCTCTGCCCAGATTTATTTTATTTTACGACTCAGGCATTCCTTCAGGTCGTCACTACCATTTCTTCTCAAGCCAACGTATATGTATAACCTGTCACGTAAACATTAAGATACGGAGTGCCACATAGTCCAGATACAACAAACAGAGTTGGTAAACAGTAAGTGTAATGACCAAGAAATGGGACACCTTACTACGTCAACCAACCAACCTATATGTCTACTCAGAATCTCATCTTTTCCTACTCAAAAATAGATTATTCCTATGTAATTCGTGGTTAATTGTGGATGATGGAAGTCATGTATGATTTTTCATATCGATATCGGAGACTAAAATTGAACGTAGGGAAGACTGAAGCTAAAATCTTCGCTCTCCGCAAAATCTCCATAGAATAACAACGTCAGCTGCAAATTGATGACCTACCCATTCTCTGGAATCCTGACCAGGGTATGCGCGGGAGTACTTTTAGATACACGACTCACATGGAAACTACACATTAACAGAAAACTATAGCTAGCATATTCATGACTTAACCTCGAACATAAGCCTGTCCAGTCTGGATTGGTACCAGCAACACTAACTTGAAAAGACTACAAACATTTCAAAATAAAGTACTCCGAATAGCAACAAACGCACCCTGATTTGTCAGGAACCACAAAATCCACGAAGAATTGGGTGTTCCTCTTTTTGCAGCTCACATCGAGAAATTAGTTAAGAACCACCAGGTCTTGTGAATTGTTCCGGGGCTATACACTACAGTCTTGGTGTGCCTACTCCTGGGAGGCGACTCAAACAACGACTGTATCAAGACTTACTATTTTAAACCCTACATTTTATTATATATTTGTGTATAGCATTTTGTATCTTGGTCCAAATAAATGTTGTTGTTTTTATCGATATTTTCCATCATTTTTCTTAACTTAAAGAGGCAATTTTTCCAAGTGATGTCCAAAAAGGAGCAGGTTGGTTATTGCAACATTGGTCCCCCTCCAGCTTCCACTTGGTTGAACATCTCTTCCCTCATATTAAATTCCTTGAAATTAAAAACAAAAGCTAAACAAAGCGAAAAAAAAAAGTGGCCAAAAGAAGATTTAGACCTGGTACTGAGAGGATAATTAAAATCCAGGAGTCCCTTGGGCATGTTCAAGGCAGGGTCGTGTAGCAGTGGTCCGTTGTTAGGGGTGGCGCACCCCTCTGTTTCTGTGGGAGGGAGAGCTCCTGAATATTTGATACACCTAGTCAAAGGGGGTTCCAGGGAAGGTCCACAAGTTCCAGGAACAGTTTACTTGGAAAAAGAAAACAACGTCAATCTTCAGATTCACATTCGTCTTCTCGACATTCATCCTGTACATTGTTGAGAGCTGGAGTAGACGAGAATATTACGACTTCCAAGATGATTACATGGAGAATTCTCAGGAAAAAAGAGGAGTATAGGGAACGGAAATTGTCTTAAGTGTTGCCGGCACAATTTTAGTTAGGATAGGGTTCTTTAACGAGTACTCGGCGTGGCACAGGCTCGGAGCCAGGTTCAAACCCGCGATCCTGAGCTCAGTAGACTAAAGGTACCCATACACGAAGCAAATCTATCTTCAGATTGGTTTGACGATAAATCTGACGATATTAGGAGCGCACACACAGTTCGATATATCTCAGTCGACGCAATGGAGCAGGACGATCTTTTGTTGTTATTTGCGGCTTTTTTGTTGTGTAATAAAATGAAACGAAAAAAAAAAAAACAGAGTAGTTTGGACAAAAGGGTAGTTAATGAAAATAAAACAATTTTCGCACAACAGCTTTATAAAATGTTCTAAATTATCTCTAGACCAGGTACACATATCACAATTTAATAAAGGAAAATTATAAAAACAGGAAAGTTAAAATACCTAATCTCTTCCACTTCACTTTTGTGTTTAAAAAGCTATTATTATAGATAAACTTATTATAACCTCCTTGATTATCGCCACGATAACCACATACACCATACAATCAATTGTACAAGCAATTAATCTGTTCGATGATTGCATGAAAATTTCTTCAGATCAAAAATAGATCTGAAAACCAACCAATCGAACCCGATAACGACATACATTAAACGATTCATCGAATGATTGTCGATCGTCAGATTCAATCTGACGATCAATTGCTTCGTGTATGGGTACCTTATTAGCATGCTACCTGCGTTTCTAGCGCCCTCTGGCAATATGCTAAAATCTCGGTAACCTTTTTCACCTGATAAGGCAAGCATGTGTTCGTAACGCGAGAACTGGGTCAGCGATATCTTTTCGATGGCGTTGGAAACGCAACTCAAACCTCAAAAAGTCTATTACAAATGGAACAATTCAATTTTTACTTCCCGAGCTATACGAAGTATAGGAGAAGTTATGTAATCTGTCTGAAATTCGATGTTAAGTTTTCATCGGATGTTCATGTTTTCCGACACCCTGATTCCAAACGGAAGGAGGGGACTCATGCCCGGGCTTTAACTACGAGGTCATATCGCCTACTACCAGAGAGCTCTTTCGTCACTCTGGTGGACATGAGCCCGACTCTACTGTGGAGTCCTACATTTTTGCCTACCCTAAATTTTTATTCACCTTGGGTAGGGGTCTTTAACGAGTACCTGACAACGTACAAGCTCGGGACCATCGCTTAACGTCCCATCCGAAGGACGGCGTGCTTACGTTTATTTTACCTCTCAGATAAAATAAACTAAGGGCCTCGGTCGGGTTTTGAACCCACTACAGCTCAGAAGTCAAGCACGCATACCACTGAGCTACCGGCGCCCTCTGACATTTTATATTTAAAGCCAAAAACCAATGAGAACATAACCTGTCAAATTTAAGCGATATCGACAGAAGGGAATGGGGGTTCAGGGGTTCAATACAAAAATCCTAATATCTCGCGATATAATAAATGTGCCGACACAAAATTTAGTACAAGGATTCAAATGCCCCTAAGTGTCAACTATTGACTTTTTACCCCAAACGAGGTTTTGGAGAATGGAAATAAGAATTGATTAATTCGTGCTGGGAAGTTCATTTGAAGTGTTTTCAGGTTAAGAAGCTTCGAACGAAATATAGAAATATAACCTCTTTGGAACTATATTTCTATCCCCTCCCTCCTTCCTGCTCTAAAACTTCTATCCCCCTCCAAAACGTATCTCTGGATCCGCCCCTATATACCTTAGGCTTACGCTAACTCAAAAGATACGAATTACGAAATTACTTTGGTGGTTATGGTTTCCCCTCAAGTTTATTTTACGAAATCCTCGGAGAGATTTTTGTTTGCATATTAAAATCCCCCCATCTCTCCTGCAGAAAGCTCCTTTGAATTTTCTTATCTTACGTAAATTATTCAATTCCCGTTGATTATGCAAGAAGAGCTAAGACTGACTATTAAAGCTAAGATGAAGACATATTAGAGGTAATTTATTCAATATTTAATGAAATCTATATTAAAATTCATAATAATTTTATAAATTTTGAATTAATTTACTTTTAAAAATACTACTTACAACTAGTTACGTGGCATTAATCAGGAAGCTTTTGCTTGAGAGGATTTTTAAAAATACGTGGGTGTAATTCTTGTGAAAAAAAATGAAATAATAATAAAAAAAATAAATATATGACGGGGTTAGAATCAATGTGGACTAAGTGACATTTTTAAAACTTTGAAGAAACTCTGCATTAAGTTCTTAACTGATTTAAGGAAATATTTTGTCTTTTATGGTGAAAGTTGCTGTTAGCAAACCATAAAATTGAATAAAAATCTTAATTTCAAGGTCACTATTGATATGTTTGAGTTACTTGTTTACCTCACCAAGGGATTTGCCACTAGATCTCAGCACTGGCTAGGATTTCACTTGTACAACTTTTTTTCCTGAACGGAACTATCATTTGTGTACCCGATTATGCACTTAATGAAACATTTTCAAAAATGTCACTTGGTCCATTTTGATTCTAACCCCGTCATATATGTGGAAAAAAGGCACGTTTGGAATAAAAATTAATAGTTTAACATACACAGGGGCTTCTATATCATACTAAATTTTATGTCGATAAATTCATTACATTGGCAGTTAATAGGGTTTTTGAGTCTGATCCTTCCCTTCGGCCTATTTCACGGAAAATTAATAGGTGTCCTTATGGGTTTTTGAATTTACATAAGACATTTTTTGTCGATACATTCATTTCAACGGCAGTTATTAGAGTTTTTGTGTAATACATTCTTAAACTTTGTTAACCTTTTTTAAACTTCTTTTAACCTTCTAAACTCTTTTAACCTTCTTAAACTTTCTTAACCTTCTTAATACCCCTCTTCCCTTTAGCACAGACACGCAAAGACAGACAAAATTTTTTTTCTTCATTGTTGGGTTCTCGTGGTCGGAAAACATGAATTTCTGTGAAAACTCAACATCGATTACGTATTTTCAAGATTTCTGACCGATTACGTAACTTGAGTGAATACAGAAAGAATGAAAGATACACGAAGAGCAAGAAGGCTAGTAAGAGAAGATAGGATGAAGAACGGAGAAGAATTATGAAAAAAACAAATTGGGCTTAGGGAGAGAACACGGCAAAGATTGCATTCGTGACACCAAGAAAGAGTAATAATGAGGGGATAAAGGAATAACGAGGGGAGAATGACAGATAATTGGGGCAAGAGCAAGGAAGCAAGAAAGAGCAATTGGGCTTGGGGGAAAGAACACGAGAAAGATTGTGAAGAGTAATGAGCGAATACAGAAAGAATGAGAGATGCACGAAGAGCAAGGAGACGAGTAAGAGAAGATAGAATGGAGAGCGGAGAAGGATAATGAAAAAAACGATTGGGCATGAGAGCGATGTAACTCCAAGGAAGAGTAAAGGTAATTGAGGGATGAAGGAATAATGAAAGAAATGTGAGAATAATCGCGCCAAGAGCAAGGAGCGAGAAAGAGTGGAAAGGATGGGGAAGGATAATGAATGATTTAACCTGGGGGAGCGCACAGGAAAGATTATCTACGAAACGTTTAGAAAGAGTAATGAGCGGATACAGAAAGAGAAGACAGGATGGAATTATGAAATTTAATGAAATAATATTGCAATACGGAAGAAGAATATAGAGGAGACGGCACAAAGAGAAAATTCCATTGTTTTTATTTGCACATGACTAAATTGGCTAACCCCAGGCCTTATACCTGCTTCTCCCTGGTCGGATATGTGCAATATTAAATCAAAGAGTGTTCCACCCCCAGCAGGGTTGGGGCGGATGGAGGCCGAGTTGTGATTAGATTGTTGTCTGGAGGAGTTTAAAGCGAAAGGAAGGGGTTTGCATCTAAAGTGGTTTCGATCTAGCTAATGGAAGCTGCTAGCGGGCCATCTGAGGCCGTCCAGACTCCGCATCTCCAGGGACAGGATTTTGATTAGATGTCCCTCCGGTTCTTCAGTTGGAGGAAGGCTTCCGAATGTCTGCAACTCAAAAAAAAAAAAAAGTCGGTGAATCACTGGCTATATATTTCTCCAGCAAGAACTAATCAATTACGTTTTTACTTCTTCCTCGAAAGTCAATCGACCGAATCCTCATATTAAATTTTATGTCGATAATTTATTACAGTCGAACCCCTTCTCTGATTCCCCTTCCTTCCCTTCGACCGATTTCGCAGAAAATTAATAAGTCGCATCCTTATGGGGTTCTGAACTTAAATAAAAAATGTCAACCCCACACATCCTCATCATCGGCAGTTTTGGCATTTTTGAGTTGAGTACACCTCTGATCCTCCCCTCTCCTTCGGCTGATTCTGCTGAAAAAAATGCCCTTAGGGCATTGAGGATTCACATATTAAATTGTGTCGATATATTGAGCCCCCTACCCTGGACCCCTCTTCCCTTTAGCCGATTTTGTTGAAAATTAATACGTGCCGTCTTTGACGGGATTTGAATTTAAATATGAAATTTCATGTCGATAGATGCATTACATTGGCAGTTATTGAAGTTTTTGAATTGAGCCCCCTCTGATCTTCCCCTTCCATTCGGCCAATTCCACTGAAAATTAATAAGTGTCGTTTGAATATTTATATGAAATGTTGTGTCAATTTGTGTGTTAAGGCTCAACGGAGGATGTGCTCAAGGTTTTTACGTATTTAGATAAAAAAATACCTGTCTGCAGAGCCCATATTAAAATAAAATATGGGTATATACAATAATAAATTATTGAATACATTCCCCATGTAAATGTTCACCGAGGCATGTATCAATTACGTTGTTGATAATTTGTCCGACTGAACTGTTCCATGAGGCGGAATGTTCACACTCGGTTAAAGCGATATGCACATCATAGGCCCCCCTTTGGACTTTTATGGCAGCTGGCCGATGAAAACCCTTAAAAAGTTTTGTCCAATCATAATTATACTAAAGAGTTTCGATGAACATGTCAAGCAATTTTTTCTTCTTGCTTTAGGCATTTCGATCCTAAAAAAGTCGTTAATAAACTCCGTCTCCAAAACCAGTCGGCCGATTTCAGTTAAAGATCAATAATAGACTAAAGGTACCCATACACGAAGCAAATCTATCGTCAGATTTATCTTCAGATTGATTTGACGATAAATCTGACGATATTAGGAGCGCACACACAGTTCGATATATCTCAGTCGACGCAATGGAGCAGGACGATCTTTTGTTGTTATCTGCGGCTGTTTTGTTATGTAATAAAATTGAACGCAAAAAAAAAACCAGAGTAGTTTGGAAAATAGGGCGGTTAATAAAAATAAAACAATTTTCGCACAACAGCTTTATAAAATGTTCTAAATTATCTCTAGACCAGGACACATATCACAATTTAATAAAGGAAAATTATAAAAACAGGAAAGTTAAAATACATAATCTCTTGCACTTCACTTTTGTGTTTAGAAGGTTATTATTATAGATAAACTTATTATAACCTCCTTGATTATCGCCACGATAACCACATACACCATACAATCAATTGTACATGCAATTAATCTGTGCGATGATTGCATGAAAATTTCTTCAGATCAAAAATAGATCTGAAGACCGACCAATCGAACCCGATGACGACATACATTAAACGATTCATCGAACGATTGTCGATCGTCAGATTCATCTGACGATCAATTGCTTCGTGTATGGGTACCTTAACATAGGTGCTCCAGAATCCTCATATTGTCGATTTCATCGGCAGTTACTGAGGTTTTTGAGTTGAGCCCCTTTGATCTCCTCTTTCCTTCTGCCGATTCCGCTAAAAATTATTAAGTGTCGTCCTTATATGGTTTTGAGTTTACATTTGAAATTTCATGTCAATACATTCATTACATCACCAGTTATTAGAGTTTTTGTATAATACCATATTATAACCTTCTCTAAACTTTTTAAGTCTAAAGTTTTTTTGTGTGAAGGCTCCTCCCTTAATCTCCCTCATCCCTTCGACCGATTTGGCTGAAAATCAATACGTGCCCTTAGAGAGTTCTCGACGATATACGTATAAACTTCCCTTGTCGATACATCCATTCTATCGGGGGAGTTATCGTGTTCATTTTTTTGGCACTTTTAGAATCAAGGTGTTGGAAAATGATGAAATTCCGGTAAAAACTCAATTTCGTATAACTGGAAAAGGAATATGCCTTTTTCATGAAGCCTTCAGCTTGAACTCTCGAATGATTCCCCCGAACTCCATTGAGGCCCTTAAATTTTTTTTATCTCGTCAAAAGAAAAACCTTGAGTAGCCGCCCTTCGATGATTCTGAGCCTGTGCGATGTCAGTTACTCGTTAAAAAAATCTCTATCGTAGGTAAATAAACCAAGGAAGGGCTCACGTTCATCAGATCGACGAAAGAGCGCTCTGATAGGCGATAAGATTTCGTAGTTATAGCCCGGGCATAGTAAATTCATTTATTGAATAGTTTCCAAGATCGGGTAGATGCCATTTGTTAATCTTCGTTC
Source organism: Aradus depressus (assembly GCA_963662175.1). NCBI lineage: Eukaryota > Metazoa > Arthropoda > Insecta > Hemiptera > Aradidae > Aradus > Aradus depressus. Next base: position 18,048,782 of record OY759219.1, on the reverse strand, counting down.
TACGGAATCATTAAAACCAAAAAATTCATTTTTGAATATCGAAAGCAACTTCTGAATATTATTACCTTCATTATAATCATCTGACGTTAATTAAAAAAAATATATGAATATTGAACAGAACTTCATTTTTCCTCTTGAAAATACAATTTCAGTCTATAATATGCCTGAATGAATACAAGAGATAGAATGATAATAAAAATAATAAGTAAAACATAATTATTGTCGGTGCCAGACATCGCATTTGTTTTTAAAAATAATATAATAAAAGTACAGTGAAAAATTTGTTATGCAAGAGAAGCTCTTACATAAGGAAAACGGTCGTCTTTTAATCCGATTTTAAAATTGATGTACATCAAGAAATGTTTATGTAGAGGGAGCTGTCAGAGGTTTACACTGTGGTCGATATAGGCGAATGATTACTGAATAGTGAGGAAGATCTTACAGTCGATGTTGCTCGTGGGTGAGGATTCGAACGTGTTGGGGGATGAGATCCTGAACCTCGGCAACTAAGAGACGTTCTCAGGAGGTCACGGTTCGTTCAATGGACATCTATACACACACTGTAGCCGTCGAGGACAATTTCATATGAGATTACTCATTTTCAGTAGAGATATGAGTCAAAAGTCACCATATCCTAGGTTTAATGGGCCTAGAAGTGGACGGTTGGAGTCAGAACTAAGCGTCTTCTGACACTAAGCGTCTTCTAACCAATCAGAAAGCAGTATTTGATATCATATTATGATCCATAGAGGCCCTCGGGGACGAGTCGTAGCTGATTTTCAATATGTTATTCTACGGTACGTTGTTTTAAAAAAGTTGTTTTCATAACGAATACTATTTGTCAAAATCGTGCTTTAAAAGTTTGCTTGGTTGATGATGATGGATTGCTGTCATTGTAATAATAGAAGCATTTTTTATGAAATAATAACGACAACAATTTTTCTTCATTTATATTTTATTTATTTATTTACATATTCACAACGACAACATTTGTCACTAGTGATTGTGATGATGTGCTGTGGCAAGTGTGTCGCTGTACTGCTGAGGTACGTGACCGAAGAGGAGTCCAGGCTAGTCCTGGAGCAGGTCTCTCTGCCATGCCCGCTTTAGACGTCTTGGCGGATATATATATTTAAATATTAATAATTTAAATTATAATATATGTTACTTCCCCATTCCAGAAATGAAAAAAAAAAAAAAAAAAAAAAAAAAAAAAAAAAAAAAAAAAACTGTGTGTCTGTTAACACGATAGCTCCCGATAGAATTAATGTATTCAAATTGTATATGTGTATCCACAATCCCATTAGGACGAAACCTATTGATTTTCAGCCAAATCGGCCAAAGCAACTCTAATAATTGCCGTGTTGGTGATTCACCAGAGACTTTTTAAATCTAAATAGCTTAATGGAAGTTTTTTGCTCTACAATTTAGTCGTATCCGTCTCGTTTCAGAGCAAATGCTCCTTGTCTTGCCACGCTCGAAAGTAACCTCATCAAAAAGGAAATTTCTCGCTCTACTATTTAGTCGTATCCGTCTCGTCTCAGAGCAAATGCTCCATGTCTTGCCACGCTCGAAAGTAACCTCATCAGAAAGGAAATTTCTTGCTCTACTATTTAGTCGTATCCGTCTCGTCTCAGAGCAAATGCTCCATGTCTTGCCACGCTCGAAAGTAACCTCATCAGAAAGGAAATTTCTTGCTCTACAATTTAAGTCGTATCCGCCTCGTTTCAGAGCAAATGCTCCATGTCTTGCCAAGCTCGAAAGTAACCTCATCAGAAAGGAAATTGTTTATGTCATCTTCAAGGAACCTCCATGGATAAAAGAATAATGTATTTATGAAACTTTTTTACTAATTGTTGCACGATTTTGCCCTCTGATTCGGTATAACTTGTCTTCTCTATGACCACTGCAAATTTTGGAAATGTTTTGCACTTGTTTCATGAAGGCCTCTGAATGAGAATATTTCAGTATTCCGGATGTTTTACACTTATCATTATAATATGTTTTTTATTCCGCTTTATTCCCTAGTTCTCCGCATAAATATCAGATTTTTCTTTTAGTATAGCCCTTATTTATTGGGATTTTCCAATAGATGTCATATTTATCGTCTTGGTGTCAATTTTTATTTGTCGATTATTGAGGCTGGAAGAAGTCCTTTACTTACATAAATCACCACATCTCTTTTACTTCCCTAGCTATAGAAAGTATAGGGGAAGTTATGTAATCGATCAGAAATTCGATTTTGAGTATTCATCGGAATTTTATATTTTCCGAACCCCTGATTCTAAAAATGCAATGGTTTGTATGTCTGTGAACACGGTAAATGTCGGTAGAATGGATGAATCGTCCAAAGATTTTAATTTAATTTTTATTTCAAATACTCTAATAACTGTCGTTGTGCATTGACACGAAATTTCCTATTTAAATTTTTAGCGGAATTTGCTGAAGGGAAGGAGAACTCAACTTTTTCTGTGAACACCAAAACTCCCGATGAATAAATATAACGAACGACATAAACCTCAATAACTGCCGGAGTAATAAATGTTTCGACACGAAATTTTTTATGTGAATCCAGAATCTTATGAAGACGACACCTATCAGTTTTCAGTCAAATTGACCAAAGAGAAGAAGGGACACACAATTTAGTATGATAATTCTGAGTAAAACTCCTATTTATTTGTAACAAAATCGGTAAGTTGGTTTCATAGGTTTTTTGAGCTAATCAAAATTAAAACTCTTATATTTTTGGATTTTTTTTTTTTTTTTTTTCTGACATCGAGTCACGTTTGGATCCTAAGGCCCATTTAAACCTACATATTTTATCATTGTCTTATTGAACAGTTTGTGCTAAGTTTAACCATGATTTCGCGTGAGCTTACGTGATGAACTAAACAGCTGTAAATTTCACGGTTAATTTAGTTTACATTTATCTTGTCTAACTTATTACCGAGTCATATCTCAAGATGATATCAGGATGCCAATAAATAATTTGACTTGTTCAGTGTGCCTAAATTTCCTGCTCTTATATCAAAAACTTTAATAATAAAAACTCAGTGAGTCACTGGCAATCCAGTGCAGTTCCCCATTCCACCACTTCCTTTCTTTGGCCGATTTGACTGAAAATTTATGTCTCTTCTTTTTGGGGATTTTTGAGACATATAAAATTTCGTGTCCGATACATTCTATTGGGAGTTTTCGTGTTAGTGCACGGAGGTCGGAATGCATGAAATTTCGGCGAGAACTGAAATTAATGTCCGATTAAATAACTTCTCAACGTGTAGTTTTGGAAATAATAATAATTGAGGAGTGAACATTAAAATAATCACTAATTTGCCTTGATGTCTTGCATTTCTTGTGTTTAATAGGATCGTCGGCATCTTTTGCAGAAAATTGAACAATAGGAAAGGTTGAAACCCAGGGACGGGCGTTAAGAACACCCTCCACATTCGTATCACCAATGCGTTGGCTTGAACCGGCTGAAGTTCTCTGTTCGACCTGTGTGTATGTGTACACAATTATCTTTAAAAATACTGTGATGATGAAAATTATGTAAAATAAAATAAAATAAAATAAATAATAAATAAACAAATAATAAAATTAAATAAAATGACCACGTTTCCTGAAGAAATTGTTGCTGGTCTTCGAAAGGGCAAGACGTGCAATTTTGAAGAAAGTGCACATATTTAAACAAATTTCAATTATAAATAATTAATAGTTATTTCATTTGATTTTATTCTAAATATAATAATGAGATGTCATATTGTTTTCGTAAATTTGCAAAAATGTTCAATCTAATCCAAAGATATAAATTATCTTACTGGGATCGCAGGGAAATGAATAGCATAGAATAAGAGAACAAATATTGTGTTTGTTTACCTAAACCTACATTATAAATAAAATCAAAATATCAATATGAAAAATCAATATACAATTTCTTTTCAAATATTGTTGCCATTCTTTAATTCAATGTTATTTTGGGCATATAAACATATAAATAAATAAAAGTACCTTTGCGCATCTACTTCACTGTTATTTTCACTCCTACATTTCCTCTACATCTTTTTTCACTATTTAAAACAGCTGATCGTCGTCTTTTGGTCGTTCACATTTCTTTTTAAAACAAAATGCGACTAGTCCATTTTTGTATATTTATTCACTAATTAAGTTACTTCACTCCTAACAGCTGTTTTTATACAAATAATAATAATTGATTTTATAATATATTCATAATGTTAATGTGTGTACATTTTTTACATCACAACACAAAGGATTTCGATGAAAGTTTTAATTTAACTTATTTTTCTTAAAAACCCGATCTGTTTTCAGCTCCTCAATCCAATTCTTTGTTCCAAATTTAGTTTTACCAAAAAAAAAAGTTTCTTAACTGAAAAAGTTAAAGCCAAGAAAAAAGATTTATCATATCCAATAAAAAGTAAGCGCTGAACTGACCGACTTTCTCACTGTTTTCGAGATGACGTTAAGTCTTACCCAATTTATGGCTCTCAGACTTCACACTTTTTAACAATCCATCAAATATTTCACAAATTTATGGATTATTTTGTGAATTTCTGTCGTTACTGTACGTTCATCGTCAGATTTACTATAGTCTAGGTATTTTACTTCCCCACCTATTCTTGAGAGTGACATTCTTATACCCAATAATGTCAGTATAAAATGAATTTGAGAGGGGGAAGAGTGATCTGTAAGTGTATAAGAAAGTCCTGTAATTTTCACATCACATATATTTTCTTTCTTAATTTCTTTTATCCTTTTTAATAGAATTACTATTATAATAATAAATATATTTTAGAATTTGTTGGTATGCATTACAATCTAAACATTACTTTCAAATATCCTTTCAGCGCTATAACTTAAATGGTTTTGGTTCTATTTTAAATCTGAGGACGCATTAGCGATTGGAAATTTTAAAAGGAACTTTTTTGGTTAGAACCAATTTTTCGATAGGACCAACAGTTTTTGTATAAATCAATCCAATGTATAACAAAATAGGTTTCAAAACATTTCAGGACGGTTTTCGGTATATATCTCGCAAACCGGGCAACCTGCGTAAAATATTATTGCAAACAAAATATACCTTTCAGTTTCTTTTACAATTCTTATTTGAAAAGATTTTTGAATAAATAAATATAAGCGGAATCGTTTGATTTCATCTGTTAACAAATCGATACATTAATTCAGAAGTGGGACAACTCAAAAAAACTCATTTTTGAGTTATCATTTACTCATACATGTTTTCACCATCTTTAATATTCTGAACTCGGATAACTGAAAACACAATATTGAGGGCTTAAAATGTACATAACCTGTTATAGAATTTTCATTTTTTCCCAAATGTTTAGTTTCAGATATATGATAATTTGAAATGTCTTAGTACTGATCTATGAATTTGATGTTGTTTCATAAATGTAGTTGCATTACAATAATATGAAACGAAAACAAGAAGTTCAGAAGCTACTTTTTAAAGAAGCGAACAAAACGTTCAAATGCTTTTTCTCAAAAATCAATAATTCTGAGATATCCCACTTCTGAACTACTGTATCGATATGTGACATCGTTTCAAATTTCTAGTCGTAACTTGAATCGTTTCCGAGTTAGATCGCCAACAAATTTCCAATCCCATGCACACAGACAGACATCACCGTGAAAATGGTCAAAACTTATTCAGGGGACCGTGAATCGTGAAATTCCATTGAAATCTCGATCTCGGATTTTCGCACGATTACATATGTATTTGGTTATATGAAACTAAAAACGTCTTCCTGTTAAACTCATATTTGAGAGTGATCTTATTAGTGTGTCAAGTGCGGACACTTCGCCCACAGTGTCATTTTGTTTTCTATGCTAAACAGACTTTCTCGTTCATGTTTTCTGTTTGTTAACATTTCTGATGCCTTTATAATCTTCATCGAACATAACCGAATCTCTCTCTAGAATCTCCATGAAGGTTGTGGGGGCGTGGTTAAGGCTACGTCACGGAAATGCCTACTATCAGCTCCTTCTCCTCCATGCGGCCAGGCCGCGAAGCTCCGTGCCAGTATCTTCATTCTCCTACTACTACCACGATCTTCCTCTGGATCTGTCTCTTTGAACTTTAGTGTCTAGCGTATTGATCTATGCTTTATCATAAATACCTATAGTAGCTGTAGATTCTGTGCTTCAGGCTCTGAACCAAACTCGATGACCGAGTACTCTCTTTGGATCTGCAATGGTCTTCTATCCTCTTTATAATCCTTGGCGATGTTCGAAATTTGGCAGATGGAAATACAGTTGGATAGATTTTTGCTGGATATATTTGTCTGGTTTTCTTCGATCTTCTTGCACCCCTCTTGCCCATCCCCTGCCAGTCTCACTAAAAGAGTTAGCAGTAAATAGATTTTCTTAATTTCCTTCTACCTTGAAAACCCCACTTCCGTTTTCATTATCCAATTTCCCCGTTCTCACTCCCTTTCCTCTTCTCTCCTATTTTTCCAAGGTTCTTTTCTTCTTAATTCCACCTTCTTGATTTGAAACTTTTTCTTTTATTTTATTTTATCTTCTTTTGTCTAATAATGTTCCTAACTAAATTGAACTGTCTGGTCGCTGACACAAGGAGGTGCCATTTTGATACAATTCATCACTTAAAGAGAACAATTTTCTATTAGATGAAGTGTTTTTAAGATGGTTGGTGATTAATTCATAGGTTTTAAATTAAAAAGGTAAGTGAGTTTTCTCACAGATTTTATTTGTGCTAGCCGGCTTTCGAGGTTTACCTCATCATCAGGACATCTGATTAAATTTTTTTTTATCTAAGTTGTATAAGGTCAGACTTCGTTTTTATTGGAAGGATGTCCTTGATTTGAGACCAGTTGTAACTCAAATAGTAAAAAGTGATTGATAAAACAACATTTAATTGGACTTACGGCCTCCCAAATGTATTTATTTATTATATATCGGTTAAAGATTCACACATTCCGGTATTTTCAAAATTAATTTTTTCCGTGTTTAAATACTTGATAATCTTATGTAAATCATAATATCCAATATTTCATTTTTACAAATGTATTTTATCTAGGAGGTAAAATTAACCTAAGCACGTCGTCCTTCGGATGGGACGTTAAGCGATGGTCCCGAGCTTGTACGATGTCAGGTAACTCGTTAAAGACCTCTGCCCTAGGTAAATAAAAATTTAGGGTATACAAAATTTAGAACTCCCATAGTAGAGTCGGGCTCATAGCCCGGGCATGAGTTATATTAACTAACTAATGTATTTTCGGTCTCATAATAAAATTTATATTCAACATTTATCCAGGATGTGACCATTAACTTCAATTTAAACTATTGCTCTAACGCAGATACGATTGCAGCTATGAACTTGAAATTTGGAATGAAGAAATCACATTTGCTAATTTAGATCTAGTCAGAATTTGACAGAAATTAATCGAAATTTGAGACCACTTTGTTCGGGGACCTAAGTACATTTTATAAGATAACGCTCATATTTATGACCTAATCAAAAATCTTTTCATGCAAAAGTTGCAGAGAAACCTGAAAGACACAATATAAATGAAATACGATTTTTTAGAGGTCCGGTTTTCGAGATATATGCCGAAAATCGTCCTAAATGTATTGAAACATGAATCTTCGATTTTTATTATTAAAATGTATATGACATTTCAAAATGTAAATAGGAATATCGATGGAATATCTAATGTAGATAGGATTTCATCGATTTTTTCTTATCCTCAAGCTGTGGCCAATAGTCCCCCTCAGGTTGATTTTCTGCCTAATGGTATTTGCCCATTGAGATGGTGTTTGCCTGTTATTGTTGCTCGAACTGGGCTCAAGTGTTTGTGCTCCTTCTCTACTTTTGCCAGGTTCGCATCTTCCTTAACAGCAGGGTCATTGCTACTAAGAGCCCAAGCTAACTTGGGTTTTCCCCTTCCCCTCTCCTCGTTTCCCCTGCTATAGCTCTGACTAGTGCTGTTTTACCCTCCGCTACTACAGTTTTCCCCTGCCCTCTTGGTTCTACAGTTTCACCAAGGGGGAGTTCCTCCCCCTATTCCCAAATTTACCGACAAACCTTTCCCTCTTTACCACACTCCGGCAGTTTCCTCCCCCTAACTCCATATACATAACAATAAATCTAATCAGCTTAGGTTCAGACGCAAACTACCCCCTAACAATACGGCCCTGTGCAAAAATAGCCAAGTAACTTTTCGGGATTGGGTTTCTAATTGAATTCTGAGACTATTTGTGCTTCGTGTTATCTCGTTGCAGTTAGATCCATTGTAATGTATACTAATCTCTTAAAAGGGGAATTTGGTAAGCAAAGAAAGAGAATATGGAAAAAAAAAGTTAGTTATTATAACTCATAGCCGGGCTTTAACTACGTGTTCATATCGCCTACTATCAGAGCGCACTTTCTTCTGGTGGACAAGAGCCCGGTTCTAATATGGGAGTCCTAGATTTTGCCTAACCTACATTTTTATTCACCTAGGGTAGGGGGTCTTTAACGAGTACCTGACATCCTAGGGCCTCGGCACGGTGCACTCAGATAGTCGCGCTGCTCTCTCTCCCATCGCACAGAGACCGCCATTGAGCATATTGACGGCTGGTCGCCAACAAACTCGCTATCTCACCCGGCAAGAAGTTGGCCTTGCTAATGAGAGGACTGACGCCCGGCTTCCTCTGGTCATAAGATACCATGGGCTGCGCGTTGAGTGCCCGGCAACGGTTACATAATTTGGAGTGCGAATCGGGCCGTGTCTGAACGTGTTGCCCCACGCTGTTGTCATTAAAGAAAGGACTATAGCCACTTTTAACGCTTTGAGCTGCCTACGAGCCCTTGCGATTAGCCCCGTAGGAGGAACATCACGGACAGGACAGTCCAGTTCAGAGCTTTGCAAGAAGATAGTCTAAGACTGGATAGTAGAGAAATGGCAGCAGCAATGGCCGAACGAGTTGCGCTTACTAAGTGACATAGAGACAAGACTTGTGTCTGTTAGGGACTTGTGTATGTTAGGGAAAAGCCGGACCATTGGACGTCCCAGATACTATTGGGTCACGGGGATTTCAAATGCAAGCTCTTCTTTTTCAAAAAAAAGGACAGTCCGAACTGCTCGTGCGGCGGCGTTGAACTGCAGAACACTTACTTCTCGAATGAGGGACCTGGGACTGAACCTTCGGAAGCTGATGAGTGAGGCTGATTACCCAGAATTCAGTCGATTCGTCTCTACGCGGCGGACGAGTGGTGTGGCCTCACAGGGGTCTGGAACACCGGAATAAAATAAAAAAGTTTCGAACTCATGATCTATCTGGAAATAGGAAAAATGAATACAGCTTAAGATTGAAGACTTAAAATGAAAGCTAATGGAGTTTGATAACAAACATCTTCTACCTAATTGATTAATCAATCACTATAAATTTTAAATAGGAAAAACTGTATTTCAGAAGGTTATTATCGTTCTTCCATGTTCGAATAAATTTCTGCGTGCTGTCAATATAGTGAAAAGGTAATAGGGATTGGAGAAGGAGCGACAAATTGATTGATTAATTCGTTCTGGGGAAGTACATTGCCGGTGAATCACCGAAGAATTTTTTTTTTTAATATGATCATTTAAACCCTTCTGTTATGTAGTAACATTAACGTTATAGGGCCAATTTACCAGATGATACATGGCGTGTAATTACAGGCAATATGCAATGGTATGGAATATTGCCGAAAGGGAAACTAGAGTTGACTACATAAATTACATGTTGGAGGGGAGCTGAATAGGTAAGAAACTGGTCGTATTAATTGAAACCCACTGAATTTACATTAATTTGTAATTAATTATTACATTGAGTGTAATTAAATACCAACTTCGCCTTATTAAACATAGTTACTTTTTATAATTGTTACCGAGACCACATGCTGTCAGTGTCTTCATTTATTGCACTACGAGTATGAAACATACACTTATTATTTTCACAGCTATTCAAAGTATAGGGGAAGTTAAGTAATCGATGAAAAAATAGATGCTGATTTTTCAACGGAATTCCAAATAGGAAAAAAATAATGTCTGTGAACACAACTCCTAATAAAATGAATGCATCGACAGGAAATTTTATATGTGAATTCAGAATCCTCGATGAAATTGATTGTTTTTCAGCCAAACCGACCAAAGGTAAGGGGGGATTCGGGAGGAGGCTCAACATAAAAACTTTAATAACTGCCTATAGAATGAATGAATGTGTCGACACAAAATAGAGGCCGCCGGTAGATCAGTGGTATGCGTGCTTGTCTTCTGAGCTCAAGATCGTGGGTTCGAAACCCGACGGAGGCCCTTAGTTTATTTTATCTGGGAGGTAAAATAAACTTAAGCACGCCGTCCTTCGGATGGGACGTTAAGCGATGATCCCGAGCCTGTACGATGTAAGGTACTCGTTAAAAACCCCTACCCTAGGTGAATAAAAATTTAGGGTAGGCAAAATTTAGGACTCCCACAGTAGAGACGTGCTCATGTCCACCAGTGACAAAAGAGCGCCCTGGTATTAGGCGATATGACCTCGTAGTTAAAACCCGGGCATGAATCATACAACCTAACCTAACCTAACCTAACCTCGACACAAAATTTTATATGTGAATTCAAAATCTTATTAGGGCATTTTTCAATTTTTACCGGAATTGGTAGAAGGGAAGGGGGGGATCAGAGAGGAGGCTCAGCTCAAAAACTCTGCCAATATAACAAAATTTAGTAGTAGGTGATATGACCTCGAAGTTGAAGCCCGGGCAAGTGTCACAATAACTAATTAACTCAACCAATACTGACTGCGCTTTGTCAGTCCCACTGCATATTCTGACCGTATTTTTACAACTTCTTAAAAAAAAAGAAAACCATAGATACGAATAGATATTATTTTAAGGCGAAGTAACATCAAGAACTTATTAAATTTATAGATATGTAAATTATCCATAAATATGGATATGGAGATAAAGTTTATTTTTATATCGTTCTGAGACAAATTGAAAACTTTATATTCATATTCCACGAAGGTAGTTACTGAATGGAATAATATTAACATAAATAATAATAGAATAATATTAAACAAAATGTATTTAATTAAAAAATATATATATGTCATTATTGGACTTTCTTATACCAACTACATTTTTTCACAGAGACACTGCTTGTTTCATTGTACAGCATATTCTGAGTATGACCTTCTTATATCGAGTAACGCCAGGTATAAAATGAATTTGAGAGGGCGAGGTAGACTCATCTGTCAAAGGTGGTTGGTATAAGAAAGTCCTGTATGTTTAAAAATTTACGTTTTAAACATTACTCTGAAATATTTCCCAAGGAAATTTTACATTCTTTGAAACGCTATTACTTTCTATTGATCCCATCTCAAATATGGGCGACAAGACTTCGACTACAATTGAAAATTTAATTTAAAAAAAAAAAAACAGTTTTGGTAAGTACCAATTTTTTTGATAACAAACGTTTAAAAAAATAGTGGACATGTATCGTATCAGTTGAGTTTATATTCAACGAGATAATTGGGAAGCATATAATTTCCTCACTAAAAATGTTATTACTGTTACCACATTTCCTGTAGAAATAGTTTTTAAGCTGGTCTTATATGATATTTTGATTTCTACAGTAGTTTCTCAAAAGAGTCTTAATAAAAAAAAAATTAAATTTTATATATATATAAAAAAATGTAATCTGTTGATTAATTATTCGAATTTACACGAAAAATATAATTCTAGGATGCCAGCAAATTTTCAATAATCAAATCCAAAGATATTTTTAGTTGGTTGACACCTAAAATTAATAGAAGAGAATTGAGAACAATCTACTGGGTTTATTTTCTCTTTAAAACTACATTATAATGATGTAAAAAAATAATTTGAAAATTCAAAAAAAAATGTATAGGTTAGGTTAGGTTAGGTTTTATGACTCATGCCCGGGCTTTAACTACGAGGTCATATCGCCTACTACCAGAGCGCTCTTTCGTCACTCTGGTGGACATGAGCCCGACTCTACTGTGGGAGTCCTAAATTTTGCCTACCCTAAATTTTTATTCATCTAGGGTAGGGGTCTTTAACGAGTACCTGACATCGTACAGGCTCGGGACCATCGCTTAACGTCCCATCCGAAGGACGGCGTGCTTAAGTTTATTTTACCTCCCAGATAAAATAAACTAAGGGCCTCGGTCGGGCTACGAACCCACGACCTTGAGCTCAGAAGTCAAGCACGCATACCACTGAGCTACCGGCGCCCTCAAAAAAAAAAAATTTATATATATAAATAATTCTATCTTAAAATTGTCTTATTTTTTTTTTGTGCCCACTCTTTTTTGGGCATATAAAATGAAAGTTTGAAAAGAAAATTAGTACTTTTTTTTTAAATTTTGTATGCTCACTCACACTTGTCCCTCATCTGATTCACACCATGACTTAAACCAGAATCTATTTCATGTCTCTCATTTAAAAAACGTCTTAACTCAATTCCACAAAACATATTTGATGGCTCCTCCATCCAAACAACACCTTGTCGTCCCATCCGAAGGACGGTATGTTCAAGGTTTTTTCACTTCCCAGTTGATAGATCTAAGGGCCTCGGCAGGGTTTCCCGCTGGGAACCCGCGATCTCGAGCTCAGTAAGCAAGCACGCATACCACTACGCTACCGGCACCCTCATTTTGTTTCTTCCTACATTTGATATTTCTTCTTCAATGTCTTTCTTTTAATTTTTAATTTTTATTTTTTAAATTTATTCATAATTATAAAAATAATTTCTAATATATTGAACATTGGGGCTCTGGTTGCATGGTCTTACCATGGTTCGTTGCGCGTTCGAATCCCTGCGGGGAGTGAGTTTTATTTCGAAGATAGAACTCTCTACAGGGGCCATGGACGACAGTAAATAACTAGATAACACAGCTATGGCTAATACACATCGTACATAGGCCAAAATAAAAAAATATATATATATGTTGAACATCTGTTGGTTGCCTGGTTGAGTTTATATGGAAACAGTGTTGCCACTTCCTTGAATAATATTGTTCCCACAAAAATTTCAACTTTTTGCTGCTCCTCTTCTTTTCAACAATAATTTCAAATTGACATTGTGTGTACTTTTTGTGCAACACATCTGCTGTGAACTAATGGTTGAGCATCAGCTTTTTGTCAAAGTATACCGGTTTTAACCTCGTTTTCAGACTCAGTCTGTTGACTTCCGACTCAGGGATTTCATTACCGCCCTCATCAGACGCTTCTTTCTGGAGTTGTCTATAGCTATTCTTCGCCACTATTACGGAACTCCATAGCGGTCCATCAACTCAGTCACGGTCCTCGTGGTTCTCCTTCCGTCTTCGCTACGATTCGGGTCACAACTGTCTGCGGAAACCTGTCTAAGGGATTTCTTGACGAGTCTGCAGTGGTTTTCCAGTTATGGTACTAGAGCTTTGTTCTCAAAGGTCTTGTACTTTTCCCTGGAAGTCCCGCGTTCGGGAGGATTGCATATTGAGTACCTGGTAGTCGTGTAGATTTGACAATTGTAACAAGCGTTTCCCATTCCAAAATTCTGCGTTAGAATTTATCATATGTGCAGATTGTTCCCCTCCGATGATAAAAGGATATAATTAATTTAAAACATTTTAATGTCGATTGCTGCCGACAGCATCCCCGATAAGAGCTTCTTTGGATAAATGATGCAACACCACCAGGGTGGCTGAATAACAAAGTCGGCGCTACCCCTTTGCGTGCTTCTCGCGTAATGCAAATGAAATTCAGGTCTTGAGAGAAGCCTCGGCGCCTAGTGGCCCTAATGTGGCGAGTTAGGTGTCTCCAAGTCACCCCTATATCACATGCCATTCCCGAGGCGTTAACTATTAATATAAGGGGCTCCTGCGTCGGAGGGTTTTAAGACCCATTATCCTGCTATAATTAGGGCGGTCTTACAGATGTGTCCCGAGAGGATCTGCTCCATCCCCATCTGCTTGTCTATTCTGAAAACTTCAGCACGTCATCTTCTTCCTTTGAAAGTCCACAGAGGGGTTTCTAGTGGTTTGCAGACGAGCCACAGCTCCTGAACTAATACATAATCGATGCAGCTGCCAGTGACCAGAACCAATGTCTCGGTTATTACCCTTGGGGAAAGATATTCTTAAGTCATGTCTTCTGAAGAAGAAATGTGACGGTGTAAACCTAGGGACCTGACCAATATTCTTCTTCTATGCCTGGATGCGCTACGATAAGACATCCGAAAGTAACGAAGACCTTTCACGAGAAAACTAGAAGTGAAAGAAGCCAAGATTCAGTCATGTATAGTGCTGAAGGTATTATTGTCTGTGCCTGAACTGTTCATCATGAGGCACACATAAACATCCACTCTAGTTATAAGAACCTGAGGAAGGAAATAAATAGTTTCTGGAACGTTTGCCAAATACTGAGTTTTTGTTTTCTTGACACGACAGAACGTTGACTTCTCTCAATATTGTAAACTATACTATACTGTCGACTCATAACAATCATACAGAAACGATGGATACTTTCATAGTCTCATCGTTTGAATTCCTCCTTCTTGATGTGACTTCCTGTGGTTAAAGATCCCAAGAGGAAAACCCCCCGAAGAACTGACACGAACAGATCGTGTGGTGGCGGCAGTGTATGGACGAAAATGACTAAGATGTGTGTCCCTCGACAGTAGCTGGGTAGGTTAGGTTTTATGACTCATGCCCGGGCTTTATCTACGAGGTCATATCGCCTACTACCAGAGCGCTCTTTCGTCACTCTGGTGGACATGAGCCCGACTCTATTGTGGGATTAATTTTGCCTACCCTAAATTTTGCCTACCCTAAATTTTTATTCACCTAGGGCAGGGGTCTTTAACGAGTACCTGACATGGTACTGGCTCGGGACCATCGCTTAACGTCCCATCCGAAGGACGGCGTGCTTAAGTTTATTAAGCTGGATATAGAAAGCCTGGAGCCCAATTCCGTAATGGCCAATCAAAACAGAGTAACAAGAGAAAAAATAAGGAATTTTAGTTACATTTCAAGAGACGTAGAACTACAAATCAGCGGCCTTAGGACGTTGCCTTCTAAACAAGCAATGAAACCTCTCTGCTCGTCCACAATCTCTTAAAATATATTGCAAGTACTTGCAAATCAAGCCACATTGAAGGGTTCCGTAGGTTTCATTTTTGCCTATACTTAAATTCTATTATTTAATGGTACTCCGAAAAAATCAAAATCTTGAGGGCGTTTAAAGTGTTGTGTCGATTCCACTCCCAAAATATAAAACATGAATGTATGTGATGAGGACTTTCTTAAATCAACCGCTTTTAAATTACTGGCATTAATTTGTATAAGAAGGTCCCTTTCCGAATATACGTTCTTATACCCAGTAATGCCAGTATAAAATAAATTTGAGAAGAGGAGAGAGAGTGATTGTAAAAAAATAGTTGGTATAAGGTCACATCCTGTTAAAGCCACATCACATTTATTTATTTGTTTTAGCTTCTAAATGTTTTTTAAAAGACTGCCCTAAAACGAAGCCATCGATACGGATAACCAGGGTAGACAACATTTAGAATTCCCAATGTAGAGTTAGGTTTAGGTTAGGTTAGGTTTTATGACTCATGCCCGGGCTTTAACTACGAGGTCATATCGCATACTACCAGAGCGTTTTTTCGTCACTCTGGTGGGCATGAGACTCTACTGTAGGAGTCCTAAATTTTGCCTAGTACCTGACATCGTACAGCCTCGGGACCATCGCTTAACGTCCCATCCGAAGAACGGCGTGTTTAAGTTTATTTTACCTCCCAGATAAAATAAACTGGTCTGGTTTCGAACCCACGATCTTGAGCTCAGAAGTGAAGCACGCATACCACTGAGCTACCGGCACCCTCCCCAGTGTAGTTAAGGACTCCTCGTAGTTAAAGCCCGGGCATGTCACAATAACTGAATATAATAATGAAATTGATGATATGCACCTTATAATTATTATTTAATTTACCAAGTGAGAAGGTATCAGAATCTTTGTTAGGATGGAGGGGGGTGTCAGGAGTACAATAGCTCTTTGATCGGCAAGAACAAAAACCTTTAATCGTACTTACGTAAAGCAAAAGCCGCTTAACTAGAGCCCCACGTCAGGAGCCGAACAAAGCAGTTGCTCCAACAGAGTGCCACTTCCATACTTCATTTTAAACATTTTGGAAAAGTGAAATACTAAAAATAAAAATCATCAGTGAATTTATCAATTAATTTAATGTAGGTATTTTAATAATTCCAAATATTGGCCCTTTTTGGTCTCATTCTATTTAATTTATTTTCTCTTCATTTAGAAATACAATATTTCATCCATCAGGACATTTTCAAGTACAAACTGAAAAATATTACATATACATAACGTATAAAACATTGTTAGTTTAATATCAAATCTAAATCTTGTTTCTCTTACTTACATTATAACAATCTTCATTTCTTGTTATGCTATGAATCATTATTTTTTATAACATAGCGTGTCAAAATATAACATATTTACAGTAGAACCTCTATAAGTCGAACATCAAGGAAGACACCGAAAAATTCGAGTTATAGAGTTTTCGACTTATGGAGGATTTCGACAGGCGGATTTTGATTCGACTTGTGGAGGTTAAGATTCATTCTAATTTTGAGTTAGAGAGGTGAAATAAATAAAAATTCAAGTTACAGAGGTAACAAACATATTTATATTTATAATAAATCAACATTATTTCAAAACATCCTTAAAATAAAAAATACGTGTTATATGTAGGTATTAAAAAAAGTCAGTAATTTTTTTTTGCTTTAGATAATTGGTAATCCTATTTATTGTTTACTCCTAAATTGTTTTCTAAGAAACAATGGTGTACATTGTCGGCAAATTCTTAAAGTCGGTAACTTATTTTTCTTCGAGCTATAGAGGTAATAAGTTTCAAATAATCGAGTTGTAAAGGTTGTAAAATAAAACATTTCTATGTTCGAGATACAGAGGTCCAAATTATTTTTTCGAGTTATAGAGGGAAAATATGTAATGAATTATTATTGAAACGGTCGGTTTTGGAGGAAGAACATAAACATAATTGAATAATTCGAGCTGGAGAAGTACACTGTGGGTGATTCACCGGCGACTTTTTTATTTTGTAATCAGAGAATTTATAAAGTTCTTATTTAACAAAAGCACTTGTCTTCGAAGCCAATCGGTGAAAAGGAAGAGGCCATCATAACAATAACTAATAATAACTGTAACGAATGTATTGATTCGAAATTTTATATGTAAATTCAAAGCCCTATAAGGACGACATATATTAATTTTCAGCTGAATCAGGCGAAGGGGAGGGGCACAACTCAAAAATTTCAACAACTAATGAATGATAGATAGATAGATAAACTTTTATTGCACAAAAGATTACAACCTCTATGGCAATGAGTGTTATTATTTTTTTTTTTTTACAAAATAAATATTCTTATAGTTAAGTATATAAAATAAAATAAAAGAAAAAATATCTTTATAAAGAATTGTACATAATAAGCAATATAGCAACTAAAAAGATACCAATAATATTGAAATAGTAAATATGGACATGCTCTTTAATATAAATAGTGCAAGTAACCAGGATAAAGGAAACAATTCAAAAATTATATAAAACAAGATATGACATGAACATGAATAAATAAATAATAATAATAATAAAAATAAATATATAAACCCATGTTACATGCAACAAATTAAATTAAATTATTCTTTATTTTCAAGGCGACAGTAAAAAATAAAAATAAATTGTTAATTTTTCTAACTTCTAAATTATTTAAAATATGCACAAATATTTCTTCAGAGCCTGCAGACACTTTCTGGACAAAACTCATACCTAAGCCCTCCAAGTAATATTCTAAAATTGCTATTGCTATAGTGGAGACGAATTTGATTTGGCAGTTTAATGAAAGATAGCTTTCCTGAGACCCTAAAGCACTGACCAATATGAATTTAATATTGTATTTATATCCACCGATGTAATGAATTAATGGATATGAAATTTTATATTTAAATTCAAAACCCCATAAAAATTTGCACCTATAAATTTTCTGTGAAATCAGTCGAAGGGAAAGGGGTGACCAGAGAAGGGGCCACAAAACTTGTAACTGCGTGTGTCGTGAATGTATCGATACATTTAGTATGACTGAAGCCTCTAGGTCGATTGGCTCTGGAGGAAGTGCGAAAACGTAATTGATTAATTCGTGCTGGGGAAGTACACATCCGATGATTCACTGAAGACTTTTTTTCTGAGTTGAATGCACTAAAAACGACTGTACTAATTATCCTTGCTGTATATATACTAATAAGTATTCCAATTAAATCTAATTAAAATTGAGTTGATTTCTTTTTGATTAATTATTTCTCTTAATTGGAGACAATGTCTCCGTCTCGTGACAAGAAAGCATGGAAACATGTCAAGGTTCTAATTATATGCGCATATTATGCTTCAATTGAAACTAAGAAATGTGCAATTACCATGAATTTAAATATGATTTATAGACCTTGAACATGCGCGATATGCACAAATTATAGAGACCAAAGCAAAAATAAATAAAGGAAGAAAAAATTAGGTAGTGCGATTAAAAAGAGGCTGTAATTTATTGCTTTATTAGTAAAAAAAAATTAAGTTGGTTGTGCATGTGAAAAAATAATTGACGGGGTTAGAATCAAAATGGTTCAAGTGACATTTTTGAAAATTTTTAACAAAAATGATAGTTCTGTTCAGGAAAAAAGTTGTACGTGAAATCCTAGCTAGTGCTGAGATCTAGTGGAAAATCACTTATATGATTTTGGTGACATGAACAAGTAACTTGAACATATCGATAGTGACCTGGAGATTTTTATTCAATTTTATGGTTTGCTAACAGCAACTTTCACTATAAAAACAGAAGACAAAATATTTCCGGTTTCGATAAATTATAGATTTTAAGAAATCAGTTGAGAACTTTATTTATTTATTTATTTACATATTCACAACGACAACATTTGTCACTAGTGATCGTGATGATGTGCTGTGGCAAATGTGTCGCTGTACTGCTGAGGTACGTGACCGAAGAGGAGTCCAGGCTAGTCCTGGAGCAGGTCCCTCTGCCATGCCCGCTTTAGACGTCTTGGCGGATTTGTGGGGAGAGTGTTCGTGGATAATTGGAGAATAAGTGGATTGGCGTGATGATGGAGTTTGTCGTGAAAATTTTGATATTGTGTCTTGATAACAGAAGGTATAAATGGGATGTTGAGGTCATTATGTAATGTGAGGTTGGAAACGTAAAATGGGGCATTGGCAATGTGGCGTAGTATGATGGATTGTAATGACTGAAGGCGTTGTATGTTTGATTTTTTGGCTGATCCCCATATCTCGATTCCGAAAGTCCAGATGGGTTTTAGTATAGTGTTGTAAATGTGAAGTATTTTCTCAAAAGATAATGTTTGTTTTCAAGCGATAATGTCGATCGTTGTCAAAATCGTCTTTTGAGGTCTGTGCGTTTCAGTCTGATATGAGTTGTCCAAGTTAAACGTCTGTCCAAATGAAGTCCTAGATATCGGACAGTGTCTGATGCAGGAATGGGCTGGTTGTTTGTTAAGAACTTAATGGACAGTTTCCTCAAAGTTTTAAAAATGTCACTTAGACAATTTTGATTCTAACCCCGTCAATTATTTATTATTCTACAATATTTTTATTAGTTTACACGGAGACAACCAGACGCACATACAGACATAATTTTCAAAACGTATTCAGTGGACTTAAGAAACGTGAAAATCCGTTGAAAACTCGATTTCGAATTTTAGTTAGTTATTGTGAGGGCTTTAACTACGAGGTCATATCGCCTACTACCAGAGTATTTCTTTCCTTGCTCTGGTGGATATTAACCCGATTCTACTCTGGGAGTCCTAAATGTTGCCTACTCAAGTTTATTTATCTATGGTAAACTTTAACGAGTACCTGATATCTTATAGACTCGAGACCATCCCTTAACGTGCCATCCGAAGAACGGCATGCTCAAGTTTTTTTTCCCCCTAGGTTCGAACCCGTCATTTTGAGCTCAGTAGGATAGCACGCATCTTGGATTTTCGCAATATTACAATATTTTCTCACACGTGTCTTTGCCACCTATAAATTCACTAAATTGATAACATTGAAGATATAAATTGAACAAGAAAGGGCGCCGGTAGCTCAGTGGTATGCGTGCTTGCCTTCTGAGCTCAAGATCGTGGGTTCCGACCGAGGCCTTTTAGTTTATTTTATTTGGGAGGTAAAATAAACTTAAACACGCCGTCCATCGGATGGCACGTTAAGCGATGGTCCCGAGCCTGTACGATGTCAGGTACTCGTTAAAGACCCCTGCCCTAGATGAATAAAAATTTAGGGTACGCAAAATTTAGGACTCCCACAGTAGAGTCGGGCTCATGTCCATCAGAGTGACGAAAGAGCGCTCTGGTAGTAGGCGATATGACCTCGTAGTTAAAGCCCGGGCATGAGTCATAAAACCTAACCTAACCTAAATTGAACAAAATATTTATTATCATTATTTATTATTTTTAATTTTATCTTTTTTGTTATTATTTAGTCATTTCTTATATATGAATGCTTCTGATTTTAGTTTTATTAATATTATCATGTCATCAGTAATCATTTTATTGAATACAAAAACATTATTCCACAATTATCACTTATACCGAAACCCGGCCGAGATAAAAAAAAAACTTGAGCACTCCATCCTTCGGATGGGATGTTAAGCGATGCCGAGCCTATGCGATGTCAGATACTCGTTAAAGAGCCTACCCTACGTGAATAAAAATTTAGGACTCCCATATTAGAGTCTCGTGCTCATGTCCACTAGAGTGGTAGTAGGCGATATGGTGGGCATGAGTCATATAAATAACTCTTTAATTTTAGTTTAATCCTAGTTACTGGAAAAATTAAGAGAAGGAAATATTTTAGAAGAAACGGGGATTTCCCAGTTGAAATTCTAACTCTTTTCTTACCTTTCTGATTTACCTGTAACAAAGGTTCGCACTCGGCAAACCTGACGCAGGTGTAATGATGAAACTGGTAGCTTATGAATAAATGTGTTCTTGAATTATACAATATTTCAAAAAAACAAAGTTTGTTTTATTTTTTTATTACAAGTTTCTACAATATGTTGGAAGTTTCTCAACTTGAAAGTAATATTGTTTGTTGTTATAACGTTACCAGTGAGGCAGCACAGTCAATATTGAGGTAGAGAGGGGTTGCCCCTTCCCTGTTTCCATATGAGGACGTCTTCTAGTTCAGACTTCAAACGGAATTTTTCTTAAACTTTATTAGATAGCTTCAGAGGTCCTTCTTATAACGGAGGTGGGTTGAAGTCTTACAGTTCCCCGCTATTTTATTTACCGGTCTACAAACAAACAGTAAGAATTCGTATATTAAATAAAAACTTTATAAATTCTCTGGTTACAAAATAATAAAAAAGTCGTCGGTGAATCACCGGCTGTGTACTTCTCCAGCTCGAATCAATGTTATGTTTTTGCTCTCCCTCCCTTTACACCGATTTCGCGGAAAATTAATATGTGCCATCCTTATGGATTTGAATTTAAAAATAAAAGTTTATGTTTAAACATTCATTACATCGGCAGTTATTGGGATTTTTACTTCCCCAGCTATACGAAGTAAGTATTATAATCGGTCAAAAATTCGATGCCTAGTTTTCAACGAATTTCATGTTTTCCCACAACACTCAAAAGAATGAATATATCGACACAAAATTGTATACGTGAATCAGTGGCTCATTATGACAGGCGACAGGTTTTATCCTCATTGGGGTTTGACTTTAAATATGAAATTTCATGTCGATAAATTCGTTACATCGGCAGTTATTGGGCTTTTTGAGTTGAGCCCTCTCCTCTGAACCCTGTTCCTTTCAGCCGATATAGTTAAAATTTGAAAGCTTATGTCCTCATTGGGTTTTGACTTTAAATATGAAATTTCATGTCGATATATTCATTACATCGGCAGATATTGGGCTTTTTGAGTTGAGCCTCTCTCTGTTCCTTCCCTCTCCTTTGACCGATATGATAAATTTTTTTTTTTTTTTTTTTGACCGGCTACGGTCCACAGTCGTCCTTGGTTTCTTGACGCCTCTGCGCCGAGTGAGCTCGAGATTCTTCAGTGGGTTCTGTTCTGCCTACTTCCCGGCACCGGGTTAGAAGGCTTTCTTAATTTTCCGCCAGGAGGAGACGAACCGACCAGAAGCCAGGTAGCCCAGCAACAGTCCCGGCAGGTTCAGTCCCAGGTACGATCCTGTCCGGCGAATCAGCGCCGCCCTGGGCCGTCGTATAGCGGGCATTCGAGGACTACGTGTTCCGCAGTCTCGACGCCGCCACACGAGCAGGCAGGGCTGTTCTTCCTCTTAAAGAAGAAGAGCTTGGCGCTGAAGTCGCCGTGACCTGATAGCACCTGTGACATCGAGTGGTCTGATTGTATCCATGGATAGTCAAGGCTCGTCCGGACGCTCGGGAAATAGGCGAAGGTGGTTCGGCCATCTGTCGATTGCGCCCAACGCCGTTGCCATCTTTCCACAATTAATACATTCATTCTATCTAGTGTTCATCATACTTTAACTATTGTTTTGGAGGGAGAGAGAAATGATTAATTCATTTTGGGGAAGCACATTGTCTGGGATTCACCCTATTTTTTTCTAGTTAATAATATAATATAAACCTTCCTAAACTCCTAAAACGCAGAGCATCCCTCGCCTTTTAATAAAAAACACGACGAATTAAAAAAAGAAAAGTCTTTTCCGATTATCCCTTCATCTTGAAAATTAACTTCTTATTTATTTTTTTCTTCCTCTGCAAACATTGTCATGCCAGTTTTCTTAATTATTTTTCTTATTATTATTGTTTTGATAAAAAAAATCCCATAAAAAAAAAAAAAGCCAGGAAGATGCCGTTTAGGTCTGGTAGGGACTGCCCTAAATGACTTTAATACCTCGCTAATCCAGAAGGACTACCCTAATTTCATATCTCCAGAAGCGGAGATTCTCCACCCTATTTTCAGATTGCTGGAGCAAGACCCCCTTTTCAAATAAACTTGTTTCTTGAAAGGCTTCATTAACTTTTGTCCTATCCCAGGATCCCGGATTCTTCTCCCTCTCTTTCACTTCTCTAACTTCCCTTATTTGTTGAAAAAATATAAATACAGTGGATAAATAAATATTTTCCATAAAGTCATTCTGTAATTCTTACAAAACAGTAAATTTCAAATTACCTACGATTTTTTTTTCAGAAATTTCACCAGAATTTCAATTTTCCGATCCCCTGATTCCAAATAGAAAAAATAATATATTGAAATATATACTATAATATATTTCAATATATTATATATTATAGAAAAGTAGTATGAGGAATTGAACTTTCAAATTTATTGTTCTTCAATTTCTTTGATACTAAAATAAGGTATGTGATAGCTAAAATAAGATATATACAACTGTGATTGTAGTGTCTCTAAATACGGTGAGAATACAGCGTCGATGGTAGTTTTCGAATTTGTTGTGGAAACGCTTCGACTTGTATTCATTTGTAGATTAAGTTTGTCATTTAAAAATGTTCGGCATCTCCTGCAATGGGTAAAAACATTATATTATTTGTTGTGACAATATGACAACAAATACATTATTTATTGATCGATATTTTCAACAGTTATTATTATTGTTATATATTGATAACAATATTATATAAATAATACTTTGTGTCGATATATTCATTTTATCGGGAGTTATCGTGTTCACAAACACACTCAGGCACAGAGACAGAACGGTTTTTTTTTTATCATTTTTGGAATGAAGCGTCAGAAAAGATGAAATTCCATTGAAAATGTAACATACTATTTCTGACTTTTTACATACTTCGCATAGTTGGAGGAAGTAAAAATGTTCAATGTGTAAAAATAACGTGAATGTATCCTAAAAAATAACATGTATTAATTGGCCGATTTGGCTGAAAATCAATAAGTATGGTCCTTATGGGTTGTTTTTTCCTCTGTTAATATAATTTTATAACCTACTTGATTTTTTTAAAAAGTTGTTCAGAAATAACGTCTCAGCACCAGTGTCTTCCTTGCACCGAACTGCGCCAAAATTTCATATAACCGTGTATGATGGGGTTGTGTCTGCAATAAAGCCTTACGAAGTAGAGAAATGGTGTTATTGTTATAACGAAGGAACAGAAGGGTGTACTCCCGCATGAACGAGTCACAGGGGGCTTTAGGATAATCCGATGATATGAGGAGAAACAATGAGACTTTCAGACGAGTTGGCCCACCGGTGTGGGGGGGGGGGGGGTGCCTCGAAAGATTACAGACCTAGCGGCAGCTAATCCAAAGGGGGGCCAACATTCCTCAAGTTCGCGCGGCGGAAAGTTGGAAAAGTTTGTATAATATTGTGTCTGTCCAAAGTACCCAATCCTTCCTTCTCTTCGCTCGTTTACTTTACTTAAACATTTATAATAAGAACATTTAACTTACAGAATCCTTGTTGTTTTAGCTTTTAATGACATTTTAATGATTTCTAAGTGTGTTTCCAATTTAACGAAACTCATAGAATTCTGATAGAAATAAAAGACATTGTCTTCCCACTCGTTTATATGCAACCAGAACCGGTTTTCATCAATGGCACATCCCATTTGCGCAGTGTGGAGGAAGTGTTTTCAGGGAAGGATGTGCCACTGATGATGACACAGTTACGTTGAAAACTGTTTCTGGTTGGAATTTATACATCGGGAAGACAACTATCTCGTCCCACAGCCTCCTTATTATCAGGTAAAAACTGAAAGTTTTTTTGCAGGGAGACCTCTCGTGGCGCAGTGTCTTAGGTTGCTGCTTTCTGTTATGTAGGGTTACAGAATTAATTCATCAGAGACCGGGTTTATTTATTTTGTTCGTTACAAGTTGGATAAATTAAGGAAGAAAAAGTCATCGGTGATTCACCGGCAGTGTACATCCCCAGCACGAATTAATCAACTAAATTTTCGCTCTCTCCCTCTGAATCCAATTTACCGATCTGGTTGAAAATCAATACCTAGTTGAAAATCTCAACGCTTTCCTTTGGTCTATTTGACTGAAAAAAATCTAAGGGGCTGGGTTTCGAATTCGCGATATATTGAGCATAGTAGACGCTAGCATACTACCCTGGGCTACCAGCGCTATCTAAGCTAGCTATTTTAATATATTATTTCCCCAGATATACGAAGTATAGGGCCAGTTATGTAATCGGTCAAAAATTCGATGCGGGGTTTTCAACAGAATTTTATATTTCCCGACCTTTCAAATATGAAAAAAAAAAAAAACTGTCTTTCAGTGCGTCATGAAATTTCATATGTGACTTGCGAACCCACTAAGAACCCTTCGAAACCCTTTAAGGAGACACTTATTAATTTTCAGCGGTATGAGCAGAAGGGAGGGGAGGGGTCAGAGGGGGCTCAACTCAAATACCCCAATAAAATTGATGTAATGAATTTATCGTCCCAAAATTTGTTGTTGTAGACAACAACAGCTGTGAATATTTTTATCGAAAAAAAGTCGAAGTTTGTACGTTAGAACACTGAAAAAAACGGCTCAAAAAAAGTGGTGTCCCATGGTAAACCGAAAAGGGCTTCGCCCGGATTTGTACATTTGAAATCGAAAAATTCTATTTTGCGCGAGAATGTTGTCTCTCAATTGATTTCAATGGGGATTTCGTTTTTCGGTGATTATTCCTCCGTGTTTTGTTCGATTTCAAATTTTTTTAGTAATAAACCATCGTGGCAAATTTCAATGTGATCGGTAAAGGGGTTTAGGAGGAGTACGAGTACAACGAAATACATGAGTCGCCTAAGAAAAAGCTTCGTAATGCTTCAGCTCAATGAGGATTTAGGAGTGGAGCCCCTATGTAAGTCAGCTGTTGTATATTAGCAATGGTCGACTGGTTATGAAGTAGGAGCGAAAAGTTAATTGATTAATTCGTTCTATTCGAATAATTCATTGCCGATAATTCACCAATGACTTTTCCTATATTACCATGGACCATATCTTCTTCCATTACCATCGGATTAGATCCCAAATCTGTGTCCTCTTCTGCTAAATGCGACCTCCAAAAAGTTGTCTTGTGGTCCTCATCTGTCGATATCGCTAACCGTATTCCTGTTATTTCCTTCATTTTGGTAAATGAAATGTAGATCTAATTTGCATGCGGCTCGATTTCTCTTTTTTTCTATCTCTCTTTCTCGGAAAAACTTCGTTCCAAAGGAATATTTCTGGATGCTTCTTATTCAAAGTTCTCCATTAAAAGTTTCTCTCCTTAGAAACTGAGTCAGATTTAAGTTTCTTCCTTTTTTTCCCCTCCGATTCGAATGATTATGTATTCTGGAGTTGTTTGTTGCGATAAATAAAGAAGCAGATAAAAATGAACTGTACTCTCAAAGGACCAAACTTAGGATCCATTTAAATGTTTATTTGAAAATATTTGTCTTAGTTTTCTTGTATATTTTCATATCATCTGATTATGTATTCTTGTAAAATAAATTGGCAAAGAAATTCTCTGGAGTACTAAGTAGCATTAGTTAATTTCTAATGAAAACTAGCAAATTTGGGTAGAGTCTTACACCTTATATGGGGTTGTGCGTGCACCTAGGAATCTTTTCTTACCTGGACCTAGACTCTCAGTTTCCTTACTAAATCTAAGAATACTCCTCTTACTTACCTTAACCTTCCTTGGCCAGTCTTTCCGCTTTCTCGGTTCCCTGATTCCCCGAGTGACCGTGGGCCCTGTAGAGTCCAACTTTCCTGTTGCTTCGATATACCGAGTTCCATGAGAGAGTTACATAAACCTTCCTCGGCCAGTTGTTCCGCTCTCTCGGTTCCCTGATTCCCCGAGTGACCGTGGGCCCTGTAGAGTCCAACTTTCCTGTTGCTTCGATATACCGAGTTCCATGAGAGAGTTACTTGAACCTTCCTTGGCCGAAAGTCTTTCCGCTTTCTCGGCTGATTCCCCGAGTGACCTTAGGTCCAACTTTTCTGTAGCTTCTTAGCATGTTTAACTGATTTGCGCACTCCCTTACTAACTTTCTGATGTCAGCGCCAGGGATTGCTTGGCTATTCAGATCTTTACTTCCTCCCATTTTATGTTACTTCCCTCCTTACTCTTTACAAATGAACCATGCCGGTTATCCAGACGAACAAAAACCATGAACTGGAATTTAAATTAAAATCCCCCCCCCACGTTCCAATCTTTTTTCGCCTACAACCAAAACAACCACAAATCTGGAACAATTCCAGTGCAGCCTGTTTTTCACCTTCTCTCTATCACATTGTTATTGTGAAAATCAATACATTCTCTGCCTGTAATTAACATCTCTGCCACGTTGAGCACTACCTGTAATCATTTAGATACAACCTGTTTTCATCATTTGCATAATAACATATACAAGCTAATTAACTGGTTACATTATTTAAAATATACACAATTTCCAACAAGTATTGATCCACCAGTTTTAACTTTTGAACGAGTGGATGTATGATGATGAGACAAGGTGTATACCCAGAGACAATATAGGTGAAAGCATTATGTTGACGAAGCCCTCCACCAGGGGTGCTGTCCTTCTAATCTCCGACAGGATGAGAAACACGGACATATTGTGTAAACTTGTTATTATAAATAAATTAAATAAACTACAGGTTTCGGCATTAAACCATCGCCAGGTTTTATTTATAATTTAAGACAATTTTATTATATTTATTTTCATTATAATTTAAGACATTTAAGACCTCGTAGGTAAGGAAGGGATCAGAGGAGGCAGGACTCAACTCAAATACCCTATTTTTTTTGGGGGGGGGGGGGGGGGGGGGGGAGGGGTTGCCAACCGCCGGTGGAGTCCACGACACCCGTTCGCCTAATCGTCGGGGAAAATAGTGCCTAACAAGTTTATTATATAATCAAATAAAAAATAAAACAAAAATAAAATAATTATCTGTTAATGTGGTCGGCTAGGAGCGATTGCTGCCGACCATCTGCGAAGATCGGCGATCACTCTCAGCCCATCTTAATTTCTTTGGGGCACCGAGAGAGCTCGGGATGTTGTAATATGCCCCCCATATACCCTAATACCTACCGATGTAATAATTTAGTATGAGGATTCATAAGTCCATATGAAATTCAACTAATAATTTTTAGCCCGAAGTGATTGATAATTTAGTTGATCCATTGGTGCTGGAGAGATTGTCGATGATTCAATCTTAGTTACGGAACGTAATATAGCAAATGTGTGAGTGACGCGGTACTCATGAGAATTATGTGTAAACATCTGCTTTAGTTTCAAAAAGTTGCTGTCGTGCACTGATTTTAATTAAAATTTGTTTTATAATGTTACAATAAGAAAAGTAGTATGAAGAATTAAACTTTCAAATTTATTGTTCTTCAATTTCTTCTATACATGAAATTATAGGTTTGTGATAGCTAAAATAAGATATATACAACTGTGAATGTAATGTCTCTAAATACCGCAAGAATACAGCGTGGATGGTAGTTTTCGAATTTGTTGTTGAAATGCTTCGATACGTACCTACTCATTCGTAGATTAAGTTTGTCATTTAAAAATGAAATAAGCTGTTGGATATCTCCTGAAATGGGTATAAACATTATATTATTTGTTGTGACAATATGACAACAAATATATTATTTATTAATCGATATTTTCAGCAGTTATTATTATTATATAATAATATTTTGAAATATTATATATTATATTTTTTTAGATTTACACCGTTATAATTTTTTCATATGCATAAGCATCTTAACCTAAAAGTTTCTCACCGTAAGTAAGATCGTTTTATAGTTCGTAATATTGATATTTTAGTTAAATTCACTACAACGGTAAATATGATGTTGTGAAAAAACATTAGAAATGCTGACATCACAGATAAAGAAGTGTGTGGTTGTGTGTGTGCGCTGCGCGCGCAACCGTCCGGCGCAAACACACTCTTACACGCATGCACATCAACGAGACTTACGCTGACGGTCTGACAACCACTTCCGAGAGCTAAGATGTTTACACATATAATAATTTTGAATTTGGCATTAATTGTTGACAATAGTGAGGCTACACTTGTGTAAGAAAGATCCGAACTGAACTGACCGTATCCTTCGCCCCTCTCTCAAGCCCCACAAGTGCCAGGATCAATGAAGAATGCGGTTGGCCAACCAGACTGTTGGTGATATTGAACTTAGCTTTTTGCTTCATAGTCGACCCCTACGTCCAATCCTCTATATTGGTCCCCAACACAAGGAACATTTAGAAATTAATTGGTCCCGTTATTTCCCGGCTCTTCACGTTCGACCAGTCTCTTTTCTTCAGTCCTCTAACGACTTCCACTACCCTCCGACCATGTAATCACACCAGGATACTTCACACCAGACTGTCGCTAATAGAAATGGGCAAACTTATAACAATGTTTTTTCTTCCTAGTCTGTGTACTAGTGATGTCGAAAATTGCTCTTTTATAGGAAACGAAAACCCCTTTCCTTTGTTATCCTCCCTTCTTTTCGACCGATTCCGCTGAAAATTAATGTGTCGTCTCGTGTTTCTGGATATTCATATAAAATGCAATGTTTATGTATTCATTGTTTCGGGAGCTATCGGATTAAATATCTCTAATCTCCCCTTTTTCTTCAGCTGATTTCGCTAAAAAGTATTAGTTGTCGTCCTTATGAGGATTTGAATTTCAATATAAATTTTCTTTTCGATTCTTTCATTACATTGGCAGTTATTATTGTTTTTGTGTTAGGCTCCCCTGGGGATAGAAAAATATGAATATATCGACACGAAATTTTATATATGTATCCAGAACCCCTCAAGGGAGACATCTATCTATTTTTAGCCTCATCGGGCTTAACACAAACACTGTCCATCTAGTGAATGTATCTACACGAAATTTAGTATGATGATTCAGAGGGAAAATATGGTGTATAGATTAACCTGTAGGTCATGATAGATTTTTATTTATTTTTTGCCTTATATATTTTATAATGTGTTACCTAGTTATTTACGACATCCATTGTCCCGGGAGGGAGTTTTATCTACGAATTAAAACTCGGAAACCATGGTTAGACCATGCGACCAAAGCCCTACGCTCTAGCCCGTCACGGCCACCATGGCTTCCCAGATTTAGTTGAAGGGGAAGTAAAGAGGTAACCTATAGGAGAAATGGGCAGAATAGGACAGGAGGGGGGGATTGGACCATGATTGAAGTCTGCCCTAATTTATATAGTGTGGAGGGGGGACGGGCAGATGGGCCCCATCCTGGGGATTGAGTGCTTGTCAGCAGGTCTAGCAACTAGGAAGCAACATGGACCTTCCTCTTGTAATGGGCACCGATTAGCAACATCTCCAATCAACTAGATTCAAATGAAACAGATATAGATACACTAACGTCAGACAAACTTTGACTATAGTTTGACAGTAGAATGAATCAAAGTTATTATAATATTATTACTTCCCCAGCCTAAATGACGAAGTATACGGGAAGTTATGTAATCGGTCAGAAATTCCAAAAAAAATGTTGAATCACCGGCAATGTACATCTCCAGTGCGAATCAATCAATTGAGCTCTTCCATCAAAAACTATCCACCATTTGGGGCTAAAAATTAGTTCTTCACTTATACAGAGATTTCTGAATCCTCGAACTCTATTTCTTCTAGTGATTACAGTTTTTGTGTTAAGCCCCCCTCTCCCCAACCGCCCATCGTATCTTAGCCCCATTTCGCGGAAAAGTAATAGATGTCGTTCTTATGGTATGAGTATAAATATAAAATTTCAATAAATAATTAATTGTTGAATGGTATCTTCAATAATTAAATAGTTATTTATTATGAGTCATGCCCGGGCTTTAACTACGAGGTCATATCCCCTACTACCAGAGCTCTCTTTCGTCACTCTAGTGGACATGAGCCCGAATCTACTGTGGGCGTACTAAATTTTGCCTATCCTACATTTTTATTCACCTCGGGTAGGGGTCTTTAACAAGTACCTGTCATCGTACAGGCTCGGGACCATCGCTTAACGTCCCATTCGAAGGACGGCGTGCTTAAGATTATTTTACCTCCCAGATAAAATAAACTAAGGGCCTCGGTCGGGCTTCGAAACCACGTTTTTGAGCTCAGAAGACAATGTGTTTCTTAAACTTCTCTGGGATGTTCCACTTTTGGTTGTTTCCGGCATTTTTTCTCCAGAGGTGTCTTCTTTTTTCTTCGTTGAACAATATTTCGGGACAATTGCAGGTCCCTTCTTCTGGTCACTATGAACCTGATCACCGTCGTTCATAGTGACCAGAAGAAGGGACCTGCAATTGTCCCGAAATATTGTCCAACGAAGAAAAAAGAAGACACCAGTGGAGAAAAAATGCCGGAAACAACCAAAAACTCAGAAGACAAGCACGCATACCACTGAGCTACCGGCGCCCTCTCACAGACATATAGACAGAAATTTTTGAATCTCCCGCCAGCTATACTAAGTATAAAGGAAGTTATGTAATTGGTCTGAAAATCGTTTTCACATTCAATTTAATGTTTTCCAACCTCCTAATTCAAAAAATGGAAAAAAATCTATGTGTCTGTAAACACACCCCGATAGGATGAATGTATCGACACGAAATGTTATATGTCTATCCAGATCCCTCTAAGGACGAGACCTATTGATTATCAGCCAAATCGGCTGAAGAGAAGAGGATTAGGGAGAAGGCTTATTAAAAAACTTGTAATGAATGTATCGACACACACTTTATTTAAATTCCAAACTCCATAAGACACCTATTCATTTTTCGCGAATTCGGCCGTAGGTTTGAGGAGGGGTACTCGACTCAAAAACCTTATGCTGATGTTACGATTGTTTTTAAGCTCAATTATTCGATTAATTCTTGCTGGGAAAGTACATTGGTGACTCAGAAATCAGGGATTCGAGAAACATTTACTAAGCCAAAGAGGGGGGCAAATTTTACCACAGAATGTGGTGCCATCTGTTATCTCAGAAACACACTAAAGTACATTCCGATTTCTCCGCTACCGGCCAATCGGAACAATGGACTCCGGTACAGAATATAGTGTCTGGCATCTCTTTGAGGGAGTATTAGTGACCATTGCAGAGCTAATGCAATACCGTCAGAACACCGATATCACCATGTCCAGACAGAGCTAGTATGAAATCGTTTATAGCCCCTCCCATAAAGGCACGTATTTTATGGGTTAGTCCCGAGTTCAGTGTATTCGTAACGCTGGACTCCACATGGGGCCCCATTCTCTACTATTGTATTAGTGCCATATTTCAAAGCTTTATTACCTGTTTGAACCACCTTTCGAATAACAACTGGATTCAACATTTGGACATTGTATTGCTTGGAGTAATTGTGATCAATTCATCATTGCACTGTAGTGGTTCCACTCTCGTCCAAGATAGGTTTAGCTTAGCTACAGTTAGTTATGTTTATTGTATGGACTTACTCATGCCCGAGCTTTAACTACTTTATCATAGGTAAATGTACAATAAGAAAAGGAAATACACGAAAGAACTAAAACTGTGAAGAAAATATATATACAGAAAAACAAATCCTCCAACCTCATTCCTCGCATCTTTATTAACCTATGTATATCCGCATGTATAATACATACAGTAGCTCCGTTGAAGAGCCAGTCAACATGAGGTGATGGATTGGCGGTCACTTTACATCTGACCCTGTACTCCTCGCCAAGTCGGGGGTACTGCTCTTCAGGGGCGTCCTCCCACGTCACTGGAACTACAAACAACAAACAATTAGTCTTCCTAATGGAGGCGTACCCACCACCAACCTTCTCAATTTTCGAGATTACATTTTATAATATAAGTTAATGTCCTCGTCAATATACACATTTTTTAAATTTAATTTATTCATTTTTAATATTAACATTCGTCATAATATCTAAGGGTAAATGTGATGTACAATAAGAAAATAAAATAATATACAAATTTGATAACTTAAACTAAGTAAATAATAAAATAAACAATCCCCATCACTCAATCTTTATTAGCCTCATTCCCAGGCATACTGGTACACTTGATCGCTGCTCAGCAGTGGAGACATACCAGAAAGGAGAAGATATCTGAAAGTGCGAGTACCTGAGGGGAGAAGCTAGTCACTACCAGCTCCAGCCCTTTTATAATACAATGTTACATATTTGGTTAGTTATTGTGACGCATGCCCGGTTTGAACTACGAGGTCATATCGCATACCGTGATAGTGTACTAAATTTTGCGTCTCCAGGTTTATTAAGCTATTTCCTACAAACAATTGTACGTTTATATTATGGCCCCATGATTGTACGATTGATTGTTACTGGGAAATTATATCGGCCGTGATTCACCGACTTTTTTTTGTACTATTTGACGTGGGAGATGAGGATGGTTCTCGTGACCTGTGTGAGGGAGGGATAGAGCCTCAATTCTTATGAAGAGTATTTATTCAGAGTCTCATGTCGAAGGATATGAAACCTAACCCGCCACCCGTGACACTTATATTAGCACCCTCTTTATTTCTTTAGGCTTTATTAATACTGAATTTTATTAAATTTCTGGGGTTACAATGGCGTATTGCATTTAATAATGATACAGTCAGAGAGATTCTTTATTTAAACAACTGGAATATTTATTAGTTCCATTTTATATTTTGTGTAAAGAACTATTTGTTTTAAATAAATTGAATGTATAGAAATAAACTATTGAAAAGTCGTCGGTGGATCACTGGCAATCAGATGGTCTCTTAAATAAAAAAATTAAAAATATCTAAAGTTCAAGACGTGCAATTTTGAAGAAAGTGCACGTATTTAAAAAAAATTCAATTAACAAATTTTTCATTTGGATTTCTTCTAAATTTACTAAAGAGATGCCATCTTGTATTTCTAAATTTGCAAAAATGTTCAATCTAATCCAAAGGTATACATTATCTTATTGAGTTAACAGGGAAAATAAATAGCATAGAATAAGAGAACAAATATTTGGGTTTATTTTACTTAATCTACTTTTTAAATAAAATCAAAATCAATATAAAAAAAAATCAAATTACTTACAATTAAAAAAAAAATCTTACAAACTAATTACTTAAACCGTATCAGTCATTTTTCTGTTTTATTATTGGCCGTTCTTTAAATCAATGTTATTTAGGGCATATAAACATATAAATAAATAAAAGTACCTCCTTTGCGCATCTATTTCACTGTTATTTCACTCCTACATGGTTCATCACACCTTTAGCCTAAAAACATTTCTCTCATTCGACTGTCCACCTTCACATCTCAACTGCCTTACACTATTAGAACAGCTGTTCGTCGTCTTTTGTCTTCCATTCATTGGTTGTTCACATTTCGTTTTAAAACGAAATGCGACTTCATATATTTATTCACTAATTAAGTAACTTCACTCCTAACAGCTGTTTTTATACAAATAAATATAATTATTTTTTATAATATATTAATAATTACAATGTGTGTAATTTTTTTTTACATCACAATTTGTACACTATTTTTTCACTCTTCTTCTAAACTATTTCTCTCGTAGTTAAATTTGGTTGAAAATCGTAGGTGTCCTAGGCACTTCTCAAACCTTCTTTATAATTCCGTCTCGATATATTACATCGGCAGTATACGTTTTTGGTTTTACCCCCTCTCCTCTGATATCTTCCTTCCCATCGGCCGATTTCGCTGAAAATTGTTAGGATTTCACTGAAAATTAATAGGGATATTTCGATCTTTGTGACCTATTGAGCTCTCACTCCGAAATATCGTCTTGAAAGAAGACTTATGTTTTTGAATTGAGCCCCCTTCCCTGTACCCCCTTTCCTTCACCCGGTATTGCTGAAATTTGACATTTTATGTCCTCATAAATATGAAATTTCATGTCGATACATCCATTACCCCAGCAGTTTTGGATGTTTTTGAGTTAAGCCCCTCCCTAATTCCTCCCCCCCCCCCCCCCCCCCCCTTCCCTTTGGCTGATTATATCCTGAGCTGTACCTCTAATAGGCGCCGGTAGCACAGTGGTATGCGTGCTTGACTTCTGAGCTCAATGTCGTGGGTTCGTAGCCCGACCGAGGCCCTTAGTTTATTTTATCTGGGAGGTAAAATAAACTTAAACACGCCGTCCTTCGGATGGGACGTTAAGCGATGGTCCCGAGCCTATACGATGTCAGGTACTCGTTAAAGACCCCTACCCTAGATGAATAAAAATTTAGGGTAGGCAAAATTTAGGACTCCCACAGTAGAGTCGGGCTCATGTCCACCAGAGTGTCGAAAGAGCGCTCTGGTAGTAGGCGATATGACCTCGTAGTTGAAGCCCGGGCATGAGTCATAAAACCTAACCTAACCTTATCCGCCGTTCTTTGAAGGCTTTGACTTTACATATTGAATTTCGTGACAAATTCATTTCGGCAGTTATTCGAGTTTTTTGTGTGAAGCCTCCACCCTATTTCTCTTTGGCCGATTTAGCTGAAAATCAATAGCTGGTCGTCCTTAGAAGGCCATAAGTTCAGATTTAGCTAAAAAAACAATCGGTGTCGTCATTAGGAAGTTGTGGATTCACATATAAAATTTCGTGTCGATATGTTCATTCTATTGCGAGTTATCGCGTTCACAAACACACCGACGATCAGACTTTTTTTTTCATACTTGGAATCTAGAGGTCGGAAACATTAAATTCCGTTGACAACTCATTACATAACTTTCTCTACACCCTTTATATCTGGGGAAGTAAATATCTACTGAGTCAGGAAGTAGATTTTACGAATACGGTACTGATTGTCGTCCCCTTTCGCCTCAAAGGGTAGTTACCCCATTGGCTTGTAGTATGGCCGACACAATATCGTGTTCTAAATTATCCACTCCAGCGGATGTTTTCTTGGTTGCTCCTTTCACGGGTTTATTAAGATACTGTAAAGGGCCGTTCCTTACCAAAATTGAGTTAATCTTGTGGTTTACCTCTACTTCATATTAATATTTCATATAAATTTGGGAGCGAAATTTTGAAATAATTGCCTTCTATTCATGTTGAGATATTATAGGCGGCAGGAAACTATAATCATCAACAATAATTTAAAAGTCGCCCGTGAATGACCTGCAGCGCGAGTTATTGAACTAAATTTTCGCTCTTCCACTTAATCCAATTTACCTGATTTTCAGTCAAATCAACCCTTCTTTGATCTACACTTCCATTTGGCTGATTCGGCTGAAAATTGATATGTCGTCCATATAGAGTTTCGGATGTTCATCAACGTTCGTATCGATACATTCATTACATCGGCAGTTATTTTATTTTTATTTTTTTTGTAATCCCCCCCCCCCCCTTAATCCTTCCTTTCCCATAGGCAGATTTGGCTGAAAATAAATAGGTGTTGTCCTTATGGGATTTTGGCTATACATATAATATTTCTTCTCGATACATTCATTCTATCAGTAGTTATCTTGTTCATAGATAAAAAAGGACATTAAAAAAAAAAATTATCATGAAATTCCTGTGAAAATTAAAGATAGAATTATCGATTACATAACTTCCCGTATACTTCGTTACAACTGGAAAAGTAAAAATTGAAGTTTATGAATTTCAACAATAACTCGTGAGTCAAATTTCGAAGTTAATTCTTCAATATATGGTTGATCAAATTGCACTCTTGAGGTATGCATTCTGTTCAAAATTTAATTCTCTATATCATTTATTTCCATGTGAGTTTTGACTGAATGTCAGGTTTCCACGTAATTGAAAGAAACGTAAAAAATAAAACATTAAGGCGTAGTCAAGGTCCACGTCGTAGATTTTCCGTGAAAACGTCGGAATAAAATCATTTTTCATATTCTTTTCGATGCTGCCGTAGCTCTTGCATTTGCTCGGCACTAGACTTTTTAGGTTTTTTAAATTCCTTTTGATGCGAGCTTACCTCTGATTTGCGTCTTCTATAATTCCGCGCATATTTACGATTCATATGAGACGACAACTTTATTTTTTTTTGCAATTTTCAATTGAATACCGATTTTTACATATATTTCGGAGAATATTTTTATTGTTTCACTTTGAGTCCTAGTAGTGCTCCTCAAGCTCTTTACAATAACCCCCGAATCAACGTCTTACCTAAATGCGTTATCACGCTACACTAATTTCTAATTTAACACAACGCTATTTCGCAACAATCATCCACCGGTGCTCACACTAGCCCGATAACGTCACAGACAAAACAAACACTGCACAACAAACACGTACAGACAGGCTCTATCCATCGTGACCTCAACCGTTGTTATCGCATTATTAGCGATTGAAATCTGACGGTATTTTGTAACACCAGAAAGTTTGACCGGTTATCACTGTGCTTAACGAGCGAATAAACGTTTTCACTTCAAAAACTTGTTTTTTCGCAGTTTCCGGAACCTGTTTATAGTATATTTTATCGTATAGTTTATAAATAATTTAGTTTTGACGTAAATTATGTATTATTTTTAATTTCCCAGTGATTAGAAGTACAGGGGAAGTTATGTATATCCGAATTCTATAATCTGAGTTGGGCCTCGGTCATATTACCTCGGATAATCGGGACTCAGATTTATCTAGTGATATGCATACATCACTTTTGGTTGGGCTAACTTGAGTTGGCAGTTCACATATGAACGAGCTGCTGTAATTGAATCAGCTGAAGATCCCATTGTCGTGATGTTCCATTTCAAGGCAAGATGTCTTCAGCCCTTTGTTCTCAATTCAGCCCTTTGAATTGCTTTTAATATCCGGTTTCGACTTACTTAGGCTTCGGAAATTTTCTTGAAGCACAATTCTTGGGACTACTCTAAAATTTAGGGAAGATATTCAACTCCGTGCATAGCAAAATTCAATCAACCAGTGTAAAACATTATGTGTAATATTTAGTTAGTTATTTGACTCATGCCCGGGCTTCAATTACGAGGTTGTCGCTCTGGTGGACATGGACCCGACGCTACTATAGTCAAGGGTGTGGGTCTTTAACGAGTACCTGACATCGTGACTCGGGATGATCCCTTAACGTCCCATCCGAAGGACGAAGTGCTTCAAGTCTAAGGGTCTCGGCCGGGTTTCGAACTCGCGATCTTGAGCTCATTTGATAATATATATAAGTGAAGATGTAAAGGTGTGGCTTTGAACATTGGGTATTATATCCCCCAACTATCATATATGTACATATATAAAGCTGAAAATGTCTGTGCATTGTACCGCTATAACTCACGAACGGCTTGATGGATTTGATTAATTTTTTTTTTTAATTTGTTCGTCATCGTCAGTGGAAGATTATAGGCGTATTAGTACCTCAATATCTGGTCCATCCCTGCTTCCACCCACGCAATCTTTGTAACTCAAAAACCACTGCAATGATTAATGAGGAATCTTTTTGAATAGATAAGTTTTATCTACCGGAAGGTTAAGGTCTATTTTTTAATCAACCCCTGGTCCATCCCAGCATCCACTCACGCAATCTTTGTAACTCAAAAACCATTGCAACGATTAGTGAGAAATCTTTTTGAATAAATTAGTTTTAGCTCCAAAGCTAGCGTTACTACAGTTGAAGGACTATAAGCCTTATTCCGTATGAATAATTGAAAATTATAACATCATGAATGTACTGTCGAGGAACTGAATAGCCTTATAGGAGATATTGGGAGAAAAGTCAAAGTTCCCCGGGCAACGCCGGGTATTACTGCTAGTACAAAATATAGTAAGTTACGTCATCGGTTATAAATTCGATATTATGTTTTTACCGGAATTTTATGTTTTATGTGAATCACCGTCAGTAAGTTTTCGCTCTCTTTCTGAAACCAATTAACCATTTCAGTTAAAAACCAATAGGGTGTGTTTAATCAGGGAGTTCTGAATCATCATACTACATTTCGTGTTGATAAGATGCGTTATATTGACGTTTTGGATTTTCTTTCAAAGCCAATCAATCGTTTGGGCCAAAACTCAATTACGAATGTTATTATGACTCATGCCCGGACTTTAATTACAAGGTCATATCGCCTACTACCAGAGCGCTCTTTCATCTCTCTGGACATGAGCCCGACTCTACTATAGGAATCCTAAACTTTTCTGGGTTTTGAACCCGTGATCTTGAGCTCATTAAGCAAGCGCTCATACCATTAAGCTACCGGTGCCCTCGTTGTTTTACCTAGATCACGGACCCTTTCATTCCTCAAGTCACGAATATCCAAATATTCCAATTTATTTTTCATGATATCGCCCGTATGGCTCGAGGCCAGTATGGGCTCGAACTCAAAAACCCTATTAATTGTCCATATAACGAATATTACAACACGAAATTCAGCATGATGATTATTCAGAAGTCCCTGAGAGTGAAGACCCGTTAGTTAGTCTGGGCTATTGGTATTCCTGAGTGTATTAATTTTTACTGTTACTGCTGTTTGTTTGTTTTATTTTTATTTTTTCACTATTAGTTTATTTATTTCCACTGCCTAGTACAAATGCATTCATGTGAAAAAAATAATAATAAAGAA
Organism: Aradus depressus; assembly: GCA_963662175.1. Lineage (NCBI taxonomy): Eukaryota > Metazoa > Arthropoda > Insecta > Hemiptera > Aradidae > Aradus > Aradus depressus. Next base: position 18,009,187 of record OY759219.1, on the reverse strand, counting down.
ATATCGAATTGGAGCATGAAATTGTACAGATACAGATTTGCCACACATTTCTTTTTTTTTTTTTCTTCTAATCATCAAGCTTGATACACCAAATATTTTGGACGCTGATGACCTTTGCTGTTTTGCGTTCTTAAACTCCAAATCCTATCCTATCCCGTTAGTCTAAGACTGAGGTTTATCTTTTCGTTTATGTAACTCCTTTAGCTTTCGTTGATCAAACACGAGGCGAAATAAACCTTGACAGTTCAAAAATTCAAAGAACATTCTATATTTTCAAATGTATACATTTTTTTTTTTCAATGTGAGGAATCATTTTTTTTATTAAAGGAGAGAGACAAGGAGCATTGAGGTCTTGAAAATTCAAAGGAGTTGAAAGAAAATAATGAAAAATAAGGCTAATTCGGCCAAAAGTAAGTGGATTAGGGGGAAGCTTAATACAAAAAACCTCATAACTACCGAAGTAATGAATATATCAAAACGAAATTTTATTTGCTTATCCAAAACCCCATAAGGAAGAAACATATCAATTTTCAGCCACATCGCGCAAAGGGAACTGGGGGATTAGAGTATGGGGCCAACTCAATGAAATTTAGTATGATTGATTCAGAAATCTCTATGAAACATTGATTTTCAGTAAATTGGTGCGAGAGGGAGAGAGAAAACTTAGTTGATTTTATCGCAGGGGAAATTCACGACGACTTTTTTTTATAGTTATTATGATTCGTGCCCGGGCTTTAACTAAAAGGTCATATCGCCTTCTACCAGAGTCACTGTGGAGGACATGAGTCCGACTCTACTCTGGGTGTCCTACTAAATTTTGCTTACCCAGGATCAGAAAACATGAAATTCCGTTGAAAACTCAATATCGAAATTCCCTATTACATAACTTCTCCTATACTTAGCGTTTAGATGTGTAAGTAAAATTGAAATCATAAAAAGATAATATAAGTTCGTAAAAAGTTGTTAGTTGTCAGGGTTACCAATAAACCATCAAACAATTCCGAATATTAAAAAAAAAATTTTTCAGAGGCAAAAAAAACCTTTTTAGAATATTTGGGAATTAAAGTGAAAGTAAGAAATATACCTTTTAATAATTAACAGCAGATGAAATTATGGCGGATGACGTAGCAACATTAATTTTGAAATATTTTATATTCCAAAAATTATATACATATACTACCCTCCCTGAGAAAGATACAGGTATATATATATATATATATAATATATATAATATAATAGGTCAATTGGTTTCAACGAAATCAGTAAATTGGTTTCAGAGGGAGAGCGAAAACTTGGTTGATTAATTTCCGCTGGGGATGTACATTGTCGGTGATTACCTGACGAAATTTCTTTGTTATTGTCTGTTTGATTAATTTTTCTGTAATTTACTTTCCTCCAGAAGATATTGGTATGGTCAATGGACCTACTAGGCGGACAGACAGAGAAACGAAAACATGTGTTTGTACAAAACCCCGATAATATTGGCTTTAATTTCCAATTTGCAGTTATTTGCATAGATAATTTCGGTAAGGTATGGCCCTCCACTTCAAGACTCCTCTTACATAGAGGGCCTCATCCATTTACCGTTCTCATCAGTTTACCAAGGATAGCCCATGAATATATTTCAATTTTAATTATATTCTATAGCTGTTTTCACCCTAGAGCCCTTATAAGGGGTCTCGAGACCATAGCTCCGAAGGATGACGTGCTCAAGGTTTTTTCACCTCTACACCTCTGTAAATTTTAATGATGGCAAATAATTAAATGTTATATAAACATTTCAGAAACTGATGATACCCGAAACATCTATAAATTAAGAATGTTTTGAATCTTGGAAAATGAATGGGAGAACTTAACGAACACAGTAGCTCTTGGCTGGCTAGTGTGCCAGAATTTTAAGTGACCCCCGTCCTTGCATGTTTAATAATTAGGCTGTTTAACGTAGATTTTTACAATGTGATATAATATTGAAGTGAGCTCGCAAATCAATAGGAAAAGTGGCTTGTAAATTACTACAAAGGACTTTGCGAATATTATTACAAATATTATTTAATTTCTCTTAAGCCGTTTGGTTAGTTATGGCTTAGTGCTAAGACAAAAAAAAAAAAAAAACAGTAGATGAATCACCGGTGTACTTCCCCAGAACGAAATATTCAGTTACATTTTCGCTCCAACCAATCGACCGTTTTCCGTAGACTCATACTGGGAAAATTAAATTCCGTGTTTTTCACTAAATTCATTACAATGGTAGTTATTATAGTTTTTATGTTGAATCTGCCCCCTAATACCCTTCATCCCTTCGGTCGATTTGTCTGAACAGCAACACTATCGATTAATCGATAGTACTATTGAAATTCTGAAACATGAATTTCGAACAAGAAAAGCAATCGCCGGTGTCGGGAAAAGAGTTTGGTTTCCGTACGGTTGGCTATTCTGTCTAACCAAGAAAAGAGGTTTCGTCCTAATCAGTATTATCAGTTCTTTTAACCTACTTTGTTTACTAAGTGGATTTTTTTTTGTATTACCTATTCTTAGTTCAATTTTGCTTGGTTTTTTTTTTATAATTTTATTACTATTATGGAAAAATCATTCGGGTGTATGGGGACATTTCGATAGAGATGTTGGGCCTAAGAAGTTGGCGCGATGTAAAGAATGCGAAAAGGAATGCCGAACTTCAGGTAACACGTCGAATCTCAAACGAAAACATCTGGTAATTTATTTTAATACTACTGAAAGACGACGGAAACGATCCACTCAAACATTTAGATCAGTCACGACAATGCCAAGGTTCTAGTAATATTAAACTTCACTTGAGTTCTGTCAATGTTTACGAAAATTCAACATTTCAAATTGTACAATCGATATATTTATAACTATCGATAATATTCGATCTTAGAATCTTACCAACTAATCGATAGTACTATTCAGAAGCCATTATGTAAATCAAATATTGAGTTTTAGCCCCAACTGCTTAGCTTTGGAGATAGAGCGAAAACTTAATTGATTAATTCGTGTCTGGAGAAGTACATAGCCAGTGATTCACCATTTTATTTATTTTTTTAAAGACTAATCAATATAGTTTTGCAAATAGCTACAATCAAGATTGGCCCTACCTTTTCGTGACTTAACTGTAGTGAACTTTTTCTTTCAGTTAAGTTGTGTACATGATCTTCACTAAGTTGAGTAGGGGGGGTCATGCAATCCGTAACAACATAAAGTTTGTTAAGATACTGAGACTTTTTTAACATGAGATTAATAAGAAATTCAATCTAAGTTGGCTCCCGAACGCTGTTTAAAGGTCAGACAGTTATTTCGCAAAATATATTATACCTGTAGAATCATAATTTTTTTTTTTTTTTACATTATTTATACATTGCGTTATCGTGGAATCACACTCTATGTACTTCCCCAATTAATCAATTTCGTCTTCGCTCTCTCTCCAAAACCAATAACCGTTTGGGATGAAAATATAGTTGACAACATCCTTCGTATTAAACTTTGTGTTCATTACATCGGCAGTTATTATGATTTTTTGTTTAGAGCCCCCCCTTCTCTGTTCCCTTCTTCAGATTCAACTGAAAATAAGAGGTGTCGTCAGGGGCGTAGACGTGCCCCCCCTGGCCAGAGCAAAAACCAAGATAAAAATAATATAAACTAAAAAAATTGTTTTTAAAAAATCGTTACTTAAATGTACAAAACAATCATATTACATTTGTTTAAATATACATGAAATCGATCATTTCATTTCCTCGCTCAAAATCTTCATTTATGTTATACGTTATACTCTTAAAGCTGATTTAACATGCGCAGTAAAAATGCAAAGCGCAGCAGCAGCAAATGCACGCTATTGGCTGTGAGACATTTAATTCTAAAAGGACAGAAACCACAGCGTGCATTTCCTGCTGCAGCGCTTTGAATTTTTGCTGCTCATGTAAAGTCAGCTTAAGTATTACAGTCAGTGGTTACCTCAGGGGGAGCTTCTAGAGGTCCGAGTCTCCCAAATTAAGAACAAAAATTCTGTAGCGCTAACCACGGAAACTGCGGGCTGTGCCGCCGGGAGTCTATCCCCCCCCCTGCTCAAAATCCTGGCTACGTCCCTGGGTTTCGTTATTATGGGGTTTTGAAATCAAATATAAAAACCTATTTCCCGGATGCACCCTATTCAAAATTTATTATGAGCTTACTTTACTATTGGTCAAATGGTGAATCACCGTCAGTGTATTTCCTCTGAACGAATTAATCAATTAAGTGTTTGCTTTACCTATAGAAACAAAAATGGCAGTGAGAGCTGTACGATCCTGGACAAGGATGCCAGCCAAGTGACCGCTGCAGAGATGAGATTTCTCCGCAGAATTGACTGTTAGGACCCGGAGGGACCGGGTGACGAATGAAACTATCAGGGAAGAGCTAAGGACATACACCCTTTGAAGCACTTCATGGAGAAGAGGCAGCTCGGCAGGTTCGGTCGGCCGTTTGACTAGAATGAATGAGAACCAAAGACAGCGGAAATTTGTGGAGGCCACGCCAACAGGGAAACGACCATGGCTGAGATGGGCAACCTCGCCAGGGAGAAGCAGCTGTAGCGAGAGGCAGACGTAGATAGGAAAAGAAGTAGGCTGGTGTGTACATCTAGGGACCTAAGCATCCAATGTTCTTCTCCCTTCCCTGTTAACTCAACTGTGGCAGTTAAATTTTGCCTACCCAAACTAGTTATCTAAGGTAAGGAGTCTTTAACGAGTACCTGACATCACACAGGCTCAGGAACATCGCTGAACGTTCCGTACGAAGGACGGCGTGCTCAAGATTTTTTTGTACCTCCTAAATAAAAAAAAACTAAGTAAGCAAGCACACATACCACTGAGCTACTGGCGCCCTCGACGATGTAATGAATGTATCGACACAAAATACTTTATAAGGACTCAGATGTCCCTTTGTAAGTCAACTATTGATTTTTAGCCCAAATCGATCGATTAAAATTGTAGAGAAAGCAAAAAGTTAATTATAACTTCATACCAGAGAAATACATTACTGGTGTTTCACAGAAGACTTTTTTGAGTCATTTTCGCGAATTACAAAAACGAAACTAATCTGAAAACATTTGCACACTTGTGCGCCACTACGCTCTAGACAACAAAAAAAAAATGGCAGATAAAACCCGGAAAAACGGAGCGTGGCTTAATCAAGAGAAAAAAAAAACGATTTACACGCTTCTCTTTATATAATTTGCGTGTTCGCCGCTAGATGGAGTTTGATAAAATATAAGTTAATGTTGCATGTGTATTGATAATAAAATGTATTAAATAATGGTTAGAGTTTTGTATAATTGAGAAGCTTAACTCCAAAGGAAGTTATTAGCATCATTATGAATTTCAAATTCTCACTTTTTATAGAAGTTGTTTCTCACTATTCCGCCATACGACGTGATTTTTTAAAATACTTTAAATGAATTTTAGACGATGTTTGTGGTCAAGATACCAATCGATTTTCAGTCAATTCGATCGAAGTGTAATGAGGGTTCGGGCTAAAATTTGTGTCCTCTTCCCTTTGGCAATTTGACTACAAATTGTTAGGTGGCGTCCTTATGAGAATTTGAATTTAAATACGAAATTCCATGGCAATATATTCATTATATTGACAGATTAATATCCTTCCCACTCCGATTTGGCTGAAAATCAAGTTTCATATCGACCCCCCGTGTCGATACTTCATTCTGTTTGGAGTTATCGTTACTTTTTATTTTTATGGATTCAGGGGATCGGAAAACATGAAATTCAGATGAAAAACGTTTTTCTTAAAACGAATAAAAAAATAAATATTTTTGCAATCAAGAAATTATTTTAATAATAATTTTTGAAATTCACTGCAAATAATACTCTTTTTTTATATTAAAAAAAAAACTGGCATGTGGCAACACTGGGTGTGGTGTCAGTTGACTTTGTGTAATGGATCGGAGTAGAAGTGTAATTTCAAACCATATATTTATTTCTATTTAAACATGTTTCATTATAAAATTAACATTGAATTGTGTACTTTAAGCATACATTTTTTTGACGTGACTACGTCTAATAAATCGATGCGACGGGCCGCATGTTCGAAAAAGTGTGACGTCATGTCACGTTCCCCAAGAGAGCGAGGGAGACGTCATGTGACTAAAATTATTAAAATTACTAATTAATTACTCCTCATGACCTTTGACCCCACGTGACCATCACCCCCCCCCCCCCCCTCCACAGCTGGGAATCACCCACCATCGTACATCCCCAGATCAATAAGTTTCCGCTCTCCCTCTAAACCCCAATACGTTTCCACTCTCCCTCTAAACCTCATTACGTTTCCGCTCTCCCTCTAAACCTCAATAAGTTTCCGCTCTCCCTCTAAACATCAATAAGTTTCCTCTCTCCCTCTAAACCTCAATAAGTTTCAGCTCTCTCCCTAAACCTTAATAAGTTTCCGCTCTCCCTCTAAACCTCAATAAGTTTCCGTTCTCCCTCCAATTCAGTCTGATTTTGTGACCTTGAACAGGCACTTGCGTGTTCAAGCATGTCGAACCCTGCATTCGTGTAGCCTACCTTATCATGTCCTATCATCATCATCATCATCATTGTATTCAGTATTATTTAAAACTGGAGTATTATGATGGAAAAATCGCCTACCTACACTTTTGAGCATGCCGTCCTTCGGTGCCTTGAATAGTATTGCATTTAAAAATATAATTCAAAGCTCGTCATATTGAGTATGTTGTCCGATTGGAGTAATATGTGCGAAAAAATATTTATCTTCAATTCCGAGCATGCCGTCCTTCGGTGCCTTGAATAGTATTGCATTTAAAAATATAATTCAAAGCTCGTCATATTGAGTATGTTGTCCGATTGGAGTAATATGTGCGAAAAAATATTTATCTTCAATTCCGAGCATGCCGTCCTTCGGTGCCTTGAATGGTATTGCATTTAAAAATATAATTCAAAGCTCGTCATATTGAGTATGTTGTCCGATTGGAGTAATATGTGCGAAAAAATATTTATCTTCACCTGCCTACAACCGAAGGCGGCGATTGGCGCCGTTAATTATCAATGAACTTGTTTCCATTTTATTTTCCTTCCACTTCTTTTGTGTATTATACTACTGTGATGTTATGACGTAGTCACGTCAACCTACCGGCCGTAAACCGACTTTACAGACAACCAATTTTTTCCTTAAATTTAAAGGAGATTATTCTCTGTAATTTTCTTGAAAATATGGTAAGGTTAAAAATTATTTTATTTATTATTAGTTATTTTCTAATACGAAGTACTTTTTGCATTTACATATATATTTTTCTCTCGCCAGCTGTTGCAAATATTTAAAATCTTTTTGTTGAAATATTTCACGAGCTATTATATTTATATTTAGATCTTACTCCATTACTGTAAGATTCTATTTAAAAGCAATAGTTTCATTTAATAAAACTAGGCTTATTTACAAAATATACCTTTGGTGTAAAAATTATTTGTGTACTTGAATATTTCAGTCTACCTACAACAGAAATGAAATAAAATTGAAAATATTTTTGAACAATATTTAATAAGATTTCATTTATGTTGAAACAATGTAAAAAAAGTGAATCATCGACTACGTACTTCCCTAGCAAGAATTGATCAATTACGTTATGGCTTTTCCTCCAAAGCACAACCGTTTGGGCTAAAACTTAATTACGAATGTTATTATGACTCATGCCCGGACTTTTACTACAAGGTCATATCACCTACCAGAGCGCTCTTACATCACTCTGGTTGACATGAGCCTGACTCTACTATAGGAATCCTAAATTTTGCTTACTCTAAATTTTTATTAGTCACTTAAGTCTTCAACCTGGCATAGTACAGGCTCGGGACCATCGCTTAACGTCCCATCCGAAGGACGACGTGCTTAAGTTTATGATACCTCCCTGATAAAATAAATTAAGGGCCTCGGCCCGATTTATATGTAATAAATGCTGTAGTGAAGGGGAACACAAAAACCTCAATAATTTTCGAAGTAATTAATGTATCGACACACAATTTTATATGTAAATCCAAATCTCCATCAAATCGATACATAACAATTTTTAGACTATTGCGTTAATGGAAATATGAAGACTAGAGGAGGGGAGTTTGTACTCAAAATCCCTAATAACTGACTGCGTAATGACCTATCGACACCAAATTTTATGTGAATCTAAGACACAATAAGGACGTCACATGATGATTTTCAAGAAAATCGGCCGAAAAGAAGGAAGGGATCAAAGGAGGGGGTTCAACTCATTAATCCTAATAATTTTCGATGTAATCTACACAAAATTTATGTTAATTCTCAAACAAATCGGTCTATTGATTTTTTGAGTGAGAGTGAAAACTTATTTAATTGATTCATGGACTTATTTTCATTTTTTCTAAACCCTCCAAGACTTCTTGGTCCAGTTCCTTTCCCCCTCTCTAAGATGTAAGTTGTGTCCAATGTCGCCCCCTTTATGGAGGAAGGGTGACCGAAGAGCCGTGACCCCTTGATGACCTGCCATGACCGCCGAAAGGTCGCCAATCTCTCCCACTCCCTCCCCTAACCAATGGTCCACAGATAATTGCGCTTCCTTCTCACCCCAAATTTTGGTGACATTTAACCAAAAATAAATCAAAAGCGGACGAACCATATGGAGCAGACCTCCATGACGGCCACATCCCTTCATTGCCCTTTATTCTATCAACAAAAGCCCCCTCCCCAACCTACTTATTGGATCTTTTCACCCCAAATTTGAGTTGAACTACTGCAAAACGGAAACACCCATCTGCTATATACATTCCAAAATTACTTTTTTTACTTTCACCAAAGACATACAATTTTATAAATCAAAATAGTTTATAAATTATATACATCAACCGATATAAATAAAATCTTGGAATAAAAGCACTTATTACATGAATAATAATAATTGTTTTTGGTTTTTAAAAATAAATAATTAGGGTCATGCAAGCTACAGCGTAGGGGTTTGCTCACCTAATTACCTTTTATAATTATAATTACGCCTAGCTCTAGAGGAAGAGATGCGCGGACAGTCCAGACCAGTGCGCTGCAAGGACATCGTCCAGAATTGGATTGTAGAAAAATGGCAACAACGTTGGTCACGATGCTTGGATGACCGAACGACGTACGCATACTTCCCGGACGTCCGGGTACACCTTGACTCAACTTGGGTACAGCCTAATCACTGGACGTCTCAAATATTATCAGGTCATGGTGATTTCAACTCCAAGCTGGTTCTTCTTTCACAAAAAGAACACCCCGAACTGTTCGTGCGGCGGTATCGAGACTGCAGAACATGTGGTCCTCGAATGTGGAGTTGATTCATGGGACAAGATCGTATTTGGGACTGGATCTACGGCAGATGGTGACGGAAACAGACTACCCGATGTTCTGCCGATTCGTCGGCTCCTGGCGGGAGCAGAAACAGGCAATGTAAGATAGTAACCCCTTGATCCCCGAGCTTTGACTGAACGTAGACTGGGTAATGTTTTTTGAAACCAAATAAAAAAAAAAGGTCCCACCATGGTTGCGGGTTTGAATCCCGCCCAGGGATAATAATAATTCCACAAAAATATATACATATAGTGTAAAGTCAGTAACGGGTACTGTTAAACTTTGTGCTGACGATGGCATAAGCCCGAAATCGGTCACTATATATATATATATATATATATATATATATGAGAACTCCTGCAAATATACATATATTATACGTGTAGAAATGGGGGGGGTCTCAGCTAATTATAAAAATGGTTATTCTCTGATGTAAAAAGAAAAATGTATCAAGATAGTATAATAATTATATAAAAATAAATAACATTTATAATAGGAAGAAAGGTAAGACAAACCTGAGTGTAATATTTATGATATTTATTTAAAAATGATCTAGCAGCAATAGAACTTAGGATTATATCAGTCTCTATTCCACTTCTTGTCCCTTACATCATCCTTAAGGTCCACCTTCCTTAGAAATTCCATTATCTTCAAGATGAAAGGTGAGTAGTCTCTTAAAAGGTCAAGATGGTGGATCTTGAGAATGGGATAGGATGGAAAACACCAGGATAATCGAACGTATTGTAAAGATAAAAACAGAGGGCAAGTTAATTAAAGGGTTGTCGATACTGGACCTAACAAGATAAGGGTCGCTGATTACGAATTCAATATTTATTTTAGCCAAAAGTGGTCCTGATGTTGTCATTTTGGCCTAAAGTGGTCCAAATTCAATATATTGGCTATTTTTGCCACTGGCATATAATACCTTGATTGTGAAACCCACAGTTATCTGATAAAAGGCCAGCTTTCACAAATATTTTGCACCTAGTTTCATCCAAATGGATCAAAAATTGAGCGGGGGCTCGAATTTTGAAAATCAAAACTCATAAATTTCACACTGTGCGTCCCTGGGCTGTCTATTGTCGTCTTGTCTATTCACTTTTTCTTCTCTCTCCCTTCCCTTCGGCCGATTCCTCTTTAATCTAACAGGGGTTGTTCTTATGGGGTCCAGGTTACACACCCTTTCATCGATTTGACTGAAAATTAATAGTGTCATCCTTATGGGGTTCTAAATACACATATGAAATGTTGTATTGATACATATATTCTATCTGGAGTTATCATGTTCATATACAGACAGACAGTAATATTATTTTTTACATTTTTGGAATCAGGGAAAACATGAAATTCCACTGAACATTTCTGACCTTTCTACGTAACCCCTGGGGAAGTTAACATTCAGGGTTGTTCTCTTTCTGTAAGGAACTTAAGGAAAACAATTGAAAGAAGATGCAAGTTTAAAAGACATAAAAGAAGACATTTCTCTACCTCCATGACATGGGACATAAAAACATTTAGAAGGCTCATATACTCCAGATGCGGCCCCAATAGAAAGTACAGTTGATTGTACAGGTCTGCAGTGGGGGGCCGGCCCCCCTGGGGAAGAGGGCCCCCCAAGGGGCGGAATACGGAAGGAAGAGAGGGACGGATTGACGAGAAAAGACTCCTGATTCCTGGATTAGGACGGCTTCAGGCTTTCACAAACAGGGAAGACACTTGATTAGAAAACCCCCTCTGTACTCAGGAGCTTTCCAATATGAGACAGGATTTTGTGTCTGGGTGTGTTTGTGCTCTGTGGTGGGGATCTGCAGTCCCTCTGCAGGGTGAATGTGGCCAACCGTAACAAAAAAACACAAAACTGTGTTACACTCCAGGCTCCCAAACATTACCACATAAGGAAATTAATTACAGTTTCTAAGGGGATAAAGGAACAAAAACGTAGTACATGATGAATAACCGACTAATTAAAACTTACTTCTAACTCTCTGTAGATCTGACTTTCTGGTTTTGTTTCAGAAATTCTTCGAGTCAGACGTTCGCTTTAACAAGGTTGCAAGATCTTAAAACATTTTGGTTGTTACGGACTTACTCGTTCATACAATGCTTTTGAACTTTTGAGTTTGACAAACTCTATCCTTGTCTTTTCAACATTCAGGCGTTCTACTTCAGTAACACGAAAGGGTCACGAAAAGAAAATGCCGGCAAAAAACTGGATATCATTTTGTTTGTATTTTTGACTCATGTGCTTTATATAAACTGGATGGGCTGATGCATGGACCTAAGTACCCAATGCCTTTGTTCCTTCAATGCTGGCGCTAGGTTTCCTCTTTGTTGTCATTTTGTCTTCCCTGGATCTGTAGATACATTCATTAAGAGCCGAGTCTTCCAGTTTCCTTAGCAAATATAAGATTATTTGTTAGGTGTCTATTAAACGGACAGTGTCCTTTGAGGATTTCGTGTATGTTGCCAAAGTTCGCTTCTTTTAACGTTTACGATCCCATCCTCCAAAAAATTGGAATCCTCACCCACGGTCTTCGTCTACATGTTGTTTTTGCGATGTCCCCTTCCGAAGTATAGGAAAACAATGTATTTTTACCCCCCTCGCAATGGACGCGGACAACCAATTTTTCGTTATCAAGAGATAAATTTACCTCTCCTAAGCGGACACTTACAAAAGAATTAATTTGAATAGTATAATTTTGAATGCTTTTTATTATTCGTAGAATTCGCTGTTTGTGAAACAGGCAAAATAATAACTATTATTATGTGTGTTTTATCTAATTATCTATTTTTTTTTGAAATATTATCTATTCCACTAAAGAACTTCTCTTTAGTGGAATAGACAATATTTCAAAAATAAGTGTTTTATTCATTTATTACAAGTTTCCACAATATGTCCGCGTTCCTCAACTTAGAAGTTGTTAATTATCTATTGTTCGTTACCTATATATATATACGTATTATTAAACATAAAATCAAATTAAACTATTTGTATATGCACCTACATACATATAATGACTTTTTTTTTGTGTTTTTTTAAACCCTACTCAACGGACACCCTTCTGCAACGGACAATTTTCTTGGTCCCGTGACTGTCTGTTGCAGAGGGGTTTTAGTGTGTATATATGTTATGTATATATGTATTATTTATTTAAATAAATAAAACAAACTTATTTTTTGAAATATTGTCTATTCCACTAAAGATATTTATAAAAATACAACTACCGGTTTCGGCCTCACACCATCGTCAGGTCTAGTTATGAACTAAGTTCATACTTAGTTCACATACTAAGTTCACACTTAGTTCATAACTAGACCTGACGATTGTGTGAGGCCGAAACCGGTAGTTGTATTTTTATAAATATCTTTAGTGGAATAGACAATATTTCAAAAAATAAGTTTGTTTTATTTATTTCTTACAAATTCCACAATATGTCCGCGTTCCTCAACTTAGAAATTATTATTTATTTGTTTATTTAATTCGCATGGTTAATGAAGACAAAAGAAGTTTCACATAGAAATAAAAGATGTTGTCTTCCCACTGTTTTATTTTAGACCAGAACCGATTTTCGACACAACAGCGTCATTATCAGTGGTTCATCTCACCCATACAGCACAGTGGTTAGAAGACAACTGGGCTAAGTGTGGGTGGATTGAACCACTGATGATGACGCTGTTGTGTCGAAAATCGGTTTTGGTCTGAAATAAAACAATGGGAAGACATCTTTTATTTATATGAGAATCTCGTCCCACAACATCTTACTATCACATACGAAAGAAGTTTCATTTCAACCGTGCGTTTATGTGGGTGAAGCACTCCTGCTTTTTTTGTTATTATTTTGTATTTTTATTTAATTCTAACTTGACTTTTGTATGTTGTCAGGACGTGCTATGGAACCGCAGCTCTCCATCTTCCCGGTTCAAGAAGAACAGGCCAAGGCGGTCGGTAAGAACGTGCTACTTACATGTCAAGTTCTGGCTGACAAACCTGACCTTATCACAGATATGAAATGGCTGGACACGAAGAATAGGACCATCGACTCTGACAATCCGTAAGTAGCCTATACCACTCAGATAAGACCAACTCAAGATCCAACTGGTACCAAGAACAGTAATCTGATCGTTCTTGTATCATTTCATTATTAATTTATTAGCAGGTTATCCGGCGTTGTCTGGGAATAAATGTACATTGTGTAATATGTGTATATTAGGGGATTATAGCGTACAGTTAAAATACCTTAATATACGTTTCGTTGAGCGTTATACATTCTCCCGGTAGTCTTGAACGGGAAACCTTTGTCAGAACGTTGTTGTATAATGTCGTTTGTGTTTACTTATATGCGTTAGTTGAATTTTTATCATATTTTTAACTTGTGCTTGGAACCCTCACACTCGGACGACACGACTCACACTAGACCAGCGACTTAGACTATTGTACAGTATTTTGAATAGGCGTTCTAAATTATCTTCTCCGACCTCACTGGACCTATGGCTTACAAATATATGGTACATCCAAGACTTCGAACATCAAAAGAATACAGGTATTTCAATCCAAGACTCTCCGACTGATCACGCAATGCCCTCCATACGTTAGCAACAAGACTTTACACCGCGACTTCATCGTCACATCCATAGACACAAGCATTAAACATTTATACAAACGTTTCTACACCAAAATTTACTTATACACCAATCCGGAAGTTCGCAAAATCTTAAATACAAATTTACCCCACAATCCCCAAGAAGATTAAAGAGAGTTTGGCGTAGAGATCTCCTGTTGTGAAGTGATGCTATGAGGGTTCACCGCTAGGTGTTTTATACCTATTATTTTTTTGCGAAATCGCCCGAAGGGAGAAACGTGGAACAGAGGAGGGGGACTCGCACACAAAATTTAGTATGAGGTTCAGAAGCCTCCATGTAAATCAACTGATGATTTTTCTCACCAAAAATCGATTTATTTTGGAGGGAGAGCGAAAACTTGTGCTTTGATGATGATTCCGGCCGAAGACTTATTTTCCTTTATAAGAAGTACCTGTACTGCTTCACCTCCTCTCGGCCTTTGCATTGACCTTCGTCTATTCACTTCTACCGCATGCCTATGAATAAAAGTTTCAAATGTTTTCCCATCATGGAACTAAGTATTCCTAGAAATTGAATAACAAACTATTTATTTTTGAAGTAATTTTGAAATAATTTAATTTTGTGCAAATATCGTGTAAAATTCTGGGGGTATTGAGGGTCAGTCAATGACCCTCAATACCCCCAGAATTTTGAAATCTACAGTCGCTAGCAAACATCTATATCGTGTAACGTTGGACGAGTCATTTGTTCTGATGTTTGACGTCGCTTTGAGTAAGTCTTTGACCTAGATATCTCATACCCTTTCTGTCTTTTGATATTAATTTATGATTCTCATCTCCAACTTGAGACATTACGTTAATTATTTTGTACCCAGTCTTTGTTTATTATTAATAAACTTAGTTAACTCATAAACACAATCAACTGTGACCCCATCAATAAATTGTTAGCTATACTTGTATATCCACATATTCATATTTTAATTAATAAATATAAAATGAAATTTATCTTTAATAAAATTTAATTTAAATTACTTTTATTTTCAAAGCTATACGAAGTATAGTGAATTTTCATGTTTGAAATTTCATGTTTTCTAAGCACGACTCCAAACATGGGGGGAAAAAAATCTGTCTGTCTGTATGACTGTGACCACGATAATTCCCGATAGAATGAATATATCGACATGAAATTTTATATGTGTATCCAGTACACTCTAAGAACGACAACTATTGATTTTTAGCCAAATCGGCCAAAAGGAAAGGGGGAGATTGGGGGGGAGGTAACACAAAAACTCTAATAACTGCCGATGTAATGAATGTATTGACACAAAATTTAGTATGAGGATTCAAAAGCCACTATGTTATTCCAGTATTGAGTTGTAACCCAAATGGTCTTTTGGCTTTGGAGGGAGAGTGGAAACGTAATTGATTCGTGCTGAGGAAGCCGAAGAGTTTTTTTATTTCGGAAAATTGATTAGCTCGCGGGGCATTGATATTTTGAAGATATGAGGAACAACCCACGTACATATATGTTTCATATTCGTATGTCATTACAAAATGAAAAAATGAATTGAAATATTTTATTATGCATATTTACAATCGGTACAGACCATAAGTAAATTTGTTGAAAATAGTTAATTGAACAATTTATGTGCAATGTTAACTAATTACAAGAGAGAGAAAAAAAAATAAAATAAAATAATAATAATAAAAATGTCGCCGTGAAGTCATGAAGAATATAATGAAAAAAAAAAACTGACATATGGAGAATACGAGTATAGTTAATCAATATATTTTTTTCCTGCCTTTATCTATTTTCTTATAGTCACCATTTATTTTGAATATAATTTTACCATCAAATTTTAGATCGACTCTTGTTTTCATAGATTTAAACTTTGTTTTGTCAAACCTTTTTGGAGAATTTTCTTTATTCCATCAGATAAGAATGGGTCAATAAATGTGAATTTCCCTTAAATTATTTTCAAGCCATTAGTTACATGATTTGCTTATCAGTTTACTATCATTACGTGGATTGTATTCTTAAAATTTTATAGCCTTGAGTAGTAATGTGACGAACATTGAATATTTAACAAAAGAAAGGTGTAAAGAACAAAAATTAAAAGTTCGTCGGTGAATCACCGATAATGTACTTCCCCATAACAAATTAATCAATTAACGTTTCGTTCCCCCTTCAAAACCAGTCGACCGTTTGCGCTAATATCCAATAGTTGACTTACATAGGAGTATATAAATCCATACTAAATGTTGTGTCCACAAATTTAATACTTTGGCAGTTATTAAGGTTTTTGAGTTGAAATTTGACAGGTTATGTCCTCATTGGGTTTTGACTTCAATTAAAAAATTTCATGTCGATATACTAATTATATCGGCAGTTATTGAGGTTTTTGTGTTGAGCCCCCCCTCTGATCCCCCTTTTCCATCTGCCGATTGCTGAAAATTAATAAGTGTCGTCCTCATGGGGTTTTGAATTCACATATGACATTTTGTGTCTACAAATTCATTACAACGGCAGTTATTAGAGTTCTTGAGTTGAGCCTCTCCCCTAATCCCCCCCTTTGTTTCGGACGATTTGACTGAAAATCAATAGGTGTCTCGGTAGAAGGTTTTGGATTTACTCACTCATAAAATTTTGTGTCGATATATTCATTCTATCAGGAATTATCGTGTTCACAGACAGTCGATTATTTTTTAAATTTGGAGGTCGGAAAATCCCGCATCGAATTTTAGTAGATACATTACATCCTGGTTTTTAGGATTCAATGGAATAGAGATGCCATCAAGAATGATTATTTACCTATAAATTATATAATATTATATTACACGGGTGATGTGCCACTGATGATGACGCACTTTCGTTGATAGTCGGTTCAGTATAATGTTATTTCTTAATTTTTTCAGATACCACAAGGAAAGGTTCCAGGTGGATACAATCGGTCCACAACGACTGGCCCTCATCATCAATCCTCTCCGGGAGAATGATGCTGGCCACTACACCTGTGTGGCCACCTATTCATCCACACAGAAACTGGCCAAGAAAGTCCTTCTCAGAACCTATGGTACGTTAACTAGAGTAGAGGTCATGAGTTGTGGGAGTTAGAAGGTTTTTTTGGAAGGGGATTAACACAAAAACTCGTAATAACTGCTGTTGTTATGAATGTATCGACAGAAAATTTCACATGTAAATTCAAAACCATAAGGACCCAATAAATGGCGATGTTATGAATATATCGATACAAAATTTAGTAGGTAAGTCAACTATTGATTATAATCAAATTTGAATTTTTTCCGGAAAACCTTGGTGATGTGAGTGAAGAGCAGGGAGAAAGATTCCATCAAGACATGAAGGAAATGGAAAAACGTTACCAGGATCGCTGGAACGTTAACATGGACTGGTTTTCAAAGGATTTTTATTCAATTCTATGGAATCCAATCACTTAGCCGAATCAAAAAACAGTTTTAGAGTACAGGAGAGGATTGTGAAAAAATCTGATGTGACAAAGAAAAACTGAGATTTGTTTGAGATTCAGCACCCCAAAAATATGTACAGACAGGAGAAATTTTGAAAAAAGTTTTTGATGTCTTGAATTTTACTCAAATATCAAGAGCCATTCTGTTCTCCCATATATTATCCAAGTGCTGGACCTACCTCAAGGACAGTTTATTTCAGGATAAAACAGACTGGGTTTCAGGAGTAACAAGGACCTTTATAACTGAACAGAACTTGTCTTTTAGTGGTTTCTCTTGAACAAATTATACTCTTGAAAAGAGAGAAGAGACGAGGAAAGTGGTTTTTTCCCCATTATGTCTTTGAACTTGGACGGTTGAAGAGGGGTCGAGAACTGAGCTTATTTTCTGAAAATTGGAAAAAGCTAATGCTCCCTGGAAGACCTACGTATTACAACGTGAAGTTTCCTTGTGAAGTTGAACGTCCAATCAGTCTCAAAATCCTCCACAAGCCATAAGTCAGACTTCACGTCATTTTGTCGACTTTACCTGTTTCATTTTTTTTCATTTACAAGGTGATTTATCACATTTTACTTGACGTTTTTCTAGTACGAGCACAGTTATTCGGTTCATCACAAAAACATGATCAAAAATTAAATGTTACGAATGAAAGGTGTTCATATGTGATAATAAGTTGTTACAGGATAATAATAATAATAATATTCATTTCTGTTAAACCATAAGATGCTCATAGGATACACCATAAGAAAGTATACCTTAAGATAGCTTATATAAATACTTAAACATACATTAACTCTTAGAGTCTGACACATATGGATTAGAGTTGACAATACTACTAAAAATGAAATAAAATGAATAAATACTTGAAAATATGATTACAAAAATAATAATATTACACAATAAGTAAATAAATTATATAATAAATAAAGTAGATAACAAAATAACAATTATAAGAATGTATAAATGAAAAAAAAATACATAAAAGAAAAAAAAAACCAGAGAAACAAAGTAGTATATATATGTAACTGTTAATTTGATAAATTTGCTATCATGTATAATCACCGGTTATTTCATATAATAACCAAAAAACTGGTTAATATGGCAAATTTAAAAAAAAATTTATTACTTTATCTGGTTATTCTGTAAAATATCCAACGTGAACAGCTAAAGTGATTAATTTAGTTGAATTTACTAAGTTAACTGGTTATTTTGTATAATAGCCAAACTAGTGTGGCTATTATAGATAATTGTTGCTATTATAAATAAATAAGACAAGTATTAGGTAGGTGCTTATTTATTTGAACAAATAAAGATCAGGTACTTATTAATTAGCTCGACCACACCTCAATTTCCATTATTGTAAGCTGTCTAGCAGCGATAATCATTCATCTGGGTACATAAATTCCTAGAACAAACATAAATCGAAGTATTACAAAATTTGGGGGCGTATTTGCCGACGCTCCGCCGGCGGGACGATATATCTGCCCCTTCCGTCGTTCCTATAGTTGAAGTAGTACAGGTTCTAGCTTTAACATATACTTTACCCCGTGTAAAGCCACAGGTTTTCAGCTATTACGCATAATAGCCAGTTAATATGATTAATTTGTGACAAAAGTAAAACATTTATCATATTAACAAGGTGAGTTTTATATTATGTATTGTAATATTGGGGGGTTGCGCGTCGCGGTTTTTAATAAAAAGATGATATTTTGAATTTACTTTAATCGAAATTGCAGAGATTTTCTATAAAACTGCTGTGTCTTTACTAATTTAAAATGTCCATAGGATGCCAGATCGCTTAGGTAATAGACGATCATTTAAATTTACTGATTTTAATATACGAATTGGATTTCTATAACCAAAGGCGAAAGATTCGTCAGCGAAAAGAGTTTTGAAAAACCAAATTGTCAAATCATAACTGACCTGGGATAGAGCATAGGAACAAACAACTAAAATTTAGAAATTCATTTTTAAAAGACTATATTTACAAAATAAAAATTGACTTAAAATTAAAAACATAATATAAAATTGAACCTTATATGGAGAATAACGTCGTTTGGATGTTGGGGCTGGCTGGATATTACTGCATGGAGACAGGTTGCTCCCTCAAGATGAAAGGGGAACTCAAATTGAAGTCGGGCTAAACTTCCTGGCGACTCTCGGGGCTTCTCTCAACGGAACATCAATGGAGGGCTCTTGAAGACTCCCCAAAGACTCCTGGACTCTTCCTCAAGCTCTGGACTTCCACTAGAACTGCCCTGCCCTCTTCTACTGTTGGATCTCGACTGACTCTTGGATCTAGACTTCCACTGATCCAGGAAAGTGAAGTGTCCACTTCCACCTCTAGACCTCAACTGTAACTTCCACTGGTGGATCTCGACTGTAACTGAAATGAACTTCCCGGAGGCTCTCGATGTTCTTCCCCCTCCTTCTACCAGTTTCCCCTACTCTTCTTTCTTCTCCCTTCTTCTCTGTCATTCAGGGGAACTTCGCGGTGTCTCCTTTAATTTGTCCTTGTCAGCTTTACTTTGGCAGTCCAGATAGTTTTATGGGCCACTAACAACGGGCTTGGAGCTCCACTCTGGTACCTGACTGTAGCCAGATTGTAAAATCCGGGTTGTAAAAGGCCATATAAATATTCACCCAGGTGACTGTTGGTGCCTTCTTTTATTGCATCTTGTCAGCTTCTTTCTTGACGGAGGCAAAATGGGATAAGCTCCTTCTACCTGATCCGGGTCTCCCTAGCCCGCCTATAGAATTAAGGGTTTCTTTCACCATTACTGTTTTTATGCATTACTGACTTTACAAATTTGAAATTATAACACATTTTGGCCTATGCAACTATTGACTATATTACATTTAAAAATACATTCTACAATATATTTGACCTAGTCGCAAATCCATTACACTACAGTATAATAACTGGTTAATATGATAAATATTAATAAACTGTGAATAATTTGTCATATTAACCAAGAACGGTAGTTATTTTGTAAAATAACCAGTTATTATGTGATAACTAAATTTATCAAATTAACAGTAACATATATATATATAATAAAAAAAGGATTAAAACGTTGATTCGACAGACTTTAAAGAGGATATCTGTGGAGGGTAAAAATAGAAATGAAAGTTATGTATCAGATTTTGTTTTTGTATATGAAACAGGATTTTTTTTTATTATTGTTATTTTATCCTGTTTGAACAATGAGATAAAAATTCCTTTTCCGAGTCGATGGTATCCTCTAGCATAAACATTTTTAGTTTAAGTTAAAATTTTGTTATTATTTCTATTATTGTGTAAGAATTATCTTAGAAATAAAAGTCGTTATCATTCCAATGTTTTATTTTCAATCAAAACCAATTTTCAATTCAACTGCGTCTAGAAATACACATAAAATATATATGTGAAGAAGTAAGTAGCAAAATTATTAAAGCATAAAGGTACAAAGAATAAAAATATAATAAAACTTTGTTACTACCAATTTAGTTAGTGTGGTGTCTAACCGAACACTGACTAGTAGCTTAAGGGGGAGAGGATACGGTCTCATTCACGCCCTCTACATACATGTTAATAAATACATGAACATTCAATCAACAAATAATATTAGCTTTTAGTTATTTACTTGCATGTATGTGAAGGTTTTTATATATGGGAAATGAAAAAATCTTGAGCATGCTGTCTTTCGGATGGGGCATTTAGCGATGGTCCCGAGACTGTGCGATGTCAGGTACTCGGTAAAGTCCCGTATCCTAGATGAATAACTATTTAGGCTAGGCAATATTTAGGACTTTCACAGTAGAGTTGGGCTCATGTTCACCAGACCGACGAAAGAGATCTCTGGTAGTAGGCGATATGACCTCGTAGTTAAAGCCCAGGCATGAGTCACAGTAACTAACTTACTAAACTGGTAGTAAGTAAGGTTTTATTTTATTTTTGTAACTCTGTATCCTGATGTTTTAATCATTTTGCTTGTTAATTCTCGACATTTATATTGTAGATGTACCACTGATGAGGACGCCGTTGCGTTTAGAATCTGCTGAGATTGAAAATAAAACAGTAGGAAGACAACATCTTTCATTTCTAAGAATCAATGGTGTTCTTTCAAACCCAAAGATTTGATGAACACATTCTACACAATACTAGAGAACACATTTTGGTAATTTTTGTGGATAATTTATGCTGTGCATCATTCGCTTGCCAAGATGTTTTCACCTATGTCGACGCAGACCGCGTGCGTTATAATGCGACATTCAGCACGCCATCCTTTGGATGGGATCGTTATGCTATGGTCCGAACCTGTGCGGTACTTGTTAAAGACACAGTTTAGGTACTTGTAGGCAAAGTTTAGGACACCCACAGTAGAGTTGGGCTCATGTTCACCAGAACGACGAAAGAGATCTCTAGTAGTAGGCGATATGATCTTGTAGTTAAAGCTTAAGCATGAGTCACAACAACTAACAATCTAACATTGTATTATAATAAAAGAGGGCTGAAGTTACTAGCTTCCTCCCTCAGGTATTCTCAATTTCTGCTCTCTTCTCCTTTTTGATCTGCCTCCACTGCTGAGCAGCGTTCAGACGGAGCAGTATGACGGGGAATGAGGATAATGAAGATGGAGGGATGAGGATTGGGGATTCTATTTTACTTGATTTTTTGTGTATTTTATTTATTAATTAGTTTTTGTTTATCAAATTTGTATATTATTTCCTTTTCATATTGTACATCACATTTACCCTTATGATACTATTCCGATTGTTAATATTGAAAATAAAGAAATTAAATTTAAAAAATGTATATGTATGAGAACATTAACTTATATTATAAAATGTAATCTTGAAAATTGAGCTGGTTGGGTGGTGGGTATGCCTCCATTAGGAAGTCTAATTGTTTGTTGTTTGTAGTTCCAGTGACGTGGGAGGACGCCCCTGAAGAGCAGTACCCCCGACTTGGCGAGGAGTACAGGGTCAGATGTAAAGTGACCGCCAATCCTGCACCTCATGTTGACTGGCTCTTCAACGGAGCTACTGTATGTATTATACATGTATATATACACTAATACTATAACTAATATACATACAACAATACCATAACTATAGTTTATTCCTTAAACTGTTAACAACTGGGCCGTTAGAGGGCGAGGGCGTCGGTAACTCAGAATTAGCATGCTGACCTACTGAGCACAACAGTGCGGGTTCGAAACCTGGCCAAGGCTCATAGGTTTTTTTTATCTGAGAGCTGAAAAAACTTTGAGCACGACGTCCTTCGAATGGGACGTTGAGCGATGGTCTCAAGCCTGTGCGATGTCAGGTACTCCAGTGACAAAAGAGCATAGTAGTAGGCGATTTGACCTCGTAGTTAAAGCCTGGGCTTGAGTATAATAACTAACTGGGCAGTTGACCATAATGTGGTCAGGATATATTATATTCTGCGTAGATTATATCACGTAAATTATTCGGTTTTAGGGTTCTTGAACATTTCTACCTTTTTAACTGTCATTTACTGGTACAAAGACCGGTTATCATTCTTTGGTTTTTACAACTTTTGACATGAAGACTTCCAAGCTTTTTGTCTACTATTAAGATTAACTAAATAGGACATCTGCCAAAATAATTGATTAGCATAATCGTTAATGGTAGAATTTGGGTTAGTTTTTCTGAAAACTGCTCATAATTAGGCAGTTGACTCTACTGTTAATATTGAGTTTCCTTTTTTCTGGTGATTAGTTGACCTGTTCCATTTTCCAGCTTCCGAACGACGGTCGGTACGTCCCAGAAACGGACGGTCTCCTCATCAAGAACGTAAGTGCATCAGACGATGGAGTCTACACCTGCCGCGCCCTCGTCATGGACACTGGCGATCTTCAGAAGAAAAACATCAAAGTTGAGGTTCGTAGATACACATTTTACTTTTTTTATTTACTAATGCTCCATGCGCCATTGGTAATGCTTATGAATTAATGGAACATAATCTTTATTCTGGGACATACGTCTTCTAACAATAACAACATAATGAAATAAACAACAAAATACATTATCAACAATTGAGAAAGAAGAAGAAAAAAAGAAGCCTCTAGCACATATCTAAAGAAACAGGTAATTGTTAATGAAAAGCAATGAGAATAAACAAATGAAAATAAAATTAATGAAGAATAAAGTAAAACAAATAAGAATAAAGGGGAATAAAAAAAAATTAGAAATTTTGGCTATGTAGCTACGTTACAGGATGCAACTTTAGTATAATTCCCCAAAGATATTTACATATTCACACGAAGTTCAAAAGTGACTTGTGCTGACGATGGTGTAGTAAGTTGAAACCAGTACACTTATGTATAATTAGTTATTTTGACTCAAGCCCGGGCTTTAACTACAAGGTCATATCGCCTACTACCAGAGCGCTCATTCAGGTGGACACCGACTCGTTTTGATTGTAGCCTAACATCCTACGCGCTCGGGACCATCGCTTAACGTCCCCATTCGAAGGAGTTTTTTCACCACTTTATTTTTGTGGAATTTGACAATATAAAAGTTGAACAAGTTCTTTTTATTTATTTATTTATTAGCTTTTCACAGATAGCAGAAATGTATTCGGACATATACATATATAGTTAGATACATGACAGGTTATATGCGGTATCGTGCTAGAAAAATAAGGTTATGTACACTGTATCATGCTAGAAAAATATGGAGTAACAAGTGCCATCTTAATGGGGTTTCATGTCTATATGTTCATTACATCAACACTTATTAGAATTTTTTTGTTAAACCTTTGATTCGATTTGGCTGAAAATCAATGGGTGTTCTTCTGGGTACACATACAATTTTGGATTGATGCATCCATTCTATCTGGACTTACCGTGTTCACAGAGTTCAGACAATTATTTTTGTTCAATTTATTATCAGGGGGATTGAATAAATGAAATACTTCCTCTATACTTTGTATAGCTTTGGATAATAATATTAAATTTATTTTAAAGTGAAACCACTTTCCAAAATAATTTAAAACTGTTAAAAGTGTAAAATCTTTCAAAAAAATTAATAAATGTTACATTTTAATTATAACCTCACTGATTCGTCACTCCTTCTGACCCAAGAGCCATACATTAGGGTTCTACTGAGCTTTAGTTGACAATGAAAAGCTAAGTACATTTGCATTTTCATAAAATATTTATATAAATTGTATTTTAATTAATATAAACATTAGCTATTAATGTAATATCTATCTCTGTGTTTAAATAATTAAACATTCATTGAAATGGAATGTCAAATGAAAATTAATTCTTAATGAAAAGTTATGTTCTTGTAGTAGGTGCATTCCAACTGAATAATTTGATATAATTTTGTAACATAATTTATCTCCATCGTTAAATTAAATCAGTGCAACTCAATAAATTGTTCCTGGGATATGTAATTATTAACATTATCACAAATTCAAACATGTCTGTTTTTTATTATTAAGGTAATTTAAATAGTCTCACTATAATTTAAAAGATTGTTTTCTAATTCTAATATTATGTGAAAAATATAAAGAAAAACGAATGTTTTTTAAAAAATATTGTCTATTTCACAAGATATATAAATTATATGGGAGTACTTTCTGTTTTGCTACCATATAATTTATATATCTGTGAAATAGACAATATTTTTAAAAAAACATTAGTTTTTCTTTATATTTTTTATTAAGTGTTTCACAATATCTCTGCGAAAATGTTAAGTATCAATATTGTGTGAGATAGTGATTATCTTCAGAAATTGGTCATACTTTTAGTTCATGGGGTCTGGTGTTTCTCTGTGTTTAACAAAATGTAAATTGGTGGAAATCTTGCTTTAAGAGAAATTTTCTTCTATATATTACTTCCTCAGATATACGAAGTATAGAGGAAGGTATATAATCTGTAAAATTCTGTTTTGACTTTTTAACGGAATTTCCTGTTTTGCGACCTCCTGGTTCCGATAATAAGAAACAAAATTCTCCCTAACTGTGAACACAATATCGCCCGACAGAATGAATATATGGACAAGAAATGCGTTTATACAACTTCATAAGGACGTAAAACCTATTGATTTTCAGCCAAATGGCCAAAGGGAAGGGGGGATTAGGGAGAGCTTAACAGAAAAATTTCAATAACTGCCAAAGTAAGGAATATATCGACACAAAGTTTTTATATATGAATCCAAAACTCTATAAGGATGCATAATAATACTTCTAATTTTTTTTTTAGAAAAAGTTACGAAACCTGTCAGAATCTCCTTGTTTACTTTTCAACAGAATTTTATGTTTTGCGACTGCCCGATTTAAAAAATTTAAACAAAAATCCCTTCCGTGTATCTGTGAATACGATAAATCCTATCTCAGGGGCGCCGTTAGCTCAGTGGTATGCGTGCTTGACTTCTGAGCTCAAGATCGTGGGTTCGAAACACGACCGAGACCCTTAGTTTATTTTATCTGGGCAGTAAAATAAACTTAAGCACGCCGTCCTTCGGATGGGAAGTTAAGCGATGGTCCTGAGCCTGTTCGATGTCAGGTACTCGTTAAAGACCCCTGCCCTAGGTGAAGTGTAGGCAAAATTTAGGACTCCCACAGTAGAGTCGGGCTCATGTCTACCAGAGTGACGAAAGAGTGCTCTGGTAGTAGGCGATATGACCTCGTAGTTAAAGCCCGGGCATGAGTCATAAAACCTAACCTAACCTAAATCCTATCTCTATAAGGACAACATATGTATACTGATTTTCAGCCAAATTTGCCGAAGGGAAGGGAGGGAGATTATGCGGGACATCAGAATTCAATATTGAGTTTTCATTCCGAAAATTAAAAAAAAAATCTTGTATGTTTGAATAGATTTCTAACTTAAAAAAAAAAAATATATATTTGTCTGTATCTCATGTTCTTCTACACTTCACCATCTATGAGAAGAGGAAATTATGTAATGAAGCTGAGAAAAAAAATGTTCTGTCTGTCAATTTGTGTGTCTATTCATATCGACAAGAAATTCGTTTTGATTTTCAGTCAAATCGACCAAATAGCAGTGGGGAAATAGGGGGAGACTGCCGAAGTAATGAAAGTTGGACACATTTTAGCTTGCCCTTTCTCTGAACTATCCATAAATTATTTGCAGTAGACTTGCTAAATCCATCCATTCTATTCTGTATATAAAATATTGGTTGTCAGATATATCCAAGAAATATGACTATTTCTTCCCAATACATCCGTTACATTATGTTACACAAAGCAATATCCTCGCTTCAATCTTGTAAATATTGGAAATCGTTAGTATAAAGTTCATGATGTGATTATATATGTTTTAGGGGTCGCTGATCAAACATCAAATTATACCATTGGAAGACTAATTAATAGATTCAGAATAATGCTTTTAATTTTGAAATATTGACAATTTTTTGGCAACCGGAATTGTCAAAAATCAATTTTTGATATCAAAATTGGATTCAGCTGCCCCTAAATCATATATAATCACATCGTTGAAAAATTGATTCATTAAATTGTATATAAATTTGAATTATTGGCATTTTTTTGACATCAAATTTGAATTCAGCGACCCCCAAAACGCAAGAATACCAAATTTCAAAACAATCCATTCGAGGCATCAAAAGTTACGCTCTAAAGTCTCTCGAATCGCAAAATCCCCATTTAAACTCAATGTAAAACTTTAACACCTTACAGGCACGGGTTAATATGATCAAAAAAATCTGAAAACATTCAGGGGTCATTTTTTCAACATTCTAAACAAAATTCCGGGTGGTCTGAGAAATTTAAACTTTTTCAAAATAAGGGTCACCTTAATACTGATGATGGGAATACTTCCCGAAATGTTTGTATTAGCTATTTTTTGAGAAGATTAAGAAATTACATAAAAGTAATATGCTGTAATATATTATAAATAAAAGTTATATTTATTTTCTGAGTAGAGTCCGAATCCAATAACGCCTTATTCCTTAAGGTACTTCACAAAGTTTCAAATTAGCCCCCTTCGTCCCAATTATAGCTTTTCAACTCAGTTTGTATCGAGTTACTTAGGCAGCAGCTAAGCTTTTGCAATTTCCTGTACTAATTTGGTTGAATTCTCCTTCTGCTGAAAAGTCTGCAAGTTTCTAGCCTCGAGTTGCTGAGAGTTCCACAGTCTATTGTCTATTCTCCGTCCACTGATCTCCTACTAATCCATCTCTTTCAGTTGAAACTAAGTGGACCGCATAATCGTCCCTCTGCAATCCGAGACTCACTCAAGAAAACCAAGAAGTATATGAAACAAACATCACCCATCTGTTCCCAGTTAGGTCTTTCTCTCCGCAAACACAATATAGACTTGGAATAGTTTTTAATTTTCTGACGATAATTTTATTTCTTAAGTAACATTAGTTTTATTTTCCCAGCTATACAAAGTATAGGGAAAGTTATGTAATTGGTCTGAAATTATTTGTTGAATTTTCACCCGACTGATTCCAAAAATTCTGTCTGTCTGTGTCTGTGAGCGTGTGTCATTTAAAACGATAACTCCCGATGAAATTAATATATCGACACGAAACTTTATATGGTTTTCCAGAATTCTATAAAGGCAACACCTCTTGATTTTCAGCCAAATTGGCCAAAATGAAGGAGGATTAGGGTAGGAGACCCAACACAAAAACTCTAATAACTGCAAATATGAAGATGGCTGATGTAGTGAGAAGTGATTATTTCACAGGTTGTCAAATAAAATGTAGTATAACCTCTCACATATTTTTATTAGAAGTAGCTAGCCGGCTTTCGAGGTTTCCCTCATCATCAGGCAGTATACAAAAGAAGCCATCCTTAATATGATATAAAGGCAACAAAGATAAATATATTAAATTGTAAAAATTGTTTACAATTTAATATATTTATCTTTGTGGGCGCCGCTGGCTCAGTGGTATGCGTGCTTGTCTTCTGAGCTTAAGATCGTGGGTTCGAAACCCGACTGAGGCCCTTAGTTTATTTTATCTGGGAGGTAAAATAAAATTAAGCACGCCGTCCTTCGGATGGGACGTTAAGCGATGGACCAGAGCCTGTACGATGTCAGGTACTCGTTAAAGACCCCTGCCCTAGGTAAATAAAAATTTAGGACACCCACAGTAGAGTCGGGCTCATGTCCATCAGAGTGACGAAAGAGCGCTCTGGTAATAGGCGATATGACCTCGTAGTTAAAGCCCGGGCATGAGTCATAAAACCAAACCTAACCTATTTATCTTTGTTGTTTTTATATTATATTAAGTATGGTTTCTTTTGTAGACTGCCTGATGATGAGGGAAACCTCGAAAGCCGACTAGCTACTTCTAATAAAAATCTGTGAGAGGTTATACTACATTTTATTTGATCTATATCTTATAACTGCCGTTATAATAATGTATCAGCACAAAATTTCATATATATATTAAAAATCCTAAAAAGGACTTACGAATTTTCCGCGAAATTGCCCGGAGGGTAAGGAGAACAGAGGAGGAGGCGCGACTCAAAAGCTTAATGCAGATATAATGAATGTATAGACACGAAATTTAATATGAGCATTCAGAAGCTCCTATTTAAGTGAACCATTGATTTTTACTTCAAATGGTTTTGGAGGGAGGGCGAAATTTTAATTGATTAATTCCTTTTATTTATTAATTACCTTTCATATGCTGTAAAATAAAAACGTAGTCTGAACTCTCACAGATTGTATTATTTATGATATCCGGCATTCGAGAGTGATAATTATTTCTAAGTGTGCGCTAAAATGAATTGCTCATTAAAAATAAATAAATTCAATTTATAATATCAATAAATAAGTATCGTTAAATAAAGCAATATAAAAAGGTTCAGTATTAACATTATTACACAATACCCGTAAAAGTAAAAAGATGGAAAGTAAAGAAATAAAATTGGAAAGGACGAAGGTAGAGCGCTCAATTTTGGAGAGGGGATAAGCTTGTGCTCCCAGTTGACTGAGATGGGAACAGGAAAAACACATCTGTCCGTGCCCACACATATTCCATGAATTTTTTTTATTTAAATTCATTTTTATTATGGCTTATTTATTTATTTTACAATATTATTTTATCTATTCATTTTACCTTTTTGAATGTATATCGTCAGTCCAAACGTGATACCTCGTATGTGCAAAAAGCCAACTTTACAGGAGAGACAAAAAACTGATTAACAAAATATTCTTTATAGGAAACCTCAATTTTTTCGACATTTGTATTAAGTGAGATATGCATGCCATGAATTGTTTTTAAGCTAGTTTACAAATTCAAGTAAAGAATTAACGTAGGTACTTGACGGAGTTACCAGTTTTATGTCGTATACGAGGTCCCACTAGATCAATAGTTTTTTTTTTCTTTTTTGTTGGGGGGTAAAAAAAACGATTTTCGGAAAAATGTCGCTTACGAGGTATCACGTTTAGGCCGACGATATGTTCTTTCAGTTATATTAATTGTTGAAGTTATTGTATTTCATGCTCGGTCCCACGAGGTTATCGCCTACTCTTTCGTCACTTTGGTAGACATGAATGAGCCAACCAACTCTACTGTGGTAGTCCTAAATTTTGCCTATTTAGATTTATTCACCTAGGGTAAAGGGGGTTTTCAACGATCTGACGGCTTACATCCTTGGGACTACCGCTTAACTCTCATCCGAAGGAAACTTTTTTGTAACCCGCGATCCTCAGCTCAGTAGGCGCTTCCTCTGAGCTATCGGAGCATTACATGAATAAATAAATAATACAAGAAGTTACTATTCAGAAGAAGTATAGGTCTTGAGCATGCCATGCAAACAAACAAAACAACATAAAGGGAGAAATGATTTTACTATTTACAAGAAAATAATAAAAAGGAACTGAGCATGTTAAGGTAAAATAAAATATAATGAATATTACTTCGCAGAGGAAGAACAAAAATAAAATACGTAAATGTAATACTTAACTCTAGAGGATATTACAATTGACTAAGTATATAAAAAAAATCAGAATATAAATTGTCCACGTTCATGTCAGTAATAAACAAATAATAAAATATATTCGTCTAATGGCGATTGTCCGGAATATTCTTTTTTTTTTACATTTTTACTACATGATGGGTTCTTTGTAGACGGCATGATGAAGAGAACAACCCTGAAAGCTGGCTAGCTCAAATAATAAAATCTGTGAGAGGTTACTACATTTTTATTTTACTAGCTGTGAAATAATCACTTCTCACTACATCAGCCAACTTCTCGTTACATTTTTTTTTTTTTTCCAACAACTATAAATCACTAAGTTAGGTTAGGTTAGGTTTTATGACTCATGCCCGGGCTTTAACTACGAGGTCATATCGCCTACTACCAGAGCGCTCTTTCGTCACTCTGGTGGACATGAGCCCGACTCTACTGTGGGAGTCCTAAATTTTGCCTACCCTAAATTTTTATTTACCTAAGGCAGGGGTCTTTAACGAGTACCTGACATCGTACAGGCTCGGGACCATCGCTTAACGTCCCATCTGAAGGACGGCGTGCTTAAGCTTATTTTACCTCCCAGATAAAATAAACTAAGGTCCTCGGTCGGGTTTCAAATCACTAAGTTCATGTATTTCATAAGGGAGCATTCTTTCTACAACTGTCTCCTTAGTGTTGTCTCATTCCCAACTCGTAGTTTTCCAGAACTTATAGTCGAAAGAACAAAAAATAAGAAAATCTGCTTATTTAGCAGCATGTCTAAAATATATATATTTGTTAGGGTTACATGAAGGGGTGGGGAGGGAGGGGGGAATTTGGAGAACTCATATGCAGTAACTTGTTCAGAGTTGGGCCCCCTACTTGCTTATCTTCTGTAACACACTAGAGTCCCATCGGTCAAACGTTATATGACCCTTCAATTTGTCTATTTTCTTGAAAGGGGGGGGGGGGGGGGGGGGGGGTCCGTATTCTAAACAACTTTGCTTCCCTACTCATGGTAAATTTATTTCCTTAGTCTATGGCTCTGTTGTTTTCTTATTCTTAAGATCTTCTTGTACATACACCGATTTACCGGGGTATTCATCGGGGATGAAAAAAATCTAAAGTTGAAGAAAAAATGGATGTCTTTGAAAATTAATGTTAATGAGCCTAAATTATAGCTCTTAGAATCTAGGAAAAATATTCATTAATTAACAGAGCGTTACTCTTACTGGAATCTTATTTCACTTATTTTCTCCTCACGCAATCTTCTCTTCCTGCGAGATGGAAATTACACCAGTTACAGTAATTTTTTTACATTTTAACTTGAGAGTTTTTGCGTTGGGCTTACTTTATTTGTGTTAGGTATAAAAAAAAAAAAGGAGGAGAAAAAGTTCAACAAATTCTTTTTTTTATGTATTTTATTAGCTTTCCACTATATCGACACGGATTGCAGAAATGTATTCTGATATTGGAAATTAATAAGAGCCATCCTTATTGGGTTTTGAATTCACATATGAAATTTTGTGTCAATACATTCATTACAATGGCTTACAATACGTTCTTTTGGCTGAAAATTAATAGGTGTTGTCCTTAGAGGGTTCTGGATACACATATTATATTTCGTGTCGATAACACCGATACACAGAGCATTTTGTTTTTCATTTTTGGAATCAGTAAGTTTTAATTTTGTCGAAGAAACGATATTATATTAAAATGAAACGTGTGGCAACACTGTGTGCTGCCATATTTGTTTGTAGTTTGGTACTGTTGGTGCATTTCTAGATTATGCGATTCTTATTTTATTACATTTTAATGTTTTTGTTATGAAGTTTGTAAATTAATTTATTGCTTTGAAATGATGAAATTAATTTTGAAAAAAGGAGAATTCATAACAAATGGAAATCTTTCTAACCATCTTTAAAACTAATGTAGACAGTTAAGGTTGGCCAATGGTTCATTTCATTTGAGGTATCTACTTAACTTTATTAACATTATCACATTACATTGTTTATATCTTTTGAATTGATACAATCGTGTTTATTTTGAATTGTTTATCATGTAGTTATTGAATTTTACTTACATGAAACAATTTATTTCAACTTTTGTTTATTAGGCTTAATCCAGGTTTAGCTTGCTAGTTCATGATGGGAAATAATATCCTGTATGCATGGAGATTAAAGTATAAATAATCCTTAGCCTAGGCTTTTAATAAAGGCTTCGTCGTATTTTAACTATATAAAAGTGTATCGTACTATCAGCCAGATGCAGTAAACTGGAAAATCACAAGCTTAACTATTTCTATAAATTGTACAATATTCCAGATTATTTTATCTACAAGCCCGTCCCTCAGATTAACACTGAGTTATTTAGGACTTACATTATACAGAAGATTGACATGGAACCTTCCTCTCATACATGCCTCACACGTAATACACTAAACAAACGTCGTGTGATACACGAATCATTCTATCGGGAGTTATCGTGTTCATGTTCATAGATACACAGATTTTTTTTTTCATATTAGGGATGATTCCGTTGAATACTTCGTAAACTTGGGGATGATTTCATTTTCACATCTCGCTCTTCAGATAGTGTACAATTTGTGTGTAGTGCTGCGTGCTGCATTCTAGCGCTAACTTATGAAACTAATCTTATCGTTGTCAGTCTGTTGGCATCTCACAGTACGAGTTTACTTCTGATTTACTGCTACAAATAAATAAGCATCGAAATCTTTAGCGCGTCTCAATTAAGTTTTCTCATAACAAATCCATGTACTACAGGGAGGAAGTACCTGACAGGTGATTCACCGACGA
Organism: Aradus depressus; assembly: GCA_963662175.1. Classification (NCBI taxonomy): domain Eukaryota; kingdom Metazoa; phylum Arthropoda; class Insecta; order Hemiptera; family Aradidae; genus Aradus; species Aradus depressus. Next base: position 17,976,029 of record OY759219.1, on the reverse strand, counting down.
CCTTATTTTTTTCAGTTTTGATTTTTTGTCGGAAATTTTGAGAATGCAATGCTTTGTCTAATATGTTATGAATTTTTTGTTTGTGTTGGCAGGTTCATACGCCCCCGAGTTTCGCTGACGACCTTCCGAATACGTTCGAGGTGGTGGAGGGCCAGTCTGCCACAGTCACATGTGTGGCCTATGGTAAGCCACCTCCTCGCTACATGTGGATTAAAGCCTCCACACAGAAGAATCTAGCGGTGGCCTCAGATCGGTTCATGGTGAACGAGGTGACGGGAGTGTTGTCCATCCTCCGGGTCACCAAGGAGGATAACGGTGACTTCAAGTGTATTGCCAACAATGGAGCCGGGAATGTGGAGCGGAACGTTCGACTGACGGTGATCATACGGCCGCAGATAGTCGAGTTGAAGAACATCTCTATGGCTGTTGGTCGAGAGGCTCAGCTGGAGTGCAGGGCCTCTGGCAACCCTCTACCCTCCGTCACATTCAGGTAACCATATCTTTCTTTTGTCTTTCACTTTAAAAAAAAATTCAATTTTGAGTTTAATCCCCTTTTAGTTTTTGAAGTACACATCCTCTTTACTCTCTGACCCAAATATATCTGCCCTCCAGTATACATTAACAATGATCATATCCCTTCAAAAAACTATGTCCATTATCTAGGTAGGTCTTCTAATCGTCAAGCGATTAACATGAAAACCCCACAACAGACGCTATAGACTGAAAATACAAGAAATGACCGGACGCTACAAACTGTTACTAATCCCACTGGACAAAAGATCTAAATTAACTTTTAAAATAAAACAATTTATACACAACGCAGTGTTTAAACGTATGTGGACTTATGCACTTGAACGCTGGCTGGGGTTCAGTTTCCAATGTGTCGCGCATCCAATCCCTTCGTACAATAGCCAATGCTCCTTTACTGTGTTTTCAATCTGCAGCGTATCCAATCCCTTCGTACAATAGCCAATGCTCCTTACTATGTTTCCAATCTGCAGCGCATCCAATCCCTTCGTACAATAGCCAATGCTCCTTACTATGTTTCCAATCTGCAGCGCATCCAATCCCTTCGTACAATAGCCAATGCTCCATACTATGTTTCCAACAAGTCCCTCTATAATGACGCAAACCATTCTCTATGTTACCGACGTAACTAAATCCAGGTAGTGAGTTCCCATAGAAATCCTTTAGTCCGTGCCCTCCATTCTGTCCCACTTAGCAGCAGCAGGGACAGTGATTTATAAATGAGTTCAACTCAATGCCTAGGGAGTGTCAGCACTGGGTGATTTCTCCCCTCTTGACATTTTGACAATGCCATATTTTACACTCTTAGGAAATTTGCTTGTATATATTATTTATACAGTTGTGAATATTTATTTATAAATATAAAAAAAGTTTTTGAAGTTAATTTTTATTTATGTTTAATTTTTTATGTTATACTTTTTTTTTTTTTTTTTTTCAAAAAAGAGGATAATGTTTAGTTATAAAACATTCAACCATGTTATAAAATGTTATACTTTTTACTTTCCCAGTTATAAGAAGTATATGGGAAATTATGTAATCGATCAGAAGTTTTGAAAAAAAAATTCAATAGTGCATCACCGGCAATGAACTTCCCCAGAACGAATTAATCAATTAACTTTTCGCTCCCCCTCCAGAAACAGTCAACCGTTTGCACTAATATTCAACAGTTGACTTACATAGGGGCTCCTAAATCCTCATATTAAATTTTATGTAGATAAATTCATTAAATCGGGAGTTACACCCCCCCCCCCCCCCCCCCCCCCTTCCCTTCAGCCGATATCGTTGATGTTTGACAGGTAATGCCCTCATTGGGTTTAGACTTAAAAATATGAAATTTCTTTACATCGGCAGTTATTGAGATTTTTTAGTTAAGCCTCTTCCTTATCCCTCCTCCCTTTCGACAATTTGACTGAAAACCTATATGTGTTGTAAGGGGCGCCGGTAGCTCACTGGTATGCGTGCTTGCTTTCTGAGCTCAAGAACGTGGGTTCGGAACCCGACCGAGGCCCTTAGTTTATTTTATCTGGGAGGTAAAATAAACTTAAGCATGCCGTACTTCGGATGGGACGTTGAGCGATGGTCCCGAGCCTGTACGATGTCAGGTACTCGTTTAATGTCCCCTACCCTAGGTGAATAGAAATTTAGGGTAGGCCAAAATTTAGGACTCCCACAGTAGAGTCGGGCTCATGTTCACCAGAGTGACGAAAGAGCGCTCTGGTAGTAGGCGATATGACCTCATAGTTAGAGCCCGGGCATGAGTCATAAAACCTAACCTATATGTGTTGTCCTTTTGGGGTTTTGGCCATATATATAAAATTTTGTGATAGGCATTTTTTTTTTTCATATCTGGAATCTAGAGGACGGAAAACATGAAATTATGTTGATAACTTCGCATCGAATTTTTGACCAATTACATAACTTCCTCTAGGGTAATTTCTAAAATAAAACATAACTTGTGGGATGACGTGATATATTGTTATGAAAGGAAGGGTTGATATGTGTAAGTTGAAGTTGGAGGTGGTGATATGCTCTCTGGTATTGTTTACTGGTCACAGCTGGCCAGTGTTACCACCATGATTGAGGATGATTGAAGAGTGAGATGACTCAGTTGTGCCAACCTTTCCTTTGGCCACTTTGTCCTCCTGGCAACACTGTCCTCATGTTTCTTATTTAATGACTATAGACACTCCTCCTGTCCTCCTCCCATCATCCATCATCCTCATGTCACTCCTGTCTACTCCCCCACCCTGCTCTTTATAAATACCTATTGTTCCGCCCGCCAACTAGGCTTCGATAACTCGCAACTGACGTCCGCTCAAGTTTCGCCCTCTTTTCAATATAAATGTTAATGAATTTCATGATAAACATTTTGATAACTTGTTATGGAAAACATGCATAAATATATCTTCACATCTTTTGTATCACCCTAGTCTGAAACTGGGTGCTAAGGCCTTCTTGACGTTTAGTATGCATAGTGATCTACGGTAAATCTCCATAAGGCATAATGTCATATAGGCCCCAAATGCGTTTCGCCCCTCATGAAATTAAATTTGTTTCAAAGAATTCATCATGACGTTGAAAGTACATAGATTTTGAGAATGAAACAATTATTGCAAAATTATTGTGACATGCCCGGGCTTCAAGTATGAGGTCATATCGCCTACTACCAGGACGCTCTTTCGTCGCTCTGGTGAACATAAGCCCGAATCTACCACTTCTTCTTCTTCTTCCTGCGGCGCTACGGTCCTGAAAGAACCCGGGCCTCCATCACAAACCTCCTCCATTCGTCTCGATCCAAAACTTTCTCCCTCCATCCTCTGATGCCCAACACTCGAAGGTCCGCCTCGACGTCGTCCAGCCAACGGAGTCTAGGTCTTCCTCTTCTCCTGGCACCGCCTGGCCTACCGTAGAGGGCTTGTTTAGGGAGTCTTCCTCCTTCCATTCTCTCTACGTGGCCCAACCAACGTAATCTCGCCTGCTTGATCACGGACACCAGGTCGGAATCCCCGTAGAGGTCTCTCAACTCTCTGTTCTTCCGGATACGCCATCTGCCGTTCTCGGAAACAGGTCCATAAATCTTTCTAAGTACTTTCCGAATCTAAATTATCCCTACCCCGGCGCTTTTTAGGTTTTATATATTATCAAAACTCTCTTCGAATAAGATTAATAGAGACAACTGAAAGGTACATTTATACACTATAATTTTTTTCGAAGGTCGCCCGGTGTCATATTAGTTGTGACAGTTTTCGTTCACTTCCATTTTAAAATGTGTCTAATTTTTTGTGGTATATTTTATATATTTCACTACAGGATGCAGGTAGCACAATGTGGTAATGTGTAGAACCCTGAGTTTGATCCCATTCGGAGCTTTTAGTTTTTTCTATCTTCAAAGTCCTTCTGAGGGAACGTTGAGCGATGATGCGGACGTGAACCAGGATAAAGCAAAATGACGGGTAACCCAAAAGCTGAACTAAACATGGTTCTTTTTCTTCAGAAATGTAGGTTAATGAGGTTAAATTATGAGGAAAAGAACTCTTAGAATCCAGAAAAATGTCTGAGAAATATTCATTTATTAATAAAATCTTACTTTTGCTGAAATCGTATTTCACTTTTTTTTCTCTCTTTCTGTGAGATGGAAAGTATAGTCTAATTCTATACATTTTAACTTGATACTTTTTGCAGAGGATTTCCTTTCATGTATCTTATAGAATTTAAACTTGTTCTTGATCTGCCGGCGCATAATTGAGAACAGAGTGTAATTTCGAATACTCTAGTATTGTTATTTAAATGACTGGTTTTATTTCAGGAAGCAGAGTTCAGATAAGGTGATGGTGCCTGGTCTCCAGCAGGAAGACGACAGGATTGTGGTCCGTCGTGAGGAGAGGGATCGTGATGGACAGATCGTTGGGATACTGACCATCTCCGAGCTCAACTTGACTGACGATGGACTCTATGCTTGCATTGCCACTAACAAGGTAACATACATAAAAACAACTTTTATATTGTCTAATGTAGAATTATTTTTTTATTAGAATTATTATTATTATTACAGAGTTTATTAACTTGCCACTATATCGAGACAGATATCTATTCGGGCAATGAGAAATAGTCTAAAAATTAAAATCAAAATTTCTGTCTGTCTGTGAACACTATAAATCCCGATAGAGTGAATGTATCGTCACGAAGTTTTATAAATTGTATCCAGAACCCTCTAAAGGACGACACATATTGATTTTCGGCCAAATTAAAGGGAGGGAATTAGAGGAGATTCTTAACACAAAAACTCTAATAACGGTCGTTGTTATTCCATGAAATTCCATTTGAAATCCCGTAATGACGACAATTTTTTTTTTTTTTTTCCGAAGGTTGATTGTGTCACCGCGGCCAGGGTAGGCCTATTGCGTGCCCTGTGTGTGTTGGTCTCTACAGCAACCCTGTATCTTTAATAAAGTCCAGGATTCTGCTGCAGGTTCCCTCCATTACCTGCTTCGGTTCCGTTATGGCAGACCCGAAGCAGTGAAATCTTCTGCTTTCTAGTGCCCCGCACTGTCTTAGAATATGAACCGGAGTCTCATTTTCCTCGCCACATTTCCTGCCCAGAGGGCTTCTAGCGATGCCCATATTGTGTAGGTGTTTGTTCATATGACAGTGTCCTGTGATCAGCTATGTCATAGCTCTCAGATCCATTCTGCAATGACGACACTTATTAATTTTCAGACTGAAGGGGAGGGGGGATGTATTGGCATGAAATGCCCCATGAGGGCAATATCTGTTAAACTTCAGTGAAATCAGCCCAAGGGAAGGGGGAGGAACTCAACTCAAAAACCCTATAACTGCCGATGAAAGTAATTTATCCACACGAAATTTACACGAGGTTGTAGGAGGTTATTATAGATATATTACACTGATGTTGGGAGTAAACCCAAAACGTTTGTAATCACAATTTTTTGAGCAATCAAAATATAAATATGAGAATTGATGCTGCGTTTAATATATTATTACCCGGGCTTAACGCTATTGCCTACTACCAGAGCGCTCTTTCGTCACTCTGGTAGATTTTAACCCGACTCTACTATGGGAGTCCTAATTTTTGCCTATTATATATATATATATATATATATATATATATATATTTTATTTTATTTTCATGTTTCCAGGGCGGTGAATCTATAAAAATGGGTCATATAACTGCAGAGTCAGCTCCATCGTTCGCCCACACCCCGATGAAGGAAGCCTGGTCCTGGGAGAGACGTCCGGTCAACCTGACCTGTGTTGCAGAGTCCATCCCCAATGCTACCATCAGCTGGTGGCTTAACCGCAAGAGCATTGATAAGGATCCGAGTTTCGTCAAGTATGGAAACGGACCCCAGAGCAATCTTCTCGTGAGTATTTATTTTTTTACAAACATTGATCCTTCAAAAAAAATGATTTTTCGGAATATTGTATAAAAAATCAAAATTGATAAGAAAAAATGAACACAAAAAAAATAAAAAAACAAATAAAATTTTACATAATTTTGGTATAATTGGAGCTTAGGTCTTCGAAGGTGTGTTATTTTTTCCATTTAGAAATCCACAGGGCCCCAAACTAACAGTGCAGGATAACTTGTGATAAGATGTACACGATGATCATTCTGACAGGGTGGAATGTTGAGAGCGTACCGGTACGCATGGAGGGCTACCTTGAAGTGTTTCTGTTGACTAGAGTTAGTAATTCTGGGATTGGGAATGACTGAATCTCGAAGTCCCGGGATTGATCAAAAGGTCTAGGGTCGCAAACCCTACTGAAACCGTCTGGTTGTAAGGAGTGGTCATGTTTTCTGTGGGACACGTTCGTTGTATAGTTAGTATCGATATCGATATGTCATCCTGGAACATCGATTCATACTATTCTGTTGTTGATGTGAATCTTCGGGGAAGGTAATTTATTGAAAATTCTCTTATGGCCTCTGGAATCATTAGGACTAATATTATAGAGGGCGCCGGAAACTCAGAGGTAGCGTGCTTCCCTATTGAGCACAAGATCGCGGGTTCGAAATGCAGCCGAGGCCGTTAAGTTTTTTATTTGGGAAGCGAAAAACCTTAAGCACGTCGTCCTTCGGATGGGTCGTTAAGCGTCCCAAGCCTGTGCGATGTGAGGTACTCGTTAAAAACCCGCTACCCTAGTTGAAGGCAAAATATAGGACTCCCACAGTAGAGTCGGGCTCATGTCCACCAGTGCGATGAAAGAGCGCTCTGGTAGTAGGCGAAATGACTTCGTACGCATGCTGGTACGTCACAATAACTAAAGGTCTTATAAGAAGTAGTAGTCTTCGTGCATCAGCTCTTGATTGTTGCAAAAGATTACATTTCCAGAATTTATTAATTAATTTCTTAAATTTTTTTAAATTAACGGATTATCTGTCTAAGAAAAAAAACGTAAAATATTTGTTTCAAAGAATCAATTTTCAAGACTGTAGATTGAATGTATAAAACCGTGTCAAACTAGTACTAAAAAAAATATATATACATCAACATATTTGAAGAAAATGGACTCTTTTTTACTTTGATGATCCTTTCAAGAGATATTAACTGTTTATAAAGAAGAGGGTATCCATTATACAAAGGTTGAAAAAAAAAGAGTAATATTAGCGTTAAAAATATTCAGCTCGACTCCCGACTGGTTGGGAGAATGGTTCAATATTACTGAGAAAAAAAAGGGGGACGTAATAAGTCCGTTTGAGTTTTTCTTACCTTATTAATATTTATTGACATTCTATATTTTATTACTCTTTTGGCAATATTTTCATTGACCCATAAAATAGGTTCGTATTTCCCTTTTCAAGATAAAACAGCATTTTATTTATACTTCATCATTTGATATTCTTAATAAATATTTTATTTTTATTTATTTTTTTCACTTTTATTTATTTTTTTTTTTTTATTTTCAAGTGGCGATAGGGTGAATTTATCTTTAAGAGTAAGACGTGGATGACACTCCCCTGTTATACGATTACAGGGGAAGTTATGTGGAGTTTTCAACGGAATTTTAAGTTTTTCGACGTCTAGATTACAAAATGGAGGCTTATATGGTAGGGATGGAACCTCGATATTTTCAAGATTCGATCGTTGTTACTTGTTGGAGTACCTGTTTCCCTTCCTAGACCCTTCAGCTAATATGTGCCAAACAAGTCTGAACAACACAACTAGTACATGATGAGCAAGGGTGGGGCCAAGCTATTATGTGCGGAGCAACTCTTGGCACCTTAGCTAGTATGTGACACATTCTGGTAACTGACAATATTTTAGAATAAGACCCCATTCATGTGAAGTATTCTACGTCATATTATTGCATTATATATATTATATAATGTGCCAAACAACGCTAGGCTACACAGCTAGTAAGTGCCGAACCACTCAGAACAACACAACTAGTACATGATGAGCAAGGATGGGGCCAAGCTATTATGTGCGGAGCAACTCTTGGCACCTTAGCTAGTATGTGACACATTCTGGTAACTGACAATATTTTAGAATAAGACCCCATTCATGTGAAGTATTCTACGTCATATTATTGCATTGTATATATTATATAATGTGCCAAACAACGCTAGTAAGTGCCGAACCACTCAGAACAACACAACTAGTACATGATGAGCAAGGATGGGGCCAAGCTATTATGTGCGGAGCAACTCTTGGCACCTTAGCTAGTATGTGACACATTCTGGTAACTGACAATATTTTAGAATAAGACCCCATTCATGTGAAGTATTCTACGTCATATTATTGCATTGTATATATTATATAATGTGCCAAACAACATCTAGTAAGTGCCGAACCACTCAGAACAACACAACTAGTACATGATGAGCAAGGGTGGGGCCAAGCTATTATGTGCGGAGCAACTCTGGGCACCTTAGCTAGTATGTGACACTGACAATATTTTAGAATAAGACCCCATTCATGTGAAGTATTCTACGTCATATTATTGCATTGTATATATTATATAATGTGCCAAACAACATCTAGTAAGTGCCGAACCACTCAGAACAACACAACTAGTACATGATGAGCAAGGATGGGGCCAAGCTATTATGTGCGGAGCAACTCTGGGCACCTTAGCTAGTATGTGACACTGACAATATTTTAGAATAAGACCCCATTCATGTGAAGTATTCTACGTCATATTATTGCATTGTATATATTATATAATGTGCCAAACAACATCTAGTAAGTGCCGAACCACTCAGAACAACACAACTAGTACATGATGAGCAAGGATGGGGCCAAGCTATTATGTGCGGAGCAACTCTGGGCACCTTAGCTAGTATGTGACACTGACAATATTTTAGAATAAGACCCCATTCATGTGAAGTATTCTACGTCATATTATTACATTGTATATATTATATAATGTGCCAAACAACAGCTAGTAAGTGCCGAACCACTCAGAACAACACAACTAGTACATGATGAGCAAGGGTGGGGCCAAGCTATTATGTGCGGAGCAACTCTGGGCACCTTAGCTAGTATGTGACACTGACAATATTTTAGAATAAGACCCCATTCATGTGAAGTATTCTACGTCATATTATTGCATTGTATATATTATATAATGTGCCAAACAACATCTAGTAAGTGCCGAACCACTCAGAACAACACAACTAGTACATGATGAGCAAGGGTGGGGCCAAGCTATTATGTGCGGAGCAACTCTTGGCACCTTAGCTAGTATGTGACACATTCTGGTAACTGACAATATTTTAGAATAAGACCCCATTCATGTGAAGTATTCTACGTCATATTATTGCATTATATATATTATATAATGTGCCAAACAACGCTAGGCTACACAGCTAGTAAGTGCCGAACCACTCAGAACAACACAACTAGTACATGATGAGCAAGGATGGGGCCAAGCTATTATGTGCGGAGCAACTCTTGGCACCTTAGCTAGTATGTGACACATTCTGGTAACTGACAATATTTTAGAATAAGACCCCATTCATGTGAAGTATTCTACGTCATATTATTGCATTGTATATATTATATAATGTGCCAAACAACGCTAGTAAGTGCCGAACCACTCAGAACAACACAACTAGTACATGATGAGCAAGGATGGGGCCAAGCTATTATGTGCGGAGCAACTCTTGGCACCTTAGCTAGTATGTGACACATTCTGGTAACTGACAATATTTTAGAATAAGACCCCATTCATGTGAAGTATTCTACGTCATATTATTGCATTGTATATATTATATAATGTGCCAAACAACATCTAGTAAGTGCCGAACCACTCAGAACAACACAACTAGTACATGATGAGCAAGGGTGGGGCCAAGCTATTATGTGCGGAGCAACTCTGGGCACCTTAGCTAGTATGTGACACTGACAATATTTTAGAATAAGACCCCATTCATGTGAAGTATTCTACGTCATATTATTGCATTGTATATATTATATAATGTGCCAAACAACATCTAGTAAGTGCCGAACCACTCAGAACAACACAACTAGTACATGATGAGCAAGGATGGGGCCAAGCTATTATGTGCGGAGCAACTCTGGGCACCTTAGCTAGTATGTGACACTGACAATATTTTAGAATAAGACCCCATTCATGTGAAGTATTCTACGTCATATTATTGCATTGTATATATTATATAATGTGCCAAACAACATCTAGTAAGTGCCGAACCACTCAGAACAACACAACTAGTACATGATGAGCAAGGATGGGGCCAAGCTATTATGTGCGGAGCAACTCTGGGCACCTTAGCTAGTATGTGACACTGACAATATTTTAGAATAAGACCCCATTCATGTGAAGTATTCTACGTCATATTATTACATTGTATATATTATATAATGTGCCAAACAACAGCTAGTAAGTGCCGAACCACTCAGAACAACACAACTAGTACATGATGAGCAAGGGTGGGGCCAAGCTATTATGTGCGGAGCAACTCTGGGCACCTTAGCTAGTATGTGACACTGACAATATTTTAGAATAAGACCCCATTCATGTGAAGTATTCTACGTCATATTATTGCATTGTATATATTATATAATGTGCCAAACAACGCTAGTAAGTGCCGAACCACTCAGAACAACACAACTAGTACATGATGAGCAAGGATGGGGCCAAGCTATTATGTGCGGAGCAACTCTTGGCACCTTAGCTAGTATGTGACACATTCTGGTAACTGACAATATTTTAGAATAAGACCCCATTCATGTGAAGTATTCTACGTCATATTATTGCATTGTATATATTATATAATGTGCCAAACAACATCTAGTAAGTGCCGAACCACTCAGAACAACACAACTAGTACATGATGAGCAAGGATGGGGCCAAGCTATTATGTGCGGAGCAACTCTGGGCACCTTAGCTAGTATGTGACACTGACAATATTTTAGAATAAGACCCCATTCATGTGAAGTATTCTACGTCATATTATTGCATTGTATATATTATATAATGTGCCAAACAACATCTAGTAAGTGCCGAACCACTCAGAACAACACAACTAGTACATGATGAGCAAGGATGGGGCCAAGCTATTATGTGCGGAGCAACTCTGGGCACCTTAGCTAGTATGTGACACTGACAATATTTTAGAATAAGACCCCATTCATGTGAAGTATTCTACGTCATATTATTGCATTGTATATATTATATAATGTGCCAAACAACATCTAGTAAGTGCCGAACCACTCAGAACAACACAACTAGTACATGATGAGCAAGGATGGGGCCAAGCTATTATGTGCGGAGCAACTCTGGGCACCTTAGCTAGTATGTGACACTGACAATATTTTAGAATAAGACCCCATTCATGTGAAGTATTCTACGTCATATTATTACATTGTATATATTATATAATGTGCCAAACAACAGCTAGTAAGTGCCGAACCACTCAGAACAACACAACTAGTACATGATGAGCAAGGGTGGGGCCAAGCTATTATGTGCGGAGCAACTCTGGGCACCTTAGCTAGTATGTGACACTGACAATATTTTAGAATAAGACCCAATTTATGTGAAGTATTCTACGTCACATTATTGCATTATATATATTATATCCTAATTATTATCTTTGTGTGTTGTCAGGTAACTCCGATCGATCGGTACTACTACGGCGTGTACAAGTGTTCCGCAAAGAACGTCCACGGGGAGGCAACCCACGACATCACTCTGAAGGAGGCCTCCTTACCGTCGGAGGTGCTACAGGCCCGACTGGAGGTCATCACTGGTCTGTACAAATCTGTGTTTGCCATGAATAACTTATTTTTTTTTTATATCTTATATTAATTCGATTTGGTGACTTCAAATCTGTGTATCGCTTTATCAGTCACTTCTAGTAGAGATAGAAGGCTGAAACTTGGTACATACGACTCATCCCCGGTGACAATAATTCAGCCAGACCAGTCGGTCGGTTCACCCGTCGCATGTCATTTTTTCAGACGTTTGTTTGATTTATGCGAAAACGGTTGGGTTCAATGGAAAGATTGTCTATTTACAAAAATGTAGCTTATGAAACTTTTGACTAACAATTTTTGTTGAAATTGAAGTGGGATCAGCATGCACAAAATATTGTTGTTTCGAAGATTGCTTTCTCTAACTACAACAAATATAGATATGAATCAATAGATGTTAATAAAACCTATGGTAGGTTTGAAATGCAGGTAAATAACTAAAATATAGAAAAAAAAAGTCGTCAGTGAATCTTCAATGAACTTCCCCAGAACGAATTAATCAATTAACTTTTCGCCCCTCTCCATTACCAGTCAACTGTTTGCGCTAATATTCAACAGTTTACTTACAAAGGAACTCCTAAATCCTCAGAGAGTCAATTAATTTATTCATCGGCAGTTATTAGGGTTTTTGAGTTGAGCCCCCTGCGGTTTCCCCCTCTCCTAACGATTTCTCTGAAAATTAATAGGTGTTTTGAATTCACATATGAAATTTTGTGTCGATACATTCATTCCTTCGACAGTTACAGTACTTATCTTAAGCCATCCCCTTATTCCCCCTTTCCTTCGTTCGATTTGTCTGGAAAACAATATGTATCGGTGTTAGAGGGTTGGATTCACTTACAAAATTTCGTCTCGATACATTCATTCTATCGTGTTCACAGACACCCAAACAGACATTTTTTTTCATATTTGGAATCTAGAGTTCAGAAAACATGAAATTTTGTGGAAAACTCCACATCGGATTTTTGACCGATTAAATAACTTCCCGTATACTTCGTATAGCAGGGGAAGTAAAAATTATATAAAAAAACAATTGTTTCTAAAATATACCTTATACAATTCAAAGGGCGCCGGTAGCTCAGTGGTATGCGTGCTTGCCTTCTGAGCTCAAGAACGTGGGTTCGAAACTCGACCAAGGCCCTTAGTTTATTTTATCTGGGAGTTTAAAATGAACTTAAGTACGCCGTCCTTCGGATGTCCCGAGCCTGTACGATGTCAGGTACTCACTCGTTGAAGACCCCTGCCCTAGGTGAATAAAAAATGTAGGGTATACAAAATTTAGGACTCCCCCCACAGTAGTGTCGTGCTCATGTCCACCAGGGTGACTAAGTGCGCTCTAGTAGTAGGCGATATGACCTCGTAGTTAAAGCCCGGGCATGAGTCATAAAACCTAACCCAACTTTATACATTTTAATTATGCACTGAAAAGTAGACAATTTTCTTTCCACAAATGGATTTTGGGTGGAAATATGAATAATAAACATTAAAAAAATTAATTTTGACATAATATAAGGTGATTTTATGACCCATTGATGATCTTGCTTATGACCTACTGTCTATACAACATAAAATGCAACATCTTACATTACTTGGAAATTATATTTACTTTTTTAATGTATATTATTTATGAAAACTGACATTATTGCAGAGATATTGTGAAATAATTCAAATTGACTTGAAAAATAAAATAAAACTCGTTTATTTAATATATTGTCTAATTTCACCAACTAGTTAATATATTGTCTAATTTCACCAACTATATATACATGGGAGTACTTTCGGTATTTCTACCATCCTCAGCCAAAAGCATAAGAGATAAGACTAAGTTAATTTTCAGAATGTCAGCCTCTCGAGGAACCCATTACCCTCCCTACTGGTGTTCCCCATGACGTCAGACATTCCTAACTAAGCTAAATTGTCAAGCTGTTAGATATTTTATGATAAGGCGGTCCCCATATTTCAAATGTGTGACCCCTTCTTGGGGTTGGTGAAATTAGACAATATATTAAATAAACAAGTTTTATTTTATTTTTCAAGTCCATATATTATTTATATTCCTACCCAACATCGATCGCTTGCGGAAGAAAAAGCTTATTTTCTACTTTTCTCTGTACTATTATTGAAATGTAAGGTACATTTCTTGAACACTTTTTTATATTTTTTTCATTTCAGTTATTATATACTTTTAATTGATATTTGTATAGGATAGAAAAGAAATAATCAAGGCTTTGAGTGGTAAATAAATAAATTCAATTAGGGAAAAAATAGAGTTTGCAGTTTATTTATTTATTTTTTTGCAGTTTCAATCAGTAAACAATTCAAATAAACTAAAAAATAAATAATATACTCATGTATTCTATGGAACCCATCACTGGAACAAACGTTTATTAAAAATTCATTGGAAATTGGAAACTTGATAGCCCCTAAAAATTATTAATAATATTGGTATAACTCGGGTTTCTAGCCAGTCACACCATTCTCCAATAGAAAAAAAAAAGGTGAGCAATGTACTTCCCCCAGCGCGAATTGATAAAATAAGTGGTCACCTAAAAATCAATCGACTGATATGACTGAGAATTAATAGGTGTCTTATCCAAAAATTCGACTCTCTGGGTCTCAGAAGATACGGGTGGACTGGTTTATGCAACAACGGAAGAGGACCTTTTTTGACTCGGCCATTGAATTGGGATCAGGAAAGCGCATTGGACATCAGTCCTGGAGGATTGGGAAATTGTGGAAAGGGAACTCATCTTGTAGCGAACACAGTCAAAAAGGAACCCTCTTTGTTGATATTACTGAAGAAGGAATTTGCCAGGCATTTATATTATTTAGCTTTGACGTATATTTGAATTTATTAAATTTATTTTTATTTTCAGCTACAACGATAACATTTTCCTTTTCTGGCCCGAACAACAATGGAGGACGACCGATCAAAGGATTCGTTGTACAGTACAAACTGGAAAGACAGACCTGGCGGGATGCTGTGAACAAAACTTGGCCCATAGGTAAAATATATTTACTTAGCAGGGCTGTACACAGGGTTCTTACCCCCTATCCAGGATAAATTTACTCCAGATATCTCATTATTTTTATATTATTTTATGAATGCTTATACCAAAGAGCTCCCTCCTCTGTTCCTCTTCCTTCTCTTCAGCCGATTTCTCTGAAAATTAATAGATGTCGTCTTTATGAAGTTTTGAATTTAAATATAACATTTCATTTGGATATACTCATTACGTCGGCAGTTTCCATGTTAAGCCTCCAATAATCCCTCCTTCTTTTTGAACGATTTGGCTGAAAAACAATAAGTCTCATCCTTACGGGTTTCTGGATACACATATAAAAATTTCTTGTCGATACGTTTATTCATGTGACGATGGCTGAAGAAGTGATTTTTTCACAGATTGCAAATAAAAATAAAGTCTGTCCTCTCACAGATTTTATTATATCACCCACGTATTTCTAGAGTGATACAAGTCAAAAATCTGTATTTTTGGAAAACGTCCTCTATCAAATATGAAAAGTGACTAGCCAACTTAGCTTCAAATCTCGCCTACCAGAGAGCACTTGTGTCGCTCTTCATGTTTAGAAGCTCCCCCCAAGAGTGACATATTATTAGTTGAGTATCAAATTTTGTGATGTATGAGTATTATAAACTTAGTTGAAAACTGTGTCTATAAATTTTGGAAAAATTATTAGTTGTGTAATTGTTTTTTTGTTAAACTCATTAACATTTTTTCGCGATTTTCTCAAAACGTTAATTTTTGACTTGTGCCACTTTAGAAAAACGTGTGCGATATACTAGCCGGCTTTCGAGATGGCTCTCGTCGTCAGATACTCTGATAAAACACTCGAAAGAACGTAATTCAAAGAACAAATGAATAAATAAATAAAATAAAACGCCATTAAAATAAAATATAAAGTCTATAAAAGAAAATTGGCAATTTAATAATTGTGACACAGATGGGACAGGAACTTTTGAATGTTTTATGTATCTGTCCCCATCCATGAAATTTTAAATAGTCAATTTTTGTAACGTTTTTATATTTTATATTTATTGATGTTTTATTTTATGCATTAATTTGTTTTTTAAATTGTTATATTCTTTTCAATGTTTTATCAGTCTATATACATTCTGTCGGAAGTTATTCATAGTTAGTTCAATACACAGGAATTTTTTATTTTATTTTTGGAATCAGGGTTCCGAAAACACGAATGTCCGGTGTCGAATTTCTGACCGATGACAAAACTTGTATAAAATATCTTTCGTATAGCTGGGGAAGTAAAATAAAATGTTTACTGTTTAAAGACGTTGATGGATGCTGAGAGCATACTAAACTAAGAGGCACGTTAGCCTGAATTGTGGGAGCTCGAATCAAGGACACAATATCATTCTAAAAGTTAGAATAACTACAAAATATTTCAATATCACGAGGTCACACGCGATGCTCAGTATCCCCCCTCCCCGTAATTCTATAAATTTGATTATATTATCTTTTTTAAAAAAAAGTCGTCGAGGATGCATCGACTATACTTCTTCAGCAGGAATTAATCAATTAGGATTTCACTATCTCTTCAAAACCTATCTACCATTCGGGCTAAAACTCAATACAGTGAAACCTGTTTAACTGGGATCTCAAGGGACCTAGGATTTTGTATCACTTATAGAGGCTGTTTTGGTTAGGTTGCTGCTGCTACCTACCGCAGTTTAAAAGAACTCTATAGTTATATTCCCAGTTCATAAACTAGAACATAGTTCACTTAAAGGTACGTATCCACCAAGCGTTCGTGAATGTTTGCAAATATTTGCAAACTCGTATACTTGTTTGATGGAGACACGAACCATGCGCACATGCAAACGTTTGCAAGTATCTGTTCGTGTTCCAACTGGTGTCGGTACATTTAAAGAAATTCATTGTTTGTGCGCGTTCAGTGGAGACGGACTTTATAAGTTTGATATGTTGAATTAATAAATTCTTTCAATCACATATTTATTAATTCATATTTTTTCTTTAATAAATTTATATATTATTATTATTTACTGGAGGTCACATCTAATTTTTAAATACTGAATCAACAACACTTATGGAATGGGACAACGAAAAAAGTTTAGAATTAATTGAGTTTTACAAAATAAAGCCAGAACTATGGCAATCATCACATAAGTTCCATTACAAAAAAATAAAAATGTATGACGCGTGCTGTGAAATAGCAATAGATATGGTATAATACAGTCTCCTGTATCCTACTTATTGGGCTGATTAGCAAAGTTAAGAATTCAAAATCTTCTGGTGACATTCGGCAACATTTTTTGAATGAACCACTCCTATAAGTTACTAGTTGCATTGAATTTTTAGTTTTTAAAAAATAGCATAGGTACCCAAAATCTGTGTTTTTTTTGTTGTTTTTTTAAATATTATCTTTTTATCTATTAACAGATCAGGGCCAGCGGAAGGGCTGGGTGAAGTGGGCAAAAGTCTGGGGCGCCGGTTATGTATAAAAAAATATATAATTTGTAAAAGTGAGAAGTGGTATTGACAAAAAATCATTTCATAAAGTAGTGGATTTTTTCATTCATATCATGCTACTAAAAATTTTTATTTAACTCTCCTCTTGTTTAAAAGAATTAAATAATTATTCAAAAAAAGTTATAAAATTTATATTAAAATTAATAATAAAATATTTAAAGATTAAAATTAAATAAAATTAAATTATATGTAAGATTTAATACTTGAAAAAATGTTACTCTAAGAAAAGTAACTTTGAGGGCGCCTATTTCAGTATCGTCCGGGTGCCATTTTCATGTTCCGCCGGCACTGAAATAGACATAAGTATAAATGCGGCACTAGCAATAAGTGTTCTTCTCGGTGTCATTTTGACAACTGTTTTCTAGTCGGATCTATAACAAATGTTTGCTAACCTACTGTTGTTTACAAACATTTCGTTGGTGAAGACAAAATGTAAACATTCGATTGCGAACATTTGGGGAAAATATTGCCCCTTAAGAAGACGAAGCATCAATTTTTTGAATGCCCCCAGTACATGCACAGTACGGCCATTAATAATATTAATTTTAAAACTGAGTTTTAATATTTTTTAATAGCCAAGCTTAGCTTTTTGTTTCGAAATATTATTTATACGGTAAAGGAAAAATCTGAGAGTCTCATTGAGAGAGTTCCCCTTGTGATGTGAAGTGGTGCTTTGAGTGGTTAAAGTTAGCCCTAATAATATTGTTTGTCCTCAAAGTGAAGCCTCACTTCAGTTAAGCCCTAATACTTGGCATTGATAACAAGTAGACCTTGAAATTTCAAAGAAACGATGTGGTATAATGAATTTCTTTAAATAATCAGTGGCTTTTGATACCAACTTATGAACAACCATTATAATATTGCCTAGTAAACAAATTATAGGTGAAAAAATGTTGAATGAAAATAACCTCGGTTTTAAAAAATAAAATCGATTTGTAGAGAAGCTTCTTAGTACATATCGTGTTTGGTATGAAAATGTCGTTTGATAACCGAAGGATATGGAAAGTGTTGCTTCCTAACACTTATTTAGGAAAGTACGAGACTAGAGAAAAAAAAGTCAGTCAATCATCAACAGTGTACTTCCCCAGTACGTATTAATCAATTAAGTGTTTGCTCTCCCTCTACAACAAGTCGACCGTTTCGTGTAAAAATCATGTATAATTTTTTTGTCGATATAATCATTACATCGGCAGTTATTAGACTTTTTGAGTCGAGCCTTCCTTCCCTTCGGCCGATTTCGTGGGATATTAATAGATGCCGTACTTATGGGGTTCTGGATACACATCGATGTGTATTATGTCGATACATTCGTTCTGTCGGGAGTTATCGTGTTCAGACACTTATATTTTCATTCGTATTTCTGACCTATTATAACTTCCCCTATTCTTCATACAGCTGGAGAACTAATATTAAGGTGAGATATCAAGATTCACAACTCGATCTGGAATTTAATAATAAACATTTTATTCAAAGTTACTGCTGGGCAACGCCGGACGAACCTGCTAGTAATCGATATAATTAAAGTTATTAAAAAAAAGACAGAAGAGGGTAATGTTGTCAAGTTTCATGGTTAATTTTTTGTTTGTTTGAATATTCACAACTTTACATTAATAAGACTAAATGCCAAGAATATATACTATTTTGCTGTACCAATGGAAGAAATGATATATAAATTTTAGTTGTACATTTTATTTATATTCCTTTTTAATAATTATCAAACGAATATTGACTATACAGGTTTTTAATCATTAACTGTTGTTTAGATTCCTCGTACATCCTGGAGGGTCTGGAGCCACAGACGACCTACTTCCTGAGGTTCGCAGCCCTGAACGAAGTCGGACTGGGACCCTGGGGTGCTCAGCAGCACCACATCATGCCCAGAAGGTCCTACCCTGAGGAGCCCATCATCCTTAACAATGCTCTCCCAGAAGGCTTCGTCTCCTCCCCCTATGCCAACAGGTTCGAGCTCAGGTGGAAGAAACCAGCCGACAATGGAGAGTACATCGATAAATATGAACTCAAATATTGCACTGTGAGTCGATTTATACTTTATTTAGATAACTACAGTGAGGTCGGTGAATCATGTATTTTGGACTTTTGAAAACCAGGGTGAGCTGCGATGTTGCTGCTTGCTCTTGGCCAACTCTCGCCCTGCTATTGTTTTTGCGCCCCTCAGGCCTTGCGTTATCTACCTGTCTGTATTCCCCAGCTGTACGAAGTATGGGAGAAGTTATATAATCTGTCAAAAATTTCGATGCTTGGTTTTCAACGGAATTTCATTTTTTACGACCTCCAGATTCCAAATATGAAGAAAAAGTCTGGCTGTCTGTGAACACGATAATTGCCGATAGAATGAATGTATCTGCATGAAATTTTATATTTAAATTCTAATCCCCAAAAAATCAACACCTATCAATTTTCCGTCTAATCGTCCATAGGGAAGGGGTGGATCTGAGAAAGGGGGAGTGAAAACGTAATTGATTAATTCTTACTGAGGAAGTACATGTACGGTGATTCACCGACGATTTTTTTACATTCTCCGCCACATTTCAGCCCTTTTGAGTCGATAATTACAGTGAAACCTCTCCATAGCGGATATCGTCGGTTCAACCGTTTTTGTTATTTTTTATTCATTTTGAGCGTTAGCCGAATTCTGTTTTGAGACATGGTCGGAAGCAAACTGAATAAAATCTTGCGAAATGCGAACGATAACGAAACAAGAAATTTCCATAATTATTTGTTATTTTTAAATATGTAATGTCCCTGAACTCCTCCCCAGCCGTGCCTCACTCTGTCCCAAGAAACCAAGAGCCTGCTGTCCGCTTTCGGGAGGTAGAGTTTTCGCACGGGACCACTGAAGGCTGTCCGTTGTCCGTTAAGAGGGTCCGATATCGAGAGGTAAACTAAGCATTGATTCGAGTGTTCTGCTGCCAGGAATATATATTCGCTATCTAGAGGTGTCCGTTAGAAGAGGTTTCACTGTATTTAATTGATCAAGTTTTGTACTAACTGTATTATGTGTCTTAGGGTGCATCTACTTAAGCATTTATCTGTTTCCAAAGATCTGATTGTATATACAAGCCCTTGTCCAAAATCACGAAGTACCCACGTTATTTTGGACAATTCATCTTAATTATACTTCTGAACTCCTCTTTCATTTAAAACAATAAAAATTCAATTTCTCTGAACTATCAATTGGTTAAAAATTTAACTTTTTACGCCCATTGATCTGAGTATAAAACATTGCTTGACAGGTGCACAAGGTGAACGATGCTTGGTCAGACACTGAGGCTGGCTGCAAGACGGACGAGCTGCGATCGACCGAACTGACCTCTACCGATCTGAATAGTCTTCACGCAGATACCTTCTACAAGGTGGAGCTGAGGGCACATAATGCCATTGGGTTCAGCACACCGGGCCAAGTTGTCGTCAGGACCGCTAGGGGTAAGTCATCTTTTTCTTCTTTCTCGTCCCACTTACTGCAACAATAATCTCAAGCTGAAATGTTTATTTATCTTGTATAATAATAATTATTCAAAGCGTGTGGTTTCTAAGGGCCCCACCTAGTATTAGTGAGGTTAATAACAATTAACGAAAAAATATAAATTGCAAATTGATTCGTCATTCGCGACTCATATCTTTTATAAATGTTTTTTTCCTTTTACTTTCATAGTTTTTTTTTGGTTCTCAGTGCTAGGTTCGGGGTAGAAAAGACGCCTAGAAAATCCTCTTTCTTCATTTATGTAGAAAACATCATAGAATATCTAGAAAATTATATAAAATATATCTATTTTACGTCCTAAACTTCATTAAAGTAATGTAGATAATGATTTTTTTTTTTCTAAATTGGATCTATATTAATGATCACAAAAAAAATTAAACGCAAAACTTACATTTTGTTCGTTAGATGAAACGTTATATTATAATATATATAGCTTGCTACCTGTCTGCAGAGCTCAGAGGCCCTCACGTTTCTTATCTGGGAAGTGAAAAAACCTAGAGCACGCCGTCCTTTGTACGGGACGTTTAAGCGAAAGTCTCGAGCCTGTACGATTTCAGATACTCGTTAAGGACCCTCTACCTTAGTTCAATAAACCTGGGTAGGACTCCCAGAGTAAAGTCGGGCTCATGTCCATCACAGTGACGCAAGAGCACTCTGGTAGTTGGCGACATAATCTCATGGTTAAAGCTCAGACATGAGTCAATAACTAACACAATATAATAATAAATATATATATTTATATATATATATATAAATAATAACAATAACTAACTATATATAATAATAAATGAATTGGTTGTTTTAAAACTTGATAGTTGAAGTTCGGGCATGAGTCATCAAAAACAAACGAACAAAAGCCAACAGTGATCTGATTTGGCTTACGAGTTTCTGTGAAAGAATTTTTATTATGTTTATTTTATTAGTTCATTTATTATTCATCAAAGTTATATTCTATCTATATATTATTATCCAGATAGGATCATTATTTATGAGGCTTGTAGGCGCGAAGACGTGGTCAATTAACTCAATAGTGGCTTACTTTCACTGAGAATTGAGAGAGCTTTGGAAATAAGAAACCCCATCTAGCTTCCGGTACACTCCATTTCAACGTGCGCAGGGATTTTCTTTTTATGCTGGTACAATAACACTATTAATGAAAGAGAGTTAATAATAGTTAAATTGCAATTCATTTTATTTATTTTGCCTATCTTTTTATTATTATTGCCTATCTCAATATATGTTTAGAATGGGGTGACCTTGTAGATAGCCCGTTGCTAGTAACCTAACAACTCTAAACCCTCAAAAAAAAAAAAAAAAAAAAAAAAAAAAAATGGTTGAGGTTATTTTTTTATCCTGTGTTGTGCACTTACCTGTTTTTTTTAATATTATTTATTTATTTTTATTTTTTGAGCTTGAAGATTAAACAGTTTTAGCTTATTTAGAGCGTTTGGGCTGCTTGGATAGAATAGAAAAAATAAATTGTACCATTGCTTTGCATTTTGGGATAAAAATCAAGCTCTCTATAATGCTACATTATTGCAAGGCTTTATTAAGGGGCTTAATAAAGTATCAAGTGTTAGTATTTATTTAAGTAACAACAGGAGTGGTGTGCAGATTTCTTAATAAGTATTTGTTTACGAACCTGCTTGTAAGAAGTTTGACTTAAAAATAACGGAAGCAAAAATAAAATAAGAAAAATAAGTCCCGTAATAATACTTAAATCAGTGACTGCGAAGAAAAAAGTTGTTGCCAAAAAAAATTTGCACATATTTTCCTCGCACGTAAACCTACCTTTAGTTATTGTTCAGTTGATTAATACCATTATCAGTATGTTCTTGAGCAGAAATTTGAAATTTTGTTATAAAATGTATCTTTCAACAAAAAAATGAGTTTTTTCAATAACTGTTGTAGATTAACTACCCTTAACTATTATATTAAATGAGACTATCTACATGTCAAACAGAATTTAATATATACCTACCAAGTTCCATAAAAATCCGTTCATTGGTTCTTGGTGAAGTAAGGATTTAGGGACAGTGCTTTTTTTCCAAAATGTGAAATATTTTTTGAAATCCTATATCAAAACACGTTTTGCTCTCAGATACGTTCGGATCTGCGAGGATGGTAAAGTTGATTATAAATGTTGTTCTTGTTATTAATATCGTTCAAATTCTACTTCATGTAGTTATCGTATGGACACCTATTAAAAATATAATTTAATGTAATATTTTTCTAATTTTCCAATACCAAATAGCAGACAAAATGCGGCGATATATGTTTTTTAAGTTTGAATGTGTTTTCGTCTGCATCTTTATAGATTCCGGAGCGTTTGGTGCCTATCCAGGCGACCTATCTTCATCCATCTCTTCGGCTTCACGTATTCTCAATTTCTCCTCTCATCATATCGTTTTTATTTTATTTTATCTCTCAAATTTTATTATTTTATAGTTCTATTTGTTTTAGTTTTTTTTTTTTCAATAAAAAAAATTTAAATTATTTTCCATGCGAAAACGTATTTGTTATTCGCGAAAAAAGGTTTTTCTGTTCTGATTTCTACTGATTTTTTTATTTACCTGAATTTTTTTTTAAATTTATTTTCACCCTTTTAGACTGTTTTATTTGGACTATTTGAATAGAACGAATTGAATATCCGTTTA
This sequence comes from Aradus depressus, assembly GCA_963662175.1. Classification (NCBI taxonomy): domain Eukaryota; kingdom Metazoa; phylum Arthropoda; class Insecta; order Hemiptera; family Aradidae; genus Aradus; species Aradus depressus. The sequence goes on along the minus strand of OY759219.1, from coordinate 17,952,571 downwards.
TTTTTTAAAATTTATTAATGTTAATTTTTTATTCACTATTAAAGAGTTAAAGTAATAAACAATATATAAATAAATATTATTATAGCTTATTATTTCAAATCATTGAACCACGAACTCAATTTGTGTTTTTTTTGGGGAGTTTTAAAAATATTGAAAAATATGGTTTAGGTAATATTATGCACTTTTTTTTTTTTTAATATATCAAAACAGCATATTTTGAATGTTTTTCAATTGAAACTTGCTTTATTTGTTTCATTTTTTCGAAGTATCAAGAAAACCCTCTCTCAAATTCGTGACGAAAAGTTCTATTATTTTGACATTAAAATTTATAATAGTGCGTCATATTACGTTTTCCAAGATTGCAGGCACCACATTGTTACAAATTTAAAACACTGCCAGAGGAGTTTCTTCTATTGTCTTAACTTAACCATTTTCTTTGCCTGGTATTCGGAAAATTTTACAAATTTTTGAAAGTGTAAGTTTGCATTGTTTCTTTTTTTTCAGTATAACCTATAAGATGAGACGGCGATTAAATGTACTTATATATTCACATTTTTTTTGTCTTCTTTATTAGGCGTTGCGACGCCACTTGTTTCAAAATATTCCAAAATGACTCCCGACAAAGAAAATATTAAGCTATGACACTATAATTTTAAGAAATATTTTTTTATGTTAGTATGTATTATTTATAAATAGTTGAAAATTATGCTAAAAATATACAAAAGAAGAGTCAAATTCAGAAATATATTGAATTTTTTTTTTGCATAACGACCTTCCTTTTTGAGTTACGAAATGAAATAGCGATAATGATTTATATTAATAAATATCTTAAAGACCAGTATATTTTATTATAATGCGATTTGAAGTATGTAATAATAAAAAAAATAATATACGGCGCCCCGGAGTCAAATTAATTTTAAAAACAATATGACCATTGTTTTAATATTTTATAACATAAATTGTAGTGTTAAAATAAAGTGTATACATTAATAAAATAGTGTTCAGTGAAAATATGACTGTAATTTTTGTTCTACTTCCTCAGCTGTAAATCGGATAGGGGAAGTTACGTAATCGTTCGAAAATTCTATGTTGAGTTTTCAAAGGAATTTAATGTTTTCTGAATACAAAAATGAAAAAAGAAAAAAAAAAAAAAATTCTATGTGGTGTGGTTTTGCATGTGTCTGTGAACATGACATAAGCAAAAATCTCATTGATTTACAGCCAGGTTTTATTTCTGTTAGGTTAATTATTTTTTTATACATATTTATTATTTATGTCTTGTAAATATTCATATATTGTAAAAATAGTTGTAATCAATTTATTATTACAACTTACAACTTTAATAAGGAAGCTAATATAATATATTAGCTTCGTTACTTAAATTGTTTTAATAATAATGTCTTATATTATAAGAGATCTGTTGAGGTGAATTTATAATTAGTATTGATACATTTTTTCTGTTTTATTGTAGTTTATCGTCAATTTATATGAGAATCCATTGAATCATATTTTTAAGGAAGTTTGATCTTAAATATATCCTTTTAATGTCAAGAAAATTATTTAAAAAATCGTATATAGAAATAGTAGGTACATACTTAGGTAATCCGTTTTAAAAGTATTTTGAGTTTTAATGTTCATATTTTTTCTTTTATTGGATTCTCCGTGGATTTATTTTAATTTATTTCTCAATTTTACGTATAGTTTTATATTGTGCTATCAGCATTCTTTGGTACAATCCATTTGATGATCATCGATTCCAACAGAATAAGTGAACTAAGGAGCTTAGATTTCTATTAAAATTTAAAATGAACACTATCTTAAACTGAATTTTTTGGCAGGTAGGCTAACTGGCTGCAAAAAATGGGGGGCCGCATAAACAGATTATTTTAAACTTTCCAAATATTTTTTATTACATTTTATTAAAATAATTATGTATTTCCATAGTCTGTTCTATATTGAAAATACATAGCTATTTTTTAATAAAAATATTTTTTTTTGATAATATTTTTTTATTATTCCCCTTTCATTTTCGGGGTTTGCTTAGAGCGATAGAAAAGCATGGGCCATTCCAGTTTTATTTTATTCATGCTTGCTTACTGAGCTCTAAATCACGGGTTCGAAACCCTACCGAGCCCTTAGTTTTTTTTATCTGGGAGCTAAAAAAAACTTGAGACCGCCATTCTTTGGGTAGGACCTTAAGCGATTGTTCCAAGCCTGTTCGATGTCTGGTACTCATTAAATACCCCTTACTTAGGTGAAGAAAAATAATATCTTTGAGCTCATGTATTGTAATATTATTATTAGTATTATTATGTTATAACTTTTATTTTGCATATTTCCAATAGGTAAATCACCATAAGTAAATATTATAAGTAATATAAGTAAATATTATAACTGGATACATTTTTTGGTTTTGATAGAAATTTCATCTGTGATGAAAAAACCTGACACAACATTTTGTTTACAACTACAAGATATTGTAATTTTCTTGAAAATTTCTATTATTTTATTATAAGTCTATTTTTCTTATTTTTCCAATGAACATTTAATTTTTCCTTATCCTAAAGTCTGTAATATCGCTCGCCATATTGTCACTTTGTACCTCTTGCCTCACGCTAGGAACTGAATCATTACATTTTTCCGGATTGTTTTTGTAATTTATGATCTAGATGTAAAATTATGACTATGCAATATGTCCAATTTGTTTTTACTTAATTGCCTCATTTAATTCAGACGTTTTTCTGTTTACTTAAACATTTGTTTTTTGGGCGGTATTTTAGACTTTTCATTCGTAGGTTTCACTTATTCATTATTTTCCTAGTTTAAGAAAACTTTTTTTTTTTACTATTATTTTGTACATAAAAACTTGATAATTTATATATATATAATTTTTTATTTGATGAATATATTATATATATATATTAAAAAAGTATGTGATTGAAATTATACGTATTTTTTAAATATAACTTGATCTTAATTAGTAATTATTTGATATTAATTAGTTTTTCTAACTGCAAAACTTCCCTCTTCTATCGAAATTGTCACTGCGGTAAATTCAGCATTTATTTTCTTGATTATTAAATAAAAACAAAGAACTTGTACAATTTTTATATTGTCTAATTGCACAAAAATATAGACAAAATGAAATTCTTTTGAACTTTCTGCTGACGATGGTGTAATAGGTTTCGTCTTTATGGGTTGTTTCAATATAAATATAAAATTTCATATGGGTTCATTCATTACATCCGCAGTTATTATAGTATTTGTTGTTCAAAAATGAAAAAAAATCGTCGGTGAATCTCCGGCAATGTATTTCCCCAGCACAAATTAGTCTACTAGGGTAGGTTAGGTTTTATGACTCAGGCCCGGGCATTAACTACGAGGTCATATCGCCTACTACCAGAGCGCTCTTTCATCACTCTGGTGGACATGAACCCGACTCTACTGTGGGAGTCCTAAATTTTGCCTACCCTAAATTTTTATTCCTCTAGGAGTGGTCTTTAACGAGTACCTGACATGGTACAGGCTCGGGACCATCGCTTGACGTCCCATCCGAGGAACGGCGTGTTCAAGTTTATTTTACCTCCCAGATGAAATAAACTAAGGGCCTCGGTCGGGTTTCGAACCCACGATCTTGAGCTCAGAAGACAAGCACGCATACCACTGAGCTACCGGCGCCCTAATTTAGTCTACTAAATTTGACGCTTTGTCTTCAAACCCAATCGACCGGCATAAAATTGTAACTTTTGAACTTTGTGCTTACGATGGCGTAAGTGGAAACTGGTACACTACATGTATATATTTTTATGGAATTAGACAATATAAAAGTTTAACGACTTCTTTGTTTTTATTTTTTTTATCATCTTTAGACTATATTGACAATCGCAAAAATATATTCGTACATTGTTGATTATCCGTAACAGACAGGAATGGTTAAAACTTATAAAGTTATATTAAATAAGTCTTTTTGACATATTTGATGTTCCAAAAGATCATGTACTTTTAAATTTTTTTAGTAATTTGAACTAAATGTATGACCTCCATTTTTGACTTCTGAACATCCTCCAGATTAGGTAAATATTTGACCAAATTTGACTGGTTATGTACCTACATTTAGTTCTAACTTAGTTCCTTAGTGGTGTATTGCTTATCTCCTTTGACCTAACCGCTTTTCGCTTATGCTCTTTTTGTTATGCTCTTCCTTTTTTGTTGTACATTTTAAGGATATAAAATTGCATGAAAATTATCTTATTTCTTAATAATTTTTGTGTATAATATGGACGATTCTAAACTAGATGTCATTCGTTCCATGAAGTTTTTAAAAAATTGTTCTTCCTTCCCCAGTGGTACAGAGGGGTTTTCCGGGGGGAAAATGTCCAAAATTGAGTATTTCCACTGTGTTATTTTGAATGTAAAAACACAAATTTTTGTCTACTAGATGTACACCTTTTTATTATAATTTTATGTATCGAATATATTCTCCCTAAGGCAATATTTAATTAAAAAAAAAAAAAAAAAATTGGGTAAATGGCATTTTATCAATTTTGTCAGTGTTGGGTGCCATTTGTGGGAATATTGGAAAATTAATTAAAAAACCTGAACAGGGCTTTCGATTATGAGATTACGGTCATTTCAAGCGAAAAATAAGTTCATGTAGAAAATTTGTTAATAATATTTTTTCTGGAAGAAAAACCTCTTGGTTGCAACTGAAAAATTAACATTTGGAAAAGCAGAAGGTCATGATGAGATTTCTCAGTTTTTGGCAAGGAAAGAAAGTAGGGGAGGTCCTTCATTAAAAGTTTTTTTTGTAGGTCTGTCCAAAATTTTAGTTTTATTTCAGTTAAATAATATACTGGGTAGCCCAGCCATGTATATGTGTACACCTAGGGACCTAAGCATTCAATGCTCTTCCCTGGAAGCTCTACTAAATTTTACCTAAGGGGAGGATTAATTTGGGTAGGAGTCTTTAACGAGTACTGATACAGGCTCGGGACCGCCATTCAACGTCCTCTCAGAAGGACAGCCTTATGTAAGTCTAAAGGGCCTCAGCTGAGATTCTATGCTACTCGTACCGACTCGCTCGACGGGATCACTTAAGTGACGAAGCCTTGATGAAGCCTGGGGAGTTCTTGGTGGTGTTTTACCGGCAACTTTAAATATCAATTCAGAAAAAGTACTCCAGTTTTGAAACATCCATTTATACTTTACTTATCTTACTGTTGAAATTTTGAAAAAGTCGTTTTCGATTTTTTTAAAAATTGTTTTAATTCCCATTTTCAAAGTAAATAAACTTTGAGCTATGATATTTACATGTTTATGCATTGCGATCAATTTGTAATGTTATCTGCATTTCTAACAAATGTTTTACATTTTTTGAACTTTGACTTTTTCAGAATTGCAAAATATGTTCATTAGTACAAAAAAAAGAATGTAAATACACAAATAAAACGGATTGCCTGAATTGTATATATGTACGGATTTATTTCAAAACTATAATAGTTTAAATCATGCCTTAATTAATGCTGTGTAAGAAGTGAAAACTCATTTTCTTGTTTCATCATACGTTTTATTACTGATTTTAAACAAAAGTTTAATGTTGCGTAAAATTATTTGTTATATATTCCAAAATTTTAGTGATAGACGTTGTAGAATAATGTAGCTGTAGGGAGTTATGTTTTAATGTTATTTATTTTTAAAACAATTATAGGAAAATAGTCTTTGTTTCACAGCAAAGTATATTTATAATAATTGTGTAGAATTATCAATTTTGAAATTATATACCTAGCTGTACACACAAATCAAATTGTAAAAATCAGTAAAATTTAATTATCTTTTTAAAGCACTTGAAGCACTAAAGCATGCTATTTATAAATAATAAAGACAGTGATACTTATAACATATATTTTTCATATGGTTAAGTTAAATTTTATATCGGAAACATAGTTAATGAAATTTTGAATATTTGAATGCCATTATCCCGAATTTCTTATTGCGTTTTTTCATTGATTACTGATTGTGTTTGTTCCAGAGTAAGACACTTTGATTTCAAACGTAGGGGGGATGGGCAAATTTGTAGAACAACAATGACAGATTGAAGTGAAAGTGTAAGCTCAGTTTATTATAAATAATTTGAGCTGGGGAATTATATTGCAGAGAGCGCTGCTAGCTCAGAGGTAGCGTGCTTGTCTACTGAGCTTAAGATTGCGGGTTCGAAACCCGGCCGAGGTCCTTAGGTTTTTTTCATCTGTGAGGTGAGAAAATCTTCTTATAGGACATTAAGCGATGGTCCTGAGCCTGTACGATCTCAGGTACTCGTTGAAGATGAAGCCTTATGTCCACCAGAGTGACGAAAGACCGCTCTGGTAGTAGGCGATATGACCTCGTAGTTGAAGTTCCGGCATGAATCACTAAACTAACTATTGCAGATGATTTATTGATAACTTTATTAGGTTAATACGCGAACGTGAATATCAGAGAATTTGGTGTTTTTAAGGCATACACAGTGACCAAGATGAGGTTATTAAGGCACTCTATAAGTTTATTCAGTTAAGAATTAATTTATTATTTATATTTATTGCTGTCTTTATTATAGTGTAATTGTGTATATGTATTATACTGTATTGCCAGTCTAACTGAACACGCCAACATTAACCTGGAATGGATTACATAATACGCACATCTCACTCACGGTGTTGGGAATGAATTGCAACCTTCATCATTAACCTGGTGCACAGATCTTACTACAACTGTTTGTTTATATTTATTTTTCGGTTATAGGATTGTTTATATCGTGACCAATCAAGGAGAATCCACTAAGTCTATAAATTTATATGAAAGCGTAACATCGTATATAGAATTATTTTTTTATTTTTGGGCGGTGGCAACTATCAAGGAAACACTTTTGAAATATGAATATCTATAGATATATATATGTATGAAAGATATCGTTTTAACAAATGGAGTTGGTGGTTTTTCCTTATAGGCCCTCGTATGTTTTGTTTGTAATATATTATCTCTGTACAAATTTGACTAATATCCAAGGATTGGGTTGTTGTTTTATTGTATTATATATTTATTTAATATATTTGTTTACTGTTTTCCGCAGGTAGCGACACTCAGATGTACCACCATGATAGAACACCTCTCTCCAGCACGATGCTCATATCATTTGTGGTCGGCGCTCTTTTCATCATTCTCATTATTGTTGACGTTTCTTGTTTCTACGTCAATGATACAGGTAAGAATAATAATCATTGTTATTACTAATTTATTTTATTACTTCCTCAGCTATACGAAGTATAGGGGAAGTTATGTAATCAGTAAACAGTTTTATTGTTCTAGATTCCAAATACGAAAAAAAATATTTATTTGTGTCTGTGAACACGATAACTTCCGAAAAATTGAATATATCGACACGAAATTTTATATGTATATCCAGAACCGCATGAGGACGACACCTATTGATTTTCAGCTTAAGGGATGGGGATAATTTGGGGCAAGGTTTAACACAAAAACTCAAATAATTGCCGTTGTAATGAATGTATCGACATGAAATTTGGTATGAGGATAAGGAGCCACTATAGAGGGCTGGTGTTCACAACTAGGGACCTAAGCATCTAGTGCTCCTATCCTTTGTTAGCTCTACAGTGGGAGTCTATATTTTGCCTACCCAGGGTAGTTGCCTAAGGTTGGGTATTTAACAAGTACCTGACATCGCACAGGTCTAGATAACAAATCTAAGGGCCTCGGCCGGGTTTCGAACCAGCGATCTTGAGCTCAGTATGTTAGCACGCTATCTGAACTATCGGCGCCCTCAACCATTATCCAAGTCAAATATTGAATTTTAGCTCAGACGGTCAATTGGCTTTGAAGGGAGAGCGAAATCGTGATTCACCGACGTCTTTTTGTATTTAGATTTTACATTGAGGCAATTTCGCGAATTGAGGTAAATATCTATAAACATTTTGTGTTTGAAATGAAAAAGTCTCTCGTTGAAGTTACACAGCTTGGTCCAAATCTATCTGATACAGTGTCAGAGAATATAGGTTAGGTTAGGTTTTATGACTCATGCTCGGGCTTTAACTACGAGGTCATATCGCCTACTACCAGAGTCATTCTGGTAGACATGAGCCCGACTCTACTGTGGGAATCCTAAATATTGCCTACCCTAAGTTTTTATTCACCTAGGGCAAGGGTCATTAACGAGTACCTGACATCGTACAGGCTCGGGACCATCGCTTAACGTCCCATCCGAAGGACGGCATGCTTAAGTTTATTTTACCTCCCAGATAAAATAAACTAAGGGCCTCGGTCGGGTTTCTTGAGCTCAGAACACAAGAACGCATACCACTGAGCTATCGGCGCCCTCTCAGAGAATATATACATGGAAAGAACAAAGCATTTGATAATAATTATTTTAATATTTTTTCAGGGCTTTTATGGCTTATGTGCGGGAAAAAGAAAAACAGGAAACCCCGGGAAGACGATGCTAAAATGAGCAGGTAAGATAAATCGATAATATATTTTGTGTTTAATATAAGGAGGAATAGTTTTGTTTTATTTTTGTTATTGTTTTATATATTCGGTTGCTCTACTGTTTGATGGGAAAGAAAATAACTAACATTATCATTTTTTTAAATTTAATTGTTTAAATTGACTGAAAATACTTCAGTAGCGCAATTATTTTGTACTATTTGTTCATTATTAGTTCTAAAAGTCTGATATTATTCTGTAATTTGAAGTAAAATATTTGAATATTTTAAATTTGAAGTAGGGTTGTCTTACAAAGAATCAAAAAATAATGTACAAATGTTCTGGTTTATCTTTTGCTAGTTATATTTTCTCGCAACTCCTACTTTGACTGACTATACTTTTAGCCTTGTTAAGGAGCTTGTAGATTCTCATACTGATATACAGGGTGGCACAAATTCAATGCGACACCCTATTTTCACCCAGACGATTGTAGTTATAAACATGAAATAAACACAATTTTTCAATATTTTTTTATCCATTTAAATTGAACCTCCTCCTACGCCCTCGACCCAGTCTTTTTTTTATTTTATTTTTCCACTGGGACGCTACTTTTTACTTCCCCAGCCATACGAAGTGTAGAAGTTATGTAATCGGTCAAAAATTCGAAGCGGTGTTTTCAACGGAATTTTATATTTTCCGACCGCTAGGCTCCAAATATGAAAAAAACAGAATGCTGTCTGGTCTGTGAACACGATGATTGTCAAAATCTAATGAGGACATAATCTTTGAAGCTTTTTTAGCAATATCGGCTGAAGGGAAGAAGGGTTCAGGGGAGGGAACTCAATTCAAAAACCCTAATAACTGCCGATGTAATGAATTTATCTACACATTTAGTATGAGGATTTAGGAATCCCTATGTAAGTGAATTGTTGAATATTAGCGCAAACGGTTGATTGGTTTTGAAGGGGGAGCGAAAATGTAATTGATTAATTCCTAATTCATCAAACCTCTGATTCCTATGGCTGGCTCCTATGGGATAGTTCTCATCTTCCTATAAGTCTCTCTCTCCACTGGACAGATTGTTACTCTACTGTTTCATCAGCCCAGTTGTATCATAACTTGGTTATCACTTGTTAACACATATTCCTTATACGTCACCGTCATTTTTATATATTTTTTTTTCCTTCTCTCGGACCTCTGACTTTCTTTATAATTTAGATAAAATTCATTATTGTTTACATTATTATTCTTACTCTGTTTTTTCTTCATTTTTCTTTTCTTTTTTTCCACTAGTTTATTCTCATTGTTTTAAACATTGGCTGTCATTAAAATTTAATATTTCTTTAAATAATTCTTTGAGGCCTCTTTCCTTTTTTTGTTATTCCTTTCTCAACTTTTGTTTATTTCTTATCTTATTATTCTTAGGAGACTTATGTCCAAGAATAGGATTATTTTTCATTTCATTTCAAACATGTATGATATCCTCAACAGAATAATAGCTTCTCCTGGAAATGTACAAATTATGTTTCATTGTTAATATTTCTTTCTTCCTTTATTTTTTTTACTTATTTATGTAGTGTGTGTTATTATGTATAAAAACCTGAAGTTTAAGATAATGTCAGTTGTACCGGACAATATTTTGAGGATGCCCATTTTTCCAGCCTGTACAGTTGGAGGTTTCCTTTGCCCTATTGCAGAAATAATGAGACTTCTTCAAACGAAGCCACCAGTCCTGGCAACAGTTCACCCTGCGATAAACTTCCCCTTCCGGATATGAATTTTGTATTGTAAGGATCAAAATACAAAAACAATTTAGCAATACAAATATTTTTTAAATTGCTATTTTGTTTCTGAATGTTGTCATGTGGTTTTTTGTTTTTTCAACGCAAGCTCGCATGTGTCTCTTTGGCTTTTTGTCATTTCCATTTTCTCACAAAATTTTGGTCGATATGACTAATTTTCTAGTACAGAGTGCTCTTAGCTTATTTTTGCGGTATGTTATCACTCAATAAACTGTTTTAACTGGATCCCTTTTTCTTTGTATCTAATGGCTTTACTTCAGGCAAATCTGATAGGATTTTTGTCAGATTACTTTAATCATGTGTACATACTAGATCGCTTGTCGTAGGACTTAGTTGTGAAGCGAGTGATATAATAAGTTGATATAAAAACACGGTGGGCAGTGGGTTTAAATTCGAAAATCATGAATGAATAACTTTATTGCTTATAAAGATTATCTTATAGCAAGGAGTTCGATACAGAATTATAAATACATAGATTAACTATAACTGATAACAAAAAGAACCCAATACTTGTACTAATAAAAAGGTTATGTTAAAATAAAGCCACTGATAACATTAGTAGTTTAGAATTTTTCTTAACTTGAAGCTTGTTAGGACAAACAAATAAATATGATGAAGCTTCTGTTCATCTCAAACTAATAGTAAGTTGTGGAGATGTGCCTGTTTCTGAGAGACATCTACCGGAACATGTCCCAAGTAGCCGTATTTGTACTTGTCTCTAATCATGGCATGGATGAAGGCCGGTGATTCACCGACGTATTTTTTTAGGAATTGGAACTATACATTTATTTCCATTATACTTCCTAAATAGGAAATAGAAATATGACTATTGAAACTGGGAATACTATTTATTGTTTTTACTCCTTAAGCTTTTTTGCTTTATTGACTCCTTAACTGTTATTAAGATGATTATCGATAAAAATATATCCATCATTCGGATTTTTACATCAATTTACTTTTCTGTAAGATTAAAATCTGCAGTTTATTGAGTGACAAATTGTAGCGCTTAAAAAATTTTGATGTACCCAGTCATCAGAGATTTTTATCAATATGGTTTTTTATTTTTCCGTTTATTTGTTTTTATTTTGGACATACCTTAAACTTTTGGTTTATTTGATCAATTGAATCGCCTAGAATTAAATTTTATTAGCCAAAATTTATATTTTACAGAAATAATTTTGATGCCATTTAAATATGTGACGATTTCTAACTCATAAATATACTAAGAGTATATTTAATAACCTCTTCCTGAGGTATTGTGGAGAAATCGCTATTGCAAAAACATTCTAGGCTATTCTGTTGCTTTATTCATTATGGTGTAGATTAATTATAATTAATATTGAAATATTTTGTTATGAAATATATTTATTAATTGTTTATTGTTTGTAGTGAAGGAAAAGGTCTTCTGAACAATGGAAACAGGGACTCCAAGATTCGCATTGAAGGAGGTCCGACGGAAGATGGGTCAGTATTTCGTCAAATTTTTTTTTACAAAAAATACATAAAACAGAAAATGTTAACTAATAATTAATTATTGTTAATTCTTTAGTGTCAATATTTGCTTATAACGGTAACAAAACATTATAAGTAAACAATAAGACAAATTATTTATTGTGGGGAAGTTATGTGATCGGTCAGAAATTTGTTGTTGAATTTACACCGGAAATTAAAATTTTCCGAAAACCAAAAATTGCTCTCTGTGTCTGTGAATACATCTATCAACATGAAGTTTTATGTGTATGGCTGATATAAACATATAACTTCAAAACCTTATTGTGGGAGGGGGCCTCTAGCCACACTCTATGTCAATTCAACTCAAGAACTCCAATAACTGCCGATGTTATGAATGTATCGCCAAACTATGTGTATTTAGATGCCATTATGTAAGTCAACTATTGATTTTTAGCCCGAACGGTCAATTGGTTTCGGCGGGAGAGCGAAAATCTAATTAATTAATTCATATCCTGGAAGTAAATAGCCGGTGATTCACCTGCAACGTTTTTTAATACATTTTTCTGCATTATTTTTGATTCTTCAATTTTCAATGTTCACTGAAAACCTTTTTTTTTTTTTATCTCAATACAATGACTGTTTCCATAATTCTAAGGCATTTTTCTGCCAATTTTTCATCAAAATCTTTAATACTAACTAAATTTTCCCGAATTAAATTTCGTCAATATTGTCAAAAATTGACAAATATACTTATTTATATATAATATATTATCGCATCTCTTCTCCCATTAATTTGTTTTGCCTTCTTAAAAAATAGTACTTATAGATGTTTCGGGAAGCACTCCTAACTATATCTATTAGTTATAATGACTAGTGCCCGGGCTTTAACTACAATGTCATATCGCCTACTACCAGAGCGCTCTTTCGTCACTCTGGTGGACATGAGCCCGACTCTAATATGGGAGTTCTAAATTTTGTCTACCCTAAATCTTTATTCCTCTAGAGGTAGGGGTCTTTAACGAGTACCTGACATTGTACCGGCTTAACGTCCTATCCAAAGGACGTCGTGCTTAAGTTTATTTTATCGACCAGATAAAAAAAACTAAGGCTCACGGCCGGGTTTTGAACTCGCCACCTTGAGCCCAGTAAGCAAGCACTCATACCACGAGCTACTGGCGCCCTCTCTACATCTATAATACATGTGTTCTTTAAGTTAACTATTATATCAATCAGAATCCTTCTATAAATATTATTCCCATATAATATTATTATATATGAATTCAGGATCTCCTTACATAACCCAGAAGTAATACCTCGTTGTTAATACACTGGCCTCATTTGTCTAGGTTTGTGGTTTGTGAGGCTCTATTTCAATTGTAATCATTCATTTATATTTATTTTTTTAAATCTTACTTTCATTATTTATATTTTTTCAGATTTAAGAGGGATACAACTGTTGAGTACGACCTTAAAAAATCCATTTCTCGAACAAGTTTTGCCGGTAAAAATTCAGCAGTGTAGGACACGGGTGAGGTGGATATTACTTACAAAAGATGGTCAAGATGCGATGACGAACTGGCGCCTTAATAATATTAGTTGTATAATTTGAACAAAAAAAAAATATTTCAAAGATAAAAAAAAATAAGGAAGACTAAAAGTTAAGTGATGATTTGCATTTATTCATGCAAAAATACCAATGGCGGACGTCATATAAATGTTGACGAAAAGAGCTTACCTTGATATATAATTTTAATTTTGAGATTTGGGACCTGTATAAAAAAAATCATCACATGATCTGTTACTTAATTTTTTTTTCTTTTAGGTTTTAGTTAGAAAAAATAATAATATTTTGAATATTGTAATATTTGTTTTTCTTTTTTCTACTATTTGTTTATTTGATAAATGTGTATATATATATAGAACTATGTTAATGTGTAATTACTAAATGTGACAAGAACTCATTTACTTTGCTGTTTTATTTTTTATAATACTTATTACTGCCTATAAAAGAATATAACAATAGTTACTTTTATAAATTTTCAAATGTTATTTTATATTTTAATTGCTTTCCTATACAGTTATTGATAAATCCATGGAAGCTTGTTATATGCCCAATTGTTTTCTATAATAATTGCGCTATAAACGTTATAACGTTTCACCTCTGTCACATTTGTTTTATTATTTTGAACGTTCCAAAGATTATTTTTTGTTCAATTATACACGGTGTAGATTTATTAGCGGATAAGGCAGGTTTTTTTTTAAATCTAGAGAAATGAAACTTTTGTTTTCATGTTGTGTTCATCTTCAGGTATACAATAAAATAGATTGTTATGTCGTAGGAGGACAAACTTCGTGTATTTTTTCCATAAGAATATACTTTTTGCGTCAAATGTTGATACTTTTCCTAAAATAAATACAATAATCAAATTAAAAAGTATGGAGTAGGGTAAATATAAAGTTTATTTAATTACGGTAAATACTATTATTTTTATATACATGAAAAAAACCTAAAAAATAATTCTGAGAAACATGACACAATTGCGAAAATGATTATTTTCAGTAGATGTAAAAAAATAAATATCAATTATACAAAAATAAAGAAAAATCAATTGTTTTTTGAAAATATTGTCTATTTCACAAAATATATATAATATGGGAATACTTTCGGTATTGTTACCATCTTCAGCCACGACAAAAATACAGATATTTGTTATCAGATATACTAGGCAGTCAGTATTTGTTAAGTCATGGCTGAAAATAGTAGAAATACCAAAAGTACTTCCATGTATTGTATATATTTTTTAAACTATACAATTGTTTTTACATCTACTGAAAATAATCATTTTTGTAACTGTGTTGTGGCTGCTAAGGATCAGCTAACCGTATATTGTACACTCTTGATGACGATAGGAACAAAATGATTGATTGACATATTGTGATCACAATGAGGTTTTGTTAAATGTAACTAGTAAATATGTCATTGTTCTCCTAAAATTTAACACTAATATCGAAATTTTCATCTAGCGACTAGGAGTGTTACGACAATTTTTTCAGGTATATATAATCAGTGACGCATATAAACAAATTACCCCTATTTGCAGTTGTGTCGTTCTTCATCCTTCTCTATACTAGTATGTCACTGGTCTCCTAAAATTCAACACTAGACGAAGACAATGTTGTTACAAGAAAACTAAGAGTTTGCCACTTCTGGGCACTCCAAGAACTTCGTAAAATTTTAATTTAAAATATAGATGATGTAAAACCTGCCTGATCTTAATGTAAATCTGCTCCTGTATAGAAATATGTATAAATATATATACATACATTGTGATAAGTAGATTCAACTTTTTGTAGCTATATTTTCATATATTGATATATATATTTTTTTTAATATAATTTTTGAGCAAGTGTATAGAGAACTGCTTGGGGTTTCTTAGATCTGCTGAAAGTGATTTACACAATAAAATGGCTCATGTCTAAGCCGGCGTTCGAGCCACAGAAACACAATTTTTTCTACACCACTTCATGAAATTTCACTTCTTATTAACATGTTATAACCAGTTTTGCCTGTTACAAATAAACCAAGATTCGGACACCACATAATGTTTCAGAAACCTAGAATTACAAACCCTGCTTCTCTATGCACTTCTTTAATTTTTTTAATTATAATTTTATTCTTATAAAATACTTATATGTGTAAATGTGCAATGATGTAAGTTACGAACTGAACTTCATTCGTTTATTGAACATCGTGAATAATCTATAAGGATATACTACTACTCTACAATATAAACGTATGTAAACATTTTCGTAATGTGGTATTAAGTTACGTACATATGCGCTACTAATGTTCAGGTTCTTTCGAAAAATTATTTCTACCTGAAGAATAATTGTTTTCCACTTTAAAAAGTATATCCCTTACAAAAAAATATATATATATACATTTTATATATATACAGGGTATATTTAGGGGGTGTCCCATGAGTTATGCTCACTCTAATATTTGCCAATTTTGACTGGACTTCTACCATTAAGTCCAGTATCGGGTGTAGAATAAGAATCAGAATTTGAGTGTCCTATAAAACACTCAAAACTGGAGCTGGAATATATAATGTAATTTTTTATCGACTTTTCGATGTTGCGTCAGGTTTTTTTTTTTTAATCAAATTTTCTTCGGGATTGATCTAAAATGTCCATTTTGGAGGGTAGATTATAAACATCAAATGAAAACCATAAACTCTCTATTTTTAACATTTATGCTATGTACATTGATAAAAATAAATTAAACACAAAAAAAGTATTAAAAAGCTTAGTGAGAAATATCATGAAAACAAAATACGGATTGTAACGAAAAGCCGATTATATGGCCCAAATAACTTTTCGATGTTAGGTCGGGGGTGGTTAGCTTATCCGATTTTTCGGGATTGAACTAAAACGTGGTAGATTATAAACATCAAATAAAAACCATAAGCTCTCATTTTAAATTCGTCATAAAAATTACGTTATTTGCTCCAGTTTTTCATGTTTATTTTAAAGGGTATAGTTAATTTTTTTATTGATTCTGTTTCTTCACATGGTACCGAACCTAATGAGAAAAAAACCTGTCAAAATATTCCAAAAATTAAAGCAAATTTTGATGGTGATGGATTTGTGGGTGACCCGGTATATATCGAGTTCAAGATGAGAAGGAACTACTTACAATTGTATTCTACTTCAAAAGTAAATATCTCGTATAAAAAATGTCAGTTTTTCGACCTGTCTTCTTTTCACTGAGATGGCCCATAGCATAAAGTCAGCTGTATTTTAAAATAATTTCAATGTTTTATTCATAATAATTATAGAAGGCCATTGTTATGCAAAAAAAGATCCAACCCATCACAATTTCTATTTGAAAAAAAACTACCTATTGAAAAAATTACTTGAAACTTTTTTTTTTTTTTCCCTCTTCAATATAAGAGCCAAAATGCAATGGATCTTTTTTGCATTGCCTAGAAAAAAGCCAGATTAACCCACCGATGTTGAAAACTGAAAATTTTGTGAATCATATTTTTTTTACATAACTATGTTCTAAATACTCCCCTTTTGGACAAAAATCTGTTTATATTGATATCCTACAAATCCTTAAAAGAAAATAATTCCAACCAAAGGAAAACGAATTCCTAACTAAACGACGGGGATATCCAAATAGAAATTTCAACCCCTTCTTTACATAATATATAATGAAACTTCACATCTTAGTTTCTAACTAAACCTGACTACAGCTAACTGTCTTAGTTTTTAACTAAACCTGACTACATTGTGTATTACCAAACTGGTAGTTTACGTATTCTCAACATTAGAACATTATTATTTTTTTATAACAATTAAAGTTGAAAGCTGTAAATGATATATGGAGTATTACTCTTTTGTTTGTCAAACTTTCCTCAGAATTAATTAAATAAAACTTACCCCAGAATTAATTAAATAAAACTTACCCCAGAGTTAATTAAATAAAACACCCCAGAGTTAATTAAATAAAACTTACCCCAGAGTTAATTAAATAAAACTTACCCCAGAATTAATTAAATAAAACTTACCCCAGAATTAATTAAATAAAACTTACCCCAGAGTTAATTAAATAAAACACCCCAATCTGTTTTGCTGTGGTCCATCTCTTTTAACTATTTCTTTTAGAACTTCAATTATAGTGATGAAGTTTGAGCCCATAATATATTTATAAATATATATTGTACTTTGTATAAACAACTACCTAATGTAAGCTTGTGTTGTGCTGTTTCAATATTTGCTACATATTTTTCTGTATTTTTTAAATATATTTTTTTATTTACTTTTCCTCTAAAAAAAAAATACATTTTACAATTCAGTAATACATTTTTTCTCTCTCATTTTGTTTTTAATTTAAATATTTTAAACGTAAGACTGCAGAAATTTATAAGGACAATAATGTTCCTAAACGGAAAGAATGTACTTAAACGTATGATTTTTAATACGGAGTGGTTAGAGTAATAACACGGTAGCTTTAGGAACGGTCATTGCATTTATATTATCATTAGTTTGTTCATTAGTTTGCCCAGATCATTTTATTTTCTTCTTAAGTTTACATTCTTATTTTATTTTTCACGAATGTAACTAAATCATGCATATATTGTGTATACCTTTTTGACAATTTATTATTGTATAGCCATTTATTCCATTAAAAAGATTTGTGAGGGAGAGGAATGCGCAATTTATCTCTACTTTTTCAATGCTACATTTGTGAGTTATTATAGTGCGCTTCCATATTTGTGAAAACTATCTTTTATGTCGTTTTAAAATAAAAACACAAAACATATATTTGATTTTTTTTATTTCCAAAAACCAAGTTTCATTTATTCAAATAATTTTAGATATCAGAGAAAAGTTTGATCGCTCTTTTCGGGTCAGGATCAACGCCGAGGTCAGCAGACGGAGGACGATAGGTGCAGGTGTCCTTCAGGGAGCTATTCTCAGCCCAGTTCTTTTTAACTTATACTGCCATGACATGCCAGTCCCGCAGACCACGGTGCTTGCTACCTATGCGGACGACACTTTAATACTAGCACAACATTCAGATATTCACATCGCCATACACACTCTCCAGTCAGCTGTCTCCATCATCTCAACTTGGTTTTCTAACTGGAAGTTAAAATTAAATCCTTTAAAATCCTCAACCAAAAGTTTCTCTTTCCGTCGAATATGGCAAAGCAACAACATCCAAATAGATAATACTGATATTCCCTGGAATACTTTACAACAAACATTAAAATATTTCGGCTTACACATGGACACAAAACTTACATGGCACACCCACATCTCAACAAAACTAACACAAGCATACCAAAGACTCTCATAACTTAATCCACTCACTAACCGCAACACTCCACTCCGCTCAAATTGCATCAAAATCTTGTACACATCATTATTATGTCCACTACTAACATATGCTTGCCCAATATGGTTCAGTATACCGAAAATTACAATCATTTCAAAACAAAACCCTCCTTATAGGTCTCAACGCACAGTGGTTCTTGAGAGGCAGTATAATTCATAAAGAGCTAGACATAGCTCTCATGGACACCGTCCTGCGATCTCTGACTGAGACGAACTTCTTCAAAGTGCTGATCTGAATGTACAAAGGTGGTTGGTATAAAAAAATCCTGTGTTGGCCAAAATAATTGATTTATTTATACATATAACGGCAATGAAGATTCATCTAGTATACCATCAAAATAATTCTCCAATTTCTTCATATTGTATATAAATCGTCGTTATAAGTAATAAATGCAACATGTTTACCTCAATCAATTTCTGGAGGTGGTTCTTTCAAAGGAAAAGCTTCAGGTACATCCAAAACGGGTAGTTCTACCACTGACTAAATAAAAAAGCTTTGCCCCCTTCCCCCTAGCGAATACCTTTTCGCTCCCCCTCCAAAACCAGTCGACCGTTTACGCTAATATTCAATAGTTGACTTACATAGGGGTTCCTAAATGTTCATATTAACTTTTTTTGTCAATAAATTCTTACATTAGGTTTTTAAATTGAGCGCGACAAATTTGACAGGTTATATCCTCATTGGTGTTTGACCATGTGCATGCGTTCATTATATCGGCAGTTATTGGGGTTTTTAAGTTGTCCCCCTCTGCCCATCTGTCGATTCCGCTGCAAATTAATAAGTGTCCTTGTGTTGTTTTGAATACACATAGGGAATACATTCATTCTATCGTGTTCACAGTCACACACAAACAGATTATTTTTTTTCATATCTGGAAGTCGGAATTTCCGTTGAAAAGTCCGAATCGAATTTTTGACCGATTACATAACTCGTATATCAGGGGAAGTAAAGAAAGGCGTATTCATTTATTTATTATATATTTAGTTAGCATGAGAGTTAGCGGTACTCATAGTCATCATCATACTCCTCATCGTAGTAAATATCATCTGTGGGCTTGGAGCGGATGCCCAGTTTGAAGCACTTTGGAGGCTTGATCGGGACGTCAGGGACAAAGCTCCGGATCCAGTTGAGATAAGGACAGGTGAACATGTAAGTGTGAACGAGGGTCTCAGAGCCACAGTCCATATCCTTGGGGCTGCTGTAATTCACTTTCTCTATGTAGACCTGGTGGGCCACTCCGACGAGGTCTCCTGGACAACAAGAGTGAAAGAGAATAGTGGGGGTAACAAGATCAGGGTAACCAATAAGGCTGCTAGCAAAACAAACCAAATCAGCGATATTCGCCAACCTATTTTGGGTATTGACAAACACAGCTGCAACATACAACGACAGAGTTACAAAATCGTTTTTATAATGAAAAACAACTTTTATATATGAGGAGTTTGAAGCCAGAGCGGACCAACTGGTTTAAACTGAACAGGAAGAAAATGGCAATTGAAAATTGAGTACATTTTGTTTATCTCCATAAATGGGCCCCAAATATTTATTTATATTTGAAATTTTAGAATAGTATCGGATGAGTGATCCCTTTTTGTGTTCTATAAAGTTTTTGAAGGCCATATGATCCATTGTGACTGAAAATATATGCACAAAATATTTGTGGACTAAAAAAGTGCTGCTATCTATCACTGAAGTGAAGAAACTAAGTGATCCACACTGGTTTTGAAAAAAGGGAACCTATGCCAACATCAGGATGGTAATAACTCATTTTCCGAAAAATTGTGGGTTGGTCCGCTCTGGCTCCAAACTCCTCATATTATCTCTTATAATAATTGACGTGGTTAGAATCAAAATGGTCCAAGTAACATTTTTGAAAATAATGAACAAATAACAAGTAACTGAAAAAATTCAATAGTGGCCTTGAAATTAATATTTTTATTCAATTTTATGGTTTGCTAACAGCAACTTTCACCATAAAAGCAGAAGACAAAATATTTCCGGTTTCGATAAATTATAGATTTTTTAAATTAGTTAAGAACTTCATGCATAGTTTCTTCAAAGTTTTAAAAATGTCACTTACTCCATTTTGATCCTAACCCCGTCAATTATTATTATTTATTGGCATCCAATCTATAAAAGTCATTGGCACAGGCTAGTAAAAAAAAAAAAAATTCGTCGGTGAATCAATCTCCTGATTGTACTTCCCCAGCACGAATTCCAAGATCCATCGACCGTTTGGGCTAAAACTCAATATTTCTGTGTATACTAAAATTCTGTGTCAAAACATTCATTATCCCCTTCCCTTTGACCGATTTCGCGGAAAATAATGGGTGGCTTCCTTATGTGGTTTTGAATTTTAATGTCGATACATTCTTAACATTAGTAGTTATTGGAGTTTTTGAGTTGAGCTCCCCCTCCGATCCCCCCTCTCATTTAAACCTAAGTAGGCAACATTTAGGATTCATACAGTACAGTGGGCCTCATGTCCACCTGAGCGTCGAAAGAGCGCTCTGGTAGTGGGCAATATGTAGTTAACCTCTAAGCAAAGTAATGTAAACTATTCAGTTTTAGTTTATAAGTAATTTGTTTAGTAACGTTACATAGTGGAATGACAGGGCCTAGAACCAGTAGTTGTGGAAAAACAGTAAATCCTGAGTCGATCAGAAAAAAATTCTTAAATAGATTCATTCCTTAACTTTCATTCGTTGTTTGATTTGTCACATGGATCCTGGATTTGTATTTACTTTCGAATGCTAAATATTAAATTTATTGGTGAGGTAAGATGTGGCATTTTACACTTCCTTGTTACGCCACTACACTGGAAGCTATTAACAAATCTCAAAACATTCATTTCGTGGTCCGACTCATTTCTCGCTCTTGGGTTGGGGAGTACGCAGTCGGTAATTTTGAAACGAACGTCCACTCAACTCCTCAAATATTGGGAAATGATCAAAGTTGAAATTTCACTTCACTGACAGGAAAACCAGTATAAATTTTACAAAAACGAAATTTAGAAAAAAAATTGTTTTTCTTACCAGAGCATATGAGAGGTCCCCCAGAATCGCCGTCACAGAGCCCAGCACCGCCGTTGTTGCGCAAACAGATCATGTTCCTACGTTCCTTGGAGTTGAGCCCATGGCAGACAGACTTACTTTGAACGGCTACCACATTGAGGGTGTGCAACTTCGAGTTCGAAGAACTCTCCTTCGTGTCGCCTGCAGCCACCAGGAAACAAAGTTAAGCATCAATAATGTGAAGATTACAGATGTAGTGAGAAGTGATTATTTCATAGGATGTAAAAAAAATCTCACATATTTTATTATTTTAAGCTAGTCAGCTGGCTTTCGAGTTTGCCCTCTACAAAAGCCCGTAAGGTAAAATATATTTTATAAGGGCTAAATAAGTAACAAGATATTGACTTCACTTCAATAAAATTATTATTTAATGTTTATTTCCAATTATCTTTATGTATAAAACTAAAGTTTATAAAACACTAAATGAATGCTAGCGGTTTAATGGTTGATTAGACATAACGCAAAAAAGTAAACTTGTATCCAACCCGCACTTGACAATTTTTCATGCTTTTTATTTTAATTTTACATATATATATATATTTTTATTTATTACTCCACATTTGCAAGAAAATATTACCCCAGCCGCTGGCGACACAATCTGTATCTTGATTGACAAAAAATGGATCTCCAGAAAGTCTGATAGTTGACACAGTGTCTGTCATTTCAAACGGTGAATCTGCCTTCATGAGAGCTATGTCAGAACCTGCTATTCTCAGCTCCTGGACAGAATACAATCTATTGACAAAACTCAGACACAAATGTAATCAATTACATACTTCAAAAACAAAATATATTAAGTAATAGATTAGTTGAAAGGGACATTTAATAAGTTTATTACTTTACTTGAAAAATAGGAAGTTCATTTTATAATTCTCTCTCTTTATTTTCTTATAACTTTAGTAATGTGCAAAAATTCGCGATTTTCAACTGAATTTTACATTTTAAGGTCCCCTGGACCATTTTCGCTATGATGTGTTATGTGATTGGAACATTGTAAGCACTATTAAAAAGATTGTAGAAATGGACTTGAAATTTGAGATGAAGAGGTTTCACCTATGCCAACTAAGATGTGATTAAATTTGGCCCGAAAATAGACGAAAAATTGAGTCAACATTTTATAAGATATCGCTAATATTTATAATATGAGAAAACTGAAAGGCACATGTTATATGCAGTACGATTTTTCGAAAGCAGCCCAGTTTGCGAGATATATGCCGAAATCCATTTTAAAAAGATATCTCGGAAGCCACATTTTTGCATGTTCGCGAGACTTACGCGAATACGATTCGTTCTATCCAAAAATGAGACTCATAAAAAATGTTCCTTATTAATTTTCCAGCCATCAAAATGACCTCAGAGATAGGACCAATATATAGCGCTCCAATGAACGTATAATATATTTCCTTTTTATAATATTAAAAATTAATTATTATTATACTTAAAATATATAATAAATAATTATAACGTATATATTAAAAATATATACTTTATAATATATTACATTTTTTGGAAAATCACTTCAATACAGCAATATTGGTTCCTGGACTTCAATAATCTATAAGGATCTGCTAGGACATTGAAGAGGCCTCCAAAGTTTGGCCTAGGCCCTAGTCCCTGCTTCAGATGGCTGCTTACCTCAAAGTTAGGATGAAGAAAAATGGCTCGAGCTCGTCGCATCTGTCTCGTCGGAGAGTCCGGCTCGTTGAAGTCCACTACTCCGGCGACCATTAGGATCTCGTTGGCTTTGACTAACTGTGCATCCACGACTGCACAGTGTGCTGCGCTCAGGGTCCACTGGTCGCTGATCAGGCTCCCAGTGCATCTCACCTACAACGTCCACTGCATATATATTAAAATATATATATTTTTAACTTCCCAGAAGTTATTGTAATGGGTCCGAAAATAGAAATCAACATTTACAACGTACGTGGTCATTCTTTTCTGCATGAAATCTCGCAAATAAAAAAATTATAACTACTCCGCTTTGGTGCAATCGAAGCGTATCAACGAAAGAAATTATATCAAATTCGGTCCAGCCATTTTTTTTGTTTAAACAAAAGGTCTGAAAAAATGTGGATTTTAGGATTTCTTGAAAAAGATTTATCCGATCTAATTTGTTCTGGTGGTAATCGATACTTTGAATTTTGCTTAACAGAAATTCTCCTATGAGTTGTTATCAAATAAACAACTCTCTCATAGTTTTTATAATATTAAGAAATTAATATAAAAAACTATAAATAACCAATAATAATAACGAATAAGAGAATGAATCTAATAATATTTATTTTATTGACTTTTCGCTTACTCTCCTGTGTTATTTTTAATATATATATTTTTTCTGTGTTATTGTTATTATTAATTTCAATTAATTGGAGTATATAGATAATATTTGAAGGTTCACACTATTTTATGATATGATATATTTTTCTTAAAGTCAGTCGCGGAAATTGCATCCTACCGTAGAGCCCCGAGTTCATTTTGAGCAGTGAAAATATAAAAATCTTACAATTTTTCATTTTCGGCTATATATGTGCATATCAATTAAAAAAATATGTATACATTAAATTCAATTAAATGAATAAACAATTCTGTAGTGAATAAAATGCCTACTTTTTTGTGTTATTATTTCTATTGATATTTATATGATGCTGGGAAGTTTGCCGTGTGGACCTCAAGGGTCGCACCTAGTTACAAATACCACCTTTGTAGAGTCTTAATACATAGCCCAGTAATTTCCTTTCATTTAGGGTGCAGAGAGGAGAAACACACAAATACAAGAACCTGCTTGTTATATACATTGAATGAGGCCGAGGCTATTAAGTTTCTTATGGCCTGGGAAGTGAAAAAAACTTAAGCCCCGTCCTTCTGATAGGATGTTAAATTATAATCCCAAGTCTGTTCGATGTCAGTTACCCTACTTAACATAGGCGATTTGACTTGAGTAGGCAAAATTGAGGACTTCCATTGTAGAGTCGGTCTCATGTCCACCGATCTGGTAGTACGCGATATGACCTTGTAGTTGAAGCCCAATCAGAATAACTAATTAAGAAGTTTACCTCAGGATGAAGTAAGGCCACCAAGTACGGAAACTGTCCAATTCGTGCAGGAACTGCGCCGGCGAGTCTTCGATGCCTTTCAACATTGCCACCTTGGGCTGAACGAAAGGCCAACATCAATTTGAAAAAAATTATCAAAACTGGCGCAAGTTCACCCATTCTCAAACGTTAAAACAATTCCTTCTGAAGTCAAATTGAAATAAGCCAGTGTCAATAATTGCTAACAGCTAAACTCATAAATAGTCTAAACGGTAAGAAGTCAAATAATACGTGATGTTAAAAAAAGAAAAAAAAAGGTTATAGTTCAGTTCATATAACACTTTAAATTGTACAAAAATCTATTTTAAATAACTACATATGATTAAAAAAAAGTTATTTTCATAACTTACCTGTACTTATAATTGAGAAAGAAATTATTGCGTTGAACAATTATTGATCCTCTTCTCATAGGATATTTTTCAAGCGCATCAGCATTTTTTTTTTTAAGAATATAATTTTTCAATTTATATTATGATTTTGAACTCAAGATGGGGGGTTGAAACTCGGCCAAGGCCCTTAGGTTTCTTTACCAGTGAGGTGAAAAAACCGTGAGTTCGTTGTCTTTCGGATGGGACGTTAAGCGATAGTCCGGAGTCAGGTTATCGTTACAGACCTCTACCCTTTGTGAATGAAGCTGAGGTAAGCAAAATTTAGAGTCGGGCTCGAGTCTACTAGAGCGCTCTGGTAGTAGGCGATATGACCTCATAGTTGAGTCGCAATAACTAACAGAAAGATTATTTTTTGATTGATTTTACCAGTATATTTATTTTTGGGTTGTGTAAGGAGATTCATTATTCATACATAATTTATTATTACAGCATCACTTCTCCCATTTATTTTTGCTTTCTTAAAAAATAGCGATAAGTTTCTTGACGCACTCCTATTATCAGAATCCTAGTGAAAGTCAGCTTTGACTAGTAGTTTAAATATAGAAGTCGATTCAATAAATATGTTAAAGTGTGATTGACAGAAGGAATAGTGTTAACCTAAAGAAAACATGTATTATAGACTATTATATTTGCAGAAAAACAATTGTAAAAATACCATTAGTAAAAATACTACAGATAAGTGTGATCAAATTACAAACTAAAGAGTTCGGAAAGCGAACATTGCGTTGAAGTATTTATTAATATACACTTGATAAATTTCTCTTAAAATAATATCTACCTACGCCGTCGCTCTGAAAATTGTATTAATTTAGGATTGTGTATAAGATACAGGTAGTCTAGGGTTTAACACAGAGTTCGACTCGTAAAATATGTTCTACATAAAGAATATTATGATCATTATAAGGAAAACATTGTTTACAATACTTAGTTATTGTGACTCATGATCGGACTTTAACTATGAGGTCATATCGCCTACTACCAGAAAGTTCATTCGTCGCTCTGGTGAAAATGAGCTCGACTGGAACATATCTGCCTCTACTCGAATCCTACATGTTGTCCACCCAAGTTTAGTTATCTTTAACGAATACCTCATATCTTACAGGCTCGGGACCTTCACTTAACTTCTCATCCGAAGGACGGCGTGCTCAAGGCCCAGATAAAAAAAAAACTACCTCCCAGATAAAAAAAAAAAATCGCGTTCTTGGGCTCATTAGGCTAGTACGCTACCTCTGAACCACCGATGATAGTTCTTTCCGATATGTCTATTTATTTGCTAGGTTGTAATTACCAACCGATGAAATTTTAAAGTCTCAGGAGGATGGCATGGGCAGAAACTATATTCAGAGAAATATTTATTAAGTTTATATTAATAAATCAACATAATAATACGCTCACCGAACCCTTTAGTGTGTAATTTGATCATTCGCAATATTTTTATTATTCGTATTTTTAATATTGTTTTTCAACAAATAGGTTAGGTTAGGTTAGGTTTTATGACTCATGCCCGAGCTTTAACTACGAGGTCATATCGCGTACTACCAGAGCGCTCTTTCGTCACACTGGTTGACATTATCCCGACTCTACTGTGGTAGTCCTAAATTTTGCCTACCCTAAATTTTTTATTCACCTAGGGTAGGGGTCTTTAACGAGTACCTGACATCGTACAGGCTCTGGACCATCGCTTAACGTCCCATCCGAAGGACGGCGTGCTTAAGTTTATTTTACCTTCCAGATAAAATAAACGAAGGGCCTCGGTCGGGTTTTGAACCCACGTTCATGAGCTCAGAAGGCAAGCACGCATACCACTAAGCTACCGGCGCCCTCTTTTCAACAAATATAAAAGTAAAATCAATCAACAAATAATACATTTGATTGAGGTTGATATTTGCGTATTTATTATAAAATATAGCTACTAGGCTTCACTTAATTTCTTCCATTTTTAACCTTTAGTGAATTTGCTATAAAATACTCAATTTTACCTCATCGAATGCTGAAGAGAGAGATGTCAAAAATGTTTAAAGAGGTATTTTTTAATAAA
This sequence comes from Aradus depressus, assembly GCA_963662175.1. Classification (NCBI taxonomy): domain Eukaryota; kingdom Metazoa; phylum Arthropoda; class Insecta; order Hemiptera; family Aradidae; genus Aradus; species Aradus depressus. The sequence continues at coordinate 17,925,339 of OY759219.1, read as the reverse complement.
ATCAGATGAAAAAAAAGTCAGTGAATCTCCGTCAATGTACTTCTCCAGCACTAAAATTATTTGTTAGAGATACTAAGAAGAGCTTAGTTTGCAACAGAAAAGTAGAAACTATTTTTAGTGTCAAGCTTCTCCTTAAAATGAAAATATATGTATTAAATATATACTTATGGACTTCTGAATCCCTATACGTTTTATCCGCAAACGCATTAACACAGATCTTTTTTAGTCATTTTTGGAAATAAAAAAAATATGTATATAAGAGGAAATTAAAAAAAAAAAAAAATTAAATCGTTCAAATAAAAATGTCTTTTAATCTAAGTACTGTTACATATTTTATAGAACATATTTTAACAATAAATATGTCATAAATAATTTCAATGTTTTTCTCTTTTTACAAATAATTCTCAAACATATTGACACACTTATAACAGGCAATAACAATTAACAGATCACGCATGAAATGAAACAATTAATTTTCTATACATAAATCACATTCAATTTGTTGGTACTTGTATGAGTATTGTATGTGCGTTATTTATTATTTTATTTTAAAACAATATTCATAAATCAGTACATGTTTTAATAATAAAATTATTAAATATTGAAACTTAATAAATTAACTCAAAAAAGTACACCAAGAAATATAAATAATAGATAGTTCAATGAAATAATATCGGTACAAATATATTATTGTAATTGTTAATAAATTTAAGTACAAAGTATCAAATAAAACAGATCTCAATACTTATTCTAGACTCCCTGTTATAACTAAATTTTGAATTCTGCAGACAAGTATCATTTGTTCTTATATGTGATTTTGTGCAAAATTAAGCTGCAGTTAGGCTGCCGATTTTATTTTCTTATTTTATTTAAATACTTTAAAAACATTTTGGAGCCATTAAAATTTTTTATTTTTAGAGAAAAAAGAGTAAAATTTTCATTCCGTTAATGCTATTTTGCAAAATGTATAAAAATCTATTTATGTGGTACTAAACCCGCCAATAATAATTATATAATACATATTTTGCAAATATTGTTTATTTATTAGTGTTGTTTGAATAAAGCAATACAAATTAAAATTGTTTTTTTAAGGATTATCATAATTTCTGTAAGTCTAAGCCAAAATATCATAATACAAGAAACAAATATAATACTAAATAAATAAAACAAACTTATTTTTAACTTGTCTATCCCACTATATGTATACATATATTTATTATATATATTAATATATACATATATATTTATACAATACATATTTTATGTGGGCTATACACTATTTCAAGAAAATATGTTTATTTTATTTATTTATTACAAGTTTCCAAAATATGTCCGCATTTTTCAACTTAGAAATATAATACTGAAAATAAAATTGAACTTACTGGCCTAATATCATTTCATTTAATAATTATTTAATTAATATAAATTAGTTTATGCACAAGCTCACTTATCTTACGTAAATTAGCTAATGTTTTTATATTTTATCATTCATTTATTATTTTAGAAGGATATTATTAAGAATAGAAAGGGTAATAGATGAAAAATATTAGGAGTAGTTAAGGAAATTCATGGACTGCAGCGAAAAATGTAAGAAATAGGCGCTAGTTAGGCTTTGTCAATTAGGCGAGAGTATGGAGTAAATTTTTCAATTTTTGTTTTCCAAAGTAATTACAACAGATGAAGATGACATGCTGTGACAGAAACAAAAGGGAATTGAAGTGTTTATATGGAAAACCACATTTCAAAAATTATTAAAATTACCCAATGCACCTTACTGAATTTTTTGTAATGATAAATATATTAAAAATGTTTATAACAATTTCAGTAATGAACTTTTTTTTTTGTCCATTTTTCTCCATATAAAAATATGAATAGCCATACTAATTATTAAAAAAGATTACTAATCTAAACCTTTGATATGTTTCACTTTCTTCAATAAGCGAGAAAATTTCATTAATATTGGCCATTTTGTTAGTTACAGAGCAAACTTAAAAAAAACGCTGTTTGGTCATAGATGAAGGCAAGTTTTAATATAGCTTACATATCTAGCAACGTAAAGCAGCAATTATCCAGCATCTTTATATTTATATAAAAATACTGAATAATAAATTAACAACAATGCATATATACAATAGAAGTACAATAGATCTTCTCAAAGACAAATGTCGGTTATATTTTACGAAATAGGATCGTTTTGTCATATATAAAACTCAAAAGTTTCAAAATTTGCTAAAGCAATTCCCATTTATTAAATATTTCAAGCAATGAAACTGTCGTTGTCATATGGGAGGAAAATAGAAGCAGTTAGGATCGTTTTATCTAACTTAAAGAAAAGTGCAAAACTAAAATGGAAAACATAAAATAAAGTTTATAATACAACGAATTTATTTTTTAAGTATCCAAAAAATTTGATGTTCGTTCTTAACAGGATGTTTCTGAAAAAAAATGTGGAGAATGCGTGTTTTCATGTGACAGTAAGATGTCTTCCAATTGTTTTATTTCCGACCAGAACAATTATTTATAAAATATAAATAATGAAAAGTAACTAGCAAATCCTAAAGCATCAAGGTACAGAGTAACAAAATTACTTGCTTATCCCACCCGTAAAGTGTAGAGGCTAAAGGACTAATGGCATAGCTCAGTGGTGGGGAAAGCGAGGTTCACTCACTCTACAAACGAAAAACATTCATTCAAAAATATAAACAATAACTAAGAATGTATGTTTTTTGAATGTAGAATGAACCTTGATCCCGACCTCTTTGAGCTATGCCAGTAGTCCTTTAGCCTGTACGCTTTACCGATGGGGTAAGCAAGTTTTTATTTTGTTACTCTGTACACTGATGCTTTAAGATTTGCTAGTTACTTTTTATTATTTATATTTTATATCTATTCAATCATATACGTGCCAATGATGATGACGCTGTCACATTGAAAAACCGGTTCTGTTCAAAAATAAAATAGTACGAAGACGACGTTTTCTGTTTCTCTGAGAAAGTTTTGGTCCTAGATGCTTCAGTTAGGTGTAACGAGTGATAATTACCAATTAAACGAGCGATATGACATCAAATTACTATTTTACGTTACTTGAAATTTTCAAAATATCGCAACATAGTAATGTGACGTCACACTAATCTACACGTCATCTTTCAATAACTGTTGACTGATTAACTCTAAGCTCGTTGATGTCACATAACTCTAATATAATATTTGAACAGCTAGGAGGCGCCTGATACGTTAAATATTAATGTAATCATGTCCTTAATGAGAAAGTGGCCGATATTTTTGGAACATACTGTAAAATTTAATTTAAAAAAATTTTGTTATCAATTTCACCTTTATTTCTTGCTAAGCGAAAAAATACGATTACAAAATAATTTAAATAAATCTCTAGGATAAAGTTAAGGAAGAATGCAAATAGATAAAACAGTAGGATATGAAAATGGTATTTAAACATTTCCTAATTTAAGAGCATTTTGTCTAAAGATGGCCAAAAAAACTATTTTTATTCAAAAAATAGCTTATTGTGTTGTCAAAATTCGTTATAATAACCGAATTTTTTCTTTGAATAATTAAAAAAAACAATTTAATTTTTAGAGTTTATAGTCTCGAACAAGAACTCTCAGTTGTCCATCGCAACGTTATATCTCAAGAATAGCTTGATCTATGTATTTCGAATTTCGCATACATTTTTATATAACTTCGGTAAACATATAGCCTCCCTAAATTGTTGTTGACGAAATTTTATCCGTGGGGGGGATGTTGTCGACAAACTAACAAAGTATTGTATGTTATATAACGCTGGAAAGAGCAAAGCGAGTCTATTTTGGCGGATTTTTGACTTATTTACAATTTACACAGACTATTATACGCTTCATGACAATTGTCAGAGGAAAACTGTTCCGTCAATCCCTTATTTAGTCAATAACTAAAAAACAATGTTGTTCTACTTTTCGGTGGCGCTGTTGTTGAAAAGGAGGTTGTCAAGTATTTATTTAATGATTCTATATTGGTTAGTTAAAAGTTTTACTGCCCAAAATATTTTTCAAAATGGGAGAGGTGAGAGCCCTGAGTATACGCGGTAGTGGTGGGGGCCTCGGCTGCGCCCTACTTATCTACCTCCCCACCAGCTTACCAATACAGATTCTTGACTGGACGCTTCATTTTGAGTGCACAGCACTCAGTACTTGACCGTTTTTTTTTTTTCAGTTGTAATAATTTACTAAAACCTTACATATATATACAATAGTTTTATACATACTAAATAATATTTGTGCTAAGCACAATGAAAATGGATTTCAAGAATATATTTTAAGATTGAGACATGACAGGAAGGAAAATGATTAGATGATTCCAAGTGCTCAGGGCCTCTCAGGATGACGAAACCAACCTGAGTCAGGTCTCTTCCAAACCTATCACCAGCGCCGCCGACAGTGATGACCATGAATAAATCTACGAATAACATGTTACTTCCAAGTTACGAAGAAACGAATAGAAGTATGGCAAAAATCGTCTCCGAAAAAAGAGACTGATTGTATTACCCTCAAAAAGTGAAGAACGTATTTTTTTTTTGTTCATAAACGTGCATCGATTTGAATGTTTCATTCATTTAGTGAGGACTCAATGCAATCGTTTTGTTTTGGAAATATGCACATTTCCACAGATATTTTTGGCACGTATTCTGAACTACTTAGATAATAGATCTTGAAACAAGGAGGTCATGTATGGTTCTTCATACCGATATTTTTCTGAATACATTTACTTACATTAATTCTCTAGTTCAAAAAGAAGTAATCCTGATTGTTTAATTTAATAAATTAAGGAAAAATTAGGAAAATCAATTTATTCATTAGTCATGACCATGAATAATCAATATTTTCATTTTCTCTACTTTTCCTGAAATTGATATTATTCAGTTATGACTCGCCCGGGCTCTCCATACGAGGTCATATCGCCTACTACCAGGGCGCTCTTTCGTCGCTCTGTTGGTCATGAGCCCGACTCCACAGTGGGAGTCCCAAATTTTGTTGACCCAGGTTTATTCACTTAGGGTAGGGATCTTTAACGAGTACCAGTCACCGTACAGGCTCGGTACCATCACTTAACGTCCCATCCGAAGGACGGAGTGCTCACGTTTTTTTTTCACCTCCCAGATAAAAAACCTAAGAGGTCTACGTTACCTCTGAGCTACCGGCGACCTCTTGATATTATTTAGGTACTCAACACCCGGATTATTTTTCTTACACCATAAAACGAATGGAAGCTTTTTTATATACATTTATATATATATATATGTATATTTACTTTTACATATATACATATACATACTAATAATTACATCGAAAAAAACATGTAATTGATGAATTTAATGAGGCGCATCATTGGGGGTTCAGTGTAGATATAGATAAGTACTTATTTCTTTCCTGACTCAGGCGCCGTCAAGTCAATTCTGGAACCCGTGGTCCAGATAGATAAACGCAATAATACATTCTCTTCTGACTCTCCCAACTTATCCTTGTACATGTGTTTATATTATTAAAAACATATTTTGAGAGTTAAAGTGCATTTTGCCTTATTTTCCATTTCGGTTCACCAAAAAGCTGGAAGCTCTATATTAAAATAAAAAATGTATTATATGTAAATATAATTTTATTTTAATAAGTTAACATTTAACAATGATTATTTTATATAATACAAATATAGAAATAGATTATGTTCATAAACATTATATTTTTTATAGACTACCAACTTCTTGCATACTTATGTACAGTTTAAAACACTTCTTATAAAAGAAGGCCGCGTATTTAAAGTGAATTCGATATTTAAAAAAGTACAAGCGATGACAATCTACGTGTCTTATTTTGTGGCAGTTTATAATTTTTATAATAATAATTTTTATATATTTATACATATTATGAGCCATATTTGTTTATGCTATCTGCATATATGTAAATACATTGTAATGCAACTATAAATTACAAATTTTCTTATCACTTTTTTTTTTCGCCCAATATCACACATGCAATTTTTCCAAAAAGCAAATTATCATCAACTTATAAATACCAAACAAAAAAATTATAGTTAATGTTAACAAATAATGTTTTAAATGGTTTAACATTTGTCATAAAAGCCTTTTATTTTCCAGAATATTAAAACAATTGTTTTTAAATAAATTACATTCAAGAAAAATTTACTTTTTTTTACATACTTAAGGAGAAAATAGGCATTTGAGAATATAAATTTATTTCTTAACAAGCAATTTGGGAAAACGCAGTAACATCGCAATTTGTGCTTAAAAAAATTCAAAAATATCTAGGCGGCTCTCAGAGCAGAGCAAATAGCGATATCGGTCCAATCGACCTACTAACCTGAGCGTGGACAAGGCTCTTACATCGAAGCAATACGATATTGCCTGAATGCGATAGGACTGCAGATTGAAAAACTATATGAACCAATATCGCTTATTTTTGTTTGTCAGCACGCCGTCCTTCGGATTGGACGTTAAGAGCCTAAGGTAGCCGTTAAAGACATCTACTCTAGGTGAATAAACCTGGTTAGGAAGATTTAGAACTCCCACAATAGAGTCGGGCTCATATCCATCAGAGCGACGAATGAACGCTTTGATAGTAGGCGATATGACCTCGTTGTTAAAGCCCGGGATTATGAAATTGGTCTTATGCCAATTGAAAGTAATATCTCTTAAGATAGATATTCATTTATTAATTTTTATTAAGAGGATATGCACAACCATTGATTCCTTCGCTAATTAAATTTACTTAATTTAAGTATAAAGCTAGAATGTTTTTAAAAAATGTTTAAATATACTACGATTTATAAATAATTACATCGTCCATAAAATTAATTTAAATTTTACTAAAATCGTTCTTCTCACATAATTTTAAGTATATCAGCCTATAAAAAAAGTAAAACTCATATTCATTTATAACATATTTGGCAATTATATTTTACTAGGTAACAAGACTTCTTGAATAAATTAAAAATATAATGCATGCATTTTAGTGTAATTAATATCCTGGAAAATATTTGAGGGGTTTCACAACAAAATATATATTTTCTTCACAAAATGAGCAAAATAGGAGACTGATGGCAGCCTCCATATAGAGTTACTCAAAGCATACAAACTATTCAACAAACTGAAATGTTGATAACAACTACTTCACGTTACTCTGCTATCCCTTATTCTCTTAATAACTTGTTTTTATTAACATTTACATAACTGAAAACTAAAATAAAATTTAGAATTGTATCTGAAAACTAGCATTACTCATAGAAAAAGTAAATTTTGTTGTTGAACGCCTCATTTGGTAACTAAAAACCTTCCAGTCTTAAGGACGGTTCATAGGATTATAAGTGACACAATAAAACAATAAATATGTTTTCAACTAATTAATTAATACAAAATATTGATAATTTTGTTTTTATATAATAAAAATTAACTTTGAAAAAAGCGTAAACATTATAAAAACAAAATGTTGGCCGACACTATTTCTTAACTTCCGAAATTTTTATGAGAGATGGTACATCAGTTTTTGGAACCAAGACAAGGAAAATCTACATATTTCTGTTAAAAACAAATCCTTAACAATAAATGAGTGTAGCATCCTTATAAGTCCTGTTCAAACATAGGCCATGCGGAACAATAAGATACTATAAGTTACTAACCAGCAACGTAACTAAAAAGTTCAATAAATTAGATATCTTATATACCATTTACTAATTTTTATTTACCTTTTGGGTTATGTAAGGAGATTATGAATTCATATATAATATATTATTTATTACAGCATCAATTTCCCAATTACAAATGTTTCGGGAAGAATTCTCATCATCAGTATCTATAATAAACAGTGTTCCTTAGGTTAACTATTCCTTCTGTCTATTATAATCTCCATTTTATAAAACATATTTATTAAGTCGACATTTATATTCAAACACCTAGTCTGATTAGAAAACTGAAAGGTCTTTAAATATAGAAGTCGACTCAATAAATATATTCTACAAAAGGAAAATTCTGATTGACAGAAGAAATAGATAACCTAAAGAACACATGTATTAGAGATACTGACAATAGGAATGTTTCCCGAAATGTTTGTAATATCTATTTTTTGAGAAGGCAAAAAATATATGGAAGAAGTGATGCTGTAAAAATATATTATTTTTATTTGTAGCTATACAAATAGTTATAGAATTGTGTCTATGAAGCCATTAAAAATATAAAAATATGTGTCACTTACACACGTTTAAAAAAAATTGCCTCTGCAGTTCGTGAAAAAACAATGTACTGTTCTCATTTACAAGACGCCATGAATTGTAATGTACTGTCTTCAACATGAAGTGAACATTGTATGTTTTTACATTTTCATGTAATGATACAATAATAATTAAAATTTTTTAAGTCGCTCAACTAATAAATAATACGAACAACAAGAGGAATCTGAGTTTCATAAAAAGGACATTTAAGAACGAGATTTTTCCACACATTTGTTCAGAAAACTGAGGCTTCCTTGTCGTGATGACAATAAGTAATATAAATTGGCCTGATGAAAGACAGATTGTAACACTTGAAACAAATAACATTGCTGTATTTCTATTAAAATATAACACTTTTGAGTTGTGTACAGAGATTCTAAATTTACAATAATACATTTTTTGAAGCAGCTACATTTTTCTCCAATTTATTCATTTCTATAATAAATAACATCGTATGATGTTCGTCAATAATAATTATTCAATTTACCAATAACATTATAATTAGACAAATGGTTCCATAAAATTAAATTAGAAACCACAAATAATGTAAATATTAATGCTAACATGAGGTTAGTTAACATTCATATATAAAAATTAAAAATTGTTTGAATAATTAAGATGTTATTAATATATTAATTAATTTTTTAGATACTGATTACCGTTCTTGCCGAAACGTCTACATTTGTTAACTTGTCAACACCAAAACAATAAATGAGAGAAAAATAGCTGCTGAAAAATATATTATATTAAAATGTAACAATAAAAATTAAACAATTAATAAAATATGTTATTATCCCCTGATCCGTCCAAGTTTCATTTTCCTATCCCCAATAAAGAAAAAAAAAACATATACAAAAAAAGTATGATTTAGGCAACTAATTTCTAGGAACATAGATAGTTATAATGAACAAGACGGGAAAGTTTTTGGGGTGGGGAAGAGTTGATATGAAATTCATTGGCAATGTAAGGATGAGAACAAATAACACAATTTGCAGAGGATAAAAAAAACTATTTATACAGTATGTTTTAGTTCATTTTCTCTTCTCTAGTTACTTTCAAAATGAAATGTTCTTTATTAAATATTTTATTTATTTTTTTTTTTTCTCTTCTTTAAGGCATTTCGACCACGAGGGTCATGGATGCCTGATGGATGCAGGTCTGTGGGGATCCTTGCGGGTTAATTTGGATAGGCGTAGATTAATAATAATAAAGAAGATATGTACGGAATAGAAAGGCTATGTGATGAAGATAATTTTGTTTTATAATTTAGATAAGAGATTTGTGAATTGTAAGAAATTAAATAGTTGGGTAATTTGGAAGCTATTATTAGATAGAATTTCGGAAATATCCACCGCAAGGTTGCAATTTTCATGCTGGGGACTATATGCCATGCATTCAGTCAGAATGTGTCTGACAGACAGTCCCACCCCGCAGCACTGACACAGAGGAGGGGGTTCCCGAGCCATCAGATATCCATGGGTCAGCCTCGTGTGCCCTATACGTAACCGAGTTAAAATTACTTCTTCTTTCCTTTTTTCTCGTATTGAAGTGTTATTAAATATTTATACAGTTGTTAACAATTAATAATATACAAAGAAACATTTTCAAATTCAACGCAATAAAAAAATAAACATAAGAAATATCTATTCCGTCACAAAAAAAAGTATTCAAACACCTGTGTATGCGTTGACAAAGAATAAGCATGAAGCTAGTATCTGACCATAGTAATAATAATAATAATAATAATAATTCAGTTAATTCATTATTGTAAATATTCAACATTATTATAAATAAAAATAATTGTCTCTTGAATGAACATAAATAAAAACAAAGAATTTGTTTAACTTTTATATTGCTTAATTCAACAAAAATAAATACATAAAGTGTACCGGTTTCGGCTTACGCCATCGTCAGCGGCTTCATTACTTTTGAACTTTGTACTGATGGCGTGAGCCGAAATTGGTACATTTTACGTATATATTTTTGTATAATTAGACAATATAAAAATTAAACAAGTTTTTTGTTTTTAATTATTTTGTTAGCTTCCCATTATATCGACACAGATCACAGAAATGTATTCTGTTCTTGAATGAACAATCAAATTGCTGCCCAATTTCATAAGTTCATGAACTATAGAAAAACAATTTGTGGAAATACAAACTATTCAGGGCGATCGAGAGTCTCGTGACGCTTGGAAAACTCTCATTAAGATCACAAACACATTTAAAAAATCGGTCAAGAGCAAACTATACTTGCACAATTATAGTGTTCCGTGCCATCAGCCCCCCACTTAAATTATTAATAGTTAAACCAATGGTTCAGCAGTTATAAGGAAATAAATTGTTTATAACAATTGTTCGCGCAAGAATTTTTCAATCCACACCTAATTCTCAATGTTCATGATTTTGTCCAGATATTTCTGAGCGGTCCTTTTTTTGGTGATAAGGGTGGGTGGGGGACAGCAATTTTTAAGGGTTTTTCCCGAAAAATGTTTAAAAAATATTACATCATATATATTGTTGAATTCGTGCTTCAATAAACTTTCATTTGACCCTACACGATGCACTTGATTTTTTTTTTTCTATTTCCCAATTTACCCCCTGAAATTAACCCCCAGTATCAAAATTCAATTTTTTATACTTCACGTCTATAACTGAACCACCACACTCTATCTTATAGCTAAATTCCAAATTTTTACATCGAATAGTTTCAGAGAAAATCACCTGTGACAGACGGACGGACGGACACCGAAGTGATTCCATAAGTTTTCCGTTTTGCTAATTTTGGCACGGAACACTAAAACACTCAAGAATTCGCGGAAGACCAGACATCGACTTCTGTTCTACGAGTCAGACCGCAAACAATACATACTCGCTTCCATGAAGCAGGTTACAAGAGAAGAGTAACAAGAGAGAAGCCACTCGTAAGTGAAGTAAACCGAAAAAAAGCGACTGGACATCTTCAATTATTATTATATACAGGCCATCATTGATCCGAATCGACTTCAGTATTAAAATATTATATTTTTTTAGGCACTTGAAATGATCATTTTAAAGCTTTACGTAGGTGTATGAACACTTTTTTTGCTTCCAAAACTATCTTTTTTGTTGTTTATTTAATATTGCATTATTGAGAAAATATTTAAATATAATAATATTGTTTATTAATTTACTTTATATCCTAGATAATAGGAACTAAATAAGTACTTAAAACAACTTTAAAAAAACACATTGTATGAATACTTTTTTTACCCACTGACATTATAGTGAATACAATATTTTAGAATTAATAACAAGGTGAACGAAAATTTAAAAATGGAAAAATATAATTGCGAAAAGATTCCAAACTTTAGAACTGCTTGGATATTCCAATTGACTCCATTAAAAATAAATAAATCGCAGAATTATATTATATTCATTTTCTATAGTAAAAGGTGGTTGATAATAATATCCAATATACAATGTATATATGTTCAACAAACATTGTCTCAAAATCTAAGAAAACGATGCAATATAATCAATAAACAGATTTCTATAATGTTCTCATAATGGATAATTTTTAGTCATAAAACGTCTTTATCGTTTAAAATATAAATTGTACATCGGATATTATGTTTGACATATACCTAATAATAAGTATTTAGACAAGGAAAAAAAGTTTTGAAAATGCACGAATTGGTGAAATGTTAACCAATGCGTTCAAATTATTATTATTATTGTTTTATCAATAATTTTTTATTATTGAATTTACAACTAGTGTCAAAATAAAGATATCCTTTCTCCACTATTGAATATTTATTTCTGAAAAGTTATAACATTAGAAATGGTTTATCAATATAAAAGTAGGCCTTTTGGGGGTTCTAAAAAAATTATTGTAAAAGTCTAAACATTTCATGGGACCTTATACATTTTAAAAAAAAATATGAAACGCTATGTTAAAAGCGGATCAATGAGTTGTTCTATATATTAAATAATTTCGCAACATACCTCATTTTTCCATTTGTTAATTTTCGTCTACCTTATTATTATAAAGTTCAAACAAAAATATATTTTTCCCATTCACTCTAGTATGCAAGTAAAGATACAGAGGATTCGTCAATAAAATTCATCATTATTTTACTGTCAATTATTCAATAATATCGTTTATGTCTTCCCTAGGACTGGAAATAGTTGCTAAATTAAACTAAAGAGTCAAGCTTTACAACCATTCATATTATTATTAATAATAATTATTTATTCAAATAGAAACGTTTTTAGTAGAATAATTGTGTATTTTATTGACTAATACTGGACATCTTCACATCTGAATCGTCCAGTTCCAAGTCTGGATGTTAGAATTTATGTAATTTTACAACAAAAGTAGAGTTATTTTTGCTGTATAATTAAAAAAAATTTCATATTTAGTTTTGGAACTATACTTGTTTCATTGAGATATTGGTCCAGCTGACAGAGATAGGAGGCTGAACTTGAATGAAATAAAACTAGTTTATTTATGGTATTGTCTAATTTCACATAATATGTATACATGGGAGTACGTTCGGTATTTCTACCATCCTCAGCCGATAAGAGTCTTATCTTTTATGCTTTCGGCTGAGGATGGTAGAAATACCGAAAGTACTCCCATGTATACATATTATGTGAAATTAGATAATACCATAAATAAACTAGTTTTATTTCATTCAAGTTCATTTGAATTATTTCACAATATCTCTGCAATAATGAGAGTTTTCATTGATAGGAGGATGATTGTACTAGAGCTGAAGCCCAAACATAATACATTCATAAGAAATGAATTAAATCAATATTCACAAATAAATAAACATTTTAATTTTAGAAATGGTTCCATTAAAAGTTCGACAGGGCGCTAGGAAATAATGCAAAAATGGAGGGATAGTAATAGATTGGGCGGGACCTCATGCGTTATGATGCTCATTCTGGTCCCTTGCTGCAGCTCAACCTCTCAATGAATGGAGTATAGACGATTCATTAATAACCTATCCCAGTTTGATGGACTAATACTTGCGAAGGAGGCGTGTCAATGACTGAAAGCCGAGACGAGCCTTATGAAAGAGACTGGTGGAGCCACTAGCGGCAGTACTGGAGAGTGGAGAGGTTTGGGACTTGTGGAGGGTCCGGGTACCTGGGGGAGGCATCATGACCCTGATTGGATCCTTCAGTCGGGACAGGTCCGACTCCAGACGACACATTTCATCCTTGAGTCGGTTGTATTTGGTCAGATCTAGGCCGATCTTGGAGGCTCGCTTGTGGACGTCTATCAGGTATTGGCGATCTCGCACATCTGGAAGTAAGTACTCCTGTTGACAACAAAGCAAACCCAAAGTCACAACCCATTACGAAGAATATATTAAGCGTTAAGAATAATAAACAATATTAATCGAAAATAAGCTATAGAGAAAATTTTTAAAAACATGAAAAATACTTTTAGATTATACAAGGAGATTCTGAATTCTTGTATCATCACAGCATCTCTTCTCATATTTATGTGTTTCCTTCTTAAAAATAGCAATTGCAGACGGAAGCATTCCCCATTATCTGTAACTTATCTGTTTTTTATGTTAACTATTCCTTCTGTCAATCAGAAGCTTCCTTTTAAAGAACATATTTATGTCGAATTCTATATTCAAACACCTCGTCAAAACTAGGTTTGTCTAAATATTTAAATATAGAAATCGACTCGATAAATATTTTCTATAAAAGGAAAATTCTGATTTACAAAATAGTTAACATAAAGAATACATGTATTATACATACTGACAATGTGATTGCTTCCCGAAACGTTTGTAATTACTATTTTCAGAGAAGAACAATAAATTGGAGAAGTGATGCTGTAATAATATATTATAAATCAATAATTAAGAAAAATAAAAATATTTTCCCTCTTAACAATACTAGCTCGGACGTGATTATGATACCAGGAAAAAAGAGATTTTGAAATAACTAAACATTGCTCCTCTTTTTTTGTAAAAAAGTATAACTCATAAAGTAATTAATGTTTTTTAATCTTCTTCCCCTCTTCATGACGCCAACTGAAACAATAAATAATTTTGAACGTCAACTACAAATGTTTATTTCAGAGAAAACCCTCTATTTCGAAACGGAATTTTTCTAATTGTTCAAAAAGAATAAAATAACCAGAATATAGAAGTCATGTCTCATATATATATCATCATATCATATATATATTTCATACTTGACTTTCACCCTCCTACAAAGTCTGTAGAATCTTTTTTTTGTTAAATATTTTCATTACTAATATTTTTTTTTAAAGTTATTTACTCATTTATTTTATTTTTATTGGTTAATTATTATTTTTATACATAATATTGCTTATATATAACTTATATATATATATATTTTTTTTTTTTTTTTTTTTTTTTTTTTTTTTTTTTTTTTTTTTTTGCCTTTATGTACGGTGCATATTAGCCATGTCAATGTGTTATATATAATTATTTAAGACATCCATGGCCCCGGGAGGGAGTTCTATTTACGAAATAAAACTCACTCCCGGACGGGATTCGAACCCGCAAACCATGGTGAGACCATGCGACCAAAGCCCTACGCTCTAGCCCGCACGGCCACCATGGCCCCCAACTTATATATTTCAGCAGCTGTATTATTCTCCCATTTATTTTATTGGTTTTTATAACCTTGAAAATATAGTCGTTTCATGAAGAACTCCCCATCATCAGTACCTCAAATTTATTTGCTGTATCTTAATGTAATTTTTTTAAATTTTTGTTCCATTATATTTTTAAAATATGTTTACAGAAAGATAATACAAATACATTTGAGTTACTGATAATAGAATTCTTCTCGAAACGTCTATATTTTCTATGTGTAAAAACCAAAAATAATAAATGATTATCAAATTTAAGTTAGAACATGTGAACATAGCTACAATCGTTTTTGAAGATAGAGCGCTCACAACTTTTCAATCATGGACACCGGACCTTGAAACGTGAAACTCCGTTGAAACCTCGATCTCGGAATTTCGCAAGATTACAATACTTTCTTATACTATGGGTAATACCTAGAAGAAAGTAAAAAGATGACTGACCTGCCTAGTAAGTACAAAATAGGCATAGGCAGCCATGGCCGTGCCATAGGTGACAAAGTATGTGACAGGCTCCATGATATCCCAGGAGTACTCCCACCAGGTGAGGCGGGCCAGGATCCCGAACTGAACAGACATGAGACCCAGTCCTACCCAGGTTAGAGTGTTCGCTTTCCTGCCTGCAGCCACGTCCAACTCTAGTTTCTTCTGAAAATATATCCACAATTTAGAGGGAAATCACAACAGGAAATGTTACAAAACAAGAAAAAAGAATTCACAGCATGAATAATTCAACTAAATGTTCGCTCTATTTTCATGCCCTCTGGGACGAAAAAAAAAAAAAAAAATCGAGCATGCCATCCTTCGGATGGGACGTTAAACGATAGTCCCGAGCCCAATATCAGGTACTCTTTAAAGACCCATTTCCTAGGCGAATAAAGGCGGATAGGCAAAATTTAGGATTCACACTGTAGGAACAGGTTCATGTTCACCAGAGTGACGAAAGAGTGCTCTGGTAGTAGGCTATATGACCTCATACTTGAAGCCCGGGCATGAGTCACAATAACTAACTAATATTATTTCTAATTAAAATCGTTAATGTCTCTATTTAAAATTTAAATAATTTAAAAAAATTGTAACTTCTCGAAATTAATGGTTATCAAATAGGTTAAAATATAAACGTGATTCACTAATATATTAGAGAGAGGTATGTGACAAGTGCTGAAGAGAAAAGAAAAATGTGCAAAGACAGGAAAAACATTAAGTGAATGGAAGTATTCGATTGACACCTTTATAGAGATAGACCCTTATTTCGCTGGATTCAGATTCTTAGTGATTCTACAAGAAAATAAAATTCGGTGAATCATCGGCAAAGTACTTCCCCAGTATTAATTAATTAACTATGTTTTTCTCTCCTAACAGCAATCGACCGCTTAGGCTAAAAATCGTAAAGTGATATAAAAAGCTTCAACAATTAACATAAATAATAAAATATATTTTTTTTTGAACATGTAGAATGTTTAGAATGTAGAATAAATAAATAAAACTGTGTAATAAATTAGCTCTGAAAAATTAAAAATTCCATGGATGAGGACAGATACTGTTATATATTGAGTTTCAATTATTCTATTAAATATAATATAGTTATCCAAAACACATGTTTCATAATAAAATGTTCAGTTGATGTTAAATAAATGACTTGCAATGGTTACTTGTTTTATAGTGCTTACATATACAATATTTGGCGACGAGGATAAAGCAGCTTTATTTAACAAGGTAAATTCAGTTTAACAATACCGTATTTAGTTTACACATTTCAAGAATGCCAGGCAAAAAGGACCAGAACAAATTACAATTTAAATTTTCTAATTTCGATCCGAGTGTTGAGGAATGGGAATATTACATACAGCGGTTCGAAACAGAACTTGCAATCGTCGATCTCTTACACCCCAATTCTGAAAACACCAGGAAAAATGTACTTTTATCTCAAATTGGAGCGAATTCTTTTAAGATCGTTGTTGACCACTTTCGACCTCGTCCCGTCAGTAGTGTGACGTATGATGAGTTGAAGTCTGCATTGTTAGCATATTATGGCCGACATGTGTGCGTCTTATCAGAGAGGCTGACATTCGCAACGCGGTACCGCCATGAGGGTGAAACTGTCACCCAGTTCGTGAATAGCTTGCGCGCACTAGCAGGACACTGCGAATTCGGATCCTCTTTAGATGAAAGGTTGCGCGACCAACTAGTCATCGGCATCAACCAACAACATTGGCAACAGGAGCTTATGCGATTCCACCCTACAAATAACTTTAAGTTAAGTGATGTTGAATCTACCGCCATATCGTTAGAAAAGGCAACCAGTCACCAACAACATCTTCGGAATTTAATAGATACTAGTGTCAACACTTCACACACTAATCATATTTCCCAACAGCGCCCACCCAGAACATACAAGGAGGGGGACACCAAACGTAGGCAGCTGGTAAGAGGGGAACACTGCCTCCAGTGCGGCTATACGTTACACAAGCAAAATAACGAGTGTCCCGCGAATGGGCAAGTCTGCTCTCTTTGTAAAAGAGCAAACCATTTTGCAAGAGTGTGCCTCTCCTCACGTCGAGCATACATTGTGGACAAACAGAGCCAAAGGAAAACAACGCGCAGGGTAACAGCAAGGTCTCCTACCCGATCTTCAGGGTCTATCTCTTCAGACAGCGAAGAGGAAGCACACTCTGCAAAGGTCCGTTCGATACAGAAGGGAAACAAAGGTCTGCTAGATGTTAAAATAAATGGACGACCGATAGAAATGCTCTATGATCCTGGGGCTTCACAATCGGTGATCAGCGAAAAGACCTGGCGAGACATCGGTGCACCTCATCTGAAACCTGCAAAAAGTCTAGTTGCCTATACTGACCTAGAAATACACACATTGGGCAAAGCAATGGTACAGGTGAATGCTTTTAGTAAATCCCTTATTTTACCCATATATGTAGTAAAAAAAACACGACATTCCATTGTTCGGTTTGAATTGGACTTTGTCATTCGAACTTCCCTTGCCTCCAGGAATCAAAATTTCCTCAGTAAGGCACAGCAAAATTGAAAAACCAAACAGCACTAATCTGGGTCGACGGCCACCAGTTCCGTTAGATGAGAAAACTCTTATTTCAGGTTACGCAGACTTATTTCATGAAAAAACAGGGACTATAAAAGGACACCAGGCGTCCATACATTTGCGGGCTGACGCAGTACCTCGGGTATTCAAACCGAGAACTGTTCCTTTTGCCCTTAAATCGCAAGTAGAAGCGGAGCTAAATCGCCTAGTAAGTGAAGGAATCGTAGAACCTTTGGATCCTCTAACAACTCCTATTGAGTGGGCATCGCCAATAGTGGTAGTAGTTAAACCAAATGGTGGTATTAGAATATGCGCAGATTTTAAAAGCACTATAAACCCTTCTGTTATTACAGACAAACACCCTCTTCCCCGGTTTGAAGAAATAGTAGCCAAGTTGACGGGAGGACAACAGTTCACAGTTATAGATCTTAAGGACGCCTATGTGCAGATGGAAGTCGAAGAAGAATCTCGTAAGTATTTCATTATTGCAACACATGCAGGGTACTATCGATACCGTAGGTTGCCGTTTGGCGTTAGCTCAGCGCCATCCATTTTTCAGCGTGCAATGGACAGGATTTTGACAGGCCTTAAAGGAACTGCTTGCTATCTTGATGACATCATCGTTACCGGAGCTACAAGGGAGGAACATTTTTCGAATTTGCGGGAAGTCTTAGAGCGGCTTCAGCAAGCTGGGATTCGGAGTAGGAAAGAAAAATGTAAATGGTTACAGGACAGCGTCGTTTATCTCGGACACAAAATTGACAAGCACGGCATACATCCCACAAAAGAACGGATAGAGGCTATCAGTAACATGCCTACACCAAAGAATGCACAACAACTCAGGGCTCTACTTGGCAGTATAAATTACTACAGCCGCTTTATCAGAAATTTGCAGACTATATGCGCACCCTTATACAGACTCATCAGCAAAAATACAACTTGGAACTGGACGAAAGAAGACGACCATATCATTGAGAAACTGAAGGAAATTCTGACATCCTCACAGACGCTTGTGCATTATGACCCCTCGTTACCGCTTGTTGTCACAGCGGATGCAAGTGATATGGGACTGGGAGCTGTACTGTTCCACCGATATCCAGACTCTTCTGAACGACCCATCGCATTCACATCAAGGACATTAAGTGAAGCTGAACGCAAGTATTCTTCAATCGACAAGGAAGCGTTGGCATTAATTTTCGCAGTCAAGAAATATGACCAATACCTTTTCGGACGATCATTCATTCTGAAAACAGATCACAAACCACTGGAAAGATTATTAGGGGAGAAGTGTGAAATACCCAGTATGGCTGCAAATAGGCTGGCACGCTGGGCTCTCATTCTTTCTGCATATCAGTATCACATTGAGTACCAAGCTGGGAGAAACAACACACCCGCTGACGCCTTGTCGCGCTTGCCCCTCGCCAATCAGCATATGACATCTGAAGAAACGATGGGTAAAGCAACAGATGGCCATCTTCTACATCTTCGCCTTCAAGATCTCCCAATATCAAAACAGAAACTGGTCAAGAGCACTAAAAAGGATCCACATTTATCCAAGGTACTACGATATGTACAGCAGACATGGCTTGACAGGAAAGAACTAGCACCTGACATCCTCACTTACTACAAGAGAGAAGAAATATCGTGTGAGGAAGAAATATTGCTTTGGCAGGGAAGAATTATTGTTCCACATGAATTTCGAAGGATCATATTAAAAATGTTGCATGAAGGACATCCGGGGGTGGTGGCGATGAAATCTATTGCCAAGTTTCAAGTATGGTGGCCAGGACTATATCAAGACATCGAGTCATTCGTGAAGCGCTGCTCCAGCTGCCAACAAGTGAGACCCCGAGAACCGGAAGCACCTCTGTTTTCCTGGACACTCCCTTCCGAACCTTGGGCACGCTTACATATAGACTATGCAGGACCATTCAAAGGCAAACACTGGTTAATAATTGTTGATGCCTACACGAAATGGCTGGAAGTAATACCAACTTCGAACACATCAGCAGCTCAGACAATTTCAAACATCAGAGAAGTCATTGGAAGATTTGGAGTGCCACGAGTGATCGTGACGGACAATGGACCTCAATTTACATCTTTTGAATTTAATAACTTTTGCAATAAAAATTTCATAAAACATGTCACCAGTACACCGTACCACCCGAAAACAAACGGGTTAGCCGAGCGAGCTGTTAGAACCTTCAAGGACAGAATGAAAGCCAGTGAACCGGGAGACATAAAGATACGTCTACAACAGTTTCTGATGTCTTATAGAAACAGCAGTCATGCCACTACTGGCAGAAGTCCGGCGGAACTTTTACTTGGGAGACGTATCAGAACTAGAATAGACCTTTTAAAACCAAATCATGAAGCGAAAGTCGATTTTGCTATTTTTAAGCAGGCTAAGTATCATGATGCTAGATCAAAGGAACGCGAATTCGAATGCGGCGATCTGGTCTGGGCACTCAACCCAGGAGGGAAGGGCTACACTAGAGGATTCATCTCTGAAAGAACTGGACCGTTATCGTACATAGTAACCATAGAGGGAGTCCAGAGACGGAAACATGCGGACCAGCTCCGGAGCCGGGCTAACTTCCCCGAAGATCCTGAATCTCCGGATCAGCCGGCATCCCACCACCACTTTGAGGACGCAGGCTAAAAGACGAAGGAGGAGATGTTATATATTGAGTTTCAATTATTCTATTAAATATAATATAGTTATCCAAAACACATGTTTCATAATAAAATGTTCAGTTGATGTTAAATAAATGACTTGCAATGGTTACTTGCTTTATAGTGCTTACATATACAATAGATACAAACTTCCTGTTCTTATCTGATTCATAACTGGCAACACGGAGTGCGTGAGGTCTATAGCTTTATCCCTACTCTATAATTACAGAGAGAAGACTCTCCTTTATTTGTAATCATATCCTCTCTGTTTTCAGTTACATCCATCTTTCTACTTTAATGGATACTAGTGTTGGAACAATTCAGCAGAGTCGCCCCTGCTCAAATGTTCCCCCACACTAGTGCTTCAGCTTCCGACCTGTCTGTCTGTCCAACATAAAAAACATTTTGAAAACAATCTCAGACAAGTGTATGCTCACCTTTTCCAGAGGCTCGAGCTCATGCTTGATGTCCTCCAGCTTGGTCTGTAGTTCCTCTTCCATCCTGTCCGAGGTCTCGTCCGCATGAAGACTGGTGTACAGTTGTGAGACCAACGCCCGGAGTTCCTCAACGCGCTCTCTTTCCGACCTCTAACAAAAATTTACAAAAACTTCAATATGCATACATTTCACAAGTCACTTACATTTTCATACATGAATGTATATTAATTACTAATGATGTAAAATCGAAAACCAAATAATACAATTTTTAATGAAAAATATTTGACAGACTATTTGAATGAAACTCGCCCCTACTTGAATTAAAACCAACAGCTTGTCTCCTGAATCTGAAAAGCTCCGTCAAACTCAGGTGGTATCAACTTAATTCAAGTTAAACCAGACAGCGGCTGGTATAATCTAATATGTATAAATTATCTCCCAAACAGTAGACAAAATAAATCAATCTCATTAGAGGACATTTCTATAATTTTTAATTTAACGAATACAATTTTTAATAAATAAAATAAAAAACCTACAGTTATAATTGAGAATAATAACAATAATTATAAAACAATCTGGCAAGCATTGGCTTGTTATATGCTTCTGATCTTCCTTATGAAGATGAACTTACAGTGATGTTGTGAACAAGACAATTCATGTTGACAAAAATGGTTGTATCTTACTCTCATTAAAACAAACATCTATGAATTTTAAAACATTTCTATTAACGAAATGTCACTGCAGAAGGTGCTCGGATCGAGGACTGTGTCCCGAGACGCCAAAATAGCAATTTATAAAACAGTTCTGAGACCGGTCGTCACATATGCAAGTGGAACGAAGTCTTGTTCAATACGTGGGAGAGGAAGGTATTGAGAAAGATATAAGGCCCTACTCCAGAGGGGAATAGATGGAGGATACGGACCAATAGGAAGCTGAGGGACGTGTACAAGAGCCCGGACCTGGTGGCCTTAGTGAAGCAGGGGCGGCTGCGAGGGCTGGGGCAATTACAGAGGATGGAACCAGACAGATTGCCGAGGAGGATACTGAAGGGACACCCGGGAGGACAAAGAAGAAGAGGTAGACCCCGGTTACGTTGGCTGGAGGACGACCTCAGAACGATGGGTGTGAGAAGATGGAGACGGGAGGCCGAGGATAGAGAAGAATGGCGGAAGATTGTTGCGGAGGCCCAGGTTCTACAAGGACCATAGCGCCAGGGAAAGTAAAGTAAGTCGAAGATACAAGTCTTAATGCGAGAACACATAACCTTAATCTTCACGTTTCTTCACGCTAAACGTCTACGTTATTAGCTCACTCTTTAATATACATTATTCCAAGGTAAAAAAGAAAAAAAAACTTATAGGTTTTCACATTTTTAAATGCGACCGCTAGACTGCACTAGATGAGTTGATATACTACTGAGGAAGACACAATACATCTTATTTTTGATACTCCTCATCCTACAATATCTTACCGAAGATGAGGCTCCTTTCACCCTGGACAAAACCAACCCTCTAGCTTGAGTGGATAAGTGTAACACTAGATTTCCAATAAGAACAAAATACTTTCTCCACGTTACCGACACATTCCAGTGAATATCTACACTAGCAGAACATCTACATATCACTTATTCTAATATTAATATTCAAAACACTCCATTTTGTACAAAGGAGATTATCTCCTTTCGACACTTTAATCCGTGAAACTCAGTTATTCCAAATTAAAAAAAAACAAATTAATGCTAACATCTATATCTTTGCGAACATCTATATTTATGCTAACATCTAATTAAACATCTATATTTGCTAGGTTGTTAGTTATTATGATTCATGCCCAGGCTTTAACTACCAGAGAGCTCTTTCGTCACTCTGGTGGACATGAGCCTGATTCTACTGTGGACTTATAAATTTTGCCTTCCTAGATTTATTCACCTAGATTAGTCTTTAACGAGTACCTTACATCGCGCAGGCTCGGGATCATCGCTAAACGTCCCATCCAAAGAACGGCGTGCTCATGCGTTTTTCACCTCTCATATAAAAAACCTAAGAGCCTCGGCCCGGTTCTTCTTCAGCTCAGTGAAGTTACGTAGTTGTGAATATCAAAAAAAATAATGGACTAAAAATATATTATAATAAAAATAGCGTGCTAGCCATTGAGCTCATAATAGGGGGTCCGAAGCTCGGCCAAGGCCCTTAGCTTCCTTATCTATGAGAAAGACGTTGAGCACGCAGTCCTTCGGGTAGAACATGGCCCTGAGCCTTTACGATGGCAGATACTCTTTAAAGACTTCTACCCTAGGTGAATAAACCTAAGTAAGGCAAAATGTAAGACTTCCACAGTAGAGTCGGTCTGGGCTCACGTAAGAGAGCTCTGGTAGTACGCGATTAGACCTCGTAGTTGAAGCCCGGGCCTGATTCACAATAATTAACTATATTAAAATATAACAATATAAAATTAAACAATTAATAAAATATGTTATTACCCGCTGATCCGCCCAAGTTATTAATTTTCTTGACGTCAATAATTTTTTTTTTTTCATAAAAAAATTCACTGATTTTTTTTTCGCCCTGGTATACAAAAATTATTTTTCTTGCCAACAAATTGAGGCTAGTACCAAGTGATTATGAAAGATGACGCGACAAGTAAAATATGTAAGTTACATTTGACAAAATATATTTGAAATATTAAGAAAATTACAAATTACTTTATATTTTTACATTATTTTATTTTAAAAAGTATAAACTACATTTACATAATATTCCTTATTATTTATCGGTAACTTAAATATTAAATTAATTCCTTAGAACTGTCAATGGCAATAAACTCACCTCATTTTTCGAAGACTTTACATAATATTCCTTATTATTTATTGTTAATTTAAAATCACCGTCTATTAAACTGGATATCGAATTGGAAGACGCTACTCGAATGTTTTCTGTAACACAAAAAAAAAAAAGATACTTAATAGATTGTCAATGTTGTACATAACGATAAATAAATGTCACATAAGAATTAGGCTATAAATAAAATATATTTAATAGATTTTACTAACCCTAAGTCTAGTAGTTTTCATTTATAAGATTCAGGTACCAAGAGAAAGAAAAAAAAATTCAGGTAATAATAAATATTTATCTTCTTCAAAAAAACAATACATACAAACAGAAAAGTTCTACAAAAACGAAAAAGTTTTGTTATAAAGAATGATATTAAAACCTTAAGATATATGTATGTAGCTAACCTAAAGGATAACAATCTGTGCCAGGGTTACCATCAAAATAATACAAAAGGAAGAAACTGTTCGTTTCTGATTAACTAAGTATTTTTACACTCTAAACTAAAAATAAAAAATAGTCAACAATTATGGAAATTTTTTCTTCTGTAAAATTAAAAAGTGAATGCACATTTATAAAACCCTGAGTCGGCGGTTATTGAGTTGAGCCCCCTATGATAACCCCTCCTCTTAAGCCGATTCCGCTGACGATTGAGAAATGTCGTTTTTATGGGGTATTACTTATTCTTTACAGTGACAATTATTATAGTCAGCCGATTTGAGTGAAAATCGATCCATAAGTAAATATAATCGATCCATATAAATCATTCTATTAGAAGTTATCGTGTGATCGATGTGTTCACAGTCAGGAAATATTATAAAATGAAAACACATCGTCGAATTTCTTACTGATTAAAATGACATCATCTAGAGAGCTTGATTGAGTTGCTTACTGAGCTCGTGAGGTGAAACAAACCAATTTACATGGGAGATGAAAAAAACCTTGAGCACACCGTCCTACGGATGGGACGTTAAACGATGGTTCCTAGCCTGTACGATGTCAGGTACTCATTAATGACCCCCTCGTAAATTCTTGAGTTTATTGGACTATTTTCTTCTATTGTGCCCCGTACATGGTTTCGAAGTACGGCCGTTTAAACCTGAAACCTACATCACGAAAAAATCATCCCTCCCGAAAATACGATTTAAGAGTGAAACGGTGAGTCGGAAATAAAATAACAAAAAAATTTGTGTCGATATTTTCATTATATTGGCAGTTATTCGAGTTTTTGTGTTAAGCCTCCCCCCTTCCCTAGGATCGATTTGTCTGAAAATCAATAGGTGTCCTTGGAGAGTTTCAGAAAAACATGAAATTCTGTTGAAAACTTCGCATCAAACTGACCGATTTCATAACTTCCCCTATACTTCGTATAGCAGAGGAAGTAAAAACACGAATTAATTTTTTTCAAACTGACTAGAGAGGGAAAAAGCAGAATTGACCAAACCATTGAACAAAGACAAAAGAGGGGAGTCACTGAATGGGCTTCTGTGTCTCATGACTGCCACAGGCACATGACAAATAGACTGTAACAAACTCACTTTTGTCAACATTCAACGTACAGCCCTCCTAATTGGACCATACGTCAAGTCACAATGAAGAATCTCTCTTTAATAAACTATGTATAGTCCGAAGGACGGCGTGCTTAAGTTTATTTTACCACCCAGATAATTAATTTTTATATTAATAATTTGAATGTGTGTAGTTTTATACATCACAATGGTTAGTCCTATCAAAAAACTGGACCTAACCAAAAATATTCCTTACTAACGTCAGCATGCCCTTCAGATTTGAGAAAGACCAATACGAACTGTGAAGTTATAGTGACCAAAAGACGTATAGTAATAGTAACACTTTAAAAATATGTTTCATTATTAGCCGGTAGACCAGTGGTAGGCGTGCTTGACTTCTGAGCTCAAGGTCGTGGGTTCGTAGCCCGACCGAGGCCCTTAGTTTATTTTATCTGGGAGGTAAAATAAACTTAAGCACGCCGTCCTTCGGATGGGACGTTAAGCGATGGTCCCGAGCCTGTACGATGTCAGGTACTCGTTAAAGACCCCTACCCTAGATGAATAAAAAAATTTAGGGTAGGCAAAATTTAGGACTCCCACAGTAGAGTCGGGCTCATGTCCACCAGAGTGACGAAAGAGCGCTCTGGTAGTAGGCGATATGACCTCGTAGTTAAAGCCCGGGCATGAGTCATAAAACCTAACCTAACATGTTTCATTATTGGTAGTTTATTATTAAAAATGATTTAAAAATTTAAAAAATGGAAATATATGAGATGTTTTTATAGTTCACTACCTCTCCCTCATGAGGTAATATCCTTCTCCGATGTTTCTATTTTTGGAACTAGCGAGTCCTGAAATTTCAGTGAAAACTCAAGATTGATTTTCTGACCTATAGATGGGGGAAGTAAACATAGAGTAATTATAATAAGGGGGTGTATAATCATAGGGTGTATAATAATTATTTTTTATATTATTTTATATCTTCTGCATTATTATTTTTTATTAATTATTTATTACAAGGAGTTCACTGTTCCATTTCTACTAAGGGACTCCACTTCTAACCTCGTTACAGAGCTTGGATCTCCTCTGCACCTCAGTTCCAACCCTCCTACCTCCATCGTACTCCATGCCCCATTACACCGGAACAACTGGGCTCACGATATTTATATCTCCTTGGAAGGAACCTTTAGACCGGTTACTCCTACCTAGTCTCTTCTTATGATCAAGTACCTACTTATTACACTTTTAGTAATTTTATCGTCCATTTCAGTGAGATATTATCTTTTAACTGAATGGTAATTCTTTAAAAAGTGTGTTATGTAGCGTGTTAGAGGGACCTTCTTGTACCAATCATGTTTTCACAGATCCACCTCTACCTCTCTCAAAATCATTTCATTCTGGCATTAATGGGCATATCGTAATATGTGACGTCATCTTGCGAGAGAGGGGAGAGTGAACTATAAAAACATCATATACTTAACTTTTAAATAAAAAAGTACCAATATAACTTACCCTATACTTCGTAGTAATATATATTACTACGAAGTATAGGGTAAGTTATGTAAAAATTCGATGCGGAATTTTTAACAGAATTTCATGTTTTTCCATCTCTAGATTCCGAATATGAAAAAAAAAAATTTTTTTTTGTCTGTGTTGGGTACTATAAATGAATTATTGGTAATTGGTGATAAATAAGTGAATTATTGTGTATAAGTCGCGATAGAATGAATGTATCGACACGAAATTTTATATGTGAATCCAGAACCCTCTAACGACGACACCTATTGTTTTTCAGCCAAATCGATCACAGAGAAAAGAGAGATTAGGGGAGCGGCTTAACACAAAAACTCTAATAACTGCCTACAGAATAAATGCATCGACACAAAATTTCTTATGTGAATTAATTGAAAACCCCATAAGGGCGACACTTTTATAATTTTCAGCAGAATCGGCCGAAGGGAAGAGGGGAATCAGAGAGGGGGGGGGGGGGGGGGGGGAGCTCAACTCGAAAACCCCAATAACTGCCGATGTAATGAATGTATCAACATGAAATTTTATATTTAAAGTCAAAACATAATGAGGATATAACCTGTAAATTTTCAGGGATATTGGCTGAAGGGAAGGGGGTTCAGGGGAGGTAACTCAACTCAAAAACCATAATAATTGCCGATGTAATGAATTTATTGACACAAAATTTAGTATGAGAATTTAGAAGCCTCTAAGTAAGTGAACTATTGAATAATAGCGCAAACGGTCCACTATAGAGAGGAATGAAATGTTAATTGATAAATTCGTTCTGGGGAAGTACATTAGCGGTGATTCAGACCGGTAATATGACTAAAGGGAGAAGGGAAAGAAACTACTTGGGCTGACGTTAGACAGGAGTGGGGAAGGGTTCTACTCCGACTATAGTAACGCTGGTAAATCTTGGCCCTTCGGGGGTGTGTGGCCAGTTCGCTTGGAGGTGGGAAACGAGAGGGGATAGCCAATAGGAACCCATGAAAACGACGCGGTCGCCAACGTCTCCCTATTGGCTATCCCCTCCCGTTTCCCCCCTCCAAACGAACTGGCCACACCCCCCCAAAGGGCCATGATATACCGGCGCTACTATAGTTACAGCGACTACTCAGCGCGGGTACTGTCTCTTTACGCTAACTCATCTGTTGGTTACCTGGGGTTCGTACGACGACGTCGCCAACAGCTTGGTCCTCTTGTTTGATCATGTGAACAAAATCGCCGACGGTGGTCCTTGCAGGTCGGAGTGTGAACAGACATGGCTGTTGTGAGGTTGGCAAGGGGATGAACAGCTGAGGTACTCCACGTCGCCACTCTAGCTTCACCTCACTCACTGAAACAGAACAGGGTCAAAGTCAGTACCCGCAGTCTACTGGGTAGTCCTCACTCGGAATCTCGGGTGCTTAGGCATCAAAAAGTACCAAAATAGGCATGTTGTGGCTGTTGTAGTTGACATATGCCTTCAATAGAGAAAAAAAAGTAATGTGTGAGTGACACGGTTCTCACGAGAATTGATGTGTAAACATCTGCTTTAGTTTCAAAAATTTGCTGTCGTGCATTGATTTTGATTAAAATTTCTTTTATAATGATACAATAAGAAAAGGAGTATGAGGAATTAAACTTTCGAATTTACTGTTCTTCAATTTCTTTTATACATAAAATTATAGGTTTATGATAGCTAAAATAAGATATATTCAACTGTGATTGTAGTACCTCTAAATACCGCAAGTATACAGCGTCGATGGTAGTTTTCGAATTTATTGTTGAAATGCTTCGATTCGTATTCATTTGTAGATTAAGTTTGTCACTTGAAAATGAAATAAGCTGTTCGGTATGATGATTAATAGAGATGACAGTATCTTTTCAATGTAGAAGGGATTCGAGGTTCTGTCGTGTAAATGAAAACTCAATATTTGGCCAACGTTTCGGAAACTATATATTTCCTATTTCCTTCTTCAGGGCCTTATAATGACTTGAGTGGATGTGTATGGTGAAGGTGTTTGTGTCCAGTATGGACGTACAGACTCCAAATGTTATATCTAAAACCCTATAGGGACGACACATATCAATTTTCAGCAGAATCAGCCGAAGGGAAGTGGGAATCAGGGCCTTAACACTAATACCTCTATAACTGCCGCTGTACCTACAGGAAATTTTATACATAAATACAAAACCCAATAAAGACGATACCTATCAATTTTCAACCAAATCGTCCACAGAAAAGTAGAGGGAGAGAGAAAACTTAGTTTATTTATTTTCACTGGGGAAGTACATCGTCTGTGATTCATTTTTTTTTAAATTATCAGGAAATCACTTATTATTCCAAAGTTTAGAAGTTAGTAAAACTTGAAAAATTATGATTTGGCTTTCGAGAAATATTCTGGCTTCATTTCAATATTCCATATTATAAATGGACTGCCATCAGCAGTTTATTTGGTTCAACATTCTGGATGGATAACAAGCCCATTCCAACATTCACCATTAGTCGACTGAATGTTTAAATAAATGTCTGTCTAAAATGATCTCATCGGCACTTCAAAACAGAACATCATTTTTGGGGTATTTAAGGAGATTCTCAATCTCCCATAATAAACATTTCATCAGCTATATTTTCGTTCCATTTATTACATTTCCAGTTATACGAAATATAGGGGGAGTTATGTAATCACTCAGAAATTCGATCTTGAGTTTTCACCGAAATCGCATGTCTTCCAAAGACAATAACTTCCGATATAATGAATTTATCGACACGAATTTTCATATAATAAATATTTTTTTCACGCTCTGTTTTTGGTCTTTACTTACAACTTAGTAAATACACGTTTCGGGAGAAATTCCCATTATCAGTAACGAAAAATGTTACAATAAATAATAAACATCGAATAATGTTCGTCAATCATTCATAACACGTATAACATTTCAATTAGTTCATAATGTTTTTTATTATAGTTTTTATATATGAGAATGCGAGGGGGCGCCGGTAGCTCAGTGGTATGCGTGCTTGCCTTCTGAGCTCAAGAACGTGGGTTCGAAACCCGACCGAGGCCCTTAGTTTATTTTATCTGGGAGGCAAAATAAACTTAAGCACGCCGTCCTTCGGATGGGACGTTAAGCGATGGTCCCGAGCCTGTACGAAGTCAGGTACTCGTTAAAGACCCCTACCCTAAGTGAATAAAAATTTAGGGTAGGCAAAATTTAGGACTCCCACAGTAGAGTCGAACTCATGTTCACCAGAGTGACGAAAGAGCGCTCTGGTAGTAGGCGATATTACCTCGTAGTTAAAGCCCGGGCATGAGTCATAAAACCTAACCTAACCTATACGAGAATGCTAATCTTTAATATATATGATGAACTTTATTATATTGATAATATTCTTCATGCATAAGCTGTGAAGAATTTATACTTTTTTATGCTAATTCACTTGTATTATACATTTTCAAAGACATATATATTGTTAAAATACATCTTACATAATGTACGAGTCGACCACTGTGTTATAACCCTTCGTTCAGACAAATAACCTCTCATCAATGAAAATTCGATGTATCGTCGAAAACTCGATCTCGGATTTTCGCACGATTACAATACAATCTTATACTACAGTAAAAACATTATGGAATAATTGAAATATATGTATGAAATGATTTTGACAGGGAAGAGTGTTCTGTAAAAAGCGTGCTTGTTATAAGAAAGTCCTGTATTTTTTAATATGAAGTATAGGCGAAGTTATGTAACCGGACAAAAATTTGATGCGGAGTTTTATTTATATTTATAAAATTATGGGAATTTTATTTTTCCGACCTCTAGATTCTAAATATGAAAAAAAAAATTGTGAGTCTGTGAACTCCATAACTCCCGATAGAATGAATGTATCGACACCAAATTTTATATGTCTGACCACAACCCAGTAAGGACAACACCCATCGATTTTCAGCCAAATCAGTCAAAGGGGAGGGAGGATAAGGGGAGAGCCTTAACTCAAAAACGTTAATAACTGTCATTGTAATGAATGTATCGATACAAAGTTTCATAAGTGAATTCGAAATACCGTAAGGGCGACACTTACTAATTTTTAGCACAATCGGCACAAGGGTATGAAGGGATCAGAAGGGGGGAATGAATTCAAGGTTCTGGTCGTACATATGTTGATACATCCATTCTATCGGCAGTTATTTGACCTTGTGTTAAGCCTTCCCGTTATTTCTCATATTCCCTTTTATTTGACTAAAAATCAATAGGTGTCGTCGTTAGAGGATTCTAGACATATAAAATTTCGTGTCGATGCATTCATTCTATTTTAAATTATCGTGTTCACAGACACACAGAAAATTTTTTTTTTTTCATATTTGGAATCTGAAGATCGGAAAACATGAAATTCCGTTGTAAATTCAACATCGAATTTTTGACCGATAACATAACTTCGCCTATACTTGGTAGAACTGGGGAAGTATAAAAAGTCGACCTACATTCTAGAACCAGGCACACATACCTATTTCATACAGTATCATCTTCCCATGTCACACTTATTTAGAATGTACCACACTTCTAAACATATTCAGCGTGAGAAATGAATCGGCCGTTCCGGGTCACCTCTGGCAAAGTTGCCTTTCTCCATCAGGTACAACATAGAATTCCCCTCAATTTTTTTTTTTTCTTGAACTAATTTCTGACCAATTTCATAATTTTCCCTATAGTTAGTTATTATGACTCATGCCCGGGCTTTAACTATGAGGTCATAGCGCGCTTTAGTCACTGGTGGACTTCAGCCTGACTCAATGGGTGACCTAAATTTTGCCTACACTAAATTTTTATTCACCTAGAGCCAGGGGTCTTTAACGAGTACCTGACATCGTACAGGCTCGGGACCATCGCTTAACGTCCCATCAGAAGGACGGAGCGACGGCTTAAGTTTATTTTACCTCCTAGATAAAATAAACTAAGGGCATCGGCCGGATTTCGAACCCACGATCTTGAGCTTATAAGGCAAGCACGCATACCACTGAGCTACCGGCGCCCTCATTTTTTCTATGGTCCTTATAGCTGAAGAAGTAAAGTGTAGCCAAAGATAAACTAAAATGTTCACAAAAAAAAAAAAAAAAAGTGATTAATTAATTTTATTATTTGTTTCGCTTCGAATTCAAAATGAAACAGGACGCCATAAAATTGTTACACCAGCACAAATTTTTAAGAGGGAATAAAATCATTTACGACTGTTTACAGAAAGAGGTCAGGAAAAACTTACAAAATGTGACCGGATCAAATGGTTCACGTTTTTACTCTTCCTGGTCATAAAAAAGGTCAAATTAAATAAACGCACAAAAGCGTTTTTATTAAATTACTTTTTATATTTATTGATATATATTATATACATAAAATTTGATATGACACATAAAAAGTAAATTTCATGACAATTATGGATAATTGGACAGAGTAAAATAATAAAAATATAAACAATAATGAAGATACTGATTAGCGATTGTAGATTCTAATTGTAGGAATATTGAGGGTCAGTCAAAGATGGAAGAAAACAGGCAACACTATTCAAACGTTTCGATATATTTTATATCATCATCAGGGCCTACAAACATGGGGGGGGGGGGGGGGGGGGGGGGGATCTAGATTAGAATCACAATTAAACAAAAGTGTTAATAAACATTACTGAACATTAAATATAGATATTGTGGGATCTGGGTAAATAGGTTAAAGAATAAGCCGCTTGGAACACTTAATATATGTTTAGACAACACCTTTATTAACAAACCGCATAATGACGAAAACAATGTTACTATTCACAATAAGTCCCTTGACAAACCGCGTAATGACGAATATAATGTTACTATTCACAATAAGTCCCTTTATCACCGCGAACTTAGTTTTAACACTTTTTAGGAACAAAGCTGGACGCGATCAACAACTGAATGAATCAAGTAGTTCATCAACAACAAATCGATTGTCTCGGCGTGTTCCCGAATTCACCCACACTCAACTCGCGACTTAACAGATATATTGTTAACCATAAACATGAACGTACACTAATACAAATTAAAATTAAATATGAATACATTACTAAACATAAACATTAATAATGGAAATAGACAAATAGGTGGAACATAATAAAGAGTAAACATTAAAATGACTTACTATGACCTTCTCCCCAACCCTGCTTATTCATAGTAAGTCAGTTTAATATTTACTCTTTATTATGTTCCACCTATTTGTCTATTTCCATTATTAATGTTTATGTTTAGTAATGTATTCATATTTAATTTTAATTTGTATTAGTGTACGTTCATGTTTATGGTTAAAATATATCTATATTTAATTTTAATGTTTAGTAATGTATTCATAGTAAGTCAGTTTCAATTTTTAACTTGTTATAATGTCTATTTTAACGTTTAGTAATGTTTATCAACACACTTTGGTTTTTTTTGTGATTCTAATCTTGATTTCCTCCCCCATGTTTGAAGGCCCTGATGATGATATAAAATATATGCCTAACTTCGAGCTCTTTCGTAGCTTAAGTGGACATGAGCCCGACGCTACGCCAGTGGTGACACTCCCTAGTCACTCAGTTTCTCCCACTTGTAACTAATCACTGTCACTGCTACTGCTAAGAAGATCTCTAAGCCATTGACACTTAAGTCGTCGTTGGGGAAGTATGGCAGAATGGAGGGAACGGATTAGAGGATTATTGTGGGAACTAAGAAGGGAAAATATTTTTTTATACTTAGATTTAGCAACTTCAGTGACTAAAGTTACGTTAAGAGAAGAATTTTTTTGGAGACGTAGTAAAGAGCATTGGCTATTGTACGAAGGATTTTTCATTGAAGAATTGGATGTGCTGGAGATTGGAAGTGTTGGCAGAACTCTAGAATTCACATAGGTTTGAGTACTGCGTTGTATATAAGCCGTTTTGTTTTTAAAGTTAATTTCTATCTTTTGTCTAGTAATCTTAGTAGTTTGTAGCGTCTGTTCATTTCTTGTATTTTCAGTCTCAACACCCTCTATAATGTCTATATGGACAATTTCACTTCCCCCCAGCTTTACGAACAGTTTGTACAGAAATTCAATGTTCAGTTTTCATCGGAATTTCTTGTTTTCCGACCATCCAATTCCAAAAATGTGAACACAATAACTCCCGATTAAATGAATCTATTGACAGGAAATTTTATATGTGAAATTTTACATATTCAAAATTCAATAAGGGCGACATCTATTGATTTTCAACCAAATCGGTTAAAGAGATTAGGGAGGGAGCTTAACCAAAAACCTTTAGTAACTGTCGATGTAATGAATTTATCTAGTAAATCGGTAAATTGGTTTCAAGGGGAGATTGCCATAAAAAAATTCACTATTAAAATATGCTTTTCTAAAATATTTTCATGAAAGGAACGTATTTTGAAAATGTCTTGTGTTTGATAGCGGAACCTGTTTAAAATGCTGCTACTATCCATTTAATTTAACACG
Organism: Aradus depressus; assembly: GCA_963662175.1. Taxonomy (NCBI): domain Eukaryota; kingdom Metazoa; phylum Arthropoda; class Insecta; order Hemiptera; family Aradidae; genus Aradus; species Aradus depressus. The sequence goes on along the minus strand of OY759219.1, from coordinate 17,890,955 downwards.
GCCCATCTACTAACCGTAACACAACTCTATATCATTTTGATGGTTTCATTTGAATCCCCATGAAAATTACATTTTCTTCTCTGTTACACAATTTTAATAAAATTCTCAAGAGGAGCCTTTTGCCTGTTAATCATAAACTCAAAAAAAAAAACTATTTTCCCTGTGAGTAATTTGATATTGCCAGAATAATATGCTTACAGCATATATTAAAAATATGTAATTTACGGTTTCCAGATTTACTTTGTGAAGCTCCATTCTAGGAATAGATAATTAAAATACACAATTTCTTTGTCAAACTTCACTATATGTTCTCAAATAGTCAACTAGTTTCGCCGTGTTAAGGCATTATCAAGAGTCACTTACAAACTGACAGAATTGGTTGACAGGGTAGAAGGTACAGTTATGGAGGGGGTTTTTAGGTAATGACGGGGAATCCCTTGTTTTTGTTACTCTACACATTCCAATAAACAGATATTTACAAGATAATAATAAATATAAAAATAAAAAAGAAAAAAGAAAATACATATATATAAAATCTAATAAAGCGAATCTAACAGAAAAGTGTTGGTATTTATATAGGTATGACTCATGAATTATTTATTATTCTATATTCTAAATTCTATTCTATTATTTAATATATTCTATATTTTACATTTATGTAATTCATGAGTCATACCTATATAAATACCAACACCTTACCGTTAGATTCACTTTATTAGATTTTATATATATTTTCTTTTTTCTTTTTATATTTATTATTATCTTGTAAATATCTGTTTATTGGAATGTATGGAGTAACAAAAACAAGGGATTCCCCGTCACTACCTAAAAACCCCCTCCATAACTGTACCTTCTACCCTGTCAACCAATTCTGTCAGTTTATAGGTGACTCTTGATAATGCCTTAACACGGCGAAACTAGTTGAGTATTTGAGAATATATAGTGAAGTTTGACAAAGAAATTGTGTATTTTAATTATCTATTCCTAAAAATATGTGATGTAGCCATTACAGGATTTTGTTATACCAATCAAGTTTTTACAGATAATTCTATGTTGCACTTGGAACATGGAAGTCGACGTGCTGGATAGTTATATTTATTATTATGAGTGAAACAGTCCAGCTAACATCTGATGAACGATGAACTATAACACCCTGCCCACATGGAGGACCCATGAGGCTGCCCCATATTCCCTGAAAGTCCCCTCCACCTGAAGAGAGAAACTTAGAGCTACGGTCTGAAGACTATGAAGGACTCGCCGCAGTCCTTTCTCAGTTACCGGACCGCGCGACCAGATTTCCGAAACTCCGTATTTATCAAAATGGATTAACACATCATCACAACAGCCGCTAAACCCATAACAATTTTAAGGTAATATATACCTTTCATTTTTTTCTTTATTATTACTTCCCCAGCGGTACGAAGTATAGAGAAAGATATATAGTTATTGTTCAGAAATTCGATTTTGAGATTCCACCGAAATTTCATGTTTTCCGACCGTGAATTCAAAAATGTCAAAAAAGCCAAATAGACTCAAAAAATTACATTCGGCGTTTTTTTTTTTAAATAATTTAACTTTTCGCTCCCTCTTCAAAACCAGTTGACCGTCTGCGCTATATTCAATAATTGACGTACATAAAGGCTCCTAAATACCTACATTTTATGTGGATACATTCATTACATCGGCAGTTATTAGAGTTTTTGAGTTAGGACTCTCCCCTAATTCCCCCTTCCCTTCGTCCGATTTGGCTGAAAATCTATAGGTGTTGTCCTTGGAATTCAAATCGCACTTATAAAATTTCGTGTTGATGCATTCATTCTATCGGGTGTTATCGTGTTAACAGACACAGAGACATTTTTTTTTTCATATTTGGAATCTGGAGGTGGGAAAACATTCCGATGAAAACTCCGCTTCGAATATTTTGACCGACTACATAACTTCCCCTATACGTCGAATAGGTTAGGAAGTATAAGTCTATAATAAGATGGGGTAAAGTAACAAAACACCAAACTCATAAGTTGGACACTCGGAACAATTTCCTATAACACAAAGTGAACTGATTTTTTCAGAAATAATAAAAAAAATAGCGAAGTCCATAGATGCGCGACTACATTGTAATTACAGACGACCTAAAAGAAAATTTTTCGTTATAATTTCAGAAAAAAAAAAAAATCCAAGATTAAACTTGTGTTTCAGTAAATTGATCCGACGGTCCTTTTCTCAGATATGGTATTTTGTTACTTTTACATTGCACGTGCTATCTCAATGGCGTGATAGCCTACTAAGCTCAAGATCGCGGGTTCGAAACCCGGCCGAGGCCTTTAGGTTTTTTATTTGAGAGGTGAAAAAACGCCGTCTTTCACTCGTCTACATATTTAGGACTCCCCAGTAGAGTAGGGCTCATGTCCACCTGAACAAATGAGCGCTCTGGTAGCAGGCGATATGACTTCGTAGTTAAAGCCCGGGCATGAGTCACAATAACTAAGCAACAATACCACTTGCTCCTCATTTTACAGAATCACATTTTTTCCGGTCGGGTTATTGCTTTTATATTTAAATATTTTTAAAATTATTTATTTACAAATTATGTCAGAGTTTCTCAACTAAGAGTGTTTGAGTGGAGCGATATGTCAACTCAAAACTGTTTAATAATTCAAAACCAACAACATAGAATCATAAAAACTTTTCAAAAGTCGTTTTAGAAAACTGTTACTTTTTGCATAATGTCTTATGCATTAATTAACAACCTGGTGTTAAGTTTATCTCGGATGCTTTCAAGTCAGTGAAATCCTGAATTACTTAATTTTCTTATCCATTAAACTAATATAATGTCTAATTAAAAAAGTTGTCGATACCCATCAATTAATTTTTCGCTCTCCTCCAAAGTCAATCGACCGTTTGGCTCAATTTCCTTACATAAATAGTGGCTTAATAATCCTCATGCGAAATTTTGTATCGATACATCGGTAGTTATTAGAGTATTTAAGTCGAGTCCCTCTTCTCTGGTTCCCGTCTTCCTTTCGACCGATTTCAAAAATTAATAGGCACAACAGACATGCTTATGGGGTTTTGAGTTTAAATATAAAATTTCATGTCGATACATTAAATACATCGCCAGTTATTGGAATTTTTAGTAGAAAAAATGGATGGAGAAAAAACAGAACTCCTTAAAAGTTACAAATTTTATGAAGAAAAAGAGATTTTTTTTTTAGTTTTAATATTTTAATTTATTTTATAAGATTTTATTTTGAAAAAATTATTCATTCCACTTCATGGACCAGTATTCATATTATGTACTGGGAATTACTAGACAGTAAATCATTGAGGGAGATAATTTTCTAGAACGGTACGTTGAAAATTTTTGTTTTACCATAGGATCATTTAAATTACTTTTGAATTTTCGTTTAGAAACATCTTTAATATATGTATGTATTACAGTTTTAAAGAAAAGGGATATTTCCGGTGGATATTTCCGAAATTCTATCCAATAATAGCTTCCAAATTACCCAACTATTTAATTTCTTACAATTCACAAATCTCTTATCTAAATTATAAAACAAAATTATCTTCATCACATAGCCTTTCTATTCCGTACATATCTTCTTTATTATTATTAATCTGCGCCTATCCAAATTAACCCGCAAGGATCCCCACAGACCTGCATCCATCAGGCATCCATGACCCTCGTGGAGAAGAAGAGAAAAAAAAAAAAAAAAAAAAAAAAAAAAAAAAAAAAAAAAAAAAAAAAAAAAGGGAGAAAAAAGTAGGAAATAATTTGTTTAAAATTTATTTTATAGCTAGCTAGGAGAGTTAACAAGTGAATATTTATGAAAATCTCCTACGGTCGACAAGTAATCTCTAGTAATCTTGAAATAAATAGTTTGCGCCGGTAGTAGCCAAAAGGTCTACATGCTCCTCGAAAGTTACCTCTCTCCCTTTCATTCACAACAGGTGTCTTACCAATAGACAAAACTTCCTGTCAATACATACATTCTGTCAAAGGATAAAAACAGCAATAACTGCCGATATAATGTATCGAAAAACAATTTAGTATAAGGATTCACAGAAGTCTCTGTGAAAGTCAACTATTTTAGCCTAAACGGTTGATTGGTGTGAGATGGAGAGCGGAAACTTGTTGAGTAATTCTTGCTGGGGAAGTAAATTGCTGGTGATTGGTCACCTAAGAAGCTATCCTAAAAAATTCTATAAATAAAACTCATCAAAACACTGATACTACTTAAAAAACTTTTCCAATTTTTTTTCTCTCCATATTTTTCCAAAGAGAAGAAAGAAACTTACAAAATACATTACTGAGTTGTGTATCCTTTGAAGTTTCTTGTCCATGTAAATCAAGAATACATTTACTAACAATAAGAGGGTTCCCGTCCCCAAGAAATATTTTAGTACACTTTTACGATCGATGTCGAGTTAGTTATTGTTACTCATGCCCTTTAATTACTAGGTCATATCGCCTACTACCAGAGCGCTCCTTCGACAATCTGGTGGACATGAGCCCGACACTAAAATGGGAGTCCTAAATTTTGCATAATCAGGTTTATTCATCTAGGACAGTGGTCTTTAACGACTACCCAACATTGTACAGGCTCGGGACCATCGCTTAGCGTTCCAACCAAAGGACGGCGTGCTCAAGGTTTCAACTCCTCCCAGATAAGAAACCTAAGGGCTTCCCCGCGATCAAGAGTCAAGCACTCTACCTCTGAGCTACCGGCGTCCTCTCGGTGGTAATAAAGAAAAGGAGTCCTCAGTGAATCACCGATGTACTTCCCCAGAAGGAATTAATCAATAAACTTTTTGCTCCCCCTCCAAAACCAATTTTGGTACAAGATAGCCCTTATGTTTATAACTTAATCAAATATCTTTTCAAGTAATAGTTGAAGCGGTCATTGTTAAAAGGGGATATGTGACATCAAATGTCAAAACGATTTTTTTATATTTTCATAATCTTGAGGACTGAACACATCTTCTGTGTTGAAATGAGACATGTGCAGTGCGCTCTTTGGTTGTGGTGGAGCTGAGAATATTTGAGTCACTGTTGAAAGGAGGTATGTGACGCAATTCTTTAGGAAGTTTTATTGAGCTTCCCAAAATTTTTATTTTTGTTACATATCCCCTTTCAACAATGACCGCTTCAATTGTAGAGGAAAGTGAGATAAATATTTTATATGAAATACGATTTTTCAATTTTGGAGAAAACCGTCTTGAAATCTAGTTTTGAAACACATATTTTCAGACGTTTCCGTCATTTATCCGAAAACGGTCAGTCCTATCGAAAAATTGATTCGTACCAAAATTGTTCCTTATAAAATTTACAATCGCATTAAGTCCTCAGATATGAGAAAAGATCAACACATCGGTCAGTTATTTGGGGATTCTGAGTTGAGTTTGCCAAAAAAAAAATTTCAATTAGGATTTAAAAATGCTTTACAACATTAAAAGGTATTTATTAATGTTTATAATATGTTTTTGAGAACAAATAAAAATTGGCAGTTAATGTAATTTCACAATATGCAGGCAGTTCATGAAATGCCTTGTTTTTTCATGAAATTACTGATTTCACTAAGTGACTAGGATATATATATATATCGTGCACAAAGTCGCCTCCTTTGTTTAAATAGAGAGAAAAAAGAATCTAATCCAAACCCGCATAATTCATGTCAATATTTATAAAAAATCATTGATGAGAATCCATTTTTTTATGAGCTCATAGGATAATGCTCGGATCGGCAGACCTTTTTAGAATGTAAACATCGAGGTTGAAAAAGAACATTTCCGGTTCAGGTAGCATTGGATGGAAACTGACTTAAGTACGTGTTTTAGTAAGACTGTGAGTTGAAAAAGAAAAAATAAATAAATAAAAATAAATTTTTTGACTTATGTGCTTAGGTCCCGCCGGGCATCATCATCATTATGATGAATGCAGAATATCCTGAGGGAGTACGATATTAGACAAGTTATACATAACTTTGGTAATGACTCCTCCGGCAAACACTTCTATGAACTAACTGGGCCAAGTTCCGTAGCTTATAGCAGTTCAACTGTCCGAGGAATATCAGACAGGATTTGAGAAGCACCTATTCATCGTAATAATCAAATTACTGTCTCTCATCAAGAAACTTGGGTTCTACCGAGACTGAGGACAGACGTATAGTATATCCCCACACAGGGCTGAAAGAAGAGGTCAAAAGACGGTTTGGTCTGCTCAACCGAGACAGGACAAACATTAAATAAACAGAAATGTTCATTGAAACCTTTATAATATTATTATTTATTTCCGTTAAACCATAACATGGTAATAGGATACGTCATGAGAATGTTTACATTAAGATAGCTTATAAATTAGATACATAAACAGATATTATCTATTAGAATCGACACACATGGATTAGTAATAACAATACTATTAAAAGAAAATATAATGTGGCTATTACAGGACTTTCTTATACAAACCACTCTTACAGATCTCTCTCTCTCCCTCCCCTTTCTCAAAATCATTTCATATCTGTAAGGGTGGTTGGTATAACAAAGTTTTTTAATGACCATAACACAATCATTTTATTATTTTTTTCTTAATTTTCATGATTTTTCACAAAAAATAACAATAATAAAAAATATTTTATAATTCGTTGATTTAATAGACATTTAGTTAACATCCTTCGGGCGCTCAAAACTTCTATCGTATTGATTATATCTCAAATCTGAGGACTTAATGAGATTGGAAATTTTATAACGAACATTTTTGGTAAGAATTAATTTTTCGATAGAATTAACCGTTTTCGGATAAATGAAGGAAACGTCTAAAAATATGTGTTTCAAAACTAGATTTCAAGACAGTTTTCGGCATGTATCTCCAAAATTGAATGACCTATGAAAAATCGTATTTCATATAAAATATCTGTCTCACTTTCCTCTACAACTATTACTTGAAAAGATATTTGATTAAGTTATAAACATAAGCGCTATCTTGTGAAATGTACTTAGGCTCGGAGTAAAATGGTCTCAATTTTTGTCAAATTTCGGCCAAAATCTAGTCAGATACTTAGCACATGAGAACCTTACATTCCAAATTATTTTTTTCATTTTATTTTTTTTTTTTGTAATCAGTATGTTGGATACTCAATACTTGCAGTAAAATGTTCCATGGTATTCCAATTTCTCCTCTTTGTTGCAGTAGTGTTGAAAAGTAAAAAGAAAATTTTTCAAGATCCTTTACAGTTAATTAAATGAGTCCAGATGGAGTAATTAAATATTTTTTACGAGTTGGTTAAGATAATAACAGGATGCTCTCCCATTAGCCGTCTGTCCGCCCGACTTAACCTACCTGGAAACCCCAATTGCACCCCCTCCCTCCCACCACCACTCATAAAGGTAACACATTAACTAGCATTTATCATAATCACACCTTGAGAAAGTAGACGCTTTCTTATAATTGGTTCAATATCTATTTTACAGTGTTATAAAGCAGTAAAACGCTAACGATTTGCGGTACAATAAGAGCAAGTCGAAGTGTGAAGACATGTGCACAGAAATAAGACAACAGTTTGGGCTAAACATGTATAGTTGACTTACTTAGCGGCTTTTGAAACCTTATACTAAATTTTGTGTCGATACATTCATTACTTTGGCAGTTATTAGAGTTTTTGAGTCGAGCCCCCCCTCAACGAAATGTCATGTTTTCCGACTACCTGATTCCAAAAATGAGATAGATAGATTAACTTTTATTGCACTAAAGATTACAACCTTTATGGTAATGAGTAGGTTTTTTTTAAAATTTTTTTTTTACAAAATACATATTATAAATACAGTTATAACTAGATAATACATTGACATGGCTAATATAATATGCACCTTACATAAGGCCAAAAAAAAAACTATTCTTAATGAGATTTACTATAGGTGTGACATCATATTTTGTTTTGTTTAAATATTATAATTTAGTCTTCTGAGTTCAAGAACGTGGGTTCGAAACCCGACCCTACCTCCCAGATAAAATAAACTTAAGCATTCCGTCCTAAATAAAACAATAACGTGCATTCGACTGACCTTAAGGTGTGGAGGAACAAAAAATGAAAGCTTTGTATCAAATAATGTTTTTGGATATGAAACACGTTTCTTTATTGTGATTATATTATTCTTTTTGAACAGTGAGAATAAAATTCCGTTTCCGTCTCTAACATAAACATTTTTAGTTGAAGTTTACATTTTTTTATTTACATTGGGTAGAGGAGGTCTGTAAAGAGTACCTGACCTCTTACAGGCTCCAGACCGGAAACCCGACCGAGGCCCCCCCGTTTATTCTATCTGGGAGGTAAAAAAAACTTAAGCACGCCGTCCTTCGAATGGGACGTTATGCGATGGTCCCGAGCCTGTACGATGTCAGGTACTCGTTAAAGACCCCTTATCCTAGGTGAATAAAAATTTAGGGTAGGCAAAATTTTGGACTCCCACAGTAGAGTCGGGCTTATGTCCACCAGAGTGACGAAAGAGCGCTCTGGTAGTAGGCGATATGACCTCCTAGTTAAAGCCCGGGCATGAGTCATAAAACCTAACCTAAAATAAAAGAAAAAATATCTATATAAAGAATTTTGCAAAATAAGCAATAGCAACTGAATAAAAAGATACCAATAATATTAAAATAATAAATATGGACATGATCTTTAATATGAATAGTGGAAGCAGGATAAAAGAAACAATTCAAAAATTATATAAAACAAGATATGACATGAACATGAATAAAAAAAATTGAATAAAATAAAAAATATATAATATCTAAGTTATTTAAGAAATGCACAATTTGATTCCAAAAATGAAAAAAAAAAAAAAAAAATCTGCCGGAGTGTGCATATGTTTGAACTCGATAACTCCCGATAAAATGAATGTATCGGCACGAAATGTTATATGGTATCCAGGACCCTTTAAGGACCGACACACATTGATTTAGGGATATCAGCAAAAGGGGAGGGGGGCCAGAAGGGGTCAACTCAAAAATCACAATATCTGCCGATATAATGAATGTGACGACACAAAATTTGATATGAGGATTCAAAAAACCGCTATGTAAATCAAATATTGAGTTTTAGCCTAAACGTTCAATTAGCTTTGGAGGGAGAGCGAAAACGTAATTGATTAATTCATGCTGAAGTACATAGCCGGTGATGCACCGACGACTTTCTTTGTTGCATATGACATTTTAACAATCAGCCTGTATATACACTCCTCATCAAAAGTATCGCAACACCTAGATATTTCTGTAAATATTGACTTCTATTAAAATCGTCGCGTGCTTTATTTATTTTGACTTCAATATGTCCTTCAATAGCAAAGAGTTATCCACGTTTAGGGATTAAGAATTGTTGCATTAATATTGAAATCTCTTAGTCCTTAACTCTCCAGTTTTAAATTCTTCAGTTTATTGACAATGCTCTCGGTTGTTTAAGGCCTCAGCCACATTCCTTTTAAACATTGGAGGTTTTTTCAATGAATCTTAGTGTGGAAGAAGGTTGTCTGCAAGAAGCTCTGACTTGAATTATATTGAACACTTATGGGATATTCTTAAAAGAGTTCGAGCACGTAATCGCCCTACAAATCTCGCTGAGTTGGAGGAGTGGCAACAAAGTCCACAAGAAACCATTAAGAAGCTATTTGAAAGTATACCGAGAAGAATGGAAGCCGTCACCAGGACAAGGGGAGGTAATACGTTTTAATAAAAAGTCCGAAAAGGTTTTCGTTTTGTTTTTTCAAGACATTTTTGCAGAAAAATTTTAATTTTACATGTTTTTTGTTAAATTTGTAAATAAACGTTTTATTTAACTAAAAAGTATGTCTATTTCATGAAACGTGTAAGTTATTGTCCATAGTCCTAAAGAAATGCGAAAAAATTGGGTGTTGCAATACTTTTGATGAGGAGTATATATTTTTTTTTGAAAAACATTTTTTGGTGTAAACATTTTTCTCCAAACATATCTTGGCTCGTCCTGTATTATATCAAATAATGTCCTGAGTCCGGCAGACCGAAAAAGATCCTTCGTCCTATTTGGCAAGGCTCCAAGACTTCTGGGTGTCTTCCAGCTGAGTGCCGTACCACTGCATAGAAATACCGCATCATTCTTATGAATACGACCATATAAAAATTAATTAAGAGTTATTATTGTCATTAGGGGGAGTATTTTTCTTAATTATTCCTTTGATTAAGAACCAACATGTGTCATTTGCCAAGATGCATAAAATAACTATAGCAATCCCAGTCGCCCCCTCCCTCAAATAGAGAAAAAGTATAAAATGAATGAGAACTAATTTAAATTCCTATCTGTCTGTATGTCTGTGAACACGAATAACTCCCGATAGAATCAATATACAGGGTGATTCCCTCATAACTTAAAAAAAAAATTCAATGAAACTAGACCAAAAATGGAGTAGAATGCCGCCAACTGCACCTTTCTATTTCTATCAGTTGCCGAGATATGATTTTTTAAAGGTTTTTTCGAGAAAACCACGTTTTTTGCCATCAATTCCCACATTTCTCCTTTTTAAATCAATTTTTTTCAACTTTTGACCACATTTTCGGAATCAGCGTTACATTTCCTATGAGACTAGTGTACTTTCAACTTTGAAAATTACCAACTTAGAACCGAAATAACAGCTAAAACAAATAATATTGCAATTTTTTTTTTTTTTTTTTCATCTAGAAATCATAAGTGTCCACTCTTGTTATTGTGAGTCCTGAACTGGCCACACTTATAATCACTAGATGAAAAAAAAAAAAAAAAAAAAAATTGCAATTGTGACCTCTTTAGATTCGATTAACATCACGTTTTTTCGCATTCAACCTTAAATTTCTCCATGAAATCGATACGGAATCGCAAAGTTTACCATACCAGTAGAAAGCTGATTAAATTTGCAAGTTTTTTAGCCCCCTGGACGGTTGGAGTGGTCCTTGAGCGGGAAAGTAGTTGACGTGGAAGTATTTCCCGAAATTTTAATTTTTATTAACTCCATTTTTGGTCTAGTTTCATACAATTTTTTTTTAAAGTTACGAGGGAATCACTCAGTATACACGAAAGTTTATCCAGAATCCCAAGACAAAATCTATTGCTTTTCAGCCAAATCGGCCAAAGAGAAGTGGATGTATCAATACGAAATTTGTATGATGCTTCGAATGTGCCTGAGCATGACACCTATTGATTTTCAACCAAATCGGTTAATTGGTTTCAGAGGGAGAGCGAAAACTTAGTTGATTAATTTGAGCTGGGGAAGTACACTGCTGGTTATTCACTGACGACTTTTTTATTTTCCAGAAAGTGACTTCAACAGTTTCTATTCTTTCTTCCGTCCTTATTTGCATAGAGAGAAATCCATCTGTCTTACCAAGATTGAATTTTCCCCTGTCTGGACTTTTTCTTGTCTTCCACCCATTTCAAACATTTCATCTTCTATTGCATCTGGTTTTAGCAATTTTTCTTTTGTATTATTACAAATGGACTTGGTGTACCAATGTACACTCCCGGACAAAATTAAAGGATCACATTCATTTTTGCAATTTTAATGGATTTGTGACAATGGGAAAGGACATGAAGATATTATTATTTATGGAATTTCTTCACACGCCATTTTTAAGGGAGTGCTGGTGATGACCGGATTCTCCCCTCACGCCTCTCTGTCCTTTCGACGCCCACCTCCTGGTCTTCCTCCACTGCTGGACAGTGGATGGTTGGGCAGTGTGGTGGGAAGGTCAGAGCTGGTTTCCCGTGGCCTCTCCCCTCTCCACTTCGGGGCTTGGAACAGGTATTTACTTTCACTTATTCTCAAATAAACAAATTTCAAAAAACATTTTGAGAAACGAAAGACAATGATAGACAGAATCACAGGAGTAAAGAAAAGTCCATTTATTTAATCTATAATGGTAAATAAACATTAAAGAACGGTAGAGGATTATAGCAAACATACCCGTGAGAGAAATAAACACAACAATCCCATTAAAATTGAAGTGATCCTTTCTAGTATATTTCAAAGACCCGAAGTGTCTTTTTGAACCCGAACCTAAATTTCCAGGCTAATCCAAAAAGATTAGAGTCTGGCTGGACTAGGAGTTACTCGTTTGTATTGAGGATAAGATGAAGTCGCTAGATATAAAAGTGAAACTGACCTCACCAGATGAACCAACAATAACAACCTGATATAACTGATGAACAGACAATGGGGAAAGTGACGGCAGATGAGCTCAGAGATCTGATTCTGTCGTTGCCCTAACCCGCCTATAAGTCATCTAGGATAGCAAGTTATCTAAAATGTCGTAGATCGTGAAACTTTCGTATGAAACGAAACACTTTTCACCTAAAAAGCGGCGGTAGCAGAGAAGTAGCATGCTTGCCTATTGAACTCAAAAAACTTTGAGCACTCCGTCCTTCGGATGGAACGTTAAGAAATGGTCCCAAGCCTGTACGATGTGAGGTACTCGTTAAAGAATAGGTTAATAAAAAATTAGGGCATTTCAATCATTCAAATACCCTAGTTGTAAAGGCCGAAAGTGAAATAAACTTTATAAAGACAATGGGGTATAAGTGGAGGAGGTGACGCCATTAGTGAAGTGTATGTACTTTGTATAGTGGCCAGTAGAGGTCACTGCGGCCATAGTTGTTTAGTTAACCTGACCGATCAGTCGAGTCAAGTCCAGTCTGGCTGTCTGAATAGAAGCGCCCTCAGCCCTTTGCTGCACATCTCATCACCCCCTCGACCAGTATCTGCTCTCAGCCCTTGCTGCAAGTATTGGTCATAGAAGCCCTAAAAGACGGACCCTCAGCCTAGCCGCACTATGAGGAGACAACACCTTGGCGTCTCCACTTCACGACCGCCCACATTCTCCAGACATTCTCAGTATCATTTATTTTACCATTTCTTTAGATTTAATTTGTTTGTTTTGTTTCCATTAGTTTAGTATTTTTTCCCATTATTATAATTTTTTAAATAACTTATATACAGTCCACTTATTTTGTTTTAATTTACCTTCTATCATTTATATTGTTTATTTACAGCAGGTATTAACCCTAGGAACTACCGATATAATGAATTCATTGACACAAAATTTAGTATGAGGATTTAGGTGCCCCTATGTAAGTCGAAGGGGAAAAGTTATTGATTAATTCGTTCTGGGGAAGTACATGGCCGGTCATCCACCGACGACTTTTTTATTCTAAACTGCAAAGATCTGTAAGAAATTTTGAAATCTAACAAAAAATGTCTCGGAAATGTGAGGACTCAAACAAATTTCAACGACCTCATGCATGGAATAACTTCGTGACAATGACATAAATAAGATGTGAAGTAAGGTGCCAACTAAAGTTTCTCTTGGAAATTGTGTATACAGCTCCTTAATGGTCGGACAAACGCATGCATACATGCTTCGATCCGGTTACTGACAGAGAAAGCACCTTATAAAACATTCGGATCGTATAATTCGTATGAGAGGTGATAATGAATGACATGGCTTAGACACTTGGAGCACACTTTCTTCAAACAAGAATGAACAATTACTAAGTGCACTACACTAAGAATAGTTACATCAGGAATCTTAACACAAAAACTCATGAATTCAAAACCCCATAAGGACGAGACTATTAATTTTCAGCGATATCGGCCGGGTTCAGGAAATTAGCTCAATTCAAAAACCCTAATAACTACCGATCTAATGAATTTATCGACTGTTAGTTTTAAAGAAGTTTGATATAATGAAAATAAAATAAAATGAATTTATTTTTCCACACAAGAAATACGCCAATTTGTAATAAAAATAAATTGTTAATTGATAATAAAATGAAATTTCAAATGAATAATTGAAGTTATTTAAATTTAAAAAAAATCTAAATGAATTTAAATAAGTAATTAGATTTATCAGTCCAACATAATTTTTTTATTTATAACACAACTAGTTTCGGCAATTTGCCATCTTCAGGTGGTGAATCTTTCTAGAGAAGAGGTCAAGGGACACGTTCGAGTATCAGGGACACTGTGGAACGTGTCCCTTGACCTCTTCTCTAGAAAGATACACCACCTGAAGATGGCAAATTGCCGAAACTAGTTGTGGTATAAATAAAAAAAATTATGTTGGACTGATACATCTAATTACTTATTTAACAAGTTAGTCCACTACATCTGCCTACCACCAAGTAATAAATGAATTTACGTAAATACGCAAAGAATATATTTAAACAAATTTTATTAAAGAATTGTCTATACCTAAAAAAAAAAAAAAATATTAATCGAAAAGAAAATTTACCGAAACATATATTGAGTGAGGCTCAAAAAAAATTACATGAATAACTCTGGGCAAAATTTGAAGCTACTTTAACTGTACCAATCAATAAAAAAAAAACCTTCCGATTTTAACATTATTTAAATAAGTGGGAAGCTAAAGAGAAATTTAAAAATATTACAAAAATTTGCACATTTATACAACAAAGTGGTCATTTTAAAATATAATTTCTACTCACAATGACGTCACTGCCGATTTCTAACATTATACATAATTCTTTTACATATAATCTTCATTATATCATCTTTCCATCAATATCACTTCATATCCACTAACTGGGGAAGTGAAAAGTTGATTGTTAATTCGTTCTGGGGAAGTATATTGACGATGATTCACCGACAACTTCTTTATCCAGGTTCGGTATGCCTTCCTGAACATTCCGAGTAATAGCTTCCTACTGGAAGTGATTACTGTGAGATTTTATTTTTGATTTAAAGACTACGTTTCGGTAAAGTGTGGTCCTGAGTCCAGGCGTGAGTGTGGAAACTAGACCGTGTGCTCTCCGTCAACGCTCTGATGAATCCACTAATTAGGGGACTTACACTGTAGTCTAGGCTACTTTCCATTTTTTAACGGGGAAATTTCTTTTTCAGCATCTTTCATGCTCATTACGAAAAAAATTAATAATATAAAAAATATGAACTGCACGGAACTATCCCATAAAATGCATAGAATGCATGAAAACAATTTTTAAATATGCTTTTTTTTTATTGGTTGTTGCCTATTTAAAAAAAAAAAAGTAAAAAACTCGTCGTTGAATCCCCTTCAATGTACTTCCCCAGAATAAATTAAATTATTTTTCGCTCCCCCTTCAAAGCCAGTCGAATGTTTGCGCTAATATTCAACTGTTGACTTACATAGAGGCTCCTAAATCCTCATATTAAATTTTGTGTCGATACATTCATTACATTGGCAGTTATTGGGGTTTTTGAATCGAGCTTCCTTCTCATCCCCGTTCTCTTCTCCTGATTCCGCAGAAAATTGATATGTCGTCCTTATGTGGTTATAAATTCAAATATGAAATTTCGTGTCGATACATTCATTACAACGGCAGTTATTAGAGTTTTTGAGTTAAGCCTCTCCCCTAATCCCCCCTTCCTTTGGTAGATTAGGTGAGGTTAGGTTTTATGACACATGCCCGGGCTTTAACTACGAGGTCATATCGCCTACTACCAGAGCGCTCTTTCGTCACTCTGGTGGACATTAGCCCGACTCTACTGTGGGAGTCCTAAATTTTGCCTACCCTAAATTCTTATTCACCTAGGGTAGGGGTCTTTAACGAGTACCTGATATCGTACAGGCTCGGGACCATCGCTTAACGGCCCATCCGAAGGACGGCGTGCTTAAGTTTATTTTACCTCCCAGATAAAATAAACTAAGGGCCTCGCTCGGGTTTCGAACCCACGTTCTTGAGCTCAGAAGGCAAGCACGCATACCACTGAGCTACCGGCGCCCTCTCCTTTGGTAGATATATTCATTCTATTGGCAGTTATCGTGGTCACACACACAGAAGTTTTTTTTTTCGTATATGGAATCTGAAGGTCGGAAAACATTAAATTCCATTGAAAACTCTGTATCGAATTTTCAACCGATTAAATAACTTCCCCTATACTTCGCTTAGCTGAGCAGAGTAAAAATATCATCCTATGTGGCCATAACAGTTCAAGGACAACGTACAGCTGAAGATACAACAATATGAAGACAGCTGATGAAGTGAGAAGTTGGGGACAGGAATAACTTATCTGTCCCCATCTATGAAATTTTAAATTGTAAAACTTTTTAGATTATTTTATTTATTTATAGTTCATTTTCATTATTAAAATTTTTTAAATTTTATATATTATAATATTTTAATTACGTTAATTCCAAAAATATATATATATATATTTATCAGACTGCCTGATGAAGAAGGCAACCTCGAAAGACGGCTAGCTAATACAAATGAAAAATCAGTGAGAGTCAGACTACATCTTATTTGACAACCTGTGATATAGCTGAAGTAAAAGTTCAAAATGAGATATTCTTGTAAAAGTATGGATCCAGGGGGGAAGAGTGACATAAACTTGGGTTTAGAGAACTAGCTATTATGTTGGTCCAACCTATTGTTCTCAAGTTAAGGGCTTAACGAAATATACTTGAGAAAGGCAATATCGACATATAGGTCAGAAACAGTTGAACAGGTCTACCTAGGTTTCTTCTTGAAAGTTCTAAGAGGATTTGTGAACTATTAAAGCTCCATCTGGGATGGTTGTTGGTGAACGAGTTTCCAATATCCCCATTTATAGGAGTTATGTTCTTTCGATGAAATTGTAGGATTCAAGTCTCTTTCAGCCTGTATACTGACTGATCTCAATCATCCAAAGGGCGGAAATCTGGGGAAAAAACGTTTGAAAGGAATAAGATTATAGGAAATTTAAATGAATTTTACTTTTTACTTTCCAGTAGGGCAGCACATAATGTCATTCAGCGTTCATTGATGCCTGGTTAAAGAGATGTGGAGGTCCGACCTTGCTTGTGAAGATATCGCTTCCCACAAAAAAACAAACCCGCCTTCAAATAGCACTCTTCCGGTCACGGTGCAAGGTACCTACCGTTCTCCAACGTTACTGTCTACAAACCCAGCACACATCTACTCTTGTCATAATAAAGCCATGAAGGAGAAAATAGTTTCAGAATGCTAAGTTAAATGTAATACGTTATACAGCCAAAAATAATAAACAACTTAAAATCCTGCCTTTGCCATCGCTGTTTATATTTGAAACATTAATGGTTATTAGGAAAAATATAAATATTCTCCCTCTCAACAATACTAGTCACGATTACGATACCAGGAAGAAAGAAGACTTTCGAATAACTAAACATTGCTCTTCTCTTTTTGAAAAAAAGTATAACTCATAAAGGAATTAATTTATTTAATGCCCTTCCTCACTTCTTGAAGTCAATAGATACAATAAAAAAATTTAATTTCAACTAAAAATGTTCATGTTAGAGGAAACCCTATACACGGAAACAAAATTTTATTCTCACTGTTCAAAAAGAATAATATAATCACAATAAAGAATTGTGTTTCATATCCAAAAACATTATTTGATACAAAGCTTTTATTTTTATTTTTTGGGCAGAGTTCCGCCACACCTTAAAGGTCAGTCCAATGTACGTTATTGTTTTATTTATTCATTTATAATTTTTTATTTATTTAGTCTTTTTTATACATTCATTTATAATTGATTAATCTGTATATATATAGGTATATATTATTTTTCATATATTGTTAGAGTTACATTGTTTTCTTTTTTTTCTATATCTCGCACATTGGGACCTGATGATGGGACGTAAGAACGTCCCGGAACATCGTTGGGATAAAGACAACAAGCAACAGACAACAGCTTTTTTTGAAAAATAGTTATCTTAATTTTTATTAAATTGATAAATGTCTACTTATTATAAACGTATCTTGTATTAATTTTTTTAATAAACTCATATATTTTTAAGTATTTATTTGTTCAGTTTTTATTAATTTCATTTTACTTTTTTTTAATAGTTTTGTTATTACTACTAATTGGTAGACTCAAGTAATTAGTTAATCTAATATATAAGCTTTCTTAATGTATAAATTCTTTTGATGTATCCTATTACCATGTATTGGTTTAACGGAAATAAATTTATTATTATTATTATTTATCGAGCTCCTGTAGACGTAGAGTCGACCATCTGATCTATGGAGAGCAAAACGGGACTCATCTGAGAAAAAGATGTAGCTCAAATCGTTTTACGTGTAGTAAATACAGAGAGGATTAATTTATCCCTATTGTTTCCCAAAACACATGCAAAACAATATTTTTTACAAACAAAAAAGAATTAATTAAAACAAGCTTATTTTTTGAAATGTTGTCTATTCCACTAAAGATATTTATAAAATTACAACTACCGTTCATAACTAGACCTGACGATGGTGTGAAGCCGAAACCGGTAGTTGTAATTTTATAAATATCTTTAGTGGAATAGACAACATTTCAAAAAATAAGCTTGTTTTATTTATTTATTACAAATTCCACAATATGTCCGCGTTCCTCAACTTAGAAGTTGAAAAAAGAATTACAACAAAAAATCATATTTTCAGAGTGCGCCGGTTTATTCGTGGAGCAGTGTATATTTGGAACACGTTAAATATTTAAAAAAATCCAATGTTTTGTTATCGATTCTTTGCTATTCATTTTCCCTGTTAACCAAATAAAAAAATATCTTTGAATTAGATTGAACATTTTTGCAAATTTAGAAGAATTTGATGGCATCTCAGTGTTATACTTTTGAAGAAATCCAAATGAAGTAATTATTAATTGAATTTTTTTTTTATAAATTCACTTTCTTAAAAATTTCACGTCAAAAACTTTCTTCATATTTTTATTAGAGCCCTTTTCGGAAATACTTTACAAATCTAAATTTAGTAGAATAGACAATAATTTTTACAAGAAATGTGAAAATTTTATTATATAGATTATTTGTTTATTTTAATTATTCATTTTAAAATTTTTTTTTTAAATAGCATTATTTCTTTAATTATTACAATATCTTCCCCTATACTTCGTATAGCTGAGGAACTAACAAGAGGAACTGAGTTTATTTCCAGTTTGTGAACCCAAATTACCACAAGATGTTAATCTATTTAATGTAAAACTCATATCAGTAATAATGAAAGTTACTCAGTTGAATGAGGAAACTTCAAATCATGGCTTTGACAGAGTTAAGTTTCATAGTGTCAGTCGGGAATATAGAATTGTCTCCCTTAGTTCTTACTATCAAGATGAGGCCGGAGAGAAAACTTTAGATTGTAGACAAACTTTATTATGACAAAGCCAGAATTTACATCCAGAGCCGTGTTTTAAAAGGTGAAGCCAGAGTTGAAGATACATAAAATGGCTCATAGAATGATATTATAATACAGTCAGGAAGGATTAGTATTATGCGCTGGATCATCAACATGATCCAAATATTTGATCATTTTAGTTAGTTATTGTGACTCATTCTCCGGGCTTTAACTACGATGTGACCTACTAGCAGAGCGCTCTTTCGTCACTATGGTGAATATGATGACGCTATGTCGTAAATTTTGCCAATCCCTAAATATTTTTGCTAAATTACAGTAGAAGGTCTCAGTCTTCAGGGGGGATTATCTGGATGGGAATGGGATGACAAGAGTCGAGCAACTAGATTGACATAGGAAGAAAGATTAGAATGGAATTTGGAGAAGCGGGACTTGATGAGGTCAATAACAAAAGGAATTTTAAGGTCATTATGGAGAGTAAGGTTGGGCACATGGAAGGGTGCATCGACAAAGTTTGATGTTAGATGGCTAAGCACAACCCCATAATTCAAGTCCGTCTGTCCATACAGGGCAACCTATATACCTTAAGGTAGATCGTCGGTCTTTAACAATAAGCTTCATCTTCAAACTTGTCTTTAAACAGAATAATTTCATAGTTTTACTGGCATTGTTCTCAGATGGGAGGTGTGTACTCGGCGGACGGTCAGATCGTAGTGAGAGAGGGTCGGAGCGGTGAGGCTGAATTTCGACACACCGTGCCAGCAGCGCCAACACCAGCCAATCATCATCATCATCACCATCATCACCTGCATCATCATCATCAGAGGAGGTAGGTCATCATAGTAGATCAACCCAACCCACCGATCACAGGGTTCTCAACCTTTGTCATAACGTAAACACCTAGGAAAATCTGATAGCTTCGCTAATATCTTAAATCTTGTTTACAATAAGAATAATCAGGGTTCAACTCGTTCGAAAACAGCCTTTTTGACCGTCCGTCCATCTAGTCCGAAAAAATCCTAGGTCTCTTCCCACTCTCGCCTCTGCCATCAGTGTCTTCTTAAGGGACAGACTGGCGCTCCCAGACCTCCTTGGGTTGTGGCTGCCAGGCGGCGCCGAGAGAGCTCGAGATCGGTGGAGTGGGGCTGCTTCTACATCGCGGTCGCCAGGGGTAGACTTCGGGCCTTGCCCATCAATCGCCCCCAGCGCCGGGTCAAAAGGCTTTTTTCTGTTCCCGCCAGGAGGTGACAAACGGGCTGAACGTAGGGTAGTTGGACTCCGTCATCAATTCCGGCAGGGTCAATCCCAGATACGATCCTGTCGTGCGGATCAACTCCACCCTAGAAGAGATTGGAGTTGAAGTCGCCTGAATGTACCTGAGATGTCCTATGATCGGGCTGTACCCAATCGCTGATCCTTACTTATTGTCCTGCCTGTCTTAACTTCCTGATCTTCATGTCTGCTATGAGGTTGACAGAGCGTGTCCCTCAGTTCTCTGTTGTACGTCTATCCCCAGATCCTCGAATCGGGATAAAATACCAGTCATACAATGTATTTCTTCATTGGTAGGCAGTGTGTGTGTGTCTGTGTACACACAGCTATGGGTGGAATGAATGTATCGACATGAGATTTTATATGAATGTACAGAACCTCTTAAGGATAACACGGGCAAAGGGAAGGGTGGTATTGAGAGGGATGCTTAACACATAAACTTTAATAACTGCCTTTGTAATGAATATATCGGTACAAAATTTCATAAGTAAATTCGATGCTCCAGGGATGACATCTAAGAATTTTCAGTGTTTTGAATTTTTCCGCTAAAGTAAATGTTCGTCGCTTTTTGTTTGACCTTTTCGTTTACAACACCCAAACGAAAGAGAGTCGATAATGTTAACCGAATAGTAATACGAAAGTCGGAGAAAACTGTAGTCGGGAGTTCCATGAATTGAACACAAAAGGAAAACTCGGAAAATCGTTATAAGCTAAGGAAATGTTCATTTTCTTCGAAAATCCTATCGCCATTTCCGGATTATCGATCGTTACACTGGTAATTCAACCAAATACGATCATTATAAGCGAATTCTATTGAGAGTTATCGCGTTCACAGGCACACAAACAAACATATGAAATTTTACTTCCCGAATCATACGGGAAGTTATGTAATTGGTAAAATTTCAGTTGTTTTCACCGAAATTTCATGTTTTCGTACACCCTGATTCTAAAAATGAAAAAAAAAAAAAAAAAAAATCTGTGTATTTGTGAACACGATATGTTATCCAGAACCCCGTAAGGCGACACCGATTTATTCTGGGGTGTCAATGTAACGAATTTAACACAACAAAATTTAGTATGAGGAATTTGAATCCCATATGTAAGTCAATTATATATTTTTAGCTCAAAACTAGCTCGAATGGTTTTTGGGGGGGAGCGAAAAGTTAATTGATTAATTTTTTCTGGGAAAGTAAGGTCGCAAAACATGAAATTCAGGTGAAATCTCAACATCCAATTTCTGAGCGATTATATAACTTCCCCTATACTTCGTACAACTGGGGAAGTAAAATCAGTGAAAAATTGTTACTTCGGTAATCGATTATTAAATTTGTTAAACGTGACAAAAATCAATTACATCCAATTTCATTGAATTGATGGAGAAATGTAACCCCTCGAAGTTCTATTGACACGAGATGAAAACCTAATTTGAAATAAGACTGTTAGAAGTGCGTGCAGCGTACATTATCATGTATGATAAATCTTGAAGTTGGTAGAGATAAATAGGCCCATTACCTGATAAGTATGATGGAAGTGTGTGTGAGTTGAGCCCTTCTCTAGTCTATGTATGGAGCGGGCCAATGTGCCCTATACACACAACCATTGTGTATGATACAGTGCATACACTGTAGGTATACAAATTCCAAAGAACTGTAAATTTGGCATAAATATGTGATGTGGCAATTACAAGACTTTCTTATACCACCCACGCCTACAAATCACTCTCTTTCCCCGTCCCCTGACGAAAAAGTCAAGAGAGGAGAAATCACCCCCAGTGGTGACACTGCCTAGGCACTAGTGGTGTCAAACTATCGATAGTCGGCCAAACCGACAGTATCGATAGTTCTTAGCAAAGCTATCAATTAATAGATAGTACTATCGAAATTCTGAAACATGAATTTCTACCAAGAAAAGCAATTGCCGTTGTCGGGAAAAGAGTTTGGTTTCCGTACGGTTGGCTATTCAGTAACCAAGAAAAGAGGTTTCGTCCTAATCAGTATTATCAGTTCCTTTAACCTACTAGTTAATATATTTTTATTAAATAGTTAATATGTTTTTATTGAGAAAAAACATTTTTTTTACGTAGAGAGAGTGAGTGAACCTAGCTAAAAAAAGTAGGAAGACAACGTCTTTTATTTCTACCCACAACATCTATCACATATGGTAATGAGTTGGCGTCTAATTTTTTGTTTTTGTAGACAATTTTTACGTGAAAAGATTTTTGATTAGGTCATAAACATAAGCGGTATCGTTTGAAATATACATAGGCTCAGGGGCGTAGCCAGGGGGGGGGGAGAGAAGGGAAACCAAGATAAAAAAATTAAATAAACTAAAAAAATAGTTTTTATTAAAAATGGATTGCTTGCCTAAATCAGCAATCAGCTGTTACATAAATGTACATGTACAAAACAAGTCATATTACATTGATTTAAATATATGTGAATTCGATCATTTTATTTCCTCGCTCAAAATCGTCATTTATGTTATACTTTATACTCTTAAAGCTGATTTTACATGCGCAGTAAAAATGAAAAGCACAGCAGCAGCAAATGCACGCTATTGGATGTGAGTAATTTAATTGTAAAAGCACAGAAACCACAGCGTGCATTAGCTGCTGCTGCGCTTTGCATTTTTGCTGCTTATGTAAAGTCAACTTAAGTATTACAGTCAGTGGTTACCTCAGGGGGAGCTTCCAGAGGTCCGAGTCTCCCAAATTAATAACAAAAAGTATACAAAGCTAACCATGGCTGTGCCCCCGGGAGTCTATACCCCCACCCTCGTAGCCTAACTTTGCCTCCCCCCCTTGCTCAAAATCCTGGCTACGCCCCTGCTTAGGCCCCAAAGTGGTCTGAATTAGCACATTGACTCCCGAGCAATGGTTATATTAACTAGTACACCATAAGATAGTGGCTTTGTTTTCCAAAAAAAGCGCCTATCAAAAGTGGTAGATAAATGCCCCAGAAGGCCCATCAAAAGACTTGAGACTGGGTCATTAGCACAACAAAGTGTGGGCTGACCCTTCCTGCTCGGGGGACTTAACGATACAGAATTAGGTCAAACATACACTTTGTTCCTAACAATAGTGTGAGTATTTCGAACAATACTTTAACAATGAAACGAATAAATCAAAGACAAAAAGTAGTCAGTAAATCACCGACAATATACTTCCCCTTCGCAAATTAATTAGCCATGTTTCCGCTCTCCAAATAGGTTGAAAAATAATAGGAGTCTGATTTATAGGACTTCTGAATCACTAAAATTCGTGTTGTTACATTCGATAGTTTTATTAACAATTTTTTCAAACTTTTTCGTCTTTTAACAGGTTATAGAAATAAAAATTAAGTTCAACAGTTGTAAAACGTTTCATTAGTCTTTAAAATTATTTGTTATTTTGTACATTCTTAAATTTTCAAATGTAAAACTTTGCCGATCAGGTCTTCATCGACGAAGTTTTTTCTTGTAAGAATGTTAAAAGTGAGATGTTGAAACCACCATATCGAAACTTGTACAATATAAAACGCTTGAATCACTGCAAAAAGTTTCGTCCGGAAATTCGCGTAAATATTTATTTAAGAGGTCACAAGTTTTTGCTTTCACTATCAGCTTGTTAAGGGTGCAATAATTCGATACTATTTTTTAAAAAACATTAAGGCGCAGTCAAGGTCCACGCAGGAGATTTTCCGTGAAAACGTCGGGATAAAATCATTTTTCATTTTCTTTTAGATGCTGCCGTAGCTCTTGCATTTGCTCGGCACTAGACTTTTTAGGTATTTTAAATTCCTTTTGATGCAAGCTTTCCTCTGATTTGCGTTTTCTATAATTCCGCGCATATTTACGATTCATATGAGACGACATCTTTTATTTTTTTGCAATATTCAATTTAATACCGATTTTTACATATTTTTCGGCGAATATGTTTATTGTTTCACTTTGAGTCCTAGTAGCTTTTTACAATGACACCCGAATCAACGTCCTATCTAAACGCGTTATCACACTACACTAATTTCTAATTTTACACAACGCTAATTCGCAACAATCATCCGCCGGCGCCCACACTAGCTCGATAAAGTCACAGGCAAAACACTGCACAACAAACACGTACAGACATGCTCTATCCATTGTGACCTCAACCTTTGTTATTGCATTATTAGTCTCGTAGTTATTATCGATTGAAATCTGACGGTATTTTGTAACATAAGAAAGTTTGACCGGCTATCACTGTGCTTAACGAGCGAATAGACGTTTTCATGTCAAAAAAATGGAGATTTCAGTCAAAAGGGAGGGAATAGATTTTAAGAATTTTAACGTCGACAAACTTCCAAGAAAACTGAAGTGAAGAACGCAGTTATGGAATTCATCTATTCGTATATGTCAATTATTGACAAAACCTAGATAATTTTCTAAAAAAATTATGAAAACTTTTTTGTCATTTTTTTTTATTTTCTTTTTTTTAATATGTAGCAAAAAAATGAATTTTTCCTAAAATATGGAAACACATGCAAAAGAAAAATTGCTTTAATTGATGGCCCAAAACATGTTTTAAAAACTACATAAGTGATTTGTGAAGTATAGAAACGAATATGCAAATGCATATAAATCCGGGCCCTAATTATTAAAGTTTTGAGGAAAATCCCCCTCATCTGGTTAATACCCCAAATATATGTGGGTCCTCATGGGGTTCTGAATACACATATGTATAACATTTTCGGTTTATATATTCATTCTATCGGGAGTCATTGTGTTCACAAGCACACTCCAAAAATGAAAAAAAAAAATGGGTATGTGTCTGTGGGATAACTCCCGATAGAATTAATGTATCGATACGAAATTTTATATGTGAATCCAGAATCTTTGAACGACAACACCTATTGGTTTTCAGCGAAATCGACCAAAGGAAAGGGTGTGATTAGGGGAAGGCTTAATAAAAAAACTCTTATAACTGTCGATTGAATTAATGTATCGACATGAAATTTTATATTTGTGACCAGAAGCCCATAAGGACAACACTTATCGATTATGAAGTTTCCGGTGAAAATACAAGTAAAGAAAAAAGATAAACAATTGTTTTTTTATTCTGCCTAAAAAATCCTACAAAATATATATGATAATTATGTGTAGTTCAATATACATACTAATGACACCCTAAAACGCTCCATGAGTATCTACGCAATAAAACCCATTACATTTGGGTCGGAGTTGAGGGGAATAACAACACCCTTGGGACATTTAAATTGTAGCTTCCCATTTAAATTCCTTCTGACAACAGCAAATTATAAAAAATATTATCCAGCCATTTTTTTAAGGAACTTTAAATTTCGGTTGATAAGAGAGCGTGATCTCCGCAGAGCTTTGTAATAATAATAATAAAAAAAAAAAAAAATTATGAGATACCGCTTATATTTATTACATAATCAAAAATTTTTACAAACAAAAGTTGTAGAGAAAATTGAAAGAAACATTTTTTATGAAATGCCATTTTTTGAAAGTCTTAGTTTATGAGGTACATGCCGAAAACCGTCCTGAAATGTTGTTTTGAAACAGATTTTTTTAAATGTTTGCTCTTCATTTGGGCCTAAGTTCATGTTATAAGATCTCGCTACCTATTCAAAAATCTTTCCAAATAAAAGTTGTGCAGACAACGTAAGGTACATTTTATATGAATTACATTTTCTGGAAGATTTGTAAGTCTTCAACATAGAACATGGTAAAAAAAAACTTAAGCTCGCCGTCCTTCGAATGGGACCATATTGTTTATTGTTTAACTAACAGTTAGTAACTAACTATAGGGGCTTAACTAACATATTCAGAATTGTAATACCAACATGCAAATATACTTAAATGAATATATTTCTTTCTTATCTCAACTAAATGTCAATGTCACCTCATTTGATTGTGCAGTACACAAGGACTATATCCCTCACGTACATGGTACATGCTAATATAATACAGTTCTGTATAAATACATAGTGTAATTTCTTATGGGTCCCAATTGTATAATTCTTCTTTCTTCCTTATTATTCTATTAAATTGTCTTATTACTATATACCTTTGATCGCTGATTCCAACAGGTTATGTTCATATAACCAGTAATAAAAGTATGAACGAATTTGAGAGAGGAAGGGAGCGTGGTCTGTAATGAAGTGGTTGATATAAGAAAGTTCTGTTATGACCACAACAAATAGTTATTATGAGGTCGCCTACTACCAGAGCGCTCTTTCGTCACTCTGGTGGACATGAGCCCGACTCTACTGTGGCAGTCTAAATTTTGGCTGCCCTAAATTTTTATTTTCCTAGGGTAGGGGTCTTTAACGAGTACCTAACATCGTACAGGCTCGGGATCATCGCTTAACGTCCCATCCGAAGGACGGAATGCTTAAGTTTATTTTACCTCTAAGATAAAATAAGCTAAGAGCCTCGTCCAGATTTCGAACCCGTGATCTTGAGCTCAGTAAGCACTGGTACCGGCGACCTACCACAACGAGTACCTGACATCGTACTGAGTCAGGTCCTTCGCTGAACGTACCATCCGAAGGATGGCGTGCTCAAGATTTTTTTTCACCTTCCAAAAATATTAATGATGAAGCTTTCTATACAGTTTAATCTGATGTTTATTTAATTAATCTTTTTTGCAAGTATAATTTTTTTTTTTCACACTATCTTCAGTAACTCCCCTCACTCCACTGTAAAAAGTGAAATTACTAATTATAATATGGTAACGACTGCATGCAACAGACGACTAGTAATGAAAAAAGGCAGATTTGTTTGGGATTACTATAGTTGAAGAATTATTATAGAAGTATTTACTAAAACTATCTATCCACTGTATATAAGAACTATCGCTTAACGTCCCATATGGGCTTCTGAATCCTCATGTTAAATGCAGTGTTGTTACATAATATGTAATATATTATATTACATCGGCAGTTATTGGGGTTTTTGAGTCGAGCTCACTCCTCTGATCCCCCTTCCCTTCGGCCGATTAGACTGAAGACCAACATACCGTGTTTATAGGGTTCTGGATAATACACATATAATATTTTGTCTCGCATCGGCAAGTTATTATAATTTTTGGTTTAAGTTCCATTCCTCCCTCTAGTTCCCATTTTTCTACAGCCAATTCGGCTGCAAATCAATAAATGTCGTCTTTATAGGGTTCTGGATACACGCATAAAATTTCATATCCATATATTCAGTCGAACGGGAGTTATCATGTTCAAGCACACAGGCATTTAATTTTATATTTTGGAAAACCTAAAATTCCAGTGAAAAAACATTGAATGCCTGACCCATTACTTCGTATAGTTGGGGAAGTAAAAAAGTATAAAGCTCTTTCCGGAGGACTAATAAATATTTATGGTAAATTTTGTGGAAAACGGATAAGTGAAATGTGTTCCAGGCACTCCCAACGTGGTTCGTTCGGGGTTAACGTATATTAGCGCTTTGCCTACCACTGTTATTGGTAGGGGTAGAGTATTGCATGGTTTGCATAACTCCGTGGTTGCAGGAAAATAATGTGTAAGGCGGGGCTTGCTTAGCCGGGACATGGAACTCTCATATAAATACACTTAACAAAAAACTTAAAATGCTTCAAAATTACTCTGAACACAAAAGCGTAACTGCTACACATTCCTAGTCATACCACGCTGGATATACGGCTCGCAATTTTATGGTTCGGCTGAAACATCTATCGAGGTATTCCAGTACACTTTCTTCACCACACTTGCTACACAATTTTCCCAGGAGACTGAAAAGGAGATGGAAAATATCCACAGTTCCACTGAGAAAATGTAAGTAAATAACAAGTAGTGAAGAAGTATGATATTTATGGGACACCTACCTCGGGACGGCGATGAAACGGCGATAAAATGTGGGACAGAGTGAGGATCCGAAGGGATAAATCAGGTTTATCTGGTATTAACCTCCAACTTCATTACCCGCATTCATCCTTCAGGTCGCAGGTCACATGAAATATACCTCGTTCCACTGTAGCAGCGCAGATATAGTACACTCAATAGTATACCAGAATCATCCAACGGAAACTAACCTATCAACATTTAGGATATTGCAATGGGATCAAATTTTACGAATTTAACTTCCCTCAGCTATATAAAGTATAGGGGAAGTTATGTAATCGGAGAGAAACTCTATTAAAAGAACAAAATCGTTGGTGAAACAAAGAGAACGTACTTTTGTCAGTTAGAAGTATGTATTCGTTCTTGCTCTGAACCCACCAAACCGATTTGGTTGAAAATCGATATCTGACTTACTTGTAAATCACACTAAATTTCGTGTTGATACATTAATTACATCGACGAATAGGAAAGGACGTTGTTAACAAAGAGGAATCAATCACGTATGAGTAATAATATTTGAAAAATATGGGCACAGAATGAAACAACCCCTAGAGGTGGATATCGTTGTCCTGGCTCCCTGGTGGGAACTTGGGAGAATTGGTGATCGACCAACTTTGTGTGGGACGGGCGGCGCCTACAAAATAAGTCGGGACAGGAGAAGAAAAATACAGCCTGTTCCGTCGCCATCCATATAAGGAATATTCATTTTTTTTTTCACTTTTCCAACTAAACAAGTATAGGGGAAGTTATGTAAACGGTCCGAAATTCAATGTTGAGTTTTCAATGGAATTTCATGTTTCCAACATGTCTGTGAACACATGTTCACAATGATTTTCAGACAAATCGCCCAAAGAGAAATGAAATTACGAGGATGACAACACAAAAACTCTAATAACTGCCGTTACAATGAACTTATCGACAGAAATTTTCATATTTAAATTTGTAAATTTCATACATAATGACTACTACCTTAATTATAAAAAACTATATAAGAATATATTTTAAAATTTGTTGCTCATGGCCCCCATCCAACTTCTTTAAGATTATCGAGTCCTTTCTCAACAATAGAACGTTCCAAGTACGAGTAAATTCTGCAGTGAGTACGGGACGGCAAATTAAATCCGGCGTTCCTCAGGGAGCAATTCTCAGCCCACTCTTGTTTAATTTATACGGCAACGACCTGCCAGTGCCTCCTTCCTCAATGCTTGCAACATACGCGGACGACACAATGATCGTTACCCAGGAGTGTAGCCTGAACGATGCCATCGAATCCTTCAGACCTCACTAAATGTCTTGGCTGAATGGTTTTACAAGTGGAACATCTCTCTGAACCCTGAAAAAACGGAAGCCAAGATATTTACCTTGCGTAGGCTTCAGTTGGAAGGACTGAGAACTCTAGCTCTTGGTGACATCCCATGGAATCCTAAGGACCAGGGTGTAAAGTATCTAGGGGTAACCTTGGATACGAGGGCCACCTGGAAACTACACGTTAACACCAAACTACAACAAGCACTCAGTAGACTCAACCAACTCTACCCTCTCATCAACAGAAAAACACCACTTAAACACAAAGCTACGATACTTCTGTATAAATCACTCATTAGAACCATATTATCATACGCCTCCCCCGTTTGGAGGACAGCTAGCAAAACACAAATACAGACATTTCAGAAGAAGTTGCCCGGGTAGCTCACCCTGGTTCGTTATGAACTCTCAAATTCATGAAGAGCTGGGTCTGCCACCCATCAGGGAGCATCTCGAGCAACTGAAGGACCTCCACCACTCCAGACTCCAGTTCACCTCCGGGGCTGATGTCTATGGTCTTGGACAAATGACTCAAGGGAGAAGCCTCAAGGCTCGCCTATATCAAGACATAATTTTTTTTTTCTTACCATGTACAATTTTCCATGTTGTATAATCACTTTGTATAAGGCACTTGGAGTGCCGGCCCAATTAAATTGATTGATTGTGTGTTATATACAAAATTTGTTGCTATGCGTGACAATTTAAACATTAAACTATTTCCTATGGAAATTTGTTGTACATTCTTTGGAGCGGTGTATATAACCTTGGTATTTTAATAGGACTGACTGTTTTCACATAAATCGAGCAAACGTTGAGAAAAATGAGTTATAGGATGATTCTCGGTATGATTCGTATCTGAAAAACCGGACTATATTCGAAAAATGGGTTATAGGATGATTCTCGGTATGTATTCGTATCTGACAAACCGGACTATATTCGAAAAAATGTACATATTTCATTTAAAATGTGCCTTTCGATTTTTTCTACAACTTTTATCTGAAGAGATTTTTGATTGAATCGTAAATATAAACGGTATCTTGTAAAATGTACTTATTATTCGTCTCATCCTGGCGAAAATCTAATCAGAGACAGATACGGCGAAAAATGTCAAATATTCTGTTGAAAACTCATTTCGGATTATAGTTAACCTATACGTATACATATAAGAGAAAATAATTCAGGTAAACATGGTAAGATTTCACGATAAAGATGATTGGTTTCCTAAGTAATACTGTCTGTGTCTATTTACTTAGGGTACGAACGTTCATCATCCCCAAACCCAATATCCAGCCCCTAACCTTAATATAATGTGGCAAGGTTGAGCCAGAGGGGCTTGGAAGTATTTCAACCCCCTGCAAACAATTTCTGCCTACGCTCTTGTGAACCTTGTAATTACACAACGTTCTCTTCGATAGATAAACCAATACAAGCTTCACAAAGTTTTAAGCTCATCGAATACATGAAATACTCAACTCTAAAATTAAATAAAATTCACGGTCGAGTGACCTCGTTATATTACAGACGAAAAAGTTATAATTTCCGACCAACTGATTCCAGAATCACTGTATGCCTGCGAATATGATAACTCTCGATAGAATGATTGTTAGTTAGTTATTGTGAATCATGCCCGGGCTTTAACTACGAGGTCATATCGCCTACCAGAGCTCTTTCGTCGCTCTGGTGGATATGAGCCCGAATCTGCTGTGGGATTCTTAAATTTTGCCTATCTTGCGAATTCTGTTTATTCACCTAAGGTAGTAGTTTATAGTGCGCTCAAAGTTTTTTTATCTCCCAGATAAAATGGAATAGATAGAAGAAATATATAGTAATATATAAATAAAAGATGATTATAGAAATAGATAATAATATAGAAGAAATATAATGAATGTTTATATGTGTATCCTTCTAAGGACGAAACCTACTGATTTTCAGTCAAATCGTCATCCTCGGGTTAGGGAGGAGGCTTAACACAAAAACTTTAATAACTGCAGTTGTATTGAATGTATTGAAACGAAATTTCATATATTTAAAGCCATATAAGGTCGACACCTATTAATTTTCAGCGGAATCAGCCAAAGGAGGAAGGGACTCATCTCAAAAATCTTCTATGTAAGTTAAATATTGAGTATTGAGTTTGACTGGCTTTGGAGGGAGAGCGTAAACTTAACAGATTTATTCGTGCTGGGAAGGTACATAGTCGGTGATTCTCTGCCGAATTTTTTTTTATAAGCAATTTTTTTGTACAAAATTGTATTATATTAATACTACTACTATGAGAAATAAAAGGCTTTCCAATAATAGTCATTTTTCGGAGTTCTTGAAAAGCTTTGCTGTCTTGTTGTGTCATAGTTTCTTCCCTGTCAAGATATGCTGAGACGGGAATGTCAAACCCGTCAGCCAAGTCCCTGTAAGTCCTCCAAGTCCCTTCAACCCCCATTTGAAAAAAGATCCTAGAGATGTGTCCCTCATTCTGGCATCCTGGCTTCCTTCCAACGGAGAGATCAGGCCTTGGTTTCATATATATTTTACCGAGGAATATAGTGCTTTTTCTGACAGTGGAAAAACTTTGTTTTTCCCCTCGAAAAGAGGTAACATATCCTTGTTTGGGACTAGAACAAAATTTTAATGAAAAAAATGGTTGTAATAACACACTACCACGGTATTTAGTAGGTCAAATTACTGATTCCACTAGTAATGGAATCTGTATGTGCTCAGATAGCCAAGCAGGCTTGCATACATTAACATCATTCAAAATATACTCAAGGCTGGTCAAGGAGAGTGCAGACTTACTCAATGAAAGAGCGAGAAAATGAAATCTGACTCCTCTGCGACCCAGGACGTAGGGGAGTAGAACTGGCTGTAGAAACTGGCTCGTCCAGCAACGGAAAAGGACCTTATAAAACTCGACCCCTCAATAGAGATCAAGAAGGCGCTTAGCAAAACTGGAGGGATGGGCTTCGCAAAAGGAAACACATATTGGCGCCAACGGAGCGTCGGAATGCGATACGGTTGGCAGCATTAGTTGTTGTGACTCTTCCTGAGCTCAGCTTTTTTTGTAGATTCTCTACATCCTATTTTGTTGTGGAGTAACAGACGTTTTTGTGAAACACGTTTTTGGTGTTTGGCTATTTTGTGATCTTTTGTAAAATGAATCAAAAAGAATAGCAACGCGATTGTGTGGAGTTGGGTAAAACTAATACAGCAACTTTTGAGACGCTGCTTTTGGGAATGAATGTCTAAGTCGATCATAATGTCATGAGTGGTACAAGAGGTTCAAAGAAGGCCGGACATCGTCAGAAGACAATCCTCATTCAGAACGCCCATCAACTTCGACTGACGACGATCATGTTGCCAGAGTGAACGTTCTCGTGCGATCAAATCGTCAACTAACCATCCGTGAAATGGCAGAAAATGCAACATTTCATTTGACTCATGTCAAGAAATTTTAACTGAACAACTGCGATGCGCCGAGTGTTGGCAAAGTTTGTCCCGAGTCTGTTGAGCGAGGATCAAAAACAACACCGAGTTCAGGTTTGTCAGGAACTTCTTGAAATGGCAAATGATGATGAAAACTTATTGAAACGCGTTATTACTGCGGACGAGACGTGAGTTTATGGGTATGACATGGAAACAAAGGTCCGAAGAAGATGAGTTCTCAGGGTCCTTCCAGTACTTTGAAGGGGTCAATGTCCAATAACTTGTAAATATTTTAAATAAACTTTTAAAAGTCTGTCCTGGAACTTTTGATCACCCCTTGTAGAAGAACAACTTTTATTGACAAATCCCGGAGTCCGGAACAGAAAGTGTTCGGGAACCTAACAAGACACCACTCGGTAAGAAAACTTCTCTTTATAATGAATCTTGTTCCGGATCCATTCTGCAGAAGATGTGAAGGGATGCAGGAAACAACGCTACACATCCTGGGCAAATGTAAAGGTTATTCGTTATTCCCTACGATGGCGAATCATCGATGAGGCATTCCTCAATCTAGATCAGTTAAAGAAAAAGAGCGTCGAAAGGATTCTGCGCTTCATATCATCCCATAGGCCAATTTGGTTGAAAATTAATAGGTTTAATTCTTATAGTGTTCTGGATATACATAACATTACATGTCGATAAATTTATTCTATGAAAACTCAACTCCGAATTTTTGGTCGATTACAAAACTTCCTCTATACTTATTATAGCTCTGGGGAAGTTCTCTGGGAAACTAAATCCCAAAAATAATTAATTTTTAACTCCCCTTGAATGAAAAAAATCCCAAATGTGAAATTCTTTTGTCCATTGGTGACGTATGATTGGAGCCAATATCCGTTATGGAGGGTAGTGGGTTTTCCGCTCCTTCCGATCTCTCGAATAGCACCCAATCGAATGAAATAATCACAAACCTCCCCTCCGACATCACTTAGAGACACCTCTCAATTCAAGTGTCCTTTCCAACCACATTTTCCAACAGGCTTAACAGTAACCACCCAGTTTCATTGTGAAAAAGTCGTTGATGAATCACGCAGCGCGAATTTATTAACTCAATCGCTCTCCCTCTTGGAACCAATTTATCGACTTAATTGAAAATCAAAATGTGTCTTAAGCTCCCCGGTGTCAAAAACCGAGCGTGAATGTGGAAACTAGACACGATTGGCGTGGCGCAGAGCGGCCCGTCGAATATTCAATCTTCCCAAATTCCATTGAGCCGCTCCACTTGGAGTGGGCGCGGCCGGTCCGTGATTGCCGAAATCCGGCGTGGAGGTACGTGGGGAGCTTGGCGTGCGTAGCTTCCCCGTGAATGCGAAAACCACTGCGTACCTTGGAACAGTATGTATTCAACCACGGAGGTGCGTTGTACAGTGTGGTACTTACCTAGGGAGTTTTCTTTTTTTTTTTTTTGTTTCTTTACTTTCTGGTAATCACGTACAAACAAATAGCTGAATAATATAATAGTTCGTCTTCCATGTTCTCTTTTAAAACGAAAGAAATTGTACACCATACTCTAGCGAGACGTTCACCGAGGGGATCAGAGTGACTGGCACGGCGCGGCGCGACGGGTGTTGGTTTGGAGCGGTCGTGAATGGCAGCCTTCACGTAGTATCATCTAGCCTCTGATTATCCGTACGTCAGTAAAGCACCTGTGGATGTCGCAACTATAGGAAATAGTCGATTGTCATTATGCTTGTCACATTTCTTATCATAAGCCCCCATTTAAGTCAACTATTGATTTGTAGCCTAAGTGGTTGAATTGGTTTTGGAAAAAAAACGAAAAATTTAATTGAAACATTTTTCTGTTTGTATATACATAAATAAAAGCTGTTGTAAATAAATTTATAATCCAGGCCTTGATGAAGCCTCTGGCTGATAAATAAAATCAAAATTTGGAATATAGAATTCAATTTTGTCAATAGGTCAATTTATTGAAAAAAAAAAAAATGTTGAAATGTCAATTTGGTTGAGTGTTCCTTGGTGGTCAGAAACCAACAAGTCGTGATCACCTTTAGAGGCTAGAAAATAATGTCAGCAAAAGGTCAGACCGATACACGGTTATATATTGTATCAATAAGACATTTTGGAAGAAATATAATATATTTGTAAAGAAAATATGGGAGAAATGAAAAATAACTACTTAAGTCAAGTGAGGGTGTTAATTCTGGGTTATTCGTCGCTTCAAGAGAAAATTGAATTTCTTACTATTCAGGGGGGAATGAATTCTCAGGGTTGTTATGGTGATTTTCTGCTAATGACAAGAAAAGGAGCATTGGATATGTTTCCGCTCTTCTTCCCCAGCAAATCGACCGCTTGTGCTAAACGTCAATATTTGACTTAGAAAGTAGCTTTTCTTTTTCGGGTGTACCGGTCCCTGAAGGGCAGCAATAACTGTCCGCCGCGTAGGGAGAATTTAGGTCATATTTTAGGTTTTCAATTCGTTTATTTGCTGATACGGCCGGGTGTAGGACCCCGCCAATCGACGGAGCGATCGGTTGGGTCCTCCAACCTACCTTATTGGCGTTTCCCGAGAGAACTTGGGGCCAGGCACTTATGTTCATGGCTACGTTACACCGAGGTTGGTCGCAGGTGGGCCGTGTTACCAGCACCCTGCGGTCGTCACCGAAACCACGTTGCCTTCTTTACCTTCCGCCAGGACGAATCGTCCTAACTCCGGATAGTCAGCCTCACTCATCAGCTGCCCCGGGTTCTGTCCCAGGTACGGTCCGGTCCGGCGTATTAACTCCACCCTAGGCCCGTCGTTCGGCGGCCATTCGAGAATTACGTGTTCTGCAGTCTCGGATTGTCCTTCTTGAAGGCGGTCAATACAACCGAGATAATAAAACAATAGTTTACATTTCACAATCATATTTTTAGTTTTCAGAAAACTAGTTTTCTTCTAAGGGACCATTATCATTGTTATTTAGTTCAAGTCTTCAATTAAATGTAAATATTATTTTTTGACATTACATCTTCTCACTGTACTATGATAAGCGGCTTATCTTAATAGAACTCTCGAAATTTAAATCCTATTATTTACATAAAAGAAAGATTATTAAGAACTTTTTAAGCTTTAATTTAAAAAAAAATAAGTTAATTAAAAAAATGCAAAACCTTGTCTAGATTTATGTTCAGAAAATATTAAAGAAGTGTGATTTACAGTATTACAGGAATATATGAAATCATCAGTTCTTTTTTTGTTCTCTTTCATATGATGTATTGCGATGAAAAAATTCGAAGTCGAAATGTTTGATGAATTTGAAAACAAAGGCTGTCCCATCCCCCAAATTTGTATTAAAGGTAAATTATTTCATTTCTGTAGAATAATTTTTAAATTGTTATACATGTAGTAAAGGAAGTATTGTAATCGTGCGAAAATCCATGATCGAGTTATCAATGGAGTTTCACGTTTTAAGATCCCTTGAATGTAATCGATCATTTTCTTGATGATGTGTGTCTGTGCGTGCATGTATGTGTGTATGATGATGATTTTGTGAGCACTTTAAGTCAGACACAGTAGAAATTAACTCTTACCAAAAACTCCAGGTCTCCATACGACCGGGTGCTGTAACGTTACCCCAAATTTCAGAATGAATTTCCGTAGGAAATATTTCAAAGAATCTATCTCGTCTCCAGATTATGGTCTATGAAAGTTATTGATGAATCACCGACAATGTACTTCCCCAGAACGAATTTATCAATTAACTTTTTGCTCCCCCTCTAAAACCAGTCGACCGTTTGCGCTAATATTCAACAGTTGACTTAAATTGGGGCTCTTAAATTCACATAATAAATTTTGTGGCAATAAATTCATTACATAGGGAGTTATTAGAGTTTTTATGATAAGCTTCCACGTAATCCCCTCCTTCCCTTAGGTCGATTTGGCTGATAAACGATAGATCTCGACGTTTGAGGGTTCTGGATTCACATATAAAATTTCGTGCCGATACATTCATTCTATCGGGAGATACCGTGTTCACAGACACACAAACATATTTTTTTTCATAATTGGAATCGTTAGGTTGGAAAACATGAAATTCCGTTGAAAACGTCGCATCGAATTTTCGAGCTACTACATAACGTTGATTTTTTCCGGCATTTTTTCCAGAAATTTTTTTTTTTTTATTTTTTGACAATATTTCGGGAAACTTTCACGTCCCTTCTTCTGGTCACTATAAACAAAAAAAAATGACTACGTTTCTTCGTGAACTGGATAACTCCCGATAGAATGAATCCAACGACAGGAAATTTAATATATCCAGAACCCCATAACGATGACACTTTTTGATTTTCTACCAAATCGGCCGAAAGAAAGGAGGATCAGAGGAACGAAACTCGATCCCAAAACCCTAATAACTGTCGATCTAATGAATGTATCGACACAAATTTGGTATGAGGGTTGAGAAGTCGAACGATCGATTGGTTTTGGAGGGAGAGCAATAACTTAATAGTTAAATTCGTGCTGAGGAAGTACATTGCCATTGATTTTGACTGCAGGACTACTGCGAACAGTTTAACCGTTTGAAGCCAGACTTGAAAGAAAAAAAATTCTTTTTGAGGTCGATAAGCGCGGATTTTTTATTCGAACAGGACAATGAGAGAGTTCTCGTTGAAAGAGAGACTCAACAAAAACTGCACCACTTGTGTTGGGAAATTATAAGTTCGTCAGCGTATTCTCCTGACCTAGCCTCTTCAGATAAGAGTGCCGGGGTCTCCAGAACTTTTTAATTGGCCATTGGATGGATTCTTCGGAAGAGGCAGAAAAGGCAGTCATTCTATTTTTCGGATCAAAACCCAAAGTTTTTTTTTTTAAAAAGGAATGAATGAAAACTTATAACTAAGATCAGTGGAATCTACCCTGATAGTTATGAGGCTCAAGCCATAGTCAATAAGGTTGGTCATAATGGTGTGAGAACACATCAGAAATTGAAAATTTAATCAGGAACAAGAGAAATAAATAATGGAATAAAAAGTCGTCAAAGATTGTTTTCTCGTCTAATGGCGGCTCCAGGCATGCTTCTCCAAGCGTCGAGCCAAACATTTGCCGGGGTAGTGAGGATGTGAGCTCATCAATCGCCAAGCAACGATAGTCAGTGCTCACCTCGCTCGGCTATGTCGGTATCTTTGTCCGATTCAAAGTATACGAATATTCGTCAAATTCACAGCTAATTACTATTTTTCAATAATAAACGATTTCTAACTATTCTATTTTCTGTTGTTTAGGAATAGATTTGCCCAAAGAAACGGTCTTGGAATTCCTAATGTACGCAAATGAACCCATAATTTAGAACGCTTCTCTTCCGAACCATATAAAATCGGAATGAGGATTTCGATGCGTGGAAACGAATAGAAAACAGGATGAGTCAACAGTACCAGAGTACTGTACTAAAATCAATCAAGAGAATTTAAAACCAAAGCAGTAAATGCAGCTGCAGTAATGATAATTTCATCACTGTTGTCCATGATGATTAAATATGGACTCGGCCAATCCCGCATGTCTGGAGCCGCCTTAACGTACAGAATCTGCAGAAACTTTCAGGGCAAAATTAATATCCGAACCTTGCAAGTATAATTCTAAAACTTCTACAGATAATTACTCAAAGACAAAGATTGAGCAGACAGACATGCATACTATTAGTAGGCCGGATGTCTCGTACTTCCCCCCTGTTTGGTATGCCAAGCTGCACCAAGCTAATGCATTTCTCACCTCGGTCACTAACCCACCAATTGGCTTTATTGAACTGGAGGGGTCCCAAAGACCCAAGAGTGTCCCTTTTACAAATCCGGATAAATGAGACTTTATCTACGCTCCTTTAAAAAAAAAAATCGTCGGTGAATCACCAGCAATGTACTTCCCCAGCGTGAATTATTGAACTAAATGTTCACTCTTTTTGAACCCAATTTACCGATTTGGTTATAAAATAATAGTTGTCTTTCTCATGAACTTCCGAATCATCATACTAAATTTCGTGTTGATATTTGTTACAATTATCAAGTTTTTATTGTGTTCAGACACAAAGAGATTTTTTTTTTAATTTTTGAAATCAGAAGTTCGAAAAACAAGAAATACATGCATTTCAAAGGCAATTACTGGAGTTTTTGTGTTAAGCCTCCCTCTAATCACCCCCCTTCCCTTTAGCCGATTTAGCTGAAAATGAATAGTCGCGCTCAGAGGGCATCTAATTTATATATAAAATTTCATGTCGATACATTCATTACCAACAAACATCGGGAGTTATTGGGAGTGTATACCCTTTCTCCTTCAGCTGAAATCTGTTCTGAATACACATATAAAATTTCGTGTCTATATGTTCATTCTATCGGGAGTTACGTGTTCACAAACACACATAAACAGAGACATTTTTTTTTTTTTTTAATTTTTGGAATCAGGTGGTCGGAAATGAAATTCCTGAGGAAAGTCAATATCAAATTTCTGACCGATAATTTATATTTTTCAAGTTATCTTTGCATAGCTACGGAAGGGAAGTAACCGAAGTCGTCACGATTATCGTCGACTTAGAATTTCTGACAGATCACAATACTCTCTAAGAATTATTTGTAGCGCACAAAGTTTTCCCATTCTCGACCCTTTTTCTCCTTTGCCTGATTTGGAATAATATTCGTAGTAGTTAGAGGACGCCGGTAGCTCAGTGGTTTGCGTGCTTGCCTTTTGAGCTCAAAGTAGTGGGGTTCGAAACCCGGCCGAGGCCCTTAGTTTATTTTATTTGGGACGTAAAATAAACTTAAGCATGTCGTCCTTCGGATGGGACGTAAAGCGATGGTCCCGAGCTTGTACGATGTCAGGTACTCGTTAAAGACCCCTACTCTAGGTGAAAAAAAATTTAGGGTAGGCAAAACTTAGGACTCCCACAGTAGAGTCGGGCTCATGTCCACCAGTGACGAAAGAGCCTTCTGCCGTAGACGATATGACCTCGAAGTTAAAGCCCGGGCATGAGTCATAAAACCTAACCTAACCGTAGTAGTTAGTTCGTAAGTTTATGTCTTAGTATAGAATTTTTGAATAGACACAACAATTTCGATTCGATACATTCATTTTAATGTGAAGATGGGTGATGTAGTAAGAAGTGATTTTTTCAGATGTTGCAAAATATATATAAACGTAGGGATCTCACAGATTTTATTATTCTTGCTAACTTAGTCAATAAATAATATTAACATTATATAAGTTTATTTAAAGTATTACATAATGTTATTGATGAAAACTGACATTATTGCAGAGATATTGTGAAATAATTCAAATGAACTTGAAAGAAATAAAACTTGTTTATTTATGGTATTGTCTAATTTCACCAACTATATTTACATGGGAGTACTTTCGGTATTTCTACCATCCTCAGTAGAAATAGTCTTGAGTCTTATCTCTTATGCTTTTGGCTGAGGATGGTAGAAATACCGAAAGTACTCCCATGTATATATAGTTAGTGAAATTAGACAATATCATAAATAAACAAGTTTTATTTCTTTCAAGTTCATTCATTATGTTATTGATTTTATTAATTTGAATTTATTTATTTTTCCTCTTAGATGAGAGTAACCCCGAAAGCCTGCTTGAACCAATGATACTCTATGTGAGGTCACACTACGTTTTTATTTTACAACCTGTGGTACATTCATTCTATCGTTTTAGCGACCCAAGCACACAAAAACTCCGTTTTTTGAACACTCAAAAACCCATTTTCGACTGGATACATAATTTCCACAAGACAAGCTGAGGGAAAAAAAAAATCATTCCAATATACTTGGTATTTTTCTGTCAAGAATAAAAATTGTCCATAATAATTTAGGGATCCCACTTTCCCTTCGCCATACGATGAATATTTCCCCATAAAAAAACCATATTAGGTATTTCTCTATCCATTTCCATTTCCTCTGCTCCTTGAGTGCCCCAATACAAAATACATTTCATTTCTATCTGAATTATATATCATATTTCCTATATACCATTAAGGCTTTCCACTGTAGCAGATGCCCTTTTAAGCGTATATTTACTTTATCTATTTAAATTAGTTTTAGAGAGAGCTAGATTGTAAACCTAGGGACCTAAGCATCCTTATCCCTACCCTGTTAGCTCTACTGTGGGAGCTTTGCCAACCCAGGTTAAGTTAAAGTGTATTTAATAAGTACCTAACATCGCAAAAGCGTGGGTAACAATATCTCATTAAGATGAAATCCCCAAAAAGTCATTATTTTCTACAAAGAAAGCTTTGTATGATGAGACCTTGAGGGTCTCATTATTATAATTTTTACTTTCAAGTACCTATGAAATAAGGAAATATTGTAATCGTGCGAAAATCAGAGATAGAATTTTCAAAGGATTTTCACGTTCAATGTTCGTGAATGTGTTTTAAATGTTTATTCACGTAGGATAGGTGTCTTTAACGAGTACCTGAAATCTCATAGAAATAAAAGACGTTGTCTTCCACTGTTTTATTTTCGACCAGAACCGGTTTTTAATGCAACAGCGCAATCATCAGTGATTACCCACACAGCGTAGCGGTTAAAGGAGGCCAGTTCTCCTTTAACCGCTGTGCTCTGTGGGTGGGATGTACCACTGATGGACGATGTTGCGTTGAAAAACCAATCCTGGTCAAAAATAAAACAGTGGAAAGACAACGTCTGTTATTTCTAAGAGAAATCTCGTCCCGCAACATCTTACTAACACATGTAATTTAAGGAATCCATATTCTAGACATTGCAGAATAATGTTATGTGCATCTACTTACATATATTTGCTTTCGGTTTTATCAGCTTGGTACTTACCTAAAAAAAAAAAAAAAATTAAAAATTACATACAGAATTATTATTATTTACAGAGTGGTAGTACTCTGAATACGAAAAAAAAAATCAAAAGCCAATGACCGTTTGGGCTAATAAATTTAAATGTGAGTTACATTGTGGCTGCTGAATCCTCATACCAACTTTATTCATTACGGTGTTAATATATTCATTACATCGACAGTTATTAAGATAGGTATTTGATTCAACAAAGCCCACTTCTCAGATCCGGGTTTCGAGGAAAATTATACGTATCATCATTATAAGGTTTTAAACTTACATATGGCATTTCGTATTGATACATTCTATGAAAGGCAGTTATAACAGTTTTCATGTTAAGCCTCTACCCTAATCCCGCCTCATCTTTGGCCGATTTGGCTGATCAATGGTTCGGAAAACATGAAATTCCGATGGAAACTCAATATCGAATTTCCGTTATTTTGATTCACGCCCGGGCTTTTAACTTCCAGGTCGCCTACTGTCAGAGAGCTCTTTTGGACATGAGCCTGACTCGATTGTGGGAATCCTAAATGTTGCCTAACCTAAATTTTTATTCACCTAGGGCAGGGGTCTTTAACGAACTCAGGACCATCACTTAACGTCCCATTCGAAGGACGGCATGCTCAAGAATTTATAATTTCCCAGATAAAAAAACCTAAGGGTCTCGACCTCCGTAATATATTTTTATTTATTTACGAATAATTATTTAAACATAAATTTTAAACATTTCTGTACAAATTGGATTATATATATTTTTTAAATCAAATTGGACGGGCCGAAATAATTTGAAATTGCGGACCCTCGTGGAAATTCACCCGAACTTCAGCAATTTCAAGAGCTATTCAGGACTAATAGAAATTTCCAAACTACTGTCTAAACCAGAAATTTTATACGCCCTTTTATTCTAATATTAGGTTTTTTTAGGGGGGGGGGGGGCATGGCTACGCAACTGAATTGAAGAAGGAGAGAGGGATAAAGGACGGTTCAATTAAAATAAGTACTGGAGTGTAGAACCATTAGTGGAGGTAGTTAATACCATTAGCAGGTAAAATAGGTTGAAGAAAGCATTAGGTTTCTTCAAGAAATTTACACTTGGGTGAGGGTCATCACAATTTTTAGTAATGTCATTAGGTAATTAATAATACCTAAAGGATAATAAAAGTAATGAACATTTGTTATCTAAATGAGAGGGAAAGTATCAATGATGTACATATTTATATCATCTAATTGAGAGGTGAAGTATCATTGATATATTTATATCATCTAATTGAGAGGGGAAGTATCAATGATATATTTATATCATCTAATTGAGAGGGAAAATATCAATGATATATTTATATATAAAATAATTGAGAGATGAAGTATCATTGATATATTTATATCATCTAATTGAGAGGGGAAGTATCAATGATATATCGGTAGTTATACGAGTTCTTACGTTGAGCCCCCTCTGCCCCCTTCTCTTGGGCCGATTTCACTGAAAATCAATAGGCGTAATCGCTATGGGGTTTGAGTACACGTAGAAACGAGTTATCGGGATCACAGCTAAACCCACAGACTGTTTTTATATTTATTTTTGGAATTAGGGGGTCAGAAATTATGAAATTCCGTTGAAAACTCAGCATCGAATTTCTTCGTATACTTCATGTAGCTAGTGAAGGAAAAGAAGATGAAGAAGTGACAGGGAGTATGTCAATAAGCTTCCGTGTCACTGTTCGGTAGATATCATATAGAATTAGTTTGACTGGTAAGTTTCCACAAGTTTTCCATTGGATTTGGGTCAGCGAGAATGTACTAGATATAGTGAATCAAGTCATTCAGATTTAATGTGACGACATAGTATTATATTATATTTTAATTCATTAAAATTCGTCAGAAGGGAAGAGAGGGCTCTTTTGTAAACAACTATCCTTCTAAAATATAGTTTCAACGATAGTATTTGTTGTCGAGGTTCGTAATTGGCCCTTATGATTTTCTGAAAGAGGGGGGGGGGGGGGGGGGGGGGGGACGGTTAGTTTTGGTGCAAGGATAATGCTTAAGATGTCGACGCCTATGTTTCTCCATCAATATACCGTGAGTACTCTCTTTAGAAGGAATCGGTTAATACTGGAACTCCCCTCCCGTCTCAAACATATCTTTTTTTTCTATTTTAGATGTCTCACGCCAACATGGTAATCATCCCTCATCTCGACCAGTCTGACTACGCCCATATTTTCCAATTTAAAGTGTAATTTCAGTACCTAACTCTTCTAGTTTCAATTTTTCTTTGTGCTAATATACTATACTTTTATTTTAACTATGTTTATAACATTGGTACAGGGTAGGAAATAATTTTTAGTTCATGGAGCATGAGTTATTCCAGAAAATTAAAAAGATTAACCGCAAATTAAAAAGTGACATTATAATAACACGTTTAAGCAGTATTCTTGCAAAGTTCCGTTTCATTACTTAACACGCTGAACTTAGGCAGTTAATTCTTTAAAAATAAATCAGGCTGGGCACCCTTTCTAAATGTTGAAATTATTTTGAAACTGGACATTTTATAAATAAATTATCTTAAATCTCTTCACACAAACTGAGGATGCAACATAGCACTTGAGTTTTAGAAATATTTTTGTATTAAAAATTAGGTTCTTATTAGTTAACTAAATAAAAAATGTCAACGGTGAATCACCGGCAAAGTACTTCCATAGCAGGAATTAATTAAGTGTTCTCTCTCCCTCCAATACTAATCGACAGTTTGGGCTAAAAATCAATATCCGAATAG
Source organism: Aradus depressus (assembly GCA_963662175.1). NCBI lineage: Eukaryota > Metazoa > Arthropoda > Insecta > Hemiptera > Aradidae > Aradus > Aradus depressus. Next base: position 17,846,346 of record OY759219.1, on the reverse strand, counting down.
ATTTCCGCGATCTGTGTCCATATAGTGGAAAGCTAATAAAATAAATAAAAACAAATAACTTTAAAGATTGTTTTAATGACCAATTCCACAAATAAATGTTTCTGTTTACCCCCCCCCCCCCCCCCCCCCCTTCCTTTTGACCGATTTGGCTGAAAATCAGGGGGATTCTGAATTTTACTTCCCCGGCTATACAGAGTTTATTCAGTGGACATTGAAACGTGAAAATTCGTTGAAAGCTCTGCCTTGGATCTTTGCAGATTACATTAGTTTTTTATACTGTATGTATAAGAAATTAAAAAATTATACAGTTCGTTAACAGTAATCTCACAATTTCCCCAGCTATACGAAGTATAGAAGAAGTTATGTAATCGTTCAGAAATTTCTGTCTGTCTGTGAGTTTATCTGTGAACATGACAGAATAAATGTATAACACAGAATTGTATTATCCCAAACCTCCTAATTGAAGACGACACCTAATAATTTTCCCCGTTATCGGCAGATGAACTTAAAAACTCAATCGACAAAAACATCGAATATAAAAAGAGTTCAGGCGATTCATTAAAAAAAACCTTAGATTGATAACGCAGTGCCCAACATACATAAACAACATAACAATTCATAACGATGTTATAATACAAGTAGTACCTCAAACAATACAAACTATTTACATACGGTTTTTTTCACAAACTTTACACAAATACAAACCCAGAAATACGTACATTATCTTCACAACATACCCACTACGACCAGGGGCACGTCCCCGCCCCACCCCCCCCTCCTGCCCAGAGAAAAAACCAAGATAAAAATGTGCCCAGAGCAAAAAACCAAGATAAAAATTAAATAAACTAAAAAAATTGTTTTTATTAAAAATGGATTGCTTGCAAGTTACCAATAGGATCTTCAAATTTCCCGTGCGTCTGATTCCTAAATCAGCAATCAGCTGTTACATAAATGAACATGTACAAAACAAGTCATATTACAGTTATTTAAATATATATGAATTCGATCATTTCATTTCCTCGCTCAAAATCGTCATTTATGTTATCTTTATACTCTTAAAGCTGATTTTACATGCGCAGTAAAAATGCAAAACTATTGTATGTGTCATTTAATTCTAAAAGCACAGAAACCACAGCGTGCATTTGCTGCTGCTGCGCTTTGCATTTTTGCTGCTCATGTAAAGTCAATTTAAGTATTACAGTCAGTTGTTACCTCAGGGGGAGCTTCTAGAGGTCCGAGTCTTCCAAATTAATAACAAAAAGTCTGCAATGCTAACCACGGAAACTGCGGGCTGTGCCCCCGAGGACCCTCGTAGCCTAACTTCCCCCCCCCCCCCCCCCCCCCTGCTCAAAATCCTGGCTACGCCCCTGACTACGACTTATTGCCACCTTGAATAATCTTCGTTATAAATATTTTTCAACACTAACTTCTTTTTAATACCCATGTATATAAATTATCTTTCAATTCCTTTTTATTAATTTTACTATTATTATTTGAGGGCGCCGGTAGCTCAGTGGTATGCGTGCTTGCCTTCTGAGCTCAAGATCGTGGGTTCGAAACCCGACCGAGGCCTTTTAGTTTATTTTATTTGGGAGGTAAAATAAACTTAAGCACGCCGTCCTTCGGATGGGACGTTAAGCGATGGTCCCGAGCCTGTATGATGTCAGGCACTCGTTAAAGACCCCTACCCTAGGTGAATAAAAATTTAGAGTAGGCAAAATTTAGGACTCCCACAGTAGAGTCGGGCTCATGTCCACCAGAGTGACGAAACAGCGCTCTGGTAGTAGGCGATATGACCTCGTAGTTATAGCCCGGGCATGAGTCATAAAACCTAACCTAACCTAACCTAACTATTATTATTATTACTATTATTTTTTGTTTATTTAATTTTTTCTTATTGTGACATGCTCACACTTCAACAGTCTTCATAATTAAGACAAATTTTCGTTCCTAGGAGATTGGGTGGCCTTCCTCTCACACGCCCTTTGTACATCATAGAGGCTGGTAGTTGCACCCAGCAAAAATTGCATCTTTATAAATAAAAACAAAAACAAAACATAAAACCTTTAACAACCGCTGATGTAATGAATGTATCAACACAAAATTTAGTATGAAAATTCAGAAGTCCCCTGTAAGTCAACTATCGATTTTTAGCTCGAACCGTCGAGTAGTTTTTGAGCAAAAAATTAATTGATTAATTCGTTCTGAGGAAGTACATTGCCGGTGATTCACCGTTGTTCTTATACTTTCTTTAGATTATTTTACATGTCAGAACAACTAATGGGATGGCCGTTGTCAGAGGTAGTGCAAATGGCTAGCAGATAAGTGCCACCCTGTGTAGTCTGTTCCGGGCTGTAGAACAGGATAATGAGAACTGAGCCAGCTGTTCAGGCCCGGGCTCTGCATATGTCACCTTCCCGGTCACCTGGCCTATAAAATCCCATTATATAGTTTAACTCTCCTTAATGGTTGGTTGGCAAGAAGGATAAATGGTGGCACTGGGGGTTATCTATAGGTTAAGAGCTATGGAATCTAGCTGAGGTTATGGAAGCCGCCTGTTCTCAAGCTGAGGTTATGGAACAGGCGGCTTCCATAACCTCAGCTAAAAGGTGGCTCGTATTCCCCGAAAGATGTCTCGTACTTAGCAATAGTTACTAGTCCGAAAAGTTCCAGGAAAAAAGTTTTAGGTTATAGGTTTACTTAAAAGATATTTAAAAAAAAAAAAAGCAAATGTGTGAGTGACGCGGTACTCACGAGAATGGATGTGTAAACATCTGCTTTAGTTTCAAAAATTTGCTGTCGTGCATAGATTTTAATTAAAATTTATTTTATAATGTTACAACAAGAAAAGTAGTATGAGGAATTAAACTTTCAAATTTATTGTTCTTCAATTACTTTTATACATGAAATTATAGGCTAAAATAAGATATATACAACTGTGATTGTAGTGTCTCTAAATACCGCGAGAATACAGCGTCGATGGTAGTTTTCGAATTTGTTGTTGAAATGCTTCATTTCTTATTTATTTGTAGATTAGGTTTGTCATTTAAAAATGAAATAAGCTGTTCGGTATCTCCTTAAATGGGTAAAAACTTTATATTATTTGTTGTGACAATATGACCACAAATATATTATTTATTGCTCGATAATTTCAGTAGTTATATATTAATAACAATATTATATAATATCACATAATAATAAATTGAAATATATACAATAGTAAAAATGATCAATAATGTAGTGAAAATACAGTCGAAATGCTCAAAAACATCACAGATAAAGAAGTTTAGCGCAGCGCATGCACATCAACGAGACTTACGGTCTGACATAGCCCCTGCCGTGGGCTAAGATGTTTGCACATCTAAAATTGTAGGTGAATCACCAGAAAGGTTCTTCCCCAGCGTGAATTACGTTATTGTTCTACCATTAAAATTATTTACAAAGACAGTTATTAACGCTTTTGGGTTGAGCCCCCTCATCGACTCTTACTGGATCCTGGATCCGCATATAAAATTTCTTGTCGATACGTCCTTTACACAGACGGTTATAATGTTTTTTTGAGTTCAGCACCACATCTCTGATTCCCCCTTCTCTTCATCCAAATCGGTGTCATCCATATAGATCTTGTAAATAGTAAGCGTTTCAATAGAGACTGAATTATCTGCTGGGCAGCTCATCTGTTGAGAGTGTGGAGTTCTATGTCAGTCCTCCGTATATATAGGATTCAAGGTAGCGGACTTCGAGTTGTTGCAAAAGAAATTTAGCACCAAACGTTTTATAAAACACCCTACAAAAAAAAAAAATATCCTTAGAGTATTAAGTAAATATTCATAAGTAGAGAAGGAATAAAAAGAGGGCTATACAAAAGAAGTAAAAAAGAGTAAATAAAAAATAAAAAGGGAGAATGTAATAAATAATAAAAAAAAGTGGGACCTAAGGGAGAACCTTGAGGGAAACAAGGACGCCTGTAAACTTGTAATAGGTTAATCCAGCAATTTACATATCTTTAATTTCAGGGAAGTTATATGTGAAAAAAAGTGTATATGCTTTGGAGTAGAATATATGCTCTACGGTGTTCGAAAATTTATGTTTGGGGGCACATTTTATGTAAGGGAGGAAGGATACAAACAACAAACATGTTAGAAGTCTTAGGAGGCCATTAGTTAAATTTCTGTTTATATGTATGAATGTTTGAGTCTCATGGGACTTAAAATATAAGCTACATACTCAACATTTTTAAAGGGAGAGAACGTTGTGAGGGGGCTCAAAACGTAAGACGAGAGCTAGTTGCTCTTTAACGATTAATCGGATTTTCAAGAAATTTGACAATTATTATCCTTACAAAACCCAATACACACAGGCTACATGGGATCTCAAAATTTTGAATTGGAAGGTTGTGGGGGGCCCAAAATATAAAAAGAGTCATAAAATGTGTCACAAGTCAAAAATGAGGAGGTAAGATTCAAAAACAGGTTACTCACATTTTTTTAGAAAATTATCTTGATATGGCGTTTTTTTCGTCTCATTGAGAGCTATCGGTATGTGTAACTGTAATGATTCAAAAATAGTTTTCTCTCAACGTAAAACTACTTCAAAAATGGATTTGGTTCAAAAGTAGGTTTCTCCAACAACAGTTGTTCATCAAAGGCAGGATGTGTCTCGTGTTTGGTGAAAACTGGGAGACGAATGTTGAAGAATCTAGTCTGGAGTATTACCAAAGAGTTCTCTCAATGGATGATGGACACCAGAAAGAAGAATGCGATTGCCTCGAGCATGAGGTGGCTGTCCGTGTATAGCTGCTTTTTTGTTCATTTATTTTAATGATTTTTGGTATTTTTAAAACAATAACAGACATTTTTCACTCGCACGTTTTTGTTTATTTCCTATTCCATATCAGTCGACTAACTGAATTGTCTATCTGCTGCTCATAAAAAATAATTTAAAGGACAAATGAAAATTTTTATATGCAGATATGGAGTGTTTGAATCATAACCAGGTTTCTCCTAAACATTTCTCTGTTTATTTTTAAAAAAAACTAAAAACATTTTTGAAACCTATTGAAACTGGAAAGACAATACCAAAGTACACCTCTGAAAAAAAATTAAGGTCACAACCTGAAAGAAAAAAAGAAAAAACGTTTTTCCCGATTTCCCAAATTTTTGTCTTGAGTGAGAAACCTTTTTTTGAATCCCACCTCCTCGAATAGCGGTACCAATAAAAGTACTGAAAATTGTGAACATGGGTTGTGGGGACCTGAATCCTTATAATCCTGTTAAAGTTACTAATAGGGTTTATTATTACTGCTTAAAGTTACTAACCTGTTAGTAATTACAGTTAGTTATTTTGACTGATGTCCCAACTCTAACTACGACATCACCTACTACCAAAGCGCTCTTTCGTCTTTAACGAGTACCTGACATCGTACAGGCTTGGGACTATCGCTTAACGTCTCATCCAAAGGTTGAGGAGCTCAAGGTACTCATAAAAAAAAAAAAAGCATCTGCCGCGTTTCGAACCCGTGATCTTGAGCTCAGTAAGCAAGCATGCTACCTCTGAGCTACCTATTATATTAAACTGTCTAGTTAATATATATTATAGTTAATACAAAATGTATTATATACTTAGAAAACTTTGAACTAAGTTAGAACTTTTGTCTGGCTAATTCTATCGTTAGTGATCTAATAAACGGAGGCAATTTATTTCCAGGGAAGAGACTAAAGACTTTACAACTTTTCTTGTAAAAGTTTCATTTCTCTTTGTTAAAAGGAACCAGACAACAAACTAGTTCTGTCGTCTGGGCATGGATAACTAAGGTAACCTGAAACCTGAATGTGATAAGCAGTAAAGTGCAATTACTAAAAAGGAGTGTGGTAAAAAAAAAAGAGAGGTTTTAAATGTTAATCTTAAATAAATAAATAATAATTGAATTAATAATTAATGAAAAAAGAATAAATTAATAAACAATAAATTACCACATTTCCTGTAGAAATTGTTTCTCTTTTCTTTTACTAAATTTTGATTTCTACAATAGTTTTCGAAAAGGGCCCTAAAAATATCAAAAGTTCAAGACGTGCAATTTTAGAGAAAGTGCACGTAATAAAAAAAAAAAAAATTCAATTAACAAACTTTTCATTTGGAGTTCTAAAGAGATGCCATTTTGTCTTCTAAATTTTACTAAAATATTAAATCTAATCCAAAGGTTTTCAAATAATTTTACTGGGCCAACAGGGAAAATTAATATAATAGAATTTACTAGAACAAATAGTTTGGGTTTATTTTTTTTTAAACCATCTACATTAGAAAATTATAAAACTAAACATTGAAACAATCAAAAAATCAAAGGAAAAAATCTTAAAAACTAAATTCTTAAAACTAATTCAATCTTTTTTTGTTTTGTATTTTGGCCATTTTTTAAAAATTAAGTTATATATTTCCGGGCATATATCCTGTACATATAAACAAATAAAAGTACCTTCTTTTTGGATCAATTTCACCGTCAATTCACTCTAATTAGTTCATTATATCTTAAGCCTAAACACCACACTGTCCATACTCGACCGTCTCACCACCCGTCTCTACACACACACTAAAAACAGCTGATGGCCGTGTTTTGTTTGAAATGGTTTCTTATTATTTATACAAAATATATATAATTAATTTTTATTATTATTAATGATTCAATGTGTGTATATTTTTTTTATACATCACACCCCTATACATCTTATAGGTAACTGAGGAAATGAAAAAAAAAAAAAAACACCCTCGACGAATTTGATTTGAACGAATTCACCTTTAGACCAACTAATAGACGAGTTTTTCATTAAGAAATGAAAATTTAACCTTCACTCTAAAAGAATGAAATATGTAACACAAACGAGGAATGAAGTGCCTCGGATCTGGAACATACCATTAATATACCTCAAAATGCCATTAATATCATACCTACAACAGATAGTGTTCGTACATTTATTTATCATGCAGAGAGACTTCCTAACAATACATTTTTTACTCCCCCAAATATAAGATATATATATATATATATATATATATATATATATATATATATATATATATGTGTGGTGGGCTGGTGTTTTACACCTAGGGACCTAAGCATCCAGTGCTCTTATCCCTTCCCTAGAAGCGCTGGGCTTCCCCCTTATTATATTACCTGTATGTTTATACTACTTAAACCAAGCCCTTCATGAAGTGCTCAGTCTCCCAGTTTCCTTAATGAACCTGAGAATGCACTCATAGTCAATCTTCTAAAGTCCTCCTCTTCGATTACATCTCCACCAAAGATGCGGAGCAGATGCCCAGGAAGTGTGCCGCCGTTTCGTCTTCTTCCCCACATCTATCGCAGGTAGGACTGTCCCTGACTCCCACAGTCTATTGTCCCCCAGGTGTCTATTGAACGGACCATGTCCTATGAGAACTCCAGTCAGTTGTCTAAGCTCGTTCCTTTTGAGATTCAGGATCCCGTCTTTCAGAACTCTGGACTCCCCTCCCAGGAACATCTTCGACTGCCTGCTATAAGAAGTATAGGAGAAGTTGTAATCGGTAAGAAAATAGATTTTTCGAAATTTCGACTGAAAAACAATTTGCTGGCTATACGAGTGTGTGTGCCTGTGAACACGTTAACTCTCGATAGAATGAATGTACAAACACGACATTTCATATGTGGATTCAGAAACTCATGGTGACGACATCTATTGATTTTCAGCCAAATCGACCGAAGGGAAAGGGAGGGGACTAGGGAGGACGTAAAAAAATAGTTCAAAACAAGTGCGCATATTTCTAAGATCACTGGTACGACTGGCAACGAAAGTAAGAGGCCGTGAGGCATTTCAAATATTTTGCATAGAGCAAAATTTATATTGATGTATTTTTGCAGAAGTTATAGCAAACGAAGAATGCTTCGACAGACACCAAAACCGCCTTGCGGAAAAGCACGTTTCTTTACATTTTGAGGATGTAGAACAATCGCTCTATCAATAATAGTTCCTTCGGAAAATGAATAATACAAAATAGATGTTGTTCATTTGCAACAGACATTACACCAAATATATTTTGACGTCATAACCTTGAAGAACAATACATTACCGTGATATGCACAATATGCAAATTATCGACATGCAATTATGATAGGAGAAAATAGACAAAAGGAACAAGGTCAATTTCGTAATCAACGAACAGAAATTTTACAGAAACAGTTATCCTAACAAACATTTGTGAAGCCCAACATCAAGAAAATTTCAACCAAATTATACACTTGTGTGAAACCACCTTGAGCTCGTTGTCCTTCGAATGGGACGTAAAGAGGTGGCCTGTATGATGTCAGGTACTCTACCTCTACCCTAGATGAGTAAATCTACATAGGTAACATTTGGGTAATTCCATGTCATTACGACCATTTAAGGGTCACCATCTTGGATTTAATTCAAACTTGGCAAAAATGGTCTGAAAATATGAAGTTTCTGAAAATTTGGAGCCATTATCTAAACAATTGCGCCGTACAGATATACAATAGATGTCATCCTCAAGTGACTCTGGATACACTTATAAAATTATGTATCGATACTCTCATACTTTTAAGAGTTATCATGTTCAAGGACACACGGACAAACATAACATTTTTTTCACATTTATTTGAAATTTTTGACTGTGAATATACATCGCAATACGGAAATATGAACAGTTAAAAAGAAAAACACACCACTTGAGTCTCTTGATGAAGCGGCTGGTCAGCACCACCGCCTCCTCAGGCAGAAGGTCGCGCGGCCAACGTCGATTTAGCCGCCGAAGGGGGTTCCCCGGCATAGACCGGACCGACATTGCTTCCACCAGTGTGTTCGAATGTGGCTTGAACTTGTTGTGCAGATTTGTCTAGAGCTGTTGTGCTACTTCGTGTAAGTATGATATGTTTAGGTCATGATGTAATGTTATGTTTGATACGTAAAATGGGCATTGTGTAATTGTTCAGAGGATTTTATTTTGAATATCTTGAATTCTTTTGGTGTGTGAGGGCATAGCGGAACCCCAGAGCTGAACGCCTTACGTCCAGATAGATCTGACAATGGGCTTCCTTTTTTTGGGGTCGAAAAACATGAAAGTTCGGTGAAAACTCAACAACGATTTTCTGACCAATTAAATAACTTACCCTATACTTCAAATAGCTGAGGTAGTAAAAATGATCCCTAAATAAACATTATTATCTTAATATATTTAGTTTCAATTGTATTTTAAATATATCAACCGGTTTACTGATAATTCATTGGCGTAGTGTATCATTAGCTTACATTATCTTGTCTCATTTTATATTTTTTAATCTTTTTATTCCAGTATTATAAATTTGCACACACGTACTCTTTATCATAGAGCAAATATTGTTAAAAACTAACAAACTTATCTTAAATATTTTAAAAATAATTGTTTACAAATTTTACAAAAATGTTAAGATATGAAATGAAAGGACGTCAGTTATAAAGAGCATCTTACAAAAAAAATATTTTCCATCCTTCTATTTCCCCAACTGCACGAAGTATAGAGAAAGTTATGTAATCGGTCAAAAATTCGATATTGAGTTTTCAGCGGAATTTTGATGTATATTCGGAATCCTCTAAGGACGACACCTATTGATTATTAGCCAAATCGACAAAGAAAAGGTAGAAATTACAACTGGTGTAATGAATAATTGATAATGAATTAAGAATACATAAAGCTTTTTTTTTTTTTTTACTTTTGGTTTCATGTACAATGCATATTAGCTATGTCACTGTGTTATCAAGTTATTTACAACATCCATGGTCCCGGAAGGGAGTTGTATCTACGAAATAAAACTCACTACCGGACGAGATTCGAACCCGCAAACCATGCGACCAAAGACCTACGCTCTAGCCCGCACGGCCACAATGGTCCCCTATGCTTAGTTTCAAAGAACAAAAAAGACACCTTAGACCTTCGACCAAAGGATGGGGAGGAATTTAACACAAAAACTCGAATAACTACCGATAGAAAGAATGTATTGACACGAAATTTTATAGGTGTGACTAAAACCCTATAAGGACGACACCTATCGATTTTCAGTCAAATCGGCCGAAGGGGAGAGGAGGCTTAACTCAAAAACTCCATTAACTGCCGTTGTAATGAATGTATCAACACAAAATCCAATTTCAGCAAAATCGGGAGAAGGGAAATTTGGATCAGAGTGGGGAGGGGGGGGGGGGGGGGGGCTTAACTCAAACACCCCAATAACCTATATAATAAATTTATCGACACAAAATTTAATATGAGGAGCACCTATTCGTGCGTCGATTTGTTTTGGAAGGGGAGCGAAAAGTTAATTGATTAATTCCTTCTGGGGAAGTACATTGCCGATGATTGCCATAAGCCGAAAATCCAAAATGTCTTCTTTATTTATTTATTTATTACATACTGGACTACCGTGCATATGAAAATTGAGAATTAAATAAAAAATGTAAGCATATAGAAGAAATAAATTAGTACCATTCTTAGAGAAAAAAGATGAATAAATAAAAATAACTGAAAAAGTTTAAAAACCTAATTTAGTAACTCAGATATTTATTTAAATCCCTTTCGTAGCCTTAATTGTATTCCGTACTCCAGGAAAAACACCAAGGAGCTTTTAGATGAAATATATTTGAATTGAAATGTTGGGAACAGAATAAAATACAGATATAATATAATATCTCATGAATATACAATTATATTTTCTTGTTCAAAAAATTATTTGTAAGTCTCTCGAAGAAAATTAATGCCTTTGTGTCGTTAATGTACCATCGAAGCAAACAAAGATGAAGAGAAGCTGAACCGTTTGTGTAAATGTTACGATGTTAAAATAATTATATTGTGTTATTCCAGACAAGGGAATTCTGTACCAGTTAGTTATTATGCTTAGGCTTTGACTATGAGGTCATATCGCCTACTACAAGAGCGCTCCTTCGTGGACAAGACCCGAATCTACTTTGGGAGTCCTAAATCTTTCCTATCCAAGTTTGGTTATTTAGGATAGGAGTCTTTAACAAGTATATGATATCGTAATGGCATGTCCGAAGGATAGTGGGCTCGGAGTAATCGTGTTCACAGACAGACACAGATAGTCAGCATTTTTTTTTTTAATTTTTGAAATCAGGGGGTCGGAAACTCCATCGTCCAATTTCAGATTGATTACATAACTTTCCCTATGCCTCTTATAGCTGGAGAAGTAAAACAATGTATTGTTAAATAAATATATGTATGATAAATAAATATACGAACAATATCTGTTGTAGATATAATATTAACGGCTTGAGGTATATTAATGGCATGTTGAGGTATAGGTACTAATGGTATGTTGAGGTATATCAATGGCATATTTAAGGTATATTTTGTTTTTTGGGCAGAGTTCCTCCACACCTTAAAGGTCAGTCCAATGTACGTTATTGTTTTATTTATTAATTTATAATTATATATTTTCAATATTATTTTTCATATATTGTTATAGGACCTGATGATGGGACTTAAGAACGTCCCGAAACATCGTTGGAATAAAAACACTTCCGAAAAGTTTTTTTTTTTGAAAAATATTTATTTTAATTTTTATTAAATTGAAAAATGTGTCTACTTATTATAAACGTATCATGTATTAAATTTGTTTATGTACTCATATATTTTTAAGCATTTATTTGTTCAGTTTTTATTAATTTCATTTTACTTTTGTCAATAGTTTTGTTATTACTACTAATCATAGGTGTGTTAGACTCAAGTAGTTATAAATCTAATGTATAAGCTATCTTAATGTATAAATTCTTTCGACGTATCCTATTACCATGTATTGGTTAAACGGAAATTTTATTATTATTATTATTAATGACATGTTGAGGTATATTAATGGCTTCATCATACTAAATTTTGTGTTGATGAATCCCTTACATGGAGAGTTATTGTGTTCGTGTTTACAGACACACAGGAATTTCTTTTCATTTTTTGAATCAGGAGGTTGGAAAACATAAAATTGTACATATACATTTGGCCGATTGGGCTGAAAATCAATAGGTGTCGTCGTTAGGGCGTTCTGAATACATATTTGGTGTCGATAAATTCATTCTATCAGGAGTTTTTACATATTTACCAACATACAAGCAGACTTTTTAGTTTCCTTTATTGAATGAGACGGTCAAAAAAAATGAAATTTCTGTGAAAACACAACATCGAATTTCATACCGATTATTTAACTTCCTCTATACTTCGTGTAGTTGGTGAAGTAAAAAAGTAAATAAAATGAATAAGAGATTGGTATCTGTATAAGCAATAATGTTTCATTCTTTGTATTTCAATTTTTCTGTGAACGTGTTTTTTTAGTTTTTTCTAATCTCAGGATTAATTGTAATATAGTTTTAAATATTATTATTGATTGCCTTATTTCAAAATTCAAGAGGAAGCAATTTTTTAATTTGTATTTCCATATTTGTCCATTTTTTGAATATAATTATTTCATCACAATACTTAACCATATCATTTTTCATTTCTTTTTTTCCACTGTAGCTTATTCTCACTTGTATATTCTTTTTTATATCTTTCAATTTTATTTAAAAAGGCTGGCTGCACTCCTTCCAATGAAATGTTTTAAGTATAATTCTGGTAAGAAACAATTTTTCGATAGGACTAAATCTTCGGGTAAATAAACGTCTAAAAATATGTGTTTCAAAACTACATTTCAAAATGGTTTTCGGCATGTATCTCCAAAACCGAAGGACCTGTGAAAAATCGTATTTCATATAGATTTTGTACTTTTGTATTCTCTACAACTATTACGTGAAACAATTTTTGATTAGGTCGTAAACATAAGCGGTATCTTGTAGAATGTTCTTAGGTCCTGGGGTAAAGTGGTCGCAATTTTCGTTTGATTTCGGCCAAAATCAAAAGACCATAAAAGACCTTGGCAAAACTTCCAATATTTGAATTTTATCAGAAGTATAGGACATCATTATCGCGAAAATGGTCAAAACGTATTCAGGAGACCTTGAAACGTGATAATCAGTAGAAATCTCGATCTCGGATTTTCGCAAGAATAACATTAGGTACTTCCTTATACTGTAGGTATAAGAAATAATTAAAATGAGCTCCCCCCCCCCTAATACCCCACTTTCCTTTGGTCGATTTGACTGAAAATCAATAGGTGTAGTAAAAGGGTTTTGGATGTGAGCCCCTTTTTTTTTTTTTTTTTAGACAGAGGATGGGAAAAAACATGAATTTCCGGTGAAAATGGACCCAGGAAATGGATTCTACGAATACAGGGCTCTTCTGACAGTCGTTCCCCTTCGCCTTATTTGTTCATTCAGATTATATTATCAGCGATTTTCTTGGAAGGAAGTACAGAATAAGACTGGAAGCCATCATATATAATTCCTGTTGTAACCCTCGTATGGCGGTGCCAGGAGCCGGACTGACGGAAGGAGGGGGTAGTCACTGGTTCATGCTTCCTACACCTCTCGTGTTAGTTAGTGTGGTGCTACGCTGTGCATAGGATATACCTCGTCTCTCAACTCTCGCCAACGTAAACCGACTTTATCCACATACAAATTTCAAGTAATTTTTGCATAAATAATAATTATTATTTATATTTAACAAAATAAATATTACTACTTCCTCAGAACAAATTAATCAAATAAGTTTTTCTCGCCCAAATCGTTTTGGCGAAAAATTCAACATTCGCAATGGTTCCGTTCCAGATAGTCGCGAATGTTGAGTTTATTATCCTGTGTAAAAAGGGGGGTTGGATTCAATCATTAAACAAAATGCTTAAAAAAAATGCAATTGTATAATAAAAATATATAATTGAACAACTTATATTATTATTTATAGGTACATACATAAACATATGTACATATAAATTTTATGTTTAAGGAATTCCTAAATATACACATATCATTTGGGCTTGAAAGAAATTTGTTATTTTGTGTTGAGATGCCTCATTTCGCAACTTAGTCAGTGTCTAATGTAAGAAGCTGCAGTGTCCGGATCAATGTCGAGAGCATGATTTGTAAACATAGTCTTATGCTTAACAATTCGTTGACCCATTTATGGTCGATTTTGTGGCGGTTCCTCAGTTGGTTGCTCACCATCGTCAGTAGCTGCAGGTTCTTCCTCGACTGAGCCTTCAGCATCAGATGCAACAAGTTCTTTCACTTTTTCTCTTAAATCGCTAAACCCATCTCCTCCTTGATGCAACATTAACAATTTTTCGAATTTCATCCCAGCGAGTGTTGGCAAGAAGTTCCTTATCCGAAGATAGTCCAAAAAGAAGCTTTTTCCAATAAGCTATTAATATTGACTGAGCGAACCTCAACTCAACTTCGAATTTCTGTCCGATTGCATAACATCCCCCATACATATTATTAATTGAGGAAAAATAATTTTCGTTTTAATAAAATTTCACATTTTCTAGTTATGCCAGTTTAGATCAAAGAGTGCGACATTATATTCACTGTAGACAGCCGGATATTTACAATATTACATACTACAGATGTTGTTTGTTTGATTTATGACGCATGCCCGGGCATTAACTACAAGATCATATCTCCTACCAGCGCTCTTTCTTCGCTCTAGTGGACGCGAGCCCGATAGGTTTAGTTAACTGACGACACATTCGAAGGACGACGTCCTCAAAGTTTAACACCTTTCAGACAAGAAAAGGGTTCTATGAATCACCAGCAATGTACTTCCCCAGAACGAATTAATCATTAAATTTACGCTCTCCCTCAAAAACCACTCGAGTTTGGTCTAAAAATCAATAGTCAACTTATATATATGTATATATACGAGCCTCAGAAATCTGTTGGTTTGTGTCGTTCTTATGGGATTGAATATAAAATTTCATATCGACACATTATTACATCGGCAGTTATTTGAGGATTTTTGAGTCGAGTCTACCTCTTCTGACTGTTCACAGACACACAAACAGGACTCGTTTTCTTCATTTTTAGGGGTTTCTTCAACAGGGTCCGGAAAACTTCAAATTCCGGGGATAACTTAACATCGAATTTTTGACCGATTACATAACTTCCTCTATACTCTTGTATAGCTGTAGACGTAAAAAAGGAACAAGAAAACGGGATAAGTACACCGTGGATATCCAAGAATGCATCAACAAACACTCCATATGTACGTGTTTCTTATTAACGTAGAATAATTAATTACATTACTCTACTAATGAACATTATTATATTACATCACTGATTACGGATGTGTTGCTAATTGGGCAGATGTTGCTAACACCATACGTAGCAGTTGCATATACAGTACGTTGGTATGTATATTTTTCATGTTAACTATACTTTTGAAATTTGATACATCGATACAAATGCCAACTATCGGATGTGAAAAAAACGGGTTATTCATTTTCGATATCTTTGGGAGAAATGCTTATTGAGACAAATAGTTGAATTTATATTTCCTTTAGTAGAGCATAAAAAACCTTGGCAACGTTTCAAATATTTGTATTATGTAAGAAGTATAGGAGAAATTATGTAATCGGACAGAAATTACGATGAAAACAACACTTGTTTTCCGATCCCCTCTGTGTGAACATGATAACTACGGTATGTTGTATGTCCAGAACCCCATCAGGACGACACCCATTGATTTTCAGTCAAATCGACGAAAGGGGAGAGGAAATTAGAGGGAAGGATTAATTAACACAAAAACTCTTAACTGTCTTAGTAATGAATTTATATATGGAATTTCAGGTTTTCCGATTTCCTGATACCAAAAATTTTAAAAAAAGTATGTGTCTGTGAACACAATAACTCCAGATAGAATGAATGTATCAAGATGAAATTTTATATGTGTTTAAGGACGACACCTATTAAGTTTCCTGTCAATTCGGCCAAAAAAAAAGAAGGGGAGGAGGCGGCTTAACACAAATACTCACCGTTGCAATGGTCCCATCTCAAATCTGAGAACATCTGGTTAGTTGGAAATTTAAAGAGGAATATTTTAGGTAAGAATACATATTTCGATAGGACCAACCGTTTTCGCGTAAATAGAACAAACGTCTAAAAAAATACGATTTATGAACGACGATTCTGTGGTGTTTGGGAAAAAGGGTTAAGTCAGAATAAGTCTTATGATCGAAAGGATTTAGTGCATTTAAATATTTTTACCATATGTAAACTTTTTTTTTTTGGCCTTATGTTCAAGGCATATTAGCCATGTCACTCGGTGTTATCTAATTATTATCGACATCCATATGTCCACAGTGAGTTTTATTTCGTAGAAGAACTCCCTCCCGGGCGGGATTCAAACCCGCAAACCATGGTGAGACCATGCGACCAAAGCCCTACGCTCTAGCCCGCACGGCCACCATGGCTCCCATACGTAACTTGAATATTGGAATGTTTTACTTTGTTTATCTTTAATACTTTATAGAAATAATATTTCAAGTGACATAAATGTGCTTTACCTGATTTGCAAGAATTTTTCAAACCTTCAGAAATTCTCCTCCTAAAATTCACTTTGCCGACTTAAGCTTTTTTATACAAACACCGGAGAACTTACAATTCGCAAACTGAGCAATCTACGAAAAAAAAAGTATTTAATATGTGCCTTTCAGCTTTTTCTACAACTTTTACTTGAAGGGAGTTTTGATTAAGTGATAAAGATAAGCAGTATCTTGTAAAGAAAGTGTACTTAAGCCCTGAAGTAAAGTGGTCTTCATTTTCATCCAATTTTGACCAAAATTCAGATTTAAGATAACATATATAACATACATACAATACTTTGAAAGGCGCCGGTAGCTATGAGGTAGCTTGCTAAGCTCAAGATCGCTGGTTCACAACCGGCCGAGATACTTAGGTTTCTCATCTTGGTGGTGAAAAAAACCTGAGCACAGACGGATGTCAGTTACTCGTTAAAGACGATGGATAAATCTAGGTAGGCAAAATTAAGACACCCAGAGTAGCGTCGGGCTCATGTCCACCTAAGTGATGAAAGAGCGCTCTGGTAGCAGGCGATATGACCTCGTAGTTAAAGTCCGGGCATGAGTCCCAATAACTAAGGTATTTGTTCTAATTAATTTCTCAGTAGTTCTTGATATAAGTTTAATTATGACATTCTCCATTGATTTCTCTCCTAGTTCATGCAGCTATGTGTTAACTCTCTAAACGCTAATACATACCACATCTAAATATTCATTAGATTCTATAAACGGAATATTGGTATTTTATTTATAGAGCAGTATGTTAATTATAGAAACGGACAATGCGATGTGCTAATGAACATTCTAAGGTGCTAAGTCTATAGCGGAATATCTGAATTCTGAAGGAAGTAAACACCATTTTCTAACGAAAGACAAGGAAAAAAGTCGTCGGTGAGAAACTGGCTATGTATTTCTCCAGGACGAATTAATCAATTACGTTTTCGCTCTCCCTCCAAAGCCAATCGATCTGTTTGGGCTAAAACTCGATAGTTGACTTACATAGTGGGTTCGGAATCCACATAGTAAATTTTGTGTCGATACATTCATTACATCGGCAGTTATTGAAGTTTTTGTGTTGAACCGCCTCTGATCCTCCTTCCCTTCTGTCAATTCCGCTGAAAATCGATAGGTGTTGTCCTCTTGAAGATTTGATCATACATATAAACTTTTGTGTCGATGCATTCATTCTATTGGCAGTTATTTGAGCTTTTTTGTTAAGCCTTCCATCTAATCCTCCCCCCCCCCCCCCTTCCCTTTAGTCGATCTGGCTGAAAAACAATAGGTGTCGTATTTAGAGAATTCTCGAATTGTTTATAAAATTTTGTGTCGATACATTCATTCTATCGGGAGTTATCGTATTCACACATAGATTTTTTTTTCATATGTGGAATCTAAAGGACGGAAAAAATAAATTCCGTTGCAAACTCCGCATCGAATTTTTGACCGATTACATAACTTCCCCTATACTTTGCATAGTTGGAGAAGTAAAAAAGGGCTATGTACTCTACCATAAATTAATCAATTACGTTTTCGCTTTCCCTCCAAAGCGATCTATTTGAACGAAAACTCAATAGTTGATCTACGTGGTGGCTTCTGTATCTACATCCTAAATGATGTGTCAATACATTCATTATATCGACAAGGTATTTGATTCGATTCCCTATTCTGGTTCCCTTCCCTCCATCCGATTTACTGGAAAATTAATAGGTCTTTATGGGGTTGAGAATTTAAATTTAAAATTCCATATCCGATACATTCGTTACCTCGGCAGTTATTGAACACCAACATCCCATTTGAAATACACAACTGTTGGACTGGGGAAGTACAATGACTTTTTATGAATGAAGTGAAAAAGTGAAATGAGGAGTGGTTTAATCAATGAAAGAAAGGGCTTGAGGTAGCTTCTTAAGCTGGTTACTCAAGCAGCTCTGAAGCTCCAGCTTTATCTTCTTAATCTTACACCGAGAGCCTCTTAGTCCAACAAAAGGCTCAAGATTTCTGCCTCTCACTGGATCTCAAGACGTCTTACCCGCTGTTCTGAGGCTTCAAAGCGTGTTTTATCTGCTCATCATCAGTGGGATCAAAGGCACAGGAAATGCGACTATCATTAGACTCATTACCTTTCACTAAAAATATCCCTTGACTCTTCCACAAGGTAAAAAACATCAGAGAGCTCAGAATCGCGGGTTCAAAACCCAGTCGAAACATTTAGGTGTTGTTAGGACCTTCGGATGGGACGTTAAACGATGGTTCCGAGCCTGTACGATGTCAGGTATTCGTTAAAAACTCCTACCCTAGGTGAATAAACCTAGTTAGGTAAAATTTAGGATTCCCACCTCCAACGACTCAGTAGGCGATATGATCTCGTAGTTAAAGCCCGGCCATGAGTCACAATAACTTCAACCTTTCCCATTGTTCAATCGTCTGCAAACGATGCCGACGATTCTATTGAACATAAGTGAACGTACAGTATGTCATTCTCTTCAGGGTGAAGCCATCTGACCACATAAAGAATTTTTTCACAATATTAGTAACTTTCCAAACTTCCAAAATAGATTCTTTTAATTAAAATTCTAGTACAACAAAAAGTGTCCATTATCTTTAAACTGTTACAACAAACTATTACTTGATTAACCGGGCTATGATGGAAGCGAGAACCGCACATAAAGTAAAAAAACGGTTAACCCGAAGCTTAAAATAAAAATGTTATTCTCTGGGAATGGAGGTTAAATTATGACAAGAAGAATCCAGGACTGAGAAATATTCATTCATTAATAGAACCATACTCTTACTGGAATCTTACTCCACATTTTTCTCCCCACACATCCTTCTCCTCCTGTGAGATGGAAAGTAAGGACTCGCTAATCTTCATCGGATAATTACGCCATTCATTATTTCATTTCTTGTAACGGTATTTTTATACACTTTAACTTAACTAGTTTCTTAAAGAGCTTTCATTATTGGCGAGAGGTTGTTTCCCTTAATATTTTTAACAAATTTTAAAAATTTTCATCGGCATGAAAATAAGGCGGATGAGCCGCAACAAGAGAACCTCACTACCATCTTACAGTTGAATTACATAGAGACTTTTCAATACATTCATTACATCGGCCGTTATTCGAGTTTTTGTGTTGTACTCATGGGGGGCTTCTGGATACACATATAAATTTGTATTGATACATTCATTCTATACGAAGTATTCGTATTCGTGTTCACAGAAAGATTTTACTTCCCCTGCTTTACGAAGTATTCGTATTCACAGAAACATTTTACTTCCCCAGCTATACGAAGTATTCATATTCACAGAAACATTTTACTTCCCCAGCTATTAGAAGTATTCGTATTCACAGAAACATTAACTTCCCCAGCTATACGAAGTATTCGTATTCGTATTCACAGACACATTTTACTTCCCCAGCTATACCAAGTATTCATATTCACAGAAACATTTTACTTCCCCAGCTATACGAAGTATTCGTATTCACAGAAACATTTTACTTCCCCAGCTATTAGAAGTATTCGTATTCACAGAAACATTTTACTTCCCCAGCTATACGAAGTATTCGTATTCACAGAAACATTTTACTTCCCCAGCTATTAGAAGTATTCGTATTCACAGAAACATTTTACTTCCCCAGCTATTAGAAGTATTCGTATTCGTATTCACAGACACATTTTACTTCCCCAGCTATACGGATACGGTAAAACTCCTCTGCAACGGACAGTCACGGGACGAAGAAAATTGTCCGTTGTCGAAGAGTGTCCTTTGAGGGCTTAAAAAAAAAGAAAAAAGAAAAAAAAAATTCATTATATGTAGTAGTAGTGCTATTATTTTTAATACTACATACATAGGTAACGAACAATAAATAATTAGAGAAAACACACGTAATAATAGTTATTATGAATTTTAAGTTAATAAACCAAACAGTGGGCATGAATGCCTGTTTCACAAACAGCAAATTCTACGATTAATAAAAAATATTCAAAATTACATTTTTCAAATGAATTCTTTTTAAATAGAGATAAATTTAAGTTTTCCTACACTTCGGGCCGGGACATCGCAAAATTGTCCGTAAGGAAAGGTGTCCGTAAAGAGGGCTTAAATTGTCCGTAAGGAGAGGTGTCCGTAAAGAGGGCTTTTACTGTATATAATCTGTCAGAAATTCGATCTAGAGTTTTCAAAAGAATTTTAAAATTTCCGCACCCCTGATTCCAACATCCAAAGGGACGACGCCCATTAATTATCCACAAAATGGGACGAAGGGAAGGGGGACAGGGATGGCAGCTCGACTCAAATACCCTCATAAATATCGAAGTAATGAATGTATCGACATTGAGTAAGTCAAACCCCTAACTATACTCGTATAGCTGGGGAAATTAGTCACTTGCGGTTCAAATAGCCTAATTAGCTTCCTCATAATTAGAGAAGTAGGGGTGGTTTTTTTGGAACAGACTGAAAAATGCCAGCCTTCCAACCTTCTGCGAAATCGGCAACTTAAAGGGTTAGTTATTATGACTGATGCCCGGGCTTCATCTATCAGAGCGCCTTTTCGACACTCTCATGGACATGAGCCCCACTCTACTGTGGGAATCCTAAATTTTACATTCCCTACATTTTTATTTATCTAGCTTCATTTTGTTTCATCCGAAGGACGGCGTGCTCAAGGTTTTTCCACCTAGATAAAAAACCTAAGGGCCTCGTCCGGGTTTCGAACCCGCAATCTTGAGCTCAATAAGCAAGCAGGCATACCACTGAGCTATTGGCGCCCGCATGTGACGAGTTTCTCATAGTAACAAAATACATTATCTTCTCACTGTTTTATTTTTGATTAGAACAGTTTTCAATGCAACTGTGTCATCATCAGTGGCACATTACACCCGTATATCTTAGAGGCTAAAGTAGTTCTATGAGACTCCAATTGGTCCATTTATAGGAAGACAAGCCCTAAGTAATAGAGTATTTATGTACCTTCCCTATTATGACACCCAGGAGAGTAAATGTTATGTGTTAATATTATGCAAACATATGAACAAACATAGAAATGTTTAAATAAATAAAATATAACCGTAACAATGTCAGAAGGTTCTCATGGTCGTTTTAGTTTCGAGTTGACAGCGATAATTAGTTACAGAAATAGTTGCGCAACCTGACCTCCAAACTAAATCTATTGAATTGAATTATATTTTTTCATGACTATTTTTAAAAGGGTCATTATTTAACAAAGAGCTTCTTTCTTAAGCTGTGAAAATTAAAAAAAAAGTCGACGGTAAATCACACTGTCAATGTATTCTCCCAGCGCGAATTATTTAATTAGGTTTTCGTTCATCGTCTAAAACCAATCGACCATTAACTCTAAAAATGAATAAATTATAAAGAAAACACGAATGTTTTTTAAATATTGTCTATTTCACAAGACTCCCATATATTTTTTATATGAGTACTTTCGGTATTGCTACCATCTTCAACCACGACTTAACAAATACTGTATATAACTTATTGTAGTATTCGTTAAGTCATGTGAAGATGGTAGCAATACCGAATGTACTCCCATATATTTTTTATACATCTTGTGAAATAGACAATATTAAAAAAACGTTCTTGTTTTCTTTATAATTTATTAAGTGTTTCACAATTTCTCTGCAAAAATGTTAAATATCATTAAAAATGAATAGTTGACTTATATAGGGGCTTCTAAATCTTCATACTAATGTTTGTGTCGATATATTCATTAAATCGGCAGTTAATACGGGATTGAGTCGAGCCTCCTACTCTGACAACCTTCCCTTCGGTCGTTTTCGGCGGAAAATTAATAAGTGTCGTCCTTAAGGGTATATGAAATTTTGTGTCACATTTATTACAACGACAGTTTTTGTGTTAAACCTCCCCCTACTATCCTCCTTCCCTTTGGCCGATTTGGCTGAAATTCAATAAGTGTCTCCCTTATGAGGTTCTTAATACACAAATAAAATGTCGTGTCTATACATTCATTCTATCGGGAGTTATCGTGTTCACAGTCACACCTACGCAGTTTCCATGGAATTTCTTACCGATTACATAACGTTTCCTATACTTCGTAAAGCTGGGTAAAGTAAAACGCAATAATTTGATATCAATTTTTAGCATTAACGATAATAATACTCCTAATTCCCTTTGGTCGATTTGGCTGAGAACAATAGGTGTCGTCGTTAGAGAGGGTTCTGGATTCACATATTAAATTTCGTGTCGATATATTCATTTTATGGGGAGTTATCGTGTTCAGTCAGACAGAATTTTTCTTTCATATTTGGAATCGAAAAATATAAAATTCCATTGAAAAAACTATATCGAGTTTTTGACAGATTACATAACTTTCCCTATACTTCGTAAAGCAAAGGTAAGTAAATAATTGCTATAAAGTTTCCTGAATCCAATAAATTTTTAGCATTAACGATAATTGCATTGAAATTCCATGGAATACAAAAGGTTTTCCGTCCTCTTAAACTAATCCGATTAAGTATTCAATTGACGCTTTATTAAGTTGAACTTTTTTTAGCTACTTCAGATGAAATTGACTTCTCTTGCTTTTTTTAACGATTTTTCACTCCCCTTCTCACTTTAATGAAATTTTTAAAACATTTCGCTCTTAATTATGCCAGTAAATAGGTAATTTTTAAAAATTTTAAAAGGGCACCGGTAGCTTAGTGGTATGCGTGCTTGATTATTGTGCTCAAGATCGTTGATTCAAAACCCGGTCGAGACCCTTGGTTTATTTTATCTGGGAGGTAAAATAAACTTACTAAAAAAACGATATGAGGGTCAACATTTTATTATTTTAGATTCGAAATTTACAAACCTATTTAATACTGGAAGGCGCTACTAGCCTCAGATCGTGGGTGAAATGAAAAAAAACTTGAGCACGCCCTCCTTCGGAAGGGCCGTTAAGCGATGGTCCCGAGGCTGTACGATGTCAGGTACTCGTTAAAGTCCACTACCCTAGGTGAATAAAAATTCAGGGTACGCAAAATTTAGGACTCTCCCACTAGAGTCGGACTCCACCGTGACGAAAGAGCATTCAGGTAGTAGGTGATATGACCTCGTATTTAAAGCCCGGACATGAGTTTACTCATAGAAAATTTCTTTTATTTATTAATTTTAGCGCATATATCTAAAATTTTTATATACTTAAACATAGATTTGTATACTTTTTTTCGGCAACCCCGAAAGCCGGCTAGCATTTAATAATAAAATCTCATAATAACTCTTCTCATCTATCTCTCTTCCCAACTATAAAAATCGTTCAAGTGACTTGGGGCCTTTACACTAAATGAGTCTTAGCCCTTCCTGACTTTAACTAAAAAAAAACTCTCTTAGCCTTATTATTTAGATAAAGACTTAATTACTCTGCTCAAAAAGAAGAGTTCATTTTTATAAGACAATTAGGAAGGTTTTTGTCGTTTTCTCTGAGGAAAGTTCAAAATGAAGCGTTCCTCCCTCCCTAGGTAAATAACGAATTATCATAAATATAAAGCTGAAAACGTCTGTGCGTTGTACCGCTATAACTCACGAACGGCTTGATGGATTTGATTAATTTTTTTTTTTAATTTGTTCGTCATCGTCTGTGGAAGGTTATAGGCGTATATAATATCTGGTCCATCCCAGCATCCACCCACGCAATCTTTGTAACTCAAAAACCACTGCAATGATTAATGAGGAATCTTTTTGAATAGATAAGTTTTATCTACCGGAAGGTTAAGGTCTATTTTTTAATCAACCCCTGATCCATCCAAGCATCCACTCACGCAATCTTTGTTACTCGAAAACCATTGCAACGATTAATGAGAAATCTTATGATATGAGAAATCATAAAACCTAACCTATGTAATTGCATTGTTGTTTTTAACTTTTAATATTAATGATTGACATGAGTTGTGAATACTCACTGCTAGACTAATTTGGTTTATGTTGTTCAGATTCACCAACTGAAGATGGCAGTTTGACTGATGAAACTAGTTGTGGTAGAAAATAAATCTATGTTGGACTGATACATCTGTATTACTTATTTAACAAGTAAGTCCACAACATCCGCCTACCACCAAGAAATATATATGGGAGTACTTTCGGTATTAGGTTAGGTTAGGTTTTATGACTCATGCCCGGGCTTTAACTACGAGGTCATATCGCCTACTACCAGAGCGCTCTTTCGTCACTCTGGTGGACATGAGCCCGACTCTACTGTGGGAGTCCTAAATTTTGCCTACCCTAAATTTTTATTCATCTAGGGTAGGGGTCTTTAACGAGTACCTGACATCGTACAGGCTCGGGACCATCGCTTAACGTCCCATCCGAAGGACTTGCAACAAATACTGTTTAGTATATTTAATATTTTTATTTTTAAAAACATACGTTTTTCTTTATTTTTTATTAAGTTTTTCACAATATCTCTGAAAAGGGGGGGGGGGGGGGGGGGGGGGGGGGGCTTAACACAGAAACTCTAGTAACTGCCGTTGTAATGTATGTATTGACACGAATTTTCATATGTGAATTCAAAACCACATAAGTATGACACCTATTAATTTTCAGCGGAATCGACAGAATTAAAGGGAGAGTTTAGAGATGGGGGGCTCGACTCAAAAACCCACTCGAACGCACATCAGGTTTCTGACCGATAACTTCCAGTATACTGCCTCATTTGTCTCTTATTTCTGATGTGTGGCCAAAATAAATTGAAAACAAGAAATTTTGGCCTCCAGGAGACTAGAAATACGATTAGAAATGGGCCAAAATGAGGGTAAGGGCTAGGAGGGTTTAAGATGAAGCTAGCCATGGAAATTCGTGGTAAATGGTTTAAGGGACCTCTTGGGATGACCTTTAAGGCAAGGGCAGAGTTCCAGGGGGACCCAATTTGGGCTGAGACCAGGCTAAGGGCACCTTTCACCCTTACATACCGACAAAAAAGGACAATAGGACCCAGTCAGGTGGATATTTCAATTTGCGCAAAATATGAATATATGGAAAATATTTTTTATATTTTTCTGGATATCTGTACCTTACAGGTCATATCTTCACTCTATCTTAAAATTGAGTGAATACTGTTCCGCGTGCACTAAGATTTCAAACTGCATCATTAATCCTAAACGTATTAATGTCTTATGTTCATTATTAATTATACATTAAGAACCAATGAACTGCTCTTGATATACAGGGAAAATATTAATTCAGTGACTCATGCCCGGGCATTAACTACGATGTCATATCGCTTACTACCGATCAGAGCGCTCTTTCATCGATTTGGTGGGCATGACCTAATTCCAGAGCTCGAAACCATCGCTTAACATCCGCGTGCTCAGAGTTTTCTTACCACCCAGAGAAAACTTAAGGGCCTCGGCCAGTCAAAATACGGCAACATAAAAACAAAAATTAGGCGAAATCCCGAAGATTGTGTCTCAAAGTTAGTAGAAGAGTCGTCTACAACTTTAGAAGGATCCTGTATTAACATGATATTCACAAGACACATTGATAATCTTAGTTGTCATAGATATAACTCTTATCATAAACCAATACTAGCAATAACAATTGACAACAATAATACAGCTCCTTTCTACTTCTAGTGAAATTAATAAATAATAGATTATGATAGTTACCATGAATTTATATGAAATAAATAAAATTAAAAAAATGTATTTTGTTTTAACTTGAAAAACTGAAACGTCATCGGTGGCGACACAGTCTTGTTTTTGTTTTTTATTCTTTCCGGCTATTTAACAAAAGTGACTAACCTGGCAGATATGTGACTAACCTAGTTAAAGTTACCAACCGGGCAACGCTTATTTCCCGATGACTACTTTTCAGCGGTGTGTACCAAAGCTAGTATGTAATATCTAGAATAATGGTTCATAGAAAACACGTGAATACGTAACCCAGAAAGATATAACAAATGGAATTCTTTGAGCCTCTGAATTCTAATGTCTCTTATTGGTCATCAATGAGTCAGAACCGTCGTGGAGTTGAATCCAAAGGGATATTTTCCTTTTCTTCTCAATTGAGTAATACATCGAATTGAATTAGCTATAGATTGTCGACAGACAGATATACAATCGTATTGTATACATAACTTCAGATTCCTGCCTGGCTCGGCCTCTTACTCGGTGTCACAAATGCACGATCAAGAGACCAACTTTTGTTATGCTTTGTTAAATCACATCTAATGTACTTCTCCAACATAGAATAATCAATTAAGTTTTCGATAAATTAATTACAACGGCAGTTAGCAGTGTTTTTGAGTCGAGCCCCTCCACTGACCCCCCTTCCTTCCATCAGTTTTCGCAGAAAATTATTAGTTGCCGACATTACGGAGTTCAATTAAAATATAAAATGTCATGTCGATATATTCATTACATGAGTAGTTATTGGGATTTTTGAGATAAGTCCCCTCTGAACCCAGCCTTCGCTGCAGCCGATCCTACTGAACATTTATTGGTGTCGTTCTCAAGAGGTTCTGGATACACTAATAAACTTTCATGTAGATACATTCATTCTATTCTCAGACAGTCAAAATTTATTTCAACTACTCTTCTTTGTTAACTAACACCTTAGAACCAGTTCTGTTTCTAAAGGGTGTTTTTTTTTTAGAGGTTTGTTTCTCCAATAGGGATGAAACTGTCATACAGTGGTCATATCGGGCAACCCGAATGTCACTTATGTTCAGTTTGGTTTGCCATATCACCATGAATAGACTTACGCCAGAACACCGCTTGCAAATTGTGCGAATTTATTTCCAAAATCGTGGTTTAGTTTGCGAAACTTACCGTGTGATACGTCCATTTTACGGTTAACATAATCGTCCATCCGAGTAATTAATTCGAATAACCATGGATCATTTTCGCACCACGCAAACTCTAATTGATAATATGCATCCGCAGAAACGTCGTTCAATGCGCACCGAAGAAGCCATTGCTGTCTCCATCCACTTTATGGAAGATTTTGCGGGAAGATCTTGGTTTACGAGCTTACAAGATCCACTAATGGCATACAATTATCTTTCCAATAAAGCCATGGCCACTACCACGATTTTTATGTGTTTTACTTCATTTTAAAGTTCTATACCTCTAAAAAAACACCCATTACATACGCACCTGCTCACACTTCATTGCTTATCCAATGAATTTTTGGCCAAAAACAACATTGTAATGATGCCCCAGCCTCCATATTCGCCAGACATGGCTCCGTGTAACTTTTTTCTGTTCCCAACAATAAAGAGAACCTTAAAGGGCCGTCGTTTCACAAGCATAGATGAGATTAAAAACGTACAGCTGAGAGAGCTAAATGATATCCCAAAGATCGAGTTCCAGAAGTGTTTCACGGATTGGAAGAAGCGCTGGCATAAGTGTATAATATCTATCTAATGGGGACTATTTTGAAGACAAATAAATAAAATTCTTTTCAAAAACCGAAAATTCCCGTTATTTTTTTTAACGCCCCTCGTATTCAGTGGTTAATTGTATTCCATATATCATTTATTGTAATCAATATTTAAATTGATATATTCCTTTAGAGTAATCATTTTGTTAAATACACAAACATTATTTCATGAATATCAAACACAAATTAGTTAATTTTTTAAAATTTAATATATTTAAATATATATACATAAATATTATTTATGTTTAATTATTAATAATTTTTTAAAATAATTATTTTCCTTTTGTGAAATAGACAATATAAAAAAAAATATTTGTTTTATTTATTTATCACTCCGCCAGCTCGGCGCTTTACACCTCCATTGCCCCCTCAGAATACTAACTTTAACCACCCAACCACTAAAGCCACTCTAGGATAGTACACTAACCACTTAACTAGGGCCCGTCTCTCTGAACACCAACTGTACTCTGCATAATAACTAACTCTGAACACTGAATCAACGAAGTTCTCCCCTCAAGTTGGGCCAGCGGTTCTTAACCTTTTAGTAGTCGAGGCCCCCTCAATATTCTAAAATATTTTCGCGGACCTCCAATTTGTAATAACATAATAATAATTAAGATTTATTTAAAAATCTTTTGAATCAACGATAATGCCCCAGAAGGCATATTTCAATTAATTTTTTGCTCTTCAAAACCAGTCGACTGTTTGCTCTAATAATGAATAGTTGACTTAGATAGAAACTTCTAAATCCTCACACTAAATTTTGTGTCGATAAATTCATTACCCCGGCAGTAATTAGGGTTTTTGAGTTGAACCTGAGCCACTGAAACCCTCTTCCCTTCGGCCGATTTCATTGAAATTTAACAGCTATTGTATTCATTTATATTTAAATATGAAATTTCAGTTCGATATATTCATTACATCGTCAGTTATTGGAGTTTTTCAGTTGAGCACTCCTCTGATTCTAAAATAAACAGCTGATTACATGATGTGTATGCGTCACTTCCGTTGTATGTTTGTCACGAATGAAATTACAGCTCCGGTTTTGTGAGGCGCAAAGATTTAAAAGAAGCAAAACGCACAAGCTTTTGCTGAAAATGAAATTTTAAACATTTTTGCAAGATATTAATGAATGAATCATATAACTTTAAAATGTTGAGTTAATTCTCCACCATTTGATGAAATCTGCTCAAATGCATATAAGAATAAGTGGTCGGCCTCTCAGGAGAAAGAGGTCAAGGATGTAAAGGATAACATCCTTTTTAAATTATGTCAGGCGTCTGTTTCACAACAGTTTATCGTAGTTTACAGGGAGTGGCCTTCGTAAATGTACTACAGTCTGGTCAACGACCAGAACAACTTGATAAGGGGAATTTATCGGACAGAAAGAACCAGAAAGTTTGCCCATAGACATAGGAAAGGACACTCACAGCCTCAAGGAATTATGTTAAAGAATTCAGCTTTACCAAACACCAAAAAAAAAAAAAATAAATAAATAGAAAAGTCCTCCGGGAATGATCGTCAACGTACCTCCCCAGTTCGAATAAATCAATTAAGTGTTCGCTCTTCCTCTGAAAGCAACACACACCAATTTGGACTAACATTCTATCAGGAATTATGTGTTTACGAACTCACACACACACACAAAGACAGAATATATTTTACTTCCCCGGCTATATGAAGTATGGGGGAAGTTATGTAATCGGTCAGAAATTTTATGTTAAGTTTGCAACGTTTCATGTTTACCGACCCCCTAATTACGATAACTCCCGATAGAATGAAGGTATCGACATAAAATTTTATTTTTGTTTCCAGAACCCGCTAAAGACGACATATATTGATTTTCAGCCAAATCCAAAGGGAAGAAAAGGATTGTAGAGAGGGGGGGGGGGGGGGGGGGCTAACACAAAAAAGTCCAATAACTGCCTATGTAATGAATGTATCTACATAAACTTTTATATTTTATTTATTTATTTTTTCACATATATTTCGAAATTTCCGACTGTGAATATACCTCGCAAAAACGAAATATAAACAGATAAAAGGAAAAAAACATCACTTGAGTCTCTTGATGAAGCGGCTGGTCAGCACCACCGCCTCTCTCAGGCAAGAGGTCACGCGGCCAACGTCGATTTAGTTGCCGAGGAGGGTTCCCCAGCATGGACCGGACCGACATTGCTTCCACCAGGCTTGAACTTTTTGTGCAGATTTGTATATAGTTGTTCTGTTACTTCGTGTAAGAATGATATATTTAGGTCATGAGTGTTAAGTTTGAAACGTAGAATGGGCATTGTGTAATTGTTCGGAGGATTTTATTTTGAATGGCTTGAATTCTTTTGGTGTGTGAGGGCTTAGCTGAACCCCAGAGCTGAACGCCATAACGTCCAGGTAGGTTTGATAATGGTCTTGTAGACTTCTAATTTATGGTTGAGGCGAAGTTGAGATCGCTTGTCTAATAGTCTTTTCTTAGGTCAACACCTGTCGATTTTAAGCGTTAACAGACGTAGGGGAATGGGGGATGAGAGAAGAAAGATCCGACTCAAAAACCTTGACATTTATTTTTTAATTTTTGAAATCTTGGTGGTCGAAAGTATGACCTATTTTATAACTTCCCCTATACACAGTATATCTGGGAAAGTAAACATTTGTCGATTTTTACCCATTTTTCCGATCTTTTTTTTCGAGACTCAAAAACTCTCGACTGAATCTATCTGAAACGGTAGAAAAATCGATTGAATTCAACCTTGAATTAAATCTTAAGTCTGATAAATACATTCAATTGGATGAAACAACTTGGTCACTGAAAATATTCAACCCTAAAATCGAATCAACCAGTTCAGTGAGTTATGATAGAAAGCCAAGTGGAAGCCAACCCTAAAATTTGATCAGGGATTCAATCAATTTTAGAAATACAGACGGAATTACTTGCCCAGCTGTATTATGTATAGGGAAAATTATGTAATCGGTCAAAAATACTTTTTCTAAATATAAAAAAAATATATAAAAATAAATAAATTTTTTTTTGGTTTATCAATAGTAATGTACTTCCCCAGTAAGAATTAATCTATTAACTTTTCGCTCCCCCTTCTATGCCAGTCGAGCAGTTGACTTACAAAGGGGTTCCTAAATCCTCATACTAAATTTTGAGCTGATACCTTCATTACAGAGGGCGCCGGTAGCTCGTTGGTATGCGTGCTTGCCTTCTGAGCTCAAGAACGTGGGTTCGTAACCCGACCGAGGCCCTTAGTTTATTTTACCTGGGAGATAAAATAAACTTAAGCACGCCGTCCTTTGGATGGGATGTTAAGCGATGGTCCCGAGCCTGTACGATGTCAGGTACTCGTTAAAGACCCCTTATCCTAGGTGAATAAAAATTTAGGGTAGGTAAAATTTAGAACTCCCACGGTAGAGTCAGACACCAGAGTGACGAAAGAGCGCTCTGGTAGTAGGCGATATGACCTCGTAGTTAAAGCCCGGATATGAGTCATAAAACCTAACCTAAACTAAACTTTCATTACATCCGTTAGTTATTAGGGTTTTGTTTACATTTCGTGTTGTTGACAGTTGTTATAGGATAGTTCCCCTCCTGTCCTCTCTCAAACATTCCTTCACTTGGTTTGAATCTTTCAAACCTTATTTTTTTTTTTAATTTTGAGTTTAAAGCTTTTTATAATCTTTTACGTCGAAATGTCCCACCCGAAAAAACTGAGGTCCGTTCCTTTAAAGGAAAAATTGGAACTTATTCAATGTCATGAAAGGCGGTTCGGTCCGAAGTGTTAGAAGAGCTACTTGGTTTGGTTGAGTGCTATAAAGGCAAGGGAGACGAAATGGGATTCGCCATGGTGAACGAAATAATTATTTATCAAGAACATGAAATGACTATGTCAAAATATAAAAAAAAGACGAAAATTAACGATTTAAAAAAAAAAATTACTAATTACATAATAATACTGGATGCATATTATACATATGTATTAGTGTGTATTTTTTACTTTTTTTACATAGTGTCCTACATATTATGAACATAATAAAAGAATGTATAAAAATAATTTGTTCTTTATTTTTCTCTCCTGAACGGACACCTCTCTATTAAGGACAAATGGCTGCCAGGGCATCAGGAGTTTGAGGGCAACAAAAGGGCTGATCAACTGGCCCGGTCAGGAACTGACGGAGAACATATAGGACCGGAACCCTTCTGCGGAATCTCAGTATGGCTGATCATAGGACACTGTCATATGAACAAACACCTAAACAATATGGGCATCGCTAGAAGTCCTCTTGTGGCGAGGAAAATGAGAATTCGGTTCATATTTTAAACCAGGGCGGGGCACTAGAAAGCAGAAGATTTTAGTGATTCGGGTCTGCCATAACGGAACCGAAGAAGGTAATGAATGGAAAGAACCTGCAGAAGAATCCAGGACTTTATTAAAGATACAGGGCTGCTGTAGGGACCAACGCACACAATAGGCCTACCCTACTCTGCGCTCGAAAAAAAAAAAAAAAAAAAAAAATTATGGACAAAAATACATCCTCCTTTCGTGACCGTTGTAGAGAGGTTTCACTATATTACCAGACGAAATGAGTAGTAAGGTTTTTGGACTGGTCAATATTGGAGCCGGATAGGAACTGTAGGAAGGAGTACCGGAACTACAGGTGTGGAGACAGGAAGCGGATACAAAGAGCAGCCTTTATCTGTCAGGTCATATACTGGCCGTACACACACTCCATAGGTACAGTACCAATGTTGAGGGGGGCAATTATATGTGCCGTTAGTTGTGGAACAATGGCCGTAAAACAAGGGGACTTAGGACAAGGTTCATAGATTATATTGTACTTCAATGAGGGAAAAAAAATTTACTAATGAGTCACAGCAAGAAATAATTACGATTTTTCAGACATTTCTGTTTTACTTCCCCACCTACAAAAAGTATAGGGAAAATTATGTAATCTGTCAAAAATTCGATGATGAATTTTCAACGTAATTTCTGTCTGTCTGTGTGTGAACTGCTCCTTGGAAATAATATCTCCCGATAGCATGAATGTCTTGACACCAAATTTTATATGTGTATACGGGGGGACTTAACACAAAAAGACTAATAATTGTCATTGTAATGAATTTATCGACATAAAATTCATATGTAAATTCAAAACCCATAAAAGCGACACCTTTTCACAGCAGAATCAGAAGAGAAGGGAGGGTCAAAAATCCCAAGAACTGCAAATGAACCCAAGAACCCTCTATAAAGGTCAACTATTAATTTATTTTTAGAGGGAGAGCGCAAACTTAATTGATTAACTGATACATCGACGACTTTTATTTTTTTCATTTTTGACTTCATGGATGTGAAAAAATGAATTTCCAGTGAATTCAACGTTACATTTTTGACCGATATCATAACTTCCCCTATCATAGTGTTCCGAAGGTCAATCAATAGAGCGAACCAGTCACATCTATAGAAATATACTCGAACAAGCCAAGGTTGTACGGTAGAAGAGTTCTACCTCCAAAGCCAATCGACCTGTTTGAGCTAATACTCAATATTTGACATATACTAAATTTTGTGTCGATACATACATTACATCGATAGTTATTAGGATAAGTCGAGTCTCCCTCTTTCTCTTCGATTGATTCCGCTGAAAATTAATAGGTGTGGTCCTTATAGACAAGAGTTTTTGTGTGAAGCCTCTCCCCTATGGCCAATTCTGTTGAAAATCTACAAGTGTCGTCCTTACGAGGGTTCTCGATAAACATACGAAATTTCGTGTCAATACATGAAAATCCGTTGAAAATTCCGCATCGAATTTTTGACGCATTACATAACTTCTCCTATACAAAATTTGTATAGACCGGTACTGGAATCCAAATAGGTCTTTCCAATTAACCGGGCTACGATTCTTATGGCGGATCAATGGAGGACCACTCCAAAATATTGGAGAACAGATTAGGGTAAAAATAATAAGATTGATGAAGTTTGAAAAATATAAAAGCATGTAATAAACTAAAGAAAACCTTGTGAGATGTAGTTGGTCAACTGGAAATAATACAAAAGATAACAAAAGACCGTCTGGTGATAAGACGGTGTGGTCATGGTGGCTAGATGCTAGGATGCACCGTCTGGTGTGGTGATGGCCAAGCTAAGCAGGTAGACAAGCAAGAACTGTCGGTGCCTCCCAGTGGGCTACTGGCTTAGGTAGAGCCTACTTTAATAAATATTAAGGGAAGTAGGCTTAGTAGGGAGAAGTCTGTAAACAAATCCGATTCCAGAGGCGTAGACAGGGGGAGGGGGTGGGGGGGGGGGCGCGTAAAAATTAAATAAACTAAAAAAAATGTTTTTATTAAAAATGGATTGCTTGCAAGTTGCCAATAGGATATTCAAATTTCCCGTGCGTCTGATTCCTAAATCAGCAATCAGCTGTTACACAAATGTACATGTACAAAACAAGTCATATTACATTTATTTAAATATATATGAATTCGATCATTTCATTTCCTCGCTCAAAATTGTCATTTATGTTATACTTTATACTCTTAAAGCTGATTTTACATGCGTAGTAAAAATGCAAAGCGCAGCAGCAGCTAATTCACGCTATTGGATGTGAGTTATTTAATTCTAAAAGCAAAGAAACCACAGCGTGCATTTGCTGCTGCTGCGCTTTGCATTTTTGCTGCTCATGTAAAGTTAGTGTTACAGTCAGTTGTTACCTCTGGGGGAGCTTCTAGAGGTCCGAGTCTCCCAAATTAATAACAAAAAGTTATTATTAGTTACCCCCCACTCTCGTAGCCTAACATTGCCCCCCCCCCCCCCCCCTGCTCAAAATCCTGGCTACGCCCCTGTCCGACTCCTATCCAAAATAACAAATACTAGAATTAAAATGTTTAAATTGAAATGTCAAAATAATGTCGAAACAAAATTTATCTCTTGGAGAAATAAAATATGAAGTTACTACGTGAAGACAAAGCTGGTTCGTTATGTGACCCTGTCAGGTTCTTAAATTTCCGTCGAGTTATTTCTGGACCAGGGCTACAGAATCGACCTTGTAATTTCACTTTTCAAGAGCTTTTTACTTATCTTCAAGTTTATTGCCTTCACCTCACAACGTGCCAAGAATAAGGAAGCTTTTAATAGCTAAACAAGTCTAAATAAACTACATTTTCCACAGGTTCCGTGTCATATTTCACCGCCACTTTCGATTTATGTGTATGGAAGGGAGTAAGTAATAATTTTTAAGGCATCTTAATTACTTCCCCAGCAATACAAAGTATAGCGGAAGTTATGTAATCGGTCAACAATTAGATGCGGTACGAAATTTCATGTTTTCCGACCTTCAGATTGTAAATATGAAAAAAAAAAAATTGTTTAGTAACGTCTAGGGAGAGGGGGCTCAACTCAAAGACCCCAATAACTGCGCCGATGTAATGAATATATCGACATGAAATTTCATAACGGGACGTAACATGTCAAATTTGAGCGATATGGGTCGGAGGGAAGGGGGTTCAAGGGAGGCGGCTCAATTCAAATACCCTAAAAACGACCAATGTAATAAATGTATCGGTTCAACATTTAGTATGAGGATTTAACCCCTATCTAAGTCAACTATGGAAGCTGTTCACAAACTACGTCACACGCCTAGGGGGGGGGGGGGGAGGGGAGGGGGTTTATAACTTACGTGATGATTCTGACGGTGGGGAGGGGGGGACTAAATAAAAAAATGACATCACGTTTATTATTACACTTTAAAATAAGGGCGTAGACAATTTTATAAAAATTAACCCTGGAATGCCCCGGTCTAAAACACATCACATAACTCTGTGTGGGGTCTGTCAATATATATATATCTGTGGTGGGCTGGTGCTTACACCTAGGGACCTAAGCACTCAGTGCTTTTATCCCTTCCCTGGAAGCGCTTGGCTTCCCCCTTATTATATCACCTATATGCCTATATTTATACTAACTTATACTACCTGACCCAAGTCCTTCATGGAGTGCTCAGTCTCCCAGTTTCCTTAATGAACCTAAGAATGCTCTCATAGTTCAATCTTCTGAAGTCTTCCTCTGCGATTGCATCTCTACCAAAGATGTGGAATCTTATTCGCGCATATCCCGAGCAGATACCCAGGAAGTTCTTCCCCACATCTATCGCAGGTAGGACTGTCCCTGACTCCCACAGTGTGTAGATGTCTATTGAACGGACCATGTCCTGTGAGAACTCCAGTCAGTTGCCTGAGCTCGTTCCTTTTGAGGTTCAGGATCTCGTCTTTCAGAACCCTGGACTCCCCTCCCAGGAACATCTTCGACTGCCTGCATGTGGTCTTTTCTCTCCAAGTGCGCTCCAAAAGGTCCTTAGTCCATTCTTTGATTCGGGTTCGATATGTCTCCCGAGATACTCCCAGCACCGGTTCTGGCCCCATGAAAGGTTTACTTGAACCTTCCTTGGCTAGTCGGGGTCTGTCAAACCCCAACATTGAATTTCACTAAATTGAGTGAAAGGATTGAAGGAATCAATGGTAAAAAATTCCAATAACTAAAACGTTAATCAGTTTTTTATTTATACAGAGGATGGATGAAGAGTAATGAAAAACAAACTTTAAAGGAAAATGTAGGAAGAATGAGTAAACAAAGATAAAGTTTGCAAGAAAATTCACTTTCCACACAAAATTCTAATGTTTTTCATATAAAATAACATGAAACAACATGTGAATACTTAATGAATTAATGTGTAATGGTAAAATGAAATTGCTCATAAAAATATCAACATTCACAGCACTTCGATGATCTATGATCAAAACACATGGCTCTCTGGCATGTTGAGCATAAATATTTAGTTTTCTTGTCTTCTTTTCGGTCGCAGAAGCAATATCGAACTTTCTTTCCCAAAATGGTCACTACCTGTGAGGTAGATGCATCACATATTGAAGAACATGAAGTGGCACTTCAGTATCAGAAGCTTGTCCAAGTACTCAACATTTTCTTCCATCTGAACCAAAAGATCTCTAATATCTTCTTCACTCAATTTACGTCTTTCAGACATTTTGAGCGCAGAAAAAAAAAAGGCAACAAATAAAAAATTGACAAGAAACGACACTTCAAGAAACTCAAATAAGGAGAAAAACACTGGTCGATAACTCCCCGGTGGGGTCTGACGGACCCCAACTTACATAGACTACTTCATTGCCCGAAAGCCGAGAACGTAATAAACTGAGAAACGACTGTAACATCAGAAGCAGTGCTGGGGGGTAATATAGGAGGGAGCAAGAGGCGCATGGCCTGCAGTATTCAACATGTAAACTAACTTCAGAGTGCGGCTGGGGTCCATCAGACCCCACCGGAGCATTCCAGCGTTAATTTCATGCAAATTTTTTTAACGTTAGTATTTTAATAAATTCATGTTATTAAAGTAAAATAACATATTTAAATAAAATACATTTTATGTATAAAATATCGTACATATATTCAACATACGTTATATTTCGATGTGCGTCAACAAAACAGTAATTTTTTATACCGACAGAAGATAACCTATGAATTACTGCGCGCGCATGCGATTTCGTTTTCAACTTTCCTTGTTTCATTGTACTCCAACAATCAAGTTAAAGAAAGAAAACGATTGTTTGAACGTGGAAGATATGTGAACCTAACTGGTACGAAACTTGTTTTATTTACATTGCACATATGAATAGTTTGTACAATATTAAATGAAAAAATGATATCACGTTTAGAGGGGGTTCAATTAAATGTGTGACCAATTGTGGCAAGGGGGAGGGAGGGGGTTAAAAACACCTCAAAATTGCGTGACGTAGTTTGTGAACGGCCCCTATAGAATATTAGCACAAACATTCCCATCCTCTCGTCCTATATAATAATAATATTTCCTAGGCTCCTTTCTCTATCAAACCATATTTTCCCAAAAGCTCTCCTACATCTTCCAAATGCTCCAATTCAAATCCCATATTCACCAGAAAGTCACTAGATCCCGTCCCTCTGATCTTTATCTCCCTTCTCACAGGACAACAACCTACCACAACTTCCTTATCCAGGCAAAGTCCCTCTGGAACTCTCTTCCTCTCCAGATTCGCCATGCTCCTACTCTCCTTTCATTTAAGTCCCTACTTTTACATTATCTCCTAAGTCAGCAAACCTCTGATTCCTAAGGCTGGCTCCTATGAGATAGTTCTCGTCTTCCTATAAGTCTCTCACTCCACTGGACCAATTGTTACTATTCTGTTTCCAGTTTTTTACAATTCATTCATATACAAGTCATTATTGTTACCATGTTTCACATTATTATTCATACTTGTTTTTCTAATTTTTATTTTTTTAATTTCTCTATCATTTTTCACTAGTTTATTCTTCTCAACTGGTTGATACTTGTATACTCTTGTTTATTCTTTGTTATTATTCTTAGAGGACTTATGTCCCAGAATAAAGATTATTTTTCATTTCACTTCTAAAGGTCGACTGATTATCGAGGGAGAGCGAAAAGGTAATTGATTAATTCTTACTGGGGAAGTACACTGCCAGTAATTCACCGACTACTTTTTTTTTTATCTGGGAAATAAAAAAAAAAAAAAAAACCTTGAGCACATCGTCCTTCGTTAGTTAGTCGTTGTAGACCCTCTTTTACCTTAAGTAACTAAACCTGGGTAGCAATTTAGGACTCACACAGTAGACTCGAACTCATGTCCACCAGAGCGACGGAAACTAACCCAGGCATGACTTCCATCAACTTCTCCAAAAATACCTTCTTTATTTAATATTTTAATTTTTCTTTCACCTTCCTTAGGAAACGATTTAAAATAAATATGAAGATGGCTGATGAAGTGATTATTTCACAGGTTGTCAAATAAGATGTAATGACCTCACAGATTTTTATTTGTATTAACTACCCGGCTTTCGAGGTTGCCCTCATCATCAGGCACTCTGATAAAATATTTTTTTTTGAAATTTGAATGAAAATTAAAATATTTTAATGAATATATATATATATTTTTTTTAAGTAACTTAATAATAATTCGCCTTTTCACTTTCTTATACCTCCTAGGATTCAGAAGCCCCTATATAAGTCTACTGATCTTTAGCTCAAAAGGTCGAATGGGGAGGGAGAGCAAAAATTGAATTGAATAATTAGTGCCGAAATATGCAATTCACCGACGAAATTTTCCTGTTTCATTTTTGAAACAGTGTGTCGGAAAACAAGAAATTCTAACTGAATATTCAACATATAATTTCTGGCCAATTACCTGGAGCTTTATTTTTTATTTTTTTGCTTTATGTACGATGCGTATTAGCCATGTCAATGTGTTATCTAGTTATTTACGACATCCATGGCCCCGGGAGGGAGTTCTATCTACTAAATAAAACTCACTCCCGAACGGGATTCGAACCCGCAAATCAAGGTGAGACCATGCGACCAAAGCCCTACGCTGGAGCTGGATTAACAACCTCTAATTTACGAGGCGATAACAGTTTGTTGTATTCCGCCGACATTCGCTCGAATTTCAATGAATCCAAGTTCCCGGTTATTCCAAGGTGTTATACAGGTACAGCTTAAATTACTTGAAATCCATATCACCATTGTGTTGTTGTAGCCAGACAAATACCAGTAAAACAATATTAGCTTAGAATATTTATTTAAATAATATTACAGTAGAGCGTCGGAAATCCGGACGTCAAAAATCCGGAGCGTCGCAAACCCGGATCGGCTAGGCAGTGAGAGCAGGTGGGATATGGGAGGTTTTTTACCTTTTTTACCCAGCAAGTATCCATTAATTATTGTAGATTCTTGTTTTTTTTTCTAAAAAGTATTCTAGAGTTACTAATCTAAATTACATAATGTAGTACATGTTCTTATTCAATATACTTTATTAAAATATTTTGTGTACTGTATTTTTCGAACCCTTCAGCCCCTATTTTGCAATACAGTAGACACCCGAGCGTCATGTATCCTCTAGTCGATACATATACGTATGTATACAGTTATTGAAAGCACATTTGAAAATCCGGACAATTCAGTAATCCGGATGGGTCCCGGTCCCGATCGATCCGGATTAACGACGCTCCACTGTAATATTAAATGTTAACGGATAAGATACAAAAGTCTTTACTGAACTCAAGATCACGTGTTCGAAACCCGGCCGGAGCCCTTAGTTTTTTTTTTCTGAGAGGTGAAAAAACCTTGAACATGCCGCCGTCTTTCGAATGTAGTAGGCGCTATGACCTCGTAGTTAATGCCCGGGTATGAGTCATAATAACTAACAAACTGAAAAAAGTCGTCGGTGAATCATGAGAAATGTATTTCCAAAATCCCACTTTGTCTCTTCGGGCAGTACAGCTAACAATCAATAGATGCTTTATACGTTACTCGTTTATTTTAATTTACTAATTATTAAAAAATAATAAAATAAAGGAATTATTAGTTAGTTATAGAGTGACTCATGCCCGGGCTTCAACTACAAGGACATAAGACGACTTTCGAATCCGCGATCTAAAGTTCAGTAGGCAAGCACGCTCTGAACTACCGGCGTCCTCAGAACGGAGTTCTTGATCACGCGAGTAATATATTTCTATACCACTGTCACAATTTTCAGGTGAGCAGAGGCAATATTTTAGAAGAATGTGTCTAGAAGAACATGAAACAAGATAAGAGGATGCTGTAAAGATAAAAAAAAATAAGAAAATCTCTTCCACAGCAGTACAGAGAGAAGACAAGACCATGAAAGCATAATGAAATAAAGTTAGTGGGAAAGGAGGCACGAGCTAGGAGCTGGAAAGAGGCCACGTGATCCAATTAGGGTTTGGAAATAGACACCCAACTTGGGAGACTAGTTAGTGGGCCACTAGTTAGTGGTCGCGAAACATGGTCACTTTTGGAGGATACAGCCAAAATCGGCGAGGTTTGTCCAAGGTATGGTCTATAAGTGTGTCTCAACTGGATTCGGCATAGCTGCAGCAGTGGGTAGATCTCATTCGATATAGCTGCAGCAGTGGGTAGATCTCATTAGACAAAGATGCAGCAGCTGGTAGTTCTCATTAGACATAGCTGCAGCAGTGGGTAGATCTCATTAGACAAAGTTGCAGCAGTGGGTAGATCTCATTAGACAAAGTTGCAGAAGTGGATAGATCTCATTCGACATAGCTGCAGCAGTGAGTAGATCTCATTAGACAAAGATGCAGCAGCTGGTAGATCTCGTACGATAAAGCTGCAGGAGTGGGTGGTTCTCATTAGACATAGCTGCAGTAGTGGGTAGATCTCATTAGACAAAGATGCAGCAGCTGGTAGATCTCATTCGATAAAGTTGCATAAATGGGTAAAGTAGTCGGTGCATCACCGGCAATGTCACTACCAGCACTGCTGGAAATTAATAGATATCGTCCTAACAGGATTTCGAATTTACACATGGAATTTCGTTTCGATTCATTACAACGCCAGTTATTAAAGTATTTATGTTAAGCCCTCCGAATCCTGTTGGCCGATTTTACTGAAAATCAACAGGTACCGTCATCATGGGTTTCATATACTCGTAAAATCCAATCGACCATTAGGAATATATTTGACTAACATAGAGACTTCTGAAACCTCATACTAAATTTTTATCGGGAGTTATCGTGTTCACAGAGACACTCACAGTCGAATCAGGTGATCGGAAATCATGAAATTGCGGTGAAAATCATGAAATAGATGTGAAAACTCAACATCGAATTTCTGACCGATTACATAAGTTCCCCTATACTTCGAATAGCTGGGGAAGTAAAAAATAATCTACATATTTTTCTAAACTTTGTGAAAATTAATGAATGAACCTGGTTAATAAGAAAAATCGGAAAAAAAAAAAATAAATAAAATTTATTAATAGAGCTGAAGAGGACAGAATGTTTTTTTTTGTTTTTTTTTTTTCTCAACAGACACTAACAGGATGAATAAAGTAGAATAGAAGGTTTTATGGGAAATATTCCCAGGGATACAATCGGGACTTTCGGGAGGTTTCCCAATTTCCTTTCGAATTTGATATATCCTGTTGTGGAGTCGGAGGGAATATAAAAGTCAATCACATAAAGTAAAAAAATTGGTTACGATTTAATCAAAATAACCACATCCATTTTATTATTATGTTGTCAATTTTACAACCAGAAAATTGTATGAATTGGAAAAGGAAAAGGAAAATGAAAAGAAGAGAAAATTTGTCGGTGAATATCCGACGAAATACCTCCCCAGCACGAATTGATCAGTTTCGTTGCTCTTAGATAGTAACTTCTGAATCCTCAAATTAAATTTTTTATCGATACATTCATTACATCGGAAGTTATTGGGATTTTTGAGTTGAGCCTTCCCTCTAATTCCCCCTGAAACCCCTAATAACTGCCGATGTATCGACACAAAGTTTAGTATGCGAATTCTGAAGTCTCTATATTGATTCTGAAGTATTGAGCCCAACAATCGAGTTGATTAATTCGTGTTGTGGACACTGCTGGTGATTCACCAACGATTTTTTTTTTTTATATATGACGTGTAACCTGGAAAAAATTCGAGATCGAATTTTCATGAAGATTACACGTTTTGAGGTCCACTGAACTGTAACTGATTCACTGACTTTTTAATTTTTTAAATTATTGTGTCGGAAAATAGGTCCTGTGAAAACTCATCGAATTTCTGACTGATTACATAACGTCCTCTATACTTCATATTAATAATATAACATCCTAGCAATAATTACACTAAATTAAGCCAAATGTATTAAGTTGAATATATAAAAATACATGCCAAGTGACGAACGACTGCGCCTTTTGCCTAACTTACCTGAAAAAAAATAAAAATAAACATAAAATGTATGCTCCTACATAATATTATAAAAAGCATAATGTATAAGGGAGAGCACCGGTACTAGAGGTAGGCGTGCTAGTTTACTGAGCTCTAGATAGCGGGCTCGATACCCGGTCGAGAAAAGTCGTTAGGTTTTTTACCTGGGACATAAAAAAACCTTCAGCATGACGTCCTTCAGATGGGACATTAAGCGATGGTCCCGAGCCTGTGCGATGTCAGGTACTCATTAAAGACCCCTACTCTAGATGAAAAAACTGGTAAAGTCCGGGCTCATGTCCACCAGCGCGACGAAAGAGCAATCTGGTAATAGTTAAATTCTCCTAGTTAAAGCCCGGGCATAACTAACTAATATTATAGATAGGAGGCCACCGGTAGCTCAGAAGTAGCATACCTACTGAGCACAAAATCAAGTGATCAGTGAGCGTGGTTGGTATAAGAAAGTCCTATATTGGCCACATAACATCGTTAAAAAATCCTACCTCCTAAAAATTTAAAGTAGGCAAAATTTAGAACTAGCATATTACAGTAGGACTCTAAGCGCTCTGGTAGAAGATATGACGTCGAAGTTAAAGCTCGCACATGAGTCACAATAACTAATTGATATACACGGAGGTAAATA
Source organism: Aradus depressus (assembly GCA_963662175.1). Lineage (NCBI taxonomy): Eukaryota > Metazoa > Arthropoda > Insecta > Hemiptera > Aradidae > Aradus > Aradus depressus. The sequence continues at coordinate 17,803,038 of OY759219.1, read as the reverse complement.
TACAAAATAAAAGAGATATTAGAAACTTTTGGTAATGATAAAAGAAAATAACTGTTATCAAATATTGATAAATTCTGTTAGTATATTTTCAATACGATTTCACTAGATTATTTAAAATACTCATGAAATATGGTTCAGTAATCCGTAATCTATTCCCCGGATAAAGTCGTTTGATTTCAGGTATAGGACTAAGGTATATCTCAACATAAAATGTATGCTCAGAGATAGCGTGCTCTTATGGCAAAAAAAAAAAAATAACTTTACGTACATAAGGAAGGAGAAGTGTTTTAAGTCAAGAATGTACTAAAACATTACATATAAGCACGTAAGTTTAAGTACAGTTGTTAGATAAGTGAAGAGTGTACTAAAACAGTAATCACTTAAGAACAGTTGTTAAGTGAAGAGTTTACCAAAACATTTATCACTTAAGTTTTACCAAAACATTTATCACTTAAGTACAGTTGTTAGATAAGTGAAGAGTCTACTAAAACATTAATCACTTAAATACAGTTGTTAAGTGAAGAGTGTACTAAAACATTTATCATTTAAGTACAGTTGTTAAGTGAAGAGAGTATGTACTAAAACATTAGTCATTTTAAGTACAGATGTTCGGTTTTACTTCCATAGTTATACGAATGTTATGAAATCGGTCAGTTGAGTTTTCACTGGGATTGTTTTCCAATCAATTTCAATTAAGTTTTCGCTCTCCCTCCAAAATCAATCTACCATCTTACAACAACATTTATTTGGACCAGGAAGATACATGAGGAACTGGAGAGAAACTCCCAGTTCTTCGTGGATTAAAAATCATGAATCATAATAAATTTTGTATCGTTAAATATATTAAATCGATAGTTATTAAAGTTTTTGAGTTAACCAACCCCCTCCCCTTCTCTTCAGTTGATTCCAGGTGTTGTCCTTATGGGGTTATGCAGTTTTGAATTTACTCATACAATTTTTGTGTCGAGACATTCATTTCAACAGCAGTTCCCCCATCTCTTTGACCGATATGGCAGAAAATCACGATAGAGGACTTTAAGGATAGGTTCGGGACCATCGCTTAACGTCCCATCGTGCCTAAGGATTTGACTTCCTAGATAAAAAATCTAAGACCTTCAGCCGGGTTTTGAACCCTCGATCCAGCTGTAGAGGTGCTTCATACTGAGGTAGATTGAAGAGGAGTGTGAGAAGACAAACCAAAACTCATCTAAAGAAACCACCTAACTCATTGTCAGACAGAGAGCTAGAAGGTCTGCTCATTACCCTTGACCTGGAGTCCTTGTGGATAATCTATGGAACACTTCTCGTTAGCAATTATACTGACCGTGTGTAAGGATCAGACTCTAGCCTTCTAGACCTCAAGGTTAACAAATAAGAAACAAAAATTGTCCGTGAATCACCGGAAATTTATTTCCTCAGAACGAATTAATCAATGGGGGCTTTGGATCTTCATAACAAATTTTTTGTCGATACTTTCATTAATCGAGTTATTAAGGTATGTAAGTCGATCCCAACATCTCTGTTCTCCCTTCCCTTCCGTAGATTTCACAGAAAATTAATACGTGCAGTTTTTGAATGGGATTTTGAATTAAAATATGAAATTTCGTGTCAATTATAGCTTTTGTGTTACACCTCCCCCCTAATCCTCCTCTTCTCTTTAGCCGATTTGGGTTCGTATGGGATTCTGGATACATATACGAAATACCGTGTCCTTACACTCATTTATCGTGAGTTATCGTGTTCGCAGATACACAGACGTTTTTTTCGAACTTGGAATTGTCGGAAAACATTTTTAGAACTATAAAAATTATAATACTGAAGGAAATCCAAGTTGTGTCATGTAAATAAAAAATTCAGTATTTGGTCAAAGTTTCGGAAACTATTTATTTCCTTCTTCAGTACGTTTTAATATCTTGAGTGGATGGATGTGTGTGGTGAAGATGAGAAGTGTTTATGTCTGGTAGAGTGCTATGATTGAATCAACCTCAGTTCCTACCACCTTCACCACACACATCCCCACTCTAGTCATCATTCAGCCCTGAAGAAGGAAATAAATAGTTTCCGAAACGTTGTCCAAATACTGAGTTTTCTTTATTACGACACAACCTCAATTACCTTTAATATTGAAAAGATACTGTCGACAGTAGAGGTTAAGGTTTAGGTTTTATGACTCATGCCCGGGCTTTAGGACTACGAGGTCATATCGCCTACTACCAGAGCGCTCTTTCGTCACTCTGGTGGACATGAGCCCGACTCGACTGCGGGAGTCCTAAATTTTGCCTACCCTAAATTTTTATTCACATAGGGCAGGGGTCTTTAACGAGTCTAATCGCTTAACGTCTCATCCGAAGGACGGGGTGCTTAAGTTTATTTTACCCCCCAGATAAAACCGGCGCCCTCTCGACAGCAGATATTGTTCGTTCATTCTACAACGTTTCGAAAACTATTTATTTCCTTCCTCAGGGCCGTATAATGACTTGAGTGGATGTGTGTGGTGAAGATGGTAAGAACTGAGGTTGATTCAATCATAGCACTCTACCAGACATAAACACTTCTGCAGGAAAATGACGTCACCCAGTGAGGCACCACCCCAGTCACCAGCCTTAACCACTGCGGCGCATTTTCACTGCTCATCATGGCTCGCGTATCTCATTTGTCAGGTCTCCCTCTAAAAATCAATCATACTTCCTCACACCTCAAAATAAGTTTCCACTCTCCCGTATTTTGAGGTGAGGAAATATGACAGAGACCTGAAGATGCGCGAGACATGATGGGGGATCAAGGTGCGCGCAATAATTAAGGCTGGTGACTGTCTTATCACATTCATAGCAGTATCTAATAAAATATTTAAACATCTCAGGTCCATTTTTCACAAAAGTTTCTAAACTTATAAATTTCAATGTTTAAGTTGACTTGATTATGAGTGATCGTGTTTTGCAGAGTGCTCAATCAAACTTGCTAAGCACTCCACGGGTATTATCACCTTAAAACAAGAACACAAGAACAAACCCAAAGATTATCCATCACCAGTGCTAACAGCCTGTAGGAAAGTGTCAAATCTCTGTCTTTGACCCTAGCAAAGCAATTTTTCCAACACTGTAGGGCTTTAAGGAGGAAAAGGGTAAACATTTTCTCAATATAGCTGCCGATGTAATGAATACATCGATATGACATTTTAAATGAGGATTCAGAAGTTCCTGTGTAAAACATATATTAATTTTCAATAAAATCGGTACAGAGAAAATGCGAAAACTTAATTAATGAATTCATGCTGGTACACTGGCGGTGTTTCACCGACTTTTTTGATGTTGAGTTTTCACCGGAATTTGATGTTTCCCGGTGAATCACCAGCTCTCCAAATACCGCTGAAATTTAACAGGTTTGTCTACATTTGGTTTTAACTTTAAATATAAAATTTCATGTAGCTACATTCATTGTATCGGCAGTTATTGTTGAGTTGAGCCCTCTCAGACGCCCTCACACCCCTTCTAACGTTTCTTCTAAAAATTAATGTGTCGCCTTTAAAGGGGTTTTGAATATAAATACAGTGAAACCTCTCTTAGACGGACACCCATGGGGCCGTGGAAGTTGTCCGTCCAGTAGAGGTGTCCTCCTAACGGAGGGAAAAGGAAAATAGAAGGCAAATTGATAAGGATGAAAGGTATCTTTTCTAAACACGTGTATCGTATGTAAAAAATATTGTTTATTGAACAACTGAAGACAGTTTTAAAAAATAGGAAATTTGTAATAAAATCATAAATTTATACTACAATCCGAACATAAACAACAACGTCTAAGTTCTAAAAAAATCGGACATTTTCTTTTGTTTCAATTTTTTTTTTCCCCAATTGAGTTTTCAATAGTGTCCTCTACCTGAGAAATTAAAATTAATGACGAAGCATCGTTTGCTTGGAGGCAATAACGCTTGATTAAGTTGGCGTAGTGCAGAACATCTGATGAACTGATAGGTATATCGACAGTTTGTGGTTCATTAATGATGGTCTCCTTGTCATCACTGCATTGTGATTCGTCCTGGCGTCCAATAATGTGAAGAAGGTTTAACGAATCGTCTTCAGTACATAATTCTGCATCTATTGAAGAGTAATCTGCAGCATTTCCCTGATCTAACTGTGAAGTCAGGTGCTCAATATCTTGGGTACGAGTCCCTATGTAAACACAGGTGCACTACGTGGAAAGTTTGGTAGGTTGGTAGTACAATGTACAACGAGAATTCACAGAATAAACATCAACCTTGCCTCTAAAAGAGAATTCTAAGAACATATTAAACGTCAACCCGAATTAGAGGCCTGCCTGTCCGTCCAACAGAGGTAGTCTGCTCTTCTCGGTATTCGATTTCACTGTCCGCGTCCGTCCAAGAGAGGGTCCGCCTAAGAGAGGGGCAAATGTATTGAAATCCCTATATATTCTGCAGGGACCGTAAAAATTGTCCGCCGACCAGGGGTGTCCGGCTATCAGAAGTGACCGCCACGAGAGGTTTCACTTATTAAATTTCGTGACGACATATTCAATCAATCAGCAGTTATTACAGTATTTATCTTAAGCCTTCCCCCTAATCGACCCGTCCCTTTGGTCGATTTGGCAGAAAAGATTTCGTCGATTTTCGCTCATTTTCCAAATCCAGTTGACCGTTTGGGCTAATAATCAATAATTAACTTACATAAAGCTTTTAAATTTTCTTACTAAAATTCGTGTCAATAAATTCATTATATCGGTGGTTATTTGGGTTTTTGAGTTGAGCCCCCTTCTCTTTGGTCGATTTGACTGAAAGACAATAGATGTCGGAGGTTCACAGGCACACACACACACACACAGACAGATTGACATTTTACTCCCCCAGCGGAATTTATTTTTTGAGAAAACGTTCTTTAAAGAGTTGCCAACATGTAAACGACTTCATTCAGTCAGATCCCCTCCATGTTTACTCTCTATAAACATCATTACCTTCAAGTGAACCCTACACTGAGTAAACATTTTACTTGCAAAATAGAAAGGGTTCCTTCGAGTCAGGGTGGGGTTCCCTCGCCTGTCTTCTATACGTAAACCCCGGGTTCTCTGGCAGTTAATCATATCCGAGGCAGTTTGCCAATTTTTTTTTAGGACGCCGGGATATTAAGCGAGTACAATTTGGGAAGTAGAGAATGAAGAGTTAAGAGCGGTAGGGCGGTAGAGCGCTGAGCGGTATCATACAGAGCGGGTGGGCTTAACTTCCATAAGTCGCCGTCATGGTGTACCTGACAAGTTTATTGTCTGTCCAACACAACTAGGAAATATGAGCAAAGAAAAACAGAAACACCACTTGAGTCACTTGATGAGACGGCTGGTCAACACCACCTCAGGGGTCCTCCTCAGGCAGGAGGTCATGCGGCCAACGACGATTCAGTCGCCGAGGAGGCCCGCCCGGCAAGGACCGGACCGACATGGCTTCCACCAGTGTGTTCGGATGTGTCGTGAACTTGTTGTGCATAATTGTGTATAATTGTTGTCTAACTTCGTGAATGGTATGTTCAGGTCATGATGTAATGTTATGTTTGATACGTAGTATGGGCATTGTGTGATTGTTCGGAGGATTTTATTTTCAATGAATTCTTTTGGTGTGTGAGGGCTTAGCTGAACTCCAGAGCTGATCGCCATATCCGCACCCCCGCTTCAGAAGTGACACAAATCAAAAATCATGAATGCCTGTAAAACGACACACGGAAAAATTACTGTAATTTGAAATAACTATTTTGAAGTAATGAGGGCTCGTACGTTTTTCTGTCTACATAGTTTCTAATCTATTGGAACCCGAGAAGTGTCGTTTTTCCCGAATAAAGAGATCATTTTACTTACCTCATTTGCGACATAAACCAAAAATTGACGAATTTTGAAGTATGTCACTTCTGAAGCGGGTGTGCTATGTCCAGATAGGTCTGAAAACGCTCTCGTAGACACCCAGTTTGTGGTTGTGGTGAAGTTGAGATGGCTTGTCTAGTAGTCTTTTGAGTAGCCCAAATCGCCGTTCCATTTTCTGTCGAGTCTGTGTAACATGTTTATTCCATGTCAGTCGTCTGTCAAGATAGAGTCCTAAGTATCGTACGTCTTTGTCATGTTTCAGAGGGACATTATTTAGCCATACAGGGCAGTCACTGCGCCTCAAGGCTAATGTAACATGAAGGGATTTGATCTCATTTATTTTTACCTTCCACAGACGCAACCAACCCTCTAGAAGATGTAAGTGCTCCTGCAGAGATTTGGATTCGTCCCCAGCCGATTTATTAGTAGCTAAAATTGCTATTACACTATTTTTAACATCATTATGTCTGTCATTCCACAAACATGTCCTAAGATATCACACACACATTCGAAGTCCATTAATTTCCTCTTCTCTGCCATTGTACTGCACGATTCAACACAACTGAAAGACGCTGGGCGGTGAGCGAATATTAATGTCTAGGAGCTGCGGTGAGCACCAAGTGGCGAACGGTGCCGCCCTGCCGCTCACTGCTCGTATCCTACCCGGGATCTAGAGATGTAAAACTATCGATAGTTTAAGGACTTTGTACTTCTGGGATCCACTGAATCGAAGGAAGGTTACATTTACTGTTTTCTTAGAGTGTTTCATTGCTTTGAACTGAACATTTACTATTCTTGTAGCGTGCTTTGTTGTTTTGAACTGAAAAATGATGAGTCGTAAGCGGAAGTCCGATGTGTGGAGTTACTTCGATAAGGATGTGGGTCCAAACTTCCGGGAACACTTCCAATTTGAAGGATCACTTGTTGGTTTTTTGTTTGATTTTATTTTGTAGAGGTTTTTGATGTTCTAGTGTTTGATTTTAGTTGTTCGTTTTTGATGTGATATTTTTTGTTAGTACCTAACAATGGAAACTCATCTGGTCAATATATAATATATAAGTAATATTATATATATGTGTTTTGAATTCATATTTTTATGTGCAATTAAAGTTTGTAGTTTAGTTCCTGATCGCGTTAACGAACCGATTTGATCAGTTGAAGTGCGTTTGTTGTTGAGCTTTTTTGCTACTAGAAGAAATATATGTAGTACCTACTAACATTGTACGACATCTTGTTTATTTGTCTTCCTTAAATTACTTACATGGTACATGTGTGCATATACATGAGCATAAAGTGAATGACAATATTTCGATAGTACTATCGATAGTTTCAAAAACTACCGATATCATAGATATTTCAGAACTATCGATATCGCCATCGATAGTTTTACACCCCTACCGGTGTCTTACTTGTTATTATCTTAGTTACAAGTAGACTCAGAAGTAAGGAAAATTATAAAGAAATAGACAAATTCTGTTTTAGGAAATTTGCACATTAAATTTCTAAACGATTCTCAACAATAATAAAGTCCTCGGTGAATCACCGGCAAAGTACTTTCTCAATATGAATTAATCAACTCAGTTTTCGCTCTCCCTCTGAAACAAATCGACCGATTTAGTTAAAAATCAATAGTTGACTTAGGAACTTTCGAATGCTCATCCTACTTTTGTGTCGAGACAATAATTACATAGACAGTTATTAGAGTTTTTATGTTAGGCCATAAGTAAATTGGCAAACTCCTACTGTTTATTTAAAAAAAAAAAAAAAAATTAAAAACATGCGAAAGTAAAACAAAAAAAAAGAAGAAATCCTCTAAATTAAAGTTTAGTAGGGTAGTCCAGCTAGTGCGTAGTTTCAACATTACGTAGTTTAAATAAAAATGTAGGTTATTTAATTGTGAAATGTGTTACTTAAACGAACATAGGCTGTGAAGGCCACGCCTCCAGCTAGTAACCATTCACATCAGATATGATCCACTTTAGTTCCAGTTAAGGTATACTTTGGGACCATATAGAACGGAGAGCTTCAGTTGCATAGACCCACCTCGGTTGAGGGTTCGAATCCTTGATAAACCTCTCTCCCGGGGGGCCATGGATATTGTGAAAATAATCAATAATCACAGTATAGTGTCAAGGCTAATATGCATTGCTGTAGAAGTGCTAAATTTGGGTATCTAGGTTTATTTATCTAGGCTTTAACGAGTATCAGACACGAGACCATCGCTTAACAGAGACTTTCGAATCCTCATACTAAAATTCGTGTCGATACATTCATTACATTCTGCCGTTATTAGAGTTTTAGTTTTAAGCCCCCTAATACCCCTCTCCCCTTTGGCTGATTTGACAGATAATCAATAGGTCTTCCTTACGAGGTTTAGGTCCTATAAAAATTCATGTCGATACATTTTTTCTATCAGGAGTTGAAAACTACATCGACCGATTATATACCTTACCCTATACTTCATGTAGCTGGAGAATTAAAAATCAAAGATTAAAAAAAATGTCGAAACAAAAGATATTTCTTTTTTGAAAGACCTTTAAAATGAGGTGTAACATGACCCTGCTTTCCATTAGAGTTTTTCATGTTAGTGTGCGTGGAGCGCTCCTGGTGAGGGGTAGAAAAAGTATAATTTCTTCAGAAAGATAGAGCACTAGACTGCTGGGGCTTTCCAAAGAACCCTCTTCCGAACTTCTTGGACCAGGAACACCCAAGATAATACGGTGTTTTTGTTCTTTCAGTGCTATGAAAAAAAAAAAAAAAAAAAAACTTCCTCAGAACGAATTAATAAATTAACTTTTCGCTCCCTTCTGTCGATTCCACTAAAAATTTATGTGTCGTCCTTATAGGATTTTAAATTAAAATATGAAATTATGTGTCTATACATTCATTACGAGACATTTATTAAAATGTTTGAGTTTGAGGGTTCTAGATTCACATATATAATTTCGTGTCGATACATTCATTCCATTGGGAGTTAACGTGTCACAGACATAATTTTTTTTTTTTCATATTAGTAATTTGGACATCGGAAAACATGATATTCCGTTGAAAACTCAGCATCGAATTTTTGACCGATTACATAACGTCCCCCATACTTCGTATGGCTGCTTTCCGTTTGGAATTTGGAAGTTTAGAGAATTTTTTTTTTTTTTGTAGGAGTTCCAAAGAAAACCTTGAGGATTGTACTTGAGTAGTGGACGATTTGGGGATGACACGACACGGTGCGTGTTCGATGAGACGCGGGATATTGACTGCGGGGCAAGAGGGGGTGTTGCAGTGCGGAGCCTCGTTGTCATGACGACCTCATCCTTGGCCTCCATTCATGAGCTGGCCGCCCTGACTACCTGACCCCACGCCCCTCCATTCAACAATCCTCCACCACACACTCGGTCAGCATACTCAGTTACCCCTCCCCCCCCACTTCCACTCTCTCCATCAAACAAATTCCATTGTCTTCTTCCACACTGGATACCACTCACAGGGCTTTTCCCATGTTTGTTTCAGCATCTTTGTTTGCTTTCGGAAGATCTCTTGACATACTTTCAGATTTTCCTGCACAATCCATTCTTGGCGAAGAATTATTATTACTTTGGGGATTTTAGAAGTGTAAACATCTTAGCTCTCGGTAGGGGCTGTCAGACCGTCACAGCGTGTCTCGTTGTTGTGCCATGCTGTGTAAGTGTGTGGGTCAGCGGGTTGCGCGCGCAGCGCACACACAACTACACACTTCTTTATCTGTGATATCAACTGTTCTTGAACATTTCTATTGTATTTTTACATTATTGATCATATTTACCGTTGTAGTGAAATTAACTAAAATATCAATATTACGAACTATAAAATGATCTTTCGGTAAGAAACGTTTATATGCTTCGAAAGCTTAAATTTGTCACAATAAATGAAATGTGTGGTAAAATAAAATAATATAGCAGTGTAAATCTAAAAAAATATAGTATATAATATTTCAATATATTATTATATAATAGTGTTATTAATAATAACTGCTGAAAATATTGATAAATAAATAATATATTTGTCGTCATATTGTCACAACAAATAATATAATGTTTTTACCCATTTCAGGAGATACCGAACAGCATATTTAATTTTTAAATGACAAAGTTAATCTACAAATGAATACGAATCGAAACATTTCAACAAAAAATTACCATCGAGCTGTATTCTCGCGGTATTTAGAGACACTACAATCACAGTTGTATGTATCTCATTTTCTTATTTCTTAGAGTGCCGGTAGCTCAGTGGTGTGCTTGCTTACTGAGCTCAAGAATGCGGGTTCCAAACCCGGTCCTGGGCCCTTAGTTTATTTTATCTGGGAGGTAAAATAAACTTAAGCACGTCCTCCTTCGGATGGGACGTTAAGCGATGGTCCCGAGTCTGTACGATGTCAGGTACTCGTTAAAGACCCTGCCCTAGGTGAATAAAAATTTAGGTTAGGCAAAATTTAGGACTCACACAGTAGAGTCGCTTCATGTCCACCAGAGTGAAAACAGCGCTCTGGTAGTAGGCGATATGACCTCATACTTAAAGCCCGGGCTTGAGTCATAAAACCTAACCTAACCTATAATATTTTTATTAATATATAATATCAACTGCTGAAAATGTCGATCAATAAATAACATAATTGTTGTCATATTGTCACAACAAATAATATAAATTTTTACCCACATTTTCATCCAGCTCAGTGGTATGCGTGCTTGCTTACTTGACTGCTGCTTTATTTATTATTGTGCATAGCGCTATTTGCGCTAAACCAAATAAAATTATTTTCTCTTTCTCTATTTGATAGAAATGTTTATGTATATATGTAGAAAATGTATAGTGTTTGGAGAGAATTAAAATCCAAAAACATCTAATAACATAAAAAAAAGTCATGTCTGCGTTAATGTAGGTAGAGGAATAAAACAGAGTAACAAGACAATTTACGACAGACAATAAAACTGAACACACTAACTAATTGCTTTGTTTTTCATTGCGACTACACCAAACGTTATGAAACTTTTATTATTTAGTTCATCGCTTATATACGTAACTAGCAGGTTACCGGAGTAACTTTAGGTTAATATCTCCATGGTTAGTCTTCTCTATCGTTACATGATTTTAAAAATCATTTGAAATTTTCAATGATTCTGAGGCGGTGGGTTGTTTACGAGTATGAAATGAATTTGAGAGAGTGATGATCTGTACAAAAGTGGTTGGTATAAGAACGTCCTGTTATAGCCACATGACATATATTTTATTTTTTCAAGGCGTCATTTTAGATATCGTCTCGCAAAATGGACGTCTTTCGAAAAAATGTATTCGCTACTGCTTAAAGTGGTGTCAGAGCTAACTCTCAGATGATTTTAGGACGATTAATATGAGAATTCAGAAGCCAATAAATAAGTAAATTATTTATAATTATCCCGAACAGTCGATTCGACCGACAGTCTTGCTAAGATAAGAAACCGGCAAATGTTTTTGGAACAGTCTGCGTTGAGTTAACCATGAAAACATTGAAATTCCATAGAAAAATCAACATCTCACCATAACTCCCCATATGCATCGTATACGGTCCCCCTATATAACGCTGGAAACGTCTATAAATGTTCTCTTGCAAATAGAGCAATATGGGCTAAATGCAATATAATAATCTCCCCAAAAAATACAACATAAAACTAATAAATAAGTATAAAACTTTATTTTGAGTAATTTATTAAATTAGAGAATAAAAAAATTAAAAAAAAAAAAAATGCATAATAGGTCATTTCCAAGCGTTGAATTTTTCAATGAAATTCTTTATCAATAACAATAAAGTCACCACTATTAATGTTATTATGACTCATGTCATGTATGAGTCATAATAACCAACTAACTATAAATAAATTATATATATTTTCAATAAATTATATATATTTTCAATTTGCCGTCCTTCGGATGGGACGTTAAGCGATGGTCCCGAGCCTGTACGATGTCAGGTACTCGTTAAAGACCCCTGCCCTAGATGAATAAAAATTTAGGGTAGGCAAAATTTAGGACTCCCACAGTAGAGTCGGGCTCATGTCCACCAGAGTGACGATAGAGCGCTCTGGTAGTAGGCGATATGACCTCGTAGTTAAAGCCCGGGCATGAGTCATATAACCTAACCTAACCTTTTCAATTTGAAACATTGATCTCTATGATATATTATTTCCAAGAGTGTAGACTCTTAGCTTAACTGGTAGCTTAAAGGTAAGCGTGCTTGCTTACTGAAACACGACCGAGGCCCTCTGGTTTTGTTATCTGGGAGGTAAAAAAAACCTTGAGTACGCCGTCCTTCGGATGGAACGAAGGCGAAGGCCCCGAACATGTCAGATACTCGATTAATAAAAATTAAGGATGGGCAAAGTTCCGTCATAGTGGAGTCGGGCTCATATACACAAGAACAACAAAGAGCGCTCTGGTAGTAGTCGATATGATCTCATTTTTAAAGCCCGGACATGAGTCACAATAACTAACTGATTTTCTCAGCGCGAATTAATCAACTAAGTTTTCACTCTCCCTCTGTTTTTACGGGCTGTGGTGGCCGTACGGGCTAGAGCGTAGGGCTTTGGTCGTATGTTACTACCACGGTTACGGGTTCGAGTTTTATTTCTTAGATAGAACTCCTCCCGTGGTCATGGATGTTGTAATAATCAACAAAACCGTTGAGGCATGGCTAATATACATTTATCATGTTCACATACAATATATCGCACTGAAAAATAGGATTTTTTATTTTTAAAATCAGGGATTGGAAAACATGAAATTCCAGTAAACGAATCCTCTCCAGTGTACTTCCCCATCCCAGAAATCTTTCATATATTTGTTGAATGGTTAGTTTGGGATAGGGCAGTTGGTAGTGGGCGAGAAGCTTCTAATAATAATAAATTTAAAAATTTATTTCCATTAAACCAATACATGGTAATAGGATAAGTCAAAAAAATTTATACATTAAGATAGCTTATAAATTAGATTTATAACTACATGAGACTAACACACGTATGATTAGTAGTAATAACAAAACTATTAAAAAATGTAAAATGAAATTAATAAAAACTGAATAAATAAATACTTAAAAATATATGAGTATACAAAAAAAAAATACATAGATACATTTATAATAAGTAGACACATTTTTCAATTTAATAAAAATTAAGATAACTATTTTTCAAAGTTTCGGAAGTGTCTTTATCACAACGATGTTTCGGGACGTTCTTACGTCCCTTCATCAGGTCCCAATGTGCGAGATAAGGAAAAGCAAAATTAAACAATGTAACTATAACGATATATAAACAATATATATATTATTCAATTATTAATGAATATAAATAAATAAAAAATATATAAATTAATAAATAAAAAATTATAAATTAATAAACAAAACAATAACGTACATTCGACTGACCTTTAAGGAGTATAGGAACTCTGTCCAAAAAATAAAAATGAATGCTTTGTATCAAATAATGTAATAAGCTGCATCTATCCCTCTAGAAACTACTTTAAATCGATAGATGTTTTTACCATAAAATACTATGAATAGAAATGCTATTTATTTATGTTTCTATTCATTATTATTCGTTGAGGTACGTACACTTTTCGTATTTTTTTGCTATTCAGTTAGGAATAATATGAATTATCTGTGATATTTCAACATGGAATTTTTGACTGATTTCATAACTTTAACTGTACTATTGATCAGGAAGTAAGATACGGATTTTATTAGTTTTTCAATATTTATGCCTGGTTTTAGGTGGTAAATCGAATTAATGTGATTTACTTCAAGCACGTACGTGATATAACACGTGTTATATTAAACTTTTATTGATAAATATGTTAGTTATTATGAATCATGCCCAGGCTTTAACTACGAGGTCATATCGCCTACTACCAGAGAGCTCTTCAGTAACTCTGGTGGACATGAGCCCAACCTAAATTTTTATTCACCTAGGGCAGGAGCCTTTAACAATTATCTGACATCGTACAGGCTCGAGACCATCGCTTAACATCCCACCGAAGGACAGCGTGCTTAAATTTATTTTACCTCCCAGATCGTTACCTCTCGTTGAATAAAAAGAAGCGGAAATGTAGCCTTTTGAACTTGTGAAAGTTTGAAAGGCGCCTTTCCTCGGGAAAAACATTCTTGAGACGCCTATGGTCAAGAATAAAAACGAAGACAATAATTATTATAATAATTATGCCTTTGGCGCAGTAATAGTTATGTTATATCATCTGGCACAACATGTCATTTTTCAGGTAAACAGTGAGATGAAGCCATTCAATTTATATGCAGTTTCTAAGTAAGGACTTTGGAGACCTTTCTCGTTCCTTGCTTAACTAGCAGGTTTCAGAAAGGTACTTCATGCTTGATAAGCATTTGTCCCATATGAAACTAGAGAAAGTCTGTTAAGGATTTCCTTCATCTTAAAAAGTTATAGGTCCAGAATCATCTTAAATTTCGTAACTATACTTTTATTACTTCCGCAGTTATCACGGTATTTGTGTTGAGCATCCCTAATCACACCTTTCCCCTAAAGAAACTATCAATAGTCCTTATAGGGCTTTGAATTTACATATGAAATGTCGTGTCAATATATTCATTGTAATGGCAGTTAATAGAGTTTTTGTGTTAAGCCTCCCCCCTAAACCCCTTTCCCTTTGACCGTTTTGGCTGAAAATCAACAGGTGTTTATTCCTAGAAGGTTCTGGATATACATAAATAATTCGTGTTGCTTCATTAATTCTTTCGGGAGTTATCGTTATCAAAGAGAGAGACACTTTTTTTTTTTTACATTTTTGGAATTATGCGGTCGGAAAACATGAAATTTTGTTGAAAACTCTGCATTGAATTTCTGAAACTTAACTTCCGTATAGCTTATGGACACACAAACAATTTTCGTGTCGATATATTTATTTTATCGGGGGGGAGGTTATGACCAATGAGAGGGCTAAAATTCCAGTTGATCGAAAAATATAACTCCGTTAAAAACTCATATATTCATGAAACTGTCTTCATGCGTCTCTATGCCCCGTTATCCACTTTTTCTCAACGAACCACGTCTTTTTGTTTGGTCCAACTACAGTCGCCCACTTCCGGCACCAGCTCCTCCCCCATCTTCCTCTTCTTCTTCCGCTGTCTCTAGTTATCAATTCGATGGTCTTCTTAGTCCACTTCCTATTATCCGCTCCAGCAAGAAATCCTCTACCCAGAACCAGTGTCTGCCCCAGTTTCGTTTTGACTATCTTCCTCTGCACTCTGTTCTTTGTCACACAACAACAATCGCCCACCTCAGGCAGCACCCTCATCTTCCTCTTCCTCTGTGCCTGGGTATCCATTTGGTGGTCTTCTTCACAGACTTCGTATTGTCCACTCCATCAAGATATCCTCCCCAGTTCCATTTTAACCTTCTTCCTCTGCACTCTGTCCTTCGCCACTGTCCAACAACAGTCGCCCACTTCCGTCACAAACTCCTCCCCCATCTTCTGCTCTGTCTTCCTCTTCATCTTCCGCTGTCACTAGTCATCAATTCGGTGGTCTTCTTAGCCCACTTCCTATTATCCCCTCCAGCAAGATATCCTCCCCAGGACCGACATATTTCCGTGTCAATCTCCTTTATTCCAAGGTTTTTCTTCATTTTGTCCTTACTAGGTCAGCATGTCTGACGACCATACAGTACTACTGGGAGTGAAAAATCAATTTTCAAAATGACACTTCATTTTGTTTTTTTTCATATAACGCTATTCTACTTATACAAGCTGAAACGGATAATTATAATTGGCGAGAAAGCTACATCTTCAACTTACAATTTTCTTGTTTTTCTTCACCTTTCTTTGTTTATTTATTTTCTTTGAATGTTAAATGAAAGTTATAAATATTATAAATAATAATGAGAGAAAAACAAAACCAGTATTGTTCCCGTTCTTCTACTTTCTAAAACTAGTATTCAATTTTTTTTTTTACAAATAAAGACTAATTAGATGTTCTTGTTTCTTTAAATTTTCAATAATTTGTAGAAAAATGTGTATAAACTCTAGAGCCCAAAAATTAAATGTCTGTCTGTGAACACAATAACTGCCAATAGATTGAATGTATTGACACGAACTTTTAGGTGTATCCAGAACCTATTGATTTTCACAAAAATTGGCCAAAGAGAAGGGGAAATAGGAGGGAGGTTTAACACAACAACTCTCAAAATTATACAAAATTTCATACGTAAAATCGTAGCCATATAAAGACGACACCAAATAATTTTTAGCAGAATCAGCCGAAATGGAGGGGAGGATCAGAAAGGCTCAACTTAAAAATCTGAATAATTACCGATGTAAGGAATATATCGACATTAAATTTTATATTTAAATTAAACTCCTATAAAGATGGCATCTAATAATTTTCCGTGAAATTGGTCGAAGGGAAGGGGAGAAACCAGAGAAGAAAATAATATATCTACACAAAATTTATTGTAAGGATTCAGAAGCCAACTGTAAGTCAACTGTTGAATATTAGTGCAAAGCTCTACCCAACCTCCGAAGGGTGAAGACGTACCTAGGTCTCTAGCTCCACTCCCCGCCTTCTCACCGGCTGCAGATAAATAAGGACACCAAGTAAGTGGTAGTTTTATTAATCACAGGTCGCACGAGAATTAACAACAATATTAACAATAAAAATAATTATTGGCGCAGCTTTTGCATTTTCCTCACAGGTTATCTTCAATTCAGTCTCGTTTTCTCTTTGTTTTTCCACCTCTGCTAGTGCGTCATGTAGTACTGCATTAGTGTTGTGTGTAGGCGATCAAATCGCGTGTAAATAGGCCTTTCCTCAATTTTCAACTCTATATAATTAATATACTGAGTTATTCGTCTTTTTTTGAGATGTACCCTGCCGGAGGGCTCCGGTCAGGTAGAGGAAGGGTCACCCCTCACCCCCCCGCAGGTAGCGACCCTTCTCGAGCCAAGGCCACACGGGCCAATGTAGCTCCCCCCCCATCAATCCCCACCCAATCATCGCCGGCGCCGCGCGACCAACGGGTCGCGAAGGCAGCACTTCCACCCCTCCCCACAGGTCCTTCGCAGCCGTCGCCCGCACCGCGTGGCCAGCGGGCCACCGTAGTGGCCCCCCCTACGCCCGGTCCCCCCCAGCAGTCGCCCGCCCCGCGCGGCGAGGGTCCATACCCACCCCCCGCGAGTTCGCGGGGGGTTTTTCTTAGGCGGCTCCGCACCGCCCGTAAAATCGGGAGCAACATCTCTGATTGGTCGGAAGTCCAGGATTTGGAGGAGCCAGCCAGGGACAAATTGCTTACCTATTTGGGTAAGCTGTCAGTGGTCCTAACGGACTTAGAAGAGGCCCTCCCTTGCGAAACCATGGCCCCATCCCAGTCTATCACAGAAGTTAGACTGGAAAGGATAGAGGCTACTCTGGCCGCTATCGAGCGGCGTCAGATTCTGCCCCCCCCTCCTCCCCCAGCCCAGGAGCGCGTCCGCAGTGGCGAGGAAGCCTTATCAGCCCCAACGCCCTCCCTCAGCTTGGGCCAGCGGGCCGCTAAGCCAGCCCAGTCCGCAATTCAACCGCCGAAGGGGACCAAAAACCCAAAGGAGGGGGTAACTAATATAGTGAACCCCTCCCGGGACCCCCCCCGCCACCCCAATCGACCTCACCCTCGGCCTCGGCGGTAGCGGGGCAAGTGCCAGCCGACCCCGCAGCCTGGACGGAGGTGGTGGGCAAGAGGGCGAAACGGAGTAGGGCAAAACAGTTAGCCCCTCCAACCACCCCATCCCAACGGGCCGCCCGGCCAGCAGAAAAGTGGCAGACCAAGAGAGCCATCTTGGAAAAGATAAGGGCCGCCCCACCAGATCCCGCTAAAAAGCAGAGATTCGTGGCCGTGGTGGCCCCTATGGAAGGGCACTCAACCGAGGCCTTTAATAAGCTGACCCCTAAAGCCTTAGGGGTCAACGTGTTGGCCACCCGAACAGCAAGGAGGGGGGCCTTCTCCTGGAGGTCTCAACCCAAGCAGAACTCCAGGCGCTAACCACCAGCCTGGCACTAAGGGAGGCAGGACTTGGGGCAGCGGTGGTTGGCGGGAGAAACCCTCGCATGCAAATTAGGTTTGTCCCAGCGGACTGGACAGGAGAGCAGTTTGAGAGGAGGTGCAGGGAACAATATCCCGATATGGACCCCCCCAAACTCTTGTACAAGAAAGGCCCAAGAGGCCAACCTCATGTACATTGGGTGGCTGAGGTGACGCCGGCCACCAGGACTGCCCTACTGGAGGCGGGGCGAATCACGGTGGGCTGGCATTCCTGCCGGGTTGGCGACTGCCTCGACATCACGAGGTGCAGGAGGTGCCTAGAGTTCAGCCACCCGGAGAAGGGCTGCAACAGGAATGTGGCGTGCGCATGGTGCGCTGCCACAGGGCATGACGCCGCTGCCTGCCCGAGTAAGGGCGATCCCCCGCGATGTAAAAATTGCGGAACGAAAGCCCGCCCTCATAGGGCGGACAGCGAGGGGTGCCCAGCCTATATAAAGGCTCTGGAGGCGCTGGTCTCCCGGACAGACTATGGCGCATAGAAGTGCCGGAGACCTACGCCTGTGGCAACTTAACATGCACAGGCGCCGAATTGTAGCAGACGAACTGCGCACCCTGATTCCCGAAGGGGACGTTTCAATCCTGGCCCTTCAGGAGCCCTATTGCGTTAGAGGCGTTGTGGCGGGCCTAGGCACGGGCTACAGGATCGTGACCGGGGCGAAAGACAACGAACGGCCCATGGCCGCAATCGTTGTCACTAGCCCGCAAGTGGATGTGATGGTTCTGCAGCACATGTCCACTAGTCATGTTGTTGTGGCCAATGTCAGGTCGGCGAACATATGCTGCAATGTGATCAGCGGATACTTCCCTCCGTCTGAGAACATTGAGCGACAGTTGGGCCACCTGGACGGTGTCTTGAGCGCCCTGGCTGGGAGTAATGTGGTGATCATGGCGGACTCCAACTCTTGGTCGGTCGCCTGGGGGTCGGTTCGTACCGATCGCCGGGGTGATAGACTACAGGAGCTGATAGCCCGCCATGACTTGTGCATAGTTAATGGCCAGCAGTCGCCGCCAACCTTTCGGGGTGCGCGTGGGGAGTCTCACATCGATGTCACGCTGGTGTCGAGCGGGCTATACCCGGCAGTTGGCGGGTGGAGTGTACGGGATATCACGTCCAGCGACCATATGGTGCTGGATATGGTGCTTTCCGACGCCCACCGGCCGGCAGCCAGGCCTAGGGATCCGCGGTTTGCGACTCGCAAACCAATAACCGACGCCTTTGTGACGTCGGTGGCAGCCTTCTCCTGCGACGCAGAATGGGAGGGCCTCAACTCAGCCGACCCGATTGACCAGATTGAGGAGGGCGTAGGCCAGCTCAGCAATATAATGCTGAGTGCGGCAGACGGCACCATCCCCAAGAGGGTCAGTCGGGTTCGGAGTGTTCCATGGTGGAACGAGGCCCTCACCCTTGCCAAGAGGGCTGTTAATCGTTGCAGGAGGAGATACCAGCGATGCCGAGACCCCCTGCTGCGTTTGATGCGGAGGGAAGAGTTTAGGCACCAGGACAGGGCTTATGGGAAGCTGGTTCAGTCGGCGAAGAGAGTGAGTTGGCGTAAGTTCGTGGAGGACGAGAGCCAGAGAAATCCTTGGGGGATCCCCTACCGGGTGGCTGTCGGCAGGCTCAGATCGGTCATTCCGATGGCTGCAATCAGGGTCGGTGACGTATACGCGACGTCCCTCGAGGAGGCCGGAGGAATGTACCTGAGGGAGGCCTTCCCGGCGGACAACCCGGACGAGGATACCCCTGAACAAGCAGCGGTAAGGTTAGCATCCCGCGCTTCGCCGAACACAGAAGATGCACCTGATTGGGACAGCATAGATCTCGACCTGGCGATCGGGAGGCAGAAGAATGGCGGAGCCCCTGGGGGAGACCTCATTGACGCCGCCATGATCAAAAAAGCGCTCCCGATCATCGGGCGGGACCTTTTGTATCTGTACAACACCTGCCTTAGGTTGGGCCACTTTCCTAGGGCTTGGAAACATGCCATTGTCTGCACGTTTGCCAAGCCTGGGGATAGGGACCCAACCCGGGCGGGGAGTTTCAGACCAATCAGCCTGTTGCCTATTTTTGGTAAGGTGCTGGAGGCCCTCGTCCTCCTTACTATACGGGACCGTGTATATGCCTCGGTGTCCCAGCGACAGTTTGGCTGTTCCAGGGGTCGTTCCACGGAGGATGCACTCCGGACGCTGAGGGCGGATGTGGAGGAGCGCAGGGACAAGTATGCCCTCTGCGTCTTCTTCGACATAGCCGCAGCGTTCGACTGCGCCTGGTGGCCGGCCATACTGATGAAGCTACATGAAATGGGAACGCCGAGAAATATATTCGGCCTAATCGCGAGCTTCTTGAGCGACAGATCAGCGTCCATAAGCAATCTGTACTCGAGCTCATCAGTGGATATCACAAGAGGCTGCCCACAAGGGTCGATCCTAGGACCGGCTCTGTGGAACATACTCTTTGACGGACTGCTCCGTGAACTCGAGGCTCGTGGATATAAGGCAATAGCCTATGTCGACGACCTAGTGGTCACGGTGCACGCAGATAGCCGAGCCGCTCTAACCAGACACGCCCAGGCAGCTATAGATTATATAGGGGACTGGTGCAGCAGCAACAAACTCTCACTCTCACCAAGCAAGACCCAGGCCTTGCTTATGAGAGGGAGAGTGGACGCGCGCCATCCACTCTTGGTCAGAATCCAGGGGATGCGCATCGAGTGCCCGGAGGTCGTAACGTACCTAGGTGTTAGGTTAAGCCGGGGCCTCAATGTAACTCCACATGTTGTAGGCATTAAGGACAGGACCAATGCCACCTTTAACGCCCTGAGCTGCTTAGCCAGGGCCACCTGGGGCCTCGGATACCCAGCGTGTAGAGCAATCTACACGGGGGTTTTCGAGGCAGTAGCTAGATACGCGGCTGCTGGGTGGTGGCAACGCCCCACTAAGCAGCAACGCGGAATTATTCAGCAGGCCCAGCGATCCGCACTGCTGCGGGTGACGAGGGCCTATCGCACCGTCTCTACGGCTGCGCTGCAGGTGCTGGCCGCGGCCCCGCCCATAGACTTGGTCTTGGACGGAGCCGTAGCCTCGTACTATTGTAGACGCAATCTGCCTCTGGGACAGGATGTTGATGGGCCCCTGTGCGCGGCACTAGCGGCGGAAATGCAGGGCGATGGCAGACCAGAGCGCTGCAGGGACATTGTTCAGGAGTGGATAATGTCCAGATGGCAGCGACGCTGGACGCATTCATCGGATGGCCGAACGACACACGCCTTCTTCCCGGATGTGCGGGCACGACTCGCAGCGACATGGGTCCAGCCGGACCATTGGACGTCCCAGTTACTAACTGGTCATGGCGACTTCAACGCTAAGCTTTTCTTTTTCAAAAGAAAAGACAGCCCGAACTGTGCGTGCGGTGGCGTCGAGACTGCGGAACACGTGGTCATCGAATGTCCACTGTACGACGGGCCCAGGGCAGCGTTGATACGCTCGACCGGATCGTACCTGGGACTGACCCAGCAGCAACTGGTGACCGAGTTTAGTTACCCGGCATTCACCCAATTTGTAGCGGAGTGGAGGAGGCGAAAAAACGCCTCCTAACCCCGAGCCTCGGCGGACCACCGGTGTCAACAACACTAGGTGGTCCTAACCCGGTATGAGCTTTCCGCGTCACCGCACTCCTGAAAGCTACAACTATGGTTTCCTCAACGGAGGACGAAGAGGGTGTTATGGTCCCACACAGGGATGAAAGCACCCAGGAGCAGGGGTGGTGTTTTTAGTGGAGGCAGTTCCCACACTATTGGGAAGCAAGCTACTTTCCTTTGTCCGTCAGGGATTTTCACCTCCTCGTAAACAAAACAAAAAAAAAGAATATTAGTGCAAACGGTTGACTGGTTTTGGAGAGGGAGCGAAAAGTATATTTTTTAAAAATTTTTTTTTACGGAACCAAATTTTTTTTTGTCTTTTAATGTTGGTCGCAACTGTTGCCATTACGCAACAACCAGCTACCAAGAGGACTTGATTGATAGTTGATGATTGGCATGAGAGAGGAAGGCTACCCAGCGGTAGCTCCTCAGGGCGAAATTTAAAAACAATGAATATTACATAATATTTCAAGTTTCAAGAAGTGGACGATTGCAATTTGGGATTATAGTAAGTAATGGTTCCATCTCTTCTTCAATCTCCCGGGAGGATTTGGTGAAGAAAGTGAGTGGATGTATGGATTTGGGTGGGAATGCAATTTGCTGTGGAAACGTCTGTAAAGGTCCTGAATTGTGTCGTGTACTGAGGTCATTGTGGAGTGTTCTGTTACTTACGTATGGTGGGCATTGTGTATTGAGTCTGAGTGTTTTTGACTAGAAAACCTGGATACGTTTCAGGTTAGATATTTTAGCCGAACCATAGATTTGTGAGCCATACATCCAGAGTGGTTTTAGTAGAAATGTGTAGCAGTTACGCTTTTGTGTTAAGGGTAATTTTGAATGTCTGTGCAGAAGAGAATAAAGCATTTTAAATCGTTTGTTTAGTGTGTTGAGTATGAGGCTTGTAAGAGGGTTCCATGTCAGTCGTCTGTCCAGAGTAGGTCCCAAATATCTTACGGTGTTAGTCTGAGGGAGGGGCTTGTTGTGGATAAAGACATATACATTAGGGTGGAACGAAAAAATCATCTTTTGATTTTTAATTTGGAATAGCGCAGAAAAGTTGCCTTTTAATGTAGATAAGATAAATAAAAAATATGAAAAATATTGGAGTACGTCTTGAGGTGCCGCAAGGACCTTAAAGTTTCATAAAAACACACTTTTTTGGAACTTTTTCAAAGATTTTTGCGTGTCTCGATTATGTGATTTTAAATTTGGAATAGCGCAGAAAAGTTACCTTTTAGTGTAGATAAGATAAATTAAAAATATGAAAAATATTGGAGTACGTCTTGAGGTGCCGCAAGGACCAGTTTAATGTGGCAATGAAGTAGAAACAAACATTTTGCAGCTGTAACATTTGTAATCATTAAGGATACAGAAGTAAGAAATACAGAGTTTGACATTACAAAATATTTTTTTATTTTTATTATATTTTATAATTATTAATTTTTTCCAATTCTAATGCTTATATATGTATTTAAAACCATCTTTTGTAACATTATATGTACGAGAAATTCATAAAAAATAATTTATCAAAGTTTAAAATTTTTCAATTTTTTTACAAACTTTAAGCTCTTTGCGGCACCTCAAGATGTAGTATTGCAACCAATTTTTTTTAAATTCTTATTGAACTTAAAATGCAACTTTTCTCCACTATTACCAAACTAATAACTAAAAAAATGTTTAAAAGGCCATTTTCGTTCCACCCTAATGTACATCGTCTTAGTGTAAATGTTATATGTTGTGATTTGTCCGTGTTGAGTTTAATTTTCCAAATGTTGCACCAGTTCTCAATTTGAGTAACGGAATTTGGTGTTGTAATGTGAACGAGGCATGTATGGAAGATTTATAAAAAATAATAAAAATGGTGGCCATAATGTTTGTTATCTAAAAATAATTTTCAGGACACAGCTATCCAAAATTTCGCCACGCCACTTCTCTGATCGCATTTTCTCAACAAATAACTTCCCTGATTACCCAAACCCCTCGACTAATCTAATGGAATGCACCTTTTTAAAAATTGGTTCCAGTCTGTTTCATGGGTGCATATTAGCGTTATCAAGATGTATCGTTGTTAATTTATTACATAATTTATCACTTCATGTACTTACTTCCAGTTTCTATTTTCTTTTTTTATGGTGCTATAAAACTTAAGGACCGCACATTAAGTTAAAATCTGGTCAAGGTAATAACAAAGCATAATTTCATACAATAAAGATAAATATCACGATAGAATATTAAGATAAAGAGACACTGAGAAATAGCAAGAGAGAAAACTGGTGATATTACAAAAACTAGTGTTATATTTTAAGATAACACATCAAAATAAGTTTCTCTTTCTATTTCTTTAAGTTATTCGGTTATATTGCATAAAATGTTGAGTACTTTTCCCAAAATTTACCCGCCATTTATTTTTTATCGTTTGAAGTTTCAAGTTTTTTTTTTTTTTTTAATTTCCACATAGATACGAAGTATAGGGGAAGTTATGTAATCTGTCATAAATTCGATGCACATCAGTTTCATGTTTTCCTGTCGCTGATCTCTAAAAAATGTCTGTGAACATGATAAACCCCGATAGAATGAATATATCGACACGAAATTTTATATGTACATCCAAAAACCTCTGAGGAAGACACATGTTTCAGTCAAATCGACCAAAGCGAAGAGAGGGATTAGGGAGAGGCTTATCGTAAAAACTTTAATAACTGCAATAAATGTATTGAAACAATATTTTATGTGTATATTCTAAGCTCTATAAGGACGACACCAATTAATTTTCAGCGGAATTAGTCAAAGGAGAAGGCGATGAAAGTTGGACCTCAACTCAAAAATCTATAACCACCGATGTAATGAATGTATCGAAATGAAATTTTTATTTAAATTCAAAATCTCATAAGGATGTCAGCTATTAATTTTCCGCGAAGTTGGTTGGAAGGAAGGGTGCTCTGTCAGTCAAAGCAGTCAGGAGAGATAGCCGCATTGAAAGTGCGAATATCCAAGTTGTGCAGGCGCTAATGACCGCGCCAAAATTTAAACAAAATAAATAAATAACAAAAATAAGCATTTTAATCGATTTTTTTTTTTTTTTTTTTTGGCTTTTGTACGGTGCATATTAGCCATGTCACAGTGTTATTTAGTTATTTACGACATCCTTGGCCCCGGGAGGGAGTTCTATCTACGAAATAAAACTCACTTCCGGACGGGATTCGAGCCCGCTCTAGCCGCACGGCCACAATGGCCCCCGAATTTTAATAGATAAAAGTAGTAATATATACAATAGGTTAAGTTAGGTTTTATGACTCATGCCCGGGCTTTAACTACGAGGTCATATCGCCTACTACCAGAGCGCTCTTTCGTCACTCTGGTGGACATGAGCTCGACTCTACTGTGGAAATCCTAAATTTTACCTACCCTAAATTTTTATTCATCTAGGGTAGAGTAGGGGTCTTTAACGAGTACTTGACATCGTACAGGCTCGGGACCATCCGAAGGACGGCGTGCTTAAGTTTATTTTACCTCCCAAATAAAATAAACTAAGGGCCTCGGCCGGGTTTCGAACCCACGTTCTTGAGCCCAGAAGACAAGCACGCTTAGCACTGAGCTACCGGCGCCCTCTAATATATATACAATAAAATGCGACTTCCTATAATTTAATAAACATATGTTATAAGATAATTAAACAATTTAAATGTGATAAGATTTTCTAAAAAACATATACATATCTATTATATATGTATATGTAGAAATAGACTGTGAAAGAGCTCTCTTAGGTAAGTAAAAAATTCCATAAATTTCTATTGCATTTATAAAGAATTTGGCAATAAGGCAGAAGAACCTTACACCAGCAATGTACGAGACTTGCTCAGCACGAATTGTGTTTGCTCTCCCTCTTAAACCATTTGACAGTTTTGGCTAAAAGCGACACACAGGGAATTGTGAATACTCATACTAAATTTTGTGTCGAAACATGCATTATATTAGGAGTTATGTAGTGACCGTGTAGTAACCGTGCAGTAAAAGTAACCGTGTAGTAAAAGTAACCGTGTAGTAAGGTTTTTGAGTTGTGCTCTTCCTTTGATCCTCCATTTCGCTGAAAATTAATAAGTGTACTGTTTCCTCAGGCACGAAGACATTGTAGTCCATATCAAGAAGCACAACCTTCGTCACTGGCAGAGGGATTATACTCGTTCTTTGTTAAATAAAAAGGGGTTTTCTATAGAGCAATTCAGCCCCAGATACCCACTAAACCCTGGTTCACTCACCTCTCCAAACCGCGATCCTTCTTCACAACTCTATGCAGACTCAGGTTTAACCATATCAGACTTCCTTCCCATCTGTTTAAAATCCATCTCCTGGAATCACCAATATACAGCTGATTCCAATCATGTCATCCTCGCTTGCCCTCTCACCAACAGTTTCCGTGACTCCCTTTTCAAAATTATTGTTGCCAATAATTTACCCTTACCCATTGGTTTGCAACAAATTTTAAGATATTCTAAATTCCCTCTCATATTTGATGTCTTATACAAATTTATTAATAGTAACAATATTTTAATATAGTTTTACATTTTCCTGCCCACTTCTCGGCCCGTCGGTTCCTCTCAGATCCCATATGATACCCTCATCACCTCTATAAAATGCCTCTTCATTTGACAACCTTTACTTACAATTGGAGTCATGGCATATGCTTCGTATGAGGTCATTCAAAATAAAAAAGTGTTATTATGGGGTTATGGATAAAATATTGAAGTTTGTGTCGATAGGAGTAGTGTTCACAGTTGCACACAGATTTTTTTTTTTTTTTCTTTCAGTTTTGTAATTAAAATGAAATTCCGGTGAAAGCTCAACATCGAATTTCTGATCGATTATATAACTTCCTCTATACTTCGTATAGCTGGAAAATAAAAATTTGGTGGTTCCCCCCCTCCCCCCCTGGTCCGAGCCATCCCCGCATTGCGGGGGTATAGAAACTACCTCACTGCCCAGTCTAATTCTGGTCGTTATACATTGAAAACGTTGTCCGTTTTGAAATTAGATGCCAATAATAAGGCGTCTTACAAAAAAACCCTCTCTTAAGAAATTTCAATTCATTGTGATCCACCTAAAAAATTAAACATTTTCGAATAAATTTAAAGTGAACTTTAAACTTTTGACACCATTATTTTTTAGTAAAAAGTGGCGGGGAAGTGTAGCGCGAAACCCATGCACCGTTTGGTTACCTTTAATGGTTTCTGGCCATCACAACCAGATATACTGGGTGAGATGGTGTGTATACCTAGGGACCTAAGCATTAGGGTAGTTCTTCAACAACAGTCAGACATTGCGATTTTTGAACCCTCGATCATGAGATCAGTAGACAAGTACGCTACCCCTAAGCTACTGGCGCCCTCTACACCGCAGACAGGGCTTACTGTCCTACCACACCATTAGTACTAGTAATGGATTCTCATGTCTTCGGTTACCCTCAAGAGCCTCAAATGGTACTTATCTGTATAGTTGGGCTTATGGGCCCAAGAGCGCTCTGTTAGAAGGCGATATGACCTCGTAGTTAAAGTCCGGGCATGAGTCACAATAACTAACCTTACTTTACAATATCTCAATTGAAAGGTACTTCTTGATGATTGTTAAGACACGAAAAAATTATTTCATATTTTGTATATTGGAAAAACAATATGGCATCTCTTTGGAAATCCAAATGAAAAGATTGTTAATTGAAATTCTTTTAAAAATACGTGCAATTTTGAAGAAAGATATTTTTTTTTAGGGCCCTTTTCGGGAACTACTGTAGAAATTAAAATTTAGTAAAAGACCAGAGATATAATTTCTTCAGGAAATGTGGTAATTTGTTTATTTTATTATTATTAATTATACTTATATTTTTTTTTATTTTACACAACATTTTTTAATTATCACAATAAACAAATCACAATACGACTAGAGAACCTGTACCGTTTCAATAAAAAGACTGATGGAAGGAAAAATTGTATTTCTTTGGGTAAATATATCCCTATAGTTATGAAAAAGTCCCTTTTTGGAGTGTTTAAAGGTTCGTATCTTGTGGCCAGGAACCTAAGCAAAATGTACTATGGTCAATGCCAGGCTTTCAGAGATCCTATATTTACCTCTATCATCCCAATACATTAAATAGATTGAACTGTATAAATTGGATATATTATATAAATATACTAATTGGAAAGAATGGATGTTGCAGGAGAGGTGGGTGGAGTGAAGAAGAGTGGAGGAGGTGCGAATTACACTGGGCGGAGCCAGGGCGGCACCGTAGACACGAACTTATACCACGGGCCAAACTTCGTCACAAATCGCCAGAGCCACCCAGGTATCCTATATATATCTCATGCATGATCCTACTATAACAAATGTACCTACTCATTCGGGAGTTTTATGGTGTTCACAGCCCACAGAAAGACATGATTTTTTTTTTTTTCCTTCCTTTTTTGTGAA
This sequence comes from Aradus depressus, assembly GCA_963662175.1. Classification (NCBI taxonomy): domain Eukaryota; kingdom Metazoa; phylum Arthropoda; class Insecta; order Hemiptera; family Aradidae; genus Aradus; species Aradus depressus. Next base: position 17,774,996 of record OY759219.1, on the reverse strand, counting down.
TAAGCATTGGATAATATTGAAATTCCGGTTAAAACTCAATATCGAATTTCTGACTGATAACATAACTTCCCTAGGATAAAGGACTCTTAAAAAACACTCAAAATAAAGAAATAGCAGGACTTTCTCATACACTTTTTACACAAATCGGCAGTTATTGGGATTTTTTAGAGCGAGCCCCCCCCCCACCCCCTCCGCTTCGGCTGTTGCCGCTGAAAATTAATAGGTGTCGTCTTTAGAGGACTTTGAATTTACATATGAAATTTCGTATCAATACATTCATTACAAAGGAATTTAATGTTTTCCGACCTCTAGATTCCAAATATTTAAAAAAAATATCAGTCTGTGTGTGAACATAATTCCCCATAGAATAAAATTAGTATCGAAACGAAATTTTATATGTGAATTCAGAAGACAACTATTGTTTCGGCATTATTTTGACATTTCAATTTAAACATTTTAATTTTAGTATTTGTTATTTTGGATGGAAGTCGGACTTGTTTACAGACTCCTCACTAATAAGCATACTTCTCCTAATATTTACTAAAGTAGGTTCTAGCTAAGTCGGTCAGTACTTATTAGGAGCCACCGAAAGTACATCGTGCTTATCCCCGAGCAACCATTATCTCACCATATAACCATTATCCCATCATATCCGATAAGAACTATTTTACCCATAATATTAAGTTAATTTTTATTTTTATTTAGTCTGTCTTTTGTATTATTTCCAGTTGGCCAACTACATCTCTCAAGGTTTTGTTTTGTTTATTGTATTCTTTTATATTTTTCAAACTTCATCAATCTTATTATTTTTACCTAATTGGAGTGGTCCTCCACTGAACCACCAGAGGAATCGTAGCTCGGTTAATTGGGAAGACCTATTTGGATTCCACTACCGGTCTATACACCTATTGAGTTTCAGCCAAATCGACCAATGGGAAGAGGGAATTAAAAGGGAGTCTTAACATAAAAACGCAATGAGGAAATAATCTATCAAATTTCAGCGATATCGGCTGACGGGAAGGGAGGGTTTAGTGGAGGGGGCTCTTGAATAGCGCAAACGGCAGACTAGTCGTATAGCTGGGGAAGAAATTGTAAGGGATGGATTGCAAGATGGAGGAAACATGGGATGAAATATATGGGGTGGATGGACGTAAATGTGTTTAGGAGATGAGATTTAAAGAGGTAGGTCCATTCCAGGATGAGGTCTGATATGGGTTCATCTTTACGATGGAAGAAGGAAGCAAGATGATATGGAAGAACGTTATGAATCTTCACCAATGTACTTCCCCAGTTCAAGTACCAGTCAGTGATTCACTCACCCAATAACCGGAAACTTACTTACCCTCCGGGACTTATCAATCATAAAAATTTATTTATTCGTCTACATCAATTATATCCCCTTCAAAATAGTCCCCATTAGATATTATCCACATATACCACAAAAAGAAAATAATTATTAAAAAAAATAATAATAATTAAACATAATCATATATATAAAGCTGAAAATGTCTGTGCGTTGTACCGCTATAACTCACGAACGGCTTCATGGATTTGATTAATTTTTTTTTTAATTTGTTCGTCATCGTCTGTGGAAGGTTATAGGCGTATTAGTACCTCAATATCTGGTCCATCCCAGCATCCACCCACCCAATCTTTTTAACTCAAAAACCACTGCAATGATTAATGAGGAATCTTTTTGAATAGATAAGTTTTATCTACCGGAAGGTTAAGGTCTATTTTTTAATCAACCCCTGGTCCATCCCAGCATCCACTCACGCAATCTTTGTAACTCGAAAACCATTGCAACGATTAATGAGAAATCTTTTTGAATAAATTAGTTTTAGCTCCAAAGCTAGCGTTACTACAGTTGAAGGACTATAAGCCTTATTCCGTCTGAATAATTGAAAATTATAACATCATGAATGTACTGTCGAGGAACTGAATGGCCTTATAGGAGATATTGGGAGAAAAGTCAAAGTTCCCCGGGCAACGCCGGGTATTACTGCTAGTATATTATATTCTAAAAAAAATTAACTAATTTGTGATGACACGAGAATATTAATAAAATTAAAATCAGAAGCTTTTCTTATCTATAAAATAACTGAAGGAATATATCAATTTAAAATATGATATAATAAATATTGACTACGATAAATGAAATATGGAATATAACTAACCACTAAATACGAGGGGTGTTAAAAAAAATAACGGGAGTTTTCGGTGTTTGAAAATAATTTTATTTATTCGTCTTCAAAATCCCCATTAGATATTATACACATATGCCAGCGTTCTTCCATCCAATCCCCGAAACACTTCTGGAACTCGATCCTTGGGATGGCGTTAAGCTCACTCAGCGATGCGCTTTTAATCTCATCTATGCTTGTGTTGTTGGCAACAGAAAGTTTCAGAGGGAGAGCGAAACTAAGTTAATTTATTCGGGCTGGGGAAGTACATCGTCAGTGTTTATATACACAAAATATTAAACATCGAATTTCTGATCTCTCATATAAATTACCCTATACATCGTGTATAACCTATGGAAGTAAAATTGTTTGTGAATAAAACAAAAGTTATTATTTCACCGAATTAATTTTTATTTTATGTTTTTTAATATATAAATGGTTCCTTTTTCAAAACTTTTAAATTAAAGTTTTTATTCTTTGGATTATTGGAAGGCCACAACTTGGAACAACTCTAGACTCTTATTCATGCCTTTGGTACCTCAAGGGACGTTAGAATTTTTAAGTAATTTCATTTAAATTTTTCGTCCCTTCAGGGATTGATTTGTCGACAGCTTCTCTTAACTAAAATTTTATTTTAGGCACTTTGCCATAAAGGTTCTTCTCAACATTCCTGAGGGATACTTAACATTTTTTGCAGAGCTATTGTGAAATACTTAATAAAAGTAAACAAAAAACGTATGTTTTAAAAAAAATATTGTCTATTTCACAAAATATATATAATATGGGAGTAGTGTAGTACTTTCGGTATTGCTACCATCTCCAGCCACGACTTCTTTACTTTTTATATCTGAGGGAGTCGTTCTTTCCAATATTATTTCATTTTTTTTTTATTATTATTTATATTATTTTAATATATTAATGGAGGGCGCCGGTAGCTCAGTGGTATGCGTGCTTGACTTCTGAGCTCAAGATTGTGGGTTCGTAACCCGACCGAGGCCCTTAGTTTATTTTATCTGGGAGGTAAAATAAACTTAAGCACGCCGTCCTTCGGATGGGACGTTAAGCGATGGTCCCGAGCCTGTACGATGTCAGGTACTCGTTAAAAGACCCCTACCCTAAGTGAATGAAAATTTAGGGTAGGCAAAATTTAGGACTCCCACAGTAGAGTCGGGTTCATGTCCACCAGAGTGACGAAAGAGCGCTCTGGTAGCAGGTGATATGACCTCGTAGTTAAAGCCCGGGCATGAGTCATAAAACCTAACCTAACTAATATATTAATGGGTAAATTATCATATTTTGTTTAGTTAATACATTTTTTTTTTTTTTAATTTTTTCAACAAAATCTAAATTTGAGGAACTATTTTTTTCTATGTGTTGCTTTATATGTTCTGTATAAATAAAAAAATATATTAGATAAATAAAAATTTCAGTTAATAGGTATACTCTCCACCCTCGTAGTCTAACTTTGCCCCCTCCCCCCCCCCCCTCCCCCCCCTGCTCAAAATCCTGGCTACGCCGCCCCTGATAATATACCTTATAATATATACATCTGTAATGTAAAAGAATACATCTGTAATGTATTTGGTTATAGACTGAGAGTCAACCATTGCCACAAAAACAAACTATTTGTTTAGTCAACAACGTTCATTTGTAAACACACTGCTAATCCGTCTCTCTGTTTGAGACAGGTGTCCCCTCAGTCACCTGCAATAGTTGCCCGATAGTGGACGTATTATAAGTTTTTAGTTTTTATTTCCGTAAATTATTACGGCCCTCCTTTTTATTTTGAACTTGTCGAACTTCTTTTTTTGGACTTGCGATGTGCCAGTGTCCCCGTTCAGCCTTGTCTTCGTTCGTCCGACGAGCTTCGTTCTTCTGATCTCACCTTCGCGTTCCATCATCCTTCGAAGATCATCATTTTTGTTTGTATTTTGATTTCACTATTTTCACGACACTGTGGTTGTCAACAAATAGATTTATCATTTTATTTTTATTTTCCTCGTGAGCTCACGTTAATATTTTCAGTTTTAATTACGTATTGGGTATTTAAACATTGTTTCTTACGGAACTACTTTTGTTGTAGGTAGTTCATAGATTATATTTTTTATTATATTACTTTTAGTGATTATTTTTTAACAATATATATTTATATATATATATATATATATATATATATATATATATATATATATATATATGTATATAATATATATTGCTTTCAGAGGGAGAGCGACAACTTATTTTTTTCTGCTAAACAATCGATTGGTTCTTGGAGAGAGGGAGAAAACTTTATTGATTAATTCCTACAGTGAAGTACATTGCGGGTGAATCACCGATGACTTATTTTTTTTTATAAACATGGGGTCGGAATATGTGAAATTCCGTTGATAACTCAACATCGAATTTTCGACCGATTACATAACTTCCACAATACTTTGTGTAGCTGAGGAATTAAAATGGATGACTAGATATTCAAACAAAGATTTCTTGTTTTCCTATCTAGACTATTACGTACAAACAGATTTTCTTGCACTATGAATTATTCATTTTCTCTTGTAAAACGAAATGGGAGGAAAAAAAACGGAAAACAGGTTAACGTTAACCTTGACGATACAAATAGTGCTTTGAAATTTGTTCGTTTGCCAACAGTCAAAAGTGCATTAGTCAATATCTGAAAATATAATGTTCGACCCCGACCCTGAACATGAGGAGAATAAATTATATACTTTATGTTTCCGATAATGTTAGAAGCTGACAATACAGAAGGATGGAGTCATAGCGTGATATCAGGTTGTTTTTGAAAATATACGATAAATATATATAAGCAAGGTCATATCGCCTATTACCAGAGCTCTCTTTCGTCACTCTGGTGGACACGAGCCCAAAACTATGGGAGTCTTACCCCTCTTTAACGAGTACCATACGAGTCATCATACAGGCTCGGGACCATCGCTTAACGTCCCATCGTAACGTTCTCTAGATTTTTTCACCTCCCAGATAAAGAATTTCGACCCAAAATTTGAGCTCAGTGACCGCGAAAACATATAAAAAGCGTTCTTATGCGGCTTTTCTGAAAATTGGAGCCTCGTTGACAGCGTTTTGACAGCTGTCAACTGTCAAAATCGACTTTTTGACAACGGCATCTTATTCAGCGACCTCGAAAACATCTAAATACCATAAGTTTTAAGAATACCAATGAAAACCTATGGAGCTAAGCATGCGCGAAAGCAATAGTCGTTGAATCCTATGTTAAATTCCATTAAAATTTCAACCCTCGTGGGGCACGGGTTCTTTAATGGTATTTTAAATTTTTTTAGCGCCAAAAATGTTGTTTCGGGTTGAAGAAAATTTCTAGGGTGCGCACGTTTCAAAATCGCGAAATAGCATATTTAAGGACCACCCTATGTCATATATATATATATATATATATATATTAATTTTTTTTAATTTATCTAATCTTATTACTTTATTAAAATTATGATAAAATTATTCTTGGTTCTTTGTGGTTCTCTCTCGCATATATACGAATTAATACTTTGCCGTCATTGGAAAAACCGAACTTATACAACCAATCGTTTTGTTTATCAGTTGAACAATTATGTAAGTTCTAATAATATTTTCATGCTTCATCGATTTGTTTTGGAAAAGCTGCCTTGAAGTAATGAAAAAAATAATCATTGAAGGTCAGGGGCTTTAATATGACGGTAATCATGAAGATACGAATTTACAATCATAAATAAAAGATGTCGTCGGTGAATCAATAGATTGTTTGGGCTAAAAACCAATAGCTGACTTGGGCAGTTATTATAGTTTATGTGTTCATCCCAACTTCACTTTGCCCGCTTTGGATGTAAATCAAAAGGTGCCGTTCTTATGGAGTTTTGGATACACAAATAAAAATTGGTGCCGATACCTTCATTCTATCGGAAGTATAGTTAACATGTGAAGTGACAGTGATGGAAGGATGAAATAATGAGGAATTGTGATTGTAGTCAGGAATTGTGTAATTTATATTTAACGGTGACGTCACGGGTATGTATGATTGAATTTTTAAAATGGCCACAATAGTTTTTTTTAAATAAATTAGTTTTGTTCATAAATTTTTGTAAAACTTTTTAATTTTTTTGACTTTCCTTAATCTCTCTCAACTAATTTAAGATTTCAAAACTTCTAAGTTTCTTTGGATCAACGCCTTTGAGAACGTACCAATGCGCGGAACATAGTAAATTTTTTATTAAATAGTTTTACTAAAAATCTGCATCCATGTTTTTTTTTTATTAATTGGTACAGAGTAATGTCGCGTCGTTCTGTCCAGAGTTATTTAAAACAATTTCTTGGAGCTTAACTCAATGTTTATTAATTTTTTTTGAGATTATTGGATTCAGTAAATTCATTTAGATTCAATTTAATAATTTTTTATATTTATATTTATTTATTAGTAGTTATTGTGTTTACATGTACACAAAGACAGAAGCAAAATTCGATGCGGAGTTTTCAATGAAATTTATTTTTTCTTTGGGATGTTATGATAATTTTTTCCGGCCTTTTTTCCAGTGTTTTCTTTTTTTTGAACGTTCATAGTGACCAGAATCAGGGACATGTAAGTGTCCCGAAATATTGTCAAAAAAGAAAAAAAGGAGACACATCTGGAAAAAATACGACCTCTAAATTCCAAATATGAGAAAAAATATTTCTGTTTGTCTTTGTGACTGTGGATACAACTCCCGATAGAATGAATCTATCGACACGAAATTTTATATGTGCATCCAGAACCCTCTAACGAAAACACCTATAGTTTTTCAGTCAAATCGGCCAAAGGGGAGGGGAGAGGTTTAACTCAAAAACTCTAATAACTGCCATTGTATTGAATGTATCGATACAAATTTCATGTGTGAATTCAAAACATTTTCAGCGGGATCGGCAGAAGGGGGCTCAACTCAAAAGAAAACTCAACATAAAATTTCTGAACGATGACATAACCTCCCCTATACTTCGAACAGCTGGAGACATAATAGGTAGAACCTAAAAAATAAAATGAAAATTGAAGTAGGAAGGACATGAACAAAAATAGTGTGGTGTGGGTGGTGAAAATTCGGATAGCCAGGTGGAGAAAAACAGAGAAAATCACTTGGATCCAATCAGACTGAGGCGGTACTGTACTGGAATCAATACCTGTCACTGTGACATATGATTCTAGTCTGTGGACCGGCCACCGTAAATAATGAAGTACGGCACCGTAATGTGTGCGTGCCAACTTCAATATCATCGCCTCTTAAGAATACTAGCACGTTTCACACTTTTAAGGAAAAATAGCACGTTTTTATATCGTATCGAAGACAAAAATGTTTCAATTTTGGCACAGAAAACTAATACGAGTCTACTCCACGAAAATTGAAAGAATAACTGCGAAGTACTATATGGATAAGAGGGCGCTGGTAGCACAGTGGTACGCGTGTGTAGCTAACTGGGGTCCCGAGGCTCTTACGTTTATTTTATGTGGGAGGAAAAAAAAAACTTGAGCACGCCGTCCTTCGGATGGGACGTCAGGGTACTCTTACTTATTCTCTCTTAGAGGTCCCTAGATGTACACACCAAGAAAAATATATTATATGGATACAGAAAATTGTATACACCCTGACAACTGGATGTTCCAGTGTTCCATGGATATTACCATAGAGATTTCAACTCCCAACCCTTCTTCTTTAAGACGCAGAACAATGCGAACTCTCCATGTGGGGGCATCGAAATTGCATAATATGTAGCCCAGGGTGCAGCTGGTTCACGGCAACGGATCATACCTGGTGATGGAGACTGGCTACCCAGTACTCCGACTGTTTGTCGGTTCCTGTTGGGAGTGGAGAAAAACAGTGTGTCGAGTTAGGGAGGATCGTCGATCGCTACAGATTGAACGGGTGGTGGTCGCCCCACAAGCCGCCATAGACTCACTTTAGATTCAATTTGATCCCGAGCTCTCTCGATACACGTGGAATACAATAAACAAAGAAACAGAAAAGTCGACAAAGATAACATTTTTATTAATAATAATATTTAGTTATTTCCGTTAAACCATAAAATGGTAATTAAGTACGTCATACAATTTTGTACATCTAAATGGATTATAAATTATACACATCAACTGATATTAAATCATAAATACGAACAATTATGAAATGAATATAAATTTTAAAATAAATATTAGAAGATACATTAGTATGAGAATTCAAAAGTCCCCATGTAAATCAACTACTATTCTTTTTTAGCCCAAATGTCGGTGATTCACTACTTTTTTTTTTCTTCTATATTTTCCTTTTTGTGATTCCTAATATAGATATTATTTATATTATTAATTCAGGACGATTTTTCGGCGTTATTAGGGTTTTTGAGTCCCCCGCCTCTGGTCCCTGTTCCCTTCGGCCGATTTCACGGAAAATTATGTGTATTACGGTGTGTGTATGTCTGTGAACACGATACCATAACTCTACACTGGACACAAACTTTCAACACCTTCACCACACACATCCACTCAAAGTCATTATAAGGCCCTGAAGAAGGAAAAAAATAGTTTTCGAAACGTTGGCCAAATATTAAATTTTTCATTTACACGACCAGAACCTCGAATTCCATTTACATTGAAAAGATACTGTCGACTCTATTATGGAAAATACTGTTCCGTAATAGCCCCTTAAAAATATATGACAGATTATTAAGGGCAATTACAAGATTTTTTTGGAGCGATCTTTCAATTTGTCTTGAATGTAATAGTAATAAACCTATGGTAATAACCTAGAAAATGTTTCTCAACTTTTGATCCCTCAACAAGATTGCACTAGAAAAAAAAAATTGAGCAATAGAACATCATTATGAGAAACATAAATGAACTCTGTTTATTTGGAAAAAAACAAAAATGTCCTAATTTGTTATTTTTATGTAAAAGGGTAATTAAATGTTTAGTTCCATGTGTAAATAATGTTGCTATACACGTACATGAAATTACAGATGAGTTTTTATTTCACCAGCTATGAATATGAAGTACAGGGGAGGTTATATAATTGGTGAGTAGTTGTTGAGTTTTAGCTGAAATTTCATGTTTTTTGAGCCCAAGCCTTCAAAAAAAGTCGTAGGTGAATAACTATTTATTCATATATTACATGTATTCATTTATTCTTGTATTATAGACAATGTAATTCCACTTCGGCTGATTTTGCTGAAAATGAATAGGTGTCTTCCATATAGGGCTTTGAATTTACATATGAAATATCGTGTAAATACATTCATTACAACGGCAGTTACTAGAGTTTCTGTGTTAAACCTCCCCCCTAAACCCCACTTTTTCGGCTCATAATCAATAGGTGTCGTCTTTAGAGAGTTCGGGAGTTATCCTGTTCATAGACACACAAACATTTTTTTTTTCCTTTTTTGGAATCAGGAGCTTGGAAAAATTCGGGGGGCGCAGAATCAGATTAGTACTAACTCAGTAAAGGCTGGTTCGATATTCATGGAAATTTACAGGTACCATTCTTTTAAGCCGAAATTAAAAATAGGTTATGTCATTTTCTAATTTTCAGTCAAAACAAGTCCCGTCTGAATATAACTCGCGATCCTAGGCTCATTAATAATCAATAAAAAATTCGCTTTCCGTTTGGAGTAAAAATTAAATGTTGATTTTTTTAGGGGCCTCTGAATTCTTATAAATGTTGTGTCGATACATTCATTATATCGACATTTGTTGGAGTTTTTTAGTTAAGCCCCCAAAGATTCGTGTCCAGCGTCAGCGTTCTCCAGTTTCGCATCCGAAGGTTCCTTGCGTCCCCATCGACTGCGTCCATCCATCTCTTCCTGGGTCTTCCTCGTCCTCTGTTTCCCTCCGGGATCACTAGCATCAGTCTTCGTGGGGTTTCAGCCTCCTGCATCCTCTGCACATGGCCTGCCCATCTAAGCCTCCCCAGTCTTTTCACGTCTGTCACCTTGGGCTCTCCAAACTCCGCAGCGACCTCGGCATTATTTTTAATCCTAAACATGCCGTTCTCCTGGACCGGACCTAGGATCCTATATACATTATATTGGCTGTCAAAACGGGTTAAAATTCGATTGAATCATATCGATAGTTCATCGATATTATTGATAGATCGTTTATCTACTCGTACCTAACTAGGTATAACAATATGGTAATCAACTAGCTTCAAAGATCTCCCCCCCCTTCCCCATACAACCAATTTTATTATTTACCTTCATTTTTTTCTTTCATAATTAAGAATATAACTGGTTCTATTGCGATTAAATCCCGGGCATTGAACGTACAAAGCGGGCTCCTTGGCCACTCAGCTAGGGGAAATAAGACCCATTGCAAATATTAGGAAAACAAGTAATAAAATATGAAGAAAAACCTATGTTTTTTAAAAATATTGTCGTATTTCACAAAATATATGGTAGCAATACCGAAAGTACTTCCATATACAGTAGAATCCCGATAATTCGTATGGTCAAGGGACTGACGGTTTGGTACGAATTATCGGGATTACCAATTATCGGGAGTACAAAATAAAAAAAATTAAAAACGTATTAATGCAAATATGTATATATTAAGAAGTATGTACAATGTGGTAAGAATAAAACTATGCAATAAACACTGTTTTATACTAAAAATAAAAAATAGATACATATGTTCTAGATTAAATAAACACCAATCTAACATTTGTTCGAAAAAATGTTAGAAAAGATCAATAAAATTGCTAAAACTTTCCCCCTCTCCTCTCTTCATTTCCTTTGAGTGAAAAGAGTACGAATTACATGAGATAATATGAGATTTCATAGACAACTTGTCTCTCTCACTCGCTCTCCCCTTTGGTTCTGTAGGAATCAGGTGATTTACTAGAAAACATTTATCTCGCACTCATTCTGCTCTCTCGTCTCTCACTGTCCTCTCTCCCCCTCTTGAAAACAGTACGATTTTAACGAGGTTTTTAAGCTGGAAATACGAATTATAAGACGTTTTAAGTGACCTCGACCATAAAAATAATACGAATTACCGAGGGGTCCGCAATGCATTGTTATTATACCACTTATCGGGATTTTCTCTGGGGATCGGCAACTTTGTACGAATTAGCCGGAAATACGAATAATCGGGATACGAAATATCGGGATTCCACTGTATATATATTTTGTGAAATAGACAATATTTAGTTTTTCTTTATATTTTTTTTTAAATGTTTCACAATATCTCTGCAGAAATGTTAAGTATCAAAAAAAAACAAGTAATGTCCAGAGGTAATTTTGCCCTTAGGTGGGGCATAATTAGAACAGCATTTGGTCACAATTAAGTTGACAAAGTAGAGCTATGTAGATGACTTCATAGTACTCGTATTTCATAAGAAGACCCAACTTAACAATAGCCATTGTGATAAACCCATTGTTAATGGTCACAAAGAACACTAATAGCTTAGATCTGTTTGTGTGGTCTGGATTAGTAACAATTATCATAAAAATAGTCACTATTTTGTGCCATCATTAGTGATGGGAAGTATGGCAGAAGGCCAAAGTGGTCTTTTGTTGGAAAAATGATAAAGTAAAAAAAAAAATGTGAACGGAAATCAATAGCAATGTACTTCCCCAGCGTGAATTAATCAACTAAGTCGCGCTTTCTCTGAAACTGATATAGCGATTTGGTTGTAAAACGATAGGTGTCTTATTCAAAAACTTCTTCATCCTCATACTAAATTTAGTTTTTACACATTTATTATAATATTAGAACTCAAAAACCCGAATTAGTGTCAATATAATAATATTATAGCGTCCTCCTCTGATCTCCAGGCTCTCTGATCCACGTATAAAATTTCATCAACATGAATCACTCAATTTGAAAATAATTAAATTTCCAAGAAATTGAGAGAATTTCCAAAAGATATCTCACACAGGGACTTCTGAATCCTCATAATATACTATAATATAGCCCTATGACATAAGTATATTATGAGGATATATATTATATACTGTGTATTCTATTGTCAACCCCATTCATTATTATTATTTTTTTCTTAATATTATATTTACTTTATTTAATTATATTATGACTATCATTTAAACTTTGTCGTATTAGGCAGCTCTAAAGTTAGTTATCTGGGAGGTAAAATAAACTTAAGCACGCCGTCCTTTGGATGGGACGTTAAGCGATGATGGTCCCGATCCTGTACGATGTCAGGTACTCGTTAAAGACTCCTGCCCTAGGTGAATAAAAATTAAAAATTTAGGGTAGGCAAAATTTAGGCCTCCCACAGTAGAGTCGGTCTCATGTCCACCAGAGTGACGAAAGAGCGCTCTGGTAGTAGGCGATGTGACCTCGTAGTTAAAGCCCGGGCATGAGTCATAATAACTAACTCTAAAGTTATTTCTATAAGTAATTAAATACCTTTGCAGCAATTTAAGTAATAAAGAGGCAAATCGTATGTCAAAATTAATAAAAATTTGGCAAGCTCTACAATTTATTTTATTCTGATAAATTCCTTTCCACAGCAACAAATGTACAACAAACTTCTATGCTGCTGTCAGTTATTGAAAAATAAAGTAATAATGACCTACCTTCAGTGATCTTATTTGGTTAACTAAATAAAAATAAAACATCAAAAAATATGAAAACAAAAGCTTAAAACAATGAGATCAAACACTAATCACAAGGAATGCAAAAAACCAAATTAAAATAACCTATCTAGGTTTATCAAATACATTTTGGCAACTTTTTGTCGCCATTTTCTTTTTTTTTTTGCACTCATTTAAAGCACACAATTAAGTAGGTTAATAGAAAAAAATAAACTAAAACTAAAACTGGAACACAAACTACAAACACATTCTATTTTGTTTCCAGATATCACTTTGTGCACATTATCATAAATAGATTTGAAGTTGCAACTAGCTTCGGTAAGAATCCTCTAGCGCTGCTGTCGAGGGTTCTGTGGCTAACGTCGTGTCACGTCCCCGTAGCTCCGCCCACTTTAACCCAAAATTGCATTTAAAAAAAATAATAAAATCGCACTTCAATGAAATAGAATAATAGCTGACCATGATTTTAATATGCAAACACATAAATATTATAACTTATGGATATTATTTTGTTGCTGATCAAGTGATAACTTAGTTTCATGGCTATTTATTTTGAATATGCATAAATATTAAGCTCACTAAAGATGTGGGTATGTTTACTTTCTGATCAAAGTTTGTTTTCTAACCACGTATTGAGCCTTATATTTTTTCACTGCCGACAAAAACAGAATGATGTTCAAATAATTTAATAGATGTTTTTTCTTACTAACCCAATATTTAAATGGCGAATCATTTAATTAGTAATATTACAATATTGACAGCTTAAATATTTGAACATGTCTCTCCCCTCCTCCAGGGGCGTCTCTAGTGGTTGTGTGTTGAAGTATTTGGTAACCTGAGGCTTGTATAAATATGTAATGCACCTAATAAACACAAAAATACAAAATAAAGAAAAACTTTTTTTTAAAAATAATGTCTATTTCACAAAATATATATAACATGGGAGTACTTTCGGTATTGCTACCATCTTCACATGACTTAACAAATACTAAATGGAAGTTCAACTTCATTTGAGATAGGTCTGATCGTTCATACAATGTCCTTTTTGTAGTGCTCTGTTTATTTCCAGTGAGTTGAGAAAAGTACCTTTGTCACAAAAATGTAGGTATTTATGTCAAAATGGTGTTTGTTTTCGTTTTGAACTTCCATTTAGTATTTGACGAGGTTAGAATCAAAATGGTGTAAGGGACATTTTTAAAACTTTGAAGATACTGTGCCTTAAGTTCTTAACTGATTTAAAAAATCTATAATTTATCGAAACCGAAAATATTTTTACTTCATCTTTCATGGTGAAAGTTGCTGTTAGCAAACCATAAAATTTAATAAAAATCTTAATTTCAAGGTCACTATTAATATGTTTAAGTTACTTGTTCATTATCACCAAAATAGTATAAGTACACTAGATCTCAGCACTGGCTAGGATTTCACTTATACAACTTTTTTCTACTATTTCTATACCCGATTATGCACATAACGAAAAATGTTCGTCATTTGTTAAGTTGTGGCTGAAGATGGTAGCATTTTTCTTCATTTTTTTTATTAAGCATTCACAATATCTCTGCAAAAAATGTAAAGTATTAATAATAAATACACCTTAAATAGAATCTTAAATATCAAGTTTGAACTTTGTGCAGACGATAGCGGTGAGCCGACAACAGTTCATTTTATGTATATATTCTTGTGGAATTAGACAATATACAAGTTAATGAAGTTGTTTGTTATTAATTAAGTTATTAAAGTGTTTTAGTTTTGAGTATAAAGCGCTGTTCTTGTTGTGTTCTATTGGGAGAGATTTAAATCACAATTAGAGAGAACTTGTTGCACACATTTGACAATAGATTCTACTCAAACTAATTACGTAGTTGGTCAAACTAAAATCGATAGTGGAAGAGGCTAGCCGGGGTCATGAGGTGCTCTGGTCAAATGGAATCTCATTTTGTTTCCTTCTCTTTGACCTAATTCTGGTCAAATAACTTATTTGTCTTTATTAGTCTTCTTTGGGATGACTCTTGGTCACTTTTTTTTCTCCCCCAGCATTTCTTCTCAGAGGTGTTTTTAAGTTTGACAAATATCTCCGGACACTTCTTCTATGAGTCTTCTCCTGGTCACCATGAACTATAAGGTGGGTATGGTTCATTGGAAGTGTCTATTCATAAAATCGGAATAATTAAGGATTTTGACTCTGATTTCCCACAACCCTTAGGCAGATTTCGAGAAAAATTAATAGGGGGTTTTGAATCGTACTAATATATGAAGAAACAGCGTTTGTTTGATGTTCAGGCTAGTAATTTATACATTTAATATATTCTACTGTTACTTTTCGTTAATTAAGTGGCTTTGATATAACTCACCATTAACTTTAATCAGAATTGAAAGCAATTTAAGTACTGTATTTATATGGCTGATTCTCACATACATTATTACTCCTAGAAACACAAACAAATATATCATAAAAAGCATATAAATAAGCACTTACCTTTTTACAACATGGTGTGAGGAAATGACAGCCGAAAATGTAAATTTGAAAAAGTTTTCCTTTAAAATAGCTTTAACAAAAAATCTCATCTCTCACACTGCAATCTGCCATATTTTTTTAAAATCAATATTGCCAACTTCTGAAAACAATAAGGCTGCGTTCAATATAATTAAAAATTATGCTCCAATTCTCCTGTTACACAACTGTGAGGGAATGACTCGTTTTTTAAGGACTTTAAAAATATATATTGTGATTTTTCCGTTTGTCGTTTTTGAACTATATACAGCCAATAATATTATATATGAATACATAATAAGGTAGCAGATAGTTTTTAAGAAACTTTTCAAATTAGATGCTTGAATCTATTCGAATTTGTCGGTGGGGACACAATGAGGGAATGATTTTTAGGGTATCTACTTAAACATATATTTTTTATTTATGATGAAAGGGATAAATTTGTTTCGCATAGTGATGTAGTTTCGTAAAAAAAAATTAACTTAATGATAAGTTACTATTCCGTTTGACAAGAATCATCAAAGACATAAATTTCGAGTTTTTTTAAGAATCAGCGATATATGTATGTATTATCATTCATTTTTTTCTTCTCTTTTACTTTTGTTTAGTCCGTTTTCGTCAAAATTAATTTTATCGTATTACAAACCTTATCTGGGCATCCTTCCTTCTCTCATATAGTCAATCAGTAATCTATTATGCTCTGTCTATTTTCATTTATTTATATAGAAATAAATAAAAGAAGCTTCATAGGCAGTTGTTTTTTTTAGTTTTCAACGCAACTGCGTCATCCTCAAGAGTGTTCGGCTAGACACCACACTATACAGATGACTAGAGAAATCTCGTCCCACAACATCTTAACATAGTTCATAATTGTACCTTGTTACAATCGCAAGCTAAGTTCCAAACTCAACTTAAATTTTTAACAATATTTTATTGTTGTTTAGATGGGAGGAAGTCGTTAGAAGACAACATTTGCGGCACACCGTATCCTTCTGCGGAAGGTTCGGACCAGAACAACCTCCAGGTGCAGGTGCTCAACTCCATTCTCAAGTAAGTGTCTCAAAGGCAAAATACATTTAATTTATTCTTGGATATATTGTGACGGTCCTTACCTCACTAAATTAATCTTTCCTGCTCTAGCGCCATTATATGACAGTACTTGCATGGATTAAAAATATAAGTTACAATTAAATTAGAGAGCAAGACTTTTATACTAATGAAAGACAAATAAAAGTAAAGGTGTCACATCTTATAAATTTTTTATTTGAAAAATACATAGCTAATAATACAATATTTGACCTGCAGGCAGTCGGACGATCTAAAAGTGGTTCCTTGTATCCTCTTTCTTCTCAGGATGTGACTCGTGGTAGGCATCTGGTTTGTTCCGTCATCTTTGGGGTGGATACCGCATGGTCCAACTTCTCGTTCCTCACCCGTCTCTCTCCCTGTCTCTCTTTACCAACCAATTCACTCTTCTTCCAACCTCTGTCCAACTTCTCCACTACACATCTCACTTCTACCACTAGATTGTAACACTCATCTTAACAGACTCACTACTTCATGACTCCAGACATCTACTCTCCACACTGCCTCTCCGCTCTAATTCTGACCATCGACTGTCCACTCTACCTTCTGAACCACCACTTCCACCATCTTGTTGCCATACCTCCCTCTCACTTGCCAATAAATCACAATTATGTTTTTATAACTATTTTTTTTTTAAAACACATATTTTTTTTATCGTTATTACATATCACTACAATAATATTTATGGTAATTACAATAATTAAACAATTTAATTTCCCTACATTATATACTTTTTAATTATTTATATAATTACAATAGATAACCTGGACAAAACCTCTGCATTCCTTTATAACACTGTCTGGGTTGTTAGAGCGTGGCCCACTAACCAGTCACATCTCTATTACATAATATATTTGTTTTTTTAAATATATGTGACGGTATAATGCAATCGTCACAATATAAATACATATATATATATATTGGTTTCAGAGGAAGAGCAAAAACTTAGTTGATTAATTCGCGCTGGGGAATTACATTGCCGGTGATTATTATACATTTTACCATTGCTGAATATATTTCATAGTGAGAAATAAGGGTCTGAACGATGAAAATCCTACCTTCCTAAATAAAATAGAATTAATTTGGAAAGGGTCTGAGAGGAAGGATCTAAAATGGAGGGCGAAGGAGGGAGGTAGCTGGAGGCATAATGTGGAGTATTAAAGGAACTGGCTCAACGGTGCTGCACGGGACTATTTCATAGGGCTGTCAGACGATTTCGGCAAGTATGAGCAATACTCCTAAGTCGATTAATTATATTTTTGTACACTGAATAACTGGCACTATTCTGGGATTATTTAATAATGTTTTCGCTCTCCCTATAGACTTACGTAGGGGCTTTTGAATCCTCAAACTAGTTAGTTATTATGACTCATGCCCGGGCTTTAACTACGAAGTCATATCCGCCGCTCTTTCGTCACTCTGGTGGACATGAGCCCGACTCTACTGTTGAAGTCCTAAATTTTGTCTACCCTAAATTTTTATTCACCTAGGGAAGGGGTCTTTAACGAGTACCTGACATCGTACAGGCTCGGGACCATCGCTTAACGTCCCTTCCGAAGGACGGCGTGCTTAAGTTTATTTTACCTCCCAGATAAATTAAACTAAGGGCCTCGGCCGGGTTTTGAACCCACGACCTTTAGCTCAGAAGGTAAGCACGCATACCACTGAGCTACCGGCGGCACTCTAATCCTCAAACTATATTTTGTATCTATACATTCATTACAGCGGCAGTTATTGATGTTTTTGAGTTGAGCACCCCTCTGATGTCTCCATTCCCTTTGCCAATTCCGTGGAAAACTAATAGGTGTCGTCCTTATCTTTATTTTTTATTATTTACAAGCAGGTTACCAGGTTTCGTCCGGAGTAACTTTACACAGGTAGGTTGGTAACTCTAAGGCGTATGTACCCATCGTTATTCGTTATCATAAAGTTTCCTTCTTTTACTTCTTTAGCACCAAAAAAGAACTATTAAGAGATTCGATTAGGCCTATCGATACTATGTTAACTACTCCCCTTAACCGGCTCTTTCAAAGAGCGACTTCGGAACCATAAAAAGAGAACTATTGAGGGATTACGCCTATCGATACTATATACCCAAAAATCTAATATCTTCTCTTTAAAAAAATGTAATATAGGATTTTTTTGGCCTATAACCACCGCGGAAACTTAAGGAATTCAATGAAAAAAATATTTAAAATCGGTCAACTTGTTTTGAAGATCTGCCCGAACATCAAACAAAATGCTGTCTCTTTATATATTAGTAAGATTTTTGATTTCTTGACTGGGCTTTCTACTTCTATTCCCCTTATAATGTCATTGTTGCTGATACTTCTTCAGATCGAGTCCCAGAATGTTACCAGCTTCATTGGCATACATTTGAATAAACTCCTCACAGAGCTAGCAGAGAAACAGGGTTAAAGGAGGATGGAGGTTGAGGGTTCACTTTTAGCCTAGGATCTGGAGGGTTAATAAGAACGACAGCCGCTCTGTTTCTCTGCAGCTTTATTGGTTCCTGCCTCGCTCCACCAATTCCATTTCACGTCTTACACACCCCGGATTTAATCTTACCCAAGATAGTCAACCTGCTTTGCTTCTTATATCTTCTTAATATGTCTTTAATAAAAGTATATATCCCGTTTTGCATTTCAAAAAAAAATCTGTGAATCACCGACTATGTACTTCCCCATTAAGAATTAATTAATCACGTTTTCGCTCTCCTTCCAAAACAAATCGAACATTTGGACTAATCATATCGCCTACTACCAGAGCGCTCTTTCGTCACTCTGGTGGACATGAGCCCGACTCTACTATGGGAGTCCTAAATTTTGCCTACCCTAAATTTTTATTCACCTAGGGTAGGGGTCTTTAACGAGTACCTGACATCGTAAAGGCTCGGGACCATCGCTTAACCTGCCAGCCGAAGGATGGCGTGCTTAAGTTTATTTTACCCAGATAAAATAAACTAAGGGCCTCGGTTGGGTTTCGAACCCTCGTTCTTGAGCTCAGGAGACAAGCAACAAGTTTACACTAGAATTTCATTCCAATCTCCTTAAAAAAGAAAGTGTGTACCTCTGTGAGTATCTATGAACACGATAACTCTTGAATGACTGTATAAACACGAAATTTTATGAGTATCTAAGACAAATATTGATTTTGACCCAAACAGCCATAGAGAAGGGGGGGGGGGAGGGAGGGGTAAATTAGGGAGGATGCCTGACACAGAAACTCTAATAACTGCCATCGTAATTGTATCGATACGAAATTTCATATGTAAATTCAAAACCTCATAAAACGACACCTATCAAGTTTCAGCAAGATCGACCGAAGGGAGGGGTGGATCATAGGTGGGGGACTCGACTCAAAACAATAACTACTGATGAATGTATCGACACAAAATTTCATATGAGGATTCAGAAACCCCTATGTCAATTATAGATTTTTACCCCCAACGGTAGATTGCTTTTTGGAACGAGAGCGAAAACATAATCGGTTAATTCGTAATGGGGAAGTACATTGCCGGTGATTCGCCGACGCCTTTTTTTTTTTAGTTATGGCCCCTTTTCTTTGTTTTACAATTTAAAGAATGAAAATTAACTAAAGAGCTGTTGAGAGAAAGCTATTAAAAGCAAAGAAGTAGAAAGAAAAACAAAACAAAAAGAAGGAACGTTTTTTTGATGGTTTAACTCTTCTTTTTCTCTGGAGGGTCTATTATCCGTGTAGTTGACAAGAGGAAATTGTATGCTTATCTTTTTAATCCACTTGAAAAAGCCATGCTTCATTTAAGCTTTTTTTTAGTTTACCATCCTTGTGTTTTCTCAACCCAAAGAGTTTTATCAAAAATCTATGAAATTCATCAACTCAATTAAATTTCAGATGATGTGGGACAAGATCCCTCAAAGAATGCGTCATGATGGCGCGTGCCCCCCCCCCCCCCCTGCTCTAAACTGAAAAAATAGTTTTTATTAAAAATGGATTGCTTGCAAGTTACCAATAGGATCTTCAAACTCGTGCGTCTGCTTCCTAAATCAGCAATGAGCTGTTACATAAATGTACATGTACAAAACAAGTCATATTTCATTTCCTCGCTCAAAATCGTAATTTATGTTATACTTTATACTCTTAAAGCTGATTTTACATGCGCAGTAAAAATGCAAAGCGTAGCATCAGCAAATACACGCTATTGGATGTGAGTCATTTAATTCTAAAACCACAGAAACCATAGCGTGCATTTGCTGTTGCTGCGCTTTGCATTTTTGCTGCTCATGTAAAGTCAACTTAAGTATTACAGTCAAGTGGTTACCTCAGGGGGAGCTTCTAGAGGTCCGAGTCTCCCAAATTGATAACAAAAAGTCTGCAAAACTAACCACGGAAACTGCGGGCTGTGCCCCCGGGAGTCTATACCCCTCGTAGACTAACTTTGCACACCCATGCTCAAAATCCTGGCTACGCCGCTGGTTGTACATCTATGAATACACTTGATATATAAATATGAAGTAACTAAAAAAATATATATGTAATGTGTAACCAACAACTATTAACAATATATCTGGTGCGAAACGGTTACTTCCTTTTTAGTTAGGAAGCAATGTCTCACAGCAGGTAGGTCAGGCAGGAGAACGGAATTCTTAATCTTTAATTCCCGAGCTAAACGAAGTATAGAAGTTACATAATCATTCCGAAATTCGATGTTGAATTTTCGCCAGAATTTCATGTTTTCCGACAGCCTGATTCAAAAAATGAAAAAAAAAAAAAAAAACTGTCTGAGTGAACACGATAATACCCGATATGTGTCCTTATATGAGCCAATGTAATGAATCTATCAACATAAAATTACATATTCAAATTTAAAACCCCAGAAAGATCAAACCCATTAAATTCCCACGAAATCAGCCGAAGGGTTGTGGGGGATGAGAGGAGCGTCGACTCAAAAACGCTAATTATGCCGATTTAATGACACACAAAATCTCTGATTCCAAAATGAAATTTTAAAAAATTCTTGTCTATGTATGTATGTCTATACATCGATACAAAATTGTGCATGTGTATCCAGAACCTCTATTTTCAAAGAAAAACTCAAATAACTGTCGTAATGAATGTAGTGACACAAAAGTTTATAGGTAAATACAACACAGGACGATACATATTAATTTTCCGCGGAATCGACAGATGTGGGGAATCAGAGGGGGGCTCGACTAGAAAAAAACGGAAAACATACAATTCCGTTGAAAAATCGACATCGAAATTCTAACCGATTACATAATATCCCCTATACATCGTATAACCTGGGAATTAAATACTTATTTAACTAAAGGATTCGTAGATAAGTGACGTCGCTGCCAGAATTACAGATAAGGTATGGATTAAATTGTTAATCCCTGAATGCGCAGTATACCTTTTATTCAATGAGTTTCAAATAATAAAGATTAAATTAATATTATTATTTCTAGCCTAATAATTAATATTTATTGCTAGTACTTGCCAGGCTATAATAATTATACGTTAATAGCCTTCTTACGCATAGCCTATAATAGTCAGTCTATCGAGCGAAATTGTTAAAGAATGCCAAGGAAAAAAGATATATATACTTAAATTATCATATAACTGAAAAAAGTAGTCCCCACTATTTTATTCATCTCCAGAACCAGTTCACAACCATACTTTGTCATCATCAGTGCTACATCTATGAATAAATATGCGTATAAATGTGGAGAAGTAACTAGCAACATTAAATCATTAGGATAGCGAGTAGCAAAATATAATAAAACTTGGTTATCACCAATTTAGTTAGTGTGGAGTCTAAACGAACACTGAAGTACCTCAAACGGGAGGGGATACAGGGCTCACTCACACACTCAACATTCTTGTTAATAAACACATTAACAACAAATAATATGGTTACCTAACAATATTAATAACTTTATAATTATATTATAATTAATATTATTTGTTGAATGAATATTTAGGATTTATAGTGTTCGGTTAGATGCCACTCTAACTCAATAGGTGGTAAAGAATGATTTATTAAGTTTTTGTTACTCTATAGCCAGAGGCTTTAATAATACTGTAAATGTATTCATAGATATACCACTGATGATGACACAGTTGCATTGAAAATATATTTTGGAGTATAATAAAAGAGCGGGAAGAGGTCTTTTATTTCTATGATAAATTTTATCCCATAAAATCTTACAATCACAAATGAATATTGAATAATATTTCTATTCGTATAAAATAGGAATTACACAGTAAAAATAGGATCAATAGAAACACGACAAATCATATACAAGTCATTGACGGTTCAACTGAGATATACAAATGAACCCCACTTTTGACAGAAATTGCATCTCATCTTTAGGATCTGAAGCAGAATTTCTCCACTGCTTTCCTTTTGACATTATTCAAAAATATACGTTGAATGTTACATCTTGTATTAGAGAATAGTTCATTTGATTTGTAGATTTTACTTCCCCAGTTATAAGAAGTATAGGGGAAGTTATGTAATCGGTCAAAAATTCGATACGAAGTTTTCAACGGAATTTCATGTTTTCCGATCTCTAGATTCCAAATATGAAAAAAAAAGTCTGTATGTGAACACGATAACTCCCGTTAGAATAGATTTATCGATACGAAATTCTTTATGTGAATTCAGAACCGTCCAAAGATGACACCTGCGTTTTTCAGCAGAATCGGCAAAAGAGAAAAGGGGATCATAAGGGATTATTGAGTTGAGTCTCCTTCTAATTCCTAAATGTGTCGTCCTCATACGGCTTTGAATTTACAAATGAAATTTCGTGTCGATACATTTACTACAATGACAGTTTTTAGATTTTTTGTGTTAAGCCTCCACCCGATTTGGCTGAAAATCAATACATGTCGTTCTTAGACGGTTCTGGATATATACATGTCGATACATTCATCGGCAGTTATTAAGGGT
This sequence comes from Aradus depressus, assembly GCA_963662175.1. Lineage (NCBI taxonomy): Eukaryota > Metazoa > Arthropoda > Insecta > Hemiptera > Aradidae > Aradus > Aradus depressus. Next base: position 17,751,712 of record OY759219.1, on the reverse strand, counting down.
TTTTGAGTCGCGTCCCCCACCTCTGTTCCTCCCCCTCCTTTCGGCCGATCTCGCTGAAACTGAATAACTGTCGTTTTTATGAGGTTTTGAATTTACATATGAAATTTCGTATCGATACAATCACGATGGCAGTTATTAGAGTTTCTGTGTCAGGCATCCTCCCTAATTTACCCTTTCTCTATGGCTGTTTGGGTGAAAATCAATATTTGTCTTAGATACTCATAAAAGTTCGTGTCATACATTCCTTCCATCGAAAGTTATCGTGTTCACAAACACATATACTTTTTTTTTTTTTTTAATTTTTGGAATCAGGTCGGAAAATACGATTCCGGTGAGAACTCAACTTCGAATTTTTGACCAACTACAAAACTTCCCCCATACTTCGTGTAGCAGGCATTTTTGTTGTTTCTTTCTTAATTTTTTTATAATAAAAAAGTGAAAATTAAAAAAAGGCATAAAATGCTAACTACTATTGTTGAAAAAGATATTGAGTTTATAAAAATTAATTACATGTATTTAATATATAATGAATTGTATAAAAATTAGTTATAAACTAATATCAAGAACTGACTTTCCAAATATTTCAAAAAAATAAGTATGGTTTATTTACTAGAGATACGATATAATATATTGTTGGACTGACATGGTTATTTATTTAACAACTAAACCCATTATATCTGCTTAGTAATAAAGAATGAAAAATAATGTTTCCATTTTCTAATATAGAACTCTGTGATTGTTTCAGAACGGGCAACAAACTCCTGATAGACGAGTGCAGGAGAAGAAGGCATTCTGTACACTGAAAAGAGACCAGTGGAAAATGGAATCTCGAGAAAAAACTGGAGAAGAAAGTACAGAAAGTGGATTTGAAGAGCCACGAGAAATACAAGAGGACATCCGTGAATTGGAGGAAACGTCAGGAAAACCTGAACTTAAAGAAGAGACGGTCAACGGGGTGAAACAGTCAGAAGAAGAGAACAATAAGGTAGAAGGTGATACAGAATCTGTGAAAATTCAGGAAGTCATTGAAGACAAACCAACAGATATTCATTGTATTGAAAATGGAATTGATAAGAAGGAAAATGTACTAGACTCTCTCGAGGAAAACAAAAAACTGGTTCAGGTTCATGTTGAGATTGAACCAGTGAACAAACATAACAAGGTTATAACAGAGAACGAAACATGTAACGAATGCAATGAAAAAAGAGTGGATGAAGATGATAATACCGTTGAAAAGACTACTGACAGTGTTGATATATCTGAAAAAAAATTGAAAGATATTTCTGAAAGAAAAATTGTAGAGACAGTTGAAGATTTTATAGAAAGTAAACATGAAGATGATAAACAAGTAGAACCAGAGAAAACAATTATTTTGCAGGAGCTTGTCAAAGTAGCAGAAGAAATTGGAAACCCGCAAAGGATTCCAACGCCACCTCCCAGAAAAATGTCAGTAAACTCAAAACAGACTTTTCTTGAAGAAGAATACTCATATGAACCAGGGATGGAGACACCATGCTCCAAGCTTGTCTTAAGAACTAGAAGTCTGCTCAGTTTACAAGACGATCGACCAAACCATCAGACAACATATTTCATCAGGCCCCCAGCCGTCAGAACGAAAATAACAACTGGCCCTGACGGCACGTTTGTCATTGACGGTCGCAAGGCAAGTTCTGAACTCAATTTGTCAGATGAGAGTAATAATGGATCACCCAAATCCTATCGGCCTACTTCAGGGGAAGAGCTGAGAAAAAGAAAAGAAGAGATCTTTAAGCCAAAAGAGACGCAGCCTCCTAATTATAACAAATATTACGAAGAGATTAACAGTAACAATAAAGAAAGCACGAAAGAACAAGCAATAAACAACTTGAAAAAGTATCTGAAAGAAAACAATATAGGTTTGAAGGAATTACTGACCAATAACAATGTGGTTATCATCGACACGTACAGAAATGAAAAGCGTGAACAGGATTTATCGGAGTATAATCACAAAAATGTTAACGAGTGCAAAATCACTGGTGCAATGGTGAAGAGTGAAGCAAGGGTGTCAAATACGTTACCAAGAACAAGTCGTGCACAACAGCCCATTGTGCAGAGGCATTACTTCTACAAGCTGGTCAAATCACGACCTTGTCTCCCCGACAATGAGCTTCCAGACCCAGACAAGGTCAGGAACACCAGACAGATGTTTCAGAAAGGCAGAGGTCATGTGGCCTCAGGACTTATGTTGCCGATAGCAGCCAAAGTAGGGAACCCGCCCAAGGAAGCACGACCGACCCCGGAGGTAAGAGTAGTTCAGAGCGACAAGAGTCCACGGCGATGGACGGACACAGGGAGTCTGTCTTCAGGGGTGAGCTCAGACATGAGTGTCCTCGAGGACAATATCTCAGACAAGTGCTACACTAGCGACGAAGAAGAAGAAGACACCCAAGGAGAGGTGGACCCACACCCAGTGTCGCCAGAGGTCCTCAACAAGATACGGGCTTGTGGGACCACGATAACCTACTACGGAGGACGAGTCATTTCACACAGTCACGGGGCTGGCAACCCCATGACCATGACCATCATGGACGAGATCAGGCAAGGAAAGGAGTCTGGAAGTGGGAAATTCCGGCTGGTGAAAAGCAACAGTTGTGGAAGTCGGCTAGAGCTGGCTGGGATGGAAGACTATACAGAGATGAGCAGAGGACGGTTCTGGGAAGACATGTACGGAGGACGACCACTCAGCGGGGAACTAGGACCTGTGGAAGAGGAGCACGGTAAACAGGACCCGCCAGAGAAGAGGGGAGAGACAATCAGTGAACCTGAAACCATGGTCCACAATGGACTTGTCGCTAGAGCCAAGCAGCTGGAGATAGTGAAGGAAGAACCAGAGAAACAGCCTTCCTGGAGAGCCCTCATAGAGTCGAGGAAGCAAAGACGGGCCATGGAGCACCACAGACGTCCTTGCAATGACATGCAGTTTGAGGAGTACCAAGTTATCGAGGGATGAACTTGAGATGAATTGTCAAAAATACTGGAACCTGGTAACACGACTTTACGCGGGTTTGAAATGAATTAAACATTAAGCATTTTGGCATTACCTCAAAATCAGGTAATTAACAAGAAGGAGGCCTATTTCTCAATTACGCCCCCTTTATGTATACGTCGCATTCTATTTAACTTTCAATCAGCATATTGCCATTTAATGTCTGAAGATGAGTACATACAATTAAAATAAAAACAACTAAAAATCAAAATATGTACAAATAATTTTTAAAAAATATAAAAAATGAATTGAACATTCATCGACTAAATTTGTGTATTTAAGCATGCTTTTCTCTTTTAAGCAAGCAAACATTGTTGTATATAAACCTTGTATAGCAATAATTATGTAGCAAAAAAAAAAAATACAAATTCTAACAGGGAATAATTTTGCAAAATATTTTAATCAAATTGAATATTTAAAAAGCACTGTATATTAACTAAATTTTAGAAATATATAATTTATTTGTAAATGAGAGTGAATAAAATAACAATTATGTAAAAACAAGTAGTGTAAATACTTGTAAAATAGTTATTGCTTGTAGTTGTGTGCGAAAAATATGACCCGGCCAAGTTTCTTAGAAAGGTTTCTTATTGTTATTGTTCAGATTCTGAAAGTAGATTTTTGTAACTGAAAATGAGACCCTTTGGAATGCCAAGTCGACAAGAACTTGTTGAGATAATAAACCTGAATTTCCTTATAATTTTTTTTTTTTTTTTTTTTTCTGTTTCGACTTACACAAATGACGTGGAACACATTGTATGAAATGAAATATACATAATTGTTTTTTTCAAATAATGGAAAAAAAAAAAAAACTTGTTATTATTTTAATATTTAGTAGTTTGACAAATTGAGAGGTAATAACAAAAGAATCCTACAATCTCGTATCTCTCTTATTCTGTTGTTCTTCAATATTGAAGATTCTTTTTTTTTCAATAAATACACAGACGGTTAATACTACATAAAAATGCTAAATATTATTAAAACAATCAGTAGCGATTTTAGCGATACTAAACAAAACAGTATTATGCTTGTTTCATATAATTCGTTTAGACGTAATTAATTTCTGTAAGTAGGGCCCGAAAAAAAAATCTCTCTTATAACAAAATTCAAAGTTTAAAATCTCACCAAGTACTTGCCGTATTCGCTTCACATTGTTTAACTTTTCATTTACAAAAATCTTCTTTTTGAATGTGATGAAAAAAAATATTTGGCAATATCATTGGCCGAAACATCACTGAACATTTTTGGAATCCTTCTGGAGAGATGAGCTTGACTCAAATAGGAAAAAAAATGTCTATCTTGAACTGATTCGGAGAAACTTGAGAGAGCCATCTTTTTGGGAAAGTCTGTATAAGGAATTTAGTATATAAATAAGCACCAAAAATGTAAAGGGTATATATGAAACAAAAAAATAAATGATTGACTGAAAGCTTAATTTATTTATTTTCAATTATTATTTTAAGTAATTTTATAAACAAAGAGGGCGCCGGTAGCTCAGTGGTATGCGTGCTTGACTTCTGAGCTCAAGGTCGTGGGTTCGTAGCCCGACCGAGGCCCTTAGTTTATTTTATCTGGGAGGTAAAATAAACTTAAGCACGCCGTCCTTCGGATGGGACGTTAAGCGATGGTCCCGAGCCTGTACGATGTCAGGTACTCGTTAAAGACCCTTACCCTAGATGAATAAAAATTTAGGGTAGGCAAAATTTAGGACTCCCACAGTAGAGTCGGGCTCATGTCCACCAGAGGGACGAAAGAGCGCTCTGGTAGTAGGCGATATGACCTCGTAGTTAAAGCCCGGGCATGAGTCATAAAACCTAACCTAACCTAACCTAAACAAACAAAAGTTGGCTTTGCGTCTCCACAAAAATATTTATTTTATTCTGTTGTCAGACATAAAGAAACGAAAACATTTTAGTTAATATTCTATTCTTCATAACATATAATGTTATTCTTATATTCCCTGGACAATTAATATAATCTACACATCTTTCAACATGAACAAATACATTTTATTTTTATTTTTTAAATTTTTTGGTAATGACTAGTACCATTTAAAACTTAATGGTTAAATAATTTGATTATTTCCATTTGTTTATCATAAAAGGGATGTAGGTTTTATTAATTGTTCCAGAGAATATAAGCATAACGTTTTATGTTGAAAAGAATAGATTATTAATTCTAATGATTTTGTTCCTTTAGTTGTGAGATTGTTCATCCCCAGAACGAATTAATTAACTTTTCCCTCCCCCTCTAAAACCAGTCGACCGTTTGCGCTAATATTCAATAGTCGACTTATATGGGGGCGCCTTAATCCACAAACTTAATTTTGTGTCGATAACTTCATTACAATCATTCCATCGAGAATTATCGAGTTCACATAGACAGACAGGATTTTTTTTTTTTTTTCTAATTTGCAATCTAGAGGTTGGAATTCCGTTGGAAACTCCACATCGAATTTTTGACCGATCACATAACTTCTATACATCATATATAGCTAAGAGAGAAATAAATATGATTTGTGGAGACCTAAGGCCAACCTTAGTTTGTTTACAAACCATCGTCGTCAAGAGAACATTTGAGAATATTTCAAATCAAGGATATTCTGCCTCATTTGTACATTTCTTTTTAATTTTGCTTCGAAGACTGTAATTTAAATGGAAGGAGATTGTGGTATTCTGTCTTTGTCTTAAAGTCATTTAGTCTTCATAACTCTTTGATAAATTATCATCATTAATTCTTGTTATTAAGACAGTCCAAACACATTAAGAATTGTTAATATTATTGGGATGGATGCATTTCATTTATCCTGATGATGTGTAGTTTCATGGATTGAATCTTTTTTGAGTCACACATTTTATGATTATTTTGATAGACAATGATTAATTATCTTAAAATAAGTTCAATTATAATGACATTCTGATTAATGACTTTCTACCTGATGAATTGCATATCTGAATTGAACTGCAATTAACTCCAAATGTTGCACTAATTTTTTTATAATGATAGAACGTTCAATATTCGGTACTTTCCCTTCAATTTATCAATTATTCATTTTTATTCTTTTGAGAAGAACCTGTACTGCTTAACTTAAATGACCGACGAGGGGGGGGATGGTATTCTTTCGGACAAATTGAAGGAAAATAAATACTATACAATATATGAAAACTGACATTATTGCAGAGATATTGTGAAATAATTCAAATGAACTTGAAAGAAATAAAACTTCTTTATTTATGATATTGTCTAATTTCACCAACTATATTTACATGGGAGTACTTTCGGTATTTCTACCATCCTCAGCCAAAAGCATAAGAGATAAGACTGACAGTCGTGCTTTTGGCTGAGGATGGTAGAAATACCGAAAGTACTCCCATGTAAATATAGTTAGTAAAATTAGACAATATCATAAATAAACCAAGTTTTATTTCTTTCAAGTTCATATACAATACATATCCACTTCAGGAGAACCTGTACTGGTTCACTAAAAGGACCGTCCGGAGGATGATATATGATTTGTTCTTTTCATGTCATGTATCCGAAGGAATACAATTTTGAACCTCCCTTCCGACTTTTTACTGAAGCACAGTACATTTTCTTCTGAAATATTTGTATTTCTAACAAATTATGTCATATACAAATCGTATAATTTATCCGAAAGAATTAAATGTTGACCCTTCCGTCGGTACTTTTTTATTTAAAGGGTACAGGTTCTCTCGAAAAAAGTAACATAATGTCAGTGGCGAGTTAATTGAGGAAAAGTACCCAAAATAGTACAAGTACTCGTAGTGGAAAGTCCGAATACCATCCTGAATATGTACCAAGACTGTGGTTATACTACGACGTTATACTAGTGGTTATTATGCAGAAACGGTGAATTGTGAATCATGCCCGGGCTTTAAGTAAGAGAAATATATCCTATCACCAGAGTGCTATTTTTGTGGTGATGTCTGTCTTTGCTTCTATGTCACCGGCTATGTAATAGGAAAATTGTGAAACAATGAACTTGAACTGTCAGATGAAAAGGTCGTTGGCAATTAACATCACTTCACTTCGAGTCCTGAACATATTTTACAAGACAGCGCTTATATATTTATGACTAGCAAAAAATAAATATAACAAACTTATTTTTTAAATATTGTTTATTCCACATAAATGATATACAAATACTACTGGTCATATTTTTTGTGTAATAGACAATATTTCAAAAATACGTTTGTTTTATTTATTATAAGTTTCCAGAATAGTTTTTGTGACTCATGTCTGGGCTTTAACTACGAGGTCATATCGCCAACTATCAGAGCGCTCTTTCGTCGCTCTGGTGGACATGAGCCCGACTCTATTCCGAGTCCTACAGTTTCCACAATATGTCCGCATTTCTCAACACAGAATCCGGCATTATCCAGTTAGTAACTTAAAACAGGTTAGTAATTTGAATCAGGTAAGTAATATTATCTTCTCGGTTAATAACTATAAATGGGCTCATAAGGATGCAACATATTAGATTTTATGAAAATTTGAACCGTAAAATCTAAACTACGGTGCCTACTAAAAACATTTAGTAGAATGTTTAATATAGTTAAAAGCTGAGCAGGAACTTACGTGTTGGGTTCTCGCCGTCTTTTGTGTTAGAAGATACATTTGATGACATATGCCGACACCATCTTTGATGTTTCCTTATCCAATCCCGACCCTAAAAAAAAAATATACAAAGAAACTCATGAAAGTGTTGAAGAATATAATGAAGAATAATAGTTTAATGAAAATATTTAGAATGCTACACATGGACCCATGGAGCTCACGCTAGCAGATAGATTCGATTGCATTATCACAAAAAATCGTCGGTGAATCACCAGTAATGTACTTCCACAGAACGAATTAATTAAATTTTCACTCCCCCTCCAAAACTGCAAAATCCTTTGCGCTAATATTTAATAGTTGGGTTACTAAGCTCCTAAATCCCATACAAAATGTTTTGTCGATAAATTCCTTACATCGGAAGTTATTAGGATTTTTGAGTTGAGTCCCCCCCTCTTCGCTTTTGCTGATTCCACTGAAAATTAATAAGTCGTCCTTCTAATATATTTAAATAAATATAATCATCAAGATGGAAATATCCGAATTGGAAGGCAGGAACTTAGGAGGAAGTCGGGAGAAAACCATCAGCAGTCCCTAGTATGAAGAGGGGTGTGACCCCTGGGCAGCTAATAGCTGTGCAGGAAAATTCCGGTTGGAAAAAATGGATGCGAGCGAGCAGCACCAAGCTAGGGATCACTTCGTCAGTCACCACCGGAGAGGGAGGTCCACTTCTACAGTTGCCTTCGCAGAGGAGCCCACTCTGGAAGCAGCCCTTGGTCATTCAACATCCCAGAGCTAGGACTCAGCCGGTCACCTTACTAGAGAAGAAGATGCTCCCTATTATTTTGAGACAGACAGCAGAGGTTGAACAGTAAAGAAATCCGAAGACCAGCAGAAATCGCTATCGACAACGAAAAGCTACAAGGTACCTTTAGACCATAAGCAATTATACCAATATATTTTAGGATAATATTAAATTTTAGAAAGGATTCTGAGAAATAGTTATAAAGTTTAATAATGTTTTTAACAAATATATTTAGTCATATAAGCATAGAGTAATTTTTCTTTTATGTATTTTGCACCTCATGTCATCTTACTTTTTCAAAACTGTTGAGTCTTGGCGAACCCAAGCAACGAAAAAAAAGTAAGTAAGTTATAGAATCAAAAAGAACAAGAATTTATTTTACATAACAACATTAATTATCTTTACAGAATGCATCGTAACAAACTTTAGTATGATGACTCAGATATTCCTGAAAAATACACCTATTAATTTTCAAACAATCGATAGATTGGTTTCAGAGGGAGAGCGCTCACTTAATCGATTAATTCACTCTGGGGAAGTACATTATGGAAATAATTTACACGATATAAACAAAAAAGTATAAACACACATAAATTGTGTACTGAATTTATACCTCGAGAACCTCGACACATGAATGAAGTACAACCTCATTACGACCCTCAAAGGGCTCAAAATTGGATCCACAAAGGACAACAAACACTACAGTACATAATACATTCCTCTCAGTTATTGAAGGAGAAGAAATCCATTCTATTTAGTGAGTAGAAGGGTAGAAACGAAGTGCAATTATATATAAAGCAGAGGGGAGGGGATAAATAAAGTAATTTCGTATCGCTCTTCATAAACTTTTTAGAATTTCTTCGCATTGAAAGAAAAATAAAAAAAAATCTGGGAATCACCGGCAATGTACTTCCCCAACACGAATTTATCAACTGTGTTTTCGCTCTCCCTCTAAAATGAATCGACCTGTTAAGCTGAAGGTCGATAGTTGACATACATAAGGACTTAAATGAATCCTTATATTAAATTCTGTGTCGATACAATAATTTCATCGACCATTATTGGGTTTTGGAATCAAGCCCTCTCTACTCTGACCCCTCTTCCATTTGGTCGATTGGTATGACACTCTTAAAGGGTTTTGAATTATATACTTATAGAGTAATGAACATTTTTGAGTTAAGTCTGCCCATAATCGTCCCATTGCCTGATTTGGCTGTAAATCCAATAGGTGGCGTTCACATGGTGTTCTGAAATGAAAAGAAATTTTATTATTCTGGAACCGAGGTCCCCTAAGAATAAATACATCCAGAGTAAAGAACAGGATCCAATGAAATATAGTATCCGTACACAGAAATAAAAAGATAGGTAAATAAAATTAGTGCTACATTGGATAAACAATAGATAAACAAAAGATTAACAGGAAAAAACATAAAATTAACAACTTCATTATGATGAATAAAAATAAAATAAAAGTATCTACATAAATAAAAGAGAATAAGTAAAAAAGAAAAACTATATAACTAAGAAAAAAAATAAAAGGTGTTCTGGATTCACATATACAATTTCGTGTCGATATATTCATTCTATAGAAAATTATCTTTCTTATTTCTTTTTCATTTTTGGGATCAAAAAAATAAACTGCGGTCAAAAGTCAACATCCAATTTCTGGTCGATTACATAACTCTCCCTATACTTCGTATAATAATAATATTATTTATTTCTATTAAACTATAACATGGTAATATAGGATAAATCATAAGAATATATACACTAAGATAATTAGATACACAACTATATTATAATACTATAAATTAGATACATAAACAGATATCAACTCTCCGAGTCTAACACACATGGATTAGAATTAACTACACTACTAAAAAATAAAATGAAATGAAAAAATAAATATTTGAAAATATAAGTTAAAAATAATAATATTAATAATTACAATAGATAATAATTATAGGTAGGAAAGTAAAATTTTCATTTATTTCAATTTCCTGAGTTCGTTAAAGATAACGTTGGAGCACTCTTTTTATTTAATTTGTCCTCTCCAAGATTTAATTGGAACTATTTTTTCTATGATAAATATTTTTAAAGATATGAATCATTATTCCCAAAAAAACGTATTTTTTTAAAAAGATTTCTGACCATAACTTTTTAAGGAAGCATTTGTGGACCCATGATTATAAGATCTTTTTATTATAAAACATTTTACACTGATATGACATGGAAAAAAAATATTAATTCTAACAGAGACAAAATAATTAGTGTGTACAAGCAGTTTATATAAAAGCAACCATGTTGTGTCATCTGATATCTTATCTACTTACTGTTAAGGTTTTAGTTAAGTTGTATACATTGGATGAATATACAAATGTGTTAGAGCAATTTAATATTGACAGAGTTGTCAATAAGGTACAAATAGCCCCAATTTGTCATGAAACAAGGGAATAACCCAGCTACCATTCGATATTACACCGTTCAAACAGGCACATATTGTTTGCTTTCACTGAGGATGGAAGTGTTTTACGAATGATTTTAAAATTGTTTGCCTATACAGAGCTTTGAAGGCGTTTTTGTTTAAACCATGATACAACATAAATTAATGTATGATAAAAACTATATAACGAATAAGACGTGCCAATAAAGTAACTAGCGAATTAGTTCTAGTACTGACCTAAAAAAAATAATGATCACTGACATTTTTTAAAAAATATTATCTATTTCACTATAATAATATACAGTAATGTTTCATAATTTGAATATTGTATAGTAATTAATGAAAAAAAAAAACAATCTTTCTTACACCCATTCAACTTCCAAAGAAATTAATCTAATTGCTTGACTGTATATTCCAGTATGGCGGGTACACCGTTTGATCTATCTATGGCAATCAATACGCTACGTACCATGATCATCCTTGGCGCTACAGCTCTATTCGAGCCTTGGCCTCCTTGGTTTCGTAACAAGATGGTTTTTACGAGGTTGTTAGCCCCACGCCCAACCCCCAACCTGGAGGACTGTCGGGCAGTCCTTCCCTTAGAAGAGCTGCCTCCTCCTTGGCAAACGAGCCTCTTCTACCCGTTCGCGGTATCCTACTAACTAAGGATGTGGGCCATCTTCAAGTGGCTCTTCCGCCACCACACCGGGTGTGAGCCCCGCTGCCGGCTCACACCATCCTGCCAGAACCCCATCTCTCGTCTGCCGGCCGATCGATGGTTAACACAACCTCAGTACTAGATTACTAGGCTAGGTGACCTTTCTTCCGCACGGCCATATGGTACCCATCACATCCCCTTTGGGCCCCGATACGCTACCTTTTTTTTAAAGTAATATATTGAGTAACACATCGTTTTAAAGGTTTTTACAGAGAAAGTTTAAAAATGTGATATTCTTGGACTTATACTTAATGAAATGGAAATACCGATTTGTAAAAGAGATAAGTGTGTTTTCTATATGTAATACCGGTACAAATTTTAGGATCTGGGACCATACCAAGTTCATACTCACGGTTTCCATTTAGTTTTATTATCCACCTAGTCTTACAAATAACAGAACACCATGTCAAGGGCCAAGAAGAGGATGAGGAGAGTTCGAAGTTTTGTCAGAGTATGGCGAACAAAGGATTATGTTGATCAAGAGGCGAAGGAGCGCAAGATCATCCAAAATCCCTCGGGATAGAGACGGGAATTAGAGGATCGACATGGGCTTATCGAAGGGTAGCCTTGTCCCAGCTTTCACAAATCCAATCCATCCATATCCTTCTCATGGGAAGGATGAATTTTATGTGGGACATATAAAACACATCCAACTACACGAATTCTTGAGGATTTGTAGGAATTCAATACTTGTACTTATGTATATACTGTTAGGAAGAATATATATTTCGGTTTAAGAGATTTGACATAAAAGGAATCGCAAAAATATAAATGGGTGGTTAACCGCTGAATGGTTTAAATAAACGACGAATTGTTACCTCCTTAGGATTTAGAAGAAGAAATAGTTTATAATTATAATGTTTATTTCCGCTAAACAATGGTAATACGTCATAAGAATGTATACCTTAAGATAGCTTATAAATTAGATACATTTACAGATACTGAGAGTCTGACACATGGATTATAACTAACAATAAAAATAAATAAAATGAATACTTGAAAATAGGAGTACAAAAATAATAATATTATACATTAGATACATAGAGTATATAATAAATACACTTTTTATTTTATTAAAATTAATAATAATTTTTGATAACTTTTCCGGAAGTGTCTTTTTCACGACGACATTTCGGGACCTAAGAACTTTCCTAAGGTCACAATGGGCGAAATATAGAAAAGAGAAAGAAAACACAATAACAATTATAAAATAAATATATATATAAATAAGTGAAAAAATAAATAAAATGATTATAAAAATCCATAAAAGAGAAAAAAATTAGTATATATTTTCTTATGAATTGTTTCAAACAACTTAAATATGAAGAAAAAAGTGACCTAATAAAGTTCTTATAAGAATGCTTACCTAGTGAGGATCTGAAGAAGTTTAAAGTGAAAAAGGAAAAAAAATGATAATTATTGAGGTTTGACGAAAAGGGTTGTAGGGAATTGTTGTTTACTAAAGTAACAAACGTAAAAATTGTTACTTTCAGAGTTTGAAGGACTTAAATATGCAAGGAATGACAGAAAGAAAGAGGAATATGACAGAAATTGTTTCATTTTTAAAGTGGTTTAACAAGGGATGCCTACTAAAGGTTTTGAAGAATTTCATGTGTAAGAATTGTGTGAAGAAACTTAATATATAAGGAATGATGGCATACTTAAGGACTTGCGAGTTTAAAAAATTTAAGGAATAATTACCTAATTACATGCTTGAAGGAATTTATGGACTGGTTACCGAAGGCTTTGAGGAATAAGGAATGGCTACACATTGAAGCTTAGTATAGTTTAAATTAGCTTTTATAACGGCTAAAAAAGATCAATACAATCTAGCCTCTATGAATTATGAGACACGAGCGTTGTCCTCCGGCACAATTTCTTTATTGGTTAACGATTTAAGTATGTCATCAGCCTGACTGCAGATATACTTCTGTCAGGGATCTCATAAAAGGTCACTTTAGTGCAGCTAAGGCACAATTAAACCGGTAGCCATTAAAACATTTATATAGAACGAAGATATCTCTTATTTTCCTCCCATCTGAAAAAGATTCCTCTAACACTCAATATATGTCCAAGTTAAGATATAAGTCAAATATTATATATTATAAATATTTATTTTTGTTAAACCATAACATCGCAATTGGATAAGTCATTTAATTCTGTACATCAAAATAGCTAATTAATTATACACATTAACCAATATTAAAAATATATCAAATGAATCAAAATAATAGGTAATTATTTAAAAATAAATAAATAACTCTGTGGAATGGTCTATCAAAATTCCGAATTTACAATATACATAAATTTATTTTTTAAGCAGCTTTTTTTTTTCTTCCATTTATTTTTTTTGTGTCTAGACTAAGTAATTTTCAAAGATATATAAAAGTAAAAATATGTTTGTGGAAAAAATATAAAACAGCAACATAAAAGAAATTGTTTGCGTAAAGATACAGGAAAAACATTTCAGATACTCATGATCGAGTTCTTCCCGAAAAGTCTATATTTACTAGATAGTAAAAACAACAAAAAAAAAAAAAAGGGAAAAAATATATCTGCTGAAAAATATATTATTATTATAAAATAAATAAATAATAGAAGATATTCTTAATATTAATAAATACAAACATATACATATATGTATTTTTTTTTTTAAATCAAGAATATTAGTTATTTAAATTTTTTTAAGGTGTCTTCGTTCACGACGAGATTTCGGGGCAATTACACATCCCTTCCTCAGTTGATTATAAAGAGTGAAATTTAAGAAAAAAACAAAGAAATTAACAAATAACAATAAAGCAAATAGTAAATAATAATAATAATAAAATAAAACAAAAAGTAAATAAGATACAATTTAAAGGATAATAATGCTGGAGGACTTCAAATGGAAGCAGTGTGAATTAAAGCTTTTATTTATGAAATATGACTATTATATGATTTTTTTTTGAACCATGAGAAAAAATCTGTTTCTGAATAGAGGGTTTAATCAATATAAACTATCGAGATCAAAATCTTACCATTAACTGCGCTATTTAAATTTGATGCATTAATGACCATTAGAAAAAGTACTTTTATTATAAATATATGTTCCCTCTCCACAATTCTAGTCATGATAACAGGAAGAAAGAAGATTTTTGAACAATAAAAACTATAGTGACCATACCATAAACCACCGCCCTATGGAATCCAGAATAATAATTAATAATGCTGTTTCGCATGCTACAAAAGAATAATAAGAAATAAGAGACAATAAAAACTCCGAATAACGATGCTATGAAAAAAAAAATAAAATAAAAGAGACCAAACGTCGATAAACCGAAATGTATTCAAGAGTACATAAATGTTTAGAAAATTACCCATTTATTAGTATATTTTATTTTCCAAGAAACATTTAGTCTTGCCATGCCAAAGAAGTTGGGATCGTATCGTAAAACAGTTACAACTCCTCGAATAGGCGTTTTAGCATTGCCATAAATAAAAGGGATCTTGAAGCTGAACAACTTTTTTGTGGGTAATTCAAAGACAAAAACTTCAATCTGTATTCATTCCTTATTTGTTAAATTTTCTCAAACCCTTTGGTAATAATTTCTTAAACTCCTACAATCACTAAATAGGCAACTCTAAAGTATACTCCTTCAAGTCAT
The DNA here is from genome assembly GCA_963662175.1 of Aradus depressus. Taxonomy (NCBI): domain Eukaryota; kingdom Metazoa; phylum Arthropoda; class Insecta; order Hemiptera; family Aradidae; genus Aradus; species Aradus depressus. The sequence continues at coordinate 17,736,502 of OY759219.1, read as the reverse complement.
TGGGTAGGCCACCATTTTATAAGCTATTTCAGACTCTCCTTACATAATTTTTTAAACAACAATTCAATTTCTTTATGGCCCCTTAAGAAAAAAAATATTTTAGCCAAAGCCTTGGGCTGATATTTACAATCTTCGTCAATACAAAATAAGCAAAATATAAACAATTATAGAATAATAAAAGAAAAAATACAAAAGAGAAAACAAAGCTTATAAATATTGATCTTCCAGTAAAATGTAATATATATTCTAATTGTCTTATAATTTAACTATTATAACTATTACTATACATATATACGTCCTATAACGCCATTACTATGTACAACACTATTGGGTATATTATTTGTATCAATATTGGCTGTTTGTGAGGTTGTGGGCTGGTCAGTACTTCTCTCAAGTACTTTCTTCTGTTGGCTGAAGGCTGGACACTCCATAATATAAAGAGGTCACTCTAACCAGGCTTTCTCTACACAGCCGTATCTGGGATATCACTCTTGATGTTTGTCCTCAGCTTCAAGAACTTGTTGTAGCAGTAGATATCCTTGTAAGTGATGTCAGGATGTACTGAATGTCTCTGGAGCAGTTCCTCCCTTTCATTCGACCCTCGGTATCTTTTTTGTGCCTGTTGGTAAGATCAGGGTCCTGTGATCCCCACAACCGTGAGTAGCCTGTGGAGGTTAGGTTCTTGTGATGTTGAGACCCATATGTGAATACTGGCATTTTACCTCTGAACTACTTACACCCAATTGAGCAATATAAAATTAGTTTCAACACAGTAATTAAAAAAAAAAAGTTGAGCCCCATCAGAAAAATACCCATAGACAATAAAATGTATATAGTAAACACAATAAACCGGGAAAATGTCAATTTTGTTATCATATATATATAAAGCTGAAAATGTCTGTGCGTTGTACCGCTATAACTCACGAACGGCTTGATGGATTTGATTAATTTTTTTTTTAAATTTGTTCGTCATCGTCTGTGGAAGGTTATAGGCGTATTAGTACCTCAATATCTGGTCCATCCCAGCATCCACCCACGCAATCTTTGTAACTCAAAAACCACTGCAATGATTAATGAGGAATCTTTTTGAATAGATAAGTTTTATCTACCGGAAGGTTAAGGTCTATTTTTTAATCAACCCCTGGTCCATCCCAGCATTCACTCACGCAATCTTTGTAACTCGAAAACCATTGCAACGATTAATGAGAAATCTTTTTGAATAAATCAGTTTTAGCTCCAAAGCTAGCGTTACTACAGTTGAAGGACTATAAGCCTTATTCCGTATGAATAATTGAAAATTATAACACCATGAATGTACTGTCGAGGAACTGAATAGCCTTATAGGAGATATTGGGAAAAAAGTCAAAGTTCCCCGGGCAACGCCGGGTATTACCGCTAGTTATTACTATGATAAAGGAAAGAGAGAGAAAGAAATGCTGTAGCCTAAAACTGAACAAAATAAAAAATAATTGCACTGCCACTCTCGGTTCCAATGGCGTTGAAGGCCGATTGGCATAAACTTTATTATCGTAAGGTTTACACTAAAAAAACCGTCTCCTTCAAAAACTACTTGAAATAACGAAACGTGGATTTCGGGCTTCTTTCGGTGGTTTCTTCTCACACTATGTAGTTTTAAATGGACGAAAAAATCATTCTCATTGCAGTCAAATATCAAAGTTATTAGCTTCTATGTTTTTTTACTTACCCAGCTATATGAAGTATAGGGGAAGTTATGTAAGCAGTCGAATCATATTCCAAAATTGAAAAAAAAAAGACTATCTATATGTGTGATTATGATACCTCCCAAAAGAATGAATGTATCGACACGAAATTGTATATGTATATCCCCTTCAGGACAGCACATATTGTTTCTTAGCAAAATCGATTTTCAGCTAAATGGGAAGAGGAAATTAATGGGTGCTTAGCAGAAAAACATTTTCCGACATGAAATTCTATATTTAAATTCAAATCCCCATATGGACGACACATATTATCAGCGAAATCAGGATAAAGAAAGGAAGACTCAATTCAAAAACCCTAATAACTGCCGATGTAAAGAATGTATAGACACAAAATTTCGTAAGAGGCCCTGTGTCATCAAGTCAACTATTGATTTTTAACCTAAACGGTCGATTAGTTTTAGAGGGAGAGCGAAAACATATATGATTAAATCGCGCTGGTAAAGAGCTTTCCCGGTCATTCACCGACGATTTTTTTTTTTTCATTTTTGGAGTCAAGATATCGGAAAACATGAGATTCCTTAGATACCTCAAAATTTCTGCCCGAATACATAATTTCCCATATACTTAGTATCGCAGGGGAAGTAAGAACTTTAAGGAAACCAGAATATAATACAGTTTCCCCCCTCCTGGAAGTTTTCAAAAAATTAGATAACTTCGTGAAGTTTTACCTGCTTATTAAAACATCTTTAACCAACCGTCAGTCAACTCCAGGTAATATCTTTTTCTTCACTATGATAGCACTTTTCTTCCACTTTATATATAAATTTTTTTATCCTTATTTAATTTTGTAATTAAACTCTAACAAAAAGATTTTCAAAGCTCAATCTTAACTAATTAAAAACACAATTTTATTTTTTTTTATTTTATCGTTATTCAATTTTGTAATTAAACTCTAACAGAAAGGTTTTCAAAGCTCAATCTTAACTTATTAAAAACACAATTTTATTTTGTTTTTTATTTATTTTATTTTATTTTTTTTAATCTACAATATGTTTAAAAACAATAAGCAGAATAACAAGAGAATAAATGATAAAATGATAAATAATAGAAGTGAGAAGGAATAAAGAAAAGAATAATAAAAAAAATGAAATAAAAAATAAGATTTTTAATTGTTTAGTTATATGACTCCGGGACTCGAGTTCGAGGAAATGTCGCCTACTACCAGATCGCACTTTCTCTAATTGACCTGAGTCTCTGCTATCTAAATTTTTTCTATTAAGGTTTAGCTATCTAGGATGTGGTACGAGTACCTGACATCGTACAAACTCGGGACCATCCGAAGGAAGGCGAGTTGAAGTTTTTTTTTCATCTCCCAGATAAAAGAAAAAAAAACAAAGGGCCTGCTTTTGGGATGGGTTTACTTCACCAGCTATAAGAAGTATAAGGGCAGTTATGTAATCTGTCAGAAATTAGATGCTTAGTTTTCAACGGAATTTCATGTTTTCCAAATCTCTGATTCAAAAAATGAAGAAACATAAAATTCGTTTCTCTCTGTGTCTCTGTGAACACGATAACTCCCGATAGAATGAATATAATCGACACAGGATTTTATTTGTGAATTCAAAGCCCCATAAAGATGTCACCCATTAATTTTCCAAGAAATCGACCGAGTCAGAGGAGGAGGCTCAACTAATGTATCGACCCAAAATGTTGGTTAATTCGTTGTGGTGAATTACATTGCACAATTTTTTATATTTTTTTGTGACATTTCCGGATTTAACTATGAGATCATATCGCCTCTGAGCCCGATTCTACTGTGGAAGTTTAAAATTTTGACGTTTGAATTTTGCTCGGGACCATCGTTTAACGTTCCATCCTCAAGGTTCTTTCATCTACCAGATACAAAAACTAAGGACTTCGGCCGGGTTTCGAACCCACTATCTTATATTCAACTTTATCTTATTATAGAATTATTATAAAAAAATATATATTATATATATAGTTATAAAAACCATAGAGTCAAGTATCCTGATTCCAAAGCAAGTAATTTATGGGTCCATGGCATTTCAGCGCCGAGACTTTATTTTTGCATATTATGTAAAAATAACGTCTCGGCGCCGAAATGCCCTGGACCCATAAATTATTTATTTTGGAATCAGGATACTTACAAGATACTTGACACTAAGGTTTGTGTAACTAATTTTGAATGCTTTGAATAACCTGAACTGAAAAGCTTTCGATGAAGCGGAAAAGATCGTTAGAGTCCAGCAGTAAACAACAAGGACAGAAAAACAAGTTAGGAAAAATAAAGGAACGCCCATGTAAGGGCTGCGTAGCTGGGGAAAGAAATTTAATAGAATAAAAAGTCGACTGGAAATCACCGCTATGTACTTCCCCAACACGAATTAATGAATAACATTTTAATTCAACATTGTGCTGACAATGAATGACAATCGGAACACCTTATGCATACATTTTTGTGGAATTATTCAATATAAAAGTTAAACAAGTTCATTGTTTTTATTTATTTTATTAAATTTATATTGTATCAACACAGATTGCAGAAATGTATTCGGATATATATGAGCTGAATACTCTTTCCAAAAATTACAATAGAAGAATTCTCCTCTGTTCATGTAATTTGTTCAAAAGCAATCAACAATTACCACAAAAACTTCAATTAGTGGAAAAGCAAGGGAAAGGAGAGACCAATGGGGGGACCTATCTGTCGTGTGACCCTAGGGTGGGGTAGATTGTAATCGTTGGGTTATTGGGTGTGGCACCCCATGGTAAGTTACCATTGGTAACCCGGTCACTACCATTGGTTAGGAATCATGCGTGACTTCAACCCCTCTCATTAGACTCGAAATAATAACACCCTCAAGGGCCAATTATATACAAATAAGGGTTATTTCAAAAATGTAATTCGTCACCATTTTTTTTTATTTTATTTTATTTATAAATTCTATAAAAATGCCACATAGTGTTTGACGTCTGTAGTTTGATAAATTGTTACTTCCCCAGTCATATGAAGTATACAAGAAGTTATGTAATCGGTCCTAAATTCGATGCGAAGTTTTCAACGGAATTTCATGTAGGCTACCTCCAAATATGAAAAAAAATTTCTGTCTGTGTGTCTGTGAACAGAATAACTACCGATAGAAGAATGTATCGATAAGAAATTTTATGTGAATACAGAATCTTTTAACGACGACACCCACTGATTTTCAGCCAAATCGACCGGAAGTGAAAAAGAAAATTAGGGGGAAGGCTTTTTTTTTTTTAATAACTTTATTTTGAATATTTACATTCGGTATAACCATAAGTAAATTTGATGAATGGTACATAGAGAACAAAGAAAAAAAATAAAATAAAAGAATAAAAATAAAAATTGAATTTTGATATTTTCCAATGTTACTCATGGTGTTATATGAACAGTTTTACAATCACATAAGTTATTATGAGTCATTCTCCCAAAGACATTGGCCTTTATACTGTTGAAAAGCCCCAGAAAAGCCTTTAATGGAAAATGAGAAAAGCTGTAAAAAGAGTGAAGTTTGTTGAGCCGAATAAAGACTGTATATGACCCCATTCGAGTGAAGAAGGCCTCTGTGGTGCCTTTCAAAGGCTCCAAATGAAAGTCTTCTAAAGAATACTTCAAAGAACAAAAAATAGAAGTATTAATGTTCCCCAGCTTTCATAGTGTTCATAAGTAACTTGTGAAGGCTATCTCTTGAGTGATATATTTTGAAGACATTTTATATGTGGATCTTGGACCCAATGAAGACGACTACTCTCGATTTTCAGTAAAATTAGCCTGAGGATCAGAGCAGGAGACGACTCAAAACACTAATAACAGATATAATGAATATATAAACATGGACTTTAGTTTGAGGATAAAAAAGTCCCTTAGTAATATTATTATTTATTATATTTTTACTTCCTCAGCTATACGAAGTATAGGGAAAGTTATATAATCGGCAAAAATTCGATGTCGAGTTTTCAACTGAATTTTATGTTTTCCGACCTCTAGATTCCAAATACTGAAAATGCTGTCTGTGAACACGATATTTCGACATGAATATTTATATGTGAACCCAGTACCCTCTAATGACGCCCCCTATTCAGCTAAATCGACCAAGAGGAAGGGGGGATTAGGGGGAAGCTTAACATAAAATCTCTAATAACTGCCGATAGAACACGAAATTTTATATTTTCAATCAAATCAATAACTGCCGTTGTAATGAGATACATTAGAGACACGTAATGTCATATGTGAATTCAAAATCTCATAAGGAAGACAGTTATTAGTTTTCAGAAGAATCGGCAGAAGGAAAGAGGAGATCAGAGGGGACTCTACACAAAACAATAACCAATAACTGCCGATATAATGAATGAATCAACACATACTCATATGTGAATTCAAAATCCCATAAGGACGATACTTATTAATTTTCAGCAGAATCGGCAGAAGTAAAGGGGGGGGAAGAAGGGGGGGGGGGGGGGGGGAAGAGGGGGCTCTACGTAAAAGCCCCAATAACTGCCGATGTAATGAATTTATCGACAGGAAATTTCATATTTAAAGTCAAAACCCAATGAGGACATAACCTGTTAAATTTCAGCGATATCGGCTGACAGGAAGCAGGGGTTCAGGGGAGGAGGCTCAATTCAAAAATCCTAATAACTGTCGATGTAATGAATTTATATACACAAAACTCAGCCCCTATGTAAATCAACTGTTTAATATTAGCGCAAAAGGTCGACTGGTTTTGAAGGGGGAGCGAAAAGTTAATTGATTAATTCGCTCTTGTTAAGTACAATGCCGGCGATTCACGGACGACTTGAGTGATATATTTTGAGGCATTTCGACCACGGGGATCATGGATGCAGGTCTGTGGGATCCTAGCGGGCTTATTTTGATGAGCGCATATTCAATGATAATAATAATAATATTTATTTCAGTTAAACTAATACATGGTAATAAGATACGTCATAAGAATATATACATTAACATAGCTTATACATTAGATACATAAACAGATATTCACTATTAGAGTCGGAGACACATGGATAAAAAATTAACAATATACTTAAAAATAAAATGAAATGAATAAATAAATACTTGAGTACATAAATCATAAATAATACAATGGATACATGATCCCACTCTACAATAGGAGTCCTAAATTTTGCCTACCCTAAATTTTTATTCATCTAGGGTAGGAGTCTCTAACGAGTACCTGACATCGTACAGGCTCGGAACAATAGGTTAACGTGCCCTCCGAAGGACGGCGTGCTCAAGGTTTTTTCACTTGCCAGATAAAAAACCTGCCTTCGCCGGGTTTCCGAAGACGCGATCTTGAGCTCAGAAGGCAATGACGCTACATCTGAGCTACGACCGCACGAACTATTATATTTTGCTGTCCTATTGCAGCGTACTTGACCATGATTCCTATTTGATGTCAACAAGAACAAACTAAAGAGGAACATTCGGTTTTCAAATTATTTTTTATAGAAGATAAGGTTCATTTTTTCATGGATTGTTTCAATATTTGACCGAAGTTTTTTTTTCATTTAATACATTCTGTTCAAACTGTGTTCAGATTAATTGGGGTTCGTGCAGTGGAGTAGAAAACAACAATTTGTGTTGAAATGTTGTTTATTTTGACAACTTTGGTTTGAATACTTTTAATGTTTAGTGAAAAAAAAAAAGAAAAAAAAAGACATGAATAGAAATAATGATTAATGGGATTTAAATCAAAAATAAATTTAAATGTTGAGGTGCATATGGAAACCTTCGTATACTATACTCTCTGTTTCAACACAACAGTTTCATCATAGCGTGCCACCCGTCACGTCACATCCGAAGGACGGCATAGGTTTTTTCATCTCCAAGAAAAAAAAAACAATATTTGTCTATTTTTTATTTATTTACCAATAGGAATTCACAACTGTACAAATAATATATACAACAAGCGAAAATATGGCATTGTCAAAATGTTAAGAGGGGAGAAATCACCCAGTGGTGACACACCCTAGGCACTACTGAGTTTCATGAGCACTCATTTATAACTCATTGTGACTGTTGCTACTAAGGAGGTCTCTAGGATATTTGCGCTTAAGGTGCCGTTGAGAGGACACGGACTAGAGGATTACCATGGGAACACGGCGAGAAAAATAACTTCTTGTACCTGGATTAGCAACTTCGGTGGCATAGGGAATGCTGAGGTCAGAGGATATTGTTGGAATCTTAGTAAGGAGCATTGGCTATTATACGGATGCGCTGCAGATTGGAAGCCTTAGCAGAAGAATCCCAGAGTTCAAGTCCGCAAGACCACATCGGGTTCAACACTGCGTTATATATAAGTAGTTTTTCTAAGATAATTTAGATATTTTTTCTAGTAGCAACAGTTTGTAGCGTCTGTTCATTTCATGTCTTTTCAATCTCGTGTGAGGTTCGAAAATAAAATAAAATTAGATTCGCCTCAAGGTCCAAGATTTTAACGAATTATTTACTTTCGTATAGCTTTAGTATACAGAAGTATTGTAAGAAGCAAAAATCCGTAATCAAGTTTTCGATAGAATTTCAAGATTCAAGGTCCAATGAACACGTTTTGACCATTTTCACGTACTATGCTAGGGGCAGTGATTTTTAAAAGCATGGTCGAAATTCCTGTTATGACCTCATAATTTTTCCTAATTTTCAACATTTGTTCGGACTTATCTTTATCTTATCTTTTCAGTGCATAGACGAATCGAATATCGTTTACTTTTCTGTTATCTTCAGTCAGACGGATAGGTAGCGTTTCAGACGCATTAGTTAAGTAAACTGTGTTGAAATGAAAAGATATCTAGGTTCCAGTATTTACTGTTCATCGGCGTGATATTTCTTATAGACTACATCCCTTTAGAGGGACTGCCGATTAAACGGCACAATCCGTAGTTAGCCTTAGGAATTATTTGAAATAGATTATTTGGAAAAGTGTTTCAAAAATCATTTTAAATAGGTAACTAATTATTTTAGCAAACCATTTTGTTATTTAAAATAAATTATTTTCTTGGACAGTTATTTGAAATGAATCTGTAAAGTGATTATTTGTATTTTATTATTTGAAATAATGAAATAGTTATAAAGATTACTCTGGAATTAAAAGTTATATGGGAGAAATATGAATTAAAAAAAAAGGTACCCAATGATACAACTGCCAATGTTTTGGACATGTCGCACTACATTACCACAGAAAACCAAGATGATTTCAATGCTCTGGTAAGCACAGAGGATTGGAATGTTTGGTGGAATGGAAGGAAAACTTTATCTGTATCAAGTGCAAGGGACAGCATGCGTCCAACAGTGAAGAGTGCAGTGTATATATAAATACTAAAGTACATAACAGAGAGGCAGGCAGGCAACGTTCTTATCTACGGAGGCGGGTTCCCGACGGATCACAACAGTCACAGCGCGTCCCTACCAACAATCTGGACAACTATGGGCCTGCCATCTGGGGAGCGCCCGTTTCTTCGGTCAACCAAGACAACTCTATTTCTGGACTGTTATTTGAGTCTACCCCCCCCCCCCCCCCCTCCAATCCTCTGATCTACCCCTGCGGAAAATTAATAGGTGCTGTCCTTTGAATTAAAATATGAAATTCTACCTTAACATAACATTTGCAAATATCTGAGTTGTTATAAATTAAAGAAAATGCACAAATGAAAAATAAAAATATAATAGTTATTGTGACTCATTAACTACGTCATATCGCCTACTACCAGAGCGCTCTTTCGTCAGAATTTTTATTGGGGTCTTAACGAGTAACTGAAATCGTAGAAGCTCGGAGCGATCGCTTAACGTCCGATTCAAAGGACGGCGTGCTCAAGATTTTTCCACATCCCAGATGAAAAAACCTAAAGGTCTCTGCCGGGCTTAGCTATAGTAAACTGAATGACTGTAATGTATTGTTGTGGAATGCAAACTCACTAAAAAACAAGAATCAAAACTTTTTGGTAAAGAAAATAGGGGAAACTCCGGGAAGGAAACACAAAAATATCCGTTCACGATTCTAAATTATAATCTGTGTTTTTGAATGTTTATTAATTTATTTCCTATTCTTTTCAGTTACCTTATATTTTTATTTTCCTTTTTCTTAGAGTTTTTTTCAAATTTACAGTTAAGCAGTAGCATTGTTTTTAATTTAACTGATTATTTTTGATCTGTATTTAGTGTATACGGGTAATGGTTAAGGAACCTAATTGTACCTCTGTAAATGCAACTGTTATAATAAACTCTTCTTCTTCTTCTAAAAATGTTTTTCTCAAGTACAATGCGCCACTACCATCATCGGGTTGAGCTCTCTCTCGCCATCTCCAGATCTCTTTGGTCGATTGTTTTGAAAACTAATGTTTCTTATTCAGGGACTTCTATATATAGAATTTCTATATATAGAATCTATACTCGTATATGGATTCCAAGTATACTAATTTACCTGAAAATGCTGAATAACGAACTGCGGATGAAGAAAGAATCTCTCTTACCTGCAACAAATAGAAATATTGCATTAATTTAATGAAACATAAATATAATAATTGAATAAAGTGACTGTGAGGAACGGACAGGTGGGTATGTCGTCAGACCTGGAACAGCTGCCCAGCTGTACGAACAGCGGCAGAAGAAGGACAACATCCCTCCCTCTGGAGACATTAGGTCGGTCAAAGGGCTCAGAGAGGGGGGAACCAGATCTATTCTCCAAAATTACAGTGTTCATTTAGACTCCATACTGTACGGGTGGGATGCCAATTGCATTGAAAGTCAGTTCTCGTTGTAAATAAAGCAGTGGGAAGGTATATTATTTCTTTAAGAAATAATTATTTGTATGCCCTTATCCAATGCTAGAAGACAAAAGAAACAATAAAAAAATTTTAACTTTAACAAAACTCCTCACACCTTAGTGTACCTTTTGTTACCGAAGTCGCTAAATTCAAGTATAAAACATTATTATCCCCTCTTAGTTCCCACAATAATCCTCTAGTGCCTTCCATTCTGCCATACTTCCTCAACGACGGCATAAGCGTCAATGGCCTAGAGACCTCCTTAGCAGCAGTCACTAGTTACAAATGAGAGTAAATCAGTGACTGACTAGGGAGTGTCACCACTGGGTGATTTCTCCCCACATTGCCATTATCTCTCTATTAGCACATTTGCTTGTTATATTTATTTCATTGTTCAAATAATATAAAATAATCCTAACATAAAAGTAGAGCTTCATATACAAAAACATTATATTTTTTATTTTCTTGGTATAGTTCCTCCACAGTCGGCCTCCTATAAGGTATGTCCAAATTTGTTACCAGAGGAAGGGAAAATATACTTCTGAAAGAATTATAAAGAGATTCTTTATTTTATGTGACATCACATTTTGTGTTAGTTTAAAAATATTATATTTTATTATTTTAATTCTTCTGCTCGCTCAGGATGTTCTTTGTTTAGATGTCATTTTATTTATTTTTTCTTGTTTGTAAATTTTCTCTCAGGATATACGTTTATATTTAGTTTATAATTGTTTTTGTTTAGATATAATATTTCAGTTTGTTTTTCTGTAAATTATTTAATGTTAATTATTGCTTTAGTCATAATTTGTCATGCTTGGCAGAAATTCCACAAGTTTGTATTGGCCTTCAAGCAGGTGTCGGTAAAGGCGCTTTGATCGGTTTGCCCCTACAAGACGTAAGATATATATATATATGTGGCGGGCTGGTGTTTTACACCTAGGCCCTGAGCATTCAGTGCTTTTATCCATTCCCTGGAAGCGCTGGGCTTCCCCCTTATTATATTACCTGTATTTTTATACTACCTAAACCAAGCCCTTCATGAAGTGCTCAGTCTCCCAGTTTCCTTAATGAACCTGAGAATGTTCTCATAGTTCAATCTTCTAAAGTCCTCTTCTGCGATTACATCTCCACTAAGATGCGGAATCTCTTCCGCGCATATCCCTAGCAGATGCTCAGGAAGTGTGCCGCCATTTCGTCTTCTTTCCCACATCTATCGCAGGTAGGACTGTCACTGACTCCCACAGTGTGTAGGTGTCTATTGAACGGACCATGTTCTGTGAGAACTCCAGTCAGTTGCCTAAGCTCGTTCCTTTTTAGGTTCAGGATCCCGTCTTTCAGCACCCTGGAGACGTAAGATGTATTGTGACCCGAAGAAGTGTCCCGATATATTGTTATAAGACTAATGACACTTCTGGAAGAAAGTAACCAACAATTATCTCAGAGCTGCCTAAAAAACACAGATATTTTTTTATTTTATGTTTTTTATTTCTTAATATACGGAATCGCATCCATTCTTTTTAATTTTTTTTTATAATGACAATAATATAATAATAAAGTTTGTTTTATTCGACCATAAGCCTGATTTCTCCTCTTTTTTACTAAAAGTACATTAAACGATCATCCGTGAAGAGAACCCCATTGGTTTTGGAGGCCTGAAGCTTGAGGCTGTTATGCCTTATGGTAGATCCGTCAGGGAAGTACGTGTCGTACACGATGCACAGACACACTGAAAACAATAAATCCATTCTGTTCAGACAATAATTTGACAAGTGACTGGCAGGAGACTGGGTCCTGGAAATAGACTGAAAATAAACTTGTCCTAAGAATGAGAACAAAAGGATGTGCTTCAGTTCCTTCCTCTCTCATCTTGTTTCGCTTCATAAGTACTTCATATCCTCAACTAAACTCTAATTCGTCTTGGCGGCAAGGCGTCCTTAAGATGAAACAAAAGACCTTACAATTCTATTGGGTCCATTGTCCATTTTAACAATACAAGAAAAGTCGTCAGTTAATCACCGGCAATATACTTCCCCACAACAACAATTAACTTTTCGTCCCCCCGTCCAAAAACATCGGGAATTGACTTTAAATATGAAATTTCATGCCGATAGATTCATGATGTCGCACACTGGGGCAAGAGCCTGAAAAGCTGGCCAAAATAAAAAAAAACAGATGCATATTTTAAGAAAGGAGTGAAGGTGGGTTTACTTCCATACAATTGTACAAACATAAGACCATTTCAGCCTTTTAATACTCTCTACATTGCCTCAGTCTATATTTATAACGTGTTAAAACCCAAAATTTTTAATTCTTTTATTGTCTTAAATATGGGGATCTCTTCTCAAGTTAAGTGTACTGAATTATAATTACTATCATTAGCGTCACTGCTTCACAAGATGCCGCTTTCGAAGAAAAACTGACTGAATTTACGCAAATGAAATCCGTTTTTGCGAAAATTTGCGAATTTGAGAGAAACATAATTTTAAAGTTATAAATTCGTCCGAAGACTATGCTGACATTTAATTTTAGAGAATTTTCGAAGAAAATGAAGCTATTGCAATTTCTAATATCAGTCACCTAGTATGAATTGTATATTTCTCATAAGCTGTATGAGCTACAACACGTGTTCATCTCCTCTTGAGGAGCTGATGTATTTGTTAAAATACAGTATTCAATAAAGGGTCGGAGAATTGTTTAAGTTTTTTTTTTCGTGTTCAGCACACCAAAAAACATAAAGTATATGTTTCATAATTTTGGCCAAAAATTTCTTCATTTTGCCCCAGTGTGCGTCGGCAGTTATTGGGGTTTTTGAGTTGAGTCCCCTCTGATCCATCTTGTCCTTCTGCCCATTCTGCTGAAAATTAATAAATATCGTCCTTATGGATTGATTATTTCCCAGATAACAAATAGAGTACAGGTTAGGTTAGATTTTATGACTCATGCCCGGGCTTTAACTACGAGGTCATATCGCCTACTACCAGAGCGCTCTTTCGTCACTCTGGTGGACATGAGGCCGACTCTACTGTGGGAGTCCTAAGTTTTGCCTACCCTAAATTCTTTATTCATCTAGGGTAGGGGTCTTTAACGAATACCTGACATCGTACATGCTCGGGACCATGGCTTAACGTCCCATCCGAAGGACGGCGTGCTTAAGTTTATTTTACCTCCCCAGATAAAATAAACTAAAGGCCTTGGTCGGGTTTCGAACTCTTGAGCTCAGAACAAGTAGAGTACATTATTTTGATCAGTAGATTTATTACATGAGCCCATTACATAAATCTACTGACAAAATTAAGTTTGAGAGAACTAAATGAGACATGATTTCTATTCCCCGTTATTCAACACTTACAGAAATAGCTCTTCTACGGGACTAAGTTATTTCGGTGATGGTTCTTCTTACGTCCGTCACTTTAAATTCAGAGCTCGAATCGTCTACTTCATAATATTTTTTTTGAGAGCGCCTTGCTTACTGAGTTAAAGATCGTGGGTTCGAAACCCGACTGTGGCCCTTAGTTTATCTTGGAGGTAAAATAAATTTAAGCACGCCGTCCTTCGGATGGGACGTTAAGCAATGGTCTCCGAGCCTGTACGATGTCAGATACTCGTTAAAAACTCCTCCTATACTAGGTGAATAAAAATTTAGTGTAGGCAAAATTTAGAACTCCCTTAGTAGAGTCGAGCTCATGTCCACCAAAGGACGAAAAAGAACTCTGGTAGTAGGCGATATGACCTTGTAGTTAAAGCCCGGACATGAGTCATAATAATTAACTACAACATATAAATTTGGTAAAAGAGAAAAATATAGAACTAGCAAAATGTCAAGGGAGGAGAAATCAACCAGTTCTCCCTAGGCAATGAGTTGCACTTATTTATAACTCACTGTCATTGCTGCTACGAAGGAGGTCTCTAGGCCATTGGTGCTTAAGGCGTCGTTGGGGAAGTATGGCAGAATGGAGGGCAAGGACTCGAAGATTACTATGGAATATAAGGAAAAAAGAACTTTTGTAAATATGTTTTCCAATTTCTAACCTGTACGTACAGTACGGACATGTTTAGTTCATGTTCCAAGGGGGGTTTGTTAGTAGGCGATTTGACCTCGTAGTTAAAGCCCGGACATGAGCCATAACAACAAACCAATAATAAAAATAAAGAAACATATTTTAGCATTCGTTACCATGAGCCCGACTCTACAGTGGGAGTCCTAAATTTTTATTCACCTAAGGTTTAACAAGTAGCTGACATCGTACAGGCTCGGGACCACTGCTTTACGTTCCATCAGAAGGACAGCGTGCTCAAGGGGTTTTTATCACCCAAAATCTGGGACCCTTCAACATTTTGTCAAGCTCTCCGGTTTATTTGTTGATTTTCGAACGGGTGGTAACGATCTACGAATAGACACTTAACTACAACACATTAGAACATGCAATGGATCAATCGAATTCCTTCCACGAAAGAGAAGTATGAAAAATTAAATGAAACAAACTATAATGAAGACACGAGACCCGAAAAACATTTCTCAATAATAAATGGAAAAAATCTCAATAAATTATTGACAATAGCAACAACAGTAACTAATAACTAGGGCTGTGATTTATATGCATTTTAAAAAAATTTCTATTCGTTTTTTATTTTGTTTTGTTGTTTTTATGTCTATTTGAATCTTGGTTAATTGTATTTTTTCCAACACCTCACAAAAAAAAAAAAAATCAAATTCCAAACGGATTCAAGTGGGTTCTATCGCTACCACAAAGTATCGATACTTTTACACATGAGTAGTATCGAATAAAACTTTCGATACTACTCAAGTATCGAATAAAAAGTATCGATACCTACTCATATCGATTGAATCTAGTAGTTCGTTATAATTAATTTTAAAAAAACCTATAAATGTATATAAATGTAAATAAAAATCGTATTGCATCGGGTACTTCGTTATAATTAATTTTAAACCATGTCTAAAATATATATATACCTATATAATAATAAAAAAACACAATACAATTTGAAAGATATAGGTAAATGAGATAATGTAGTGGGCATAAGACACAAATAAATCAAACCGAATAAGATAAAATTATATTATTAAAAACATACTGAATGTAATAAAAAAACCTTATAAAATAAACATACAATTTATTTTTACTACGGATATAAAACTACTGGAGACTATTCGTATTCCGACAATATTTCTCTATTTTAAAACACTTTTTGCAAGTCGCTGAGATCGAAACGTTCGTAGTGTAATAAATCCACACTTTCGCCGTAGGACGAGGCATTATAATTTGTAATTGACAAAATGAAATGTAAAAATAAAATAAAATAATGAAATCGTAATCATGTTCACGGTTCTCTTCAAAATTAAACAAACTTATACCTTCATAAACGATAAACCATTTAATGTAAATAAGGTACGAAATAAGGACGCATCACACATACTGCGTGATCACATCACACATACTGCGTGATCACATCACACATGAGGTTATTACCATCGATATATGTCATTTGTCCGTGGACCGGAAATTGAGTTCAGTATTTTACTGCAACAACAAATAAAAGAAAATTGTAAGAAATTAAACGGTGAACAGGGGGCCATGGTGGCCGTGCGGGCTAGAGCGTAGGGCTTTGGTCGCATGGTCTCACCATGGTTTGCGGGTTCGAATCCCGTCCGGGAGTGAGTTTTATTTCGTAGATAGAACTCCCTCCCGGGGCCATGGATGTCTTAAATAATTATATATAACACATTGACATGGCTAATATGCACCGTACATAAAGCAAAAAAAAAAAAAAAACAACGGTGAACGATTTTGACGAATTGAAAAATGTCTATAATTTTTTTTTATTGTTGAAATTTCAAACGAGTACTTTGATCAATACAAGTAATATCTATTCGAAACATACTTGGTATCGAAAGAAAAGTATCGATACCATAAGTACTTGGTATCGGATAAAAGTATCGATACTTTACTTGTATCGATATATCATTAGATACAAGTTCTTACTATAACCAACAAGTCGAGCTACCTGTTGAAGTAATTACTATTAATAATGATAGATACATATTATATTTAGTTCAAGGAACAAAGAAATGATAGAAAAAATGTAGAAGACTTAAGCAAACAAGAGAGTTAATTATTGAGTGTTAATTAAAGTGTTCTTTACTTAGTTTAATTAAATTAAGATATTAATATTATTAATTAAGTGCTAGGTTTCCTGAAGACAAATGTTATCCGTTTTTCTGCATCTAGTCACGAAGAGATGGCAAGGAACGTGCCATAACAGCATTGTGGTGGACTAGTTCCAATTGAGCAACGCGGACTAGTTCCAATTGAGCAATGAAATAACAAAAAGTAGAATCACCGGAATTGTACATCCCCAGCATAAATTAATAAACTAATTTTCGCTCTGCCTCAATATTTGTTCTCTTATTCTTTGCTATTTATTTTCCCTGTTAACCCAGTAAGATAATTTATACCTTTGAACATTTTCGCAAATTTAGAAAAACAAGATGGCATCTCTTTAGTAAATTTAAAAGAAATCCGAATGAAATTTTTTTTTTTTTAAATAGGTGCACTTTCTTTAAAATTGCACGTTTTGAACATTCGATACTTTTTAGGACCCTTTTCGGAAACTACTGTAGAAATCAAAATTTAGTAGAAGACCAGCTATAATTTCTATAGGAAATGTGGTAATATTTATTTATTTATTATTAATTCAATTATTGATTATTATTTTATATGTAATTTAAAACATGATATTCATTAATTACCACCAGCAGAAATATAAACTAATTTTCGCTCTGCTTCTAACAGCAATCTATGTTTTGGTTAAAAATCGAAAGTTGACTTGTGAATTCTCATACCAAATTTTGTATCGATACATTCATTACATCGGGACTTATTTTATGAATTGAGCCCCCCCCCCCCCCTTCCGATCCTCCCCCTCCCTTCCACCGATTAAGCTGAAAATTGATAGATGGCGTTCTCATGGAGTTTTGAATTTACACATAAAATTTCTTGTCGATAACTCATTCAATCGGGAGTTATCGTGTTCATAGACAAACACAAGGAGCAATTTTTACTTCTTCAGCTATACAAGATATATAAGGGATGTTATGTAATTGGTCAGAAATTTGAAGTTTAGTTTTCACAGAAATTTTGAGGTTTTCCAGCACCCTGTTAATTTCCAGCAAAGTCGACCAAAGGGAAGAGGGGCCTTTTGGGGAGGAGGCTCGATTCAAAACCCTAATAACTGCCGATGTAATGAATTTATCGACTCGAAATTGATAAGGAAAAGATAATTGATTGAGCCGGTAATTCACCTATTTTTTTTTTTTTTTTTTTTGGAATCAGAGATTTGGAAAAAAATGAAATTTCGGTGAAACCCAACATCGAATTTCTGACAGATTACACAACTTCCCCTCTTCTTCGTATAGCTTGAAAAAAAAAATACAATCCAGGGTGTACGTTGAACCTACATCTACTACCAAAATTTTTATTTATTTATTCACATATTTACGAGTATTAACGTCATTAGTAATTGTGATGTTGAGCAGTGGCAAGTGTGTGGCTGTACTGCTGAGGTACTAACCGAAGAGGAGTCCAGGCTAGTCCTGGAGCAGGTCCCTCAGTTATGCCCGCTTGAGACGTCGGGGCGGATTTGTGGATTAGAGTGTTTATGGATAATTGCAGAATAAGTGGATTGATGATGGTGTTTGTCGTGGAAATTTTGATACCGTGTCCTGATAACAGAGGGTACAAATGGGATGTTGAGGTCATTATGCAATGTGAGGTTGGAAACGTAAAATGGCGCATCGGTAATGTGGCGCAGTATTGACTGAATATGTTTGATTTTTTGGCTGATCCCCATATCTCGATGCCGTAAGTCCAGATGGGTTTTAGTATGGTGTTGTATATGTGAAGTTTGTCGATGCCGTAAGTCCAGATCTCGATGCCGTAAGTCCAGATGGGTTTTAGTATGGTGTTGTATATGTGAAGTTTGTTTTCAAGGGATAATGTCGATCGTCGTCCAATGATTGATTTCAGTCGTCCGAATCGTGTTTTGAGGTCTGTACGTTTCAACGTCTGTCTAAATGAAGTCCTAGATATCGGACAGTGTCGGATGCAGGAATGGGTTAGTTGTTAATGTAAACTGGTGGGCCAAAATTTTGTCAGAAATTTAATAAGGACCTTTTTTTTTTGTAATAAACGATTTCTCTAGAGAACCAATCGTTTTCACATAAATCAAACAATTGTATGATAAAATTATATGATATATGACGGTGAATCGCTCGACTAATTTCACGTCATAAAACCTAATTAGCAAAATAATAATACATTTATTACAACACGGCAGTACGATACCTGAAAGAATATATAAATTAAGATAGCTAATTAGATACATAAATATATTATAATACTACAAATTAGATATATAAACTGATATTGACTCTTAGTCTGAAACACATGGATTAGGATTAACTAGACTACTAAAAAATAAAATTAAATTAATAAATAAATACTTGAAAATATGAGTACAAAAATAATAATATTAATAATTATAGTAAATAAATTTTTCAATTTAATTAAAATAATATTTTTTTATAGCTTTTTTTCATTATATTAAATATAAGATATACAGTAAAAATAAAATAACAGAAATAATACTACAATAGCCAGGATTATGGTATATTAAGGTCAAAGCAGTAAAAAAAATACATAAATATATAAGGAGGGAAAAAAAATTGGAACACGCAAAATATCTAAACAAATTTTTGGCAGAGACCAAACACAAAGCCAGTGCCAAAGACATTTGTATTCTTTTGAATTTCTGGCAATTTCACCGACATAATGTCACAACTGTTAACAAACATTTTTTTACAACGCCTCTTGACAAACCAACAAAATGGAACTGAAGTAAATCAGCAAGATATATAAAATATTGAACACTGAGTAATTGACATAGTAATATGTCCAAAAAAATTAAGTTTTTAAAGTTTTTTTTCTTTACTTTCCCAGATATATGAAGCATAGGGAAAGTTACGTAATCGTTCAAAAAATCTATGTTGAATTTAATGCTTTCTGACCATTGTGCTAGTGCTACATCATTTTTTAAGGAGCCCGAATTCTGTTTCCCTTCTCCGGAAAAACTGCTCTGCTTGCCTGGATCAGTCATCTTGTTGTTGTGGGTCAGCCGCCTGTTTCCCAATTGCATTCGCTTACTAGCAGCCGTTGAACAAGACTTGCTCCAATGTTAAGACTTTTTGACAACTTAGTCAAGTTCTATCAAGTTTCTTTCACTCACATCTTCACAGAATTTATCGACAAGAAACTTTATATATTTATCAAGACCACCCACCCGTAAAGACAACATCGATTGACTTTCAGCGAGGATCAGAGTAAGAGGGTTCAATTCCTAAACCCTTATAACTGCCGATTTAATGAATGTATATACACGGTATTTTATACGAAGAATGAGAAGTTTAATGTAAGACTCCTATTGATTTTTAATCAAATTGGTCGATTGGTTTCAGAGAGATAGAGAAAGAGTTGGCCCACATATTGTATGAGTGACGACAAGGAGAGAAGCTAAGAGTTCGAGAATCACGGAGTTGTACTCGACCTCCGATTGACTCCTCCAACCGCAGATATATCAAAGACTACAGCGATTTTCCCCACTGTACCAAGACTGCAGACCCCCGCCTTCAGTCCAAAGCCGCGTGCTCAATATCCGCCCTTGACAGCCTGTCTGAGCACCACTGCAGGGGATGTCCTCACCATTCCCCCGTCAACTATACCAGATAAGTCACCAGATCGGGAGATCCACCCTAGGATAGTTATCCTATACTGGTGTCTTTTCGAGAACTATTTAAGTAAACATTCGTTCATAGAAAATATTGTACACAAAATTAATTTACTGACTTGTTCTTCAATATATTAATTTCCAAAATACCAAATCTCCTCTTTTATCACAACTACACACATGTTATGTTCACGTGTCGGTATCCAATTTCTCTCCAAGAAGCCCTTGTCAAGATTGCCCCCAAAGCCCAGCAGCCCTTATCAGGAATGCCCCAAAGCCCAGCAGCCCTTATCAAGGATGCCACAAAGCCCAGCAGCCCTACGAAGGTACACAAAGTCTCCCTTAAAAGGGTCCTCTCCGTTTTCTTCACTACTACCCCCTCCTCCCTAATGTACTGTCCCGCCCTTAGGTTCCATTACTTGCTTTTGTTTCACCTCTAATGGACACTTTCTGAATCATTACCCTCAATATCTAAGAGCCCTGCGCTAAAGCACCAAAAAAAGTTGTCGGTGAATCAGTTTTCGATCTATGAAAACAATCTACAGACTTTGTTGAAAATTAATACATATGTGTTTTATTCAAGGACTTCTGTAACAACATATTAAAGTTCTTGTTGATATATTCATTACAAGGACAGTTATTAGGTTTTTTTTATGTCTAGCTCCCCCTTACCATACTACACATATAAAATATATTTTATCTGGGAGGTAAAATAAACGTAAGCATGCCGTCCTTCGGAAGGGACGTTAAGCGATGGTCCCGAGCCTGTACGATGTCAGGTACTCGTTAAAGACCCCTGCCCTGGGTGAATAAAAATTTAGGGTAGGCAAAATTTAGGACTCCCAAAGTAGAGTCGGTCTCATGTCCACCAGAGTAACGAAAGAGCGCTCTGGTAGTAGGCGATATGACCTCGTAGTTAAAGCCCGGGCATGAGTCATAAAACCTAACCTAACCATATAAAATATATATTCATTCTACATAATATGTACAATATTAGAATAACTGTATATTATATTTATTTAACCAGACCGAGCGAGGCCCTTAGGTTTTTCTATCTGGGAGGTGAAAACACCTTGAGCACAACGTCTTTCGGATGGGACGGTCCCGAGCCTTTAAGACGTCAGGTACTCGTTAAAAATCCCTACACTAGTTAAATAAAATAAATAAATCTGGGAAGGCAAAATTTAGGAATCCCACAGTAGAGTCGGACTCATGTCCACTAGAGTGACGAAAGAGCTCTGGTAGTAGGCGATATGACCTATTAGTTAAAGCCCCAGTATGAGTCATAATAACTAACTATATTGATTCTATATGGAGTTATCGTGGTCACACACACACAATTATGTTTTAATAACTGGAGGTGAAGGTATTAAAAGGTTAATTTAATTAAATATTATATTAAAGGTCGTAAAACATGAAATAATAATATAAAATAAAACATTTAATTAAATATTATATTAAAGGTCGTAAAACATGAAATTCCGATAAAAACGCAACATAGACTGACCGATTACATGAACTTCCACTATACTTCATAGTAAGTAAAAAAAAAAACATTCATGGTAGTTACCCCCCCCCCCCCCCCAAATGTCTGCAGATGCCATTGTTGCATCTCAGGAAATAACTGTAAATGGTAAACTGGTTTTTAATATATACATAGACTAGCAGTAATACCCGGCGTTACCCGGGGAACTTTGACTTTTCTACTAATATCTCCTAGAAGTCTTTTAAATTCTTCAACAGTACATTCATGATGTTATAATTTTCAATTATTCATACGGAATAAGGCTTATAGTCCTTCAACGTCAAACACCCCAGCTAGTAAGTTTTTAGGACCCCTGGGCATCACAGCTAGTATGCGTCTTTCAACGGCGGAAACCACAGATAGTGAATACTTAGCATCGCTGGACATCCTAGCCAGTGCGTACTTAAGAACGCTATTGACCGCAGCTAGTAAATGCCTTGCAACAGCGGACCCCACAGCGAATACATAGTTTCTACTACTACATGTGAAATTCATGCCAATCCGCTTACCCTTTAACAGTACATTCATGATGTTATAATTTTCAATTATTCATACGGAATAAGGCTTATAGTCCTTCAACGTCAAACACCCCAGCTAGTAAGTTTTTAGGACCCCTGGGCATCACAGCTAGTATGCGTCTTTCAACGGCGGAAACCACAGATAGTGAATACTTAGCATCGCTGGACATCCTAGCCAGTGCGTACTTAAGAACGCTATTGACCGCAGCTAGTTAATGCCTTGCAACAGCGGACCCCACAGCGAATACATAGTTACTACTACTACATGTGAAATTCATGCCAATCCATCCGCTTACCCTTTAACAGTACATTCATGATGTTATAATTTTCAATTATTCATAAGGAATAAGGCTTATAGTCCTTCAACTATAGCAACGCTAGTAAGTTTTTAGGACCCCTGGGCACCACAGCTAGTATGCGCCTTTCAACGGCGGAAACCACAGCTAGTGAATACTTAGCTTCGCTGGACGTCCTAGCCAGTGCGAACTTAAGAACGTTTGTGACCACAGCTAATATATGCCTTGCAACGCTGGGCACCAGAGCTAGTATGTGCCTCGCAAGAGCGGACCCCACAGCTAGTACGAAGTTAGGAACGCTGGGCATCACAGCTAGTAAGTGCCTTGCAACAGCGGACCCCACAGCTAGTACGTAGTTAGAACCACTGGGCATCACAGCTAGTATGTGTTTTGCAACGGCGGACCCCACAGCTAGTACGTTTTTAGGAACGCTGGGCCCTACAGGTAGTAGGTGCCTTGCAACTGCGGACCCCACAGATAGTATGTAGTTAGAACCACAGGGCATCATAGCTAGTATGAGTTTTGCAACGGCGGACCCCACAGCTAGTACCTACGTAGTTAAATACGCTGGGCCACACTGCTAGCGCCTTGCAACAGCAGACCCCACAGCTAGTACGTAATTAGGAACGCTGGGCATCACAGCTAGTAAATGTCTTGCAACAGTGAACCCCACAGCGAATAAATAGTTACTACTACTACATGTGAAATTCATGACAATCCGATTGACCTTCAATGATTCAGCATTATTTTTATGCATGGCCCCCCTCCCAAATTTTTAAAATGCCACATAGTGTATTTTTTTATTTGACCATCAAGAATACTACATGTGAAATTTCGTGACAATCCGATCATCCGTTAATGACCTATCACTATCTTCAAATTTAGGCCTACCCCCATAACCCCCCTCCCGTTCACAATTTTTTGACGTCACACACCCTATTTTTCTATTTGGCTTTTAAGAATACTACATGTGAAATTCCATGACAATACGACCAACCGTTAATGAGCTAGCACTATATTTATACTTAGGCCCCCCCGCCACAACCCCCCCTCCCGTAAACAATTTTGAGCCGTCACACCGCCTATTTTTCTATTTGGCCTCCAGAAATACTACATGTGAAATTTCGTGACAATCCGATCATCCGTTAATGACTTATCACTATACTTATACTTAGGCCCCCATCAACCCACCCTCCCGTTCAAAATTTTGTGACATATACACCCTATATTTCTATTTGGCTTTTAAGAATACTACATGTGAAATTCCATGACAATACGACCAACCGTTATTGAGCTAGCACCATATTTATACTTAGGCCCCCCCGCCACTACCCCCCCTCCCGTACAAAATTTTGAGCCTTTACACCGCCTATTTTTTTATTTGGCTTTTAAAAATACTACATGTGAAATTTCATGACGATTCGCCCATTAGTTAATGAGTTAGCTCTATATTTATACTTAGGCCCCCCCACAACCCCCCCTCCCGATCAAAACTTTGGGACGCCACACACCTTTTTTTCCTATTTGGCTTTTAAAAATACTACATGTGAAATTTCATGACAATTCGACCATTAGTTAATGAGTTAGCACTATTTATATACTTAGGCCCCCCTTACAACCCCCCTCCCGATCAAAACTTTGGGACGCCACACACCTTTTTTTCCTATTTGGCTTTTGAAAATACTACATGTGAAATTTCATGACGATTCGCCCATTAGTTAGCTCTATATTTATACTTAGGCCCCCCCACAACCCCCCCTCCCGTTCAAAACTTTGGGACGCCACACACCTTTTTTTCCTGTTTGGATTTTAAAAAGACTACGTGTGAAATTTCATGACAATTTGACCATTAGTTAATGAGTTAGCACTATTTATATACTTAGGCCCCCCTTACAACCCTCCCTACCGTTCAAAATTCTGGGACGCCACATAGCCTATTATTCAATCGGGCTCAAAAGAATGCCCCGTTTCAGCTTTATTTATATAGATTATATCACAATGTGGCATAATCCGAAACCAGCACACTCTATGGCTCTGTCAGTTAACAAATATTAAATCTATCAACCGTTAAAAAGCAAGAAATTTGAAGAATGGAGTCTACCGAGCTCAGGATCGCCACTTAGAAATCTAGCTGAGGCACTTAGGTCAGATGTTTTAATCGGGAAGTTAAAAATAACTTTGAGCACTTCGTCCTTCGGATGGGACATTAAGCGATGATCCAGGGCTTTTTCGAATGTGAGGTACTCGATAATGAGACGTATGTTATGTAAATAAACCTGGGTAGGTCAATTTCCACTTAGGTTGAAAGCCTTGAGCACGTCGTCCTTCGGATGGGACTTTCCGGATATATCTGAATCTGTAGTATCAGTTTTAACAATTATTAAGCCTATAAACCGTTAAATAGCGCGAATTTGCGCCTTTCAACGGCGGAAGCCACACCTAGTGAATACTTAGCATCGCTGGACGTCCTAGTCAGTGCGTACTTAAGAACGTTTGTGACCACAGCTAGTATGTGGCTTGCAACGCTGAGCACCACAGCTAGTACGTAGTTGGGAATGCTGGGCATCATAGCTAGTATGTGCCTTGCGACGGCGGACCCAACAGCTAGTACGTAGTTAGGAACGCTGGTCACCACAGCTAGTATGTGCCTCGCAACAGCGGACCCCACAGCTAGTACGAAGTTAGGAACGCTGGGCATCACAGCTATTAAGTGCCTTGCAACAGCGGACCCCACAGCTAGTATGTAGTTAAATACGCTGGGCATTACAGTTAGTAAGTGCTTTGCAACAGCGAACTTCACAGCTAGTACATAGTTAGGAACGCTGGGCACTACAGCTAGTAAATGCCTTGCAACAACGGACCCCACAGCTAGTACGAAGTTAGGAACGCTGGGCACTACAGCTAGTAAATGCCTTGCAACAACGGACCCCACAGCTAGTACGTTTTTAGGAACGCTGGGCCCTACAGGTAGTAGGTGCCTTGCAACTGCGAACCCCACAGATAGTATGTAGTTAGAACCACAGGGCATCACAGCTAGTATGAGTTTTGCAACGGCGGACCCCACAGCTAGTACCTACGAGTGAAATACGCTGGGCCACACTGCTAGCGCCTTGCAACAGCAGACCCCACAGCTAGTACGTAATTAGAAACGCTGGGCATTACAGCTAGTAAATGTCTTATAGGTGCCTTGCAACAGCGAACCCCACAGCCAGTACATAGTTAGGAACGCTAGGGCTGAGCACTACAGCTAGTAAGTACCTTGCAACAGCGGACCCCACAGCTAGTACGATTTTAGGAACGCTGGACATCACAGCTAGTAAATGTCTTGCAACAGTGAACCCCACAGCGAATACATAGTTACTACTACTACATGTGAAATTCATGACAATCCGATTCATGTCAATACGATCAACCGTTAATGAGCTAGCTCTATATGTATATTTAGCCCCCCCACAACCCTCCTTCCTGTTCAAAATTTTGGGCCGTCACACACCTAATATTTCTATTTGACCTTTAGGAATACTACATGTGAAATTTCATGACAATTCGACCATTAGTTAATGAGTTAGCACTATTTATATACGTAGGCCCCCCTTACAACCCCCCCTCCCGATCAAAACTTTGGAACGCCACACACCTTATTTTTCTATTTGGTCTTCAGGAATACTCCATGTGAAATTTCGTGACAATCCGACCAACCGTTAAAGAGTTAGCTCTATATTTATACTTAGGCCCCCCACAACCCCCCCTCCCGTTCAAAACTTTGGGACGCCACACACCTTTATTTCCTATTTGGCTTTTAAAAATACTACATGTGAAATTTCATGACGATTCGCCCATTAGTTAATGAGCTAGCACTATATTTATACTTAGGCCCCCCCGCCACAACCCCCCCTCCCGTAAACAATTTTGAGCCGTCACACCGCCTATTTTTCTATTTGGCCTCCAGAAATACTACATGTGAAATTTCGTGACGATTCGCCCATTAGTTAATGAGTTAGCTCTATATTTATACTTAGGCCCCCCCACAACCCCCCCTCCCGATCAAAACTTTGGGACGCCACACACCTTTTTTTCCTATTTGGCTTTTGAAAATACTACATGTGAAATTTCATGACGATTCGCCCATTAGTTAATGAGTTAGCTCTATATTTATACTTAGGCCCCCCCACAACCCCCCCTCCCGATCAAAACTTTGGGACGCCACACACCTTTTTTTCCTATTTGGCTTTTAAAAATACTACATGTGAAATTTCATGACGATTCGCCCATTAGTTAATGAGTTAGCTCTATATTTATACTTAGGCCCCCATCAACCCACCCTCCCGTTCAAAATTTTGTGACATATACACCCTATATTTCTATTTGGCTTTTAAGAATACTACATGTGAAATTCCATGACAATACGACCAACCGTTATTGAGCTAGCACCATATTTATACTTAGGCCCCCCCGCCACTACCCCCCCTCCCGTACAAAATTTTGAGCCTTTACACCGCCTATTTTTTTATTTGGTCTTCAGGAATACTACATGTGAAACTTTGTGACAATGCGATCAACCGTTAATGAGTTAGCTCTATATTTATACTTAGGCCCCCCCACTACCTCCCCTCCCGTAAAAAATTTTGAGCCGTCACACCGCCTATTTTTCTATTTGGTCTTCAGGAATATACCAACCGTTAAAGAGTTAGCTCTATATTTATACTTAGGCCCCCCCACAACCCCCCCTCCCGTTCAAAACTTTGGGACGCCACACACCTTTTTTTCCTGTTTGGCTTTTAAAAAGACTACGTGTGAAATTTCATGACAATTTGACCATTAGTTAATGAGTTAGCACTATTTATATACTTAGGCCCCCCTTACAACCCTCCCTACCGTTCAAAATTCTGGGACGCCACATAGCCTATTATTCAATCGGGCTCAAAAGAATGCCCCGTTTCAGCTTTATTAATATAGATTATATCACAATGTACACAAGTTTTAATTTGTGTTCATATCTATACATACATCTTTTTTTTTTTTGGCATTTTTCTTCCATAGTGGATCGGTGTCACCATATTTAAAGTCAGTCTGAACGTTGTGCTGACGTTGGCATAATCCGAAACCAGCACACTCTATGGCTCTGTCAGTTAACAAATATTAAATCTATAAACCGTTAAAAAGCGAGTAATTTTATGAATGGAGTCTACCGAGCTCAGGATCGCCACTTAGAAATCTAGCTGAGGCACTTAGGTCAGATGTTTTAATCGGGAAGTTAAAAATAACTTTGAGCACTTCGTCCTTCGGATGGGACATTAAGCGATGATCCAGGGCTTTTTCGAATGTGAGGTACTCGATAATGAGACGTATGTTATGTAAATAAACCTGGGTAGGTCAATTTCCACTTAGGTTGAAAGCCTTGAGCACGTCGTCCTTCGGATGGGACTTTCCGGATATATGTGAATCTGTAGTATCAGTTTTAACAATTATTAAGCCTATAAACCGTTAAATAGCGCGAATTTTTTGAAAAACGTTTTCATTTTGATTTTTGTGTGGGGTTCAGATAATCCGGTCGTTCTCTATCAGTTTTAACAAATATTTAATCTATAAACCGCTAAAAAGCGAGAAATTTGAAGAATGGAGTCTACCGAGCTCAGGATCGCCACTTACGAATCTAGCTGAGGCACTTAGGTCAGATGTTTTAATCGGGAAGTGAAAAATAACTATGAGCACGTCGTCCTTCGGATGGGACTTTGGGCGATGTTCCAGGACTTTTTCGAATGTGAGGTACTCGATAATGAGACGTATGTTATGTAAATAAACCTGGGTAGGTGAAATTTCACTTAGGTTGAAAATAGCCTTGAGCACGTCGTCCTTCGGATGGGACTTTCCGGATAAATCTGAATCTGTCGTATCAGTTTTAACAATTATTAAGCCTATAAACCGTTAAATAGCGCAAATGTTTTGAAAAACATTTTTATTTTGATTTTTGTGTAGGATTCAGATAATCCGGTCGTTCTCTATCAGTTCTAACAAATATTAAATCTATAAACCGTTAAAAAGCGAGAAATTTCAAGAATGGAGTCTACCGAGCTCAGGATCGCCACTTAGAAATCTAGTTGAGGCACTTAGGTCAGATGTTTTAATCGGGAAGCTAAAAATAACTTTGAGCACGTCGTCCTTCGGATGGGACATTAAGCAATGATCCAGGGCTTTTTCGAATGTGAGGTACTCGATAATGAGACGTATGTTATGTAAATAAACCTGGGTAGGTGAAATTTCACTTAGGTTGAAAATAGCCTTGAGCACGTCGTCCTTCGGATGGGACTTTCCGGATAAATCTGAATCTGTCGTATCAGTTTTAACAATTATTAAGCCTATAAACCGTTAAATAGCGCAAATTTTTTGAAAAACATTTTTATTTTGATTTTTGTGTAGGATTCAGATAATCCGGTCGTTCTCTATCAGTTTTAACAAATATTTAATCTATAAACCGTTAAAAAGCGAGAAATTTGAAGAATGGAGTCTACCGAGCTCAGGATCGCCACTTAGAAATCTAGCTGAGGCATTTAGGTCAGATGTTTTAATCGGGAAGTGAAAAATAACTATGAGCACGTCGTCCTTCGGATGGGACTTTAAGCGATGTTCCAGGACTTTTTCGAATGTGAGGTACTCGATAATGAGACGTATGTTATGTAAATACACCTGGTTAGGTGAAATTTCACTTAGGTTGAAAATAGCCTTGAGCACGTCGTCCTTCGGATGGGACTTTCCGGATAAATCTGAATCTGTCATATCAGTTTTAACAATTATTAAGCCTATAAACCGTTAAATAGCGCAAATTTTTTGAAAAACATTTTTATTTTGATTTTTGTGTAGGATTCAGATAATCCGGTCGTTCTCTATCAGTTTTAACAAATATTAAATCTATAAACCGTTAAAAAGCGAGAAATTTCAAGAATGGAGTCTACCGAGCTCAGGATCGCCACTTAGAAATCTAGCTGAGGCACTTAGGTCAGATGTTTCAATCGGGAAATTAAAAAACACTTTGAGCACGTCGTCCTTCGGATGGGACTTTAAGCGATGATCCAGGGCTTTTTCGAATGTGAGGTACTCGATAATGAGACGTATGTTATGTAAATAAACCTGGTTAGGTGAAATTTCACTTAGGTTGAAAATAGCCTTGAGCACGTCGTCCTTCGGATGGGACTTTTCGGATATATCTGATTCTGTCGTATCAGTTTTAACAATTATTAAGCCTATAAACCGTTAAATAGCGCAAATTTTTTGAAAAACATTTTTATTTTGATTTTTGTGTAGGATTCAGATAATCCGGTCGTTCTCTATCAGTTTTAACAAATATTAAATCTATAGCAGTTATACCCGGTGTTGCCCGGGGAACTTTGATTTTTCTCCCAATATCTTCTATAACGCTATTCAGTTCCTCGACAGTACATTCATGATGTTATAATTTTCAATTATTCATACGGAATAAGGCTTATAGTCCTTCAGCTGTTCCAACGCTAGTAAGTTTTTAGGACACCTGGGCACCACAGCTAGTATGCGCCTTTCAACGGCGGAAGCCACACCTAGTGAATACTTAGCATCGCTGGACGTCCTAGTCAGTGCGTACTTAAGAACGTTTGTGACCACAGCTAGTATGTGGCTTGCAACGCTGAGCACCACAGCTAGTACGTAGTTCGGAATGCTGGGCATCATAGCTAGTATGTGCCTTGCGACGGCGGACCCAACAGCTAGTACGTAGTTAGGAACGCTGGTCACCACAGCTAGTATGTGCCTCGCAACAGCGGACCCCACAGCTAGTACGAAGTTATGAACGCTGGGCATCACAGCTATTAAGTGCCTTGCAACAGCGGACCCCACAGCTAGTATGTAGTTAAATACGCTGGGCATTACAGTTAGTAAGTGCTTTGCAAATGCAAACTTCACAGCTAGTACATAGTTAGGAACGCTGGGCACTACAGCTAGTAAATGCCTTGCAACAACGGACCCCACAGCTAGTACGAAGTTAGGAACGCTGGGCACTACAGCTAGTAAATGCCTTGCAACAACGGACCCCACAGCTAGTACGTTTTTAGGAACGCTGGGCCCTACAGGTAGTAGGTGCCTTGCAACTGCGAACCCCACAGATAGTATGTAGTTAGAACCACAGGGCATCACAGCTAGTATGAGTTTTGCAACGGCGGACCCCACAGCTAGTACCTACGAGTGAAATACGCTGGGCCACACTGCTAGCGCCTTGCAACAGCAGACCCCACAGCTAGTACGTAATTAGAAACGCTGGGCATTACAGCTAGTAAATGTCTTATAGGTGCCTTGCAACAGCGAACCCCACAGCAAGTACATAGTTAGGAACGCTGGGGCTGAGCACTACAGCTAGTAAGTACCTTGCAACAGCGGACCCCACAGCTAGTACGATTTTAGGAACGCTGGACATCACAGCTAGTAAATGTCTTGCAACAGTGAACCCCACAGCGAATACATAGTTACTACTACTACATGTGAAATTCATGAAAATCCGATTCATGACAATACGATCAACCGTTAATGAGCTAGCTCTATATTTATACTTAGTTCCCCCCCCCTCAACCCCGCCACCCGTTCAAAACTTCGGGACGCCACACTCCTTATTTTTCTATTTGGCCTTCAGGAATAATATATGCGAAATTTCGTGACAATACGACCAACCGTTAATGAGCTAACTCTATATGTATATTTAGCCCCCCCACAACCCTCCTTCCTGTTCAAAATTTTGGGCCGTCACACACCTAATATTTCTATTTGACCTTTAGGAATACTACATGTGAAATTTCATGACAATTCGACCATTAGTTAATGAGTTAGCACTATTTATATACGTAGGCCCCCCTTACAACCCCCCCTCCCGATCAAAACTTTGGAACGCCACACACCTTATTTTTCTATTTGGTCTTCAGGAATACTCCATGTGAAATTTCGTGACAATCCGACCAACCGTTAAAGAGTTAGCTCTATATTTATACTTAGGCCCCCCACAACCCCCCCTCCCGTTCAAAACTTTGGGACGCCACACACCTTTATTTCCTATTTGGCTTTTAAAAATACTACATGTGAAATTTCATGACGATTCGCCCATTAGTTAATGAGCTAGCACTATATTTATACTTAGGCCCCCCCGCCACAACCCCCCCTCCCGTAAACAATTTTGAGCCGTCACACCGCCTATTTTTCTATTTGGCCTCCAGAAATACTACATGTGAAATTTCGTGACGATTCGCCCATTAGTTAATGAGTTAGCTCTATATTTATACTTAGGCCCCCCCACAACCCCCCCTCCCGATCAAAACTTTGGGACGCCACACACCTTTTTTTCCTGTTTGGATTTTAAAAAGACTACCTGTGAAATTTCATGACAATTCGCCCATTAGTTAATGAGTTAGCACTATTTATATACTTAGGCCCCCCTTACAACCCCCCCTCCCGATCAAAACTTTGGGACGCCACACACCTTTTTTTCCTATTTGGCTTTTGAAAATACTACATGGGAAATTTCATGACGATTCGCCCATTAGTTAATGAGTTAGCTCTATATTTATACTTAGGCCCCCCCACAACCCCCCCTCCCGATCAAAACTTTGGGACGCCACACACCTTTTTTTCCTATTTGGCTTTTAAAAATACTACATGTGAAATTTCATGACGATTCGCCCATTAGTTAATGAGTTAGCTCTATATTTATACTTAGGCCCCCATCAACCCACCCTCCCGTTCAAAATTTTGTGACATATACACCCTATATTTCTATTTGGCTTTTAAGAATACTACATGTGAAATTCCATGACAATACGACCAACCGTTATTGAGCTAGCACCATATTTATACTTAGGCCCCCCCGCCACTACCCCCCCTCCCGTACAAAATTTTGAGCCTTTACACCGCCTATTTTTTTATTTGGTCTTCAGGAATACTACATGTGAAACTTTGTGACAATGCGATCAACCGTTAATGAGTTAGCTCTATATTTATACTTAGGCCCCCCCACTACCTCCCCTCCCGTAAAAAATTTTGAGCCGTCACACCGCCTATTTTTCTATTTGGTCTTCAGGAATATACCAACCGTTAAAGAGTTAGCTCTATATTTATACTTAGGCCCCCCCACAACCCCCCCTCCCGTTCAAAACTTTGGGACGCCACACACCTTTTTTTCCTGTTTGGCTTTTAAAAAGACTACGTGTGAAATTTCATGACAATTTGACCATTAGTTAATGAGTTAGCACTATTTATATACTTAGGCCCCCCTTACAACCCTCCCTACCGTTCAAAATTCTGGGACGCCACATAGCCTATTATTCAATCGGGCTCAAAAGAATGCCCCGTTTCAGCTTCATTAATATAGATTATATCACAATGAACACAAGTTTTAATTTGTGTTCATATCTATACATACATCTTTTTTTTTTTGGCATTTTTCTTCCATAGTGGATCGGTGTCACCATATTTAAAGTCAGTCTGAACGTTGTGCTGACGTTGGCATAATCCGAAACCAGCACACTCTATGGCTCTGTCAGTTAACAAATATTAAATCTATAAACCGTTGAAAAGCGAGAAATTTGAAGAATGGAGTCTACCGAGCTTAGGATCGCCACTTACAAATCTAGCTGAGGCACTTAGGTCAGATGTTTTAATCGGGAAGTGAAAAATAACTATGAGCACGTCGTCCTTCGGATGGGACTTTAAGCGATGTTCCAGGACTTTTTCGAATGTGAGGTACTCGATAATGAGACGTATGTTATGTAAATAAACCTGGGTAGGTGAAATTTCACTTAGGTTGAAAATAGCCTTGAGCACGTCGTCCTTCGGATGGGACTTTCCGGATAAATCTGAATCTGTCGTATCAGTTTTAACAATTATTAAGCCTATAAACCGTTAAATAGCGCAAATTTTTTGAAAAACATTTTTATTTTGATTTTTGTGTAGGATTCAGATAATCCGGTCGTTCTCTATCAGTTTTAACAAATATTAAATATATAAACCGTTAAAAAGCGAGAAATTTGAAGAATGGAGTCTACCGAGCTCAGGATCGCCACTTAGAAATCTAGCTGAGGCACTTAGGTCAGATGTTTTAATCGGGAAGTGAAAAATAACTATGAGCACGTCGTCCTTCGGATGGGACTTTAAGCGATGTTCCAGGACTTTTTCGAATGTGAGGTACTCGATAATGAGACGTATGTTATGTAAATAAACCTGGGTAGGTGAAATTTCACTTAGGTTGAAAATAGCCTTGAGCACGTCGTCCTTCGGATGGGACTTTCCGGATAAATCTGAATCTGTCGTATCAGTTTTAACAATTATTAAGCCTATAAACCGTTAAATAGCGCAAATTTTTTGAAAAACATTTTTATTTTGATTTTTGTGTAGGATTCAGATAATCCGGTCGTTCTCTATCAGTTTTAACAAATATTAAATATATAAACCGTTAAAAAGCGAGAAATTTGAAGAATGGAGTCTACCGAGCTCAGGATCGCCACTTAGAAATCTAGCTGAGGCACTTAGGTCAGATGTTTCAATCGGGAAGTTAAAAAATACTTTGAGCACGTCGTCCTACGGATGGGACTTTAAGCGATGATCCAGGGCTTTTTCGAATGTGAGGTACTCGATAATGAGACGTATGTTATGTAAATAAACCTGGTTAGGTGAAATTTCACTTAGGTTGAAAAAAGCCTTGAGCACGTCGTCCGTCGGATGGGACTTTTCGGATATATCTGATTCTGTCGTATCAGTTTTAACAATTATTAAGCCTATAAACCGTTAAATAGCGTGAATTTTTTGAAAAACATTTTTATTTTGATTTTTGTGTAGGATTCAGATAATCCGGTCGTTCTCTATCAGTTTTAACAAATATTAAATCTATAAACCGTTAAAAAGCGAGAAATTTTAAGAATGGAGTCTACCGAGCTCAGGATCGCCACTTAGAAATCTAGTTGAGGCACTTAGGTCAGATGTTTTAATCGGGAAGCTAAAAATAACTTTGAGCACGTCGTCCTTCGGATGGGACATTAAGCAATGATCCAGGGCTTTTTCGAATGTGAGGTACTCGATAATGAGACGTATGTTATGTAAATAAACCTGGGTAGGTGAAATTTCACTTAGGTTGAATATAGCCTTGAGCACGTCGTCGTTCGGATGGGACTTTCCGGATAAATCTGAATCTGTCGTATCAGTTTTAACAATTATTAAGCCTATAAACCGTTAAATAGCGCAAATGTTTTGAAAAACATTTTTATTTTGATTTTTGTGTAGGATTCAGATAATCCGGTCGTTCTCTATCAGTTTTAACAAATATTTAATCTATAAACCGTTAAAAAGCGAGAAATTTGAAGAATGGAGTCTACCGAGCTCAGGATCGCCACTTAGAAATCTAGCTGAGGCACTTAGGTCAGATGTTTTAATCGGGAAGTGAAAAATAACTATGAGCACGTCGTCCTTCGGATGGGACTTTAAGCGATGTTCCAGGACTTTTTCGAATGTGAGGTACTCGATAATGAGACGTATGTTATGTAAATAAACCTGGGTAGGTGAAATTTCACTTAGGTTGAAAATAGCCTTGAGCACGTCGTCCTTCGGATGGGACTTTCCGGATAAATCTGAATCTGTCGTATCAGTTTTAACAATTATTAAGCCTATAAACCGTTAAATAGCGCAAATTTTTTGAAAAACATTTTTATTTTGATTTTTGTGTAGGATTCAGATAATCCGGTCGTTCTCTATCAGTTTTAACAAATATTAAATCTATAAACCGTTAAAAAGCGAGAAATTTGAAGAATGGAGTCTACCGAGCTCAGGATCGCCACTTAGAAATCTAGCTGAGGCACTTAGGTCAGATGTTTCAATCGGGAAGTTAAAAAACACTTTGAGCACGTCGTCCTTCGGATGGGACTTTAAGCGATGATCCAGGGCTTTTTCGAATGTGAGGTACTCGATAATGAGACGTATGTTATGTAAATAAACCTGGTTAGGTGAAATTTCACTTAGGTTGAAAATAGCCTTGAGCACGTCGTCCGTCGGATGGGACTTTTCGGATATATCTGATTCTGTCGTATCAGTTTTAACAATTATTAAGCCTATAAACCGTTAAATAGCGTGAATTTTTTGAAAAACATTTTTATTTTGATTTTTGTGTAGGATTCAGATAATCCGGTCGTTCTCTATCAGTTTTAACAAATATTAAATCTATAGCAGTTATACCCGGCGTTGCCCGGGGAACTTTGATTTTTCTCCCAATATCTTCTATAACGCTATTCAGTTCCTCGACAGTACATTCATGATGTTATAATTTTCAATTATTCATACGGAATAAGGCTTATAGTCCTTCAGCTGTTCTAACGCTAGTAAGTTTTTAGGACCCCTGGGCACCACAGCTAGTATGCGCCTTTCAACGGCGGAAGCCACACCTAGTGAATACTTAGCATCGCTGGACGTCCTAGTCAGTGCGTACTTAAGAACGTTTGTGACCACAGCTAGTATGTGGCTTGCAACGCTGAGCACCACAGCTAGTACGTAGTTGGGAATGCTGGGCATCATAGCTAGTATGTGCCTTGCGACGGCGGACCCAACAGCTAGTACGTAGTTAGGAACGCTGGTCACCACAGATAGTATGTGCCTCGCAACAGCGGACCCCACAGCTAGTACGAAGTTAGGAACGCTGGGCATCACAGCTATTAAGTGCCTTGCAACAGCGGACCCCACAGCTAGTATGTAGTTAAATACGCTGGGCATTACAGTTAGTAAGTGCTTTGCAACAGCGAACTTCACAGCTAGTACATAGTTAGGAACGCTGGGCACTACAGCTAGTAAATGCCTTGCAACAACGGACCCCACAGCTAGTACGAAGTTAGGAACGCTGGGCACTACAGCTAGTAAATGCCTTGCAACAACGGACCCCACAGCTAGTACGTTTTTAGGAACGCTGGGCCCTACAGGTAGTAGGTGCCTTGCAACTGCGAACCCCACAGATAGTATGTAGTTAGAACCACAGGGCATCACAGCTAGTATGAGTTTTGCAACGGCGGACCCCACAGCTAGTACCTACGAGTGAAATACGCTGGGCCACACTGCTAGCGCCTTGCAACAGCAGACCCCACAGCTAGTACGTAATTAGAAACGCTGGGCATTACAGCTAGTAAATGTCTTATAGGTGCCTTGCAACAGCGAACCCCACAGCCAGTACATAGTTAGGAACGCTGGGGCTGAGCACTACAGCTAGTAAGTACCTTGCAACAGCGGACCCCACAGCTAGTACGATTTTAGGAATGCTGGACATCACAGCTAGTAAATGTCTTGCAACAGTGAACCCCACAGCGAATACATAGTTACTACTACTACATGTGAAATTCATGACAATCCGATTCATGACAATACGATCAACCGTTAATGAGCTAGCTCTATATTTATACTTAGTTCCCCCCCCCTCAACCCCGCCACCCGTTCAAAACTTCGGGACGCCACACTCCTTATTTTTCTATTTGGCCTTCAGGAATAATATATGCGAAATTTCGTGACAATACGACCAACCGTTAATGAGCTAACTCTATATGTATATTTAGCCCCCCCACAACCCTCCTTCCTGTTCAAAATTTTGGGCCGTCACACACCTAATATTTCTATTTGACCTTTAGGAATACTACATGTGAAATTTCATGACAATTCGACCATTAGTTAATGAGTTAGCACTATTTATATACGTAGGCCCCCCTTACAACCCCCCCTCCCGATCAAAACTTTGGAACGCCACACACCTTATTTTTCTATTTGGTCTTCAGGAATACTCCATGTGAAATTTCGTGACAATCCGACCAACCGTTAAAGAGTTAGCTCTATATTTATACTTAGGCCCCCCACAACCCCCCCTCCCGTTCAAAACTTTGGGACGCCACACACCTTTATTTCCTATTTGGCTTTTAAAAATACTACATGTGAAATTTCATGACGATTCGCCCATTAGTTAATGAGCTAGCACTATATTTATACTTAGGCCCCCCCGCCACAACCCCCCCTCCCGTAAACAATTTTGAGCCGTCACACCGCCTATTTTTCTATTTGGCCTCCAGAAATACTACATGTGAAATTTCGTGACGATTCGCCCATTAGTTAATGAGTTAGCTCTATATTTATACTTAGGCCCCCCCACAACCCCCCCTCCCGATCAAAACTTTGGGACGCCACACACCTTTTTTTCCTGTTTGGATTTTAAAAAGACTACCTGTGAAATTTCATGACAATTCGCCCATTAGTTAATGAGTTAGCACTATTTATATACTTAGGCCCCCCTTACAACCCCCCCTCCCGATCAAAACTTTGGGACGCCACACACCTTTTTTTCCTATTTGGCTTTTGAAAATACTACATGGGAAATTTCATGACGATTCGCCCATTAGTTAATGAGTTAGCTCTATATTTATACTTAGGCCCCCCCACAACCCCCCCTCCCGATCAAAACTTTGGGACGCCACACACCTTTTTTTCCTATTTGGCTTTTAAAAATACTACATGTGAAATTTCATGACGATTCGCCCATTAGTTAATGAGTTAGCTCTATATTTATACTTAGGCCCCCATCAACCCACCCTCCCGTTCAAAATTTTGTGACATATACACCCTATATTTCTATTTGGCTTTTAAGAATACTACATGTGAAATTCCATGACAATACGACCAACCGTTATTGAGCTAGCACCATATTTATACTTAGGCCCCCCCGCCACTACCCCCCCTCCCGTACAAAATTTTGAGCCTTTACACCGCCTATTTTTTTATTTGGTCTTCAGGAATACTACATGTGAAACTTTGTGACAATGCGATCAACCGTTAATGAGTTAGCTCTATATTTATACTTAGGCCCCCCCACTACCTCCCCTCCCGTAAAAAATTTTGAGCCGTCACACCGCCTATTTTTCTATTTGGTCTTCAGGAATATACCAACCGTTAAAGAGTTAGCTCTATATTTATACTTAGGCCCCCCCACAACCCCCCCTCCCGTTCAAAACTTTGGGACGCCACACACCTTTTTTTCCTGTTTGGCTTTTAAAAAGACTACGTGTGAAATTTCATGACAATTTGACCATTAGTTAATGAGTTAGCACTATTTATATACTTAGGCCCCCCTTACAACCCTCCCTACCGTTCAAAATTCTGGGACGCCACATAGCCTATTATTCAATCGGGCTCAAAAGAATGCCCCGTTTCAGCTTCATTAATATAGATTATATCACAATGAACACAAGTTTTAATTTGTGTTCATATCTATACATACATCTTTTTTTTTTTGGCATTTTTCTTCCATAGTGGATCGGTGTCACCATATTTAAAGTCAGTCTGAACGTTGTGCTGACGTTGGCATAATCCGAAACCAGCACACTCTATGGCTCTGTCAGTTAACAAATATTAAATCTATAAACCGTTGAAAAGCGAGAAATTTGAAGAATGGAGTCTACCGAGCTTAGGATCGCCACTTACAAATCTAGCTGAGGCACTTAGGTCAGATGTTTTAATCGGGAAGTGAAAAATAACTATGAGCACGTCGTCCTTCGGATGGGACTTTAAGCGATGTTCCAGGACTTTTTCGAATGTGAGGTACTCGATAATGAGACGTATGTTATGTAAATAAACCTGGGTAGGTGAAATTTCACTTAGGTTGAAAATAGCCTTGAGCACGTCGTCCTTCGGATGGGACTTTCCGGATAAATCTGAATCTGTCGTATCAGTTTTAACAATTATTAAGCCTATAAACCGTTAAATAGCGCAAATTTTTTGAAAAACATTTTTATTTTGATTTTTGTGTAGGATTCAGATAATCCGGTCGTTCTCTATCAGTTTTAACAAATATTAAATATATAAACCGTTAAAAAGCGAGAAATTTGAAGAATGGAGTCTACCGAGCTCAGGATCGCCACTTAGAAATCTAGCTGAGGCACTTAGGTCAGATGTTTTAATCGGGAAGTGAAAAATAACTATGAGCACGTCGTCCTTCGGATGGGACTTTAAGCGATGTTCCAGGACTTTTTCGAATGTGAGGTACTCGATAATGAGACGTATGTTATGTAAATAAACCTGGGTAGGTGAAATTTCACTTAGGTTGAAAATAGCCTTGAGCACGTCGTCCTTCGGATGGGACTTTCCGGATAAATCTGAATCTGTCGTATCAGTTTTAACAATTATTAAGCCTATAAACCGTTAAATAGCGCAAATTTTTTGAAAAACATTTTTATTTTGATTTTTGTGTAGGATTCAGATAATCCGGTCGTTCTCTATCAGTTTTAACAAATATTAAATATATAAACCGTTAAAAAGCGAGAAATTTGAAGAATGGAGTCTACCGAGCTCAGGATCGCCACTTAGAAATCTAGCTGAGGCACTTAGGTCAGATGTTTCAATCGGGAAGTTAAAAAATACTTTGAGCACGTCGTCCTACGGATGGGACTTTAAGCGATGATCCAGGGCTTTTTCGAATGTGAGGTACTCGATAATGAGACGTATGTTATGTAAATAAACCTGGTTAGGTGAAATTTCACTTAGGTTGAAAAAAGCCTTGAGCACGTCGTCCGTCGGATGGGACTTTTCGGATATATCTGATTCTGTCGTATCAGTTTTAACAATTATTAAGCCTATAAACCGTTAAATAGCGTGAATTTTTTGAAAAACATTTTTATTTTGATTTTTGTGTAGGATTCAGATAATCCGGTCGTTCTCTATCAGTTTTAACAAATATTAAATCTATAAACCGTTAAAAAGCGAGAAATTTTAAGAATGGAGTC
This sequence comes from Aradus depressus, assembly GCA_963662175.1. NCBI lineage: Eukaryota > Metazoa > Arthropoda > Insecta > Hemiptera > Aradidae > Aradus > Aradus depressus. The sequence goes on along the minus strand of OY759219.1, from coordinate 17,696,068 downwards.
TACCGAGCTCAGGATCGCCACTTAGAAATCTAGTTGAGGCACTTAGGTCAGATGTTTTAATCGGGAAGCTAAAAATAACTTTGAGCACGTCGTCCTTCGGATGGGACATTAAGCAATGATCCAGGGCTTTTTCGAATGTGAGGTACTCGATAATGAGACGTATGTTATGTAAATAAACCTGGGTAGGTGAAATTTCACTTAGGTTGAATATAGCCTTGAGCACGTCGTCGTTCGGATGGGACTTTCCGGATAAATCTGAATCTGTCGTATCAGTTTTAACAATTATTAAGCCTATAAACCGTTAAATAGCGCAAATGTTTTGAAAAACATTTTTATTTTGATTTTTGTGTAGGATTCAGATAATCCGGTCGTTCTCTATCAGTTTTAACAAATATTTAATCTATAAACCGTTAAAAAGCGAGAAATTTGAAGAATGGAGTCTACCGAGCTCAGGATCGCCACTTAGAAATCTAGCTGAGGCACTTAGGTCAGATGTTTTAATCGGGAAGTGAAAAATAACTATGAGCACGTCGTCCTTCGGATGGGACTTTAAGCGATGTTCCAGGACTTTTTCGAATGTGAGGTACTCGATAATGAGACGTATGTTATGTAAATAAACCTGGGTAGGTGAAATTTCACTTAGGTTGAAAATAGCCTTGAGCACGTCGTCCTTCGGATGGGACTTTCCGGATAAATCTGAATCTGTCGTATCAGTTTTAACAATTATTAAGCCTATAAACCGTTAAATAGCGCAAATTTTTTGAAAAACATTTTTATTTTGATTTTTGTGTAGGATTCAGATAATCCGGTCGTTCTCTATCAGTTTTAACAAATATTAAATCTATAAACCGTTAAAAAGCGAGAAATTTGAAGAATGGAGTCTACCGAGCTCAGGATCGCCACTTAGAAATCTAGCTGAGGCACTTAGGTCAGATGTTTCAATCGGGAAGTTAAAAAACACTTTGAGCACGTCGTCCTTCGGATGGGACTTTAAGCGATGATCCAGGGCTTTTTCGAATGTGAGGTACTCGATAATGAGACGTATGTTATGTAAATAAACCTGGTTAGGTGAAATTTCACTTAGGTTGAAAATAGCCTTGAGCACGTCGTCCGTCGGATGGGACTTTTCGGATATATCTGATTCTGTCGTATCAGTTTTAACAATTATTAAGCCTATAAACCGTTAAATAGCGTGAATTTTTTGAAAAACATTTTTATTTTGATTTTTGTGTAGGATTCAGATAATCCGGTCGTTCTCTATCAGTTTTAACAAATATTAAATCTATAGCAGTTATACCCGGCGTTGCCCGGGGAACTTTGATTTTTCTCCCAATATCTTCTATAACGCTATTCAGTTCCTCGACAGTACATTCATGATGTTATAATTTTCAATTATTCATACGGAATAAGGCTTATAGTCCTTCAGCTGTTCTAACGCTAGTAAGTTTTTAGGACCCCTGGGCACCACAGCTAGTATGCGCCTTTCAACGGCGGAAGCCACACCTAGTGAATACTTAGCATCGCTGGACGTCCTAGTCAGTGCGTACTTAAGAACGTTTGTGACCACAGCTAGTATGTGGCTTGCAACGCTGAGCACCACAGCTAGTACGTAGTTGGGAATGCTGGGCATCATAGCTAGTATGTGCCTTGCGACGGCGGACCCAACAGCTAGTACGTAGTTAGGAACGCTGGTCACCACAGATAGTATGTGCCTCGCAACAGCGGACCCCACAGCTAGTACGAAGTTAGGAACGCTGGGCATCACAGCTATTAAGTGCCTTGCAACAGCGGACCCCACAGCTAGTATGTAGTTAAATACGCTGGGCATTACAGTTAGTAAGTGCTTTGCAACAGCGAACTTCACAGCTAGTACATAGTTAGGAACGCTGGGCACTACAGCTAGTAAATGCCTTGCAACAACGGACCCCACAGCTAGTACGAAGTTAGGAACGCTGGGCACTACAGCTAGTAAATGCCTTGCAACAACGGACCCCACAGCTAGTACGTTTTTAGGAACGCTGGGCCCTACAGGTAGTAGGTGCCTTGCAACTGCGAACCCCACAGATAGTATGTAGTTAGAACCACAGGGCATCACAGCTAGTATGAGTTTTGCAACGGCGGACCCCACAGCTAGTACCTACGAGTGAAATACGCTGGGCCACACTGCTAGCGCCTTGCAACAGCAGACCCCACAGCTAGTACGTAATTAGAAACGCTGGGCATTACAGCTAGTAAATGTCTTATAGGTGCCTTGCAACAGCGAACCCCACAGCCAGTACATAGTTAGGAACGCTGGGGCTGAGCACTACAGCTAGTAAGTACCTTGCAACAGCGGACCCCACAGCTAGTACGATTTTAGGAATGCTGGACATCACAGCTAGTAAATGTCTTGCAACAGTGAACCCCACAGCGAATACATAGTTACTACTACTACATGTGAAATTCATGACAATCCGATTCATGACAATACGATCAACCGTTAATGAGCTAGCTCTATATTTATACTTAGTTCCCCCCCCCTCAACCCCGCCACCCGTTCAAAACTTCGGGACGCCACACTCCTTATTTTTCTATTTGGCCTTCAGGAATAATATATGCGAAATTTCGTGACAATACGACCAACCGTTAATGAGCTAACTCTATATGTATATTTAGCCCCCCCACAACCCTCCTTCCTGTTCAAAATTTTGGGCCGTCACACACCTAATATTTCTATTTGACCTTTAGGAATACTACATGTGAAATTTCATGACAATTCGACCATTAGTTAATGAGTTAGCACTATTTATATACGTAGGCCCCCCTTACAACCCCCCCTCCCGATCAAAACTTTGGAACGCCACACACCTTATTTTTCTATTTGGTCTTCAGGAATACTCCATGTGAAATTTCGTGACAATCCGACCAACCGTTAAAGAGTTAGCTCTATATTTATACTTAGGCCCCCCACAACCCCCCCTCCCGTTCAAAACTTTGGGACGCCACACACCTTTTTTTCCTATTTGGCTTTTAAAAATACTACATGTGAAATTTCATGACGATTCGCCCATTAGATAATGAGTTAGCTCTATATTTATACTTAGGCCCACCCACAACCCCCCCTCCCGATCAAAACTTTGGGACGCCACACACCTTTTTTTCCTGTTTGGATTTTAAAAAGACTACCTGTGAAATTTCATGACAATTCGCCCATTAGTTAATGAGTTAGCACTATTTATATACTTAGGCCCCCCTTACAACCCCCCCCCCCCCCCCCTCCCGATCAAAATTTTGGGACGCCACATAGCCTATTATTCAATCGGGCTCAAAAGAATGCTACATGGGCAGTTTCATAAAAATCCGTCCAGCGGTTTGGGCGTGATGCTGGAACAAACATACAAACAAACAAACAAACCCCGTTTCAGCTTTTTTAATATAGATTATGTCACTGGCCTTGACCATAACTGAACTTCCCATAGTAGGATGACTCACGATAGGTACTTCTGAACTAGCCTGTCCTTCAAGGGTTCACTGCTGGTTGGTCATGAAGCAAATTGTTCAAAAACTATCATTAGATCATTAACAGTACGAATAGGAAAAAATATAAACTGTAAATTCAATACTTAATGCAATAACTTCAATCATTCACAAACTTAAATTGCACTGAGACTTGTATACCAAAGTATATACACTTCGTATGTATGTTTTAGATTGTTGTACTCTCTATAAGAAATAATGAAAATATACCATGACCTATATTTTTTATTATATTAATTTTATAATGTAGCCAAACAGAGCGTTATTAAAATGAAAGTAGAATATGATGGATAATGAACTAAATTTTTACCCAAATTTCGGTTTCAAAAATTATACCCAATGAGAGAAAACCTAGATCCGCACCTGGATCCAAAACTGTTTTCCATGCATTTTGTGAATATATTTTTATAAAATTAATCTTGTCTATTAATTGTCTATCATTAAGAAAAGGAATTTTACAGTAATTTCATCAAGTTATGGCACAGATACTTTTATGGACATTATTTTTAGTTATCGTGACCTAGGATGGTTATTTTTACATTCTTGTATCTTGGTAGAAGGGAGTACTGTTATCGTGCAAAAATTTGAGATCGAGTTATGACATGACAGGACGGCACTGCACATCCCTGTTCACCTTTCTAAATATAGAATTAATGCTGTTAGACGGTTGATCGGATTATTATTAATGAATGGCAAGATGTACAAGATTATAAAATATAATATATAAAAATGTCTGTAAAACAGTGAAGTATATGTACAAAATGTTAATTATATACAAAATAGGAGGGCGCCGGTAGCGTAGGTACTTGCATACTTAGCTCAAGATCCTGGGTTCGTAACCCGGTCCTTAGTTTCTGTATCTGTGAGGAAAAAACCTTGAGCATGCCGTCCTTCAAATGGGACGTTAAGCGATAGTCCAGAGCCTGTATATCAGGTACTCGTTAAAGATCTAGAACTCACACAGTAGAGTAGGGCTCATGTCCACCATCCTCATTTCTTCAATTTAATGGAGGACCTAGCTCTGACTAGCAGTGGTGGCAGACCGAGAGGGATAGGAAGAGCTGAGTGAGTGAAGGGGAGAAACTGGTTATTCCCAGCACTCCTTAAATTGTAGCTACAGTTGCTTTAATATAACAGATCTGCCGGCCAGCATCGCCTTAATCTTCGGTGAGGCCTGTCGAGATTGGAATGAGATGTCTTCAACACAACTGTGTCATCATCAGTTGCACATCCAACCCGGATAATGTGGTTTCTCTAAACGTATTTCTATTAAAAACCGGTTCTGATCGGAAATAAAACTGTGAGAAGACAACTTCTTTATTTCTATGAGAATATTTATTTCCGTTAAACTGAGGCCTTAATAAATGTGATTCATAAGCAACTTCATTCATAAGGTTTGGATCATTTTGAACTTCCCCACCTCATCCTATTACTCCAAAGTAGATAATCTCTGTTAATGCTCCATCCTACAAGAACGACAACAGCCTCAAACACGAGCCAATCTTTCCCAACACAAGATTATGTTTACTTCGATGAACTGAACCAACCAACCTCGTCTTAAAATCCACTAAACTTCCCTCACTAGTTCTCTCCTCGCAAATCCTCCCCTATCTTATCAGCATGCCTAATCCCGATCAACACGCAAAGCCGCCAAGGAATTTACTGAGGATATCGTACGTAATTGCTAAGTATTAATCAACTAGCAGGTTACGCGGCGTTGCACGGGAGTAACTATATTAGTTTATCTATAGCAGATTACGTGCGATACCCGGACAAACAATGAGAAGCTAATTCTCCCCCTCTCACACTTCCCCTCTGCTCACACTATCTCACTCCCCTTCCACCCCCCACCCCTCTCGCTTTTAAATTTAATTAAACTTAATAGTTAACTATCAGGTACAAAAATACACACAAATACACAAAATATTAGTATTTCAAGTATAATATAGTATAATATAATAATATAAGAAAATAATCAACAATTTTCAAAAAGTTTTCATGAGTCTCGTCATCCAGTTTTATACAATAAATAGTAGTAAGTATCCTCCATTAAATAGATCTTAATTTTCTTTTCTTTTTCAGCAAATTGGTTCAACACTTTTTCAGCTGAAATTTTATTTTTTACAATTTCATTCTCACACATGAGAGAATTGAAATTTTGGGAGATTTAAAAATGGCCGCGCTTTTTGTTGTGACACTCACGACGATACGTTCGCTAAATTTTCATACTTCGCCGATTGGCAGCATTCGTTGGAGTCAAAATTTTAAGAAAGCGTATTTTGAATTCGAATAACGTTTGACTGGGAACTGAAGCTTTATATATCCTTCTAATGTCTTGGCTGTAATGTTTGCCTGTGGTGGAGTTTTTATATATTATAACTTTTTTTTATTACGTAGGTACATTAGATCGCATTTTTGTGGGGGGCACCGGGCATTCTATCGGGTTGGTAATGTTCCTTATATATATATGGCATTAATACATTTGGGATATATAAGGCCTTTTTAGTGAAGATCAATATTTCGATAGGACTAATCGTTTCCGCATTAATGAAGGAAACGCTCGAAAAATAAAAAAATAGATAGGTTTGTTTACACGGTAATACTTTATTTTAGAACGCTTTTTAGAATTTTGATTAAGTACTTAGACCCTGAAGTAAAGTGCTCTTATTCAAGATCTATATCTTATCAGATCTAAGAAGTTAACACATGTTACATCTTCACAAGTTCCAATCACACGCACACAGACATCATCACGCAAATGGTCAAAACGTATTCGGGAGGCCTTGAAATGTGTAATTCCATTGAAAAATCAATCTTGGATTTTCGCAATATTACAATACTTCTTTACATTGAAAGTGAAGAAAAAAAGAAAGCTTGCTGTTCTGCACGTAATCGAATTTTTCCGCAAGAAGTATTGACCCGCCCTGGTGTAGTTTGCCCATCCCTGTTTTGCCTTAGAACAGACTGCCACAGAGGAAGCTCAATTTTTAATCAGAGTGGGAGGGGTGAATTTTTCAATGGGTTTTGATTGTATTGGAGGGAAGATGTTTTCAACTGTGCGGTCTCTTCCAATCTACTTAGTGAGAGAGTTCGGTGCGTGTTCAATTAGTCCATGAATCGATTACAGACCTTACAGGCACAGTTAACAGTTCAACTCTGCTATGCAATGTAAACATCCGATCACAGACACAGTTAACAGTTCAAATCTACTACGCAATGTAAACATCCGATTACAGACCTTACAGACACAGTTAACAGTTCAACTCTACTATGCAATGTGTTTACATGTTTATCCGATTACAGACACAGTTAACAGTTCAACTCTACTATGCAATGTGTTTACATGTTTATCCGATTACAGACACAGTTAACAGTTCAACTCTACTATGCAATGTAAACATCCGATTACAGACCAGACTCCCGATATAACCTTGTAGTTGAAGCCCGGGCATGAGTCATAATAACTAACTACTATTACTATAATTAATAATTACCTCTTTTATTCCTCATTTTTAGTAATTTCGGTGGAGTGACGTTTAGATTTAATTGACGCTCATTTAATTGAAGTGTTGTTTTTTTGGTCCTTCATTATGGATCTGGAGTTGTACTGAATGTATGAACACAAAATTTAGTATGAGGATTTAGAAGCCACTATATAACTCAAATATTGAATAATGTTTGGTTGATTGATTGATTCATGCTGGGGAAGTACACAGCCAGTGATTCACAGACTACTTTTTCCTTTCATTTTTGGAAAACTTGAAATTTCAGCAACGAATTACATAACTTCCCCTATACTAGCTGGTGAAGTAAACATTGACGACTGTTCTCAGAGTACCGTAACGGGTTGTGACTCAGTTTCTAGTGAACGGGTTCTCAGGTAACAATAGAATGTGTGGACTCAGGTGCAACAGAACCGAACATCTTTACGGCATGAAATAACACAACAGACTTCTTAAAAACAGAACACCTGAGAAAACTAAAAGCATCTTCGTAATGTGATGTAAAAAAATGTACAAAAGATTATTAATAAATTATAAAATCAATTATTATTATTTGTATACAAACAGCTGTTAGAAGTGAAGTAACTTTAGTGAATAAATATATGAAGTCACATTTTGTTTTAAAAAAGAAATGTGAACAACCAATGAATGAAGGAAAAAGATGACGAACAGCTGTTCTAATAGAGTGGACCAGTCTAAGTTGTGTTGTGGAGGTGAGAAGTCTGAGTTGAAGGTGGACAGTGAGAGAAGTGTTTTTAGGGTTAAGGTATGGTGAACCATGTAAGAGTGAAATAACAGTGAAATAGATGCGCAAAGGTGCTTTTATTTAATAATATGTACATATATATGCCCAAAATAACATTGATATAAATAATGGCCAATATAAAACAGAAAACAGACTGATATAGTTTTAAATAATTAGTTTGTAAGATTTTTTTTTATTGTAACTTGTTTTTGTTTCATATAGATATTCTGATTTAATTTATAATGTAGGTTTAGGTAAATAAATCCAATATTTGTTCTCTTATTCTCTGCTATCATTTTCCCTGCGAACCCATTAAGATAATTTATACATTTGGAATAGATTGAACATTTTGGCAAAATTTAGAAAAATAATATGGCATCTCTTTAGTATCTTTAGAAGAAATCTAATTGAAATTTTTTAAAGTACGTGCACTTTCCTCAAAATTGCACATCTTGAACTTTCGATATATTTTTAGCGCCATTTTCGGAAATTACTGTAGCAGAAAACCAGCTACAATTTCTACAGGAAATATGGTAATTTTATTAAATTATTTATTTATTATTAATTTTATTATTTCAATTTATTTGAATTATTATTTTATATAACAAACATTTTCCGACTTCCAGATTCCAAATATGAAAAGAAAATGGCTGTCTTTCCTACTTCGTGGGTTTTTATTCTGGTAGGTAAAATCCTTAAGTATGCCGTCCTATGAGAGATGGTTCCGAGCCTGTGCTATGAACTTGTTAAATACGCCTACCTTAAGTAACTATACCTGGGTAGGCAATATTTAGGACTCGCACAGTAGAGCTATCAGAGAGATAAGATCATTGGATGCTTACGTCCCTAGGTGTACATATGTACATACTAAAGCCCTCCCGAGATATCTACTATCTTGATGCTTCTCAATTAAATGACATATTGCATATTTAAATAAAAGTGTTTACTTTTCGAACAAAATTGCCCAAAAACAGAAGGGACCCATCTTGGGGTGAACTCACGCAACGAAACAGCCTGATCAGGTCCCGTAATCGCATTGTACAGTAATCCCGGAGGAATGGTGATTGTGATAACATCAGGAAAGGTAATAATCCAGATAATAAGAGGAGAAATCATCACCTGAAGAAGAGCCTCGGATACATGAATGGACACTGCAGAATAAGAAAACACATTTTTATAAGGGTAAGGTGCGAAGGGATGGAGTAAACCATTCTAGCAAATCCTGTGCGTGTGAAGATTACTTTCGAGTCCTGTGAACAATCATATGGTATGACGTTTGTCAACTCAATAAAACTGAACAAACAGTACTTTTAAAACGTCCCTTGTACTTCATTAAAAGGAGTGCCAGTGAGGTGTACTTAAGTGCAGCACCCTTCACAACAATCAATCAGTCAATTGCACCCTAACCTAACAGGAGTCTTAATGAGAAGCTCCTCAACGAGTGATTGGATTGGATCTCGCCAACTGAGCCATGTTAATGACCGTTCCAATCGGTCATTAATCATTTCGCCTCCTACTCCATCACAGATCCAGTGCTACTATAGTCCACTCATGTAATCACTTTAATATAAGTCTTGGAAATTCTGCCTTGTTGGAGGTTAAAGAGAATATATATATTTTTTTATTTATATATATATATATATATACATAAACAGGTAGAGTTTATTTGAATAACCAATTCGGGTGAATGTGAGCGAAGACTTTTAAGGAACTATTACATTTTATTTCATTGATAAAAACAGGAAGTGTTTATTTGAAGTGTTGTAACCAATTCGGATGAATGTGAGAGGACTTTTAAAGGAACTATTAGGTATATTTTATTTCATTGATAAAATTTAATTGAATAACCAATTTGTGAGAATGTGAGAGAGGACTTTTAAAGGAACTATTATATTTATTTGATTGATAAAAACAGGAAGTGTTTAATTGAATAACCAATTTGTGAGAATGTGAGAGGACTTTTAAAGGAACTATTATATTTTATTTCATTGATAAAAACAGGAAGTGTTTAATTGAATAACCAATTTGGGAGAATGTGAGAGAGGACTTTTAAGGGAACTATATTTAATTTCATTGATAAAAACAGGAAGTGTTTAATTGAATAACCAATTTGTGAGAATGTGAGAGAGGACTTTTAAAGGAACTATATTTCATTTGCTTGAGCCACTTCAAAGCACAAATATATATGAACTTGAAAGAAATAAAACTTGTTTATTTATGGTATTGTCTAATTTCACCAACTATATTTACATGGGAGTACTTTCGGTATTTCTACCATCCTCAGCCAAAAGTATAAGAGATAAGACTCTAGCTTTTGGCTGAGGATGGTAGAAATACCGAAAGTACTCCCATGTAAATATAGTTGGTGAAATTAGACAATACCATAAATAAACAAGTTTTATTTCTTTCAAGTTCATTTGAATTATTTCACAATATCTCTGCAATAATGTAAGTTTTCACAAATATATATATTCCATTTACTGGTAATTAAAGATGTCTAGCAGGATACTGCCATCTATCCAGAATTCGTGGTTGGTGTGATCCCGCATTGGTTGAAACTCCTCCCAGACAAATTATACACCGGTTTTGATCTTGCCAACTGAGCCGTTTTAGCGGACACTCATCCAAGGAGAATAATCCTTTATCATATCACCTATTTCATCATAGAGGCAGTGTTATGGTTATCTATGGATAGCACGTCTATTTCTTGAACCCTCAAGAAGACCATTCTCCTCCTTAGTCTTGTATTGTTTGCCTGAATAGAGGAGGTTAGCAAGGAGTTACGGATGACTAACAGGTTACCCCAAGAATTGGTTACATGAATAAGAGGTTGCAGTGAATATTCATCCTTGGTATTTCTTCTGACCTTGCTTCTCTTTTGCCGTATATCTTTGCCTTGATGTTGAAGGTTAACTTGTGTATATTGTAGAAGTTTGGTGGCTGCCACAAGATAAGGTAAATAGAGGTGATCGTTGAAGATCCTTCCTGGGTAGAAAGAGTGATGACATGCCATTTTGATCTTGCCGACATGCCAATGGAGCTCTCAACCAAGGTGTTAAATCATTTCACCATTGAGATATTATGGTTATCTGGAGATAGCTGAAGGAAGGAGGTCACAATTCTCTTTTAGACTTGATAAGGCTTTGTCTGGATAAGGAAGCATTGAGGGACTTCAGGATGAGTAAAAATAGGAGGTTGCCGTAAAGAATCCTCTGCTTGAATCTCCTCGATGAGTGATTAAATGTCCGTTTTGTTTTTCACCAACTGAGCCGTGTTAATGTGGTGGGCTGGTGTTTTACACCTAGGGACCTTAGCATCCAGTGCTCTTATCCCATCCCTGGAAGCGCTGGGCTTCCCCCTTATTATATTACCTGTATGTTTATACTACCTAAACCAAGCACTTCATGGAGTGCTCAGTCTCCCAGTTTCCTTAATGAACCTGAGAATGCTCTCATAGTCCAATCTTCTAAAGTCTCCCTCTGCGATGACATCTCCACCAAAGATGCGGAATCTCGTTCGTGCATATCCCGAGAGATGCCCAGGAAGTGTGCCGCCGTTTCGTCTTCTTCCCAACATCTATCGCAGGTAGGACTGTCCTTGACTCTCACAGTGTGTAGGTGTCTATTGAACGGACCATGTCCTGTGAGAACTCCAGTCAGTTGCCTAAGCTCGTTCCTTTTGAGGTCGTTCAGAAACCTGGACTCCCCTCCCAGGAACATCTTCGACTGCCTGCATTTGGTATTTTCTCTCCATGTACGCTCCAAAATATCCTTAGTCAATTCTTTAATTCGGGTTCGGTATGCCTCCCGAGATATTCCCAGCACCGGCTCTGGCCCCATAAAAGGCTTACTTGAATCTTCCTTGGCTAATGGAAGACATAACCAAAGTTATTAATCATTTCACCACCATTTCATCACTTAAACCTACTGTGATGTGCTATGGTTATTCTCCAGTTGGGTGTTATGGATATCACCAAGCGTTATCCTCTTAGGTTCTATTGTATAGTATGAGTACCACACGAACGTTTTTAAAGGTCCAGGTCGACTCCAAATAGTGGTCATTGTGAAAAGGGGAAGCTGTGCGTCGAGTCATCTCACGACCGTTTCCAGTAAACTCGTATCGACCAAACGTTTTTGAGTGGCCTGTTTGTAGGGTTCCGTAAGTCGAAGATCGAACATTCGGTTTTCTCTCCTCCTAAATGGACCATTTGAACTGAAAGTCAATAGTTGAAGTATGAATAGTTGAGCTTCTGAATCTTCGTACTGAATTTATTTTTCTAGGTAAGCCCCCTCGTTTGATCTTCTCCTTTCTATCGGCCGATTTATCAGAAAAAATTGATAGATGTCGTTCTTCAAGTAAAACACTTATTGATTTTGTAAAAATCGGTAAATTAGTTTCAGTGTTTCAGAGAGAGAGCGAAGCGTTGATTAATTCGTGATTAATTAATTCCTATATTCCCTTTTTTGCACTTGGATTTTTCACGAACAAAATCCAATTCAGTTGTGAAAAAAAATACGTCGTCGGTGAATCAGTGGCTATGTACTTCCCCAACAGAAAATAATTAATCAACTACTTTTTCGCTCTCTAGTGCTACCTCATTAACGGATGGTCGGATCGTGATGAAATTTCACAAGAGCCAAGTAAAATATAGACTATCTGGCGTCACAAAATTCATATGGGTAAGGGGGTTGTGACGGGGGCTAGGCATAAAAATAGGTCTAGCTCATCAACGGATGATTGGATTTTAATGTAATGTAACATGTAGTATTCTTAAAAGAAATTTTTTTACAATGATGTCTGTCTTTGAGAAAATGGTCAAAACGTGCAGTGGACCTTCAAACGTGGAAAACCGTCATCATTTTGTACGATTACATTATTATAGGTATAAGAAAGTAAAAAAAATATGCGTAAATTCAACTAATAAATTGATTATGAAATGAACAAGGGTAAGTTAGAATAGTAAGGTTATAAAATGGAACTTGTTTAGATATTACTATAAATAATAAGTCTATTAAATCGTTACTTGTGTAAGTTTACTTCAATTCATAGTTCTGAACAAAAATCATCTGCTTTTGTCAGTAAGGTCATTCCATGTATGCATTGTTGATCTAGAATGGCCCGGGGGAAGTCAAGGGCTGATTATGGGAATATTTCTACACAGAGAATCCTATGCAAAGCAGATTTACCATTATGCATTCCGACTGTTCTGCTCTGATGGAGTTTTTTTTTCAGAAGACAGTCTCATACTCTACATAGAAGGGGCAGTACATCGGAGCAGCAGAAGGCATTACATTTCTTGCACAACACTTAATTCACACATGATTGATCTAGAATGGCACGGGACAAGTCATGATATTCTGTACTTTTCATTGTTAATCTATTTATTTAGTTTAGTCGTATGTTCATCAAGTTACGACTTGTGGACGTTCCAGACAGTTAAGGTTAAATTGTGACCAATGGCATTGCATGCAATGTTCTGGGATTCAGAAATTCTATATAATATATATGTATATTGTATATTATACAAGTATATTGTATATTATATAAGAGATTAGAAAGATTGGAGGAGTCAGTAAGTAATGTTCAATGTACAATGACGTTATTAGGAAAATATATAGAAAGTAAAGGGGGAGTTATGTAATCGCTCAGAGTTTCGATGTTGAGTTTTCAACAGAATTTCATGTTTTTCAAGTCCATAATTCCAAAAATGAAAAAAAAGTATGTTTACCTGTGGACCACATAGCTCCCGATAAAAACAATGTATCGATACGAAAATTTATATGTATATCCCCAAGTCCACAAGGACGACAACTTTTAATTTTCAGCCAAATCGGCCATAGGGAAGGGTGGGTCTTCCAGTCACAAAAAAGCTCTAATAACTCTTGTTGTCATGAATATAGTCCCGTAATTTTATTTGAAAATTCAAAACGTGACAAGGACGACACCTACCTATTATTTTTCAGCGGAATTTATAGAAGGGAAAAAGGAGAATCAGATGAGGGGGCTTAACTCACAACCCCAATCAAAGTATGAAAATTCAGACGCTCCTTTGTAATCAACTATTAATTTTTAGCTCAAACAGTCGTTTTTGGAGACAAGGCGAAAACTTAATTGGTTAATCATGCGGAGAAAGTACATACTGTGACGACAAAAAGTATTTGCACACCCTCTTTTGTAGGAAAAATTAAAAATTGAATAAGTATGTGTGGCTGTGATTGTAATAATTTTATTTATTAGCAATTAGTGATTCATGTTATGTTGAAGAAATTGAGAAAACTTCGATGTATTAAATAAAAAACAGTAAAAAACAGAAAATGGTATCGACAAAAAGTATTTGCACACCTAAATGGCTCGTTGGTGTTTATTTATTTATTTTTATTTTCTAAAAGGAATTAGTGTAAGTTTTATTGATAAAGATATGTTTAAAGGAATCAACTCATTCAGTATTAGTCAGTGCTGTGGTTTCGTTGAGATGGGGAAAACAAAAGAAATATCTAAGAATCTTCGGCATAGAGTTATCAAGTTGCGTAGGAAAATTAAAAGCTATCGTCAGATTGCTTCGGCCCTTGATATGAATATGTCAATAGTGAAGTACATCATTAAGAAGTATGAAGACACTGGATCTATTGAAAACAGAAGAAGAAAAGGTCGACCAAGACTTTTAAATGAAAGACAACGTCGAGAAATTGTGAGACAGGTGAGAGCGGCCGCTTCCATAAGTGCTCAAGAAATTGCTAATAGGGTCGCTTCGACTTCTCAGCAGCAGGTGAGTGTGTCTACCATAAAAAATGTATTGCATGAAGCCAATTACCATGGGCGAAGTAGAAGAAAAAAACCATTTATAAGTGAGAAGAATAGAAAAAGACGACTTGATTTCTCAAAAGAATATATTGAGAAGCCAGAGGAATTTTGGGAAAAGGTTTTGTTTACAGATGAGAGTACGTTTAATATGTTTGGCAGTGACGGAAGAAGATTTGTTTGGCGAAGACCAAATGAAGAATTTCACCCTCAAAATGTTGTTCCAACTGTAAAGGGAGGAGGAGGTCACGTGATGGTTTGGGGCTGCGTTTCTGCTAAAGGGACCGGAAATCTGGCATTCATTGAAAATACTCTGAATGCCAGAGGTTATGTGGACATACTGCGGACCAACTTACGTGCGAGTATCCAGAAGCTTGGTATAGAAAATTCATTCATCTTTCAACAGGATAATGACCCTAAGCATACTGCCCGAATTACTGAAGAGTGGCTGCTCTATAATGCTCCAAGAAGGCTTCACACACCACCCCAGTCACCGGACCTCAACATAATAGAAAATCTGTGGCATCACTTAGAACTAAGAATTCGGAAACACCACATCACTGGCAGACAACACTTGAAGGAGGTATTACAGGAAGAATGGGGGAAAATAGACATTAGTCTAATTGAATCTCTTGTGCACTCAATGTCTTCCAGACTTAGGGCAATTTTAGCGGCCAAAGGTTGTATTACGAAATATTAGGTAGCTTAAAATCTTGTATTTTTATCATAAATGAAGTGTGCAAATACTTTTTGTCGATATAATTTTCTGTTTTTTATTTTTTTTTATTTAATACATCGAAGTTTTCTCAATTTCTTCAACATAACATCACTAATTGCTAATAAATAAAATTATTATAATCACAGCCGCACATACTTATTCAATTTTTAATTTTTCCTACAAAAGAGGGTGTGCAAATACTTTTTGTCGTCACAGTAGTTAGTCATTCCTCCATTTTTACTATTATTTAAAATGTAAGTAATTTTTGTTTTGAATTAATATGATTATTGTTAGTTATAGACAATTGTGGTGGTATTGTGGATTATTTATCCAATATTATTATATATTTAATTGCAAATATTATTTATCAAGTCACAAATAGAATCAGAAGTAAGTGTGTGACAATATTTATTTTATTTGCCTTTTACTTTTAATTGCAAATATTATTTATTAAATCACAAGTAGAATCAGAAGTAAGTTTGTGACAGTATTTATTTTATTTTATTACCAACTACACCGAGAAGGAAACCTGCAGCGCTCGTAGCACAAGTTTAGATGAGGACTTAAAAAGATGGGTCTCATTTTCTGGAAAAGCTAGAGCATTGGGTTATTTACTGAAATGCTGAGTTGTGCAGTTCATATAGCCGCAATGCGGTTCTTATCAGTGAGCAAGATGAGGTAAAACTCAGGCTGGCGAATTGTATATTGACAAGAAATTTGGAAGAAAGGAGATCCTACATGTCGTCTTTTTCTCCTGAAAGGAAAAACTTGCTGAGAAAACACTGTTTAGAAATTACCAAATATAAACGTCCCGTAACACGTAGCAGAACAGCTTTCGCTTCAATATGTATATATATTATATTGAAGCAAAAGCTGTATATATAATATATTGAAATGTCCTGTCCGAGGAGCAAAAAAAAAATATAGTTAGTTATACAAACGCTTTTTGTTTAATTTTAGAAAAAGGGTAAAAGGTATAAAAAAAATTAGACTCTTTGTTCAATTTCCTTTTATTTTACAAGTTGAACCGATTATTACATTATGTAGCAACCAATTTCGCTCTTCCTCCAAAACCAATCGATCGTTTGGACTAAAAATCAATAGTTGACTTACATATGGACTCATACTATATTTTGTGTCGATACATTAGTTACATTGGTAGTTATTAGAGTTTTTGTGTTAAGCCCCCCCCCCCCCCCCCCCCCCCTTCCCCAGCTATACGAAGTTACGTTATTGGTCAGAAATTCTATGTTGAGTTTTCACAGAAATTTCATGTTCCTGACCAATAAATTACAGAAATTAAAAAAAAAAAATCCTGTCACACATCTTACAGTTTTTAATTAAATCGGTCAAAGGAAAAAGGGAACAGATGAGGTGAGGCTTAAAACCCCATAAGGATGGCACCTATTAATTTTCTGCTAAATCGGTCGAAGGAGGGCTCGACGCAAATACTCTGATAACCGTCAATATAACGAATGTATCATAACGAAATTTAATATGAAAATTCAGAAGTCCTTGAGTCATTTTCAACCAAATCGTTCGAGAGCGAAAACTAAGTTAATTGATTTGTGCTGGGGGTGTACATAGGCTGTGATTCGTCATTTTTTTTTTTTTTTTGCTGCTTTTTTCTAATGGTTATAATTGGTTCAAATTGTAAAAGATAATAAAATTGGACAATAGATACATTTTTATAGTCTCTCCTTAACCTTTTCCTAAAATAAAATAAAATATAAAGCCTTTGTTTTTTTTCATTGGCTTCGTTCCAATAGCCAAGATCCGTGGTACAATTCAGTGAACAGACGGCAACATATTCTTGGCATGAGCGAAAAAATAACAATATCCTTAGGAGATAAACAAATCCAATTGTACTAAAAAAAGGAATTTCATAGACATATTTTAGGAAGAAAGATTGGACCAACCAACTTGCAACAGACAAAGGAAACAAAAATTAATGTATTGTTTTGTAAAAATCTCATTGGGAGGGCTGGTGTGTACCTAGGGACCTAAGCATCCAATGCTCTTTATCCCTTCCCTTTAGCTCTACTGTGGGAGTCCTAAATTTTGCCTAGCCATGTTTTCCACGTCCTATCCGAAGGACAATCTCATAATTTTCATCTCTCAGATAAAAAATCTAAGGGCCTCGGCCGGGTTTCGAACCCGCAATTTTGAGGTCAGTAGGTGCTACCTCTGAGCTATCAGCGTCTTATAAAATCTACTTTCATGTATGCGAGAACCAGTACTACTGTCCAGTAAGGCATGGAGATTCGATATTGTTCAGACATATATTACTAATTTTAAATAGTAATTCATTAATTTAAAAAAACAAATACAGCCAGATGTCAGGTGCTCGTTAAAGATGCCCTGCCTTAAGTAAATAAACCTGGGTAGACAAAATTTAGGATTCCCATAGTATAGACGGGCTCATATCCACCGATAGAGCGCTCTGGTACTAGACGACCTTGTGGTTTTAAAGCACGGGCATGAACCTCAATAACTTTTTTTTTTTTGTATTTTATTTATAAAGATACAACTGTTGCTAGGGTGCAACAACCAACATCTATGATGGTATTGATATGTTGGAGTGAAGGGCATGTGAGAGGAAGGCCACCCAGTGGTAGGTCCTCGGGACGAAAATTTATCTTGAGTAGTAGGATAAAAGCAGAAAAAAAAATAAAATAAAATAAAAAGGAATTGAAAGACAATTTTGATGGATGGGTAAGAGAGAAGATAAAAGTAAAGGAAAATAATGTAAAAAAAAATATTAAGAACGAATATGATTTAAGGTGGCAGTAAGTCGCGGTTCCATCTTCTCTTTAACCTTCGTGGGGGGATTTGTGGTAAGTGTTGTGAAGATAAAGTACGTATTCCTGGGTTTGTAAGTGTGTAAAGTTTTCTAAAAAAAAAACCATATGTAAGTAATTTGAATTGTTTCGGGTACTGTGTGTATCATAAGATCGTTATGAAGTGTTCTGTTGTTTATATATGGGGGACACTGTGTTATTAGTCTGAGGGGTTTTGACTGAAACACCTGAATTCGTTTGATGTTGGATGTTTTTGCTGAACCGTATATCTGTGATCCGTACGTCCATAATGGTCTCAGTAAGTAAGTGTAACAGTTCCGTTTTTGTGTCATGTCTAATTTTGATCGTCTATTTAGAAGTCCGTAGAGTATTTTAAACCTCAATAACTAACAATATTATTAAATACATGAAACAAACTTCACTCATTTTTTTAAATATTGTTTATTCCATAAAAAAATTAATACAAAAACTACCGGTTTCTATCTTACTCCATTGTCAGATTTAGTTATAAACTAAGATAAGTTTGCTGAGTGCGAACCGCACTTATGGGTACATCAGGTTAATAAGAGTTGGTATATCAACTAGGAAATCCTAGTGGATTACAATTAGGAATTTTTTTGTTCTGAAATACGTACTTCCTATAACAGTGATATATCTAAAATTAGTTTATTTGCTTACAATTTAATACTGTTATCTTTAATTTCAGTTTTTCCATTGTTGCTAGACGTAAATATTTCAGAACAAATTCCTAACTGTATAGTTGGGGAAGTCAAATATACAAAAATGATGTCTGTTTCATTTGTATAACAGCAACCGTCTGGAAATAGGATGTGGCATTGAACTCGGACTACCCTGTATGAGTTAAGGGCAATAAAGTAAAAAGAACCATAGTCACATAACATAACGTACGAATGGAAGGAGTTATCTAAAGCAGAACATGCCTTACATTTATATTTCCAAAATTTAGTTTATTTTGAAATAAACAAGAATCTATTCGAATTGTCTATCGGAACTTCAATGTTACACCAGGAAGACCTACAGAATTTATTATATTTCTCCTTTTGTACAATCTGGACCCACAACACGTACCGCAGCTCTGCCAGAAACGACCTCTTATTTACAGAAATTATTCCGACATTTCAATGAAAAAGATTTATTATGAATACAACTGTAAAAGGGTGAAAACGAGTTTCAGTCCTAAGACATTGTTATTTTATTTTATGGAATCACGGTGTCAAAAAAATTGAAATTCTGTTGAAAACTCAAATTTGTAACCGATGACGTAACTTCCAATATCCTTTATATAGTTGGGTTCACTGCTCTACGCTATGCAAATTAACAGTCTGAAAGCGAAATAATTTCTTAGTATTCGTCTGTTTGAATATTTTGCATATGACCAATATTCTTACGAACTTTTTTAGGAATGCCTCACCATTGATATCCATGAAAAGAGTGGTTCTGCTTTGAAGTATGTAGCTTCAAAGAAAACAGAAAAAATATGTATAGAAATATTTTATTTTTTTGAATGATTTTAGAAGATGTAGAGGAAAATATCTTCTCAGTGGGTTTCATTGAGCTATCAATATAAGAAAAATCTTCTACACTAGTGAATAGGTATCATAAAGCCATTCATGTAGTAGAGTAATGAGTCTATCCAACTGTAGAGGGCGCCGGAAGCACACAAGTAGCGTGCTCGATCGCGGGTTCGATACATGGCCGAGGAGGTATCGAGAAGGTAAAAAACAACCTTGAACATGCCGCTTTCAGATGGGACCTTAAGTAATGGCCCCGAGTAGGGATGGGCGATAGTTGGCCTCTATCGAGAGTCCGAAACTATCGGTGGAAAACTATCGAATTTTATTTTTATTTTTACATGTACATCTACCTAATTTAAATTATTCTGTCATGGAGGATGAAAGTGAAATATCAATCGAATAAGGAGGGCGCCGGTAGCTCAGTGGTATGCGTGCTTGACTTCTGAGCTCAAGGTCGTGGGTTCGTAGCCCGACCGAGGCCCTTAGTTTATTTTATCTGGGAGGTAAAATAAACTTAAACACGCCGTCCTTCGGATGGGACGTTAAGCGATGGTCCCGAGCCTGTACGATGTCAGGTACTCGTTAAAGACCCCTACCCTAGATGAATAAAAATTTAAGGTAGGCAAAATTTAGGACTCCCACAGCAGAGTCGGGCTCATGTCCACCAGAGTGACGAAAGAGCGCTCTGGTAGTAGGCGATATGACCTCGTAGTTAAAGCCCGGGCATGAGTCATAAAACCTAACCTAACCTCAATCGAATAAGTAATTGATCTTTGAAATCGAACTTTTATTTTATGGAAATAACATTTTCTGTCGAAAATAACGCATTAAGTATAACACGGCAAGAATATTAACACATTAATTGAAGTTCAAAAACACTTATTGTTAGATTAGATCAACAATTTTTATTTCAAACAACAACTTTTATAAAACAATATCAAAAAATTAATTACCAATTGACGAAAAATACTTTTGTAAAACTTTATGAAACAGTAGGCAGTGATCCAGCTTCTGCAGTGATTTGTTTGGTCATGGGTGCCGGTTTATAAGTTTCTTGGTGGCATCTCAAGAGGTGATCCCTTAAATTGGATGTGTTGGAACTAGTTTTGAATAAAACTTTGCACAAAGTATATTTTAGCTCCCATCATCAAAATAAAAATTCTAAAATAACTTTCTTCAAAACGAATCAATGAAGGAAAATTAATATAGATAGTTACTTGGACTATCCATAGTCATGAACTATCGACTCCCTTTGTAGTCGGGCTCATAGACTGATAGTTGTAGTTAAAGCCCGGGCATGACTGAAACTAAGTTCCCATATCCAATCCAGTTACATATCCAATTTACTCCTAAAGCAAAGCTCGAACTCCCATTTCTAAACGAATTAGCTTAATCCCATTCAAAAATTACATTTCTCTCATCCTATAAGCACTCCTACCAAACACAAGCGTGCGTGTCTTTACCAGATGTAATCCACTGTTTTCAAAAGCACGTGACGTCTTTTATCGAGCGACACAGCACACCCAACACGGATTTAAAGCAGAGAGTTTATGGTGCATGCGCGAGGTACCGCCACAGACTTCCTTACTTCTAAGTCTCCTTATGACTTAATAAATAATTCACTCTATAGTGAGTTACTCTTTATTCACTATTTTCCAACCAAAATATAACTAACAATAACTGCCGTAGTCCAAAATACAGTAGAACCTCTATAAGTCGAACAACAAGGAAGACGCCAAAAAATTCGAGTTATAGAGTTTTCAACTTATGGAGGATTTTGACTTATGCGGATTTTGATTCGACTTGTAGAGGTTAAGATTCATTCTAACTAATTTGGGTTAGAGAGGTGAAATAAATAAAAATTCAAGTTACAGAGGTAACAAACATATTTATATTTATTATAAATCAACATTATTTCAAAACATTCAAAACGGGACGATAAGCGATGGTCCCGAGCCTGTATGATGTCACGTACTCGTTAAAGATCCCTGCCTTAAGTAAATAAAAATTTAGGGTAGGGAAAATTTAGGACTCCTATAGTAGACGGCTCATGTCCACCAGAGTGACGAAAGAGCTCTCTGGTAGTAGGCGAGATGACCTTGTAGTTGAAGCCCGGGCATGAGTCATAATAACTAACTCTGAACAAAACTCTATGAGTGGAGTTAGATATTGCATGTAATAAATTATCTCCAAACAAATAAAAGTGTAAAAAACAAATTTTCATTGTTGGCAGCATTCTTTTCTCTCTCTCCTTTTTTATATTTATATTAAAATTTGAAATTAAAATAGAATAGAATAGAATAGTTTTTATTTATCGGCGTCCAATGACAAAGATTTTTGACGCCTTTAACTCGATTAAATTAGAAATTAAAATATATATTGAGAGTATTATTTTTTTATTTTATTTTTATTTTTTTCATAGTTTTATTTGAACTATTATTTAATCGGATTAATATATGAAAAGTTTTAAAATGAATGAATAAGACCAAATTCTATTAAGCGGGTCGGCGTGGCATACGAATACAGGCGCTGTTTCTTTTTTGTAATGTGTTCAAAATGAACCAAAATGACTCAAAAACTGTATTTGCCACTGAAAGTTGAGGTCCAGTTGTTCAAAATCAAGACTACTTACTAATTGCAATATATGTCAAAAAAATCATACATTATTCACGACATGAGGTTGTGATGACGTGCAGATTACTAATATACCGTGTAAGTGGGTCAATGATCATTTTTTATTTGGTATAAGCACTTTAAAAAAACATTTTCTGTCATTATTGATTGAATAACTCGAAACCTATCAAATAACACCTCGAAATAAACATTGTACAGTATTAAATTTCGCATCGATTGACACTAAATATACCTCAATTAGACGAATGGTAATCAACTTAAATATGATGCATCTGGGAAATCACTGTTTTTAGAGGGGTCAGAATATATTTTGGGTAAACTATACCGGTGGGTACACCTGGGGAATCTTAGCATCCAGTGCTTCTCTTCCCTGTTAGCTCTACTGTGTGAGTCCTGAAATTTCATATGTAAAGTCAAAACCCCATAAGGAGGACACTTATTAATTTTTCGCAATATCAGCCGAAGAGAAGAAGGGGGCTCAATTCAAAAACCCAAACAGCTGCCGATATAATGAATGTACCGACATAAAATTTTATATTTTAATTCAAAACCCCATAAGGACGGCCTCCATCAAAACTATTAAATCAAAAACAATCCTTATTATATTTCCGAAAATCCTGTATGAAATGTGGAACTCTAAAAACGTCCTTAGTTATAAACTTATTAATAATTTTCCAGTTAATTCTTTGTCTGATGATGAAGAGGATAATACTGAATTTAACGAATGTGAAGAAAATGTTAGCCTTAATACTGAAGTCAAAATTCCAAATTAATTATTAACTCCCGATAGAATGAATGTATCGATACAGAATTTCATGTGTATATCCAGATCTCCATAAGGACGACAGCTATTGATTTTTCGCTAAATAGTCCAGAGGAAAGAAAAAGAAGAAACAAATGTTATTTTCTCCAACTCCCAAGAATCTGAAGATGTTAATATATCTGAAAAAATTTCAAATCGCTGTTTCCAAAAGTTTGCATTTTGTGACTTAATACACTTTTATTCTGAGGTATCGATATATAAATCAACTAATGATTTCTAGTCAAAACGGTCGATTAGTGTTGGAGGGAGAGGAAAACTTACTTATTGCCGGTTATTCATTGACAACTTTTTAACGAGCTGGACGAAATAGGAAAGGACAAGGTGGAAAGTTACTATCTAGACCAATTTATCAACTGTTTAGATTTCTCGTCCCTGAAATGTTACCAAAGTACTAACCAAAGTTCAAAACCCACCCTAAACTCTCCCTTCTCTAGTTTAGAGAAGACACTTCTAATTTGACCTCTTTTTCACATGACTTAATTAAGCACACTGTCTCTACTTTACTTTGAGGACGGATAGGTCCCTAGAAAATTAAATTAAAGCAAATATAGATATAACAGTGCAGTATTTCAGGGGAAACGCCTCGCATGACTAAATAAATTTATTGAACCAGTCGGTTCAACGAGAAAGTTTGAAGTTCATCTCTTAATATAACAACTTTTTAGTATATATAATAACTATTTATTGTAATGTTGTTGTATTGTGTTTATAGTTAGGAGTTAATAATAATAAAAGATCGGTGAATCACCAGCTATGTACATTCCTATCACAAATTGATCAATTACGTTTTTGATCTTTCTCCATCGCCTGATTTAATTGAAAATTAATAGGTTTCGTTCTTACGGCAGTTATTGGAGTTTCTATGTTAAGCCTCCCCCTTAATCCCTCCCTTCCCTTTGGCCGATATAGTTGAAAATCAGTAGGTCCTTAGAGGTTTCTGGATACACATATAAAATTTCATGTCAACACATTTATTCTATCGGGAGTTATTGTGTTCACACACGTTATGTAATAGATCGAAAATTCGATGCGGAGTTTCCATTGGAATTTAATGTTTTCCGACCTCTAAATTACAAATATGAAAAAAAAATTGCTCTCTGTGAACGCGATAACTCCTGATAAAATGAATGTATCGACATAAAATTTCATATGTGAATTTGAAATCCCATAAGGATGACACTTATTAATTTTCAGTGGAATCGGCAGAAGGGAAGGGAGAATCAGAGGGGAGGCTCAACTCAATAATCCCAATAATTGCCGATGAAATGAATGTATCGACATGAAATTTCATATTTAAAAACAAAAGCCCATTAGGACGTAACCTGGTAAATTTCAGCAATTTCAGTTACAGGGAAGGGGGCTCAAATTCAAAAACCCTAATAATTCCCGATGTAATGAATTTATCGAAACAAAATTATTGCCCCCTATATAAGACCACTGTTGAATATTAGCACAAACGGCTGTTTTTGGAGGGGGAGTGAAAAGGTTTTTGTTTCATGTTTATATCTTGAACAACTGTCTGGGTGAAAATAGGGTGTCGCATTGAACTTGGGCCAATCTGTACATTAATTTATTTATAAGGCTGATTGTATCTCACTGTATTATGTATCCAGATAGAAACTTCTTTCTAAATCATTCAAGTATATTTAAAAAAGAATGAAAATAAAGTTAAGACTGTAAAATACCAACATAATGTGTGAAAATGATTGGGGAATAAGACATTCTAATACTTATCAGGCAATAGTGAAAAACTATGAAATATTAGAATTCGAAAATTTCACTCTTCAAAATATCAAGAGAAGCCATTAAGACTGTTTAATAGCAAAAATTCAATTTTGTAACTTCAATACTAAGATAATTAATGTTGAAAACAAAAAATCAATTTTTAAGAATTTTTTTTACTTTCCTATGTACTTGAAGTATGTGGGAAATTATGTAATCGTTAAAAATTCGAAGTTTAGTTTTCAGAAGAATTTTATGTTTTCCGATCCCTAATCCGAAAAAAAAAGTCTGTGAACACAATATCTCCATTATCAACATCTTGTATGTGTATCCAGAACCCTCTAAGAACGGCCAGATCTGCCGAAGGGGAAGGTGGGATCTGAAAAGCCGATGTAATGCATGTAACAACACCAAATTTAGCATGAGGCTTCTGAAGCCACCATGTAAGTCAACTATTGAGCGAAATATTTTTAGCGCAAAAGGTCGATCCTGCCCTTCAGTGTACCTTAACAAAAATCCCATTCTTTAAAAATATAAGTCCGCTGTCTAGGCCTCTTACTCGACAAACGACTAACTTGGAATCCTCAGACGAGACAGAAAAGACAAGAAATGAACACACGTTATAAACATTTACTACATAACATCCCCTATTCTTCGAACAGCTGGGAAAGTAAAATCAGAACGAAAAGAGGGTAAAATCTATCGATTCAAATTCTATACACAACACACGTATAATCTTTCTAGACTGTCCATCAGACGTCATGAAAGAAAAAGAGCAGACAAAGAAATAGTGGGAGACAGTCTGGCCAAGAGAAAGTATACAATGTGATAACAAAGGGAGTGGAGGAGGAAGGGGCATATTGAGTGGGGAAGTTGAATGGAGTGTACCTCGGAGGGGTGAGTGTTCATTTGTCAATAGGACAGAGACAAGAACTAAAACAATGGGCAAACATCATGTTCATTTGTTACTGCCGGATTTGGACAATTCCAGACTGTAAAACGTAACGATCAATGTACTTCCTCAACTAGAATTAATAAAGTAAGTTCCACTCTCCCTCCAGACCTAATTTATCCATTTTGAAAGTCTATAGGTCTTACTCCAGGACTTGTGAACCATCATACTAAATTTTGTGTTCCTATTCTATATTACGCCTATTTCCATTCCATAAACAGTTACTGTTTAATAAATTGGGGCTCATGTAGCTCGGGTATTATTATTTTCAGACCAGAAAAAAAAATTAGGAATTATAAACAATATTACTCAAAGAATAAAGCAGCATAGAAATATTTAAACAACCTAAAATCCTGCCTTTGCCATAGCTGTTTATATTTGAAACATTAATGGTTATTAGAAAAAATAGAAATATTTTCCCTCTCAACAATACTAGTCATGATTACGATACCAGGAAGAAAGAAAACTTTCGAATAACTAAACATTGCTTTTCTCTTCTTGAAAAAAGTATAACTCATAAAGGAATTAATTTATTTAATGCCCTTCCCCACTTCTTGAAGTTAATAGATACAATTAAAAATTTAAATTTCAACTAAAAATGTTCATTTTAGAGGAAACCCTTTACACGGAAACGGAATTTTATTCTCACTGTTCAAAAAGAATAATATAATCACAATAAAGAATCGTGTTTCATATCCAAAAACATTATTTGATACAAAGCTTTCATTTTTATTTTTTGGGCAGAGTTCCTCCACGTCTTAAAGGTCAGTCCGATGTACGTTATTGTTTTATTTATTAATTAATACATTTTTATTTATTTATACTTCTTTATACATTCATTTATAATTGATTAATCTATATATATATATATATATATATATATATATATATATATATATATATATATATATATATATATATATATTATTTTTCATATATTGTTATAGAAAAATAGTTATCTAAATTTTTATTAAATTGAAAAATGTGTCTACTTATTATAAATATATCTTGTATTAATTTTCTTTATGTACTCATATATTTTTAAGTATTTATTTGTTGAGTTTTTATTAATTTCATTTTACTTTTTTTTAATAGTTTTGTTATTACTACTAATCATAGATGTGTTAGACTCAAGTAGTTATAAATCTAATTTATAAGCTATCTCAATGTATAAATTATTTTGAAGTATCCTATTACCATGTATTGATTTAACGGAAATAAATGTATTATTATTATTTATTACATTGAGAGTTATTAGAGTTTTTGAGTTAGGTCTCTGATCCACCATTTTCCATTGTCGATTTGACTGAAAATTTGAGTCTTTCCTATGGTGTTTGGGATTTACATTCATATTTCGTGGGGGTATATGCATTCTATCAGGCGTTATCACGTTTACAATAATCGGTCAACAATTGTTGAGTTTTCAGTGGAAAATACTGTTTTCCGAACTTTTTCAATTTTTCAAAGGAAAATAAAAAAAAATGTCTCAGTGAACCCGATAAATCCTGACAGAATGAATGTATCAACATATTACATATGTGTATTCAGAACTCCATAAATATTAGGGAGGAAAAGTGTAATAACTGCCATTGGAACGTATGTATTGACATGTATTTTCCTGTGTAAATTCAAAACCCTATAAGAACGAAACCTATTAATTTACAATGAAATCAGACGAAGGAGAAAGATCAATAACGTAATTGATCAATTTATGACAGGTATGTACATAGCTGGTGATTCACCGACAACCATTTATTATTATTAACCCCTAACTATAAACACAATACAACAACATTACAATAAATAGTTATTATATATACTAAAAAGTTGTTACAAGTTGTTTGTAGACTGTACCGAGAGAGTTTCTGTAATTCGAGCCACCACAGACTCACCTCTGTCTCCGGACGCAGTTCATCCTCTTCACAGTCGATCCGTTCTGGAATTGTGGATTTCGAAATTTTGTCGGACCAAACCACGACCGGATTTTGCTGGAATGGCTAATGCACAGATGCAGCCCAACTGACGAACCAAAGCCAAACTTTATGTGATATATGTATGTTCCCTGAGAAACAACTTCAAAATTTCTCGTTGAACCAACTGGTTCAATAAGTTAAATCATGCCAGGCGTTTCCCTTGAAATACTGCATTGTTACATGTATATTTGCTTTAATTTAATTTTCTAGGGGCCTATCAGTCCTCAAAGTAAAATAGAGAGACAGTGTGCTTAATTAAGTCATGTGAAGAAGAGGTCAAATTAGAAGTGTCTTCTCTAAACTAGAGAAGGGAGAGTTTAGGGTGGGTTTTGAACTTTGGTTAGTACTTTAGTAACATTTCAGGGACGAGAAATCTAAACAGTTGATAAATTGGTCTAGATAGTAACTTTCCACCTTGTCCTTTCCTATTTCGTCCAGCTCGTTAAAAAGTTGTCAATGAATAACCGGCAATAATTAAGTTTTCCTCTCCCTCCAACACTAATCGACCGTTTTGGCTAGAAATCAATAGTTGACTTATATATCGATACCTAAGAATAAAAGTGTATTAAGTCACAAAATGTAAACTTTAGGTGTAAAGTCTTCTGTAATTTTTTTCAGATATATGAACATATTCAGATTCTTAAGAGTTGGAGAAAATAATATTTGTTTCTTGTTTATCCTTTCTGATAACTAATAAGAATTCCATAATGTACATAGCTAGTGACTCACCAATGATCATTTATTATTATTAACCCCTAACTATAAACACAATACAACAATATTACAATAAAATCCGGATTCGTTAAACATAAAATTCCGCAGAAAAAAACAAACAATTTCTGACTGATTACATAAAGTATCCTCTACTACATTCAGAAGGCCACAAGTAATTTTTGTGGTCAAACTCATCGAAGAAAAACTTTCACTGAGCAACAACTAGAAAAAGGTGCCGGTAGCCCAGAAGTAACGTACTTGTTACTGAGCTCAAGATCACGGGTTCAAAACAAAGCCTTGAGCATGCCGTCTTTTGGAGTGGCAGTCCCAAGCCTGTGCGATGTCGAGTACTCGTTGAAGACAAAAATGTAAACTAATCCTGGTACAGATATGCGGACACACGGGAAAAAGAGGTTAGAATTATTTTCTCTTTTTCAGCTGTTTGGGCTAATAGTCATAGGTTGATTTACATAGGGCTTCTAAATATAAAATTTCATGTTGATAGATTCAATCGGCAGTTATTAGAGTTCGGGTTAATCCTCCCCCCTAATCCCCCCATTCCCTTCGGCCGATTTGGGTGAAAATCTGCAGGTGTCATCTTAAGAGGGTTCTAATTATACATATAAAATTTCATGTCGATATATTCATTACGTCGGCAGTTATTAGAGTTTGCGTTAAGCCTCCCCCCTAATCCCCCCATTCCCTTTGGCCGATTTGGCTAAAAATTTGCAGGTGTCATCCTAAGAGGGTTCTAATTATACATATAAAATTTCGTGTCGATACATTCATTCTACCGGGAGTAATCTTGTTGGCAAACTCAAACACAGACACATAGAATTTTTCATTTTTGAAATCATGAGGTTGGAAAACATGAAATTCCGTTTACCATAAAATACCCTTTATGACAGATTACATAACTTCCCTTATACTTTGTATAGCTTGGGAAGTAATTGGTAAAATCTGACCGCAGCTCCCCCTTGTGAATTCCCATTAGAACAAACAACAAAGAGGGGAAAATGAAAAAATATCAAAGAGCTTCATGTTCATGGCTTTATGTTGCTCCACGTAGCAGTCATATTAGGTCACCCCGTTCAATTGGTTCGCAAAATAGTAGTTTCGCAGAGAATCTGAAACTCTAACCAATCGAAATGTCATCAGTGAAATGTAAACCAATGGGCAACGTCTAAAGAATATATGCAATGTGAATATAACAGGACTTTCTATTATTACAATATTATAGATATAATAATATATGGGTAATTCCATATGAACTCGACATGACGGCCCACATCACGACTTTGAAAATAAAAATACTTCATTTTTCGATAATTTGGAGACAAACAAACCAAAAAATCGTCATAAGAATTAATAAATTTAACGCTGATTCCGAAAATGTGGTCAAAAGTTGAGAAAAGTTGATTTAAAGGGGAGAAATGTGGGATTTGATGGCAAAAAACGTGGTGTTCTCGAAAAAAAAACTTTAAACAATCATATCTCGGCAACGGATTGAGATAGAAAGGTGCGGTTGGCGGCATTCTACTCCATTTTCGGTCTAGTTACACCCAATTTTTAAGTTACGAGGGAATCACCCTGTATATTATAAACATTTGATTTAACGTGTTGATAAATTTAACAAATGAATTTTGGCGTAAAGTTAAAACAAGTAGGATACCCAAAAAAACTGATTGTGCGTTTGTTAGTGGGGATACTCACAAGTAATTTGAGACGTCAAACTTAAATTTTCATCCATAAACTTCGCACAGTTATATGAAGGAGTGTGTTTTGGAAGAGCCTAGAAGGAGGTGTGTGGTTAAGAAGAGCAAAGAAGAAGGTTCTGCGGACAGTATCCCCGATAAGATGGAAGACAGCACAGTTATATGAAGGAGTGTGTTTTGGAAGAGCCTAGGAGGTGGTGTGTGGTTAAGAAGAGCAAAGAAGAAGGTTCTGCGGACAGTATCCCCGAGAAGATGGAGGACAGCACAGTTATATGAAAGAGTGTGCTTTGGAAGAGCCTAGAAGGAGGAGTATGGTTAAGAAGAGCAAAGAAGAAGGTTCTGCGGACAGTATCCTCGAGAAGATGGAGGACAGCACAGTTATATGAAGGAGTGTGTTTTGGAAGAGCCTAGGAGGTGTGTAGTTAAGAAGAGCAAAGAAGAAGGTTCTGCGGACAGTATCCCCGAGAAGATGGAGGACAGCACAGTTATATGAAAGAGTGTGTTTTGGAAGAGCCTAGAAGGAGGTGTGTGGTTAAGAAGAAGGAAAGATAAAAACGAGGATGCCGTGAGTTGCCACAATTGTTATAATCCAGATAAATATCATGTAGTCTTTTTTTTGTCATTCGCCAAAATTAATTTTTTTTTTTAATTAACTTATAAGAAATTTATTTAATATATTGTAAAAAAAATCATTTTGTTCACAACCCATTAACCTTTTTTTTTAAAATCATTTACATAAAAAGATAATAAAAATGATAACTTATAAAATTTTTGATGAAATATTTTGTTATTCTTTTCTTTTATTTTCACCAAAGCACTCTATAAAAAAAAAGAATGCCACCCCTTTTTAGATTAATGTTAACCGGAGAACTATTAATTGTTTCATTGGCGCCCAATAGGGCCTTTGATAAATAAAAACGAATAATTTAAATTAAAGTAACTAAGAATCTTTTCATTGGCGCCCAACATGGGGCAGCAAAATAATATATTGAAACTGACATTATTGCAGAGATATTGTGAAATAATTCAAATGGACTTGAAAAATAAAATAAAACTTGTTTATTTAATATATTGTCTAATTTCACTAACTATATATTCATGGGAGTACTTTCGGTATTTCTACCATCCTCAGCCAAAAGCATAAGAGATAAGACTGAGTCTCTTATGCTTTTGGCTGAGGATGGTAGAAATACCGAAAGTACTCCCATGTATATATAGTTAGTGAAATTAGACAATATATTAAATAAACAAGTTTTATTTTATTTTTCAAGTCCAAAATAATATAAATTCTTAGAACCATTAATTTTTACAATTAATTTAATCTGCTCTTATTCGGGTATTTGAGTCGAGCCACTCTTCTCTTGTCCCCCCTTTCCTTCGGCTGATTTTGCTGAAAATTAATATATGTCGTCCTTAGAGTAATTCCGATTCATAGTCTCAGTCCACGCCAAACTCTTTCTAGTTGTGCTAAATACTTGTTTCAACCTATTCAAGAAAGTTTTGCAATTCCTAATGCTCATTCATGCTAATAAGCTTCTAATCTGAGTCTGTTTACAGAACTGATTGCTAACAGGATTCTGTAGACGAGAAATATTAGCACTGGAGATAGTTTCGTAAACAGTACTACATATTCTGTTATGCAAGTTCAAATGATGGAGATCCCCGTCTCCTTTTCTTGTTTACTTTCCCCATCTAGACGATATATAGAGAAAGTTATGTAATCGATCAGAAATTCGAAGTTGAGTTTTCACCAGAATTTCATGTTTTCCGACCCCTGATTCCAAAATGGAAAAAAAATACATTAAGGCGTAGTCAAGGTCCACGCCGTAGATTTTCTTTTCGATGCTGCTGTAGCTCTTGCATTCGCTCGGGACTAGACTTCTTAGGTTTTTTAAATTCCTTTTGATGCGAGCTTTCCTCTGATTTGCGTTTTCTATAATTCCGCGCATATTTACGATTCATATGAGACGACATCTTTAATTTTTTTTGCCATTTTCAATTTAATACTGATTTTTACATATATTTCGGCGAATATTTTTATTGTTTCACTTTGTGTCCTAGCAATGCTCCTCAAGCTCTTTACAATGACACCCGAATCAACGTCCTATCTAAACGCGTTATGACGCTACACTAATTTCGAATTTTACACAACGCTAATTCGCAACAATCATCCGCCGGCGCCAACACGTCACAGGCAAAACAAACACTGTACAACAAACACATACAGACATGCTCTATCCATTGTGACCTCAACCGTTGTTATCGCATTATTAGTCTCGCAGTTATTAGCGACTGAAATCTGACGGTATTTTTTAATATAAGAACGTTTGAGCTGTTATCACTGTGCTTAACAAGCGAATAGACGTTTTCACGTCACAAAAATCGGTCTCTCAATAACTCCTGATAGAATGAATACATGTATACTCGTAGACAGGAAATTTTATATGTGTATCTATAACCCTCTAAGGACGATATCCATTCATAATTCAAAACTCCATAAGGACGAAACATCAATTTTCAGCGGAATCGGCCGGAGGGAAGAAAGGATCAATACGGACCAATAGGGAGCTGAGGGACCTGTACAAGAGCCCGGACCTGGTGGCCTCAGTGAAGCAGGGACGGCTCCGATGGCTGGGGCATTTACAGAGGATGCAACCAGACAGATTGCCGAGGAGGATACTGGAGGGACACCCGGGAGGACAAAGAAGAAGAGGTAGACCCCGCTTACGTTGGCTGGAGGACGTGGAGGACGACCTCAGAACGATTGGTGTGAGAAGATGGAGACGGGAGGCCGAGGATAGAGCAGAATGGCGGAAGATTGTTGCGGAGGCCCAGGTTCTACAAGGACCGTAGCGCCAGGGAAAGAGAGAAAAAAAAGGAAGAAAGGATCACAAGAGGGCTCAAATCATAAACCCTAATAACTACCGATGTAATAAATGAATTATATATAATGTTATATAGGTATTCATTATGTGAATTTTATTTTATTTATTTTCTAACTCTATGATAATAATTTGATTTATTTATTTTTAATTATTATAATGTAAGTTTTTATCTTGTTACTCTGTACCCTGATGCTTTAAGATTTATACTTTTCATTATTTGTTTATTATATTTATTCTATCATAGATGTACCACAGATGATGACGCTGTTGCGTTGAAAACTGGTCAAAAATAAAACAGTGGGAAGACGTATTTTATTTCTATGAGAAATCTCGTTCGACAACATCTTACTATCACATATAAACAGAAATACTTCAATAACTGTCGATGTTACGAATTTATCGACACATTTAGTATGAGGATTTAGTACATGAGTCAAATAATGATTTTCAGTATAATCTTTCTTTTCTATATTTTGTACATTGTAAGTTAAATTATGCAAGGTAGGAATTATCATAGATATTCCTTATTTCAAACTAGGAATAAACTTAAAACAATGACAGAAATAAGGTAAACCGGGTCCATAGAAATGATTGCTTAGTATTTGAAGTTCTTTATTTGAACAGAATTTCCAAGGATAGACAAGTGGAGGAACAAGTGAGGTAGAGATCCGCCATTGAGTAGTGTGAGGGTACTAGGTACTAGTTGGTAGCAGTAGCAGGTAGGTACATAAACATGGCCGACTAACAGAATGAATAATACAGGGACCCTTCTTCAAACACTTCACTTCGGGAGGAACTTTCTGGAGAATAAAGGAACCAGGATCCATTCTACAGTCTGACCTACTTATAGAACAGGCGTAGCCTAATACAGTAAACTCTCGTAACAACGAACTTAAGAACCAGAAAATCAGCAGTTCGTTATTACGAAGTTCGTAATATCCGAATTAAAAACATACATATGGCCTATAAGGTTCAGCTGGTAAAAGCCACATAACCAGGATACAAACTACTCAAAATCGCGTCATGAGACTCATCACTGATGCACCGTGGTATGTTCGCAACACAGTTCTACATGCTGATCTTGAAATACCGGAAGTAGCTGAGGTCCTCAAAGAATCCTACATAAGAATGCAGACAAATCCACTGGTGCGGGAAATTGCTGAACACCCACCATCTTTACCACTGGAACGCAGACTTAAAAAGAAGCGACCGCATGATTTTCTTCTCATCAATTAATCAAAATACATTATCTAAGTTTCACACCGAAGTTTTTTATCCGATACATATTTTTATTTTTCCCCTATATTATGTTAAATTTATCTAGTTTAGGACAATTAATGAATTGTACCTGAGTTCATATCCCATGTTAATTAGGCCATTGGCCTAGGTATTATTGTTATAGACAGCCCAACTATAATATTTATGAATAGAATAATAAAGTTTACAATAAATAAAAAAAAAATAAAAAAAACTAGTAGGTTCATATGTACATAAAAACAAATTTTTAAAACAACGCAATATATTATATTAAAACATTTGAGGACCTATTCTAGTTACATAAAGACTAGACATAGTTCAAAAAGACTACATAGAATCAATCACATAAATAAAAAAAATACCACATACGAAAAGAACACTATATTTTGGTTTCATTTAACGCATACATTTTTTTTTTAAATCTATTTATCTGAAGCCAAAATCGTACACAATGCAAGAACTGCACAGGAAGTGTAAAAATGTAAAAAAATAAAAAATTACATGAAAGGCTTGAGAGAGAAAATCGGTCAAGTGCTAACTATAGTTGCACAATTAATGTTCCGAGCCATCAGCCCCCCACTTAAATTATTGATAGTTAAACCAATGGTTCACCAGTTATAGGCAAATAAAGAATTAAATTGTTTATAACAATTGATCGCGCTGGAATTTTTCAATTCTAATAATTTTGGCTCAATCTACACCTAATTCTCAATGTTCATGATTTTTTCAAAATTTTCTGAGCTATCCTTTTGGTGATAAGGGTGGGGAACGGCAATTTTTAAGCGTTTTTCCCGAAAAATGTTTTAAAAAGTATATTAAAAAAAATACATCATATATATTGTTGAATTTGTGCTTCAATAAGCTTTCATTTGACACCCTACATAATGCCTTTGAAACATTTTTTTTCTTCTATTTTCCAATTTACTTCCTGAAACTAACCCCCAGAGTCAACATTCAACTTTTTATACTTCAAGTCCATAATTGGGCCCCCACACTATGTCTCTGTGCTAAAAACACCCAGCGGGGCATCACTTAACATGAGATCTCTGTTGGCGAATAAATAGGTTTATATTAAAAAAATCTATTTTTGAGTGTTTTTTTTACTACCAGATTTAGATTCTACACTCTTAAATATACAAAAAAAATATAATTTAAATCTCGGCAAAAAAAAGTTAGTTTTTTGTTGAACACTGTTATTAATGTAGATTAATTACTGTAGACTATTCAACATTCCTCTTGAAAATATTCTAACGATCCTATAATTCAGAATCTACTACTCATTAGGCAAGAAATAAGAACAGGTGAATTCAAAATAAATATTCGGAAAATAAATTAATAACGTCGTCAGTAATGTACAAATCGAAAGTCTTAAGAACAATTGTCGATGCACCGTTCTATGTGTCCAACCTTACCCTCTATAATGACCTTAAAATCCCTTAAGTTACTGACCTCATCAAGACCCGCTTCTCCAAATTCCAATCTAACCTTTCTTCCCATGTCAATCCAGTTGCTTGTCATGACATTCCCATCCAGATAATCCCCCCCCCCATAGACTGAGGCGGCGCTGGCCGTGAGACCTGCTACTGTAATCTAGCAACAATATTTTGGGAGTGCCGGTAATGACCAACTTCTTCCGTCAGGTCAGGTAATCCTCTTACCTTCAACTCTTCTTTCCTTCTTGGCCTGTCTCCACTGCTGGACAGTGTTTGGCGGGGCGAGAAGGCAGGGGGGATCACTCGAGCCCCCGCGCGGCCTCCCCTGCCCCCATTCAGTTGGAGGGATGGGGATGACAGAGAACCGGGTGTTTCGAGAGGTCTAGAGTTGAAGGGCTTCCCTGTTGATTTTATTTTATCTAAAATGTTTTTATGTTTATAATTATTTAAATTTAATATTTTCTATATGTTCTATTTTTTTTCAAGATCGTGGGTTCGAAACCCGATCGAGGCCCTTAGTTTATTTTATCTGGGAGGTAAAACAAGCTTGGGCATGCCGTCCTTCGGATGGGAAGTTAAGCGATGGTCCCGAGCCTGTACAATATCAGGTACCTACTCGTTAAAGACCCCCCTACCCTAGGTTAATAAAAATTTAGTGTAGGCAAAATTTAGGACTCCCACAATAGAGTCGGGCTCATGTCCACCAGAGTGATGAAAGAGCGCTCCGGTAGTAGGCGATATGATGTAGTTAAAGCCCGGGCATGAATCCAAAACCTAACCTATATGCTTTCGATGAATATATTTTTTATTTTTATTTTTTTATGAACCTATATTTTAATGTTTAATGTCATTCATAAAATTTACTTATGGTTTATACCGATTGTAAATATTCAAAATAAATAATTTATTATAAAAAAAAAAAAAAAAAAAAAAAAAAAAAAAAAAAATGTGGTTGAAGGTCAGTATCTTACTCTGGCTCCCAACATACTAAATTTCGCATCAATAAGTTACGTTACATTGACAGTTATGATTTTTGAGTTGGAACCCCTTCCTCTAATCCCACATTTCCCTTCGGAAGATTTGGTTAAAAATTTGTAAGTATGGTCCCTATGGAGTTTTGGATTTACAAATGGGATTTCATGTCAATATATTAATTATATCGGCAGTTATTGAAGAACACATATAAAATTTCGTGTTGTTACATTCATTCTATCAGGAGTTATCGTGTTCATTGTCACACACAGACAGGAAATATTGTTTCTTTAATTTTTGGAATCCGGAAGTCGGAAGACATAATATTCCGGTTAAAACTTACATAACTTCCTCTATTTTTTGTATAATTGGGGAAATGAAATTTTTGTAGACATTTATAAAAGCCATTATATAACTGGTAGGTATATTAAATATTTTTTCTTTCTTAGAATTTAAAGAAAATTTTCAATTGTTTAATACAAAAATCAATAGTGACATTGAAGAAAATAAGCAGTGAGAAGGAAACCACAAAAGGACATAGGATTGTTATATGTCATTATGTGTTAGGTGTTTGAAACCCTGGCAGAGTCCCAAATGTTTTTGACTCTAGGTCTAAGTGGATTTCTAAGGCGAACCGACAGTAATACGATACCTACACTAAATTGCCCGAACAATTTTTGTTTTGTCGGTTGCCAGATTAAATGTCTGGCACAGGAAACTGGGTTAAACGTTTCAAAGGTTCCGTATCTTTTTGGTGTTTTAAAGAATGATTTTTAGCACGTTTCTCATAAAAGTGGCCGATTTTTCAAAAGTACCTAGCAAGATTCATTGACAAGAGTCAATTTTTGGTTATATTTTTTATGAAAAATCAAAAAATCAGTTCTGGTCCGCTTGAATATTCATAAATAGCAGACATGTTATCCATTCGTGAGATGTCTAAGTACCCCACATATTTAGCAGACGCGTCCAACCTCACTTCTATATGCTATATACAATACTTTTCCTGAAGCATTTTCACGGGTCTTAAATAACTATTTCTAGAATAAACCAATAGCCATTGTTACAATAAACCATTAAAAGAATAGAATAGAATAGTTTTATTTGTCGGCGTTCAATGTCCTAGATTTTTGACGCCGTACAAGTGATTAGATTAATTCGATGAGGTGACTAGTCTTCATTGAGGATAGGACGGCTTCTATAGACGAGTTGTCATCTCCGAGCATCTCATGTAGGTTTCTTGTTCGTAAACCCATGGACTTTAGCATTTCCTCATATCCAGGGCTTACTGTGAGAGGCCAGGCCCCACACTTGCCTCAGCCCGGGGCCGTCGCCCTGAGGTGGCCATGGGTTAGACGAGCGTGGCCTACACGGAGCCGCATCAGACATACCTCCTCCTGCCTATTCTGCCTTTCGGAGGTTTGCCATTTATCTATATTCGTTTTGATATATGTATTAAAAGATAAAGAGTATTGAATAATCAATGTTATAATAAAGCAATAACCATTGCTACAATAAACTAATACCATTCTTATAATAAATCTAGTAACCATTGGTATAATGAACAACTACAATCGAAAGAGTGTCTTGAATAACCATTGCAATAATAAACAAATAACCGATGTTATAATAAATCATTATGATAGAAAGTTTCTTAAATAAACATCGCTATAATAAACTGATGACCATTCTTAAAATACGAGTACATCTAGTAACCATTATAATAAACTTTTAAGATAGAGTGTTTTGAATAATCATTGCAACAAGAACCATTGTTATAATAAACCATTAACAGAGAAAGTGACTTAAATAATCATTGTTATAACAAACCAATAACCATTTATGAAACTTGCAAGGAAAGCCCAACTTATAACTAGAAGTTATGTGGCGCCTCTTAACTCTAACTTTCAAATAGGAAAGGGATCTGAAATATAAAATAACTGCTGGTTCTACTTATAAGCTCGATTTAATCATAGGATATGTGGCGTCTTACAATTTTCGAATGAATAAAAATTTAGGGTAGGCAAAATTTAGGACTCTCACAGTAGAGTCGGGCTCATGTCCACCAGAGTGATGAAAGAGCTCTCTGGTAGTAGGCGATATGACCTCGTAGTTAAAGCCCGGGCATGAGTCATAAAACCTAACCTAACCTCCAATAGATACTATATATTTTTTAAATTATTTAACTGACGATATTCAAAGTATAGCAATTCACAATTACATGTCTATTGATTTTTTACTTTATACATACATACAAACATACATACACACATATATATATATATATATATATTTGTTGGAAATTGGCATTATGCAAGACCAGACACCGAAACAGCGCCATCCATTTCCAGTTTAGGGGTGGAACTCTTACATTATTTACATCATTAAACTATAGTAATTAAATATATAATATATAAATTTAGTTAATTAACAAAACTATTAATCAGAGAGAGGGAGAGAGCTGCCTGATATGTATTTCTTTTATAGGATAAATAAAAAAGAAAAGAGGTATATAAATGTGGCATGAAAAGGGCATATTGGTGTGTTGAGGTTGCGTGTGACACAGTATTGAATGACCAACGTTAAGGGGGGCCCACCAGCTAACCAAGAAATGCCCTTAACTGAAACCAGAGCAAAAAAAGTCCTCGGTGATTCACCGACAATGTACTTCCCCAAAAGGAATTAATAAACTCGCCCTCTCGTATATAAGAAAGTAATGTGTTGACATGAGCGGTTTTATTCATTTAATTGAACAGAGTGATTCAGAGAGTTCCTTTCTAAGACCTATATTCGGTAAGAAACTGTGTTCCGTTTGCTTCTTACTTCGAAATCTAAAAAAGATCGTGCCAAAGGAAACGTTAACTACTGTGATGTATAACAAATACACACATTTAAATTATTAATATTAAAAACATTAATTATATTTATTTTTCTATAAAATCCAAGAAGCAACTGAATTAGTAAATAAATAATGGGAATAAATTTTCTTTTAAAACGAATGAGTAGAAAACAAAACACGGCCATCAGCTGTTTTTGAAATTAGTGTAGAGGAGTCAATGTTGTGTGGCCTGGGTTGAGATGTGAAGGTGGACAGAGAGTTGTTGTTTAGGCTTAAGATGTGATGAACTAAGTAGGTGTGAATTAACAGTAAAATTGATGCGCAAAGAAGGTACTGTTATTTATTTATATGTACAAAATATATATGCAAAAAAAAAAATGTATATATAACTTTGATTTGAAGAATGGCCAAAATATAAAACAGAAAAAAGATTGAAATAGTTGAAAAAGAATTAAGTTTTTACGATTTTTCTTTTGATTTTTGTTTCAATGTTTAGTTTTCAATTTTATAATGTAGAATCTACATTGTAGATGTAAGAAAATAAACCCATTTTTTTGTTCTCGTAAATTCTATTATATTCATTTTCCCTGTTGGCCCAGTAAGATAATTTAAAAACCTTTGGATTAGATTTAATATTATTGAAAAAAATTAAAAAAAAAAAAAAAAAAAAAAAAAAAACATATGGCATCTCTTTAGAAATCCAAATGAAAAGTTTAATTTAAATTTTTTTAAATTACGTGTACTTTCTACTTAAAATGAAGTAAACTATTTAATTTAGCGAGTAGTAAGTACGAAAATAATTCAAGGAGAGGGTTTGACTTGACTTATTCAGTTGGCTACGTTGAAGAAGTGCTGACAATTTAAAAATATTTATTATGTGCATTATATAACAAATTCCGTTTGATCAGGACATTCAGTAATCCGGACGGAGTCCGGTCCCATCTAGTCCGGATTAGCGGGACTGTATTAGGTACTGTATTTCAAAACTACATGTCAGGACGGATTTCGGCATATATCTCGGAAACCGAACGACCTACAAAAAATAGTTTTTTCACATAACTATTACTTTGAAATATTTTTGATTAGGTCATAAACATAAGCGGAATTTTGTAAAATGTACTTATGACCCTATGTAAAGTAGCCTTGATAATTTCAATTTTCAAGTTAATTTCTACTGTTATTTTTGTTGTAAAAA
Organism: Aradus depressus; assembly: GCA_963662175.1. Classification (NCBI taxonomy): domain Eukaryota; kingdom Metazoa; phylum Arthropoda; class Insecta; order Hemiptera; family Aradidae; genus Aradus; species Aradus depressus. Next base: position 17,655,341 of record OY759219.1, on the reverse strand, counting down.
GTAGAAAAGAGGAAAGATAATTCGATCTGTGGAAGTACAGTGATTCACCAACAATTTATTTTCTTTCTATTGATCATAAGAAACGAAAAGAAAGTGGAGAGAGTGTCAACGTTAATTTTTATTGTTCTCAAAGGGTGCCTCAGACCTGGCTTACGTAAACCCAGTGAAGAAAATAGAATTGGCAGGCTTCAACATTTGGCCAATTCCTAATATTTAAAGAGAGGATATTTTCGTATATACTTTTAGTATCCAGAGTGACACAGTTTTTAAAATAAATCCCCAAACTAATTAAAGTATAGTGAAAGTTATGTGATCCGAAATTCGATACATAATTTAAATCAGAATTTCGTGCTTTTCAAAAATAAAAAATGTATTTTCCGGCTGTGAGTTTGAAATGATATAATTTTTTTATACTCTGGGACGAGGTCCCCTAAGAATAATGAATATAAATAAATAAATTAGTGTTACATTGGAGAAAAACTAGACAATTATAAATATAGATAAACAAAAAATTTACATGAAAAAACGAAAATTAATTATGAACAAAAAAAGTATCAATAGGTAAGGTTAGGTTTCATGACTCATGCCCGTGCTTTAACTACGAGGTCATATCGCCTACTACCAGAGCGCTCTTTTGTCACTCTGGTGGACATGAGCCCGACTCTACTGTGGGAGTCCTAAATTTTGCCTACCCTAAAATTTTATTCATCTAGGGCAGGGGTCCCCAAACTTATTTTGTCTACTGCCCACTTTGAGAATAAATTATTTTTTAGCGCCCCCCATTTTTCACATACTTAAAAACCACTATAACTTCAAATTAAATTAATTATTGTGAGCTATATTAGCGGAGATTAAACATTCATTCTAAACGAGACTTTTACTATAACCCGCAAGAGTTAACTTGAGACCTGAGCGCAGTAGTACACAACGGCGCTCAGGCCTCAAGTTAACTCTTACGGGCTACACCTGCCAATGAGAATGATTATTGAAACGCAACTTTATAGTATTCAGACAGAGTATCTTTTATTAAAAATAAAACAAACATAATAGATTCTAATATAAAAACCATGAAGGATGATTAACTTCATTTTTCCCCGTCACGATTCACGTATCGATAGGTTCGGAAATAAGCCACTAGATGGCTCCTAACCTAAGGACCTAGATGAAATTACAAATCGCCCCCTAAGCCTCTACACAACAACGCCACCATTTTTTTTCTGGGTCTCTTACCGCCCCCCTTTAGGCCTGCAGCGCCCACAACGGGGCGTTATCGCCCACTTTGGGAAAGGCGGATCTAGGGGAAGGGTCTTTAACGAATATGAACACCTGCCGAATTTCCGCCAAATCTGTGAAAGGGAAGTGAGTTTTATGGGATTTTGAGAATGGAACTTCAATTAATTGTTGCTCATTCATTAGTGACCACATTCAAATATAAAATTCAAGACTAGTCCATTGTTAATAAATGCAAATGTATTCCATCCTGTCAATGGATGTAACAATTATTCATTGTTAGTGTCAATAGTTAAGAGGATCAAGTCGATTTATTTAACAGGCTACAGTGGTGTTTTTTAGAATTCCAAGAATGTATAATGGAACCTTTATATCGAACTTTTTCACCCCTCTCTAACTTTGTATTTCACTTCCCCTATCTATACAAAGTATAAGAGAAGTTATGTAATCGGTCAGAAATTCGAAGTTGAGTTTTCAAAGGGATTTCATATTTTCCAACTTTCTAATTTAAAAAAAAAAAAAAAAAAAAAAAAAAAAAAAAAAAAAAAAAAAAAAAAAAAAAAAAAAAACACTGGCTCTGTACGTGTCTGTGAATACGACAATTCCCGATAGAATAAATATATCGACACAAAATTTTATGTTTCTCCTGAACCCTCCAAGGATGACATGTATCGATTTTAATTCAAATCGGTCCAAAGGAAGGGAAGATTAGAGGAGAGGCTTTACACAAAAACTCTAATAACTGTCGTTGTAATAAATATATCGACATGAATTGAACATATTCCAATTCAAAGCCTCATAAGCATGGCATCTATCAATTTTCAGCGAAATCTGTCAAAGGGGAGGGGGGGAATCAGAGGGGCCTCTACTCCAAAATTCTAATAACCGCCGATGTAATGAATATTCGACATAAAATTTAGTATGAGAATTCAGAAGCCACTATGTAAAATGTAATTGATTAATTCGTGTTCAAACTCGTGATTCACCGAAGACTTTTTTTCGATTTGAGATAAGACCAGTACGGTCAATGTTATTGCGACCCAAAGGATGTAAAAGAAATTTCCATAAGAGTAATGTTCAAACTGTAAAGAGGCGTATAGACACGCGAGCAACGAGCCGAACATTAGTCAGTGAGCATGTCTGGGGATGAAGTGCGCTGGCGCTAGACGAACAAGGTAGGCTCGGGGTCTGCTCCCCCTGTTGTCGGTTTTTTGACGAACCAGCAAAGGAATGTTCGGCTCGGGCTGCGGTGTGTGTAGACTGGTACCAAGCCGAACCGTCCCGACTTGACCCGAGCACTGTTGTTTATAACCAATATATAACCTTCTCAAATATTTAGGTTTCTGGAAGTGCATGTTCTTTTTTTTTTTTTAATTAAATATATATTTAAATATTATTCAATCAATTATATTTTATTATGGCTTCTGAAGACTGGTCTCAGGAGCTTCAAATTCAGTTTGCTCAGGCGACTTTCCTAAAAAAGTGTTCATTTTAAACAATTTACATGTAAAAATAAATTACGTATCATAATAAATTCGTATCCGTATTAATTGTACTACAAATATGTAAATTAATTACGTAAGTAGCTACCTACCTTGAGCATTTTCTGATTGAAGACTTTAAATAGTAATAAAATGAAATGCAAATAAACGTAAATTTGTTATCTGCAGGTTAACTTGTGCAGTTTATGTTCGTTAGTATGGTTGTGGAGCATCCAAATGTTCGGCTCGTCTCTGTTCGGCTTGTAGTGTGTACGTTGAAAACTGAACACGAGCCGAGCACTGCTCGGCTCGTTGCTCGCATTTCTGTACTAGGCTTAACGCAAAGCAACGAATTTTAAAATATCTTTATAATTGATAGTTTTTAGTTTAAAAAAAAAATATATATATATGATATCTTAGGACCAATAATGGGAAAAGAACAATACAAAACAGTTTTAAATCTCAAGTAGGTCATTCTCGAAATCCTAATTAATTACTTTAAACAGAAGATCTTGATTTGTTGCTACTAAACGATTGTAATTCAAATACTTAATCCAAATTAATTGTCATTGATTGTTAGTGTAATTACATTTTCAGGACTATATTTCCAATTAAGGTCCAAGAATAGGCAATGGAATAGACAATTCTGTGTCCTGGTAGTATTTCGCCCGGAGCACTCGTCAAAATAGATCAGGACTGGCTTACGGCTTACGTACAGTGAGCTGTACTTCACGACGCTGGACAGTAATTAGATGACAGAGCCTACATTTTTTTGAAAAGCCCACAACAATTTTAAAACTGAGAGAAGCCACTTTTACTTTCTTATACTTATAGTATAATCAAGTATTGTAATTGTGCGAAAATCCGAGATCGAGGATTCAACGGATTTTCACGTTTCAAAGTCTCCTTAATACGTTTTGACCATTTTCGCGATGATGTCTGTCTATGCGTATGTGTATGTGTGTGTGTGATTGAAAAGTTGTGAGCTCTCTACCACAAAAACGATTGTAGCTACGTATGAACTTGAAATGTTCTGACTTAGGACTGATTAGATGTTGTCCTAAATGAAACGAAAATTGAGACCACTTTCCCCTGGGACCTAACTACATTTTACAAGATTCAGCTTATATTTATGACCTAATCAAAATCTGAACTAATAGTTGTAGAGAGTACTGAAATACATAATTTATATGAAATACGATTACAAGTCATCTGGTTTTTGAGATACATGCAGAAAACCTTGAGGCCGCCGGCAGCTCAGTGGTATGCGTGCTTGCCTTCTGAGCTCAAGAACGTGGGTTCGAAACCCGACCGAGGCTCTTAGTTTATTTTATCTAGGAGGTAAAATAAACTTATGCATGCCGTCCTTCGGTAGGACGTTAAAGACCCCTACCCTAGGTAAATAAAAATTTAGGGTAAACAAAATTTAGGACTCCCACAGAAGTGTCGGGCTCATGTCCACCAGAGTGACGAAAGAGCGCTCTGGTAATAGGCGATATGACCCCGTAGTTAAAGCCCGGGCATGAGTCATAACACCTAACCTAACCTGAAATGTAGTTTTGAAACACATATGTTTAGATGTTTTCTTGAATTACCCAAAAACGGTTAATCCTATCGAAAAATTGATTCTTACCAAAATTGTTCCTTATAAAATTTCCAATCGCTTAAAGTCCTCAGATTTGAGATAGGGTCAATCAAAGACAAAAGTTATAGCGCCCCAAAGTCGGACTAAATGTCTTTAATTTAGTTATTATGAGGCTCGGGCTTTAACTACGAGATCATATCGCCTACTACCAGAGCGCTCTGTCGTCACTCTGGTGGACATGAGCCCGACTCTACTGTGGGAGTCCTAAATTGTTATTCATCTAGGGAGAGGTCTTTAACGAGTACCTGACATCGTACAGGCTCTAAGTTTATTTTACCTCCCAGATGTATCAACATGAAATGTCTTTAAGGAAAATAAGTAATTTTTAAATCGTAACTCGTAGCAACGAGCTTTAAACATGGTTTATGTATTGATAGTTTTTAAAAAAAAATTATGAAAATTTAAAAAAATGTATGCGATGTGACCATTACAGGACTTTCTTATACCAACCACGCTTACAGATCACTCTCTCTCCCCTTCTCAAAATCAATTCTTTTTGGTCTCTTTGTATAGCGTTATCTTGAAAGTACACATTCTTATATCCAGTAATGCCAGTATGAAATAATTTTGAGCAGGAAGAGAGAGAGATCTTTAAGCGTGGCTGGTAGAGGAAAGTTCTGTAATGGTCATATCACAATCTTTCTTTTTTTTTTATACAAAAGGGTTGTCAGAGATTTCACTTTAAAATTTAATTTCGGAAAGGGAAACAGTTTTTTCTAATGGACTTAAAAAATACTACTATCTACTGTTTGAAATATTTTTTTTTTGGTGCCTGTCAAAAATTTTAAGCAATGGTTTCCTAAAAAATACAAAAGGAAGCTGCGAGCACTCAACTATGTTTGAGATCAAAAAGTTTATTTTTTTTGACTTGACTGTTTACCGGTAGGTACTGAAACCCAAGGCCAGATCTAGAGAGGAAAGTTGGGGTGCATGCCCCGGGCGATAGGCCCTGGAGGGACGTCATGAGCGATGAACCGTCAAATAGACGTACAAAAAGTAATCCGTGAGTCATCGACAATTCACTTTACCAGCGCGTATCAAGTATATAAGTTTTCGCTCTCCCTCTGCAACCAATACTGTTCGTAACATCTACAGTTATTAGGGTTTTCGAGTTAGGCCCCCAAATCTCCCACTTCCCATCGGCCGATTTGGCTGATAAATGACAGGTATCGTCCTTAGTGGGGTTTTGATTCATATATAAAATTTCGTACCTATATATTACTTTCATCGAGAGTTATCGTGTTCACAGGCAGACAGAATTATGTTTTCCATTTTTTGAATCAGGGGGTCAGAAATCACGAAATTCCGATGAAAACTCAACATCTGTCCGATTACATAACTTACTCTATTATATTTCGTATAGCTATTTTTTAGCTAGTTCTTACATCCCTTCCTATAAAATAAAAATAAATAAAATAAAATAATAACAATAAAAAATAATAATAATACATAAAAATTACTAAGAAAATAAAGATACTGGGCTCAAGATTGGGGGTTCGAAGCCCGGTCTTTTATCTGGGAGGTAAAAACACCATGAGCACTCCGTCAGTCGTGAGATGTTAAACGACGGTCGGTTGTGCGATGTCAGGTACTCCTACGTGAATAAACCTGGGTATTTAAGACTTCCAGAGTAGAGTTGGGCTCATTTCCACCAGAATGACGAAAGAGCGCTTAAGAACATAGTAGGCGATATGACCTTGTAGTTAAAGTCCGGGCATAAGTCACAATAACTAACACAAAAAAAGAAATATATAAAAAATATAATGATTTAGTTGAAAATCAATAGTCGTCTTCTTACTCAGGGGATTTCGTTAGATCGACAGTTAGTGGTTGTTGAGTTGAGCCCCTTTCTTTCGTTGAAAATTAATAGTTGTCGTCCTTATTATAAGCCCCATTACCTTAAAATGCTGAAAATTGATAGGTGTCGTCCATATGAAGTTATGGAATTACATATAATATTTTGAGTCGATACATGCATTGAGAGGGCGCCGGTAGCTCAGTGGTATGCGTGCTTGTCTTCTGAGCTCAAGAACGTGGGTTCGAAACCCGACCGAGGCCCTTTATTTTATCTGGGAGGAAAAATAAACTTAAGCAAGCGTTAAGCGATGGTCCCGAGCCTGTACGATTTCCGGTACTCGTTAAAGACCCCTGCCCTAGGTGAAGAAAAATTTAGGGTAGGTAAAATTTAGGACTCCCTCAGTAGAGTCGGGCTCATGTCCACCAGAGTGACGAAAGAGCGCTCTGGTAGTAGGCGATATGACCTTTTAGTTAAAGCCCGGGCATGAGTCATAAAACCTAACCTACATCCATTAATTCGCCAGTTGGGGATTTTTCGTTCCTCTGAAGGGGAGTAGGGGCCTAAATGTCACAACTAGACTCAGGAGTGAGGAAGTCTGTATACCATATTTTATTAAAAATTAATCTGCGTTTTTCACTCATGGGTTAATCTGCATGAGTGTATAAGCTTCTGAACCCATAAACAAACCCAAATGTCTGAAAAAGGTTTCATTTTGGTACCTACTTGACTAAGGAAAATACCTAAAAAGGTATTATATAAGCTAGTTGTGTCAGACTGATGTAATATACAAAGGGGCCTGAGGAGAAGGAGCGAACCCTTCTTCTAAATTGGTTAAATTGATAATATTGGTCCAGGCTCAGGATCCTTGGCATCAAAACTTGTATGTATCAAGGGCTGACAGACTGAGGGGTGAATCAATAAAACATTCTATAGCGAATTTCCAAAGGAGAAATTTCTAATAACTTTCCCAGTAGACAGATGAATAGGCAATGTGGAGGGTGGGATCAGGGATACTCACATGTAGCAGGAGTTAAATGTAGGAAACTTCAAGTACCTCGAGTCTACAGCGATTCGATGTTGGATCATTCTAGGGGGGAACCCTAACTACGCCAACGCTCCCCGCATTTCTTGTGAATAATTTGTGAAGCTTTTAGCTACTCCAACATCCCTTTGTGGGCGGCTAAGGATCTTTAGGGTCCGTCGCCAACTAAGACTAAGGATGATACAAAATAAGTATATAACATATAATAATTATATTAATATTTAACGTAAAATATGTTTGACGGCTCATTGGAACCTCGTTTGCTGCGCCATTAATTTGGTAATAACTGACAATTCGCCTAAAAACAGTGTCCGCAAAAAAAATAAATAAAATAAATTATCAAACAAACAAAATATATGATAAATAGTTCTGCCTATATATATCCGAGGTGTGTTTAAAAAAAAGGGGAATTTTTGAAAAGAATTTTATTTATTCGTCTACATCAATGTTATCCCCTTCCAAATAGTCTCCATTATATATTATACACTTATGCCAGCGGTTCTTCCAATTCCCGAAAACACGGAACTAGATCTTTAGGATAGCATTTACCTCTCTCAGCGATGCGCTTTTAATCTGAGTTATGCTTGTGTAACGACGGCCCTTTAAGGTTCTCTTTATTGTTGGAAACAGAAAAAAGTCACAAGGAGCCATGTCTGGCGAATATGGAGGCTGGGGCATCATTACAGTGTTTTTATGGCCAAAAATTCACGAACAAGCGATGAAGTGTGAGCGGGTGCATTATCGTGGTGCAAAAGCCATGAATTGTTTCGCCAAAAATCCGGGAGTTTTTTTTCGGATTGCTTTACGCAAACGGCCCTTGTAGGTAGTACTCCTTATTGATCGTTTGACCTTGTATCAAGAACTCATGGTGCACTATGCCGTTAAAATCGAAAAACACAGTGAGCATGACCTTCACACTCGACCGCACTTGTCGAGCTTTTATACCACTCGTAAACCCTAGTTTTACTCATAGCAGACTCACCAAAAGCAATATTTAACATTTCTAAAATTTTGCTGCACTTTATCCCATTCTTATAGCAAAATGTAATGCAAATTCTCTGATCCATTTTGTAAACAAATAAATAATCGCCGATCATACTAAAACACATGTAACCTCTTTGACAGCTGACAAGAGATAAAACATCCGGTTTAGCTAACAATGTACATATACTTTTCAGACATTTTTACCAACACAACAACGAAAAAATCGCGCGAATCGGACTAATATAACCCGGGAAAATACAAAATTCCCGTTACTTCTTGAAAACACCTCATTTATATTTTTGGTAGGGCTGATGTGAACACCTATAGACCTAATAATCCAATGCTCTTATCCCTTTCCCGTTAGGTCAAATGTTAGAGTATTAAGTTAAGTTTTACCTACCCAGGTTTAGGTATCTAAGATAGGGGTCATTAACGAGTACCTGACATCCATATTATCCAAATCCTAAAGGTCCATATAACAGTCACTCACTAGTATTTAAGTACCTAGAAGTCACATGTGCTAACTTAGATCTTATTAGATTTTGACCGAAACAGGACGAAAATTGGAACCACTTTACTTATTAAGGGTCTAAGTACATTTTACAAAATGGTGTTTATATTTATGACTTAATAAAAAATCTTTTGAACTAAAAGTATAGAGAAAACTGAAAGACACGTTTTAAATGGAATACGATTTTTCGTAGGTCGCTCGGATTGTGAGATATGGCGAAAACCATCCTGAAATGTTTTGAAACATATTTTTAGACGTTTCCTTGATTTACCCGAAAAGAGTTAATCCTATCAAAACATTGGTTCGTACTAATGTTCTATATTCCGAAATTTCGCCTACCCAGGCTTATTCACCTAGGGTAATGAAATAAATAGAAATGAAAATAAATTTTATTATTCTGGGACCGAGGTCCCCTAAGAATAAATACATACAGTGTAAAGAAAATGAAACAATGAAATATAGTATCAGTACAAATAAATAAAAAGATAGGTAGAAAAATTAGTGCTCCATAGGAGAAAAACTATACAATTAAAAAAATAGATAAACAAAAGATTAATAGGAAAAAACATAAAATTAACAACTTCATTATGATGAAAAAAATAAAAATAAAAGTATATATAGGTTAGGTTTTATGACTCATGCCCGGGATTTAACTACGAGGTCATATCGCCTACTACCAGAGCGCTCTTTCGTCACTCTGGTGGACATGAGCCCGACTCTACTGTGGGAGTCCTAAATTTTGCCTACCCTAAATTTTTATTCATCTAGGGTAGGGGTCTTTAACGAGTACCTGACATCGTACAGGCTCGGGACCATCGCTTAACGTCCCATCCGAAGGACGGCGTGCTTAAGTTTATTTTACCTCCCAGATAAAATAAACTAAGGGTCTCGGTCGGGCTACGTACCCACGACCTTGAGCTCAGAAGTCAAGCACGCATACCACTGAGCTACCGGCGCCCTCTAAAAGTATATATATAAATAGAAGAGAATAAGTAAAAATGAAAAAAATAAAATCTATATAACTAAGAAAGATATAAAATTGATAATATAAATATAAATCGACCGAGCCTAGTACTATGATGGTTGATTATGAAAGAGAAGGAAGGATGCCCAGCCAAGGTTTGAAATAAAATAATTTGGCTTAATTAATCAGGCGCGGGACCATCGCTTAACGTCCTATCCGGTGGTGTGCTCAAGGTCTGTACACTTCCCAGATAAAAAACCTACGTGTCTCGGACGGGTTTCGAATTAAATTGTTAAAAATTAAAAGCATAGCAACTAATTATAAAATATATTTTTATTATTGGTCGTTTTTTTTTATTAAACAGAATAAAAATAAAGAAAATAATAATCATATATATAAAGCTGAAAATGTCTGGCTGGAGACTGTCTTGATGGAGACTAGCAGTAATACCCGGCGTTGCCCGGGGAACTTTGACTTTTCTCCCAATATCTCCTATAAGGCTATTCAGTTCCTCGACAGTACATTCATGATGTTATAATTTTCAATTATCCATACGGAATAAGGCTTATAGTCCTTCAATTGTTGTAACGCTAGCTTTGGAGCTAAAACTAATTTATTCAAAAAGATTTCTCATTAATCGTTGCAATGGTTTTCGAGTTACAAAGATTGCATGAGTGGATGCTGGGATGGACCAGGGGTTGATTAAAAAATAGACCTTAACCTTCCGGTAGATAAAACTTATCTATTCAAAAAGATTCCTCATTAATCATTGCAGTGGTTTTTGAGTTACAAAGATTGCGTGGGTGGATGCTGGGATGGACCAGATATTGAGGTACTAATACGCCTATAACCTTCCACAGACGATGACGAACAAATTTAAAAAAAAATTAATCAAATCCATCAAGCCGTTCGTGAGTTATAGCGGTGGTACAACGCACAGACATTTACAGCTTTATATATATGATATTGGGAGAAAAGTCAAAGTTCCCCGGGCAACGCCGGGTATTACTGCTAGTAATATATAAGTGATGTGATCGTAACAGAACTTTCTTATATCAACCACGCTTTTACATATCACTCTCATTCTCTGTCCCTCTTTCCAAAATCATTTCATACTGCCTTTACTGGATATAAGAAAGTCCTGTTATGACCAAAACACATATTTTAAATAAAATACGGCACTAATGACAATTTAACCTAAAAGCCGTATACTACAGTTCGCAAATACAAGAAAAGTATCCGATATCTGGTAAAGTTTATCCATAAACAATTCTCCTTTATTAATTGTGCATAAAAGGAATATCGATTCTAATTGGAAAATAATAATTTCTGAATCCATGTTTAAACTTCAATAAGTCCACCACAAAGTTGAGTTAAGTGGTTAAGGGGTAGGTTCCACAAAGTTCCGCATTACTTAATTATTCACAGTCACTTACAGTCAACACTGAGAATGAGACAAACTTTGACGACAGGAGGAGGGGGGGGGGGGGGGGGGGGGCTCGGTGGTCTTGTGAATAGAGTCCTTGCCTAGCAATCAAGACAGGATTCTAGTCTCCACATCGGCTTCTGGGGGACTAAATAATGTTCCTCTTTTTGAAACAAGTATATTTCAGAAAGGAATCTACTTTTTTAATGTCCTTCCCCACTTTAAACCTATAGATATAATTTTAAGAAGTAAAATTCAATTAAAAATGTTTATGTTAGAAGAAACTCTCCATTCGTAAACGAAACTTATGTCGTATTGATCAAAAAAGGAAACATAGCCATACATAAAAGTCATGTTTCGAATATAAAAGCTTTTATTTATATTTTCTTGGCAGAGGCCCCCATCAATAACCTATATTTCTATCGTAATTACTTATACATATTTAATATTTTTATTATTATCAATTTTGTGAGTTATGTACTACTTACTTTACTGATAACTGATATATATATATATATATATTTATAGGATAAATAATATATATAAAATAGTTTAATGAACTTAAGCACGCCGTCCTTCAGATGGAACATTAAGCGATGGCCCTGAGCCTGCACGATGTCAAGTACTCGTTAAAGATCCTCTGCCTTAGGTGAATAAAAATTTAGGGCAGGCAAAATTAGGACTCCCACAGTTGAGTCGGGCTCATGTTCACCAGAGTGATGAAAGAGCGTTCTAGTAGTAGGCGATATGACCTCATAGTTAAAGCCCGGGCATGAGTCATAATAACTATTTGGCCAAGAATGATAGATTTATCTATTGGATTTAAAACTAATCTCAAATTAAGGATCAATTTTCCTCTGTCATGAAAGTAGCTATGTTAATAATTAACTACGTTAAATATAGTTTCTGTCCACACCATTGTAGTGACACTAGGTGAATAAAAATTTAGGGTAGGCAAAATGTAGGACTCCCATAGTATCCCTTTGGCCGATTTAGCTGATTATCAATAGGTTTCCTCCTTAGAAAAACTGAATATACATATAAAATTTCGTGTCAAATTTTTTCATTTTTGGAATAAGGCGCTAGGAAAACATGAATGATTTTCAACATCGCATTTCTAACCGATTACATAACTTTCCCTATACTTGGTATACACAGCTAAAATCAATAATCTCAACGAATATTCTTCCTCTTTTTCAGAATAATATAAAATTCAAAAAAAAATTTGAAATTAATTTTTACTTTCGTTGAACAATTTATCTCAAGAATATTTTATTTCATTGGCCAGGAAAATAAAAAATAAAAAAATTAAATACATTTTAGAAATGACAGAACCTCTATTCCCTGAGTGTCTCCTGGGGGACGTTAATAGCGTAGGGTAAAGAACCCTTTTTGTGAATTAACAAAACCCTTTTAGAGGAACTCATCCTTAGAGGATAAAATTACCGGGTCAATAGACACGCTGGAAAAAATAATGGTTCCATCAATCATTTGTGGAAAACTATTTAAGAAAGAAATCTACAATAAATGCAAATAACATTATTATGTTTAATAGGGTGGAGACATGCAGAAAACCAGGCAGCTTATTGCAGCTGATGTACGGAAAACTTGAATTTTCTAAGAAAGTTGAAAAAATAACCAAAAAAAATTTTTCAATTGTATTTCACATAAAACAGAAATAAGAAAAGAATTTCTTCTCATTTTTTTTCTTCTTATTTTCACGAATTAAGGCATAAATGCTCTTCTGAGAACTTTTTTACCATCCCAGACGCTATTCATCAGAGAGAAATTAAAGAGTCTTCTTTTAGCAGTTTACATTATAAGGAAGAGCTACAAGAGTAGAGCTCAAGGGAACTTACAGCTAGTTAGTTATTTTGACTCATGCCCGGGCTTTAACTACGAGGTCATATCGCCTACTACCAGATCTCTTTTTCGTCACTCTGATGGACTGGAGACCGACCCTACTGTGGGAGCCCAAAATTTTGCCAACTCTAAATTTTTATTCATCTAGAGTAGGGGTCTTTAACGAGTACCTGACATCGTACAGGCTCAGGACCATCGCTTAACGATAGAATAAGCTAAGAGCCTCAGCCGGGTTTCCTTAGATCAGAAAATTAAAGTAATCAAACCATGGAAACGAATTAGATGCCTTTTAAATATGAAAAAAATAATAATAAATGATATTTCTAATACATAAAAAGTTGGCCATGGCGTGCGGGCTAGAGGTAGGGCTAGTTATTCCAGTTTTTTATGTTAAGCTACCCCTTATCTTTCTCATCCCTTTGGTTGATTTTCGTGAAAAACAACAGATGTCTCTAGAGGGTTTTGGATACACAAAAAAAATTTCATGTCGATACATTTAATCCATCGGGAGTTATCATGTACACAGACACACCGACAAACAAATTTTTTTTTATATTTGGAATCTTAGAGGTCGGAAAACATGAAATTCCGTTGAAAACTCATCGAATTTTTGACCGAATACATAACTTCCCCTATACTTCATATGACTGGGAAATCAAATTAATACTAAAAACGATACACCACTAGTAAATGTATATATTTTAGTGGAATTATACAATATAAATATTAAACAAGCTCTTTATTTTTATTTATCTTTATTTGTTTTTCCACTTTATCATCCACAGATCGCCAAAATGTATTCCAACATTAAATAGATATGGGTAAAGGAGCTATCTGCAGAAAAAGGGTCATGAAAGGTACTAAAGTGGGAATTAGCCGATTTGGAGGACCATTAATAATATGATAAGGGTCGCAGTCATGAGACGTCTTATAGGTCTATAAGGGTCGTTAAGGGACATTCACATCTTATTTACTGAAAGAGGCCACCCTCAATGACACTTTACCCACTTTACCAGACATGCCCAACATCAATTTATTTGTTTACATTTAACTTCCCCAGCTGTACGATGTATAGGGGAAGTTATGTAATCTGTCAAAAATTCTATCCGGAGTATTCAACGGAATTTCATGTTTTCTGACCTCTAGATTCCAAATATGAAAAAAAAAAAAATTATGTCTGTGTGCCTGTGAACAAGATAACACCCGATAGAAAGAATGTATCGACACAAAATGTTATATGTGAATCCAGAATCCTCTAACGATGACAACTATTTTCAGCCAAATCGACCAAAGGAAAGAGGAGGATTAGGGGGGAGGCTCAACATAAAAAGTCTAATAACAGCCGATAAAATAAATGTATCGACACACAATTTTATATGTGTGACCAACACCCCATAAGGACAACACCTATTGATTTTCAGCAGAATCGACCAAAAGGGAGAGGGGATTAGAGGAGAGGCTTAACTCAAAATATCTGCGGAATCAAAATTCAGTTACAAAGCTCAGCCTGTGAAAGGCCCGTTAAAATATAATAAGAACGTTGTTCTGAACATGAAGAGATAAATACTTCTTAATCCTTGAAGATTAACAGGCCGAGACTACCTCCTCAAGTTGATCAACGTTGAAACAACAAAAAGAGGAGATTACTTCATTAGGGCTATTCAAACTTCACCATTACCAGATTTTAAAGTTTCACAACATACTTCAGGGATTGAAATATAATTTACAAGAAACTTCAAGGATTAAAATACAATATCCAAGAACATTTTATGAAAAATGAAATATCTAAAACTAAAATATCTCTAGCTTTTTTCTTATACTCACCATAAATACTTTTTTTTTTTTATTTTTGTCCTTATGTACGGTGCATATTAGCCATATCACTGTGTTATATAGTTATTTAAAACATCCATGGCCCCGGGAGGGGGGTTCTATCTACGAAATAAAACACTCCCGAAAGGGATTGGAACCCGCAAACCATGAGACCAAAGCTCTAGGCTCTAGCCCGCACGGACACCATGCCCCCCCCATGAATACTTAATAGACTATCATTTCCATTCATGAAAAACGCCTGAGAATCAAAGTTACTCCCAGCGTGAATGAACCAAGTTAGTTCTCGCTCTCCCTCTAGAACCAAATGACTAAAAATCAATAGTTGACTTCTGAATCATACTAAATTTTGACTTGAGTCCTCTGATCCTCTCCTTCACTTTGTCGGATTTCGCGGAAACATGATAGGTGTCGTCTTCATGGGATTTTGATTGTAAATATGAAATTTTATGTGATATATACATTGATTACATCGGCAGTTTTTATGTTAAGCCTACTGATTTTCTGCCGAATTCGAAAAAGGGAAGGGGGACAACTCAAAATCCCTAATAACTGCCAATTTTAATGAATGTACCAAGTTTTAGAAAGAGCCCCTATGTAGGTCAACTATTGATTTTTAGACGAAATAGTCAATTGATTTTGTACGGAGAGCGAAAACTTAATTAATTCAAGTTGGGGAAGTACATGGTCGGTGATAGACCGACGATTGATTATAATGTCCAATTTGTTTGGATTATTATCAATATTATTATTGAAGGTACAATATACTATGAATTTTATATAAATAATTTTTTGGCAATGCCCCAAAGGATTGAAATTTGTACTTTTCTGGCACTGTGAGAAATAAAAAACTTTTTATAAAATTTAGGGTATGCATGCTTGCCTTCTGAGCTCAAGATCGTGGGTTCGAAACCCGGCCTTCGGAGGGGACGTTAAGCGTTGGTCTCAAGCCTGTACGATGTCAGATACTCAAAATTTAGGACTCCCACAGTAGAGTCGGGCTCATGTGCACCAGAGTGACGAAAGAGCGCTCTGGTAGTAGACGATATGACCTTACTTAAAGCCTGGTCATTAGACATAACATAACTAAAATTCAGCGTACATCTGCGGAGATAATACAAAAAATTAATGTATATTTGTACTTAATTTTAAAAGTGCTTAATTTATTTGACGAAAATTTACTGCATTTTCATAAAATTCGCTATAATATGCCAGGTTAATAAGCTTTCAAACATCGTATGTAACGCAACAGTTTAAAGTGCACAATAAGGTGCAACTAAACTGGTGCAACGTTCACAAACAACTGCAATTATAAAGCAATTGTAGTTGACTGCAAGTTGAGGCGCAGCTCGGTAGTTGAGGTTCCGTTAACGGGACACGGGAACTCGCCAAGTTCCTGTCTTTAAGGGAAGTGATAAGTGTAGAACGGTAAATGGCTAGCGGCGTAGAAAACGGGAGGGCCCCAGTGGCGGATCTATGGGGAGGGATATAGTTCCTATTTATCCTTGGACGCAGCAGCATGATCAATTAATACGACGTCAAACTATCTAAGAAAAATAAGAATAAGCACAGTACAAAATGGCAATGTTATTAAAGATTACACAATAACCTTGAGGTAAGTCAGGTAACCAAACACATCAAAACATCTTAAGGAATCTTCAACTAGGAAGTTGAACACTTAAAAAAGTTATATTCAAATCAATATATAAGGAAATGAAGAATAAACATAATATAAAATAAATATAATTCATCTTTTCATTTTTGGAATACATGGGGTTGGAAAACACGAAATTTCGGTGAAAACCCATTGAATTTCTGACCGAATACATAACTTCCCCTATACTCCGCATATCTGGGGAAGTAAAACATTTCCTGTCTGTGGAAACGATAACATAGAATAAGGACAACACCTACTGATTTCCAGACATATCGGCTAAAGAAAAGGGCCTAACACAAAAACCCCAATAACTGCCGAAATAATGTACCTATCAAAATGTTATATGTTGCAAAACCCGTGACATTGTATCGTGAAATTCCATTGAAAACTCGATCTCGGATCTTTGCACCATTATTTCCTTATATTAAATATATAAAAAGTGAACAGATAAAAACCAAACCCAATTTTTTTTTTTTTTTAATAACAGCCCACCAATTGTCTCGATTCTGTGCGTCTGCCATCCAGTTGCTGAAGCGAAATATGTTTCGGGCATCTTTGTCCACACCATCTGCCCATCTCAGCTTAGGTCTCCCTCGCCGTCTTACTCCATGAATGGGCTCCAGTTGCTGAAGCGAAATATGTTTCGGGCATCTTTGTCCACACCATCTGCCCATCTCAGCTTAGGTCTCCCTCGCCGTCTTACTCCATGAATGGGCTCCATTAGCAGCTTCTTCGGCATTTCCTCAGCATCCATCCTGGCGACATGTCCTGCCCATCTAACCGCCCAATCTTCAGGACATCTGGTTCTCTATATAGTTCGTAGAGCTCCCGGTTGTTGCGTCTGCGCCGTGCATGGCCTACTTTCACTCCTCCAAATATTCTGCGCAGAACCTTTCTTTCGAACACCAATAGGATCTGTTCGCTCATTTTCGAAGTTGTCCAGGTTTGTGAGCCATACAGGAGAATTGGGCGGATAAGGGTCTTATATAGAACGAATTTAGTCTGCCTATATGTCTTTGCTTCTGAAGTGCTTGCTGAGACGAAAGTTGCACTTGTTTGCCTCAAAGATTCTCTTCCTTATTTCAGTTTCGTTAGCATTGTATTGTATAACTATGGAGCCCAAGTAGGTAAACTCTACCGACATTAGGTAAAAACCGCATTAATACTTCTAAACTATAATGACAAACTGCATCCACCAGACTTTATGACTGAAAACTGTTTAATTAATCATTATTGCCTATAAAACTGATATATAATTTCCAGACTTGTATTTTAAATATTCATTTATTAATCACTTAATAAATTTACAACTGAATAATACGGTAACGCCAGCCTGCTCAGATGAATATGTCCAAATAATGTAATGAAAGCGAAGAGAATGCTGGTTTGGTTGGTTGGTTTATTCACAGTCTGTACTGAGCCAGGGTACTGTTTATACAAATGACGAAAACAGCCATGATGGGATCCCAGAGGGGGCCAGGGGGACCGGGAAAGGGCAAAAGCACAGGACCCAGGGCAACCAACGAACAGGCAGGCCAGGGGGCAATCAAAGCGCCACTGGGCCACCCTCTCTAGTGTATAAGAAGTGTATGTAAACATTATTAATTGTCGAGATAGCGAGGCTTGATCTTGAGGGTGTGCATGTAAGGAATGGCGGCCACACACTCCAAGTCCAGGACTGTTCATATATAGAGATAAATGATCGATATCGATAGTCAATTATCAACGGAACAATAAACATTATTTATCAACTAAAAATATAAGTTGTATATCTCCGGTGTCTGGGCAAAAGGGCATAAATCAGAATGGGTCTTATGATCCAAAGGACAAGTGCATTTAAATATTTTTTCCATTTAATACTTTTATTGAAATAACATTTCAAGTAACATAAATGTGTTTTACCTGATTTGCAGAAATTTTTAAAATCTTCCGAAATCCCCCTCTGAAAATTCAGATTTTCTCACAGAACACCCGAGATATTTATTATGCCTAATATAATTTATGAGCATTCTGTCATAACAGAGGAGATAATGTTTTATCGGCGCGGCAATGATAATAAAAACGATGCATTTTGATAAGAAAAGAAATGAGCTACCCATTACAAATTGGGTACGTCAAGAATGAATCATTGTTACAACTAAATGACTTTCATTCACATTGTTAGATGACTACAGTAACAAGAATCCGCCTTGACAATGACCTCGGTCGACCTACATTTGAGTAGGACTAACACATAGTTTATCCAACCAATCAACTGCTTAGAACTGTGAGAACATCGGCGTAGTCAGCCTCCCCCCCCCCCCCCCCCCCAGTCAAAATGTACTTTACTCTCCCTTGTCTGGATAAATGAGATTTTCATTCACTACTCTTCTTAAAAAAATCTATATAGTGAGAATTTTCTCCAAGTGGTCTAAAAAATGATCTTGGGTAAACGTAAGATTCTGACTGTTCACATTTTTGTTTTTTCGTGTAGTACCGAATGTCGTGTAAGCATTTCCTCGCACAACTAAATTTATTTTAAAATACAGCAATTTTCGCACACGGTTATGTAGAAACTTCGGATTCGGTTCCCAAAAATTGATATCACAAAAAAAAAAAATTTAATGTGCACCGAATTTATTGGAGAAATCCAATAACAACGCAGCTTCGTCGAAAATGAAACTGTTCTCTGTTGTTTCCTTTATTTTGGAATAATAGAGTACGGATAACAATCCGTGTGAATGTAAACATATAATAACTAAATAATTAAATAAATAAAAATTGTTATCCGTTCTTTGTTTATTCAAGAATTATTTGATTAATTTCTTTGAATACAAGGAATTTTAATGATATTTAGGAACAATACAACTGTGTTTTATTGTACAATAAATTTGTGAACTCATTTATAATCTCCAAATAAACGAGCGTCGAACATACTATAAATATTATGGATTTATGTTCAATAAGATTTTGAAATATTGACATTACCTCCTACAGTTCAACACATAATATGTACTGAAGTAATTTTCGACCATAAATACGTTAGTTAAGCAGGATTTCTTTTACATAAATACACAAACCACTATGAACTATATAATTTGAAGTGCCACTAGTTCTGAATTATAAAAAAAATTCAAGTACATACTTATAAAAGATCGCGACGGCTGACAAAAAGGTAATCAAAAATTATAACACAACGTATTGATAACAATAATTTTTTAAAAATAATAATTTATAAATAAGAACAGATGGGAAAACATAAAATAATTATACCTCATGATGATTTGATGAGAAGACAGTACATGTGGACGTGAAAACACGACTGATGTCAGACACTAAAATAATCCTCGATCGAGCCAGGACACAACCCGTCGCCATGTTCCCATTACTCACACTGAACTGTGGGTCGGGGTGCCGGCTCCAAGTTGAGAGCGGGGTCACCAGGATCGCCTCAGTCGCTCCGATGGTGGGGGAACTCATATCTTGGCAATTTTATGGTTATTGCTCTGCGGTATGGTTTTGGTCTGTTCCAGGGGAGCCATCCTGGAACTAAAATCTTCAATGAAATTACTACCTTCTCCAGGTGTACGACGTAGTATAATCAATATTGTGTTTTCATGTGGAATTTTTGACATGAAACAATTCTTTTGACATGAAAACGTCTATTCGCTCGTTAAGCACAGTGATAGCCGGTCAAACTTTCTTGTGTTACAAAATACCGTCAGATTTCAATCGATAATAACTACGAGACTAATAATGCGATAACAACTGTTGAGGTCACAATGGATAAGAGCATGTCTGTACGAGTTTGTTGTGCAGTGTTTGTTTTGCCTGTGACATCGGGCGCCGGCGGATGATTGTTGCAAATTAGCGTTGTGTAAAATTAGAAATTAGTGTAGCAGATAGGACGTTGATTTGGATGTCATTGTAAAGAGCTTGAGGAGCACTACTAAGACTCAAAGTGAAACAATAAAAATATTCGCCGAAATATATGTAAAAATCAGTATTAAATGAAAATTGCAAAACAATTAAAGATGTCGTCTCATATGAATCGTAAATATGCGCGGAATTATAGAAAACGCAAATCAGAGGAAAGCTCGCATCAAAAGGAATTTAAAAAACCTAAAAAAGTGTAGTGCCGAGCAAATGCAAGAGTTACGGCAGCATCGAAAAGAAAATGAAAAATGATTTTATCCCGACGTTTTCACGGAAAATCTACGGTTATTATAACTCATGCCCGGGCTTCAACTACGAAGTCATACCACCAGAGCGCTCATTCGTCACTCTGGTGGACATGAGCCTGACTCTACTGTGGGAGTCCTAAATTTTTATTCACCTAGGGTAGGGGTCTTTAACGAGTACCTGACATCGTCACTCACGAACCGAACCCACGATCTTGAGCTCAGAAGGCAAGCACGCATACCACTGAGCTACCGGAGCCCTATCTCTCTCTCTCTCTCTCTCTCTATACATATATACATATATATATATATGTATTGATTAATAGAGTGGACAGTATATTTTCAATATACAAGAAATTCGAGTTTCTGTCGTGAAAATAAAATCTCAATATTTGGCCAACGTTTCGGTAACTATTTATTTCCTTCTTCAGGGTCTACAGATTATAACGGACAAATTAGTCATTATGAACAATGATATAACTATCCGAACACAATAATAATGTTAAAAATGGAAACAAAAACATGTTTTTTATATAAAAAATAAAATAAATAGTAATAAAATAACCTATACATAACAATATATATATACATATGTAAATAATAAATAAAAATGACCTTATAATGACTTGAGTGGATGAGTGTCGTGAAGGCGTTAAGTTAGTTAGTGCCCAGTATAGAGTTATGGTCTCGTGTACATAACGGTCGAGGGCTACCTGCGGTTTACCTACGTTACCTGTATGCTAGAGGGGGTGTTGCGTGGAATGTAACCAACTCAAGTAACATTATTTACATTTTAGATGTTGATTAGCGACTGTAGATTCTAATTGTAGGAATATTGAGGGTCAGTCAAAGATGGAAGAAAACACTATTCAAATGCCAATGTTTCGATATATTTTATATCATCATCAGGGCCTACAAACGTGGGGGGGAATCAAGATTAGAATCAAAAATAAACAAAAAATTTTTTGTTGATAAACATTACTGAACTTTTTTTTTTTTTTTTTTTTTTTTTTTTGGCTTTATGTACGGTGCATATTAGCCATGTCAATGTGTTATATATAATTATTTTACTGAACGTTAAAAATACATTATAACAAGTTAAAAATTGAAACTGACTTACTATGAATAATTACTAAACATTAAAATTAAATATGAATACATTACAAACCATAAACATTAATAATGGAAATAGACAAATAGGTGGAACATAATAAAGAGTAAACATTAAAATGACTTACTATGAATAAGCAGGGTTGGGGAGAAGACATGTACACTGGATGGAGTCTTACATTGCAATGAAATGGTACAATAATACAGGGGAGCTGGAGGAAACAGGTACAGGGAGCTCGGAAAACCCCGTCATAACTGTCACATGACAGCAGAAATGTTGAAAGTAATATAAATATGTATTATTAAGGTTGTTTGTGTCTGTATACTCTAACACATATATATAGATAATTAATAAATAATAAAAATATATATATATATAATACACAAAAAAAAATAAATAAATAAAATAAAAAATAGATAATATAGATATTGGAGACAGAACTATGGTGTCAGCTCTTGCTAAGTAAATTGGCATAACAATTACTTAGGTTATTAGTGTCTGTGCGGAATTTGACTGTATCAAGTGTTTTAGCTATATACACCATTTCCAATGTCAGTCTCTTATGATAATTGTGTTCTCTATGGAGTATTTTAGTGTTTATGTAGTCAAAATTATGTTTGTTCTGACTATGGTGTCGGGCTAGAGCGCTGCAGTTATCAGCATCAGTTTTAGTTATTTACATTGTACAAAAAAAATAAAAATAAAATAAATAAATATATATATATTATTATTTTTTTTTTTTTATTTTTTTTTGTGGCCTTATGTACGATGCATATTAGCCATGTAAATGTGTTACCTAGTTATTTACGACATCCATGGCCCCGGGAGGAAGTTCTACCTGGGACATAAAACTCACTCCCGAACGGGATTCGAACTCGCAACCCATGGTGAGACCATGCGACCAAAGTCCTACGCTCTAGCCCGCATGGCCACCATTGCTCCCATATATATATATATATATATATATATATATATATATATATATATATATATATATATATATATATCACAATGATTAAATTAAGAGAAAAGACAACAAAACAATAATTAATTTTTTAATTCCCTCTAGATCTAAGCTCATAACTGCCAAATAACGAAAAACGGAAAATTTTTCCAAAATCCACATTCTCATATTTATTCAGTGTTACCAACATTTTGGCAGACTGGCTAAGAAAAGTTAGGAAACATAACACCTGACCTGTTCACACAGACTGACTACTGATTATAACATCACGAGGCGACAATTAAATCAGACGTCAAGTGTTTTTAATTATGTTTTTATAATTGGCACCAACAAATATTTTTCAGTTCAACTCCATCAAATGGTTTAGTAGCATTAGATTTCCCCTTAATGTTTTTCCAATCAATTATTTTTCACTCAAATCTCCATTAGAATATTTCTAACAAACTGTTACATTTTAACAGGATCTGAAGTTATTCCTAATACTGTTAATTGTGATAAGAAGTCTATTTGAGGGCGCCGGATAGCTCAGGTGTATATCTGCTTGTTTACTCAGCTAAAGATAGCGGGTTCGAAACCCGACCGAAGCCCTTAGTTTATTTTATATGGGAAGTGAAAAAAACTAGAGCGCACCTTCGGATAGGACGTTAAGAGATGGGCTCGAGCCTGTACGATGTTAAGACCCCTACCCTAAGGTGAATAAAAATTTAGGATTTAGTCCACCAGAGTAAAGAAAGAGCGGTCTGGTAGTAGGCAAAATGACCTTATAGTTAATGCCCGGGCATGAGTGTTCCTTGGACATAGTAGCAGGGTATAAGCCCGTTGTTCAAACACTTAAAGAATGGAATAAACGCTTTTATTTGCTAATAAATTCCCTCAATTTACTAGCTACTAATTTTTACTTCCCCGGTTATAAAAAAGTATAGAGGAAGTTATGTAAACGGTCAGCAACTCGATGAGGAGTCTTCAAAGTAATTTGATGTTTTTCGACCTCCCATTTTCAAAAATTATAAAAAAAAATTCGCAATGTGTTCCCCAGAAGGAATTACTCAATTAACTTTTCGCTTCTAACTTTCTAACCGTTTGCTCTAATTTTCAACAGTAGACTTACATTGGGGCTCTTAAATCCTCATACTAAATTTTGTGTCGATAAATTCATTGCATCGGCAGTTATTGGGGTTTATGAGCCCCCTCCTTCTGGGGGTGAACACCTCTTTCCTTCAGCCAATATCGCTAAAATCTCACAGGTTGTGTTCTCATTAGATTGACTATAAATATGAAATTTCATGTCGATAAATTCATTACAACGGCAGTTATAGGGTATTTTACCGATGTAATAAATGTATCGACAAAGTTTAGTATGAAGATTCAGAAGTATGTGAAACATTGAGTTTTAGCTCAAACGGTCGATTGGCTTTGGAGGGAGAGCGAAAACGTATCTGATTCATTCTTGTTGTGGAAGTACATAGACGGTGATTCATTTTTATTTTTATTTATTTGGGAGAAGCTCCATTGCTTCACTGAAGTGACCGATGGGAAGATCAAAATTTTATTCTTTCACACGATATATATGATTTATCAGAAGGAATACAAATTTGACTCACCCATTTTATATTTCAGTTGAGCACTAGACGTTAAAAAATAAGTGGCGGGAAAGTTGACGAAAAAGCACCGAAGCTGAAAAAACATTTCATGTCTGTGTATATTGTAAACTGGATAAATCCCAATGGAATGATTATATCGATCGCGCCGGTAGCTCAGAACTAGCGTACTCAAGATCGCGGTTTAGAAACCTGGTCGAGATCCTTGGGATTTTTATCTGGGATTGAAAAAACCGACATCATCGAATTTTTCGCTATTTATCTTGGTAATATTCATATTAAAAAAAAAATAGTTTAAAAAACTTAAGCACGCCGTCTTTCGGATGGGACTTTAAGCGATGTTCCCGAGCCTGTACGATTTCAGGTACTTATTAAAGGTCCTTACCCTAGGTGAATAAAAATTTAGAGTAGACAAAATTTGGGACTCTCAGTAGAGTAGGGCAGGGCTCATGTCCACCAAAGACGAAAGGACACTCGTAGTTAAAGCCCGGGGATGCGGGATCTCTAAGAGCATCGCAAGGGCGGCAATAAATGGTTGGCTGACCAGGAATCACATCCAGTTCTGGAGAGGGGTCCCAAAGCAAAGACATTCAAAACTCTTTGTAGCGGAACCCTCAGAGAAAAGGAGACGAGAACTCCTGAATATGAGCACAATGGATCTAAGAGCTATGACAGGGCTGATGACAGGACACAGTCCTATGGGCATCGCTAGAAGCCCTCTGTGCAGGAAATGTGGCGAGGAAAATGAAACTCCGGTTCATATTCTAAGCAGTGTAAGGCACTAGAAAGAGATTTCACTGCTTCGGGTCTGCCATAACAGAACCAAAGCAGGTAATGGAGGAAACCTGCAGCAGAATCCTGCAGCTGTAGAGACCAACACACACAGGGCACGTAATAGAACTACTGGCGCCGGTGACACCATCAGCCCTCAAGAAAAAAAAAAGGAAAAAATAAAGCCCGGGGATGAATCACAATAACTAACTGTATCTAATTTATAAGCCATCTTACATTTTGATATTGTATTCTGTTACTATCCTGTTATGATTTTTTTTTCTTTATATTTTGAGTAGGTATTTACAATCAGTATAAACTATAAATAAATTTGATGAATGACATTAAAAAAAAATTAAAAATATATACAACGAAAGCATATGATTATGTACAAAATAATAGGTAAACAAAAAAAAAAAAAATATATATATATATATATACCTATATATATATATACATAATAAAATATTAATGGTCTCTGCAATTTAAATAATAATAAACATAAAACAATAATAATCAATATAAAATAAAATCAACAAGAAAGTCCTTCAACTCGAGACCCCTCGAAACACCCCCGGTTCTCTGTCATCCCCATCCCTCCAACTTAATGGGGGCAGGGGAGGCCGCGGGGGCTCGAGTGATCCCCCCTGCCTTCTCGCCCCGCCAATCACTGTCCAGCAGTGGAGACAGGCCAAGAAGGAAAGGAGAGTTGATGGTAAGAGGATTACATGAGGAGAGAAGCGGCACTCCCTAAATATTGTTGCTAGATTACAGTAGGAGGTCTCTCGGCCAGCGCCGCCTCAGTCTTCGGGGGGGATTATCTGGATGGGAATGGGATGACAAGAGTCGAGCAACTGGATTGATATGGGAAGTAAGGTTAGATTGGAATTTGGAGAAGCGGAACTTGATGAGGTCAATAACATAGGGCATTTTAAGGTCATTATGGAGGGTAAGGTTATAGGTAATAGTTCTTAGGACATTGGATCGCAAGGACTGGATACACTTGGTGTTAGATGGCTTAGCACAACCCCATAATTCAAGTTCATAGGTCCATATAGGTTTTATTATTGTTTTGTAAATGTGTTATGATTTAACGAAAATAAATATTATTATTATTCTTATCACTCTTCTTATTCCACAGGAAAGATCATTAATCATACTGTCATATAGTAGAAAATATGCGAGCCTCAACACTCCTGACTTTTTTTTATTTAATTTTTTTAATGGCCTCTTTGAACGTGCACATTGGCCACTCCTGACGATACTGTACTTATCTGTTTGAGCTTTGAACAGGTTACAGACACAGATACTTCACAAGATCATTGGTCCCATTTTCTCTTTGTCTGCTTAGGGAGAGTACCAGCGACAGTTTGACTGAGTTAAGCCTCACCACTAGGTTATCTTCATCCATTCTCTTCTCCCACCACCAAGACTGCTGTATCATAAGCAAAAAGAACAGGTATTTGCTAACTTGAGAAGTTATACCAGGCCTTTTATGTACATAAAAAATAACAGAGGTCCTAGAACAGAGCCTTATGGGGAACCCCTTCTAGAATTTATGAATATATATTTTCACTGCTTCCTATTCGGGAAAATAAGACGTTAAAAGTTGTAATGGTGTTTCGCTCACGTGCGATACAGAGTCAAAAGCTGTAGAAAAGTGAAGGAAAGAATAGCAATGGCGTACTCAGGACCAATGGCGTAGCGAGGTTGTGAGTGGCTTGAGTGTGCCAGAATTTTAAGTGCCCCCTCTCATACGTGTTTAGTGACTTGACTAGTAAACGTAGATATTAACATCAGGACATAATATTGACGTGAGGATGCAAATCAATAGGATATAAAGAGCTTAAGGAACTCAGATTACTTTTATAAACATTAAAACATTTTAAAATAGATTTATTTCATGGATTCAGGACTTAGCAGTCACCCGAAAGCTACTTAAAAACTAAAGACTGGAAAATCGTTAGACTAGGAAATGTATTCAAAGAGTAGAAATATTCTACTATTTCTCAAAGTAATTTGGCTCACTAAGAGGTCATATCGCCTACTACCAAGCGCTCTATCCCCGATCTGGTGGACATGAGCCCGACTCTACTATGGTAGTCCTACATGTACCCTATCTGTGTTTGTTACCTAAGATACAAGTTTTTAACGAGTACCTGACAACGTCATGCTCCAAACCAATGCTAACCGTCCCATCCGAAGGGCTCAAGGTTTTTCTAACCCCAAGATAAAAAACCTAAATGCGTTGGCTGGGTTTCAAACAGAGATGGGCATAATCGTAATCATTGATTATGATTATGCCCATCTCTGGTTTCAAATCCGCTATCTTGAGTTCAGTTGGCGAGCAAGCTATTTCTGAGCTACCGACGCCCCCGTTGTATTCTGTAATAAATAAGCATATTAGAGTGACATTATAGCAGGTTAAAAAAAAAAAAATCGAAACTAAAAAATGTGACCGGCTCGCTTCTGAAACCTGAAGTAAATTATGAACAAAAAATTTTGTGGCTTAGTAAAAAAGTCGTCGGTAAATCGCCGGCAATGTACCTCCCCTACTCAAAAACGTTTTCGCACTCCATCTTAAACCAATCGACCGTTTTGCCTAAAAATCAATAGTTGACTTACATAGCGACTTCTGAATTCTTATTCACCATTTGATGTCGATATATTTAACAGATCAGCAGTTATTAGGGCTTTTGAGTTGAGCCCTTTTCTCTGAACACTCCTTCCTTTAGGCATAGTGGAAAATTAATAAGTGTGATCCTTATGGGGTTTTGAAATTCTATATAAAAATTCGTCTCGATAGATTCATACATTTCATTACATTACATCATTTATTAGTGTTACTAGCTCTCCTAGAAATATCAAAATAACTCACTTTCTGATGACTCCTACTTAAAACTGTAACTCAAATAGTTACAAAACAAAAATGGCAGACACTGTAATATACTCGAATGAAAAAATATATAAATAAAATGTGTACCAGCTATGTATTCGACTTCTAATGTGTTATTATTAATGTTTAAGGTATTCGTTAGTTTATGTATTTTTGCATATTTTACCCAATTTTTTTTGTTATTCATTGCATCAACTTACTAAGCTTTAGAAAATGAGTTAATAATTAAAAATTATTTTTTACACTTTAGGTTTTAATTAAAAAGTTTTAAATTATTAATTAACACGAATGAGTATATAATATATACTATATTATATATAATATACATATTATGCAAACTTTGAAAAGCATGGCAAGATTGAAACTTTAATTCACTACTGATCTCTATTGGTGGAATAGTATACTAATATAGTACCCGTATTACTCAACAGGTTGTGCAATGTACACCATTTCTTTATTGGGTGTTATTTGAAGCTAATTGCCAATTCAGAACTTTTAATTTCGGTTGTGACATTTAGTTTATTTCTTTATTATTGTTTTGTAATCATTTCTGTAGCGAATCCAGGTGGTTCTCGTCTACTGCTAATAAATGATGGGAGGAAAAAAAATGGCCGTTATAGAATTTTTTCCGCAAATATTTTATGAAATTGCAAAGTGACATACGAGAATTCAATTTCATGTATTTATAAGTTTTGGGATATTCAATAGTGGAAATATCCCTACTAGGTCTCTAGACCCAAGACCACTCGAGTACTCTTCCTGATGATGCATGCTAGATTACCTACATAGATCCAGCCCTGGATAAAACAATTTATAAAGAAAATGAAATGTTTTTAACACTACGTGTACAATGAGTGATCATCCGAACCTCATGATAATTGAAATAGTTTCACAAGTTCTTTAAAAAAGAATACACATAATAAATACTGGCATATTTTTCATATTTACATGTAAGTATTAGTAATAAATAACAACAAAATTAACTTCTAAAACTAACAAAACCCCCGTTTCTAGAACTAACCAAGAAAATACTCTGGTTTGAACCAGTGACCTTGTTTCAAACTGAAACGGACCAGGTCCGTCGACAGAACATGCCTGTTATCACCATAGATTTTATGAGAAAAAAGGTATGGAATTATAGTTTATATTAAATTTGATGCAGCAATATATAGAGCAATCTAAATATAAAAATTGCTTTTAAACTTGTGTTCGTCAAATATATTATCGTAGAAATATTTTTTTCTAATATCGAATTTAATCTAAACGTTAATATTTAAATTTAAAAAACACTATACGAATATTTGTCTTTAAATGATTTTATAAAATTAATTTACATTCTTATTATCTATCAGCTGTTTATTTTCTTCATTATATCATTTGGCGGCATTTTCAGTGTGTTTGACCTTCAGAAAACATATGATTGTGGAGAAATAAATATCGATCCGAGTGAGAAAGGTTATGGCGGGAATTATTTTGGCATTTTAGTTACGGTGAAACAAAACACACTTAATCAGTAAAGTTGTCGTTGAGACATCTAGTTTTATTATTATGTATATAATTCTATTTACTAATTGTGTTTTATTTCAACTAAGTTTGAGTAAATATTTTTATAGATTGTGATAACATTGTTAAAATATCGATTAGAAATCGAATAGCTATCTCATGACGTATTTATAGTCTTGTTTGTGAAGTGTCTCAGTTATTGTATGTGAAGTTAGTTTTCAATCTACCTTTGTGTATTGTGTTGTTCTAGAACATTACTGTAAGTTATAAATTATCACATATACTTTTATTCGTACGGTTGGACCATTTTCTAAAACTTGTTTTAATTTGATTTCAGGTAACGAAGGGAATTGTTAATAGAAAAATGGTTCTTCCAGAAGATGAAGAAAGTAAATTGTGTAAGCAGTTTAATGAACTTTGTAAATCTCTCAACTTGGATAGGCTTACTTGTGCTGAAGGATGGAAGTCATTTAGAGAATTTTACGAACCTTGCAGTTTAGGTGGGAGTGCTCTACACTGGATGGGATGTGCGTTGTATGTTGCCTGCAAATCTTCCACAACACCAACCGTATGTAAAACATCTATTGCTATACAAGGAAACTTAATTAATCTAATGGGACTTCTTAGATTGATTGACTTGAGTATTTTTGAATTTTTTATGAAAATGAAAAAATGGGCTAATTTTTCCCGTTTATCAAGTCCTATACTCAAAGGTCTTTCTCAATTAGAAAGAGATTTTAATGTATCCATGGTTTTGTATAAGAAATTCCAACCCATATTTAGTGATATCTTCATTGAAAGCTGTGAAAGTAGTAAAGTAGTTAAGAAAGAACGTTCAAGAAGCCATAATGTCAGTACTTATCGTATTTTTGAATTTTCTTGGTCACTTTTCGTTTTTGTTAAATCAAATTATCCTGATATCAGTGACGATCTTGTCAACTCATTCAATTTGTTGCTTGCCTGTTTGGATTACATTTTTGTTAATGTTTTTATTAGTGGTCGAAAAGATATAATTAATCCAGATTTTCCATTGCCTCAAAGTTATAAATCAAAATTTGTTTCAAATTCCACTTTGCCTTGTATTCTTGATGTACTTTGTTCAAGACATGATGGCACTTACGTTGAAGCCAAATCAATTAAAGAATACTTTTGGAGGAAACATATTAAAACATTGTTCGAAAAGAAGGTTCTTAGAGGTAATGCTGTACCCCTGTCTGAAGTTGTCGATCACTCAAATATTGATTACAATTTAAAAAATATTAATAAGAAATATGAAGAGTATCTTTTAAGTGTGGGAACATTTGATGAACGTGTATTTTTGGCACAAACAGCTAATTTTGGTTCTCCAGAAAGGTCTCCGAGTAAATCATTTGTCCCGGAACAGCCAGAGACTAAAAGAAAATGCAGTTCACTTACTAAGAACAACGGGCTCGCAAGTCCAACTAATTTTCAGACTTACATGAAACAAAGATTTGTTACTGATGATTCCAATAATGTCCCATCGGAATTACAACACTTTTCTACCATTCAGTCTATTGTTAGTTCGAGAGAATCTGCACCGGGGGAGTGTTTGAAAGAAATGATTAAAACATGCAAGAAGAAGCCTAAAATAGTAGAATTTATCTACGATTTAAATAAAACACTTGCCCACAAATTGGAATTGTTCTATGAAGAAAAACCTGATTTAGATTTTGGTAAAGAATATATAGAAAAACATTGCGATATTATTGTGAAGCTTTTCTACAAACTTGTAGATTCCATTATTATTGAGGAAGCAAAGAAAGTCAGTTTTGATCCTGAGGTTTTACTAAATCAAGATGTAATTTTGAAGGCAATTTTTGCTTGTTCTTTTGAAATTACTGTATTTTCTTGTTCAACGCCTCATCAGTTTCCTTGGATTCTGAAAGCATTGGACTTGCCTCCTTATTATTTTTACAAAATTATTGAAGTAGTTGTACGAACTGAAGACTCACTAAGTCGAGATGGGGTTCAACACCTTCGACGTATTGAAGAGACTGTCTTAGATTGTATGGCCTGGACAAAGGACAGCCCATTGTGGAGGAAAATCATTCAAATGGGTCTAGTTCCATCCTGTGAAGATGTTACCACCACCACGACCATGACAGACATGGAGAACTGTCTGGGCAGCATCACCCCCGAAGTGAAGGTGGACAAACTTGCCTCCTTGGCGGGGAAAGAGAGTGTTCTTACAAAGTCTCCAGGAGCTACTTTGGCCGACAAGTTCCTCACTCCGTGTAAAGTGTCCCCTTCCAAAAGATCTATCAATGAAACTGAAGATAATAACGAGTATGAACCTCCTCATAAAATGAGAAGTGGGTTCTTAGTGGAAAACCCATGTCTCAAAGAAAACAAAAAACCTTGTATGGTGGGACCTGTTTCATTGTTTTTTAGAAAATTTTATTATTTAGCTTCCATACGGATGTGTGATTTGTGCAATCAACTTCGTTTGACTGATTTAGAATTGAGAAGAAAGATTTGGACCTGCTTTGAGACAACTATTGTGAAGCACGTTTCTTTAATGTATGACAGACACTTGGATCAGCTCTTAATGTGCTGTATCTATGTAATTTGTAAAGTGTCAGGATCTGAATTACTTTTTAAGAATTTGATGAAATGTTACAGAAATCAGCGGCAGGCCCAATCTCATATTTATCGAAGTGTTTTAATAGAACCCGACATCTCTATTGA
The DNA here is from genome assembly GCA_963662175.1 of Aradus depressus. Lineage (NCBI taxonomy): Eukaryota > Metazoa > Arthropoda > Insecta > Hemiptera > Aradidae > Aradus > Aradus depressus. The sequence goes on along the minus strand of OY759219.1, from coordinate 17,623,198 downwards.
AGAGTTGAAGGAAGCTTTGAACTCTGGAGGATTTATTGACAAAAAAGACGAACGAGGAGATATCATCAAATTTTACAATATGGTCTACATAAAAAAAGTCAAAGCACTGATAAAAAAATTTACCAACATTACTCAAAATGATAGAATCGTTTTATCACCAATTCCTGTGGCTATCACTCCACCCAATTCCTCAAGACGAATTTCAGAACAGCACAGCCTCTACCTGAGAACATTGGAGACGGATCCAAAAACTAAGAATTCACCAACAATTATGTCACAGTTGAGCTATAAATTTAGTCAAAGTCCTGCAAAAGACCTGAAAGCCATCAACTATATGGTGTCCAAGAGTGACCTAAACAAAGTTGGGAAACGTCTGTTGGCTGATGATGACGGAATGTCAGAAAACAACTCCTCGTGTAGCCTCGCACTCAACAGCAAGATCCAGGACCTCTGTTCCGATAGAATCATAGTCGAAACAGAACAAGAAGCTTGAATCCATATTTGTTCCTCGTCAGTTTCATCTTTGGACAGGTTTGTGCTATAGTCGATATTTGAAAAATCATATTTCCGTTTCATTTTCCGATAATGTTATCATTATTTATATTTTCTGAAAAAAGAAAATCAATAGTTAAATTGGATCTTTATTCCAGCTCTTTTTCTCTCACTTTATCTAAAACTTATTTATTCTAAACAAACGCTTCGGGCTGCAAGATCATCCTTAATTTTTAAGATACAATTGTAAATTTTCTAATGCCTGAACGCCTCTTTTGGAAAAAAATAAGTTTTTGCATATTTAAATATATAAAAGATGAAAGAGTTGCAATGAAAATAATACAATGATTATACTTAACATTTTTTGCAGAGATATTGTGAAACACTTGATAGAAAATAAAGAAAACATATGTTTAAAAAAAAAAAATATGGTCTATTTCACAAAATGTATGTAATATGGGAGTACTTTCGGTATTGCTACCATCTTCGACGACAAATAAGTAAGTCGTGGCTGAAGATGGTAGCAATACCGAAAGTACTCCCATATTTTGTGAAATAGAAATTTTTTTTTTTTAAACCGTTTTTCTTTATCTTTTAATATAATAATTACGGTTTTAAATTATAAATACAATTAATCATTGTTTTCATTTTACTTTCTAGTACACTGCTACAAATTGCGCAAATTTTTGTGATGTATCTCCTGACTGATGCGCAATTCGAATTTGTATAACTGATGAATGTTACTGGTAGTATGTAGAATGCAATTCTGAATAATTTGAATATGTTTGGATATATGTACACATGTACATAGAAATGTACTTGTAAATACTTAGTTATCGTACATTTCACGATCATTGTCAACAGGAGCAATGGCGACGTTATCGGGCACAAATAATTGAAATTTAACATTTATTTAATAATTATTATAATTGAACATGTAGCCGATTTACGTTCTGTAACATATTGCTTATATCAATGTGGGTTAATCTTCCAATGCTCAAATACCCAACCTGACGGATGTTTTCCATTATTTCTTTTATATAACAAAAAAAATCATTGCTTATCAATTTTTCATCTATTTACAGTTTTCCCTAGGCCCCCTAGATTTCTTAATACAATTAATATAAAATTGCCAGGCTGGAATCATCCTTTTTTTCTTTCGACCTAAAGCATAATTTGTAATTACTTTTTTTTCAAGTAGAAGGATTTTTTTATTTTTTTATTACAAACAACGTTTTTCCTCCCTGATTTCAAAACATTCGATGTTTCCCGCAAGTCACTTCGAAATTTGTAATTTATATGATTATTGATACTTAACATTTTTCGCAAAGATATAGTGAAACACTTAACAAAAAATATAAAGAAAAACTAGTGTTTAAACAAATACTGAACAGTACAGAATTTGTTAAGTCGTGGCTGAAGATGATAGCAATACCAAAAGTACTCCTCCCATATAATTTATATATCTTGAGAAATAGATAATATTTTCAAAAAAAAATTAGTTTTTTTTCTATGATTATAATTGAAAATTTCTGTTTCGTTTTGTAATTTTAAGCCTTTTTCAGTATGTATCTTGCAAACAGGTCTTTCGGAAAATATTTATTTAATGTAAAATGTATCGTTCAGTTTTCTTAACAACTTTTATTTGATAGAATTTTCGATTGAATCATAAATATAATTAACGTTTTTAGGCCCAGAAGTACGATTTTGGCCTGAATCTAATTAACTCTCAGCTTGGGATTAGAAATGAATATGTGAAATAATTTTCCACATAAGTTGGTTTCTCTAATTATCGCCAACACATTCATATAGACAGAATTTTTTTCTCTCGTTTTTCTTGTTCCAAAATGTTTAAAACTTTAAAAGACAGGTAGTAAAATATATATATATTTTTTTTGCCTGAATTAATGATTAATGATTTTTGGCTATACTTCTACTATTTTGATTAACCCAGCCTAGTCATTTTACAAAATAAGTTCTTTCTTATGTGGTTAACATATTTCTTACTGTGATTTAATAGAATTTTCCAATGATAATTTGGTTTTCCCTTAAATATTTATTAACTGGGCAGTTGACCCTAATTTCTAAAATACATTGGGCTCCTGTTTAGCCAAAACAAGTTTTATTTCCCCCAGCTGCAGAATGTTATTCGGCCGCACGCATCGAATCACAATTCACTGTAAATTTCCAAAAGTAATTCCAAAAAATCAATGTTTAACAAATATTTTTATTGTTGATTTTTTGTTTAAATATATGCAGAGCTATAAATTGAAATTTCGATAACCGAAAAGGATATAACCTAATACTAAAAACGTTAGGTCCCTTCTTCAACCCTTCTTCAATCATAGTTTCAAATATTTTATTTATTCTTCATTAAGATCATAATTGAACAGAATAATCTTTTTATATTAGGTTTAGTTCGGACATATAAAAAAAAAATTGAAAAAATTCTTTTTTAACTATTTTTATTCGATAATTCCAATGAAATTACATTTTAAATGCAGAATCTACGTAAACTTAGCGGATTTCCAAGTGTAAGACCTCTAAAGGATATATACAAAATAATTAAGATTAAAGAATTGGTTTTTTAAACAAACAAAACAAACTTATTTTGAAAATGTTGTCTACTTCACAAAAATACATGAACTACTAGATTGCGCATTATATCGTCAGGTTTAATTATAACTAAACTTGATGATGTCCTGAATCCCGAAACAATAGTTTGTGAGTACATTTTTTTTGTGAATTAGACAATATTTAAAAAATAAGTTTATTTTATGTATTTATTGTTATATATATGTCCGTTCTTCTCAACTTTAAACTTCATATATTACAAATGTCTGTTCAAGCGATAACTTCCACCGTATGTTTTTTCATTCCATTTTTTTTTTTTTTTTCTTGAAACCGTTTGGACAGAAATTTTTTTTATTTTTCTTTAATTTGGGCTGTTAAGTGTTCGGCAATGCCGAATCATACTGAACTGACTAGTTGCATCTTGACCGTAAACAAAGCACAGCTTCTGTTAACTAATAAATGGAGAGTAACGCATTTCCCTTCTTTATATCTGACGAAATATAACTTGTACAAAATAAAATATATATTTATATATATATATATAAAACTCCAAAATTGTTTTATTCAATAGTTATCAGCGACGCTTTGCCTCAATTCAGGCATTATTAAACTAAAAAATATATTAAAATAACTAAGAAGTGAATATAACAATAAATGATGAGTCATATTATTTTCGTATTATATTATTTTAAAATTTGTTAGTTCAAAATTAAAAAAATGTTCGGTTTTTTCGTCATTTCTTCCAGAGGTGTCTTCTTTTTTTCTTTTTTCTGACAATATTTCGGGACACTTACACGTCCCTTCTTCTGGTCACTATGAACCATTTGTTCATAATATGACAATATTATTGTAAGTGTCCCGAAATATTGTCAGAAAAAAAAGATTTCTTCCTCTGGAAGAAATGCCAGAAAAAAACCAACAATTCAACATTCCAGAGAAGTTTAAGAAACATAAAAAAAATTTTACCCAATATTTTGCTGATTAGTTTTAATATTTCGAAATGTATTGTGACATTTTTCAGATGTCCGAATACATTTCTGCGATCTGTGTCAATATATTTTGGAAAGATAATAAAATAAATGATAACAAAGAACTTATTTACCTTTTTTATTGTCTAATACCATGGGAAAAAAAAAACTGGAATTAAGACAAGAATAGAATAGAGTTTTATTTGTGTTACATTTAGCATACATAATATTACAAATATTCAATATTACAAAATATCTCAAAGTATTGTAGAAGTATCTACATCTTTTATAGAGTAGATTGGCTCATTAATTAACATCCTTTTTATTACTTTAAAAAAACTATTCAAAGCAAGATCTCTCACTTCTTGTGCTAACTTATTATACAATTTAATTCCTATTATCTCAGGATTGTTGAATTATTTTGTCTTTTTACATAACGGAAGAGCAAAGTCACTACAGTTTCTAGTTCTTACTGAGCTAATATCACAGACTTTTTTAAAAACCTATTTGCATTCTGTTTTATATATATTTTAAATTAACAAAAATAAATAGAGCAGATACTGTCATAACTTTCAATTTTTTAAAAAGTGGTTTACAATGTTCTCCATATTTACCATTAAAAATTATTCTTAACGTCTTTTTTTGCATTTTTAAAATTTTTTCTGAGTACTCTACTCCTCCCCAAAACTTCCATACATTATATATCCCTGAAATAAGGCAAGATGAACAAGTTTCAATATTTCCATATTAACAGTATTTTTTAATTTATATAATATAAGACAAATAGATGCCAATCTTTTTGCCAATACATCTACTTATATGATCTATCCAGTTGTCTCGAATCTAATTGAAATCCTAAACATTTTTACAGTTAGGATTTCTCCAGTTAGTTAAAAATTTTAAAAATTGATGATATAAAAGTTGAACAAATTCTTTGTTTTTATTAACATTTTTTGGAGTTTGTATGACTAAAAGATTTTTTAAATAATTATTGACGAAATTAACGTTTCGATTGGAAATATTATCATTAACTGTTTATAATTGTTGACGGTATGTCATGAAATACGATATAATTTATATCTAGTTATATATATATTATTATCGAATTTTCGTTATGTATTTTACGCTTTATTGTTTTATTTACTTCTTATTTATTTTGAATGTTTTTTTGGTTTGATAATTGTTTAATTGGGACGAAACGTCAAATATAACAATTGAATATAACACTTTCGGAAACCAAAACGCCGTAGAACGAGTCTTAAACATCACTTCAGAAAATATATTATGAAAATCCGCTAACAACGAAGCTTGTGTATGCCCAGACTTTTCGCTCTGAACAAGCTTCAAATTTAGTAATTATGAAACTCATGGATCTCTCTTTTTATATGTGAATTCATTAATTTTCCTTAAGAAAATTAATTTAAACTTTCTTTGTTCGTACATGATTTTGTACTTTTGAAAGAAAATATTTGAAAAAAAAATAATATATATATATATATCTATCTTATTATTTATTTAATATCTACTCTTTGAATTTACATTAACTTTTTTGTTTTGTAAACTTTTTCCTTTGTTTAAAATATTGTAGCCATGTGGTGTATTTGGCAATTAAATATAGGTCATTAATATAAATGGTTAAAAAAAAAAAAATCCATTATTTCTGGATAAACGCAATTCAATAAGTGGCTACATTCAGTGGCGTCGCTATGGGGGTACGGTAGGGGCGGATCGCCCCGGGTGCCACCCGTGCAAAAAAAAAATATATATATATATATAAAAATACACAAAAATTGTTTTGTTTTCCATTCATTTATTGAATTTTAGTGATTATTTTTTTTATAAAAGCCAAAAATTTTCTCTGGAGATTTCAAAATCTACAGAACGAAATTGTTTAAAAAAGGCTACTTGTCAATTTTTTAAAATGTTATTTCTTATATCTGTAACTCAGCTTTCTGATATCAGAGCGCGATATCTAAACTTAATTCCCTGGCCGGATGCCATCCCTCCCCTCCTAGTGACGCCACTGGCTACATCAGATATGAATTAGTTCTATTCTTTTTGAACTATTCATTTATATTTTCTGATTCATATTTATGAATCATTTATATTTTTTTATCGATATATAAATTTATTATTATTTGTATTTTATTGTAACATTTTATATAATGTTTAAAATAGTTTATTATATTTTCGTGTTTTTCATCATAATTCGATTTATTTATTATAATTGGTTTCCATATATTAAAAAAAAAAAAAAACTTATATATGTTAAAGGAAATTTCAATTTTGTCTTTTCTCTTGGTTTGTATAATTGAATAAATTTTTTATATTTATTAATGTGAAATATTATCTAGTAATATACTAAAAAGAGTTTTATTTATCTATATCTGTAAATAATATATTAATAAATTTATTATAATTATGTAGTTAAACAATTGTTTTTATTGTTGAGGGAAAATATCCTTGCTTGAGACCAGGTGAAACTTCTATTAAAAATTGTGATTGTAATAACACATTATGACAGCTTTTCGGTCTCCTACATTTATTTATAAGCATACCCCAGCATACAGGGAAGTTATTGTAATGGGTATATTAGATATAATAATAATAATGCAATTTCAGTCAAGCCGTTTTCCGTCTATCCGTTGCATGTCATATATCGTGACATTTTTCAAACGTTTGCTTGATTTATGGCTTGTAAAAATATGCAATTATCGTAGCTTGAAACTTTGATTTTAAGCATTACACAAAGCAGTTTAGAGAAACAATAACAAAATGAAGTGATTCTAATGACAGGTAAGTGTATTATTATTTATTTTTCAAGTTATTAGGCCTTATGCTGAGGCATTTCAAATAAATTACCTAGATTAATAAAAATAAATAAAATAAAATAAATAAAAAAAACAGCTATTAAGGTTTTCAGCAAAAGATTGCCTACAAAATTTCAAGTGATTCTATTGACAAGTAAATTTAATTTTTTTTTTTTTTTCGAGTTACAGACCTTATGCTGAAGCATTTCAAATAAATTAGCTTAATAAAATAAAAAAAATTAATGAAATAAAAAAAACAGTTACTTCAAGTTTTTTAGCTATATTATTCATTTGATCAAAAGGGGTTGCCTACAAACTTTCAAAGAGCATTTTTTCTTGGTTTGAGAATGGTTTAAAAACTTAATTCTGATTTATAAAATTGGACAATTAAATGAATGATATAAATTGTCTTTTTGATTAGTACAAATTTTACCAGATTCTTCCGGGAAAAACTAATAATTTTACCTTAAAAACCTATATTTATTTGGAAGTTATTTTCGCTAAAAAGTCGGATTTGTGACATCTTTTGTTAAATATATATTACAATTAAACTTAAACTCTTTCAGAGTGCTTATAAATCTATAATATTTATTAAATAAGGCCTAATAACAAAAACAATATCTTGGCTGAGGTTTAGTTAGAATAAACACTTCTCGGTTGTTCGAACTTTGCGTACTATGCAGTGCTCATGTTCCCCGACAGGTACCGCTGGTGGTACTAATCATAGGTCTCTCTTATTCTTCTGCCGTTTCTATTATTTTATTATTGCTCAGTCCCTGATTATTTTATAACCAAATGCCTTAAGCCCCCGTATCAGGATAGTTTTAATGTTTTTATAGATATGGTCTATTTAATAAAAAATCAATATAGTATTTTTAAATATTTTCATCCGCCAAGACGTCTCAAGCGGGCATGGCAGAGGGACCTGCTCCAGGACTAGCCTGGACTCCTCTTCGGTCACGTACCTCAGCAGTACAGCGACACACTTGCCACAGCACATCATCACAATCACTAGTGACAAATGTTGTCGTTGTGAATATGTAAATAAATTAAAAAAAAATATTTTCATATTGGTGAAAATTTTGTATTTAAAAACAGCCGCTGCAGAGGTGCCTGTCTATCAAAAAATCATCCAGCTATATCTTGAGTGAATCACGCTGCCATGTCCACTCGACCTGGGAATTTGAATTTGAGTGCAGTGTATGCGGTAATAGTTTTAAACGAATTATATAACATCGAATATATTTTAATATATATATTTTTTGTGACATAGATTATATTCCTCTAATAATAAAATTATTTTTGTAAAAAAACAATCTTTTACATACGGTTTTTTATCTGGGAGGTGAAAAACCTTGAGTACTTCGTTCTTTAGAACGTTTAGTTCTCACGTTAAGCGATGATCTCGAGCCTGTACAATGTCAGGTACTCGTTAAACACCGCTGTCCTAGGGGAATACAAATTTAAGGTGGGCAGATTAGGACTCCTATAGTGACGAAAGAGCGCCATGGTAGTAGGCAGTATGACTTCGTAGTTGAAACCTGGCCAGGAATCATAATAACTATGTATACAAATACACAGTTTTGAAAAAGTAAGTACGAATACCTGAGAGCCTGTAGTCCTTTGTCCTTTTTGTAGTGCTCTGTTTATTTCCAGTGAGTTTGTGCCTTTGTCACAAAAATGTAGGTATTCTATGTACTGTATTTATGTCAAAATGGTGTTTGTTTTGGTTGAGGAGCGATTTGATAGTTGATTTTGCTGAGTTGTATGTGAAATAGACACAACATACAACACAGTAAAATCAGCGCAGATATTATTTCAAATTTTTTGAATTATTATAATTTGAGACGAAATTTTATTATATATTTTTAAACCTTATCAGGCAGTTTAGAATGCCAGTTTAGAAACCCAGGTAAATAACTCGAAAAATAATGATTTCTCAAAAAAAAGGTTGAGACCAAAAATGTAGAGTAGAATTGAACGCATTATTTGCTGTTGTAATCTAATTTTTAAACAAATGAAAATTTTTAACGTTTTTTATGAATTAAAAAAAAAAAATTGACAACCTATTTAAAAAAAATGTTTTTTTGCATATTTAGATTCCTGGGGAAAAATTAAGGGGAAGTTAAATGAGACATTTTTTTTGTTAGTCCAATATTGAACCTAATAAATGAATTTTATTGTAATAAACGTTCGAACTGATGTCCTGCAACTTCAATACATTTATCGAAGTTGTTCCGGAAAATTGCTCAAGTTAATTCCCTATTAAGAAAATCTTGATATTTCTGACCATTTAAATTTCCGTCGATAAAAAAGGGACCAATTACTTTGTCATTGATGATTCCAGCCCATACATTAACATGGATGTTGTTTATTCATTTGACGAAATCAGCGAGGATTTTCTGCACTCCAGTAATGCATATTATGCCTATTTACTAATCCAATATTGCTGAAAGTTGATTCGTCTGAAAACATTGTGTAGCGAAAAAAATCACAATTAAATTGAACTCGTTCACGCGCCCACTGACAAAATATAACATAGTTATTAAAATCTTCACCAGATAGAGCTTGAAGAGAAATATGGTAAGGGTGAAATTTATGGTTCTTCAATATTTTATGAACACTACCAACAGAAATCCTAGAACCTTGAGAAATTTTCCGGAACAACTTCGATAAATGTATTGAAGTTGCAGGACATCAGTTCGAACATTTACTAAAATAAAATTCATTAATATTGGTCTAACAAAAAAATGTCTCATTTAACCTCCCCTTAATTTTTTCCCAGGACTCTAAATATGCAAAAAAAAAAAAATTCATTTGTTTAAAAATTAGATTACAGCAAATAATGCGTTCAATTCTTCTCTACATTTTGTCTCAAGCTTTTTTTGAGAAAATCATTATTTTTCGAGTTATTTACCTGGGTCAAGATAAAATGAACACTAGGGTGGAACAAAAATGGCCTTTTAAAATTTTTTTTAGTTATTAGTTTGGTAATAGTGGAGAAAAGTTGCCTTTTAAGTTCAAAAAGAATAAAAAAAAAAATTGGTTGCAATACTACAACATCTTGAGGTGCCGCAAAGAGCTTAAAGTTTGTAAAAAAATTGAAAAATTTTAAACTTTGATAAATTATTTTTTATGAATTTCTCGTACAGATAATGTTACAAAAAATGGTTTTAAATACATATATAAGCATTAGAATTGGAAAAAATTATTAATTATAAAATATAATAAAAATAAAAAAATATTTTGTAATGTCAAACTTTGTATTTCTTACTTCTGTGTCCTTAATGATTACAAATGTTACAGCTGCAAAATGTTTGTTTCTACTTCATTGCCACATTAAACTGGTCCTTGCGGCACCTCAAGACCTACTCCAATATTTTTCATATTTTTTATTTGTCTTATCTACACTAAAAGGCAACTTTTCTGCGCTATTTCAAATTAAAAATCACATAATCGAGATTCGCAAAAATCTTTGAAAAAGTTCCAAAAAAGTGTGTTTTTATGAAACTTTAAGGTCCTTGCGGCACCTCAAGACGTACTCCAATATTTTTCATATTTTTTATTTATCTTATCTACACTAAAAGGCAACTTTTCCGCGCTATTGCAAATTAAAAATCAAAAGGTGATTTTTTCGTTCCACCCTAATGAACACCCTGTATATATAAAGTGTGGATTGTTTATTAAGTAAAGTAGACTCAGAAATAAGGACGACTTAGAAGTCCTGAGGTAAAAGCAATTCTATAACTCAAGCAGAGTGATGTAATTACACGAAGTAATGAGAACTGCCCAAACTGACACTAGTGTTATTTAGTTTAGTTGCGACACTAGAGACTGGTGTGTTTCAGTGAGGCAGGCCTCAGCTCTCGGCTCCAGTCACATGAGAATTAATTTGTCCAGCCACCTTAACGCTTAACACGACGCTGCTACACCATGAATTAATCTACATAAATAAACAACTTATTTTATTTAATAGCTATGTAGGTACACAACTGATATTTCTCCTTCAAACTCACTACTTTTAAATGCATTGGTAACCAGTTCAAAAGTTAACTTTCAAAATATTTTGGTGAATCACCGGCAATGTACTTCTCCAACACAAATTAATCTATTAATTTTTCGCTCTTCTTTCATAGCCCATACAGTTTCGGCTGCACATCATGGATCCTCAGAATAAATGTTGTGCCTCTCTTTTGCTGAGATATATTTTATGCTACATCTTTGATAATCTCTTATATTTATAGTATATACACAAATTGATAAATTAGTCATTGTAAGCCATGTTTGTCGGGGAAATACACCAAAATGTGTCTCTTCAATTTGAACATTACATCTCGGATGTCATGTCAATACAAATTCAAAATTTAACATTTTCACTTTCTTATACCCAGAGTATAATAATTGAATAATTCGAGATGGAGTTCTTGATGGAATTTCACTATATGTCACAAAAAAAATTTCAGGGAATACGTGTATTTCAAGTTATGACCCCAAAATATATATTACAAAATTTAAATAAAAAATCTAGTTTTGTGCCGGGCAGTTGCCGCGTCCCCAGCTAGTATTTTGGGTAATGTAACAACGGAATTTCATTTGTTCCGACCTCCTGATTCCAAAATTAAGAAAAAATAATGTTACTATGTGTGTGTATGGTACGATAACTCCCGATAGAATGAATGTATTATATTGGAATATATATATATATATATATATATATATAGAGAGAGAGAGAGAGAACACGTGTCAGAAGTAGGCTTAAACATTGACACAACACACCTCAGTAAAATTAAATCGTAAAAAAATTTAATTTTTACAAACATTTTTAATTAGGATTTTCAGATTCTTCACAAAAAAACTAGGATTTCCGGTATATTTAGTTTTTTTTGTACGAGCAATAGTTTTCGAGATATTGGTTTTTGAAAGTTTTGTTTTATGTAAAATCAATTGGGAGGATTCATAGAGATCTCAGGCCGCAAACCGGGCGAAGAGTGGGGTCGACCCCCCTTCCCCCCTGCTCAAAATCCTGGCTACGCCCCTGTTTATTTCACATGTATCTTTTCATATTGAACCAATTATGTACTTATATAATAATATATGGGAATTTTTCAATATTGGTAATTGAGGCAATTAAGGTATTTATATTATAAACAATATTTTCTTTATTTCATTTCAGACGTTTCGACACTCTAGTCATTACCAATTCTAAATACAGAATGATATATACACAGAGGAATTTGAAAGTTAAAAGTTGAAATTGACAAATGTGAATTTTTTTTATAAAATTTGACGACAATTAATGTTATATAATACATGATTGGAATAGTAATTTTATATATCATTCTGTATTTAGAATTGATAATGACTAGAGTGTCGAAACGTCTGAAATGAAAATAAAGAAAATATTGTTTAAAATATAAATATCTTGATTGCCTCAATTACCAATATTGAAAGATTACATAAGTAAGGTATATTAAATTCAACTTGATATACAGTGGGAATTATAAATCGCAAAAAAAAAAAAAAGATAATTTTTGTGAAATTGAGTAAATAAAGTGAGAAAAAAATGTAATTTCGTGACAATGGAGTTTAACAGAGTAAGTTTTTTTAAAGTTATTGAGAGATACAACTCGGGTGTTTGGGCAAAAAAGTCAGCAAATCTGAATTTTAGGAGGGGAATTTCTAAAGGTTGGAAAAATTCCGGCAAATCAGGTAAAGCACATTTATGTTACTTGAAATATAATTTCTATAACGTATTAAATATAAACAAAGTAAAACATTCCAACATTGAGTTACATTTGGTAAAAATATTTAAATGCACTTGTCCTTTGGAGCACAAGACTTATTCTGACTTGAGCACTTTTGCCCAAACACCGGAGATATATTGTGCGCAATTGTGAGAATTAAGTTAATAGAGAGAAGAAGCGGATGTAAAACTTATGTTTATGTATAGAAAAGGAGAATGTAATTTCTTATCATTTATAAATTATAAATCAAAAGAATATAAAAGTGTAGGTAATGAAAAGTTAAAAATAATTTTAAATATATAATAGGTAATGAAATAGTAATATATAATGATGGGAATTATTATATATATACTATGCACATATATATATATACTGATACCAACTCTATTCCCGTGACATTCTCGCACGAGCCGAGAACAACTATATAAACTTCCCCAATTTAACATGATTGGCCCGTGATAGTAGTTCACCTTTAAGCTACTAGGTAGAACTACTATCACGCCACTGTCCCCAAACCTTTTAGGCCCCTGGCGAGCGCGGGTGCGGTCCGGGGCTGTTGAGCGGTTGGGAATCCGTGCTAGAGGGCCCCTAGGGTCAGCTGACGCCTGACCCTACCCCTGATCGGCTCCCGCTCCCTCAGCAGCTCTGGGTTAAGGGGCCGCTAGTTGGAACTTTTGATACCATTGGTCCAACTAGTGTGCCCTGCCCAGCTCGCTCGGAGTTCGACATATATCCAAGAAAATCAGAAGCAGAGTGCAGAGGACAAGCCAGTTGAAGTAAACCAGTCTCCAATCCATCCTATCCAGCTGTGAAGCCAAGGGGAGTCATCTCCACATCCCCCCACGCCTTCCTGGGTATTTTTGGGCGGCCGGCTCTGCTGGCCAGTACATCACCTTACATCCCCCTCCGACATCAATACATATAATATGAAATAGTAATACTTAAATATATAATTACTGGGTTTCTGTCAAGGCTTCCAATCTCCAGCGCATCCAATCCTTTCAATCCAAAATCCTACGTACTATAGCCAATGCTCCCTTACTACCTCTCCTACAAAACTCTTTATATTGACCTTTTGTCACCGAAGTTGCTAAATCCAAGAACAAAAAATTATTTTCCTCTCTTATTTTCCACAATAATCCTCTAGTCCGTGCTCTCCATTCTGCCCTACTTCCCCCCAACGACGAGTAAAGCGTCAATGGCCTAGAGACCTTAGCAGTAGCAGTGACAGTGATTAGTTACAAATGAGAGTAGGTAACACAGTGACTAGGGAGTGTCACCACTGGGTGATTTCTCCCCTCTTGACATTTTGACATTGTCATTATCTCTCTCTTAGCACATTTGATTGTTGTATTTATTTTTTACATAGTTGTAAATATTTATTTGTAAAATAAAATAAACTCTGCCAGCCTCTGACTAGGAGGGGTGGCCAACCGAGAGGAACAGGAAGAGCTTGATGTGAATACTTGAGTGGAGAAACTCAGCACTCCCTAATTAATAGCTAACAGGTCTCTCAGCCAGCACCGCTTTAGCCTTCATGTAGGTCTTATTATTGTTTGTATATAGTTAGTTTGTTATTTAGAGTAGCTCAGAGTGGAGTAACTGAGTTAGTGCGTGGGGATTCCACGTCAGCCTTCTGTCTAGGTATAACCCAAGATAGCAAACTTGAACGAAGACATGTATCGGGATATTGTTGAAAGAAACTAAAGGACAGGAACCTTTAATTAAAAAGATGTAAAATATTTGAACGGTTATCGTAACGTTCTACGATTAGAAAATCATGGCAACACCGTTGCTGATCCATCCTCTTTCTTGTGTCAATGGGGAGGGTTTTCATGTTGACAATTCCTTCATGGTTGTTTAGTTCCAAATTGAGCCATGAAGAGAATTACTTCAATAAAAAAAAAAATGTGAATCTGAATAGAATGGGTGTTTTCAAGGAAGTCGAACTAAGCTGCTAGTTCAACTGTTCTCGGCAGTGTCACTGATTTCCATACATATAGACTATACAGGACATGGTCTAAACTGGAACTACGCACTCATATCTGTCCACCTCTGACGCCTTCCTGTCTACTTATTTCATAATATGAAAATATTTCAGACAAGAAGAATAGACAAGTATAACATCTTGAAGGATTCCTTAGGTAAAAAAAAAAATATATATATATATATTCCAGGATCTTGGAAGATAATTTTTTATTTCTCCATCTGTACGAAGTATGAGGGAAGTTATGTAATTGGTCAGAAATTTTATGTTGACTTTTCACTAGAATTTCACGTTTTTTGAGGCCAAAATTGACACAAAAACTCTAATAACTGCCGATTTAATGAATGTATCGACATGAAATTTTATATTTTAATTCAAAACTCCATAAAGATAACACCTATTGGTCTTCAGCCAAATCGACGAATAGGAAAAAGGGGATTAGGTGGGAGGGCGAAAATTTATTTGATTATTTTGTACTCTCCCTGCGTGAATTAATTAACTAAGTTTTCACTCTCCCTCTGAATTCAATTTACCGATTTGGTTGAAAATCAATAGTTGTCTTGGGTAGGCGTTCTGTCTAATTGACCGATTAAATAAAGGTAATAAACAATTTGACATAGATCGTTATAAGGGTTCCTCATTCTGGGTTCTTCATTCAACAGAACCATAATAATTGTATAAATTGGGAAGCCGTCACCCACCCCTATCCTGTCCTTCAAAATCCCCTGTCGAAAAATGTTCTTGCGGCAAAAACGTTTTATTTATTTGTGTCGGTGATAGGGAATAGTAGTTACCAGTAGGTGATAGGGAATAGTAGTAGACACCAGTCGGTGATAGGGTATAGTAGACAGCAGTCGGTGATAGAGTATAGTAGACACGTCGGTGATAGGGAATATTAGACACCACTAGGTAATAGGGAATAGTAGTAGACACCAGTCGGTGATAGGGTATAGTAGACACCAGTCGGTGATAGAGTATAGTAGACACGTCGGTGATAGGGAATAATAGACACCACTAGGTGATAGGGAATAGTAGTAGACACCAGTCGGTGATAGGGTATAATAGACACCAGTCGGTGATAGAGTATAGTAGACACGTCGGTGATAGGGAATATTAGACACCAGTTGATGATAGAGTATAGTAGACACGTCGGTGATAGGGAATAATAGACACCACTAGGTGATAGGGAATAGTAGTAGACACCCGTTGGTGATAGAGTATAGTAGACACGTCGGTGATAGAGTATAGTAGACACGTCGGTGATAGGGAATATTAGACACCACTAGGTGATAGGGAATAGTAGTAGACCCCAGAAGGTGATAGGGAATAGTAGTAGACACCAGTCGGTGATTGAGTATAGTAGACACGTCGGTGGTAGAGTATACTAGACACGTCGGTGATAGGGAATAGTAGACACCACTAGGTGATAGGGGATAGTAGACACTACTAGGTGATTCTCTCGATGACAATAGAGTTTTACTACCCAAGATATACAAACTATGAGGAATGTTTTCAAATTTAATTTAAGTCTATAAGAAGATAATGTCAAGAGGATATCTTCTTGCCGCAAGAATATAGTTTTCTCCGTGTAATGAGAGTTGAGTGGAACTATAACTAACATTAAGGATTAGGTTGAAATTTTCTGCCATCTATTGGGAGAAGTTGTCAAAACTTTGCTCCTGCAGAGGCTCAAGACCCATTGTTTTAAATATTCGAACCCGCGATCTTGAGTTCAGTAGGCAAGCATGCTACCTCTGAGCTACCGACGCCCTCATTGAGTATGATTTGAACTCAAAGAAATAAATGCGAGAATGTTGCTGCCAAATATATTAATTATTTATTCAGATTACCCAAACTTAGGGGACGTGCTGAGGGGTCATAGCACTCAGTTTACTAATATAATATTACAATAACAGTTAACTGAATTTTTTTTTTTACAGAAGAAACTTTTTTTTCTTCTCTAGCTTGCGGTGAGGGTCCATATATTTTCTTTTGTTGCAGAAACCTGGCCTCTTATATCCTTTACATAAAAAGTGACAGAAAAAAAAACATATGCAAAGAAACAGGATGTTGCACTTTGGGGGTCATTGTACTCCGCAGGACAACCGTGGCGAGCTATATCAACTTGGGCTACTCTTCTGGTAGTTCGAAGAACATTAGGTGTCTCAGAATATTACTTTATCAGCTGTAGAAATTATGTAATCTGTTAGAACTTCGAATTTGAATATTCACAGGAATTTCATAGTTTCCGAACCCTTAATTCCAAAAATAAAACAATTTCCTGTCCGTCAACACAATAACTCCCAATAGAATGAATATATCAACACGAAACTATACATGTGTAACCAGAACCCATATTTTCAGCCAAAACATATTAACACCTTCATGGTCTACAACCAGGGCAGGATATATGTCAACTGTCAGGCATTCTATAGGTATACCACCCTATTCTATTATCGAATTCATAGTCATTGCACCATTTTTTTTACTTCCACAACTATACGAAGTATAGACGTTATGTATTCGGTAAAAAAATTCGAATCAGAGTTTTCAACGGAATTTCATGTTTTCTGACCTCTAGATTTCAAATATAATCTTCCCCTATTCTCCGTACAGCATGTCGATACATTCATTACACCAAAAGTTATTGAGTTTTTTGAGTTAACCTGATCTCTGATCCCCCTTCCATCCAGTGAATTCGCTCCAATTTTCAAAAACCTGTGAGTTGTTGGGAAAATGTTTTTGTCACATTGTTTTAGGCTAGAAATAAAATCTAAGTTGAGGAACGCGGACATATTGTGGAAACTTGTAATAAATAAATAAAACAAACTTATTTTTGAAATATTGTCTATTCCACTAAAGATATAAATATATATATATATATATATATATATATATATATATATATATATATATATATATATATATATATATATATATATATATAACTACAGGTTTCGGCCTTACACCATCGTCAGGTCTAGTTATGAACTAAGTTAGTTTGCAGAGAGCGACTCTTGAAATACATCCCAGGTGAAAAGGTGCTATTAAAACTTGGGAGTCCCCCGGCTGTACCATTAGCTATCTCATGAAATAGTTCCTAACAAAACTTAGTTCTAAATTTACATAAAACAATATCATTATACTAATACATGGAAAAATAACAAATAAATAAGTAAAAATACAACTAAATAAAAAATAAAAAATATAAATAAAATTAATAATAATATTAAGATTTAGATAACATGAAAAAAATGTTTTATGTCAATAAATTATTCCAAGCAAGTAAAAATAGTTTTATTATTTATGAAAAGAACAATTTTTCTTTAAATTTCGGGAGGGATTGATCCCCCATATCCCCCCCCCCCCCCCCCCCCCCCCCCCCCCCCCCCCCGATTAGAGGAGAGGCTTAACAAAAAAACAGATAACTCCTCCAACATAAAATTTCATATGTGAATTCAAAACCTCATAAGGACCACACTTATTAATTTTCAGCGGAATTCGCTGGAGGGAAGGGGGATCAGAGATCAGGTTAACTCAAAAAACTCAATAACTTTTGATGTAATGAATATATCGACATGAAATATAATAATTAAAGTCAAAACCCAATGAGGACATAACCTGTCAAATTTCAGCGATATCAACTGAAGGAAGAGGGGTTGAGGGGAGAAGGCTGAAATCAAAACTCTGAATAACAGTCGATGAATGCATTTTTCAACACAAAATTTACTATGAGGATTTAAAAGCCCCTATGTAAGTTGACTGACGACTATTAACGCAAACTACCGACTGGTTTTGGAGAAGGAGCGAAAAGTTAATTGATTAATTCATTGCTGGTGATTCACACACTTTTTTTTTTTTCGTAAGACGTAGCTAATTACTGAAGGGTGTGATAAAGGTTTTTGCGTAAGACGTAGTTAATTACTGAAGGGTGTGATAAAGGTTTTTGCGTAAGACGTAGCTAATTACTGAAGAGTGTGATAAAGTTTTTTGAAACATTCATTTTCATTACACAAGACCATGAAATAAATTCCTCTTTCGCCAATTTATTAAGATTTAGAAATTTACGGTTTCGTTACTTATCTTTTGTATTAATTTATGAAGGCCTTCTTTTCAATATCTGTATAAAACTGTAAAACCTATAAAGAAATCTATGAATGAAGAATATAAAACATGAATGAAAACTGCTTTTTCATCTTCACTGTAATTGTTACCAGATCGACACAGTTTCTGGTCAGTCTTACTTTCTAAACTGTTCATTGAGAAAATGTAGGGGCCAGCCTTTGGGGAGGGTGGGGGGCCGCGTCGTTTGTACATAACCCTTCTTCCTGCCCTAAAATAGAGAAGAAAAAATATTTAAACTCAAAGAGAAGTTCACAAAAAAAAAAAATTAAAGAGAAATATATAGTACCTATACTAATATCTACAAGATTCTGTTATATCCTATCTGCCACTACCAGAGAAATTCGGCGATACCAGGATTCTTCCATAGTAAATAAATATTGATCGGAGTATGACAAAAATTAAAGAGAAATATATGGTATACTAAGAGAAATATATGGTATACTAAGAGAAATATATGGTATACTAAGAGAAATATATGGTATACTAAGAGAAATATATGGTATACTTTCGTAGTTTTGGATTAACAATTAAAATTCGTGTCGATACATTCATTATTTCGGTAGTGGTTTTTTTTTTTTTTTTTTTTTTGGCCTTATGTACGATGCATATTAGCCATATCACTGTGTTATCTAGTTATTTACGACCCATAGCCCCGGGAGGGAGTTCTATCTAAGAAAAAAAAACTCACTCCCGGACAGTGCCGGATTAAGCCAGCGAGGGGTCTGTAGCAAATTCTGTCAAGAGGCCCTTGGTTTGCTTTAGTTTCTCAAGTTTAGGGTATTAAATAAAAAAAAACTGTTTCAAATAAACTTTTCTGGATTTAATATGGGCAAATTTAGAGATAGCACTTCCAATATCGACTTCTTTAAGCAAATCGTGCTCTATATTCATCAAAGTGAGATGGTTAAGACGTTCTTGGACCATCGTGTTCCTTAACTCATTTTTAATACGTTTTAATGTTGAAAAAGAACGTTCGCCACTGCAATTAGTGATCATGAGAGACAAGTAAATGCGCAAGGCAATTTCTACGTTTGGGAAACACGATTCTAAAGCATTATTTAATAAGAGTTTATAAAATTGCAGTTCCAGAGGCTCCTGTTTCTTGCTGTCAATAACAGCTGTTTTTAGTAGCTCAGCGAACTGCACTAATTCGTCGCCTAGGCTGTTCTCCAAATCATCTGCGTAAGCACTGACCATACTTGAGGTTTTTTCCAAAATCTCTTCTGTTGTAAGAGATTTTAGCTGTTGAAATACTCCAAAAACACTAGTAATTTTATGATATGCTTTCATACGTTTAGTTAAAGCAGACAGTACGTTATCAATAATGACAATAAACACCTGAATTTCAAAACGTTGTCCAGGTGTTTGATTTTCAACAAAGTCGTTCAGTGTAGTAGAGCCGCTGAAATGGTCGTACTTTGTATTTCGCTTGCTTCGTATTGATATTTTTGATCGTTTTGATATTTTTTTACGGTCAGAACAGGCGTTGGAGCGCGGGGCCCCCCAATTCGTGGAGCCCGTAGCATTTGCTACTCTAGCTACGTGGCTAATCCGGCACAGCTCACGGACGGGATTCGAACTCGCGAAATTATGGTGGAACTATGTGACCATAGCCCTACGCTCTAGCCCGCACGACCACCATATGTTGTAAATAGTTCATTTATTTTATCATTCATTAAGTATTACTGTTTTCTTTTGACATCACATTTACTTTTATGGTGATTTACCGATTGTAAATATTTAAATAAAGATATGAAAAAAAAAAAATAATAATAATAAATCTGATCGCATATCCGAAATACTTTCTTTTTCTTTTTGTCCCTGTTTGAGAAAGAGACCGATGTTGAAATGTAGAGATGAGCTGCATTGTATCACTAATGAAGTGCAACAGGTAGCCAACCAGGCTTCAAAAGGAGGCCCATTGCATTATGTAGGTTTCTTAACTGTACATACCAGTTTGGATTTTTGTTCTTCAGATACTTACATGTCCCACCCGGTCATATTTCCTTAACAACATACACACTTAACAAAATTTTGATCATAAGCTAAAAAATTCAATAGTAGAATGTTACATATCTTGATGAGTTTCGAAGATTTCGGCTTAATATCTAGATAATTTGTTTTCAATTAATTTCGAAAAAATCAATGAATTAGCAGATTTGTACTTGGAGAAGAAATCTCAAAAAGTCTATATAGTATTCCTCTTAATAAATAAACATGATATAAGTTTTAAAAAAAAGTAATAAATCACATTCCTACATTTTGAACTTTGAGTTTACTTAAATTTATTTTTCAAATGTAACATGAACAAAAACGAATTCTTTAAGGTATGCACCTTATTTCTGATTATTTATTTTTATTTCGTATACAAAACTATTTACAATAATATTGTATATTTTTACAATGTATCTATTTACAATAATAAGAGAATAGGTTAGGTTTTATGACTCATGCCCGGGCTTTAACTACGAGGTCATATCGCCTACTACCAGAGCGCTCTTTCGTCACTCTGGTGGACATGAGCCCGACTCTACTGTGGGAGTCCTAAATTTTGCCTACCTTAAATTTTTATTCATCTAGGGTAGGGTTCTTTAACGAGTACCTGACATCGTACAGGCTCGGGACCATCGCTTAACGTCCCATCCGAAGGACGGCGTGCTTAAGTTTATTTTACCTCCCAGATAAAATGAACTAAGGGCCTCGGTCGGGCTACGAACCCACGACCTTGAGCTCAGAAGTCAAGCACGCATACCACTGAGCTACCGGCGCCCTCTAATAAGAGAATATTATCTTTAACTACTGTTGGATCTGGGTAAATAGGTTAAAGAATAAGTCGCTTGAAACACTTAATATATGTTTAGACAACACCTTTATTAACAAACCGCGTAATGACGAAAACAATGTTACTATTCACAATAAGTCCATTTATCACCGCGAACTTAGTTTTAACACTTTTTAGGAACAAAGCTAGACGCGATCAACCACTGAATGAGTCAAGTAGTTCAATCAACAAGAAATCGATTGTCTCGGCGTGTTCCCGAATTCACCCACACTCAACTCGCGACTTAACAACTACTACTATTCATAATGATTGGTAGAGTCGACATTATCTTGGGTTTTTCGGAGTCCAAATGGCAGGTTCATTTTGGTACAGTTCTACAAATTTAAAACTTTCCTCATTTGTCCATGTAGACATTTTGTATTTGTAGTTTATAATAATAAAATAAAGTATTATAGTATTTAACAGGATAAAAGGAATATACAAAACACTACTGACAACAAACAAACAACCAATGTTGGACAAGTGTGTGGATGCGTCACTCATCTACTGCGCACTTGGTTCACTCATGTTGGCCTGCTTTGATGTGTGTTGAAAAACCGCTCCGAACGCCAACGTTCACCAACCCAAGCCAACACCCTGGCCCAACATGACCAACACTAGCCAACCCCTCCCTACACTGTGGCCCAGCAGGATTGGGCCATAGTGTAGAGGGCCTATTACGATGTTAGGGGAAGTGTATAAACGACAGAACCTCGACTTACCTCAACTTTATTACCATTCATTTCCTAATTCTAAACGAAATGTTTTTGTTACGTAATATTTTTAAATTTCCTATTGTTAAAACATATTTATGTATGGTGTTTATCTATTTTCTTTCTTCGTATTATGTATTGGGTTTAATTCTGATTTGAATTCATGGTAATCGGTAATCAAAAAGGCTTATTTAAAAAAATGTCTATTATGTTATTTGAGGTTAGGTTAGGTTTTATGACTCATGCCCGGGTTTTAACTACGAGGTCATATCGCCTACTACCAGAGCGCTCTTTCGTCACTCTGGTGGACATGAGCCCGACTCTACTGTGGGAGTCCTAAATTTTGCCTACCCTAAATTTTTATTCATCTAGGGTAGGGGTCTTTAACGAGTACCTGACATCGTACAGGCTCGGGACCATCGCTTAACGTCCCATACGAAGGACGGCGTGCTTAAGTTTATTTTACCTCCCAGATAAAATAAACTAAGGGCCTCGGTCGGGCTACGAACCCACGACCTTGAGCTCAGAAGGCAAGCACGCATACCACTGAGCTACCGGCGCTCTCACATGTCTAATATGTTATTTGATTAATATTTTCAATAAATTTCTTTCTAAGACAAAATTCACTTCGATTCTCGAATATTATTTCTTATTTAGCGCAATTCTTTCTTTATTTTTTTTTTCTCTAATAAATATTTTTTGTTGTTTCGTTGTGACTTCTTACTATATAATGTTTGATTAAGAAACAAATGATTTAAGATCTTTACAGCCTTTCCTGATATATGTAAATAATAATAAAACATTTGTTTAAAGAATACAATCATTTATTTATAAAATAATTGTTTTGATTATATCTTGATCATATCTTCCCAAAAGCCCTCCTACATCTTCCAAATGCTCCAATTTAAATCCCATATCCACCAGAAAGTCACTAGATCCCGCCCCTCGGATCTTTACCTCCCTTCCCACAGGACAACAACCTACCACAACTCTTTCCTTATCCAAGCTAACTCCCTCTGGAACTCTCTCCCTCTCCAGATCCGCCATGCTCCTTCTCTTCTTTCATTTAAGTCCTTACTTTTCCATTATCTCCTAACTCAACAAACCTCTGATTCCTAAGGCGGGCTCCTATGAGATAGTTCTAGTCTTCCTATAAGTCTCTCACTCCACTGGACAGATTGTCACACTCCAGTTTCATCTGCCCAGTTTTTTTTTTTTTTTTTTTGCGATTAAATTCATATATAACTCACTATTGTTATTAGGTTTTACATTATTATTCATACTTTGTTTTATTCTTATTGTTATCACTAATTTTCACCAGTTTTTTATTGTTTTAATCATTGCCTCTCTCTAACATTTTATATTCATTACTAGAGACCTCTTTCCTTTATTTTTATTCTGTCTCAATGGGTCGATACTTGTACTCTTTTATCTACTTCTTATGTTATTATTCTTAGGGGACGAAAGTCCCAGAATAAAGATTATTTTTCATTTCATTTCATTGATTATTTCTTATTTAGCATAATTCTTTATTTATTTATTCTCCATTATATATTTTTTCTTGTATACCACTTTTATAATATATTATTTGATGGTTTATTGAAATACAAAAATTTAAGATCTTTACAGTCTTTCCTGAGATAAATTACTTTCTTATTACTCTCATTAACTATTTTTATTATTCTAGTAATAAAAATTCTTTCATAATTCAAAATCTTATTTGCTTTGACGAAATTTCATTTGGCTTTATTTACGCTATTATTCTATCTATAAAAGCAAATTTTAGGTCCTACAACACCTGTTTAACTGGCAGTTACACTAACCACTCATCCTGACCACCTTATTACCCATCACTATTTTAAAATTAACCACACCTAGTTACGAAACTCATTCACAGGGAGACAAGAGAAACACTTAGGTTGACATTTTGACTGGGGTTTCAGTCCAGGAAACACTTGAAATAAAAAGGTCACCTTCGTACATAGACATGACGGCGGGGTGTTGGGTGTCCTAACTCGATCAACACCACAAACCGGTTGATCTGGAGATGTAGGCCAGAGGAGGCTCGGTACTTCCAACCGGTTTGAGACACACACTCCAAAGACGGACAGAGGTAAATCTCATTTCTCAATGAAGCACCTCGCCCCAAGGTGAGGAAGATGAGACGATCAAGGTGGACTAATCGCAAAGAGGTCATCGGTGAATCACTCTCTATGTGCTTCCCCAGCTCCAAAAAGATATCTGTGAAATTTTGGGACTATTGATTGCCGGGGGAACTGACTTTTACCAAAGTTACAACCCTCCTCTACCGAACTGTGTTGATAGTTAGCCGTTTAGGAACGGACTAACCGTTTTCGCGTAAATCAAGCAAATAGTTTTCTCTATAATTTTAATTTGAAGAAATTTTTGGTTAAGTCATGATTATAAGCAGTATCCTTCGAAATGTACTTGGACTCGAAGTAAAGTAGTCTTAATTTGGGCCGAAATCTTGTCAGTTCTAAGTTAGCACATTTGACAGTTCATTTATACAAGCTTTTATGTATTACAGCGCTCACAAAGTTCCAATCCTATAGTACACAGATAGACATCGTCGCCAAAATGGTCAAAACGTATTCAGGGGGCTTTGAAAAGTGAAATTCCGTTGAAAACTGCACGATTAAAATATCCTAGTTTCTTTTACTAAAAAGTTGCGATAAATACAATTTAGAAAAAATAAATTAAAATAAACAAAAAACCCGATTATGAAAAAAAGTCAAATGTACCTAATCCAGAAAGCAGTAAAAAGTGAATGTTCATAATAGGATGTGGTGTCTAAAGGTAAGAAAACAGCGAATTCAAGAAAAGGGCCGTTGGAACAATTCCCTGCAACACAAGCTTAACAATAGATTTGTTTAAAAATTATAATGAAAATTTCAAAAACCGTGGTCTGGCGACTGCCTTAAATGTCGTCTAAAATATAACAATAATGTCTGTTTACGGTTTTTGCATTTTCTTCAAAGTTGTGAGCATGCCGTCTTTCAGAAGGGACTTAAGCGTATGGTCCCGAGCTTGTGCGATGTCAGGTATTCGTTAAAGAACTCTTCTCTAGGTGAATCAAAGGCTAAATTTTGGACTCCCATAGTATAGTCTCATGTTCACCACAGCGACGAAAGAGCTCTCTGGTAGTTGGCGATATGACCCCATAATTAAAACCCGGGCATGAGTCACAATAACTTTTTGGGCTATATTTGACTTTTTTTTGTAGTACATTTTTTTTTACAATAAATTTGTTGGAATCGTCTTTCAAAGCTCTTCAATATGATACCCCACTCAATAGGCTTTGTTGACTTTTGATTTTCGGAGTTTGACAATATGACGACCAGCGTCCAAAATTGTTTAAAAAAATATCCACCTTTCACGTTCCGCTGTTGGACAATAAAATACTGTTGACATTGCGTAAAATGTAACAAGTACCATTCTTTAGAATATATTTCAAGTTTATCCTTCAAAAAAAAAAAAGCTAGGTACATTCTAAGTCCAGTGCCCAAAAGTGGGTCGGAGGAATGAGACAATTAAATGTTCTCCCAGGACATAATAGTAATGTAAGTGAGTGACTTAGAGTGGGTACATGTTGAACCAGTCGCGAAATGGGAGTTTTGTCCTACATACAGCTCTGGGGAGCGGAGAAAAATAGAACGAACTTTGTGGTATGTTGTAATGAGAGGGGCGGGACAGTAGTTACTAAATATAATATAAATCTAACTGACCAAACATTGTATAATACATACATTATCTATCTAATGTAATTCATAAAGACTTGGGCCACTTTACTAATATAAATAAATATTTATCATTATTTAAAATATAATTAAAAACGATATCGACTGTATTTATAAGTATTATTATTTTTATAATAGTTTATTTTCTATTTTTTATTAATTTTTTGTTATTTATTTACTTATTGTTATTGTTATATCTTGATGTAAACATCTTATATCGTAATATCTTATTAACATGATATGGTTCAACCGAAATAAATATTATTATTAATAATTTCGAACTGATATATCAAATCACGTTTATTTCTATTATATATGTTACGGGTAAAGTTATATTAACGGTTAAACCTAGGATTACCCGGGTAAACTGGGTAGTACCCGCTGCCGCTTGGTTAAAGTTGGGTATACTAATAATGACAAGGCCATTAGTGGACGTATGTTCCACTATAAAGATTAGGTACTAATTAATTAGCTCGACCCCACCTCAATTTCCATTGTTGTAAGCTGTCTAACAGCGATAATCATTCATCTGGGTACATAAATTCCTAGAACAAACATAAATCGAAATATTACAAAATTTGGGGGCGTATTTGCCGGCGTTCCGCCGGCGGGACGATATATCTGCCCCTCCCGTCGTTCCTATATTTGAAGTAGTACAGGTTCTAGCTTTAACATATACTTTACCCGGGTAAAGCCCGAAACGTGAACTATTTCAATTATATTTCGGACTTTAACCAAGCGGCAGCGAGTACTACTAGGTTTACCCGGGTAATCCTAGGTTTAACCGTTAATCTAACTTTACCCGTAGGACAATTGTATACCGGATATGTTACAAAACTTTATTTATCATTATTTACAATTTAAAATTTATTTTACGAGGGGAGCTCAACTCAACAACCTCAATAACTGCCGATGTAATGAATGTATCGACACAAAATGTAGTATGATTTATAAGTATGTAAGTCAACTGTTGAATATTAGCGCAATCGGTCGACTTGTTTTGGAGAGGGGTTCACCGACTTTTTTTAAAAATATTATTTACTCATTTATTTTATTCTTTGTTATTATGTTTTACTAATAAGTTATTCGAGTATAATCCAAAAGTATATTTCGATATAGTTAAAGGCTCCGTTTATCCTTTTTGTCGCTCCATATTCCATGGTCATTTTTCTAATGGAGGTTGACAGCGGCCTTAACCTTTCAAAAATGTCTTAATATATTCACTCAACCCTTCTGTTTATGCGTGCAAAAATTTAACGCTTATCTAAGTGTTCATAACCTGGATCTTCATGGTGTAATGATCCAGCTATATTCTCAGAGAAAAGACAAATATGGAGTCGGAATGTCCACAGTACAGTGTCAAAGAAACACTGACCATAAACTTGGGGATATGCATGAGGATAAAGTTGACGCAGCGTTTTTACTACCCTAAATAAAAGTGGACCATATTTGTATGGAACGAAATATTTATATTGCAAGGACGTATTCAGGATTTAATTTGTTATTATTCGTTTGTCTCCAACTTCCAAGTCTGCTTGTGACTTAATAAATAGTTATATGGAACGAAATATTAAATGAACTTGAAAGAAATAAAACTTGTTTATATTGATATTGTCTAATTTCTCCAACTATATTTACATGGGAGTACTTTCGGTATTTCTACCATCCTCACCCAAAAGCATAAGAGATAAGACTCTTATCTCTTATGCTTTTGGCTGAGGATGGTAGAAATACCGAAAGTACTCCCATGTAAATATAGTTGGTGAAATTAGACAATATCATAAATAAACAAGTTTTATTTCTTTCAAGTTCATTTGAATTATTTCACAATATCTCTGCAATGTCAGTTTTCAGAAATATTTATACATAATAATGGGGTAAATAATTATTCCTGGAGATATTCACGGGAGCACAAATTCATTCATTTTTGGGGGGAGAGCGAAAACTTGATTGAATAAGTTGTGCTTGCCAAGTACATTGGTGATTCACTTTTACTGTCTTTTTTATACCTTGGATATTGCATCCTGTGAAGGGGAAGTAAGAACAACCTGAAATATCCTTCCAAAGACATTTTTGGAGCATCAATAAAAATATTTGTCATGATTTAAATTATAATTAAAAACAATATGCACTGTATTTATTATTATTATTAATAATCGTGAATGATGCCTCTCTACAGTTGAGCAAGTTGATTTAACCGAAAACGCCCTCTTCGCTTGGAATAGTCTGCCGTAAATGCAGTTATCTCGTGAATGATTCCTCAAAGAAGTAGATTTAACCGAGAACATACACAATTTTACGAGATACCAAGAAACCCACATCTTTATAATTCCGAAAGTAGAGTCCTGAGCTCCCAACTTCTTCACAGAGCGAAGGTGATCTCAGAGAGAAAAAAAAAGAAATATAATAATAAAAATACAAATAAAAAATACAAAATATAAATAAATAAATTTAGCTCGAAATCCCCTATTAAATATGAATACAAAATAAATGATCTTAAAATTTTTTTAAGATCATTTATTTTGTATTCATATTTTATAGGGGATCTCGAGCTAAATTTATTTATTTATATTTTGTATTTTTATTATTATATTTCTTTTTGTACTATTAGCTTTGTATATATTTTACTCGTATATATTCTCCATGACCTTACGGAGACATTTTTTTCTTTAAAATATTTACTTTTATATTTAATCATTTTTTAAATTAACTTATTTCCTTTAGATTTCCCTATATTTAATTATTATTGTACGCATTGCCATTCACTCCCTCCATGCCCCCTGGTTCGTTAGGAACTTTCAAATTCAAGAAGAGCTGGGTCTGCCACCCATCAGGGAGCATCTCCAGCAACTGAAGGACCACCACCACTCCAGACTCCAGTTCACAAAGGACAAATAACTCAAGACAAATGACTCTAGGCTCGACTATATCAAAACATTTTTTTTTTATATATTCATTTTATACAATGTTTAATGTCATTCCCTTTGTGTAAAGCACTTGGAGTGCCGACCCAAATAAATTGATTGATTATTATCATTCACTATTTTACTTTTTTTTAAATCCATAATTGTCATCAGATTTATTTACCTATATTTTTTATTGATTGTAAATATGTCCAATAAATAAATTGAAGAATTATATATCGTAAGCTTGTCGACGACTTTGGACATTCTCATCTTTATTCCATTTTCAAACGACATTGGTCAGCTAGTTGACCGGAGATGATCTCCTGTTCTAAGGACCTTGCTCTGAGTGCACGTATCTCTGGATGCACTCCTATCTCCTTAACAAGAAACTATAACTAGTCGTTCCTCAAGGTGACCAGGGCCTGTACTGATAGTTCTAGATCGGCCTGGCCTCTCTCTTCCATTCTCAGAACATCATTTCTCAATACGTACAATTGCGATATGTTTCTTGTTCGGTCACTTCAGCTTGTTTTTTTTTTTTTTTCATGACGAACTTGTTTAATTTTTAATTATATTTATTAAATTATTAAACATTAATAAATGAGCCCCCAATCATTTTTTATCGGCATGTGAGGGCAGCTTTCACATTGTTTTAAAATTTAGTGGCACTTGCTGTACACTACCATAAAATAATCAATAAAACATTCTAATGAAAAATTAAAAAATAATTAAAAACCAATCGACTGTTTTGGCTAAGAATCAATAGTTTAAAAAGTCTGTTGTCTATTTCACAAATATATATAATTTGGGATTACTTTCGGTTTTGCTACCATCTTCAGCCACAACTTAACAAATTCGTCTACTACGTGTTCTGCAGTCTCAAGGCCTGTATACGAGCCTGTAGTTCGTATAGCCGGATAAGTAAAGAGGGGTGACATATGGAAAACTTTTATCTCCTGACAGTCGCCATTTTGAAAATGCAAGCCTTAAAAATGTAATTAATTTTTCAAATTACACTCTACTGATAAATTGATAATTATGTAGATAAATCCGGTGATTCCGACAGACTTCACTTACTACGCAATTAAGGACAACTAATTATGTATGCATTAGATGCACAATTTAATATAATTAACGCACCAAGTGTCATAACATGCAATTAATTACATGGAGTGAACCTGTTCAGTTAGTTAGTGTTTTAAATATAAGTATTACCATCTGGACATGGGGAGGTAGAAAATGCTCCCTTATCCAAACCCTCAACTTTTAAAACACTGACCTTAATGTATCTTTTGTCACTGAAGTCGCTAAATCCAAATATAAAAAAATATTTTCCCTTCTTAGTTCCCAATATAATCTTTTAGTCCTTGCTCTCCAATCTGCCATACTTCCCCAACGACGGTTTAAGCGTCAATGGCCTAGAGACGTTTTTTCTCCCTATTTCCAATTTATCGCTGTTTAATTGTTTTGTTCGAACGGAGGCCCCCTGAGTTTCACTTGCCTCAGAGATAAGTAGGCACTGGGTGTATATACTACATATATTTTACAAATTATTATATTTTTAAGTTGGCAACATTTGTGGGTACACGGTGTCTATCTTGTCTCTTCGGACATTTCGCCCTTGAACATTCACTGACTGCATGGAGAGAGTAAAACAAAGTGATAATATCTCAGATCCTAAAGATTCAAACCTTCTCAGCCTGGAGCTAAATTTTAGCCTTAATATCTTATTATGTAATAACTAGAGACCAGATTATATTCATCTTAAATCTGCATGTGAATTTGCATATTTGAGTGATGTCTCTTTCGATAATATTTTTATGAAATTTTAATTAAAAAGTAGGTTATTGACAGATGAAGTCTGAATGAAATATAAAAAAATCATGAGTGAATCATTTTCCCAGCTTGAATTAATGATCTCCCTTCAAAACCTCCATTCTCTTACTGTGTTGATTCATTACATCGGCAGTTATTAGGGTTTTTGTGTCGAATCTCCTCCTCTGATTCCCCTTCTACCCTTTGGCTGATTTCCCGGAAACTTATGTTCTTTATGGGGTTTTGATTTTAAATATAAAATTTTTCATGTCGATACATTTATTACATCATCAGTTATTGGGGAATTTTGAGTTGAGGCCTCTAATGATCTCCCTTTTTTCTTCGGACGATTTCGTGGAAAATTGATAAATGTCGTCCAGGAGGAGAATATGAGGTTTTGAATTCAAATATTTACGAATTCACAGACACATAAACTCACTCCGACAGACAGAAAACATGAAATTCCTGTGAAAATCCCCCGATTATTTACGAATAAAATTGTTCCAGTGTCATAGGAGCAATATGAAACAAAGAAACAATGATATTAAACACAAAACTGTATATATTTGGTATCACACGTCTTACAAATACATAACTTACATAAAGCAATATATTAATGTATGTATATGTATATTAAAAGTAGGACTCGCCAATTTTATAGTGGCATCACTGTTATTTTTAATGTCTAATATTGTTGAATTTCCAACTCCATATTCCGAGCTGAGCTTGATCCACTAGCACCATTCTTCAACTGGTCGATTATTATAAGTTAATCGGAAACACTGAGAACAACGAGTTTACGTTTAGGCGCCATTGCGACGCGAGTAGGCCGGTTGGCAGGGAAGGGGAAGGCGCTGCAGCCACAGCATTAGCGGAACTACTTGGAGCGAAAATTTGAATTTGCCAACTGGAACGCTTTCAGTTAACCGATGTTTCGGTTGATCGGTATTCGGATAATCGATGCTCTACTGTACTACTTATAGCCTAGGGGTTCTGCCTTTTTTTGAGGGTTATACCCTTTGTCCATTATATCGTGGATTTGTTAAGTTATCCTTAAGAAAATTCTGAAGGGGCCTCCTTCAAAAGAAAAGTCTCTTCTTCTTCTTCTTCCTGCGGCGCTACGGTCCTGAAAGAACCCGGACCTCCTTCACAATCCTCCTCCATCCCTGTCGATCCAAAATCATCTCTCTCCATCCTCTGATGCCCAACACTCGGAGGTCCGCCTCGACGTCGTCCAAGCAACGGAGTCTCGGTCTTCCTCTTCTCCTGGCACCGCCTGGCCTACCATAGAGGGCTTGCTTAGGCAGTCTTCCTCCTTCCATTCTCTTTACGTCAGAATCCCCGTAGAGGTCTCTCAATTCTCTAAGGAAAAAGGAAAAGTCTCAAGGCCCCAAAATTGCAGATTCGTGACTGAACCTATGTATTATTGTGGCCTGTGTGTATTATATCACTATTACTTGGAGCCCTTGAAGAGGACTGATCTAGCTTTAGCTCTAGGAACAGGATATCAAACTCACACCTAATAAGAAACTTTGATGGTCATTTAACTTAAGGTTAATTGTCTAATTAATTGAAGGCTAATTAAACAATTACAAAAAAAAACAAAAAAAAAAAAATCAATGATCAACAGCTTACTCTGTGACTAGAAAAAAAGTGTGATGGGAAGAAGTCACCCAATGGTGAGACTCCTCAACACTGAGCTGCTTTCATTATTATATTAGATTTATTTATTTACAGCTTTTTCATGTCGACAAAGTTTTCACCAAAATAAAAACGTCAGTGATTCACCGGTGAAGCACTTCCCCAGAACGAATTAATCAATTAACTTTTCGTTCCCCCTCTAAAACCAATCGACCGTTTGCGCTAATATTCAATAGTTGACTTACAAAGGGGCTCCTAAATCCTCATACTATATTTTGTGTCGATACATTCATTCTATCGACAGTTATTAGGGTTTTTGTGTTAGGCCTCCCCTCTAATCCCCACATTTCCTTTGGTCGATTTGGTTGAAAATTAATAGGTGTTGTCGTTAGAGGGTTTTGGATTCACATATTAAATTTCGTGTCGATACATTCATTCTATCAGGAGTTATCATGTTTACAGACACACACACATACAGAACAGACAGACAGAAATGTTTTTTTTTCATATTTGGAATCTGGAAATCGGAAAACAAGAAATTCCGTTGAAAACTCCGAATCGAGTTTTTGGACGATTGCATAACTTCCCCTACACTTAGGGAAGTAAAAAAAAAGGTTCTTGAATTTATGTCTCTGACCCTTAGGTTAAATGGTCACGACCTTGTATGATGTCAGGTACACATTAAAGACCCCTACCCTAGATGAATAAACTTGGATAGGCAAAATTTAGAACTCGTAAAGTAGAGTCGGGCTCATGTCGTAGGCTATAAGATCTCGTATTTAAAACCCGGACCTAAGTCACAATAACTAACTACATTTTTTTACTTATATTAAAAAAATAAATATATATATATATATATACAGGGTGCATCGCAAGCAGATGATAATACTCGGGGGGGTGAATGCCCCACTCAAGTACACTAAGAAACCGGGGTAATAAAAATCCGTTTCAACTTAGTGCAGAAAAAAATGAGATTTTTAATTTTTTTTTTTGATGTTTTAATTTACATATATCGCCCAGGGTTTATTGTACTTTTTAGCTGCGCATATGAAATTTTTTTACTTCTATCATTGTGCGCTATTTGCATTTTTTTTCTTTTATAAATCGTATTTATTGATGTTAGTTATTTATTAACTCATGCCTTTAACTAAAAGGTCATATCGCCTACTACCAGAGTGCTCTTTCGTCACTCTGGTGTACATGAGCCTGACTCTACTATGGGAGTCCTTCGTCGGCGATATATACTTGATACAATTCGCTGTATTCGATAAAGACGTTTCCATGTCGCTGGATATATGTATCCGGCGATTATCGCTCTACTTTTAAGATTCTTGACAAAAAAAATCCAAAACAAAATAGTGTCTCTTTACACGTGGCCTGCCTTAGCTGGTTTTCTCCTTGTGCTTGGGACCGACCCTGAAACCTAATTTCCAAAACAATCTATCCAAAATTACGAAATAGAAAAATGAATTTACTCTATTTTCGTAATCTAAGAATCAGGTCAATTGCATGATCGTAAAACGGAAAGAACCTTTCGAATCTATACTTCACGCACAAAATAACGCATAACACCTAAAATATTCTTTTTAAAATCATTTGATTACTGAAATATGTAGTTAGAAA
Organism: Aradus depressus; assembly: GCA_963662175.1. Taxonomy (NCBI): domain Eukaryota; kingdom Metazoa; phylum Arthropoda; class Insecta; order Hemiptera; family Aradidae; genus Aradus; species Aradus depressus. Next base: position 17,589,221 of record OY759219.1, on the reverse strand, counting down.
GTATGTATAAAAGATAAAAATGAAAATTTTAAAAACCTTCAGATGTATATAATGGAAAAACTTCAAAAAATGTATATTTTGCCTGTAATTTTCCTGGTTGGGTTGCTGTGAAACCTATATACTTGGGCTAGTCTTGATCAATATAGGTTTCGAAAATTTTATGGAGTGGTCAAAATACAACATTTTTCAAGTATTTGGATTATTAGACATATTTTGAGGATATTGATCGCGGCTTAATTTAAAAAAATAAATAGGCTGATTGTGAAGAATGTAAGTAAATTATTTTAAAGAACTAAAACTTGTCTTTTTTAAAATTACTAAAATCGCTCCAGGAAATATATTCTGCTGCTCAAAGTACATTTTTCATTTTATTTCGATCGAACTTCTTTTTTAAATTCCCAGTTTGGTGGAAATTAGGAATTTTACTCCAAAACCATACACATCTCTGGCGTCCTGCCAAGACTTCCAATCTCCAGCGCATCCAATCCCTTCAGTCCAAAATCCTTCGTACAATAGCCAATGTTCCTTATTACATCTCTAACAAGGTCTCACACTGACCTTAACCTACCTTTATTACCTTTTGTAATCGACGGTGCTAAATCCAAGTATAAAAAAATATTTAGATTTTTATAATACGACTAGACCTGCCCTCCATTCTGCCACACTCCCCCAACGACTGCTTAAGCGTCAATGGCATAGAGACCTTCTTAGCAGCAGCAGTGAGAGTAAAGTAGTTACAAATGTAACTCAATGAATAGGGAGTGTCACCACTGGGTTATTTATCCTCTCATGATATTTTGACAGTGCCATTATCTCTCTCTTACCACATTTGCTTGTTATATATATTTTTTATATAGTTAAGTTAGGTTAGGTTTTATTACTCATGCCGGGCTTTAACTACGAGGTCATATCGCCTATTACCAGAGCGCTCTTTCTTCACTCTGGTGGACATGAGCCCGACTCTACTGTGGAAATCCTAAATTTTGCCTACCCTAAATTTTTATTCACCTAGGGTAGGGGTCTTTAACGAGTACCTGATATCATACAGGCTCGGGACCATCGCTTAACTTCCCATCCGAAGGACGGAGTGCTTAAGTTTATTTTACCTCCCAGATAAAATAAACTAAGGGCTTCGGTCGGGTTTCGAACCCACGATCTTGAGCTCAGAAGACAAGAACTCATACCACTGTGCTACCGGTGCCCTCAATTTATATAGTTATAAATATCTATTTGTAAATTTGAAAAAAAATTAGATCGGATAACTTCTAAAGAAATAAAAGATGACGAACAAATTTTCCAGAGAAATATATCCTCTGGGGAGAATCATGTAAAAAACTGAAACAAAATCGGTTCATATCTTAAGAGTTATATAGGAACGTACATATATGTATATACGAAGTATATATCTATGTACAAAAGTTCAGTTCAAACACATAATCCTAATTTTTTTGTCGGGGGTGGAAAGAATGCACTAGATATTTTACCGATGCTCCCCCTACCTACATGATATACGAAACCCGTTTTTCATTAATTAAAAAAAAAATGTTCTGTAATTAGTGTATCAGTTAAATTTTGTTTAATAATATAGGGTTTTTTGTTTTGGTTTGTTTTTTTAAAAACTTACATCATGAAATATTTTGTTGTAATCGCCAAAATATAGATAAAAAATTATTCTTAAAACGAGTTTAACTTTCCATTTTTTTCTTTCAATATTTGTCATATTTAATATTAATATCGATTAATATTTTAGCTAACTTTTTTAAGCTGCTTAAAATTTATTTTATCTACATCAAAGAAAATAATGTAAGGTAACATTAGAATCATCATGTATTGTAAAAATTGGATGTAGAGATCGGTATATGCTGAAAACACTGAGTAAATTGTTAAAATGGTTTGAGAACATCGTGTATTTTGAGGTAACGATGAAATTTTATTCTTTTATGAGTATTGATGCGAGTTTTTTGTTTGGTATGACTCGCACTGTCTCTCGGATCTGTCGTCAGATCGCGGGTTTGAAACTCGGCCGAGGCCCTTTATTTTTTCTATCTGGAAGTTGAAATTACCTTAAGCACACCGTCCTTCGGATGGGACGTTAAGCAATGGTACGATGTCAAGTTCTCGTTAAAGATCCCTATCCTAGGTGAATAAAAATTTAGGGAAGGCAATAATTTAGGACTCACATAGTAGAGTTGGGCTAATGTTCATCAGAGTGACGAAAGAGCGCTCTGGTAGTAGGCGATATGACCTTGTAGGCGTGAGTTATAATAACTAACACTAAAGTCATCATGGATATTATAATTTCTTCATTTTCAATAATTTTAAAACAATCCTTCTAAGAACAAATTGTGCTCAAATGTTCACTACATTATATGAAACTCGGACTTGAGAAACCGTTGCCGTCTGATATCCTATCTTAGAAAGGTTACTCATATGCCAATGTGAAGGGGATCTTGGAGATACTCAGAAATATGGCAGCTGACAAATAAGAGCTTCACTATAAACACTATAATCTCAATTTGACAGCGTCAACTTAAAACTGGACAGCTTATAATTATGTTAAATCAATATTAATTTGTTAAAATCTGTAGTTGGCTTATAACGGTGGTTTAATAATCTACACAACATGAAAGGAAGTTGCTGATATATTTTAGTTTTTTTAAATTATTTTTTAAATATTCAGTCACATTTATGAATATATTAACTTTCTTATAAAATGTACTTTATACACTGTAGGTACTATAATACATATACGATTAAGGAGTTGATGAATATAAGCACATTAATCCATGATTTTAAAAAAATATAAAAGAAAAAAGTGTTCAACATTGACAATCTTGACGATCGAATGCACTCCAGTGTACTTTATAATAATAATAATAATATTTATTCCATTAAACTATAACTTGGTAATATGATACGTCATAAGTATACATTAAGATAGCTTATAGATTAGATACATAAACAGATACTAACTCTTAGAGTCTGACACACTGTATTAGAATTAACAATACAAAAAATAAAATGAAATTATTAAATAAAGTACTTGAAAGTATGAGTACAACAATTATAATATTATATATCAACATACAACTCGGTGCCAGTATAATTTCATCGAACAAGCAGAAGAGAGAGCAATTGTGTTGTTGTTGAAAGATTTTTTGGAAAATCATAATCAACTTATTCAATTGTTTAAAAGAGTGTTACCACAATTAAGAAATGACAACTGTCAAATCGTCATCAAAGCCGACAACGGTTGTATGTATGACAAAGACGCAATTATTTTGACATGTTATCCAACCCGGATGCCATGGACGCCTCTAACACATACTTAAATTTCATGTGTGGGGAAACCATCAAATCTATTTGTGTTAGCAAAAGACGGGCTAACTAAAGATATTGTACACCAACTGGCACTTAAATAGATTAAAATATTTGAAAATAACGCTTTCTGCCTCCTTTAGAAAATTGGATTATTATATTTTATTGATTCAGTATTTAATAAAATGTAAATCTAACAATTCTATGTTGGTTTGTGCTTAATTTTAATTCTCCGAAACTCTTTACCAATCACTTTTAAATTTTGGTGTAACGTTCCATTCTCATTCCCATAGGTTTTAAGATCGGCTAGGGGCCATGGTGGCCGTGCGGGCTAGAGCGTAGGGCTTTGGTCGCATGGTCTCACCATGGTTTGCGGGTTCGAATCCCGTCCGGGAGTGAGTTTTATTTCGTAGATAGAACTCCCTCCCGGGGCCATGGATGTCTTAAATAATTATATACAACACATTGACATGGCTAATATGCACCGTACATAAAGCCAAAAGAAAAAAAAAAAAAAAAAAAAAAAAAAAAAAGATCGGCTAAGACGTTTTTATCATTATTAGTTAATTTTAATTTGACAGTATTAAAAAGTTTGAAGTTAACTGTTTTAGCTGTAATTCAAAGTTAAAAGAGCCACAGCAACGCGTGGCCGGGACAGCTAGTATATATATATATATATATAACCAGGGGAGTAGCCAGGATTTTGAGCAGGGGGGGGGGGGGGGGGGGAAGTTAGGCTACGAGGGTGGGGGGTATAGATCAGTATAGACCCGGGTATGGACAGCCCCCAGTTTCCGTGGTTAGCATTGCAGACTTTTTGTTATTAATTTAGGAGACTCGGACCTATAGAAGCTCCCCCTGAGGTAACCATTGACTGTAATACTTAAATGAATAAAACAAACTTATTTTTGAAATATTGTCTATTCCACTAAAGATATATATATATACAACTACCGGTTTCGGCTTCATACCATCGTCAGGTCTAGTTATGAACTTCAGTTGAAAAGAATGCTGCCTCTGTTATGATTAATATGGCCGGCTATACAAGACCTTCCATGATGACATCATACCTCCCCACCCTCACTCTTTAATATCAGTTTCAACATAAATCAATCTTTTTAATACCAAACCTACATAAGCTTCTTATCTTACTTTTTCAGAAAATTTTCGTTATTAAATCCAAAATTTTTATTTTCTGAAAAACTTTCCGATTTTTATAATATAAAAGAAGAAAAATAGAGTTGTCAATATTTTTTAATACAGGTAGGTATATTATACCCATAACTAGACCTGACGATGGTATGAAGCCGAAACCGGTAGTTATATATGTTGCAGTCAAAGTATGAATTCAGTCAATGTATACACAAACTAGTCAATGTATACATTTGCTGAATTCTCTAGTTGAAGTGTACATAAACTAAAATATGCATACTTTCACTAGTGGATGTATACACTTACGTCTATGCCTTAGTGAAAGTATAAATAGCTAGCATTAATAATGTACACTTTTACTAGTAAAAGTGTACATTAATATTTGTACATAAATATTTTTGATTTTTTTTTCTTAAAAACATTTTGATTTTTTCTTAAAATATTTTTCATTTTTGTTGAGATATATATTTTTTATTTTTCTTGAAATAAATAGGTATATTTATTTTTTCATTCATATTCAAAAGATCCATTTTAATATTTTTTACAAATGTTATATTTTATGTTATTGTTGCATCTTTCCTAGATATTTATATTGTAAAATAAATTTTGAAGTTTATTTTTAGTTTTTTTTTTTTACAAAAACCTTTTTTTCTCATTTATTTATACTTTCACTAAGGAACACTAGAAAATGTATACATTGTCTAGTAAATGTATACATTCTCTAGCAATAGTGTTCATTTTTATAATCAATTGATACTTCCACTAAAACGGCTAGTTAATGTATACATTGACTAGTTTGTGTATACATTCACTGGAAGTCACACTTTGACTGCAACATATATATATATATATATATATATATATATATATATATATATCTTTAGTGGAATAGACAATATTTCAAAAATAAGTTTGTTTTATTCATTTACTAGCAGTAATACCCGGCGTTGCCCGGGGAACTTTGACTTTTCTACTATTATCTCCTATAAGTCTTTTAAATTCTTCAACAGTACATTCATGATGTTATAATTTTCAATTATTCATACGGAATAAGGCTTATAGTCCTTCAACGTCAAACACCCCAGCTAGTAAGTTTTTAGAATCCCTGGGCATCACAGCTAGTATGCGTCTTTCAACGGCGGAAACCACAGCTAGTGAATACTTAGCATCGCTGGACATCCTAGCCAGTGCGTACTTAAGAACGCTTGTGACCACAGCTAGTAAGTGCCTTGCAACAGCGGACCCCACAGCTAGTACGATATTAGGAACGCTGGGCATCACATCTAGTAAATGCCTTGCAACAGCGGACCCCACAGCGAATACATAGTTACTACTACTAGATGTGAAATTCATGCCAATCCGCTTACCCTTTAACAGTACATTCATGATGTTATAATTTTCAATTATTCATACGGAATAAGGCTTATAGTCCTTCAACTATAGTAACGCTAGTAAGTTTTTAGGACCCCCGGGCACCACAGCTAGTATGCGCCTTTCAACGGCGGTAACCACAGCTAGTGAATACTTAGCTTCGCTGGACGTCCTAGCCAGTGCGTACTTAAGAACGTTTGTGACCACAGCTAGTATATGCCTTGCAACGCTGGGCACCACAGCTAGTACGTAGTTAGGAACGTTGGGCACCAGAGGTAGTATATGCCTTGCAACGGCGGACCCCACAGCTTGTACGTAGTTGGAAATGCTGGGCATCACAGCTAGTATGTGCCTTGCGACGGCTGACCCCACAGCTAGTACGTAGTTAGAACGCTGGTCACCACAGCTAGTATGTGCCTCGCAAGAGCGGACCCCACAGCTAGTACGAATTTAGGAACTCTCTGGGCATCACAGCTAGTAAGTGCCTTGCAACAGCTGACCCCACAGATAGTACGTTTTTAGGGACGCTGGGCCCTACAGCTATTAAGTGCCTTGCAACAGCGGACCCCACAGCTAGTACGATATTAGGAACGCTGGGCATCACAGCTAGTAAATGTCTTGCAACAGTGAACCCCACAGCGAATACATAGTTACTACTACTACATGTGAAATTCATGACAATCCGATTACCCTTTAATCATTCAGCATTATTTTTATGCTTAGCCCCCCCTCCCAAATTTTTAAAATGTCACATAGTGTATTTTTCTATTTGACCATCAAGAATACTACATGTGAAATTCCATGACAATACGACCAACCGTAAATGAGCTAGCACTATATTTATACTTAGGCCCCCCCGCCACAACCCCCCCTCCCGTACAAAATGTTGAACCGTCACACCGTCTATTTTTCTATTTGGCCTTCAGGAATACTACATGTGAAATTTCGTCACAATCCGATCATCCGTTAATGACTTATCACTATACTTATACTTTGGCCCCCATTAACCCACCCTCCCGTTCAAAATTTTGTGACATATACACCCTATATTTCTATTTGGCTTTTAAGAACACTACATGTGAAATTCCATGACAATACGACCAACCGTTATTGAGCCAGCACTATATTTATACTTAGGCCCCCCCGCCACTACCCCCCCTCCCGTACAAAATTTTGAGCCGTCACACCGCCTAGTTTTCTATTTGACTTTCAGGAATGAAATCTCGTGACAATCTGACCAACCGTTAATGAGCCAGCACTATATTTATACGTAGGCCTACCCCCACAACCCCCCCCCCCCTCCCCCCGTTCAAATTTTTGGGACGCCACACACCTTTTTTTTTATTTGGTCTTCAGGAATACTACATGTGAAACTTCGTGACAATGCGACCAACCGTTAATGAGCTAGCTCTATATTTATACTTAGGCCCCCCCCCCTCCCGTTCAAAACTTTGGGACGCCACACACCTTATTTTTCTATTTGGCCTTCAGGAATACTACATGTGAAATTTCGTGACAATCTGACCAACCGTTAATGAGCCAGCACTATATTTATACTTAGGCCTATCCCCACAACCTCCCCTCCCGTTCAAAACTTTGGGTCGCCACACATCTTATATTTCTATTTGGCTTTTAAAAATACTACATGTGAAATTTCGTGACAATCCGACCAATCGTTGAAGAGTTAGCACTATATTTATACTTAGGCCTACCCCCACAACACCCCCCCCCCCTCCCCCCGTTCAAATTTTTGGGACGCCACACACCTTTTTTTTTATTTGGTCTTCAGGAATACTACATGTGAAACTTCGTGACAATGCGACCAACCGTTAATGAGCTAGCTCTATATTTATACTTAGGCCCCCCCCCCCCCCCCCTCCCGTTCAAAACTTTGGGACGCCACACACCTTATTTTTCTATTTGGCCTTCAGGAATACTACATGTGAAATTTCGTGACAATCTGACCAACCGTTAATGAGCCAGCACTATATTTATACTTAGGCCTATCCCCACAACCTCCCCTCCCGTTCAAAACTTTGGGTCGCCACACATCTTATATTTCTATTTGGCTTTTAAAAATACTACATGTGAAATTTCGTGACAATCCGACCAATCGTTGAAGAGTTAGCACTATATTTATACTTAGGCCTACCCCCACAACACCCCCCCCCCCTCCCCCCGTTCAAATTTTTGGGACGCCACACACCTTTTTTTTTATTTGGTCTTCAGGAATACTACATGTGAAACTTCGTGACAATGCGACCAACCGTTAATGAGCTAGCTCTATATTTATACTTAGGCCCCCCCCCCCCTCCCGTTCAAAACTTTGGGACCCCACACACCTTATTTTTCTATTTGGCCTTCAGGAATACTCCATGTGAAATTTCGTGACAATCCGACCAACCGTTAAAGAGTTAGCTCTATATTTATACTTAGGCCCCCCCACAAACCCCCCTCCCGTTCAAAACTTTGGGACGCCACACACCTTTTTTTCCTATTTGGCCTTTAAGCATACTACATACGTAATTTCATTACAATCCAACCATTAGTTAATGAGTTAGCTCTATTTATATACTTAGGCCCCCCTTACAACCCCCCCTCCCGTTCAAAATGTTGGAACGCCACACACCTTATATTTCTATTTGGCCTTTAAGCATACTACATACGTAATTTCATTACAATCCAACAATTAATTAATGAGCTAGGACTATATTTATAATTAGGCCCCCCCACAACCCCCCCTCCCGTTCAAAATTTTGGGACGCCACATAGCCCATTATTCAATCGGGCTCAAAAGGATGCTACATGGGTAGTTTCATAAAAATCCGTCCAGCCGTTTGGGCGTGATGCTGGAACAAACATACATACATACATACATGCAAACGAACAAACCCCGTTTCAGCTTTATTAATATAGACTAGCAGTAATACCCGGCGTTGCCCGGGGAACTTTGATTTTTCTCCCACTATCTTCTATAACGCTCTATTCAGTTCCTCGACAGTACATTCATGATGGTATAATTTTCAATTATTCATAATAAGGCTTATAGTCCTTCAGCTGTTGTAACGCTAGTAAGTTTTTAGGACCCCTGGGCACCACAGCTAGTATGCGCCTTTCAACGGCGGAAGCCACACCTAGTGAATACTTAGCATCGCTGGACGTCCTAGTCAGTGCGTACTTAAGAACGTTTGTGACCACAGCTAGTATGTGGCTTGCAACGCTGAGCACCACAGCTAGTACGTAGTTGGGAATGCTGGGCATCATAGCTAGTATGTGCCTTGCGACGGCGGACCCAACAGCTAGTACGCAGTTAGGAACGCTGGGCATCACAGCTATTAAGTGCCTTGCAACAGCGGACCCCACAGCTAGTGTAGTTAAATACGCTGGGCACTACAGTTAGTAAGTGCTTTGCAACAGCGAACTTCACAGCTAGTACATAGTTAGGAACGCTGGGCGCTACAGCTAGTAAATGCCTTGCAACAACGGACCCCACAGCTAGTACGTAGTTAGGAACGCTGGTCACCACAGCTAGTAAGTGCCTCGCAACAGCGGACCCCACAGCTAGTACGAAGTTAGGAACACTGGGCATCACAGCTAGTAAGTGCCTCGCAACAGCGGACCCCACAGCTAGTACGAAGTTAGGAACGCTGGTCACCACAGCTAGTAAGTGCCTCGCAACAGCGGACCCCACAGCTAGTACGTAGTTAGGAACGCTGGTCACCACAGCTAGTTAGTGCCTCGCAACAGCGGACCCCACAGCTAGTACGAAGTTAGGAACGCTGGGCATCACAGCTAGTAAATGCCTTGCAACAACGGACCCCACAGCTAGTACGTAGTTAGGAACGCTGGTCACCACAGCTAGTATGTGCCTCGCAACAGTGGACCCCACAGCTAGTACGAAGTTAGGAACGCTGGGCCACACTGCTAGTGCCTTGCAACAGCAGACCCCACAGCTAGTACGTAATTAGGAACGCTGGGCATCACAGCTAGTAAATGTCTTGTAGGTGCCTTGCAACAGCGAACCCCACAGCCAGTACATAGTTAGGAACGCTGGGGCTGAGCACTACAGCTAGTAAATGTCTTGCAACAGTGAACCCCACAGCGAATACATAGTTACTACTACTACATGTGAAATTCATGACAATCCGATTCATGACAATACGATCAACAGTTAATGAGCGAGCTCTATATTTATACTTAGTCCCCCCCTCAACCCCGCCACCCGTTCAAAACTTCGGGATGCCACACACCTTATTTTTCTATTTGGCCTTCAGGAATAATATATGCGAAATTTCGTGACAATACGACCAACCGTTAATGAGCTAACTCTATATGTATATTTAGCCCCCCCCCCCCACAACCCCCCCTCCTCCCACAACCCCCCCTCCCGTTCAAAACTTGGGGACGCCACACACCTTTTTTTCCTATTTGGCTTTTAAAAATACTACATGTGAAATTTCATGACGATTCGCCCATTAGTTAATGAGTTAGCTCTATATTTATACTTAGGACCCCCCACTACCCCCCTCCCGTAAAAAAGTTTGAGCCGTCACACCGCCTATTTTTTTATTTGGTCTTCAGGAATACTACATGTGAAACTTCGTGACAATCCGACCAACTGTTAAAGAGTTAGCTCTATATTTATACTTAGGCCCCCCCACAACCCCCCCTCCCGTTCAAAACTTTGGGACGCCACACACCTTTTTTTCCTATTTGGCTTTTAAAAATACTACATGTGAAATTTCATGATTCGCCAATTAGTTAATGAGTTAGCTCTATATTTATACTTAGGCCCCCCCACAACCCCCCCTCCCGTTCAAAACTTTGGGACGCCACACACCTTTTTTTCCTGTTTGGCTTTTAAAAAGACTACGTGTGAAATTTCATGACAATTTGACCATTAGTTAATGAGTTAGCACTATTTATATACTTAGGCCCCCCTTACAACCCCCCCTCCCGATCAAAATTACTACATGTGAAATTTCATGATTCGCCAATTAGTTAATGAGTTAGCTCTATATTTATACTTAGGCCCCCCCACAACCCCCCCTCCCGTTCAAAACTTTGGGACGCCACACACCTTTTTTTCCTGTTTGGCTTTTAAAAGACTACGTGTGAAATTTCATGACAATTTGACCATTAGTTAATGAGTTAGCACTATTTATATACTTAGGCCCCCCTTACAACCCCCCCTCCCGATCAAAAATATTACATGTGAAATTTCATGATTCGCCAATTAGTTAATGAGTTAGCTCTATATTTATACTTAGGCCCCCCCACAACCCCCCCTCCCGTTCAAAACTTTGGGACGCCACACACCTACGCCACACAAGACTACGTGTGAAATTTCATGACAATTTGACCATTAGTTAATGAGTTAGCACTATTTATATACTTAGGCCCCCCTTACAACCCCCCCTCCCGATCAAAATTTTGGGACGCCACATAGCCTATTATTCAATCGGGCTCAAAAGAATGCTACATGGGAAGTTTCATAAAAATCCGTCCAGCGGTTTGGGCGTGATGCTGGAACAAACATACATACATACATACATACATACATACATACATACATACATACATACATACAAACAAACAAACAAACAAACCCCGTTTCAGCTTTATTAATATAGATTCTCTTGAACTTTCGATATTTTTTTAGGGCCCTTTTCGGAAATTACTGTAGCGGTCAAAGTTTAGTAGATGAACAGCTATATTTTGTGTGGGAAATATGGTCATTTTATTTAATTATTTATTAATTTTTAATTTTATTAATTCAATTATTATTTTTATATTATTTTACATTTTTCAAATATTTATCACAACTTACTAAACTGAATTCGTGCTAATCCGAACAGTAATTTTATATATCGGATAGTAAAAAGAAAAGTGAGGAAATCCTAAAGTTTGTCTAAACCCGAGGCAAGGAAAAGTCACAGGTGAAACAGCTCAGCAAAATTAATCAACTGTTAGGGCTAATAATAGTTGACTTTACATAAGGGCTTCAGAATCCTCATACTAAATTTTGTGCCGATAAATTTATTAAATCGGCAGTTATTAGAGATTTGGAGTCGAGCCGACCTCCTCTAGTTCCCCCCTCTCAGCCAATTTCGCGGAAAATTAATTGCTGCTTTGGGATGCTAAAAACTACAATTTTCAGAATTTTCGTTTTAAGCCCCCCTTGGTTTTGTCCAATTTGGCTGATGGGGTTTCTGGATACACATATAAAATTGTGTTGATACATTCATTTTATCACATAGGCAACAATTTTATTTTTCATTTTTTTTATTTCCGATTACATCACTTCCTCTTTACTTCGTATAGCTGGAGGGGATGATCCGTCTATCTGGCAAGTACAATCTTAAAATCAGTTACAAAAATAATGTATACACCCTTAATCCCCAGGAACTTTGTACAATCTGCAATAAAAACGAATTGGAAGACGTATACCATCTGTTAATATCCTGTCCGATATACTCCGGTACAGGGGGTTGGAACATGGGGTGGGATTAGGGGGTGGGGGTGGGTACAGGGGGTGGGAAAAGGGGGTGGGATTAGTGGGTGGGGGTGGGATTAGGGGGTGGGGTGGGATTAGGGGGTGGGGGTGGGGACAGGGGGTGGGAACATGGGGTGGGATTAGGGGGTGGGGGTGGGTACAGGGGGTGGGGGTGGGGATAATAGGTGGGAACATGGGGTGGGATTAGGGGGTGGGGGTGGGTACAGGGGGTGCGTACATGGGGTGGGATTAGGGGGTGAGGGTGGGAACAGGGGGTGGGGACAGGGGGTGGGGTGGGGGCAGGGGGTGGGATTAGGGGGTGGGGGTGGGGACAGGGGGTGGGAACAGGGGGTGGGGGTGGGGACAGGGGGTGGGAACATGGGGTGGGATTAGGGGGTGGGGGTGGGTACAAGGGGTGCGTACATGGGGTGGGATTAGGGGGTGGGGGTGGGTACAGGGGGTGGGGGTGTGGACAGGGGGTGGGGGGGGTGGGAACATGGGGTGGGGGGGTGGGAACATGGGGTGGGATTAGGGGGTGGGTACAGGGGGTGGGAACATGGGGTGGGGGTGGGGACAGGGGGGTGGGAACATGGGGTGGGATTAGGGGGTGGGGGTGGGTACAGGGGGTGGGGGTGGGGACAGGGGGTGGGATTAGGGGGTGGGGGTGGGAACAGGGGGTGGGAACATGGGGTGGGATTAGGGGGTGGGAACAGGGGGTGGGGACAGGGGGTGGGGACAGGGGGTGGGGACAGGGGGTGGGATTAGCGGGTGGGAACAGGGGGTGGGGGTGGGGACAGGGGGTGGGAACATGGGGTGGGATTAGGGGGTGGGGGTGGGTACAGGCGGTGGGGGTGGGGACAGGGGGTGGGATTAGGGGGTGGGGGTGGGAACAGGGGGTGGGAACATGGGGTGGGATTAGGGGGTGGGAACAGGGGGTGGGATTAGCGGGTGGGAACAGGGGGTGGGGGTGGGGACAGGGGGTGGGAACATGGGGTGGGATTAGGGGGTGGGGGTGGGTACAGGCGGTGGGGGTGGGGACAGGGGTGGGATTAGGGGGTGGGGGTGGGAACAGGGGGTGGGAACATGGGGTGGGATTAGGGGGTGGGAACAGGGGGTGGGGACAGGGGGTGGGATTAGCGGGTGGGATTAGGGGGTGGGGGTGGGTACAGGGGGTGGGAACAGGGGGTGAGGGTGGGAACAGGGGGTGGGATTAGGGGGTGGGGACAGGGGGTGGGAACATGGGGTGGGATTAGGGGGTGGGGGTGGGTACAGGGGGTGGGAACAGGGGGTGAGGGTGGGAACAGGGGGTGGGAACAGGGGGTGGGATTAGGGGGTGGGGACAGGGTTTGGGAACATGGGTGGGATTAGGGGGTGGGGGTGGGTACAGGGGGTGGGGGTGGGATCAGGGGGTGGGATTAGGAGGTGGGTACAGGGGGTGGGAACATGGGGTGGGATTAGGGGGTGGGGGTGGGAACAGGGGGTGGGGACAGGGGGTGGGAACATGGGGTGGGCTTAGGGGGTGGGGGTGGGTACAGGGGGTGGGGACATGGGGTGGGGACAGGGGGTTGGAACATGGGGTGGGATTAGGGGGTGGGGGTGGGAAAAGGGGGTCGGAACATGGGGTGGGATTAGGGGGTGGGGGTGGGAACATGGGGTGGGATTAGGGGGTGGGGTGGGAACATGGGGTGGGATTAGGGGGTGGGGGTGGGAACATGGGGTGGGATTAGGGGGTGGGGGTGGGAACAGGGGGTTGGGACAGGGGGTGGGGACAGGGGGTGGGAAAAGGGGGTGGGGGTGGGGACAGGGGGTGGGAAAAGGGGGTGGGAACATGGGGTGGGATTAGGGGGTGGGGACAGGGGGTGGGAACAAGGGGTGGGATTAGGGGGTGGGGGTGGGAACATGGGGTGGGAACAGGGGGTGGGATTAGGGGGTGGGTACAGGGGGTGGGTACAGGGGGTGGGAACATGGGGTGGGATTAGGGGGTGGGGGTGGGAACAGGGGGCGGGGACAGGGGGTGGGAACATGGGGTGGGCTTAGGGGGTGGGGGTGGGTACAGGGGGTGGGGACAGGGGTGGGGACAGGGGGTGGGAACATGGGGTGGGATTAGGGGGTGGGTACAGGGGGTGGGAACATGGGGTGGGAACAGGGGGTGGGATTAGGGGGTGGGTACAGGGGGTGGGAACATGGGGTGGGAACAGGGGGTGGGATTAGGGGGTGGGTACAGGGGGTGGGAACATGGGGTGGGATTAGGGGGTGGGGGTGGGATTAGGGGGTGGGGGTGGGAACAGGGGGCGGGGACAGGGGGTGGGGGTGGGGACAGGGGGTGGGAACATGGGGTGGGCTTAGGGGGTGGGGGTGGGTACAGGGGGTGGGGACATGGGGTGGGAACAGGGGGTGGGAACATGGGGTGGGAACAGGGGGTGGGAACATGGGGTGGGATTAGGGGGTGGGGGTGGGAACATGTGGTGGGATTAGGGGGTGGGGGTGGGAACAGGGTTGGGGACAGGGGGTGGGAAAATGGGGTGGGGGTGGGGACAGGGGGTGGGAAAAGGGGGTGGGGGTGGGGACAGGGGGTGGGAACATGGGGTGGGATTAGGGGGTGGGGGTGGGTACAGGGGGTGCGTACATGGGGTGGGCGTGGGGACAGGGGGTGGGAACAGGGGGTGGGAACAGGGGGTGGGGGTGGGAACATGGGGTGGGGACAGGGGGTGGGAACATGGGGTGGGATTAGGGGGTGGGGGTGGGAACAGGGGGTGGGGGTGGGGACAGGGGGTGGGATTAGGGGGTGGAGGTGGGTTCAGGGGGTGGGGACATGGGGTGGGGACAGGGGGTGGGAACATGGGGTGGGATTAGGGGGTGGGGGTGGGAACAGGGGGTGGGGACCTCGTTGTTAC
This sequence comes from Aradus depressus, assembly GCA_963662175.1. Lineage (NCBI taxonomy): Eukaryota > Metazoa > Arthropoda > Insecta > Hemiptera > Aradidae > Aradus > Aradus depressus. The sequence goes on along the minus strand of OY759219.1, from coordinate 17,573,990 downwards.
GGTGCACGCTGATAGTCGAGCTGCTCTAACCCTTCGCGCCCAAGCCGCCATTGACGATATAGACAACTGGTGCTGCGCCAACAAACTGGCTCTCTCTCCTAGCAAGACCTCGGCTTTGCTGATGAGAGGGAGAACTGACGCCCGACACCCCCTGGTAATCAAAATCCACGGACGCCGCATTGAGAGCCCGGCAACGCTCACTTATCTCGGAGTGCGGATCGGGCCGGGCCTCAACGTGACGCCCCACGTTGTTGCCATTAAAGAAAGGACTACCGCCACTTTCAACGCTTTGAGCTGCCTAGCCCGCGCGACGTGAGGCCTCGGCTATTCTGCGTGTAGAATCATCTACACTGGAGTATTCGAGGCTGTAGCAAGGTACGCCGCTGCTGGGTGGTGGCATCGTCCCACGAAGCGGCGACGCGTTATCCTTGTGCAAGCCCAGAGAGCAGCCCTTTTAAGGGTTACAAAGGCCTATCGTACTGTCTCTACGGCTGCGCTACAGGTGCTGGCAAGAGCTCCGCCCATAGACTTAGTCTTGGACGGGGCTGTCGCCTCGTACTATTGTAGACGCAATTTGCCCTTAGGAGCAGATATAGATGAGCCTTTACGTCTAGCCCTGGAGGAAGAGATGCGCGGACAGTCCAGACCGGAGCGTTGCAGGGACATAGTCCAGGAATGGATAGTGGAGAAATGGCAACAGCGGTGGTCACGATCATCGGATGGCCGAACGACCTACGCATATTTACCGGAAATCCGGGTACGTCTGGACTCTACTTGGATACTGCCTGACCACTGGATGTCCCAGATACTATCAGGTCACGGAGATTTCAACTCCAAGCTGTTCTTCTTTAAGAGGAAGAACAACCCGAACTGCTCGTGCGGCGGGGTCGAGACTGCGGAGCACGTGGTCCTCGAATGTCCGCTGTACGACGGGCCTAGGGTGGAGTTGATACGCGGGACAGGATCGTATCTGGGACTCGACCTGCGGCAGCTGATGACGGAAACCGGCTACCCAATGTTCAGCCGATTTGTCGCCTCCTGGCGGAGAAAGAAGACCCTCCCCCCAAAAAAAAAAATTGACAGTGACAATCCGACCAACCGTTAAAGAGTTAGCTCTATATTTATACTTAGGCCTACCCCCACAACCCCCCCTCCCGTTCAAAACTTTGGGCGCCACACACCTTTGTTTCCTATTTGGCTTTTAAAAATACTACATGTGAAATTTCATGACAATTCGCCCATTAGTTAATGAGTTAGCTCTATATTTATACTTAGGCCTCCCCACAACCCCCCCTCCCGTTTAAAACTTTGGGACGCCACACACCTTTTTTTCCTATTTGGCTTTTAAAAATACTACATGTGAAATTTCATAACAATTCGACCATTAGTTAATGAGTTAGCTCTATATTTATACTTAGGACCCCCCACTACCCCCCTCCCGTAAAAAAGTTTGAGCCGTCACACCGCCTATTTTTTTATTTGGTCTTCAGGAATACTACATGGGAAGTTTCATAAAAATCCGTCCAACCGTTTGGGCGTGATGCTGGAACAAACATACATACATACATACATACAAACAAACAAACAAACAAACCCCGTTTCAGCTTTATTAATATAGATTACAAGTTTCCACAATATGTCCGCGTTCCTCAACTTAGAAGTTGTAATACTTAAGTTGACTTTACATGAGCAGCAAAAATGCAAAGCGCAGCAGCAGCAAATGCACGCTGTGGTTTCTGTGGTTATAGAATTAAATGACTCACATCCAATAGCGTGCATTTGCTGCTGCTGCGCTTTAAGAGTATAATCAGATTTAAGAGTATAAAGTATAACATAAATGACGATTTTGAACGAAGAAATGAAATGATGGAATTCATATAAATTTAAGTAAATGTAATATGATTTGTTTTGTACATGTACATATATGTAACAGACGATTGCTGATTTAGGAATCAGACGCACGGGAAATTTTAAGATCTTATTGGTAAACTTACAAGCAATCTATTTTTAATAAAAGCAATTTTTTTAGTTTATTTTATTTTTATCTTGGTTTTTTGCTCACGCACCCCCCCCCCCCCCCCCCCCCCCTGCCCCCCTCCCCTGGCTATGCCCCTGTATATAACAAATAGAGAAAGAAGGGAGACTCGACTTGAAAACTCTAATAACTGCAGATTTAATTAATTTACCGGCACACAATTTAGTACAGGATTCAGAAGCTTCTATGTAAGTAAGTCTTGGTTTCTCAGATTTATTTTAGTGGGAGAGCGAAAACATAATTAATTAATTTGTGCTGGGGAAGTACATTGCCGGTGATTCGCCGAGGAATTGTTCTTGTGTAATATTAAAATTTTTTGTTGTGTCTTTTTCTTCCCGAAAAATAAGATTTTTTCCTAAGGATCCTGTACGGATTCTATAACCACCGCACTTCAGGCGTATCTTCGGTTATCTTCCTATCGCTCCGATCCAGAGAAACTGCGACCTCGACCTGGTGACTTGTCTGCTCTATTTTGATATTTGTAGGTCTTGGATAGCTGCAGTTGGTCGTCATTGGCCATGGGAGTGAAGACAGGAGTCACAAAGGAACCGTTAAATCCAATCAGTCTGAAGTACTTCGCATGGCTGCACAATCCTCTCCCCTCCAACTGTTACCCACAAGCTGCTAATCTGATAAGACGATAATAATTTCAGATCGAGATGAATGAAATCCGGGGACACTGACAATTTTACTTCTCCAACTCTTTATTAAAAAAAAAAAAAAAAAAAATCTGTCGGTTTGTCAACACGATAACTCCTGATGAATGAATCAACACACAATTGTATAAGTGTATCCAGAACCCCATATATATATTTATATATTTCATCAAGCAATTATTTATTTTTTATTTTATTATGTATCTTTATTTTTCTACTTTCTCCTCCCACTTCTCTATCTAGCCCCTACTGTCTAAAATAATATTTTATTTTAAACCTTGTCTGGGCATCCTCCCCTCTCTTTCATAACCAACCATCACAGTATTATGCTCTGTCGCTTTTATTAATCTATTTATTTTTTTCTTATATATATACTGTTTTTGTATTTTTTTTACATATTCTCTTTTATTCATATAGTAGAAACTTTTATTTTTTCTTCATAATTAAGCTGTCAATTTTTTATTTTTTCATGTTAATCTTTTGTATATCTATATATTATTAATTTCTAGTTTTCTCCAATGTAGCACTCATTTATTTATTTCATTTTACGAAATACTGTTACTATTTCTCATTCAATGTTAATGGAAATCGAGGTTCTGTCGTGTGAAAGAAAATGCAAAATTTGGCCAACGTTTCGAAAACTATTTATTTTCTTCTTCAGGGCCTTATAATGACTTGAGTGGATGTGTGTGGTGACGGTGTTGTGAGTTTGTGTCCAGTGTAGTGAGTGCTATGATGTGTAAGTAACGGTCGAGGGCTACCTAAGTTTACCTACGTGACCCTCGGTGGAGGAGGTGTTGCGTGGAATGTGACCAAATTTTGCATTTTTTTTCACACGACAGAACCTCGATTTCCATTAACATTGAAAAGATACTGTCGACTCTATAAACTATTTCTCATTGTTCCTTCTCTATACTCTGCATGTATTTATTCTTAGGCGAGGTCCCAGAATAATATAATGTCTTTTCATTTCATTTCAACCCCATAAGGACGACACCTATAGATTTTCAGCCAAATCGACCAATGGAAAGGAGGGAATTAGGAGGAGGCTTATTCTCAGAACAAAAAAAAATTGGATGAGGATTCATAAGTTCCTGTTTAAAGTCACTGAAGGTTTTCCACTTCAATACAGACACAAAATAAAATTCGAAAAGTTGAGGATCTGGCAGAAATACTGTGAAGAATACACTAAAAAATATATATTTTGTGTTTAACTTCGAATAATAGACATTCTTCTTAGATGTAAGAAGTGAAATATCAGCTCATAGGTAGGGGTTTTTAACGAGTACCTGACATCGCAGGTACTTGGCCAGGTTTCAAATCCGTAATCTTGTGCTCAGTAGACAAGCATCCTCTTCTGAGCTATCGGTGACCTCTTTCATGCGTTTATGCTATTCAAGGAACATTAATATTGCAGGTATTAGAATGCATTTAAACCTTGGGTTGTGTAATGATATTCTGAATTTATAATAATGTATATTTTACAGTTTTATTATTCTTCCAATTAATTTTTGGTCTTTACAACCTAGCGTTTTTTACTTTAATTTATTATTTATTCTGATAATTTATTTATATATTTTTCTTTATATTATGCAGAATATAATCAATATAAAGTATACTATAACCTCGTATTAACAAAAATTCAATGAATCCATGGTATCTCATTTTTGTTTTATAATTTATATTAAAAATTATTATTAATATAATCTAACGAGAAAAAAAAAAAAAATGTACCTAATCTTATATATATAGTTAGTTATTATGACTCATGCCCGGGCTTTAACCACAAGGTCATTTCGCCTACTACCAGAGCGCTTTTTTGTGACTCTGGTGGCCATGAGCCCGACTCTACTATGGGAGTCATAAATTTTGTCGGGTAGGGGCATTTAACGAGTACCTGACAACAGGCTCGGGACCATCGCTTAACGTCCCATTCGAAGGACGGCGTGCTCAAGTTTTTATTACCTCCCACATAAAATAAAGTAAGGGCCTCGGCCGGTTTTCGAACCCGCGATCTTGAGCTTAATAAGCAAGGACGCATACCACTGACCTACCGGCGCCTCTCTCTTATGTTTATATATGAATAGATTTGTCACATTGTTTTTTGAGTTCAGATATTTATTTATATATATTATTCCCCCTCCACATTTTACCTCAGCGATGTTCTCAGTTTAAATGCATTTTAGCACCTGCGTTAATAATTTTCTTACAATAGCAGTATCGTTATGAAATGCACTAACCTAGATCCCGTAAATACAAATATGTTAACACGATTTAATCCTCTTATTATCATACATTTTTCTGAAGGAGGGGCGATCTGTTCACACGAGTCAAAAGGTTAATAAGATAAAAACCGTAAAAAGTTGAACACAACTCTTTCAAAAAATAAATCTATTGTCCTCAAATTTATTCTGTTTTTTACACAACCAAGTTTGAGTAATGACATATCCAAATTAGGACGATATTATAGAAAAAAAAAAATAATGATACAAAACCATTATATGTTACACATAGTTATCAGAAATGTTATGATAGATTGTACTCTTATATTAATTTGTATGATGGAATTTCTCTCCACAGCCAACAGTCACTGCAAAAACACAGACAAAAAAAGAGTCAATACAAAAAAACAGATGTAGGTTTTAAGGAGGGAGTGAAGGTGGGTTTACTTGCATACACCTGTACAAACATAAACAAGACCATTGCAGCATTTAATACCCTCTACATTGCCTCAGTCTATATTTATATAGTGTTAAAACCCAATACTTTTAATTTTTTTTATTGTCTTGAACAGGGGCGTAGCCAGTATTTTGAGCAGGGGGGGGGGGGGGGGCAAAGTTAGGTTACAGGGGGGGGGGAGGGGTTAAAAAGTAAATTCATTTTTTTAGCTAATTTCAAAAATTCATTTAACATATCAATTAATACATTTTTTCTAGTCTGGCGGGGGTAAAATGTTTTTTTACATGTTTTCCAAGCATTTTCACCTTTAAAATTTGAGATGTTTGATGGGGTACCTTCTTTTTGTGCTATGGGAGCTTGGACTATTAGGTTATCTGTCTGAATCTCTAGGCTCTTCAATTCAATTATAAAATAATTCAAGATACTTACTAAAAAACTTCCTAATATCCATGCTAATTTTAATAATTTTATGCAAATATGGAAAACAGTCAAAACTGAATGGAACTGTTAGACGAAAACTTCGTCAAAACCTCAAAACAAACTGTCACAGGGTTTCTGGCCTGTCTCTGCGGTTGCCTCTCACACATGAAAAACCCTATTTGGCATTACAATTTTATTATCTAAAAATCGCTGGAAAAATTTATTTTTGAGCCCCCTTCTCTTCAGCCGATATCGCTGAAATTTTATAGGTTAAGTCCTCCTTGGGTTTTGATTTTAAATATAAAATTTCATGTTGATAAATTCATTTTTTTTTCTTGCTTTATGTACGGTGCATATTAGTAAACACAGTGAACAGTTATAGCACATAGCCTGCGGCCTGCACTTACAACAGCTGATTGCTGATTTAGGAGTCAGAAGAACGGGAAATTTGATGATCCTATGGTAACTTGCAAGCAATGCATTTTTAATAAAAACTATTTTTTTAGTTTATTTAATTTTTATATTTTTATTTGTCTGGCCAGGGGGGGGGGGGGGGGGGGCACGGGCAATGTTTTAAATTTTTAGGCGAAAATATGTCTTGAAATTAATGTTTTAGGGATACTAATTTTCTAAGTTGAGGAACGGGGACATATTGTGGAATTTGTAATAAATAAACTTATTTTTTGAAATATTGTCTATTCCACTAAAGATATTTATAAAACTACCGGTTTCGGCCTCACACCATCGTCAGGTCTAGTTATGAACTAGAAATAAATATCTTTAGTGGAATAGACAATATTTCAAAAAATAAGTTTGTTTTATTTAGCTACTAATTTCACAAAATTATTTATGGGTTTCTGGCCTGTCTCTGCGGTTGCCTCTCACACATGAAAAACCCTATTTGGCCTTACAATTTTATTATCTAAAAATCGCTGGAAAAATTTATTTTTGAGCCCCCTTCTCTTCAGCCGATATCGCTGAAATTTTATAGGTTAAGTCCTCCTTGGGTTTTGATTTTAAATATAAAATTTCATGTTGATAAATTCATTTTTTTTTCTTGCTTTATGTACGGTGCATATTAGCCATGTCAATGTGTTATCAAGTTATTTACGACATCCATGACCCCGGGAGGGAGTTCTATGTACGAAATAAAACTCATTCCTTGACGGGATTCGAACCCGCAAACCATAGTGAGACCATGCGACCAAAGCCCTACGCTCTAGCCCGCACGGCCATAATGGCCCCCTGATACATTCATTACATCGGTAGTTATTGAGGTGTTTGAGTTGAGTCCCCCCTTCCCTTCTGCCGATTCTACTGAAAATTATTAAGTGTTGTCCTTATATTCACATATGAAATTTTGTGTCGATACATTCATTACAACCGCAGTTATTAGAGTTTTTGAGCTAGGTTTCTCCGCTAATCCCCCCCTCTGCTTTGGCTAATTTAGCTGAAAATCGATGGATGTTGTCCTTATTGGGTTATGGTTATACATATGAGTGTACTGAATTATAATTACTATCATTAGCGTCACTGCTTTACAAGATGCCCCTTTCGAAGAAAAACTGACTGATTTTTCTAATGTAGTTTTTGATAAAAACTGATTTTGACGTCTATTGCCATTTCTAATTTCAGTTACCTAATATGAATTGTATATTTCTCATAAGCTGTATGAGCTACAACACGTGTTCACCTCTTTTTGAGGAGCTGATGAATTTGTCAAAATACAGTAGGTACTCAATGAAGGGTCAGGGAATTTTTTAAGTATTTTTTTCGTGTTCAGCACACCAACAAAGATAATGTATTTAAGTTTCATAATTTTGGCTAGAAATGTGTTAATTTTGCCCCAGTGTGCGCCGATTTTTAAATAGCTATTTACAACTGTATACAAATAAATACAACAAGCAAATGTGCTAATAAAGAGATAATGGCAATGTCAAAATGTCATGAGAGGATAAATCACCCAGTGGTGACACTCCCTAGTCACTGTTTTTCTCTCATTTGTAGCTAATCACTGTCACTGCTTCTGCTCAGGAGGTCTCTAGGCCATTGACGCTTAAGCTGTCGTTGGGGAAGTATGGCAGAATGGAGGGCATGGAATTGTGGGAACTAAGAAGGGAAAATAATTTTTTATATTTGGATTTAGCGGTGATAAAAGGTACGTTAAGATCAGTATGAAGAGTTTTGTTGGAGACATAGTAAGGAGCATTGGTTATTGTATGAAGGATTTTGGATTGAAGGGATTGGGTGCGTTTTGTTTTCAAAGTTAGTTTGGATCTTTTGTCTAGTAGTTTTAGTAAAAATTTATAACGTCTGTTCATTACTTGTCTTTTCAGTCTCGTGTGAGGATTCCAAGTTAGTGGTTTGTCGAGTATGAGGCCTAGATAGCGAACTTCGTTTTTTAAAGGGATAGGATTTTGGTTGAGGTACACTGGAGGGCAGGTGTGCGCCGATTTAAATTTCATTCAATCCAAGGCTACATTCTATGAAGTTGTGAAGTCTATGTCTGACATCTGATGACTGTCATGAAGCACAGTCGACCATGGTAGATTGGCCTCTTTTCGCTCCTGTCAGTTCTCACTACTCATACACTCTTTGATACAACGAGGGTGTGGTGGACCTCAATTTGATTGAAAGAAATATCATTCCATGTGGGTGGAACCCCCGCGGCGTTTTGCTAAAACATATTCCAAGTGATAGTGCCGCCCTGCCATATGTGATCTAATATAGTGCCAATTGAAACGTCCAATTGAATTAATTGGAAACCAATCTAAGATTCTTGTCCAAGGAAATGCTGGAAAAATTTTTAAAATAAAAAATTTTTACACCGGCAATGTATTTCCCCAGAACGAATTAATCAATTAAATTTTCGATTTTCCTCCAAAAACTAATCTAAAAATCAATAGTTGACTCAAACAGGAGCTTCTGAATCCTCATACAAAATTTTGTTTTGATAATTTCATTACTTCGACAGTTACTGAAGTTTTTGTGTTGAGCCGCCACTCTGATCTCTCCTTTCCGTTCGGCAGTTTCCACTGAAAATTCATAGGATACCCTCCTTATAGGATTTTGAAATTACATATGAAATTTTGTGCCCATACATTCATTAGAACGGCTCTTATTAGAGTTTTTTAGTCGAACCACTTTTCTCTGATCCCTTCCATTTGGGCGATTTGACTGAAAATCATTAACAACTTCTAAGTTGAGAAACGCGGACATATTGTGGACTTTGACTTTGTCAACAAAGTCCACAACAAAATAAAATTCACGTTGGAAATAGGAGGTCAAACCATAAATTTTCTGGACTTGGAGATCAAAATTAATAACAAGAAATTCGAATTTAGCATTCACAGAAAACCGACTACAACAGACACGGTAATACACCCATCTTCTAACTGTCCTTCCAGTTACAAATACGCGGCCTTTTATTCCATGTTCCACAGAGCCTACTCAATTCCAATGACCCAACAATCAAAAGATAAAGAACTTAAGATTATTAAGGAAATAGCCAAAAACAATAGCTACCCACAAAAAACAATAAATAAAATTGAAAAGAAGGTCAAAAATCATAATTTTAGGAACAAACTGACCAAATTAGAATCACAAAATAAAGTTTATAATAAATGGGTCAGCTTAACTTACCACGGAAAAATTTCAGAAAAAATAGGTAAAGAGTTGAAAAAAGAAGGTTTCAATATCGGGTTTAAAACTATCAATCCCATAAGCCAGTGCCTAGATAGAGGTAGGGACAGAACAGATATTGAAAATAGAAGCGGAGTTTATAGTCTAGAGTGTGCGACGTGCAGTCTATTATACATTGGACAGACAGGACGTCGTTTTAGGGAAAGAATTAAAGAACACACGGCCGAAATAAAGAACCGAGGAAACCGTTCTACATTCGCGACCCACATAATTAACAATAGCCACACTTTCGACCCATCTACAGGCATCAAATATCTCCATTATTGCCCAAAAAGCAGGCTACTTAATAGCTTAGAACAATTAGAAATAAATAAAGCTAACAAAAGGAACATTTGTATGAATGACCAAATTTATTTCAACTATTCCCCTTTGTTAACACCCTAAACCAGTTCTGTTTCCACATATATGTTTGTATTATCTGTTATTAATATTTGGTTTCAAGTTATCTAAATCTTAACATTGTTATTAATTTTATTTCTTTTTTTATTATTTACTTGTATTTGTACTTATTTATTTGTTATTTTTCCATTTATTAGTCTAGTGACATTGTTTTATGTAAATTTAGAACTAGGTTTTGTTAAGAAATATTTCATGAGTTAGCTAACGGTACAGCCGGGGGACTCCCAAGTTCTAATAGCACCCTTTGACCTGAGATGTATTTGAAGGGTCGCTCTCTGCAAACTGACTTAGTTCATAACTAGACCTGACGATGGTATAAAGCCGAAACCGGTAGTTATATATGAATATATATCTTTAGTGGAATAGACAATATTTCAAAAATAAGTTTGTTTTATTTATTTGAAAATCATTAGGTGTCGTCCTTAGATGATTCTGGATACAAATATAAAATTTCGTGTTTTACATTCATTCTATCGGGAGTTATCGTGTTTACAAGAATACATACACAGATTTTTTTTTTCATTTTTTGAATCAGGGGATGGGTCGAAAGAAATAAAATTGTATATGATACTTAACATTTTTTGCAGAGATATTGTAAAAAACTTAATAAAAAATAAAGAAAAACGTAAGTTTAAAAAAAAAATTGTCTATTTCGCAAAATATATATAATATGATAGCAATACAGAAAAGTACTCCCATATTATATATCGTCGGCCTAAATGTGATACCTCGTATGTGCAAAAAGCCAACTTTACAGGAGAGACAAAAAACAGATTAAAAAAATATTCTTTATAGGAAACCTAAATTTTTTTGACATTTGTATTAAGTGAGATGTATATTGTGATAAAAACTTGTTTGCTACCACATTTCCTGTAGAAATTTGATCTCTTTTGTTTATTTAAATTTTGATTTCTACAGTAGTTTGCCGAAAATTGCCCTAAAAAAATATTATCAATAATTTAAGACGTGCAATTTTTAAGAAAGTACACGTATACAACGAAAAAAATTCAATTTAACAAACTTTACACTTGGATTCACAAAGAGATACCAATTTTTAAATAATTTTAAATAATATTAATTTCTAATCCAAAGGTTTTTTAAATGATACTACTGGGACAACAGGGAAGATGAATAGAATAGAATTTGAAGAGGACAAATAATTGGGTTATTATCTATATTTACATATTTAAATTTTTAAAAAAACTTAACATTTGAACAAACAAAACAAAAATTTACAATGGCACAAAAACATTAAATTAATACTTAAAAAAACTTATTTCTTTTTTTATTTGGGCATATTGAAAAATATATATTATTAATTGTACCTTCTCGACGCCTCTACCACAAAAAACCAGACCCCGTCAACTCTTCACACTTTAATTCCACCCCAGTCAACTTTCATCTTATTGTTCAACTTCATTTTTATTTAAAACATATCAAACCACATGCACCGTTTAAGAGCTAGCTCACGACTCCATTACATTTAACACTATTTCACAGCTGTTTTTTATATGTTTTCTTGTTTTGTTTCTCAAACACCTTGATATATATCTAATATATATTATAACCAATCTCCCTCCCTGTGTGAGTGCAAATCACGTAATTAATAAAATAAATAAAATTGAGATCGAAAAATTACCCAATTTGAAAATTATTTAAATCGCGACTTTAATTAAACAATGCCTGAATAGCTGAAAGCACTCCCACGGGAAGAACGGTTACAAGATCCTAACGGTTAGTTGACATCAGTAATTAACAATAATTAATTACTGTTGTCAACCAGAAGAAGCATGAGTGGGGGGGGAAATGAAATGAATCAAACCTATAACTTTAACATATTTATTTTAATGAGAACATATTTACAAAACAACAATTGAATATATATAATTTGGCCGTGTGTCTGAAGGACTGAATTATAACTTAATTACGAGGTACCTCGATACGATATCCATGGCGAATGACGGCGTGATCACCCTTTCTGGACCTCCCGTAGAAATCGTCTATTCACATAGTCCCTGAAGATCTGCGTAGTTTCGAGGGCACACCAGAAGTTACACCCCCACTGACTTTGCACCATCCAAAATCAAAGTGTGTCTCTACGACTAATTCACATATTCAAACTAAACTTTACAAAAGAAAGTAACGTGGTGATCCACCAAGACATGAACGAAGAAAGTTAATTTCACATATTCTAACTGATATTACTTATAGAAAAGATACGTGGTGATCACCCAAGACATGAACGAAGAAAGTTAATTCACATATTTAAACTCAACTGTACAATATAAAAAGAACGTGGTGACCAGCCAAGACATGAGCGAAGAATGTTAATTTCACATATTCAAACTGATATTACTTATAGAAAAGATACGTGGTGATCACCCAAGACATGAACGAAGAAAACTCAATTGACATATTTAAACTCAACTGTACAATATAAAAAGAACGTGGTGACCAGCCAAGACATGAACGAAGAAAGTACTTTCACATACTGAAACTAGGCTTTACAAAGAGAGGAACGTGGTGATCCACCAAGATATGAGCGAAGAATGAGTAAAACGGGGAGTGGCTTCCGATATCCGACCGTGGTAGGGGACAGTTCTCGAGACTTGATTCGTCGTCGGACTCCGCCCATTTTATTTCCAGCCAATCGCATATTACCAATTAACATCTGCCTCTAGTTGTGTGAAAACCTGGAGTAAGAAAAAAAACCTTTACTGCTTATTCCTTATACACCGGATGTAGACAATTATCTTGGCTTCCTTTCCATTGTGTCTCTATTATTCTTTATTTTCCGCTCCCAGCGATCGCGATTCTCTCGCAGGCATCATTGGTTCCGAGCATGCTCTTCCAAATGCAATCCTCTTTAATTTGATACCCCACAACCCATACTTTGCTCCTAGCGATCGCGATCCTCTCATAGACATCGCCAGTTCTGAGCATTATCTATAGGGTAGACATGCTACAATATATGATATTAGATTATAATAAAAAAATTACCTCTTTTCATTAAAATATTCATTAAAAAAATGTTCCGTAGTGTACATCACAATATGCATGCTATGAATTGTTTTTAAGCTAGTTTGCAAATTCAAGTAAAGAATTAACGTACTTGACGCAGTTACGAGGTTTCACCAGAATTTCGTTTCCATTTCTTTTGCAAGGTACGGTTCTTCAAACCATATTTCATGTTTTTTTTTCGTTTTATGTCGTATATGAGGTCTTAATAGATCAGTAGAGTTTTTTTTCCTTTTCTTTTTTGTAAAAAAAAAGATTTTTGGAAAAATGTCGCTTACGAGGTATTACGTTTTGGCCGACGATATATTTTGTGAAATATTTTTTTAAAAAAATACCTATCTTTTTTTTTTTTTTTAATTGTATATGTTGACCCCAAACCCCATGTGAACACCTATTAATTTTCAGCTCAATCGGTTGAACGGAAGGGGCGAGGATTCAGAGGGGGTTGCTAAACTCAAAAATTATAACTGTTAAATATGTTAACTATATTATAAAACGTATCGACGCGAAATTATATATGAGGATTAGTTCCTCAGTAATACACCTATTAATTTTTAGCCAAAATGGCCGATGAGGAGAAGAGTTAAGAGAGAGATTCACTGATGACTTTTTAATATCACCTTCCTTTAATTAAGTAACGATACTGAGTGGTTAGTAGGTTGGGGGTTAGGCGCCATGCAATCTATTGTAATTTTATCATTCATCTTTGCTTCAGGCAATTTAGAATTAACACACTTCTGCTAAAAGTCATCCATAGCTGAGGGCCATGAGGAGAGGCTGGGCGGGGCAGATCGTATCCAGAAAGGAACAGTCTATACAGTAGTGTTCTAGAAACAATAATTACTTATCTGTATCTATAAGATGTTATATTCAACTTTATGGGAAGATAATATTCAGTAAATAAATGAAGAACAGACTGAAATGAGAATGGGAACATTCTATACAGTAGTGTTCTAGAAACAATAATTACTTATCTATATTTATAAGATGTTATATTCAACTGAATGGGAAGATAATAAATAAATAAATGAAGAATAGACTGAAATGAGAATTGGAACAGGCATAGAGGGCTATCAGCTGAAGAGGGAGACAACTGAAGAGATGAGGTGATCCTGAAGAGGCTCATTCAGGGGTACTCGAGGAGAGAATAACTTATAGCACTCCATTGTAAAATAAATAACGCAATAGTTCAAATGAATGTTTAAATCACTATAAATGACAACGAATTTTGAAATATGATTTTATTATTATTATCTTTTTTTTATTTTATCTATAATATAAGGAAGTGTAACACAAAATAATTAGGCATATTTCCATTATCTTTAGCTTCAGACTTATTTTAGTGCTAGCTAAACTAATAACATATTACTTTATGATTAAAAAATAAATTCAAAAAATATATTTATTAGTTTCCAGAAAAAAAAACACATGCATTTTACATTACTAGCAGTAATACCCGGCGTTGCCCGGGGAACTTTGACTTTTTCCCCCAATATCTCTGATTCGAATCCTATTCAATACTTCAACAGTACATTCATGATGTTATATTTTTCAATTATTTAATTGAAATAAGGCTTATAGTCCTTCAACGGCAGACACCCCAACTAGTATCTGCTTTGCAGCGGCGGATACCCCACCTTTAAGTGTTTAGGACCCCTGGGCAGTACAGCCAGCAGGGCACAACAGCTAATATGTACTTACGCAGGCTGGCTACCACAGCTATTACGTAGTTAGGAACGCAGGACACCACATCTATAACGTAGTTAGGAACGCTGGGTACCACAGCTAGTATGTAGTTAGGAACGCTGGATACCACAGCTAGTACGTAGTTAGGAACACTGGGAACCTTAGCTAATATGTGTCTTGCAACGGCGGACACCTCAGCTAGTAAGTGTTTAAGACCGTTGGGCACCACAGTAGGCACGTAGTTAGGAACGCTGGACACCACAGCTATTATATGCCTTGCAACGCCCGACCCCACAGCTAGTAAGTATATAGTTAGGAACGAAGAGATAGAGCGCCAACAATAATTATAATTAAAATAAATAATAATGTAAATACAAGAAGAGGAGGAAGAAAAAATAATAATAATAGTTACAAAAAATAGGCATCTCATATTGTAAACTGTGTTTACCTTGCTTCTCTATTTTTTCCTCCTGTTGAGTCTTTGAAAGAGATCAGTGTGAAGTAATCTAAATTTTTTTTTTAATTTTCTAGGTGATCTGTGAAGAAGTTCTTTAATGGATATTTCTCCAATCCAATGAAGACATCAGCTGCTCTCAGTAAGTTGAAGATATTGTGTTTGAGTTGTCGAAAATCAAGTGGAAAATCTGTTGAAAGGAATCAGAGTCTGTGAGAACCATGTTTCAAAATTCTCGATTCCAAAAAATGAAGGGAACTAGGGGAAAAAAAAAAATCCTCAAACGTAATGACAGTCGAGTGCCCTATCTCTCATTCATCACTCGTTCCGCACTGTCGCCTGTTTACACAGTAAGGGAGTTATTTTCAATTCGTTCGCATGACAAGTGACCAAGCTAAATATTACATTAGAGGATTCAATTTCGGAACCTGGGATTGCATCAGGGGGGCGGGGGGGGGGGGGGGGGGGGGGCAAGAAGAATTCAGATAGGTTCGGGTTGACAAGGAACGATTTGAGTTGGGAAGGTCGAGTTCAGTGTTGCCTAAAGAGGGAGGCCATCGTCCACTGTTGTGGGGCTACGCTTGAGAGAATGGCCTGCGCAAGTTTGGGAAGCCACAGAGGACATCCCAGTTTGTGAACAGTAAATCACCGATAGTTACTTCCCCCGCTCTAATTACTTGTAGTAAACTAAGTTTCCACTCTCCCATTTAAACCCTCACTCTCCTTTGCCTAAAAATCATTAGTTGTTTTAAATATGAACTTCTGACTTCGCATATAAAATTTCGTATCGAAACATTCATACCATTAAGAGTAATTAGTGTTTTGTTGTTAATTGGTAAAAATAAAACCATAATTAAATTTCTGATATATATATATGTATCAGAAATTAAATGATATAATAAACAGGGGACGTAACAACGTAATAACTGCCGATGTAATGAATGTATCGTCACAATATTTATATGAGGATTCAGAAATTCATAGTTGAGACAGTTGGAAATAGATGAAAAGTAAAATAAAAGTATATTTATTGTCACTTATATTGAACTAGTATATAAAAATAATGAATATTACATTCTTAATTTTGTATAATGTTTTTTTTATTAAACATTTTCATTAGTATTATATATATATATAGATATATTATATTAAATATGTTTGGTTAATAAATTACTTTATTGTTCTCAATGTCTTTTTAATATACCTTTTTCAGTCTTCTTATTGTAGAATCGACACAAGTTAATGGTTGAAAAAAATTTATTATCTTTTTTTTTAATAAATGAAAACGGAAAATGGCTGTGCTAGATTTGAATTTGAAATAACAAGGTTCCCGCCATAAGTTCATGTGCCAGCAGGGGTGCTGGACCTTGCTACATCTTTCAAAGCCTAAATTTACCTTTCTGCCCATTTTAAGTTGTTTTATAGCTAAAACTCCCATATATATGTATTGACATCAGAGTTAATCCATTCAGTCTGTCTTGGCTAGTCTAAGGGTTGAGAAAGACCGTTCTATGTTGCTATAGAAACTGGAAGTGAGGCTACAATTTTCAAAAACCTATGAATTGTTGGGAAAATGTTCTTGTCACATTGTTTTAGGCTTGAAATAAAATATTTTCGAACTGCTTTCTCTGCCCAAGGTCAAGCTTCACCAGTATCCGCACGACTCTCGTAGGAAAATGTTTATGTCAATAAATTATTCCATGCAAGTAAAAATAGTTTTATTATTTACATCAAGATACAGATTTACATCATCCTCATAGACCCTCCCCCCCCCCCCCCCCCCCCCCCCTCCTCCTTGGGTACGCCCCTGTGGAAGATGACACCTAAATTAACTTTCACTGTAATTTAATATTTGCTATTGTCTCTATATTAACGGGTACTTCATGACGTAACTTCCTCCACTTACTGACCTTTTTGCAATTTGGGCCACTGGTAAATGTCAATTAAAACTAGTCAGTGTAAATTTTGTTCAAACAACATTTTCTCTTTTTTTTAAATTAATAATTATCTTACTTGGTTAACAGGAAAAATGAATAGCAAAGAATTAGAACAAATATTGGGATCATTTACCTAAACTTACATTATTAATTGCATAACTAATATTGGAAATTTAAAAAAATGAAATTATTTTACAAAAAGAAATCGTAGAAACTAATTACTTAAAACTATATCAACCTTTTTTCTGTGCTATTGTTGGTCATTCTTTAAATCAATGTTATTTAGGGCATATAAACATATAAATAAATAAAAGTACCTTTGCGCATCTACTTCACTGTTATTTCACGCTTACATGGTTCACTACACCTTAAGCCTAAAAACATTTCTCTCACTATTTGACTGTCCACCTCCACATCTCAATTCCGACGACCCTTGACTATTTGAAACAGCTGATCGTCGTCATTTGTTTTTTATTTATTGGTTGTTCACATTTCGTTCCAAAACAAAATGCGACTAGTCCATTTTTTGTATATTTATTTACTAATGAAGTTACTCCCCGACCGAGGCCCTTAGTTTATTTTATCTGAAAGGTAAAATAAACTTAAGCACGCCGTCCTTCGGATGGGACGTTAAGAGATGGTCCCGAGCCTGTACGATGTCAGGTACTCGTTAAAGACCCCTGGCCTAGGTGAATAAAAATTTATTTAGAGTGACGAAAGAGCGTTCTGGTAGTAGGCGATATGACCTCGTAGTTGAAGCCCGGGCATGAGTCATAAAACCTAACCTAAGTTACTTCACTCCTAACAGCTGTTTTTAAATTATATGTAATTTATACCTTTGGATTAGATTGAACATTTTTGCAAATTTAGAAATACAAGTTGGCATCTCTTTAGTAAATTTAGAAGAAATCCAAATAAAAAATTTATTAATTGAATTTTTTTTAAATACGTTTGAACTTTCGATATTTTTTAGGGCCCTTCTCGGAAATTACTGTAGAAATCAAAATTTAATAGAAGACCAGCTATAATTTTTATAGGAAATATGGTAATATTTATTATTTTTTATTTATTATTAATTTTATTAATTCAATTATTATTTTTGTAATTATTTTATTTAACAAAATATTTTTTTATTATCACAGAATTTACATGAAATCTTGTGGTTCAGAAGATCCCTGACATCTATTAATTTTCAGCCAAAACTGTCAAATGGTTTTAGAGGGAGAGCAAACACTTAGTTAATTAATTCATAATTGGTGATTCATGGTTGATTTTGATTTTTTTTTTACTCATAGCAAGACATAGTAATCAGATGCAAAGACGAAACATTATGTTCTAATTAATTGAAGCTACCTCCAAGCGGCATATTTTGGGGTTACGCGAACGTTCTATGGCTTAAAAATAAAAACTTGAAACGCGAAATCGCGGTTGTTCTGGTAATTCGTCTCTTCATTTCATCCCGCTTTCGATGGTACAATTTTCCTGGATACATATTTGTGATTAAGGAATATTTTCTCCTACGAATTAATTATTAATTAATCCAAGGCATTAATTAAGCCCTTTATTTATCTATAAATTCTTTCTTCTAAGCACGTACTAAGTCACATCGACAAAACACCTTTCTCTCTCTTAGAGTTTATCTTAAGTAGCCAAGTCTGGAGAAATATTGATTTATTTTTAACATTTTATCATTCTGTCACTTCAAATGTATTTCTCAATTGTGCCAGGCAGGGGCGTAGCCAGGATTTTGAGCAGGTGGAGGGGGGGGGGGGGGGGGGGGGGGGGGGGCAAGTTAGGCTACGAGGGTGGGGAATCTACACGGGGGCACAGCCCGCAGTTTCCGTGGTTAGCGTTGCAGAATTTTTGTTATTATTTTGGGAGACTCTAGAAGCTCCCCTGAGGTAACCACTTACTGTAATACTTAACTTGACTTTACATGACCAGCAAAAATGCAAAGCGCAGCAGCAGCAAATGCACGCTGTGGTTTCTATGCTTTTAGAATTAAATGACTCACATCCAATAGCGTGATTTACTGCGCATACAAAATCAGCTTTAAGAGTATAAAGTATAACATAAATGACGATTTCGAGAGAGGAGATGAAATGCTAGAATTTATGTATATTTAAATAAATGTAATATGACTTGTTTTGTACATGTACATTTATGTAACAGCTGATTGCTGATTTAGGAATCAGACGCACGGGAAATTTGAAGACCCTGTTGCAAGCAATCCATGTTTAATAAAAAAGATTTTTTTAGTTTATTTAATTTTTACTTTGGTTTTTCCCTCTGGGCGGGGGTTACACTTGTCAAAAACTCTCATTAATTTTAACTAACTTTTAATAAATTTTTCAATGATGTGATTATATATGATTTAGGGGCAGCTGAAATCAATTTTAATATCAAAAATTGATTTTTGACATTTCCGGTTGTCAAAAAACTGTCAATAATTCAAAATTAAAAGCATTATTCTGAATCTATTAATTAGTCTTCCAATAGTATAATTTGATGTTTGAAATTTGAATTCAGTGACCCCTAAAACATATATAAACACATCATTGAAAAATGTATTCATAAAATTGTATATACATTTGAATTAATGACAGTTTTTTTGACATCAAATTTGAAATCAGCGACCTCTAAAACCTATAAAATCACATCACAGATGGATTTTTTTGAGAAAATTGTTTATTAGTTAAAATTAATGACAGTTCTTTGACAAGTGTAACTGTCAAAACTTGATTTTTGACATCAAATTTGAATTCAGCGACCCCCAAAACGTAAAAATACGACATTTCAGAACAATCCATTCGAGGCATCAAAAGTTACGCTCTAATGTCTCTCGAATCGCAAAATCCCCATTTAAACTCAATGTAAAACTTAAACACCTTACAGGCACGGGTTAATTTGGTCAAAAAAATCTGAAAAAATTCTGGGGTAATTTTTTCAAATTCTAAACAAAATTCCTGGTGGAGGTCTGAAAAATTTGAACTTTTCCAAAATAAGGGCCACCCTAATATACATATATATATATTTTACTAAATTATGTGTGAAATAATGAACATTTATGGTTTTGTTGCTTTAAATCATTTATAGACGAACATTACATCAAAAAAAGAAAACAAAAAATAATTAATAAAAAATCCCTAAATGAATAATAAATAAATATAATTTAAATAAGAGATTTGCTAACCCTTGGCCCTCTGAAAAAGAGGTTTAACCGAAGCTCTGCCTACATCACTGGTCTTATCTTAATTAGGTGGGCCAAGTGTCGTATGTCAGAGCCGCGGAAGGTTGGGAGAGGGACGGTAGACGCACCCCT
The DNA here is from genome assembly GCA_963662175.1 of Aradus depressus. NCBI lineage: Eukaryota > Metazoa > Arthropoda > Insecta > Hemiptera > Aradidae > Aradus > Aradus depressus. The sequence goes on along the minus strand of OY759219.1, from coordinate 17,553,682 downwards.
CGCATTGTGCAACGTCCCCTCTGTATATAAGGGATTTCTGCCAACCAAGAGGACAGACCAGAACGAATCCGGTTACCAACACCATCTACCAATCCAACCTATCAACATGAAATTTATTGTAAGTAATTTCTAACATTGTTCTACTTAGTGGCAGTTTGGGAACTGGGGAAAAACTATATTCCTTATATTTCAACGCTAAATCGTTTTCATATCTATCATATCCGTGGAACTATTTTTTTTTCTGTGGGATCTTAGCGCAGGCGCAGGGAGGATGAACATATAACTTTACGATTCAAAGTACCGAAATTCTTAAGGCTCTTAAGTACGTCGATGATCTACCACACATTCCGAACGTCCCTTCTTCAGCCCCCACAGGGTTTTTCCCTGTCCCTTTCTCCTGTCCAGTTAAGTTTTAAAAACATTAAAAATACAATTTCGTCTCAAATTGAAAACTTAATAATAAATTAAATTTTCTTAAAATAGTATCAATGCTGATTAAAATACAAATATCTATTTTTAACTATTTTCGAGAATGCACTTTTCCAAAAAATTGTCCCATAAGATTCCCCTTTAAAATATTTTAAGAAATATCCCCATCATCTCTATGCTAACATTTATTACTTTTACTTTGTTTCTAATATTATTTATTTCAATTTTATTACTTTATTAATTTCTATATTTTTTACAAATTACTAATTCTTCAATTATTTAGTTTTATTTCAATTTAATATTTTGCTTTTTTTTATTTATTAAATATATATAATCATATTTAATTAATTTATCATTATTTTGCCCCACTGGATTCATAATATGAATATGACTGAGAAATGATATTTCCAATATTAATTTTGATTTAATGCCATTTTGGTTTAACGATCGGTTGAACATTCCTTCCCAAATTTAAATTTCATCCTAATCGATTTGAAATTTCTGAATGAGAGTCCACAATATTCAAAAAAATGAACAACTTAGTTTTTGTTTTTTATTGACATATTGACAGAATGAGTTTGATATATACCCAAAATGAGTTTAGTCCCTACCAGATTGAGCTCATCTCAAATCCGATCCCCTGAAAATAAATAATTCTCTACGTAGATAAGTACCAACCCCTTGTAAGAGACTAGTGGATAATGATAACCTATGATTTTCTAATATCTGCTTTTCAGTCAATCAGCTAATAAACGTTTTTAAAAATGATTTCGAGTTTTAAACTAGTACTTTTGTGCCTTTCGTATAATTTATAATGGATCGCGTCCAGAAAATAATGCGAAAATGGATCGAGATGAAGAAAGGATCTAATAAGAATGGATACTATAAATATTTTCAAATTAACTTCCGATTTCGTAAAAAAATATTTTTTTAAATAAAAAATTAATAATTTGTTTGTTTTATAGGTACTTTTCTTTTTAAATACTGTATTTTATAGAGTTTGAAGTAAATGAAATCAAGTTTGCTCACTTTTATGCATATTTTTTTCTCCCAAGCCTGAAAATTTTAATATTAGGTTTAGACGGTTATTCATTATAACCTCTAGGTTGTGAAACGCGAATATTGTGGAAATGTATAATAAATAAATGAAACCAACTTCGCTTTTAAATATTGTCTAATTCACAAGAAATTTATATATAAACTATCGGTTTCGGCATCGTCTTAGTTTTAATTTCTTGTGGACGAAACCATATTTCAAAAAGTGAAGTTTGTTTTATTTATTTATTATAAGTCTTCAGATAGTAGTTATAATAAAGAAATACTAAATCCAACGGAATAAAATAAACCAATAGGATTGTCAGTTAGTTGCCCAAAATTGCTCTACACGTATATTATTACAGTTTAGTAATGACACATGCCTGGGCTTTAACTACGAGGCCACCAACTACCAGAGTGCTCTTCCCTCATTCTGGGGGACAAGAGTCCGACTCGACTATGCGAGTCCTCAATTTTGCCTACCCTACATTTTTATTTATCTTCCAGATATAAGACCTAAGGGCCTGGGTGGGGTTTCGAACCCGTGGTCTTGAGCTCAGTAAACAAGCAAGCTCATCCGGAACTCCCTTATTATATTATATATATATATAATTTTCGGACTATCTTTACATTAGGTTTATGTTAGATTTGTTGCGCCATGATCAGCGGCTGGTATATACAGACTGTATCGTGACTCCTTACCATGGCTGTCACGGCCTTCGTGATACATGTCTGCCCATATAGTGCTCAGCAGCCCTTAGCCAATCGCATCTACCTCATTACCAAACATTTATTTATACTAAGATCTGCCTCTGGTCTGCTAACCCAGCTGACACAGACTCAGGTACAACATGAGACTAGGAAGGCCTTCCGCCAGGCTCCCTCCCGTTTGTAGTAATTCTTATTCTATTGTACTCTCATCATTTTGTGGCTTTTTCAGAATTATTTCATTTTTTTTTTTTTTTTTTTGTAACGCCATAACTAATTCTTGGAAATAAAGTTTATATTTTTGTTTTGTATTTTATTTTGTAACGTAAGAGTTCTTAACGAATAACTGACATCGTCCAGCTCGTCGTTGCTCCTATCCAGGACTCTGATGCATATTATATTAATAATATAGGTTTTGCTTATACTATTACTAAAATTAGTTAGTAAGTTATTATGACTCATGTCCGGGCTTTAACTACGAAGTCATATCGTCTACTTCCAGAGGTCTCTTTCGTCACTCTGGTCGACATGAGCCCGACTCTACTATGGGCGTCCTACATTTTGCCTACCCTAAATTTTTATTCACCTAGGGTACGGGTCTTTAACGAGTAACTGACATTGTACAGGCTCGGGGCCTCGCTTAACGTCTGGGTACTCAAGGTTTTTCCACTTCCCAAATGAAAAACCTAAGGGCCTCGGCCGGGTTCCGAACTCGCAATCTAAAGTTCATATAAAAGCTTTAATTAATACCTCTCTTTCATTTTTATTTTGTTATCAGAGATCCTCCACAGATATCCTATTAGTTCTACCGTAATTCATTTTTCTATTTTTATTATGTTTTATTTTATATTTGTTAAGTTTTTATGGTGTCCTTTTCAAGACCTTGATGGGCTAGAAATAATCTCCGCATACATATTGTATTCCTTTTTTTTTTTTTTTTTAAATTTTATTCACCTTAATTTGTAGCTTGTTTTTGTTTAAACCAACTTGTGTAGGCTATTAAATTTTACATCGAGAAGCATACACATTTAATAAAACTGTGACTAATTTTAAACAATTTTATAGAGTTACTACACATTTTTGGGGGTAATAAAAAATACTACAGAAAATAATTTTTAAAATTTCGAAAAGAGTAGTACTTTTTGTGGATTAATTTATATTTATTGGTTTCTTTTCTGTGCAGCAATTAATTTTCTGTACGAGTTGCAGGCAAATTTCCTGAATAAAAGCATCGGATAATTGTTAATTGACATGTACATTTTAGAATAATATCCGCATATTTAAGATATGCAAAAATAAGGTATAGATGTACACCAATTACCATCATATTGATTTGTTCTATTTTTCTTCAGGTTCTTGCTTTGTGCGTGGCTGTTGCCTTCGCCGCCCCCGTTGAAGAGACTGCCAAGACCAAGCGTGGCATCCTGTCAGCGCCGCTCCTCTCTCACGCCCCCATTGCGGCTCCTCTCATCTCACATGCCTCCTATGCTTCTCCTCTTCTCTCGCACGCCTCTTACGCCGCCCCCTACGCTTTGCCCGCTCTGCACGCTCCCATAGCTGCTCATAGCCTTGCTCTGCCCGCCGCTCCTCTCGCCTACTCAGCACCTCTTGGTCTTGGCCATGGTCTGGGTTACGGTCTGGGAGGTCTCGCACTTGGAGGCCATTATTGGTAAAGAGCATCCAATCACCAAACATCATTAAGATTAAGTCATTTCCATTTTTTTTTGTTTTCCATTTTTAATAAACATTAAAAGTTTTAATTAAACTTTTTGTTGTTTTTATTTTATTCACCTTAATTTAAAGTCCGTTTTTGTTTAAAACCTACTTGTGTAGGCTATTAAATTAAATTTTACATCGAGAAGCATACAAATTTTTCTTGTACATTTAAATTTTTTTAATTTCCTCCTATTCACATAAATAACGCATGATTTTAATGAAACTGTTAGTCATTTTAAACTATTTTATAGAGTTACTGATGAGGAGGTTTATAAAAAATACTTAAGAAAATAATTTTTAAAAATTCCAAAAAGAGTAGTATTTTTTCTGAATAAATTTATATTTATTAGTTTCTTTTCTGTGCAGCAATTAATTTTCTGTACGAGTTGCAGGCAAATTTTCTGTAAAAAAGCATCGTACAATTGTTAATTGACAGGTACATTTTAGGATAAACAACAAAAGTTCTGGTTGAAAAAAATTAAAATATATTTACTGAATATAATTTAATTTAATTTACTGAATTTTATGACCACTACAGTCCATCTTCAGTATACAGATACTATAATCGGTGTCGTTACTGATCTAAATCCTGAAAAGAGCATCTGAAATTAAGCTAGATCAGTAAATTAAGAAAATATAAATAAAATAACACTTTTAAAAATCATTTAATTGAATATGGTTTAGACATCTTATATTCTTTATAAAAGGCTGGTTGTCCTCCAACGGGAAACCCTACACATCCGTACTTTGGCTTGCCCTTGTTTCTACTCAATCAGTGGCGGATCTATGGTTTTGGAGGCCCCCTCAAGTTTGTTGAAGAAAAAATATTGGAGGAGTTAGGGCAAGAAGAAAATAAATAGGTATTAAAAATATGTATTGAATCTTATATACCTCTCTATATTTATCGATTTTTTTTTTTTTAATTGAGCGTAGCTCAATCTTTAGACGACTCGTGTGTTTCGTTTGTGCCCCTCCTGCATTAAAACTGTTTATCTGATCCTGATCAATTTTTGCGTATTGATGGATGTCAGTCACGTGAAGGTTGTTAAAAAATAATTTCGAAAATCGGACGTACCACGGAGGAATAATCACCGAAAATATGTTCATCCATAGACTTCAATGCGAAACGTTCAAATTCTTCTCAATCGACAATGGCATGAAGCGCGCGCATGAAATTGAGGTCATAGGTCGAGGTCAAGAGTAAGATTTGTTTAAAAAAATAATATATAATATAATAATAAAAAAATAATCAGAGGAAATAATTATATGAAATGGAAGTATCATCGAGGAATAATCACTGAAAAAAACAATGAAACTGAGACCATTGTTGGAAGACATTATTGCGGTGCTGCGCGTGAATTAAAAGTTCTCGGCGAAGCCCTTGACAAATTTTTCGGGAGAAAAAATTATCTTGGACCATATTTTTTCGTAAATAAAGTATATTTCTTGACGATAACCACGTTTTGTCGCATGGAGGGAGCTCGCGGCGTAAGCTAAGCGAGTGACCGCTAATGAATTTAAAGTTCAAGGTATAGGCAATTTGAGTCACGGCTCCGCTCAATATTTGCAATTAGCAGAATGCATTGCATACCTAGTTTATAACAATATTTGGTAATTTTTTGAAATTGGGGCTCCTGGTGGCCAGCCGTTCTAGAATTTTTAAGTATTTTTTTTTATATTTTATCTGATAAAACTAAGTAAAAAATGAAGGGGGAGCATACAAAAAAAAATTTAGTTCATAAGTTTATATAAAAGTAATATTGAATGAATTATTCTAGGATTAGAGCATAAAACTGTAAACAACAGTAAGAATTTTAAAAAAAAGTTGATGTATCCGAAGAAATAAAATGTTGACCCTCACGTTGGTCCTTTTAGTGAAACAGTTCAGGTTCTCCTGATATAAAGAAACCCCATGGGGGAGCATAACAAAAATGTCTAATTGACAAATCTAATAATTACTTCATTTTTTATAGTATGTCCGTTATTGTTAATAATTTCATTAAATTAGACAGATTTAATGAAAATTAGTTTAAAAGTGTTATTGTTATAACAATAATAAATAATAAAATATTATATAATAAAATATTATCTAATGCATCAATTTATAAGCCTATTGAGTATTTAGGGGTTAGTTTTCCCCCTTTGGCAAGTTTTCCCCCAAGCTAATTTTTTTTTTTGCATTTTCCGAAAGTTTACAATACTGGGCATACAATGATTGTGCTTTTGGCCATCGATATGTCGATTCCCTTCCCCTGAATTGTTTTATGTACTCCTAAAGGGCTAATAATACGGATTTTCACAATTATTTCTTTGAACATAAGTATTTCTTCTACCATAGCAATTCAGACCAACCCCTTCATCAGGTATCCAAGCATGAGGTCCCAGTGAGGCTAGAGATGTCTCTTTCGTCCACTTATGCTTGCATTTTGCGAAGTGTTTAAGAATACATCTCAGTAGTTGTCTTACCTCATCTTCTAAATATTGGACAGTTGTACATGTGCCAGTGAGAGTCCGGGAGCAACACTGGGTAACATTCTTGTTCGCCTGGTAGGAAGAGTTCACAGGAACATCGCATTGTAAACCGGAAGTTGGTCAGCAGGATGTTGTGTCTGAAGTTGAATCAAACATTACAAACAAATCAGAACTAATATTAATATAATAAAAAAAGGGGGCGTCAGTAGCTCAGTGCTTTGCATGCTTGCCTTCTGAGCTCAAGATCGTGGGTTCGAAACCAGGCCGAGGCCCTTGATTTATTTTATCTGGGAGGTAAAATAAACTTAACCATGCCGTCCTTCGGATGGGACTTACTTTAGTAATAGTATAAACAAAATCTATATTATTAATATAATATGCATCAGAGTCCTGGATAAGAGCAACTATTGAGCATGGCCAAAATAGTTCTCGCCAATAGTCCAAGCTCATAGGTTTTCAAACAAAATAAGAAGAGAATGTCCATTAAACATGGATTCAGAAACGCTACAGCATAAAAAATAAGTTTTTTTTATTATATTAGTGACATAAAGCCCTCTGGTAGTAGGCGATATGACCTTGGAATTAAACCCTGGGCATGAGTCACAAAAACCAAAAACAAATTTAATGTTATTAATGTCAAGAAACCGAGTCAGTTTTTGGGTTTGATATAATATTGAGAGTCTAATTCTAAGTCTAAAATTCTATTTTACAAGCCTTTGTTTTTTGTTTTCGAGGGTTCATTTTGCTCAATGGTAAAGAAATTCCGAAAGTGCCTTATTTTGATTAAACAAAAAGTCACTTGTGTACCATTGCGGTATTTCAAATCAGTAGAAAAAAACATTTTTTCTCCATGGTCGTGAAAACCTCATTATTTGAATTTTAGCAAATGCGGGATATTACCGTCGATATACTACATATTTCAGTGGCGAGGAATTGTAAAATAAATGTTTTCTTTGCGCAAAATGGAATCCTTTCTCTAATTTTCAAAATAGTAGCAATTGAAAGAAGGCCTTCTAAAACTGAATTCTTACAGAATTGCTTTTTCTTTGTCCCCCATGAGTATCAACTTTTGTATGATTAATTCCTGATATCCTGGATGTAGAGCTTTGCAGGTCTTCTTCTTCTTGTGTAGAACTCTGTACAATGCTGCCACGATAAGAGCGAAGCCTAAAGCAATTGCATCTACACGATCTGAAAAAAAAAATATATATATACATAAATGCCAATTATTATAGGAAATGCTTAATAAATTGCTAGCGGTTCTGCAGTATTTAACGCAAGAGGGGTTGTATAAGTTGCATTTAAGTTATTTAAAATACAAGAATCCATACAACGATGGAAAAAAAAAATATGTTTTGCTGTAAAACCATCAGGTACATAGATTTTTTGCTGTAAATGGTTCAATACACTGATTTTATGCAAAAGAAATTATCTTGTTAGATGTGAAAAATAATTAATATTTCTTCAGCAATGCTGTCTGTATCAGTTGCATTAATGCGTATTTATTATTATTAAAAAAAAAAAACATAATTATGATGAGAAAAAAAAAATATAGTGTGAAATTTTTTAAGTCTACTTACATGACATGAATAAAACCAATCGAAATTGTTTCTCTAACTATTTACTAACTAAATAATACTAATACAAATAAAATTATTAAACATATGTAAATAATAATAATTGAAATTTTACATATGTATCTATCTACAACGAAACCTATCAGTGGAATGTGTGATCTAGGTTGAGTAATGCCATCCGGTGGTGGTACTGCTGAAACAGACGACAGAAGATTTCAAGATACTCCCAGAGCAAGAATCTCTGCCATTTTGAAGAAGCTCTGAGAGTAAATGTGGATTGACATTTTTGTTGCAATAGTTTGTTATATTATGACTCATGTCCAAGCTTTAACTAGGGACGTATCGCCTATGACCAGAGCTATCTCTATTGTCACTATTTCGATTAGAGGGAGGCTTAACATAAAAGCTTTAATAACTGCCGATAGATTGAATGTATCGATACAAACATTTATACGTGTGTCCAAAAACCCATAAGGACAAGAGATATCGATTTTCAGCCAATTTAGCCAATGGGGAGGGGGGATTAGGGAGAGGCTTATCTTAAAAAACTGAAATAACTGCCGTTGTAATGAATGCATCGACACAAAATTTCATATGTGAATAAAAAACTGCATAAGGACGACCCTTATCAATTTTCATCGAGAGAGGCTCAACTCAAAAACTGTAGTAACTGCCGATGTAATGAATATATCTACATGAAGATGCATATTTAAAGTCAAAACCCAATGAAGATATCACCTATCGGTTAAAGGGCTTAATTCAACAGACAATAATGACTGATCAAATATTTTGAACAAACATTTTCACTTATTTGGACCTTTTTAGCTCAGATATCACAGGTTCAAAAGATCTCTTGACTATAAACAAAGATAAATATTACAAAACTAAAATTAGATTGAATCCATCAAACCCAAAAACTCATTTTTCATACAAATTGATGATTGCAGATAATGCCAGAACGAGCAAGATGTTGCCCAATTTCATGGTTTTGATGCGGAGCAGATAATCCTCTAAATGCCACAGTTGCTGTTGCTGTTGCTGTAGTGACTTGCTGAAGCCAACTCTCCTTGTGCTATTGTTCTCTGCCAGATTCCCATCTGTGAGGACAGATTTCCTCCATCCTGGGCGTGGCTCAGCCCTTCACTTCTGGAACACTATCTCTCACTCATACATAACTAATTACCATACTACTGATCCAATTTAGAATAACTAATACTGCTAACGGCTTACTAAGCAAAAACTAGTGTGTGATTCAAGAAGTGGCAACTTCTTCGCTATTTTTTAATTTTTTTGTTTTTTGATCCATAAATATTAGTTTTATGTTGTATGGGATTTCTCAATCAAGTCAACATTTTAGGTGCAAACAGTTTTATTTATTGCCTTATTTTATTTTTATTAATTTGTTAACTCAACATTATTTTCGTTGTTAGGAACATCAGAAATCACGACATTTGATTCCAAAGTAGACACAATAGGCAATACAAAAGTATGCGAGAGAATTGAGAAAGAAAAAGAGACGCTGTTTATGACGCCAACAACGCTAAGCAGGCGTACACTCCCCCTGATTCATTATCAGTAGATTGGGTATTAATATGAAAATGTTGTTCCTCCAAACATGATGCAACAATTGTAATTTCTGAACTTAATTTCCTCTTTTTGGACGACGGTCCTGGATCATTATTCTCATACTCAGAGTCTGTGTCACTGTATGAGAATATTTTAGGGTTCACCAACGGGGTGAATGAAGCGGGAGAGTGACATGAGGAGAGAGACGGGGTGGGGAGCGCTCCCCTCTTCTAACCCGCCCAACGATCCCCAACTGCCACTCAGAATTTGAAAAAAATGAAATACTTTCACTCACCCCTGTGCGTAAACAACTCGTTCGAGTCCAAATTTGGAATTTAGGGTCTTTTAATCTGTGCCCACATAGATTACACTCTTTGTTTTCAAAAAAGGACACTTTAAATCACTATTTTGGGGGGCGAACTGAAACACTGGTGCTGAGCGGGTCTGGGAGGTGTTCAGAGCGTCACATAATCTCATAACTCATTTACGAGCTTAGTCCCCAAGTTGCCCATTGCGCGTAAAAAAGTTTCACTTCAATAAAGATCCCTACCTAGATGAATAAAAATTTAGGGCCGGCAAAATTTAGGACTCCCATAGTAGAGTCGGGCTGATGTCCACCAGAGAGACGAAATAGCACTCTGGTAGTAGGCGATATGACCTTGTAGTTGATAGCCCGGGAACGAGTCATAATAACTAACAGTCTAGTGTAACAACCAATATTTTCAACAAGATTGTATATAAATTTAACTAATTGTATATTTATTTAACCCAAATAAATCAGTCATTTTATTTATATAGTATCATAGGTTATGTTAAAGATTTATGGCAAATCTGGTATCTGTGATGTACACAGCAACAGATTGACAGACTCAGTTAGAGAGAGACAGTACACGAGGTGTGTTAAAAAAATAACGGGAATTTTCGGTTTTTCAAAATAATTTTATTTATTCGTCTACATCATTGTTATTCCCTTCAAAATAGTCCCTATTAGATATTATACACTTACGCCAGCTCTTCTTCCAATTCCCGAAACACTTCTGAAACTCGATCTTTGGGATAGCATTTAGCTCTCTCAGCGATGCGCTTTTAATCTCATCTATGCTTGTGAAACGATAGCCCTTTAGGGTTCTCTTCATTGTTGGGAACAGAAAATAGTCACACGGAGCCATGTCCGGCGAATATGGAAGCTGGGGCATCATTACAGGGTTTTTTTGGCCAAAAATTCACGAACAAGCAATGAAGTGTGAGCAGGTGCATTATCGTGGTGCAAAAGCCATGAATTGTTTCGTCACAAATCTGGGCGTTGCAGTTGTAGGTAGTACTCCTTATTGATCGTTTCATTCAACTCATGGTGCACTATGCCGTTTAAATTGAAAAACACAGTGACCATGACCTTCACATTCGACCGCACTTGTCGAGCTTTTATACCACTCGTAAACCCTAGTTTTACTCATAGCAGACTCACCAAAAGCAATATTTAACATTTCTAAAACTTTGCTGCACTTTATTCCATTCTTATAGCAAAATGTAATGCCAATTCTCTGATCCATTTTGTAAATTCGCCGATCATACCAAAACACATGTAACCTCTTTGACAGCTGACAGCAGACTAAACATCCGCTTTGGCTAACAATGAACAGACACTTTTCAGACATGTTTACCAATACAACAACGAAAAAATCACAAGAATCGGACTAATACAACCCGCGAAATTACAAAATTCCCGTTACTTTTTGAACACACCTCGTATACCTGCTGGTAATTGGAAAGCGAACAATGGTACAAGAGGAGTTCAGTAAAGCTGCCATCTTATTTACCTTAAGTTTAGTCCAGTCAAAAGGTGTGGCGCCTCAACACTCTTAAATAAATCGATACGTGTCTAATCAGGAAATCTTTCCAAATAAACTAGAATAAAAAAACGAAAGAATTACGAAAAAACAATTTCTATGTATTTAGTTTTCAATATAAACCTCTATAGAAGAATTCCTGGTACTATATATGTCATTATTATAGTCGGCTATATTGCCTTATATTTTCTACAATATGAACATATTCTATGAGCGATATTCTTAGGGAGATTGTACTACGTGCGTATCAAAGAAGACGTGTTTAGTGAATAAATATGTCACATGTATTACACAGTGGAACAAAAAAAAAATGCATTTTGTAATCAATAATTAATAGGTTGAAATTTATGACATAAATATTTTACCTCACCTCCTGAGGTCGCTCCTTCCAATCCATAACCTCATTCCCGTCGCTCCTGTATTTGATTATCACATAAATTAAAAAAAAAAATTGCTTGTTGATCCTCCAGAATTATTTGAAGGACTCCCTTAATTTTATTATATATTATTATAGAATAATCGTTGGTGAATCGCTAGGAATGTACTTCCCCAGTCCGAATTAATCTTTCATTATTGCTCGCTCTTTATTGTTTCGGGTGCAATATCAACCGTCGTATTTATAGAGGGAGCTCGGGATCTGAGTAGTGCTTAAGTGTGGTTATGGCGAGCCGGAGGCGACCACCAGCCGATCAACATATGGCAATCGCCCCTGCCCGTCACACGTTTTTTTTTTTTTTTTTCTCGCCAGGAGCACACAGGATATCTGATCTCCATCACCAGATAGGTACCACACGTCCCAGTCCCAGAGTATGATCCACCCTGTCCTGGTCATACAGCGGGCAATCAAAGACTACATGTTTTGCAGTCTCGATGCCCCCATATGAAAGTTTGGGTTGTTCTTTCTTCTAAAGAAAGATGAGTTAAAATCTCCGTGCCCTGACAATATCTGGGGCATCCAGTGGTCAGGATATACCCACATCGAGTCAAGGCGTACCCGGACATCCGGAAAGTATGCGTAAGTCGTTCGGAGTCCGAATTAATCAAAGAAGTTTTCACTCTCCCTCTGAAAGCAATTTATCGATTTGCTTGAAAGTAAATAGATATCTTTCTCTAGAACTTCTGAATCTTAATACAAAATTTCGTATTGATATATTACTTACCATTATTCGGGTTTTTGAGTTAGGCCTTTCTCGTCCACATTGGGTCTTGGATTCACTTAAAAAATTTCGTGTCGATATGTCATTACATAGATAGTTATTAGGGTTGAGTACAATCTCCCTCCTCTGGTCGATATTGGATCGACAGTATCATTTTAAAGAGATAGATTGATCTCTGGATGTAGTTCAGGATTTTTCAGGTGATACAAAAAAAAGCGTAAGTAAAAATAATTTATAATGAAAATATTACAATGTTATATATTAAATACATAAATATTACATTTGGTATGTGTGGATATGGAGTGTGGGTTCTCATCGGACATATATAATAGGTGCAGAGTATCTGGCAGCGAAGCCAGGGACTCCGACCACATCAGAGGCCTCAGCGACGATGGAGGGCTGATCGAGGAGGTAGGAGGCGGCTGGTACACCATAGGCTGCTGGAACACCATAGGCCCCTGGAAGGGAGTAATAGGGCGAAGCGTAGTAGACCTGGCGTTTGGAGCGCGCCGCCGGCACTGGGCTAGCTGCTGTAACGGCGATCAGTGCCACCAGCACTGCCATCTGCAAAAAATATACAATACATGCTTATATTATAATAGGGTAAAAAAAATATACAACACATGCTTATATTATAATAGGGTAAAAAAATATACAACACATGCTTATATTATAATAGGGTAAAAAAAAGTTATCGGTGAATCACTGGTAATGTACTTCCCCAGATCGAGTTAATCAATTAACTTTTCGCTCTCCTTCCAAAAACCAGTCGATTGTTTGCGCTATTATTCAACAGTTGACTTACATAAGGGCTAAAATTGATATGAGTGTCTTCCTTATAGGATTTCGAATTCACATACGAAATTTTGTGTCGATACATTCATTATAATATTGTCCTTTTGGGGTTTTGGTCACACATACGAAATTTTGTGTCGATACATTCATTATAATATTGTCCTTTTGGGGTTTTGGTCACACATACGAAATTTTGTGTCGATACATTCATTATAATATTGTCCTTTTGGGGTTTTGGTCACACATACAAAATTTTGTGTCGATACATTCATTCCATGGGCAGTTATTAGAGTTTTTATGTTAACCCCCCCCCCCCCCCCCCCCCCCCCCTAATCCCATCCTTCCCCTTAATCGTTTTGGCTGAAAAACAATATGTGTCTTCGTAAGAGCGTATGGATTCACATATAAAATTTCGTGTCGATACAGGAAGTTATCGTGTTCACAGACACACAGACAGACATACACAAATAATACAGACCGACATATTTTTTTTCATATTTCCACTCTAGAGTTCCGAAAAATTTCGCATTGAATTTTTGACCGATTACATAACTTCCCCTATACTTCTTATGGCTGGGGAAGTAAAACAAAATATTTCCAAATAAAATTAATTTTAATAGAAATAAAAGACGTTGTCTTCCCACTGTTTTATTTATACCAGAACCGGTTTTCGACGCAACAGCGTCATCATCAGTGGTTCATCTACCATAGAATAACAAAAATATACAAATAATAAAAAGTATAAATAATTCCTAAAGCATCAGGGTACAGAGTAAAATTATAAAATAAACTTACCCACCCACACAGCACAGCGGTTGGAAGATAACTGGCATAGCTCTAAGGGGTGGGGGAAGCCAGATTCACTCACTCTCTCAACATGCAAAAACCATTCATTCTAATAAATACATTAAGTCTGTACATAATATAAACATTTTCCATCATACAGCCAAAGAAATTATTTGTTGTCATAAAATATATAAAAAAAATAAATACATAAATAAATACATTGTTAAAAATTATTACAGACTTGAAATCACAATAAATATCATTATAAAAACCATATTTACAATACATCTTTCACAGGATAGCTACTTCCCTTAGTTTTGGACCAATCTCTCACACCAGTTAGGTCAGGCAGCAGAAGGGAGTTCTTAACCTCTATTTTTTTGTTAAGACTTTTTGAATCCTCATATAAAGAAAGTCGGATCTCCAAGCCTTCTAGGATATCTGTACGTCTTCCCTTGGTACAAACTGACATGTGGTGATTGTAATGCAACATATATTGGACAGACAGGAAGGAAATTACACATACGGACTAAGGAACATCTACGAAGAAGGGATTCCGAGTTCTTTATTCATTGTCAAAATGAGGGCCATACTGGTACCCATAGAGTGGCGCTGTTGCACGAGGGTACCAAGGGAAGACGTACAGATATCCTAGAAGGCTTGGAGATCCGACTTTCTTTATATGAGGATTCAAAAAGTCTTAACAAAAAAATAGAGGTTAAGAACTCCCTTCTGCTGCCTGACCTAACTGGTGTGAGAGATTGGTCCAAAACTAAGGGAAGTAGCTATCCTGTGAAAGATGTATTGTAAATATGGTTTTTATAATGATATTTATTGTGATTTCAAGTCTGTAATAATTTTTAACAATGTATTTATTTATGTATTTATTTTTTTATATATTTTATGACAACAAATAATTTCTTTGGCTGTATGATGGAAAATGTTTATATTATGTACAGACTTAATGTATTTATTAGAATGAATGGTTTTTGCATGTTGAGAGAGTGAGTGAATCTGGCTTCCCCCACCCCTTAGAGCTATGCCAGTTATCTTCCAACCGCTGTGCTGTGTGGGTGGGTAAGTTTATTTTATAATTTTACTCTGTACCCTGATGCTTTAGGAATTATTTATACTTTTTATTATTTGTATATTTTTGTTATTCTATGGTAGATGAACCACTGATGATGACGCTGTTGCGTCGAAAACCGGTTCTGGTATAAATAAAACAGTGGGAAGACAACGTCTTTTATTTCTATTAGAAATCTCGTCCCACAACATCTTACTATCACATATAAAATTAATTTTAGTCTAGCAATAATAATAACAACGTTTTGATGATTTGAAATAGTTTTTTATTGTTAAGTTAATTGTAGTTATTGTCACAATATTATAGAACAGTGTTACAACTCACCACACTATGTAAACTATGTTGCCATTTGAATGAATGAATATGAATCTACTAAATCTAAATGTATTTGTGTTCTATTTGCATTGTTATATATTATTCTTTACAGATTCTAAGAGAAAAATATAAAAAGAAAAGTTTCCACAAAAATGTTTTGTAAAAAAAAAAAGATCCCCCCTGAATCCAATCATCACTTTGGTAACATCTTATGGACAGATGAGGCTACATGAATGGTATTGAACTTTGAACCCTATTCAGACCCTAAACCCCTTATACCAATTGCAGGTATTTCTTTATTTGCCCTGCAGTTTTTTTATTATAACTTTTAAACCAAGCATTTGCGGACCTATGTTTATAGGAACTTTTTTGTTCAGAATTAAGTTTACTATAAGATCCCTAAGTATCGCCCTCTCGACTTGTTGCACCCTGTATAGAACTACTAGTTTAATTTTTTGTTCTTACTAACTTATTACTTCATTCAATATTTATTTTGTTCAATTAAGCTGTTAAGTGTTCACAGTAAGTGTCATTTATTTCCATAATCCAAAAATAGTTCAAACCACAAACACAATTCTGTAGTAAATTCAGTTAAGAATATACTTAAGTTCATAATAGAACTAGATGAATGGTTTATATTTCATCAGAGAAAAAGGCACATAGTAGCTAGTAAATAAGTTATTTATGAATTATATTCTGTTTATATAGAGACATTTATTTTTGTTTAATGAAGCTGTTTATTTTAATTATTAATTTATAATTATTATTTATTTTTCCCTATTGTAGGACTAATTTAATTTTTTGTTCTTACTTCATAGGGCATAATGATATTTTAATTATTGTTTTCTTGTCTTATTGATTTTTTATGTAGGTATTTATTAGTAGTCTTATGGAAACCCCATCATTTGAAAAACCGAAAGTGCAGTAGAAGTGGAAAAGTTAGAAAATTTATTGTCTTATGACACTAAATCAAAAAACTGTATAATACTAAGAAAAATGTTTTTCTATTACATGAGACGTTTTTCGTGGGACAGTCTGTTCCATAAACATTTAAAAAACTTATTTCTTAATTAGTTTATTTTACAATAAATTAACTTTTTCCCTATTGTAGCACTAATTCATTTTTTTGTTCTTACTTCATAGGGCATAATCTTATTTTACTTAATTTTATTAATTGTTTTCTTGTCTTATTGATTTTTATATACTTATTATTAGGGGACCTGGATCCCAGAATAAAACTTATTTTCATTTATTCATAAGATTAGGAGTAAATGAAAATAAATTCTTATTTCTTAATTAGTTTATTTTTTAATAAATAAACTTTTCCCCTATTGTAGTAGGTACTAGTTTAATTTTTTGTTCTTACTAACTTATTACTTCATTCAATATTTATTTTGTTCAATTAAGCTGTTAAGTGTTCACAGTAAGTGTCATTTATTTCCATAATCCAAAAATAGTTCAAACCAAACACAATTCTGTAGTAAATTCAGTTAAGAATATACTTAAGTTCATAATAGAACTAGATGAATGGTTTATATTTCATCAGAGAAAAAGGCACATAGTAGCTAGTAAATAAAAGAAATAATTTACTTTTTACTCTATGAAGTAGGTTCATTCTTCACAAGAAAATAAAACTTGTTACAGCCCATGACAGAAACGGGATAAGAGAAAGACGCCTCATCATTTCGACATGATCTTTGTATTGTCCTTACAAAAGTGTTACAACTCTCCTTTGATTCATCAATAATTGCCCCGGAAGTGCTTTTTTTTTTTTTTTCATCAAGGATGATATCAATAAAACACTGAATTGCTACTTTTTCTAACAACAAACTTAGAGAAAACCTCATGGCTACGGTTTAATTTCAATTATCTTCGGACAGAAGGCAGAGTACAAAAGTTTTTTCTAGACGGGAGCTTCTCTAGTCTCTGCCACTATCTCATCCTTCATTGAAAGTAATTTGAGAGGAATTTCATTATAAAAATTGAGGATCATCTACTACAACAAAAAATTAGTAATACAAAATAGAATGCCATCAAAATAATAATGTTAACCCTTTTTCGGATGGGGGGTTTAGATTTACAGTTTAGCTCAAACTGAAAGGTCGAATAGGAGGGAGGGGGGGCTTTTACCCCCTCCTCACTGATCATTGTTTTGTATATGGTTAGAATAATTATTTTACACTTCAACTCCAAAGTCAACTAATAACAGTGTTGCCACTTTTTTTTTTTTGGTATCCAAAAAGAGTAGTGTTATTTGCAGTGAATTCCATTTTGAAAATTTTTTTTTATTGTAAAATGATTTCCTTATTTGAAAAACATTTAATTTTCTATTCAAACAATAAGTTCCTTTTCTCTGAACTACTCAACATTTATGCAAAATTGGCTGAAAATTTATTTGGAGCATAAATTTACATTTCATATAAACGAGGCTTATTTGTATAATAGATGTATGTTTTTTTTTTTTTGTTTTATTCTATGTCACCTAAGATTTATTATACATTGTTTTTTTTAATTTTGTTTTCATCTTGATTGTAAGTGAATTTCTAATATTACTCAGGTTTTATTGTGAATTGTATGAACCATGGGTTGGTAAAAGAAATGTTAAAATGGGTTTAATATAGGGCTCTCCTGAGATGTGGATCTGTATCTATTTATAATCATATCGATAAAACAATTGATCATATCCTCCAAGCTATCAATTATGAATACTTTATATCACGAAATATGTATACAATTTTCTTGTTATATTCGCAAGGTCACTGACTTTCTATAATCCTATGGGATTATGATCCCATCGTACGTCTTAAAAGTGTAGATATTATAATAATAGCACTAAATAAATACAATTGAAAGAAAGTAGTGCAAAAATGACAAGGTTTTCTGACATTCCTGCAAAATAACATTTTCTTCTCATGAGATTGGCGTTTTTATATTTAAATGTATCATATATACCATTATTTTGTAAATCAAATTTCTAGCAGTAAACTAAATGTTAATATTATAATGCAAGGGTACCATTTATAATCAAGGTGTAAAGAGCAAAGTGCATTTATTTTCTTTAAACCAATTGAAATCCTAAATTCTTTTACAAAAATTAAATTATGGGAACAATTTATTCCTAAATGTGAAACCTGAGAAAAATGCTAATTTAAGTATTGTTAGTTAGTTATTGTGACTCATGCACAGGCTTTAACTACAAGGTCATATCGCCTACTACCAGAGCGCTCTTTCGTCACTGCTGGACATGAGCCCGACTCTACCCGCTCTTTCTGGACCTGATCTCGACTCTACTAAACTTCGTCTACCCTAAATTTTTAATCACCTAGGGCAGGGATCTTTATCGAGTACCTGACATCGTACAAGATCGGGACCATTGCTTAAGTCCCATCCTAAGTACGGCCTGCTTAAGTTTATTTTACCGTTCAGATAAAATTAACTAAGGGCCTTGATCCGAAATTTTGAACACAGTAAGCAAGCACGCAAACTACTGAGCTACCGGCGCCCTTTAATTTAAGTATATTAATTACTCAGGCCGGACATGTGGCAAGGATGGGCGAACATGAGATCCCGAGGAAGACGATGTCGGACCGGCTTTACGGAACAAGACGCGTCGGGAGGCCGAAGCTGAGGTGGCAGGATGGTGTGGCGAATGATGCGAGGAGCCTGCTTGGAGTCCGACACTGGAGAGTAGCTGCACAAAACAGGGATAACTGGCGGACACTGTTGGAGGAGGCCTTGACTCATTAGTGGGTTGTCACGCCATTGTGAATGAAATGAATGAATGAAAATATTAATTACTCATAGAGAGAAAAAAAAATAAAAAAATAAAAATAGAAAATTATTTTTCAGATGAATTTAAAATAATTGTTGTGTTAATTGTGGAAGATATTGGCTGCAATGAATCAATCTACTTATAAATCATTTTTTTTATTTAATGAAAGAAAAATGTCTATCACTTGCTTTCTCGGCTCAGCTAATTTCTTACGTTGGACAAAAAAATATAAGATATTCGGTTTTTGACAGATGTGCACTTTAGGAATATTGCATACTTTGTGTTGACATAAAATCTTAACTATTATAATAATATGCAATCAAATAAGAATAAAATTGAATGTTTTCATCCATGAAGTGCAGCAACCGATGTTTCAAAATTTATAATAATAGGTGACCCAAGAATTTTAACAATAACAAATCATTATTTCCTATGTATAAAAATTATACATATTATCATGTTAACATTTATGGACTGTGAAATACGTTTTTTTGTTAACTAAATGTCCAGGACCTTTAATATTGGAAGAATACGTGGTACAAAGCTTTTGTAGAGAAATAATATGTGGATGACTGGAATTTTTGAAGCAAGTGAATATATTTTATGAAGAATAGTTTAAAGTAATTATTTAAATAGAAAGAAGGCGGATGAATGACATAGTTTCCCAGATCCAAAATTCATTGTAATTTAGGACAATGGATTCCATTTTTACAAAAGCGAATTAGTCATAGTATAGTTAATTATTATGACTCATACCCGGGCTTTAACAACAAGTTCATATCGCCTACTACCAGAGGGCTTTTTCGTAGCTCTGGTGAATATGAGCCCGACTCTACTGTGGGAGTCCTAAATCTTGTCTATCGAAATTTAGTTACCTAGAGTAGAGGTTTGATTGAAGACAAACTTAGTGAATACATAGAAGTACCTACTTGGAACTTCATGTTGTGAGATGATCGGCTGGTCTAAAACTGACTGATGCTACTGTGTCAAAATGGCCACGTTATATAGGATACAAAGCAGGGCCTGCTAAACATGCAAACATCGTTCGTCCTTGCTTCTACTGTACTTACAACATTACACATCTCAACATATTTTGAATTTCCACTCCCTTGTTCTAATTTTAAGTGACCATTTTAAATTAGTACAAATTTAACTTTCAGTTTTATCAAATTTTTCCAGTTTTAATATTTTACAAATAGAAAAAGTCGTCAGTGAATCACCGACAATGTACTTCCCCAGAACGAATTAATCAATTAACTTTTCGCTCCCCCTCCAAAACCAATCGACCGTTTGCGCTAATAATCAATAGTTGACTTACATAGAAGCCCCTAAATCTTCATACTAAATATTATGTAGATAAATTTATTACATTGGTAGTTATTAGAGTTTACGAGTAAAACCCTTCCCCTTCTGCCGATTTCATTGACATTTAACAGGTATTGTCCTCATGGGGTTTTGACTCTAAATATAAAATTTCATGTCGATATATGCATTACATCGGGATTTATAAGGATTTTTGAGTTTAGCCCTCTCAGATCTCCCCTTCCCTTTTTCCGATTCTGCAAAAAAAATAATAAGTGTGATTCTTATGGAGTTTTGAATTTACAAAGGAAATTTTGTATCGATACATAGGTATATTTTATCGACAGTTATTAACGTTTTTGTGTTAAGCCTCTCCCCTTATCCCCCACTTCCCTTTGGTCGATTTGGCTGAAAATCATTAGTTGATGACCATCCCTTCGAAGAACGGCGTGCTAAAGGTTTATTGAATTATGGACAAAGTTTCAAAAAATAAAAATTACTACAAATAATGGAAGAAATAAGTTTTGAAAAAGCCCGAATGGCCGAATCCTCAACTAACGTGTAAAAAATAAACAAATATGGTAGAAGCGAAAAGTCATAAAAGTGTGTTATTTAATCACCATTAGTGAACAATTATCCGTAAAAAGATTTAAAAACTAAAAACTCAATAAATATTGAAAAATAAGAAAAAACGTATATTTCTTAAAATATTGTCTATTTGACAAAATATATGTAATATATGGAAGTACTTTCGATATTGGTACCCTTTAGCCACGACTTAACCAATGCTGTATTTGTTAAGTCTTGTATTATGTCAAATAGACTATACTTTAAAAAACATACGTTTTTCTTTATTTTTTTATTACGTTTTTCACAATATTTCTGTAGGAAATCTTAAGCATCATTAAATATTGAAGTTAAAGTAAGCATTTCAATTTCTGCTAGACTTTGAAAATAAATAAAACTATCTTCATTTTTGAATTATTATTTATTCCATAAAAAAATGAATACATAAACTACAGGGATACATCGTCAGGTAGTTATAAATTAAATGTTATAAACCTGACGAAGGTGTAAATCCGAAACAGGTAGTTAGTCCACACTTTTTTTGTGGAATAGACAATATTTAAAAAAAAAAAGTGTGTTTTATTTATTTATTAGAAGTTCTCGCAACATGTCCGCGTTTTTTAACTTACATTTTTTTTTAAATAATGAGAGATTGAAGAATGATCATTTAGAGGGCAGAGTGACCTTCTGAGGTACATGTTTGGAATAATTCATTGGGCTGTGGCTGATCATTCTCATTCATTAGCTCCGTCATAAACTATCCGAATTGGCGTCACTCTTCATTGATTAACTAACCAACATCAGAACAGGGACCGACTTCTTCGGGTACCTAGTTCTTTTAGCTCTTTCGGGCCTCGAAATATAGAGACAGAAATAGCACCAGCTGTCAACACTTCAAAATGAACTAAATTTCAAGATTTTATAGCATTACATTTTTATTACTTCCTCAGCCATACAAAGTGAAATTTGATGTTTACTTTTCATCGGACTTTCATCTTTCTCGAGTTACTGAATCCAAAAAATTAAGACAAAACTCTGTGACCACAGTTAAATCTTAAGAAGGATTAGACACTTAAAAAAAACCGTTTATTTGAATATTTACATGTTAACAAGAGTAAAGGCATTACACTGATGTCTCTATGGCTCAGCTATTTGTAGAGGAAATTTGAGTTACTGCTGATGCTAACTTGAGGGCTTAACTCCTCCGGCCCGTAGATGGAGAGTCCAAGGATCGGCGTGGATTGGTGCTGGTGTCCGGTCAGCCGTGAGAAGATCCACCTTTTAAGTTTGGAGGTGCCTCTGGAAGTAACAAATTTGGAGGGTGCTGGAGATTCCTGGATGGGCCAAAGTCTGGTGTCCGCAAGGTGAGCTTGAGACAGCGCAGTGTAGTTCCAATACCTGTTGGGATAATTCTTCGGTATTTCACTCTTCCTTTTTCATTCACTATTGAAATCTTTCGTCGTGAATTCGTAAAGTCAATGGCATAAAAAATCTTTTTCAGGTTTCCTATTTATAGAGGAAATATGAGTTACTGCTGATGCAGCGTAACTTGAGGGCTTAAATCACGATAACTTCTGAAAGAATGAATATATCTACATGAAATTTTAAATGTGGTTCCAGAATTCCAAAATGACGACACGTATTAAATTTCAGCCAAAGCTTCCGAAGGAGGGGATCAGAGAGAAGTGGGACATCCTATCGGCAGCCACAAAAACTTTAATGACTGCCGATAGAATCAATGAATAGACAAAAATTGTCGTGTCTTTGATTGGAAACGTTGTTAACTAAACGGTCTAATTAATAAATTGAGTTTATTTAAAAAATCCATCTCATGTAAAGTTGATTGTATAAACAGCCTTGCTCTATGGTACGGGACAGTCGTGATGTCAGATTGGTGTTCACGTCACGATCCCTCTTCATCGCTTCACCTTGACGTAATAAAACGCGATTCGACTCAGCCATCCTCTATTAACTATGTGTGGGTCAAGCTAGGATCACGTGTCTGAATCGATATTTTAAAACGAAACATCGATATTTTTGTATACATTTGTGTTCAATATTCATTGTATATAAATATTTTTGTGCAGATTTTACTTCTTCAGTTATACAAAGTAAAACAGTTTTCAACAGAATTTTATATTTTCTGACCCTCTGAACATGTAAATGAAAAAAAAAGTGTGCCTTTGAACCCGATAACTCCCAATAGAATTAATGTATCAATATGAAATTTTTTATGTGAATTCAAAATACCATAAGGACGACACTCATTAATTTTCAACTGAATCGGCAAAAGAAAAGGGGGGGATCAGAGGGAGCTTAACTCAAAAACCCAAATAACTGTCGATGTAATGAATGTATCGACATGAAATTTCATATTTAAAGTCAAAACCCACTGAGAACACAACCTGTAAAATTTCAGAGATATCAGCTGAAGAGGAGGGGGGGTTCATAGGAGGGGTTATTTAAAATGAAAACTATAACTACCATTCCCTCATATCATTATTTTGACAAATAAAATTACCTGCCATCTGAATACAAATTTAGGGTAGGCAAAATTTAGGACTCTACCAGAGTGACGAAAGAGCGCTCTGGTAGTAGGCGACCTTGTAATAATTACAATTTAATTATTAAAGCACGGAGATGAGTCAAAATAACTAACTAAAATCACTTGTGTGTCAGACTCAAATAGTTATAGCCGTTTATGTATCTAATTTATAAGCTCTCTTAATGTATACATTCTTATGACGTATCCTATTATCATGTATTGGTTTAACGGAAATAAATATTATTATCACACTACACGGTATTCGAAGGCCTGTAAGTAGGGATTTATCGATACAAGTAAATACAAGTAAAAAAACGATAATTTTATCCGATACAAGTACTTTCAAATTTTAACAATTAAAAAAAAAATTTCAATTCGTCAAAATCGTTCACCGTTTAATTTCTTACAATTTTCTTTTATTTGTTGTTGGAATAAAATACTGAACTCAAATTACGGTCCACGGACAAATGATATATATATATCGATGGTGATAACCTCGTGTGTGATGTGATCAGGCAGTCTGCGTGATGCGTCCTCATTTCTTACCTTATTTACATTAAATGGTTTATCGTTTATGAAGGGATACGTTTGTTTGATTTCGAACAGAACCATGAACGTGATTACGATTTCAGCATTTTATTTTATTTTTACATTCCATTTTGTCAATTACAAAAAGCTTTTAATAATATAATTTTATCTTATTCGAATGGATTTCTTTGTTCCTTATGCCCACTACAATATCTCATTTATATCTTTCAAATTGTATTGTTTTATAAAATTATTATTATGTCGATATATATATTGTACATGGTATACAATTAATTATAACGAAGTACTCGATGCTATACGATTTTTATTAAAATCTGTATAGATTTATAGATTTTTTAAAATTAATTATAACAAACTACTTGATTCAATCGATACGAGTAGGTATCGATCATTTTTATTCGATATGTGAGTAGACTCGAAAAGTTTATTCGATACTACTCAATAGTAAAAGTATCGATACTTTGTGGTATGGATTGAACCCTACCTGTGAGGGACATAACGGCGACATATTCTTATTATGTCAAGAATTTACCCCAAAAAGACATTGTTAAAAATATGTAAATAAAAATAAAAAAATGTTATGAAAGATGCTTTGTAGTTAGCAGCGTAAACATCTTTGACCCTGAACAGGACAGGTCAGTTAGGAAATATGGCCTTTAAGAGAAAAACAGCCCTGATACGGGTCACTGGTTACGAGGTTTGGTCACAGTAACAGAGAGCTCTGGTTACAGTTTTTTAAACTTACTAAGTACAGGGGAATTTATATAATGTCAGAAATTCGAAGTTGAATTTTCATCGGAATTCATGTTTTCCGACTCCCTGATTCCACAATTTAAAAAAATGAGAGTGAACACTATAACTCCTTATAGAACGAATGGATCGATACTCAATTTTATATGTGTATCTACCTATCCATAAAGTCGACACCTATTAATTTTCAGTCAAATCGGCCAAAAGCAAATGGAAAATTAGGGGGAAGGCTTAAAACAAAAAATCTAACAACTGCCGTTGTAATGAATGTATGTAGGACGGCACCTATTAATTTCTCGCGGATTTTCGTAAAAGTCAAAAGCTGAATCTCAGAACGGTCTTCAATCATAGTGCAGTTTTTTAAAATTCCAATCGATAACAATTTATTATAAATATGTTTTATATTGATGTTTGTAATTTTCATGTATTCACGACCAAACAAACGCAGCGTTTTTTCTCATTTTTTGGAAAGCTTAAGTCCTTGGCGGAACCTTAAAAATAGACTGGTCGTTCGCAATGGGCGCCAAACATTTTTGCACCTTCCCTGGTGTCTTGCTAAGGAAACATTTGCCGTTTTTTTTTGTTTTTATTATTATTCTATTCTGGGGAATGGAGGTCAAACGGAACTGATGATAAATGAGGAGGAGAGTTGAAGAGTGTACAAAGATGTAGAAGGAGAACGGAGGAGACAACAATTCAGGAAATTAGCTAACTCATTAAGAGACTAACTCTTTTTGTAATGCAAAGTAACCCAGTGCACTTCTTGACTGGTGATGTGACTAGCAAGTGATCATACTTGTCATATGTTTTGTTTGAGTCGTTTGAAGGTTACTTCAAGGAGACCATTTCACACAACTTATAGCTGAGTGGTGAATATACCCGCTTTGGTATGATAATAATTTTTATTTTCGTTAAACCAATACATGGTAATAGGATACGTCAAAATAATTTATACATTAAGATAGCTTATAAACTGGGTTTATAACTATTTGAGTCTAACACATCTATGATTAGTAGTAATAACAAAACTATTAAAAAAAGTAAAATGAAATTAATAAAAACTGAATAAATAAATACTTAAAAATATATGAACTCTTCGGAAGTGTCTTTATCACAACGATGTTTCGGGGCGTTCTTACGTCCCTTCATCAGGTTCCAATGAGCAAGATATAGAAAAGAAAAAGAAAGCAATGTAACTATAACCATATATAAAAAAAAAAAATATATATATATATAAATATAATAATCAATTATGAATGAATAAATAAAAAAAAAGTCTAAAAAATAAAAAAAATATAGGTATATAAATTAATAAATAAAAAATTATAAATGAATGAATAAAAAATTAGAAATGAATATATGGGGATTTCCCTAGTGTAGTGACTAGTATTCGTGGCTAGAATCCCCAACACAACATCCCAGCGTTGTGGTTATATGATATAACTTATATCCCCTAACGCAACGATCAGTCTTTTCCATCTCCCCTACGTTCTAGGTTAATTCGTCTGACAAAAATTCTAAAAAAGTCTAAATAAAATAAGTTTTTTTTTTTTTTTTTTGTTTTTTTTAATTTTAGTAAGTATATCACATAATAAATGAGCTTGTCCAACAATATATTAAATATATTGTTGGACAAGCTCATTTATTTACATAAATTTTATGTAAATGACAAATATGATTGAGATTTTGGGATTCGTATCATAAAAGGTAATAAAAACAGGACTTTTATGGTAATAATAATATTTATATATATATATATATATATATATATATATATATATTATTGTTATTTTGGAAAATAGTGCGTGGTGGAACGAGGCCAAGGAAGTAGGGCGTCGAGTGACAGTGCATGCCTCGGATGACAGTGCACTGTTTTTTCAGCTGCTCCTGTCACTGTTACATCATATCGTGCGTCCATCATGACATTTTTATATAGGTAACCCTCTCTCATTGTCTCCTGGTTGTAAAAAATATTTGAAACATTCTTTATGTTTTCAACTCAATAGTACACTGTAATCAATAAATAATATAGACAGAGAAAAGGGAGTTGAATAGTGTTTTTGAAATAGACTTTGGATCAGGATGTTTTGTTGAACCAATGGCCACACTCCTGGAAATAAGGTTAATCTTGATTTGTTTTGTCATTGTATCTTTCGAGTTCCTCCTATTATTGTGTACTCAATTGATTTCTAAGAATGCATTTTTTTGTTAACTGCAATTTCACTTGGCGGTGTAAGGGCAGACTATTAAGGAAAAAAGATTCAATATATAAAAAAAAGGCGTCGGTGAATCACCGGCAAATCCCCCTCCTGTGATTCCCTTCTCTTCGACCGATTTCGCGAAAAATTATTAGGTATTATTATATCAGGGGAAGTAAATTGAAATAAATGGAATTGTCCCTGTTTAGGAAGCCCTATTGAGACACGTAGACTTTCTTCGAAAGAAAATAAACGAGTAATACTGGGTTAGTTGAGTTTCTAAATTACCTCTTACCTGAATCACGTCATTCCTTCAATTAGGTAAATATATAATAGTAATTGAGGGCGCCGGTAGCTCAGTGGTATGCGTGCTTGCCTTCTGAGCTCAAGGTCGTGGGTTCGAAACCCGGTCGAGGTCCGTAGTTTATTTTATCTGGGAGGTAAAATAAACTTAAGCACGCTGTCCTTCGGATGGGACGTTTAGCGATGCGATGGTCCCGAGCCTGTACGATGTCAGGTACTCGTTAAAGACCCCTGCCCTAAGTGAATAAAAATTTAGGACGAACACAGTAGAGTCCACTAGTGTGACGAAAGAGCGCTCTGGTAGTAGGCTATATGACCTCGTAGTTAAAGCCCGGGCATGAGTCATAATAACTAACTATAATAGTGATTTTTTATACAGATATTTATTTCAGGACAATCAATTTAAATTTCGGGGGCCATGGTGGCAATGCGGGCTTTGGTCGCATGGTCTTATCATGGTTTGCGGGTTCGAGTCCCGTCCTGGAGTGAGTTTTATTTCGTAGATAGAATTCCCTCCCGGGGCCATGGATGTCGTAAATAAAAAAAAACAAAAAGGAATATTAATTCTAGATTTCAAAAATAAAGTTGTACAGGTTCCATTCAGGGTTTTAGAGGTCTAGCCCGATAGAAAAGCAATATAATAGCAAATATTTTTATTCTTAATAAAAGAAAGACAATGGTAAAAATTTTCGGGGTAAGTTCGTAAAAGAAAAGTGATAGAAGAAACCGTTCTATCTGTCTCCATACTTATAAGAACTCGAAGCCCGAAGAATTTCCGCCATAGTTTGGCGGAAGGACCATTTAGTGGACGAGGCCACGTTGAACAATCAAAAAGTGGTTGTCGTTATACCAAGTTTGAGGTTATATTGTGCGGTTATTTAGATAGCGCATAATCAGTAGTTCTGTTATTAACATTTAACAAATAAACCAAAAAATAAACACGACAGATGTCAAAGAAAAGAAAGTTTAGTATCTTCCTCAGTGTGGGGGACAGACAGGCAGACAGAGGGACGGTGTATCGAATCATAGCTGACACTCCTCGGCACTCGAGTCATTAGGAACGGTCTATACAGCAGAATAGCATCGGTCCAAACTCGGTAGGAACAGTCGGCACAGTAGACCGGCATCGACCCAAACACGGTAGGAAATAAATGACAGTATGGTATATGAACGGAACGCCCGGAATGCCTACCCGAGAATTTGAACCGTTCATGGCCGACGAACGACCATTGCATCTACTTTTCAGATCTTCAATTTTTGATGGATAGAGATTTTTTTTTGAAAATTATCTTTACGCTACCAAAAACATGCTAGAATTCACCTTAATAAGTACGCAATAGCTTTGCTTGTATCCTTCGGTCCATAATGAAAACTTAGAATTCGCAATAAATGCTTTATCACAAATAAATAAAGAACAATAAATTAGTTAGTTATTGCGACTCATGCTCGAGCTTTAACTATGAGGTCATATCGTCTACTACCAGAGCGCTGACAGCAGGAGTCCTAAATTTTGCCTACACTGGTTTATTGACCTATAGTGTACGGGTCTTCAACGAGTAGCTGACATTGTATCGGCCTGAGACCATCGCTTAACGTCCCATCCGAAGAGCGGTATGCTCACGGGTTTTTTTACCTCCAAAATACAAAACCTAAGAGCTTCGGCCGTGTATCGAACCAGCGATTTTGAGCTCAGAAGGCAAGCTCGCTACTTCTGACCTACCGACGTCCTCATATAAATCAGATATCATGCAAAGGAATGACATTTGTAATTGGAAATGTATCATAAAATATAAAATTAAAAATTTTGAAAACCCCTGACACAATAAAAAAAATTTTTTGTTCATTCTTTTTTTTTACTGAAACGTTGTTGGAGAGAGCTTTTTTTGGGGGGGGGGGGAGGGGGGGGGGGGGGGGGGAGAGGCTTGGCCTTATAAACATTTGAGCTCAAACTCCAAGTCTCTAGCTGTAATAGAGGCCGAGATCCCTACACAGGCTCTGATAAAACCTGAATATCTTGGAGACGGCATACCCGATTTCCACCAAACATGGCTAAGAACCATCTCGCAAATACCAGCTTTTGAAACGAAAAAACCTCTTTGAAATCGGTTCAGCAACTTATAACATCCTTCCTTTTGCGTCGGGGGTTAAAAATTGAAATAAGTATAAAAACAAACAAAATCAATAATTTGCGATTAAAATTATACGTAATAATTTCGAGATTCCGAAATCCCGCTTATTAGAAACTGTAAAACCTTGGCCAAAGCGACGCTACCAAACACACCACAGATGTGCCATACAAAAAAGCATGAATCTATAAGGAAAATAACGACAGCTTTGCAGATGCTTATGACTGAAATTGAACATCTGTTGTCTATTTGCAATTCCTAGTTCTCGTATAGGACTTGTGGAGAAATAGGCCTTATTTTTTTGGTTCCAAATAGCCCAGACTCGGAATATTTAAATAACAGACTATTAATGTGTGTAAAACAATAAGATTGATGGTATTTTGGAACGTTGGATGTTTCAATGGCTATCTACTAAGATGTCAATCCTAGCATCACTCTAATTCTGAATACCTCCACGTTCGGCGCTCTTGTCAGAAACACCAACTTAATGTAACAATACAGCAGACAGATGGTAAACAACTAAATACGTCCATCTGTCAGAACGTAATACCTACCATTGCATTGTTGTCTGGATGTTATAAACATGACAACTACAGACATACCTAACACTGAACTAGGTCGATTAATGAAACAATTTGTTGCCAACAAGTAGTCAACTGTTTTTTTAAAAGGACGAACTTGAAATGAAGACTTTCGAGTTTGTATGCCTTCATTTTTCAAAGCCAATCATAGGACACACTCAAATAGAATGTTATGTTGAGTGTCTTAATAAATGTAAAATTCATTAGAGTATGACTTAGAAGAAAACTATGCGTAAG
This sequence comes from Aradus depressus, assembly GCA_963662175.1. Lineage (NCBI taxonomy): Eukaryota > Metazoa > Arthropoda > Insecta > Hemiptera > Aradidae > Aradus > Aradus depressus. The sequence goes on along the minus strand of OY759219.1, from coordinate 17,523,262 downwards.
TAACAAAGGATGACTCATCGGATGTGTAGGAGAAAATTTCTCATTTAATGTGTGATCAAGTTTGTAGGTACCCACCGAAAACTACTCAAAAACTAGGAATACATAGTAATTCTTGTTTATTTATATAATCGACAGTTTAGGCAAAAGTAACAACAAACATTATAATCACTCGAGCCCCTCCTCCTATAAACTTTTGTTTTCTTCAATTCGATCATGAATATCGATATTTAATCTTTACATCTTGTCACATAATTTGTTTTTTTTATAAACACGACACATATTTTACATATTGTGTAGATGTTTTGTTTAATAGTTAATTATATTTATTAATATCGTTAATATATATTATTTTAAAAATACTACCAAAAAACTGAGAATTTTAATTTTCAATTTTAGATGAAACAATAATAGTTTTTTCCGGCAAGAACTCATGTTTAATTTTTTTTAAACTGACAAAAAAAATGTTTTTGTTCATTAATTTTTTTTTACTGAAACTTTGGTAGGGAGGGTTTTTTTTGGAAGGGGGGGGGGGGGAGACTTGAAGGGCTTAGGGAGGAAGCTTGGGGGAAGGGCTCGGCCTTATAAACATTTGAGCTCAAACTCCAAGTCTCTAGCTGTAATAGAGGCCGAGATACCTACACAGGCTCTGATGAAACCTGAATATCTTAGAGACGGCATATCCGAATTCCACCAAACATGGCTAAGAACCATCTCGCAAATACCAGCTTTTGAAACAAAAAAGAACTGTTTTGAAATCGGTTCAGCCGTATTGGAGCTGCGATGCCACAGACACACACACATACAGAGACAAAGGCTTCAAACTTATAACACCTCTCTTTTTGCGTCGGGGGTTAATAAAACAAAAATATTATCGATTACTTTTTAAAAAAAAACAGTTTAAAACATTTAATATACTCGTTTCAATATTAAAAAAACAAATTATCTTAAATAATATTAACACTTTCACGCACTTAGAATGTTGAAAATACTGAATAGAACACAAGATTAACAGTATCGCCCCCTACTCTAGATGAATAACCCTGGATAGCCAAAATTTAGGACATTCATAGTTCAGTCGGGCTAATGTCCACCAGAGCGACGAAAGAGCGCTCTGGTAGGCGATATGACCTAGTACTTAAAGTCTGAGCATGAGTTACAATAACAAACTAGCTAAATATTATAGATAATATCGCTAAACTTTTTCTTTTTTTGTTTATAATATGAACATTTTCGGAAATAAATGAGAATTGTTTTTGATGGTTTTGTGCTCCTCTAGTCTCTTGTTCTCTTTCTTCTCCCGAAAAATTTAACAATATTTATTAAATCTGTGACTTGAAATAAATTAGAATATATAACTGCAATACAAAATTAATATCTTATCTGAAAATCTCACACAACCAACAATCGATAACTAAATGTATATAACACATAAAGGGGAGGGGGGGGGGGGGGGGGGGGACTACGCCACTTTTTTCAAGTCATTACACAGAAACTCTTTTTTTTATGTTACCCACTCAATCAAATAGTATGACAATATTCTGGCATTCCATCAATTTGCACCCATTAATGCTTTGATTTCCGTATATGGTCGTGACTCTTATCGAACTCTTCTCTGTTGCAGGACGTCTGTCTAGGTGTCTCCTGATGATACAGAACAGAGTGTGGCTCTGTAGCCACCACGATACGATGTAGGTGGCTCTGTAGTCCTGGCTGTTCAGGAGACTCAACGAGGCCGCTCCTTCTCTCCAAGGTAGATCCATTTTCCTCCTATCTCAGAAGACTCCTCTCACTTGAACTGAATGATTTATTTTCATTATCTATTTGTATTTGCATTTTATCAGTTACTTACCGGTATGCAAAGTGATGAGAGGTCCTAGTCTCTTTTAGTCGTGCAGCACAAACTAATGGATATTAAATTTCAAAACTCAAAATATTTTGCTAATTAATTAAATAGCTAAATTTCAAAACAAAAATGTATTGCTAATTAATTAAATTGCTAAATTTCAAAACAAAAATGTTTTGCTAATTAATTAAATAGCTAAATTTCAAAACAAAAATGTTTTGCTAATTAATTAAATAGCTAAATTTCAAAACAAAAGTGTTTTGCTATTTATTTTATACAATAAGTATACCAAATAAAATGAAAATCCATATGAGGTTCAAACTATACAAAACATTGTATCACTTTATACACTTCAACATTTGTTTTCAAAAACTTAGTGGTACCTTCTAGACCCCTGAATTTCTTTGAGGCAGTGATAACTAGCCATTTAAAGCCTTTTATAACACTGTGTATATTATTTATAAAAGAGAAAAAAAAATTAATACAAAACCTCGATATTTCGTACAAACTTCCTTCAATTCTGGTAGATAGCAGCACAATCCATTGGACCCATTTTACAACTAATCAACAAAATATTTTTTCTTAGTATCTTTAATGAGTAGGTAATATTATTTTTAGAAGTCCGAGATATCCGTCAAGTATGCCCGATTGCACAGACAATCACAAACACAATGAACCTTATCATTTTCTGCATTTTCTATGCGTACTGTCATTGGGGCCAGAATGTGCATTAATTAGATAGGACAACTGAAGTACATATTCATAGAAACAGCAAACTATGGGGAAAAAATTAAATAAATTATATCATAGATGCGTTCTAATTAATGTCTACGAAATTATTTATTAAATAACAATTGTTGGATAAACATAATAATTATTAGAGAGAAGAGTTGGTTTTATAAAGCAAGATATGAGTTATAGACTTTTTGTTTTCTCTTTTACACGTTTACAAATTGAAATATTCTTCCTATACCTGTGCTGTAAATTTGTTTATTTTTAGAGACATATAAATGGAGATATAAGATTTAACTGACCTCACAGTAAAGTAAGTAATTCTGATGATTAAAAAAAAACAGTATATACTCTGGTAGCGGAATACCACAAGGTTCAGTCTTAGGCCCTTCTTTACTTAATAAATGTATTCATTGAAGATATCCCAATTTTTACTCGATAACGGTCAATACAAGTTTTTGTATTTTCCCCATTATTTTATTTTTATTTATTTTTTGTTTTGTTTAACATTCTTGTGTAATCTAATTCGGACAGAAAGAACAAGAGCTCCCTGGAGGTCGCTTCCCATTTTCTATCTCTAAAATTAGAAAAACTACAATTAAAAAACTAAAACGGCAATTATTTTTTAATTCATTCAACTGCACTACTGACTTCCTTTAATTGATTCAAATCTATTATTGACTTCCATTTAATTGATTCAAATCTATTATTGACTTCCATTTAATTTATTCAACTGCACTTTTGACTTCCATTTAAGTCATTCAACTCTACTATTGACAATCAATTAATTCATTCAACTCTATTATTGACATCCATTCATTCATTTCAACTCTACCATCGACTTCCATTTAATTCAATCAACTCTACTATTTACATCCATTTAGTTAATTAAACTCTACCATCGACTTCCATTTAATTCAATCAACTCTATTATTGACATCCATTTAGTTAATTAAACTCTACCATCGACTTCCATTTAATTCAATCAACTCTATTATTGACATCCATTTAGTTAATTAAACTTTACCATCGACTTCCATTTAACTCAATCAACTCTATTATTAACATCCATTTATTCATTTCAACTCTACCACCGACTTCCATTTAATTCAATCAACTCTATTATTGACATCCATTCATTCTTTTCAACTCTACCATCGACTTCCATTTAATTCAATCTTAAACTCTACTATTGACTTCCATTTGTAATTTTTGGTATGACTACACAATAAATAACGGGGTCATATTACTTTTCAAGCGTTGACTTCATCCTAAATCTTTAAACTTGTGGGAAATGTGTTGTAAGAAGATTGTATAAAAGATTCTAGAAGGTGACTAAAAAATATCTCATGCTATATTTTGTCCACAGGTTAAGCTTACCTTGAGGATGATAAAGATGCAGAAAGGGAGGCGCCTGGAGCTGGAGAAGGTCTGGTCTGTCTGGGGCGGGCGTTGTAGGGCCTTGTGTAAGAGGGGGCAGTGTCTGTGGGGCTGTGCCTCCGGGGGTGGGGACCTTGGTATATAGCCTGGGGAAGGACTGGGGGCAGCACTCACCGCCCCGCCTCGCCATGGCACAGATACAGGTATGTAGTAGCTTCAAGTGACATCCTCCGCTTACTGTGACCTAAGTGATAATCAAATAGTGTCTAGCTATCTAGTGAAGTGTTTTCCATCTGTAGTGTCGCGAAATTTAATAAAAAAATAAATTTAAAAATTCTCTTTTGGATTTACATTTCGTTTAAAAAAAACAAAAAAAAAAAAACAGTGAATACTTCAGATAATTGTTAAGTATGGTGCGATATTTATGTCGTCTGTGATCAATGCACAGGTAGGTGCTGGGATTTCTGTTCATGTTTTGGATATCTGAACAGACATATTAAATAGAGAGGGTGCCAAGACTGAAGCTGGAGGGACGCCTCATACAGATCATTATTGTCACTCAAAATGTACACATTGTAGGATATGATTTCGTCGCATGGTTAATACATACCAATAAACATTACTATTGTTATTATTGACTTAGTTATTGTGACTCATGCCCGGGCTTTAACTGTGAGGTCATATTGCCTACCACCAGACCGCTCCTTCCTCTGGTGGGCATGAGTCTGACTAAATTTTTTAATTTTTATTCATCTAGAATAGAGGTCTTCAAGGAGTAAAGAAGGTTTTAAGGCCCGGGCCGGGTTTCGAACCCTCGATCTTGAGCTCAGTAAGCAAGCACCACCTGAGCTAGCGGCGCTTTAATTAGTTATCATTTAGGATTTCCAAAAAATACATTTTTCTCAATTTGGATTTTTTTTTTTTTTTTTTTTGAGAGGGCTAAAAAACATTATACATTTCAAATATTACCTAATTTCAGCGGGTAATACGGCAAGAAAAAACTAATCACATTATTATCCACTCCTTTGGATGAGAATAAAGACGAACAATAGACTTCGCAGCTTCTAAGCTCAGAGGCATTTCTTCACACTTTCTCCAGAGTTTAAAAAAAAAAATGGTGTATGGAGAGGCTGCTGAATATAAAAGTTTTGAAAATGTCTTCTAGCTGTTCTTTGGTTCAAGCCACAAAGTTCGTAGAAAATTTTATTCAAATAGAAATTATATTTAAGAAAGTGGTCGGTGAATCATCGGCAATATTGTCCAGCACGAGTTAATCAACTGTTATCGCTCTCCCTCTAACTGGAACTTCTGAATCCTGTTACTATATTTCATTTCGATACAATCATTTCATCAGCAGATATTAGGGTTTTTGTATTCATACCCCCTTCTATAATTCCTGACTGAAGAGTCTTGAATTTACATACTGAATGTCGATACAATGTTTCCCCTCTGATTACTCCTTCCCTTAAACCGTTTTCGCGGAAAATTAATATATGTTATCCTTATGGTGTTTTGAACTTACATATGCTATTTCGTAATTTCCAAGAGAATGAGCGATATTAAAAAAAAAAAAAAAAAAAAAAAGCAGGTGGTCTTGTAAGCGCACGGTGGAAGTGAAACTTCTTTTGTCTTCATTAACCATGCGAATTAAATAAACAAATTAATAAATATATATACATTTTGTTTGATTTTTATTATAAGTATTAACCATTTTAAAGTAAATTTTAGGTTAATAAAGGACAATAAAAATGTTAAACCTAAAAATATTTTTTTTTTTTTTTTTTTTTTTTTTCTTTTGGCTTTATGAACGGTGCATATTAGCCATGTCAATGTGTTATGTATAATTATTTAAGACATCCATGGCCCCGGGAGGGAGTTCTATATACGAAATAAAACTCACTCCCGGACGGGATTCGAACCCGCAAACCATGGTGAGACCATGCGACCAAAGCCCTACGCTCTAGCCCGCACGGCCACCATGGCCCCCAAAAAATATTTAAAAATTATATTTAATTGATCTGGTACTTCACTGTTACTTATAAATGTTACCAGTGGTTTGTGATACCTAAAGTGCGATATACATAAATATGAGGGCGCCAGTAGCTCAGTGGGATGCGTGCTTGTCTTCTGAGCTCAAGATCGTGGGTTCGAAACCCGACCGAGGCCCTTAGTTTATTTTATCTGGGAGGTAAAATAAACTTAAGTACGCCGTCCTTCGGATGGGACGTTAAGCGATGGTCCCGAGCCTGTACGATGCCAGGTACTCGTTAAAGGCCCCTGCCCTGGGTGAATAAAAAAATTTAGGATAAGCAAAATTTAGGACTCCCATAGTAGAGTCGGACTCATGTCCACCAGAGTGACGAAAGAGCGCTTTGGTAGTAGGCGATGTGACCTCGTAGTTAAAGCCCGGGCATGAGTCATAAAACCTAACCTACCCTACATAAATATTCTTGTATCAACTTTGTGGAGATATCTTGTAAAAACAGCATCTATAGTTGTGCCATATTTGGTTGTAAATTGTTTTGGGTCGTTGGAAATTGTTAAATCATTTTTAAAAAAAAAATTTTAATGAATTTTTAATAATGTAAAAAATGGAGAGTAATTATTAAAAATTATCTTTATGTTGACTTTGTTGTTGCTGTATTTGCTTTTGTCTTGCACGGAATTCTCGAACACATTCCGTTGAAGTTTTTGGCATTTTAAACTATTTAACACTAACTCACAATAAAACTAAACGTATCAAATTAATAATAAAATGTATTATTTTAACGCATAAAGAGTATAAAAACATCCTCCTCTCCTTAGCGTTTCATGTTTGATTTTCTATGTCGAGGTAATTTCGAATCACTAGTCTCGGAAAAGAAGTTTCACTTAAAAAAAAAAAAGAAATACGCTAAAAATCATTACTTGTCCTTATGAAATACTGGATACGCATATGAAATTGTGTCGATTCATTCATTCTATCAGCAGTTATCCGTGTTCACAGGCAGGTTGGATATATTTTTTTTTTTTCATTTTTTGTATCAAGGGGTCGGAAAAAATGAAATTCCGGTGACAATTCAACATCGAGTTATTGTATTTATTTTTTTTACGAACTTTAATAAGTAGTTCTATTTGAAAAACATAAAGATCATTAATTAACAAAAAAAATATCTATCCAAAAACATGCATAAACTTCAATATAGAACTTTCCGATTTCGAGTTGATATATTGTTGTCCAATAGTTGTGGAGACAGGAAGATCGCTCATGGGGCACTTCTCATGGAGAAATGAACTCTTCCCGTTTAATGTTATGGCTGTTGGTGGTTTGCGGTATATGTGGTGACGTTCTCAGATCCTCTGTAAAAATAAGAAAGGATGACTTTTACTAAATAACTTATTAAGAATTTCTTTCTGTTTCCGCTCTATGGCTCATTGCGGTTTTGGAATTTTTTTTTCCCAACAGTCCAATTATAATAAAGGCACATTCAATTATTAAATTATATTTATAATCAAACAAATATAAGTGATGTGGCCATTATAGGAGTTTTTTATACCAACCAAGAGTACAAATCACTCTCTATCCCTCTTCCTTCTCAAAATCACTTCATACTGGCGTTATTGTATATATTAAAGTATTGGGTTGGTCTCAGTCAGGGGCGTAGCCAGGATTTTGAGCAAGGGGGTGGGGGGGGGGATTAGTCTACAGGGGTGGGGGTATAGACTCCCGAGGGCACAGCCCGCAGTTTCCATGGTTAGCGCTGCAGACGTTTTGTTATTAATTTGGGAGACTCGGACCTCTAGAAGCTCCTCCTGAGGTAACCACTGACTGTAATACTTAATCTGACTTTACATGAGCAGCAAAAATGCAAAACGCAGCAGCAGCAAATGCACGCTGTGGTTTCTGTGCTTTTAAAATTAAATGACTCACAGCCAATAGCGTGCATTTGCTGTTGCTGCGCTTTGCATTTTTAGTGCGCTACGCCCCGCCGGCTACGCCCCTGGTCTCAGCGGTATTTTTTGTTTCATTATAAAGAAGACTTCTAGACAGTCTTATACCTAGCAATGCCAGTATGATATAATTTTGTGAAGGGGGAGGGGGAAAAAGAGTGATCTGTAAGTGTGGTTGACATAAGAAATTCCTGTAATGGCCACATCACTTATATGGTTATATTTTATTATTTTCTTCATTTTTATAATTTTTCATAAAAACTACCAATAGTTAAAGAAAATTTATGTAATACGTAACAATCAAAAAATTATTTTGAAATGTTTTCTATGGAAATTTATTTTTCATTTTTTGAGGCGCTGTTCCTTTTGTCGTAATAATCTTAACACAAATCTAGGGACTTTTTGGAGATTGGGAATTTAATAAGGGATATTTTTGGTAAGAATCAATTTTTCAATAGGACTAATAGCTATCGGGAAAATCAAGAAAACGCCTAAAAATATGTGTTTCAAAACTACATTTTAAGACGGTTTTCGGCTTGTATCTCGAAAACCAGACGACCTGCAAAAATCGTATTTCATATAAAATATGAATTTCAGTGTTTGCTACAGCGTTTACTTGAAAAGATTTTTGATTAGGTCGTAACTGCATGCACTTAAGCCCCGAAGTAGAGTGATCTCAATTTCCATCCGATTTTGGCCAAAATCTAATCAGATCTAAATTAGCACATGTGACATCTTCATCTCATATTTCAAGTACAATGGTTTCTGAGTTAAAGAGCTCACAAAGTACACACAGATAGAAAATGTTTAAAGGAGACTTTGAAACGTAAAAATCAGTTGAAAACTCGATCTCGGATTTTCGCACGATTACAATATTTTTTTATACTATAGGTATAAGAAAGTAAATATAGTAATATAGAAAAAAATCGCAAGACTTCCCAAAAATTAATTTCGAGGTTGTAGCACAAATACATAACTTTTTTAACTACAAGGTCATATCGCCTACTACCAGAGCGCTCTTTCGTCGCTCTGGTGACCGTGAGCCCGTCTTTACTGTGGGAGTCCCAAATTTTGCCTATCCGGGTTTACTCACCTAGGCTCTTTAGCGAGTACCTGACATTGTACATGCTCGGGACCATCGCTTAACGTCCCATCCGAAGGACGGCGCGCTTAAAGTTTTTTCACCTCCCAGATAAAAAACCTGAAGGAACCAGCTGGCTAGTACACTACTTCTGAGCTACCGGCGCCCTCACGCCCTGGCTGGTAGAAATAATGGATTTAATTAATTGTCTAATTATGCATTTAGTTTTTAATACGAAATGCTTTGCTATGTGTTGATTTCTTGCCGGCCGTAGCTGATCGACCCATCTCCCTTTTCCTGTATAGAACAGATCCCCTGATTTCTGAAAGAACTTTATGAAAGGAACTTCAGGATGTGCTGCGAAGTCAGGAGAAAGTTCGACTACCCTCTCACAGGACGTCGCATGTAGGTATTGAGTGTAGGACAGCAGTTTTGTACGCTAGTTGGCGCCGTTCAATTCGAGCTCAGGTGACGCCTGCATGTTATCAAACCGCAACTGGAACGAAATCTTCGGAATGGTTCACCCTCTTCTTTTATTAGAGGAACCCAGGGTGTCCTGGAGTAGACAACAGATCCAACGGAAGGAGTTGTTTTCCAACCGTATACCCCATGTGATAATTTATCAATGTTGTTCTGCTTATGGAAACGGACTATGAAAGTACTCCAATTTCCCCATTTTCAGTATGAAAGACTCTTTATATTAATGACGACATTGTGCCCTTTAATAGTACCTACCAAAATCATCTTGGTAATTGGTTTCCACGTTCTCTTTAGACATGTTAGATTGTCAACATCTCATTCTGTTAATAACGATACTGTGCCCTTTAATAGTACCAAAATCATCTTGGTAATAGGTTTCCATGTTCTCTTTAGACATGTTAGATTGTCAACGTCTCATTATGTTGATAACGACACTGTGCCCTTTTATAATATCAAAATCATCTTGGTAATTGGATTCCACGTTTTCTTTAGACATGTTAGATTGTCAGCATTTCTTTATGTTAATAATGCCACTTTAATAGTGCCAAAATCATCTTGGTAATTGGTTTCCATGTTCTTTTTAGACATGTTAGATTGTCAACGTCTCATTATGTGAATAACGACACTGTGCCCTTTAATAGTACCAAAATCATCTTGGTAATTGGTTTCCATGTTCTCTTCAGACATGTTAGATTGTCAACGTCTCATTATGTTAATAACGACACTGTACCCTTTAATAGTACCAAAATCATCTTGGTAATTGGATTCCACGTTTTCTTTAGACATGTTAGATTGTCAGCATTTCTTTATGTTAATAATGCCACTTTAATAGTACCAAAATCATTTTGGTAGGTAATTGGTTTCCATGTTCTCTTCAGACATGTTAGATTGTGAAAATATTAAATTTGGTTGAATGACATAACTTCCCCTATACTTCATAAAGCTCGGTAAGTAAAAAATTCAGAAATGTACGGTTTGAGTTTCATCAATATCTTGAAGGACTTCCATGTACATCTCACCATACGTGACATACCATTCGAAAAACTTTTATTTTGTTTTTATTCCTTCCAAATTGTTGTTGACATACAGTTTTCTGAGTATATAAATAATTTATGAAGTCCACCACCCTCCCCCTCCACACGCCCTCCCCCCTCAAAAGTAGGATGGAGAGAAAGAGAGGTTATACATATTCGTGTTAGTTATTATGATTCACGCCAGATCTTAAACTATAAGGTCGCCTACTACCAAAGCGCTTTTTCTGAACGCGTAACAGGTTCCCCGAAAATTTTGAAGACACCACTTGTAGCGAATCATCTTTCATGTTGCTTTTGCCATCTTGCTGTCATTTTATTTGTATTTGTTTTTCTTCGCCACCAGTTTAAGTAATCTCTGTTTTTATTTTTATTGCAGGTAGGGGTGATATTATTAGTAGCGGCAGCAACTGTAGCTAAAAAGCGGGATATTGAAGCTTACACAAGGCTCATCCCAGCCAAACCTGTAGCTTTGATCGGATATCCATCAACACTCGGGGCGGACTTTGGAGTGAATACAGCATGGGCCCCTGTGATAGCAACGGCGCCTCACCTGCCCAGAGTGGTGTGGGGAGGCACTACACACTTGAGAGGGCCGTCCCCCCCTGCTCTGGAATATGTGGACAGGCAAGGAAGCCATGTGACTCACGGAGCGGTGATAGGACACAGTCCGCCAGTCGGTCCCCCGATCCCTGATCACTTTGTAGCCCATGATGCCTCCCATGAGGTCACACTGCCTCATCCTGGCGAACATACAATATTCGACCAAGCTATTCCTGGGTTTCATAGTCCTAATCCGGGTTATAGCGTAGTAGAAGCAAATGATAATTCTCTTGCTAATGAAATATCTGGGGAACATGGCGGACCAATATATGACAATGAACCAGCCGTTTTATTTGATAATGATGGCAATACCTTTAGTGCAGAAAGTGAATCGAGTGTTGAACAAGGCGAAGAATATAGCCATGAATTTTCAGGAGAACCTGATGAGCATGAGACACCAACTATTCAAAAGGGGCATGGTTATGAAGTTGTCGAGACAAAGGATGGATATGCAAATGCAGGAAAAGGAATAGAAGGACTTAGTGGGTATGCATCTGGAGGTCATGCTGGAGGATTAGGCTCCTATGGTAGTTCAGCGGCACACAGAAGTAAAGGAGGCCATGGTGGAGAGAGTACTGGAACATGGGCGGGAATAGATGGAGGACCGAGTGGCCACAAAGGACCTAGTTCAGGAGGCCAGGAGACGAAAGGCGGTGGAGCAGGAGGGGGTTATACTTATGGCAAACCAGGAGGCCAAGAAAGTGGTGGTCATGGAGGTTCGGGAGGGCACGGAGGCTCTGGAGGTTATGTTCATCCCAAGCCCGGAGGCTCGGGAGGTCATAGTGGAGGAGGACATGGAGGCTCTGGAGGCCATGGGGGTTATGTTTACCCCAAACCAGGAAGCTCGGGTGGCCATGAAAGTGGTGGACATGGAGGTTCTGGAGGTCATAGTGGAGGAGGACACGGAAGCTCTGGAGGCCATGGGGGTTATGTTTACCCCAAACCAGGAGGCTCGGGTGGCCATGGAGGTTCTGGAGGTCATGGAAGTGGTGGACATGGAAGCTCTGGAGGTCATAGTGGAGGAGGACATGGAGGGTCCGGAGGTCATGGAAGTGGTGGACATGGAAGCTCTGGAGGTCATAGTGGAGGAGGACATGGAAGCTCTGGAGGCCATGGTGGTTATGTTTATCCCAAACCAGGAAGCACGGGTGGACATGGAGGTTCTGGAGGTCATAATGGAGGAGGACACGGAAGCTCTGGAGGCCATGGGGGTTATGTTTATCCCAAACCAGGAGGCTCGGGTGGCCATGGAGGTTCTGGAGGTCATAGTGGAGGAGGACACGGAGGCTCAGGTGGTCATAATGGAGGAGGACATGGGGGCTCTGGAGGCCATGGAAGTTCTGGAGGTCATAATGGAGGAGGACACGGAGGCTCTGGGGGTCATGGAAGTGGTGGACATGGAACCTCCGGGGGTCATAGTGGAGGAGGACACGGAGGCACAGAAGGTCAAGGAAGTGGCGGGCATGGAAGTTCTGGAGGCCATGGGGGTTATGTTTATCCCAAACCCGGAGGGTCTGGAGGCCATGGAATTGGTGGACATGGAGGTAGTGGATCAGGTCATGCTATCTCCGTTGGCCATGGGAGCTCTGGTGGGCATGGAAGTTCTGGGGGACAAAGTGGAGGAGGACAAGGAGGTTCTGGAGTCCATGGGGGTTATGTTTATCCCAAACCAGGTTCAGGTGGAGGCCACACTATTTCAGGTGTTCATGGCGGTGGTAACAAAGGTGGTCATAGTGGAGGAGGCCAGGGTATTTCAACAGGTCACGAAAGTGGTGGGCACACAGGTCATAAGGGCTATGTTATTGTTGGGACTCTTGGCCACAAAGCACCTACTGGCCATGTAATAACCGGATCCCATGGTGGCCATACAGGTTCTGGAAGCCATGGCTGGTCGGGAGTTCAAGGAGGAGGACATGGAGGCCCTGCTGTTAGCGTGGGCCATGGAGGCAAAGAGCCCACTGGACATGGAAGTGGCGGCGAGAAGGGATCTGGTGGTCATAGTGGTGGAGGACATGGAGGTCTTGCTGTTACAGGAGGTCATGGGAGTTCTGGGGTCCATGGATGGACGGCAAATCAAGGAGGCGGACATGGAGGCCATTCAAGTGGCGGCGACAAAGTATCTGGAGGTCATAGTGGTGGAAGTCATGTTATTACAGGAGGCCATGGAAGCTCAGGAGGTCATGGTGGTTACGTTTACCCCAAACCTGGTAGTCATGCTGTTACGGGCGGTCATGGAAGTGGTGGCCATGGAGGCCAGGCTGTTGTAGGTGGCCATGGAGGTGGTGGACATGGAAGTTCGGGAGGTCATACTGGAGGAGGCCATGCTATTACTGGCGGTCATGTTGTTAAAGGTGGGCATGGAGGTTATGTTTATCCAAAACCTGGAAGTTCTGGAGGTCATTCTATTCCAGAGAGTCATAAAGGACCAGGAGGCCTTGTTATAGGGGGCCATGGAGGCGGTGGTCATAAAGGATCAGGTGGTCACGGTGGTTCTGGAGGACTTACAGTAACAGGGGGCCATGGAGGCGGCGGTCAAAAAGGATCGGGTGGTCATGGAAGTGTGGGTTGGCTGGGAGGTTCTGGAGGTCATAGCAGCGGTGGAATTGGCGGTCATGGAGAATCCGGAGGTCATAGTGGAGGGGGTCATGGAGGCCACGCAGTTACATCGGGTCATGTAAGTGGTGGACATGGAGGATCTGGTGGTCATAGTGGAGGGGGTCATGGAGGCCATGCAGTTACATCGGGTCATGTAAGTGGTGGACATGGAGGATCTGGTGGTCATAGTGGAGGAGGACATGGTGGTCACGCTGTTACCAGTGGACATGGAAGTGGTGGGCATGGAGGATCTGGTGGTCATAGTGGAGGAGGACATGGCGGACACTCTGTTACCAGTGGACATGGAAGTGGTGGGCATGGAGGATCTGGAGGTCATTCTATTGGAGGTGCACATGGCGGACCAGGAGGTCATGGGATACCGGCGGGTGGTCATGGCCATGGAGGAACTGGAGGAGAGCATGGAGGTCATGTCATTACAGGAGGACATGCTGGAAATGGTCATGGAGGACCAGGGAGTGGTCAAGTGGGACATGGTGCACATGGAGGAAAGGGATCTGGAGGCCAAGGAGGAGGGGGACATGTTGCCGGAGGACACGGTATGGCAGGCCATGGAGGAGCTGAGGGCGGCCACTCTGGGAATAGCCACACTGGAGGCGGCCACACTGGAGGCGGCCACACTGGAGGCGGCCACACTGCTGCTGGCGGCCAAGGGGGCGGTGGGGGCAGCAAGAAGGAGGGAGGAGAAAAGAAGAAGGCAACCTCATATCAAAACTTCGTGCTTCACTCGTACAACTCGGTCCCAGTCTACATCAAGTACAAACCTCAACCCCCGGCAAAGCCACATCCCAAGATGGACGAGGCTCCTGAACCCTCTTACGATGAAGATGTAAGACTGTGACACCCCTCACGCAACTAAAGGGTTCCACATTGTCCCTATAATTTCAATCATTGGTGCTAGTCTTTTTTTACCAACGATGGATGTAAGCTCAAAGTATCTGTGTTTGCGTGATGTTTTTTTTTATGTTTGTATAAAAATATAGAGTTAAAGAAAATAATATTTTTTCCTTTTTTTCTCTTCCATTGCTTTATTTTTTAAGTAACCTGTGCTTTTTGTTTTTTGCTTTGATATTTTACTCCAACGGTGGAGCGCACACATTGTAAGGTTCCGAGTGCTCCTTCCTAAAACTTCAATTATATTTTAAAAATAGTCATTCAAATTAGGACTGTCTAATTTTATATTCTTAGCAAAATACATTCAAAACTGTTTGAATGATATCAGAAATTTTGTATATTTTATGTCCAATATCAAAAAGTTGAAGTACAGTTGTGTGCAAAATAACGTGAACACAGGTTGAATGGCAGCACGATTCATTGAAAACGTACGTCTACAAACTTGATAGGTTCATGGTATAAATATGAGGAATAGTCTCCTTTGGGTTTGTTAACTTCTTTCATAGGTTAGTTAGTTATTGTGATTCATGTTCTGGCTTATTTATTAATTAATAATTTATTTATTTAGAAAATTAATTAAGCTAATTTATTAGGTTATACATAGTAGGGGTCGTTCTTTATCCACCTAAAGACCCCTATCCTAAGTGAATAAAAATTTAGGATAGGCAAAATTTAGGACTCCCATAGTAGAGTCGGGCTCATGTCCACCAGAGTGATGAAAGAGCGCTCTGGTGATATGACCTCGGTGTTAAAGCCCGGGCATGAATCACAATAACTAAGTTATTAGTTTTTCTGTTAAGCCCCCTTTTAATCCCACCCTTCCCTTAGATCCATTTGGCTGAAAATCAATAGATGTCGTCCCTAGAGGGCTTTTAATTTACATATAAAATTTCATGTCAATATATTCATTAAAACTCAGTTATTAGAGTTTTTGTGTTAAGCCTCCCCCCCTAACACCACCCTTCTCTTTGCTCAATTTGACTGAAAATCAATAGGTGTCGTCCGTACATTGCCGGCGAATCACCATTTTTTAAAATGAATTTTTACAATAACGCACATTTTCAAGAAATATGGTTTTTTTTACATAGATTTGGTTTTCAATCATTAACAGGGGACCGTGCAAGGACCTGAGTTATTATAACCCCTCAGTTATTAATACCTTTCAGTTATTATAACTGCGGCTCTACCTCATGAAGCACAACCGTTACTTCCTCAACTTCCTCCTTCCGAATATCATTTTCGGCAGCTCTTGGCTTTACACTGATTTTCCTGAGCCCATTCAAAAAGTTATTTAAGTTACATTAGGCGAAATGTTCGTAGTTATTAAAGAAAATAGGATAATTCGAATTTTAAACTTGCATAGACAAAGATGAAATTCATAGTTTCAAGCGATATTCAAACCAAACTCCATCGCGAAGACGATACCGATCTCATAATGGCAGAGTGACATTTGCGATGGTAAAGAATCATATAATTGTTTAAGAGGACTCTACAAATTTCCATAAAAATGAAAGGATTCATTATTCTGTAATCTTCCAAAAGTATTAATAATCATTGTTGAAACATCCGTCCATGTAAGATAAATTAAACTAATGAATTCTTAGGACGATGTGGTAACCCTTAAGTGTCAAGTCGCAACTTACGAAAAACAGATAGTTTTCATAACTTAGCTAGGAATTTACGAGGCTGAAAAGATGATTATGTGAACTAGATAGGAAGAGAGAGAGAATAAAGGTTAATAGAAAAAAATAAGTATTGCCTGAAGCATCCATTGTTGTCAGGTAATGAGCGTAAACACTAAGAACAAAGTGAAATATATATTGTAAAGAGGTGATTTTAAATGCAGAAAGTTCATGTCAGTATGTAGGACATCATAGTTCATTCATCGCAGTTAGGTAAGGATCCTTTGTACGCTAAAATATGAAGATATCAATAGACAAACATGTCTCACAGTTTACATAGTAATTCATTAGATAGACGGCAGATCTTAGAATAATATGGGGAGTAGTGACTGCAGGATCCTATTAAAGATTTTAAGGTTGTCCCTCTCTCACACACAGCTTCTAAGGGTAACAAGCTCGTCTCTAAACCCTCTGTTCACGGAGAGCGGAGCATTTCTCATAAGAGGAAAATGCTAAGTGCAGGTATTTCGGAAGGGACTTAAGCTGTGGGTACATGAACACTCTCATGTACATAATATGAGAGACCGATTGGAACTCTATATAGGTCCAGTAGGACTCATGGCCAAGCTCAGGACACTCAAAACTTGTATACTGATCTGGCAGTGGTGACTGGGTCATGTTCAAAGAATGGATAGCATTAGCGGGCTTCTTACGAGTCTTGGATGGTCCAGACTTTAATTACTACAAGAGGTAGAGGACAATACTAGAAGTATAAGAGGAAGAGGACTGATAAGGTTGTTGTGGAGGCTAGGGTTCTTTAAGAAACGTAGAATAATGAGTCCTTTTTCGGGCTACGTTTGGGTAAAACATTGTCGCAACATCTAACTTTTAGACTATAAATGATGGAATGTAAAATAATGACTCAAAATCAGAGTAGGTGTTATTTTGCCCCAAAAAAAAATTTTTTTTTTAAAATGTGACTTTAATATATACAAAATATAGTTAGTTATTGTGACTCATTCCCGGGCTTTAACTACAAGGTCATATCGCCGACTACCAGGGCGATCCAGCTTAGCACGAACTCTAATAAATGACATTGTAAGAATGTATCAACACAAAATTGTATGAGGATTACTGGGGAAGTACTTTGTCGGTGATTCACTGACTTGTTTTCCTTATATAGGTCAATTCGTACAAAAATCATGTTGTTTTTAATGAACAACACCATAAGCATACCCACAAATACAACGAGACTCAATCCAGGGCATTAAATTATATTAAAGAATAAGAATTCTAAATAAAAATAACTAAACATTCCAAAGTCCAGCTTCAAAAAGAAAAAAATAATACAAATAAGAATAACTGTTGGTTAAGACCACTCCAATCCTCGATTAAATTGACACATTGGCTTATTTTTTGGAATATATACTTGTTTCGACTTATTCAAGTCATTTTACGACAGGGTAATGTCTCCAGTTGTAGAAAGTTTAAAGAAAATACAGATTTTTTTTTTCTTCTAATGTACAATTGTTATGTAGGTGGTACGTCTAGAACAAGCTTTTCGAGCAGAGCTCATCAGATTTTTTTTTTTCAAATTCTCAATATGCGCTCATGAAAAAAGCTGGAGGAAAAATGTGTGAAATTCAACCTATATAGGTAAATTTATAAACAATAATTTTGGCGCAGTCAGTAGCCAGTGACACTTTTTAGTCAGTATATTAAACAAACCGGCTTCACCGGTTTTTCCTCAAAAAAAATTAAAAATACTAAGTTTACAAGACTGTTGTTATTCTTTAATTTGTCAACAAACCAATATTCATATTAGTTTTCTGGTTAAAGAATTTAGCATTTTCAGGATAGTTTTCCACCATCTAATACTCATATGTGCCAATATTTTCAATGTAAACTAAGATATTTTAAAAATCGTGGTGACAATTTTTGAATATGGACCAGGATGAGGTCCATTTAAAAAAAAAAAGCTGCTGTTTTCACAATTTGCTGAGCTTTAAAGGAAAATAAAAAAAAATAAATTAACAAATATATTTACTTGTAAAAACGTTTAATAATTTCAATTATGACAAAAATAACAAAACATTATATATAATACTTATAACAAAGTAACTATAGGTATAAATATACAGGCTAGGATAAAATTGTGTCACGAAGAACATCACGTTTTTTTAAAATATTTAATAGTTCTTAAATATTTTGGACATGCAATTGGTTCTTTAATGAAATATAAGAATTGACAAGATAAAAAATATTGTAATTCGTTAAAAATTTAGTGACAAATATTTTCATATTTATTTAATTGCCTGCAAATAATTTGGTGCATGCAAAAGAGTTGTCAAGTCCTAAAAGAACTCAGAAATTACATTATATGGTTCCCTCTTCTTCAAAAAAATTGTCTCTTGTCTTTTAATATTCACAATTCTGTGTTGAAAACTGAATAACATTCTAGGTCCTTTGAACAATTTCAAATTCAGAAGGCTTCCATTTTGTAAGGGTACTCATCCGATTTTGGCCAAAGAACTTATTGCATATTCTTAATTTCTATAAAACATAAATTATAAGGTTTTTTTTTTTGGTCTTTGACCAACAAAACCCTAAAAATCAGCCAGTCATAGATATTTCACAATAATACCCTTATGTATTTTAAGGTTTGTTGATAATTTGAATATAACAGATAAGGTGCGTGACATATTTATTATATATGTAGCTTGCTGTATATTATAAGTCTTCATTTTTGGCAATGATACTTTAAACTTTGTCTTATTATTTAATTTATTTTAAGGTAAAATTGTAATGAAATGTGTCACAGCCAATCCTGCATGTTTTTTTAATAATAAGCCGAGATAATATATGAGCTATAACTTAATGCAGTTATCATCAAAATCGTCGCTATTAGTGCATAGGTCATATGCCCAATTTTTTTTATTGTAGCAAAAGGTCTTCAACGTGTGTAAAAAGGGGTCGTCGGCAGCTCAAAGGTAGCATGCTAGTCTACTAAGCTCAAGATCGCGAGTTCGAAACCTGGTCGAGACCCTTATGTTTTTAGGGAGGTGAAAAAAGCCTAGGTAACAAAACTTTGGTAGGCAACATTTAGGATTCTTACAGTCGAGTCGTGCTCCTGTACACCAGAGCGACGAAAGAGCGCTCTAGTAGTAGGCGATATGTTCTCCTAGATAAAAAGCCCAACCATGACTTGTGTAGAAAATGTCAAATGTCTTAGCTGATTGAAAATAGACAAAAAATAAAGTAGCAAAAATCATTTTGCCAGGCAACGTGTATGTGGTAATCAATCCGTTGTTCATCTTAGTTAGTTATTGTGATTCATGCCCGGGCTTTAACTTCGAGGTCATATCGCCTTGGTTAAAGGTTTTTCGACGCTCTGGTCGGCTTGAACCTGACTACTATGGAAGTCCTAAATTTTGTCTATCAATGTTTATTCACTCTTTAACGTGTACATAACATTGTACAGTCTCGGGACCATCGCTTTACGTCCCGAACAAAGGACCCATTGCGGCTCTTCCTCATGAAGCACAACCGTTGCTTCCTCAACCTCCTTCTTCCGAATAAATGAGAATATCATTTTCGGGAGCTCTTGGCTTTACACTGATTCAAAAAGTTATTTAAGTGACATTAGGCGAAATGTTTGTAGTTATTAAAGAAAATAGGATCCTTGCATAGACAAAAATAAAATTCATAGTTTCAAGTGGAGCGATACTCAAACCAACCAGTCTCCGGTATGCTGATCATCTCGAGGGCACATCTTAACTTCTTTAAAAGGCTCCTCTACCTGCCCAGAAGTACCCCATCCTCCATGATAAGACCTGAGCTTAACTTGACGCAAATAGCCTGGAAACTGTTGAACTACTTGCACAGATGGATAATTAGGTTACTGGAGATGGACAACAGTAGGTACCCCAAAATGTGTTAAAGAAAACTAAGGGAATTAAGCTTACAGAAGCCAAATGCCACGAGATTCAATTGGGTGTCCCAAGTAAAAAGCGTTTTGAATTAAATTGGGGAGGGAGAATTATTAAATATATTGGATCCGGTAAAGATAAAAAAACTCTCTGCCCAGGGTTTCGGACGCATTTGTGAACCATCTTAAGAATAAAGATAAATATTACCTTTTAGATTGCCGTTTCAACACCTTTTATCCCAATATTTACAAACCAGATCAACTCCAACCGTACCTAAACCTGAATGCTCCTTTCTCACACATCAAAGCACTGGCTCAACTCCGTCTATCTGGAAAGTACTATCTAAAAATCAGCTACAAAAATAATGTATACACACTTAATCCCCAGGAACTTTGTACGATCTGCAATAAAAACGAATTGGAAGACTTATACCACCTGTTAATATCCTGTCCGATCTACTCCCCCATTAGAAGCCACTTCCTGCCTCAGTATCAGTATAGACCTATCCAACTTTCACACATTACTTCTGGCCCATAATAAGAATGATATCGCAAAATTTTTCATTATCTAATCAGCGCTCTGAAACTAAGATCATTCATTGTTAATGAATAATGTATTTAACTTCCATAGTATATTGATATTCAATACCCACATCCCTATCCCTACTCCACATTTACTGTCTTTTTTATATTATTATTATTATTAATTTGTAATTACTTATTTTATTTATACATTATGTATTTATGTTATTTATTTAGTTTGTTAAAGGTTCCTGTATATATGTAATTTTTGTTCAACTGACCAATATATAATTTTGGAAATGTTAATGTAAAAGTAATGGTCACTGACTCAATTGTATACGGGTGATCCCTTTAAACAATAAAAATTATTATTATTATTACTCAAACCAACCTATAAGGACAACATCTATCGATTTTCGCAAAATCGGTTAAAGGGGAGGGGAAATTAGCAAAGAAGCTTAACTCAAAAATTTTAATATATCGTTGTAATGAATCTGTTTGCGCCAGCAAATAATTTTCTTTTAATTTAAATTTAGTGTATTGTTTTGTTTTTATATTTTGTAAACTCGAAATGAGTATTTTTATTTATAAAAAATGGCCCCGCCCCCTGGAAGTCTTCTATATAAACATAGGAGAGGATTACCTATGATACGCCTAGAGAGGGCAGTATTCCATCTACTCCCGACCAGTGAGGTGTGCACCGTGTTACATCTACTCTCATCCAGGAAGGTCCATGCACTTCTACGCCGCCACTACCACGATTGTGGCCTGTCTCTATCTCGAGACTCTCAGAACATTTACTGAGAATTCTGGACGGAACTGTGAGCTCACGGTGGCCCCCCACCGGTATTTATTTGAGATTATTATTGACCAATAATTGTTAAGACACTTTGTGCAGTCTAGATTTCATTTAATGCCATTTTCTTCCATGAACATTAAGACCATTTATATTATTTTATTTATGTTTCTAACATACAAATATAATGTCATTTTCTTCCATGAACATTAAGACCATTTATATTATTTTGTTTATGTTTCTAACATACAAATATAATGTCATTTTCTTCCATGAACATTAAGACCATTTATATTATTTTGTTTATGTTTCTAACATACAAATATAATGTCATTTTCTTCCATGAACATTAAGACCATTTATATTATTTTGTTTATGTTTCTAACATACAAATATAATGCCATTTTCTTCCATGAACATTAAGACCATTTATATTATTTTGTTTATGTTTCTAACATACAAATATAATGTCATTTTCTTCCATGAACATTAAGACCATTTATATTATTTTGTTTATGTTTCTAACATACAAATATAATGCCATTTTCTTCCATGAACATTAAGACCATTTATATTATTTTATTTATGTTTCTAACATACAAATATAATGTCATTTTCTTCCATGAACATTAAGACCATTTATATTATTTTGTTTATGTTTCTAACATACAAATATAATGCCATTTTCTTCCATGAACATTAACACCATTTATATTATTTTGTTTATGTTTCTTACATACAAATATAATGTCATTTTCTTCCATGAACATTAACACCATTTATATTATTTTGTTTATGTTTCTTACATACAAATATAATGTCATTTTCTTCCATGAACATTAACACCATTTATATTATTTTGTTTATGTTTCTAACATACAAATATAATGTCATTTTCTTCCATGAACATTAAGACCATTTATATTATTTTGTTTATGTTTCTAACATACAAATATAATGTCATTTTCTTCCATGAACATTAAGACCATTTATATTATTTTGTTTATGTTTCTAACATACAAATATAATGTCATTTTCTTCCATGAACATTAAGACCATTTATATTATTTTGTTTATGTTTCTAACATACAAATATAATGCCATTTTCTTCCATGAACATTAAGACCATTTATATTATTTTGTTTATGTTTCTAACATACAAATATAATGTCATTTTCTTCCATGAACATTAAGACCATTTATATTATTTTGTTTATGTTTCTAACATACAAATATAATGCCATTTTCTTCCATGAACATTAACACCATTTATATTATTTTGTTTATGTTTCTTACATACAAATATAATGTCATTTTCTTCCATGAACATTAACACCATTTATATTATTTTGTTTATGTTTCTAACATACAAATATATTGGCTATTTCATTTAATTTGCTTTTCCTTTATTTATTATTTTTGAATTATGGGACAGGACATTTAAGCTCCTCCCAGGTTCAACAGGTTCGACACATAATTTCATATAGATGTTGATTAGCGACTGTAGATTCTAATTGTAGGAATATTGAGGGTCAGTCAAAGATGGAAGAAAACACTATTCAAATGCCAACGTTTCGATATATTTTATATCATCATCAGGACCTACAAACATGGGGGAGAAATCAAGATTAGAATAAAAAATAAACAAAAATGTTTTTGTTGATAAACATTACTGAACGTTAAAAATACATTATAACAAGTTAAAAATTGAAACTGACTTACTAGTAATTCATAGTAAGTCAGTTTCAATTTTTAACTTGTTATAATGTATTTTTAACGTTCAGTAATGTTTATCAAAAAAAAGTTTTGTTTATTTTTGATTCTAATCTTGATTTCCCCCCCATGTTTGTAGGCCCTGATGATGATATAAAATATATCGAAACGTTGGCATTTGAATAGTGTTTTCTTCCATCTTTGACTGACCCTCAATATTCCTACAATAATTTCATATGTAAATTCAAAATTCCATAAGGACAACACTTATTAATTTTCAGCGGAATAGGCAGAAGGGAAAAGGGAGGCTCAACTCGAAAACCCCAATAAATGCCCTCGATGTAATTAATTTATCAACACACTATTCTGTACATTGCCGGCGATTCACCATCTTTTAAAATTAATTTTTCCTATAACGCGTCGATGTGCTTAAAGTTTTTTTCACCTCCTAGATAAAACCTAAGGGCCTTCGACTGGATTTAGAATCCGCAATCTTGAGCTCAGTAGTCTAGCTACCGCTGAGCTACCGACGCCCTCAATTGTCCATCCTGATGCCTCTTATGCGAAAAGTCAACATTTTATGCCAATAGACCTAACCCAAATGAGATAAAAATGTTATTTCTATCTCCTCAAAAGTTTGGGTTTTTGATAAACGACTTGGACACTAACAGAGACGAAATATAATATGCAAAAGCATTTTTTAGCACTGACTACTGAGAATGTTTCACAAATACTACATGTAATTAAATTTTAGATATGATATTTACTTATTGACAATAGCATTTTACATAGGAGTTTCAAAAAAATTATCTAATATGTCTACAACTTATAGTACAAAAATACAATGTATCAGAAGTTTATTAGCTAAATCTGTATGAATAATGTACAAAAAGCTACAAAAAAAAATTGATAAATAGTCATATTTTGTTTTGAAAGGTTTCTTGTTGAATTTAATGTAATGTAATTTACTAAGCACATAATTTCTTGATCACATGAACCAACACACAATTCCATCGGCCACAATATCAGTTCCAGTTCGCACCTTCGTACAAAATAAGCAATTAGCAAGTGTGCAGTTGCAAAATGATCAATAAGAGTGAATACAGTAGAAATGCGCCAACTTAACGTAGCTTCTGCGCGCATGAACTTTTTGTAAAAGGACAGTTTTGCAACTACACACCTCATTTATTTATCCATATACACTTTTTTTTTCTCAATAACAAAGCTTACTTCATATTTGAAAAAAAAAAAAATCACTAATTATTGCCATGTACTTAAGCTAGATATATCAACAAAAAACTTATTTTTTAATATATTTTTTTTTCAGTTCGAATCCGTTTGAGCGGTTGGTTTGACAGTTTGCTTGTTTACAGAAATAGAAGAATTCACATTGAATTATTTGCGACCAGAACCGGTTTTCAACATAGCAGCGTCATCATCAGGCGCATATCTATTAATGAAAACATATAAAATATAAATAACGAAAGGTAACTAGCTAACTCTTAAAGCATCAGGGCACAGAGTAACAAAATAAAACAAAAAACTTGCTTACCCCACCCGTACAGTGTAGAGGCTAAATGAATACTGGCATAGCTCAAAGGGGATAGCAAGGTTCACTCACACTATCTATATACAGACAACATTCATTCAAAAATAATACACGCAATAACTAAAATAAATATCTACATAATAAAAAAATAAATGTCTCTGCAAAAGTATAAAAATGCATCAATTTTTGTAATAAAATATTTAAAAAAGATTATGTATTATTACAGAGGTCAAGAATAAAATCCTTACAATAAATATCTAAATAATATCGTTAGTTAGTTATTATGACTCATGCCCAGGCTTTAACTACATGGTCATATCGCCTACTACCAGAGCGCTCTTTCGTCTAGCGACGATTTTTGCGGTGGGATGAGCCCCACTCGACTATGGGAGTCTTGAATTTTGCCTACCCTAAATTTTTATTCACCTAGGGGTCTTTAAAGAGTACCTGACATCGTAAAGGCTCGGGACCATCGCTTAACGTTCCATTCGCAGGACGGCGTGCTCAAGGTTTTTTCATCTCCCAGATAAAAAGAACTAAGGGCCTCGGCTGGGTTTGGAACCCGCTTGAGCTCAGTAAACAAGCACGCATACGACTGATCTATATAATATATCTATGTAATAAGATATTCATTTTATGGATTTTATTTTTGAACTCTGTAATAGTACATTATATATATTTTTTTTTATTTGGAAATATTTCAACTGTTTATTTATTGCACATATATTTTATGACAAAAATTCCTCTGGCTGTATATGACCCCTATAATATTTATTTTAGTTATTGTGTATACTGTTTTAGAAAGAATGTTGTCTGTATGTAGATAGTGTGAGCGAACCATGATATCCCCCACTCCTTTCAGCTATGCCAGTATTTCTTTAGCCTCTACACTGTACGGGTGGGGTGGGCAAGTTTTTCATTTTGTTACTCTGTGCTCTAATGCTTCAAGATTTTGTTAGTTACCTTTCATTACTTACATATTCATAGATGACACTGATGATGACGCTGTTGCGTTGAAAACTGGTTCTGATGCAAATAAAACAGTGGGAAGAGATCTTTTAGTTTTACTAGATACCAGAACATCTCACTATCACATGAGTTTGGCTGTTGGTTACTCGCGACTGCCGCTTGAGAAGGAGTGAAGCGCCTCGATGGACTCGCTGAGTCGCTCCAGACTGGACATGAGCGCGGCCATGTTCTGGCGACCCTCCCTGAGTCCCTCTTCACTGAGAGGAGCGTATAGCTCTTGTGCAGCCCCTAGTTCGAAGTGGAGCTTGGCTAGTCGCTCCTGCTGCTCTCGGATACCCGTCATCTGGTCCATGCTGCAGTCTTTACCTAGAAGTGCAATATGAGGTAAGCAATAATGTTACTATATCGCCCTATCGGCTCAATAGTTTAAAGATAAGTTTAGAGCCATCGTCAAGAGAGGCCTTCATACACCCACCGGTTTCAGAGGGAGAGCAAACACGTAGTAGATTAATGCGCAGTGGGAAGTACATTGCCAATGTTTTACCGATGCCATTATTTTTTAGATACAGGTTGTACTCTCCGCAGAATAATTTCTTCCAAATATATTTCTTATATGCTATTTTATTAAAACGTGAAATTCCGTTGAGAACTCCACATCGAATTTCTGACCGATTACATAACTTCCCCTATAATTCGTATAGCTGAGGAAGTAACAAGAAAAAAGTACATCAGTTATAATATTATCTTGAAAACACAATTGTTGAAGAATCTTTCATTTCTTGAAAACTATTGACGGTAGAATTTTCAAAATATCTTTCCCGAGTTCATTCAGAGGCCTCAACATAAAAATAACTACGGAAGTAATGTATGTATCGACACGAAATTTTACATGTAAATCCAAACCCCCTTAAGGACATCTATCAATTTTCAGCCGATTCGGCTCAAGGGAAAGGAGGAATCAGAGGAGGGGGGTTATACTCAAAACCTCAACCTATATAATGACGGATCGATACGAAATTTGGATCCAAGGCCCAATAAGGACGATATCTGTCGATTTGCAGTTTTGTAGAAGAATCTGATTTTTTTTCTCTAGGCCCCCTTGAGACGTCATTCGAGCCGTGTGGCAGAAAGAAGGGCACAGACTGAGGATTAATGCGGGTACTAAAACAGGAAGATAAATGTTTGTATCTGTATTTAGCTAATTCGGTGACAAAAGGGGCGGTGAGATCAGCATGAAGGATTTTGTTGATGTAATAAGGAGCAATTGCTATTGTACGGTGGATTTTGAATTGAATGCGCTAATTGGAACCTTTGGGAGAACCCCATGGTTGAAGTCCATGAGTACACAAAGGTTTTAGTATTGCGTCGTATATTAGTCGTTTTGTTCTCAAAAATAATTTAGATCTTTTGTTTTAGTAGTCTTAGTAACAGTTTGTAACGTCTCTTCATTCCTTGTCTTTTCGTCTTTAAAACAAAAGTCAGAAACCTACACGTTTTTCGCCCTTACACAGATAAGTGAGGCTATTCTTTACATTTCCCTTTTTCACACTTTTTTTTCAACAAACATTTTGCCAGATTAAGTAAAAATTCGCCCTTAATAAGAAAAAAAAAAAAAAACTATAGGCACAACATAAAGGAAAATTGTTCTCAGTGTTTCCTTTAAATTCAGGACCATTTACACAGACATTGGCAAGAATAGAAATATCTTTTTTAGACATTTATTAAAAACGTATGTAAAATTTTATAATTGCATTTTGTCATTCTGTTCCCATTATTGGAGACTCGGAGACCAATTTAAAAAATAAATAATTAATAAATATTAACTTACCAAAAGCTCTAAGATTGCCA
Source organism: Aradus depressus (assembly GCA_963662175.1). Classification (NCBI taxonomy): domain Eukaryota; kingdom Metazoa; phylum Arthropoda; class Insecta; order Hemiptera; family Aradidae; genus Aradus; species Aradus depressus. The sequence continues at coordinate 17,495,728 of OY759219.1, read as the reverse complement.
GAATGAAAATCTTCAAGCAAAGAGAGGAGTGCAGTTTCCATCCTTCGGACGTCAGTCACATCTGAGAGAAAATAGTGATGTTGAACGGGTCGTTCCAAAAGACCAACTTCATGCAAGTACAGTAAGAAAAACCAGGGAAACAAAAACAGAAAAAACAAAACAAACAACTAAAATACAACTCAAAATCTAAATAATTATAGAAAAAATTATAAAAAAATAAATAAATAAATAAATCTAGTTGATCAAGCATTTATTAATTATCCTAAAATGACGAAGAAAAAAAAAATTAAACTTCTTAAAAAAGTCGAAGATAAGAGTTTAGAACTTCTAAGTTGAGAAACGCAGACACATTGTGGAAACTTATAATAAATAAATAAAATAAGTTTCGTTTCTTAAAAATATTGTCTATTCCACAAGATATATTATGAATAAACTACCGATTCCGGCATTACACTATCCTCAGGTTTAGAATACATTTCTGCGGTCTGTGTCGATATAACAAGGAAGGCGGCTAATGAATAAAAACAAAAAACTTTGTTTAACTTTTAAATCAGATTCCACAAAAATATATAACTACATTAAGTATACCGGTTTCTGCTTACTCCATCGTCAGCACAAAGTTCAAAAGGCTTCACGACGATGGCGTAAGCCGAAACCCGTACACTTTATGTATATATTTTTGTAAAATTATACAATAGGTTAGGTTTGGTTTTATGACTCATGCCCGGGCTTTAACAACGAGGTCATATCGCCTACTACCAGAGCGCTCTTTCGTCACTCTGGTGGACATGAGCCCGACTCTACTGTGGGAGTCCTAAATTTTGCCAACCCTAAATTTTTATTCATCTAGGGTAAGGGTCTTTAACGAGTACCTGACATCGTACAGGCTCGGGACCATCGCTTAACGTCCCATCCGAAGGACGGCGTGCTTAAGTAATATAAAAGTTAAACAAATTCTTTGTTTTTTAAAAATTGTATTAGCTGTGCTTGTTTAGCAACAAACCTGACAATGGTGTAATCCCGAAACATAAACCAGTAGAGAAGTTTATGTATAATTTTCTAGTGGAATAGAAATATTTTTTAAAAAACAAATCTTGTTTTAATGTAAGTGGTTAGATAAACAACACTTTTTTGACCTTTATGTCTTCAAACATATATTTTAATTATATTTTCTAGTTGATGTTTCGCCACATTCCGGCACTATCAAAACTATAAAACAAACACATGAATGAGTTAACATTATCATTCATTATATAATATATACAGTAAAACCCCTCATTACGGTCCCCCCTCTTACCCCCCCCCCCCCCCCCCCGCAACGGACGCGGACAACCAATTTTTCGTCATCAAGAGATAAATTTACCTCTCCTAAGCGGAAACTTAAAAAACAATTAATTTGAAAAATGTATTTTTGAATGCTTTTTATTATTCGTAGAATTTGCTGTTTGTGAAACAGGCCGTTTGTTCCCCATTATTAAAAAAGAATATGGCCCCTTGCAAGAAGTGTTTACATTTTCATCTTCTCTCCTTCGGTTTTCCTAGAAACACGTTCCTAATTGTTTTTTTTTTCGCTCAAACCACAACACACCTGAGACGTTATTCTACAGTGAAGTTGACCGGTCCTCAAAATGACACCGCGAAAGTACCTTACTTTAAAACATAAAATCGAAGTCATTAATTATAACAAACTTCATAAATCTTCTGTGCGTTCGCTTGCGGCAGGTTTTAAGTGGGCAACTCACACGGACAATTGTCTTGGTCCCGTGACTGTCCGTCGCAGAAGAGTGTCCGTTGAGGAGGGTTAAAAAACAAAAATCTCCGCGATTTGTGACCTGCTCACTTCACACGTGGATATGAATATATGGATATGGATATATATATATACACGTATATATCAAGGATATCTATCATTCCTCAACTTCAGAAGTTTCTTTTATTTATAAGGTTTAAGATATAAATGAAATAACTCTCAAGGATTAATCAAGTATGGCTCTGAGAAGCCACTAGAGCCTCGACCTCAAGGAAAAAAAAAACGACGAAAAATAAAGAAATTATCCAAACAATAATTCGAAATAGAAAATTTTCTTGAAAGCTTCATCTTTTTCAATTTAAAATTAAATAATACAATTATTAACATTATTTTAATTCGTCAGTAGGATAATAGCTATTATGTCTACAACTATCTGAACACAATGTACCTACAACTAGATTCTGAATATACGTTAAAAGACAATCATTCAAATAAAATTTTAATCTTTTAATCTTCTATTAACTCATTATATATATATATATATATATTCTTTATTCTATACAAAAATAATATTTAGAATCTCAATTAATAAGGTTTCGCTAATTTTCTTCTTTTTTATATATAAAAGATTAGCAACTCGAATATAATAGCTATATAATATTTAATATTATACAATAACGTGGCATCTAGTTTAGTATTAAAAGAAATCAATTTTCATTAAAATGAAACGTTATAAGACAGGTATGAATATTTCAACCAATAGTTAAAATTATAAATTGTGTACATCAAAGGAATGGTAGGATGTCATATTAAAATAGTTTTTAAGAAGAAAAAACAATTTTTTTGAAAGTTATTATGAACAACAGAACTTTTACCAATGTGTTTTTATGAAACTACAGGATAACTGCAAATTAATATATAAAAAAATATACTTTTTACGAAATTTGGACAAATCTTTTTAATTTTGAGGTTAATTAGATGTAGTATATCATAATACTATTTGACTGTGGGACCTATTTTGAATATAGGTTGCATTAGAGATAACAAATCGAATAATACTAAAAAAGTAAACATTTTGGCTTATAAAATACCAATATCTTGAATTGGAAAAGTTGTATATACAAAATAACAATAATAACCTTATAGGAAATTTTACGCTTTTTAATTCTGTATATTTCATTTTCGCCATAATGTATCTGTTCCCGCGAAAATTGGGAAAAACGCATGGACGGTTATTTTCTTCAATTCTAACTTTGCTCATATTTCACGATTTGTGAGTCGTAGAGAAAATTTAAAAGAAGCCTAATCGACAGGAAATGTCATGCTCTATAAATAAAGTCATATGAGATTTTGTTCTATATGTGATAGTTTCAGGGAAAATTGCAAAACCCCACAAAATAGTGAGAGGTACCCCAGTTGGCCAAGCACAGAGTATCATTCGTAGTTCGTTATTGTGGTTCATGCCCGGGCTTCAACTACAATGTCATATCGCCTACTACCGGAGTGCTCTTTCATCACTCTTGTGGATATGAGCCCAACTCTACTGTGGAAGTCCTAAATTTTACCTACTCCCGTGTTTTTTTCACGTAGGGTAGGGGGTCTTTAACGAGTACAGGCTCGGGAGTATCGCTTAATGACGTGTTCATCTTGAGCTCGGTAGGCGAGTACGCTACTTCTGAGCTACCGGCGCCCTGTTTAAGTGTTCAATTTGCTCTGAAATGATTGCTTTCTGCAAAAAATTATTACAATATTTTTTGAAAACTTTATTATCTTAATTTTGTTTTGTAGCAGCAATAGATACTGTGATAACAGAAAACAATAATGCTTAATTTAAGCATATAACTATGTTTAATTCGAGTTCCCTGAAGATGTCAAAATGTAATCAAGCAGATTTTGGAAACGTATTTTACATGTACTAGAAAAAAAAATTAGATACTTTTGAATTTTTGTTAGTCGAAAATCTTCAATTCGCGGCCGGACTAATTGTAGCTATACAAAGAAACTACATTTACATCTATGAAAAATCATGCCAAAATAAAATAAATAAATAAAGAAATATTCATTCAAAAATCAATTATTGAAAATACCTCTTTTGATTCGGTTGGCGGGTGGAGGGTGCGATGGCCTAGGTGGTCGACTGTTTTGCTTTTCGTTAACAAAAATGAATCTCGAGCCTGTAAAAATTGTATTTAATACTTTTGTAACACAATTGAATCACGCAGCTATAACATGTGGGAAAAATGTGTACCAAAATAAAATAAATTTTTGAGATTGTGATATATATTTTGTTTTTCTATTATCCTTTTCGTCGTCCCCAGAACAAAATATGAATGATATCTATAAATAAAGGAGATCTTGGGACTGTTGTGTTCAACATTAAGCAATTGATATTTTTGTTTAAAAAAATTATTTATTGTGGTTGTAAAATCAGTGTTTTATGTCAAAAAAATGACATTATCAACACATATTTATAATTTTATTGGCTATAGAAAAACTAGTATGTGTGTTAAAAAAAATAGCTTTTGATACTGCATTTATGAGTACAGAATTGATATTTTGTTTCAAAAAATTAGAATAAATAAAAGTAAAGTATCTTTTTAACATTTATATTGTCTAATTTTACAAAAAGTATAAAAATACAGTGTACCAGTTTCAGCCTCTAAGTTCAATAGTAACATTTTGATTTGCTAAGTTGGCATACTTGTACAATTCTGAGATTACCTGTTGTCCTAACGAAAAATCTAACTGTCAAAATATTTGGGTTAACGAAAAGTTTGAAAATTAATTTGATTTAATAGCAATGTGAAAAAAAGTGATAATTCAAGGTAAAAAGAAGTAATTCAATTAAACCATAGAAATTATATTCAGAATATCGTAGTAATAAGAAAGAAACCAATAATAAAATAAAATAAATAAATGTGCACATAATACGCATAATAATATGTATATATATATATATATATGAAGGGTTGAAAGCCATAGTGGTGTAACTCACTTTAGGTTCATTATGAGAAACCAAAGGCTCACACCACTATTACTGGTATCAAAATAGCTGTCCCGTCGTCTGGAAAATGTTGCATTCTGTCGGGTAGTAAAGTAAACTAGGACTTACTTCACTCTTCCTCTCAACAGTTATGCCTATAAAGCTTTCGTAAAAGACGTAAGTCAAGAATACAAAAAAATTGACTTATACCACTATGGCTTTCAACCCTTCATATAACACTAATTGATTAACCTAGTAGTGGAGTTAAAATACGTGAGAATTTGAGGTGAATATGGTCATTCAAAGAATTCCCATTTTAGCAAGATCTGTGAGGCTTCTCTTGGGGAAGGGGAGTCACAGCCTCAGGTAATGGCAAAATAGTAAAAACATGCCAACCTAGCAAACTTAAATGTTACTTTTGAACTTTGTACTGACAATGGCGTAAACCGAAACTTGTACACTATATATATATTTTTTTTGTGGAATTATAATATATTAAAAAGTGACACTAGAAAAATTAACATGGTTCCTGTACAATACACTCCATTTAATAGAATTACAACCTTTACAATAAGAAAAAAAATTGTAATTTTCTTTAAAAAAAAATTAATCATGAACTACTGAACGATATTTGATAATACATAATTGATATTATTTACAAACATGAATCTAAAGCCAATAAAAATTGTATTTACCAGAGCAAAGAAGTGATATTTAGGGCAATACACCACCAAGATAGATAACGTTATGATGAGGAAGCTATTCACTAGAAATAAACAAGTGACAATAGTGTTCAGGGTCAGATGATAGTTATAGACATTATCAGTTATCAGTTTTAATGGAACAGTTATGCACCCCAGTAGCTGATTTAGAGAGAATATACAAATGTTTTATTTTATTTCTTTAATGGTTGCCCAAAATTATGAAAACGATATAGGAAATTGGTAAAATGTGAGTTTTATTTATTCCATTCCATTTATATACATAAAAAAATGCAAAAATATTATTGATTGGATAAGTATTTCTGGAGATGTATAGAGCGCTCAACTTTAATGCAATACCCTATTTGCAACCAGACGGTTGCAGTTGCAAACATGAAACCAACACCTTATTTCCCTATTTCTTATCAGACTTTAAATCCAAGATTGACCCTCCTCCTACCCTTTGGTTGGCTACGCCTCCAAGCTATCCTTTTTTTTTTTTTTTTTTTTTCAATGGTACACTATTTATATATATTTTTGTAAATTCTGAAATGAAAAAAAGAATGGCACAAAAATAATATTGATGGGATAAGTATTTCTGCAGATATACAGAGGGACCTATCAATACGATATTCATTTTTATACATAAAGAATCTTCTTTCTTCATCAATTGTTCTCCTAATTCGACCTCCCCTTTCCCCATGGGAGGAAAACGAGGAGGCAGACCGACTAGCGAAGGAAGGTTCAAGTAAGCCTTTCTTGGGGCCAGAGCCGGATGCTGGGAATATCTCGGGAGGCATAACCCGGATTGAAAACTGGACTAAAGATCTTTTAGAGCAGTCATGGAGAGAAAAAACCACATGCAGACAGTCGAAGATGTTCCTGGGAGGGGAGTCCAAGGTGTTGAAGGATGTGATCCTGAACCTCAAAAGGAACAACGAGCTTCGGCAACTGACTGGAGTTCTCACAGGACATGGTCCGTTCAATAGACACCTACGCACTGTAGGAGTCAAGAAGAGTCCCACCCATGATAAATGTGAAGAAGACGAGACGGCGGCACACTTCCTGGGTATGCTCGGGATTTGCGCGGACGAGATTCCACATTTTTGGAAAAGATGTAATCACAGAGAATAGCTTTAGAAGATTCATCAAGGAAAATGGGAGACTGGGTACTTCATGGTTTAGATAGTATTAAAAAAACAGGTAATAAAGTAAGGTAGAAGCCCAGCTTCCAGGGAAGGGATAAAAGCATTGGATGCTTAGGTCCCTAGGTGTAAAGCACCAGCCCACTACTATATACATATAATATTCCCCTTGGGATATGATCAATATCATTCTTGTGTCATTTCTCTTATAAAAAAATCTAGTTTCACAATTTGAAAAGAAAAAAAAATAGTATTTTGTGGGTAAAAACAAAGTTTGGGTCGAGGGCGCAGCCACCAAATGGGTAGAAGCAAGTTCAATGATGAATTTAAAGTCAGGATAAAAATAGTGATAAGTGGTGTTTATTTCATGTTTGTAACTGCAACCATCTGAGTGAAAATAAGGTGTTTAAACTTTTAAGTTATACAGTTATTAAGTACACAAAAGTTATTAAGTTTAAAACTTTTTGAAGAAATAAGTTCTGGTTCAATCCCTCTCTAGAAGTCTCCCCTATAGTTTAACACCTCCATTCTCGGTTCTTCGTTCAATATTTTCGGAAAAACATCGGAAGTGAACCAATTATATATATGATATTCAACATTTTTGCTGAGATATTATGAAACACTTTAAGAATAATAATATAAAGAAACGTAAAAAACGTATATTTTTTAAAATTATTGTCTATTTCACAAAAAATATGGGAGTACTTTCGAAGCCCCCCCCCCTCAAAAAAAAACCATTCCAACACTTCCACAGCCCCCCTGGCTCCCTGTGATTATTTTTTGTTCCCCCAAGCTATAAACCAACCTCACGGGAAAACATTTGGAACCATTTCCACCATGCAGAATGCTGTGACGAGGGGTTTAAACAACATTTCTGAAGCAGACTTCCAACAATGCTATGAAGAATGAAAAAAACCGTTAGAACCGGTGTATTACTTCTCAAGGATGTTACTTTGAAGGAGATAATATTGAATTGTAAATTTTGAATAAATGTAGGTTTCAGAAAATCACTCTCATTACTTTAATCCCTAATGAGACCTCGTATTTTGTGAAATAGACAATATTTAAAAGAAAAAACATATGTTTTTCTTTATATTTTTCAATTACATGGAGTCTCGTACAACCAAATGTAAGTTTTGGTTTTAATATTTTTCACCTATTTTCATTTAAAAATATCAAAAATAGGTGACTATCTACATTACTTTATACGTACCCTTACGTTTTCTATGAGTCTGTAGACTCTTCTAACTACTATCCCTTCCGTTTTTTTTACGACTAAATGAGAAGTGAGGACTTGACGGGGTGGTGCTCGCACTTTTCAATGGGGATCATGAAGGCACATTGCAAAACAGTCCTGGAGCATGAGCATTATGGAAAGGAAACTCAACTTGGCGCGATCTATCGGGTTGTCGAAGAACAGAAAAGAAAACAACTCTTCAAAATGGGCCTCGTTCCGGATCCTTTCTGCAGAAGATGTGAAGGTTATTCGGAGATGAGGCGTTCCTCAATCCAGATGAGTTGAGGAAACAGAGCTTCGGAAGGATTCTACGCTTCACTATAGATGTAGGAGTAGGTAGTTAAATAGGGCAAGGGACTGTTGTATGGGCCTTATTGCTTTGGATAACATGGGTAAAAAAACACCCCTGCAATCAACTGAGGAGTGAAGTAATGAATTCCAAGACCACCCTTAGATACATTACGAAATTTATGGAAGGCCCCTAATGACCAAATCCTGGGTGTCAATAAAAATAAAATGCATTATCAACTTCTCAAATGGAAGTAATACAATTTAAGCGTCCAGATTAACAGATTGAAGTTATAATTTATATAAAAAAAAAGGTAGTTTGACTGACTTGATCCTGAGTTGAGGTTGCTGGTATGAGAAGAGCCGAGAGTGGGTACAGTGGCGATCCTACTAAGAGATCGAGAACTGGAGGAAGCTAGACTGGTAGCGCCTCGCACGCTGATCCCGCCTGAAGAGGACACATCCTGCCAACACAAACTGTTATATTAAAACAATCTTTATAAATAAATTTGGGTAATTATTCCGAATCGCACCAAATTTTCTTTATAAAGTCGAATCGACTGTACAAGAAGTTCTATAATAATATTAACTTGGGGGAGCACAGAGGAGCCCTGTTTTTGAAAATACTGTTTTTTTTTCGACTTTTCCATATTTTGTTTCTTTTACGTTCACTTAAAATTTTTCTTTCCTATTATATATTCTATATTTTTTAAATTTTTTTTTACGTTCACATAAAAATCCAGTTGATGTATCAGAAGAAATAAAATGTTGACCCTCACGTTGGTCCTTTTAGTGAAACAGTCCAGGTTCTCCTGATATAGAGAAACCCCAAGGGGGAGCATAACAAAAATATCCAGTTCATAAAAAAAATGTATTTCTCCATATAAACGATATAATATGACAATTAGATATTTTTTTTATACTCCCCCATGGCGTTTCTCTACATCAGGAGAACCTGGACTGTTTCACTAAAAGAACCGCTTGACAGGAGAGTCAAAATTTTATTTCTTCGGATACATCAACTGGGTTCTGAAATTCTTACTGTGGGTTACTGTTTTATGCTTTAATCTTAGATTATTTCATTCGATATTAAGTAAAATATGAAGAATAGTTGACGTATTATATCGTTTATATTGAGAAATAGTTTTTAAAAAATGAACTATACATATATACATATTTTTTTCATTCCCCGACTTGATATTAATGTTTTCATGATGCTGTTGGTTATGCGAATCACTAAAAAAAAATTGGGCGCGATTTGAGGTGGAGGCGCGATTCGGAATAATAACCCAAAATTTTAAATTGCTTTCTACATATTGAGTATTTTTGAACAATATGTTCTCATTCATTTCATGTTAAACAAAGATCATAAAAGTGGTTTTTAGCTCCCATCAACAAAGAAAAAATGGTACAATATATGTAACAAAATCAAACATTTTTTTTTAATCTGCCAGGAAACAACTTTCCAACCATAAATTTGTTCTGTATACTTTTTCGATAAGTTGAAGTTAAAAATAAGGGAGGTTAATAACATTTTTGAGTAGTTAATATAATAATTAATAAACATAAATTATACCATGAGCTCTCGGCTTACGAAGACCATTTAAAGAAGGTCTCCAAGCTCTTTCCATAAAAATGTTTAGACCCTTTGAAACCTGACAGAGTCTGACCCATCAGTTGTTTTACTCCTCGGTATAACCATGCATTACATTTTCTTGTTTAATAACAAAAAAATAATTTATTGGCTCAACCCTCCTACATCTGACATGTTAGAATTATAGAAATTATCATTTGGGCAAATGAATCTGAAATTTTACATCTCTCATGAACTTGTGCGAATCGTGGAGAGGCCAAGGAGTATATATTATTTTGATATATATTTCTATGCATTTTTATCGACAGTACTCGAGCTAATCCCGGCAAACGGACTTAGTTTATAACTAAACCTAACATTGGTGTAATACCGAAACAGTATATGAATAGATATATTTATAGTGGAAATATTTCAAAAGACGTTTCTTTTATGCATTTAATTACAAGTTTCTACAATATGTACTTGGTACAATTGAAATAGCGAAACATATAAAAAAAAATACAATAGTTATATACGATAAAGAACATACTTTGATGCTTTCAGGTGATCTCTTGTTAACTGCAGGACTAACAGGAGGAGTTGCTTCGCCAAATTTATTGGCAGCATTTAATTGTTCTTCTTCCATTAGCACCAATTGTTGCATTTCTGCTTGATCTTTATTTTCCGTCATTTCTTTTTAAACTTTAATCGTCTAGTAATATAATGAAAACAACATTTACTCATATTCACACGTGGAAACATCCACAACATTGCTATCTTAATTCTTTATGGACAGAAATAAATATTACACCCATATTATCCTTGATAAAACCCTACAATCAGATATGCCTTCAACAAGGAATGGTTGTTAGATTACACTATCGATTGTTTTTATGATTTCGACATTTATCATTCAAAGTTTCTGAGCATGCTTTCTTTATCAAACTTTTTTAATATTACATTCCATTAAATAAGTATATTTTTTTTCATGAATCAGGTACATTTAGTTGGAGAATAAAATAGTCTTCTAAACAATCATCACATTAATAGTAATTTTGAGTAGAAATAAAGGAAAATAAAACAGTAATACATATTAAATTTAAATTTTAACTTTTTACAAATAGCTTTTAAAATTATTCTCAAAATGAAATATTTACTCAATAGCTAATTCTCAAAAAATTATTTAAAGTTTGATTAAAATACGTTTCATTAAATTCGATGGGCATCACTGGTAAATCAATTGAAAGCTATAACCTTGAGAAGGTTACATTATTGTTTGGAGAGGAGTGGTATACGAGGAAGTACGGGGCCAGCTCACTTTCATTTTTATTATCAACTTTTTTGGTTTGTGCAGAGATGTTCAGAACGCCGAATTTTCTGAACTTCCTCTGAACAATAAATCTGTATAAGTCATATTCGACGAGTCTTTCATTCTTCATCATTTTCTTTTCTGAAGATGGATCCAGAAATGTCAAATAACCATTTAGCCGATGACAATAGCGAATTGTCATTTAACCTTCGTCCTCGAAAAAGAAGACACACCACGATACCAAAAGAAACACGCTTATCGAATAATAAGTTATCCCTGATCGATAGTAAGTAACATTCAATACATTTGTTGCAATTCTAGGTACGATTCTAAAAAAAAAATATGTATATATTTTAAGTTTGCAATGGTTTCTTTGAAGACTATCTATTTTAGCATTTGAGACTTTCATTTTCTGTTTTTACTCATCAATTCTTAACAATTTTTTAAAACTTATATGCATGCCTAGTTTCAAAATAAGTTGTTAATTGTGGTGTTCTTTCAGTAATCAAATATTCTGTTTGTTTTTCAGTTCCGAAAGATGGTACGCCAGTGTGTATGAAGAAACCAAAACGAGCAGGTCCGTATCTTCTGGGTCCCACATTAGGCAACTCTCCTGTAAAAAGTATCGTACAGTGTTTGGCTCGACTCGAAGGAACTAATAAATATTATACTATAAAGGTAAGTCAATATTTCGCATTTGTGTACTAATCATTACTGCTGTGGTTCTCAAAATAGGTCAACTTGTGGGTCGTTGGATTCTGCGCAAAATAGTACAACTATGCATCAATAAATGTCCATTACATTTTCCTATTTGTATTCAGAGGTTGAGTGCATGTTGTCTTCTTTCTTCCAAGAATTATTACTGTTAAAAGTTACAGACTTTGACAATAACCTCATCATAATATGAGAAAGGCTCCTGCCAAGTTTTGCCGCCAGAGGCGCCACAGAGAAAAACACCTTATATTTACATGCTCCACCGCACGAGTTGTCAATGGCTGACTAAAATAAAATTAAAGATGCCAATGTGTAGTGCTTTCGGTTGTACAAATCGTGGTGGACCCTGGTTAGACGTGTGATTGTAGGCAATTTCGCATTGGAATTAATATTGCAGAAACAATCTGCGGTATAGTAACATTTGGTGCAACTGATATATTATCAGGAACAAATAGCTCAAAATTATTATTGGCATTATAAACTTGCAATATAGAAAAAAGAATAATACATTTTGAAATAATAACTTTTGACGTATATTAACTTGATGCATTCATTCGAAAATAATTTATCAGCATGTTTTGTTGAAAGAATATAATATAAAAGAAGAGAAAATGTACATTAATTTACTGAGGTTTCTCCTTTAACCTCATAACTACCCTCACATTCAATTATGACATTCTTGCAGCAATAATTGTTTTCTCGGCGAGCAGTTGAAGCTTAGATGTGTCGTTCTACCCGCTAAAAGTATATGTAAAAATGGTTCTTCCCATGTCCGTAACTCAAAAACGCCCATTCTTGAGTTACGTCGTATTTGCAGCAAATGAGCGATATGTTGTTTTTCAATCCATAACCTTCTTCGAGTCATACTCTTACACATCGTCTTAAATTGGGTTCATTTTTTAATTATAATAAAAATTACTGACTTCCTTTCTATCATTTTTGAATGTAAGCAATTGAACAATATCAGCATTTCTTCTCAGTTTTTTGTAAAACTGATTTTTGTGATTGTGAATAATCCTTCGCATATCTCGATTATGACACAAATCTGTTATTTTTTGCAGATCCTGAGCCTAAAGAGTCCCTCCCAGGAAACGCAAGATGACCGACAGGGAAAGATGCTGCTTCACACTGAGTATTCACTCCTCTCCTTGTTACACGATCATGAGAATGTCATTCATCACCATGGATTTTTCAAGGTGTTTTATTATGCCATACAGCATAATGTCGCAAATGACGTACTTTTGTTAAATTAAGTTCAGCTATTTTTTTTTCTTTTAGAACTAGGCGAAACTTGGAAACCTTTTAAGGGACTGCATATTTTCCAAAATTGTTATTACACACAATTTACATTAAAAAAAATTAATGTGTGAGTGATGCGGTACTAACGAGGATCGATGTGTAAACACCAGCTTTAGTTTCAAAAATTTGTTGCCCTGCACGGATTTTGATTAAAATTTGTTTTATAATGTTTCAATAAGAAAAGTAGTATGAGGATTTAAACTTTCGAATTTATTGTTCTTCAATTTCTTTTATACATGAAATGATAGATTTGTGATAGCTAAAATAAGATACATATACAATAACTGTGATTGTAGTGTCTCTAAATACAGCGTTAACGGTAGTTTTCTAATTTGTTGTTAAAATGCTTCGATTCGTAGTCATTAAATCTCCTGAAATGGGTGAAAACATTATATTATTTGTTGTGATAATATGACAACAAATATATTATTTATTGATCGATATTTTCAGCAGTTATTATTATATATTAATAACAATATTATATAATATCATAATAATATGTTATATATTACATTTTTTCAGATTTACAGTGCTATATTATTTTCTTTTGCCACAAATTTTATTTATTGTGACAAATTTAAGCTATCGAAGCATCTTAAACTAAAAGTTTCTTATCGAAAGTTCATTTTATAGTTCGTAATATTGATATTTTAGTTAAATTCACTACAACGGTAAATATGATCAATAATGTTGTAAAAATACAATAGAAATGCACAAAAACAGCTGATATCACAGTTAAAGAAGTGTGTAGTTGTGTGTGTCCGCTGCGCACGCAACCGTCCGACACACACTTACGCAGCAAGCACATCAACGAGACTTCTGATGTTTACACGTCAAAAAATATATTATTAACATGAAATGACCTATTGACTATCGTAAATGATTGTTCCGTAACCATAATTCTAAAACTTTTGTCATTTTGAGTTGTATCTAATCAATACGCCGTTGTGTCCGTTTAGGAGCTAGCTGTGGAGGAGAGAATGGGAGTGGACCGAGGCCTTGTCTACACAGGAGGAGTGGTTGAGCGGGTCTGTCTAGTGCTCGACTGTCTGGTGCCACATGACTTCTCAACCAAGACCGCTCATCTCATCAACCTCCAGCACTATGTCATCCGGGAGAAAAAGCTCTCTGAGCGGGAGGCGGCTCTCATCCTGTATAATGTGGTCAAGGTGGTTCATAGCATTCACCAGGTGAGTTGCACTAAACATCGCTATATCGTGGAATTCGAAGCAATACAGCAAGACGACAGTTTTCACAATTGATTTGAATTATGACTGGACACACTGGTATATATTATACTTTCACATACTTTCTTACTTCTCAGTCCAGTTATGACTTAATAAATAATCCACACTGTAGTGAGTAACTCTTTATTCACTATTTTCAATTTGTACACGCTTAAGCCTAGTTCGCACTATGCTAGTAATTCACTCGAGTGGTGAGTAATTTAGTAATTAAACTTGTGTGAACCACGAACATTGCTTACTGAGCTCAAGAGCGCCGGTTCGAAACCCGGCCGAGGCTCTTGCGTTTTTTATCGTTTTTTGGGACGTAAAAACATTTTGAGCCCACACTCCTTTGGATAGGACATTAAGCGATGGTCCCGAGCCTGTACGATATCAGGTACTCATTGAAGACCCGGGCGCTCTGGTAGTAGGCGATATGACCTTGTAGTTAAAGCCCAGGCATGAGTCATAATAACTAACTATAATATAGTGAGTGATAAGATTTTTGAAAGTTCACACGCCTGTTGTCCATGTCACACACTCCATTCAAGAACGCATTTTTGTGAAATTCAGCTTATAAGTTTCTTTGGCATGTAGAGATGGTTTCTTTTAGATTTGGGGAAATCTAGTAATGATTGAGAGTAGTTAACGTGCAACGATTTTTGAAAAACTAATTTTTTGTCGAAATGGTTCATTTATTTCAAAATTTTTAATGACAAAAAAAGTTTTCTTTTAACAAAATGCAGAAAATGGTAATAATCACCTTATCAATAATTCAAGATAAGTGATTGCGAGGAAGTTTCGTGCAATCACTTTTTCTTCTCCTTGTTACAGAAGAACATCGTGCACCGGGACCTGAAGCTGGGTAACCTGGTGCTTCACCAGAGCACCCATCGTGTGATAGTGACCAATTTCTGTCTGGGGAAGCATCTTGGCTCCGAGAATGACCTACTCAAGGATCAGCGAGGATCACCCGCCTATATATCTCCTGATGTGCTTTCTGGCAAACCTTACATCGGTATGTAGCATTCCTTCCTTTCGGTTATATGAAAACATGGCCGACTTTCTAATAGATTATCGTTAGATTGCTCTCATCAGCGTAAATACTACTCTAGTACAGGAGTCGGCAACTCGCGGGCCTGTGGTCTTTTTGTGAGGCTCTCGAGAAAACTAAATTTTCAATCTTTAATTAAATATAAAGAAATATATTTTTATAAAGATGAGATTTTATAGGTTACGAACTTATTTTATTCTACGTTTATCTTTGACTTATCTCTTTTCTTAGTTTATCACTTTTAATACAATTTTTTTTTGGTGTTATGCATTTTTTATTATTATTGTTTTTTCCTTTGTGTACTACTGAAAAATTATTTTACTGCCAACTCTATTTGAATGAGGTTTTCCCCAAAGACAAAAAAAAAATGTTTTTTTTTATCTGGGAGTTGAAAAAGACCTTGATCACGCTGTCCTTCGGATGGGACGTTAAGCGATGGTTCCGAGCCTGTACAATATCACGTATTCGTTAAAGACCCCTACCCTTGGTGTATAAACCTGAGTAGGCGAAATTTAGGACTCGCACAGTAGAGTCGGGCTCACGTCAGAATGACAAAAGAGCGCTCTGGTAGTAGACCATATAGATGACATAGTAAAGCCCATGCATGAGTCACAGTAACTAACTAGTCATGGTCCGAATACATTTTTTGCGTTTTGTGTCGATATAGTGGAAATACTAATAAATAAAATTGAAAAAAAAGATAAATAAATCACTTTTTTATTGAACACTTATAT
The DNA here is from genome assembly GCA_963662175.1 of Aradus depressus. Taxonomy (NCBI): domain Eukaryota; kingdom Metazoa; phylum Arthropoda; class Insecta; order Hemiptera; family Aradidae; genus Aradus; species Aradus depressus. The sequence continues at coordinate 17,479,715 of OY759219.1, read as the reverse complement.
TGTCTAATTTCGCAAACATATACATAAATGTGTACCGGTTTCGGGTTACGCCATCGTCAGCACAAGGTTCAACAATAATGGAAATAAGAGCTAGGCAGACATATTTATATTAACTTAAGAGTACCTGGGGTAGGAGGGGTCGTCCTCCCTAGGGGGTGGAAATCCCGATTCTAACGGTATTGACCAACTGTGGATGTATTTGAAAACGTGAAAATAACAAGAAACCAAAATATTATAAAATATAAAATTATAGAACTATTAATTTCATAGAACTAATTTTATATTTTTAATATTTTGGTTAGGCAATTTAAGAGTTCAATAAAAAAAGTGCTTTATATATCATCTTTTTAATTTTATTGACTGGTCAAGAGGTTGGATATGTTTTTTATACTTATTTTGCGGCCTGCACTATATAGGGCATAATGCAGCCCGCAAATGCATAAAGATTCGAGTTTAACTTTCAAGTCTCCTCTGAATAACTAAAATATAATTTGAATAACTAATAACCTCTTGATAGTTGATACATGTACTTTACGTACGAGTATATTGTTTTCCAACTCCATCTTTGTTGTTTGTTGCCAGGTAAGCCTTCAGACATGTGGGCTCTTGGTGTGGTTCTATTTACAATGCTCTATGGGCAGTTTCCTTTCTATGACTCCAGTCCAACACAGCTCTTCAACAAAATAAAAATGGCTGAATATAACATTCCTAAGTGAGTATATCCGCAAAAATAAAAGTTTTAAGGAGTTACCTATATTAAATACATATTATGTGAAATATATGTTGAAAATGTAAAATAAAAAGTGCCTGAAACGGATTTATATAAGTGCTATATGAGCATATAATCTATTTACTAGTAAATGTTAAGACGTTTTTGATCCGGAAAATTCTAAAATAACATTGAACACACAAAAGCTTTCAGTATAAGTTTATAAAGGCTTATTACATATAAATTTCTAACAAATTATTGTATAAACAAAAAAAAAGTTTTTTCAGTATTTTATGTATATTAATGGATGTAAATAATAAATTTTAAGTACTTTCTTAAATGCAATAATGAACATGCATATTCTTGTTTGGCACCAATGCTTATTAGAGCTCTCTGGTAGTAGGCGATATGATCTCGAAGATAAAGTTCAGGCATGAGTCAGAATAACTAACCAATGCTTATTAGACAAACTCCATCGAACCTAGCCTCCTCCTGCCTGACATGGTTCCTCCCTCGCAGATAAAACTTTTCAAGTTCACGTAAACTATTTTAAGGACATGTTTCTTTTTTATAAGTAGTTTACTTTCTAATGAATATGATTTACATTCCATTTCCGATTCTTCACTTAAATTTATTCAATAATAATTATGATTCTTATGAAATGTTGTAGCGATGGGCGTGTTAGTGAAAACACAATCTCCCTGATAAGGAGTCTTCTCGTATTGGACCCTCTCAAGAGATTGAAGAGCCACGAAGTGCTTGACGCTCTCTCCACAATATTTTCGCTTACTACCAATCTAATGACAGAGGAATTACTTCAGGTAAGGTATATAATTTATCCAAATTATTTTCGGAAATACTTGGTCTTTTGGCCAAACTACGGTTACTGACTGATTTTGACTCATTCACATTCACTGAAGTAATATTAATAACGAGTTCAATGTAACTATTTACAGATAATAATATGATCAGAAGATTGTTTTTGTTATACAAACGAATTGTCTCTTTCGATATAAGTACCATTTTCGTCGGCTCCTGGTGGAAGAAGAAAAAAACAGTATAAGACGGGCTGGGGACATGGACATTCACGGATCGTTGCAGATTGGCCGACCGGTGGCTGCCCCTAGCCCGTCACAGCCTCATATTGATTAGAATAAAGTATTTATGAACATGGACTACCTTGATCCCGAGCTCCCTCAACGCGTGACAGGGTGATGTCAAACAAGGTGGACCCAATAACAAAAAAAAATCGGTCAAGTGCAAACTATACTTGCACAATTAGTGTTCCGTGCCATCAGCCCCCCAGTTATAAGGAAATAAATAATTAAATTGTTTATAACATTGATCGCGCTAGAATTTTTCAATTCTGATCATTTTGGCTCAATCTACACCTAATTCTCAATGTTCTTGATTTTTTCGAGCGATCCTTGGTGATAAAGGTGGGGAACAGCAATTTTTAAGCTTCTTTCCCAAAAAAAGTTTAAAAAAATGCAAAACATATATATTGTTGAATTCATGCTTCAATAAGCTTCCATGTGACACCCTACACGAAGCCCTTGAAAATGTTTTTTTTTTTTCATTTCCCAATTTACCTTCTGAAATTAATAAATAAAATAATAACCCCAAACAGACGAACGGCCGGACACCGAATTGATCTCATAAGTGTTCCGTTTTGCTAATTTTGGCACGCAACACTAAAAACGTACCATTTTTGGATTATGATAATTTTTTGGATTTTTCGTGGGCATGCTATGTGCGGTATATTTTCATGTAATTACCGATTATAATATTTGCAAAATTATATATAAAGGAATTGACACTTTTGATATTAGTACAATTTAAGAAATATTCTTCTATTAGATATATAAACAGCGAAATCATCTACATAATCACTGATCTTTTTCTGAGGCACTTCCTCGTGGCCTGTAAATCTGAAAATTTCATATAGGTTCCCCTCTAGTTGTAGATCACAGGAAAAATCTAAATAAATTAAATCGTAGAGTTGTTGTCTACCCCCAAGTTTGTTTGGCAGAGCCAGCTTCCAGTCATATTCGACAATCTTCAGTTTTCATTTTATTTATCATTTTTATTGAATATAGCTTGCCCACTCCAACCTTCAATTAAACCTCTACATTTTTTATGTCAAGTATCTTCGGAGAGTAAAAAATTATTAAAATCTCCCCATATGGCACAGCTATTTTGATAAGAACTCAATAAATGACAAGATTTCGTATATGGGCTGATTATCATAAAATAGTATTAATAAATTAAATATTTATACTGTTCGAAACACTTTATCGATAATACTAATTCATTGTTTATTATCACAATTGAATTTATTCTTTGTCAATGACACGATTATAGATAATAATTGTACTTCAAGTGACGAAATAATCTCTCTGAATTTATTGGTAAACTTCTTCCAGAAAGATCTTAAGATATGATATTTCACAAAAGATGCCTTATTTTTTATGTTTATTCATACAAACATAGTTACTTCCGTGCAACGAATGATGAGCATATAATATTATATATTAAACAGAAGCCTCATTCATTTATGCTATTATTTTATATTTTTATTTATCGTTGACTGACAGGTAGTTCCTAACTGTGACAATGTGGTCCCCGAAGTAGAGAAGAAAGACAACAACGTACCACAGGATGAAGATCCGTTGAGTCTTCTGGAAGGACATCGAAACGGAGACTTCAACTGTGTCTATGCCAACGGACTCCAGTTCAGAACAGAGGTATGGCAGTAATCTAGATATAAGACATTGTATGTTTAACTACGAGATCATATGGCCTACAATCAAAGCGCTCTGATGAACTTGAGCCCGACTCTATTGTGGGAGCCCTAAAAGTTGCCTATCCAGTTTTAGTTAAGTAGGGTACGGCTCCTTAACGAGTACTTGACAAAGCATATGCTCGGGATCATCGCTTAATGTTCCATCCGAAGGAGGGCGTGCTAAAGGTTTTTGTCACTTCATTATTTGTAATTATATCTCGGTCTTGACTACAGAAGGCAAGCATGCTAGCTGTGGAAAATATATATTATTGTAAATTCAGAATCTCCTTTGACAACCCAAAAGTTAAATCAGTGGCAAATTGCAATAACCAGTTAACTGACACGAACCTGATTTCGAGATATTCATGTTTAAAGTATATGACATATAATTTATTGTAATATTTGATATATAAATGTTCAAGTTGATGTACAGAAATTCGTTTATAATATAAATGTTCGTTTATAATATAATATATGACAGTTAACTGGTTATTACAAAATAATTCCAGTTAACTGATTCGGTTTTCCCGAAATCACAGTCATAAATATCAATTTAAACAATGGACTCATGTGGGAAATGAAAATTTAGATCAAAATACACATTTTTCTCAGAAAATCTCATTTTTTTTTTAAATGTCACTTAACTGGTTATTGCAATTTGCCACAGAAATAATAATTAGTTATTGTGACTCATACGAAGTCATATCGCCTCTCTGAATTAGCTCGACTCTACTGTGGGATTACTAAATTTTGCCTACCCGGGTTTATTCACTTAATGTAGGGGGTTTTTAACGATTACCTGACATCGCAAAGGCTCGAGGCCATCCGAAGGATGACGTGCTCAAGTTTTTTAACCTCAGATGAAAAAGTTAAGGGCCTCGGCCACGTTTCAAACCAGCAATCTTGGCTACAGAAGACAAGCACGCTTGCTCTCTGCTACCAGTGTTCAGTCTAATAATGTTTTATTTTTTTTGAATAATTGATTTTTCTTATTTAAATTATTTCAGAATGATGAAAGCCGTCCATTTCCATGGCAACAAATTCCTCGAACGGATCCCCCCCGACTCCAGGGCCAGATCTCGGTGCACCGAGTGGGAGAGGACGCGAGGGAGGTGACGCCCTCAGAGTTGGCTCGATTCCGCCACTTGGTTCCCTCCTCGATCCAGGGGGGCGGAGGCCGAGTTCCTCGGTTCACCGTGATCACTCCAGCCCACCTCACGATTCGGGCCCAGAGAAGCATCGTACACAACCTGTCCATGCTCCTCAGGTCCCGACTGGACCAGGCTGCCCAGGTGGTTCTCTGACGGAGGACAATGCATCAGCCCCATTAACTGTGGCACATCGTAGAAACTCTACTATCATGAAATGCAACTAAAATTGACCATATATTCTATGAATGATAAAACTACAAGATGCAGCTTAAGCGGGAAAAGTCATAAGAATTCAGGGAAGACTATAAGTTGCCTCCATAGTTTTATTGTTTTTTGTTAGGTATTTAAACAAAATAATACAAACGTTAAGTCTGTTAGTACCTAAATAATGACCATATCCTTATAGTTCATATTATAACCGTATGACGACTGTTTTACAAATTTCGCAATATAATAGAGGCAAAGAACTGTTGAATAAAACTGACTGTAAGAATTTTCATTGAATAATTATTAATTATGACATAGTTATCAAAATCATATAATTTTTGTGAAATTATGACCTGAAATCTACTCAGCCCAAAAGTATGATTTTTTAGATTGGTTGGATCAAAATACTTGAAAAATATTGCTGTTTTTGATATCAAATTAATTTTTATACACATGTTATCGAATATATATATATGTATGTGGAGTACATAAACGTTTGGGAAATTAAACGGGGAAATATATTGGAAATTCTGAAGAAACCAAAATGTTTAACTTAAGAGAGTAAACTTTATTGTTCTGAATCACTTTTTAGAGACGCGGGAAATGATGTCACTCAGATGCACCAAGATTATATATATTATATTTTGTGGTTTTTTGCAATACGGCTATAGGTGAGGCAAAATGTCATATGATCTTGATTTTATGTAGAGTATGAAATTTCCTACTGATTAAGACTAACTTATTTTCTTCTACTTACGAAATGTGAAATATGCGCGACGTGAAGAATAGCCGCTCGTCCGTTTTTTTCTATTTTTTGTGAAAAAATGTACATTCTATCAAAAATGAAATTTTTAGAATCAAATAACTTAAAATTTCGTATAAGACAGTTGTTGGTCTTTTATACACTATTATTATTTGAGATATTGACGTTATGAGTCAAATTTTGTAAAACGTTTATTTTTTCAAGTTTTTTGGGTTTTGTAGTTTATTGACTTTTGGCTTAATTTAAGAAAACAAGTAATGAAAAGTAAATTGTAGATCACAACATTTCGTATCCGATTTTTTTATGTCTCAATTTTAATGAAAAAACTTTCATGTTTTTTTTTTTCCATTTTACACACAAACGGCAATTTAAGTAAAACATATATGGAGTTCCTTTCAAAGGAACAACATTTCTTTTCAATAATAGAGTAAGTTCATCTGATGGGATGTGTGTTCTGCAGTTTACTTTTTGTCTAAATTTTAGCCATTAATCTACGAAGTTTCAAGATAATAAGAAAGTAAACGTTTTCCATGTTTTGACCTCTAAAACGTCGTCAATACTTTGAATTAGAAAAGTCATCAACGACTGCCATATTGAAAATTTTACTCTGTTTATTAATTCTGTGTTTCATTTTTGCCTGAATGTAGATATTTTTGCGCAAAATTGGGGAAAAAGGGGCTTGCTATTTGTTTTCAAAAAATTCCTAAGCCGCTCATATTTCATGTTACTTGAATTGTAAAAAATCGAAGTTTCAATTATTTAATAATGGCCGAAATGGTAAATTTCTTCAAAAATTGTTTCCTTTTCACGCTGAACATTTTGTTTTCTTCAAAATTTTTGATATAATGTTCACCGAGAAAAAAAACTCTCTTTCCCCCGCAATTTTCGAGTTATTTGTTAACTAGTGTTCCAAATTTCATAGCCAAAATGGTAATATTTTTGTGCATAAGGACAAAACCGTTTGTTGTACCGTAATCATCGTAACATTTTTTACTATAAAAATGTATAAAATTAATGATCTGGATAAAATGGAGTCTGATCTCTTAAAATATCCAATGATTGAATTATGTTTTAAATTTATATTTCAACTGTAAATTTCATGTTTAATTTTATCTGTTAATTTTACCAGTATGTATTGAATGATAATGTGAAATTTGAATCTTCTCGTTTCTAGTCATTTGTATTTGTAAATTAAAGCATGATCACTGCCTAATGGAAATTTACTGACATAATGATAAAATATAAAATTGACATGTTATAAAATATAAGTAAACAATATATTTTTGCTAATGACTTTCTGTTATATATTGAACCCGTATCAGTTAGCATGTACTCTCTATAAATCGAGCGAGTTCTTATATTCTTCAGAAATAATGCTGATAAAAAGGGTCTGTTTCAACCATGTTGAAAAAACTCAATTACATAAAAATTTAGATAGAAGATTGATCACAAAGTAACAAAATATTGGCACTCGCCGTTGGTGTTCACAAAAAGAGGCTTGAAAAAAAATTAAATATAATGCATAATGAAGTTGGCGCGTTCCAATGTCTGTTTTCCATATTTTTTTCAGTTTACAGAATATTTTAAAAAATAAGTTATTTTACACATTTTTTTGTTTTTTTTATTCTGCAACTGAGCTATCACTGACGGTTAAAATTCTGACCTAATCATGGGATAAAAACAATTACGAACGTTAAGCGAAAATGTATCTATATCCATTATTATTTATTGTTATTATTAAATAGGGGTTATCTTGCTATAAAGCAACATGACCCTGTCTAATGTGAGGAGAGAAGCTCGGGATCAAGGAAGTACTGAAGGTCTGGGACCGGCCATCGGAGGAACAATCTGCGCCGATCGGGTCGTTCCCAGCTAACGGTACAATGCCTGTTTATGTACCCGCCAGGAGCCGACGAATCGGCTGAACAATGGGTAGTCAGTCGGTTTCCGTCATCAACTGCCGTAGATCCAGTCCCGTGAATCAATTCCATCCTAGTTTGGTCGTACAGTGGACATTGGAGAACTATATGTTCCAATGAACAGGGTGTATCCACGTAGACTCAAGGCGTACCCGGACGTCCTGGAAGTATGCGTACCTTGTTCAGTCATTCGAGCTTGATGACCAACGTTGTTGCCATTTTTTCACTACCCAATTATGGACGATGTCCTCGCAGCGCTCTGTTCTGGACTGCCCGCGAATCTCTTCCTCCAGGGCTAGGCGTAAAAGCTCATCAATATCTGCTCCTAAAGGCATGTTGCGTCTGCAGAAGTACGATGCGACAGCCCCGTCCAAGAAGGAATGTATCTATATCCGAATACATTTTTGCTGTTTATATCGATATATTGGAAAAACTAATAAAAATAAATAAAAGAACAGAATTTGTTTAACATTTATATATTATATAAATAGGCAATGATACAGACTCTGAGTATGAGAATAATGATCCAGGACCGTCGTCCCAAAAGAGAAAATTAAGTTCAGAAATTACAATAGTTGTATCATGTCCGGAAAAACAACATTTTCATAGGTAAGTCTGCTTAGCGTTGCTGGCGTCATAAACAGCGTCTCTTTTTCCTTCTCAATAATCATTCTGTACTCTCTCGCGTTCAAGAACCTACATTTCTTATTTCTTTTACCATAGCCCTTTTTTTTTTTTTAAATTTCTTACTATTATATTTTTTTGATTTTATTGTATTTTTTTTTGTTATAGTTTAGTTAGTTATTAAGACTCATGCCCGGGCTTTTAGCTACGAGGACATATCGCCTACTACCAGAGCGCTCTTTCTTTCGTCACTCTGGTGGACATGAGCCCGACTCTACAGTGGAGTCCTAAATTTTGCCTACCCTAAATTTTTATTCACCTAGGAAGGGGTCGATCTTTAACGAGTACCTGACATCGTACAGGCTCGGGACCATCGCTTAACGTCCCATCCAAAGAAGGACGGCGTGCTTAAGTTTATTTTACCTCCCAGATAAGGGCTTAGGCCGGGTTTCGAACCCACGACCTTGAGCTCAGAAGGCAAGCACGCATACCACTGAGCTACCGGCGCCTTCTTTGTTATATTATATTATTGACAACTCGGGATTTTCCTAGTGGACAAGGTCACAGTCTTGGGTAATCTCAGGTAACCTGGGGATTGCATAAATTACCCAACTTAAACTCAAAAGTCACTTTTAAACTTTGTGCTAACGATGGCGTAAGCTGAAACCGGTACACTTTATATATATTATTTTGTGGAATAAAACAATATACAAGTTAAACAAGTTCTTTGCTTTTATTAATTTTATTAGCATTCCAATATATCGACACATATCGCAGAAATGTATTTCGACGATGAGAAATGATTGCTGGAACTGTGCTGATGTATGAATGAGACGAGTAGTAACAAGCCTCTAGTTTCACTCCTACTCAACTTGATTTATTTCCTAAGACTTATTTCCTAACCCTCTTATGATCTTTTCTTTCTTGCATTTAAATAATTTATTTCATTTAAAATAATAAATATTTATTTACAGAGGAGGTACGGTGCGATTGATTATAAGCATCATTTTTTCTTCGATTTAATTTGATATAAAACTGCAACAACACATAAAGATAAACTATTGAGTAACATGGCCAGTCCGCTCAAGTACATTCCTGCGTAGTCGTACTCGGTGTACTCTATTAACCATTCTGAAAAACAAAACAAAATATACATATATAAAAATACAGTACAGATTCGATTATCCGGAAATCAATTATCCTTTTTAGTGTTTCATGCCAAAATTAGCAAAAAGGAACACTTATGCATCGTGTAGGGTGTCAAATGGAAGCTTATTGTAGCACGAATTCAACATTATATAAGTTTTTTTTTTTTTGCATTTTTTGAAACATTTTTTGGGGAAAAAAGCTTAAAAATTACTGACCCTCTACCCTTATCACTAAAATGATCGCTCAGAAAAATCTGAAAAAATTATGAACATTGAGAAGTAGGTGTAGATTGAGCCAAGGTAATCAGGATTGAAAAATTCTAGCGCGATAAATTGTTATAAACAATTTAATTCTTTATTTCCTTATAACTGCTGAACCATTGGTTTAACTATTAATAATTTAAGTGGGGGGCTGATGGTACGGAACACTAATTGTGCAAGTATAGTTTGCACTTGACCGATTTTTTGTTCCAATTTGCTTTTTTAATTTGACAATAGAGTTAGTAAGAAGTAAGGGTAGACGTGAATATTTCAATATACAATAGGATTGTCGAATTTTGTAGTTAAATGGCTAAAGAGAGGAAACTTTATTTTCCTTGAAGGCAACTCATACGTTTTCGTATCATACCTCAATTGACAGAAACTTTTGTGATCTACAATTAAATTTATATTTTTTTTTTGTCTCAACTTGAGCCATTTAGCAACAAAATTAGAAAAACTTCAAAAATGTTTTCCAAATGCTGATTCAATATTTTGAATTAGAAAAATTGCATTAAACTCCAGCAACTTTCACCTTATAGGCAATTTTACACTCTGTAAATTCAATTTTTGTCAAAATAAAGGTGCTTCCGCGAAAATCGGGGAAAATCCGGTAATGAGACTGTTTTCTTAAAATTTACGCCACTCATATTTCAATATTCCTGATATATATTCCCGCTTGGAGTACAATTTCTATGATGCATTTGCTCCAAAAAGGTTCATTTTCCGAAAAAATGAACAAAACTATTTTCTTCAGACAATGTTATGTTCTTAATGGCTGAAAACCAATAGGTTCGGAGTACGCATATAAAAATTGCGTGGATATTCTTTTTCATTTTTGGGATTAGGTTGTCATAAACATGAAAGCCCGGTAAAAACATAACAACTAACTTCTAACCTATTACACAACTTCCCCTATACTTCTTATAGCTGGGCAAGTAAAAAACATGACACTTGTCCCTCTTTCGTGGCCAGACTGAATCATTTTGAGAAAAAATAATTTTTAAGCATGTTAGGAAAAATATAAACACAGAATTCCAAAGTTCATAAGACTACTTTTTTGTCTACATATTAGTTATTATGACTCATGCCCGGGCTTTCACTACAAAGTCATATCGCTTACTACCAGAGCGCTCTCGGTCACTCTGGTGGACATGAGCCCGACTCTACTATGGGAGTCTTGAATTCATCATTCGCCTACCCTAAATTTTTATTCAACTAGGGCAGGGGTCGGTCTTTAACGAGTACCTGACAAAGGCTCGGGACAATCGCTTAACGTCCCATCAGAAAAACGGCGTGCTTAAGTTTATTTTACTTTCCAGATAAAATAAACTAAGAGCGAGGGCGCCGGTAGCTCAGTGGTATGCGTGCTTGACTTCTGAGCTCAAGGTCGTGGGTTCGTAGCCCGACCGAGGCCCTTAGTTTATTTTATCTGGGAGGTAAAATAAACTTAAGCACGCCGTCCTTCGGATGGGACGTTAAGCGATGGTCCCGAGCCTGTACGATGTCAGGTACTCGTTAAAGACCCCTACCCTAGATGAATAAAAATTTAGGGTAGGCAAAATTTAGGACTCCCACAGTAGAGTCATGGGCTCATGTCCACCAGAGTGACGAAAGAGCGCTCTGGTAGTAGGCGATATGACCTCGTAGTTAAAGCCCGGGCATGAGTCATAAAACCTAACCTAACCTAAACTAAGAGCCTCGGCTGGGTTATGAACCCGCGATCTTGAGATCAGTAAGCAAGCACGCACACCACTGAGCTACCGGCGCCCTTCCCCCCCTTTTTTTTTTCTCTATATAGCAAGCTGAAAATAAGAAATCCATTGATCTTACCTGCTAGTGGGAGACCAACGAAGGATCCAATACCTTGGAAGAAGAACAGAGTTCCAATAACACCGGTAAGTCTGTCCAACCCAAGAATATCTATAATTACTATAGTCCTCAAAGGCACAAAAACTCCTGCAAATACAAATTATCATCATACACATATATTCTGTCAAAGTAACACAATTCCATAAACGTTATAACAGTAAAACTTCCAATATATTAACCTATAAAATTTATAAAACTTCCAATATATTAACCTATAAAAAATCCACAACAAAATGCCATTATGTACTGGTAGAACATGTTCTTGCATACTTCAAACAAACAAGTGGCAAGGCCCCCTAAAAATGTTCCTATAACTATCATGGTGGTAGCTTCAACTCCAGGCAGAAGTATGAGCACAAAGCCAATGAGGAGACGAGAGGTCGCACAACCAGCGCCTAGTATTGGCACGGTAAGCAGGGCGTACTCTTTGTCCAGGAACTTCATATTCAATTCTGGAAATCAATAAACATGGAAATATAGTAAAAAACAAGCTTAATGTTATAATCCAAGTGTATTTGTTAAAATCCAGTTCACCAATAACACATAAACAAAGTTACGTGAATCACCGGCAATGTACTTCCCCAGAACGATTTATTCAATTAGGTTTTCGCATTTAATACGCTATTAATAGTTGTCTTACATAGGGGCTTCTGAATCCTCATACTAATTGTGTCGACTCATTCATTCTATCGGCAGTTAATAGAGTTTTTATGTTAACCCTGTCCTGTAATCCCCCCTTCCCTTTGGTCCATTTGGCTGAAAAACAATAGATCTCGTCTGAGAAGGTTTTGGATTCACATATAAAATTTCGTGTCGATACATTCATTCGTTCGGGAGTTATCGTGTTCACAGACACATGTTTTTCTTTCATTTTTGGAATCTAGAGGTCGGAAAACATTTGACAGATTACTTTAACATCTATAATAACCACTAGAAAAAGTAGGTTTGTTTCAAATAAATATAGATGTGGGGGCCTTGGTGGCCGTGCGGGCTAGAGCGTAGGGCTTTGGTCGCATGGTCTCACCATGGTTTGCGGGTTCGAATCCCGGCCGGGAGTGAGTTTTATTTCGTAGATAGAACTCCCTCCCGGGGCCATCGAAGTCGTAAATAACTAGATATAACACATTGACATGGATAATATGCACCCTACATAAAGCCCAAAAAAAAAAAAGTATTGATGAGTTATTTAGTTAGGTACCAAGACCCATGCCCGGTTTTTAACTACAAGCTTATATCGTCTACTACCAGAGCGCTCTTTCGTCACTCTGGTGGACATCAGCCCGACTCTATTATGGAAGTCCTAAATTTTACCTACAGAAAATTTTTATTCAAATGGGGTAGGGGTCTCTAACGAGAATCTGACATCGTACAGGTCGGGACCATCCGAATTTTTTTTACCTCCCAGTGTAGTTGAAGAAATGGTAAACTGTCTGTACCCATGACAACGCGCGTAACGCAGAAAACCCCGTCTTATTTCCTAATTACCAACATTGACAAAATAATAATAATATTATATGTTTAGTATAATATATTATGTTTTACATACGACAAATGTTTTGTCGTTGGGCCGTTTTCCCCCTTTATACGCGGACCGCATAATACACTAGGTTTTCAAGTGTAGGCTGCAATCAATATTAAATGAGTTAGTTAAAACGACAAAAGCGTATATATTGTATCCGTTAGTTCATGTTCAACAGCTATCATTTGCGCTATAACCTTCCTAACTATTTTCGCAAATTAAATTCAATGCTTTGCTGAAGATTATAATTTTTTTTGCCTACTCGCGCCGGTGCCCACCGCCTGTATTTAACGATAAAATTCACAATTAATTTCTTAATTATCATTCAACCAGTATCGACTTTGGTACTGATCCTTTCGTACATGACGGGGGGAATTTTACATAATCTGACATGGATAACCACCCGGAAGATCACAACAACTGACACAATATCGATTATATGCATGAATAGAACAAAATACAAGTAATATAACGTAATCTGGACAATCACCCAGAAGGTTGTGTACTAAAATCATCTTTTTCGACACATTTCACAAGTAACTAAAAATGCCATAAAGACGACACCTTAATTTATCGGGAAATCGGCCGAAGGGAAGGGGGGATCAAAGAAGAAGCTCACTCAAACCCCTAATAATTGCTGATGTAATGAAATATCAACGCGAAATATAATATGATGATTCAAGTATTTATTGATTATTCAAACTTGGAAAATGTAACCAAGTTTAAAACAAATTTCGCTTACTATTTAACATAAGGATTGGCACATATAGAGACACATAGTGACAGAAGGCTGAAGAGACGAGGAAGAGAAAGGTAGGCGATTTGAAGAGCTTGATGTCGATCATTTCCATGATGGGCTGTTTGACTGATTCGGGGATGCCGCAGTGACACTCAACCTCCTGCTTCACGTCCTTAACTGTTGGCAGTCTGGACACTGACAGGGTCATCGCTGCAAGCGGCTGAAACAAAATTATCAGTTTAGGATTCCCCCAATTCATAGCTGAGTGGGACTCAGGTCCACCTGGGCGAAGAAAGAGAGAGATAGTAGGCCATGTGACCTAGTATTTAAAACTTCTAAGTTGAGGAACGCGGACATATTGTGGAATTTGTAATAAATAAATAAAACAAACTTATTTTTTGAAATATTGTCTATTCCACTAAATAAATAAAACAAACTTATTTTTGAAATATTGTCTATTCCACTAAAGATATAAATACATATAACTACCGGTTTCGACCTTACACCATCGTCAGGTCTAGTTATGAACTAGGTCTAGTTCGTTTTGTAAGATTTATGCAAAATAACGTTACTGTTCCATGGAATGGCGTGAAGGAATAGCTACCCTTATTCTACAGAAAATTTCACAAATAGCGCGTGGCATGAAATGACCACCTAGTATATATGCACAGGGTATACATACAACATTTTTTTTTTCAGCAATGTAGGCCATACTGCCATTGTAGAAGATATCGCTGCGGTAGAGCGGTCGGGATCCCACAGCGTCATACTGAGAGCAGCACTTGCAGAAGAAGCGGTGTACCTTTGCCTTCCACTGGTAGTCCTCCTCGTACACGTACCGTGATGGCAGGCCCAGGGTTCTTTGAATTGGAACACCGGCGTTGGACATCTGTCTCATCTTTCTGTCAACAAGACTGTACCGTGGCCCTAAGCGGTTCCTGTCAAAATATAACATTAGATGCAAATTTTTATATACTCAAAATATAATAGAGTAGAGAATGCCATCCTTCGGATGGTACGTTAAGCGGTGGTCCAGAGCCTGTACGATGTCAGGTACTCGTTAAAGATCCCTTAAGTAACTAAACCTAGGTAAGCAACATTTAGGATTCCCAGAGTAGAGTCGGGCTCATGTCCACAAGAGCAACGAAAGAGCGTTCTGGTAGTGGGCGATATGAACTACTCGTTAAAGCCCGGACATGAGTCTCTATAACTAACAAAATAAAAGCTGATATACTCACAATGCGACAGCGCTATGATTTATTTCGCCCCTTCTGGATCCTCTGGTATCCACTTCTACTTCTACAGTGGGTGGAGCTTTGACAAAGAAGGTTGACAACGACAAGAGTATGTAAACTGCTGGAATAACAACAATCAAGTTTAGTAAACAATATAATAAGGGATAATTTGTAACTGAATATCGTACAGATATAACAAAATATGTTGGGTAAAAATATATTTCTGAAGGCCCTGGTAGTTCAGAGGTAGAGTGCTTGCCTACTGAGCTCAAGATCGCGGGCTCAAAACCTTTGGCCCTTAGGTTTTTTCTCTGGGGAGTAAAAAAAAAGTGAGCACGTCGTCCTTCGGATGGGACGTTAAGCGATGGTTCCGAGCCTATACGATGTCAGGTATTCGTTAAAGACGCTTACCTTAGATGAATAGACCTGAGTAAGCAAACTTTAGGAATCCCACTAATTTATATATCTCAAACCTGATGACATAAGGCACTTTCTCTTGAATCAAGTTTAACTGACCGATTATAGTCGATCAACGAAAGTTGAATGAAAACTATCTTCAGAACGTTTGTTTCAATAGAGTTGAGCTACTTTTTAGTGGATCAAGAAAAGTTTGACTCAGCCAAACTTTATCGTTCAAGTGATGAGTTATTCGCCATTTGCTTTCAAGTTGAAACTTGTCTTGAAACGCGTGAACTTCAGTTGGCTGTCAAGTTCGCTCTGAACTTCTCTCTGTGTGGATGTGTTTTGTTTTTATATATAAAATAGTTTTAAAAAATGAGCCTTGTGGTTTATGGTGTGACGCTAAAATTTTTAGAATTGTATCACAAGCACGATTGTCTTTGGAACCACCACTGGATAAATATTTAAAAAAAAAAAAATGTAAGAGAAAATGCTTTGAGTTTTATTGTCAAAGAAATGGAAATATGTAGCTGGTCTTACTAAACAAAATTGTTTTTAGCTCTGCGTTTAACAAAACTGTTACTATCAGTACAACTGCTTTCGATGCCATTTTAAAACTGAAACTATTGATCAGTTTTTATTGAAATGTATGAAGCCATATTCACCTTTTATTGATCAACTATAATCGATCAATTTTTTTGATAGGACTTACTGTTTTCTCATAAATCAAGCAAACATATAAAAAACATGGGTTTCTAAACGACATTAGGACAATTTTCGGCATGTATCTCGCAAATCGGACGACCTTCAGAAAAAGCATTGCACAAAGAGTGACATTCTGTCCAGTGGAGTGAGAGACTTATAGGAAGACGAAAACTATCATAGGAGCCAGCCTTAGGAATCAGAGGTTTGCTGAGTTAGGAGATAATGGAAAAGTAGGGACTTAAATGAAAGAAGAGTAGAAGCATGGCGAACCTGGAGAGGAAGAGAGTTCCAGAGGGAGTTAGCCTGGATAAGGAAGGAGTTGATGTAGGTTGTTGTCCTGTGGGAAGGGAGATAAAGATCAGAGGGACGGGATCTGGTGACTTTCTGGTGGATAAGAGATTTAAATTGGAGCATGTGGAAGATGTAGGAAGACTTTCGGGAAGATATGGTTTGATAGAGAAAGGAGCTTAGGAAATATTGTCGTCGAGAGGATGGGAAGAGCAATTTTAGGTCGGTATAGGAACTGGTAATAGAGGAGTGTCTGGGGAGCCCGAAAATGAATCTTAGAAAGGAATTCATGACTCGTTTTAGTTTCATGTCGAGCTCACAAGAGAGTCCTCTACGTGACAACTTTTAGTTTAAAACATTTTAATTAGGTTATAAGTATATATATAATGGATATATATATATAAGTATCTTATAAGACCTCGAGGTAGAATCTAATCAGCTCTAAGTTAGCATTGTTAGTGTAACGTATTCAGGGGATCTTGAAACGTGAAATTCCGTTGAAAATTCGAACCCGGATTTTTCGCAATATTACAATACTTCTTCATACTAAAAGTATAAAAGAGTAATAAATAATAGGGTGGGATACCGAGCCAGAAGAGGAAAGCAGATCTCCAGCCCCAATTAGAGACCACTTCCTCAGAGATCATAGTGCTGATGCACCCCACCCCAGTGGCACTGGAAGTGATCCCCATCACAATGGCACGCTTCTCTTCAAACCAGAACCCAGGAGCCACGCTGCTCATCATGAAGATGAAAGATGCACCTATACCTAGCAGAACCATTACAGAAAATGTTACAATCAAGTTATACAAATAATAATAAATAATATTAAGCAAAAAACAAGCTGTAGAGATATTTAAAAAAACATAACTTATAATCTTGCCATTATTACTGTTTATATTTGAAACATTAATGATCATTAGAAAAAATACAAATATTTTCCTTTTCAATAACTCTAGTTATGATAATGATTTCAGGAAGAATGAAAAATTTTGAATAACCACTTTCGTACTCTTGAATACAATAAAAACATGTTAACACCAAATTCAATTCAAAATGGTTATGTTAGAGGAAACCCCCTATTCTGTAACTAAGTTTTTTTCTCATTGTTCAAAAATAAAAACATTAACCATCATATAAAAGTCGTGTTTCCATATATAAAAGCTTTAATTCATAGTTCGTTTGCATTTTTATTATCTTTACTGAGGTCCTCCACCAATATCCTGTAAGATCTATCATAATTATTTTTTGTATAGTATTTTTCTCATTATCATTATATTGACTATTTACTATAATAAATAATTGTTATTTGTAAATTTGACCTGAGGATGTTATACTCTTGAAATATTGTCGTGAAAGAAGATTTATTTAAAAAATATTAAAATATATATACATATACATAAATATTATAAATGTAACATATTTATAATAATAATTATATAATGTATATTATAGGTTAGGTTTTATGACTCATGCTCGGGCTTTAACTACGTGGTCATAGTTATTTCGTCACTCTGGTGGACATGAGCCCGACTCTACTGTGGGATTCCATTTTTTTAAGCAATTATTATTATTCTCACAGGTGTTTATAGTCTAAGATTTAATATAGGTTGTTGTATATAATTTATAAGTTATTTTGATGTACAAAACTGTATGACGTATCCAATTACCATGATTTAAAGGAAATAAATATTAATATTACTAAACACTCATGGTTTAAATTAAAAATAAATTTTTGAGATTCTTTTGCATTGGACACCGCTTCGAGGAGATGCAACTTTACTGTTCCGGCAGTGCGGTTATATTTGATGAGAAGCGATAAAACTTATACAGTTTCATAATTTTCAGGGATTTTTTTAGAATATTCGTTCATAATTTTCGTTGCTGGAGGAAAACAAGAGGACAAAAAAAAATACATTGTCAGAAATTAGCTCAAAGGAGGAGATCCCAAATTTAAATGTTTTTAATTTTAACTTCTGAAAGATGAAGGAATACTGGAATATGGATTGATTCGGAGAGAACTTCATATAGAAGTTTTAGCTTAGGTTTACGGAGCATTTTAGGTATAACATTCATTTGAAACGAACATATAGAAGCGAAAGTAAAACTTACCACCAATAATTCCATGAACAAGAAGGAAGGAATAGTAATCAGAAACATAATAGGACGCTATCTTAGAAAGGAGACCAAGAATGGCGCCGATGGTTAGGGTGATCCGGAAACCATATCTGTTGCAAACACCAGCAGCGATCGGTCCTGAGAAAGATATTTACATATATTAGCAATAATACAAGCTAAATTCAACTATTCTTTGATCATAGCAATTAATATATTAATTATTATAACAAAGCCAATGTTTTGAAGATTCCGGTTGATAGGTTATTTTTTCACATTTCCTCAAAATGTAATTATCCGAAGGGATCGAAAAATGTTTGGTGGAGAGAAGGCTGTTATTTTACTCAAATTAAACCCAAAATGAGGGGAGAGAGCAATCACCAGGACTTGAGGACAGTGAGCCTCCGTCTCTAAGGAGAACGTCCTCACATAATAACGTCTAATTTCATTTCTGCTATTACTATTTTCAGCAATTTTGGAATATTAACAAATTTACGGTCAGAAGCTTCTTTGGGTTTATTTCTGTCTTTTTCATGAAGACTTTAATTGTTTTTTTTTAAATAATGAAAAATGTCTTTAGTAGGCAGAAAAAAGTTTAGAATAAAAAATAAGCAGTAAATATGGGTATTGGAAATTTTCTTGAAGTTAAAAAATCGTATCTCCTCAATAAGATTCTGCACAGTTGAATTAACGAACGTTTCATGGTCAAGAAAATATAAATATTTCGTTGATGTTCGCGAAATAGAGGGCCATAAAACATTATGAAATCACCATTTTCTTATTTAAAACCTTCTTTTGTCTAGTTAGTTATTTTGACTCATGCCCGGGCTATAACTATGAGGTCCTATTGCCTACTACCAGAACACTCTTTCGTCGCTGTGGTGGACATGAGCCCGACTCTACTATGGGAGTCCTAATTTAGCCTATCTTACCTAATAATTTATGGTTTCCAGATTTACTTTGTGAAGCTCCATTCTAGGAATAGATAATTAAAATGCACAATTTCTTTGTCAAACTTCACTATATATTCTCAAATACTCAACTAGTTTCGCCGTGTTAAGGCATTATCAAGATCTTGATAATGCACGGCATATCTTGATAATGCCTTAACACGGCGAAACTAGTTGAGTATTTGAGAATATATAGTGAAGTTTGACAAAGAAATTGTGCATTTTAATTATCTATTCCTATCTTACCTAAGTTGATTCACCTAGGGAAGAGGTCTTTAAAGAATACCTGACATCGCACAAGCTCGGGACTATCGCTTAACGTCCCGACGGAAGGACGGAGTGCTGAAAGTTTTTTCACCTCCCAGATAAAACACCTAAGGGACTCAGCCGGGTTTCGAACCCGCGATCTTGACCAAGCTACCGGCGCCCTCACGCCCCTTTTCTCTAAATATAGGATAATGAAGATACAATTGTTTATATGTAAAGTACAATAAACGTTTTCAGGATAGAACCAATCGTTTTAGAACTGGGCCTTCCAAATATAGATTGTCTAGATGGAAGAAAGTTTCATACAATACCTGTGATATACATGAGAAGAATGTAGGTGCTGCAAATCGTTGCGATAATATGCATTGGTTCGTCTAGTTCGTCAACTAGATAGAGAGATATTGCCGAGAATCCAAAAGAAGGCACGTCAATGCTGACAAATGCAAAAAATGAAATGAACACAATAATCCAGCCATAGCCTCCATCGGGAGGAACCGTTATCAAAGTTTCATATTCTACCTCTGGCATTCCAAACTTTCAGCTTCTAGCCACTCATACTCTCCTTTATTATTCCATATTACACTTCAATGCTTTTTCACTTTTCATATGCAAATTCTTATTTAGGTTTCTTTGCCCTTCAGACATAACAATGAAAACCTTCTCGGCTTCATTAAATTATTGTCTACGGGTAAGGTTATACTATAATCAAACCCAAACATAGAAATTAAAACATATGTTTTTTTTTTGTATGTTTGATTTAACGTACTCCCAAAAAATTACATCAATATAAAATATTACTAAGCTCAAGATCGCCATAGTACAATGAGGTCCTTATGTATTAATGAAGAGATCAAAATTCGGCATAAGAAAAAATCAACATATAAGCAAAAAAATAAATAAACACTGAGTCCATACACATATTATATTTTCATTATATGTTTATACAAATTGTATTTTTAAAAGCCACATTTTTTTCCATCTCATCTACATATTACAGATGGCGTATATATTTATATTCTTTATAAACGAGTAAGTTAAAAGAATGATTACTTCATATTCCCTTAGACATTTTTTTTTATTTTATGAATAACGCCCACTAACAATAATGAAAAGCTGTTAATAAGCATAGTTACCCCACTAAAATACATGCCCATGTACTCGTTGTCTGTGGTTTCCACGAGCCATTCTGAAAAATAAAATTATCTTTTTTAGTTATTATTTTCCGTCAATGAATATATATATATATGTTAAACATTAAATATACATTTTATTTGAAGTATATCTTTAGGTAACTTCTTGAAATAAATTTTAGCACCACCATAGAACACAACCTGAAATTAGGACATTCTACATATCACTCTTTAACTTTGTGCAAAATTTCAGATATATAGCTCTATTAGTTATCAATATGATAAGACGTCGCACTGGCTATTTATTTATTGTGAATATTATTTTCTCTCAAGACAATGCATATAATTTATTTTATTTTATGATATTTACATACTATGGGAGTCACAAAACTACTCTTAAGTCCAGTGTGGCTAGCCTCTCACCTCTATGACAGTGTTGCTATACACACAGTCACCCAGATAATGGATAGATAATCCCTCATTCTAGAAGTAAAGTTGCCTTTGAAGTAAAAGAGATGGTGTGTGAGCTGGCCCCATCCCCCGTGGCTTAAATGATAAATTTCACACTTCAATAACCAATCTTTGAAGTGGTACGTCACAAACGAAGTCTACGTTATCAGTTTCAGGATCTATCAAATTTTCGAAATGGTAGTGGCGTAAGTAGAACCTTTATTACAGAACTATATGTTTATTATTACATCAACATCTTGTTGACATAGGAACGTTTCAATGTTTGAACTAAGGTAGAACTGGTCGGTGAAGTTAGAACAGACAACATACCTGAGGCTGGGAAGCCGATGAAGGATCCAAATCCTTGAAAGAAGAACAAAGCTCCTGTAACGCTCGTCAGTTTGCCCAGACCAAGGAGATCGATGATAATAACAGTTCTTAGAGGTATGAAAACTCCTAAAACAAACAAACGTACATAAATTCTTCATATAAAGATTAAAAGTCCTTATATAATGTTCAATTAAAATCAGAGAAGAGTGGGACGATCCAGAAGAAGATGGCTGGAGACAGTGAATAAAGACGGTTTGGTGCGGTGGACTGGTGGAGACATTCACTCCAATTTTAGAGCTGCATGGGGACATTCACTCCAATTTATTCACCTAGGGTAGGGGTCTTTAATGAGTACCAGACATCGCACAGGCTCGGGACCATATCTTAAGTCCCGTCCAAAGGACGGCGTGCTCAAGGCTTTTTCATCTCCCAGATAAAAAAAAACCGAATCAGCGATCTTGAGTGCGAAAGGCAAGCACGCTACCTCTGAGCTATCGGCGCCCTCCACATAACTAACACCCAACACTTATTTTATTTCTTATTAAAAAAAATAAATAATAATAAAATAAAAATTTTACCTACGAACAGTCCGCTTAAGAAAGCCATAGAATACTGGAAGTACATATTCTGGGATATGGAAAACATGCAGGTAACCAGGCCTCCTAGGAAGGTTCCTATGACGATGAGTGTCATGGCGCCGAGTTTGGGGATGAGTATCAGGAGGAAGCCAACAGTGAGCCGGGATATGATAGTACCCACCCCAATGAAAGGTACCATGAGATTAGCGTACTTCGGTTCCATGAACGCCGCGTTCAATTCTGAAAATGAAACAACAAATGTCAACAATTTCTTAGTTAATGCCCGGGCTTTACCTATGAGGTCATAGTGCCTACTCTCGGAGCGCTCTTTCATCGCACGTCCCATTTGAGAGATGGCTTGCTCTAAGTTTTCTCACCTCTCAGATGAAAAAACCAAAGGGCCTCCTCCCGGTTACGAACCCGCGATCTTTAAAAATAATTTTTAAAATAAACTTTCTTATAAATTTCAACTGACGAAATAATGTACCCTAAATTTTTTAATGGAAATCATTTTTCAATTTCTAGAACTTTCGTGAGTTATATACAGTAAAACCCCTCTTTACGGATACCCCTCTCCGACGGACACCTCTTCTTACTGACAATTTTGCAATGTCCCGACCCGAAGAATAGGAAAACAATATATTTTTACCTCTCTCGCAACGGACGCAGACAACCAATTTTTCGTCATCAAGAGATAAATTTACATCTTTTAAACGGACACTTACAATGATATTTATTATTTATACATATATTTATTATTCGTAGAATTCGCTGTTGGTGAAACAGACAATACAATAACTATTAGTACGTGTGTTTTATCTAATTATCTTTTTTTTACTGTACTACACACTATTATTACTATTCACAAGATTTGTTATTTAAAACTTCATTTATATTAACTAATAAAGCTACATTATAAATAAATACATCCATATCTTATTTACTGCTTTCCATATGAACTTACTATTAAGTTTGAGTACGGGAATATAAAGTGAAGTGTAGTGAAAAAATGCAGATGAGACGAATAAAAGAAATATCCCTGACTTGAACAGTTTAATGTCAATCATGTCACGAATTGGTATTTTAACAGACTCTGGAATGGTGCAGTGACACTCCACTTCTTCACGTACGTCTTTCACTGTCGGTAATCGAGACACAGATATCGTGTATGTTTCGGGCATCTGGAATTAAAGCAAAGAAAAAAAATTCGTTAAAACTTAACTATTTTATGACTTTTGGGTTGTATAAGGAGATTATAATATCACAGCTCTACATTTCTCCCATTTATTATTTGATTTTTACAACCTAGCAATTACACACGTTTCGTGAAGAAATCCCATCATCAGCATCTATAATTTGTTAGTTCTTTATGTTAACAATTTTTTCTCATGTCAATCAAAATCTTCTTTTTACTGACTAAGTCTTGACTTGGTTGGAGTTTCAACATAGAGGTCGACTCAATAAATATTTGATATAAGAAAAATTATGAATATAAAAAACAAATAAATTATAGATGACTGATGATGGGAGTGCTCCCCGAAGTGTCTGTAATTGCTAGGTTTTCAAAACGAAAAAATAAATAGGAGAAATGTAGAGTTATGATAAATATATTATATACTTAACTATTATACTTAGTATAATAAATACTTTTGTAACTATTTATAATATAAAATCCAGATGTCACGAGAATGAAATAGATGTTTCTGCGCATGCGAAGTTTTGTTTAACATTTGTGTCTGTGTAAAGCTTGAACAATTTATAGTGGCCATGAATGTTTTTACTTTCCAAGCTATACGAAATGTAGGGAAACTTATGTATTTGGACAGATATTCGATATTGAGTTTTCAATGGAATTTCAGACGTCCTGATACCAAAAAGGAAAAGTTGTCAATAAATGTTGTATTTCTCATACGTATCTATCAATAAATTGATGTAACATTTAGGAAATGTTATGCTCTTTCCAACGATTTAACACGATTTTTTTAGCACCGACAGTGTAGGATTTAGGGGGGATTTTGTGAAAAGAACTTGACAAATGTCAAAAATCAAAAAATCTGATATAACTTCAAAGTGTTTGGAAATTGGACAATTTGCTGCCTTTGAGGTATGCAATCACCTCCCGGAGTAGCGAAATAACGTCGCAGAACACCCTCTATATATTGATTGAGTCAGTAAATAGAGTTAAGAATTAAGTTAGTAAACGGTGACCAGTTAGTGAATTAAGATGTAAATAGTTGTGTTTATTTGAACCAGTTTTCTAGTCTTTATTTGTGAATTGATTTTTTAAAATGTGAGCAATGTTGTTTCTTTTTGAATTAGAGTGATTTTTTTAGATATATAGATACAGTTGTGGGTTTTCTCCAAATATTTTGATTTTGTCAAGTTTTTTGGGGGGCTGCCTGGGTCGTTAAGCGTAACAATTGGAAACATAGTGAATATAGAGTTAACAACTTCTAAGTTGAGGAACGCGGACATATTGTGGAAACTTGTAATAAATAAATAAAACAAACTTATTTATTTAATATAGAGTTATTCAATGTAGTGTTTGGTAATTATTTCTTGTGTCACAAATAGACTCAGAAGTATACTCAATATCATATTGAATGTTTCCGGTCTGTGGTGATGAGATACGTACAATATTCTCTTTTTGAGCCACATAAGACATCTGGCCATGGTAGAAGATATCAGAGCGGTAGAGAGGCCGGGAGCCAACTGCGTCAGACTGTTTGCAGCAAAAACAGCACAGATTGAAGCATTTGGTCTTGGCGTTCACTTCTGGTTGAGGTTCAACATAGTAGCGAGAAGGGTAGGAGAGAGCTCGTCGTAGTGGTATCCCGGCATGGGCTGACATCTCCAGCAGCTTCCTGTCCAGCACTGAGTATTCCCGTCCTTCCAACGACACTCTGATAAAATATACTTTACATTAGATTTGGCAACACTGCCTGTGAGGAGTTAAACTAATATACTTTACATTAGATTGTGATAACACTGCCTGTGAGAAGCTAAACCAATATAATTTACATTAGATTTGGCAACACTGCCTGCGAGAAGTTAAACCAATATACTTTACATTAGATTGTGATAACACTGCCTGTGAGAAGCTAAACCAATATACTTTATATTAGATTTGGCAACACTGCCTGCGAGAAGTTAAACCAATATACTTTACATTAGATTGTGATAACACTGCCTGTGAGAAGCTAAACCAATATACTTTACATTAGATTTGGCAACACTGCCTGCGAGAAGTTAAACCAATATACTTTACATTACATTGTGACAACACTGCCTGTGTGGAGTTAAACTAATAATAAAAGTCAAAACCTTATATTAACACTACTTTAAACAATAAACAGTACACTCAACATTTTCTATCCAGTTCACATAATAAATAATAGGGAGGAGAGATCAGGCTTTTGGTCAAAAAAAGAAACTTGTAGAATTTCTGCCAAGCTTTCGGTATAAAAACGTATATCATAAAGTAAAAATTTAAAAATAATTAAAGAAAAACAAAGAATATAACATGATATCTAAACAAAAGAACCCTGAGCGAACAGAAGTTCTAAAATTTAATATTTTATTCTGTTTAAATATTATAATTTTTTGCTTTTGAGTTGTGAGTTTGGGGAGATTTTTAATACCATCCAATTTCAGTTCATTAGGTTACTATTTTAGAACAGGATGAAAGGTATATAAAAAATCGTGCTTCAGGATCGGATGCTGCATTAAAGAGTTTATCTAAAGGCATACCTGCACTGGAGGCTATCTAATTAAACTAATAAATTTATTAAATGTTATAGGGTTACCTGGAAGTGCCTGCTGCTGCCAGAGCAGGAGGAGATACATCTACAGGCGATATTTCCACAGTTGGAGGAGATCTGACCAAGAAGGATACGACCAACTGAATAAAGAAGAGAACTACAAAACTTATTTAGACATGATAATTAACATTTTTTGTAGAGATATTGTGAAACACAATAGAACAAAGAAAAGATGGTAGCAATACCGGAAATACTCTCATATTTTATATATATTTTGGAAAATAGACAATATTTAAAAAAAAAAAAGTTTTTCTTTATGTTTTATTTAGACATGATTAGGGTTAGACAAATTAAGCAATTATGTAAATACCAAAAAAATACACAGAAATATAAGGGAAAGTACGCAATTGAATTTGAGGCTTATGTGTAGGTTCTCAAGCATTTGTCTAAAATTAAATTTCAGTCTTGATAACGTGTGATACCGTAATTACTTAGGAAGCATGAAAGTACCATGAACTATAGTTGAATAAGTAAATGTAAAGTTCGCCACATGTAAAGTGTGGTTCAACGTTTTCTAAGTTGGAAAGGGCTTAACACTTGTTTGCGTAAACCGGCGCTTTAATCGCCTCAATGTTATTTGTTCAGATATATATTGGAATCTTTAAATAACAAAATGAATGGTGTGTTATATAGAATGTGAGAGAAAGCAATGTATTAACGAGATACTCAACTTTTAAAGGTATTTTTTCCATTCGACATTTTATTTATTTATTTTTTTTTTTAACGCATCGGCTACTATGGCCATTAACGTTTACATTTTATTGTCAGCCTGAATATACGAGTAGCCCCTTCACAAATGGGGCATTCATTTAAAAGTAAGATTGACTGCAATAAATTCGGGGCGGATAGCAATCAACAGAGAACCTCCTGTTGTAATTGGAGAACGTGAAGACTTTCTGTGCATTTTTCCATTAAACTGTTCATGTTCAGATTTCTTATGATAATTATGGTATAGAATAGTTACGTTTAACTGTGTTGTTACTGAAAGGAATAGGCAACCATTCCAAATTGAATCTAAAATAAATTGATAACACTAAACAAAACAAATGCCGACGATTTTGAAATAATGTTAGTTCAAAATACCTGAAAATATTATTTAAATTCACAAAATCCTCTTTCGCTCTACCCTTTTGGATGTCTTGACTACGGTTATCACATGAAATAGACGAAACCATTCTTAGGTTCGAAAAAACAAATTTTATAGTGAAACTAAATAATACGATTATACTTAAAAGCATATTTTTATATTTAACAAATTTCGGTAAATAATATCCGATACAATCTGCTCCAACTCATTGAAAAGCACTAAAAATGGCTTATTTATCTACTAAAAGTTAGGTATTGAAATTTACTTATAATACGATATAATATATAGGGGAAGTTAGGTAATAGATCAGAAATTCGATGGTGAGTTTTCACCAGAATTTAATGTTTCCTGACACCCTAAATACTAAAATGAAAAAAACAATTGAGTCGAAATTTTAAATGTATTCAAAACCCAATATGTAAGACACCTATTAATTTTCAGTGTAAATAGCGGAAGGGGAACGAGGATCATCGATTCACAAAACTCTAATAATGTAATGGATATATCGACACAAAATTTAGTATAATTCAGAAGCATCTTTGTAAGTGAACTATTGATTTATAGTCCAAACTGTTGAATGGTTATGAAGGGAGAGCTAAAACTTATTTGATTAATTCCTAAAATATTTTTTTTTAAGATATGGTTTTCCATGCATCACACATGATCAAAGTGATTTTTCCCACTTTTCTTACTTGAAGTAACGCAACTACTGGTAAATTACTGCAAAGAGGCTTACGATTTCAGAAACTGTGAAGTAAATAAATAAATAGGAACAAAAATATATTTATTATTTTATTTTTATTTGTATTTTAGAAAGAAAAATTTGTTGTTTATAAGTTTATAAGAAATAAGATTATAAGATAATATTATTTATGTAAATCTTAAGACGGCTTAGGCCATTGAGTTTGTCTTCACGAAAGGTCACATTATTGTATATATGTTTTGTTTGTAATTTTTTATTATGTTAATTGAATAAAGACTTTACTACTACTACTTGAAGTAACGCTAATGCCAAATATACCTGCCCAAAAGAGAAACGCAGACTTCCAACCCCAGAGGCCCATGACGTACTCTGTAGCCATGATAGTAAAACAGCCAACTCCTGTCGCACTGCTCACTATGCCCATCACGATGGCTCGTTTTTCTTCAAACCAGAAACCAGGAGCAATGCTACACACCATAAAGATGAAAGCTGCTCCTATACCTTCAACATACATCTAAATTATGTTAAATAATTCTAAAGAAATTATTTTATATTTGAACTAGCTGTAGTACCTGGCATTGCTCGGGAGAGCCACTAGTCTACAGGAATTGTGGATTTGAACAGCAATAAATAAAGTTAAAATCAATTCAGAGCTTTATTGATAAGGAAAATTATCTTCGTTAGGAATATACAAATTAAAGAAAATTGTCTATGACTAGAAATTACTGAAAAATAATGATAATTATTGTGAAATGATAAAATGAAACATAAATATTTCATAAATTATTATAATTTACTGTCAGAAATTTACTCTTTAGAAATTTTGGATCGTTAGACCTGTTCTTCAGAGAACAATGCTAGTATAAGATTGTGCAGAAGAAAATCTCATATCACTTATTAAATTTTTTATTTACGATTTTTTTTTTAGAAACATTTGAAATAAATAAATGAAAAATAAATAAAGATGTCTTGAAGATATCTAATTTTCAGGAAAATAAAAATAAAATATTTTTTGGAAAAGTAATGTAAAAATTTATTAATTCCAAGTACAAAAACGCATATTGTAGAAACTTATAATAAATACATATATATCAATATTTTCTTTGTTCATTTTAATTCTTCTTAAATTTTAATTTTAATCTTCATTGTTATTTAGTTACTTTAAAGATACAAAAAATTGTTGATTTTAATTTTATTAATGTTCTATGCTAGCACTAATAATTTTGTTTGATACATAAACATCATTTCACTCACATTACATATAAATTAGTTTAGCTTGTTAGAATGTAACAAATTGATCTTTAATTTTAGTTTTACCACAGTTTTTGAAAAAATGGGAAGAAACTTTGGCCTAACAAATAAATTCCTAACTGTAAAGGTTCGGGGATTCTACAGGGTGCAACAAGTCGAGAGGGCGATACTTAGGGATCTTATAGTAAATTTAATTCTGAACAAAACAGTTCCTATAAACATAGGTCCGCAAATGCTTTGTTTAAATGTTATAATAAAAAAACTGCAGGGCAAAGAAAGAAATACCTGCAATTGGTATAAGGGATTTGGATCCGAATAGGGTTCAAAGTTCAATACCATTCATGTAGCCTCATCTGTCCATAAGATGTTGTTACCAAAGTGATGATTGGATGCTAAACGACGAAGATACCAGTTACAGAATTGCATCCTTGCTTCACCATCACCCTGTACTAAATACTGTACTGAATTAAAATGATAGGGGTACATACGTTCGCTCCTTAGGGTTCTGTACACTTCCATATGCGAAACCTGCATTTGAAGCCCGGTTCGACGTGGGCTTGTCGTCGGATTTACTTCAAAAGCTCTGATGATATTTTCACTTCGATTTACATTGACTCGTGGATTAATTATTCTGGTAGGCAGCTCGATAAGTAGCCTGGAAAACCCTTCGATGGGGGATCCGTCGAAGAGGGAAACGTCTTCGGTACTCAACAGCTGCATCACTGTTCCCGTTACAAAAACCGTATACAAATAGAATATCTGCATATTCCGCATTCTTGAAGATTCGCGGCATTTTATGCAAAACAGATTCACAATAAATGAGATTAGTTGCATTGAAATAGAACCCAACATTCATAAACATGAATGGTATTGAACTTTGAACCCTATTCAGACTTATACCAATTGCAGGTATTTCTTTCTTTGCCCTGCAGTTTTTTGATTATAACTTTTAAACAAAGCATTTGCGGACCTATGTTTATAGGAACTTTTGTGTTCAGAATTAAATTTACTATAAGATCCCCAAGTATCGCCCTCTCGACTTGTTACACCCTGTATAGTTGAAAGTTCAACCAGATAGACGAGAAATTACAAAATCTATGTATGACAAAACTAACCCAAATTTTAATTAACTTTTTTATTAACTTGCCACTAGGGATATTCTAACCAATTTGAGTTTATTTTGGCAACTGAATCGTCAATGTAATAGTAACAACAATCAGCAAGCTTAAGTTCAATTGTAATAATTTCCAAAAATAAAAAAAATGATTGTTAGATGAAAGTGTTTTATAAACAAACAAGATTGGCTTTAGGTCTCCAAAAATATATATTTATTTCATTCTGTTGACGTTTCTCCTTTCAAGGCATTATCAAAACATTTATGATAAACAGAAAAATTAACGTTTTAAATGGTAGTCAAAATCCAGATATTTTTTCCATATCATTAAAAGCAACAAATGACCTACCCATTACTGAATTAGTTACCAGATCACATAGCTGGTTCGAAACCCAGCCGAGGTCTGCCACCACTGCTCGTCAGAGGCTGGCAAAGCAAGGAGGTGCGGGGGATCACCCGGGCTACCGTGATCTCTACCTCCATTAAATTGGAGAAATGTGGATGGCCTCGCGATAGTGTTTCGGGGCATCTCGAGCTGAATTTATTTATTTATTATTTTGTACTTTTCTAATTATTTTTATTATTATTACCGTTGTATATATTTTAATTATTGTATATATATTATTTATTATTTTATACATATCCTTCAACACATTGGTGAACATTAGCTCGACTCGACTATGAGAATCCAAATTCTGTCTGCCCAGGATTAATGGTATCAAAGGTTTTGAACCTCTCAGAGGAAGAAAATGGGCCTCGGCTGGGATCGAACTTGTGATTTTGAACCAGCTGTGCAAAAACTCTTTAACTTCCAAATCTGGAATTACAACAGCATAAGTTCCGTAATTTCCAAACGACCAAAGCGATTTACTTGAAAAGTGCTGGTCCACAGACGTTCCCTCTAGAGTAGTGTACTAAATTAGATCGAAATTGATCCAATAGTTTGAGGAACTGTGGACATACACATATATAAACATTCCAGAAATTATCTGTCTTTGATCCTGGTGTTCTAAATCATGAAAAAAAAAACACTAATGCCGTTTTTATAATTCTATAACTTTCCTCATGGAAAATAAAAGAGTACTCACCACTAATAAGTCCATTAAAAACTATGTACAATACATAATTTTTAATAAAATAACAAACAGCTTTTCCGACGATACCAAGCAGACTTCCGATGAAGAGAGTAAATCCAAATCCAAATCTGTTACATATGCCAGCTGCTAGAGGACCTGAAAATAAACATCACAAGTGCATTAGGGATAATAGTGAGTTGCCAATATTGGGTTTAGTAGGCCTATTGTTGGGTTTAAGATCGGATCAGCTGCTATTTCATAAAGACCAAAAGGACATTGTGGATAAGGCCGCTATTGAATTGCGCCAAATCGTATACCTTCACATAATCCTTGTATTGAACTTCGCTCATTTGAAAATAGGTATAAATTGAAAAACATTGAACACCACTAAAACACATTTTCATATGTGATAGTAAGATGTTGTGGGACGAGATTTCTAATAGAAATAAAAGACGTTGTCTTCCCACTGTTTTATTTTACAGGCCAGTTATCTTCCAACCGCTGTGCTGTGTGGGTGGGAACCACTGATGATGACGCTGTTGCGTCGAAAACCGGTTCTGGTATAAAATAAAACAGTGGGAAGACAACGTATTTTATTTCTATTAAAACACATTTTATTAACACTGCCTACGTTATATATTACCTTACAAAGTGACAAAGTTTATATAAATTACAAGAATGTATTAGGTATCACTACGAAATTGTGGCATAGAAACCACTTACTGTTTGTAAATATAGTTGATGTATCCGAAGAAATAAAATGTTGACCCTCCCGTCGGTCCTTTTAGTGAAACATTCCGATATAATATGTCAATTATATTTCCATTTGCTTTAGTTCGATATCGCACATTCCTATAACGTATCACAGGACTTCGACTGTAGGACTAAAAGAGAATATAAACACAGTCAGAACGAAAAAACTGAATTTTGCGAATTAGATTCATCCTCTTTCCCAAACAGATAGCAAATAAAATACAAATCATATAAACAAAAATACAGTTGGCGGAATTCAATATGAGTTAGAAAGGATGTTTGGCGCAGTTCAATAGTTATAAATATCATGAACAAGGGTAACTTAAAATAACAGGTATCCCTTTGGCCCCATTCGATTTCGCCCGTGGATAATACTCCTTGGTGAGAGTGCCCTATATTGGGTTTAGTACGCCTATTTTAGTATCTATTACTAATATTTCCACTTTTACTGGGAGGCGCAACAGAGAATAGAATATCAATGTAATATTGTTGAACCAAGAAACGGTTAACATATACTATTTGCAGTAACCACCGACGAGCCTGTACGATGTCAGGTACTTCTTAAAGATTCTTATCCTAGTTGACTAAATAAAATTAAAAAGATGATAAATAAATCACTTTTTTATTGAACACTTATATTATCTAATTCCACAAATGTGTACCGGTTTCGGCTTACGCCATCGTCAGCACAAGGTTCAACAATAATGGAGATATCAGCTAGGCAGACAAATTTATATTAACTTAAGAGTACCTGGGATAGGAGGGGTCCTCCTCCCTAGGAGGTGCAGAATCCTGATTCTAACGGTATTAACGAACTATGGATATATTTGAAAACGTGAAAATAACAAGAAACCAAAATATTATAAAATATAAAAAGTTCTATGAAAATTAATGAATGTGCGTGTAAAAATGTGCTTTATTTTATAACATTTTGGTTTCTTGTTATTTTCACGTTTTCAAACATATCCACAGTTGGTCAATACCGTTAGAATCGGGAGTTTGCACCCCCTAGGGAGGACGGCCCCTCATACCCCAGGTAACTCTTAAGTAATATAAATATGTCTACCTAGCTCATATCTTTATTATTGTTGAACCTAGTGCCGACGATGGCGAAACCGATACACATGTTTGTAGAATTGGACAATGTAAGTGTTCAATAAAAAAAGTGCTTTATTTATCAGTATTTCCACTATATCGACACAAAAAATGTATTTGGACATTACTAGTTGAATAAACCTGGGTTTCTAAGTTGAGAAACGCGGACATATTGTGGAAACTTGTAATAAATAAATAAAACAAACTTATTTTTGAAATATTGATACTTTTTGAAATATTGATACTAGACCTGACGATGGTATAAAGCCGAAACCGGTAGTTATATATGTCTAGACCTGACGATGGTATAAAGCCGAAACCGGTAGTTATATATGTCTAGACCTGACGATGGTATAAAGCCGAAACCGGTAGTTATATATGTCTAGACCTGACGATGGTATAAAGCCGAAACCGGTAGTTATATATGTATATATATCTTTAGTGGAATAGACAATATTTCAAAAATAAGTTTGTTTTATTTATTTAAACCTGGGTTGGCAAAATTTAGGACTTCCACAGTAGAGTCATATCTACCCGAAGTTAAAGTCCGGGCATAAGTCACAATAACTAACAAGTGCATGTCTCGAATAGTAATAAAAATTAGAAATTGATCAAATTCATACTTACCAGCAAAAAACATGAGAAGAATATAAGTTGAGACGATGGCAGCGACGAGACTCTTTGGTTTGCCCAGTTCCTCGACAAGGTAGGGTGCCATAGGTCCGAACCCTAGAGCAGGAACATCTATCATAGTGTATCCATAATAACATAAGACCACTATAACCCAGCCATAGCCACCATCCGGGGGAACTGTTAGAATCTGTTCCAACTCCGGATCCCTCTGTTTTACTTGGCCTTTTGTTTTTTTAGGGCCCATATTTGTTTCTCAAAGACTTTATTAGTTTAGTTTTATATACACAAGGAAAAACATAGTTACTATCAAATTGTCAATAATAATGGTTTAAATAACATATAACCTAATAAAACATATGTTATAAATTATATCAAATACAAAACGTGCGTCGCCCCGAGATCTAATGAATATGATTTGTCGTTAGCTATGCTTAATTGTTGAAAATACGTTTTTTTTTTTCATTATTTTCGAGTGACAATGTTATTTATTATGAAGACAATAGTTAGTTATTATAACTCATGCCCGGGCTTTAACTACGAGGTCATATCGCCTACTTCCAGAGCGCTCTTACGTTATCCTGGTGGACATGAACCCGAATCTACAGCGGGAGTCCTAAATTTTGCTTATCAACATTTAGCTACCTAAGGTAGGGTCTTTAAAGAGTATCTCGCATAGACTCGGGACCATCGCTTAAAGTCCCATCCGAAGGATGGCGTGCACAGTGGTTGGTAGTGTGATCGTCTATTAAAAACCACATAAAAAATAAGAGATTTGGTTTACTGTTATACCCCTTATGTTCGGATCAATAGTTTAACGGATGTCTGAATGCATGTGTCAGTAAAATTCTTATGCGATAGCTCTTGAACGGATGAACCTATAAATTTGAAATTTTTCGTAGTAGCTTCCTCGATGGGGGCCCTGGGAATAGGGGGAGGGGGAGTGAGAAAATTCGCGAATTAGGAATCTTGTAAATTATATCTATGAAACTAACTAAGGCTTAAAACCACTTGGAAAATATGGACCAAAGCTACGAGAAACCTTGCGAACCTTTGGTCATTTAATGTAATTTTTTTTGGGTATAGATTTAGAAGGAATAATAATGTACAAGGTGTTGTTCAAATTAACAAGGGCGTAAAAACTTAATTTTTATTAAAATAAATAGCATCCACAATATCTCGACTACGCAAATAGCCACGTCTCAACTACTTACAAATAACAATAAATGTATAGAAATTATAAGAGACTTTCTCAATTTGTCAAAACCTCCTTTGTAACATTATTTAATTTTTTGTTTAGGAAAGTGAATTAATGTCCTTTCATTCGGAGAAGTTATAGTCTGTCCAAGAAACAGGCCAGTATCTAAAAGACGGGGGAAGAGTGGTATTCTTCAGACCGTTCTAAAAACATCGGCCACCTTCGAATCTACGGCAAAATGTTCAGTTGTAACTGTTTGTAAACTTGTAGAGAATAACATTTCCTACAAGGAAGATTCTTTGCATTTTCCTCATAACTATGAGAGATGTGGAGATTGTTTGGCAATTTTATGTGAAATAGCCAAACAAATTTCCACAAGAAAAAGTATACATAACTACTGGTTTCAGTGTTACAATATCTTCAGGTTCAGTGATAAACTAAACATAGGGGCCGTGGTGACCATGCGGGCTAGAGCGTAGGGCTTTGGTAGCATGGTCCTGCCACGCTTGCGGAATCGTATCCCGTCTGGGGGAGCGTTTTATTTCATAGATAGAACTCCCTCTCGAGGCCTTGGATGTTATATAAATAACCAATAACACCGTTATAAAGACAGGACTAATATACATCGTAAATAAGGCCAATAAAAAAAATAAACTAAACGTGACGATGGTGCATTGCCGAAACAGTTAGTTTATGTATGATTATTTTGTGGAATAGTCAATATTTGAAAAAATAAGGTTGTTTCATTTATTTATTATAAGTTTCTATAATATGACCGCGTTTCTCAAGTAAATAGCCCAACTTAGAAAGCTGTTGAGGCACGTTTTCTCGTCTAATTGAGCTGATGTTTAAGTTTTCTTATCTGACAGTAAGTTAACACCACAGGGATAAGAGAATGAACATTCGGACAAATATTTTTTTAAAGGTAAAAGTGGGCCATATTCATACTCTTTGCCATTATTCCGTAATGACCCTCAACCCTGAACAAAATAAACCACATTTGTAAGTCAATAATGGTTTGAACGCTTCACTCACCTATCTCCAGGATGAATACACGAAATGTATATTAATTTATGAGCTCATTATACGAACATAAAGTTAATATGTTAAAAAAAAATAATAATAATTTTAAAAAATGATACAAAGAAACTTTCGATACACCGAAGATGAAATACACAAATATCTTGTATAACTCAACAACATAATAAATTCTAAAAATAAAACAGTTTCACTTCTGTGTACGAATATCACTTTTCACTTTGTTTTTGTTCGTCGTCCTCTGAATCGGAGGACTTTCGAGTTCGTTTGACTCCATTTTGTGAATCCTGGGACAAGGACGCATGGAAGCTAACTGAGGTGTTGATTTTCATGGCCTCCCGAAGTACCATCGTTGCATATGTGGAGGGCTCCAGACTCATGTCAATGATGACTCCTTTCAGGGGAGCGTCTGCAATTAGAAGGAAAACTCCATGAGCACAATACTTGATCATTTTCAGTCAAATCGGCCGAAAGGAAGAAGTACAGGGGAGGACCTCTATTCAAAAACCCTAATAATTGATGTAATGAATTTATCGATAAAAAATTTAGTATGAGGGTTTATAAATTTATAAATCTCAATCCTACCTGGGGGTTGCTCTGGAAGGGTTCTCTTCTCCAGTATGTCTACGTCCGAGAGGATAAGGTCTTCATCCATACTTTGGTACTGAACAAATCGCCATTCCAAATTCTCAACTTTTTGAAACGCTCTCCTGTAGGATCCATACAGGGCGAACATTCTGGAAAATAATTATGAAATTATTTTAAAGCAGAAATATTAAATTAAGATATAAAGCACAAATGAACCAAGTCGAATAAATATGAAAATGTGACACTGGCAAGCAAAGAAAAGCTACATTCAAAGTAAGCAACTTTTCTTTTCGCAGGGAAGAAATTCCCTGCTTTTATCCTGATGTTTACTGATTTTTCCCGAAGTCCTGGATTGGGGAGGTGTAAATATAGATAATTTATGGTTTCCAGATTTACTTTGTGAAGCTCCATTCTAGGAATAGATAATTAAAATACACAATTTCTTTGTCAAACTTCACTATATATTCTCAAATACTCAACTAGTTTCGCCGTGTTAAGGCATTATCAAGAGTCACTTACAAACTGACAGAATTGGTTGACAGGGTAGAAGGTACAGTTATGGAGGGGGTTTTTAGGTAGTGACGGGGAATCCCTTGTTTTTGTTACTCTATACATTCCAATAAACAGATATTTACAAGATAATAATAAATATAAAATAAAAAAGAAAGAAAATATATATATATATATATATAATCTAATAAAGCTAATCTGACAGTAAAGTGTTAGTATTTATATAGGTATGACTCATGAATTATATAAATGTAAAATATAATAATATTAAAGTGAATAAAAACAAATACATAGAATTTAAAGACAAATTAAATACTGACCAATTCTGTCAGTTTGTAAGTGACTCTTGATAATGCCTTAACACGGCGAAACTAGTTGAGTATTTGAGAATATATAGTGAAGTTTGACAAAGAAATTGTGTAAATATAGATTTTTTTGCTATCGAATATTTTATATGCAACAAATAACATAGGAACTATAGTGTGCATATCGCGAAAGTTATTGAAATATTTTTTTTTTAAATTTCGCTAATAGGTCACCCTCTTTTTTGTCTAGTTATGTCTACAGTTGTCATCTCCACAAAGTAAATTGTGGATATTTTTAGCCAAAATGGATTTCAGGAATGGCCATTTCACACATGGACACAAACACACACGATGTTTACCAATATCAATGAGAGAACTAATTGGACTCACATGGCTTGTAAGACATTAAGTGAAAAATATTTCAGTCTGAACCAATATTTAAGTATAGCCACAGGAATTTCCAGTTGAACTGTCCAACCCCCATAGCTAATGTATAACAAGAAAAAATCACATTCAGCAGACTGACTTATTAACTTAATTTATAGAATAAATAACTTTTAGTTGCTATTTTGTTATTGTTATTCTATTTTCTTTTTATAATTGAATGATAAAATAAGAATGAGAAAGATATAATAAATACATTTTATTTATTATATTTTTCTCATTCCTTTTTTTCATAGTATAAGCCCGAAATAAAAAAATATTTAGGGTGCCCTTCTTCGGAGGGGACGCGGTGGTCCCGAGTCCGTACAATGTCACGTACTCGTTAAAGATCCCTAACCTAGGTGAAAGGTGACTCCCACAGTAGTCAGGCTCATGTCCATCAGAGCGACGAATGAGCGCTCTGGTAGTAGGGGCGATATGATCTCATAGTTAAAGCCCGGGCATGAGTCACAATAACTATAATTTCAAACTGAATTACACAATATTATATCTACATCTTAGCACTCCTGGTTTGTCAAAATCATCGCTCCGTAATGATAGATCACTAGTCAGTGCGTCACCCCCCCCTAAAAAAAAGTCGGCACTTTGCATAAATACTTACTTTTCCTTGTTCTGAAAATCCTCCTCCTGTATACCATCTTCCTTTAGAATTTCCTGATACCAGTCCCCAATATTGTTTTTTGGATAGACGACATCCCATCCAGGT
This sequence comes from Aradus depressus, assembly GCA_963662175.1. Taxonomy (NCBI): domain Eukaryota; kingdom Metazoa; phylum Arthropoda; class Insecta; order Hemiptera; family Aradidae; genus Aradus; species Aradus depressus. The sequence continues at coordinate 17,441,255 of OY759219.1, read as the reverse complement.
AGAGGGTAGACAAGGTCGTAGCAGGTAACACCCGGGAGCTCCTCCTCAGTCAGGGACTTGACGCACACCTTCGTTCTCTCTTCCTTGTCTGGTGAAACATAACCAATATGTCAATTATTATTAATTGTTCTAGGTTCACCTTAATATGATATCAGTATAACATAAAGGAACCATTTTCCATTTCTGAAAGACGTTTTTGTGTATTTCAACTCGGACAGAAAGGACAATCACTCAAGCTTTGAAAACCGCTTCAACAGCCGAGGCAGTTTTTCAGCTATTAAACCACTTATTTTTCATAGAAGAAATGAATGTGTCTCAAATTCATCACATCACAAAGTAGCTACTACTTACGTCACTATAAAATCTAATACAAATATTAAGATTTTGTCAATTTTGTAAAGATTATTGACAAATAATTAATTAGGATCTTGAATTTGTAGTACTTTTCTCAAATAACTTCTACTCCACGTACGTATTAAATGAGAAGCAATATAAATTTACCTAAAATTACAATTAATTATCAATGTTTTTTTCTCAATTTATGACATTATTTCTTCTTGACATAATCGGAGGCGAACTCTTAGGTGGATTTCTAAATCTTCTGAAAATAACCAGTTCTTTTGTTCCCTGGAAGGAATATTGTGACAGAAACCAAATCCATAAACATTTCCTAAATTCAGAGATTTTGTTCGTAATTCTGATTGTCTGGTAGACAACATTATTCATCTATATACGTGTATCCAATTCGAGATATGCGAAATCAACTCTATATAATACGCAATAAAAAAATGACTCCAATGAAGGTATGACATTGGAGATTTTCGCAAAGGCTTGGATTTCCGATCTGACCTCTGGCTGTCATGTGATATGTCAACGTTTTCCTTGGATCAATATGGACAAACAAAATCTAAATCAATAATGCTCCTTTGATCAAGACACGTTCAAAGAGATATGAGATGCTAATCTATCTCTATAAGGTGTGTGCGCGTTTCGTGCATAGTGATTGCTAATGATATTTTATAAAACTAACCAGTTGGGGGTTGATCGTCCTCCTCTTCCGAGGCGTGTTCCTGGTCGTGTGACTCTGATGTTCCATTCTCTTCTGTCACCACCGGTTCCCTCTCTTCCCCCAGCTCTGGACTGCTGACTCGAATCAGGTCCCCAACCTGAGCTGCCGTGCCGAACTTCTCAGTCCTTCGGGAGATGATTTTATTCCAGACGAGACTTTGATAGGAATGCAAGTAAATGAGCAAAGTATTTCGAGGAATCTGTAAAACAACAAATAAACATTAATTTTTTATTATCTTTGGAGAAAAAAACTATTGAAAAATCTCCGGTAAATGACAATCATTGTCTATATATACATATTTTAATTATTATTTTATATTTTTAATAATATAAAAACGATAAGGTGTGACTCTACGCTACTGTGTATAGTTCACGATTTCGGCATTACACCAGTGTCAGGTTTAGTTATAAACTAGACCGGACGATATATATATATATATGTCGTAGTCACTTAGTGAAATCATCATTTCATGAAAAAACAAGGCTTTTCATGAAATGACGTATTTACGTCCTGCACTTGATGTTCTACAATCTCGTGAGACTCGTTAAACCATGTAACACTTGTTGAGGTTATAAGCTACTTTTTATCTCACTTCAGTGTTAAGTTCAAAGCTAAAATAGTTAAACAAATTGTGTTTCGCGATGGATAAAGGTGAAGAGCTATTTTTCAATCATTATAATACATGTTACAGCTCAAAACCAAACAAACGTCCATATTCAATGGAACAACTGAGAAAGGTATGAGCATCTATTTCATTTAAATAATTTTGACGTTAGTTAGCTATTCATAAAATTAATTTTACAGTTGTAAAGCATTTTTAAATCCTAATTGAAATATGTTTTGCCTTTAAATTTAATTCAAACATGATAAAATCAGATTTTACAATCTGCCTCAGTATCACTAAGGCATTTCATGAACCTTCAAAGTCTAAATGCCGTAGATTGTGTACATCAAGAAACAATAGTAATTTCATGAAAAGCCTTGTTTTTACATGACATGACTGATTTCACTAAGTGACTACGGCATACACATAACTAAACCTAAAGAAGTTTAAGTCAACTATTAGGAAGCAGCACGAACTTTATGTTCCGCATGTTCAAGATTTTGAGATGACACACAGCCTATGTTCAGATTCATAAGGACATGTCCCTATATGCACTAGGAACCAACCGAATTGTAACATATCATTCTTGTATCAAATTCGAAACTTGTATGTAATGTAATTTTTGTAATTATGATGTAATTTTATGTACATCATTTCAAAAGTAAAACAGGTTATGACCTTTTAATCTAAAACAATACCTACAGCGAAAAGTGCTCCATGGAAGTCGGCAGGGTTCTTGCAGAGAGCGGCTAGCACTTTTGCCTCTATGCTGGTCTGTCCTTTGCCCAAGATACGTAAGGCCTTCCTCGCGTCCCTGGACCGCCACCACTCCTCTCGAGCCAGCCGAATCCAATGTTGCGACTTTTCGTCAGGACGAGGCTTCAGAATCAATTCTACTGCCTAAAAATAGTAGTTATAAAAAAAAATAACAAATGATAATAACGGGACAAAGATACTGATTACATTTTCTTACTTTATGTATCATAACTAAGAAACAATATTCTACAATAGGGGTTGGAGAGTCACATCCTCAGGTAATCTTTAGGACTACCCACCTCAGTAGAGAATCTCTAGAGGTTGGAGAGTCACAGCCTCAGGTAATCTTTAGAACTACCCACCTCAGTAGAGAATCTCTAGAGGTTGGAAAGTCACAGCCTCAGGTAATCTCTAGGAGTACCCACCTCAGTAGAGAATCTCTAGAGGTTGGAGAGTCACAGCCTCAGGTAATCTCACAATGGTGATGCCAATCTAGCAAACTTAAATGTTTGTTCTGACAATAGCATAAGCCGAACCGGTACACTATCTGTATATATGTTTGCGGAATATAAAGTTAAACAAGTTATTTATTTTTATTAGTTTTCCACTATATCGACATAGATAGAAAAAAATGCATTCGGGTAACAGCTTCGTTCAAGGTGGCTTTTAATGGGCAATTTTCTTGTAGGAGTTCATTTGATTTTAATAATTCTGACAAGTTTTGGCATAAAAAAAAGAACACAAATTACATTTAAATCAGGAGTTACCTGTTTCCAGTCCCGCTTAAGAAGCGCTTTGCCAATGAGATATGTAGGCACTTCCACCGAACATCCAAACCTCTGCAGTCCGAAGTAGTTGATGAAACCTTTGGCTTTGATACTCTTCAGTGCCTCCTCGATCACAGACTGGTCAGCCGTCAGGTTCCTGGAGGCAACCAAAACTCAAATAGGAGTATGTTTACAGTCGTATCTTACAGAAATTGTGCATACAAAAGTTCATGTCCTTTGTATTCGCTCTATCGGGAGTTAACATGTTCATAGACACACACACAGACAATTTTTTGGTGTGTAAACATCTTAGCTCTCGGTAGGGGGTTTGTCAGAGCGTAAGTCTCTTGATGTGCATGTGTAAGTGTGTGTATCGGACGGTCGAGCACGCAACCCACACACACAACTACACACTTCTTTATCTGTGATTTCAGCTGTCTTAGAGCATTTCTAGGTTCATGGAATAAGAAAGTGTGTAATATATTTTGACTGCATTAGACTTTTTAAGTTGTATTTTTATGTGTTACTTTTAATGTTGTGATCATGGAAGAAAGTGTAATATATTTAGACTGCATTATCGTGTAATATATTTCGTCACATATGAATGAATGTAAAGGTAAATATATAATAAAACCAATAACAATAAAACAACTCTAAAAATCATGATTGTATTTTTACAACGTTATTGATCATATTTACCGTTGTAGTGAATTTAACTAAAATATCAATATTACGAACTATAAAATGATCTTTCGGTAAGAAACTTTAAGGTTAAGATGCTTCGATAGCTTAAATTTGTAACAATAAATGAAATTTGAGGTAAAAGAAAATAATATAGCAGTGCAAATCTAAAAAAATATAATTATTTTAGCTATCACAAACCTATAACTTCATGTATAAAAGAAATTGAAGTACAATAAATTTGAAAGTTTAATTCCTCATACTACTTTTCTTATTGTAACATTATAAAACAGATTTTAATCAAAATCAGTGCACGACAGCAAATTTTTGAAACTAAAGCAGATGTTCACACATCAATTCTCGTGAGTACCGCGTCACTTAAACATGTATCTTTTTTTGTAATTTATGAATCAGGGGATCGGAAAACACGAAATTCCGATGAAAGCTCTACAACTAATTTCTGACTAATTACACAATTTTATTGTGTATAGCTGGGGAAAATAAAATTACAGGATATAAGACATGGACAATGAACATATTATATACGTGAATGTCGAAAAAATAATATTCTACGCTTATTGAAGCAAATTAAGTATCATTTTTTCAGTAAAATGACAAGAAAAAATATTAAAATGAAGGAGTGTATCTACCTGATAGCAATGGTGAATTTGTTGCCCGAGAGGTCCCCCAGCCGGATGTGACTATCCTTGTACTCGAAGTTACCGAACCACATGTTCCATTTGGGCACTTTGTCAAACGCCTCAGCTTGCCGCAACTTGACACACATCCTCTGGCTGGTCTTACCTCTTCGGTCCTTCGTCCCCGCGTAGCTCAAGTAGTTCGGTCTCAACCTTCAATCAAACAAATCTTTTATATTAGATCATTCTAATGGTATAGTTGACATTTTATTTTGTACATTTGAAAATAAAAATAAATAGTTATTGTGACTCATTCCCGGGATTTAACTACGCGGTATATCCTCTACTACCAGAAGAGCGCTCTTTCGTCACTAGTGAGCCTGACATACTGTGGGAGTCCTAAATATTAGGTTTTTTCTATGGTAGGTATTTTTAACGAGTACCTTACATCGCACAGGCTCGGCACTATCAGGACAGCATGGTTCAAGGTTTTTTCACCTCCCAGATAAGAAACCTATGAACCCGTGATCTTGAGCAGAGTAGACTAGCACGCTAATGGCGCCCTCCAAAAATAAATATATAACTCCAATAGACAAGCCATGGTAACTTCAACATTCTGACACTTAAAATTAGACTTAATCTGCATCATGCAATCAAATTCATCGTTGTCCGCTAATGCATAGGTGGAAACAGTTCTAAGTTGTTAGCAATGGGGAGTTGAAATAATTTGGTCATTCAAACAAATCCAAACCTATCTCACGTACCTATGTAAACGATTCGCACTCGACCTACTTGTCTTAGTTCATAACTAAATCTGATGGTGTAATGCTAAAACCAGTAGTTAGCGTATACATTTCTTGTGGAATAGACAATATTAAAAAAAAATAATGTTTAGGTTTGGTTAGGTTAGGTTTTATGACTCATACCCGGGCTTTAACAACGAGGTCATATCGCCTACTACCAGAGCGCTCTTTCGTCACTCTGGTGGACATGAGCCCGACTCTACTGTGGGAGTCCTAAATTTTGCCTACCCTAAATTTTTATTCATCTAGGGTAGGGGTCTTTAACGAGTACCTGACATCGTACAGGCTCGGGACCATCGCTTAACGTCCCATCCGAAGGACGGCGTGCTTAAGTTTATTTTACCTCCCAGATAAAATAAACTAAGGGCCTCGGTCGGGTTACGAACCCACGACCTTGAGCTCAGAAGTCAAGCACGCATACCACTGAGCTACCGGCGCCCTCAAAAAAATAATGTTTATTTATTTACGAGGATATTCCGTCCAGCTCCGATTTGATTATTTTTCTAAAATAATTTCCTTAATTTCAAATTAATAGGAAAAAAACTGGCTAATCAAAATAAACGCCAATTCAAAAGTCAGGATAAGAAATAACACCGAATCCTGTTGGACGAGTGGTCAATGATACGGTTAAAGATAATCTCGCCCTTAACGAGTCTAGGGAAACCGACTACAGAATGAAAACTGTAATCTAAGCATTTAATTTAATTATATTTGAGAAACGAGCGACATGAAGGCCCCCCAGCTCTCTATCTCAAATTTTCCAGAAATATGACTTTTTAAAGGTTTTTCAGAATTAACAAAATTTTATACCGAAATAAGCATTTTTCTCAGCTTTTGGGACACGAATTCGCACTTTTGATTATGGTTTCGGAAAAAGCGGAAACCACAACCAGCCTTTCATCTTGCTTGAAAGTGTATTTTTTAACTGTTCAAACATCAAAATTGAAGAAAAAATAAAATTTGACACTACCCTACACAATGATCTAGAAGTTGTCAAAATTCAGAAAAACTCCCCCATTTAACACGCTTTCCGGCGGTAAGTAAAATGATGCGATTCCTCAAATACTTTTGTAGAAATTGCATTTTGAAGATAGTAAAATGTGGTACGAAACAGTAATTCAAGAGGGGATATCGCATCATTTGACCTACCGCTGGAAAGCGTATTAAATGGGGAAGTTTTTGTGAAATTTGACAACTCTTATTGTGTAGGACAGTGGCATATTTTATATATTTTGCACAAATTTTATTTTTTTCTTCAATTTTGATGTTTGAACAGTTAAAAAAATCATATCTCTGGACGGTTTGAGATAGAGAGCTGCGGTTAGTGGCGTTTTACTCCTTTTTCATATAGTGGACGGACCACCCGGTATAAAAGGGATCGGACAACGAGGCAAAGAGATGGACAACCCCTCCAGAAGAAATCGGTATACTAATCAGTAACAACTTACAAATAATAGGTAGATTACAATTAATCAACTTACTTCAATTGTTTTGAAAGACAGTAAATAACTTTGGTCGTGTCCATATTTTCTTTACAAACTGTGAAATGTAAAAATGGCGGTAAATTTTGCGGCCATGTCCTACGATCTGAAACATAATACAATCAGACATAACTGCTAAATTTCCCCATAAATACATTTAAAAATAATAATTTCAAAATACCTTTGTTCTTAGTACATTTGGATATTTTAATAACAGTTTTGTCGTCAACGGTGACGGTGTTACTGCTAATTTTGGGGCCATACTTTTTTTTAACAGCTTTGTGTATCCTAGATCGATCTTCTTTTGTTTTTGCTTCATCCAACTAAAATAATTAAATATATAATTGAAAATATTTTTTAAATTTACGTACGTATACAACATTAATACCTGCGTGCGACTAAAAAAAAAAGTTACTTACAGAAATCTCAATAGATGCCTCGTCCTCTCCTGTTGCTAGCAGTTGTTCCAATCTGTCCCAGTCTTCCTGACTTAACGCCGACGTCAGTTCTTCATCTGTGAACTCTATTTAAAAAATAAATAAACAAAATATTTTAGTAGATAAAGGTGTTTGATAAACAACACTTTCTTAGCCTTTTTAACGTCTCCCAAATATTCGGGCAAAAAACTGATTTTTTTTGTGTATAAATCCTTATCTCAATCATAATATCCGATATACAATTTATATGTTTGTGTTGTGATAAAATGTTTTCTTGGCTAAAAAGTATTCACCATGTGCCCAGTGACAAAATCTATTTATTAATTAAATTTCATTCTACTTTTTGATGCCATGTTTGGTGAAAATCTTGTGAGGTAACCTGTTTAACTTCGTATTATTTGTTATCATAATTAAATGTCTTCAAATTTAATAATTATTTTTTTAGCTGAGATCCTTTCATCTCTTTGCAGGAAATTCGATGATATAGTCTACCAACAGTCCTAATCAATGACAATTTTGTATTTATTAAAAACTGTTATGTCTGGAAAACCATATTCGCTATGGCATTGATCTAGTTTTTATGGTATGCACTAATAGCATTTCTCAAACACATATAAGGATCTTTCAGCTGATGTACGCAACCGTTTACTTCTTGCTAGCCAGGAACGTTTTTTACCACGAGACGAAAATATTAATTTTATATTGGATATTAGTAATTATGACTCATGCCCGGGCTTTTAACTACAATGCCATATCGCCTACTCCCACAGTAGAGGTCTTAAACGAGTATCTGATATCGTACAGGCTAGGGATCATCGCTTAACGTCCCATCCGAAGGATTTCACCTTCCAGAAGAAAAACTAAAGGGCCCCGGCCGGGTTTCGAACATGCTATCTTGAGCTAAATAGGCTAGCACCCTATCTCTGACCCTTATATATTATCCCTCTCCCCATAATATATTCTTTTAATAATATAGAACAATTAAAACGATATACAAGTACATACGTTCAGGTATGATCTTTGATATGTCTGGTACTTGAGAAGAGGTGAGCTGAACCAAATTGCCCTCCTTGTCTATTTCATGAACTTGAAAATCTGAGAATCTACAAATAACAACAAATTAATCAATTAAATCAGAGTGTATAGACTCTCTTAACATCATTATCAGCCTTTCGCAAACAGTCAATTATAAAATGTCCTTTAGTCTATGGCAAAGTGAATAACAAAAAATCAGAAAATTCTGTCATTGTATTGACTTCCTAATCAGGTAATTTAATATTTACTAATTATCATGAAGATAGATAAAAATATATGATGTGGTCATAAAAGGACTTTCTTATACCAACCACGTCTGTATAGATCACTTTGCCTCCCACACAAAATCATTTCACAGTGACATTGCTGTGTGAAAGTAATGCGTTGGCGTCAGTGGCTTTCCTAATTTCATTGTACAGCACAATTCCTGATGATGACTTTCTTATTCGCTATTCGTTAAAATGTAAACATTACTTCGCAATATTTATTACAGAAATGTAATGTACAACTACAACTTCGGTCGTATTGGTTCTATCTCAAATCTGAAGGCATATTGACAGTTGGAAATTAACAAGGAATATTTTTGGTAAGAACCCATTTAATAGTAAAATGTACTTATGTCTCGAAATAAGGTTATTACCTGATTTTAAACAGTCTCTAATTTAAATCTAATAAGATCTAAGTTAGCATATGTGACATCTTCATTCCATGGCCAAAACAAATTAAGAGAATCATCAGAAAGTAAAATCCCGTCGAAAACACAATGTCGGATTTTCGCAGGATTACAATATCTCTTATACTAAAGGAATGGGAGAGAAAAAATACATTAAGAGGGCTGTCGTAATCACCTATGTTTTATAATGCCATGGAATCCAGGAAGGTCGGACATAAACCCAGTCATGCCAACATCACGTTCGTCAAGTCCTTTGTGCAGTTGTTCTGGCGCTTTGCGTTTCGACGACCTTTCATCTCGTTCCGCTGTAGAATAGAAAAAATATTACGAGCTGTAGAGAGGCCGTTGAATCATGTCCCTCAGGCGAATCACAGGCTGCTTAGGGCCCACAGGAGACCTGCGAGAGTACTAGCCTTGCATTCCCGACGCATTCCTCAGTAACCTAACAGGTGTCGTTATGTCTTCATTTAAATTTTCATTGATTGAAAAAATCTATTTTTTATGAAACTTAATTTACCGAAAACAAGAGACAGGTAACACAGAGAGTGAGGGACTTGATTCACCGGTCTCATTATAATGAAACTCTATGGGTTATTCCATTTTTTAAAGTTATTTGGGATATATATAACTGTATTTTCTTTGCAAACCGACATTGGCAAACACTTGCAAATGAAATAAAGGGAAGCAGTATTTCTTAATTTCCAAAGACAATGAGGATTTAAGCATGTCAAAAAGTGTACACATACATTAGTCATTATAGTGATGGGCGTATTTTTAAAGACTTTGTTCCGAAATTTATCTTTAAAGTTACTTTTTGAAAAAAAATAGCAATTAAAAAAGTTTCGGGAAGCACTCTCATCAATGTATGAAATATGTTTTACATTCTATCATCAAAAATAACATGAATGATGTTCATTAAATTTTATTTTAGTTTAACAATTATAAATTACAAAAATGTCAACGAACCTTTGTGTTATTTAGATTAACTATTCCTTCTGTTAATCAGTATCTTCCTGTTATAGAACCTGCGTAACGTGTATATTTTTTCATATGTTAATTTAATTGTATTACACTTTAAATTTCTTTCAAAATAATTGTTAAAAACAACTTAAATATTTACTCGAATGAATCGACTTCATACTTTACTAACAATATAAAAATATTGTTATTTTATATTCAACATTAAAACTATTTTTTTATGCTGAACTGAAAAATTGTGATTTACTCATTCGTTACATAATATTTTGTCGACGATATCAACTCAATAGCTGAAATATATTGCCAGTGATTGGCGTCATTTTAAATTGCATTTCAAGACTATTCTCTGAATGTAATCTTCCAAGGTATTAACAGTTGTTTTATCTTCCCAAATAATATAAACAATCTACCATTTCGCTGAACAGAATAAGAAATGTAGAAGAATTAAATAATTATTTACACTCCAGAAATAGATTTCACATACTTGACCGTTGAGGTTGTTTACTGAAGATTCCTTTCGCTGCCTCCTCTTTCTCTTTGGACATCTGTTGAAATTTAGCCAATATTGAATTGGCAACGCTAGTTTTCTTTGAAGAGTCTACATCCTCCATAGTTAATCCTAGAAATTAATATAAAACAAAATAGTTTTCGAATGAGTATAGATGAGAGAAAATATTGATCAATTTTTAACGCCTTGAACCGCACTATGAAAATGAAAAGAAACTGAACTAGCGGTAAAAAAAAGGAGCAATTTATTTTCTTAACTTTATTTCTTAGAGGGATTAATTTATTGAATAATACTATTAAAATAAATGTAAATTGTGTGGTACAATTACCAAAATGAAAAAAAAATTAAATAAATTCGATACTCCAATTATTAGTAATAATTACTATTTCACGGCTATGTTGCACACACTTTAATATAATAGAAAATATAAAAACGTTTATAGTCATTAGTTGTAAGGTTTTATACTCTAGTGTTTATGATTATTAGAACATTGGCTAATAAAAAAACAATTCAATATGAATATTTCTGAAAATGGACAAACGTAAAGCATTACATTACCAGCAATGAGCACGTTTCAGGTATAAATTCACGTCAACAATACTTCAGAGATTGAATATATAACCTGCAACATTGGAACATCCACATGTCCAGTGTTGCCATACATTGCTTTATGATTATTATTTTCAAAGTATACTATTTATACAACTCATAAAGAATATTCTTTTAAACAAGTACTTGTGATAACAAATAAGTTTTTTTGGAAATTTCAATATAGAACTAGACGATTATCAATGGGAAAACTGTAAATGGTTGCAATGGGCTTAATCTTGGACTGAGAATGTTCGGTCATTTTTAATGTTTAGAAACGATTTTTTATAAAATCTTAACAAGTACCTGACATCGTACAGGCTCGGGACCATCGCTTAATGTTCTATCCGAAGGACGGCATGCTTAAGTTTCTTTTACCTCCCAGATAAAATAAACTAAGGGCCTTGGCTGGGTTTCGAGCTCATTAAGCAAGCAGCTGAGCTATCAGCACCCTCACAAAAGGTAGATATTACGTGTTAGCTGTGCTCTCCAAAAAACTGTGTATAACGAAATATGCAGTAGTATATGTGCAGAAATATATGTAATATATAAGTATATAGGTTTTGTCGTCATTGCGATACATTCATTCTAACGGGACTTATCAGAGTTTTCGTGTTAAGCCTTCCTCCTCTTTCATTTGATTAGGCTGAATAACAATAGGTGTCGTCGTTAGAGTGTTGTGGATTCACATATAAACTTTCGTGTTAATTCTATCGGGAGTTATCGTGTAGACACACACACTTTTTTTCTTATATTTGGAATCTGGAGGTTGGAAAACATGAAATTCTCTTGAAGACACCGCATCGATTGACATGAAGTTCTGATGAAACCTCAACTTCGAATTTTTGACCGATTACATAACTTTCCCTATACTTAGTATAGCTGAGGAAGTAAAAGTCAATAAATCACCGGCAATGTATTTCTCCAGCATGAATTAATCAATTACGTTTTTGCTCTCCCATTCCAGTTTGGGCTAAAACTCAATATTTAAATTACATAGTTTTTGAATCCTCATTCCACATTTAATTCGATACATTTATTTCATCTGCAGTAATTGGGGTATTTGAGTCGAGCCCCCTTTCTCTGATCCCTCTCCCCTTCTGCTGAAAATTAATAGGTGTTGTCTCTAGATGGTTCCTGATACACATATAAAATTGTTTGTTGAATTTTGATTTATAGAGTTTGACGATATGGTGGCCAGCGTTAAATAACTTATAAATCTATAAAATCGGTTCACCCGTTCTCAAAAAAATTTCCAACAAAAATTTTCAAAAAATTTTCAAAAAAATTTTTCAAAAAAATTTTCAAAAAAAATTTCAAAAAAATTTTCAAAAAAATTTCCAAAAAAAATTTTCAAAAACAATTTTCAAAAAAATTCTCAAACATTTTTTTTAAAAATAAGTTCACTTTATCATTACAATTACAGGAATTTGACAGTTTATAGGCAGCATAAACCGAAGGACTGTGTAATTCGGAAATTCTTTGGCAAACTGTAGCTCACGTTCAACAAAGAATTAAGTTTTGTGACTGGTTCATGTCTCACGAGATCACCACGAAGATTTTATGGACAGATGAGTCTACATTCATAAGGACTGGTGCAGTTAATTTTCACAATAGTCATCATTTCACAATAGCCATATTCATTCCAGCGAAAGTTTTCTGTGAATGTTTGGGCTGGGATTGTGGACCGATATCTCATAGGCCCTTACTTTCTTCCACAGAAAGTTAAAGGCATATCATTTCTCCACTTTCTTGAAACCGACTTCTCTGGCTTGTTGGAGGGTGTACCATTGCGTACCAGGCAAAACATGTGGATGCAGTTAGATGGCTGTCCTGTCCATTACTCTAATAACGTTAAGGCGACCGCATTACACTGGGCTTCGAGGAGTTGCGACTATGATATGAAAACAGTAGTTCAATCAGTTACCGACCCCTCTAGGTGCTGTTTAGCTCTATTGTGTATAGAATGAAATACCTTATGTGATGGATGTCTGAACCAATTTTCTGATAAAGTGAACTTATTTTAAAGGAAATTTATCGCTCTTTATGATGGTATACATAATTTTCGTAACAAAATTTTTCAAAAAAATTGTCAAAAAAATTTTTCAAAAAAATTCTCAAAAAATTTTTTTAAAAATAAGTTCACTTTATCATTACAATTACTGGAATTTGACAGTTTATAGGCAGCATAAACCGAAGAACTGTATAATTCGGAAATTCTTTGGCAAACTGTAGCTCACGTTTTTTCAAAAAAATGTCCTTATTGTATATCTTAATTTTTATTTAGAAATCTTGTGCATTTAATAAGCTTTCAAACGATAAAATATTATATTACATGACCCTTATACTTGTGTAGCAATATTATGGTTTTAGTGAAAAAAGAAGGTAAAAGTAAATGACATGTCTCATAATCCATACAGTGTTTACAATGAATTGAGGATTACTATACAGGGTGTCCCAGCATGGAGGTAAAAAACTTTGAGGTCTTAAAGGAAATTTAATTTTGAACAAAAAATTGCCTATAAACATAGGTCCGATTTGGAACCGTTTCAGAAATATTCAACATCTTCCAATTTTTGTACTTAGCACTGTATTTTTGCATAAAATCTCTTATTGCTCCTTAAGTATAAGAGCTAACACAAAGTTAATTATACCATCATAAAGAGCCTTAAATTTCCTTTAAAATAAGTTCACTTTATCAGAAAATTGGTTCAGACATCCATCACATAAGGTATTTCATTCTATACACAATAGAGCTAAACAGCACCTAGAGGGGTAGGTAACTGATTGAACTACTGTTTTCATATCATAGTCGCAACTCCTCGAAGCCCAGTGTAATGCGGTCGCCTTAACGTTATTAGAGTAATGGACAGGACAGCCATCTAACTGCATCCACATGTTTTGCCTGGTACGCAATGGTACACCCTCCAACAAGCCAGAGAAGTCGGTTTCAAGAAAGTGGAGAAATGATATGCCTTTAACTTTCTGTGGAAGAAAGTAAGGGCCTATGAGATATCGGTCCACAATCCCAGCCCAAACATTCACAGAAAACTTTCACTGGAATGAATATGGCTATTGTGAAATGATGACTATTGTGAAAATTAACTGCACCAGTCCTTATGAATGTAGACTCATCTGTCCATAAAATCTTCGTGGTGATCTCGTGAGACATGAACCAGTCACAAAACTTAATTCTTTGTTGAACGTGAGCTACAGTTTGCCAAAGAATTTCCGAATTACACAGTCCTTCGGTTTATGCTGCCTATAAACTGTCAAATTCCTGTAATTGTAATGATAAAATGAACTTATTTTAAAGGTTGTTGGGTTTGGGTACAGGTTAATGAGAACTTAGAGTAGAGCAACAGATATATTTATTTGGTCAACACCCTTATTACAAAACCGCGTGGTAACGAACACAAAGTCAGTTGTTCAATAATAAGTCCCATACCGCGTGGGAACTACACAAGTCACTCACTTACTGTGCTTGGTAACAGACGACTCACTTTATACCCGCGTGGTAATAACCAACTCACTTCCGCATGGTAACTAACGACTCACCTTATACCCGCGTGGTAATAAGGACGAATCCATTCCGCACACCGCGTGCTGGCTCGACCCAGACTCTCAGTCCACCCCGCGTGGCGACCAACTGGTCCCTCTCGTTGTTAAGAGACGACTCACTTTATACCCGCGTGGTAACAGCCAACTCAGTCCACCCCGCGTGGTGCCCAACTGCTTACTGACTCATGTATTTCAAGAGTCCCGCTGACTCCTATCGATTGTCTCGGCGTGTTCCCGAATTCACCCACACTCAACTCGCGACTTAACATCCCGCCCCCCATGAAGGCTCGGCTTCACTATTGGGTTGGGAGCGGGCATAGTCGCGAAAGGGGTCTGCGCACAACCCCGGTGGTCGTTGCGACATCCGCGACTCGCGTGATCGCGTCTTGCCCCGGGTAGAGCTGGGTGATCCGTCCCAGCTTCCAGGATTGCGGCGGAGCGTTGTCGTCCCCGTAGGTCTCCTTCAAGAGCACTTCTGACGCGAGCGGGTACCGCTGCAGCTCCCGATCAGCCAGCTCATGCAGCGTGCGAATCGCGAGAAAAGGCGCGGAATTCGTCCATGAACGGAGCGGAGGCGACATGCATCAGTGTAGCGAATGGTGTGCGAGTGGTGATCTCAGTGCGGCGTGGAATGGAAGGCGGCTGTCCGAGCCGACTTTTGCGTCCAGGCATACGATGAGTAGGCCAATTGGTGCGTTGAGGTCGTGGGTTGCAGGCTTCATCCAAAGAGGCTGGAGGCGCTGAAGTCGCGGGTCTCGGCTCAGTTTGCGCAGAAGAGGCGTCGCAGGTGGATTCGTTCGCGGTAGCGGGAGGTGCAGTCTTCTCAGCAGCAGAAGATCTACGGCGTCGGCGCTGATGCCGCGGGGTCTTGTTTTTTCTAAGTCGACTAATTTGACTTTCTTCGCGACATTTTTCAAATGAAAATAATAAAATAAGATGGACTGTATTACTTACTTTAATCCGGCCCGGTAAAAACCATGTTGGGTTTGGGTACAGGTTAAATGAGAACTTCGAGTAGAACAAGAGATATATTTATTTGGACAACACCCTTATTACAAAACCGCGTGGTAACGAACACAAAGTCAGTTGTTCAATAATAAGTCCCATACCGCGTGGGAACTACACTGTCACTCACTTACTGTGCTTGGTAACAGACGACTCACTTTATACCCGCGTGGTAATAAACAACTCACTTCCGCATGGTAACTAACGACTCACCTTATACCCGCGTGGTAATAAGGACGAATCCATTCCGCACACCGCGTGCTGGCTCGACCCAGACTCTCAGTCCACCCCGCGTGGTGACCAACTGGTCCCTCTCGTTGTTAAGAGACGACTCACTTTATACCCGCGTGGTAATAAGGACGAATCCATTCCGCACACCGCGTGCTGGCTTGACCCAGACTCTCAGTCCACCCCGCGTGGTGACCAACTGGTCCCTCTCGTTGTTAAGAGACGACTCACTTTATACCCGCGTGATAACAGCCAACTCAACCAACTCAGTCCACCCCGCGTGGTGCCAACTCAACCAACTCAGTCCACCCCGCGTGGTGCCCAACTGCTTACTGACTCATGTAGTTCAAGAGTCCCGCCGACTCCTATCGATTGTCTCGGCGTGTTCCCGAATTCACCCACACTCAACTCGCGACTTAACAAAGGTAATTTTCCGCTTTTTATGATGGTATAATTAAAATTTTGTTAGCTCTTTTACTTAAGAAGGAATAAGAGATTTTATGGAAAAAAATAGTGCTAAGTACAAAAATTGGAAGATGTTGAATATTTCTGAAACGGTTCCGAATCGGACCTATGTTTATATGCAATTTTTTGTTCAATATTAAATTTCCTTTAAGACCTCAAAGTTTTTTACCTCCATGCTGGGACATCCTGTATATTGGGAGGGCTGATGTGTACACCTTGGAACCTAAGCATCCAATGCTCTCATTCCCCTGCTCTACTCAGGAGAGCAAGGAGCAATAGAAAGACGAAGGATGAGTCGGGATAGAGTCCGACGGGACAGCAAATTATGACTACTGGCCCAAAAGAGCGCCATCATTCGCCGTTGTAGAAGAGACGTTGCAAAATACCGACAAAATTCACGAACAAGAAACCAAGCTAGTTGGTATATTTAATAAGAAACATATTAATATAACTGTGGTCCAGCGGACAATATTTGCGAACGGTCCCGCTTGACCGGTTCTCTTTTGTTTGTTTTGATTTTGCACCTTTTTGTGAGATACATTTTTTTTTCTCTACCTCTTTTGGACAAAGGGCTGATGATGGGTGCGGACGTGCTCCTGACCCTGAACACCTAGGAGAAAGGAGGCGGTTGGGTTGAACGGCCGAGACTCCCGTTAGTCAGTCAGTGGGTCAGAGGGTCACTTGAGACAGGGGCGTCAACAGCCCAGTACGAGATGGGCCGCTCTATGGTAGCCCTCGTTCTTCTCAGCCTCAGTCTTACCGTCCAGGCGGCCAAGTACCTCCCAAAGTGGAAGAAACAGGTAAACCATCTCTTAAATAGATCGTTTTTCTCTGAGCCCTGCTCTTTTAATTGTCCAAGCGGTCGGAGCGAGATGTACGCAAGCATACCTACGTAAGATAGGGATGGTCCTGGACACGCTGTCCTCAGCTTAGTGCATGGTTAGCCAAACGTTTTTAGATGCGAGGCAGTTAGGAAAATTAAAATTTTTCGCGGTCCTAACTAGTTTATTAGAAAATGGCATTGAACATTTTTGCCAATTACAGATCAAGAAGCACATATTTCGTATTTATGACTGATTTATGCAGAACACATTGGTGTATAGTAAAATGTAAAAAGAAAATAATATTGACAGGATAAAAAGAATAGTTTTTAGTAAAAATTATTCACCAAAATATAATTTTAAGTTATATATATTTTGAAAAGATAATCGAATAGTTGACCTTAAATATATTTTTTCAAATTAATGCTAATCAAAAATTAACTTAATATGTATTAGAACCCTTTAGGTTTTGGCAATGAACCAGCAAAAGCAATATGCTCCTATTTACCTTATTATACCTATTGTATAAAGAAATTTTGGAACTTTGCGAAAATCTGAGTTGTTTTCAACAGGTTTTGACGTTTTATGGTATTCTGAACACGTTTTGAACATGAAATTTGGAATGAAGAAGACGCTAACTTAGATCTTGGCCAAAATCGGACTTTTACAAGATATCGTTTATACTCATGACCTATCGAAAATCTTTACAAGTAAATCTGATAGATGCAATGCATATGAAATACGATTTTTTGCAGGTATGCCGAAAACCGTCCTGAAATGTTGCTTTGAAACATTTATTTTTAGCCGTTTCCTTAATTGACCTGAAAACCCTTAGTCTCATCAAAAAATTAATTCTTACCATAAGTGTTTGTTATTATCTTTCCAATTGCTAATGTAACCTTAAAGTTGATATAGAACCAAACCAATATTACCGAATTTATAACGCCTCAGAATATGAAAATTAATTCCCATAGGAACGAATTCAAAATAATATTAAATATTATTTTGAATTCGTTCCTATGGGAATTAATTTTTTTTACAGAGTGATCTGTAAAAGCGTGGTTGGTATAAGAATGGCCCAATATATAAAACAATATTTATAATTCGTTGCTTTGTTACGCGATACAATTTAAAATTTAAATTGTATCGCGTAACAAAGCAACAAATTATAAATATTTTTTTATATATTGGGCCATTCTTATACCAACCACGCTTTTACAGATCACTCTCTCTCCTCCTCTCCCCTTTGAAACTCATTTCATACTGACATTCCTGGTGGGTACAAGAAAGTCACTCTCAGAATTACGCTGTGCAATGAAACAAAGAAAACCGCTGACGTATACCCAATAACTTCAATATGAAATATGTACATTTGAGACGGGAAGAGGAAGAGACAGAGGGATCTGTAATTGCGTGGTTGGTATAGAAATGTCCCTTTATTTTCTTCTGTGGTCTTGTCAACTATGAAAGCTCCTAAGTATGTGGTTGACTGGAAACAGGCGGTTCACTCCTAACATGTGATGCGGTCGAACCCAGTGTTTTCTCTTTGCACACAAGTCTTTTCAGCCAACCTTACCACTACCAGAAAGGCAATGAATGCTTTGAATGAAATGCTAAACTTTTTTTTTTTTTGCTATAAGAAGGGCCTTAATGTTATTATGTACTCATTGGGTCGTTTAAGGTTGTGCGTTTTTTTTTTACTGGTACCAAAATCAATAGAGCTTGAGTCCTCACTATTCTCTTTGGTCGATTTGGCTGGAAATATATAGGTGTTGCCCTTAAGGGGTTGCAGACCCATATAAAAAAATTAATTTCGATATATTCTATCGGGGATTATAGTGTTCGCAGAACCACAAACAAATACACCACATTACTCCACAAAAACTCTCTCCACGCTAGTTTCCCCCTCCAGGATCATTCAAAAATATAGAAATCATTCGGAAGGTTTCTCAAAAATTAAATACGTAACAGCACAAAAAAAAACTGTATGTGTTCGTTTTTTTTGTTATAGAGAAGGACTGAGGGGGAGGGGAGAGATTATTAGTTAAAAGCTAAGCTCCAACACAAATTTAAAATGGGATTCTAGTTACCTACATACATAGGTTTGATACTTCACTCGCATGTTTAGCTAGTTCATATATTACCAACAAGTTATAAGCTATATAAGGCTCCATTGAGGCCGGTGCTGTAAAATATTATTTTCAGTTATAACATCTCATAGATATTTAAAAGCAAATTTCTTATTTGTTTTTCTTTGAAACTGAGCTACAAGTCAGTTTTGAGAATTTCTTTAGGAAAAGATGAGCATCCGGATGGGGTGAGAGTGACAAAAACAACTACGTATCTATTGTTTTTTAAACATTTTTTTTTTTTATGGAATATTTAAAATCGATCAAAAACATAATGATAATAATTATTTTTCTTTAAACCATAACATGGTAATTGGATACGTCATGCAATTTTGTCCATTCAAAACATAAATTATATACATCAACTGATATTAAGTTTTAGAATAGGTACGTATATAAATAAATAATTGAAAATAAATTAATATAACTTTCCTAGTTTTAAATTTTTAATTATGAATATTTTATATTTTTTTAATATATAATTAATAGTCTTCTTTCAACATTACAAGCCCCTTCCTCAGGTCACAAATATTTCCACAACTATGGGGAAAAAAAAATTTATATATATACAATCAGTAACAAAAATTTTCGGACAATTTATAATTTTGTTTTTCTTTTGCAGTTACACATAGTTATATGGCAAAATATTTAATTCAAGCAAAGTTTTAAATTTCGAGATCATCAATCATTTCAAAACGCCGTAAAACAATTAATTAAACATTTACAGCTAATAGGAAATTTTGCATTAATAATTGAAGACAAGAAATTCACGTAACAAAATTTTCTGGACACCTGTTGTTTGTTTTGTGCGACTCTGATCATGATCTTTAATCCCTTCTCAACCAACCGCTAATACCGAACAAATAAAATGTGTTTATATCCTTCTATTACTGCATTCAGTAGTTATTTGTATTTCCTGCTGTCAAGATGGGTCGAACATCTTTTGAAGTTCAACAGATAATAATTTTTAATTATGAAAAAGGATTAAGTGTCCGCAAAATCGGTGGTTTGGTAGGCCGAAGTAAAAGCACCGTAGCCGATGTAATTCGAAGGTATAAGCACGAGCATCGGATAGATTTGAAATCTTCCTCTGGCCGTCCAAGAGTATTAAACGACCGAGAAAGGTGTAGCGTTGTCCGGAAAATTAAAAACAAGCCCTCGAGGAGTGCACCTCAGATCGTCGCCGAGGTATACAGAGAAACGGGAAAGAAAGTTCACCCACAAAATGTTCGAAGAATTCTAAAAGAAGCAGGATATAATGGGAGAGTACCAAAAACCGTTTGTGAGTGAAAAAAATATAAAAAAAGATTGAGCTTCGCAAAAGAGTTCCAGAATCATTCAGAAATTTTTTGGAGTAATGTCATTCATCTGCGAGGTAAAATAAACTTAAGCACTCCGTCCTTCGGATGGGATGTTAAGCGATGGTCATGAGCCTGTACGATGTCAGGTCAAAGCGTTTGAGCTCTCACATAAACACACGCATGCAATTGATCTCTGATGTTCACACGATTACAAAATTTTTAGTACATATTATTATGTATACATATATTATATGTATAGAGAAGTAAACAAAAGTAAAGTAATAGTATATGTATACATATATTACATGGAAGTAAACGGACATGATCTGGAAACATTTATTTGTCGAAATATCGGAGAAAAAACGTTTAAATTAGAAAAATTGGGTACTTAGTTTCTTTAGAGGGAAGGTGGACGGGATAGAGTAGGGGGAAGGGACGGTTTCTGCCGAGGGTCAGCGCTGCTGTCGCTCTCTTCCAACGTCATATCACAAAAATCTAGTTTTCTGACATTACATGACCTGAGATTTCTTTTTATATTGTGAAGAGTTACAAGATACAAGAATATTTTATTATTGCGGTTTGTTCTATTGCAAGCAAATACTTTTGAATGTAAGTTTAATATATTTAGTCCCGACAGTCGCGACAGAAGAAAGTAATTTATTTGGGCCGGCATTCAAGTGCTTTTCACAAAAATGACAAAATACAGAAAAAAAAATAAAAAAAAAAAATAAATAAAAATTAAAAAAAAATAAAAAAAACATTAATAGTGATAAATAAAACTAAAATCTAAGTTAAAATGTGCTGTGGGAGTCTGGGTCGCAGTCGGCGATGTGCAGTGGGCTGTCCAATATTGAAGTGGACAGCTCCAGGGCTGAGGGGCAGGTTCTGGAGGAACGTCTCAGTCAGAGATCGCAGGACGGTGTCCATGGGAGCTATGTCCAGTTCTTTATGAATTATACTGCCTCTCACGAACCACGGTACGTTGAGACCTATGCGGAGGGTTTTGTTTTGGAATGATTGTAATTTTCGTTTTACTGTTTTGCTTGCACTGTACCATATTGGGCAAGCATATGTTAGTAGTGGACGTAATAGTGATGTGTACAAGATTTTGATGCAATTTGGGCGGAGTGGAGTGTTGCGGTTAATGAGTGGATAAAGTTGTGAGAGTCTTTGATATGCTTGTGTTAGTTTTGTTGAGATGTGGGTGTGCCATGTAAGTCTTGTGTCCATGTGTAAACCGAGATATTTTAATGTTTGTTGTGAAGTATTCCAGGGAATATCAGTATTGTCAATTTGGATGTTGTTGGTTTGGCGTACTCGGCGGAGAGAAAAAATTTTGGCTGATGATTTCAAAGGATTTAATTTTAACTTCCAGTTAGAAAACCAAGTTGAGATGATGGAGACAGCTGATTGGAGAGTGTGTGTGGCAATGTGAATATCGGAGTGTTGTGCTAGTATTAAAGTGTCGTCCGCATAGGTAGCAAGCACCGTGGTCTGCGGGACTGGCATGTCATGGCAGTATAAGTTAAAAAGAACTGGGCTGAGAATAGCTCCCTGAGGGACACCTGCACCTATCGTCCTCCGTCTGCTGACCGCGGCGTTGATCCTGACCTGGAAAGAGCGATCCCTCAAGAAAGATGAGATCATATTCTGAAGGTACTGCGGTGGTCCTGTCAAGTGAAGTTTGTACAGCAACCCCTCATGCCAGATGGAGTCGAACGCGGCTGCCACGTCTAGCGATGCTGCAGCTGTATACTCCTTCTTTTCGAATCCTTTGATAATAGCTTCAGTGACCCGCTGAAGCTGGTGGAGTGTCAAGTGATTCGAACGGAATCCAAACTGGTGCTCCGGGATAGTTTGCGTTGAGTCCAGGTGAGTCAAAAGCCGTCGAAGGATAATTTTCTCAAACACTTTTGATATGGTCGGCAACAGGCTGATTGGGCGATAGCTGGCCGGATCATGCTTTGGTTTCCCAGGCTTGTGGAAAAGGAGGACTATTGCATTCTTCCAGGCCGAAGGAAAGTAGCCGAACCGAAGGCATGCGTTGAAGATGCTGGTGAGGTAGGCGTCGCCTTTAGGAGGAAGCTTCTTCAGCACCAGATTTGGGATGAGATCATCCCCTGGAGTTTTCCTTGTTGGGAGCTTTCTGATGACTCCTCTGACTTCCTGTGGTGTTGTGTATTTTATCGGGAGTTCTGCAGTGGAGTGGTGTTGTGTCATGAAGTTAGTCACTAGGTCTGTTGTTTGTGAGTTGGCGGAATTATGAAGTGTAAATTTTTGTTCTAAATGGGCAGAAAATATGTTGCATTTGTCGTTATCAGTGATGGCTGGTGGTGTATGTCCGTCTGTAATCGTAGGTATTGGAGTATGCCGTCGCAAAATACGTTTTGTCTCAGTCCACAAGCTAGTGTCTCCCGGGGAAATGTCACTTAGATATCGTTGGTAGTTAGATATACGGAGGTTGTCTAATTCCCACTTGACTGCGCGAGCCATGCGGTTGAAGACAACCTTGTCCTGGGGTAGCCTAGAACGTTGCCATAATTTTCGCAATCTATTTTTCTCTTTTATTAGCGAGAGAATGTGTCGGGGGACTGTTCTCTGGCCAGGCCGGAGATCCGAGTACTTCCTGTACGTCGAGAGGTCGATTGAGCTCCTTATACTGTCATTAAAATGTCCAATGTGCACGTCGATGTCGTCTGTAGAGTTATAATTGAGAGGTATAGTAAGTGTATCTGTTAGTCGGTCACGAAATACGTCCCAGTCAATTTTCCCATTTATTAATTTTGGTAGAGGGGGGTTCTTTTGAAATTCTTCAATGAACGTTACTATAACCGGTAAATGGTCTGAGTCTAACTCAACTAGGGGTTTTTGGAAAAAAGGGAATCTGATGTTCTGTATGAGACAGATGTCCAGGATGTCGGGGAGAAAATTGTGCTGTGTGGGGAAGAAGGTCGGTTCGTCGGGAGGGATAACTAGCATGTCAAGTCTGTTGGAGTAATGAAGAAGTCTGCTTCCGTTATTGTTTGTCATTCTGCAGCCCCATAGTCTGTGTTTACTGTTTAAGTCCCCAATCAGGATAGTCGGTATCCCTGAGAAGACTGATAGCAAGTCGACCTCTAAAAGATTAGTACTGGGTCGTTGATAGGCGGCTATGATATGAATGGGGTTCCCAGAGTGACTGAACAGTTTGAGCCCTATGGCTTGGAGGTTGATGAGGTTATGGAACTCTATGGAGCAATGCTTGATGGTCCGTTTGATGAAGATTGCAACCCCTCCCGTCCGAGTCCGTTGGTCATGTCTGTAAACCTGGTAACCACCAACCCTGAGTCTGTCTTCAGCCACCAGGTGGGTTTCAGTAATACACGCGATGTCGATGTCATGTCTGTGAATGAATTCGGTGAAGGTGTTTTGTCTCTGTTTAAGTCCGTTCGAGTTCCAGTTGAGTATCTTCAGGTTTGTTAAGTCAGTAGGAGCTAAAAGAGATGAAGTTAGGAGTGATGAACTGTAAGGCGAGAAGTCAGTTGGTAGTACTGTGTTTGTGTCCGTCATATTTCAGGATGCAGTCTAGTTATGTTGGTGCTAAGGGAGTTTAATATTAATTGTACTATGGTGGGGATGAGTTGATTCACAATTTGGACTATGGTGTTTTCAAGTGTGCTGTTCGTGTTTGGTGTATGCGTATGAAGAAGTGATGATGTGTTTTGTGAGATGTTATGTTTGGGATGCATCTTTGGTAAGGAAGCCGTTATTACCTTTGCTGCCTCGGCTTATGACGACTTGCTGGTGCTAGGCTGCACTGTCTGTGGATGTGAAGGAAGGCGAGGGGCCACTGGCGGTGCTGCTCTTTGATTCCTCTCTTGGAAAGACCTGTAAAAACTGCAACCTCTGTAATTGGCTGAGTGTTGCTCGTTACAGTTGACGCATTGGGGGGCCGTCCTCTTGTCCTGGGGGCACTCAGTCCAGTGGTGGCTACCGGTGCACTTGACGCACCGCGGCTGCAGTCGACAATAGTTCTTGGTGTGAAAATAGCGCTGGCAGCGGGTACACTGTGGGATCCCACGTGGTTTACGCCTGGGTTCGACCCTAACTATGCAGAATAGGAGACGGTCTAGCTTGAGGATATTTCGTCCTGCGTCGTTGTCTTCGAGCTCTGCCACTGCTATGGGGATGGGCTCCTTCTGCTTATTTAAAAGTCTCATGACCTTAAAAATGGGATAGTTTAATTGCCGAAGTTCATTTTTGATTTCGTTATCCGTGATAGATAGAGGGAGACCTTTTATAACTACAGACAGTCGTTTTTCATCTGGAGCTCTGTAGGTGTGATAGGGCACTTGATGATCATCGTAATATTTTATGATAGTGCGAAAGTCGGGAATGGTGGAAGTTAGTATTTTAATGCGACTTCCAGCTTGTTTCATTTCAAACTGATCGCTGACTAACCGTTTTATATCGCTTAAAATGGCTTGAAAATTATTTACATCATGGAGAAATATCGGTGGAATTTTGAATTTCGGTTCTGGTTTGGTGTTATCTACTTGAATAGCATTCAACGGTTCGAATCTATTTTGTGTGTGAACGAGGGAAAGGTCAGTTAAGTATTTTTTGCTTACGGACTGACTGGTGGGAGAGTTGGCTCCAGGCCTCTTCCTGGAGTTGATTTGGGTCCAGGACCCACTGTCTGCTACTGTGGGGAGGTCTTCTGCCCAGTCTATTGGGGATTCATTAGCCGCTAGTGACATGTTGACTGCAGGGATGGTTTTTATGTCTTTGGAAGACATTTCCTCATCTCTTCGGGTAGAGGGAGTCTTTACCCGCAAATACGTCACAAAATTGAGTAAATTTGGTTTACAATTTAGTCTCACAATTAAATTAAACTTTGTACATATATAAAGCTACTTTATAACCACAATGCTGAAACAGCTGTTCGACAGTCGCGACAAAATTTGGAGAAGGCGTAATGAGGAGCTGAATCCAAAAAATTTAAAACCAATAGTAAAACATGGAGGTGGCTCAGTGATGGTGTGGGGGTGTATGGCGTCTAGTGGAATTGGTGAACTGGTTTTCATTGAAACCACCATGACTGGAAAAGTTTATGCCGAATTACTAAGGAGCAATTTGAAAAAGAGTGCTGAAAAACTTGGGATTTTACGGACTTTTCATTTTTACCAAGACAACGATCCGAAACACACCTGTGAATTGGTACGTACTTGGCTTTTGTATAACTGCCCTAAAGTTATGAAACCCCCCCCAATCGCCCGATCTCAACCCAATTGAACACGTATGGGGTGAGCTCGACAGGAAAATTCGATTAACACCCATTGCTTCAAAAAACGAATTGAAAAAAAAGTTATTAGAAGAGTGGGGTAAAATATCTCCAAATTTCACCAAAAAATTAGTTTCATCATCAATGCCGAATCGAATGAAAGATGTTATTACACAAAAAGGGTACCCAACCAAATATTAATTAACATTATGGTTTTTGAATTTGTGAAATCGTAAAAAAAACATTGAATTTATTTATAGTTGTTTACATTTTTGTCCGAAAATTTTTGTTACCTACATTACTTGTTATAAAATTTATTAAATTAAAATATTTATTTGTTCTAATCAAAGCTGTTTTTCCTTTATCCTAACCCACTTTTGAATTCTTATTCTTGATTGAAAAATGGCTTTAATTATTTTTTTAAATTATTTTTTATTACTTGTGCATTTAATTATTATAATTTTTTATTGAAAAATCAAACCGTCCGAACATTTTTGTTACTGACTGTATAAACAAATTAACAAATAGAAATAAAATAAATAATGAAGAAATAAAATAATAATATTCAAAATATTAAATAAAAAATAATAAATATAGAACTTATAGGATATTGAGGAGCTCTGCCAAGAAAATAAAAATGAAAGTAAAGTAGCCAATATATTCAGACAACAAAATAACCACTATGTTTATTATTAATCGTCAATAGAAAGAGTGTCATGATTATATTACGATTTATATTAAAATCGAGATTAGTATATAAAAGCAAGAATTCAAGCTTTTATGTACGAATCTCGACTATTATACGATGATTTTTTTCATTTTTAAAGAATTGAAAACAATTCAGTTAGGGAATAAAGGGTTTCTTCTAATTTAAACATTTTTAAATGAATTCAATTTCTTTTTTTCATCTATTGCTTTCTGGAAGGGCAAAGAAGTTGATTCATTTATGAGTTATACTTTTTTTTTTATTCAAAAAGACAGGAACAATCTTCAGTAATTCGAAATTCGTCTTTCTTTCTGGTATCATAATCATGACCCTCTTTCTAATGATCATTAGTAATAAATATAATATGATAGTAAGCAAATAATGACAATATTTTCATTGTTTTTAAATATTTCTCTGCAGCTTGTTCTTTGATTAATATCATTTAATATTCTTAGTGTTTTATTTTGAAATTTTTAAATATTAGCAATAGAGCTACAACTTCCTAATGTATTAAACGGTATTTAATTGTGAATGGAAAAATGTATAATATATTAAAAATTAATGTTTCTTCTGATGTTTTTGAAATTACAAAGTAAGAAACAAACGGAACTTAGCCTCTTACCTATAGATAACTGTCTAAAGGTGTCTAATGATGTGTTTGACAGGCGTGCGAAGCTCCCGCAAGTCAGAACGAGCACAGTCACTACCGATGTGATGACAACGGGGAAGTGAAGTGTCGTGCAGGCTGGACAGGAGACCTGTGTGATGTGCCCATCTGCAGGAAGGGTTGTGACCCGCTTCAAGGGTACTGTAAGCGGCCCAATGAGTGCAGGTGTAAACTAGGTAAAGAAAACACAACTCTATATAATAAATAAAGAAAACGTAAAGAAAATATATTCCATAATATGCAAAAATAAGATAAAAAACAATAAGAAATGATAGAAAATAATAATAATTTTTATTGAGAAAAACAAATATATATACAGTTGGCTCTCGATAATTTGAAACTCAAGGGACCAGAGGAAAAGTTCAAATTACCGAGAGTTCAAAATAATAATGGTTCAAATAACCAAGATGGAGTTAGGGAAAAATTCAAATAAACAGGAGTGTGATTAAAAGTATGCATGTACGTTCATACATGTGTGGTTATTTTATCCTTATTTTTTCTTAAATGTGGATGACAATGTAGATGGTAAAATATTGAACTGCTTTGCAACATCTTTTTTCAATATTCCATTTTCCACAGCTTCTATAACACGCAATTTCTCACCAATTGAAAGACATTTACTCTTTCTGGAGCTCATTTTGATTTTGAAAATTAGAAAAACGCTGTTTAAATTTAATTAAATAAAGAAAACTGTAAACTCAATTGATCTAGTCCAGGGTATGTAAACAAAGGACAGGTCTGTTTATGATCAAATGACTCACTTCACAAGTGGGGGACTTCAAATTATAGAGAGTTGGGGAGCCCTCACTTCAAATTATAGTGTTGGCGAGAAAGATGCCATTGCTACAACTTCAAATTACCGAGGGGACCAAATGTACATTTTTTTTACAATTTATAGTGTTTTTCAAAGGATCTGGACAAAACTTCAAATTATCGACAGATTCAAATCATCGAGAGTCGACTGTATATACAATTTTTATAAGCCGCAAAGCTAAGAGTGGCTTGTATGCAGGCTTCAACTGTTATAACAGTTTACAAATTATAATAATGATAATAATTTTTAAAAAAGTTTTCGGTGAGTCACAGGTTATGTACTTCCCCTGAACAAATTGTAATCAATTAACTTTTCGCTCCTTCTCCAAAACTAGTCGACCGTTGGGGCTAAAAATCAATAGTTGACTTACATAAGAGCTTCTGAATCCTCATACTAAATTTTGTGTCGATATTTGCATAACATCGGCAGTTATTAGCGTATTTGAGTCAAGCCTCCCTCTTCTGATCCTATCCTTTCCTTCTGCTAACATCGCAGGACATTAATAGATGCTGTCCTCATGTGGTTGTGAATTTAAATATTAAATTCGATACATTCATTATACTGGCAGTTATTGGAATTTTTGAGTTGAGTCTGTCTCTAATCCTCTTTTTCTTTTGGTCGATTTGACTGAAAATTGGTAGGTGTTAACCTTAAAGGGTTCTGGATACAGATGTGAAATTTCTTGTAAATGTATATATCTTTAGTTGTCGTGTTTACAGCAGACAGATTTTTCTTTTGGAATCAGGGTGTCATGAAGGGGTAAACATGAAGTTCTGATGAAAACTAAAATTCGAATTTTTGACCGATTACATAACTTTCTATATACTTCATATAGCTGTCGAAGCAAAAAAAAAAAAAAAAATGGTGTCTGGAGGGACGCGGTTACCACAGTTACTGCTCCTATATAATAGCCGTCCTAGCATTCTGAAATGAAGCCAAATATACTCCGAAATTTAAAATTAATAAGGATACTAAATACAAATGCGTTTATGAAATTATTAACTGAGTTATTCAGTAATAATTTCATAATTAATTTTAAAATCTTACTAGAACTCAGTGTATTATGGTATGATTGGTAACTCACCACACCATAGATCCTAGACTTCTAAAATTAGTCTTATCATACTCACTGATTAATAATGAACAAAATAATAAAAGATAATATAAAATCCGTTGAGTATCTACCAAGTTAGGTCAGTAGTGCTACATTGTTGGTCTTAAAGTGTTCACAAGGGTAGTTCTAGAGGAATTAATTAAAATGTAAAAAAAAAAAAAAAAAATAGCAATTTTTCTGGCTTGTACAACTTCAATCAATTTGAAATTGCACTAGAAGTACACAATTTTAGCTCCGACGGACATATGAACAGACAGACAAAATCGGTCTAAATAAGTCATTAAATCGAAATATTTGACAATGTGTTAGCTGTGTGTTTCTTTATATATCACTATTCTATCTATTTGAGCTCAGGTGTGATTTTGACTTTGCTTTTAGGAATAAACATTTGGATTTAAAAGAGACTTTTATTTTTTTTTCAATTGAAACATAGAGAGAACTAAAACTTATAATTTTTGCTGTACAGATCATTATGAGGACAGATAATTTGTAGAAAATGTTTCTAGATTTTTAGCAGAGTATGCTTTTGTCTTTATTAATTGGTGAAAGTTGTATATAAAATGTATAAAAGTTAGGGACAGTTTAAGCAAAGGGACCTATAGCTCTTAACAGCGAAACATGCAAATAAGCAGAGATGAGAAGAGGTTGTTCAGTGCTAACCATTAAAACTCCATTGATTACAGGGGAAATAATAAGTCCATAAGTATTATATTAATACTTATTAAGTATTAATAAATATAAGCATTAAGTTTAAGTAAGCATTTTTGTTTACATTTTTACTTCTCAGCTGCGATCAGTATTTGTGCAATGACTAGTGACACCTACCGGCTTTCTTGTAAACCTCCGAGAATAATAAATGAATACAGTGATACCTGTGAATATCCAATAATACTTATATTTTCACACTAACTTGTCAAGGTTAGCTTCCTAGTTGAACTCTTTGTAATGAAAAATTCTTATTTTCGAAATAATTTAAGAGATTTGCCGAATAGACTGTCATTCAACTTCATACTAGAATTTCGTAAAATATTAGTGTCGTAATTTTCTATATAGGTACTTCTTTTTTTAAGTTAACTACCAACTAATAACACTTAGACGGTTAGATCTTTTCAACATGTTCATGATAAATCAAATTCATATTATTAATAATAAACAATTATAATTATTGTTATTAATTTCGATTGTATAATTATTGGTTTAATAAAGGTTTTTATGGAGAACTGTGCAATAAGTGCATTGCTCTTCCCGGCTGTCAACATGGATACTGCAACAACAGTTTTGAGTGCATCTGCCATGAGGGCTGGGATGGACTTTTCTGCTCAGAGCGTAAGATTTTTTTTTTTTCGTTTAATTCTAATTTAAATAATATAAAAATGTAATAGTACAGTTGTACCCTTTTTCATAATAAAAAAACTAACTTATTATTAAAATGATTTAGCGATTTGCCGAATAGACTGTCATTCCACCAGAGGGTACTGTGAATATCCAGGAGAGTGCAGGTAAAATTAGAAATATAATTACATATTATTCAACATGTTACAATAATGATTTATGCAAATTATTTACAATTGATAAACTACATAATATTTATAATCTCCTAAACTATTTTCTTCCTGCTGAAATCATAGTGCAAATGTCCAAGTTTCTTCTAGAACTCTAAGGTTACTTTTTAAAATAAGGCGCAGTGAAAAAATGAAGTTTTTATATATGTATACGTATTCATATATGGGTCATTCCACATGAGTACAACCAGAGTCCGACACCCATGATCTCTGATTTTGATGAAATCCTTTCATGGATTTAAGTAAGCATATAACATGTTTATGCTTTATCTCAAGCGGTTTAGGTTTTACAATCTGAAGTTTTTGAATTTTCGCGGTTTTTATCGATCGGGCGGAGGAAACGCAATTTGTTTTTTTTACAGAAAATAAATTATATCTCACTTGTTTCCCAACCAATGTTGATGAAAGTTTTTACGAGTATACATCGATATATAAGGAGTCCAGAAAAAAATTAATTAAACCTGCAAGTATCTATACATGGTCAGAAAAAAATCTAAAAGTTTTATTTATAAATTTTTTTAAATGAAATACTGATTTCTATGGTAAGTGAAATATCTTCAAAAGGGAAAAGGAATATTAAAAAATATATATATATTCTTGTCCTAGAAGATGCTCTACCATGCAAAAAAATAAAATTAATTATTTAATTAATTTTAATTCTTTATTATTTTTTCTCACGTTAAAGCACTTGACTTACTAATTTTCTTGAATCGTTAAATTAAAATTACAATTTTAGTAAAGTTATATTAAAAATGTCACATATCAACCACGTTTTAAAAACAAGTTCTAAACTAGTCAACTCACTAACAGTAACTTATTATTTCAAGATATCTTATAAGCAATGAAAACACTCAAGCTGTGACAAAACCATTAAATGGTGGTCTATCTTCTGAGCAGGCATATTTGTTTAAACATGGAACTAGCGTATGTCTAAACGAGTTTAGTCTGGAACTTGCAAGATTAAACAAGTGAGCCTGCTCAACAAACAGAACTTGGCATCCACTAATCAGGCTGTTACAACAAAATGCACAATTGGAGGTTATGTTTAACAGTTTTTTTTTTTATCTGATTTAGTTTTTGTTGAACTGTGATGTGTTTTTTTTTTATTGTAACTGTTTGGTTAACAACTAAGTGTGTTCAATTTTGATGATAACCTGATATTAATGTTATTTTAAAAATAATTTATTGTTAAGTATTTTGATTATTCAAGAATTATGAAAAAAAAGAACATCTATAGTAGTGGCGGGAGCGCAGTGGAATTTAATAAAATAAATAAATACTTTTGAAGTGAGGTCGAAATTGCGTTCGATGATTCATTTTTATGTCATTTATTAAAAAAATCAATAGCTAAAGGTAAATATTAATTGGTATGGAAATATTTCTTATTTATATTCTGTTTGTTGATGAGATGTCGACTGGGGTGGGCTGGAGAGACGTGCAAGGAGTGCCAGGTGCTGCCTGGATGTCAACATGGCCACTGTACCAAACCTCTGGAATGTAAGTGTTCCGAGGGATGGACCGGAATTCTTTGTCAGACACGTGAGTTCCTATTAACTGTTAATTATCTTATTTATATTCATCTAAAACTAGTTCAATATAAAAAAAATATACCTAATATTTTCCCCTTACATGGTTATATATATTTTTTATTTTTTGGTTGAAGAAAACGTTATGCCCATGTCTTTGAGCGTGATGTTGTAGACAGGTTGTCAGTAAGGAAGTGTCACCTGCTTATTTCAAAAAAATTCGAAGACATTCCTCTCATTTTCAGCAAACGCATATAGATAATTAAATTTTAAAAAAATGTTGAGGGAATCTTTGCAAAATTGACTTTGATCTCTGACCTCTAGCTAAAGAAGGGATGTATGGTTCAGTGCACCGTCTTTTGTTTTCATATTACTGACACTAATCAACTACTGAAGGGCTTAGTTTCAAAACCGTCTAAGTCCAGAAAAATAAAAATCGGAGATATTTCAGGAAAATGTTTTTTGAGATATTTCCCAACTTTTAGTAACGAAGATAGTCAAAAAAAAAAAGTTTTCCTAACGAACATTAATAAAAAATGTATTTAAAAAAAATTTGATTTTCAAAACCAGCTAAGTCCAATATTTTTATTTCCAAACCGGCTAAGTCCAAGAATTCATTTCTAAAATGAAGTCCACATATTATGATGAAAAGTATTGAATCTAATAAGGTAAATCTACCCATTATACCGTGACTTTAAGGATTTCGCGTTATTTAAACAGACGATACAACTGAAATATCGATAATTATAAGCAAACAAAAATACTTTTTTTTTTTCTACAAAATTGAATAAATTCGTATTTTATTTTCAAATTCGGCTAAGACCATTTATTTATTCTGGAAAGTGTTAAGTCCAAGTTGTTTATTTTCAAAACCGGCTAAGTCAACTTGCTTAGATTCAAAACCAGCTAAGTCCAAACATTTTTTTTCGTTTTCTGTGTGCATTCACTTACAAAAAGTAGCCGGACTACAGAAATTAAAAGTTATTTCCATCAGCAATACGCCAAATATAGTTTTTTTTTTTTTTGAATATTCAGGCACCTGGAGAGTTATTTGTTGTTTTCTTAAAATTTACAAAAGTGGACTTAGCCGGTTTTGAAACTAAGCCCTTCTACTGATTGTTTTTGGCTTCTGCAAGAGCCGAATAATATTACGAATAAGTGTAATCAATTGAATAAGATTTTATCTTGAGCAGGCTGGCATGTCATTTTAATAAGTAGACAATGAATTTGAAAATAGTGTTATAGATTTTTTTTACACATTAAAAAAATTCACGATGTCCCAGTTTAGAATTAGGACAGTAGTGTAATCTTGATGTTGTGTAACATCTGTTGACATATTTTGCTAGTTATTTATTTATGTTGTGTACAATTAATGTTTTTTCGCATTCTTTTTCAGCTGTTTGTGCTGGTGACTGTCACAAGGAGAGAGGATATTGTCGAAAACCGGCTGAATGCAGGTAAGTTACTAAGATTTTTTCCAAATAGTATTTTTAATGCGATCTGTCTCGATATAGTGGAAAACTGTGAAAAAAAAAAAAAAAATTAATTCAAAACCAGCGAAACGTCTAACACTCAAATAGTCTAATTTGGTTGATGACACGCTTGCAGACTTACACCTTACTGTTAGTTATTATGACTCATGTCCGGGCTTAACTACGAGGTCATATTGCTTACTACCAGAGCGCTCTTTTGACATTGGACATGAGCCCGACTCTACTTTGGGAGTCCTAAATTTTGCTTACCTAAGTTTATTCACCTAGAGAAGGGAGAGGTCTTTAATGAGTACCTGACATAGCACAGGCTCGGGACCCTCGCTTAAAGTCCCGCCCGAAGGACGGCGTCCTCGATGTTTTCGAACCCGTACTTACTGAAGCCATTCCTGATGATGTATCGTAATCGATATATTTTGTAGAAATTAAACAATATGAAGTGTTAAACTTGTGTTTTTTTCATGGAGTATACGTTTTTTGATAGACCCTTTCGGGAAATTTTGATTTTGTTTTTTGATTATGTTTGCTGTTAACATTTTTTTTTTGTATTACACAAAGAGATGTCTCCATAGATATGTGGGTGTGATTTACAGATGCAAGACCGGCTGGTGGGGTAAGAACTGTGACAAGTGTTATCCGTACCCTGGTTGTGTCAACGGGGACTGTCGTCGACCCTGGGAGTGCAACTGTACCCCCGGCTGGGGAGGCATGCTCTGTGACCAAGGTAAACTGCACTTCTTAAGGATTCACACTTTATTTCTAACAAATTACCTGAAATTAGAAACACATTCCAGCCAATTTTACGACGGGACCATTCCAACTTAAGTATTCCTTTCAATAGCCAATTAGATTTGTTTTACCTCAGTACAAAAAAACAGCTGCCTAATTTAGAACTTAATTTAAGCTAAGATGGCAACTTCAAAAATATCTATGAAACTACAAAGTTTAGAAAAATAATTTTTTACAAAAAAAAGTAGCGTTCTATTTGAAAAAAGAGTTACAGCATATGTCACTTCAGTGTAATGCGCTGATTTACTGCCAAAACAATAAGTCGTTTCCTATTTACGTGCTATATATATGTGGTGGGCTGGTGTTTTACACCTGGGGACCTAAGGATCTAGTGCTCTTATCACTTCCCTGGAAGCGCTGAATTAAAACGTTTTTGTACGGGAAACACAACTTTTATTTGACTTTTTTTTTTTTTTTAACAATAAGAAAAAAATATCGTTTCTGAATAGAGTAAATATCATATTATTTCAATTTTGAGAAGTCGCTTTGCTTGGGACAGATCAGCTGTTTAAAATATTCCCTAAATAGAAAGATATAAGATAATTTCGGGAAGGTTTTCGAGTTTTATAGCCCAGTAGACAATTTGAGTTACACTGTTTGCATTCAAATATTGACTTTCGCTCTGTTGGCGGGTACGTGCACTAGCAGAAGTACTATTTAGCATTCACCTGGCATACCTTGAGACTGGGATGTTTCCCTATCAGCTGGCCAAAGAAGGAAATCAACTCATCTTTCATACATCCGCATGTCTCTTTAGTTCGTTTTGTGTTCCCCTTTGTCTAGCATCGCGTTGTCATAGTTTCGGATCATGAACAAATATTGCTAAAATCTTTGAACAAAAGTGTTTTTATAAAATGACGGAAGAATCCAAATAAAATATATCAGCAACAAAGGTTAATATCGTTGCTTGTATGCCAGGTATGAGTTGAGTGCATTGGTAATAAAATAATTTATATATTTATGCTTAAAGGAAATGCTTTCTAATCGGTTTAAATTTTAGATGAACAAAGTTTGTGTAAAGGCGCCGAAGTCCCGATCCGCGGAGGCGAACTAAAACTTAACATTGCCCCATACAGATCACATCGTCTCGTATCGCCCGGCAGGGGCTAAAAATCCATTGATCAATCCTTTTCAAACCCTTTTGAAGAGAATCGTCCTCATTTTTTGATAATGAAAAAAAAGTGATGTGGCTTCAACAAGACTTTCTTATGCCAACCACGTTTTTACAGACACTCTCCTTTCCCCTCCCCTCTAAAAATCATTTCATATTGGCATTATTGTTTATGTTGAGGTCAGTTTTGTTTTATATTCTGAGGGTATCTTTCTTATATCCAGTAACGGCGGTATGAAATGATTTTGAGAAGGGGGTGGGAGAGTGATGTGTAAAAACATGGTTGTTATAAAAAAAATTCTGTTATGGCCACATCACATATAAAGTATTTTAGAGGGCGCCGAAGGTTTTTTTTATCTGGGACGTTAAGGGATGGTCAATTAAAGCTCGGGCATGATTCACAATAACTAACATATATTTTCTTTTTTCTTTATTTCAAATTGTTTTTAATAAAAACATATCTTTAAATTTGTTACAATTTAAAAATCACTTAGTAATATTTCCTTCAGAAATTTACTGTACATTCTTTGGGGCGGTCGGTCGTATTGATCCTATTTTTATCTGGGCGAATGGAAATTTAAAGGTAGCCATACACGAGCGGGATTTCCTCAAGGTTCGGCTTGAACAGGCCAAGCCTTGAGGAATTCCCCAACGTGTATGGCGGCGTCCCTTGAGGGAAAGGCCCAAAACTCCCGAACAAAAATCATTTCTTTTTCCGCCTTGATTTTACCTGTCTCTTGCTACGTGTAGTTGCGGTACTTCTCAATGTTGACGTAAGGGTTTATTGATTTAAACGCATTAATTAATGACGATCAATTATTTTTAAGGATTTATTATCTTTTATGCCTTTTGAAGAGAATGGCCATTGTTTCGTGCGTAAATGGGTAAAATGTCTAAAACAATGGGATTTAAGACGTCATTTTATGACGTTTTCGGCATTTCCGCAAACCTGGCACCTCTGATGACACCAAATTATCTCCTAGAGACCCCCTTCGAACCACTAATTTGAACCAACAATCTGATAGAGGATTTTAATATTTGTGTTTCGTTTTCAGAGCTAAAGTACTGTGAAGAGCAACCTGACACCTGTAACAACGGAGGAACCTGTCTGTCATTGGCAGAAGAGGACGGCAACTTTAGGTGTGTCTGTCCTGAGGGATTTACGGGGAGGAACTGTGAGCTCAACAAAAATGTAAGCAATTACTTCTTTAAGAAAAATAGTTGATATTGAATCATCGCCAATGTAGTTCTCCAACTTGAATTAAGTTTTTATTCTCCCTTTGTAATAATTTTTTCTGCCAATTTGACTGAAAATCTGTAGGTGTTTTACTCAGGGACTTTTAAATTCTCATATAAAATTGTATGTCGATGCATTCCTTACATTAGCAATCATTAGGGTTTTCGAGTTGAATCCCCCTACCTTTCCTATGGTCGAGTTAGTTATTATGATTCATGCCTGGGCTTTAACTACGAGGTCATATCGCCAACTACTAGAGCGCTCTTTTCGTCACTCTGGTGGACATGAGCCCGACTCTATTTTGAGAGTCCTAAATTTTTATTCACCTAGGGCAGGGGTCCTACCTGACGTCGTACAGGCTCGGGACCATCGCTTAACGTCCCGTTCGAAGGACGGCATGCTCAAGTTTATTTTACCTCCCAGATAAAATAAACTAAGGGCCTCGGCTGGGTATCGAACTCACGATCTTGAGCTCAGAAGGCAAGCACGCATACCACTGAGCTACCGGCGCCCTCTAAAAGTGTGTTGTTAAAATTCATTTTCAAAGATTTACTCGACTTCAATTGAGGTGCTCATAACAAAAACAGCCCTAGTCAAAAATAGCAAATTTTCAGGAAAAAGAAAAAAAACGTTTGTGCTTCTTTCAGGTTCAAGTAATTCATATGATTTTTTGCTGATGCTTAGTTGGGTATATTAGTAAACTAATGACATAAATTTTGCCAAACTCTACTATGCTTAAGGGGGGTAGCCAACCCTCAGAAATTGTATACCCCTGACAAAGGTTGTTTTTGTATGAAATAAAAATGGATGCAAAAAGAAATAAAACTTGTTTATCCACTGTTTTAGTAGAACAATATTAGTATCTTATATAAAGCTTGTCAAAAAATACTAACAAATAATAAGAAAATATAGAAAGTATATAAAATAAAAAGGATATTATTACACATTTATTCATAAATCCATCATTTCCATCAAAAAATGCCCTTGTCAGTTGACAGGGGTTGTTTTTGCAGAACCGGTCAAATTTCTCTGGTCTGTAACTCTAGACAGGAGCCTTTCTTATTTGCACTCTATTAACAGGGTTATTAGTACCATATTCTACTACAAAAATGCGCAGAAATCTCAAAAACGTAAAAAATTGACAAGGGCTGTTTTTGTTATGAGCAACTCAATTTTGGTGAGATATTCTTGTAGTATGAGTGACGCGGAATGAGGATCTGCGTGAGAGGCTAGAATGGTGTCATATGGATATGTGTCTGTTAATGTACATTGAGTGTAACAAGGGTGCTAATATTGAACCCTGAGGCACGTCACCTATTAAGGAGACTGTGATAATATAAAAACACAAGTATATTTTTGTTGACAGGTGGAAGCAGGAGGTGGCTACTTGAATCTGACAGTACCTGCAGCCCCGTCAAGCAGCAGTACAATCAAGCCAACTGTCCAAGCAGTCTCGAGCACAAGCACATCGCAGACCACTAGCACGAGTACATCCCACACCACTAGCACAAGCACATTGCGAGCACCCACTGCTAACAATACTGTCGACTGAATTTTACTTTTTTAGTCATATTTAATACAATCCCCACCTTTTTTTAAAAATTATTTTAACTTATTTCATCCACATTTTTTTTTCAAATCAAAAAATTTGTATTAAGTAGGTGTTAATATTTGTCATTAGCTTTTAGCGATTTCCAACTAAATGTTCTCCTATTCGTAATAATAATTTAGTTTACTAGTAATGATTATACTAAAATTTAAGGTTTTTCGTATTGTATTAGAGATATTTGTTCTTGTAATGGCTATGATTTGGTCCAGTCTATTGCTGATTTTTGTCTGTGGCTTTATAAAAAATATATTTTATATTGTACTGATGGTCTTTCTCTTTTCGAGAGGATCACAATTATCTCATCGACTGCTAATGACTTTATTTATTATTGTATAATATTAATTTATTGTGTAATATATATTTATTTAAAAAAATATATTTATTTATTTAATAAAATTTGGTGTTGCACGGGAGTAGCTTTGTTTTACATTACTTTACCTAAAGGTGATTACGTGCGACATCTAAACAAAGAATAAAAACCATATTTTTTCTTTACCCTATCTTCCAAAATGTATTTTTTCAGAAATTCCATAAACATTTTTTTGACCGAATACATTTTATGAATGATCGGTGTCGATATATTGGAAAGATAATAAAAATAAATGAAAACTAAGAACTTTTATATTGTCTAATTCCACAAAAATATATATATATAATGTTCCTGTTTCGGCTTACGTCATCGTCAGCAGAAAGTTCAAATGTGACATTTAGATTTTAAATCATCCCCATTTATTTTAAAACCCAAGAGAGAAAGTCGAATTTGTCTATTTAATCAATCACCCAGAACAAATTGGGTGCAAATTTTAGAGAAGCTAGTAGATTTAATGCCAAAAAAAAAAACACAAATACAAATAAGTACTCTAAGAATTATTAATATATCGTTTTTAGAATTGCAGGGAAAGAAATTGTTTTCCAGTCTCAGACCACAAAATATTTCCTCAAAAAACATTTGACAACAAACAATTTGAAAAATAAGTGATTTAAATCTCTATTTTCGTAGTTTGAAAGATACAAATACTTTTTTTCTCAATATATCCGCTACAGCTCAAAGAAAATCATCAAAAATTAAAAATAAGTAATGGTTAGTTGGGAGACTCTTAGGTTTTTTTTAATTGAGGTAAAATAACTTGAGCCCACCGTCCTTCGGACGTTAAGCGATGGTGCCGAACCTGTGCTATGTCAGGTATCTACTCCTTAAATACCCTAGATAACTAATCTGGGTAGGCAACATTTAGGAACTCCACAGTTTAATTGGGCTCATAATCTGGTGAACAGCCACTCTGGTAGTAGGCGATATGACCCCATAGTTAAAGCCCACACTTGAGGCACAAAAACAATATGTTCAATATATTGTATTAAAAAATAATAAAATACACATAAATTGAAATGTATATTGAAAATAATAATATACAATATATATAATATACATTGAAAAATTATAATAATATAATTTTCATTATGAGAGTCATGAAAATAATAAAAGAAAATATTATAGCAGAAAACTAAACAACATGACAACATGATTCAACTCAAACCCCTAATAATTACCAACGTTTGAACTAGTAATTTTGAGCTGACATAGGATTTAAATTACAGTTGTCTGTTGAATTTTTGACATAGTTGTAGTATGTTATATATTTAATAAAATAACCCAAAAAGGATCCTAATACTGTAGTTCTCAGTGGGCTGAGTAGGCCTATTGTGTGCCCTGTGTGTTCGTCCTTACGATACAATAATATTTATTTCCATTAAACCATTACATATCGTCACAACAATGTATACATGAATATATGTAACAAATTTGATACATTAATTGCTACTGACCCTTGGAGTCGAACACAAAGGTGATTAGTAATAATTATTAATAAAAAATAAAATGAAATTAATAAATAAGTAGGTATTAGAAAGAACATAATAATAATACTAATAATTATATTCTACAGTAATATAAAATAGGTACAACTCTGGTAAAAAAGAAAAAGGCTGAAAAATATCCAAAGAACATTATTTGAAAGTCTAATATAATCTAGGGTATCCTTTTGAAATACAGTTGACCAATTTTAGTGAACTAGTGATTTTGAGCTGACATAAGAATTAAATTACACAACCAATGTGTCTGTTGAATTTTTGAAAGTGTTCTGAATCCCTCATTAAATCCTCAGACATGCTAACTACTATCCCTCAGGGCCTCTCCGCCCCATTTTGGTACATTTAGATCTAAGTATTATTCTAATGCCTGATAAGCCACTTTGGTATAAGCTAGGCTAGATTTGCAGGATATGACGGATCGAGTATTAGATACAAAATAATAATTATTGTGATGTATATTCATGGATATGCAATACTAAAGGAGGTTTTACTCATGGGACCCCATTTTTCCCAACTGATCATTCTAAACGACCCATTGACAAGAACCAGAAAGACTTCATCCAGTTTAACGGCTGTAGGCCACTGACGCAATAAGAAAGTTTCTGTCGTTGGGCTATATTTTTTTTTTCACATTTATTTTTGATCAAGAACATTTATGGTAATTTATATTACCCATAGATTCAAGCATATTTTTTTGGTATTACGCATCATCATTAGCGCGGTTTGATGCAGATTATCGTTCTTACTTCGCTTTATAGCAGCTCTTATCTCTTCCATTTTTCGTCATTATTCCAATAATTTCTATCACATCTGATTTCTTTTTTTTCGTTTGATTTTCATATTATTTTTTTAAAACTGTTATAAAGTTTTGTTTTTCACACCTTACATGCAGTCTAGCTGCAACGTCAGTTCTCTAACTTCGTTCTCATTAATTTTCCTCTACTCCGTTCTTGTTTTTCCGTTACTTTACTTCTCTCAACATATCCTTAAGTTATATTTCCTAAAAAAAAAAAAAAAAAAAAAAAAAAAAAATACAATAATAATAACAAATAAAATGAGAATATAATATATATATATATATATATATATATATATATATATATATATATATATATATATACATACATATATACATATATATATGAAAATAAAACAAAGTAATAATAATAAGAAATAAAAATAATGGAGGACTTGAGAGAGTCGCTTGATAACGGAAAAGTCATTGTGGCAGCGCGGGCCCCAAGTCAATTTAGAAGCGCGGGTGACGCGCAGGCAGACGGGGCTAAGAGGTGCGCAGCGAATGGGATGCC
Organism: Aradus depressus; assembly: GCA_963662175.1. Taxonomy (NCBI): domain Eukaryota; kingdom Metazoa; phylum Arthropoda; class Insecta; order Hemiptera; family Aradidae; genus Aradus; species Aradus depressus. Next base: position 17,399,660 of record OY759219.1, on the reverse strand, counting down.
TGAAGACTGAGGATTTTTATAAAAAGCGGAGGGGGGGAAAAATTATATTTGGAAGTATTTTGACAAGAGGGTTGTGTATAAACATTTTGTGGTGTGATGTGGCGTATCGCTGTTGTGCGAGTGTGAAGAAAAGAGGTATTGAGGGTCAATGTGAATTGTGAGGTCGGAAACAAAGAGAGTTTGTGATAATGCGGATTGGGCTACAGTATAGATTCCATTAATATTGTTTTGTTTGGCTCCATACGTTGATGATATTAGGAGCACAGATAAATGATTTACGATATAATGCCAAAAATTAATAACGAATTGACTTTATTTAGTCTCAGGTCCAAAAGAGAATACGGTTTCTAAAAGCAAGGGGCTGATGATCAAACCATGTGCTCAGAACGTCCGGCCAGGAGTCTCGAATCTGTCTGTGGTTCTACTGGGGAGTAAAGCCCTCTCCAGTTTCCAGAAGCGGGCTAAGAGAAGGATTGAATTACATGCGGAGTGAGGAACCACGCCTAATCGACCTCTGACCTCCACTTTCACTGCTGTTGTCAGACACGTTAAAACTACTCCAACAGTTCAAAGGTCAAAATAAATGGGTTTACTAAATACTTGACATGGTGCATTATAGTCCCAGATCTAATAAATCTAAATGTACCTGTCGTGCTTTTGTCAACACTTCTCCTTGCGAAAGACAATTCGCGGTTGGAATAATGCTTCATGGAAAATGCTCTTTTTGGACAAAATGTTTTATGAAAATTTAATACAAATTATAAATGTATTTATGCATATTTGTATCTACTAAAATAGGTATGAGAGTTTTTTAGTTTTTCCCGTATATATAAAATAACATATGTGTATATGTAAACACGATTTGTAATAACTATATATTTAGGACTTCCACAGTAGAATCGGGCTTATGTCCACCAGAGTGACGAAAGAGCGCTCTGGTAGTAGGCGATATGACCTCGTAGTTAAAGCCCGGGCATGAGTCATAAAACCTAAACCTATTATAATAACATATATTATTATATACGTTAATAAATAATTTCTTTAAATGGGGAAAGTACTATTTTCAGACTAAATAAACCAAATTATTACTCCTGTGAAAATGGCCTTACTGTGCTTTCATAATCTCGAAAACGACACACTAAATAACGGAAGAAACATTTTAAAATATACTAATTTCATTACTTTCTATTGTAAAATAGGTACAGATACTTGTTCACCGAAGTACATTAGTACATTTAAATGTAACCCGTTACCTTACTATCCATCATAACTACTTTCGAAAACCTTGAGCACGCCGTCCTTCGGACGGGACGTTAAGCGATGGTCCCAAGCCTGTACGATGTCAGGTACTCGTTAAAGACCCCTACCCTAGGTGAATATAAATTTAGGCTAAACAACACAGTAGAGTCGGGTTCATATCCACCAGAGTGACAAAAGCGCTCTCTGGTAGTAGTCGATATGACCTCGAAGTTAAAAGCCCAGGCATGAGTCATAATAACTAACTGCTTTTGAATTTAATTAATTATTTTATTTAGTTAGATGAGATCCTTTCATTTCTTCGCAGGAAATTCGGTAATATAGTCTACCAACAGGAAGTTTTTTCCTATTATGTATGTCAAGTAGTATTGCGTTAGAAGTTTTTTTTTGAAAATGAAGTTGACTTATAGCAGAGTTATCCAATATCCTCCTCTCTTTTTATTTTTTGATTTAAAAGTTGTCATTTTTTAGAGAAACCGGACTCAACTTGATTCCTTAATCAATGACAGTTTTTTATTTATTAAAAACTGTTATGACTGGAAAACCATATTCGCTATGGCATTGATCTAGTTGTTACAGGTATGCACTAATTGCATTTCTCAAACGCATATAAGGATCTTTCAGCTGATGTACGCAACCGTTTTATATCTTGCTAAATTCTGGAAGCTGACATGATAGTTTTTGTAGGTTACTTCCTAAAATTCTATGAGAAAATATCTTTAATTAATAAGTTTTTGCAACATATTTTGATTCGTTCTTTCGATCCCATGTTAGTTATGTACACAATTTAATTATTTATTTTATGTAAAAATAATATAAATAATGTTAGTGGGCGCCAGTAGCTCAGAGGGCTTACTGAGCTCAAGATCGCGGGTTCGAAATGCGGTCGAGGCCCTTAGGTTTCCTTTATCTGAGAGGTGAATACACATTGAGCATGCCATCCTTCTGATGGGACTTTAAGCGATGGGCCCCAGCCTGTACGTTGTCAGATATTCTTTAAAATATCCCTAACGTATACGAATAAACATTTAGGACTCTTATTGTAGAGTCGGGCTCATGTCCACCAGAGCGACGAAAGAGTGCAGAGCGCTCTGGTTGTAGGCGATATGACCTTGTAAATAAAGCCCGGGCATAAGTCATAATACCTAACTATAATCTTTAATAATTTGTATAATAAATGAGAGATACATAAACGAGACGAGTCCTATTTATTTTAATATAATTATAGAAGGCTCGCGATCTAAAGTGGCCACCATAAGGATTTCTGAAACTCTCAGAGCTACAAATAACTTATAGTGGAAGACCTGGCCTATTTTTAAACGAGATTTACATCAGTGACAAGTAAAAACATAAAAATGATTCTCTGGATGTACTCCATGTATACCGTTATTACGATGTGGGTACGCCCACATCGTATATACATATATGTATATGAATTTGCACCAGCAATGTACTTCCCCAACGTCAATTGGTCAACTAACTTTTTGCATTCCCTCTATGAACCAATGAACCGATTTGGCTGACCATAAATGTGTGTCTTACTTACAGACTTCTCAATCCTAATACACTTTACATTCATTATTTGGCAGTTGAAAAGGTTTTTGACATTAACCACCCTCGCAGAGAATCAGAATATCCCTCTTTGACTAATTTCACTGAAAGTCAACAGGTCTCGTTTATATTGGATCCTGGATTAACATATAAAATAGTCGATATTCTCATTATACTGTGTATTATAGTTTTTTTTTTTTTTTTTTTTTTTTTTTTTTTTCGAGGGCTGATTGTGTCACTGCGGCCAGAGTAGGCCTATTGTGTGCCCTGTGTGTGTTGGTCCCTACAGCAGCCCTGTATCTCCTGTAGGATTCTTCTGCAGGTTCCTTCCATTAACTGCTCCGGTTCCGATATAGTAGACCCGAAGCAGTAAAATCTTCTGCTTTCTAGTGCCCCGCACTAGCTTAGAATTTGGACTGGAGTCTCATTTCCCTCGCCACATTTCCTGCCCATATTGTGTAGGTGTTTGTTCATATGACAGTGTCCTGTAATCAGCCCTGTCATAGCTCTTAGATACATTTTATTATAGTTTACAATTTTTAAATTCAGATCCCTCTCTTCCTACTTGTCAGATTCGCTGAAAATCAATAGGAATCTCCATATGGTGTTTTGAATATCAATATAAAATTTCGTTTCGATAGATTCATTCAATTATGTGTGTATTGTCCACAGATCTTATGAAAGGGCACCGGTAGCTCAGTGGTATGCGTGCTTGTCTTCTGAGCTCAAGATCGTGGGTTCGAAACCCGACCGAGGCCCTTAGTTTATTTTATCTGGGAGGTAAATAAACTTAAGCACGCCGTCCTTCAGATGGGACGTTAAGCGATGGTCTCGAGCCTGTACGATGTCAGATACTCGTTAAAGACCCCTGCCCTAGGTGAATGAAAATTTAGGGTAGGCAAAAATTAGGACTCCCACAGTAGAGTCGGGCTCATGTCCACCAGAGTGACGAAAGAGCGCTCTGGTAGTAGGCGATATGACCTCGTAGTTAAAGCCGGGGCATGAGTCATGAAACCTAACCTATATTATCTTATGTGTACATATGAACACCTACACAGATATATATCTTATGTGTACATATGAACACCTACACAGATATATATCTTACGTATACATATGAACACCTACACAGATATATATCTTATGTGTACATATGAACACCTACGCAGATATATATCTTACGTGTACATATGAACACCTACACATATATGAACACCTTTATTCAAATTCGAATTTCTGGCCTATAACGTAACTTCCTCTCGTTGTATAATGGGAAATACAAGTCATTCGAAAATTTGCCAGGATGTCGACAATATTTTTACAACTTTTAATGATTTGTACGCCTTCAAAAAATATATTACAAATATTTATCTGCAGCTTACTTCAGAATAGCTTCGGGGTTCCTTTTACTTTATTGAAAGTCGTTTTCAACTATTTACGGATAAGTGATAGAGAGAAATAGAACTACATATATAGTTATTCAGAAATAACTAACCGGCCAGCAATTTTGATTGCAAATCTAAGTTACACAATCAGCTCATCTCTGTAGCTCTGAAAGTTTAATCGACAAGTTTAAGCAGTGCAAACAATTCGATTAAATACATTTCTTGTGTCACTTCATGTTTTTTTTTTTTTTCATTGTGATAAATCAATTTCGTCTTCCTTGAAACATAGACTAATTCGCATTTGGGAAAGGGGAGGGGGACACAAAATAAGGGTTATACTGTAATGAGTAACACTTCGTTGTAAAGAGACTATTCCGAAAGTGAATTATATTATATTAGAAAATATTTTATTTTAGGGGAGAATATAAATGAGAGAAGGGCTTATGGTAAATAACTTAATTTGAAAGGTCAGCCAATGTTTTACATTTTTATTCAACTTGAGAACTTCTCAAATTGAAGCATAAGCCACGTAGCTTCCTATTCCTATAATTTTTATTTAAGACGTGGAGTAGTCTTCACTCCTCGTCGCAACTATAGTGTGCACCTTAACTATAATCCCATTCCTTAAAAAAAAGTCAGATAGGCCTACTACTTGACAAACGATTTACCTGGAATGTTCAACATTTCTTAAGAATCGTAGCATTCGAGATGGATTTGTAGAGGATGAGACAAGATTCTGGATGAAAAGACACATCATTTAAATTATAACTAAATTATGATGCAGCTATGGAATATCATATTGTTTTCTCTGGATTAATATCGCATATTTTCGGAATTTATTAAACTCCTGTAGTTTCCAAAATGTATTTATTCTGGACTATTTAACATTTGAAAAATATTTGAGGCAAAGGCTAATACTACGGTGATCAGGGATATAATAATGCTATTGGCGGTCAAAGCTACAAAATTTTCTGTAATGTTAGTGATTCACCCGGGCAACGCCGGGTACTACAGCTAGTTTATACTACGGTCTTCTAAACAGACGATCAAAGTTAGATATGAAATAAAAAAGGAACTGTTACACTTACTGAGACCGTTATAGACATACAGATCACAGATATACGGTTAAACGTAATACGGATAAACGTAAAACGAATTCAGGCGATTCAATCAAAAACCCTCAGACTGATAACACAGTGTCCACGATACGTAAACAACAGAACACTTCATAAGGATCTTATGATACACACAGTACCGGACACAATACAAACTACTAACGTACGTTTTTTTAGCAAACTTTACACACATACAAACCCAGAAATACGTACATTATGTTCACAACGATTACCACACATAACTTCCACGAAGGTTAAAGAGGAGGTGGAACCGCGACTTATTGCCACCTTGAATCATATTCGTTATTAATATTTTTCAACATCATTATCCTTTACTTTTATTACCTCTCTTACTAACCATGCATCAAAATTGTCTTTAAATTCCTTTTTATTAATTCTTTTTCATATTGTGACATGCTAATAAATAAGGTAAATTTTCGTCCCGAGGACCTGCCACTGGGTGACCTTCCTCTCAAACGCTATTCACGCTACCATATCTATATGTACATCATAGATGCTGGTTGTTGCACCCAGCAACAGTTGTATCTTCATAAATAAAATACAAAATAAAAAATAAAAATATATATATATATATATATATAAACTAACGATACTTGATTTCCAACATTAAATAATCTGACTTCCTTCAGAAAAGGGAACAAACCAAAAAAAAATGGGATGATGTAAAGATTGCAGATGTTTGGGCCACTCCCGAGGGAGGACTGGTCGTTGGAGCAAGGTGTCTGTTCCTGATCAACAAACGGGACGAACCTGGCTTCAGAACTGGTTGTCGACCGAAGCAATACTCCACAGACCCAGTGACCTGGTCAGAGAGCTGCTTGTTTCCTGGTCCATAGGACAGAGCAGGAGTCAGACTTTCTACAAGGAGTACAGAACTGTGAAAACACAAGTCGAGCAGCCCATTTATAAACAATTGGTCAACTAGTAACAATTATTTTATAGAAGTGAAATTGAAATTTTATATAATTTGGCGGAAGAAACGTTCATCCCTTTTTCAATAACAGTAGTAAAACTAAAATCAAAGATTATTAAAATCTAACAAGAATCTTCAATTTGTGGTAAAAAGGAGAGATTCGACATAATTTGATATAAAAGTCTGTTCTGATTCGCTAAAGGGAATATGTCTCAGATCCTGAGGTAAAAGGGAGTATGACTACTAATGTCACTATAACTTAATTTACAAGTTGATACTTAAACTTTTCTGCAGAGATACTTTGAAATACATAATAAAAAATATACCAATCTTAAAACAATCTCAAGCTGAAAACTGTTAGATCATCGCAAGCCAGCAAGAGAACACCCATGGAACCCCTTCGTAGCCAATAATCTTCCTATAGACTCCTCTTCGAATTCATCACCCAAATAAGATCCATTCTTAGTTAACAGGAAACGCTGTCCTGGAGCAAGACCAACCTCCTCTTCCCAACCCCTCCCCTAGACTTTATGTGAAAAGATATATATAAAAGAAAAAAAAAAAATAGTAATAATATTAAAAAATAAAAATAAATAATAATATGTATAGACGGATGTATGTAGATATACATAATATGTACGGTTTACATATAGGCATATATATACATATCCATATAATATAAGGGATATATTATATGGATATGTATATATATACCTATACTTAAACCGTATTGTTAAAAACAAAAAAAAAACATTAAAATACTGAGTGCATGTAGTCCAGAGACAAACAGGTTAGGTAAGCAGTAGGCAAATCAATAACTGTAAGAGAGAACGTGTAGGTGTAATGACCAAGAAATGGAACACCTTAATACATCAACCAATTAACCATACTAAAAAAAATATATATTATAGGTATATATTTTGTGAAATGAACAATATTTTTTTAAAAAACATACTCTTTTCTTTATTTTTTTAAGAATTTAAATAAATCCTATTGATGGCCGGTGGATGTTGACATTTGGTACTGCAGCAAAATGTCTATATTTAGATAGCAGCCTCTCCGTCAATTTTATCACTAAAACAAGGTTAGTATGTCATTCTTGATTGATAAGATGGATTGTGTAAGCTTGGCTAGACATGAGATTTATCAAATCGTTCTTAATTTCTCAAAAGATCGATGACATTAAAGGGAAGTCATTTTGAAGAAAACTGGAGAAATTCAATTCAACTTCAATATTTCAAAATAGTTCTGTTTGATTAATTCTGATCCAATCCAAGATTGTGATAATCAAGTGTTGTTGGAGATCTTGGTTCCGAATCCCAGGACAGACGGTTATTTAAAACGCTGTGTTAGAATAGACAAGACATGGATATTAGTAAGCTTGTAACTTGTCCTTACATCCTTAGTTGGCAAACCTGAGGACTTTAAATTGAGTGGCGGAACACCTCACTGGCGCAAGGAACCTATGCTTGGGGCCTCGTATCCGAGTCCAATAGTATCTAAATATTTTTGTTCTTTGACAATAAATATAACATAGTTAGTCGCCTGCGACTCATGCCCGAGATTTAACTATGAGATCATATCGCCTACTACTAGAGTGCTCTTTCATCGTTCTGGTGGACATGAGCCCGACTCTAATGTGAGAGTCCTAAATTTTACCTACCATACATTTTTATTCACCTATAGTAGGAGTCGTTAATCGTTAACGAGTACCTGACATCGTACAGGGTAGGGACCATCATTTAATGTCCCATCCAAAGTACGGTGTGCTCACCTCCCGGATAAAAACTAAAAATCTAGGCCGGGTTTCGAACCCGCTATCTTGAGATCAGCAGACAAGCACGCTACGTCTGAGCTCCCTGCGCCCTTATATAAGTATGACATATTGAGGATATTCTAGTGTTTATGTGGGCAGAGCCTGGAAACATACGAGACACTTAGAATTTGGTAATATTAAAAGGGATGCATAAAGAGATTTTTTTATATACTACCATATATGTGTATACAACTATAACTATACTTATATATACTACAAGAGTATTTAATTTATTATATGTATATGCTTTTTTTTTATTGAAAATTAATAAATGTAGTTTTCAATTCGAGAATTTTAGTTTAGCATTCTTAAACAAATGTTTTTTTGAATTTTTCAGTAAAACTTATGGGCCTCGTTTCCTACGTCTGTGCGGTGGTCCGCCAATGATTAAATTGACACAAAAGAGAGAGAAAACCTCCAATTTTTGAAAATCTGCAATTTTTTTTGAGATTTTATGCTAATGGTAGAATAAATTATGAAATATAATAAAAGAAAGTAAATTCATGAATTAAAAAAGATTAACTGGTTCTACCTTCAATAAAATACTTCTTCCGTCGGACTAAGGTAAATTGACTGTAAATACGTGAGAAAAAAGTCCTATCACCTGAAAAATAAAAAATAAAAAAAAAATATATATATATATATATAATATTATTATAGTTAGCTATTGTGGTTTTAGCTATGAAGTCTTATCGCCTACTACCAGAGTGCCCTTTCGTCGTTCTCGTGGACATGATCCCGATTCTATCTTTATTCACCTGGCGTAGGGGTTTTTAACAAGTATCTGACATCGTACCGGCTCCAAACCATCGTTTAACGTCCCCTCCAAAGGATGGCGTGCTCCGGGTTTCGAACCCTCGATCTTGAGCTCATTATTTTTCTGGGCAAGTTGACAGGAAACCTTTTTAATAATTCCCACCAGAAAATTATCATTATTATTATTATTATTTCTTAGAAGAAATGCAAGGAGGAAATCTTTATTTATCTGGAAGAAATGAAATTACAGATCGTGGACTCTGGGGGGCGGTTACCTTCATTGATCAGCTGTTTCCTTCCCCCCTTCCTCGGTCTGATCTTTGACAATTTGGGATAAACAAGATACTCCAAGAGAAGGGATAATGCAGGAATGATGTCATTGGGTGGAAGATGTCCGCCTTATTGATACTTGACTTGGAACTGTCGTCTGGGACTGGACAAATTATTTGGCAGCTCCCACAATGCAACTCTTCTCAAGTAGGTCTTGGAATTTCTTCTTGCTAGCCAAGCAGTTTTTTAGTTCACTAGTTAGTGACAATAGATGAACTTTCGTATTGAGTGTAAAAAGAGAAAACTCCCGAAAATTCATCCGATGGGAAAAAAAAGTTTAACATTTTTAAGTTGAGAAATTCGGGAATGTTGTGGAAAACCTGTTCGCATGTGATGCTACCAAATATAGAAAATTTCTTGTATAACAATTGAATTTGTTTTTATTGCAGTGCTTTCTTGTTATTATTCTTGTTGTTATTGCTATTTCTATTTGCTGATTATCTTTTATCATTATTGTTGGGTCGCGCGAGGGGAAGCCAGAGCGGGTGAATTCGGGAACACGCCGAGAATCGATACCTGCGGTGTGTTCCTTGAACGACCTGTGGTGAGTGACTTGTGTGATTCATTGAACTACAAGTGAGTCGTCTCTTAACAACGAGAGGGACCAGTTGGTCGCCACGCGGGGTGGACTGAGAGTCTGGGTCGAGCCAGCACGCGGTATGCGGAATGGATTCGTCCTTATTACCACGCGGGTATAAGGTGAGTCGTTAGTTACCATGCGGAAGTGAGTTGGTTATTACCACGCGGGTATAAAGTGAGTCGTCTCCTAACAGCGAGAGGGACCAGTTGGTCGCCACGCGGGGTGGACTGAGAGTCTGGGTCGAGCCAGCACGCGGTATGCGGAATGGATTCGTCCTTATTACCACGCGGGTATAAGGTGAGTCGTTAGTTACCATGCGGAAGTGAGTTGGTTATTACCACGCTGGTATAAAGTGAGTCGTCTCCTAACAACGAGAGGGACCAGTTGGTCGCCACGCGGTGTGGACTGAGAGTCTGGGTCGAGTCAGCACGCGGTGTGCGGAATGGATTCGTCCTTATTACCACGCGGGTATAAGGTGAGTCGTTAGTTACCATGCGGAAGTGAGTTGGTTATTACCACGCGGGTATAAGGTGAGTCGTTAGTTACCATGCGGAAGTGAGTTGTTTATTACCACGCGGGTATAAAGTGAGTCGTCTGTTACCAAGCACAGTAAGTGAGTGACTTGTGTAGTTCCCACGCGGTATGGGACTTATTATTGAACAACTGACTTTGTGTTCGTTACCACGCGGTTTTGTAATAAGGGTGTTGACCAAATAAATATATCTGTTGCTCTACTCTAAGTTCTCATTAACCTGTACCCAAACCCAACAATTATTATTAATACTTTATTTTATTTATTATATATATTGTTGGTACAATTGTACAGGAATTTAATATTTTCTTAAATATTCTATTTTTTTACTTATTATTTAACAACTTTCATTATTCATTTTTACTTTTTAAGGTCCTCTCTTCTGACAGACGGCGCTGGCCGTTGTCTATTTGTTTCTCGATATTAGAAAATCTTGTAAGTACATGTGTAAATAAGGTATTAATGTTGTGGAAACTTGTAATAAATAAATAAAACGAACTTATTTTATGAAATATTGTCTATTCTACATAAAAAATTTTCACATATCCCTATTTTCCATTTTTACCAACAACAAATTAACCTCAAAGAAATAAAACGTTACTAAAAACCAGTCAATTGCGAGATGGGTCCCATGCGATTAGCGTTCCATAACCTCACATTTTATCCCTTGTTATGTATTTGTGCTAAAACAATTAAACTGATTTTTTCGAGCGCAAAATTAATTAATCATTTTGGTTTTATATTGAGGCTATGTCTAAACAAATGCATATGTCCTATCTTTCTAAGTTAAAAGCTACAGAAGTTGTGAAGAAGAGACAGACGGACGGACAGACACCATGAGGTTTCCTTCCATAAGTGTTCCGTTTCTAACATTGGTCGGTAAGGAACCCGAAGAAGCCTAGATTGGATAGGAGACGTCTAGGCCAAAGGAGCGCTGCTGGTTATAGGGAACAAGTTGTGGTGTGTTTACGTAAGGTACCTGATTCCCAGTCTGGGATATATATATATAAGGACTCTAACCCACCTAGGAGATAACAGAAGACATCAGGACACAAGTCAACTCACCTCACCTCTAGTCGTCCGCCATGAAGGCTTTGGTAAGTCCTTTAGTCTGATCTAACCAAAAAGTTCTTCAAAAATTCAAATTTAAAAAATATTAATAAAGTCTCTTTCTAAGCATGAGGAATTAAATGTTAAAATTTCAAGGCCATTTGGAACTTCAAAAATATAAAATAAATTGTAATTTGTAGGATTTTTTATATTGAAGACGATAAAACCGCATCCTTATATAAGACTATATATTGTGACTCATGCCCGGGCTTTAACTATGAAATCATATTGCCTACTACATGACATGAGCCCGACTCTACTGTGGGAGTCCTAAATTTTGTCTATCTTGGTTTTTTCACCTAGGGTAGAGGTCCTTATCGAGTACCTGACATCGTACAGATTTGGGACCATCGCTTAACGTCCCATCTGAAGGACAGCGTCCTCAAGGTTTTTTACCTTCCAGATAAAAAACCTAAGGTTTTCGGCCGGGTTTCGAACCCGGAGCCTTGAGCTCGGTAAGCAAGCACGCTACCTCTGAGCTACCGGCGCCTTTATATAAAATACATTTACTCTTAAATAAGTCTACTCCAAATCAGCTTATATGCTTACTTTGATATTTAATTTTTATTATTTATTTTGAAAAATAATTTAAATTGAAGTTTTTGTTTTTATTTAATAATGAAAAGGATTAATATTAGAACTTATTATTTAAACCAATCTAATGAACCATGTTCTAATAGCTTGCAGACTGACAGAAAACTATTTTTTTTTTTTTAACAGAAAGAAAAATAATGATTTTTATATTATTAAATTTTAACATATTTTATAAAAAGGCTAATGGATTTTTTGCACTTAATTGAGATCTGTGTCTGTATCACCTGAGATCAAATTTCTGTATGGCCTCTAGTATGGCCTCTAGTATGGCCTCTAGTTTTCATAATACATTTATTTCTTTGTTTGTAGAAAAAACATGTATTCATTACACTAAAATTTAAACTATAGATAATATATTACATATGAAATTGAATTTACTTTTATGATATAATAATAATTTTTGTCATTTTATAATGCAACTACATATCTCCCAATTTTATTTCAAGTCATCGAATTAATGCATAATATTGCTAAACGTTTTGGGAGACACCTCCCATCTTTAGTATTAGACTCATCACTTGGACTACAAATCATCAAAAAACAATTTTCATTTGTTTCCTAAAATGAGTAAGGAAATTTTATGTGAGTCGACATCTTGATATTCTGTCCTGATGATTGTTTTTTTTTTGATAATTTTGAGACCTTCTAGGTCATTTTGGACAATTGGCGTCTCCTGTAAAGTTATTGTGTATTAATTCTTTGGCTTGAAATAAAGTGGGAGATTTATAACTGCATTACAGAATTAATACATTATCGGAAAATCCTCACCGGAAGTCGCTTTAAAATAATAGGGCTTATTGTTGCTCATACGTTAAAATTGCGATATAGATTTATGTCTCTCAGAAACTTTTAGCAGAATGTTAGTTCTAAAAGATATAAGCTTCACAATTACATTATAACTTCACAAAACTCATTTATCAAGAGCAGTAGGTTAAAGAGCCGGGCGGAGTGAAATATAATCCGTGAGGGGATTATATAATTTTCGTGCTTCTAATCTCAAGAACAAAACTAATTAAATTGCTTTCCTATTCGAAGCGGACTCCATGGGGTTAGCCATGGCAAACATAGAGTTATGTTAACTGGCTCGTTAAAATATACAATTTCCTAATAATATTAATATTTCCAGGTCATTGCTCTGAGTTTAGTCGCCGTGGTGGCTGCAGAACAGGCAGCAAAACAGAAACGTGGAATCCTCTCGACAGGTCTAGGATATGGAGGTATCGGGCTTGATGGACTCTCACTTGGCCATGGAAGCGCCCTGGGGCTTGGAAGCGGACTGGCTCTTGGAAGCGGGCTCGGCCTTGGAAGCGGGCTCGGCCTTGGAAACGGACTGGCTCTTGGAAGTGGACTCGGTCTCGGCAGCGGGCTAGCACTTGGAGGCGGCATTGGACAAGCCCAGCTCCTAAGCCAAGACGTACTCATCAAGAATCACCTGGGTGTCCCCGTCCCTCAGCCCTACGCTGTTCCGATCGAGAAGACGGTGGGCGTGCCAGTTCCTCATCCTGTCAGTGTTCCTATCGACCAACCTTTCCCAGTGTCCGTCCCACACCCCGTCCCTGTCCCAGTTATCAAGAATATAGCTGTCCCTATTGACCAGCCCTATGCCGTCGGTGTCCCACAACCCATCGCAGTCCCACACTCTGTCCCTATCCCTGTTGGCGTTCCCAGCCCCATCGCAGTCCCCCATATCAAAAATATTGCTGTACCAATCCCACATCCTGTTCCCATTCATAAACCTATTCTTATCCCGACGCACAGCAAAAACATCTGGTGAAAAAGGTTGGTTCTATATTTCATTATCTATTTAGTCAAATAGCTAATAATTGCATTAGTTTCCTAGTGAAACCATAAATATGAAGGAATGATTTTGATAAAGACTCAGTGAATAAATAAACGTATTTTTCAAATATTGTCTATTTCACAAGAATTTTAAACATTTACTACCTGTTTTAGCATTACAACATCGTCAATCCTCGTGGTTGGACAGTTAGGAATTGTTTGGTCTCCAGACCTCTCAACCCGAAATCGGTAGTATACGTAAGTAGGTATACCTAAAATTTTTGTGAAATAGATAATATTTAAAAAAAAAATAGTTTGTTTTATTTATTATAGTTTCAACAGTATGTCCAAAGGCTATATTTTAAAAGGAAAAAAAATCCGAGAAGCCCTTCTTTTTTTCAATTTCATATTAGGGACTTTTTAGGATCATGAGCGTTGTAACCGATATAGGCTGTAATATACAGAATAAGAAATTAATTTCGATCGATTAATGATGAAAATGTCTCAATCTTCAATAAACATAATTAAATTGTCAATGTGAAAGTATGCTTGAATACTTAATTGACTCCCCAGTATAAACACGAGGTGCAAGAACATCAGTTTCAGATCCTGTAAATTAAATGTTGACCTTAATGTGGAAGCCCGGGTTCAAATCCCGGCAAACATCCTCCTTATTATCTACTCAAACAAGAAGGGATTTTAATTGGGATTAGAGTAGGGAAACGGAAAAGGCTGCCTCATTGCTCGTACTTACAACTTGTTTGAAACAAACAAAAAATTGTTTTGTCCAAATATTAATGATGAAATTAATTTTAAAAAATAGGAAATGCAAAAGTAAAATAACGGATATTTTAAAACTAAGTTTGAAATTGAATTGAAAACAAATATTCTAAACAACCACAACTTAATAAATTTGATATATAAGATTAGGTTTTATGACTCATGCCCGGGCTTTAACAACGAGGTCATATCGCCTACTACCAGAGCGCTGTTTCGTCACTCTGGTGGACATGAGCCCGACTCTACTGTGGGAGTCCTAAATTTTGCCTACCCTAAATTTTTATTCATCTAGGGTAGGGATCTTTAACGAGTACCTGACATCGTACAGGCTCGGGACCATCGCTTAACGTCCCATCCGAAGGACGGCGTGCTTAAGTTTATTTTACCTCCCAGATAAAATAAACTAAGGGCCTCGGTCGGGTTTCGAACCCACGACCTTGAGCTCAGAAGTCAAGCACGCATACCACTGAGCTACCGGCGCCCTCATTTGATATATAAAAGAAATGTCTGAATACATTTCTACGATCTGTATCGATATAGTGGAAAGCTAGTAAAATAAATAAAGCAAAGAACTTGTTTAACTACATATTTTTATGAAACTAGATGTTTTTTTTTTTTTTGTTTATTTTAAAATAATTAATTGAATCTTTATTCCAATTATGATACAAATACATGTTACTGGAAGGAGTTCAGTCTTCATAAATAAAATGGAGAAAATAAAAATGAAATGAAAACTAATATAAGTAGAAGCAAAATAGATATGTCGCTTTATAATTAAACAGAGAAAAAAAAAAATGAAGATTGAGAACAAAATATATTAATAAAATGAAATTAATAAATATATAAATAAAAAAAGATTAAATAAATTGCTCTCTTCTTGATACTTCTTCTAAATTAATAAAAATAAGTAATATTGAAAACTGTATCACAATTAATTCTGACATGAGAACGTCTTAAGAAAAAAAAAAAGAAAAAAAAAGCAAGTTAGGATTAAACATTAACATTTTTGTGGAATGCTTACCACAGGTCAATGTTCTTTGATTCCTTTCTGATGTGTGTAAAATGAGGCAGGTTTTATGATCGTTTCCAATTAATTCCACCAAAGGGCATAATGTAGATTTAATGTTCAGAATCTCTGCAAATCATCTAATTCAAAACTGGCAACAGACAAGAGTTGAATAAATTCTTTCAGTTTCCGTCCGTTTTCATGTTTGATGTACGAGTATATTCAAAGATGCATTCAAATTTAATTCTCTGAAGATTAATTTCAGTATCTGTCTATTTTTTCAAATTATTTTTATGTCTTTTCTATTGTGGATGTTATATTATATGAAAATATTATATTCATGGTTATTCTACAGTAATAATTTCCTGTCATGTAATATGACTTTCAATAAGTGAAATTGGATAATCGTTTTTCAATAATGTAAGAATTTAAAACAGTCATTAACGTCCCTGCTCGATCTTCTAGAGATATCCTGTATTAAAATTTAATATAAAATTTTGTTAATACTCTCAGGATATCTTCTATTATTAATATAGTAGAATATATTATATAATATTGTTTATTATTAATTGATAAATACAATTTCATGTACAAAAAATAGAATCAGGAGCTCCGCAAGGATTTTACTTTATTATCGTGCTATTTTTTGTGCTCCTTATATCACTTTCAGTCTAAGAGAGTGACGAAAGAGCGCTCTTGTAGTAGGCAATATGACCTCGTAGTTAAAGCCCGGGCATGAGTCATAAAACCGAACCTAACTTTCAATAATATTAGGCTTAGAAAAATTACATAAATATAATATGAGAGAGTACCCTGGTATTTTTTGTCGATAATTTACTCTATGCATCATTCGCTTGTTAATATTTTTGTGAACTTGCCTTAGGCACATTGTTTATAATTTAAAAAAAAGTTCTATAATACGATCAGGATAAAGTTTATTTTAGTCAAATCGGTTAAGATCGACCAAAATTATAGAGATTTTAATAGATGATGTGACAGAAGTTATGTGCAACTTTATTAGCGTAGGGAAAAAGGACAGGCATCCTAGCTCAGTGGGGAACCTAAAGCTCCTTTAGACCAGTAATACTAACCACTCAACAACCAAACTTCT
Source organism: Aradus depressus (assembly GCA_963662175.1). Lineage (NCBI taxonomy): Eukaryota > Metazoa > Arthropoda > Insecta > Hemiptera > Aradidae > Aradus > Aradus depressus. The sequence continues at coordinate 17,383,024 of OY759219.1, read as the reverse complement.
CAGTAACTCAGCATATCAAATCATATCAGCATATCAAGCTCCCACTCTCCATGCTTTTCGAGTCGTAGTGATTTTCCCGGACAACACCGGGTACCGCAGATATTTCAAGCTATGAAAATACAGCCTTGTGAATACATTCCAAATTCCGTTAATCTACATCAAAAAATGCACTGTGCAATCAATCCGAATTCAGTTTGTTTTGATCTCTAAAATAGTTACATTTTATTCTTTTGAATCGATTCCATACTTCGCTACCAGAAAATATTCATAATGATATGAAAAGTAGTGACTTTCTTGGGCTAATTTTTCAACTGAAAAATATATTATTTTTGAACTATTTTTGTCAAGACCCTTCAGAAAATAAATCACACAATATATTATAGAGTAGACGTTGTATTGGAGTAAGATTTTTTTGTTACATCGAGATTTTGTTGGGATTTACTTAAAACGTTGGGATTTACGTAAAAACGTAGGTTTTACATCAATAACAATTATAATACAATATAAATATTAAAATTACAATAATAATGATACAAGCATGGTAGCTTCTCTGGTCCACTCAAGACAGTTCACAGATGTCAGAACAGCAGAATGTCTGGAGAGACATGTGGGGGAGTAGACGTTAGAAGTAACGCAGAACAAAGGTGGGAAGAGGATGTGAAACAGAAGCGAATGTTTTATTTTAAAACTAATCCATTAACAGATTGCTGTTCTGTAAGCTCCGTAGAAAGTATATCTGTTATTGCAATATAATAAATTGTATTATTATAATTCGTTTCAATAATTTGGGATGATACCTGACATGTTCACAGGTAAACCGAGATGTCTCCTCCTCTAGTCCAACATACTCTGGGACCTGTCCAAATGTTCAATCTACTATGTTTAAGATATTCGTGTTTTTATAATAATTTTATACGTTTAGATGTAATTTTTTTTTAAGTGAAAAAATAAAGTAATTTTGTTATATATTTGTTTAGTTTATTAATATTTTTTTCTTTATTACATAAAGTACTTCCTTATTTTTATACGTATTTTCTATTTCTTAGTGTTATAATGATGATCTTATTCGTTTCGGTGAGGAATAAATCGTTAAGCTTTTATAACTAAATTAAGATATGTATTCTAAAAATATTTTTAAAGCAAAATTAATAGAATGATTGAAAATAAATTTTATACTGGGATCGAGGACCCTTAAGAATAAATACATAAATCATTTAATAAGAAAATAAATGGTTTATTGGTAATAAAAGCAAATAAAATAAAATATCAGTATGAAAACGCTTAAAATACCTACCTGTAGAGTAAAAATCTATATAATAAAAATGACTGGCTAATTTTGCTAAGCGCAAAACTCGAGAACGGCTGGACCAATTCGGCTAATTTTTTTTTTCAAATATTCGTTGAAGTCCGAGGAAGGTTCTTATGAAGAGAGTTCCTAGCGGTCAACTGGAGGGGGGGGGGGGGGGGGGCTAAGCACAAAAATTGCCCTAGCGCATTAACGGATGGACGGATTATCATGAAATTTCACATGTAGTATTCTTAAAAGCCAAGTTAAAAAATAGGCTATGTGGCGTTCATAAATTTTGAACGGTAGAGGGGGTTGTAAGGGGGGCCTAAATATAAAGATAGTGCTAAGTCATTAACGGATGAGGATTGTCATGGAATTTCATATGTAGTTTTTTTAAAGGCCAAATAAAAAAATAGGGTGTGTGACGTCACAAAATAATGAATGTGAGGGGGGGTTGTGGGGGTAGGCCTAAATATAAAGATAGTGCTGTCATTAACGGATGCTCGGATTGTCATGGAATTTCACATGTAGCATTCTTAAAGGCCAAATTGAAAAATACGCTACGTGACATTTCAAAATTTTGAACGGGAGGGGGGGGGGGTTGTGGGGGTAGGCCTACATATAAAGATAGTGATAGGTCTTTAACGAATGATCGGAATGTCATGGAATTTCACATGTAGTATTCTTAAAAGACAAAAACAAAAAAAGGATGTGTGACGTCTCAAAATTGTCAACGGGAGGGGGTATGGGGGGGCAAGCATATACCTAAATGGTAGTTTCAAAAGCAATATTTAAAAATTGGCCATGACCCTTTGGACGGGAGGGGCGGGGGTGCATTAATGCAGAATGAATCTCACATGGAGCTTTCTTAAAGATGGGATATAGCTCTATTTTTAATATGGTGGGTTTACCAAGCATGTATTACCTAGGAGGTCCACTGTTGCACGGTAAATAATAGCTATCATCAGCGTTCTTAAGCACAAAATACCTAGGGCATCCGCTGTTGCAAGGCACATACCTACTAGCTGCGGTGCCCAGCATTCCTAACTACATACTATCTGTGTTGCCCAGCGTTCCTAAGAACTTAATACCTGGTTGCACGGAGTTGCAAGGCGCATACTATCTAAGGTGCCCGGCGTTCTTAAGTAGGAACTAGCTGTGGTTCCAAGTGGTCAAAAAAAAAAAAAAAAAAAAATCTGGTCCAATAGCTTCTGACAGAACGACGTCTGTCGGGTCAGCTAGTAAAAAATAAAATTAGTGCTATAGTGGAGAAAAATGAACAAAACAATAATAAATATAAATAAATAAAACGTATATAAATAATTAAAATAAACAGCTTAATCGAGGAAAAAATAAATTATGTATATCATTTTTTTTTTTACTATGTTTCATTTATTCTATAATCTGTACAAAAACAATAAGTAGAAGTGTTGACTACAAGAATACATGTATACAGGTAATACAAAATAGTTAATAAAGAAATAATGAGAAGCAAGAAAGAAATGAATATGAATATGTAGAAAGAAATGAATATGTACAAAATAATAGCAAATACATGCAAAAATAAATAAATAAATTAAGTGCAAAATAAATATAATAATAAAATAACTTTGAGCTGGATGGAGGCAGGGGAGGCCATAGGGAGCTGAGTGATCCCCCCGCCATCTTGTTCCACGCTGAAGGTAGATCAAGAAGGAAAGAAAAATCTATATAAATACAGAGAAAAAAAGAAAATATATTTAAAAACACAGAACAGAATATATAAATAGCTAACTATAAAAGAAATGGATGGATGCACAGACAAGGTTTGAAATATAATTAATTTAAGAAAAGACTGATGTGTATAAGGAACTAAATAAGAATGTGAAAAAGTAAAATAAACTAATAAATACAAAGAAAAAAAAAATAAGAAATTGAAGAGCGGGAAAATACGGAGGAAGAGGAATGAAAAACTAATGAGAGGGAGAGGATAGTTTATGTGAAGGAAGCCACGGAAGGAAAGTGATGAACGGGAGGAGGCAGGGAGTTGCAGAAAGAAGAGGCTTGTACAAGGAGCGATGGGATGGGATGAAGAGGTCAGAATCTAATGTGTCTGGTGAACGGAGGACTGGAGTTGGAGCATTCGGTTGAGGTAATAGGGTTCTTTGGATTTTAGCATTTGGAAGAGGAAGGAGCCTATGAGGTAGTATCGGTGGTAGGAGGGGTTGAGCCACAATAAATATTTCTTTAAAAAATAATAGAGATAAAAAAAAATATATATGCAAGTCTATAAGTTAGGCCAGTGAAGGTTGTACTATCTAAATGCATTGATTACTGAACAAAAAAATTTCGGGTATATTGTCTTATAACGAGAAAACGGTCGATGTTTTAAGAACAGATTGAAGAATGCCACCGATAATCAACAACAATCAGGCTGACCAGCCAAAAATAAATATATAAATCATTGCGGTAAGATAGATACCATTAGGATTATTTTTTAAAATGAAATTATTTCATTCAATGGTGAAGTTATATTCCCGAAGTTAATTGGACTAATAAAAAAAAATATTTATCTAGTAAGAATTTATGAAAGTGCTCCAAAAACCTGATTGACCCATTTTCAAATGAAAATTTCGATTATACAATTTTCATGACAAAGTCCAGCTCCACGTTAGTTGAAGTCCGTTTCAACTGAATTACCGCATGGATGTCCCCACTCTACTGAAAAAAAAAAGAAAGAAAAAACTTATGTAAACTGCTGGATGTGACCTAAAAGTATTTTTTTTTTTCTTTTCTCCTTTCGTGGGTTTGGTTAAATCAGCCATTTACAGAACCATATAGAACACAGAATGCTTTAATTAAAATATTTTTAAATTTTCTATGTTGGGAGTGATAAGCTTAATAAGGTACTGTACTTCATTAACTTCAACTTTCACTCAAGTTACAAAATTGGTAGGTTATATTAAATGTAGGTCACTCCTTTTTATTTAATAAGTTTCATACATAAAACTTGAAAGCAAGAGGGACTTTGGGGTTACTTATGAACAACGTAAGGAGGAAAACTATTTTATAAACATGAGAACATGTTTTACATAATAACAGTTTATATACAGAAAAACTAGTTTTATTGAGTTCCTAGGTTCATAATAAAGGGGGCCGGTAGCTCAGAGGTAGCGTAGGTACTTGTCAAGATCACGGGTTCGAAACCTAGCCAAAGCCCTTATGTTTTATCAGGGAGGTGAAAGTACGTAGTATCCTAGGTGAATAAACCTGGGTTGGCAAAATTTAGGACTCCCACAGTATATCTACCAGAGCAACGAAGAGCGCTCTGGTAGCAGGTGAGCTAAAGCCCGGGCATGAGTCACAATAACTAATCAACTTGGTTCATAACCTCAAAACTAAACCTGTGTGTCCCCTAAAGATTTATTCTCCCTACCTCTGAGCCAAACATATAAATTGGCATATTAATACACTTTTTTGACAATAATTGTTACAACTTTCTTCGGAATGTGATACTATTACAATGTTAATAATAATTTTTTTTTTGCCTTATGGTCGATGCTTATTAGCCGTGGTTGATTTATTTTCGTTAAACCAATACGTGGTAATAGGATACGTCAAAAGAATTTATACATTAAAATAGCTTATAAATTAGATTTATAACTACTTGAGTCTAACACACCTTTGATTGGTAGTATTAACAAAACATTTGAAAAAATAAAATGAAATTAATAAAAACTGAATAAATAAATACTAAAAAATATATGAGTATAAAAAAAATATAACTAGACACAGTTTTCAATTTATTAAAAATTAAGATAACTATTTTTAAAAACTTTTCGGAAGTGTCTTTATTCCAACGATGTTTCGGGACGTACTTATATTCCTTCATCAAGTCACAATGTGCGAGATGTAGAAAAGAAAAAGAAAACAATTTACCAAACTATAACAATATTTTAAAAAAATATATAAATATATATTTTATTCAATTATAAATGAATAAATAAAAAAGTCTAAATAAATACATAAAAAATATATAAATAAAACAATAACGTACATTCGACTGACCTTTAAAGTGTGAAGGAACTCTGCATCACATTCAAGAAATATGTAATATTTTCAAGTGAATATCTTTAATATATGAATTGGGGTATAAGATGATATGATGCTGTATTCTAGGGAAAAACAGAGGGCGCCGGAAGCTCATAGCTTTTTTTTATCTGGATGATAAAGAAAACTTAGGCACGCCGTCCTTCAGATGTCCACCAGAGCGAATGAAATAGACCTCGTAGTTAAAGCCCGGGCATGAGTCACAATAACTAACTAGGAAAAAAACTAACAGGAAGACAACTAATAAGACTAAGAAAATGAAAAAGGAAGCAAGGAGTCATTTAATATAAAATGCATAATTTACATGCGATAAAAAAGGTCTTAAAAACATTATTGCTTTGAACCAAATTAACATTGGCTGCAGTATAAGCCCCAAGAGGATATGTAACTAAAAAATTAGAGGCTTCAAAATTTGTCTAATAGTTAACTTAAGGAAATATTTAACTACTAGCAACATCTAAATTGAGAAAGGCGGACATATTGTGGAAGCTTATTATCGTGTACACCAGGCTATTTCTCTTTTCAGATTTAATATTTTTATATCAAATCAGGGCAGGAAATGTGTGGTAACCAGCCGGTTCATGCTAAAATATCATAGTTAATTAACAAAAAAAAATGTAATAAAATTCCTCCTACTTGCGAATTCAGACGTTAAGCCGTTGACCTTTCACTTATCTTAATCCTTACTCAAAAATGTAATTCCTATGATTAAAATTAGATGCTATGGTAAAGAAATGGTTAATGAAACATTGGGTATCTGTACTATTTGGAAAAATGTTAAGGAAGTAGAGAAAAAGTCAAGAAACAGGATCTTAAGTAAATATCACCCGACTCAGTATTAAGGGACAGATATCTGACATATGGGCTCTTCATTAGAAAAAAGAAGGCAGCAAGCTAAACTGTTTGACAGAAGTATTTCAGGAATGTGCCATATATGAAGGTGTTGTATAGAAGAATGGCATACCGAAGAGCAGAGGCTTTAGATGTCGCTCCAACACCATGAATAAAGTGACTTTAGTCTATAGAATAATATCTCAATGTACCTCCCCATGTTGTAAATTTTTTGTAACTCTCGAATGGTTAGTTTGCGATAATGAGCTCTTGCTGGTCTGCAAGATGTTACAAATGATTGCCTTCCGTCATTTGGTTCAAAATCAATAAGTGTTTTATTCAAGGACTTCTAAATCCACAATGTTCAGAATATATTAAAATGTTGAGTATACTTACTTTCATTCCTCCGGCAATTATGTCTATAGATACACAACCTTTTTTTTTATTTTAGATAGAGTGTTGGAAAGCATAAAATTTTAGTGAAAACTCAATGTAGAATTTTTGGCTCATAGTATAACTTTCTCTAAGTGTTACTGGAAAGTTCAAGAGGGTGTGATCTGAAGGGAAAATCAAGATGGTAAGTTCAGAAGGATTAGTATTGCAAAAATAAATAATAGGGTTAGTTAGATTTTGTGATTCATGCTCGGGCTTCAACTATAAGGCTGTTTCACCGCACGGGTGGACGGACATGAGCCCGACTCTACTATGGTAGTTCTAAATGTTGCCCTATAATTTTGGTATTCACCTAGGATAGGGGTCATTAACGAATACCTGAGATCGTACAGACTAAGGATCATCGCTTAACTGCTCAAGGTTTTTTTACCATAAAAAAAAAACCCTAAGGAGGTTTTGAACCCGCGATCTTTGAGCTCAGTAGGCAAGCATGCTATCCTTGAACTATCGGCGCCCTCAATAACATGGGAATAATATACTGAGTTTTTTTTTATTCTACAAGTATACAAAAACAATAAGCAGAAGTGTTGATTATAAGAATACAAGATGAAATAATAATTAAAACAAAATATTTATATCAAATAGTAAGAGCTTGCCATCTGAGCTCAAGATCGTGGGTTCAAAACCCGACCGAGGCCCTTAGTTTATTTTATATGGGAGGTAAAATAAACTTAAGCACGCCGTCCTTCGGATGGGACGTTAAGCGATGGTCCCGAGCCTGTACGATGTCAGGTACTCGTTAAAGATCCCTGCCCTAGGTGAATAAAAATTTAGGGTAGGCAAAATTTAGGACTCCCACAGTAGAGTCGGACTCATGTCTACCAGAGTGACGAAAGAGCGCTCTGGTAGTAGGCGATATGACCTCGTAGTTAAAGCCTGGGCATGAGTCATAAAACCTAAATCTAAACCTCAAATAATAAGAAGCAAGAAAGAAATGAATATGTACAAAATAATAGTAAATATATACAAAACAAATTTTGTAAGAAGACCTTCAAAAATAAATAAACTAAATGTGTACAAAATAAATGGTGGTAAATGAATAAAAAGAAACCATAAAATAAAAGAGATAGAATAAATAAAAATATATAAGAAAGGACAGCACCAGTAGACCGCACACGGCCGTATACCACTCTCCAATGGGAGACCACACTCTGTCCAACCACCCACTGCCCCGCAGTGGAGGAAGACCAGGAGGCGGGGCGTCGAAAGAACTGAGAGGCGTGAGGGGAGAATCCGGTCATCACCAGCACTCCCTTTCTGAGATGTAAATATATTTTGTATAAAAGAACTAAGAGTGCAGCATATTATATTACATATTCAATATTATACACCAATTTTATATTAAGTACATACATAATTATGAATAAAAATAAAATTATGTAATTATAATAAAATACATAATTATGAATAAAAATAAATTTGATGGAAAAGTTGATAGAGTTTTGGGGTAATCGTGAACCCAAAAATTAATTTTAGTTTCATTAAGTCCTTTTTTTTATTTTATGTTCTGAAGGAACATTTTTCTTTACAATGAAATCAATAGACGAAATCATTGTTTTATACATTTGTTATAACTTTTTCGCACAATAGTAAGATTATCTGCGACTCTTAGTGTTTTTGACCTCATTCTGAAATACCAGCTTGTCTAGTTAGTAAAGAATGCAGAGTGTGGACAAGTCCAGATGAGTCTCCTTCTAAGGAAGCTGCAATGGACATTCCAGAGTCCAAAGACCAAGTCTCTCTTTCACAACAATCTGTGTTAATTCTTGGTCAGATTCACGCCTTATACCTAGCAACCAGTGATGAAATGTCTACATTACCAGACCAACAATTTTACAATAGTCAATGTAAGAAGAATATATATTGTGCAGAAAACAGGACATTTATGGACTATATTTATATTTCCTCCAGAGATATTCAAATTTTCCATTATCTCCTAACACAGCAAACCTCTGATTCCTAAGGCTGACTCCTATAAGATAGTTCTCGTCGTCCTATAAATCTGTCTCTCCACTGGACAGATTGTTACTCTACTGTTTCATCTTCCCAGTTAGAACATAACTTGGTTATCACTTCACACATATTCTTTATACGATATCGTAATTTATATTAATAAATATATTTCTCTCGGATCTCTGATTTTTTTTGTAATTTTTATATATAACTCATTATTATTATATTATTGTTTACATTATTATTCTTACTTTGTTTCTTCAAAAAATTTTCCGTTTTTCTTTTTTACTAGTTTATTTTCATTGTTTTAATCATTGCCTCTCATTAAACTCGTTTCTCCGGGCCCCCTGATGGGGTCGGTCACACCACCCTATTTGATCGGCAGGGGTAACCTTTACCTTCCTCCGGTTGGTTTCCGGTCGCCTCTTTGCGCCGAGTAAGCTCGAGATTCTTCGGTGACTTCTGTTCTGCCTACGTCCCGGAGCCGGGGGCAGCCACCGCAGCGCCTGTCGGCGGTCAGCGGGGCTCCCGACGCCGGGTTAGAAGGCTTTCTTAATTCTCCGCCAGGAGGAGACGAACCGACCAAAAGCCAGGTAGCCAGCCTCCATCATCAGTCCCGGCAGGTCCAGTCCCAGGTACGATCCTGTTTGTCGAAATTGGTTGATACTTGTATTCTTTTGTTTATTTCTCCTGTTATTATTCTTACGGGACTTATGTCCCAGAATAAAGATTATTTTCATTTCATTTCATGTCCCAAGAATTAGACCATTGGAAAAATACAATTTTATAGATTGTGGTTAGATCATCATATATATAAAGCTGAAAATGTCTGTGCGTTGTACCGCTATAACTCACGAACGGCTTGATGGATTTGATTAATTTTTTTTTAAATTTGTTCGTCATCGTCTGTGGAAGGTTATAGGCGTATTAGTACCTCAATATCTGGTCCATCCCAGCATCCACCCACGCAATCTTTGTAACTCAAAAACCACTGCAATGATTAATGAGGAATCTTTTTGAATAGATAAGTTTTATCTACCGGAAGGTTAAGGTCTATTTTTTAATCAACCCCTGGTCCATCCCAGCATCCACTCACGCAATCTTTGTAACTCGAAAACTATTGCAACGATTAATGAGAAATCTTTTTGAATAAATTAGTTTTAGCTCCAAAGCTAGCGTTACTACAGTTGAAGGACTATAAGCCTTATTCCGTATGAATAATTGAAAATTATAACATCATGAATGTACTGTCGAGGAACTGAATAGCCTTATAGGAGATATTGGGAGAAAAGTCAAAGTTCCCCGGGCAACGCCGGGTATTACTGCAAGTTTTACATATACACTGCTACACTATGAACGTACTTTGATTTAGTGTACACTTCATTTAGTGCGTAAGACAAGTTCTGAAATGGACCTCTTCATGGGAGACTATACATGGCAGTTGTGTCTACAGAACTAATCCTTGTTACAATTTTTTTTTTTAGTAGAAAGTTGACCTTAGCTACCTACCTTAATAGGACATTTGAAATCAATAATAATTTTTTATCAACTCCTTGAACTAGCTCAACAAATGATTTTCAAGAAGACAATCTACAATAGTGAATTAGAATCTGCAAATATTTGAAAACTGGAGTGCCCTAGTTTGGAGTCGACTATAAGGGGGAAATAAATATAATTTCTATCGAACTTTCTATTGCATTCCAGAGGCCATATTATTACATTTATTATTATATTATATTAATTTGGGAGTGGAGGGTTAATATATCCTTGTTTGAGATCGTTCAATTATTGATATAAGGTGCTTAACAAACAAAAGTAGGAAAGAAATTGATATTTAACATTTTTTGCAGAGATATTGTGAAACAATAAAAAATAAAGAAAAACGTATGTTTAAGAAGTAACTTCGTTATTTAGTTATAACAGGACGTTTTGAGGTAGATGTAGCGTTTCCCCCTCTAAAACGCAAACGATAGATTACTATCACTACTACCGATCAACTATGGATGATTCACTGGGATTTATATTTTTTATATCTTATTTATATATTTTCATATTTTATTTATTATTATTATTATTATCCTTCATGAAACTTTACTTTTGTTAGAGTTGTAATTTTATTTTATATTAATTCTTAGTATTATGTTTAAGTACCAACTGTAACCGCTAGATGTGCCATTGACCTTCCCAAGCAGCCAACAGCCAGCCAAGGCACCTCAGATAACTCAGTGTTTCCGTGTCCTTGGCACCACTTTCTTCTGCTTCACACAATCTCTCCTCCTTTTAATAAAATTATTAGGTACCTACTGTACTTTATAGATACATTTTTTTAAATATTTTTTTACATGCACATTTTACAGGAAAATTGTACCAATTTCAGAATACATTTGTGCAATATAGTGGAAAACGAAGCTGGAAAAAGAAGCGAACGACTTCTAGCATTTATAATCTCCAATTCCACAAAAAATATTTTTATTATTAATAATAATCTTTTTAGTTGGTTGTTCATTTTTAAAATTTTATTTTATTATTATTATTTCCTTCCTTTATACTTTCAACTATTTTTGTTTTGTCTATTATACATATATTTTTTTTCTTAAATCAGTTCTATTCCAAATCTTGTATGGGCATCCACCCCATTCTTTTATATTTAGTATTCTCTTGTGTCTATTTTTAACTATATTTTCTTTTCTTCTTTGTATTTATATAGATACATTCGTTTTTTCTGTAATAAACAATTTATTTTAATTAATTATTTATTTTTTTAAAGTACTATTATCTTGTTTGTAGGTTTCATGACTCATGCCCGGGCTTTAACTGCGAGGTCATATCGCCTACTATCAGAGCGCTCTTTCGTCACTCTGGTGGACATGAGCCCGACTCTACTGTGGGAGTCCTAAATTCTGCCTACCCTAAATTTTTATTCACCTCGGAAGGGGTCTTTAACGAGTACCTGACATCGTACAGGCTCGGAACCATCGCTTAACGTCCCATCTGAAGGACGGCGTTCTTAAGTTTATTTTACCTCCCAGATAAAATAAACTAAGGGCCTCCGTCGGGTTTCGAAGCCACGTTCTTGAGCTCAGAAGACAAGCACGCATACCACTGAGCTACCGGCGCCCTTGTTTGTATTTCTCCATTGTAGCAGTAATTTAATTTCTGAAACCAAGAGAGATAAAATACTTTAGTATATATATCATATAATTAATAAAAAACAACTCCTCAGATTCCCCTCTAAAACCAATCGGCCGTTTGCGCTAATATTCAACAGTTGACTTACAAAGGGGCTCCTAAATCCTCATACTAAATTTCGTGTCGATAAATTCATTAAATCGGCAGTTATTCAGTTTTTCAAATTTAGCCTCCTCTCCCTCATCCGATATTGCTGAAATTTGACAGGTTATGTCTCAATTGGGTTTTGACTTTAAAAATGAAATTTCATGCCATTACATTTATTACTTCAGCATTTATTGGGGTTTTTTGAGGTAAGCTTCTTCTAACCCCACCCCTCTTTAACTTATTTGGCTGAAAAACAATAGGTATCGTCGTTAGAGGGTTCTGAGTTCGCATATAAAATTTCGTGTCGATATACTTATGAATTTTTGACCGATTACATAACTTCCCCTGTACTTCCTAGCTTAGGAAGTAAAAATAATATTAGTAATGAAAATATTAAATAAAACGTAGATTTGAAAGACGTTAAAGGAGGATATTTATGGAGGAACTCTGCCAAGAAAATACAAATGAAAGCTATCAGATGTTTTTGGATATGAAACACGATTTTTATATTATCGCTATTTTATTATATTTGAACAATGGAAAAAAATTCCGTTTCCGAATAGAAGGTTTCTTCTAACAAACATTTTTAGTTGAAGTTTAAATTTTGTTATTGTTTCTATTGTTTTCAAGAAATAGGGAAGGTTTTTGAAAAAATTAATTTCTTTAGGAGTTATACTTTTTTTCAAAATACAATTTGAAAGAAGAAATATTATGTCAGGATAAACATTTATTCACATGAGAAATAAAGATTATTCACACTCACATTGTATATTATGCGACGACGTTTGGTCACGCCATTGACTTCACGCCCAGTAAAATATCAAAATTTGACGTTCTAAATGAGAGACAGGGTTAAAGCTACCGCCAAATCTGATGTAACACTGGGAGGAGTCGGCTGTCTTTATTATTTATAACACTCCTACTGGGGAGGTTAGATAATAAGTTCGGAGTTCGAAAAACACAACTGGTTTAGCCCTTACTTGGACAAGAGCTTGCGGCTAAGTCCCACTATTATTACTGTCGTTCATACTTCAAATGTGAGAGTGTCTGCAGGCTCTGTACCTTAGACGAAAAGGACATCATACACTTTTTGTTTCATTGTCCCTCTTTGTGTATCCCCAGGCAAGCATTTCTCTACAATTATCTCACCAATAAAACAGAATATTACTCAGAAACATTTGTGCATATTTTAAATAATTTAGAAGTTAGAAAAATTAACAATTTATTTAAATTTTTTACTGTTGCCTTGAAAATAAAGAATAACATAATTTAATTTGTTGCATGTAAGATGGATATATATATGTTTTATTATAATTATTTTTATTTATTTATTCATGTTCATGTCATATCTTGTTTTATATAATTTTGAATTGTTTCCTTTATCCTGGTTGCTTGCACTATTCATATTTAAAGAGCATGTCCATTTTTACTATTTCAATATTATTGGTATCTTTTTATTTAGTTTTTTTTTTTTTTTGGCTTTGTGATCGGTGCATATTAGCCATGTCAATGTGATATATATAGTTATTTACGACATCCATGGCCCCGGGAGGGAGTTCTATCTGCGAAATAAAACTCACTCCCGGACGGGATTCGAACCCGCAAACCATGGTGAGACCATGCGACCAAAGCCCTACGCTCTAGCCCGCACGGCCACCATGGCCCCCTATTTAGTTGTTATATATTTACAATTCTTTGTATAGATATTTTTTCTTTTATTTTATTTTATATACTTAACTATAAGAATATTTATTTTGTAAAAAAAAAAAAAAAAAAAACAGTGCCATAGAGGTTGTAATCTTTTGTCCAATAAAGTTTTCTATCTATTTCCTTCAAATATGTTTAAATTCAGTCATTTTAGCCTATATTCAAATAAAGTAGTCAAGTATGAAGCATCCCATGCAGAGCATTTCATACAATAAGCTTAGAATGAGATTATATTTCATATTTAAAGACAAAATCCAACAAGTTATGAATATAACTTCACGACTTTTCAAAATTTCTGATAAATTTCAGTCACTGAAAACCATTTATCCTCTAAAGCTTTCCTAAAAAGTTCATGTTAGTCTGTACCTCTCAAAATGTATCATACTTCCCAAAATAGAGGCAGGAGGATGGGAGGAAATTGGAAAAAATTCCATGTTTTCCGTTATTTTCTACTAAAAAATACAAATAATTACATAAAAATGTAATATTTGTAAAACTCACCAATATACGAAGTCGTCTACATACAAATTTCGAATTTTTAGGCTTTATAGTTTCAGCGATATAAACCCCCATGCTGGACAGACAACTAAGCTTTTGTATAAGAGTTCCCCTTTTTACCATTTGTGGCACGAGAGAAAAAAAATTATACGAGATCACATTTCTTTCTGTGAGTTCTTCCCTATTCCTAATGTATACTGAGTCATTAGCCATTACCCAATGCAATAAAATGACAGAAATTTGACAAATCAACTCTGATGAATGCATCCTGGGCTGCCAAAATGCGCTGGGCTTTGTGAGTTTTCAAAATTGTAGGAAAAAGAAAAAAATTTAATAATTTCGTATAAGAATAGAAAACTGGTATAAGAAAGTCCTGTAATGGCCACATAATCCTTTTTAATAAAAAATTTAAACATTACTTTAAAGTATTTCATAGGAAATTTATTTTATATTGTTTGAGGCGCTATAACTTAAGTCGTATTAGTTCTATTTCAATTCTGGGGATTCTTTAGCCATTGAAAATTTTATAAGGGACATTTTTGGTAAGAACCAATTTTTATGTGGGACTAATCGTTTTCGTGTAAATTGAGCAAACGTCTAAAAAAAATTTTTTTCAAAGCGACATTTCAAGACGATTTTTGGGATTTACATATCTCGAAACCGGGTGACTTTTATTTGTCTGTGTGTGTCTGTGAACACGATAACTCCCGATAAAATGAATATATCGATAGGAAATATTATATGTGAATCCAGAACCCTCTAATGACGACACCTATTGTCTTTTAGCCAAATCGACCAAAGGGAAGGGGGGATAAATGGGGGAAGCTTAACATAAAAACAGAATCGTTAGTTAATAAATAAGAGTTGAGTCGGGCTCATGTCCACCAGAGCAACGAAAGAGCCCTCTGGTAGTAGGCGAGAGACACAATAAATAAATATCTTGATGGAAAAGTAAGGATTTGTTTTTTCTCAAATTGTAATCTCTCATTAACTGGTATACTGTGTTCCGGTTTCGAGAACCATTAGGTATGTGGAAACGAAAAGAGGACCACAGTTGTATGAAATATCACAGTTCAACTTAAGGGCGCACAGATTTGGTGAAATTACCTAGGATACGAGTACCTGACATGGCAAAGGCTCGGGACCATAGCTTAATGTCTCAACCGAAGGACGGAATGCTCAAGGATTTTTTGCATTAGTCTTGAGCCAGTTATTAATGTGTTGCAAAAAAAAAAAAAAAAATACTTATTCTCTGGCGTAAATTGGCTCACTAGCTCACTCTGCCTACTTGATTAACTTGATGTCTCGCCTTTAGTGCTCCTGCCTACTTGATTAACTTGATGTCTCGCCTTTAGTGCTCCTGCCTACTTGATTAACTTGATGTCTCGCCTTTAGTGCTCCTGCCTACTTGATTAACTTGATGTCTCGCCTTTAGTGCTCCTGCCTACTTGATTAACTTGATGTCTCTCCTTTAGTGCTCCTGCCTACTTGATTAACTTGATGTCTCTCCTTTAGTGCTCCTGCCTACTTGATTAACTTGATGTCTCGCCTTTAGTGCTCCTGCCTACTTGATTAACTTGATGTCTCTCCTTTAGTGCTCCTGCCTACTTGATTAACTTGATGTCTCGCCTTTAGTGCTCCTGCCTACTTGATTAACTTGATGTCTCGCCTTTAGTGCTCCTGCCTACTTGATTAACTTGATGTCTCGCCTTTAGTGCTCCTGCCTACTTGATTAACTTGATGTCTCGCCTTTAGTGCTCCTGCCTACTTGATTAACTTGATGTCTCTCCTTTAGTGCTCCTGCCTACTTGATTAACTTGATGTCTCTCCTTTAGTGCTCCTGCCTACTTGATTAACTTGATGTCTCTCCTTTAGTGCTCCTGCCTACTTGATTAACTTGATGTCTCGCCTTTAGTGCTCCTGCCTACTTGATTAACTTGATGTCTCGCCTTTAGTGCTCCTGCCTACTTGATTAACTTGATGTCTCGCCTTTAGTGCTCCTGCCTACTTGATTAACTTGATGTCTCGCCTTTAGTGCTCCTGCCTACTTGATTAACTTGATGTCTCGCCTTTAGTGCTCCTGCCTACTTGATTAACTTGATGTCTCGCCTTTAGTGCTCCTGCCTACTTGATTAACTTGATGTCTCGCCTTTAGTGCTCCTGCCTACTTGATTAACTTGATGTCTCTCCTTTAGTGCTCCTGCCTACTTGATTAACTTGATGTCTCGCCTTTAGTGCTCCTGCCTACTTGATTAACTTGATGTCTCGCCTTTAGTGCTCCTGCCTACTTGATTAACTTGATGTCTCGCCTTTAGTGCTCCTGCCTACTTGATTAACTTGATGTCTCGCCTTTAGTGCTCCTGCCGATTCCTTCCTTTAACATGATTTATGCTATGATCACAGTTTGAAATTCATTTGTAACACATCTTTTCAGTCACAATTAATTCTATAATTTCTTAACACCCAAAGTAATAGATGTTGACAGTCCCCTAATCACTTCCTACAAGATTATGTTCTCGAAATTTGTATCTAAGTTGATTATTTTTATATTTTTTTAAAGCCTTAGGGGCTTGTTATCCCTAATTGCTTCCCCCTGATATCCGCCACTGTAATTACAATGTACATGTGTAACTAGTGCATAATTATACCAACATGTACACAAATCATGGTAAATAAAAAATATATATTAAACCAAAATTCATATCAGATTTCAAACTGCAAATCTGGAAAAAAAATTTATGAATGAAAGGAGTTTTCATTATATAATTTAGTTGCTTCATTGAGGCATGGTTATTTTTTATTTGTATGAATATTTGTATTACGTCACCATAAAGATAGTAGATTTTTTTTTTTTTTATTTGGAGAACTTGAGGATGTTGTGAAATGGAGTCATATTTTTTCAACATTAAAAAAAAAGTTAAAAGGAGAAATTCAAAAATCATTATAGGATGATTCCTCAGGACATCGCCTAATTCATATTTAGTAAAAAAATAAATAAAATAAATTAATAAAAAGAATTTGTAAGTAAACTTTCCAAGAGGGAAATTGTGCACTTTGTTGTTATTGTGGTGTACTATTGTAAGGTGTAAAAATTTCATTTACATTGCCCCTACCGTTTTTAGGGTCCCATGTGCACAAGGGCGTATATGTAATAATATTAAAGAGTGTGTTCTGTTTGTTTGTTTCCAGCAATGCAAAGATGTGTTTTTACAAGAAGGCTGTTTCAACACGACCGGTGGATCGTAAACAAACAACGGCGGAAAAAACCTTTAGAACGCCATCCTTCGGATGGGATGTTAAGCGATGGTCCAGAGCCTGTGCGATGTCAGGTACTCGTTAAAGACCCCTCCCTACCCAAGGTAACTAAACATGGGTAGACAAAGTGTAGAATTCGCGCTGTAGATTCGGGTTCATGCCCTCAAGAGCGACGAAAGAGCGCTCTGGTAGTAGGTGAGATGACCAAGTAGTTAATGCCCGGACATGAGTCACAATAACTAACTAAAAATATGTCATATACCTAAACGATGTCTCGACTCTACAAGGGTACAGCCTCACTACTGGACATTCCACATATTATCAGGCCACGGAGATTTTAACTTCGAACTCTTATTCCTTAGAAAGAAGCACAACCCGAACTGTTCTTGCGGCGGCATCGAGACTGCAGAAAATGCAGTCCTTGAATATCCGTCATTCGATTAGGCCAGGTTGGAGTTGATTTGTGGGACCATATCCAGCTATCCGCTACCCGCTGTTTAGCCGGTTTTGCGTAAGCCAGTTATGAAGGTAAAGCGGGAAACTGGGAATTGAAAAATACAATACGACACGACAGACTACCTTTCTATCGATATCAAATCTTTCTGATCGATTTGAAAGTGTTTAGACTGCTGGAAGGTGGGAGATAATTTTAGTTGGCATTGAGGTGAATGATATGAGGGCATAATAGTTTTATATTAAATAGACGCATATATATGTATATATCGATACAATATATCAAGGCCAAAAATATAGTTTTTACTTTCTTATAACTATAGGTACCTATAAGAAAGTATTGTAATCGTGCGAAAAACTGAGATCGAGATTGTAACGGATTTTCAAGTTTCAAGAATACGTTTTGATCATTTTCATGATGATGAATGTCTGTGCGCGTGTATTCTAGCTATTGAAATGCAGCTGCAACTATAACTAACTCAAATAGACCAGGCCTCCTTTGACCGAAACAGATGGATATATTATAATTTCCATATGAGCCTTTATTTGCATCAATACTGAAAGTTTAACAACCTTTACAACCGGTTTAGAAGGATTCATTTCAACAGTAATAGATTGCAACCGTTGTCAGAATAAATTGTATGATCTCATTTTGAGGAGACGTGTGAGAGAGAATGGAAATATTTAGATTCAAATTACCTCTGAGAAACGTTCCTCGAATAAAGAATGCTTATTTTACTCCAGTCTGTAAAATCCCAATTTTTCAGAAGGAAATAAATGCGAAATAATCATATAAACAAGATTTATGCATTTTTATGTTATATTTCCATGTTTTACTTCTCAAGCTACCTCTACAACATAAGATGCTATCGAAAATATAAATTAGATACATAAACATTACTTGACTCTTACATCAGACACAAGATTCGTAACAACAACAATAATAAAACATAAAATAATATAAATAAGAAATGGATACATAAATAATAGAAAATAAATGAGTACAAAATAATAATAATAAGTGCAATTTTTAATTAAAAATTAAATTCTGATAAATATTTTGTATATCTCTTCCAAAAGTGTCTTTCGATATTTCAGGATGTTCTTATGCACCTTCCTTAGGTCACAATGTACGATATATAAAAAAGAAAGAAACATAAAAATGAATAATAATAAAAAATAATAATATATGTACATAAAATATCTTAGTCAATATATTACCAGTATTTGGTAATTTTCTTTATCTATTTTGTTATAATATGAATTTATATCTTTATTGTTATCCGTTATTTTAATAATAGATCCTCTGATTTTAATTTTATTAATATTCTAATGTAATAATTTTGTTAAATGTAGATACGAAGATAATTTCACGCATATACCATAGGTATGAAATAGTTTCTCTCCCAAATAAAAAATCCAACGTCCTCGGCCGTGTTTCGAATCCATGATCTTGAGCTCAGAAGGCAAGCATGCTGTCTCTGTGCCAAAAATAAGCTAAAAATAATAAATTATGTTACACAAAAAGATTTACGAACATAAAACCTGAATTAATTCTCGGAAGATGTTATACATCATATTTGCTGCAAAGGATCAAAGTTATCCAGGATGAAATTTCAACAAGTTCAATGAACTAAACCTAGATCAAGAAGGCTGGCGTCACCAAAAGTAGTAAGGTTATGTTCAATAATCGACTACGTAACTATAGACGATTTCGTGTAAACCTCAATAAAAAACTTTTCTTATCAAAATTATATTTCTTATAAGATTAATCCATATCAGTATTCCAGTCAATTGTTGACTTTCCAAGCAAGTCCATAAGTGTATCCAGGCTCAGCACTTAACGGAGAGGTAACTGTGTTTTTTTCTTGTTTTCTTCATCTTACAGGTTGCTCAATGAGCTGAGGTTGACAACATTCTCTGCACAGGATTTAAATGGAACGAACAGTTCATAGCGACATTTCAAAATATGTATTAAAAAATATAGCTAATACATAATTTGTACGCATCTTTAAACTAACCTGGGCTTTTAGTAATAGTAGTCTTACCATCCTCTTCTGCTTCAAGCTCTTAAACGCCATTCGCGGCGTCATTTCCCACTTTTCCATTCAATATAAAATTCTTCTTGAACTTAAGACCAAACAAATATAATTAAAAAAATATAAAATTGAAAAGGTAGGGATGTAGGCAGTTCGGAAGAAACAATTATAACTGTATGTATAACCACAATTTAAAACCTGTTTGTCGCAAGAATAACCTGTTTGTGACTTATAGTAATATTACTTGAGCATATAACATTTTAGACCAATATAATTAATGGTATACAATATAGTTCGAGCAAATCCTTATTAGGTGTGATATTAAGGGATTTATTAAACATAGAATATATGCTTGTAACTAGGAATGATAGAATAATTCTGATTTTAGTTTCGGACTCTGTCCATAAAATTCTATAAATATCGCACAGTTTTATTTCTATAACCTTTGTATAGTGAATCAATCACTCGAACAATTCTACATATATTTATATACATATTTACGATATAACATTTGTCATTAGTAATAGTGATAAATTAAGCAGAAGTGCGTGGCTGTACTGCTGAGGTACAGGACGAAGATGAGTCCAGGCTAGTCTTGGTACCTCAAACATGCCAGCTTGAGGCGTCGGGTTGAATTTGTGGATAATTGTTGAATGAGTGGATTGGCGTGATGATGAAGTTCATCGTGAAACTTTTAATAGCATGTTCTGATAACAGGGTATGAGAATTGGACGTTGTCAGAAACGTAATCGGCAATGTGGCGTAGAATAATGGACTATAGTGACTGAAGGCGTTGTATGTTTTATTTTTCGACTGATCCTCATATCTCGATACCGTAAGTCCAGATGGGTTTTAGTATGGTGTATATGTGAAGTGATGTTCTTAAGAGATAATGCTGATCATTGTCCGATGATTGACTTCAGTCGTCCAATCGTCTCTTTGAGTTTCAGTCTCATGTGGGTTGTACAAGTTAAACGTCTGTCTAAATGAAGTCCTAGATATCAGACAGAATCGGATGCAGAAATGGGCTGGTTGTTAATGTAAACTGTTGGACATTTTTTTATATATATATTTTTTTTAGATGTAACTATTTTTTATTTGATATATTTACAATCAGTTGAACCATAAGTAAATTTGATGACAGTGAGTGTAAAAAATATAAAATAATAAATGGCAATATACACAAAATAAGAAAAAAATAATAAATAAGGAAAACAAGAATAATAGTATAAAGTATATACAAATTAATACATATGTATAAACAAAATAAAGAAAAATAACTAAGACTAAATTAAATAAATGTGAAAAATGTAAAATAGATAAAAAAATCATAAAACAAAGTAAAGAAAAGTATGTACAAAATAATATGATAAATTATAAGAAAATAACTCCAGCTCAGAGACCCCCTGGAACACCCCCGCATGGTACTCCCATCATTCTTACAACTAAATGGAGGTATATTACAAATATTAAAACTCAACTTTGAACAGTGACTTAGTAACCTTTATTTCAGCATTAGTCTCCTGGAATAGAAGCATGCATGGCATATTGCATTACGGAGGAACCAATTTGCAGCTATCAGAAAACAGAAAGCGAAGTTTTCAAGTTGAATATGATATCACCTCGTGAGTGCTAAATTACAGTGAATTACTAAGTTCAGTGGTATGTATCGTAGGCTATGAAGGCGCGCGAATACATTAAATGTAAATAAGTGCAGTTGAGCGATGTAATAACCAGTTTTTGATCAAATTAGCTAGGAATGTATTATAAGTGAGGAAAGGAAAACTATTTAAGGTATAAACTATTGGCCAAAACGATTTTTTACAATTTAAGGCAAAAATTATTGACAAAGACGATTTTGTTTCAATTCATCGCCCGGTGAGTTGTGTACTTAGTGAAAAAGGTTAAATCGTACCCCTAAAATATACTATATATAATAATAATCTGAGTTAGTTATTGTGACACATGCTTGGGGTTTAACTACTGGATCGTAACGCCAACTACCAGATTCGCAATACATTTCTGTCATCTGTGTCGACATAGTGGAAAGCTAATAAAATAAATTCAAACAAAGAAATTATTTAACTTTTATATTGTCAAATTCCACAAAATACATAGAAAAGTTAAACAAGTTCTTTTTTTTAATGTTTACTACCGGATTGCACTTTTGTTGCTTTGGTGGACATGAGCCAGAGTTTACTGTGGGAATCTTAAATGTTGCCTATACAGGTTTATTCACCTAGGGTTGGATTTGTACCGATATTACGATGCTACTTCTGAGCTACCGGCAATATAGAAACCTTATTACTGAAAAACTAAGATTGTTGTGTCGTCGCTATGTAGAGGTTTCCGTAACTTTTTTGGAATGCCGATGGATTAACACATACAAGAACTTGAAGTACATCTACATGAAAAAAGATGGACATCGCCCTGATTACTGAAACTAATCTCTCTAACAAAACCTATTTATGACAGACTACACAACATACCCCGACATGAGACACGACAACACTGCGATCTTCATACCTTAAATGATTTGGCAACAAGTTGCATCCAATGGACAGTCATTTCCAATAAATCTCATTCCTACTACTTATCCATGCAGCTGTCGAGAGATTTTGTATCTAGGCATTGTCTATATGAGGAGTTTGGAGCCAGAGCGGACCAACCCATAATTTTTCGGAAAATGAGTTATTACCATCCTGATGTTGGCATAGGTTGCCTTTTTCAAAACCAGTGTGGATCACTTAGTTTCTTCACTTCAGTGATAGATAGCAGCACTTTAAGTTTAGTCCACAAATATTTTGTGCATATATTTTCAAAGTCACAATGGATCATACGGCCTTCAAAAACTTTATAGAACACAAAAAGGGATCACTCATCCAATACTATTCTAAAATTTCAAATATAAATAAATATTTGGGGCCCATTTATGGAGATAAACAAAATGTACTCAATTTTCAATTGCCATTTTCTTCCTGTTCAGTTTCAACCAGTTGGTCCACTCTGGCTCCAAACTCCTCATATATAATCGCTCGACATCGTCTGTAGACAACCCTGAATCAAATTCATGTCTATAGACACGGTTTTGGAACAAAATCGCAGAAATTTTGTCTCCCGTTTGAAATGAGAGACATTAGACAATGTTGCACAATATTTCGTAGTATGGACGTTTTGGCAGACATTGTCTCCAGTTTTTCTGTCAGCCTAGGAGAACGCATCTTGTTTTTTTTTTTTTTGGTTTCTGGTTTTTATTATCAAGATGTGACCTACGGAGAATGTGTTATTGTTATTTGAAGATTTTCACGCGGCATCTTGGCCGAAAAATGTGGTGTCAGTAGGTGATTTAGAGAAAAAAATCCATAATCTGAAAACTGCTTTTCTTCGGGAGCACAAAAAAATTGATCAGGCGACGAAGAGCGGGGTATCTCCTGTAAAGAATGCTTGGTTCGCTTACGAATACTTGTTAATTCTACTGCGTGTTGTTGACTTTCGGGGTAAGTTTTGGACATGGATCAGAGTATTATTTTCATCCAGTTCCTTCGCAAGCAGCGATCACAACAAGGTCGTGTCTAGTAACTAAAACGAGGAACAAGGCATTCAAGTGTGGACACGCGGCAAAGTCTCTAGACTGTCTATATACATTTTCTAGATACATGTCTATAGACAATCCTTATACATATCTTTAGACAATCGCTTGACTTTGTATACAAGTGTGTACAAGGCCTAACAGTACGAAGCTCTCTTCCGGTCCCTGGGTCTTACCTTTCTTGCAGATGAAACGCGAAGCACCAACAGTGGAGTTGTGCCTTCAATCTACCCACTGGCACTGTCCTTCGCAACATCATCCTTTCAACCTCTCTCCAACTACATACCCTCCCGAGCCAACCTCTTTGCCAATATCCTGTTCCAAACTTCCCGATATACTCGACATATTTGTCACCTCAAGTCTCCAATACATCCATTTCGATAATTATTTCTTAGATGATCTCCCTCTGACCACAGTCCCGTCTTGCTCTTCCTCGACTTAAATCCTTCCACAGTCCCTCCTAAGCCAAGTCTCTTTTTTCGACTTTCAGAAATTTATTGACCTAAACATTTCACACATGAACAAAAGAAGAATCGTTAGAAGAGTTTAAACATATATAGAGATCCATAAAAAATAAAACAAGACCAAGGCACTCAACCAAAACATGTCTGTACATCAGAAAATCAATAGCAGATAAACGACGTGAAATAGAATTAGGTTAGGTTTTGTGACTCATGCCCGGGATTTAACTACGAGGTCATATCGCCTACTACCAGAGCGCTCTTTCGTCACTCTGGATGACATGAGCCCGACTCTACTATGGGAGTCCTAAATGTTGCCTACCCTAAATTTTTATTTACCTAGGGCAGGGGTCTTTAACGAATACCTGACATCGTACAGGCTCGGGTCCATCGCTTAACGTCCCATCCGAAGGACGGCGTGCTTTAAGTTTATTTAACCTCCCAGGTAGGGCCACGGTTGGGTTTCGAACCCACGTTCTTGAGCTCAGAAGGCAAGCATGCATACCCCCTCTGAAATAGAATGAAAAGCTGTTTTTAACTTTGGAACTCATATGTGATAGTAAGGTGTGGGACGAGATTTCTCAAAGAAATAAAAGATGTTGTCTTCCCATTGTTTTTTTACTATATCCAGTTTCAACGCAACAGCGTCATCATCAGTGGTACATCTATGTTTTTGTATGTAGAGTGAACCTAGCTAACTCCATCCCTTTAAACTGTAACAGTTCTCCTTTAGCCTCTATGCAGTAGGGTAGGGTAAGTTTTTATTTTGTTACTCTGTACTTTAATGCTTTAAGGTTTTATTTTTTTCGTTATGTATATATTATATTTATTCAATTATAGATGTGCCACTGATGATGACGTCTTTTATTTCTATGTGAGTTGGAACTGTTTAAAAAAATTACCGCTTGTATTAATTTGTGTACTGTAGGTATATTAGCTTTGTCCTTCCAATGAGGTACATGCTGGACATGCCCTATTACAGTGTAATTGATTAATTAAAATAGTTTCAACTAATATAATTGTTTTTTTTTTTTGTTTTATTTGAGAACTAACCGGTCTTTAAAATGAAGAGAAGAGAAGGGACGTTACACTTTGAAATGTCAAACTTGAAGGGTAGTAGTTGATAGAGAGAGTGGGGATGTGGCTATATAAAACAGGATCTAGGGGGTTGGTGTGCATCACTAGTCAACTGCATTGGATACTGACAACATGGTAAGTTTTATTATATTTATATGTTACAGACTGCACATATACTTGTTTTATTTAGGGCTACTAACAAAATAGATTATAAAATAAATGAGTGAGAAATAATAAGTCTATAACAAAATAAATTAATAACAAATTATGTTTATATTAAAAAAACCATGCATACCCACACATTACGTAGAGTTCCTTGTCATCAGCCCCCCAGTTATAAGGAAATAAACAATTAAATTGTTTATAACAATTAATCGCGCTAGAATTTTTGAATCCTGATAATTTTAGGTCAATCTACACCTGAGAAAAGTTCGTAGGTTTTTCAGATTTTTCTGATCGATATTCTTGATAATAAGAGTGGGGGATAGCAATTTGTAAGCGTTTTTCCTAAAAAAATGTTTTGAAAATGCATAAAAAAATAGGTACATCATATATATTGTTGAAGTCGTGTTTCAATAAGCTTTTTTGACACCCTACACCATGTCCTTTAATTTTTTTTTTTTCCATTTCCCAATTTACCCTCTGAAATTAACCCTCAGAATCAAAATTCAACTTTATTTATACTTCACGTCTATAATTGGGCCACCACACCCTACCTCTGTGCTAAATTTCAAATTTTTACGTCGAATAGGTTCAGAGTTATCGCTTGTGACAGACGGACACTAAAAACATTATTGTGATATTTTTTATTTTTACAATATGATTAACATATATACAATATATAATATTGTAATACAAACCCTGAAGAACATACACTCAGTTTCGAAAGCTTGGCAGAAATTCTTCGAGTTGGTTTTTATCGACCACAAGCCTCATTTAATATTATTGATACACTAATTATTAAGCTTGATAAAAAAAAAAAAAAAAAAATAGATAGGTTTAGAAAGAATTTAAACTTCAGAAATATTTGTTGATATTTGCGAATAAAATTTAAAAAAAATTTGTATAAATATATTATATTGTTCATACATACATACGTTAATACAGGCCCTGAAGATGGCACACTCAGTGCCGAAAGCTTGAAATTCTTCAATTATATTTTTATCGACCACTGATCTGTCCCTTCTATTACACCGTTGGTCAATCCTGCTGCATACTCATAACAATAATTAAAAACTATTTTTTTTATGCATTCATAGTATATTATTGTGATCTATTATAAATTTCTTTAAAATTATTCTTTTTTCTGATAATACAACTCACCACCAATAAAAAAAGTCGGTGAATCACCTACAATGAAATTCTCCAGAATGAATTAATCAATTAACTTTTCGGTCCCCCTCCAAAACCAGTCGAGCCCCCCTCTCCTTCAGCGGATATCGCTGAATTTTGTCAGGGTTTGTCCTCATTGGGGTTAGACTTTAAATATTCCGTTGAAAACTCTGCATCGAATTTCTGACCGATTACACATAACTTCCCTTATATTTAGTACAGCGGGGAAGTAAAAAATCAAATTTTTAATAATCTTAACTAAATAATATTATTAAACCAGGGGTTAATAGGGCTATTTAAATAACTCTGCCAGAATAATGGATAATCCGACTAAGCCCAATAAATATCTAAAAACCACTTTCACCCTTAAAGCATTCAATAATAATTTATGTGTGTAAAAATGTGCTCGGACCTAGAAGCAGTGAAACAATCCCAACATCTTAATAAAGCAATGTTTTTCGCTAAATTGGGCTGTTGTGGTATTCTTATGTTTTACCGTTCAAGCCAATACAATTAAGTACACCAACTTTAGAATTTCTTTCAAATAGGTCATTGGTTGAAGCAGAAAGAAATGCCAAGAAGGTAACAAATAGGTTTTAAATGTTTTGTTTCACTGGAACGTCATTACGGATCCCATGTTTGATGAGAAACGTACTTTGATGGCCGCACTTTCTTTTTGTCTTCACTTTGTCTTCTTCATATCTTCGCTTTGAAATACTGTACTATGGGCATATTAGGGACGTTTTGGGTTACAAGGAGAGAGTACAATGGGAGAATGCGATTATCATTATTCTACATGTGTTCAATCAACTTTTCAATCTAGGAATGTGGCCACATATCGGGCAGTTGTCGCTTTCTGTTTCAAATCCTTTCTAAAGGAGCCGCCATATTCGACCACCATTTTTCCGGCGATTCCCTTCCCCCTCCACTAGTTCCACAGAGAGTAACCAAACTTGTGAATAATTGAACGATTTCAATAATAGGTTATTTCCTCGGCGATTTTAATAAAATCTTTTCATAAAAATCCTAGATTTTTACCCGACTCATATATGATATGAATTATTTTAAACATCTAAATTTTGGGAAAAAAAAAACCCCAAAAATAAACTAATTCGACCGATTGTTATAAATTTTGTATGGGACTACCTGCAACTCAGTACTAATGTGTCATGCAATTTTCACAAAAATATGTTCCATGGTTCTTAAGTTAGCCACGTCACAAGAATCGAAAACAGACTCATGAATTTATTTCTCGATGTGCAAAAAAGCTTTAACTGGCATAAAATATTTTGATCTAAAATGAAAAAAATCAAGTACTTCTGAATATATACCAGTGTCTATTTATCCATGAGACAAATGAGGCAGCCGCACCAGAGTCCCCGAGCGCAGGGGGCCCCCGTTCGATCAAAAAAAAAAACATCGATAAATTGGAAAAAAGAGAAGAAAAAACAAGAAATTAAACAAATGGCAAAATAGTTCACATTTATTTAATTTTATTACAGTAGACTCTCCCTTATCCGGCGTTCTGTTAACCGGCGCGCTTCCTTATCCGGCGCTAGCAAAATAATATCAAATTTGTTAAACTAAAATTAACATTCAATTATTAGATTATCAATTATATGAGCCACGTGTATTTATGAGCACATAATAATTCCGTAACTCACGAATCTTTTATGTATTTTTATTGTACATACATATGTACATTGTATTTATAATGAAGGGAACGCTAATACAATATTTTATTACTTCACTTAATTAAACGCATTAATAATTCAAAATATATTTTTAATGATTGGATAAATATATGTACATATGTAGGTACATATAATAAATCAATGTTCAGTATGTACATATTTGTCAATTTAATAAATGTAATCAACAAAATACATACCTGTTTTGTTTCTTAGCTCACCTAAAAACACTTTTTTTTATGCTTTAATTGATATTTTTTCTCTCATTAATTGCTATTTTCCGTTATCCGGCGTCATGTCGGTCCCGGCAACGCCTGATAAGGGAGAATCTACTGTAAATATTTAGAATGTTCTAGTGAATTATATAAATTATAAAAATAAAGTTGATAATATTGAAAAAATAATTCAAGGGCCCCCGAATGTCTTAAAACGGCACTGATATGTACATAATATAAAATAAAAGGCATTAATCTATTTTAATTCAACTGAAATATAATTTAATTTTGCATGGCCTTTCAGTTATATATTCAGATAAATAAATTTGAGCAATAACATATCAAAAGAACAAGGAGGTAGGTATGTCTTTAAGGAGAACAGTTTTCAGCCAGGCGAAATAAGCAAGGCTGTGTTTAATTGGCACTAGGCCAAGCATCCCCGAGTAACCCCGACGTTACACGACCGGCTCCATAACTTCCGAGGGGGTTGGCCGCACTATAATGATTGATAAAAATTTATGTTTTTATTTTTACTGATTATTAATTTATTGAAGATGTATATTTCAAAAATAGCGCTATGATGAATACATAAGAGTGTTTACTTAGGATGAACACGCATTTGCTATTTGCATTTTTTTTTTTAAATAAAATATTACAAATAGATGTGTCAGGGAAAGTTTTTTTTATTTCAGTGTCATTGCCCCACATAGACAGTTTCAAAATTACGGTAGTTTTACTATTTTAGGCGCGTGATGTTGATTAACTTTTTGATAAGGAAAATTAAAACATATTTTACAAGAAGTATACCTTTTCTTAGGTCTGCTTTGTGGGTAAATTATAAAATAGAATCTACATACTAAATAAAATAAAATACTTTTTGAAATATGGTCTATTCCATAAACTAAACGATTGTATACATACATTACCTGTTTCGCCATTACACCATCGTCACGTTAGTTATAAAGTCAGTTTGCTGAGTGAGAACCCCAAGGTAGGGAGCGGGGTTGAAATTTCAACTGGAAATTTGGCATTAGCTATACAGTGATAGGAATATTTACAGAATAAACATGTTCTATTTATTTACTGCAAGTTTCGGCACTATATTCGAAATAATATTAGTTTTATTTTTTTACATCACTTAAATATGAACATATAAAAAATCTCATTTAAATAAATGATATTGTTCAGATCTATGGTTTTAAATATAACATTTGGAATAATACAATATGTTAGTTAGATAGTTATTTTGACTCATGCTCTGGGTTTAACTATGAGGTCATATCGCCTGCTACCAGAGCGCCTTCGTCACTCTGGTGGAAATGAGCTCAGACTCTACTGCGGGAGTAGTAGATTTTGCCTACTTAGGTTTATTCACCTAGGTTCTTTAACGAGTTCCTGATCGTACAGACTCGGGATCATTGCTTAACGTCTCATTCGAAGGACTGCATGCTCAAGGTTTTTTGACTCCCAGATAAAAAACCTAAGGGCCGCGGCCGGGTCTTGAGCTCAGTAAGCAAGCACGCATACCACTGAGCTACCGGCGCACTCTACAATACCTATGTAATATTGTCCTACTGATTCGTCGAAAAATACATAAGATTATGAAATTTGAAAATTAATAGCGAGGAACATGGCACTCTCACATGAGACTGAAAAGAGAATAAATGAATAGACGCTACAAACTGTTACTAAGACTACTAGACAAAAGAGCTACATTAACTTTGAAACTAAAACGACTTACATACAAGGCAGTGCTGAAATCGATATGGATAAGGACTTGAACTCTGGGGTTCTGCCAAGGTTTCCATTCTTCAGTGCATCCAATCCTTTCAATCCAAAATCCTTCTTACAATAGCTAGTGCTCCTTAATATGTTTCCAACATACTGACCTCAGCATTCCCTTCGTCACCGAAGTAGCTAAATCCAGGTACAAAAAGTTATTTAACTCCTGTTGTTCCCCCAGTAATCCTCTTATCCGTGCCTTTCATTCTGCCACACTTTCCCAACGACACCTTGAGCGCCAATGGCCTAGAGACCTCCTTAGTAGCAGCAGTGGCAGTGACTAGTTATAAATGAGTGCAACTCAGTGTCTATGGAGTGTCACCACTGGGTGATTTCTCCCCTCTCACATTTTGACAATGGCATATTTTACACTTTTAACAAATTTGCTTGTTGTTTATATTATTTATACAGTTCTTGGTGAATAGCTATTGGTAAATTGAAAAATAATAATAAAGCTAATCTATTTATATTAAATTTTAAGCTAATTACTACAATCATTTTTACACTAATGAGAATTTGTGCTTTTCTTTCTTTTCTAATTATTGCCTTTTTGTGTTTTTAGTTTAAGTTACTGATTTGGCTTAGTTTACTGGGAGCCGCCCTCTGCGAGGAGGTAGCAAAGAAGACGGAAAAACGAGGAATCTACGGTGAAGGATATGGACTGGGTCTAGGATCAGGTGTTATTGGTGCTGGCTACGGACTCGGTGCAGGAGGATACGGACTCGGAGGAGGAGGATATGGACTCGGTTCAGGAGGATATGGTCTCGGTTCTGGAGGATATGGTCTTGGCATTGGATCTGGAATCGGCCTTGGCTCAGGTGGACTGGGAGGCGGTGCCATTTCCGGGATAGCTGGAGGTAATGTTAAACTTAAAATGAAAGAGTAATATCAGGAATTTGCAGAAGAAAGAGGATTTTATGGTATCCTTATTTCTGGGGTGGCTGCAGATAGTTTTGAACTTCAAGCGTTCGTAGTATCGAGGGATGATTTAAAAAAAATCAAACTCCGCCATTAACTCATGTTCGGACATCTAGTGCCCAAACCTATTTGTTTTCAAATATTCCTTTCAAATGTAGTTTATAGTCTTAATGACATATAAAATACAGGAAAGTCCAAAACTGTTCCATCATAATTTTCCCATAAACGTTCAGAATCCTTGAACTGAAATGGAAAATTGTTATAATTTTGTAGGGTCCTGTGAGTCACCATACGGTAACTTTTGCACTATAAATACTCATGAAATTTGCACTAGATATGTAAAATAATGATCCAAAGTCAGTGGCAGAGTTATTTTGCAAAAGTAAAAATTT
This sequence comes from Aradus depressus, assembly GCA_963662175.1. Lineage (NCBI taxonomy): Eukaryota > Metazoa > Arthropoda > Insecta > Hemiptera > Aradidae > Aradus > Aradus depressus. The sequence goes on along the minus strand of OY759219.1, from coordinate 17,351,725 downwards.
GAAAAAGTTGAGTATGTACGTTTTTTACTTATAAGAACTTGTAATGAATTGTTAGAAACAGCTTTTTGAGTAGAGCTCATTATATTTTTTCAAACTTAAAATAGAAAAAATATGTGTGCTATTTCTCAAGTAAATGACCCAATTAAAAGAAAAAATCATAATAGACATTTTGAGCTTATCAATGACAAATAAGTTTGGATATCTCAATAAATGTTTTATGCTATAATCATTTTAAGGTTCCTTAGCACATACTAGCTGGGGGGCTGGCCTTTGCCGAGCTGCGTTTGTTTTAAAGGCTCCAAATAATTGAAATTTTCAGTATAACTTTCAAATCGTTTAATTAAAAGCAGGCAGTAAGAAATAAAATCTAAGAAACCCTTTAAATGTCTAAGTCAGAATACATTTTTTGACGATGGCGTAAGCCGAAACCGGTACACATTTAAGTATATGTTTGTGGAATTAGACAATATAAGTGTTCAAAAAAGTGTTTTATCTATCATTTTATTTTACTTCAATGTCTCTTGCTATGTAATCACATGCCTCGTTTTTGAATTGTATTTTATTTATTTTTTAATCAAATCTCTGGTGTTTGGACAAAAGGACTCAAGTCAAAATAAGTCTTGTGCTCCAAAGGACAAGTGCATTTAAATATTTTTACCAAATGTAACTGAATATTGGAATATTTTACTTTGTTTATATTTAATACTTTATAGAAATAATATTTCAAGTAACATAAATGTGCTTTATCTGATTTGCAGGAATTTTTCAAACCTTCTAAAATTCCCCTCCTAAAATTAAGATTTGCTGACTTGAGCCTCTTTGCCCAAACACCCTAGAAATGTACTTCCCCAGCTATAAAAAACCTAATCAGGACACAACCTGTCAAATTTCAGCAAAATCCGCTGACTGGGAGAGGGCTCAATTCAAAAACCCTAATAACTACCGATGTAATGAATTTATCGACACAAAATTTAGTATGAGGATTATACTATATGTGAATCAACTGTTGAATATTAGCGCAAACGGTCTACTGGTTTTGGAGGGGAAGCGAAAAGTGATGGGGAAGTACATTGCAGTGCTTTATTATTTTTGGCATATTTAAAATTGGGATGCCCATAAGTATATTTGATGAAAGCATAAGCTATCAAATAGTGACACTGAAGTCCTTATCACCAATATGCATTGCACCAAAACAAATATGATTTCTATTGTACTCTTAATATTTCTTTTTACAAATGGAAGTTAGTGTCACTTTCTGCGTAGTAAATAAATATTAAAAAATATAAACTTTCTTCTGAAATACATCATAAAATGAATGTTGCAGGATATGGTGTTGGAGGCGGTCAGCTCCTCTCCCGTCACGTGACCATCAACAACAGGGTAGCGGTGCCGGTGCCCCAGCCCTACCCAGTGACAGTAGAGCGACACGTGCCAGTACCTCAGCCCTACCCAGTCCGAGTACCAGTGGACAGACCCTACCCAGTATCCGTGCCCCACCCTGTCCCCTACCCAGTGGTCAGATCCTACCCAGTCCCTGTAGAACGTCCCGTGGCAGTGCCCGTCCCTCAGCCGGTCCCCATTTCCATCCCTCACCCGGTCCCAGTCTCCGTTCCACGGCCCATCCCTGTCCCGATTGTCCGGAACATCCCCATCCCTGTGGCACAGCCTATCCCCGTCTCTGTGGCTAGTGGCATTTCGTCCCTCGGGGTTGGTGGCCTCTCCTCCGGCCTCATTGGCGGTGGTCTTGGCCTTGGTGGTGGATATGGTCTGTCTTCTGGCTACGGACTTGGAGGATCTTCCCTCTCTCTTGGCGCTTCCAAGCTTGCTCTCCACTCTGCCTTAGGCTTGGGCTATGGTCATCACTAAAACCGAACGGTGAGTCCTCTCATGATTTTTAGGGGTTCATTTATAAAAGTGGTCACAGAAAATAATCCGAGTTATATTATACTCTACAATCTGGAATTGAATAGCATCGCTTCCTTCAGAAATTTTGAAATTGAAAGATTCAAAAATCACAGTGTAAGACACCTGTTGATTTTCCACTAAATCTGTTGACTAGTATTAAAGGGAATGCAAAAACTTAGATAATCCAAACCATTAAAGAGGTAGCAGACATTTTAAATTCCCGACCCTCAAAGCCCCCTTCTGGTTCATAGTTTCGAGATGCCACTTAGCTTATGTTTAAGCCGGCCTCATAATAAGGACCCTACTCGTAAAATCCTATGAACCTTAATGAGGCAGCATTCATTTGATGTTTTGGCTCCGTTCAAAGCCCTCCTCTCCCATTTAAAATTTTGCTTTATATGCTATATTCTAAGTTTGGGCTATCTCGATATACATAGTACGTCGGAGCCCAAGAGGTAACTGGGACATGAGTCATTTCCCGCCATATCCCCATTTGAATGTTTCTACTTTTAACGGTTGGTAGTACTGTATGAAAGTATTGAAGTTATATGACAATATATAATTCGAATATATAATATCTCTAGATTATTATTAAAAATTGACTAGTATTTAAACGCACAGTAAAAAAAGCAGCTTACCGAGTAAGAAAGGTTAATTACACAGTACAAAATGATGAATGCACAGTAAAATGCAACACTATAAATACAATTTGAACCCAATAACTAAAGTCTTATTGCCTAGTAAGTTAATGCAATAACACGGTTAATAAGACGCAGTAGGAAATTTCAGAACACTCAACAAAATTTGAATGCCCAGAATTTAGTTTATGTATCCGAAGAAATAAAATGTTGACCCTACCGTCAGTCCTTTTAGTGAAACAGTCCAGGTTCTCCTGATATAGAGAAACCCCATGGGGGAGCATAAAAAAAATATCTAATTGCGAACAGGCTAATTTATTTACCTTGAATATATCCTTTTTACTCTGCCTTTATATTTTTTACTATTCGTTAAACATTTTTATACTAATATTTAATTTATTTACTATGATCCTTTTTACTGGGCGTTTATTTCACTTTATTTTCAAACGTTAAATATTATTCTACTAGCATTTAATTTATTTACTATGATCCTTTTTACTGGGCGTTTATTTCACTTTATTTTCAAACGTTAAATATTATTCTACTAGCATTTAATTTATTTACTATGAATATATCCTTCTTATCGTCAGTTTCTTTCTTTTACTATTTGTTTACTTTTTTAACCGTGTTATAAATTTATTACTCTGAATTTCATCTTTAAATGTGAATTAATTTTGTTACTGCGAATAATATATTTTCTACTGAACTAATTGTGCACCATTTTATGCTATTGTGCATTTAATTTTCAGAGTTAAAAATTTATATTCATTTTCCGAATTATAGCATTCATCTTAATTTGTATATACCTAAAAAAAAATTAGCAAAAAATGTATTTTTTGATTTCAATAAAATAAAATTTGTCTTCAGTTTCACGTTATTCACTTAAATAACATTTTTTTTCTTAAAAAAAGTTAAAAAAAAAATTAGGTGAAAAATTATGGAATAAGTGTGCAAACACAATAATCGAGGTTGACACAAAAATTATTCATCATATATAAAGCTGAAAATGTCTGTGCGTTGTACCGCTATAACTCACGAACGGCTTGATGGATTTGATTAATTTTTTTTTTAATTTGTTCGTCATCGTCTGTGGAAGGTTATAGGCGTATTAGTACCTCAATATCTGGTCCATCCCAGCATCCACCAACGCAATCTTTGTAACTCAAAAACCACTGCAATGATTAATGAGGAATCTTTTTGAATAGATAAGTTTTATCTACCGGAAGGTTAAGGTCTATTTTTTAATCAAGCCCTGGTCCATCCCAGCATCCACTCATGCAATCTTTGTAACTCGAAAACCATTGCAACGATTAATGAGAAATCTTTTTAGCTCCAAAGCTAGCGTTACTACAGTTGAAGGACTATAAGCCTTATTCCGTATGAATAATTGAAAATTATAACATCATGAATGTACTGTCGAGGAACTGAATAGCCTTATAGGAGATATTGGGAGAAAAGTCAAAGTTCCCCGGGCAACGCCGGGTATTACTGCTAGTACATCATAAATATGCGATTTCGTCAAGTTATCGACTTATTATGACCATCGATATAAGTATATAGTTTTAGATCTAACTAAGATTTTTCACTAAAAATACCAAATAATGTAATTTTTTAAAAAATATTTCTGTTCCAGTTAAGTGACGACTTGTTTCGATGAATGGTCTCAAAATGTCCACTACCTTGACTCACCACATCATCATTCATTGTAAATACCATTTAAATTAAGAGTATATATTATAAATAAAGTTATTTTTTGTATTATAAATTTATTATTTCATCCAATCCTTTTTCACAATCCGCTTTTGAAAATATTGGACATCATTTGAAGTATCTCTTATCTTTGGAGAATTGAATACATTTCTGTTCAACATAGAAGGTACAAGAAAGTGCAATTTTAAGGTTTCAAAAACTGAACTGGAACCTTTATTTGCAGATATTTTTATTTGTTCAACTCAAAAAATCTGTGAACTTTACCTTGCAAGGAAAAGGAAATGTCTATCAAATAATTGTACAAAGCTACCTCGCATATAAACTTTGATAACAAATAATTATTTATACTTATTGTTTTCTTAATTTCATTCTGAATCGATCGGTACTATTACCAAAGCCGAATTGGTCAACGACAATAGACTGCATTTCAGGCTCCTACTCTCTCCAAACATCCAATATAGTTCACTGACAAGCAGAAAAATGTGAAATACCAAATTGTGCTATAGTACTAGTATTACAATAGACTACAGAATTTCTTAGTAATTTATTATTGCGCAAAAAAAAGTACAAAATAAAATAAAATAGCTTTATTGATGTTGGATTTGGGTACAGGTTAAATGAGAACTTCGAGTAGAACAAGAGATATATTTATTTGGACAACACCCTTATTACAAAACCGCGTGGTAACGAACACAAAGTCAGTTGTTCAATAATAAGTCCCATACCGCGTGGGAACTACACAAGTCACTCACTTACTGTGCTTGGTAACAGACGACTCACTTTATACCCGCGTGGTAATAAACAACTCACTTCCGCATGGTAACTAACGACTCACCTTATACCCGCGTGGTAATAAGAACGAATCCATTCCGCACACCGCGTGCTGGCTCGACCCAGACTCTCAGTCCACCCCGCGTGGTGACCAACTGGTCCCTCTCGTTGTTAAGAGACGACTCACTTTATACCCGCGTGGTAACAGCCAACTCAACCAACTCAGTCCACCCCCCGTGGTGCCCAACTGCTTACTGACTCATGTAGTTCAAGAGTCCCGCCGACTCCTATCGATTGTCTCGGCGTGTTCCCGAATTCACCCACACTCAACTCGCGACTTAACAATTGACATTCTTTTAGAACAAAAGCCTCTCTTTTTGGAGGTTTTGAGTTTACTGCTCTTTCAACAGAAGAGATCAGAAAAGAAATTAACGAATGTTCCAAAATTAAATTAAATTATTTCTCAAGTATAACTGTTACTTCTTGATTAAAATAAAATAAAAATAAAACAAAATAAAACAGAACAAAAGCAAAAAGTAAAATGAGGGTTATTTCTTAAATAGTGCTGTAACACATTTGTTCCATGTTTCTCTGTTCCTGGACACTGTGCACCATCCATCCCCTATTCTCTCCACTGTCTCGTCCCTCCACCGCAGTCCTGGTCTTCCTTTTCCTCTTCTTCTGTCTCTAGGAATCCACTCCGTGCAGACTTTAGCCCATCGTCCAGGATCCATCCTTGTCACATGCCCGGCCCATCTCCACTTCATCAAGTGTGCTTCCTTCTGGAGGTTCTTAGCCTCACCTTCCGTAGAACCTCGCTGTTTCTTATCCTGCCACTTTTCTTTATTCCAAGCATGCTCCTCATCATCCTAAGTTGGTTTACTTCCAGACGACGATCCAGCTTTTGTGTCAGCGACCAGGTCTGTGCACCATATAGGATGGATGGATAGACGCAGCTCATCAGGATTTTGGCTTTCAGGTCAACTGCAATTTCTCCCTTAAGTATTTTTTTCAGAGACCAGTATTTTCTCCATTATTGCAAAATTATTGCAAAAAAAAAAAAAGCTATTATTATATTAGTAATAATTCATAGACCCTCTTAAGAATCAGCATAAAATAAAAACTACAATATATTTTAAAAAAATTGATTGAAACTTCAAAATTGTTGAATTCTTGTTACTGACCTGCAAACCTATAGATTATCGATTTTCGAGTCAATAGAGCAACAATGCAATTTTTTGGTCATCTTACTGAATCCATTATTTTGACATTTTAAACTGAAAATGAAATGATATTCTTGTTCATTGATCTTGGAAACCCGTATGTTAGTACATGTGATATCTTCATTTCATGTTGATGGCTCCGCTTGGGTGCCTTCACAAAGTTCCAATCATATACACTCAATCAGACAATCATCATCGCAAAAGTGATCAAATCGTGTTCAGGGGACCTTGAAACGTGATGTTCCATCGAGAACTCTGTTTCATATTTCCGCAAGAATACAATACCTTCTTTATACTAAAAGTATAAGTAAGTAATAAAAGCTGTGAGAATGAACTTGCATAGCTATTGTGATTCATGCCCGGGCTTTAACTACAAGGTCATACGTCTACTACCAGAGCGCTCTTTCGTCACTGTAGTGATCATGAGCCCAACTCTACTATGGGAGTTTTTTTGAATTTTTATTCATCTAGGGTAGGGGTTTTTAACGAGTATCTTACATCGTACAGGCTCGAGACCATCGCTTAATGTCCCACTCGAAGGACGGCGTCCTCAATTTTTTTCACGTTTTGGATAAACAACCTAAAGACCTCGGCCGGCTTTCGAACCCGCGATCTTGAGCTCAGTGAGCAAGCATGCACACAGCTGAGCTCTCGGCGCCCTCATGAACTACATATGTTATATTCCTAACCCAGTGGAAGAGTAACGATAGAAAAAAAAAAAAAATGTTTTATTGGTTCAGCACAAGTTGGTGCTATACACAAAATTGAAATCATTCAGAATGGAAAGGTAACATTTAAATTACAAAAGTTCAAAGATAATTAACAAAATTTTGATATAGACGAGCTTTGTGCCTCCTATCTGGTGTTGCTTCTCTCAACTTGTAGAACTTTTTTTTTTTTTTTTTTTTTTTAGGGTGCCCCTGACCCCTTGAGGTGACCCCTTGAGGGGGGGTCGGTCACGTCACCCTATTTGTTCGGCGGGGAAATGGGTAACCTTCCTCCGTTTTTATTAACTATTTACAAAATTGGTGCTATGGACGGCTGTGTACCGGCTCGATGGCTACGGTCCACAGACGTCCTTGGTTTCTCGACGCCTCATTGTGCCGAGTGAGCTCGAGATTCTTCGGTGGGTTCGGTTCTGCCTACCTCCTGGAGCCGGGGGCAGCCACCGCTGCGCCTGTCGGCGGTCGGCGAGGCCAACTTGTAGAACTGGGCTCCAGGCACCAGGACGAGGTTTTCATGGTAGTCTAGGGTCAGTTTGGCGATGAAAGATGTCCGGCATGTCCACTTCCCTTCGGATCTGCTAATTCCGGACGAACCAAGGTGTGCCCACTGCCAAACGAAGGACCTTGTTTTCAAACCTTCGAAGTTTGTCTAGGTGAGTTTTGCTTGCACCTTGCCAAATGGGTGATGCATAGGTGATGAGTGGTCGTTACAAGGCTGTGTAGAGTAGTGTGCAGCATTTGTGTAGTAATGATAGAAGAAGATGAAAACCTTCTTCCATTCTGTAAACCCTGAAGAAGAATACACTTAAAAATCGAAACAAATAATAAGATACAATACAGTTTCAGAGTATCATACACAAAAGTGTGAAACGAAATTCATATAGCTCTGTCCACCTATCGTAGCGGCTCATCTCGGTAACCTAAAAAACTAAAAATCTGAAATTTACCATAAATATAGAAGACTTCGAGCTGCCTCTAGGCGATGAAGGCAAATGTTATTTCTGTAATTATGCATGGAAATGGAAAGTGGTGTATGTCCCAAAAACAAAATTTTACAGAAACAACAAAAAACTATTTGTATGAAATATATTTCAATATATATATATATATATATATATATATATATATATATATATGCATGTAGTTATGTATATAAAATATCCTATTTGCAACTAGTGTACAAAATTTTGTTTTTACATATGTCATGATCCAGAATTCGGTACTGAAGGGACGAAGAAAGGAACACAAACAACAGTCGAGTCATTACAAGACCTGAAGAAGGAAATAAATAGTTTCCGAAACGCCAAATATGAGTTTTTCATTTAAACGACAGAAACTCGACTTCCCGCAACATTGAAGGAAGGAATCTTCGAAACCAACCTCATACAATAATGTTAACAATTCTAAAACACACAAATAGTTATATATAGAAATATAAGAACACACTTATACAGGTGTGATTCTCGCTTTATGAAATTTCTTCTTATTTGAGAAAGAGAGAAATTTTATTTGCTTCATCGCAAAAAGTGCTATTCACAGTAAAAAACAAAGTATTAAAAAGCGCAGAAAGCAGGAAAGATAAAATTACATATAAATTGACATATTTAACATATACATATAATCCCGGGGGCAAAGTATGGTAGGAGGGATTTATCGGAAGATTTCGCGAAGTTTTACTAGTTCTGAGTATAAAAGTGGTGAGTTTAAGCCTTGAAATATTTTCAAAAATTTAGAAGATGTTGTTTTTTGGTCCTTTCAGTATTTGTTGTGTGACACACATAATGACTTCAAACACCTAAATAGAGGATTTATAGAAAAAGTTCAACGAGCTTTCAGATGGTGGTATCAAAAGTAAGTTTAAAGTGGAGGGTAGCTGAATGAAAGCGATTTATTGGTCTAAAACAAACTTCCAGGGAAAAAAACCAAAAAATTCAGTAGTAGGCTACATGACCTCGCAAGTTCGGACATATCACAATAACTAACTGAATATTTGCTGATATATATTTTGGGCAGTACTGACCTGAAGTATATGTTTCATATGTGGTCCCTAGTTTCTTCAGAGGAGCTGACCCACTAAGAGGCCGTAGTGACCCCACCTGGAGCCATGCTAACAGAGCCAGTGTGTGAGCAACCAGCCCACTTCCTGGTGTCAAGTGATCTTTCTGGATTTGGAACCCGCCCTGACCTTTGTCAGATCAACCTCTTCATCTATTTCATTAGCCATCTTATGTAACAATCAACATTATTCATTCAACACTAAACTCATGTCGAACACTATGCCTCATTTAAAAATCTGATAACAAAACAATAAGAAAATGTCGTTCATAAAGGGCTTTGAAATTTCATGTCAATACATTCATTACAAGGGCAGTTATTACAGTTTTTATGTTAAGCCCCCAATCCACCCTTTCCCTTTTGTTTATTTAATTGAAAATCAATTGGGGGCGTCCTTCGAAGGTTCTGGATACATATAAAATTTCGTGTAAATAAATTCATTCTATCGGAAGTTATTGTGTTTTCAGACAGCAATTTTTTATTTTTGGAATCAGGAGATAGGAAAACATGGAATTCCGTTGAAAACTCCGCATCGAATATATAACTTAAGAAGTTTTTACTTTCTCAGGTATACGAAGTATAGGCAAGGTTATGTATGCGATCGAAAACTTGAATTTTCACAGGAATTCCATCTATTTCTGAATTTACAATAATATATCATTTTTCACAGCTTTATTAATAGCTAGTAAATAAACATTTTGGGAAAAACAGTATCTTTCATTTGTCTAGACCAAGAAGGGTTATATTACAGTAGTAGACTCGTATAATATTTTCTGCTTATATAATATGATAAGAGGGCGCCGGTAGCTCAGTGGTAAGCGTGCTTGACTTCTGAGCTCAAGATCGTGGGTTCGAAACCCGACCGAGGCCCTCAGTTTATTTTATCTGGGAGGTGAAATAGATTTAAGCACGCCGTCCTTCGGATGGGACGTTAAGCGATGGTCCCGAGCCTGTACGATGTCAGATACTCGTTAAAGACCCCTGCCCTAGGAGAATAAAAATTTAGGGTAGGCAAAATTTAGGACTCCCACAGTAGAGTTGGGCTCATGTCCACCAGAGTGACGAAAGAGCGCTCTGGTAGTAGGCGATATGACCTCGTAGTTAAAGCCCGGGCATGAGTCATAAAACCTAACCTAACCTAAAGAAAACATGAATCACAATAAAGATCAGAAAATAAATAAAATATACTGATAATGTGAGTTTTTCCAGAAATTTCTATTTGCTAGGTTGTATAGACCAAACATAATTTGGGAGAATAATAAAGGTGTGAAAATATATATATTATTCGGAATTCTAGGTTTTTCGACTACCTGATTCCAAAAAATATAAAAAAATGCCTTCTGTGAACATGATAATTTCTGATATAATGAATGTATCGACATGGGGTTTTCTGTGCATTCAGAACCTCATAAAGACGACATCTATACATTTTCAGCCAAATCAGACAAAGGGAGGATCAGAGGAGGGCTTAAGAAACAAAAACTCCAATAACTGCCGAAGTAATGAGTGTATTAAGCCGAAATGTCATTACTAAGTTCAAACCTTCGTAAGGACGGTTGCTTTAAAAATAAAGAATAATCTAATTTAATTTGTGCTTGTAAGATGGAGATATATATTTTTTGTTTTTATTATTATTACTTTATTTATTTATACATGTAGTATGTTTTTTTTTTTTATTTATTCATGTGTTTTTTTGTTTTATATAATTTTCGAATTGTTTCATTTACACTTCTTTTGTTATTTATTTTGTGAAAAAAAAACCCACTCATTGCCATGAGGATTGTAATCTTTTGTGCAATAAAAAAGTTTATCTATCTATCTAACCTTCGTAAGGACGAGACATATGAATTGTCCGCAAAATCGGCGGAAGGAAAGAAGGGAATCAGAGGTGCTCAATTAAAACCCTAATAACTGTCGATATAATGAATATAATATATTATATTATAACATATGAATATAATATATTGATATTATCAACACAACAATTTTGTTTATTTCAATAAATGTTTATTTTTTCACTTGTAGTAAATACAAATGTTACTTCACCAGCAATACGAAGCATAGAAGAAGTTTATTTAATCTATCAAAAATTCGATGCCTAGTTTTCAACGGAATTTCATGTTTTCCGACTTCCAGATTCCAAAAAAGGGGGAAAAAAAAGTTCTTAAAAACTTCTATAAAAAAGTTGTCAGTCTATGTGTCTGTGAACATGATAACTCCCGATAGAATTAACACATTTTGTATAGGAACGAAGGATAAGGGGGGAAGTCTTAAGACAAAAACTCTAAAAACTATAGAAAGAATGAATGTGTTGACACGAATTTATATGTGTATCTAGAAACCCATAAGGACCTATCGATTTTCAGCCAAATGGTGATTTGGGGAGAGGGGATTAAAACTACCGTTGTAATGATTGTATAGACACAAAATGTCATATGTAAGTTCAAAACCCCATAAGGTATTAGGTATTAATATTAAGCGGAAGAGAAGGGGGTTCAACTCTAAACCCTAATAACTACCGATGTAATGATGTAATGAACTTATCGAAACAAACTCTAGTAAGTCAACTATTACGTTTGGCAGAGTTCCTCCGTAGATATCCTCCTTTAAGGTCTGTCGAATATACGTTTTAATGTAGATGTTAGCTAGCGACTGTAGAATTCAAAATTCTGGGGGTATTGAGGGTCAGTCAATGATGAAAACACTATTCAAATGCCAACGTTTCGATATATTTCATATCATCATCAGGGCCTAACAAAAACAAGACAAACATGGGGGAATCAAGATTGGAAAAATATAATGAGTGATCGATTAAAATTATATATAGGTACATAAATATACACTCACAAAATACACATATCTACATAAATACATATATACATAACTATACATCCATATACATACACATACATATACACATTGATGAACAACAAGAAAACTTACTATGAATATAGATGGTTGAGGAGAAGGCATAAGGGTAACCCTTAGTTGAACATAAGACCACAGTCTTCATGCCTTCTCCTCAACCATCTATATTCATAGAAAGTTTTCTTGTTGTTCATCAATGTGTATATGTATGTGTATGTATATGGATGTATAGTTATGTATATATGTATTTATGTGGATATGTGTATGTTGTGAGTGTATATTTATGTACCTATATATAATTTTAATTTAACGGAAATAAAATTATTATTATAAATTATTAATTAATAGCGCAAACGGTCGACTGGTTTTGGAGGGGTAGCAAAAAGTGAATTGTTTAATTCGTTTTGGGGAAGTACATTGCCGGTGATTAACTGATGGCTTTTTTCATTACATTTCTCCTTAATTTTAATATCTAAAATCGATAAATAAATTTTTTTTTAAAGTAAGAAGTAATTTTTAATAAGCTGTTGGATTTTGGCGGATAATATATGTCACTCTGATGACTTTTTTCATTACATTTCTCCTTAATTTTAATATCTAAAATCGATAAATAAATTTTTTTTTAAAGTAAGAAGTAATTTTTAATAAGCTGTTGGATTTTGGCGGATAATATATGTCACTCTACCATAGTTTACGTACAGTTCCCTGCTAATGTCTGATAAAATAGGCTTTTTGGAGAGATTTCTTAACCAATCTGGTCCACTTCGGTTAGTCTTAAATAGATATCTAAAAGGACAGTGTTGAAAGTTTACCAAAAACATTTCGGCGATAAGATCCACCGTTTTTGCAATTTACGTAATTGGTAGAAGCCATTTTGAGAAATGAACAAGAAGTGTCCAGATGAGAGGGGATATACAGGTATTTCTGGAATATATATAAGTTGGTGACAGCCCAACCAACAATATCAGTGACACCACCAACCATCTCATAGCAGTCATGAGGACCTGGGTAATTTTTTTATATATTTGTTTATTATTTATTTTTAACATATAATCATCACGAATATTTAAACTATAAATATTGATTCGGCAAACAATTTTTAATACCATCCATTGTGATCGCTTAACATTCAATGAGTGAGCTGTTAACATTTCATATCACTTACTTACTTTCCCTGGCGCTACGGTCCTTGTAGAACCTGGGCCTCCGCAACGATCTTCCGCCATTCTTCTCTATCCTCGGCCTCCCGTCTCCATCTTCTCACACCCATCGTTCTGAGGTCGTTCTCCACGTCCTCCAGCCAACGTATGCGGGGTCTACCTCTTCTTCTTTGTCCTCCTCGGCTATCTGTCTGGCCCCATCCCCAGCCATCGCAGCCGCCCCTGCTTCACATAATAAAAATAATAATCGAGGTTTCTTCGTGTCTGCAATATGACCTATGGTCTAAATATGACCCAGTCATGGATAAATAAAACATTGCCTTTTATGGCCATTAGATCTATATTTTCATCAAACATTACAAACAAAGAAATAATCTTCTTGCTTATATAATTATTCAATTAACATTTATTAAAACTCCAGAATTCTTCAGAAAAGGAAGCTAATACCAGTCCTTTTATTTTCCAGCAAGTGACCATTGTATGCCTGTTGGTGGCTGGCTGTCTGGCAGAGACAGAGAAGAAACATCAGAAAAGAGGAGTTCTTTCAGGATGGAACGGCGGAGTAGGACTTGGTTCAGCTGGAATAGGACTTGGTTCAGCTGGAATTGGACTCGGTTCTGTTGGACTGGCTAACGGACTGTCGCTGGGCAGCGGGGCGCTCGCTACCTCTGGACTCGGCCTTGGTCTAGCCAACAGCGGACTTGCCGTCGGCAGCGGACTAGGACTTGGAAGCGGTCTGGCGTTAGGCGCAGCCTATGCTCCACAGGCTGAGCTCATCTCTCGACATGTGACCATCACCAACCGTGTTGGTGTCCCAATCCCACAGGCTGTCGCTGTCCCAGTCGATAATCCTGTACCTCACCCTGTCCCACAGCCTATCCCAGTCAGGATCGACAGACCCTATCCCGTCCCTGTTCCTCAGGCCGTCCCTGTCCCTGTTGACCGTCCCTACACTGTTAGGATAGATCAGCCTATCCCAGTCCCAGTTTCTCAGCCTATCCCAGTTCATGTGTCCCAGCCAGTTCCTGTCCCAGTGTCCCAGCCCATCCCAGTCCCTATTGTCAACCAAATCCCAGTTCCTGTCCCACATGCCGTTCCTATTGCTGCTCCAGTTGCCGTATCTTCTATTGGTCAGTATTTATCTGTTATTTTCTGATATATGAGATGTAGTTTATCTCTTCGCTCACCAGGTTGTTGTTCAGGTCACGGCCTCAGCTCCGGACTTGCCCTGGGATCCGGTAGCCTTGCTTTAGGCTCAGGTCTGTCCAACATTGCTTGGGGTAACTCAGGTCTCTCCGGTATTGGCCTGAGTTCTGCGCATGGTCTCAACGGCTGGTCCTCCGGTGTCTCCTCTCTCTCTTCTAAAGCATGGTGAAAGTGAGTTGACTAGCTTTAATAAACAAACATTAACAAAATATGAATTAAATATTAGTTTCAATAATTATAATTATCACGATTATTTAAACACTTAATGTATATGTCTAAATGTTAATGTGGCGTAATATTTTAATAGATTGTTTTCTGTATTACAGAGTTTCCGACATTAGCATCATGGAAGATTGGATCAATTCATCACCTCATGGACATCAATTTCAATACATAGACAAAAATCATCATTGTAAATATCATTTGTACATTGTTTTTTAAGAATATAAGTTTTCTAATATACACTCTTTTATCAAATTTGTTTAAATTAATTTTAAAGAAATATCCCTAATACAAGTAAAATTTTCTGGGTACGTGATACATCACTGATCCGATTTCGACCAGATTCTTACTGGTGGATAGCTGATTTATCCAAGAGTGACATAGGATATATAACATTATCGGCACACTGAAAACCAAGACAAAAAGTTTATAAAATAAAATTAATTAATTAAAAATAAACGAAAAACCTGACTTCGAAAAAAAAAAAAAGATGAAAACATCTATAACAGCATGTCCTATCTAAAGGTAACAGAACACCAAATCTGGGAAAAGGACTGTCAGAACAATTGAGGCAACACAACCTTGGATTTTTTCTGATTACAACGACAGTTATTACAGTTTTTGAGTTAAGCTTCCTTCTTACACCCATTTTTCTTTAGTCGATTTGTCTAAAAAACAATAGGTGTCGTCTTTAGAGGGTTCTGGATCTTCATATATAATTTCTTGTCGATACATTCATTATATCGGAAGTTATCGTGTTTTCAGACAGCAATTTCTTATTTTTGGAATCAGGAGATCGGAAAACATGGAATTCCGTTGAAAACACCGCAAGATTAGGTAGTTGGTGGGCGGCCTGTTGCCCCTTCCCTAAGAGGGAGCTAGGGTTGTAGGAGGGGGTGGTGTCTACCTACTCGGTAGTAAGGGTCAGGCAGAGTGCAAGACAGGTCGTCTCTCTGTTCAGATGTCAATGTTTCATGTAAATAAATAGTTTGTGAAATTTTACATATTTTATTACTTCTATGTTGAACACAACAATAATATATGTACACATTATGTATGTATGTACAATAAAAATACATAAAAGATTCGTGAGTTACGGAATGTGCTCGTAAATACACGTGGCTCATATAATTGATAATCTAATAATTGAAAGTTAATTTTAGTTTAACAAATTTGATATTATTTTGCGAGCGCCGGATAAGGGAGCGCGCCGGTTAACAGAACTCCGGATAAGGGAGAGTCTACTGTATTGAGTTTCAGCCCAAACGCGAAAACGGTAATTGACGTAAAAGTACATAGCCGGTAGTGCACAGATGAATTTTTCATTTTTGAAATCAGGAGAATTGGAAAACATGAAATTTCATTAGAATTTCAACATCGAATTTTCGATGTTCCGATTGCATAACTTCCCCTATACTTCGTACAACCTGATGAGGGGGCGTTCAAGTATTACGACTTTTTGGGGAAAAAAATAATTTCTGTCTATCTCTGTGTGAATGAGTGGGTCTGTGTACACAATGAATGTATCGATACTAAATTTTATATGTGAATCCAGAAACCTCTAATGACAACATCCATTGATTTTCAGTCAAATCGGCTAAAGGGAAGGAGGATTAGAGGAGAGGCTTAACTCCAAAACTGTAATAACTGCCGATGTAATGAATTTGCCAACTTAAAATTTCTTATATGAATTCAAAAAGCCATAAGGATGACGTTTTATTTATACAATGTCGACACAAATCGCAGAAATGTAGTTAATTATTATGACTCATGCATAGGCTTTTAACTATGAAGATAGTTTGCAAAATCTTTTAACTATGAAGATAGTTTGCAAAATCTTTTAATTATGAAGATAGTTTGCAAAATCTTTTAATTAAGAAGATAGTTTGCAAAATCTTTTAATTATGAAGATAGTTTGCAAAATCTTTTAATTAAGAAGATAGTTTGCCAAATCTTTTAATTATGAAGATAGTTTGCAAAATCTTTTAATTAAGAAGATAGTTTGCAAAATCTTTTAATTAAGAAGATAGTTTGCCAAATATTTTAATTATGAAGATAGTTTGCAAAATCTTTTAATTAAGAAGATAGTTTGCCAAATCCGTTGCTGCGCCCCTTTCTCCTATGACGTCTCTAATACAACATGGTCTCCCAATCACCGATTAGCAAATGAGGGCTCTGGTTTCAAAAGCTGCAATCTCCATTTTTTCAAAATCGAGGTTTTGTCTGAATCGATTAGTGTTTGTCTATTTTATATGTGAAAATTTAGGCTTCAAACCCTGCTCTAACCTATTTACTTTTACGTTTAAAAACACGCGTTGGGATCAAAACCTGCAATCTCCAACCCCTGGTGTTTTCAAAACCTGCTTTATACTCAATCAGAATACTCGATTGTAATTGATATGTTGGAGGGTTAACCTACCTGTAGAGATTTAAAGAATAATTCATTAGCTTCGTCACGTTTCGTTTTTATGATATTAATAATAGTCATAATATTTTTATGAGTCTTGTATCATAAAAATAATGGAGAGTCATTCGATAACATTGAGCGTGTCTGCTTAAAGTACATTATGGAAGTACACTTAAAACAGATATATCTTAAATAATTTGAATATATTTTATCACACGTGTCCATTCCTACAATAGCTCATCCTGATGAAGAGCTCTGTGAGGAAATTTATAGGGAAAAAATAGGATCAGGGCTAAGAGTTTAAAAAATAAATGTTTGTTTAGTTTTATAAAAAAAATGTTTTTGTATAACACTTTTTCATATGAAAAAAAGTTTTTCTATAAAAAATTATGGTTTGAAATTTTTTATTATTACATGACAGCAAATATTATGCCTTCTTTCTTAACTAAATGCATGTTATTTAACTTCAAAAAGATATTGAAAAATATTGCAATTAAAAATAAAGATATTCATCTGGAAAGAAAAGCAGAAATCTCCTTTGGAAAAGCTCTGGTTTCAAAACGAGCAATCTCCAGTATCTTTGGTAACAAAAACAGCTATCTCCACGGTTTGGTGAAAAAACCTGCAATATCACTTTTATTATTTAAGATTATTAATTTCCATGACTACAATTCATCCTTCTTGTATTCCAATATGAAATAAAAAACAATGATCTAATAGCATAAAACTTTTAGAATGCATATGAGGCTGGAAAAAAACCCTGCCAGTTTTTCGACAATACTGGAAAATTTGAAAAATGGAGATTTCAGCTTTTGAAACCAGAGCCCTCAAATTTCCTTTATAATTTCCATGGGTAAGTTGTGTTGCAATAAATTCTTCCCTTGGTCCTTTTCTTAACATATGCTACAATAGACTTTTTCACATTTTTCCGAGGCCGGATTTTTGTTTATTTTTTAATTTATATTAACATCGGACCAAAACAATTTATATTCACATTTAAAAAAAACTATAGGTACTTACATAAAGATTTGAGGCTTGAAAGCATTTCTAAATGTCTTCATAAATATTTTTCTTATCAATACAAAATGATTCCTACAAAAATGGTAGAACATTTTTTATATAATTATTATTTTACATAAGTCAGTGATTTTGGAGTTAAGCAATGGAAAATACGCCGGCTATAGGTATTTACTATTAATCGTATAATATGTGAAGGAAGTCTATCGAAAATAATATTGCCGATTAAATATTATTTGAAAATAACTCAAGCAATCTGCACAGTGAATAGCGCATTTTGTGGTTACTACCAGTGGCTACTCAGTTGATTATTACCTACCAGAGACATACTGTATGCTGATTATGCATGGTCTGGATTCTTAAGTAGATTGATGGCAACATGATTTATTTATTTAAGATACAGGGAATGGGCCTTTAACACCATTTACATTTGAAACAATGATAACATTTACATAAATATATTAAAATACACATACCTCATATACGGCCTATATTGAATTCAAGGGGGCTATCTCGTTGAGTGGAGAGAGGTATAGCCCAACAGGGCACTGGCTGGGATCAACTGTCCATTTTTCTTATCTGAAAGAAATTATGTATTATAGTTACTCATTGGGACTCATGCCTGAGCTTTAACTAAGAGGTGATATCGCCTACCAGAACGCTCTTTCGTAGATTTGCTGGACATGAGCCCGACACTACTGTGAGAGTTCTAAATTTTGCCAACCGAGGTTTACAACTTCTAAGTTGAGGAACGCGGACATATTGTGGAAACTTGTAATAAATAAATAAAACAAACTTATTTTTTGAAATATTGTCTATTCCACTAAAGATATATATATATACATATATAACTACCGGTTTCGGCTTTATACCATCGATGGTATAAAGCCGAAACCGGTAGTTATATATGTATATATATATCTTTAGTGGAATAGACAATATTTCAAAAAATAATTTTGTTTTATTTATTTAACCGAGGTTTAGTTACCTAGGATAGGAGACTTTAACGAGTATCTGATATCGTACAAGAACCAACGTACAAGGATGTATCTGTTATCATTAATATATTAGTGTATTATGTGAACATTATAATACATTAGAATATGTTTGAAAAATATTTAACATGTTTAATAATATAACAAAAATTTTTAAAACTAGAATTTTGAAAAAGTTTATTAAATAATTAAGAATTTCTGGTATAAGAAGCATAATTTTTTAAATAATTAAATATATATATGTATATACATATTACAGTTTTTATTATGTACATTATTTACACAGACATATATTAACATTTTTACAAAAAAAGTTATCAATAATAACAACATAGGTCTTTCAAAATTTACTCAAATCAATTGAAAGTGGCAATAACATTTATTTTCATTAACAAATCAGCCATTGTTTTATGAAAGAAGTCAATGTACCTATTGGTACTGAAGGTAAACCTTTTAAAAGCCGAATTTCTGACATTAATTTATCGACTGATAATCCGATCGTTTTTTTTAATCCGCTTACTGTTGGTATAGATTTATAAATTGGGTCCGTAAATTCCATCCTATGAAACAATGAAAAATTACGGATTGTTAAAAGTTGGGAATTTATAAGTAGAATTATAGTTAAATTCAAATGCCATTTTATGGTTATCGCTGTTTTCTGGACGCAGCATTAGGTCGTGCAAGTGCATCATTAACAAACCTTCAATTCAGGGAGGTTGTAATCAGTGTTGCCTAATATACTAAATAAAGTTTACAAACAAAATAACAAAATAAAATTTGAGGAAAAATCGCACAAGGCCTAGGCCTGATTTCGGGCAAACATTTTAAAAGAGTTATATAGAATATGAAAAGACGGCTAACTAAAGTTTTGACATTAAATGATCGCTAATGTAGTTGTACAGTACTTATGTAAAGTATATTATTACAATTTTTTTTTTTTATACAAAGTTTCATTTTTCCAAATTATACAGTATTATGTGTACAGTGAGATAACATTAAATAGACAATAATATGGAATAATAAATTATATAATTAAATGGAAAATTGACTTCATGAGCTACACAAAATAATCTTGCATTGGCCAAGACATTGCACAACAGGATCACCTGCTCTTCAATATTATTCCTCAATATAGCTGCGCACCAATTATTATTGTAAAACAATCTAAATTTATTCTAGCCACCAAGTATTTAAATATTGAAAAACTCAATTAAGAAAGGATAGCTAAAACTAATAAGAATGCGCATCCACGAATGTAAACAAACAGAAATGTATCCAACCAAATATAATATATTTGTCAAAAGTATAGTGCAAACTGGAAAAGGAGAATAGAACTGGTTGACGAGTATTTGATCTTTACTTTTAAGTACCATGACATGCAATAGAAATCAATAAATAATGTTCAATTTTGTGTTTCGGAAAATAAAGGAAATTAAAACTGAAACAATATAGAATATAAGCTTTGTAAATTTATACAGATATTATAATAAATGATGTAATCCGAAGAAGCGGCTTTTTAGACAGCATGAAGTGTTCCCAATAAGAGGGGAGATACAGGTCTTTCTGGCCCATATATAAGTTAGCGACATCCAATCTACATCAGTGACTTCTACCATCTCGTAAACGTAATGGGGATCTGGGTAAATACGTATATTTTTCTCGGTTATCTTGCATTTATTGCCTCATTATCCCATACGTTTTTATTATTTTGTTGTAGAGCAAGTTTCCACAACAAAAATATTTCCTATTCTCTCATTCATCGACCAACAAGAATACAATTTAAACTCTTCTAGTCACTGAACATTTTTTTGAAAAAATAGAAATAAAAGATTTAGGAAGAAAACTAAGACCGGTTCTTTTATTTTCCAGCAAGTGACCATTGTATGCCTGTTGGTGGCTGGCTGTCTGGCAGAGACAGAGAAGAAACATCAGAAAAGGGGAGTTCTGTCAGGATGGAACGGCGGAGTACGACTTGGTTCAGCTGGAATAGGACTTGGTTCAGCTGGAATAGGACTCGGTTCAGCTGGAATTGGACTCGGTTCAGCTGGAATAGGACTCGGTTCTGTTGGACTGGCTAACGGACTGTCGCTGGGCAGCGGGGCGCTCGCTACCTCTGGACTCGGCCTTGGTCTAGCCAACAGCGGACTTGCCGTCGGCAGCGGACTAGGACTTGGAAGCGGTCTGGCGCTAGGCGCAGCCTATGCTCCACAGGCTGAGCTCATCTCTCGACATGTGACCATCACCAACCGTGTTGGTGTCCCAATCCCACAGGCTGTCGCGGTCCCAGTCGATAATCCTGTACCTCACCCTGTCCCACAGCCTATCCCAGTCAGGATCGACAGACCCTATCCCGTCCCAGTTCCTCACCCCGTCCCTGTCCCAGTTGACCGTCCCTACACTGTTAGGATAGATCAGCCTATCCCAGTCCCAGTTTCTCAGCCTATCCCAGTTCATGTGTCCCAACCTGTTCCTGTCCCAGTGTCCCAGCCCATTCCTGTCCCTATTGTCAACCAAATCCCAGTTCCTGTCCCACATGCCGTCCCTATTGCTGCTCCAGTTGCCATATCTTCTATTGGTCAGTATTTATCTGTTATTTTCTGATATATGAGATGTAGTTTATCTCTTCGCTCACCAGGTTGTTGTTCAGGTCATGGCCTCAGCTCCGGACTTGCCCTGGGATCTGGTAGCCTTGCTTTAGGCTCAGGTCTGTCCAACATTGCTTGGGGTAACTCAGGTCTCTCTGGTATTGGCCTGAGTTCTGCGCATGGTCTCAACGGCTGGTCCTCCGGTGTCTCCTCTCTCTCTTCTAAAGCGTGGTGAAGGTGAGCTATTTGTATTCAACTGGACATACCATTCAAAAGTTTATATCACATAAACCCCGCAAAAATCTTTTATTTACATTTTAACTTAACTTAATATGCTAATAAATTCTGTTGTGTTTTGCAGCGGCTTCATATAAAATCACCAAAAGACTGAATCAACTCATCTCGTCATGACCAGTAATGTACAATAATGAAGGAATCTTTGTAAATATCACTTCGTAAAATATACATTTTGTAATACGTCGTTTTTGTAAACTGTTTCAAGTTATTTATTTGAAAACACCCTGAAATATTTCATAGAAATTATTGTGGTATTTAATGGTGTAGAGATTCCAGTGACCCCTCAAAAACTGGAGAATTTCAAAGAATAAATTTAAATATGCCGCTGAATCTAAGAAACAATAACCTACCTGCTTCCTATCCTAATAATAGTTTTTCATACGTTCTTATATCTATAGTACAAGGAAAAACAAAAAATGAGGCCAGTTTACTTAGTCCTAGAGTTCATTTTAGAAGAAACCGCTTATAATTATGGCCCAATCAAAAATCTCTTTAAATAAAAGAGAACTGAAAAGTGATAAAACACTCTATACAACAATTTTTTGCAGGTTGCCTGTAGATAAATACCGAAAACCGTTCAAAAATGTAGTTCTGAACCCTATTGTTTTAGACGTTTGATTTATTTATTCGAAAACGGTTTGCCATATCAATAAATTGCTTCTTACCAGAAATGTTGCTTATTAAATTTCCAACTAACGAAATGATATTAGATTTGAGATAAAAATAAACTTTTAGCGCCCCAAAAATATACAATAAATTTTCTTAGGAAATATTTTGAAGTAGTGTTTAAATGTAAACACGTAATAAATTTAAAAATATATTTTATTAATTGTTATTTATTAAATAAATCCAGAAAACATGCAACATTTTTCAAAAGTTGAAGTTTTGAAATTTTCAAATAGTTGCACTGATATTGGTCCGCATTCTTTAGATACTCTGAAAATTGAATATATGGCATTCTGATAGGAAATTTAATGCTGTATCTAATAGTGTAAACAGTTTTGTCGTAGCCGCAGTATTTCTGAACTTAATTGCGTTTTAATACAGAAAGAGAGGACAGAGTTCGAGTAACACAAAATGTCATATATCTCCAAAGGCAGCCCTTTTTGAAAAATGTCTAAGAGGCATTTGTTGTTGCTTTCGAACCGTACAATTGATCCCCACAGTTTGGCCATTAAAATCTGGGACACCCTGTATAATATACATATAAAAAAATATAAAGAGAATAATATGTAGGTATTTTTTATGAAAATAAAGATGGGCGAATACTTTTGACTGGAAGTGTTTATACTTTATCTTGTGAAATATTAATATAGATTGCTAAGTAAGAAAGTTACTTTGAGAATTGTGGCAACACTAAAACATTACTTTCATGTACCCCCTGTAACGCGAGTATGAAATGACTATGAGAGGGGGGAGTGGGAAGGAGAGTGAGTGATCAACGTTTAAACGTCCCCTCAATACGTTCTGTCCATCTTCGCGATGATATACGTGAAGGTGACTTGAACTTTGTGAGCGCCCTAACTCAAAAACAATTGCACCCATAAACTTCAAATTTGAAATGATGAAGTCACATATGCTAACTTAGATCTCGTTGGATTTTAGTCGAAATCATATGAAAATTAAGACTACTTTATTTCGGAGTCTAACTACATTTTACAAGATAATCGCTTATATTTATGACCTTATCAAAAACCTCTCAAAATATAAAATTGTAGAGAATAATAAGAGACACATTTTATATCAAACACGATTTTTCGAACCGGTTTGCGAGATACATGCTGAGAACCGCCATAAAATGACGTCTTGAAATTCATAGTTTTAGTAAATTGCTCGATTTCAGTCCTATCGAGGAATTGGTCTCAAAATGTTGCGTGAAAAGTCTTGAGAAATTGAGTTTAGTACAAACCTAATTAAGTATGCCTTAAAGCAAATATCAATTAAAGATTATTCTATGTAAATTAAGCAAATCTAATATCCAAATTTACCCCACAATGCCCCAAGAAGATTGACGTCATGAAGTGATGCCATGAGGGTTCACCGCTGGGTGTTTTTCCTCTCTCAAGACTTTCAAGTCATTATTTTATTGATTAGGCTTCATTATTGATGCGGCTTTAAATAAATAAATACAAAAAAAAAAAAAAAAAACTAAGTTAATATTTTAAGTTAGTTATTTTTACTTTTAAGAGTTAATTTAATGTAATTTAATTGTTCATTCCTAACCCATTTGAAAAAAAAATGTGATATGGCTATTATAGGACTTATAACAACCATGTTTACAGACAATCCTCTCTCCCCCTTCTCAAAATTATTTCATACTGATATTACTGGGTATAAGAATGTCTATTCTCAAGTTAACGCTGTTCAAAGAGACAAAATGAAATGATTTTGAGAAGGGGAGGGGGAGAGAGTGATCTGTAAGGGTTTTATTATTTTTATTTTTATTTTTGGCCATGTACGATGCCTATTAGCCATATCTCTTGTAAAGTTGTTATCTAGATAATTTACGACATCCATGGCCCCGGGAGGGAGTTCTATCTATGAAATAAAACACTCCCGGGCAGGATTCGAACCCGCAAAGCAAGGTGAGATCATGCGACTAAAGCTCTACGCTCTAGCCCGCAGGGCCACCCATACTATCTGTAAGCGTTGTTGGTACAAGAAAATCCTGTAATAGTCACATCACATATATTTTTCTTAATTTTTATAATTAAAAAAAAAACTACCAATATAGGTTAGGTTAGGTTTTATGACTCATGCCCGGGCTTTAACTACGAGGTCATATCGCCTACTACCAGAGCGCTCTTTCGTCACTCTGGTGGACATGAGCCCGACTCTACTGTGGGAGTCCTAAATTTTGCCTACCCTAAATTTTTATTCATCTAGGGTAGGGGTCTTTAACGAGTACCTGACATCGTACAGGCTCGGGACCATCGCTTAACGTCCCGTAAGGGCCTCGGTCGGGCTACGAACCTTGAGTTCAGAAGTCAAGCACGCATACCACTGAGCTACCGGCGCCCAATATATATCCATATTACATCCACTGTGATGTATAAAGAATACACACAACTAATTTTTAATATTAAAAAATTAATTATATTTATTTTTCTATAAAATCCAAGAAGCAACTGAATTAGTAAATAAATAATATGAATGCATTTTCTTTTGAAACAAATGAATAGAAAACAAAACACGGCCATCAGCTGTTTTTGAATGGTGTGGAGTGGTCTGGGTTGAGGTGAGACGATCTGAGTGAAGATGGACAGTTATGTTTAGGCTTAAGACGTGGTGAACTAAATAGAAGTGAATTAACAATAAAATTGATCCTCAAAGAAGGTACTGTTATTTATTTTTAAATACAAAATATATATGCCCAAAAATATATAACTTAAATTTGAAGAATGGCCAACATATAAAACAGAAAAAAGATTGAAATAGTTAACCCATGGATATACTACCAATATATAAACCATATTTAAACTTCTTTGCTATGAGTACGATTTAAAAATTAGATATATTCCTTATAGACATTTAGTTAACACTCTTGGAGGCGCTATAGCTTTTGTCTTATTAATTCTATCTCAAATCTGAAGACTTATTAGAGACTGGAAATTTTATAAGGAGCATGTTTGGTAATAATTCTTTCTCGATAGGACTAACCGTTTTTTGGGTAAATCAAGGAAACGACTGAAAATATGTGTTCAAAAACTACAATTCAAGATGATTATCGGCATGTATCTCAATAATTGGACGGCCTGCAAAAAATCGTATTTCATATAAAATATGTATTTTAGTTTTTTCTACAACTATTACTTGTAAAATTTTTTGATTAGGTCGTAAACATAAGCGGTATTTTGTAAAATGTACTTAGGTCCCTGAGGACAGTGGTCGTCCAAAATCTAATCAGATCTCAGTTAGCGTATGTGACTCCTTCATTCCAAATTGCAAGTTCATGGCTACAATTGTTTTTGCGATAGAGAGCTCACAACACCCACACAGAGAGAGGCATCATCGTGAAAATGGTCAAAACGTATTCAGGAGACCTTGAAACGTGAAAATCAGCTGAAGGCGGTATTCCCAGATTTTCTCATGATTCCAATACTTCCTTATACTACAGGTATAAGAAAGTGTGAAATATATCAGAGGTATATATGTAAAATGTATCACCAGATGCTGCTATTTAGTTTATAATAAACTTGCTTCCAACGAACAGCTGATATATCGAGTGTTAATATATTTAGCTCTAACGAAATTAGCGAAGGAGGCTATCCATCTGAGAAAATTACTAAAAGAATTAGGTGAGGTCATCGATCTGGTAATAATTAAACAGAAGTTTAAACGGAATTTAACATTCAACCATGTTTTCCACAGAAGAACCAAGCTTGTAGAAATAAACCACTTTATTAGAGAAGCGGTGAAGAACAAAGACTTCTTTATTCACCAACTGAAGAAATGGTCGCAGATTTTTTCTTCCCAAGCTGTAGAAAATATAGGGAATTAATAACGTAACGAATGTATTTACAAGGGATTTCATATCTATACTCAAAGTGCCATAATAACGACACTTATTAAATACTGTAGAATCAGCCGAAGAGGAGGGGGGATCCAGAGGGGATGTTCACCTCAAATAATTGTTTTTTTGGCAACACTGTCCTTCAATATTATGTATGTTGGTCTGTGGCGTTGCTTGTGAAATAAATCTATTATTAGACAATATCCCAGTGTTTTTCCTTTTAAATTATTGAGAAACAAAATCGAAAAGCAACATGAAGAATCATATTTTCCAAAGTATTTCGCAGTTTAGAAAACAAAATTACTATCTCTTAAAATTGATTATATTATTAAATCAGTTTCAGTGGCCATATTGAAGTCTGCATAAAACATCTAGTTTATTCCATAATTTTTAGATTCCGTACAAAAAGCCTAAACATAATTTGTAAATTTGTTGAAACAATTATGAACAATATTCTGAGAAGTTATGAAAATCGATTAAATTTACTGGATTTTTTAAAAATTAATTTATGCGTTTATGAGTGGAGGGGGACCCAAAGTATTCGGTATTGTAGTTTATAGTATAATTTCAAGTGCATTTTATTTTGAAGAACTCAGAATTGTGATATTTTTGCGCACTTAACAGATTTAGACAATTTTAACTTACACGTTATAAAATCATTTTATATTATAAATATTATTAAACTATCGAACAGGGATTCTTTAACAATATAAAGACGCAGCACTATTTCAATTAATATTTTAATATATTTATTAAATTCTGTATTTCGAAAAATACCTAAATATATTAATATATTATTACACTCAAATAAATTTGATTTTTTCACTGAGCTGGGAACGTGAATACATTGTCTGCACGAAGGCGAAGCTCCTCTATCCAAATGGCGCCTGTTAAACAACTATTTTATGTGATAAGTATGTGTCAGATACTCCTATTAACATATGTAAATAATATATAAATAATATTATCCCTTTCCCCCTGAGTATTCTCAACTTTTTCTGGAGTTATGTTGAACTTGGCCTACATTTCATTAAATCCGACCCCTGCATGTTTTACATCATTTTCCAGTTGCTCTGATAATTTACGTAATCCGAAGAAGCGACTTTCAGAGGTGTCCCTGATAGGAAGGGGGGTCATGTATTGCAGACCTATATATAAGTAAGAGACAGCCCAATCCTCCATATCAGTGACACCACCAACCAACTCGAATCAGCCATGAGGACCTGGGTAACTATTTAATATTACGACTTTTATTCTTGGGTTATTCTCCAGTTACTTTGGTATGGCAAGTTTCAATTTCAAAAGTATTTTTGATTCTTTCGTTCATTGAAAAACAAGGATACATTCTAATCTTTTTTTACAAAAAATTATTGAATATTGTTTTAAAATAAGGAAAATAGAGAAGTTATTACCAGTTCTTTTATTTTCCAGCAAGTGACCATTGTATGCCTGTTGGTGGCTGGCTGTCTGGCAGAGACAGAGAAGAAACATCAGAAAAGGGGAGTTCTATCAGGATGGAACGGCGGAGTAGGACTTGGTTCAGCTGGAATAGGACTCGGTTCAGCTGGAATAGGACTCGGTTCTGTTGGACTGGCTAACGGACTGTCGCTGGGCAGCGGGGCGCTCGCTACCTCTGGACTCGGCCTTGGTCTAGCCAACAGTGGGCTTGCCGTCGGCAGCGGACTAGGACTTGGAAGCGGTCTGGCGCTAGGCGCAGCCTATGCTCCACAGGCTGAGCTCATCTCTCGACATGTGACCATCACCAACCGTGTTGGTGTCCCAATCCCACAGGCTGTCGCTGTCCCAGTCGATAATCCTGTACCTCACCCTGTCCCACAGCCTATCCCAGTCAGGATCGACAGACCCTATCCCGTCCCAGTTCCTCACCCCGTCCCTGTCCCAGTTGACCGTCCCTACACTGTTAGGATAGATCAGCCTATCCCAGTCCCAGTTTCTCAGCCTATCCCAGTTCATGTGTCCCAACCTGTTCCTGTCCCAGTGTCCCAGCCCATCCCTGTCCCTATTGTCAACCAAATCCCAGTTCCTGTCCCACATGCCGTTCCTATTGCTGCTCCAGTTGCCGTATCTTCTATTGGTCAGTATTTATTTGTTATTTTCTGATATATGAGGTTTAGTTTATCTCTTCGCTCACCAGGTTGTTGTTCAGGTCACGGCCTCAGCTCCGGACTTGCCCTGGGATCTGGTAGCCTTGCTTTAGGCTCAGGTCTGTCCAACATTGCTTGGGGTAACTCAGGACTCTCTGGTATTGGCCTGAGTTCTGCGCATGGTCTCAACGGCTGGTCCTCCGGTGTCTCCTCTCTCTCTTCTAAAGCATGGTGAAGGTGAGTTTTCCACGTTTAAATTTTAATTACGTTTATAAGACTTACAACGAAATAAGGATATTTTATACGTAATTATTATTATTATGCCTCCTATTTAAAATTTTAATAATTATGAACTTAGTATAATAAATAAATTTCCAAGTTTCGCAGCTCAACACAGCGTTATGCACTCATAGAAACTTGTTTTTGTGTTCTAGAAGCTGTCAAGAAATCACCAAAAGACTGGATCAATTCATCTCAAGTCATTATCATCGTTGTACAATAAGTCAAAAGAAATCATTGTAAATATCAATTTGTAAATTTATATGAAAATAATATACACTTAGTAATATACTACATTTTTTTAGTTGTCCTTAAATGTTTAATTAAAAATATAATGTTTAAAAAGAGGATTAATCTTATTGTGAACTTGTCTTGACATAAAACAAATACCTTGTATTTCGTGAGTCTTATGGGCTCCTCAGTTCGGCTAATTGACAACGCTTCACTTAAAATAGAGAGAAATATTTCTGTTTTTTACTTACTATACTTTACAAAGTATGGAAGAAATTATGTCATCGGCCAAAAATTCGATCCGGAGTTTTCAACGGAATTTTATGCTTTCCGATCTCTAGATCCCAAATATGAAAAAAAAAAAAATTTGTGTCTGTGAAGACTATAGAATAAATGTACCGACACGAAAGTTTAAATGTGAATTCAGAACCCTCTAACTACGACACCCATTGTTAATGAATGTATCGTCACAAAAATTTATATGTGTGATGAAGAGGAAAAAGACAAACATCAATAAAGAAAAAATTCGACATTAATTTACCGGCGCGAATTAATCAATAAAGTTTTTGTTCTTTCTTCAAAATCAATTAACCGTTTGGGCTAGAAATCATTAGTTTTTTTGAATTCTCATACAAAATTGTGTTTCCATATATTCACTACATCGGGAGTTATTAGGGCGTTTTTTTTTTTTTTTAATTACTAAAAATAAAAATAATATATTATATATAAAAATAGTAATTAGATTTTGAAATAGAAGAATAAAAATTAAACAAAACAAGAAAAAACGAAAATAAACAAATATTGTGTAATGTAAACAAACCCGTTGCCAAGACAACCGATGTCGAAGCGACGTTATTTTTTTGGAATCCATTTGAAAAAAAGAAACAGAAAATAAAGAAGAAAGAAACCTAAGGATGAAGAACAACTTTAAAAGAAATCAACAGGAAGAAAGGAAGAATAACTTTAAAAGGAAGAAAAGGTGGCTGTAGGCCTAACCTTACAGTTATCAACAAACATTTTAAATAATAATTACAAGATCCACCGACTTCAAAAGGAAACTAAATTTTCAGAAGGGACTATTTTAACACCCAGGAACAAAATGAAACAGCTAAAAGAAGAAAGAATTAAGAAAATTTCAGGAAGTTATAAGCAAAATTAAGAAAAGGTCAATAATTAAAAAACGAGTCGGTAGAAGGTTGTGAAAATTTTTAGGAAAAGACAGTTAATTATTAAGAAAAGATTAAAGAAGAAAAAGAAGAGAAAAACTGCCCACATCAGAAAGAAAAGCCAGTAGTAAATTTTGAAGAAACGGTCAGTTCTAAAATACATCGAATCAACTAGGCCGGATCCCATCTGAAATAATACAAGTGATCCGAAAGTGTATACCACAAACTTTAAACACTGTTTTCGAGAAATGAAGATGGCAAAATTAAAAAGAAAAGTTACAGAAAATTAAGATGACAATTTAGAAAAGAGAAGAAACGGAAGAAAGGAGAGAAAACACCAAAAAATATTAATATTTAGAAGTAAAACAAAAGACAACAGAAAAAAGAAACTCGAATTTGCTACCCATAATTCCGTGCGGAGGCAGTTTAGAGTCTATGCTGGGTTCTGGTAGAGGTGGAACCGGTGAGAGACTGGTCTCTGTTTTTTTGTTGAAATGTGTGAAAAGTAGTGAGTAAACAATTGAAAGTGAGTAAAAGTGACCGATAAAAGATTGAAGGGATGTGGAGAGAGTGTGGAGTCCAATTTTTATGTTAAAAAGTAAAATTTATTGTATATATGTTTCAAGTGTGACGTCACAAGGTAGTATCCATTTTTGTATATAAATTTTTCAATATGGCCATTTCAATTTTTCAAATTCATAAAATTTATTTTAGTAAAGCCAATTTATTTATAACCATGTTTTAATTTCTTTTAATTTCCCCAAAATCTCTCTCAATGAAATTCAAATTTCAAAACCCATAGGCCTTGCGAACCCCAATAATACCTTTGGAGGTAAGTACCAATTATTCAGGATACAATAGTTATAATTAATAATCTATTTAGAATCATACCGGGAAATAATTTTTTTTTTTTTTTATTGGTACCGGTAACGTAAATTCCAAGAATGAAAAGAGTTATTTATGACATATTTTTTTCCTTAGGAGCCTCACTCCAAATCAATATATAATTTTTTTTTATCTATTCAATTTAATATAACTATAGTCACATCAACATCAAATATAAAATAATCTAGCAATTGAATATAGCTTGTTAGTTCAAAAGAGACTAGATAAAAATGACTGAATGGATACCAAAAATCCAACTGTCGAGCTGATGATTCGAAGACAGTAAGGTAATTTAAATCGAAATCAATATTGATTAAAATTAAATAACTAATTATAATATTGATCATTAGGTCTTGTTAAGAAGTGATGAAATGTGGAAGAGACGAGTAAAACTTAATATAAATATAACAAAATATAAACAAAAAAAACAGGATGGTTAGGATTGTTTATGTATAACAACTTTCGTAATGTAAACACACGGCTAATCCCTCTCTTATTTATGAAAGAAACTGGTACACTGTATCTATATACTTTTCTGGAATTAGACATTATAAAAGTTAAACAAATTCTGTGTTTTTAGGTTAGGTTAAGTTTTATGACTCATGCCCGGGCTTTAACAACGAGGTCATATCGCCTACTACCAAAGCGCTCTTTCGTCACTCTGGTGGACATGAGCCCGACTCTACTGT
Source organism: Aradus depressus (assembly GCA_963662175.1). Classification (NCBI taxonomy): domain Eukaryota; kingdom Metazoa; phylum Arthropoda; class Insecta; order Hemiptera; family Aradidae; genus Aradus; species Aradus depressus. The sequence goes on along the minus strand of OY759219.1, from coordinate 17,320,073 downwards.
GGGAGTCCTAAATTTTGCCTACCCTAAATTTTTATTCACCTAGGGTAAGGGTCTTTAACGAGTACCTGACATCGTACAGGCTCGGGACCATCGCTTAACGTCCCATCCGAAGGACGGCGTGCTTAAGTTTATTTTACCTCCCAGAGAAAATAAACTAAGGGCCTCGGTCGGGTTATGAACCCACGACCTTGAGCTCAGAAGTCAAGCACGCATACCACTGAGCTACCGGCGCCCTCTCTTTGTTTTTATTTTAACAATTAGAGATTAGAGACATACAAATTCTCTTGCTCATTGTCGGGCCTACACGAAAGTTTGATGCTAAGCCTAAACTTTCGCATTAGAGCTCCGCCCTTACTTCATTCATTTTTTTTTTTTACAAAATAAAAATAATTGTAATACTCACCAATTGTATAAACATAAATTTTAAATTCTCCAACACAAATTGGTAAATTTGTTGTTCTTAAAAATGAATTGGAAGGGAAATATCGATTTGAAATTGCGAGCCCATACGGAAGTTCACCTCAGTAAAAACATCGATACCTACACCTATTTCCTATACGATACACGTTGAAGAGATAAGTATGTTATATAAAAAGGTGTTGTTTCGAGTTATGTTGGACACGTTGTGAATTCATTAGATTGAATACTGGTCAGATGTGTATATGTGAAACATGTTCCCTCTGGGACCGGGATGGTAAGTCGTTGCAACATCCACAGCCTCAGGCTCTGTCAAAGGGCAGTCGGTCTCTGGGTGAAAGTGCTGAGTCTGGGCGGGGTCTAGTCCGAGAAGACAACCTCCCTCCGTGGATCTCGATACTATTCAACAGGTCCAATTATACGGGGATCCAACATGCCGTTTTCCTTTTTTATTAATTGTAATTTTGATAAGGGATGAAAACACTAGCCGAGCCAGGAAATAATAAATCTCAAAGGGTGGGGTTTTTACTTTGGTTGATCATAAAAATATATTTTTTTGTTTATATTTTTTGAAATTATACCCAATCTCAACCTGGTTTTTTAAATGAAAGTTACAATTGAATACCTCAAAATCATCACTAAAATTTTCTCTCTCCGTCGATTACGTCGTACCAACAACATCCAAATTGATAATACTGATATTCCTTGGAATAATTCACAAGAAGCATTAGAATTTCTTTGTCTGAGCATGGGCACAAAACATACATGGCACATCGACATCTCAACAAAACTCCATTTCGCACAAATTGCATCAACATTTTGTATAAGCCACTATTACGTCCATTATTAACATATACTTACCCAATTTTAGGGCAAGCAAAAAGAAAACTATAAAAATTTCAAGATAAAACTCTCCGGATAGGTCTTAACGAATCATGGTTCGTGAGAGGCAGTATAATTCATAAAGAACTGGATATAGCTCCTATGGACACTCCTACGAACTCTGGCTGAGACGTTCCTCCAGAACCTGCCTCTCAGCCCTGGACAGCCCACCGCTTCCAGACTCCCACACGACATCTTAGCCAATAACATTTTTTTTTTTCTCGTATTTTATTTTGAAATATTTGCGAAAGGCACTAGAATGCCGGTCTAAATAAATGACTCTGCTATTTTGATATTATAGAGGGTCGTCCAATGCTATAGTGAACTTCTAAATAGACCTACACAATTGTTTATACAAATGTTCATTTGATCAAGAATTATAAGGGTTTTGGCGTTAAGGTTTACTCCCTAATCCCCTCCCTTCTCTTCCCTTTGGCCGATTTGACTGAAAACCTATAGTTGTTGTCCTTATGGGCTTGTGAATCCATGAGGCTGTCTATATATTAAATATATTGAGAATTAAGGGCGTTCATACACAGAGAGCCCTGACATTATTACCTTATATACCCTATTTTCACCCAGATTATTGTAGTTACAAACATAAATTTAACACCACTTTTCTCTATTTTTTATCCTGATTTCAAATTCTTCATTGAACCTCCTATCCCTTGGACCCTTGGAGGATTGCTCACTCGATACAAACTTCTTTTTCCAATAGGGATGCTATCTTTTTCTCTTCAGATTCTGGGATTTTTTGAAAAGATAAATAAAACATAGAAATGACATTGACCGGATAAGTATTTCTGAAGATATTCACCAAATTTCAATAACTGAAGAGGGAATATCCCAAAGGGAAGGGGGAGCTTCAATGGCCGATTTAAAATTAGGTCAACGAATAATGAAAAATGGTCTAATTAATTATTAAATTCAGTTTATCTTATTTACTTAGACCATTATAGACTTACGGATCACAGATATAAGGTTCAGCAAAAACATCCAACATCAAACGAATTGAGGCGTTTCAGTCAAAAACCCTCACACTGATAACACACTGCCCCCCATACATAAACAACAGAACACTTCATAACGATCTTATGATACACACAGTACCCGACACAATACTAACTGAATAAAACAAACTTATTTTTGAAATATTGTCTATTCCACTAAAGATATATATATATATATACAACTACCGGTTTCGGCTTTATACCATCGTCAGGTCTAGTTATGAACTGACGATGGTATAAAGCCGAAACCGGTAGTTATATGTATATATATCTTTAGTGGAATAGACAATATTTCAAAAAATAAGTTTGTTTTATTCATTTATTACAAGTTTCCACAATATGTCCGCGTTCCTCAACTTAGAAGTTGACAATACAAACTACTTACATACGTTTTTTTAGAAAACTTTGCACACATACAAACCCAGAAATACGTACTTTATCTTCACAACACTTACCACAAAACCCCCCACGAAGGTTAAAGAGAAGATGGAACCGCGATTTACTGCCACCTTGAATCCTATTCGTTCTTAATATTTTTTATTTTTTACATTATTTTCTTTTTACTTTTATCATCTCTCTTACCCATTCATCAAGATTGTCTTTCAATTCCTTTTTATTTATAATTTTTTTATTTTTTAAATTTTCTTATTCATTTATTTCTTTTTCTGTTCTTGTCCTAATAATTAAGATAAATTTTCGTCCCGAGGACCTACCACTGGGTGTCCTTCCTCTCACATGCCATTCACGCCAACATATCCATACCTACCATCATGGATGCTGGTTGTTGCACCCTAGCAACAGTTGCATCTTTCTAAATGGAAAACAAAAAAAAAAAAGTTGAATCATGAAAACAGATCACAAATTAACGTTTTTAATATTAATATTGATGACGAACTACATTTATATAATTTTGGAGACTTGCAAAGTTTAAAACTGCTCCCATCCAAAAGTAGAGATTTTATACTTATCTACATATTCAAGGTTGCTACGGTATTTAATTAAAAATATTAACTGCAATGTTGTTTATTGTAAAGTCAACATGGCTACAACAATGATATTAGGAATAATAAAAAACATGTATTTTTAAATCATGTGAAATAGGTTTAAAATATCTAATAATCAGTTGATGTGATTAGGCGAGAGACTAAAGCGGATCCCAAAATTAAGGTCCTGCAATTTGCGATTATAAAATTAAGTGTTAACATTTTAGAAAATAATCAATATTAAAAATGGTTCATAAAAGTATGGCATGTAAAAGAACGGACGATTACTACAGGACTTGTCAACTACCGGAGAGGTTTCAAAATCCAGGTAGGAATGTACTCGTATTTACACAAGAAAGGAAATTGCATACTTGTTTATAAAGTATATTATAACTTTTCGTTTGAATTTTAATTATATCATTCTGAATGAACAGGTCTGCAGACATCAGCAGTAACATTTTTATTTTTAGGGCTCCGGTAGTTCAGAGATAGTTCGTTAAAGACCTCTAACTAAATTAATACAAATTTATGATTCCCACAGAGTAGAGTCCACCGGAGCGATAAAAGAGCGCTATGATAGTAGATGATATTACCTCATAGTTAAAGCCCGGGGAAAAGTCACTATAACTAACGTTCATAAAAAAAAAAATGAACTAAGTAGACAATAAGGCAATGAGAGGATGAGTACAGGAATAACTGCGGGTTGTGAGGTCGTTGTCCATGGAAGGGGTTTTAGGTAGACAGACTCTCTGGAACAGCTGAGAAAAATGGAATTGTTTGAACGACCAAACTCATTTCAGATTATCACCTCTGTTAACGCCACTAGGTTAATCAATTAGTGTTATAATTCATTTTATTATTATTTTTTTATATAATATATTGTATATATATAATTATTTATTCTGCAAATGACAAAACATTCATTGATTTTTTATAGTTTTCTCTGTTATTTTTTCGATATTATTTCATTTATTTATTATATACAATGTACTTTATTATGAATACCATTTCTTTAGTTTATTTGTATATTGTTTTTTTTTTTTTTTTTTTTTTTTTTCTATTAATTAATATTGGAATGTTTAAACGCAATTATTTTCACAGTTATTTTTTTTTGTTAGGACAACGGACATCCCTTATCTAAGGGTAGGAAGAGAGTTTTATTTCGTAGATAGAACTCCCTCCCGGAGCCATGGATATTGTAAATAACTAAATATAACACCGTTATAAAAGACATGGCTATTATGCATCGTACATAAGGCCAATAAAAAAAAAATCAAATAATATAGCTAATATATTCTTAGATGACAATGAACCAACAAAAGAAATTATGGAAGTCTTAATAATAATCGTCTTAATCCATCATTATTTAGTATTCTAAAACATTTGTCTCTGTAAGAAATCCAGGTCTATTGTCATAATATTTGTGTTGGGTTGTGTGAGGAGTTCACATCTATATTCATCTCCCGTTTATTCTTTGATCTTTAGAATCTAGTAAATATAGACGATTGGGGAGGAACTCTCATCATTAGTAACAAAATAAATTATAAAAATTTTTATACAATCAATAAATATGACCAATCAATCAGATGTCGCCAATAATTCAATAGCCATATTTTTTTATTTACACAGTTTTATTTTGAAACTGTTGGTTGTTTACAATCTGAACAATGTTGTTTTAAACTAATAATAATAAATATGCAGACATAATTAATAATATTGAATTGTAAATTATATTTTCCATTCTCAATTTCATGTCAGTTGAACTTAAATACTTAAATTTTAATATGATAAATATAAAATGCATATCTATTTTAATATAAACAATTAGATAAAAATGTGAAACTTAGATCCAAAAACATTTCGTTGATAAGAAGTAATGAGTCTAAAATAAGGGTTTAATACAGAGGTTGACTCGTAAAATATGTAAGTTTTATTTGACAAGATATTTTCAAAATTTTAAGTATACATATAACAAGTAAAAATATTAATGTTCACACCTCTGCAAAAATAAAACAATGATAAACATATAACATAAAACAATCAATTATTGATTACATAAAGATCAGCAAATAAATTAGAGTTGGTTAGCGTTCTTTTATGTAAAAATTGAAAAAATATTTGAAATGTTTTTGTGTTGAATTATCAACGAATATAATACGATGTTATTTATTTATTGTATGAAAAAAAAAATGTTTAGATAATGATGTTGGAAGTTCTTCAAAAATGTCTATATTTGCTAAGTTAAAGAAAAAAAAATGTTTTTAGTGAAATAAGTTGTACATTTGAGACCGAGAAAAAAGTTGACACTTTTGTTAGGCGATTTAAATCAAAGCTCGAGCCGGAAGACTTGCATTTTCAAATTAAAAATATTGAAATGTCTAGCTTTTTTATAAACATTTTTAAAAATTTCATTTTTTCAAACCAATTATGAAGTTCTCTTCGTTTTTCAAAATATACGGAGATATTTGCATGACACAATTTGATCTCCTTATTACTCTAAGATAAGCAAAACCAGTCGTACATTTTTTTACTTATTTAAGTCAATATTTTGAAAAATTACATTTATTTTGAAAACTATTTGCTTTTAATGTATTCTTATTTTTGTTAGTGCTTTTCTTATTTATTCATTACAACAGGAAACTACGGACAGCTTTACTGGGTTAGAAGTAGAGAATTTCTTTTACTTTTACAGTTGTTGTAATTATTATCTGATAAAATATTTTTTGAAAAGTTCTAGTTTTAACAAATAAAAATATCTATTTGTGAAATTTTTCTGAGGGAATCTTTGCAAATTATTTACTATTCGAAATGTCATTATTTTCCAACCAGTTCCTTGTAAACAGAAATAAAGAAAATGTTTTTTAAAATATTGTCTATTTCACAAAATATACATCGAAGTACTATTGATACCATCTTCAGCCATGACTTCACAAATACTGAGTTAGCCCAGTATATATTGTAAAGATGTTAGCAATACTGAAAGTACTCCCATGTACCTATTGCATATATTTTGTAAAAGAGACAATATTTAAAAAATATATATATATATATTAAGGGTTTCACAACTTTGCAAAAAAATGTTATGCATCGTTATATATAGAATTACAAAAAGTTTAAACTCAGGAGTTAATAAAATCTGTCATACATTTTTTACTCCGTTTGACTAAAGAATAGGCCATTAAGTAAGATTGTTTTTCCGAAAAACCTTTTCTGAATAACAATGGAATTGGTTGGAAAACAATATTTTGATTTGCACATTCCACAAATATCTCTTTTCCCTAAAAAAAAAAAAATAAATAAATAAAATCGGTTTTGCTTCTTAGAAAATATTTTATCAGATGTTAAATAGAACTGATGTAAAATTAAGAGTAAAACAAATTTCCTACTCCTGGAAACCCAGATTACACCGAGTAATAAACCTGTCCGTAGTTTCGTGCCATAAAGAAGAAGACCACAAAACAAAAGTAAGTAAGACATTGAAAGCAAATAATTTTCTTAATAAATATATTTTTTAAGTATTGAATAAATATTTGTTATTTTTCTCAAAACAAATAAATGTCGATATAGTATAGTATTCAACAGCAACATTTTAGTTTGCTATAATGGCATATTATAGATTACCAGAGACTGTGCCTCCACTTTCCCAAGGGAAGGGGAAGTCCAAAGTGGAGGGAAATCCTGCTTTCCTACTGGAAAAATTAGTGTTTTATTTATTATTTTTAAATATTTTTCACTTGACTGAAATATTATATGTATTTTTTATACATATTAAGTACACATTTATTCGTTTTATTTGATTCTTATTGTTTTATCTGATTTTACTAAGATATTATTTTCTATTGCAATTATTTCATTTATTTTTTGTATACTTTATTATTCTGGGGGTATTGAGGGTCAGTCAAAGACATTGACTGACCCTCAATACCCCCAGAATTTTGAATTCTACAGTCGCTAGCAAACATCTATACTTTATTATAAATACTTTTTTTTTTAATTATAATTATTGTTATTTATTTATATTTAAACATTACAGAATCATGCATCCGTTTTAATATCCACTTAGCAATGTTCTTAGTTGTCCCGAACGATCCAGTAGATTTTATTTATAAAGTATTTAAGTTTAGTATCTTTGGTGATTTTATTTGTTTTTGTTTATTTAAATATTTTCCGACATTTATTTTGTGATATCCAATCTTCCCAGAAATTAATGTTAACATCATACTAGAATTTACTTTACAATTATTTTCATTTCATTTAAGTTTATTAAAATTTAATTCAAAAATAGGACTAATTGATAACCTTCACGATTTATTTTTGAAATCTGGTTATATTTTATATATAACATTTATTTATATTAAAATTATTTATACATAAAATTTAGGATATATCATAACCATTCTCTTTAAATTTTACTCTTTCGAAATTTACTTTGTAAAACGAATCATCTCTAAGTATATTTTTCAATGAATACATTTCATTATTTTCTCCTTACCTATTAATTTAGGGTTGTTATTAATAGCGTTATTCCCTTTAAATTTTAACAAGTTATTTTGTTTTTCTAATATTATTTTATAATTTTCTTCCTCCTCTGTATTTTCTCTTATTTGTACTGTATTTGGCATATCCTTTGTGGTCACGTCCTCACTTAATTTAAAAACTGTACTTATTCGATTATTTAATTTCTCAAACTTAGCATTCATTTCTGACAATTGTTTTTCAATTTTGGAATTTAATTCTGATTTCATTTCGTTTAAATTGCTATTGAAATTTTCCGATTGTTGCTCAATTTTAGAATTAACTTCGGCTACATTGTTGTCTGTTTTTTCCGATTGTTGCTCGATTTTAGATTAAGTACACATTTATTCGTTTTATTTGATTCTTATTGTTTTCTCTGTTTTTACTAAGATATTATTTTCTATTGCAATTATTTCATTTATTTATTGTATACTTTATTATAAATACTTTTTTTTTTTAAATTACGTTCAAAGCTAAATATTTTCAATGTTAGATTTCGTTAGAACAGCAAGGCATCTTCTGAAGGCAGGGAGTCGGTACCCTTATGTTTATATTTTTTGTAGAATTAGACAACATAACCTCTAAACAAGATTTTTAAAAAAAATAATTGTATATCAATATATTGATTATACCATTATTAATTAATTATCAGAGCACATTGGGGGGAAATTTGGGACGCGGAAGAAAGAAATACCATGCCCCAAAATTATATTTATATAGCAAATAGAAAGTTAAATTTCCCCCGAGTCCGATGACTGACTACCTCATCCCAAAATAGTTTCTTTTCAAGTATTTTGATGTTTCAGATGTATTCTCCGGGTACGGATGCCAGTATCCACGTCGTCATCCGTTCTACGTGACCACATCCCTGGAGTACGGATTCATGCCTCCAACCATCCACACAGTGCCCCTCTGTTACTACCCCAAGAAGAACATTATCACCAAGTCTCAGACCGGAACTCCCAAGAGTTTTCGCCTCAACCATTGACTCACTCAGGCATATCTACATTATTATAATTAGCTATAATTAAAAATATAGATCATGGAAATATTACTATTATTATTTTATATTATTTATATAAACATTACTATTACTTTATTAAACTATCAAAGGTAATGTACCCTTACTTTCGGGATAACATAATGCAATACTGTTAATAACCACATAAGGAAGCATCTAGTTATATCACTTCAAACAAAGAAAACTTCAGGAAAATATTCGAGAGTTGAAAAAAAAAACGGAAAACATGGAGTATTGAATTATTTTTAAAAATTAGTAAGAAGAAATAGGGCAACCTCTGCATTTTTCATTTGTCATCTTAAAATTAGTGATATTAATAACATTTATCTCTGTTAAACCAGAACAGGTAATAGGATACGTCTTAGAAATGTATACATCAAGATACTTTAGAAATTCGATATAGTTAGTTAATTAGTTATTATGACTCATGCCAGGGCTTTCGTACAGGCTTGGGTCCATCGCTTAACGTCCCATTCGAAGGACGGGGTGCTAAAGTTTTTTTACCACCCAGATAAAATAAACTAAGGGCCTCGGCCGAGTTAAGAACCCACAAACTTGAGTTCAGTAAGCAAGCATGCATACCACTGAGCTACCGGCCCCCTCGAAATTCGATCTATTATTAACAGTTATTAAATCCTAGTTGAGTCGGACACACTTGTGATTGGTAATAATAATAATTGTAAATAATACTATTAAATACAGTAGTAGTGTACAATTATTAATTATAATTTAAATTATGGTAAATATTTATCATAATTCTTCCTAAAGTGTCTTTTTCACTACGATATTTCAGGACGTTCTTATGTCTCTTTCTCCGGTTAATGTACGAAATATAAAAATAAGTAAATATAACCCAAAAAGCAAAAAAAAGTGTGAAGTCTACAATAGCAATGCTAAAGGTAAGAAATCACATAATTCGAAGAAAAGATCGTTTGAAGAATTCACTACAACCCAAGCTTAACTTTGGATTTGTACAACAACCATAGAGAAAATGTGCAGAAACTATGGTCGGGCTATTTCGTTATATTATCCCATATAAGACTAAATTTTTAAAAATAATTATTTTTTTGTTGTCTGGGGACTTATTTAAGACATTTTATGAAGACATTTTCAATAAAAAATCGCCAGGCGCGTTGCAATGGAGCGTCCTTCCAGAAGGATCTCAGTCTCATAGGCATGCAAAATTGAATGATCTCTGAGACCGGGTAGTTAATTTTTAAACCAAGTAAAAATATATAGCTGAATAACATTTATTATGAAAAATGAATTTTTACAAATATAGTAACATAACAAAAATCGGTTATTTCGTGTGATAAGACAGAAAGCATGACACATCAAGAGCCACGTCATATTTCAAGCATTTGGTTGTCGCCTTCTTTCTGCGGAGCCTGCAGTGGGGCTGCTTGTTTTTTCCTGTGACCTGGTCTACTTCCAATTCTCCAATTTATCATGTCTGAAACACACAAAAATCATTAGACTGAATTTTTATAAAAAAAAAAAAATACAAGTTATTATTTATTGCTGTCGACTTTGTCAATTGATGATGGCCGTCCTTTTGTTGTTACCATCTTTTGGTTAGATTCCAAAATAGCTGTTGGTATTCGACGACAGAACATAAGATGGTATAAATTTCTGCCATCTTGCTTCTGCAATTGCCATGCATTTTGTTCTGCAACGTCAATGAGATTCAATGTTTCTTTTGGTTGGGACCTTATATTCATAGTGGTATGGAATGAAACATTAGCCAAATAGGTCCAAGCAATTTTTAATATTCTTTACGTTTCGGCCTCTTATGGGCCATTATCACTGAAATGAAATGAACTGACATTAATATAACATTGTATTCCAAATATTGCAATCTAAACGATTTGTTTACACTTTAATTCTGGAAATTGTTGTTCTAAATTACTTATTATTTTAATTGTTTTTTATGTACATTCTTTATATTTACAAAACACTCACCAGAAACGATTGCTTTTAAAATTAATGAGAAATGTGCATCCTACTAGGAGGACATCGTGTCCATTTCTAAAATGTTCGTTAAAAAATGTTTACAATCGAACTACCATAATCGATATTCAAACCTTGATATTTTAGAAATGGACACGATGTCCTTATAAGTAGGATGCACATTTTTCATTCATTTTAGAAGCAATCGTTTCTGGTGAATGTTTTATAAATATAAAGAATGTACACCATACCACTGTCAATGAGATGTGCAATAAGCAGAAAATACCATTTTTTTCCTCGGATGGAAACCCTATAAAGGGAAATATTTTTGTCGGTCCGATCAATGCCACCCATTTTCTTGTTGTATTTGTGGATTAGGTGAGGTTGCTCAACTTTTATTTTTTTTTTCTTCTCCTGGGAAAATCTTGATACCTGATGAATTGTTCGAAGAGAATCATAGTTGATCCCAAATGTAACAATATTGTTAACATTCCATGACAAAATCATAACGTTTTTTGCAACGTCGCTGCAATAAACGTAGCTCCCTCTGGGTGACCCTTTCAAAATTGATGGATCCCTTAGAGGACAAAACTTTCCAAGTCTGTTTGTCCTTTCAGTTCCAGTAACCCCGACAGCCATTTTTTGTAAATCCGACAAAAGTTCACAAATAGTGAAAAAGTTGTCAAAAAAAAAACGTATACGGAAATTCACAAAGTTGGTCAGCATACGTCATGACAACTCCATACCCAAGCCCTTTGTTAGAATATTTTTCTTGTAAAGTTCCTTTGCCCTGGTAGGGCTCTAGCCAAGAGAGGTATCCAAAAGATGGCCCACCACACCAAAATTTGAACCCATATCGAATGGGTTTCCCTCTAATAAATTGTTTCGTACCGTGGCGGCCAAAGTACGGAACCATACTTTCGTCAACAGAATGATGTTGTTCGTGTGGGGCGAATAAATGAAATCTTTTATTTATTTCTACTAAAAGGGGTCTTATTTTAGCAAACCTATAATTTTTATTGCTGATATTCAAATTGTCACAGATATGAATGTTTGCCATGATGTATTTAAACCTATCCCTTGATATTACATTTGCATTATATCCGCTCATCAACCGTTCTGCTACAAAACACTTCATTTCCTCAAGTGAAATATCCCCCACGGTATTCTTTGTCGAAGCATAATTATTAGTTTTATCTAACATCATTGCGTAAACTTCAGAGTCAAAAAATTGTTCAAAGTATTCTAAAGGAGTTATTTTATTATTCACTATTTACTGAGGAAATTTCTTCATCTTTTTCTCATTCATACACGGGTTTTATTTCTTTTTTATAGTTCCTTTTTCTCAAGCCTTCATTTTGAGCTAGTTTTCTCTTTATCCCTTTATGGGTCACTTCTGAAGATGTGGTCGGGCGCATATTATCTTCATCTGTTTCAACTGAATCAGACAATATATTTATGATGGCAGGAGCATGAAGTTGTCAATATTAGGCTCTTCCTCGTCGTGAGGTCATTCGTAGCGTTAGTCGGAGGTAGAAATGTAATATTGACCCCAGTATCTGGAATAGCATCGTCATTCCCATCAAGGAAGACCAGTATTTGATGCAAAGGGACCAATTTCCTACAAGAAGAATACAAAATGAGTAATATCCACTCAATGATAAAAAAATAAACCTAAACAAATAAATAATGATTACTGAGAAGAGAGGATGATAGAAAATTCATTGTGACTGACGTCCATCCAGAAGGTTCAGTGTGAATTTCTGCCATGACATGAACACATAACTTTGAAATATATTTTTTGCACTTTTATATCAAACTAGAGAGTAGAGTCAATAACATCCATGGATAAGAAACAGTAACAAATTGGTAATTACTTACCCGTCAATGTAAATAGCAGAAGGATCTCCCATCTTGAAATTCTTGATCTAACACACTTGAAATCAACATGTTAAAATTGGTAAATAGGTATAAAATAACCTTCTGGAGTTGTAACAGGAACCTTACATCGATATAATAACAGTGCCACCTGGTGATGGCTTCTCAAAACAGCAACACAGCTCTGAATGCAGCGAAACACGAACACCCTTCTGGCAGGACGTCAGTCTTAACTGGGGGTTATATTTATATATTTATAAGGCATAAAAGACAGGAAAATTTTCTGTATGATTTTGAACAAATCCAAGGTTAAGTTTGTGTTGCAGTGAATTGTTCCAATGGTAGTTTTTCGAATTTCCACATTCTATTATACACTTTTATACTTTTTACTGCTTTTCGGGTTATATTTGAATATCATTCAATGCCTGGTTTTTGTTTATTAATATCTTTTCATTTTAGATGATAATGGCCCATAAGAGGTCGAAACGTTAATAAAAATAAATATTGCTTGGACCTAACTGGCCACTTTTTCACCTATACCACCATAATCCAGTTTGTACTAAGATGCCAAAGCGTGATTTTCGCCTAATTTCTTTTTACGAATTTAAACTCGGTCGGAACGGTCAGAAACATTAACGAAATCTGGGGTGATTGCAGTGTATTTTGTGAGAGTATTTTGATTAATAAAAATTGTTTAAAATCATTTACTTTATTTTATATATTTTTAAAACCATAAACCTGTATTTATTTCAGGACAACCTATTATGAACAGAAAATTTTTATATTTAAACTGAAAACCTCATATGCCACTATTAATGTCATTTATTTTTCGTTAAGATATCAACAATGTTACAATATTAAGTTAGGGTTAACGTTTTTCTCAATTTATTTCGATATTTAAATTATTTAACAAAATCCGTTTTGATTAGGTGTTTAAATATAAAAGTCGATACAATAAATCTGTTATATAAAAGGAAGATTCTGATTGACAGTAAGAATAATTAATCTAAAGATCACATGTATTATAGATACTGATAATGGGAGTGCTTCCCGAAACGTTTGTATATGTATTTGAGAGTTTTACAGCTGGCTTATTTTATAATAATTATAACAAATAATATAATAGGTTAGGTTAGGTTTTATGACTCATGCCCGGGCTTTAACTACGAGGTCATATCGCCTGCTACCGTCACTCTGGTGGACATGACCCCGTCTTTACTGTGGGAGTCCTAAATTTTGCCTACTCTAAATTTTCTTTCACTTAGGGTAGGGGTCTTTAACGAATACCTGACATCGTACAGGCTCGGGACCATCGCTTAACGTCCCATCCGAAGGACGGCGTGCTTAAGTTTATTTTACCTCCCAGATAAAATAAACTAAGGGCCTCGGTCGGGTTACGAACCCACTTTCTTGAGCTCAGAAGTCAAGCACGCATACCACTGAGCTACCGGCGCCCTCAATAATATAATATAAAATGGGGCCGCCCTTATGAGGTTTTGAATTTATATATAAAAATTTCATGACAATACATTTATTACAAGGGCAGTTATTAGAGTTTTTGTATTAAGCTTCCCCTTTAATCCCCCTTCCATTTGGTCAATTTGGCTGAAAATCAATCGGCGTCGTCCTTATGGGATTCTGGAGACACACGTAAAATTTCGTATCGATATATTTCATCTATCGGAGTTATCGTGTTCACAGACACAGACAGATTTTCTTGCAGAATTTTCGCTCGCTTGAATTTCCATGATTATGTTCCATAAAAAAGCTATATATTACCAAGTAATCACAGTACATAAAAAAAGGAACAATTCCTGGTTCAGATTATTACAACTTACCAGCAATTGTTTTTAAAATACCAAAGTTGAATAGAATCGTACCATTGGAGAGGATTTTATACTATTTAATTTTAGTACCAACTATAACAATTATTGTTACATCTCGTATGAAGTTTTGTTACATTTTAAGAACTATGCCTGAGTTTTTTAAGGAATCCAACTCAAGTCCATTGCTGCTAATACAAGACTTAGTGATAAATGTGAAAGGTTGTCCAGTCTGTTCTCCTGTTTGACTGTACCCTTGCAAGGTCATAGCGGTATATAGGTGGGACAACACACGTGACGCCAAACAACTACCTTTCACTTTCCAGGATCTTGTTGTACTCAGGATAAACAAAGAAAAACTGCATGCCCACACCCGGATTGCAATCTATATACATCAACCCTTATTCTATATACCATCATAACATACAACTATAATTATAGTATTTAACTAATCAAAAATGGGTTTCCGTAGGAGCACAAACCAAACTATTTGAGTTTCATAGTGGCTCCTCAATCCTCGTAATAAATTTTGTGTCGATACATTCAGAGGCGGATGTAAGTTAGATTGCGCGCTAGGCCCATTCCGATTTGGCGCCCTGCTTGTTTTGTGATGTATACATGTTATAATGAAAAATATGATAATAAAAGTATGAAAAAGATATTTTATTCTTTGATTTTTTAACATAACATTATTATTAATAAAATATCAAATAAAAAACTAAATTATATTTGTATATTCTTGCACCAACTGTGCTTCGATGGACAATAATGCAAGTGCATTAACTCTGTCTTGATCCAAACTTGCACGCAAATACTTTTTTACTCTTTTTAACGACCGCTCTGGAGCAGCACAATAATTTTTACAGTGATTTGCATAGTAATTTTTCCTATACTGGTCTTTCAGTGCAGTTACAGGAGAAAAAAAAAACAATTAATTTAACTTTTTCGTTCGTTAATTGAAATTTTGGGCCGGGCCTCGCGAGCTTAAGCCTAAATCCGTCGCTGGATACATTCATTGGCAGTTATTATGGTATTTAAATCGAGCTCTTCTTCTCTTATCCCTTCTTTCCCTTTCCAATTTCACGGAAAATTAATAGGTGACATCCTTAATGAGGTTTTCTATTTAAATATAAAATTTCATGTCAATACGTTCATTACAACGCTCCTCTATTTTAATGAAATATATTTTTTATTTACATTAAAAGTAGTTACCAATATATGCAGTTATAAGAGTTAATGAGTTGTCTTCCTCTATTCCCCCTTCCCTTTATCCGATCTGGCTGAAAAACAATAGGTGTCCATAGAGGAGTCTGGTTACAAATATAAAATTTCGTGTTGATACATTCATTCTATCGAGAGTTATCGTGTTCACAGACAGACAGTTATTTTATTTCCTCAGCTTTACGGGAAGTTAAAAGAAAATGGTGCATTAATATTCTTTGTTTGAGACTAGTTCAATTATTGATATAAAATGTTTAAAAAAAAAACACTTCTCAGCCTTTTGGTCTCCAAAATTATTTTATTCAGTTCTTATATGTGATGTTTTGCCTCAATTCAGGCTTTATAAAAACAATTATGGTCAGTTAACCTTTTGGTTTGTGCCTTAATATGGAGTTGAGAAGTTTGGAGATTGGACCAAGATGATTAGCCTTAATATCTCGAAATATATTGGCACATTTATTGAATTTTTGCCAAAATAAAATATTTTTAAAATCATTATTGATGGAAAAAAAGTTTTGAATACCTATCTATATTGTTGAAGTTCGAAAACTGAATTGAGGCAAAACGTCACAGATAACAATTGAATAAAACAATTTTGGAGAGCAAAGGCAGATGAAATGTAACATTTTATTTAAATTGTATTTTTGTTTTTGTACCTGATTTTGTTCAGATATTGAGAGAGAGATCAGTGTCAATATCCGCTTACGCAACTGTTGCTTCAAAAATATTACAAACTATTTTTTAAATAGTTCGTTTAGAACATCTTAAGAATGCGCCGGTATCTCAGTTATATGCTTGCTTGCTGAGCTCAAGATAGTGGGTTCGAAACGCGGCCGAGGTCCTTAAGTACGCCGTCCTTCGGATGGGATGTTAAGCGATGGTCCCGTTCCTTAAAGAACGCTGCCTCAGGGGAATAAAAATGTAGGATAGTCAAAATATAGCACTCCCACAGTAGAGTCGGGCTCATGTCCACCAGAGTGACGAAGGAGGGCTCTGGTAGTAGGCGATATGACCTTGTAGTTAAAGCCGGGGCATGAGTCATAATAACTAACAAACTAGAACATCTTGAATAATCAAAAACTACAGTTTCGCTTTTATTAGGAAATTTTAAGCTGGTACGCATCTATGGAAATGCTGAAGAATTGGCTTTTGATTGAATGGCTTAGATGTGATGAATGATGATCATATAGATTACAAACAAATTTTTTTATGTATTTTATTTCATTTTATATTTACAACTAGAAACTAGAAATCATTGATTTATGACACTTCATTATCTTGTGTATCAGCTGAGGAGAGAAATAGAAAATAAAATAAGATAAAAAATGTGTAGATAATTAAGTCTTCAATCAACTAGTAGGTCTCGAGGCCATTGCCACCTCAGCCTGAAGGTTCATGTTTGAAAACATGACCATTAGGAAGGGTTCTTGTGGCAAGTCTGCGGACTTTGTGTTTTTGGGGGAAAGAAAAGCGTAGAATGGAATTTTATGTAGCGGGATTTGATTACATCTCTTACAAAAGGAATGAATGGGGACGTAGAATGGAGCATTTGTAATTTTACGAAGAATACGGGATTGTAGGTTAAGATTCTATAAGAATTCTAAGGTTTAGTGGAGCCCCAGACACTGTAGAAACATGCGCAAAAAAAAGAGGAGGTATAGAAAAAGTGCAGGAAACAGTTTTCTAAAGGAAGGGGGTGCTTTTAGTGTACACACTTTTATCTAGATTTACTTCCAACAATAAACAAAAGAATAATATTCTGGAAGATTAGTACAAAAAGTATTGTTTTGTTTCCTCTTTATTTGATGATCTGCGGGGTGTGCATTATGCAGAGTTATACGACGTGATGTCTAAATCGGGCTCCAGTTTGAACAATATCCGATCAGAGATTAGCAAATCTGCTCCCGACACTGACCTAAATCATAGTTAGGTCAGTTATAACAGGTTCCAGGCGACCATTAACTTCATTGGATGCGTAGCAAGTACCTCATGGTACACACATCTCTGTCAAGGTCTCTACTCTCCATTTGTCAACGCTTCAAGGTTTACTTTTTAAATTAATTTATGAAAAAAAATATTACGTAGAAGTGTGATATTATAAACACGTATTATGTATATTTGTAGCATCAATGGTCATTAGAAAAAAATATAAATATTTTTTTTTAACGATACTTGTAAATAACTCTGATAACAGGAAGAAAAAAATTCGAATACCTTGATGCTTGCTGTGTTAAAAAAAAAAAATGTAAAAAAATAATAAATAAAAACAAAGATTTTAAATATTTATATTGTCTAATTCCTCAAAAATATATACATAGAGTGCACCGGTTTCGGCTTACGCCATCTAGGTGCATTTAAAAGGGTAATTTAAATTTGCTAGTTTGTCATATTTATACAATCCTTAGGTTACCTGAGATTAACTATGAGATTAAGGATGTGACGCCCTGGGAACTTCCTGCCTTAACGTAACATTTACAAATATCTAAATTGACAAAAGCATAATGAAATAAAGAAAATATAATATAAATAAATAAAAAAATGTATGTATATATAAAGACGTTAAAATTCAATATCAACTAGTTGTCATTTTCCTTTTTTTTCTTACTGATTTCTTCTGTTGAAAGAGCAGTAGACTCAAAAGGAGAGGCTTTAGTTCTAAAAGAATGTCAATAAAGCTATTTTATTTTATGTATAAATACATTTAAAAAACAAAGAATGGGGTTTATAGTGGAATACATAGTATACATAAGAAATAATGTCGAAGTACAAGTAGAAAATAAAAATACGTACATACTTTTTATAATAAAAATACACAATATGATTATATTAACTTACAATTAGTGGCGTTAACAGAGGTGAGAATTTGAAATGAGTTCGGCCATTCTTACAATTATATTTTGTTATTGTATTTTCTTTATTTTATTATTGACATATTTGTAAATGTTGTGGTAAAGCAGCACTTCCCTAGGGGGCAGGTTATCTATAGTCTTAGGCCATCTCAGGTAATCTGAGGATTGTATAAATATGACAAACTAGCAAACTTAAATGTCACTTTTGAACTTTGTGTTGACAATGGCATAAGTGTGTGCAATGGTAAACTTTATATATTTTTGTGAAATTAGACAATATAAAAGTTCTTTGTTTACATTTATTTTATTAGATTATATCGACACAGAATTCGAACGAATTTCTTTTAATGTCTTTCCACACTTCTTGAAAGTAATAGGTACAATTAAAAAAAAAAAATTCAGTTATATGAAAAACACTAAAAACATTTTTATGTTAAAGGAATTACTTTATTCGGAAACGAAATTTTTTTCTAATCCAGCAAAAATAATTAAAGAAGCAGGATATAAAAGAGTGTTTCAACAACAAAGTATCCTATTTCATGCATAGCCCTCTTTTTTATTTTCTTGACAGACTTTCTTCACAGATCTGTCAATCTACATTTTGTTTACTATTTTCATTATTAATATCATTATTTATTATTAATTTTTTTTGTTTACCCAATTTATTTTATTTCTATTGGTTTATTTACTTATATGATATTATTATTATTATTTTTTTTTTTTTTCATATTTTGCACATTATGACTTAAGGAAGGGACGTCTAGAAATATCGCCGTGAATCATCTTAAAAAAGTCGTGCTTCATTTATACAAAAGCTTTAGTTATACTTTCCTTTCATTTTTTTTTTTTTTTTTTTGTAAATAATAAATATGTAAATGTAAAATATAAATTTTATTTGTTATTTTTAAGCACCTCATAAGCATAAAAAAAATTACACAAATATTAACTCTAATACTAACAGTAGCTAGGAGAGACTATGGTCCAACCAGACAAACGGTCAAATGGCCATTGTCTGATGTAGTAGTGATGTCATTTTCTGTTTTTGTTCAAAATAAACATCTTTATCTATCTATGTATCGTGTTCAAGGGGGGGACATGTGGATGAAAATAAAAATAAATAAAACAAACATCTTATTGGAATATTGTCTGTTCCACAAACATTCATTACCTGCTTCAGTCAGAGAGGACTCTTATCTCCTCTCCTCTTCTCTTCTGATTTCCCCATATTGTTTTTTGGCCAGACAAGCTGAGGGGGTGAACTGGGTGATCCTGCTGTATGGTGTTGTAGTCCGTAGTTAAAAATATATAACACACTTAATTTGGGCCAGAACATCTTGGTTCTTCAGACAAAAATATAAAATGAAATTATTGAATAATAATGTCTTGGTACAATCGTGGTTTGAGCCTTCTGTGGAGAGTAGGCTGGCCAAAATTATAGTGGGCTGCTCCAGAACACAGTCCTAGTCTTCTGTGGTAGTTATCTACCTAAGGACCTTAAATAGGCTGCGACCCGAGGAACTCCCAGCTCCTCATGGATTTGGCTGTTTCGTATAAACCATGGTGCATTCAGAGACACACGAAGAATTTTGTTCTGAAATGTTTGTAATCGTATTGTGAGTGAAGGACTGGCGCCATGCCATATTGGACAGGCGTATGTTAACAATGGGAGAAGTAATGTTTTGTAGATCTTTATTTATTTTTTTATAAATTATCTAAAAATTATTTATTCAATTCAATAATAAATATC
This sequence comes from Aradus depressus, assembly GCA_963662175.1. Taxonomy (NCBI): domain Eukaryota; kingdom Metazoa; phylum Arthropoda; class Insecta; order Hemiptera; family Aradidae; genus Aradus; species Aradus depressus. The sequence continues at coordinate 17,299,777 of OY759219.1, read as the reverse complement.
TATATAGGAAACAGATTTATAAATTATTTTAGCAACATTTGATATGCAAATATTAATGTTCGATATAACTTTATTTACAAAACATAGTTTTTTTTTTTTCAGTTTAATTACATACTACTTAACAATATTTACATAAGTGAATATATAATTATATACAATATTTTTAATAAGAAATACTGGATGATTCACAAAAAGTGTACAAGGAAAAAAAAAAACTGGCAAACCATCTAACGACGTTCGAAAATGCGATTTTTTTTAGGAAAAAAACATTTTATCATATATTGTTCATTTAGGGTTCCAATATGATTCTATGTATTTAAAAAAAAACAATAAATATTAACGAAATTGTTGTTTGCCCATTGAGTGGTTATTTTCAAAAACATTTATTCTCCACCAATATTTTATATGTTCTATCATATAAATCTGTTGTTTAATATTTTTATTACTATTTAATATTTTTATTTGTTTACTTATGCAATTAATGATAGTTTTTTTTTGGCCTTATGTACGGTGCATATTCGCCATTTTAATGTGTTATGTAGTTATTTACGACATCCATGGCCCCAGGAAGGAGTTCGATCTATGAAATAAAACTCACTCCCGGACGGGATTCGAACCCGCAAACCATGGTGAGACCATGCGACCAAATCCTTACACTCTAGCCCGCACGGCCACCATAGCCCCCATGATGATAGTTACTATTTACTTTATTTGTTTATTTATTTATTTGGTTATATATATTTTTCTCTTTATATTTTGCTCTTTGTGGCCTTGGGAAGGGGCGTGTTACCTCCCCGAAATACCCTCATGAAGACTTATCTTAAAGAAATATAAATATAAAGAATTTGTAATAAAAATAGTACCTCTCTGTTCTATTTATTAATATTAAGAATTTCTTAAGAATTATTATTATCATTCATTTCATATGTGTTTGCATTCTAAATTTTCGTTAATGTATGTCATTTACAAGTTACTTTGTTGTACAAAATTGTATGACCTATCCAATCCGGTTAAACAGAATTATTGAAGGGTTCCCGAGGAAAAGATTGATGGAAACAAAATTAACAAAACTGAAACACTTTACAAAATGAAGTAGGTACTTTTAAGGTTTGGTTAGTTGACCAGATACTCCACACACGGCAAATTCAATCCAGGACAAGTACTAAAGCCTCCGTTCACTTCTCGTCACTTCCCAACCTTCCCTATCCTTAATAGATGATACCTGTTTTGGCATTTCACGTTCTCACGATGATGCGACCTTGTTAGTAGTGCAATATTTGAAGGTTCAGTCCCACACGGTGATAGTTAAGTAACTATCATTTTTAAAATGTTGTATTGTATTAGAATTATTTAGAGACGAAAATCACTATAATGATATAGTGTCCTTCAAATTTTTATTATTATTTTTTGTTATCGGGTGAATCGTGCCAGGTGAGGCTATGAGGCCGACCAAGCTTGGCGATTGGTGGTCTTTGCCTTCTCTTGCTAAGAGCTGAGAAACCGAAGATCCAGTTCCAGGTATGATCCGGTACGAGAATCAACTCCCCTGGCCTGGTCACACAGAGGGCAATCAAGGACTACATGTTCTGCAGTCTCGATGCCCCCACATGAGTTTGGATTGTTCTTTCTTCTAAAGGATAAGAGTTTGGAGTTGAAATCTCAGTGATCTGATATTATCTGAACATCCAGTGGCCACATCGCCTACTACCAGAACGCTCTTTCATCACTCTAATGGACATGAGCCTGACTCTACTCTGGTAGTCCTAAATTTTGTTAGTCCCATCAGAACGACGGCGTATATAAGTTTATTTTATCTCTCAGATAAAACAAACTAAAGACCTCGGCAGGGTTTCGAACCCGCGATCTTGAGCTCAGTAAGCAAGCACGCTACCACTGAGCTACCGACGCCCTCAATAATTAACAAACGTCGTCAGTTATTACAGTTGCCCTGGCAATGTTTTTCATTCTATGTTCATTATTTAGCGCCGGTAGCTCCTTAGTAGTATGAGTGCTTGCCTTCTGAGCTCAAGATCGCCGAGGCCCTTAGTTTATTTTATCTGGGAGGTAAAATAAACTTAAGCACGCCGTCCTTCGGATGGAACGTTAAGCGATGGTCCCGAGCCTGTACGATGTCAGGTACTCGTTAAAGACCCCTGTTCTAGGTGAATAAAAATTAAGGGTGTGCCAAATTTAGGCCTCCACTAGTAGAGTCGGGCGAAAGAGAGCTCTGTTAGTAGGCGATATGACCTTATAGTTAAAGCCCGGGCATGAGTCATAATAACTATTATTATTATTTTTTTTTTTCCCCCAACTAACCTCTGAATCAATTTTAACGAAATCGATAGGTATTTTTCAGGTAATAGAAATAAATGAACTATGAATGGGTTCAAAATTTGATATAATATGGTAAAATGGTCAATACATTTATTACAATGGCAATTATTCGAGCTTTTATGTTAAGCCTCTCCTCTGATCACCCCTTCTCTTTGGCGGATTTGGCCATAGATAGATTTATTTTATTCGGGAGTTATCGTGTTCACAGATATTATTTATATATTTTTTTTCATTTTTGGAATCAAGAGGTCGCAAAACATGAAATTCCGTTGAAAACTCCGCATCGAATTTCTCACCGATTACATAACTTCCCCTATAGTTCGTATAAATGGGAGAGCAAAAAACTTACAAGAATCTTTCTAAAATCTTACAAAAATAGCATCAATTTGTTTGTTTGACTCTGCGCGAACACTTTCTATCCAAGTAGGATAGGGCCAGAAAATCAATGTGGGGATGTAACTGTAACGAGAGTGTCCACAAGTGTTGTTCACCTTCCTCCTAAAATGTCAAAACCTAAAAACTCTGTATAAATTTATTTTCAGATTTCCATTATATTGACCAGTTTCAAATAAGATGCCTCTTAAAAAAAAAAAAAAAGCAGACATGGAGACAATATGGTAAATGAGGTCGGGACTTGTCGTGGGGGTGACAGACTAATAATCTGAAAGTGGTTGGTGGACATGTAGGACGCCTTATGGCGCAATCTCTTACGAAATTAAGGTCGACAATTTTAGGTTGAATTTAATTCAGTGTAAAGAAAAGAAAATATGTATAGGTTGGAGTACGGAATTTTATCATAGGGCTCTTTGTGCATTTTGGAAAATTTGAGTAATGCTTCTAGTTATTATACCACAGTTGGATATAGAAGCCACCAAAAAATCTATGGGAAAGTTCCGTGCGAAGGGCGAGAATTAACAAAAGTTATCAGTTATTACAGTTGATGTGGTAACTGTGCTTTTATACTTATTCCTTTTTTAGAGGGCGCCGGTAGCTCAGTGGTATGAATGCTTGCCTTCTCAGCTCAAGGTCGTGGGTTCGAAACCCGGCCGAGGGCCTTAGTTTATTTTATCTGGGAGGTAAAATAAACTTAAGCACGCCGTCCTTCGGGTGGGATGTTAAGCGATGGTCCCGATCCTGTACGATGTTAGGTACTCCGTAAAGAATCGATGGTCCCGATCCGGTACTCGTTAAAGACCCCTAACCTAGGGGAATAAAAATGTAGGATAGTCAATATTTAGGACTCCCCCAGGGTTTACGAGTGGTATAAGCGTTTCCAACAAGGCCGTGAAGACGTTGAAGATGACGAGCGCCCTGGAAGGTCAGTTTTTCGATTCTAACATGGCATAGTGCACCATGAGTTCTTGCCCCAAGGTCAAACGATCAATAAGGAGTACTACCTACAAGTGCAAAGCCGTTTGCGTGAAGCAATCCAAAAAAAAAAAACGCCCAGATTTTTGGCGAAAAAATTTAGGCTTTTGCACCTCGATAATGCACCTGCTCACACTTCATTGCTTGTTCGTGAAAATTTTGCCCCAAAACAACACTGATGATGCCCTAGCCTCCACATTCGCCAGACATGGCTCCGTGTGACTTTTTTCTGTTCCCAACAATAAAGAGAACCTTATAGAGCCGTCGTTTCACAAGCATAGATGAGATTAAAAGCGCATCGCTGAGAGAGCTAAATGCTATCCCAAAGATCGTAACACTCTCTGGGCATGCATCAGAATCACAAGCTACAGTTTCATGGACGAGCAGCTTTTTTTTTTAGTGGATTTGCTCTTTCAAATAATTTTAATTTATTTTCAGAGGCTCATTTTGCACCTTAACGAGACTCCATATCTAGTATCGTACTTACAAGCCAATAAAGGTGTACGTTTTATTCCATAGATCATTGGTGTCATATCGTGATATGCTACTGACATCATTAGTAGTATATCGTGGATATTTTGAGTGTGAGTATTGTGCTAAGACAATAAATTATAAAACAGAAACAAAAGCTATAAAGAGGTCGTTTCAAAATTCCTTACAAAATAGTTCCATTGCTAATTGAGCTATGAATCTGCGCGTGTCCCTGAGTGGCAAGTGAATGGACCGCACCTTTTACCACTCCAAGGGTACTACACTTTTTTTTATTTTACATTTTTCTTTCTTTCTGAGTAACAGTTTCTATTCCCACCCATTGACCTTTCTCAAGTATCAAGTTGCTCTAATCACTGTGATTGGTATAAATATAATGGATAGAGTCACTCTGAAATGGACCACTTGAAGGATCTAGATACAACGAGACAGTAGTAGTTTGTTATTGTGACTCATGCCCGGGCTTTAACTAGGGTTCACACCGAGTATCGATACTTTTACTTACAAGTAGTATCAAATAAAACTTTCGATACTACTCAAGTATCGAACAAAAATATCGATACCTACTTGTATCAATTAGTCTTTATAATGAATTTTTAAAAATGTTTTAATCCATATAGATATTAATAAAATAAGAGTACTTCGTTATAATTTACTTTAAACCATGTAAAATATATATACCTACATAATAATAATAATAAAAACATTTTGAATGAGATATTGTATCAAATAAGATAAAATTATATTAGCAAATACATACAGAAAATAATAAAAAGCCTTATAAGATAAACACTTTTTGCAAGTCGCTGAGATCGAATCGTTCTTAGTGTAATAAATCCACACGTTCCCCCTAGAACGAGGTATTATAATTTGTAATTGACAAAATGGAATGTAAAAATAAAATAAAATGCTGAAATCGTAATCACGTTCATGGTTCTGTTCGAAATCAAACAAACGTATCCCTTCATAAACGATAAACCATTTAATGTAAATAAGGTAAGAAATAAGAACGTATCATGCAGACTGCCTGATCACATCACACATGAGGTTATTACCATATATATAAATATCATTTGTCCGTGGACCGGAATTTGAGTTCAGTATTTTATTGCAACAAAAAATAAAAGAAAATTCTAAGAAATGAAACTGTGAACCATTTTGATGAATTGAAAAATTTATATAATTTTTTTTTAATTGTTGAAATTTGAAACGATTACTTTGAATCGATACAAGTAATATCTATTCGATACATGCTTGGAATCGAAAGAAAATTATCGATACCAAAAGTACTTGTTATCTGCCTAACGTATCGATACTTTACTTGTATTTACTTATCCCTAGCTTTAACTACAATGTCATATTGTCTAATACTAGAGTGCTCTTTAGTCACTCTGGTGGACATGAGCCCAACTCTACTATGGGAGTTCTAATTTTCTATTCACCTAGGGTAGGGGTCTTTAACAAGTGCCTGACATCGTGCAGGCTCGGGACCATCGCAGAACGTCCCATCCGAAGGACGGTGGGCATACGTTTATTTTACCTCCCAGATGTTTGAAAATGATATACATACAATTAGAATTGAATTATTTTACTTTTTTAATGTTTTGTGTACTATGAAAAGTAAAACAGCATACATAAAAAAATAATAGGTAAAGTAGCATAAGGAGGAATAGACAAGAAAAAACATTTACAGACTAATTTGTTTGGAATTTGGAGGCAAAATATCAGTTGGGTTGACCTTGGTAACAAAACAGGAGATCACAGGAAAGGACAGCTGATCGGCGAGTAACAGGAAAAGAGAATAACAGTTAGTATATATACTGTTATGTTATTCCACGATGAAAAGCTGTTATTTTTACTTTCTTATACCTATAGTATAAGGAAGTATTGTAATCATGCGAAATTCCGAGATCGAGGATTCAATGGAGTTTCATGTTTCAAGGCAGCCCCGCCAGAATGGCGGGGCGGGAAGGGCGATCGCCTAGGGCGCCTCAATGTTAGGGGCACAAGAGTTGTTGACTCTTTGACCTTGATTGAAAGAATTTTTTTTAAAAACTAATACTTGCGACTTATTCACAAACTTGTGGATTGCGTTACCCATACTTTTAACGATTCCAGTATCAGTAGCCAGTTGCGAAAGGAGTTTTAGCAAATTGAAATTAATAAAAACATATTTAAGATGAACTATGACACAAGAAAGACTCCATGCTCTTGCTGTTCTTGCAATAGAAAACGAACTGGCCAAGAACATAAATTTCAAGGATGTAATTGAAGAATTTGCTAGTGCCAAAGCCCGAAAAATACAATTGAATTTTTCCAAAAATTGATACAATTTGATGTACTTCAATCATTTTTTCAGATATATTATGATAATATATGTTGTTTTTATAATTTTTTTATATATAGTATATATATATTTTTTTTTCTTCTTTTTTTATAATAAATTTAAACATTAAAAAATTTGTTTATGAAGTTTTATTTTTTAATTATTGAGATTTTCTCTCCTTACAAGAGGGCGCAAGGTAGATTTTCGCCTAGGGCACTGATATAGTTGCGGCGGGGCTGTTTCAAGGTCCATTGAATAAGTTTTAACCATTTTCACTTTGTGTGTGTGTGAATGTGAAGTTGTGAGCGCTCTACGGCAGTAACCAATACAGCTATGAATCTGAGATTTGGAATGAAGTTGTCACATGTTCTAACATAGATCTGATTAGATTTTGGCCGAAATCGGACGTAAATTCATGCCACTTTACTTTAAGTACATTCTACAAGATACCGCTTATGTTTATGACCTAATGAAAAATCTTTTCAAGTATTAGTTGTAGAGAAAACTAAAATATATATTTTTTTTATTCCTGAAATGTATGTTGATACACATATTTTTAGACGTTTCCTTGATTTACACAAAAATGTTAATCCTATCGAAAAATTGGCTCTTACCAAAAATGTTCCGTATTAATTTTCTAGTAGCTATAAAAACCTAGATTTGAGATCGGATTAACACGACAAAAGTTATACCGTTTTAAACAATGAAAAATAAATTTCGGTAGGAAATATTTCAAAATAATGTTTAAATTGTTTCGCATGGCATCTAATTATAAAACATTTTCTTATTATAGGTAGTTTGTATAAAAAATTAAACAATGAAGAAAAAAATTAAATATATGTTACGCTCTCGTGAACATGAGCCCGGCTCTATTGTCCTGTAGAGCCCGTCATGTCCACCCACTATCCAGGTTTATTCATCTAGGGTAACGGGTCTTCAACGAATACCTGACATCCTTCAGGGTCGGGAGCATCGCTTAATGTCCCATCCGAAGGAAGGCGTGCTCAAAGTTTTTTCACCACCCGGGTTTCGAACCCACGATCCTTCGGTTTGATACCTTCACTTTTTACATTTTATTGTATTGATCCACCTTCATGGAAACCGATTTAATTCAGGTTTATATCCTTGGATTGGATTTAATTTTTTACAAAATTTAGAAAAACGATATGGCATCTCTTTAGAAATCCAAATGGAAAGTTTGTTGATTGGAATTTTTTTTTAAATGCGTGCACTTTCTTCAAAATTGCACGACTTGAACTTTTGATATTTTTATAGGGCCTTTTCGAAAACTACTGTAGAAATCAAAATTTAGTAAAATACCAGAGATATACAATTTCTACAGGAAATGTGGTAATTTAATTTTATTATTTAAATTTATTTATTTGTTTATTTAATTATTATTAATTTTATTTATTATTATTTTATTATCCTACATAAATTTTTTTATCACTATATATATATTTATATTTAAATATAACAGGACGGAGGAGAGATCAGGCTTGTGTCGATAAAAAACAAACTTCGGCCAAGCTTTCGGCAATGAGTGTGCCTTCTTCAAGGCCTATATTAACATATATACATTATTAATGAGTTGGACATTAAAACATTAAATGTGAATAAACCAACAAATAACATTTAAATAATTTACACCAAAACAAAAATAAATATTATATCTAAACAAAAACAATTATAACTAAGTAAAAGCGAATACTTATGAGTGAACATTTAAAAACAAATAATATGATATCTAAACAAAGACAACATCCTGAGCGAGTAGACATTTTAAAATGAATAAAATGTAATATTTAAACAAAATATGGTGTCATAAAATAAAGTAAATCTGCTAAACAAACCTATATCATCCACGAATATAATTTTCACACTATTTAAAATAAAACAAAAATATATCATTAAAGTTCGTACTTATATTTAAATATAACCTAAATGTTGAATGTTCGTATTTTTCTTTCTATTTTTTTATTTTATTCTGAATAAGTGATATGTTCCCATTTTCTGAAGAAAAAAAAAAAAATGTAACTGGGAGGTCACTTATATACGGATCTACTAGTAATTTTAAATTTTAGAATAAACAGGTTTATAGCTATTAGATAATATATATCGGGTTATGTGAAATCGTATCAGAGTATTTTATTTTTATTTTTAGATATGTCCTTAGATTCTTCTGTCAAGGACGAAAAGCGTATCTCCAGTTTAATAGGTTCTAACTTTACAGTTCCTAACGGGGAAATACAGGAAAAAATCTGGAATTCTCAGATTGGTTTGTAAATAGAAATAATCATAGGAATATTTACATAATGACCAATTTTGAAAATTAAAAAATATTTTTTTTCTAATACGATGAAGTGTTTTTGCTATTTTCATTATATATTATTTTATTCATGTTTCATAGAATATTTACTTTTTTACTTCTCTAGATTTTGAGTTTTCAACGGAATTTCATGTTTTCCGACCCCCTGATTCCAATTTGGCGGTGAATCACTTCCGAGTTCAGAAAATATGATATTCCATTGAAAACTCCGCATCAAATTTCTGACTAATTACATAACTTCCTCTATACTTCGTATAGCTGGAAAAATTAAAAAAAAAATCCGGTGAACGCGATAACTTTCGATAGAATGAAAGTGTCAACACAAAATTTTATAAGTATATCCAAAACCTTATAAGATCAACTCCTATTGATTTTCAGCCAAATCGGCCAAAATGAGGGAGGGGGCTGAACACAAAAAATCTAGTAACTGCAGATGTAAAGAATATATATGGAATATATATTAAAATTGTATATATGAATACTATAAATAGAGTATGAAGATTCAGAAGTCTCTATGTACGTAAACTATTGATCTTTTAGACCAAACGGTGGATTGGTTTGGAAGGAAGAGAGAAAAGTTAATAGATTAATTCGTGCTGGGGAAGTATATTGCCGGTGATTCATCGACTACTTTTTATATCGATATTTGTAAAAATATTTGTGAAATTCAATACGTCAGATTGAAGCCCTTGAGGAAACTATAGTCAAAAAATAATGTCATGTAACAGTATAGCAAAGTTCATCAATGACACATCGATAGCATATATCCTCAGCTCGAGTTATTAGTAATAAACTGTTTCCACTCTCCCTCTAAACCCTCTTTCTCTTTTGTTCGACCTATATAGGACCGGTGAACATAGGACTTAAATAAATGACAGTATATGTTCAACTGTTTTGGCAGGTCTGGTGCTACGGTCCGTCGAAGACCTTGACCTCCTCCACTAGAGCAGCCCACTCGACTCCTTCTCGCTCCCATGGCTATATCCTCATCGTCATCGTACAACCATTGGAGCCTTTGTCTTCACTGTCTTTGTCTTAGCCACTTCTGTCGTAAAACTGAAAAAAATACAATAAATAAATAAAATCCTTCCAATAAGATATACTTATATTTTTGAAGGAATAGAGTTCAGACAGTCTTCATAAATAAAATAGAAACAATAAAGTTGGATAATAATATTGAAAGTTTATCACACAAGTTATAAGAAAAATAGAGAAAAAAAAAAATAGAATCAGAGAAAAATTGAAAAACAATGATGCCACGTAAAAAAAAAAGTAATGTGTGAGTGACGCGGTACTCCGAGAATTGATGTGTAAACATTGTTTTAGTTCAAAATATCTGTGTGTCTCTAAATATCTCGGGAATACAATGTATTGTATGATGTCATCATCGATGGTAGTTTTCGAATTTGTTATTGAAATGCTTCGATTCGTATTCATTTTTAGATTAAGTTTGTCATTTAAAAATGAAATAAGTTGTTCGGTACCTCCTGAAATTTTCAGCAGTTATTATTATTATTATTGTATATTAATAACATATCATATAATAATATATAAAAATATTATAATATATTATATTTTTTTTAGATTTACACTGCTGTATTATTTTGTTTTAACAAATTTTATTTTTGTGACAAATTTAAGCTTTCGAAGCATCTTAACCCAAAAGTTTCTTACCGAAGTATCATTTTATAGTTGGTAATATTGATATTTTAGTTAAATTCACTTTCTTATTCCATGAACGTAGAAATGCTCAAAAACAGCTGACATCACAGATAAAGAAGTGTGTGTGCGCTGCGCGCGCAACCTTACTCTCCCCTACCGAGAGCCAAGATATTTACACATCAACAAAATAAAATAAACAGTAAAATATTACTTCCCTTGGCGATGTTGTCCTTGTAGAACCTGAGTCTCCGCCATTCTTCTCCATCTGCCGTCTTCACACATCTCAAGCCCATCGTCATCGAGCCAACGTAAGCGGGGTCTCTTCTTCTCCGTCTTCCTGGGTGCCCTTCCTCGGTACTTTGTCTGGCTCCATCCTCTGTAGATGTCCCTGCTATCGCAACCGCCCGTTATTCACGAAGGCCACCAGGTCTCGGCTCTTGTACTGAAGTCTTCAACTTCCATCCACCCCAACATGAAATAGACTCGTATCTTGTAAATAATAATAAAAATATTTTAAAGCTTAAATAAAAACATGTGATGTGGTCATTACAAGACTTTCTTATACCAATCAATTTTTTATAGATCACTCTCTCCCTCCCCCCTAACAAAATCATTTCATACTGGCATTACTGCGTTTATAAAAGTAATGCGTTGGCGTCATCAGTTTTCTTTGTTTCATTGTACAACGTAATTCTGAGAGTAACTTGCTTATATATTCATTAATGCCAGTATGAAATGAACTTGAGAGGAGAAAGGGTGAATGATCTGTACAACAGTTGTTGTTATAAGAAAGTACTGTGATGTAAAAAAGTGTACACATCAAAATTATTAATATATTACAAAATCAATTATTATTATTTTTATAAAAACAGCTGTTAGGAGTGAAGTAACTTAAATAGTGAATAAATATACAAAGATGGACTAGTCGCATTTTGTTTTAAAACGATATGTGAACAACCAATGAATGGAGAACAAAAGACGACGATCTGCTGTTCTAATAGTGTGAAACAGTCGAAGTTGTGTTGTGGCAGTTGACAGTCTAGAGAGAGAAGTGTTTTTAGGGTTAAGATATGGTGAACCAGTCTGAGTGAGAGAATATGTAAGAATTATAAATAGTGGCCACTATAAAACAGAAAAAAGACTGATATCGTTTGAAATAATTATTTCGTAAGATTTATTTTTGTCAAGTAATTTCGTTTTTTTTTATGTCCAATCTTTGTTATTCAATTTATAATGTAGGTTAAGAAAACATAAACCCAATATTTGTTCTTTAATTCTATGTTATTCATTTTCCCTGTGAACCCAGTAACCCCAAGATTACTTATACCTGTGGATTAGATTTAAATTTTTTTGCAAATTTAGGAAAACAAGATGGCATCTCTTTAGCATCTTTAGAAGAAATCGAAATGAAAAATTTGTTAATTGCACGTCTTGAACTTTTGATATTTTTTAGGGCCCTTTTCGGAAATTACTGTAGAAATCAAAATTTAGTAGAAGACCAGCTACAATTTCTACAGAAAATGTGGTAATATTTATTATTTAATTATATTTAATATTTATTCTTTGTTTATTTAATTATTTTCATATTTATTTTACATATATTATTAACTATCACAGTACTGTTATAGCCACTTCAAATATATTTATATTTAATGATCTATAAGGGTGTGATTGTCACAACAGGTTGATGTATTACTGCGGTGCACCTCATTATAAGTAATATCCAAGGTGGTTGGGGCCCAAGGAAAAATATTTCGGGGCCCCAAATTTTGAAGTTACGCCACTACCATAAGGAGCTCTCACGAGCCTCATGTTACACAAGTATATTAAGTTACGCTGCAACTGCTGTAACTAACTCAAAGATGCAGAGTAAGTCAGAAGATCCATCAGGGTACTTAACGAATAATTTATAACAGGTAGATAGATATATGAGTCGACTCGGCCTTTAGGCAACTGCAGCCTAGTTCGGCAAGTCACTGGGTGTAATTGAAGTTCACAACACACCAGGAAGTGAAATTGAATCGAGTAAAACATTATTATACAATTTTAATGTCAATTTTGTTGTACAAAATCGGTCCAGATGCACTTCAAATGAATTTTCGTATTTTTACTTACCCAGTTTCTGGGTGAGTACGATTTGTGTAGGGGAAGTTATGTAGTTGGTCAGAAATTCGATACAGAGTTTTCAACGGAATTTGGCCGATTTGTTTTTTTCTTTAATGTATTTTATACCCACTGTATGTATTTATATTTATGTCACACAATGCTGAAAAGGAGTTTTTGAGTTGTCATTATTTCTCAACTTCGAAAATTAATCACTTAATGTTTTGGAGGTAATGAAAAACTATTAAAATGCTCTTTTCTGCTAATATTTCTTAAGTAAGATCATTATTTTCTACATAATTCTATGTAGAATTTCCAATGCAATTTCAATTTGATATATTATAACTTTTTTTTTTTTTATGGCCAATATGCACGGAAAATTAGGCCAGGAGGAGAAAAAAATATATATGTATTATTATTTCCTTGGTCCTGTAACGTTGGATGGTAACCAAGCAGTTGAGGAACAAAAAATAAAATAACTTTGCCGTTTCAGACTAGTGTATAGGCCATTATAATTTTGTGTTTACATCATTTAAACTCTCAAAATTATAAGTCAACAAGACCCATCGAGTGGTGTATCAAAATAAAGGTCCTAGAAGACGAATAAAAAAAAAATGTATATATATTGTATAGGCTTGTTTTTGAAAATAATTATAAGTAAACAAAAAACTCGACTACGAAAAAAGTCAATCCTTGAATTTGCTAAATAATTACTAAAAATATAGCAAAAAACCGCGGTCGGGCGTCTTTGTTGTATTATAAACGGCATGAAAGACAGACCTCGGTTTTTCCAAAGTTAAGCTAGTGTTGCTCTTGACATTGCTATTATCTCTCTCTCTCTCAGCACATTTTCTTGTTGTATATATTTTTTATACATTTGTAAATATCTTTATGTAAATAAAAATTTAAAAAAAGCCCCTCCTTTTTGGTTTATATTTAACTTTATTAAGGATTTTTTTTGTTTATTGTTTTATTTATACAAGTTTTTTGGTCATATAACTGCAAGAAACCACTCCTTTGTATGAGGCGTGTCCTTTATTACAAATAAAATGTATCTATTAAATTCCGTTGAAAACTCAACATATAATTTTTTGACCGATTATATTACTATGTATAGTTGTGGAAATAACATAATATATTAATATATAAAATATAAATTTGTTTATGTTTGGCAGGGCAGCTGCTACAAGTCGAATGGAGGGAGGGATAGGCCGTCCGAATGAAGGTGAGTGGGGGACTGAGCAGGGTGCGGTGTGCCTATATAAACAATATTCACCAAATCCAATCTTGTTGTAAATACACACACCGGATCATGAAGTTACATGTAAGTCAAATCTATCTTCATACATTTTAGTGTTCTCACATCAGTGCAAAAAGTGGGGTTCAAAACGACATGAAACGGGCAGAAATTCCCAATTTTGTGTGTGATTAATATAGAAAATAACTTGAAGACAAAAACAATTAAAGTGTTGCTTTTTAATTAATCTCTTAGTTCGTCAAATCGATACTTCTTGTGAAGCTACGAATAATAATTTTTGATTTCTGTTTTTGACCTCCTGATTAAAAAAAAAATGAAATTTTATATTTAAATTCGAAATCCAATGAGGATGACACATATTAACTTTCCGCAAAATCGGTCGAAGGGAAGAGAGAGAGCAGAGAAGGGGGACTCGACTAAAATACTCTAATAACTGCCGATGTAATGAACGTATCGTATCGGCACAAAATTTAGATTTTTTTTTTTTTTTTTTCGAACAATGAGAAAATAAATTGCTTCAGTATAGGGCGTTTTCTCTAACATAAACATTTTAAATTGAATTTTTTTTTTGTATCTATTGCTTTCTTGATTTTGGGAAGGGCATTAAAGTTGGTTTCTTAATAAGTACTTTTTTTTATTTTTAAAGAAGAACAATGTTTAGTTATTCAAAATTGGTCTTTCTTCCTGGTATAATAATCACGACTAGTATTGTCGAGAGAGAAAGTATATATATATATATACTTTCTAATGACCATTAATGTTTCAAATATAAACATTTCGGATAGGTACCTAGTTGAAATTTTTTAGAAAATGACATTCAAAAAAGGACATTTAAAAAAAATTGTGATTTTACCAATAGAGTTTGGTAGTGAAAAACATTTTATAAGAGAATATATATATATATATTTACTCTGGGTTACCTCAGGTATCTACTGAGGGAGAGCGAAAACATTGATTGATTCATGCTGGGGAAGTACATAGCCGGTGATTCAAAGACGAATTTTTTTGTTTATAAAAACAAATGTTGCTGGATTAACTTCTGATAAAAATTATGCACTTGAGATATTAATCAATATAGTTAGTTATTATTACTAATGCCCGGACTTTAACTAGAAGGTCATATCGCCTACTACCAAAGTGCGCTTTCGTCGTTAGATGAACATGAGCCCGACTCTACTGTGGGAGTCCTAAAGTTTTATTCACCTAGAGCAGGGGTCTTTAACGAGTACCTGACATTGTATAGGCTCGGGACCATCGCTTAACCTCCCATACGAAGGACGGCGTGCTTAAGTTTATTTTACCTCCCAAATAAAATAAACTAAGAGCTTCTGTCGGGTTTCGAACTCACGATCTTGAGCTCAGAAGGCAAGCACGCTTACCACTGAGCTACCGACGCCCTCAAAACATCAATCAAAATTCTGTTATTTATCAGTATATTGTTCTACAATATTCTTCCATCTTACTTCTATATTTTCCCTTTTTTAAAAATGTTAAATATACCGATCCGAAATATAAAACGACTGCACATTCTACCTCTTCCGATAAATCCATCCTCAGATCAGTTATAAAGTGTCTGGAAACTCCGGTACTGATGGTAATCTGAAGGGGGTACAGTCGGAAGAATTCGGTGTTTTGTAGGTTCTCTCTTGCAACGTAAGCTTTTGCATTGTTCTGCAATGTTTACACAAGTTTTTTTTTCTCTTGGTTAGCTTGAAACGGTCAAGTTGTTCATACTATACTACTTTTTGTAATTGTGTGGTTACTTTTTACAAATATGTATAATGGATAATTTTTTATTCATCCAACCAAACAGACAATAACATTTCGAGGATGGTGACCTCTCCTAGCTTGCGATATTAACGTTTCGTCGGAGTTAAGCCACTGCCTCTCACTAATCTGTTCTTCTCCATTCACTTTCCACTACTCTTCGGTGTGTGAAGCCTCATTCTCACCTTTTTTTTAACTACTCCCTCACGATGACATGCCAAAGTTCTCACTTCCATTTTAAAATGTAAATTAAAGAGGAAATAATATTTATGATTGTGGAGTCGTTTTATATTAAATATAAATTTTAGGATCAGTATACTTATTAATATTTTTTAAAAAGAGAAAATATAGAATTAAGATGGGAAAATATTGTAGAAAATGATGGGATCATTAATTATGTTTTTCCACACCTCACTAGAGACATTAACCTAATAAACTAAACAATAGAAATAATTTTTTTAAACTGACATTATTTATGGGATGATCTTGACAAACCTTTGTTTACAAAAAAAATAAAATGGATCAGACGAGCAGGCTTAACTGTTTTTATTGCATTAACAGTACGTGTAACAATTCAATGTATAAACGAAATTCTAAAAAAAAGCCTGGATAGTTTTTTTTTTCATTTTCAGTTTATCTTTAAGCTTTGTTTAGAAACTTACGTCACCCTAACTACAGATCCAAGCTCACAGTGTTGTTACTTATTATTAAGGCAAAATATTTTTATGTTCTTTACTGTTATCTCAAATATATATTTTTTTTTAAAGAAAAACGTATGTTTTCTTAAAATGTTGTCTATTTCACAAAATATATATAAAATATGGAAGAACTTTCAGTATTGTTACCTGTTCTTAATTATTCAAACATAAACATTTGTTCATTGTCTGTGTTTATGACTTTAAAAACTCTTAGGTTAATGTAAAGGTAAACACAAAAATAAGTCCAGTTACACAACAATAATCTTTAGTTTATTTAAATAATAACACCACTTAGTTTATTTATTATCATTTACACAATTAGTATGACATTGTACACCATAGTTCTATAATTGTTGCTTATTCAGGTTATCTTGTTACTAACTGCGGAATGCTAAAAACCCGCTCAAAATTACCGCCAAAAATCCAATGCCTTTTTGTTATCATATTTATTTATTTTCATTAATAATTATGAAAATTTATTCATTAATAATTATTTATTTATTTTTCAATTTATTTATAAAATCCCAAATAATGCGTAGGTTCTATAACCCCACACTACAATCTCTTCAATCACGACTAAAATACTGATACTGGTGGCTGAAGATGGTTGCAAAACTGAAAGTACTCCCATATATTATATACATTTTGTGAAATAGACAATATTTTTAAAAACATAAGATTTTATTAATTTTTTTATGAAGTGTTTAACAATATTTCTGCGAAAAATGTTAGGTATTATTTAGTTTTTTATTCTGCATTCATAGAGGTATATTACTGTGATCTACCTCAAGTTAAGTATCATCAAATATTTTAGTCGAGTTTTGCTTTCTAGAAATCGTTTTACGTCTCTTTATATTTATAATTAAGTGAGGTCCTGATACAAATATATATTCTTCTTGATAGGCTTTTCTAGAGGTGACACTAACTTCTTGACAATATTTCTGGAGCCTTTCTTCCGTACACTGTGTCCTGTACAAACATCTCCGAAAACTATTTTTTATGTAATAATAATTCTTAATCTTTGAAAAATTCTCTGATAAAAAAAAAAATGTATACTTTTTTTTATTTGGGGCCTCCGAAACAGGCGAGGAGTCGCAACAGAAAAACTACCTCTACCTTGTGCTAATTATTGAAAAACTGAGTTGATCGATTCGCCATATATTAGCTATAGAAGTAAAAAAAAATCACCCAAAATTATAACCTACGACTGCTTTTCATTTTCAAAATTTATTAAAAAAACAAATTCTGTGGATTAAATTACGCGAACGTATATTACCGGAAAAAGCCAATGACAGCAAGAAAATACTCAACTTTCAGAAATTTCAGTTAAATCTTATATATATTATTAAAAATTATAATTAATGTGTTATCTGTATATGTTCTAAATGATTTTTGTTTGATTTGAATCCGTTTCATGTTATAAAGAAACCTTGAGGAGCCATCAGTTCAATTTCTCACAAATCTTTCAATTAAACAAATTTCATAACACAAACAATTTGTATATAATCTGTTTTTTTTTTTTGTTTTTTTCTGAGCTTCAGGGGAAAGAGGTTGAGCATATTAGGGCTTTTTCTAGGATCGTCCTTAGTATATAGACTTTGTGGCATCACAAAATTTTGAATGAAAAGGGAGGCTGTGGGGTCCAACAAAATAAAATTAATGCTGGGGCTTTTTAATGGTTGTCGGATTTTCATGAAATCTGACAGCACCCTTTTAAGCCCGGTATAAACAGAGCCAAATCCAGTTTTTTAACAGTTCGTCAGATTTTCATCGTATTTTCTATATATTTTATTTATTCGTTCGTATTTCGTAACACAGTGTCTTACACACCCGGTTACAATTATAAACTGGGCAAATAACATCATTATTCTACTCTTTCGGGCAACCTCAGAATATTAAATATTTTTTTTAAATCATGATAGTTATTTCACTCCAGCTACCGGAAAATGTTTCTGCTATGACCGACAAATTTCTCTACTCCTCATAATTGATAAACTGTATATACACCCGTAACTCTGTCCAAAATATTCTGCATTTTATTTTTTCTGTAAAAAAATGTTATATAAGTGACATGTTGGTAATCAACACACGTTTATTGAGCAGCAATGTTTTTATATACTATAATAATAATAATATATATAAATATAATTTTTATGCTTAATTATTTCCCATTCATTTAACATAAAATGGTTAACTCCGCTCATCATAGGTATCTGAAAGATTTTCTACAAACATTCAACACTGTAATAGTACGTATACGCTAAACAACTTTGTGAACATTGTTTTCACATTATGTGTTCATGAATAGAAATATTTAAAATATATGGTATATTTTTGTAAAATACATATATGTTTCATTATAGGCTATGTGTCCTTATGTCCGAATATTATTCCTATGTTATTTATTTTGATTATTTGTTTAATTAATTTATAGTTAATGTATTTAGTAACTAAAATGAGTACATTTTTGATTATCTAGTATTAATCGATAACTCTTTTGGAGAACTTTGTCAAGATAAACAACGCGTTAAATTAGATATATAGTGTTTCAATTGGTGTCCATAACTCTACAAGTGGTTTCGTCGATTGAAAATAATGAAAAAAGATAATATAAACATGAATTCGAAAAATTTTTCTTTAAAAATTATTCTGAGAAAACCCACTACAAGATACAGATTATATCCAAATACACTTCAAAATCAGCATTTTGGGAATAGAAGGGGAGTATGCACAAAACAGCACAGCCTTGTAATCATTAACCTTTTATTTTGAAAAAAGTCCTTATCAACAGTGATATCTGCAAAATAATGTTTTTTGCTGCTTTAAATAAATAATGATTAACTGCACAACTGTGCCGCTTATAAAATTCATTAAAAATGAACAAAAAATGTACGAGCTTGGGAAAGAAAACCGATAAAGTAATGTTATTTATTTAAATAAAATTTAATGTTATTACTTGACTATTAAATCAGCTGTTTACTGGTACTTGTGACTCATGTCCGGGATTTTTTTTATATTTTATTATATATACATATAAGGGTCTTGCTAAGAGGTCTTTAACGAGTACATGACGTCGTACAGGCTCGGGGCCTTCGCTTTATGCCCCAACCAAATTTCTCACCTCATAGATAAAAACTTAAGCGCCTTGGCCGGGTTTCGAACCCGGGATCATGAGCTCAGTATACAAGCACGCTACTTCTGAGCTATCTGAGCCACAATGAAAAATAA
Organism: Aradus depressus; assembly: GCA_963662175.1. Lineage (NCBI taxonomy): Eukaryota > Metazoa > Arthropoda > Insecta > Hemiptera > Aradidae > Aradus > Aradus depressus. The sequence continues at coordinate 17,280,215 of OY759219.1, read as the reverse complement.
TTTCATAATCTGTCTTTTTTTTAACTACCTGAAATATTTTTTATATCTTTTTACTGAATTTCATAAGCGGCAAGGTTATCCAGGTAATATTTTTTATTTAAAACTATAAAAAACATGATCTTGCAAAATATCCAATATCTCTGTTTATAAAAACGTAAGGCAGGATTGATCTGTGCATCTTTATTGTGACTCGTTATTACTTTTTATTGTGAAACGTTTATTTCGTGTATATAGTATTTTTGGATAAAATGTGTATTTTGTGGTGGTTTGTTAAAAAATGTCCTCTCAATAATATTTTTAAGGAACATTTCCGGATCCATGTTTGTATAATTTTTTTTTCTTATTTTTGACTCAAGAAACCACTCCCGGAGTTATGGACACTTCGACTGACACAACCTGAATTATTATACCCAGAAGTCTCCTCAACAAACCACAACAAAAATTGTTTATTTGTATAGTTATAGACCAAGAATCAATATAAATGACCGGCCGAGGCCCTAAGAGGACATTTTTCCAAAGAAAAGAATGAGGAAATGAAGAGAATGACCTTCAGATGTAGACATATTGCAGACATTTCCTATAATTTTTTTCTCATTAAAATCACTATTAAATTTAATAGGTTGTTATTAGTTTCCACTAGGGAATTAAGGAACGGCGATCTGTTCATATTTCGTTAGTTGTGATGCGGTCACGTCGCAGCCACTTGACTAACATTCTTGGCGGTTTATAGTTATCGTGATAATATAAATTTGAAAAAATTTCTTTTTTATTTTCAATTTTATAACACCTCCCAGAGAATCGAATCTTTTTTTTTTTTTGTTTTCTTCTTTTGGCTTTATGTACGATGCATATTAGCCATGTCAATGTGTTATATATAATTATTTAAGACATCCATGGCCCCGGGAGGGAGTTCTATCTACGAAATAAAACTCACTCCCGGACGGGATTCGAACCCGCAAACCATGGTGAGACCATGCGACCAAAGCCCTACGCTCTAGCCCGCACGGCCACCATGGTAATCTAATTAAGTAATTATAATCTTTATTTAACAACACAACATATAATTACATTTTATAATTTGGGCTAGATGAAAGTAATAAATATTCTGAATTGTCGCAAAATAATAAATAAAGGGAATTTATGTGCTTTTCGTAATCAGAACAGCTTTAATTTTTTTTCCGTTGTCATTTTCATTTAAAATCCGTTAGTTCATGTATCTTTAAAACAGGCTTCAATCCATTTTAAATAGGCTATTCTTTTTCATAAGAATTAGATAAAAAGGAACAGGGAACAAACCTTGTTTAAATATTAATATTTACGAAAATATGTGTTTGTCTTCATCTATATGTAAACAAATGTTGAACTGTCATTTTGATTGTTCAAATTTTTTAGAATAATTTTTGTTTCCTACTAAATAATCCCATTGATTACAGATCTGCTTGGGGGTGTTGTGCTTGGCCGCCTCTGTTCTGGGAGGCGACTCCGAAGAGAAGAAAGTCAACAAGCAGGAGAAGCGAGGAGTCTGGGGTCTTGGTTATGGACTCTCCCCAGCCATCTCTGCTTCCCCGTACCTTGCTGCCTCCCCCGCTAGGTTAGCTGTAGCTTCATCTCCTCTGGTGTCTGGCCTCTCCGCCTACGCCTCTGTTCCAGCCATTGCCACTGGACACGCCATCTCTTCCATTCCCAGCGCTATTTCTGCTGGACCCGTTATCTCATCCATCCCCACCGCCATCAGCGCCGGACACGCCATCTCTTCAATTCCCAGCGCTATTTCTGCTGGACCCGTTATCTCATCCATCTCCTCCGGACCTGCCATTGCTGCTGGCCCAGCTATTGCCGCCTCAGCCATTGCCGCCCCAGCCACTTATGCCGCCTCAGCCCCAGTCCTAGCTGCCGGCCCTACTCTTGGTCTTCCTGGTAGCCGGAGCTACGTCTCAGAAGGAGTGATCCGTGCCATCACTATCCACCGTGAGGTCCCAGTGCCTGTTCCCCAACCCTACCCTGTCCACATTGAGCGTCACGTGCCCGTCCCCTACCGTGTTGAGGTCCCTGTCCCAGTCGACCGCCCCGTCCCCGTTCATGTTCCCCAGCCCTACCCCGTCCATGTGGACCGTCCCGTTCCCTACGCTGTGGACCGTCCCGTCCCTGTCCATATTAAGGTCCCCGTTGAGGTGCCCGTTCCTCACCCAGTCCCCGTGGCCCAACCCATCCCTGTCCCTTACGCTGTTGAGAGACACGTCCCCGTCGGAGTTCCCCAGCCCTACCCCGTCCATGTGGACCGTCCCGTCCCTGTCCATGTTAAGGTCCCCGTTGAGGTGCCCGTTGCTCACCCAGTCCCTGTGTCCCATCCTGTCCCTGTCCCTTACGCTGTTGAGAGACACATCCCCGTCGGAGTTCCCCAGCCCATCGTTGTCAAGCAGCCCGTTGTTCTTAACGAACAAATCTACGGACATGGTCTGTACCATCACTAAGAACTGTTCATCTTCCAAAGATTGGGATATTTTCTCCAAATGATCAAACAAGTGAAAACATGATGTCAAGAAAGAAAAAAGTATTTAAATGTACATAAAGGAGCTGCCATTCACACCAAAATACGTAAACATTAGTCTTCAATTATTTAATTAAAGGCTAAATTAAGTATATTTTGTAAATAAAAAAATTTTATACAGTTTTTCTGTTTATATTCTTTCAAATTCCAAAGAGGGCACCAATGTTCTCATTCATTTCCATGTCAGAAAGTGTTGTAGTCAAAGTGGTGTATGAGAAATTTGAGAAGCCTCCAAAACCACCTTGATAAACAAAGGACAGGTTTGCTACAAAAAGTATTTATATGTGTCAATTTCACAGTAAATAAGGTTTTGATGTATGTTCTGCTTCTTAAAGATATTGGGATGCGCCAAAGGAAATACTTAGCAGAAAATTGCAGCACCGAGGACAACATTACAAGTACACACCTCAATTATTTTTACCAATAACCTTGGAAAATGAGGACTTAATACATATATATTTTTTTTTAGAAATTTCAAAAAAGCCTTGAAATGCAATTTATGCATAATGCCATGTAGAGCAAGGCCAACGACTTCTGGATCAGTTAGAGTGGCCTGAGGGGCGGTGTTGTGCAAGGTCCCGACAAACAGGCTTTAGGGTGATATTTCAAACTGTTCCAAGGTACTCAGGGGGATTAGTCGTGACAACTATGCAGGTGTTGGCGAACTGCGGTGCAGTCATGTCCCTCTCGTCAGTAAGTTAGCCTGGAGCAGTCAGGAATTCTTGGAGGGAAGAATTCTACAAATCTCTTATTGCTGATTGTGATATGCCAGATGCAGATAATAATAATATTTATTTAGTTCCGCTAAACCATAACATGGTAATAGCATCATAAGAATGTATACATTGAGAATCACATCATAAGAATGTATACATTGAGATTATTCTTTTCTACTATTTATTTATACTAAACCATAATTATACTAACAAAACTCCAACAACTGACTTATATACACAGAGAGAAAAAGTAAACACATAAATAAAATAGAGGCTGTCCTTGTAGGGTATTGAATTTAAATATAAAAAAAAAGTCGGTGAATCACCCCAGAACGAATTAATCAATTAACTTTTCGCACCTTCTCCAAAACCAGTCGACCGTTTGCTCAAATATTCAACAGTTGGCTTACATAGAGGCTGAAAACTGACATTATTGCAGAGATATTGTGAAATAATTCAAATGAACTTGAAAGAAATAAAACTTGTTTATTTATGATATTGTCTAATTTCACCAACTATATTTACATGGGAGTACTTTCGGTATTTCTACCATCCTCAGCCAAAAGCATAAGAGATAAGACTGTCTTATCTCTTTTACTTTTAGCTGAGGATGGTAGAAATACCGAAAGTACTCCCATGTAAATATAGTTGGTGAAATTAGACAATATCATAAATAAACAAGTTTTATTTCTTTAAAGTTACATAGAGGCTCCAAAATCCTCATACTAAATGTTATGTCGATAAATTCATTATATCGGCAGTTATTGGGGTTTTAGAGTTGAGCCCCCCTCTGATCCCCGGTGTCGTCCTTATTGGGTTTTGAATTTACATTTAGTGACGTCTAAAATTTAATAGATGTTAGTCCATCTGGGGTTTTGGTCCCTCATATAAAATGTTGTGTTTATACGTTTATTCTAACTGTAGTTATTAGAGCTTTTATGTTGTGCCTCCGCTTTATCCCCCCTCCTTTGGCCGATTTGGCTGAAAAACAATAGGTGTCGTCGTTAGAGGGTTCTGAATTGACATATAAAGTTTCGGGCTGCTACATTTATTCTATCGGGAGTTATTATGCTCACAGACGCACAGACCGACAGATTTTTCATATTTGGAATCTATAGGTCGGAAATCATGAAATTCCGTTGAAAACTCCGCATCGAGTTTTTGACCGATTACATAACTTCCCCTATACTTCATATAGCTGGGGAAGTATTTCTTGTCAATACATTCTTATTGGCAGTTTTTGAGCTAAGCGGCCCTTCCCCTTCTCATTAGCCGACTCTGCTGTAAGTCAATACGTGTTGATCCTAAGGGCTTCTGAGTACATACCTCGTACCAAAAATTCGATGCGGAGTTTTCAAAAGAATTTCATGTTTTCCATGTCTGTGAACGCGATAACTCCCGATAGAATAAATTTATCGACACGAAATTTTATATGTGTTTCCAGAAGCCTTTAGGACGAAACTTATTGATTTTCAGTTAAATCTGTCAAAAGGAGGGGGGATTTTGGGGAGAGGCTTAACACAAAAACTCTATAGCTGCCGTTGTAATGAATGTAATGACACGAAATTGGATATGTATATTCAAAGCCCTATAAGGACATCATCTATTAATTTTCAGCGGAATCAGCCGGAGAAGAAGGGGGAGATCAGAGGGGGCTAAACTCAAAAATCGATAGCTTTATCTTCAGCAAAAATGTATTTGAATCATTGAGGAAGGACATAGTCAGTCATGAAATTGAAATTGATTGAGGAAAAACTTGGAGCGGTGAACCCTCATGGCGCACTTCGTAGTTCTCTGTGCCAAAACTTCTTTAACCTTCTTGGATCTGAAAATTATTTATTAAAAGTCGCCGACATAGTGTGAGTCGTGTCGTCCGTATGTGAGGGTTCCATGTGAGACTTCTATCGAGGGCTGGTTCTCAATGAAAATGACTGAGTGCGAAGGTTACATGTTGACCTTCTGGTGGTGTTAAAAGTAATTTTTCATGATTTACGCCGAACATAAATTTTTTTTAAGGTGTTGCTGTAGTATGAGTTGACGCGAATTTAGGGTCTGCGTGAGAGGCTAGAATGGCGGTGTTATATGGCTGATATAATAGGAGGCATTAATCTTTAAGGTTTTTATGAAGGTCATCATTGCATCACCCAATTGTAATGTCTGAAAATATAAGCAGTAATATAAGTACATCATGCAATACAAAGAAAAACCGGAAAATCTGACCTTTTGAAACTCAAAAAACAAAAAACTGGCGGAATTTTTGGGTGAAATTAATATTAATTTGAGATCATTTCAAATTGAAATTATGACACTATAAAACTTTCGATCATTAACCATTCTCATTTCAAATGTGTCAAAAAGAAACTCTAACAATGGTTTAGCCCTCTCTTCTGCAAAATTACAATTTAAATCTCCAGCCAAAATCAAAGGGCATATTCAATGATTGAAGAGTCATATTTATCGATACATTCATCTCATACCTGCAGGAGTATTATGTTGAAAGTGGTCGATCTTAGGAGAGTATTCAGGAATGAAATATTGTAGAGTAGTTGTAACAAAATTTTATTTACATATTATTATAATATTAAAATAGTATAATATACAATTATATTGTATAATGTACAATTTGTTAGAATCATTTCATCACAAGTATTTTCTAAATATTTTGCTTGAGAAAGTTTATCAGTGTTGTATATTGTCATGTAGTTTATAATAATTATTATGTTAATATTATTATTCATCAACTTAATTTTTTTTTTTTTTTTTTTTGCATTGGAGGGGGAAATGCTGTGACGCACATCCAGGGAAGGTAGCCCTGGATAGTGTGGGACTCGAGACGATTCACCATCACCATACCCACTAAAACCCCCTCCTTGCCGATCCTGATTCCCTTCCTCGGAACTGACGGTCTGTCATTACTTCGCGGAAGGGAGGAAGGGTGGCTGGTAACGCCCCTTCTTCTGTTTTATTACCGCTACTGTTCCTTGTCAGCCCTCTCCTGAAGGGCCAACCCGCCCATGATGAGCGCTGCAAAATCGCAGCCTTCATCCCACGACTCCTGGGAGCGCAGCATAGCGTCCACGTAACTGGTAGCAGTCAGTGGGGCGCCCATGCTGCACTCCAGATGTTTCCTTCCCTCCTCAAATCTGGGGCATTTGAGGAGGACATGCTCCGCCGACTCCGTCTCACCAAGGCACTCGGGGCAGTCTGGTGTTGTTGCTGCCCCGATTTTGTGGAGGTACCCCCGGAACCCACCGTGTCCCGTGAGTACCTGGGTGAGGTGGTAATTCACCTCCCCATGCTTTCTGGTGAGCCAAGGCTCGACTCGAGGGATGAGCCGATGGGTCCACCGTCCCTTTGGGGACTTGTCCCATTCTTCCTGCCACTCCCTAATTGTCCTGGCCCTCTCTGGCTCTGCTGGACCAGGGCTGGCCCCCGCGTCCTGATAGAAGACCCGGTTTCCCCTGTGGTCGAAGCGCTGCACCACCTCTTCCACCTGAACCGGGTCTTGTTTCCTTTTGAAGTGTCGCGTACGTTCCCGTGCCAAGAGGTCAATGGGGGGCAGCCCGGCAATTACATAGGCAGCGTCGCCAGAAACTGTTCGGTAGGCGCATGCGACTCTCAGTGCGCTTCGCCTGTGAGCGGGGGCGATCAGCCTCAGGTATGAGGGAATCCTCGTTGCAGCTGCCCATGTCGGGGCCCCGTGCAGAAGGATGGATGTGCTGACTCCTGCCAGCAGTCTTCTCCTGCTCTGCCTAGGGCCACCGACGTTCGGCGGAATTCTCGAAATCGCCGCCGATGTCCTGGCGGCCTTCGCTCCCACGTATTTGAGGTGCTCCCTAAAAGGTTGGGTCTCGATAGTATAACCCTGGAAGGTCAGTGACATGTTGGTTCTGGCCTTCCTCCCGGTGAAGAGTACTGCATCCGTCTTGTGGATGGCCAGGGAAAGGCCCACAGAGCTCATCCAATGGTGTATCCGCTCCATGGCAGCCTGGAATTTGCGTTCCAGGTTTTCCAGATCATCAGCCACTATGACGATCCCTACATCGTCAGCATACGCCACCAAGGTAAGGTCTTCTGGCATTGGCAGGCTCAGCAAGCCATTGTACAGGATGTTCCACAGTGTGGGGCCAAGGACTGACCCTTGTGGAACTCCTGCAGCGACCTTGAATTCCCTGGTTCCGTCAGTGGTGACCGCGAACAGCATCCTCTCACTTAGGTAGTTCCTGATGATCTTCATCAGATACCTGGGGATCTTGAAGTCCCGTAAGAGGCTCTCCCAGATCTTGTTCCACCGAGCCGAGTTGAACGCATTGCTGATGTCCAACGTGACCATAAGGCAGTGCTTCCGGTTCCTTAGCGTCCCGGTTATTGCTGCACACACCAGATTCTTCACCTCTTCCACTGCATCTGTTGTTGACCTCCCTGGTCGAAACCCATACTGATTGTCGGTTAGGCCAGCCTCCACATGCTCGCGCAACCTCTCGTGGATGATGCCTTCCAGCACCTTCCCCGCTGTATCAAGGAGGCAGAGGGGTCTGTATGCCGAAGGATCACCTGGGGGCTTTCCCGGCTTCGGGATCAGGACAAGACAGACATCATCAACTTAATCTATCGACATCTTAGCTATCAACATCAGTATCTTCAGGTTTTGCCTCATTATTTTCATCATTGTAATATATAGATATTGGCCTAGACTCTCACATTCAGTATCATGCAATTATTTTCTTCAAAATCTATAATTTAAATGATTGGTTTATGGTCACTAAAGCTCGAAATATAAATTTTGGACTCAATCTATTCTACGAATTTTGGAAATACAGTGTCTATATTAGTGTCACGTTTATGTTGATAATCTCTTGTCGTAGTTAACTTTCGATCATTAACCATTCTCAGTTGAAATGTGTCAAAAAGAAACTTAATCAATGGTTTAGCCATCTCTTGTGCACAATTACAATTGAAATGTCCACCCAAAATCAAAGATCATATTCAATGATTGAGGAGTCATATTTATCGATACAAAGCCCGTCAAGATTCATTCATGCCCTCCCTTCTTAATGCCGGTCGGCGGAGTCGGCGAGGGGAGAGTGAAACTTTCGTTGCCATTTCCGTGTCGTAATGTTTTCCCAACTCAGAAAAATATATACTTTTAATATATAACTAATACTATATATAACAGGGAGTTGGGTAGTAGATCTTTATGCACTATTTTCAAATAGTACACACTTAATAACCCGCCAGTCTAAAAGAAAGCTTGCGAAGAAGACACAGCTGCCTTTATATAACAAAAATCACCTTACCTAGTCCAAAAGATTCAAGAGTACTTACATTTTAAAAAGTTCAATCAAAATCAAATAATATAAAACTGAATCAAATAAACACTGAAACCCACGACATAGTCGTATTTACAACTCAATCCAAGAACAGCTTACTGACTGATTTTTCAATCTCCGGTATAAAAAATTTCTAGGGGCGCCGGTAGCTCAGTGGTATGCGTGCTTGACTTCTGAGCTCAAGAACGTGGGTTCGTAACCCGACCGAGGTCCTTCGTTTATTTTATCTGGGAGGTAAAATAAACTTAAGCACGCCGTCCTTCGGATGGGACGTTAAGCGATGGTCCCGAGCCTGTACGATGTCAGGTACTCGTTAAAGACCCTTGCCCTAGGTGAATAAAAATTTAGGGTAGGCAAAATTTAGGACTCCCACAGTAGAGTCGGGCTCATGTCCACCAGAGTGACGAAAGAGCGCTCTGGTAGTAGGCAATTTGGCCTCATAGTTAAAGCCCAGTCATGAGTCATAAAACCTAACCTAAACCTAAAAAATTTCTAAATTCTAGAACATTCTATTAATATTCATAGGACTTTAAAACTGAACTGGAACTGTTTGGAAGAATATAACTTGATCTGCAAGTGATAACTTGATCTAAAACAATTTCTCAGATGGATAACAACATTCAAATAGCTTCAAAAAGTTAATAAAACTTATTTTAAGCATAAGGCAACAAACTATTTGAATTTACAAAATTTTGTATAATATTTTTCAATAGAAGAAAGAAGAGAAACATTTTTCTTTTGGACCAGTACTATATATATAGTTTCATATGTAACTATAACTTTCATATTATTATATACATATATTATACTTTTCCCAACTGCCAAAGAGTCCAATGACACGTAAGGAGCTCCGCTTCAAAAGATAAAAGTAAAATATGGGTAAGAATATAGAACAATGTCCTGTTGATGTAAAATGATATGTAACTTGTAAGATTTTGAAATGTTAAGTAGCCAGATAAGAAAATGACTGCTTCCATGTTTTCAAAGTTTGCAAGTAATAATGGATGAACTTGATCGACCTGGCCCAGCTTTTAAAAAATTGTATTATTATTTTGTTTCTTCTGTATTTCGCTTTTTATAATCTCATATAGGGGCGCGTAATCTCCACGAAATATTTCCGTGAAAGAATATTTATCTTAAAGAAGTATAAATATAAAATATTTATAACAAAAAAAAAACCTACTATATTTATTAATATTAGTAACTTTATACTCATTTATCTTCTATACCTATTTATTTTTCTTAGTAATTGAAGGGGTGAGTGGATAAAGGGGCTATGTGACAAAAATACGTTTTTGAGAAAAAATCTATTTTGTTAAACATCCTGTAACTTTTTTTATTATAATAATCACAAAAATAAACTTTTCAGGCTGTATTCCTCCGAATATTTGGAAGGTTTAATTGATTCCTTTGCACTTAACTCCTTTATTGAATACAAAAAATGCAACATTCGAAAAATGTCACTTAACCCCTTTATCCACTCGTCCCTTCAATTATTATTAGTCATCTCATATCTGCTCGTAATCTAAAATTTCATATCGGTTGATATAATTGACAAGCTATTTTGATGTAGAAAATTGTATGACGTACCCAGTTATCATTTAACGGAAATTAATATTATTATCCAATTTCACATTTATTTTTATAACAGTAATTGTTTATTTTTTTAAATGCTCATATATTTTTATATTCTAAGATTTAATCTAGATTGATGTATGTAATTTATAAGACATTTTGATGTACAAAATTGTATGGCGTATCCATTTACCATGTTATGGTTTAAAGGAAATAAATATTGTTATTATTTTCAAGGTATTGCCTGGTTGGGCCACATTGGTTTGGTTGAATGAGGCATTTAATTGAAAATTACTTTTGTTTTTTGAGAGGATTGTCCTTTTTGTTGTGTATATAAATGATAGTTCTTGATCTTCATCTTCGTTTCCTTCTACAAAAGCTGTAGTATACCAATTATAGAAGAGATCCACCCATCCCAATATAAGTTATAATGTAAACCGACAGTTGAAGATACATAACACACTTTATTTACTGAAATAACTTTGTTTTTACTGTTCAGAGTAAAGATACCAAATTAGTTGGGCATTTATGTTGTTTTACATTATATAAATAACTTCATACAGATCCAGAAGTTATAGTGAAAAAAATTGTTGGGTGAAAATATCATGAATAACATTTTTTTAAGGAGAGCATTTCAATGAGATAAACAGTATTCGCGTAATTTGCGCAAACACCGGAAAAATATATTGCATCAAGTAAATATAAATACGGCGGATGAGTTTTTTTTTGTTATGGATATATAAACCATATAGAATAGAATATACCAAAAGTGTATGTAATGAATAGTCGGATGTGATATAGACAAAATCATAATACAGAATGATATTAAATAGTAATAATAAATAATTAACAAATAAGTAATTAAATTATAATACTAATAAAGTAATGATAATAATATAAATAAAATTATAATAAACCAGTAAAAGCTATGCATTGAAAGCAGGGTGGTTATCAAAAGACCATTCGTTGGTAAGAATAGGTGATGCAAATATGGATTACATATAACTTCAAAATAAATGTTTCGGGCAAAAAAGTACTGTCAAAACGAAATTCCAATAATACAACCCATCTTTGTGTGCTGTGAAAGACAAAACTATAGTCCTAAGAAGAAAAATATACAAAAAATAATTATTATAAATGATGGATTCCAAAAAAAAGAAGAAGAGGATAATATATATATTTGGCACTGAAATTTAGAAGATTATTTTGAATAGGAGCAAAAATGAATGCTTCTAATTTAAAAATCATAATTGCGTCATATTCAAAAATCATTTACTTTTAAAAAAAAAATGCCTATTACATTAGTACGTTAAATAATCAAACATAATTCAGATAAATTCATATTTTTGACATATACTCATTTTCCAGAGCAGCGTAGATATATTATACAATTAAATGTCTTCAATTCATTGTATAGATTAAGCCATGCAAAACTTTTGTAGACCCCTTCAATCGGGTGAGTAGACTGGACCCAAGCTCACCATGAGTTTATTTTATCAGCCCATCCGCTACCTGTGCATTTCCTTGATGGGTGTGGCATAATAAATAAATTTATATTCCTATGGTTTTTATTTCTTTCCATCAATAAAAAAAAAAGTAATATTTTCAGAGAAACCAATGTTCTTCACAACCTGATTGAAGATAATAAACATAAATTAACATGGAAAAAAATCTGAACCTAAAATAACTAATTACTGATTTTTAATTATTCAAAAAACCACCGAAACCCTTCGTGTACACACTAAATGTTTCCCGATCGTGGGAAGTAAAGATTAAAATGTAAAAATGTAATAATAAAGAAAAATAAATAAAAAATTGTTAAAAAATCATTAGTAAAATATGTTGTACATGTTTAAAAAATTCAATGAAGAAATAAAAAATTTAATAAAATAAATAGTCATTGATAAAATGGCAAAAATAATAATTATATAATCAAGCAATGTAAATAAATTCAGAGTGAAGCTCTTTCTTTATGGATTAAAATTGCCAAAAAAAATAAAGTTGAAGGTGGTAAACAAAATGATAAAGCAAAGCTAAATTCAAAATAAACTAGAAACCAGTTTTTTGTTTTTATTTGTTCTAAGTCTCATCTATAAAAACAAAACAGCACAACCATTGGCTGGGCTGTCATTTATACGCAAAGGGGAAAAAGAAATATTAAAAAATTTAAAATGGCATGAGAGGCTTGAGAAAGGAAAAACTTAAATTAAAAATGTTTAAATTATAATTATTATATATATATATATATATATATATATATATATACACTAAAAAATTGAAACTAAAAAATAATAATAATAAAATAAAATAAATAATAATAATAAAATGATTTGTTGGTAACTATGAGCCGAATTTTCGATTGTTTGGCTAGTTGGCTCTTAGTATAATATGTGTATGTACTATTATATATTATGTGGGACATTTCTATTTTGAATTATAAAGAAAACACGAATGTTTTTTAAATATTGTCTATTTCACAAGATATATAAAATATTACAAATAGACAATATTTAAAAAACATTCGTGTTTTCTTTATAATTTATTAAGTGTTTCACAATCTCTCTGCAAAAATGTTAAATATCATTTCTATTTAGGCTTTATATTGTGTAAGAGGATTTATTATTTCATTACATCTATTTTTGTGGAATTAAAAAGTGAGAAAAGAAAAATTTAGTTTTACTTATAGAAACTTTTCTAAATGTAATTATTATTTTAAGTACCTAACTATTCTTACATCAATTTAAAAATCATTATTTTAAACTAATTTAATTACTCATTTGTTAATTATTTATCATTTATTTTGTTTTCTTATTAGTCTGAATTATAATTTTGTCTGTAACACATCCGACTATTCATCATATACCTACTTATATATATTATATACAACCGATTGTATATATATATATATATCAATTAAAAAAACTTTTTATTAAGTTATTTCCCAATGTTTAATCAATATATTGGGAATATTTAGAAATGCGGCTGGGTTTTGCTGCCAAGTAGTGTTCAAATGTTTTCTAGATGCCGTACTTATATTTACATATTCTAACACATATTTTTTTTCGAATACTGTTAGTCCCACTGAAATGCGCTCCTAAAAAAAAACAAATATATTCATGAAATTTTCAACCAACAATTTTTTTTCCATAACCTTTGGACGTGTGTAAAACCAAAAAAAAAAAAAGGACAAATCTCTTCCTAAGTGCAGTAAAAATGAGGTTATTCCAGTGGATAACGTTTGTTATTACTAACTGTTGGTTTATAATATAACTTTTAAAGGGATGGATCTCTAACTAAAATGGATACATTACAGCTTTTATACAAGGAAACGAAGATGAAATTCAGGAACAACCATTTTTATACATTACGAAAAGAACAGATATCCCCTCGAAAAACAAAAGTAATGTTCAAGACAATGCGTCATTCAACCGAAACAATTATTTCAAAATTATTGGCAACGTCCATATATATATATATTTTTTTTTTTCGTCTTATTTAAGTTGGTCGCAACTGTTGCCATAACGCAACAACCTGCAATCAAGAGGACGTGATGGATAGTGGATGTCTTGAGTGGCTTGAGAGAAGAAAGCCACACAGCGGTAGCTCCTCAGGGAAAAAATTAAAAACAATGAATGGGGATATTATGATGGTAATAATTTCATATAATAATTTTTTTTAAATATATAGTAGAAGGTAAATTAATATAAAATGTCTAATATTAATAAATATTTTTTTTTTAATATATATATATATTTTATATTTATATTTCTTTAAGATAATCTTCTTTCACGACATTTCCGGGCAATTATGCTCTCCTGCCTCAGGTCATGAAGAGAGAAATATAAGAAAAAACTATACTTATAGTAGTACACAATAAGTATAGTTTTTTCTTATATTTCTCTATTCTATTTCTCTCATATATAAATTAACAAACAACAGTAATGTAAATAGTAAAGAACTAATAAAATTAATGATGATTACAAAAATAATAAAAACAAAAGTAATTACGATAGAAAGGTGTATCTGGTTTTATGTTCGCTCCTCTGAACCTCTCTCCGCAGAATAACGTGACCTCCAGTTGTCAAATGTATTTGTATGCATTCGCATTTAGAGAATAAACTTGCAAGGATGAAGTAATAGTAAGTGTGGTTGAACTGAACTGGAGTGAAGTGTTTATTAGAGAAAGGAGAGGGAGAGACTCCAGCCAGTTAAATTGTGTTTAGGAAGTAAAAGTGGTCTAAGTAAGTAAGTGACTGGAGTCTGGGAGACGGAACACGTGATGTGGTAACCTGCACCGCTCCCGTCCTGCATATATGGGTCAGTCACACAGAGACCTAAGACCAACCTTCTAACACACACACAGAGAGACCTGAGACCAACCTTCTCACACACACACACAGACTTCTCATTTAGTCATCACATCTTACGCAGTCCTTCCCTAGATACTCAGACCAAACACACCGTTCATTAACCGTCACGAAACAGACACATTTGGGGATACACAATTTCTAGAATTAACATAATAATGCAGTAGATCCTCCCGTTTTTCAACAACCCGGACGATAGGAACTTTGGCCTGCGGCCAGTGCCGGATTAATAAATGGGCAATGAGCCCCGAGCCTCTGGGCCCATAATCCGAATATTTATTATTTTATTTATTTAATATTGAAAAAAATTTGAATATTAAATATTATTATATTATATTTAATGTATAATAAATTTTATTAATTTGTATTGAATATAGTATGGGCATTGTGAAATATTAATCTATAAACAACTATTTTGTTTTTATCCTATCATTTTTTTTAAGGTTCCTCCGTAATACAAAATATAATATGAAAATTTCTGGTTATCACTTTTGCTAATTGATAAAAATTTTCAACATAAAAAATTTATTTAAAAATATTCTGTTCATAAAATGAAAAGACAAATATTTTTGAATGAACTTAAAACATTTTTTTTTTTTTTCAGTTTCAGGTTATTAGATTACTGATGATCATGTTTCAATGATCGATTGGAAAAATTAAAACGTATTAAGGAATAATCTGCGAAGGGGCCACGAGATTTCGATTGCCTAGGGGCCTAAGTAGGGCTTAACCATAGACAACAATCACTCCATTGACTTCAAAAATTCTTGAAACTAAGACCCTTTAACGGTATTATTAATACAATGGTTTCTATACATTAAGGTGCTTTATGATAATAATATTAATATTTATTTCTATTAAACCATAAAATGGTAATAGGATAAGTCATAAGAATGTATACATTAAGATAGCTTATAAATTAGATACATAAACAGATATTAACTCTTGGAGTCTGATACACATTCATTAACAATACTACTAAAAATGAAATGAATAAATAAATACTTGAAAATATGAGTACAAAAATAATAATATTATAAAGTAGAAAAATAAATTATATAATAAATACAGTAGATAATTTTTTTAATTTAATTAAAATTAAGATAATAATTTTTGATAACTTTTCCGAAAGTGTATTTTTCACGACGTACTTATATACACTGTATTACATCAATGGCTATGTATATATTTTTTTTTTGTTCTTCTAGTGGCTTCTGTATATTAAGGCTTATATATTGCCTTACATAAACTATAATATTGTATATTATTAACACAGCGTATAACAACAATGGATTTTATATGTTAAGGCTTATATGTCTTATAAACAATGGATTATTACGACAAAATAATGTTCATGGAATACAAGCATTACTTATAAAAAATAAACATCTTGATCAAATGATAACTCACAATTACCGACTTTCTTAATACCAAAAATTTGGAAGTATCTTATTTATAAACAATGCATTTTTGATTAAACATGTTATTAATGGAAGTTTAACTATAATATTAGAAACGTAGGATTATAATTCAAAAGTGTCGTTGGAGTTGGTATGTAGATTTTGGTTAGTATATAGTTATGTATAATTGCTATATTTCCAAATTAATTAAAAAAAAAAAAAAATAATTGGGACGGCCTCATTTGGTCCTTACACAAGTTGCAGAATCAAGGTTTAATTGCACATTTAAAAAAGTGTTAGTAAAAGCAAAAAAAAAAAACTATAGGCAGGGATGTCCTCGGGGAAGTACACGTTAGACGCGAAGTCCGAATTTGGTCATTCGTCGAACAAATTGCGTTTTTTTCCAAAGTCACTTCTCTGGCTTTGAATCTCCCAAAAAAACAAACCTAACAATTAATTTTTTCTATAAAAATCTCGTTCCAATACCAATATCATTCAAACCTGGGCGAATCTATAGGTTTTTTTATCTGGGAGGTGAAAAAACCTTAAGCACGCCGTCCTTCGGTTGAGGCGTTAAGCGATGGTCTGGCTGTGTCAGGTACTCATTAAAGATCCCTTACCCTAGGTGAATAAACCTAGGTAGGCAAAATTTAGAACTCCTACGCGCACATGTCCACCAGTGTGATGAAAGAACACTATGGTAGTAGGCGATATGACCTCATAGTTAAAGCCCGGGCACGATTCACAATAACTAATTAACTAACATGATCCACTCGCGCCAAAATAAATTATGGTTATACAGGTACTTATGCTTCCTTAAATAATTTGAGATGAATTTTCAAGAAACCAGTGCTTTTTGGTTATTGAAAATTAGATAACTGTTTTTCCTATCAGATTTAATTAATAGATATAAATATTAGATAATAAAATAAAATAATAAGATATAAAAATTAAATGTTTCTTCTATTAATGGCAAATCTTCTTGATCAGAGTAGCAAATGGATTTATCCGTTGCAAGTTACTTAGCTACTCATGCTCGAACTTTAACTACGAGGTCATACCGCCTATTACCAGAGCGCTCATTCGTCACTCCGGTGGACATGAACCCGACTCTATTGTGGGAGTCCTAACTGTTGACTATCTAGGTTTTTTTCACCTAGAGTAGGGATCTTTAACGAGTACCTGACATCGCACAGGCTCGAGACCATCGTTTAACGTCCAATCCGAAGGACGGCGAGCTTAAGGTTTTTTCATTTCCCATATAAAAATCGAAGGGCCTCGGCCGGGTTTCGAATTTGCAATCATGAGCTCAGTAGGCTGGCACTCTATCACTGTGCAACCGGCTTCTTCTTTATTAATTAGATATTAGATTTGTTCTCTGTTTCATCGGATTGTCTCAATCAATAAGATCACTGTTTTGTTTAATATCTCAATCTATTCCAAACTGGGGCAGAAAGGACGAGCTGTGTGCAGGCTCCAGCCCTTTACTAGCTTTATTATCGACTCCAATTACAGAAAAAAAATAACCGGCACTTCCAGGGATCGATCCGGTAACTTTCACATCACGAATCAACTATCTAAGCCCCTACGCCATGAGGAGGTTCCTTATCTATAAAAATATTACATATTATATAATACAATCAGTGAAAATAAGTGAATCTTTTAGCAGGAGGTGAAGAACGACATGTGTTTTTAAATCTGATTTATCCTTCAAGTGATAAAGAACTGAAACTCAGAAACTGGAATTAGATAATACAAAAAGTTATCGATAAATCATCGGATTGTACTCAGCATAAATTAATCAATTAAGTGTTCGCTCTCCCACCAAAACTAACCAGTAGTTAACTTACATGGGGACTTTTGAATCATACTAAATTTTGTTTCGATACCTTCATTACATCGATATTAGTATTTTTGAGTCGATTCCGGTTTATTACATGTCGTCCTTATCGGGTTTTCAATTAACATATGAAATTTTCTGACAATAAATAATTTAACAAAAACTATTAGCTGCCATTGTAATTAATTATTAATAGTTTTTGTGTACCTCCGACTTTTTTTTACCAACTTGGCTAAAAATTAATTGGTGTTGTCCTTATGGGGTTCTGGATATACATGTAACTTCTTGTCGAGGTTAGGTTAGGTTTTATGATTCATGCCCGGGCTTTAACTACGAGGTCATATCGCCTACTACCAGGGAGCTCTTTCGTCACTCTGGTGGACATGACTCTACTTTCGGAGTCCTAAATTTTGCCTACCCTAAAATTTTTATCATCTAGGTTAGGGGTCTTTAACGAGAATCTGACATCGTACAAGCTCGGGACCATCGCTTAACGTCCCATCCGAAGGACGGCGTGCTTGAGTTTATTTTACCTCCCAGATAAAATAAACTAGGGGCCTCGGTCAGGTTTCGAACCCACGTTCTTGAGCTCAGAAGTCAAGCACGCATACCACTGAGCTTCCGGCGCCCTCTACTTCGTGTCGATACATTCATTTTATCTGGAGTTATCGTGTTCACAGAGACAGACACATAGACAGAGTTTTTTTTTTTTTTTTTCATTTTGAAATCAAGTGGTCGGAAAACATAACATTTTAATGAAAACTCAAGATCGTATTTGTGATCGATTACACAATTTCCCGTTGACAAATAGCTGGGGAAGTAAAGAAAAAATAGAAAAACGACTTATCTGACTGTTAGTAAGAGATTGTTGGTCGAACTAACTCCTCACTCAGAAGTGTTAAAACATAACGATCCGACTTATAGACACAAACAAAACATATTGTTGTAGAAACGCAAGTAATGCAATAATGATGTGGAAGGCAATAATTTACCAACATAGACAACTTGGTGAGTATTACTTAGAAAGTAGATTCTTGTTAAAGCAATTATACTGTCGGCCTACTAACAGCACACTGCTTAGATACGTCTCAGTAGAACTTACATCATATTACCATGTATAAAAGTTATGCTCTTTCATCCGTACGCTGGCTGTACGATTACAATCTTTTCTCAATAGAGTGAACAACAAAAGCCATGGAAAAATTAACAAATTTATTAATTATTATTGAAGAACCATCTCCTTTTATGGGCCGATTCCTTTGTGTCCTATTAAGACTACTATTTGTGTCAGAAATGTGGGGACTACATAAAGTTTCTCGATTTTTTAAATACTCTGCGATAGTTATCAGTTAATCATATTATCGTATTTCATTAATGATAGGAACTTGGAAGTTGTGCAGTCAATGAAGCTTAACCATGCATATCATATCTGCAAATAGAGGAGTTTTCATAACCATAAACATGTCTGTTTTGCCATATTAATATGGCAGTATGTTGCATATCCAACTGGAGCAGGAGGGGAACTTCTCCGACCCAAGAGTATCTGGCAACTTCAGATACCTCGATCCACAATAACTAGCATCAACTCCAGGTGGGCAGAAGACTTCTGCAGGCCCAAAGTGGTGTCGAGGAACCTTAACCACAGCTTCATGATAAAGACACTCATCACCTATGAATGTAAGACCTGGACCCTGACCTCACATAAGGAGAAGCATTTCCCAGACGTTTGAGAAAAATAGCAGAACCGGTCAAGGATAGAGAAACTAGGGAGCTGAAGGACATCTTCTGGCAAAGTACCAGACATGAAAGCAGGGCGCTTACGATGGGCTGGGCATGTGAAGAGAAGAATATGAATATACAATCAACCGTTGAAGAATTTTCAGTAAAGTTTCATGCGCCTCACAACCCTCATTTCGGGATGCCTCATGGCCTATATTCTGAGTTAGACGATCCTTGAAAGGCCCAGGAAATTTCTTGAATATACGTTCAGCTGTTTTCTCAAGAAGCTCAAACAAACGAACATACAAACAGGATGTCAAATATAAGGTAGTCTGACCTCTCACAGATTTTTATTTAAGTAATGCTAGCCGGCTTTCGAGGTCTCCCTCATCATCAGGCAGTCTGATAAAAAATTTTGAATAAAACTAAACAATAAAAATAAATAAATAACAATCTACAACAACAAACATTAACACTCTAGAGTTGTGACTCAGATGGTGGACAGGAATAACTCGTCTGTCCCCATCCATGATATTTTAAATTATTGATGTTTGTTGTTGTAGATTGTTATTTATTTATTTTTATTGTTTAGTTTTATACAAAATTTTTTATCAGACTGCCTGATGATGAGGGAGACCTCGAAAGCCGGCTAGCATTACTTAAATAAAAATCTGTGAGAGGTCAGACTACCTTATATTTGTCATCCTGCGAAATAATCACTTCTCACTACATCAGCCATCTTCATATTAACATACAAACACATGTTTAGTTCAAGGTCTCTAACATACAACATGAAAAGGATTACAGATCAAACAAAAAAAATCATTGCTACAATGTACACACAAAACTTTCATTTTATACAGACAGATAGCTAATCTATATATATATATATATATATATATATATATATATATATATATATATATATATATATATATATATATATATAAGAAGCGAGGGCGCCGGTAGCTCAGTGGTATGCGTGCTTGTCTTCTGAGCTCAACGTGGATTCGGAACCCGACCCTTAGTTTATATTATCTGGGAGGTAAAATAAACTTAAGCACGCCGTCCTTCCGATGGGACGTTAAGCGATGGTCCCGAGTTTGTACGATGTCAGGTACTCGTTAAAGACCCCAGCCCTAGGTAAATAAAAATTTACGGTAGGCAAAATTTAGGACTCCCACAGTAGAGTCGGGCTCATGTCCACCAGAGTGACGAAAGAGCGCTCTGGTAGTAGGCGATATGACCTCGTAGTTAAAGGCCGGGCATTAGTCATAAAAACTAACCTATATAAGAAGCTCAAACAAACGAACATATATAAGAAGATATATTTAGTTTCTTGTTTTCAATTATTTCGTTTGACTCAAAATAAATTATTCGAAACTTAGGCTGAACGAAGAAAAAACATTTAAACTTTACGACAAAATGTTGAGCCGTCCTTCGTACAATATAATTAAACATTACTTCAGCCGAGACAGACAAAAAATACTGCGTGTTTAATTTCGACACAAGTTAGTTGAATTTCTGCAACTTTTATGATCATTTTAAAAGTTTTATATTTAAAAAAATGGTCGCAAAGCTAGAAAGGTAGGTAAATAGTATGCAATTAGAAATGTTTCCCAATCTAGAGATATGATTATATAAGAACCACACCCCTAGAGATGGACGTTACGTAACGGTTCACAGCAGGAGCCGTTACTACATCATTCATGTTTCTTCACAAGGTCATCTTTACCAACCTCCCTCATTAGACAACTTCATTCATAAAATATTTCATTATGATTTACTACTTCCGATTGGTTTTTCAAAACTATTGTTGAATGATTCCGAAATCGGACTTTTGGTCGACACAAGGAGCAAGCATACAGCGAGAACCACAGTTCAGCTAAACTTGAGAAATATATAAGCAAATGTTTGAAATTCACTGATCCTTAGGGCAGGACCACAAACTCTTTTCTGTACAATTTTGTAGCTAATGTTTCCTACCGCGGCATGCCGCTGTATAATTCGACGGAAAAAAATAGAGTATTTATGTTTTTTTGATGATACACAAATGTAAAAACAACTAGGGGCGTCGGTAGTGTAAATGATAGTCCTAAGTCTGTGTGACCTCTATCCTAAAACTAGGCAGGCAAAATTTAGGAGGAGTTTGACACATCTCCATCAAAGCGACGAAAAGCCTTCTATAGTGAGACAGGTGAATTATATCGGGATCGCTGGCGAGTGGAAGGGGTACGATAAGATGTCTGAGGCCAATAGGAGAGCGTCATGTTGTCTTGACAACAGTGTAACGTTGCCATTCTTGGCGTTTTACCTTTTTTTTTTTTAAAGTTTTCATTGATTAGAGAAAATAACGTTATTTATAGAGAAAGATCAACAGGTAATTCAGACATTGCATGAGATAAAGCCAGGATTAAAATATGACCCAGAGAAAAATTACGAATATTTTGGACCTAACATCTTACAATATAACTATTTCTTCTGTCAATGACTAAGTGTTTAAATATAGAGGTCGACTCAATATAAATATTCTATAAAAAGAAGATTCTGAAGGAATATTTAACATAAAGAACAGATGAATTATAGATACTGATGATGGGAGCAGTGGCGGATACAAGAAGGGGGTAAAAGCAGAATTACTCCCCCCTAGTGCAAAGGCTCATAAGTCAGTTTCGTTAAGGATAAAGAAATATGCACGTTAAATTGTGAAATACGTCTTAGTGATGCGCGAAGGATCTCTTGCGGTCTTGAGCACGGACTTTAATGACGTTATTCGTTGACAGACTCAAGACTGTTACTCAACCTGTCAACGAAAACAACCTGGATCCGCCCTTGGATTGGAGTGCTTCCCGAAACGTCTGTAATTGCTAATTTTACATTTGGCAAAAAATAAATGAAAGAAGTGATGATGTAATAATATATTATATATGAATTCAAAATCTCCTTACACAACACCCAAAAAAAATATATTTTCTACAAATTTCATTCATTTTCTGTAATTATTGTTTTTTTCTTTCCCCCTATCCATTTATTTAATTGTATTACATTATTTTTTAAGATATAATTATTGTTGTTATTATCACTATTTTAGTTAATATTTTTTTATTATTAGTACTTCTCTATTATTATCTATTTTAAATTATTTATATTTTTCTTCTCTAATAAAATTTGACTTATTCATTTCTTTCTTATTGTATTCTTATGAAATCAAATTTATATAAATATATGTGATCTTGAATGAAAGCATTTATTTTCATTTCTATTTTATTTCATCGGCGTATATCTTATATTATTTGAGCTAAATATTTTTATTTCTATTTTTTTACATAATTTTCCGTTTTTTATTTTTTGTTCTTGTCCTTATAATTAAGATAAATTTTCGTCCCGAGGACCTACCACTAGGTGGCCTTCCTCTCACATGCCATTCATGCCAACATATCATAGATGCTGGTTGTTGCACCCTAGCAACAGTTGCATCTTTATAAATAAAATACAAAAAAAAAATATATATATATATATATTTCATTGTTATTATTATTTCTT
Organism: Aradus depressus; assembly: GCA_963662175.1. Classification (NCBI taxonomy): domain Eukaryota; kingdom Metazoa; phylum Arthropoda; class Insecta; order Hemiptera; family Aradidae; genus Aradus; species Aradus depressus. The sequence goes on along the minus strand of OY759219.1, from coordinate 17,257,177 downwards.
GTTGTATATTCAAACTTAATTATTTTGGTTATTCCACAGAGGAATAGTAAATATATCTGCGCAATTATCTGTTTTGTTTATAAATTCATTTAAATGAATATACTTAACAAGTTGTAAATTGTATATTGGGCTTAGTCTCGTCATTAAAGATTATTCATATTATTATTAGATAAGAGAGCTGGTCAGATAATATTAGGCCCATTTACCGACCAATATATTTGATTATTAATACCCAATCTCATGCCAGATGTATTCTGTCGCAACAACAATATTATGTAAGGCCAAATATGTATTTTGTTATTACCACCTTAACAGATACTTAAGTCCTTTAGTGTTTTTCTTTGTGGCAACTTAACAGACTGAACTAAGTAACAACAGTTTAAAAATATATAAACTAGGCACATTTTAATTAAACAATTAACTTCATTGACCAGAATTTTTTGGACATTTAAAAACTCTTAAAATTAAACAACTCATTAAAACTCAATAGATAAAATAAAAAAAACAATACTATAATCCTTTATTGGAAATGAATACGAACACCTACATTAGAACGATTTGTTGGTTGTTTCACATTTTTGAAAAGCTATATTCAGATAGGTTTCAATGGCAGTTGTATAGCATTATTACTATATTTAAAAAATAATAATTATAAATAATATTGACGCCTATGTAATTCGAGGCAGTATTTAAATGAATAATTAAACAAACTGAAATATTATATGATGGACGTTTTAAGTTATCAAGTAAATTGATGGTCGAACCGTAACTAAATTAGCTTCAACAATAAAGCCGCGTCTAAATAACAATAATAATAATATTTATTTTAGCTAAATAAAATTGGTTATGTCATACAATTTTATACATCAAAATATCTTATATATTATGAACATCAACCGATATTAAATCTTACATATGGATGATTAACGATATATTTTTTTTTTTTTTCACTAAAAATAATGGAAGATAAATTAAAACGTTTTGGTGAAGAACATAGGGAAAACACAAAAATAAAATAAAAATATCCGTTCACGATTTTAAATAATAATCATCAAATTTTGGGTGGATACATTCAATCTATCAGGAGTTATGGTGTTCTTAGACACACACAAAATCATGGACAGACTTTTTTTCTAACTTTTGGAATCAGTGGAGCGGATAAACATGAGATTCCAGTGAAAACTAAACATCAAATTTCTGACCAATTACATAGCTTGCCGTATATCTCCTTGAGAAATAAAAATACAACTTAATGGTAATTTCAATGTCGCCAAATACAGTTGAAGAGGATGCCAGATAGAAAGTTGCTATTTTGACATGAGAGGACCACCCGAGTGGTCAGTACTGGATGACCAACGGCCCTTCCTAAATGTCAAACGGTCGGTCTGGGATGCCCACTGGTTTCCTAACACCTAGTTCTCATGTTCACAGGATGGCTCCATTTAGATCAACCTAATGATTCAACTTATTAGACTCCCTCCTTTCTGCTCAGGAGAAATCGATCCATTTCCACATTTTGATTTAATTGGTTTACAACACACTTACATTATTTTTTTTTTATCATTTAATATGACAGACAAACGATAAGCAATAATTTATCAATTGGTTTCTTAGGTTCCTCCTACCTTCTTCTGTTTTCCAGAGATGTAGACCGTATTTCTATATAATATGGATTTGCAAAAAATTTAGTTAAGGAACCAGAAAATGTTTTGAATAAAAACAGATTACTGCAACGAGCCGCATATTTTACTAAATTTATTCAGGCGGCATCAATGTATTAAATAAAATAAAACAAAACTTTTCATTCCCACAACTCTGGTGACTGCCCCCCAGTATTCATTGAAAACCAGCCATTACCTCATACCTCTTCCGTAAAATATTTAGGATTAACCCTCGATAGAAGGCTGACTTGGAACCCTCACACTCGGACGACACGACTCACACTAGACAGGCGACTTTTGTACAGTATTTTGAATAGGCGTTTTAAATTATCTACTCGACAAAAACTCTATTGTTATACATATTTTCTCCGACCTCTCTGGACCTATGGCTTAAAATGTATGGTAGAGCCAAGATTTCGAACATCAAAAGAATACAGGTAATTCAATCCAAGACTCTCCGACTGATCACTCAATGCCCACCATACGTTAGCAACAAGACTTTACACCACGATTTGAACGTTACATCCTAAGATACAACCATTAAACATTTATACCAACGTTTCTACACCAAAATTACACACTAATCCGGAAATTCGCAAAATCTTAAATACAAATTTACCCCACAATCCCCCAAGAAGATTAAAGAAAGTTTGGCATAGAGGTCTCCTGTTGTAGCCTTCCATGTCATATTTATTTTTATTATTTTATTTTATTTTTATTATTTTTGTATAGTATATGTCAGCCCAGCCGCTGGTTGTGCATTTTTTGCATAGTTGTGGCTTAAGATAAAGAAATACAAAAAAAAAAATTACACAACTCAGTTTAATTCTGTCAACCAAAATACGAACATCATAACGACACTTCTTGTAAAATGTAGTTAGATCCTGGAGGAAAGTGGTCTTGATTTACGTCTGATTTCAGCCGAAATCTAATCAGAGCTAGGTTAGAACATGTAACTCCTTCGTTCCAAATTTCACGTGCATAGCTACAATCGTTTTTGCTGTAGAAAGCTCAAAACTTTTCAATCACTTACACACACACACACGCTCAGACAGACATCATCGCGCAACCTTGAAACGTGAAAATTAGTTGAAACCTCGATCTCGAATTTTCGCACGATTACAATACTTGCTTATACCATAGGTATAAGAAAATAAAAATATATGTCTGCATGTGTGTGTGTTGTGTGTCTGTGTTCATTCTATCGGGAGTGTCCATATTCACAGACACACACGCACATACACTCACAGTCAGCCTACCATACTTCGGTGTATCGTCTGTCCAAGGGCAGCTTCTAACTCTTACATAACAAAATTGCAGAAACTTCCAATTCAAAATGTATTTGGATCATTATATTGTGATGTTCCAAAAAAATGTTTGGACCTGGGCGACGCCAAAAAAATAGATAAAATATACGCTAGCTTTACCGATGTTATTATGGCTACGTCACTGTGCAACAATAAATTAAATAATATTAATACTTAAATCAAATTAAATTATGTTATAAAAGTAATTACCATATTCCATTTAGTTTACGTCATGTCGGAGATGGACAGTTTCGTAAAAAAGGTCGTTGCATTGTACCATATGTGACGTAACAGTTGAGATAAACATCAGGCCTAAATTAGTTCATTCTCTTCTAATTAGATGCATTTTCCGATAATTGTAATCTAATTTAGTCAGCGACATACCGACCGCGACTAAAACAAAAATAGGTGAATTCGTCCAAAACAAGAAACAAACATAAATAACCTAACGCTACGAACTATTGACCAGAAATTTAAATTGTCTGACACACAGAGGCCTGAGGCTTTACCTTAAAAGGAGCCTCCCTTCAGAAATCTGTTGGGGCTAATTTGTTGGATTAATGTTTATTTACCACCCGGATATAAATAAACATTAAAAGATATGTACCTATTGGAATTTATGTCTAAATATGTATCGTAGCCCCCCCCCTCCCCCCCCCCCCCATTTATTTAGCGGTTTTCTGTATTTATAACGACAATAAAGTAATTATTTATTTATTTATACAATTATAGAATATGAAGAAACTGGAGAATAATTTTAATGGTATACTGGTGGAAAAAACTTCATTGCAGTTATAAATGTATAAATAAATCAATTGATGGGGTTAGAATCAAAATAGTCCAAGTGACATTTTTGAAAATTTTTCGTTAAGTGCATAACCGGGTACAAAAATGATAGTTCTGTTCAGGAAAAAAGTTGTACAAGTGAAATCGTAGTCAATGCTGAGATCTAGTGGCAAATCACTTATACCATTTTGGTGACATGGAACAAGTAACTTAAACATATCAATAGTGACCTTGAAATTAAGTTTTTTATTCAATTTTATGGTTTGCTAACAGCAACATTCACCATAAAAGCAGAAGACAAAATATTTCCGGTTAAGTTATAGATTTTTTTTTTTTTTTTTTTTTGGCCTTATGTACGATGCATATTAGCCATGTCACTGTGTAATCTAGTTATTTACGACATCCATAACCCCGGGAGGAAGTTCTATCTACGAAATAAAACTTTCTCCCGGACGGGATTTGAACCCGCAAGCCATGGGAGACCATGCGACCAAAGCCCTACGCTCTAGCCCGCACGGCCACCATGGCCCCCAATTATAGATTTCTTAAATCAGTTAAGAACTTAATGCACAGTTTCTTCAAAGTTTTAAAAATGTCACTTAGACCTCTTTGATTCTAACCCCGTCAATTATTACATTACTGTCGTTATAAATTAAATAAAAAACAATAAATATAAGGTTCGAAACCCGGCCGAGGCCCTTAGGTTTTTTTTTTTTTGGAAAGTGATTGTTGGTTATTTTTTGGTTTTGGTTATTTTTCTGGTATTTCTTCCAGAGATGTCTACTTCCACGAAGAATCGGATCTCAATATATCTTACACCTCCATGGAATAGAAAGGCTACGTAATGAAGATAATTTTGTTTTATAATTTAAATAAGAGGTTTGTTAAGTACAAGAAATGAAATATCCACCGCAAGGTTGCAATTTTCACGCTGGGGACTATATGCCATGCATTCAGTCAGAATGTGTCTGACAGACAATCCGACCCCGCAGCACTGACAGAGAGGAGGGGTTCCTGAGCCATCAGATATCCATGGGTCAGCCTGGTCTACCCTCTACCTAACCGAGTTAAAATTACTTCTTCTTTCCTTTTTTCTCTTATTGAAGTAATATCTTTATAAAATAAACGAAGAGCCGTCTGTGTAAAACGACCGTGCTTCCTAAACGGCTTTTTTCCCAATTGGCTTAGGGGGCCGGAGGCTTAGTCTCAAAGATCCGCCATTGTTGACACAATACTCAAAGTGGACTCAGGAACATGAATAGTGAAATAAGGCAACAACTTCTTATTTAAACATAAATCCAATCCCAGAAAAGCCAATGTTCTTCTTTTTTTTTTCGTCCTTAAAAAAAATGGTCTGAAGTCAGTCATTAGTCTTAATTAAAATAAACGATGGTCGTGAATCTGTAAAGCATTGTCAAAAAAAGTGTTGAAAGAGATATTGTTAGAGGGACAAAACAAGCTCGTTGAGGCGTAGCGTTGCACAATTCTCACAAAATGTCTTAATTAAAAAAATCGACGGTGAATCACCGGCAATGAACTTTCACACGAGATTTGATCAACTCAGTGCTCTCTCTCTCTCTCTATATATATATATCACTCTCTCTATCCCCCCCTCACTCCCTCCCTCTATCTCCCTCTCTCTCTCTCTCTCTCTCTATCTCCCTTTCCCTCACTCTCTCTCCCTCCCACTCTCTCTCTCTCTCGCTCTATCTCTCTTTCCCTCTCTCTCTCCCTTCCTCTCACTCTCTCTCGCTCTCTCTCCCTCCTTCTCCCTCTCACTCCCCCCCCCCTCCTTCTCTCTCTCCCTCTCACTCCCCCCTCCTTCTCTCTCTCTCTCCCTCTATTTCTCCCTCTCTCTCTCCCGCTCTCTCTCACTCCCTCTCTCTCTCTCTCTCTCTCAAACCAATTGACCTATTTGACTGAAAAACCAAAGGTAATGTTTTTCAATCCTATAAAATTGCGATCTTACTTATTTTTCATACTTCACACAACAGTTCACTAATTATCAACAAGAAATGAATTTTTAAAAATCTTATAACACTGACATGTAAGTTGTATAGCGTTGCTACCAAATAGAGAGGTCATGGTTCGAATCCACGGAGTTATATTATATGAAAAGATGATAACTGAAACTCATATATTGCGGGAAGCTAATAAAATAAATAAAAACAAAGTACTTAATTTAACTTTTATATTGTATAAATCCACAAAATATATGTACATAAAAATTCGGTTTACGACATCGTCAGCACAAAGTTCAAAAGTGACATTCAAGTTTGTCATATTTATACAACACTTAGGTTATCTGAGATTAGGTAAGTCTGTGACACCCTGTCCCCTAGTGAAGTTGCTGGGGGGGAAGTCCTATCTTTACACATTTACAAATATTTCAGTTGTCAATAATCTAATAGAATAAAGTAAATGTAAAAATAAATAAAATAGAAAAATAAAGAAAATATGAAGGATAGAGTGATCTGTGCAAAAATGGTTGGTTTAAGAAAGTCTTCTAATGGCACGTGGAAAGTCTTCTAAAGTCTTCTAATCACATACTCGTATTACCAGTGCTTACATTTATCGTCCCTCTGCGATTTATCTGGTGAATACATCGACTATATATAAATACATATGACCTAATTAAATAGAATCGTGACATTTGAGTGTACAAGTTGTGCTGACTCTTATGAAGAATGTAGCTAATTTGATCCGCTCTTATGACCTGGTCAAGACGACTCTTCCTGGTCTGACGGGGTGTGTCACATCTTGTTATGTCATCTCTGACCAGCCCCTCGCCTGACCTTTAACCTGTTCGGGCCTCTTTCATTTCTACATATACACACACCTCAACAGCGGTTGATATTTTTAAAAAAAACCTTCCTCAATTGTCAAAATTATTATTGATCTGATAAGAATGACCTATTTAAATATTTTTTCAATAATTAAAACTAGAAAACACTCCAAAATGTCAGTTTTCATTGATCAGATAATCAGGAAAAATAACCAGATAACAAAACAAATGTATGGCTCTGGCCAACATATATAACAATCACATTTTTACAGATTACTGAATATAAGAAACTAATATTTTGGCATGAGAGGTTTTCTTCATTTCATCGTACACAGTAATTCTAAGAGTGGCCCTTATAACCACTAATGCAAGATTGTTATTTCATTTATTTATTTTAGACTTAACTCTCTGTTCTATTTATCAAAGTGTATTTTTTATTTTATATATTCATGTATTGTCTAGTGTATGATATAGATTCCTTACTGTTCAGCTGATCACTTCCAATTTTAATAAACTTAAGCACGCCGTCCTTCGGATGGGACGTCAAGCGATGGTCCCGAGCCTGTACGATGTCAGGTACTCGTTAAAGATCCCTACCCTAGATGAATAAAAATTTAGGTTAGGCAAAATTTAGGACTCCCACAGTAGAGTCGGGCTCATGTCCACCAGAGTGACGAAAGAGCGCTCTGGTAGTAGGCGATATGATCTCGTTGTTAAAGCCCGGGCATGAGTCATTAAACCAAACCTAACCTAACCTATTTTTTTGTATATTTATTATGTATATAATTTTTAATAGATTTAATTAATTTCTATTATTTTTAGATATAATAAAATAGTATAGTTTATTTAGTTATTTAGGGGCCGTTCACAAACTACGTCACGCAATTTTCAGGTGTTTTTAACCCCCTCCTTCCCCCTTGTTACAATTGCTCACATTTAATTGAACCCCCCCTAAACGTGACGTCATTTTTTCATGACCTCCTCCACCCCACGCCCCCACCCCCCACCCCAATTTAAACTGAAATTTTTTTTAAAAGAAAAGTACTATATTGTATAAAAATAATAAAACTTCAATTTATCATAAATACAAATTCAATTTATCATAAATACAACATACATATTATATTCATCTGTATTCATAAATTAAATAAAAGTACAATGATTTAAGTATTTAACATTTCGATTATTCAAGCGAGATAATCCATATCATGAAAAAAGACTGAGGAATATTCCGATTCCTCCCAAATCGGTTTTAAATGTTCATCTATAGTTATGATTGGTATTTCAGATTGATCATTGTCAGAAGGTTCAAGTATTTCCCTATTACATACTATCTATCATGACGTCATCGAACCACTCGGCTTCTTCTGGATCCTCGATGTTTTTTTTATGATGGCCAACATTTCTCATACATAAAATGTATTTTATTCAAATATGTTATTTTACTTTAATAACATTTATTAAAATACTAAAGTTAAAAAATGTGCATGAAATTAATTTTTAGAAAATTGTCTACGCCCTTATTTTAAAGTGTAACAATAAACGTGACGTCATTTTTTTGTTTAGTCCCCCCCTCCCCACCGTCACAATCATGAGATAAGTTATATACCCCCTCCCCCCCCCCTTTCCACCGTCACAATCATGAGATAAGTTATAAACCCCCTCCCCCCCCCCCCCCCCTACCCACCGTCACAATCATGAGATAAGTTATAAACCCCCTCCCCCCCGTCACAATCATGAGATAAGTTATAAACCCCCTCCCACCCCCCTCCCCACCGTCACAATCATGAGATAAGTTATAAACCCCCTCCCCCCCCCCCCCCTCCCCACCGTCACAATCATGAGATAAGTTATAAACCCCCTCCCCCCCGTCACAATCATGAGATAAGTTATAAACCCCCTCCCCCCCCCCCCTCCCCACCGTCACAATCATGAGATAAGTTATAAACCCCCTCCCCCCCCCCCTCCCCACCGTCACAATCATGAGATAAGTTATAAACCCCCTCCCCACCGTCACAATCATGAGATAAGTTATAAACCCCCTCCCCCCCCCCCCCCTCCCCACCGTCACAATCATGAGATAAGTTATAAACCCCCTCCCCCCCCCCCCCCCCCCCCCAGGCGTGTGACGTAGTTTGTGAACAGCCCCTTTAGATATTTCGTATAAGTTATCAATATTATTTTGTTTTTGAGAAAGATGGCCGACCTACCTTTCATCATTGTTTTGGTCGTTGACGAAGAACGGTTGTTTTGATGTTTGGTGTCTGTATGAGGGAGACAGAATTAAACTGAGTTGTGGAAATTAAAAGTTTTCTTTTATTTTATTTAATACATAGTTTGGCGCTCGAAAAGTACAATTAGATATGCGGTTCTTCTATTTTTTCGAATCAGGGCGTTAGAAAACATGAAATTCCGGGGAAAACTCAACATCGAATTTTCAGTCCGATTACTTCATTTTCCCTATTTTTCGTTTGGTTATACATTCTAAGAGAATTTTTTTTTAAATTTAAAAATCTGCTGGAAACTTGAAATATTTGGCTTTACTGGTAAGTAATTTAAAAATCATTTCCTGGAACCGTTAGAAAAGAATACTAAAATTTAATATACATGATAGAAATCATTTGATTATAGATTCCAGGATAATGGCGTAATACAGAAATTAATATTAAAAAAAACATGAAATCATTGTTTTTGTTCATTAGTTTCCTAATGGCTACAATTAGATCTGGAGTTATTTTAATTGAAATAATTTTTCAAAGTTATAAAACAGATAAGTAATATAAAAATAAAGATTCAGGAAGAAGAAAATATACTCAATATGAAAGTGAGGAAACACAACGCTAGAGGTCATCCATCAAACCTTTATAGGTAATAGAGATGAATAGTAATATAGGCGAGGGGGTCGGTAGCACAGTGGGATGCGTGCTTGCTTACTGAGCTAAGACCGCGGGTTCAAAACCCAGCCGAGGCTATTAGTTTATTTTATCTGGGAGGTAAAAAAAACGTAAGCACGCCATCCTTCGGAAACTTAGGATTCCCATAGTTGATTCGAGCTCATGTACACCAAAGCGACATAAGAGCGCTCTGGTTGTAGGCGATATGACTATAGTTAAAGCCCGGGCATGACTCGTAATAACTAATTAAAAACAGAGGTTACCCGTGGACATTGACATTTGCTCTGATGGCTAAGTACATCGATAGTTGACATTAGCAGTTTCGATGCTATCGGTGTTAGACTATCGATAGTTTAAGGACTTTGTATTTCTGGGATCCACTGAATCGAAGGAAGGTTATATTTACTGTTATTGTAGAATGCTTTGTTGTTTTGAACTGAAAAATGAGTCGTAAATGGAATTCCGATATGTGGAGTTACTCCGATAAGGATGTGGGTCCAAAAAAACTGGCTAAATGTCGTTTGTGCAGTGCCGAATACAGAACTTCCGGGATCACTTCCAATTTGAATGATCACTTGTTGATAAAACATCACAGCGATTACAACGGGAACGCCTTGTGCACATCTACAGATACAGAAGAGAATAGTGGATTTACTTGAGCTCAACGAAAACATATGAAATAAACCCTGAGAGGTACAAGATTCTCTTAAATCGCGTTGTTTCATACATAGCCATTGATTTTCAGCCATTCAGCGGAGTCGAATTCGTAAAAGAAATATAGGTACATATCTTGTTTATTTGTCTATCTTAAATTACTTACATGGTATATGTGTGCATATACATGAGGATAGAGTGACCTGATGTCACTTCTGCTTTTAAAAAAAAGTCGATAGTACTATCGATAGTTTTACACCCCTATTATAAGGGTACAACCGGGCTTTAACTACGAGGTCATATTGCCTACTAACAGAGCGCTCTTTCGTCACTCTGATGGACATAAGCCCGACTCTACTTTAGGAGTTCTAAATTTTGCCTACCCAAGTTTATTCATCTAGGGTAGGGGTCTTTAACGAGTACCTAGTTGTAGTATTTCGCTTATAAGTACCTGACATTGTACAGGCTCGGGACCATCGCTTAACGTCCCATCCGAAGGACGGCGTGCTTAAGTTTATTTCACCTCCCAGATAAGTTCCGAACCCACGATCTTGAGCTCAAAAAGCAAGCACGCATATCACTGAGCTACCGGCGCCCTCGCATGTAGGGAAGTGAAATAACTCTTAACAATTCAATATATGAAACAATCACGTACTTACATTGTTCGCTACACTGCAATGTTCTTTTTCAGTTATTGTTATTTTTTATTTCCTCGTGTAAACTGGTCTGCCCTTACATAGCTGAACTTGAAAGGCCAAGTGTTTCAAAAAGCAATTTTACTCCTTATCAAGAACAGAATACCTTGTGCTAGTCGGAAATCCTAAATGACATATTATTTTCTCAACCTTGAGATTCAAATTAAAGAGATTTCTTGATGGAAGAAAAGTCTGTAATGGGGATTGTATAGGAGAGGAAGTGTGGCAAGGGAGGTTGGGAGTGAGACTTGTGGATTGTCTGATTGTATGCGATAAGTTGGATCAAGTTGCAACACACACCGGGGGGAGGCTGGGGGAGCCTCTTGGCCAATCTCTTTCACACACTGTCCTCCTCCTCCGATGCACTTATTTCCCATTTTTTTGAATTTCACACTTTTTAGGCAATACCTAGTCCATATGAAACGACAAATATTTTTTCATATTCCATTTTTTTTTATGTGAACGTCAAGAAACTCTATAAATAACGGATAAAAATACTGGTTATTTCCATGACCTTTCTTGTCATTCCGACGCTTTTATCAACATTTATTTATGTTTCAATACATTTTTGCTGGAGATGAACTCTAAATAGCTTTAAAAATTGTGATATTTTTATTCCATCGTTTTTGTTCGTAGAATTTTGTTAAATTTCTTCCATAATAACTGTACTTCCCCTGAGTATTATTTTTCAAATTTTGTAGTAGCATTATTTCTACCCTAACCAGGGGAAGTTATTTAATAAGTCGTAAATTCGATATAGAGCTTTTACAGCAATTTCATATTTTCCGACCCTCGAATTCCAAAAATTTTAAAAATATCTTATCTGTTTGTGTGTCATATAACTTTATATGTAAATCCAAAAATCTAATAGGGACGAGATACATACAATTTCAGCCAAATTGACTAAAGGGAAAACCCTTTAGAAACTACCTATGTAATGTAGGTATGTATGATGGTTGAGAAGTCTCTGAGGCCCATTCATTGCCTATGAACTTTTACGTTCTTATACTTGTAGTCGAGGTTCTACGGAAGAAGCCTCCAGACGGAAGCACACTAGCTGAAGTGAAGATGGGCCGGGTATGTGACAAGGATGGAACCTCGATGATGGGCTAAAGTCTGCACGGAGTGGATTCCTAGAGACAGAAGAAGAGGAAAAGGAACACCTGGACTGCGGTGGAGGGACGAGATAATGGAGAGAATAGGGGATGGATGGTGCACAGTGGCAGGAACAGAGAAAGATGGAACAAATGTGTAACAGTATTATTTAAGAAATAACTTTCATTTTTATTTTTTACTTTTGTTTTTATTTTATCTTTATTCAAGAAGTAAAAGTTTTACTTAAGAAATAATTTAATTTAGGAAAAATCGTTATCGTCATAGGAAATATTTATTTAGTTAATTATTATGACTCATGCCCGGGTTTTAACTACGAGGTCATATCGCCTACTACCAGAGCGCTCTTTCGTCACTCTGGTGGATATGAGCCCGACTCTACTATGGGAGTCCTAAATTTTGCCTACCCTAAATTTTTATTCACCTAGGGCAGGGGTCTTTAACGAGTACCTGACATCGCACAGGCTCGAGACCATAGCTGAACGTCCCATCTGAAGGATGGAGTGCTCATGGTTTTTTCACCTCCCAGTAATGATAGTATGAAATGATGATGAGAAATCTGTAACCGTGGTTATCATATATTTTTAATCCATTTCAGTATAAGCCGGCATTACCTTAGATGACTACGCTTTCCATGAAATTATGTATTATGCTGTTTGACTCCACCTTGTGCATGTTGAGCCGATTCGTGTGTTGCCTGCGGACAAACAATGTCTTTCAGCTGTATTTATGTAGATTGCGCGTGTCAGCGTCTTTCATGGCACAGGCTCTGCTGAACTGTCTCAACAGTCAAATAATACTACTCACATGTACGTACACAATTTGACATAAATTTGTGACACAAAACCTACTGATTATATATTAATTAAAACAAGATTCAGGTAGTTCATCAAGCAATTCTCAGCATTCCTGAATAAACTAACTGAGATGTTAGCATATTTAATTGTCAGTTTCTTTCCTGCCATAATAATTAGATATGTGAGATCTTTAAATAGGGGCTCCTAAATCCTCGTACTATATTTTGTGTCGATACATTCATTACATCGGCAGTTATGAGAGTTTTTGAGTTAAGCCTCTCCCCTAATCCTTCCCTCTGCTTAGACCAATTTTGCTGAAAAACAATCGTGTTCAGGGAGTATTCGTGTTCACAGACACATAGACCAAAAGTAGGAACACCGGCGGAAAATCAATATATGTCGTACTCACGGGTATCTGGATACATATATGAAATTTCATGTTCATATATTAGCTCTGAAAGCTATGAAATCCACTAAATTAAGAGACTGAAGATTTAGAGAGAGAACACTCGTGTCCACAACCTGGGTCCACGGTTACAGACGCGGAACCGGGTATTTCGGATATCGCTTCTTGAAAAAACGGGTTCCCGGAACCGAAGGTTTTCGGTTCTTGACAGCCTAGGTAAAATACTGCACCTTTGGCAGTTGGGTCACAGTAATAGTTGTGCTTCGACTTGCTACGTAAAACTACGTCACTATTTCAAGGCACTATCATTATTTATTCACTAATTATCAATCTTGAAACGGAAAAAATGACCTCAATTTGCTGTAAAATTCTATAAGGTTAGGTTAGGTTTTATGACTCATGCCCGAGCTTTAACTGTGAGGTTATATCGATGGTCTAGCGCAAGAAGGGCCAATCTGCCTTTTTCATAAAAAGGCCAAACTTGTTCAATGTCTTTATAAAGTAAGCAAAAAGGGCCGATCTGCAAGGGCCAATCTGCAAGTTCCCCTCGACTCTTAATTTCAGAATGGTTAAAAGGGCCAAACTGTAACTGATATTGGGGCCAATCTGCAGAGGATGTACAAAATGCGGCGAAATAGGGCCATTCTACATTTATTTTGGTTGCGACCTATTTATTTTTTTACATTGTAAACTAAATTTTATTATTTCTATGCTGTTAAGTTTTCAACACTGGCAATTGTAACCTATAATTACTTCTTAAATAATTGACAGGTTTCCTTGCGCTCTTTGTTGTTGTTTTAATGCCAGCTTTCTTCATTTTATTTTTGTTACTCAGTAATTTTGTTTTACAATTTGTTGTTTTGATTTAATATAGGAAGTTAAAACCTAAGTAGTGATTTAATCCATTTGATTTTAAATAACTGTGTTATGGTGAAAACAAGGGGTGGCATTATCGCCTACTACCAGAGCGCTCTTTCGCCACTCTGGTGGACATGTGCACGACTCTACTGTGGGAGTCCTAAATTTTGTCTACCCTAAATTTGTATGCATCTAGGGTAGGGGTCTTTAACGAGTACCTGACATTGTACAGGCACGGGACCATCGCTTAACATCACATCCGAAGGACGGCGTGCTTAAGTTCATTTTACCTCCCAGATAAAATAAACTAAGGGCCTCGGTCGGGTTACGAACCCACGACCTTGAGCTCAGAAGACAAGCATGTGTACCACTGTGCTACCGGCGCCCTCAACTCTATTAGCTTAATAATGATGTATTATTCATTATTTATTACTCTAAGATTATTAGTTTCGAAGTTATAAGTCTTCAAAGTGCCACATATTTTCATTGTACCAGGGCTTCTCGATGTGACTTGCCCAACGCGGGGAAAGACGTACTACGTCTAAAAATTCCCAGCCTTGAGGGCTTTTGATGGGTTAAAATTAACGCTCACACTAGACCGGCGACTTAGACTATTGTACAGTATTTTGAATAGGCGTTCTAAATTATCTACTCGACAAAAAGTAAATTGTTATACCTATCTTCTCCGACCTCTCTGGACCTACAACTGGACTTACAAATATATGGTACAGCCAAGACTTCGAACATCAAAAGAATACAGATATTTTAATCCAAGACTCTCCGACTGATCACGCAATGCCCACCATACGTTAGCAACAAGACTTTACACCGCGACTTGAACATCACATCCATAGACACAACCATTAAACATTTATACCAACGTTTTTACACCAAAATTTACTTACACACCAATCTGGAAGTTCGCAAAATCTTAAATACAAATTTACCCCACAATCCCCCAAGAAGATTAAAGAGAGTTTGGCATAGAGATCTCCTGGTATGAAGTGATGCCATGAGGGTTCACCGCTGGGTGTTTTTCCTCTCTCAAGCCTTTCATGTCATATTATTTTTTTATTATTTTGTTTTATTTGTATTATATTCGTTTAGCATATGTCAGTCCAGCCGCTGGTTGTGCATTTTTTTGCACAGTTGTGGCTTGAGAAAAATAAATACAAAAAAAAAAAAAATTAACGCCATTATTTCTCTCAGAGTTAATAGGCTTTTGGGTTTGTTTGCAAATCAGTCAAACTGTCTTCTATTTTAATTGAAAAATGAAAATACATCCGACGAAGAACTAGTATTTTTTTTTTTTGCCTTAGCAATATAAAAATGGAAGTAAATATTATTAAAACAACTTTTTATATCATGTAAACCGTTTCTACCAATAAAAAAATAAATTTATTTCGTAATTTTAATGTCTGTGATTATTATGTTCCTTATAGAAGAGAATTAAATTTAAAAATACGAATTTCTGCTAGAACATTTGACGTGACTTACACGCATATATTCGTGACTTTGGCATACATTCCTGTTAGCTGTATGATTATAGCTATTGAGAAAAATTCTCACCTCCTGATCTATGATTTGCTACCTTTAATACTATCTTATAAATTCCCCAGCTGTAAAAAGTATCTGCCACATTATCTGCCAGAAACGCGATGTCGAGTTTTCAACAGAATTTCTTTTTTCCCATTCCCCTGAATTCAAAAATTAAAAAAAAAAAAAACAATTTCATATCTGGGTGTGTATCTGGGGACATGATTTCGCCCGATAGAAAGGATGTCACACAATTGTGTGTGTTTATCCAATCTTGGTTTGACAATATTTCAGAACACTTTCACGTCTCAGGAGTTAATGTAAATCTAAGCATCAACAAATCTTCTTAAAATAAACATAAAAATAATATAGTATACTGTTGAAATAAAGTTACACTTAATACAGTAAACGAAAAGCCGCCTATGTAAAATGACAGGTGCCTGTTTGAAGATCGATAAAAATGAAAACTTATTTAAAAAATAAGGCTGGCTATCTAAATTCTTTGCATATTTTTTTTAAATATTCATATTACCATCTTGAAAAAAAGGGCCCAGGTAGCTCAGTGGTATGCGTGCTTGCTTACTGAGCTCAAGATAGCAGGTTCGAAACCCAGCCGAGGTCCTTCGGTTTTTTATCTGTGAGGTGAAAAAACCTTCGGATGGGACGCTAAGCGATGGTCCCGAGCCTGTACAATGTCAGGTACTCATTAAAGTCACCTCCCTACTCTAGGTGTATAATCTTAGATAATAGTAATAATAATTTATTTCCGTTAAATCAATACATGGTAATAGGATACGTCAAATGAATTTATACAATAAGATAGCTTATAAATTAGATTTATAACTACTTGAGTCTAGCACATCTATGATTAGTAGTAACAAAAAAAACATTAAAAAAAGTAAAATGAAATTAATAAAAACTGTACAAATAAATATTTAAAAATATATGAGTATATATAAAATAATAATAATACAAGATACGTTAATAATAAGTAGACACATTTTTCAATTTAATAAAAATTAAGATAACTATTTTTCAAAAAAAACTCTTCGGAAGTGTCTTTATCCCCCAACGATGTATCGGGACGTTCTTACGTCCCATCATCAGGTCCCAATGTGCGAGATATAGAAAAGAAAGAAAACAATGTAACTATAACAATATATGAAAAATAATATATATATATATTAGTCAATTATAAATGAATGTATAAAAATGTCTAAAAAAAATATATATATAAATGAATAAATAAAACAATAACGTACATTGGACTGACTTTTAAGGTGTGGAGGAACTCTGCCCAAAATATAAAAATGAAAGCTTTGCATCAGATAATGTTTTTGGATATGAAACACAATTCTTTATTGTGATTATATTATTCTTTTTGAACATAGGCAAAACGTCAAGCTTATGTCCACCAGAGCACGAAAGAGCGCTCTGGTAGTAGGCGATATCACCTCGTAGTTAAAGCCCGGTTATGGGTCATAATAACTAATCAACAAATCTTCTTAAAATAAACATAAAAATATGTATACAATGAAATAATGTTACACTTAATACAGTAAACGAAGAGCTGCCTGTAAAATGACCGAACTTCGTAAGCAGTGTCCAGTTAGCTTCGGGGGCCTCGTAGAAGATCCACCGCTCCATAGAGATATATAATTTTGTTTCAGAGTTATGGATATATGAAATTTTTGAAAATACTTTTGTAAAAAATCTGAGGGATAACCTAACTTCTACTGAACACACGAGTAAAATAAAAATATAAACAAATCATGGCAACATTTTAATATGAACTTTGAGTAGACATGTTTCTAATTTATGTTACATGTAGACAATTCGAAAAAACTAGATCAGTTATTAGGTGTTTCGTAAGAAGCCTGTAAGGAACATGTACTAACGTTTACTGGCCCAGTTAAATTATTTCTACATATTTCACTACAATGATCGTTCCATCGTTTGTGTCGCAATTCAGGATATCGTTTACGCCATTCTATACAAAGTTAAGTCGCAACATTGAGAAAAACGTACAGACCCAGAAAGATTTCATCTGTTTTGACAAACCCTAGGTAGAAATGACCCAGAGCTAGGTTTCTTTCGCAGTCGAGAATGTTTTCGTAAAAATTGAGATTAATTAATTACGAAACCCTAGAAGGCGCCGGTAGCTCAGTGGTATGCGTGCTTGCCTTCTGAGCTCAAGAACGTGGGTTCGAAACACGACCGAGGCCTTTAGTTTATTTTATCTGGGAGGTAAAATAAACTTAAGCACGCCGTACTCCAGATGGGACGTTAAGCGATGGTCCCGAGCCTGTACGATGTCAGATACTCGTTAAAGGCCCCTGCTCTAGGTGAATAAAAATTTAGGGTAGGCAAAATTTAGGACTCTCACAGTAGAGTCGGGCTCATGTCCACCAGAGTGACGAAAGAGCGCTCTGGTAGTAGGCGATATGATCTCGTAGTTAAAGCCCGGGTATGAATCATAAAACCAAACGAAACCTATCGAATAATTTTTATCTGTCGGTTTTATAGTATGTTTTTTTTTAACATTTTTAAAAAGTTAACTATAAAAACTGATGTATAAAATGTGACTTGTTTCCTGTTTCTTGTGAGTACTAATTTTGGAAATATTGGACAATGAAGAAAAAATTGGGAAATGTCTAAAAGAACTGTATTTTTTACAACCTGTGAAATAATCACTTCTCACTACATCAGCCATCTTCATATTATTGTCCAGTATATATTCTTACTAGATACCAGAATATCCGTAAGTGCATGTTCCTATGTATTCCTTCATTCATTCGACACAAAACCTTCAAAAATTGATATCACTGTTCCTGAGAAGACTATAGTAGAGGATAACACTCAGATGATGGAGGTATGAGATGTATGTTCTAAATTCTCAATCAAGAGCGTTGCAATCGACGTTATCAATCGGGCAACTCCGCATCGTGTATCCAGTTATGTGTATGCACTTGTGCACTGCGCAAAGTCCCTCACCACCGCAGTTTATCTCCTTTACGTAATATTCAAATCCATGCTAATCGTTTTTCGAGATTATTCCATTTCAAAGCCTCTCATTTTCATGTTGAAGTAATCTATTCGAAATAATGTGTTGACCTCATTTCGGTTTCGGGAATTAAGATAACATGAGGGAAGAAACCAATCAATGCTGAAACTTTCCTCGTGTTAAGTATTACTTCCCCTGTAAAGTATTGGAGAGTAGTTACGCAATCGGTCTTTAATTCGGGGTTGTTTTCAACGAAATTTCATGTTTTCCAATACCCAAAAATTAAAAAAAAAAAAAATACCTCGGTGAATCACGTTTCTGCTCTCCCAACAAATATATTCGACCATTTAGGCTTAAAAAAATACTAATATTTGAATTACATAGTGGCTTCCGAATTCTCATAATATATTTCATGTCGTACATCGGCAGTTATTAGAATATTTGAGTCGAGCCCCCTCCTCTGATTCCGTCCTTACCTTAATTTAAAATTTATAGGTTCCATTCTTATGAGTTTTTGAATTTGAATTAATATAGCCCTGGAGAAGGGGATAAGGGACTCAGGCATCCAGACCAATGGACACATCTTCAACAAATCCGTGCAGATTCTGGCATATGCTGATGATGTCGACGTCATAGCCCGGTCAGAGCAAGATCTAAGAAACTCTTTCATGGCTCTTAAAGCGGCAGCAAGGAGATACATGGTGGCAGGTGGAAGACGAAGAAGAGTCCTAAACCCTCTTCAAGTTGCCGAGTATTCTTTCGAGACGGTTAAGGGGTTTGTCTACCTGGGCTCATATATAGACCAGGCCAATGATGTGGGCGCAGAGGTGAGCCGGAGGATACTGGCGGCCAGCCGGAGTTACTATGGCCTCCAGTCACAATTTAAACCCCGGCTGCTCCCCACGGACACGAAGGTGCTGCTGTACAAGACGCTTGTGAGGCCAGTGCTGACATACGGGTCGGAGACGTGGACCCTCACCGTGGCGGAAGATAGGCGACTTGACATCTTCGAGAGGAGAATACTCCGTAGGATCTTCGGTTCCACCCAAGAGGAGGGCGTCTGGCGCATCCGATACAACCAGGAGTTGTACGCACTCTACACAGAGCCAAAATTGTCGCACTGGATTAGAGTTGCCAAACTCCATTCGGCTGCACATGTGAGACTGATGGACGAGGACCTTATACCCGGGAAACTCGTTAATGTGACACCGGAGGGTAGGGGAAGAGTGGGACAACCCAGAAGAAGATGGCTGGAGACAGTGAACAGAGACGCAAGACGGTTTGGTGCGGTGGGCTGGTGAAGACTGGTCCAGGACAGAGCTGCATGGGGACATTTCCTGGAGGAGGCCAAGGCTCTTGACGGGCTATAGCGCCTATGATGATGATGATGATGAATTTGAATATAAAATTTCATGTCGATACATTCATTACGCCGGCAATTATTGGGATTTTTGAGTTGTGAACCTTTCTGATCCCTCCCTCCACTTCTGCTGAAAAATCCTAAACAAAATATGGAAAATAAAGAAAAAAGAAACTATTGTGATACAGTTTCATACCACTGGACTTAGGGTTGATGTAGTTTTTATATGCAATTCTTCACTGAAATAGAATGTAGACTATTTTAGGATCAAATCAAGTGAACAATGGACGGGTACATGATCTTTTTCCTCTTATCAGTTGACATGATCAGTTAGTGAACTATGAAATGTGAGTCTACTTTGGTTATGTTTGACCTCTAGCGTTCTGTAATCCAGGACCATTCACCAGACCACATCACCATTCACCTGACCACTGAAGGTCTTTTGACAGGAAAGATACTTAGCCGCCCTCGAGGACGTGTCGAAATTGTCGACGGCTATTAAATAACTCTTTTTAATATTTGTCTTATAATTAGAAAGAAAAAAAAGAAAATAGTCGTCGGTGAATCATCCGGTATGTGCTACCCCAGAACGTATTAATCAATTATGTTTTCGCTCTCCCTCCAAAGTCAATCGACCGTTTGGGCTAAAACTAAATTTTTGACTTACATAGTGGCTTCTGATTCCTTAGTAAGACCTAGTAAAACCTCTCTGCAATGGACACTCACGGGACCAAGAAAATTGTCCGTTGCAAAAGGGTGTCCGTTGAAAAGGATTTTAAAAAAAATCTCCGCGATTTGTGACGCCTACTTTAAACCTCTCCGCAAGCGAACGCACAGAACACTTATGAAGTTCGTTATAATTAATGACTTCGATTTTCTGTTTTAAAGTAAGGAACTTTCGCGGTGTCATTTTGAGGACCAGTCAACTTCACTGTAGAATAACGACTGAGATGTTTTGGGGTTTGAGCGGAAACAAACAATTAGGAACGTGTTTCTAGGA
Source organism: Aradus depressus (assembly GCA_963662175.1). Taxonomy (NCBI): domain Eukaryota; kingdom Metazoa; phylum Arthropoda; class Insecta; order Hemiptera; family Aradidae; genus Aradus; species Aradus depressus. The sequence goes on along the minus strand of OY759219.1, from coordinate 17,236,321 downwards.
AAACCGAAGGAAGAGAGAAGATGAAATGTAAACACTTCTTGCCAGGGGCCATTTTCTTTTTAATAATAGAGAACAAGCAGTTTCACAAATATTCTACGAATTATTATTCTATGAATAATGCAAGGGGTGTAAAAATACATTGTTTTCCTATACTTGTCAATTTGCCCATAAGGAGAGATGTCCCCGTAAAGAGGGGTTTTACTGTATTAAGGTTTGGGTCGGTACATTCATTACATCGGCAGTTATTGGGTTATTTGAGTCGATTAACGAAACATTAAAGCTATACAGAGTGTAGGGTAAGTTACATAATCGGTCAGAAATTCGAAGTTGAGTTTTCACCTAAATTCTAAAATTCTGTATGTGTGTCTGTGAACACGATAATTCCTGACAGAATGAATGTATGGACACGAACTTTTATATGTGTTTCCAGAACCATCTAAGATCGACAACTATTGATTTTCAACCAAAACGGCCAAAATTAGAAGCGAGCTTAACACAAAAACTCTAATGTAATGAATTTATTGACACAAAATTTCATATGTTGGATCTTCTGCCGATTCCGATGAAAATTAATAAGTGTTGTTTTAAACAGGCAGTTATTCGAGTTTTCATGTTTATAGTCCAGTAGTAAAGTCTTTATTCAATTAACATAATAGAAAATTACATACAAAACATATATATGTTAGATTAACGGTTAAACCTAGGATTACCCGGGTAAACTGCGTAGTACCCGCTGCCGCTTGGTTAAAGTTGGGTATACTAATAATGACAAGGCCATTAGTGGATGTATGTTCCACTATAAAGATTAGGTACTTATTAATTAGCTCGACCACACCTCAATTTCCATTGTTGTAAGCTGTCTAACAGCGATAATCATTCACCTGGGCACATAAATTCCTAGAACAAACATAAATCGAAATATTACAAAATTTGGGGGCGTATTTGCCGGCGTTCCGCCGGCAGGGACGATATATCTGCCCCTCCCGTCGTTCCTATATTTGAAGTAGTACAGGTTCTAGCTTTAACATATACTTTACCCGGGTAAAGCCCGAAACGTGAACTATTTCAATTATATTTCGGACTTTAGCCAAGCGGCAGCGGGTACTACTAGGTTTACCCGGGTAATCCTAGATTTAACCGTTAATCTAACTTTACCCGTAGCATATACATTAATGTGACCTTTTATGAAGACAAACTCAATAGCCTAAGCCGTCTTGAGGAGTCTAGATTTACATAAATAATATTATCTTATAAACTTATTAACAACAAATTTTTCTTTCTAAAATACAAATGAAAATGAAATAATAAATATATCTTTGTTCCTATTTATTTATTTATTTAATTCACAGTTTCTTAAATCGTTAAAATGAAGTATCTATGTTGTTTTTAAATATTTTATTTCTTAAATCATCATATTTGGAGCTGGTAATGAGGAAGTGATGTAGATCTTCTTTACATGGGCTGTAACACATTGTGCATACAAAGTCCATATCTTCGGAGGTATATTGATTGATAGGTGTATAGCTTAGATGCAGTTCACCTCTAAGTTTAATTATTAATCTAATACTTGACAATGGTAGGTCACTCTGTAAGTAACTATTAACTGAATCGTGGAACTCCAGTTCCCTATATAGCAAGTACCGTTCTGAGTTGTTTACAGTCTATTATAGATGCGAAATGATAAAATGGGATCAACTTGTGAGTCCGAGAGAGTATCTACTATTTGATGATATTTGAACTCAGAGGTAGTGTAAGGTAAGCAAATTTTAGGACTCCCATAATAGTCAGGCTTATTTCTACCAGAGCGACGAAAGAGCGCACTGGTAGTAGGTAACCTCTTAGTTAAAGCCCGGGCATGAGTCACAATAACTCTACTATTCTCATTCTCAAAATATTTTGGACGATTCAGCTTTAATTATAAATTTGGAGAAATAAGTTCATATGAAAACATTTTTATGGATCTGATAATCATAACTAGAACCAAAAGCATCTTAATGCCTTACATCTGTGAAAAGTATGAGAATTTAATGTTGTTGAGAAGCTCAACAACTCCTGACAACGCAGCTAGCCTGCGTTATAAAAATCTTACAACAGTTTGGTATATTCTAAGTTACTCAACCGCATATTTTGTCTCCGGTTACGGAAGTCTCTCTCTTATTTCGGCCTAGTTTCAAAACATGAAGGAGTGGGTTAGGAAAAATAATGAATCTTAGGAGTAAGAATTAATTTTCATAATGAAATTTTCTTAAATCTCAGTTTAGAAATTATGCATTTTGATAGTAACAATAGTGAACCGAGTAGCAGGCAACTTCATATTGCTTAGAATAGACAAATGAGAATAAAGTATAAATCACTATTGAAAATTTTCTACAGACAACAAACTCACAATTTATAAGATTATAATATGCCCATTAGGGACAAATGGCGTCGAATTTTGGGATTCAGCTAAACAACCCAATATAAACCGCATCCAAGATTCCAGTCCAAAGTCTACCGTCGAATTGTAAATGCTCCTCTTGGTGACCGTCCAGGAACTAATCCAATCCCGATTCTTAACCTTCCACAATAAACTTTCATCCCATCCTAACAGATTTGCACAAGTCCTATCCTAGCTTCGAGATCTTCAAGTGAAATTTAAACGTTTTACTATTTTCTAGGTTATGTCAGCGTTGGCTGACTTCTTCGAACATATGACATGTTACCCTATTTGCTTATAATATATAGTCTAGTTAGTTTTATGATGTATTCTGCATATAAATTGCAAATAAGTGAAAATATATATATGTACAAATAATAATAATAATATAATCTGCAAATTTTTTCCCCTATTCTTTTGCAGATGTGTGCTCTGGCTTTGCTGCGCATGATACATCTCTGTTCGCTTTTTCGTTACAGGTACGACATTTTTTTTTGGGTTGGTGCGGGTTTAGATGTTTGAACAACAAAAATTTTATTATGGCGAAAATTCAGAAAGGAAATACATTTTGAGTATACCATAACGCACATATACTTTACACAAACAAAAAAAAAAATTAAAAAAATTCCCCGTAAGGAAGAAAGATTGGTCAACGTGAGAAAAACGGATGTAAAGAGCGTGTCCAGGCTTGTGCAAACCGACGAATGTCCTTCTGTCCGGGTAATTAACAATGTTGCAGAATCACTGAGAAAACGGATCTCACCGTTAACTATCTCCCAGCTCTGTATGTTTTACTAAGGTTTTTCTTTTTTCTTCGTATTCAAAATATTATGCGAATTGCTAAAAATTTAGCAGGAAGGAGAAGGGGTTAGTTAACTCTGTTATTTCACTTTTTATAAAAATTAATTTTTTTTTAAATAGCTCCCAAGAAAAAAAAAAAAAATTCGTGTAGTACCCTCGGGGGTGTAGTAACCTTGGGCCAATTTGGTTAAAAATCATTAGTTGTCGGCCTTTTGAAGTTCTGGATGCTTATATAAAATTTCGTGTCGATATATTTATTCAAGCGAGAGTTATTAACACAAAAACAGACGACCTAGAAATTTTATTTCACTAGAATACTAGAATAATTCAAATAAGACTCAATTATTTACAATTCTAGACATACACGTATATGTTAAAATTACCTATTTAATTAAAATAAGAATAGTTCTTCAAACGCATCTGTGACTATACACATTTTCTATTATCTAATTAAACAAAAAAATTAATAGGAACATTTTTTTTACTTTTGTGTACAGCATTAAAAAAAAATATGTACATATAATTTCCAGCTTCAAAAGTTTTTTTCGAGATGAACCAAATAATCGTAAACAAAAAATGTTGCTTAAAAATGAACTAGAATGGTTATGACTGCAAAATAGTTCTTTCCTTGACAAGACCAATACCAGAAAGAAGTGTAGGCAGAACGATCTTTGTCCTATGTTTAGCGATATAGTCTTGTTAACCTATTAATATATTTTACTCCCAAAATTGGTCATTGAAATTGAGAAAACTTCAATTTGGAATCCTAACAAATATAATGAAAATTATAATACCTTAAATTAACCTCAAATAAACGAAAAACGTCGTGAATGGGCTATATTGTACTAAAACTTGAAATTTACTATAAGAAAGGTGACAATTTAAGTCAATTTGATGTTTTGAAGAAAAACATTGAAAAAATACTTACTTCTTTGAAGACATCTTAGGCGAAAAAAATAGCAGTACCTTTATGCAAGCACAGAACCAACAGGTTTGAGATCAGAAACACAAACGAGTACTAATAAGCTTCCACAGGATGTACACTCAAAAGTGAATAAGCCTCTGGGGTCTAAAGTTCATTTTTGTGGTGTCAAAGTAGAAAAGAGTGAAGATAAGTCTGTTGTTCCCAAATGGGAACACCGGGCAAAAATAGGTTAACCATTGTTGTTCGCCACAGGCACTCTTTTTCCGAAATCATCTGAAGAACTGAAGAAAGAAGAATTGAGGAGTTTGGAGCCAGAGCGGACCAACTGGTTGAAACTGAACAGGTAGAAAATGGCAATTGAAAATTGAGTACATTTTGTTTATCTCCATAAATGGGCCCCAAATATTTATTTTTATTTGAAATTTTAGAATAGTATTGGATGAGTGATCCCTTTTTGTGTTCTATAAAGTTTTTGAAGGCCGTATGATCCATTGTGACTTTGAAAATATATGCACAAAATATTTGTGGACTAAACTTAAAGTGCTGCTATCTATCACTGAAGTGAAGAAACTAAGTGATCCACACTGGTTTTGAAAAAGGGAACCTATGCCAACATCAGGATGGTAATAACTCATTTTCCGAAAAATTGTGGGTTGGTCTGCTCTAGCTCCAAACTCCTCAATTGAAACTACAAAATGTTATTGCTTTATTTGTTCAATTTGTTTAATGTCGTTTAAAACTTCATATTTCTACAAAAGAAAATATAGACAGTTTAGAAAATATTGTAGCATAGAAAAAAGTTAATTTAGAAAAAAAAAATCATTGACATAAATCAAATTGGAAGTACCTACTTATACAAAGTATAAGAAAAGTTCGGTCAGAAATTCGATGTGTTTTTTTTTGCAGGAATCTCATATTTTCCGACACATCTTGATTTTCAGCCAAATCGGCCAAAGGAAAGAGGTAGAATAGGGGAGACGTTTAACAAAAAAACTTTAATAAATACTGTTGTGATGAATGTATTAAAACCAAATTGCATATTTAAATTAAAAACCCAATAAGAACGACACATAATAATTTTCCGTGGAATCAGCCGAAAGAAAGGGGGACCAGAGGAAGCGGACGACTCAAATACTCTAATAAATGCAATGTAGTATATCTTAAGGTACCCATACACGAAGCAAATCTATCGTCAGATTTATCTTCAGATTGATTTGACGATATTAGGAGCGCCCACACAGTTCGATATATCTCAGTCGACGCAATGGAGCAGGATGATATTTTATTGTTATCTGCGACTGTTTTGTTATGTAATTAAATTAAACGCCAAAAAAAACAGAGTAGTTTGGACAATAGAGTGGTTAATTAAAAAGTAAACAATTTTCGCACATCAGATTTATAAAATGTTCTAAATTATCTCTAGACCAGGTACACATATCACAATTAAATAAAGGAAAATTATAAAAATAGGAAAGTTAAAATACATAATCTCTTCCACTTCACTTTTTAAAGGTTATTATTATAGATAAAGTTATTATAACCTCCTTGAGTATCGCCACGATAACCACATACACCATACAATCAATTGTACAAGCAATTAATCTGTTCGATGATTGCATGAAAATTTCTTCAGATCAAAAATAGATCTGAAGACCTACCAATCGAACCCGATAACGACATACATTAAACGATTCATCGAACGATTGTCGATCGTCAGATTCATCTTCAGATTCATCTGACGATCAATTGCTTCGTGTATGGGTACCTTTATGTAAGTCAACGATTGATCTTTAGTCCAAACGACCAGATCATTTTGAAGGAAGAGCCAAAACATAATTGAGATTCCCCTTTTGCCTCATTGATCTGTAAACCTCTTAGCTCTCGGTAGGGGGTATGTCAGAAAGTCAGAATGTAAGTCTCGTTGATGTGCATCTGTAAGTTGTAATGGTTGCGCGCGCAGCGCACTCACACAACTACACACTTCTTTATCTGTGAAATCAACTGTTTTTGAGCATTTCTACGGTCAAGGAAAAAAAAGGGTGTAATATATTTTGACTGCATTTGACTTTTTATGTTGTAATTTTATATGGTACTTTTAATGATGTGATCATCGAAGAAAGTGGTAAGAAACTTATATAATATTGTTATTAACATATAATAATAATAACTACTAAGAATATCGTTCACTAAATAATATATTTGTTGTATACTGTTGTAAAATGATCTTTCGGTAAGAAACGTTCAGGTTAAGATGCTTCAATAGCTTAAATTTGTCACGATAAATAAAATTTGTGGTAAAAGAATATAATATAGCAGTGTAAATCTAAAAAAAATATAATATAATATTTCAATATACTATTATATGATATTGTCTAATATTGTTATTAATATATAATAATAATGACTGCTGAAAATATCGATCAATAAATAATCTATTTCGTCGCTTAAGCAGCAACACCGCATAACTCAATTTTTGCCAAATTGAGTTATGCATATAGTTGGATTCGTATTTTCGCGGGAAACAAGCTCAGATTACTAGTTTCACTCTACCGGCCACTAGGAGCGTGATAAACATAAAAAAGACAACACCACACATCTCAACCCTACCTGCAAACAGCGCATAACTCAACACCATAAATACCAGCCTTTTTAATTAAATTACTTTTGGTTCAAACAAATAATAAATATTTGACCAAATAAACATTGGATCACTCGTTGATAAAGCAAAATTACTACAATAATCATTTAAAATAAGTTTTTCCTCTTTCCTGTAAACCTCTCAAAATTGAGATATGCCGTGTTGCTGCTTAAGAGACGATTTGTTGTCACATTGTCACAACAAATAATATAATGTTTTTACCATTTCAGGAGATTTAATGACTTTATACTTACTACTTTTCTTATTGTAACATTAAAAAACAAATTTTAATCAAAATTAGTGCACAACTGCATATTTTTGAAACTAAAGCAGATGTTTACACATCAATTTTCGTAAGTACCGCGTTGTTTTTTTTGTTTTTTTTCGTTTTAGGAAAAAGAGGACAGAAAAGATGAAATTCAGGTGAAAACTCAAAATCGAATTTCTAAGCGATTACATAACTACCCCTATAACTAGGGAAGTAACATAAATCAATATAATAAAGTATAAAACCAAATGTGAACGTAATGTTCTTAAGTAAGAGCAGTTAGCCAAAGACTTGTATCGGATGAAAGGCACAATGCGGTTGACTCTAGAACCTGTTCAGGACCCTCCAGCCCCTAACTCACGACTTACAAGACCACATCTATATACGCTATCTGACCATTGTTTAAGATACCCTTCTCTCTACAGACTTAGGTCCTTATATAACACCCACTGTACTGATTAAATTAACATCACTACAACATTTTTTTTCCTCAGGTTTTTACATTCTCTCTGATTTTTTTTTTTAATTTAATTAATTTATTTTTTTAAATATAATTAACTCATTATGTGTCTTCTGCAACTCCAGAATTCTTTTTATTTACATATATAAATAGAGACAGGTTACACAATCCATTCTGGTTCCTGAGGGCACTGAAACAAAAGGCATACTATTGATTGTAACGTAATGAAATGTAACGGTGAATTTCTCATCGTAATGCTTGTTTTCGAATAACGCTGGTCTCGTGATTTATTCAGTTAATAAGTTCAAGCCTACTACCAGAGCGCTCTTTCGAGACCGACTATGGGAGTACTAAATTTTGCCTAACTAATGTCCCATCCAAAGGACGGCATGCTTCCAGAGCACAGTAAGCAAGCACGTATACCACTGAGCCACCGGCGCCCTCAAATTATGTTTGATTATTCCAAATGTTGATTATTCAGCTTTGTAGGGGCCAAATGTTGCTCTGAGATATATATACGGTCCAGTATATTACGAAAGAAATACGGACTGTATTTATTGAGAAATTATTGAAATGAGAGGGGGCCAGTGAACCATAAAGATTTAATACTCACCTTGAAGGAAGGAAATAAAAGGCTATTGTTCTTGTAGGTTAAGCCCTGAGTAATCATAGATAATTCCATTCAGTCGTGGACCCAGGAACAGTACCGCAGCCACACTGAGGTCTCAAATTGGTACTGTCCTTATCTGTCGCACATGCGCCCGTGAGCTCGGATTTAAATTATAATACTTATTATTGAATAATTTATTCATTTATATATGTTTTATTATTTATTTAGACTTTTTTATTTATTCATTTATAATTGAATAATATATATACTTATTAATTTTTTTATATATTGTTATATTTACATTGTTTTCTTTTTCTTTTCTATATCTCGCACATTGGGACCTGATGAAGGCACATAAGAACGTCCCGAAACATAGATGAACATGATGAAGACACTTTCGAAGAGTTTTTTGAAAAATAGTTATCTTAATTTTTATTAAATTGAAAGATGTGTCTACTTATTATAAATGTATCTATGTTATATATATTTTTTTTATATACTCATATACTTTTAAGTATTTATTTATTCAGTTTTTATTAATTTTTTTTTATTAATAGTTTTGTTATTGAAGAAAACTGACATTATTGCAGAGATATTGTGAAATAATTCAAATGAACTTGAAAGAAATAAAACTTGTTTATTTATGATATTGTCTAATTTCACCAACTATATTTACATGGGAGTACTTTCTACCATCCTCAGCCAAAAGCATAAGAGATGAGAGATGTAAATATAGTTGGTGAAATTAGACAATATCATAAATAAAAGTTTTATTTCTTTCAAGTTTTGTTATTATTACCTACTAATACGTGTGTTAGACTCAAGTGAAGAATCTGGTGTGTGCAGCAATAACCGGGACGCTAAGGAACCGGAAGCATTGCCTTATGGTCACGTTGGACATCAGCAATGCGTTCAACTCGACTCGGTGGGACAAGATACGGGACTTCAAGATCCCCAGGTATCTGATGAAGATCATCAGGAACTACCTAAGCGAGAGGATGCTGTTCGCGGACACCACTGACGGAACCAGAGAATTTAAGGTCACTACAGGAGTTCCACAAGGGTCAGTCCTTGGCCCCACACTGTGGAACATCCTGTACAATGGCTTGCTGAGCCTGCCAATGCCAGAAGACCTTACCTTGGTGGCGTATGCTGACGATGTAGGGATCGTCATAGTGGCTGATGATCTGGAAAACCTGGAACGCAAATTCCAGGCTGCCATGGAGCGGATACACCATTGGATGAGCTCTGTGGGCCTTTCCCTGGCCATCCACAAGACGGATGCAGTACTCTTCACCGGGAGGAAGGCCAGAACCAACATGTCACTGACCTTCCAGGGTTATACTATCGAGACCCAACCGGCAATCAGGTACCTGGGAGTAATGCTGGATCAGAGGCTCACTTTTAGGGAGCACCTCAAATACGTGGGAGCGAAGGCCGCCAGGACATCGGCGGCGATTTCGAGAATTCTGCCCAACGTCGGTGGCCCTAGGCAGAGCAGGAGAAGACTGCTGGCAGGAGTCAGCACATCCATCCTTCTGCACGGGGCCCCGACATGGGCAGATGCAACGAGGATTCCCTCATACCTGAGGCTGATCTCCCCCGCTCACAGGCGAAGCGCACTGAGAGTCGCATGCGCCTACCGAACAGTTTCTGGCGACGCTGCCTATGTAATTGCCGGGCTGCCCCCCATTGACCTCTTGGCACGGGAACGTACGCGACACTTCAAAAGGAAACAAGACCCGGTTCAGGTGGAAGAGGTGGTGCAGCGCTTCGACCACAGGGGAAACCGGGTCTTCTATCAGGACGCGGGGGCCAGCCCTGGTCCAGCAGAGCCAGAGAGGGCCAGGACAATTAGGGAGTGGCAGGAAGAATGGGACAAGTCCACAAAGGGACGGTGGACCCATCGGCTCATCCCTCGAGTCGAGCCTTGGCTCACGAGGAAGCATGGGGAGGTGAATTACCACCTCACCCAGGTATTCACGGGACACGGTGGGTTCCGGGGGTACCTCCACAAAATCGGGGCAGCAACAACACCAGACTGCCCCGCGTGCCTTGGTGAGACGGAGTCGGCGGAGCATGTCCTCCTCAAATGCCCCAGATTTGAGGAGGGAAGGAAAAATCTGGAGTGCAGCATGGGCGCCCCGCTGACTGCTACCAGTTACGTGGACGCTATGCTGCGTTCCCAGGAGTCGTGGGATGAAGGCTGCGATTTTGCAGCGCTCATCATGGGCGGGTTGGCCCTTCAGGAGAGGGCTGACAAGGAACAGTAGCGGTAATAAAACAGAAGAAGGGGAGTTACCAGCCACCCTTCCTCCCTTCCGCGAAGTAATGACAGACCGTCAGTTCCGCGGAAGGGAATCAGGATCGGCAAGGAGGGGGTTTTAGTGGGTATGGTGATGGTGAACCGTCTCGAGTCCCCCAGGGCTACCTTCCCTGGATGTGCGTCACAGCATTTCCCCCTCCAATGAAAAAAAATAAAATAAAAAAAAAAAAATAAAAAAAAATAAAAAAAAAAAAGACTTAAGTAGTTATAAATCTAATTTATAAACTATCTTCATGTATAAATTCTTTTGACGTATTTATTATTTATTAATCAGATCTATCTCTGCCTGTAGCAACTTCATTTCAAATTTCAATTACAAAAAATGGTCAAAAAACGTGTTGAAGGGACCTTGAAATGTGAAATTCCGTTGATAACTCAGTTTTTAATAGTAAATGTATAAGAAAGTAAAACATGGAATACCAAAAATAGAATTTGAGTATGAATGAAGGAACATATAAGAGTTATCTACGTAGCCCTGACTGGGTACCTGTACTAATGAGAGAGTTGTGCAAGTCCACGAACTGTCCTCGTCAGGTCACGAGTCTCGTGAGATAGTTAGCCAAGATCATTGCCCGCCTCTGTCAACACACCTCTCCATCTCTGCTTAGTAGTAGTACTCGTATACCGTTTAACTACCCCAATCTCTAATCAGTTCTGGGCTAAACTATATTTGGCTTTTTAAAACTCCCCAAGTAAAACTACCATATGTTTCATTTACATAACCAGGCTTGGGTCATTCAAATATTTAAACCTAGTTTACACAATAGAATCTACGCGTAGATTTTATGTAATTTTATGCAGAATATTCGGTATATAGAATAACTAGCAGGTTCCCCCGAATGCCCTGAAATAATTTTGAGGTTAATAATTAAGTTGGTAGTTTCATAAAATCGGGAGGGGGTGGAGATAGATCTGTACAAAAGAGGTTGGTATAAAAAAAAATGTACTTAGCCCCCGAAGTAAAATTGTCTTTATTTTCATCCGATTTCGGTCACAATCAGATCTAAGTTAGCTGTCTATCTTCATTCCAAATTCATCGTTTCCGGATTAGAGAGCGCACAAAGTTTCAATCATATAAACGAAAACACAGACGCAGAGAATTTTTGCAAATCGGGGATCTTGAAACGTGAAATTCCGTTGTTAATTCGATCTCGGATTTTCGTATGATTGCATTACTTCCTGTATAAGTAATATCTATATATCTATAGTATGTCGTCGGCCTAAACGTGATACCTTGTAAGCAAAATTTTTCCGAAAATCGTTTTTTTAACAAAAAAAAAAAAAAAAAAGCTATTGGTCTCGTGGGAACTCGTATACGAAATAAAACAAAAAACAATGAAATACGGTTTGAAGAACAGTTCCTTGCAAAAGAAATGGGAACAAAATTCTGGTGAAACCTCGTAACTCCGTCAAGTACGTTAATTCTTTACTTGGATTTGTAAACTAGCTTAAAAATATTTCGTGGGATGCATATACATCTCACTTAATACAAATGTCGAAAAAATTGAGGTTTCCTATAAAGACTATTTTTTTTAATCAGTTTTTTGTCTCTCCTGTAAAGTTGGCTTTATGCACATAATATGAGGTATCACGTTTAGACCGACTATATATAGACATAAAAAAGTAAAAAAAAAGTGACAATTTTTCAAAAATATTTCAGAACTTACAAATTGCCAACTTTAAAGACATGGGGGTTGCTAGTTGAAGTCCAACCCCTTCCTTAGTCACGTGATGTACCTATATGTGTTCGCACTCAGCAATATGTCTTAGTTTAGAAGTAAACCTGACGATGGTGTAATGACGAGACTGGTTTATGTATACATTTCTTGTGGAATAAACAATCTTGAGCACGCCGTCCGTCGGACCAGCGATAGTTCGGAGCCTGTGCGATGTCAGATACTAGTTTAAACCCGTACCCTGAGTAAAAGTGAGTAGCCAAAATTTAGGACTCCCATATGAAGTCTGGCTCATGTCCAAGTGATGAAAGAGAGCTCTGGTAGTAGGCGATATGACCTTGTAGTTAAAAGCCCGGGTATGAGTCATAATAACTAACTGCATTGTTCATAAGGTTTGATACAAATAGTTTTTAGTATAAAATAGTTAGTTCCACAATTTGACAAGTTCCGGACTTGGAAGGATATATGAGCCAGGAAGGACCGAACTTCCACCTGGTGGTGTGTTGAGCAACCAAGTGATACCTTCACGGCTCTCAGTTCTTGAGTCATCCTCCGACTGTTAATGAGACGATATAAACATAGAGACAAGACAAGACAGACCCCTGGGGGAAGGAGCCTTGTTAGTAAGGGGAATTACTGTGGTTCCTATTTGGCAAGGCTACCTAATTTATAAACTGGTAACTACTAAATAAATAATGAGGCTCGAACTTTACATTTAGCGTCTAAATGTAAGTCCGTGCACGCAAAAGCTGCGTAATGTTTGCCGTAACGAACAAACCAATGTCCGATATTCCGGCGACACGAAAATTGGGAATAAGGCATACACAGCTGATAAGAAAGAGGAGTTAGCGTTCTGCCAGCCCGAACCTCTAAATATTTCATAGGGTAACGACCCCTCATGAGTTGATTTTTAAGGTAACGCTGTGAAGGTTATGAGGTCTCTTGAGCTCAAGTTAGCCTCCTATATTGCGAGGCAGCACAAAACTCATTGTTAGCGCAATTCATTGGCGTTAACATTTTGCTGAAAATCCAAATTTGAGGGGAGCTGGCGTCATGCTGGCCCCCAGATTTAATTGTTTAAAAACACCATATTGCGTAGCACAAAACAAATAAATATCAGCACAATTCAGCACAAAACTCAATTTTCTTAAAAAAATTTATATGCGGGATAACTTAATCACCTCCTTGTGACTTTTAGCTACACACTACCTGGATCCACTAGAATAGAAATGATATTAACAAATTGCATTATCAATTTTACATGAAATTTATATTTTATGAAAACCGTGTCTTGGGCCTTCCTCCTTTTGGGACCCCACTTGTTATATGGTGTCCCAGTTTCGAGGAACAACTTTGTTGGCAGTAGGAAATTTTGATTTTGGTCCAAGTAGTCTTCTTGATAGCCAGTGGCGTTAGTTTAATTCTTGATGTTTAAGTCGTTTGTGTGGGTTCCAAGTTAGTCTGCTGTCTAAGTAAAACCCAAGGTAACCTAATTGGACGAACATTTAAGAATAAACTTGAAAACTAGTTTATTCTTTTCAATCAGTAAATTTTTGTATCGGATCATTCAAAATGTTATTAAAATGTTTTCAATATTTGTAAATAAAGGTACGCGTTGCTTTCGGATAATCTGGAGGGTGCTAAAGCCCCAAAGCCTCCCCTGTGCCTTGTATACGCTTTATGTATATTTCTGTTTTGAGTATCACAAGCCACATGTGTAACATTTTCTTACTTAGATATCTAATGAATGTCTTTCCATCCAGAGTTATAACTGCATTTTAGTAACCATATCTAAGAATTAGGGTCAGCGATCAGAACCTTTCACTATATGGGTGGGTCAGTACGAGGCATTTAATATCCTCGTACATTTTGTTATATAAATGAACAATTATATAAACACTTCTAATAGTAATTGGATTGCTTTAGAATAAAGTAATATGAAGTGCGCATGCGCAAAAGAGGGACTTAAATGTAAACTAACAGTAAGTTGTAAGTCAAACGACTAGGCTCTCCCTCCACAAAGAATCGACTGTTTGGGCTAAAAATCGTTATATATGGAATTCTAAATACCTGTACTGAATTTTGTGTCGATATATTCATTACAACGACAGTTATTAGAGTTGTTGTGTTAACCCTCCCCCTCTAAAACTCCATCTATTGGGCGGATTTGGCTGAAAATCAATAGATGTCGTGATGGGGTTCCGGATGCACATTTCGTGTGGACACAACATTCTATTGGAAGTTATCCTGTTATTAGTTGCAATGATGCATAATTGCAACTTCCTGTTTAATTCTTCTGATAATTCACACTCCTAATTCATAAAAAATCTTGATGACGGAAATAAATAATATTATTACTAGATGAGAGAGTTATTAGGCAGTTCACAATTAGCCGTCATTTTTTGCATCTACAAGAACCCAAACTCAACCTAACTCTTCACATTATACAGTAATAAGATCAATTTAAATAACACAAACAGGGGCGTAGCCAGGATTTTGAGCAGGGGGGCAAAGTTAGGTTACAGTGGTGGGTGGGGGGGGGGGGGGGGGGGGGGGGTATAGACTCCCGGGGACACAGCCCGCAGGGGGGGGGGGATTATGGGAGAGGCTTAACTCAAAAACCGCAATAACTGCTGACGTAATGAATGTACCGACATGAAATTTCATATTTAAAGTCAAAAGTCCAATGAGGACCTCGGCTGAAGGGAGGGGATTAGGGGATGAGCCTCAATTAAAACAAAAGCTAATAACTGCCGATGTAATGAATTTATCAAGTCACAAATTTCTATATGGATTTAGAGGCTTCTATGTAAGGCAGCTGTTGACTACTAGCGCAAACGGGTGACTTGTTTTGGAGGGGGGCAAAAAATCAATTGATTAATTTGTTCTGGGGAAGTACATTGCCGGCGATTCACCGACATTTTTTATTAATATTCAATGATTACTCGAAGAAAAACCACTAAATCATGACGCCGAAACAACCACTAGAGTGCCTTACGACTTTTAGACAACAGAACCAAACTTACATTAATAATAAAAGGCTCATTTACAAACAATTACTGAAGCCAATATGGAACTAAACTATGGGACTCAACTCATTTAGAATCCAAACCCTACAATCCTGTATCCTTCGTAAAATCACAAACCCTCCATTCTACGTCTCTAATGGTATCATTCACAATGACCTACTGATTCCCTTTGTAAGGGATGTAATTAAATCCCGCTACAGAAAATTCCATTCTACCCTTTCCTTTCACCCTAATCCTTTAGTCCGCAGGCTTGCGACAAGAACCCTTTCCTAATGTTCATGTTCGGAGGCTGAGGCGGCAATGGCTTCGAGACCTACTAGCTCTTTGAAGATATATTCATCTAAACACTTTTTATGGCATAGCTTTCTTTTATCATTTAAACAATTTTATCTTATTTTATAGCAGATGATTATATAGAGTGTCATTAATGAATATATCAATATCCAATACATTTATTTATTCATGTTTCAAATCAATCAATCAATTTATTTGGGCCGGCACTCCAAGTGCCTTACACAAAGTGATTAACATGAAACATTGTACAAAATGAATAATAATATTTTTAAAAAAAAGAATTATGTCTTCATGTAGGCGAGCTTTGAGTCTTCTACCTTGAGTCATTTGTCCAAGACCGTAGACAGCAGCCTCGGAGATGAACTGGAGTCTGGAGTGGTGGAGGTCCTTCAGTTGCTGGAGATGCTCCCTGATGGGTGGCAGACCCAGCTATTCTTAGATTTGAGAGTTCCTAACGAACCAGGGTGCATTGAAGGCCACCCGGGCAACTTTCTTCTGAAATGTCAGTATTTTTGTTATGAGTGTTTTACTAGCTGTCATCCAAACGGGGGAGGCTTATGTTAATATGGGTCTAATGAGTGATTTGTACAGAAGTATCGTGGCTTTGTGTTTAAGTGGTGTTTTTCTGTTGATGAAAGGGTAGAGTTAGTTGAGTCTACTGTGTGCTTGTTGTAGTTTGGTGTTAATGTGTAGTTTCCAGGTGGACCTCGTATCCAAGGTTACCCCTAGATACTTTACTCCATGGGATAGAGATATCACCAAGAGCTAGTGTTCTCACTCCAGCTGAAGCCTACGCAAGGTGAATATCTTGGCTTCCGTTTTTTCAGGGTTCAGAGAGAGGTTACACTTGTTGAACCATTCAGTTAAGACATTTAGTGAGGTCTGAAGGGATTCGATGGCATCGTTCAGGCTACTCTCCTGGGTAGCAATCATTGTGTCGTCCGCGTTGCAAGCGTTGAGGAAAGAGGTACTGGCAGGTCGTTGCAGTATAATTAAACAGGAGTGGGCTGAGAATTCCTCCCTGAGGAACGCCGGATTTAATTGAGATAAAAATTAAAATTTAAAAATCCTGTTGTAAGAATATCTAACATTGAGAATATCCTAGGCTATTATCAAGGATAACATTGACCCCTAGGTCGGGGGTTATCATACAGGTTGCATCGGGTTATTTTGCTAATCTAGCTGGCTACTTACCGACCCCGGCTAGGATCGTGCCCAGTCTGAGGTCATGGACCCTATGCTACTTACAACACGGTTCACTTTCCTTTGTTCCTAGGATGGCCGTGACCCAGTCACTGACCAAACCAAACACTCTTATCTCTCTTCCACATGCTCCTCATCATGTCCAAGCTCCAGACAGCCGTAGATCTATGACCAGACCAGACCCGTTCGTCGATGTTGCCATCCCCCCCTCCGTTCCTTTTCCTGGACTTCAACTGCAATCTCGGTCACGACAATTCTCATGAACGAGAAACATACTCTACATGATGCAATAATGCAAATGTTTTGACTTCAATTCCTTCCGTATGGAGATCACATGTTTTGATTTTTTTTTCTGAATTTTCCCAGCAAACTGCATATGGAGTCTGAATTTCAAAACTCAACGCAACACATGAGCTC
Source organism: Aradus depressus (assembly GCA_963662175.1). NCBI lineage: Eukaryota > Metazoa > Arthropoda > Insecta > Hemiptera > Aradidae > Aradus > Aradus depressus. The sequence continues at coordinate 17,219,258 of OY759219.1, read as the reverse complement.
ATTCCACTTCCCCAGCGAAGTATAGGGGAAATGATGGAATCGATCATAATTCGGAGTTTTCAACGGAATTTCATGTTTTCGTGTCTGTGAATACAATAACTCCCAATAGAATGAATGTATCGACACGAAATTTTATATGTATAGCCAGAACAGTTTAAGGACAACATTTATTGATTTTCAGCCAAATCAGTTAAATGTAAGGGGGGATTAGGGGGGAGCATAACACAAAAACTTTAATAACTGTTGATGTAATGAATGTATCTACATGAAATTTCATATTTAAAGTCAAAACCCACTGAGAACATTACCTGTCAAATTTCAGCGGAATCGGATGAAGTGAAAAGGAGGTGGGTTCAGGGGGGATCTCAATTCAAAAACCTTAATAACTACCGATGTAATGAATTTATCGACACAAAATTTAGTATGAGGATTTAACAGCCCCTATGTAAGTCAACTATTGAATATTAGCGCAAACAGTATATTGGAGAGGGAGAGAAAAGTTATTTGATTTATTAGTTCTGGGGAAGAACATTATCGGTGATTCGCCGGCGACTTTTTTTCCCTTTGTTGTCTGTGGAACCAGTGAGGGAAGTTCTAACAACTTGATAACCTTACCAAAGTCTTCTCTCCAGCTACGAACTCTAACAAAATTCCGACTATCCGGACATGGAATAACACAGCAGACTAACCGCTCAGAACCCTCCGGAGTCTCACCTGAGCATAAATCAGACCTTAAAGTAACCTTCGTTACATTCTTTCGCTGTGAGAATTCTGTATATGACAGGTTCCTCTGTTCCTGGTTACATCACTTTTTTTTATTCTTCTTTCTTCAGAAGATGGTCAGATTACATCGATGTTGCAATACGTCATAAACAACTCAACATAAACGAAGATCCGAAGGAATGGAAATGTTTTGGTCGCCATCCGATGTCACAACGACCTGTTTTGTTATCGTTTTAGTTATTCCTTCAGTCTCATCTCCTTTCCTGGGATTCCAAAATGTCTTTAATAAATTACTTAAAGAGGAACAAGATTTGTGTATTTTTGTATAAAAGCGTTGTGTCATTAAATTGTATCTGATCACACAGAGAGCCCACAGATGCATCGAAAACGAATTGATGGTTAGATGTTATTGGTTCGTTACCCTCTTGAAAAAAATGTCCTTTGTATTCCCAAAAGAAACAGAGAAAATGATCGCGTGCTAGGTCCCAAATGGTGTATTGGCTAGCTTCACTGGTTGAAAGGTGCTCCCAAAAGACATAGAGTCGTCCCTGAATATTTGTGACAGTACCGGAAAATTAAGAGGTGCCGTCCTTATAGGGTTTTGAATTTAAATATAAAATTTCGTGTCGATACATTCATTTCATCGGCAGTTATTGAGATTGTTGAGTTGAACCCCTCTCTGAATATCCCTTTCCCTTCGGCCGATTCCACTGGAAATTAGGTGTTGTCCTTATGCCCTTTTAAAATGCAGTGTCAATACAATTATCTCTTTCGGAAATGTTCGCACACAAAATAATTGACTTTTAAAATCAAAACCAAAAACATTTTGAACAATTTTATTACAAAATTGTTTTAACTGCATAAAAACAATGGGGTAAATATAATATTTTTACTTTTTTTTTAAGAATGTGATTATTATATGATAAATATACCACAATATTTATCACTCTTTTAGTTTTAATTATTGTAAATGTTGTAAACAAAGCAAATAGTAAATTAAAGATTCAAGTATTTGGCAGTTAGATTAAAAAACTTAGCATTTCTCACAAATAATTATTTGTGATTTGTCAATTATAATTGCAGTCACATCTTTTTAAAAATATAATTGCGAAATGAACAGGTTCTTCTAGAGCCACTCCTCTGCAAGGCCGATGTTGCTTTTTTTCTGCTCTACGTCTTAGCTTTTTGTCTCAACAAATGTTCTACGACAGTTGTCACTTCTCTAGAGAAGGTCGTGGTGTTCAATGCAACTGTCCAAAAGAGATCGGAGTTAAGATAAATTGAAGTGAAAGAGATGTTATAAGAAAGAAAAGTTATACACAAAAAACTAAAAAATATAATAACTAGGTGAAGTTACTAACAACCGCCAAAAAGTCGGATAGAAAATGTACGCAAAAAGCTAATGACCGCTAAAGTGAAGAGCATATCTTGATTACGTTTTCTTGATTACGTTGGGACTGCACTGATCGAGACCCTTCTGACCCTGCTTCGCTCCAAAACTTCTTTTACCGAGATGTCTAAGAACTTTTCTATTCTGAACTGTACTGTAAGTCTAAATGTGTCTGTTTAGAACCTAATTAGTTATGTTCCTTTAGAACTTCCTTCACAGAGAAAAATATCCTGCCCTGAACTATGTCTTCCTTAAAATGCACCGAGATGTAGATCTGTGTTTATCGAACTATGTCTATTGAACTGTTTCTGTACAGAACTACGTCTGACAACACCCGTGCCTGCCAAGAGAATGTGTGTTTACCGAACTATGTGTGTCGAGAACTGTGTCTGTATTGAACTACGTCTGACAACACCCGTGCCTACCGAGGACTGTGTGTTTACCGAACTATGTGTGTCGAGAACTGTGTCTGTATTGAACTACGTCTGAAAACACCCGTGCCTCCCGAGGACTGTGTGTTTACCGAACGATGTGTGTCGAGAACTGTATCTGTATTGAACTACGTCTGACAACACCCGTGCCTACCGAGGACTGTGTGTTTACCGAACTATGTGTGTCGAGAACTGTGTCTGTATTGAACTACGTCTGCCGAGAACTACACCCGTACCCCCCGAGAACTGTATGTTTACCGAACTATGTGTGTCGAGAACTGTGTCTATATTGAACTACGTCTGCCGAGAAGTACGTCTTACAACACCCGTACCCCCCGAGAACTGTGTGTTTACCGAACTATGTGTGTCGAGAACTGTGTCTGTATTGAACTACGTCTGCCGAGAACTACACCCGTACCCCCCGAGAACTGTGTGTTTACCGAACTATGTGTGTCGAGAACTGTGTCTTTATTGAACTACGTCTGCCGAGAACTACGTCTGACAACACCCGAGCCTCCCGAGAACTGTGTGTCAAGTGGCAGTGGCAGTGGTAGTGAGGGGCTCCTGCCCTTGTCCATTCACCCGGCTCAGGGTCACTCCTTCGTCGAGGGGTGGACCGTGTGAATGGTGTCCTAAAACGGCCCCCAATTTACCTACTACACTAGGGGGAGGGGACACTCGATCCTATATAGCCTTCAGCCTACCGCCCCCAGGTACAGTCCGCCACTATCCGTCCGACCGTCATGACCTACAAGGTAAATACTACAGTACTTAGTGTATATCAGAGTGTTTCTTAGGCATCTTCTTTATCCAGTGATCTCTAAATACATGCTCCGCAACTCCTGTGCGCCCCCTCCTTTTACTTTGGTCTTTCAACGCAATCTTCCGCATATAATCCCATTTCCCTCCGCATATGCGTTTCATTTTTGCTGACAGAGAACATTGTTATAGATAAGAAATCAGTACATCAAGAGATACTATATACAAATATCTGAATGGAAATATAAATATAAACAAACCTGGTATAACTTCGGCTAAAAATAATAATAACTGTTACATCAAGGTTTATTTATTTATATACAGGGTTAACCCACAAATATACTTACATGATATTATCAATTAAGGTTATTATCAATTTGGAAGTTGGGGGATTGTATTGTAATTGTACACGGAGAAAACTATATTCTTGCGGCAAGGAGATATCTTCTTGACATTATCTTCTTACAGAAATAAATTTAAAAAAACATTCATCATATTTTGTGTAGCTTGGACAGTAAAACTCTATTCTCATCGAGAGTCTCACCTAGTGGTGTCTACTATTCCCTATCATCGACACAAAATACAGAATAAAACTTTTTAGCCGCAAGAAGAAATTTGCTTTGCCGCAAGAATATATTTTTCTCCGTGTAATTTAGAAATGTATACATAATTAGAACAATGAGATATAACTATTTTTACTTTCTTATACATTTTGTATAAAGAAGTATTGTAATCATGCATACATCCGAAATACTGTGAATTTAAATTTTTTTTAACAAACATTTCCAGAGAAAATAATAGTAAGAACCGACGAAAGTTGAAAGAAGCTGAAGGAGAAGACCGAGAGGAATTAAAAAAAAAAAAAGTCATCAGTGAATCACCGACAGTGTACTTCCCCAGCACGAATTATTCAATTATGTGTTTACTGTTCTTCGAAAACTAATCGACTGTTTGGGCTAAAAATCTATAGTTCACTTATATAGAGGCTTCTGAATCCTCGTAGGAAATGTGGTGTCCATGTATTCATTTACATCGGATGTTATTAGGATTTTTGCACCGAGTCCCCCTCTCAACCCCTGATAGTTGCTTTTCTTATAGGATTTTTGAATTTATAGATAAAATTTTATGTTCATATATTCATTACATCGGCAATTATAGGGGTTTTTTGAGCCCAACTCTGATCCTCCATCCTATCCTTTGGCCGATTCAGATGACAATTAATAGCTGTCGTCCTTATGGGGTTTTAAATTTATATATGAAATTTCGTGTCAATGCATTCATTACAATGGCAATTATTATAGTTTATGTGTAAAGTCTCCCCCTCCCTTCCCTTTGGCGGTCAATAGTCTGGCAAAATCATTAGGTGTCGTCCTTATGGGGTTCTGTGAACACATATAAAATTTCGTGTCGACATATTTTCTATATTTCGTACATTGTGACCTCAAGACAGTATATCTACCCAAAAAGTCATCGTGAAAAAAACAATTCCGGAAAAGTTATAAAAAATTATCTTAATTATAATTAAATTAAAACATTTATCTACTGTACTTATTAATACTATTATTATTGCATTTATATTTTCATGTATTAATTTATTCATTTTATTTTTTAATAGTATTGTTAATTCTAATCCATGTGTGTCAGACTCTTTAACGGAAATAAATTTATTATTTATTCATTATATCGGGAGTTATCGTGTTTACAGACACACAGACAGACTGAATTTTAATTTTTAATTTTTTGAATTAGGGGATTGGAAAAAATGAAATTCTGTGGAAACCTCAGAATCGAATTACATAACTTCCCCTATACTACGTAGGGAAGTTAGTTATTATGACTCATGCCCGGGCTTTAACTACGAGGTCATATCGTCTACTGCCAGAGCGATCTTTCGTCATTCTGGTGAACATGAGCCCGACTCTACTTTAGGAGTTCTAAATTTTGCCTACCCAAGTTTATTCACCTAGGGTACGGGTCTTTAACGAGTACCTGACATAGTACAGGCTTGGGACCATCACTTAACGTCCCATCCGAAGGACGGCGTGCTGAAGTTTATTTCACCTACCGATAAGTTTCGAACCCACGATCTTGAGCTCAGAAGGCAAGCACGCATACCACTGAGCTACCGGTGCCCTCGCATGTAGGAAAGTGAAATAACTCTTAACAACCCAATACATGCAATAATCACGTACTTACATTGTTCGCTACACTGCAACGTTCTTTTTCAGTTATTGTTATTTTTTATTTCCTCGTGTAAACTGGTCTGCCCTTACATAGCTGAACTAGAAAGGCCATGTGGTTTAAAAAGCAATTTTACTCCATCAAGAACAGAATACCTTGTGCTAGTCACTCCACATTAAAAATAATTGGAATTATAGGCAGCAAACACAATTACCAGTTTCTAATTCACAATTAATGTATTTCTAATAGAACCGGTTTTACTGGAAAAGGCCAGTTTACCGAAGTCAAGTTCATCGGAGAACGCTGTGGTACAATTCTAAAGTAATGGCGAAGTCTATTACGTTAGAATAGATTTAATCGTGAATTGTGACCAGGAAATTAAGTTTCTAACATGTTAGTCTACTAACAGTTTGCAATAACAAAATGGCGGTGTACAAGTGTCAAAAAGAAATACAATCTTTGCGCGATTTGGTTGAAAATTAATAGATTTCGTCCCCTTATTCGGTTTTGGATAGGTACGTAACGTAAAATTATTATCAAAATTTTTTTGTTGCATACTGAGCTCAAGATCGCGGTTTCAAAACCTGGCCGAGGTCCTTCGGATCGAACTTTAAGCGGTGGTCCCGAGCTTGTACGATATCAGGTTGAAGACCCCTACCGCAGGTGGATAAAAATTTGGGGAAGACAAAATTTAGAACTCCCATAGTAGAGTCGGGCTCATGTCCACCAGAGTGACGAAAGAGCTCTCTGGTAGTTGGCGATATGACCTCGTAGTTAAAGCCCGGGCATGAATAAATAGATAAATGTCTTGGATATTGAAAAAGAAATCCATTAATCACACTCTATTATCATATAACCATCAGCTGATGAGAGAAATAGAAATTAAAATATTTTTAAAAAATAGTTAAATAATAAAAGAAAACTAGGACATAAAAAGTGTGTAGATGATTATGTCTTCAACTAGTAGGTCTCGAGGCCATTGCCGCCTCAGCCTCCGAACATGAACATTAGGAAGGGATCTTGTGGCAAACCTGCGGACTAAAGCATTAAGGTGAAAGGAAAGGGTAGAAATGGAATTTTCTATAGAGGGATTTAATTACATCCCTTACAAAGGGAATCTGTAGGTCATTGTGAAGGATAGGAAGAGACGTAGAATGGAGGGTTTGTGATTTTACTAAGGATAAGGGATTGTAGAGTATTGATTCTATAAGAATTCGAAGGTTTAGTTGTTTAGTTGAGCCCCAGAGTTCAGCTCCATACGCCCATATTGGCTTCAGTAATTGTTTATAAATGAGTCTTTTATTACTATTTTATTAATTTTTTAATTTAAAAATATATATTCATATGTGTTAGTAAAATATTGTGGGACGAGATTTCTAATAGAAAGAAAAGACGTTGTCTTCCCACTGTTTTATTTTCGACCAGAACAGTTTTCAACGCACAGCGTTATCATCAGTGGTACTTCCACCCTAGCCTGACAGATTGCATAACTTCCCCTATACTGTGTAAAGTAAACATTAAGCAGAAGAAAGTATTTATTGCACGAAAGTAAAATTGAGTAATATACTTATGGCCATCTTTAATTACTTTATAAGCGAGAGATTATAAAGTAATTTGAAAGATGCGAACAATTTTATTACCTCATAAATGCGACAGAATTATGACATTTCGCATCCGAGGCATACACATAAGCCCTCTCGCTATGCTTGTCATAAGATTAGAGTGTATGTACTTCCCCAGCACGAATTAATTAAGTATGTTGTCGCTCTCCCTCCCAAGTCAATCGACCGTTTAGGCTAAGACTATTTCACTTAAATAGAGGCTTCTGAATCATTTCAGTCGAGCCCCCTTCTCTGGTCCTCTTTATCCCTTCACCTGATTTGGCGGAAAATTGATAGGTGTCATCCTTATAGAGTTTTGAATTTAAATATCAAATTTCAGGTAATTACATCGGAAGTTATTAGGATTTTTGAGTCCAGCCTCTCCCCTTCGGCTGAATCCGCTGAAAATTAATAGATGGTATCCTTATAAGGCTTTGAATACACTTTGGCCGATATGGCTGAAAATCATTAGGTGTCGTCCTTAGAGAGTTTAGAATTTACATATGAAATTCCGTGTCTATAACTTGATTACAACGGCAGTTATTAGAGATCTTGTGTTGTCTCCCCCTCATCCCCCCCCCCCCCTTTCACTGGGACCGATATGGCTGAAAATCAATAGATGTCGTCCTTAGAAGGTTTTGAATAAACATATAAAATTTCATGTGTTTGGAAAACATGAAATTCCGTCGAAAACTGCGCATTGAATTTCTGACCGACAACATAGCTTCCTCTATACTTCGTAAAGCTGAGGAAGTAAAAAAATTAATCTGTCTATGTATTTTGTACCAATGTTTTGTTCCTCTGAAAAAAAGGGTTCCGAGAAGTTTCCAAACAGTTTTCAGCACGTATCTCGTAAACCAGGCGGCCCTCAAAAATATTTCTATCATGTAAAACGTGCCTTTGAGTTTTCTCTACAACTTTTATAAGAAGAGATTTTTGATTAAACATAAACATAAGCTATATCATGTCAGATTTACTTAGCCCTCGAAGTTAAGTGGTTTTCATTTTTTACCCATTGTCGGCCAGAATTTAATACGATCTAAGTTAGCGCATGTGATATTTTCATTACAAATTTCATGTTCAATGCTTCAATCGTTCTAGATCAGAGAGGTAACAAAATTCCAATCACATACACACAGACATTATCGCGAAAATGGTCAAATCTCGTTCGTTTCGCACGATTACAATACTCCTTACATAAAAGGAATTCCTATTAAAGTAAAAAAAATAATTGTTTCTTGTTCATTTGAATGATTTTAATTGTTTGTTTTTTTTTCTTTGTTTAGATACTAGGGGTGTTGTTTCTGCTGGCCTCGGCTCTGGCAGAGGACAAGATCGAGAAGAAGGTAGAGGAGAAGAAGCAAGATAAGCGAGGACTTCTGGGACTGGGATATGGCTACGGTCACTCTGGGATTGGACTTGGCGACTACGGACATGGCGGAGGCTACGGACTGGGAGGCGGCTACGGTCTAGGAGGCGGCTACGGTCTTGGAGGTGGCTACGGTCTTGGAGGCGGCTACGGCATTTCTGACCATGGCCATATCAAGGCCATCACAATTCACAAAGAAACCGCAATCCCAGTGGCAGCGCCATACCCCGTCCCCGTCGAGAAGCACATCCCCGTTCCAGTCCCCTACAAGGTGGCCGTCCCCGTCGACAGGCCCTACCCCGTCCATGTGCCCAAGCCCTACCCCGTCCATGTTGACCGACCCTACCCAGTGCCAGTTGAGAGGCCCGTCCCCTACGCTGTCAAGGTGCCCATCAAGGTGCCCGTAGCTCATCCCGTGGCCGTCCCCGTGCCCAAGCCCTACCCTGTTCATGTTGAGAAGCACGTGCCTTACCCAGTTCCACAGCCCTACGTTGTCCACAAACCAGTGCCCGTCCTCGTTAAGGATCATCATTATGGAGGCTACGGAGATCTTGGAGGCTATGGAGGTCTTGGAGGCTATGGAGGTCTTGGAGGCTATGGAGGTCTTGGAGGCTACGGACACGGACTTGAATCTCTCTCGCTTGGCGGACACTTAGATTATCACCACTAAATTTCATCTAAACCAAAAACTGAAACGAAATCAAAAGAGATAAAAAGAATCAAAGAATCTTATTTAATTGTACAATTGTTATATATATTTAAATAAATTTTATAATTTTTTTGTAATATATCGTTTTTAGAGTATATCTCAAGTACAAAGACACCCAGTTACCATAGGTATTTATATATTTCATGAGAACCTTATATAGACAAACTTATAAGTTAAGGAATATTTTGTATGACTAAAATAAAACATTTTTTATACATTAAATTCGAAATTATTATTTCCATACTTGAGTCAGAATGTGCATTTAAAAATAGTGACCTGAAAATTTTCACAGCACTTATGAGTATCTCTAGATTTTCAACAGATGCTAAATTGAATACTAAAAAGTTATTTATAAAGGGAACTTGACTATTACAAGAAGGAAGATTTAAAAAAGTGTTCCCTTTTTTAAGTGGATAGTTGGGGAGAAGTGATTGCGTAAAAGCACAGTTGAAAATATAAAAAAAAAAAAGAGTTTGCAAATTTTTAATTGAAATTAACAATTACAGGTGGAATGCTTACTGACTGAGTTCAAGATCGCGGGTTCGAAACGCATTTATTTGTTGAAATACTTCTCTAAAAATGATCTGAATGATTGCTAAACTTAAGTTATAACTTGATGAAGAGTTCTTCTATATCTATATCAAAAGAGTTAGTTATTATGACTCATGCCCGGCCTTCAACTATAAGGTCATATCGCCTACTACCAGAGCGATCTTTAGGCAGTCTGGTGGACAAGAGCCCGACTCTACTGTGGAAGTCCTAAATTTTGCCTACCCAGTTTTATTCATGTAGGGGTCTTTAGCGAGTACCTAACTTCGTACAGGCTCGGGACCAACGCTTAACGTCTCATCCGAAGGAGGCATGTTCCAGATTTTTTCACCACCTAGATAAGAAAGGGCCACGGCCTTATCAAAAGATATGAAAAAGTATGTTCGTTATTCAAAGTTTGTTATTTTGTCGTTAAAATTTTCTGCTCATAAAACATTGGAAACTCAGAACGCGAAAATTTGTTTAGTGTTCTCATGAAAAACAGGATAATGCTCCCCACGACGGTCCATCTAATAGTATCTTGAACCAACATCCATGAAATTTTCGATACATTCCTATTCATAATATATTCATATAATCCTTCCATTGTAAGTAAAAACGTATTATGCTGAGTTCATAAGATCACACACAAAAAAAAAAAAAAATTGAAACTATCTAACAGATGTATTTACTATTTTTTATATATTTCCTCATCTGATATTTGTAAGTATATACATGAAAATAGTTTTCAAACAAGTTTAGAAGTGCTTCGAAGAGGGTGGAAATTTCGAAAACTGTGAAAATACAAATATGAAAATAAGATATTTTATCCTTAAAACTTGCAATTACAATGTAATAGCTGTTATTAAGTCTTAATAACAGTACATACTAAAAGATTCACTCTTCATAATCTTTGAAAAATTTACATTAAAATGAGCCTTTGCTGAAAAAGTTCTTGTGATTCGACGCTAAGATTTTGTCAAATTCGCCTCGAAGAATCCAAAAATGTCCATTATTTTACTAATTCTTCGCCAAAATCCCTCAAACCTTTTTGTAATTATACCATTTTTGTGAAAATTAGGGAGAGGATGATTTTTCGTCTTGTTGATCTGACCAGGCCTTTATTTCCTTTAAACCAAGATAACTTATAAATTTGATTTATAACTATTTGAGTATGATAAGTAGTAACAATACTATAAAAAAAAATGAAATGAAATGAATAAACAAACAATAATGAAATACTTGAAAATATATGAATACAAAAATAATAATACCGATAGATACATTTTTTTGATTTAATAAAAATTCAGATAACTATTTTTTATAACTCTTCCAGAAGTGTCTTTATCACAATGATATTTTGGGACGTTCTTACGTCCCTTCATCAGGTCCCAATGTGCGAGATAAGGAAAAGAGAAAGAAAACAATGTACTAATAACAAATATAAATTAAATAAAAAAATATATATTAAAAATAGGAATAAAAAATTATAAATAAATTTACATAAGATAGTAATGAGAAAAATAATAAATAAAATAATAATACATAAAAAAATGAACCAAAAGAAATAAAATAAATTAGTCAATCAATCAATCATGGCGCTACAACCCGGTGACGGGTCCTGGCCTCCACCAACAGCCGCCAATTGTCTCGATCCTGTGCGGCTGCCATCCAGTTCCTGATGAGGAATATGTTTCGGGAATCTTCTGCCACACCACCTGCCCATCTCAGCTTAGGTCTCCCTCGCCGTCTTACTCCATGAATGGGCTCCATTAGCAGCTTCTTCAGAATTTCCTCAGCTTCCATCCTGGCGACATGTCCTGCCCATCTCAACAGCCCAATTTTCATGACTTTCAGGACATCTGGTTCTCTATATAATTCGTAGAACTCCTGGTTGTTGCGTCTGCGCCATGCATGGCCTTACTTGCACTCCTCCAGAGATTCTGCGCAGAACCTTCCTTTCGAACACCAATAGGCTCTGTTCGCTCATTTTTGAAGTTGTCCAGGTTTCTAAGCCATACAGAAGAACTGGGTGGTTAAGGGTCTTATATAGAACGAATAAAATTAGTACGATGATGAAAAATAATAATTAAACATATGGTAGATTCGACAGACCTTTAGAGAGGATATCTGTGGAGAAACTCTGCCCAAAAAATAAAAATTAAAGCTTTGAATCAAATAATGTTTTTGGATATGAAACATGATTTTTTATTGTGGGTATTTTATTTATTTATTTTTTTTTTGAAAAACGAGAAAAGGGAATAGACATTACCTACAGTCCACTTTCAGGTTCAACATATTATTCATAAATTGCACTTGGCATATGGTTTTTGATACAGTTTCTAAGAGATACATACCCAGAGTATGTTATCGAATAGGTTACATTTTCTATCTACCCTTATATATTACAACCTAGACAAAAGGTATGCGCTAATATTTGTTATGCAACCTGTGCGAAAGTCGGTGTAAGTTAACGTGTAGCGATAGGTCTTCCCTCTTTTTTCTTTCTCTCTCACAGTCCACTGACTAAAAAAAAAAAAAAAAAAAAAAAAAAAAAAAAAAAGTAACGAACGAAACCGGTTGCAATGAACTGGCCGCTCACTTTACTGGCCCCTAGCTTCTGACCCCACTGAGGAAGTGAGTACACATTTGGTACAATTTTTGAACTTATTGAACGCCGTTTAGATTGGGAAAAAATATAAATATTCCTCTTGGAAGTATCTTACAATAAATGATCTTCTCTGAACCATCTTATATAAAAATGAACAGTTATTATGACTCTTGACCGGGCTTTAACTACGAAGTCATATCACCTACTACCAGAGTGCTCTGGTGGACATGAGCCCGACTCTACTATGGGAGTCCTAAATTTTGCTTAGCCTAAATGTTTATCCACCTATGTCAGGAGTCTTTAACGAGTACCTGTACTTAGTAATAAACTAAGGGCCTCGGATCTCGAACCCACGATCTTAAGCTGAGTAAGCAAGCACGCATACCACTGAGCTACCGGCGCCCTCTATAGAAGAACAGTTGACTTACATAGGGGCTCCTAAATCTTCATACTAAATTTTGTGTCGATAAATTCATTACATTGGCAGATATTGAGGTGCTTGAGTTGAGCCTCCTCTGACAACCCCCTCCTCTTCTGCCAATTCCGTTAAAAAATACAAATATATCGTCCTTATGAGGTTACTTTTTTTCCCAAGTTATTTACTGATCTGAGTAGGAGTAATAATATTTTAAACATATTTCTAGACTAGGGCCGTGGTGGCTAAAGGATAGGGCATTGGTAAACTTACATGTCTTTCACTTTATCAGGAAGCTTGTGACAATATGGAACCGTGGTTCCGGGTTCTGTTTTGGAACCTTGCCCCCGATTCCGGGTCTGGGACCCAGAATCGAGAACCTGAAGTGCGCTAAAAAACGTTCACGCCTTTTTCTCTGTCAGGAAGCTTTTCAAAATCTGAAACCGTGGTCGCGAATACTGTTTTGGAATCTTCCACCCGTTTCCGGGTCTAGAACCGAGAACCGGTACCTGAAAATTAAAAAAAATACCCAGGAGTCGGTCTCGGTTCACCTGGAACCGTCTACCAGCTTCACTAATGGACTATCGTATCTGGTTGAACCAGCATTGCTGTGATAATGTTTTTTCGGAAATATGTAGAATCGGTGTCACAAGGATCACCTTATATTTTATTTTTCTTCCATGGCTATTTTCGTTAGAACTAGAACAAATTTTCATCTTTTCTTATGGCAGACTATCATCGTATCTGGTTGATGCCTCTCTACTGACATTGTTGCATTAATGTGTTTTTCTAGGTTATAACCCAAACTTAAACTTAAGTTTCTCCTCTCCTTCTAAACCCTCGAAATCTATGTTTAACTATTTATCTTTGGTTCTCCCTTACGTTAAGCGATTGTCCCGAGCCTGTACAATGTTAGGTACTCGTTAAAGACCACTATCCTAGGCGAATAAACCTGGGCAGGCAAAATTCAGAACTCCCACAGTAGAGTCGGGCTCATGTTCACCAAAGTGACGAAAGAGTGCTCTGGCAGTAGGCGATTTGACCTCATAGTTAAAGCCCGGGCATGAGTCATAATAACTAACTCAAATACTGTAAATATTATTTTAAGGCAGTACTTCTCAATCTCTCAATAAGTTGAGAAAAAGGATGGGTGACCCATAGTATTAGGACACCTTGTATAGTGTAGGAAAATGGTTATAATGTTTGAAATGGGTATAAAACAAGGGTTTTGAACTAGTTACAGGTTTGGAAATATACTGCTCACAATCTGGGGCGATACAGCTTAGAACAGCGTCATAGGAAGTAAACTCCTCGTCAGGGTGAAGATCAAATTTCTATAGTGTTCCTAAGATACCTGTACCTTTTTAATTTGTGACTAATTGAAGACTAGAACCTCGGTCATTCAGGTTAGTAAAAAGTCACTCTAACCAGTACACCGTGATATTAACTATTGAGGTCACCGTCTGACCACACTGACAGATGGTCATCTATCATCCTACTAGGCTACCATTACGAGTTGAACATCACCACGTACGAGTCTGGAGCATCTGTTAAACAGCTGGTTTTTATGTAACTACCGTGGCAAATGACCTCTGATCTTAAACGTTTGACTTCGTTTGGAATTAATCGTATCTTCGACAAAAATAGTGGAAACAAAAATTTCAAAACTGTTCACAGGACGGGCATTCCCCGGGATGCGAGCCTGACTGACCTATTTCGGACCGGTCCGCGGAGGCTCTGGGCATTAACTTGAGAGTCTTACATTTCTTTATTGTCTTTATTTCTTCAACGTTCGTTTTATTTCTCCAGCTATACAAAGTATAGAAGAAGTTATGTAATCGATCAAAAATTCGATGCGGAGTTTTCAACGGAATTTAATGCTTTCCGACCTCTAAATTCCAAATATGAAAAAAAAAGTCTCTCTTCACTGTTTGTTTGTGTAACCGTGAACACGATAACTCACGATAGAACGCATGAATCGACACGAAGTGTGACCGAAACCCTCTAACGACGACACCTGATTTCAGCTAATTGAGCAAGGGAAGGGAGGGGGGAGGGATTATGGAACTTACATAACACAAAAACTCTAATAACTGCTGATGGAATGAATGTATCGACAAGATATTTTATATGTGTGACCTGTACAACTCGTCTTTATTTCGTCGTCGCGTTACGTTACGATATTATAACCTTTTCTAGCAAGTGTTGTGAAAATTCATTCTGTATTATTGTCAACAATTTTTTAATAAAAAATATATAATATAATTTAATATTTTCATTATAATGGATTTTCTAATTGTGATTATATTGTAATTATACGACCATCATAAGACATTACAAAAAAATAATTGTAGCAAATCAATTATCAATAAATAAATCCTTGATTTGAAGGCATACTCATATTTATGAACACAAAATTATACAACATGACATCATCTGATTGTAAAGATGTGAACATACAGGGTGATAATTAATTAAAGTAACTCATGTCTTGTTTTGTCTTGAATTGCATTCACATGCATCTTATTTCAATCCCATAAGTCGATTGCATCAATTATACCAATTTCTTCTTTTCCAGTGAACACACACACACACGATGTTCACACATAACTATGAGAGTAGGTACTAATTGGACTGGTATGCAACTATATATATATTTATTACGAGTCCTTTTTGTTCATGCATTTATTTATTTCGGGTTCGAAAGCCGGTCGTGACCCTTACGTTTTGAGCACGCCGTCCTTCTGATGGAACGTTAAGCGATGCTCCTGAGTCAGTATGATCAGGTACTTGTGAAAGACCATACCCTAGGTAACTAAACCTGGGTAGGCAAAATTTAGAACTTCCATAGTACAATTGTGCTCGAGTCCACCAGAGCGATGAAAGAGACCTCAGGTAGTTGACGATACTGGGTGTTCATTTTATCTTGACCCAGGTAAATAACTCGAAAAATTATGATTTTCTCAAAAAAAGTTTGAGATAAAAAATGTAGAGTAGAATGACCGCATTATTTGCTGTAATCTATTTTTTACACAAATGAAAATTTATACGTTTTTTATGAATTTAAAAAAAAAAATCCCCTACGGAGGGGACGTTAAATGCCGGACATGAGCCTGCACGAAGTAAGGTAACGACTACCTTCGTACAGGCTCGAGACCATTACTTAAACCCATCCGAAGGACGGCGTGCTCTAGGTTTTTTCATTTCCCAGATAAAATACCTAAGGGCTTTGGTCGGGTCTCGAACCTGGGATCTTGAGCTCAGTAAGCATACCCCTGAGCTACCGGCGCCCTCTAAACTATTAGACATCGTATAACATTAAGATATTATCTATAATCTATAGTTAACAGAACGTTTTTAAGTTATAACATAATATTTAATTTACTCTGTTTTAGTAGTAACTTTTTTATTATTAATTTTCTCTCAACATAATATGTACAAAATATTATTTTCTTGAAACATGTAAAGTTAGGTTTTTTGACTCATGGCCGGGCTTTAACTACGAGGTCATATAGCCTACTACCAGAGCGCTCTTTCGTCACTCTGTTGGACATGAGCCCGACTCTACTGTGGGAGTCCTAAATTTTGCCTATCCTAAATTTTTATTCACCAAGGGGTCTTTAACGAGTACCTGACATCGTACAGGCTCGGGACCATCGCTAAACGACCCATCCGAAGGACGGCGTGCTCAAGTTTATTTTACCTTCCAGATAAAATAAACTAAGGGCCTCGGTCGGGTTTCGAACCCACGATCTTGAGCTCAGATGAGCTACCGGCACCCTCTTGAAACATGTAAAAATAACAAAAATCATATCCAGTTATTAGAACATGGTGTAAAAAATGTTCAAAACAGAATAACATGACAGAATAACAGAACATGAGTCATAAAACCTAACTTAACCTAGGCTGACCTCTCTTGCTAATTATTTTAGACGTGCCAAAAATATCATAGTTTAACCAGAATACAATTTAAAACATTATTGTGGTCTAATTCTATTCTATTTTTCCTAATATTATATATAATATCACTTATTACTATTTAATGCTATTATTATTTACCATTTATTAATCTTTTTAAATCGTATTAATTTTTATTATCATTTTATAACGTTTATTAGGCTCAAATCTTATGACTCACAATTAATATCTGAAATTAATATGATGATTTGAATTTTAAATGTCAAATATACATATATATATATATATATATTTATATTGATAAGATCCTTTGTTGTTTGTGAATAAAATTTATTATTTTTTTAGGCGAAGGTATAATTTGATTTTTAAACAAGTTGTAATTGTATTTTGTTGTTCTATACTTGAACGCTAAGTGATAGATGTACTTAATTTCTTCTTTATTTGTAAATTATGACGACTACACTCTGACGGTCATCTGACCAAGAGGTCGTCTTTAGTATACGATTTTTGAATATCGAAATATTTGTATATGTGTATTTTATTTATAAATAAATAAAAACTTAATAATAATAAATAAAGACTTTCCCCGGCCGAGGCCCTTAGGTTTTTCATCTGGGAGGTAAAATTACCTTGGACACGCTGTCCTTCGGATGTGATGATGGTCCCGAGCTTGTACATACCAGAGTAGGCAAAATTTAGGACTAAGTATCACAGTAGAGTCAGGCTCACTACAGACGAAGGAGCGCTCTGGTAGCGATATGACCTACTTACACATCCGTCCCCCTCGGGGAGAGTTCTATCCATGGAATAAAACTCTTTCCCGAATGGGATTCGAACCCGCAACCGTGGTAAGATGGTGTGACTAAAGCCCTACGTAAACTCAATAAATTGGTGAACAATGACAATGGTAAGTTTAAATATTAAGGTTACAAAATGGTACTCATCCAAGCTCATTTCATATAAATTAATACATGAAATGACCTACTGACAGTCATAAGAGAGCATCAGTAGCTCAGCTTGCTTGCTTACAGAGCTCAAGATCGCGGTTTCGAAACCTGGCCGAGACCCTTAGTTTATTTTATCTGGGAGTGAGAGACCTTGTGGACACCGTCCTTTGGATGGGACGTTAAGCGATGGTCCCGAGCCTGTACGATTTCAGGTACTCGTTAAAGACTCCTATCTCAAGTGAATAAGAATTTAGGCTAGGCAAAATTTAGTACTACCATAGTAGAATCGGGCTCATGTCCACCAGCGTGCCGAAAGAGCTTTCTAATAGTAGATGATATGACCTCATAGTTAATGCCCGGGCAGGATTCACAATAATTAACTAACAAACATAAATGATTCAGTTCTTATAACACTGTTCAACAAAAAAAATTAAATTCATTATTCTGGGGGTATCATTCTTGATTCTTATGGAAAATTGCCTCTTGGATTCAAATCTGTAATTAGTTTTTCTTTGTCAGGCCTAGTTTTGAAGTTATACGCAATTTCAGTTTTTTCAAAATTGTTACACTTCTTATTTCCAAGCTGTGTATTTATAAAGGCAAAACATGCAACTATCAATATTTTAGTCACTTATAAAATTATTTAGAAACATTTTAGACAGTGTAAAACAAAAACATGAAGGAGCCCATAAATTATCATCATATATTGTATAAAGAAACTTATTTAAGATTAGAAAATATGAAAAAAAATCATCTTTTACCCCAGAATTTAAAAGGCTCATTTTTTTTTCTTCTGTTCAATTTTGCGGTCTCGAATAATGTTCCAGCAGTAGTCAGCAAGTATTGCAGGCATCCATTTCCCTTCATACCGCTTTTGTTGCCAACTGTTGTTAACTTTATCCCAGACTTAAAAATGTCAGTTAAATTAGTCAAATATTCTCGTATAAATAAAAAAACTGTGCCTAATAGCGAATTTCTGATTTCAGATTTGAATTTCCCACATGAAAGTCCTTCAGAAAAACGTATTTTCATATAAGAAAATTTACCCTTGTCGAACAGTAATTAGAGTCTTTTAAAGAAACAGTATTGCACTATGTTTATTCAATATCCAAATATGTATCAACAAATAGCTATTAGTTATGGAAGAGTCTACGGAGTCTATAGTAGACTTGAACTTGTTTAGGATAAAGAGGCTAGACTGGATATCATAGATATAGTTCACTGTAGCAATGGGCTTAAAACTAGTCCTCTCAGAGGATGCGCATTACGTATAACCCAACGCAGTGAGAGTCGTTTAGATGACGTCAAGATGGCTTCTTGTATATATAGGTTGGAGAAGGTGGTCTGTGTGTCAGTGTGGTGTTTGTCTTCAGTCATGTTCCTCATTAAGGTGAGCACCCCCTACCTCTACACATCCCTCAAAATGGATAACTATTAGCTTTTTGAACTTACAATCGTTAGTTTCGCAACTTTACTCGTTCAAAAGCCTGCCTACTGAGCTCAAGATCGCAGGTTCATAATTCGGCCAAGGCCCTTAGTTTTTTTTTTAACTAACAGGTGAAAAAAACCTTGAGCACATCATCCTTTGGATAAGATGTTAAGCGATGGTCTTGAGACTACACGATGTTAGGTACTCGCCGTAGTGTAAAGACCTCGCAAAATTTAGGACTCCCATAGTAGAGAAGGACTCATGTTCACCGTCTAAAGCGCGCTCTAGTAGTAGGCGATATGACCCTTTCGTTAAAGCCAGGGTGTGAGTCACTATAACTGCTCAAAAGCTTATACTTGGGTCAATATAGATCAAAAATGGGGATATATAGGCAGCGCTCTCTGTAAAAATTCACAAATAAATACTTTCAGTTGGAAATTTCGTGCTCTACAATATTCTTCATAAGTCTTTTCCTCACGTCCTCTATTCGTAAATTCTAAAAAAAAAAAAAAAACTTGAACATACTACACACCTTTGGGCTGCCATTGCTTTGAAACTGTCGCTATTATTTAAAAAAATTGTTAAAACCTTTTTGAATGAGAATTTCACCCTCTTTCATTTTGTTTTGGTCTTAGTTATACTCATGCTCGGGCTTTAAATGCGTGGTCATATCGCCTACTACCAGAGCTCTCTTTTGTCACTCTAGTCGACGTGAGTCCGACTCTACTATGGGAGTCCTAAATTTTTAGTCACCTAGGATAAGGGTCTTTAACGAGTACCTCACATCGTAAAGGCTCGGGACTATCGTATAACGTCCCATCTAAAGGACGGCGTGCTTAAGTTTATTTTACCTCCCAGATAAAAAAAACTAAGCGCCTCGGCCGAACCCGCGAACTTGAGCTCAATAAGCAAGCACGCATACCACTGAGCTACCTTTTGTCGTCAAAGGTGCCATTTTTGAATAGTACAAAATCCAATTTTGGCGTCTATTTTATTAAAATGGCGGCCGAATTGCAGCTCAAAATTATCCGAAACATCATAATCATGAACGAAGTTTTATGTTTCTTGTTACTTTCGTGTACCTTTAATACAAGATTTTGTTTGTTTTTGTGTCTCATGTACCGCCCACTACTAGAGGGCTCTGACTGACGATGCTGAGCCTGACTCTTCTGTAGGTCTTTAACGAGCACCCAACATCCTAAAGATTTTTGAGAGTAACGCCGAAGTAGCGTGCTTGTCTGCTGAGCTCAAAATTGCGGGTTTGAAACCCGGCCGAAGCTTTGAGCACGCTGTCCTTCAGATGGGACGTTAAGTTATCGTTCCAAATCTGTATAATGTCAGATACTACTAGGTAACTAAACCTGGGTAGGCACAATTTAATACTCCCATAGTAGAGTCGGGCTCATGTCCACTAGTGACGAAAGAGCGCTCTGGTAGTAGGCGATATAACCTTTGTAGTTAAAGCCCCAGTGTAGTTAAAAACCGAACCAACTTAAATGTTTTTAAACTATCAAATAAAGAAACCTAAAAACTCTTGCTAGGATCGAATTCTCTATCTTTCGTACAATAGACAAGCATGCTAACATGTTACCGCTGGCTTCCACTGGTGTGTTTGGGTGTGGCATGAACTGGTGCAGATTTATACATAGCTGTGATATGCCTTCGTGTAAAAATGGTATGTTTATGTCATGATGTAATGTTGTCTTACGTCTGAACGTAGAATATTTCGTGATTATAAACTTTTTGTAGAAGGTTTTTCATAAGATCAATATTTCCAGAAATAATTGACTTTAAAGTTTTCTTCATATTAATTTAGTTACTTTTTACCTACCAATTAGAGGGCGCCGGTAGCTCAGTGGTATGCATGCTTGCCATCTGAGCTCAAGATCGTGGGTTCGAAACCCGACCAAGACTCTTAGTTTATTTTATCTGGGAGGTAAAATAAACTTAAGCACGCCGTCCTTCGGATGGGACGTTAAGCGATGGTCCCGAGCCTGTACGATGTCAGGTACTCGTTAAAGACCCCTGCCCTAGGTGAATAAAAATTTAGGGTAGGCAAAATTTAGGAGTCCCACAGTAGAGTCGGACTCATTTCCACCAGAGTGACGAAAGAGCGCTCTGGCCATAGGCGATATGACCTCGTAGTTAAAGCCTGGGCATGAGTCATAAAACCTAACCTAACCTACTAATTATGGTACAGAACTAACTTCAAAAGTTCAAATAATCACTCTTGATTATTATTTCCGTTGGAAGGAGCGATGGTTAACAGTTTCGCATGTCTAACGTTAACGTGAATCATCGACAATGCACTTCCCCATAACGAATTTATCAATTAACTTTTTGCTCTCCCTTCAAAACCAGTCGGCTAAAAATTAATAGTTGACTTACCGGGCTTCAGAATCCTCACACTAAATTCATTACATCAACAGTTATTCGGGTTTTTGAGTTAAACCCCCTAACCCTTCAGCTGATTTTGCTGAAAATTAATAGTTGACGTCCTTATGGGGGTTTGAATTTAAATATGAAAGTTCATGTCTATACATTCATTCTATCAGAAGTTATCGTGTTCAGAGGCACACAGACAGATTAATTTTTTTTCATTTTGGAATCAGTGTGTCGGAAAACATGAAATTCTCTGTGAAAACTCAACATCGAATTTCTGACCGATTACATAACTTCCCCTTTACTGCGTATAGCTGGGTAAATAAAATATATATACTGTTTAATGCGTTAAAAAAATATGCTCCCACGCACTTTTTCAGCTTGGCGACGTCACTCTGATGATCCAAGTTGAATACTCGTCTGGAGGGTAGACCGCAAGATTCACATATCTCTGTGTTAGAACATTTTATATCTTTAGGGAGGAAAAGTAGTTGATATGACTTTGATTACATCGGGCAGCTAAAAACCAGAGTTCAAGTCGTAAATCGCTCCATATAAGTTTGAAGTCAGTCTTGGGAAACACTAGAATCATGACTAAATTAATATTTTTTCAACACATTTTGTTATAATTTCATTGCAGATCAAGAGTTTCCCAGGAAGAATTAAGTGGTCTTCAATACAAATATATATATATAAATTATTTTGTTTAGAGTTCACTGTACTTTATTAAATTGTGACATGTTTAATTATGTCGATCGGATTACCATTGCAATCAGAATTCATTTAATTAATTGTGAATTTTTCATTTCTATATTACCTGTTAAATTATATGTTTTATATTATTTTATTTTATTTTATTGTAGGGTCTTGGGGTGGTGCTGCTGGCAGCCACTATCCTTGCAGAGGACAAGAAGGTCGAAAAGACAGAAGAAAAGAAACAGGATAAGCGAGGAGTCATTGGACTTGGCGATTATGGCGGTCTTGGAGGTCATGGTCTTGGAGGCGGCATCGGACTGAGCGGAGGTCATGGGCTTGGAGGCGGCATCGCACTGAGCGGAGGGCACGGACTTGGAGGCGGCATTGGGTTGGGAGGGCACGGACTTGGAGTCGGAGGCGGAATCGGGTTAGGAGGCGGCTATGGTCTTGGCGGTGGACATGGACTTGTTGGAGAAACCCACATCAAGGGCATCACCATACACAAAGAGACGAAAATCCCAGTACCTCATCCGTACCCAGTACCTGTGGAGAAGAATATCCCAGTGCCTTACCCAGTGAAAGTCCCCTACCCTGTCGATAAGCCCTACCCCGTCCATGTGCCCAAACCATACCCAGTCCATGTCGACCATCCAGTCCCAGTACCCGTCGAAAAACTCATCCCCTACCCAGTCAAGGTCCCAGTTAAAGTGCCTGTAGCCCACCCCGTCCCAGTACATGTGCCCAAGCCCTACCCTGTTCACATTGAGAAGAAAATCCCCATCCCAGTTCCTCACCCAGTCATCATCCATAAGCCTGTGCCTGTTCTGATTAAGGGCGGTCATGGCGGTCTTGGAGGAGGCTACGGAGGTGGTCTTGGTGGACTGGGAGGTGGTCTTGGCGGACATGGTCTTGGTGGTCTTGGAGGTAGCTACGGAAGTCTTGGCGGACATGGTCTTGGCGGCCTGGGAGGCAGCTACGGAAGTCTTGGAGGCGGCCATGGAAGTATAGGACTGGGAGGCGGCCATGGAAGTATAGGACTGGGAGGTGGCTATGGTGGTGGACATCCATGGTAACTGAAGGATTTGACTAAAACGATAATTTTGAAATTTCGTGATTTCCAAAATGAAGATGTTATTTAGTTGATAAGAAAATTTAAGAATAATTGTGATATAAGTCTGTAAATATATTTTTATATTATTTTTTAACTGTGATATTTTTTTTTACAATTGAACCCTCCAAACGAACAACGATCTACTTTAAATCTTGCATAGATCCAATAGAAGTTCGTGTTCATGAGTTCTGTTCTTTGCGATATAATTGAATTCTTTGACAGTGTTTTGAATACAGGGGAAAACTTTTTGTTGGCAGTAGTAAACTTTTGTTTTCTGTTATTGTTCTATAAGAAAAACTAGACAAGTAAAAAAAAAATTATCATACTCAGTTATTCGGTTAGAGACATCGATTTCTAAAAAATGTAATAATCCTTTTTCGATATTCATTGAACAATAAGAATGTCCGAATACATTTCAGCGATCTGAGAAGATACAGTGGAAAGCTAATAAAAGAAACAACTGGTTTAACTTGTCTAACGTGCCTAATTCCACAAAAATATATACACTGTACCTATGTACCTACCTACAAATATATACACTGTACCTATGTACCTACCTACATATATATTTTAATAATAACTTGACAATATAAACGTTAAACAAGTTATTTGTTTTTATTTATTTTATTTAAATACTAAAGAGATTTAAAAAAAAATGTTTTGGAAACTGTATAACATTTTTTTTTTTCATTCTTTCCGTCATAATTAAGGATTCATTTATTACATTTTATGTTGAAATTAATATTTTGGGACAATCCTTTGAAAATAGAAGTCAATATTCATCTAAATCTATTGCTGTTTCATATATATATTTTCTAAACGATAAGTAAATTTGAAGATAATGACAGAGTAAAGTAAAATGTTTGTTAATATACAATAAGTAGGTAGATAGTAATAAAAATGAGAGTTCAGGCTTGTGCTCGTAGAAAACAATCTTGTGAAATTTCTGCCAAGCTTTCGGTACTGGGAGTCCCTTCAGGACCTGCATTGTATTCTTTGTTGTTTCTTTTCTTTGTACTTTATTTTCTTCGACCACAACCCTTATCTCTCCTTCTTCTTAGTACTCGTTAAAGACCCCTATCCTAAGTGATTAAAAATTAAAACTCTCATAGTAGAGTCGGGCGCATGTCCACCAGAGAGTAACGAAATAGCGCTCTGGAAGTAGGCGATATTACCTAGTAGATAATGCCCGGGCATGGGTCATAATCAGACCCCGGATTTATATGCAGTAAAAAACAGTATATTAAGCAGCAAAAATGCTCTAAATATGCAATAAAACAGCTAAAATATTCAAATATATTAATGTGCAGTAAAATAATTCCATAAGTTCTGAACTGAAAAAGAAGTTGGAAGAGGAAATTCAAAAATTAAATCTAAAGAACTTAAAAATTTGTTGTATTTTTTTTACACCAATGTATGATATACGTCTCTACGGCTGCGTTACAGGTACTAGCGGGAGCCGTCCCCATTGACTTGATCTTGGATGGGGCTGTCGCTTCGTATTTCTGTAGACGCAACATGCCCTTAGGAGCAGATATTGATGAGCCCTTACGCCTAGCCCTAGAGGAAGAGATGCGCGGACAGTCCAGACCAGTGAGCTGCAAAGACATCGTCCAGAATTGGATTGTGGAAAAATGGCAACAACGTTGGTCACGATGCTTGGATGGCCGAACGACGTACGCATACTTCCCGGACCTCCGGGTACGCCTTGACTCAACATGGGTACAGCCTAATCACTGGACGTCTCAAATATCACCAGTTCATGGTGATTTCAACTCCAAGCTGTTCTTCTTTCACAGGAAGAACACCCCGAACTGTTCGTGCGGCGGTATCGAGACTGCAGAACATGTGCTCCTCGAATGTCCGCTGTACGACCAAGCTAGGGTGGAGTTGATTCATGGGACAAGATCGTATTTGGGACTGGATCTACGGCAGATGGTGACGGAAACAGACTACCCGATGTTCTGCTGATTCGTCGGCTCCTGGCGGGAGCAGAAACAGGCAATGTAAGATGGGCTGGGGACGATCGGCGCAATAGTTCCGCCGATGGCCAATCCCAGTCCCTCAGTAACCCCTTGATCCCCGAGCTTTGACTGAACATTGACTGGGTAATGTTGCTGCAATGCAAGGCGGACCCTCTTTAAAACCAAAAAAATATATATATATATGTATATGATAATACAATATTGGACTACCAAAAAACAGCAAAATATAGTTTTTGGGCGTTTTTAAGAAAAAATATATTTATACAAACTTACGTATTCAAAGTAACTATCAAACTGAAACTGATTATTGTGTGTAAGGGCAAAAAAGGAGAGATGGGAAGCCGAGAAATGACATTACTCCTTATTCAAAGACAATTATTGAGGTCTAGCGTTCTTTTTTTTCGGCGATGGAATATGTTTATGTACATGAGATTGTAAACTGGAATTTCATTTCCAAAGTTGTATTTCAATAATTTTATTTCCAATACTTTTTCTTAATTTTTTTCTTAATCAGAACATCAAAATATGAAAATATATGCATTTATCACCACACACTTTATTTGGACCAGAACATCTTGGTTCTTCACACAAAGTATAAAATGGAAAATATAATGAAATTAATTAATAATAATGTCTTGGTATAATCTTGGTTTGAGCCTTCTGTGGAGAGTAGGCTGGCCAAGATTGTAGTGGGCTGCTCCAGAACACAGGTCTAGTCTTCCATGGTAGTTATCTACTAAGGACCTTAAATAGGCTGCGACCCGAGGAACTCCCAGTTCCTCATGCAGTTGGCTGTTTCGGATAAACCATGGTGCATTCAGAGACACACGAAGAATTTTGTTCTGAAATGTTTGTAGTCGTGTTGTGAGTGAAGGACTGGCGCCATGCCATATTGGACAGGCGTATGTTAACAATGGGAGAAGTAACGTTTTGTACAGGAGCAGTGTGCAAGAGTGTTTGAGGGGTGTGTTGCGGTTAATGAGTGGATAGAGATGTTTTAAACGGGTGTATGCTTGTGTAAGTTTTGTGTTTATGTGAAGTTTCCATGTGAGCCGTGTGTCTAAGAATACACCAAGGTACCGGACAGCCTGATCTTTAGGGTTCCATGGAATGGAAAGTCCGTCAACCCGCAGTCTACTCTGGTCCTCTGTAAAAAATCGGCGAAGGGCAAAAATCTTCGCTTCTGTTTTACTGGCGTTCAACTGAAGCTTCCATCGAGCGAACCAGCTGGAGACGTGGTTGAGAGAAGTTTGTAACATGTCAACTGCTGTCTGGAGGTCTTCATGTTGACACATAAGTAGTGTGTCGTCTGCGTATAGTGCTTGAGTGGTATTACATGGCTCGTGGATGTCGCAGCAGTATAAGCTGAAGAGGAGGGGACCTGTGGCACTCCCGCCAGAATACTACGCTTGGAGCTGAGGATGTTGTTGACCCGCACTTGAAACGTCCTGTTCTCCAAAAAGGAATCAACGATCTTTTCCAAGTACTGTGGAGCCCATGTCTTCCTCAGCTTATAGCGGAGACCTTCATGCCACACCGAGTCGAACGCGGAAGCTACATCTAAAAAGACAGAGGTTGTATATGTCTTCTGTTCGAAACCAATCACAATCTTTTCCGAGACCCTCTGTAGCTGGTGCACAGATGAATGATTATGTTTGAAACCAAACTAGTGAGCTGGAACAATTCCTGCGCTTTCCAGGTGAGAACCCAGTCTTCTCAATATTAGTCGTTCGAAGATCTTCGACAACGAGTTCAGAAGGCTTATAGGCCGATAGCTGTCCGGCTCTTGCTTGGGCTTACCATGTTTATGGAAGACGATTACAACCGCGTTTTTCCAATTTCGAGGAAAATAGCTGCATCGCAGGCATGCGTTGAACAGACCGGTTAGAAAGGCTATACTCTTGGGTGGCAGCTTCTTCAGCACTATGTTCGGAATGAGATCCTCACCGGGGGCCTTGTTGTTTGCTAAGTTTGTTATTAATGTTGTGATTTCTGAGGGAGTGGTGAACTTGATGAAATTTTCAACAGTTTGTGTCGGTATGGATAGATATGTGTGTACTGTGGTGTTCATGTCTGTGTTAGCAGTGTCGTGTGTGCGGTACTTTTGTTCGAGGTGTGTTGCCAGGATTTCGCATTTGTCTTCGTCGCTCGTCACTGTGTGATGTCCGTCTGTCAGTGGGGGCAAGGATGTGTTTTGTCTCAAAATTCGTCGGGTTTCTTTCCAGAGACTACTATCGCCGGGGTTCATGTCGGTCAAGTAAGCCCTGTACTTACAAATTCTGTGGTTGTCGAGCTCCCATCTCACCCGTCGGGTAAAGCGATTGAGGTCTCTTTTATCTACATCACTTCTTGTTCTTTGCCAGCGTTTGCGAGTTGCCGTGTTTTTTTCGTGAATTAGTGCTAGGATTTGAGTGGGAATGGAGTCATGTATATGTGGTCGTCTGTCTTTGAAGTGGTGATATGTAGCATTGTGAACAGATGTGTAAACAGTTTGTGTGAATGTCTGTATTGCCCAGTCTATGTCGTCTGTGTGATTGTAGTAGATTGGAATTTCAAGAGTTTGATCCATTTCCCATTGAAAAGTTTTCCAATCAATTTTTCCTGTTATAAGTCGTGGAAGCGGTTCGGTGTAGTGTTTGTGTGCTGTGAATGTGTTAAGGACGGGGACGTGGTCTGAATCGAGTTCTGTTAGTGTCTCGTGATATATTGGGAATGTGAAATTTTTTATAAGTGTGATGTCTAGGATGTCTGGATGATATCTGTGTTGTGACGGGTAGAAGGTTGGTTCGTCTGGGGCTGAGACCTGAACACCGAGGTTGTTTGTGGCCGACAAAAGTCTGACCCCATTGTTATTGGTTCTTCTGCAGCCCGAGATTGTGTGTTATTGAGTATTGTGGAAATGAAGTATTTGATTTTGGGAATGAAAGGTTTAATTAAATTTAGTAGTATGTCAATTAGGTTTGATGAGGGGTCTTGTTCGTTGAGGTTAGTTTGATGAGGGGTGCTTGCTGGTGACTGTGTGTGGTGTCTGCTCCGGGTAAACCAAGGGTTTGATTTAGCTCCTGAGGGGATGTTTTGCTGTGACTGTGGAGGATTTTCTGAGACTGGTTGGGGAGTAAGTCTAGATGGATTTGCATTTGTTGTGTCATGAATGTGGGTTGGTATGTGTTTTCTGTGTGTGATTCGTGATTGAAGTTTTAAGAAGGTTTCACAGCCTCTATAATTGGCGGGGTGGCTTCCACCACAGTTAGAGCACTTTGGGGACTCTTGGAGAGTACGTGATGGGCAAGCTGTGAAATGATGATCTCCTGCACACTTGACACATTTTGGGTCAAGGTGGCAGAAGTTCTTGCTATGTCCCACTTGCTGGCAATTCGTGCACTGCACAATGCGTTGAGACCTCTTCCGCGGTTCGACAGTCACTATAGTGTAAAAGAGACGAGATAATTGAAAAATCGCTTTCCCCTCCGGAGTATTCTGGAGCTCGACAGCACACAGTGGAGTGGGGCCTTTGTCCTTGTTCAGTAGCCTCGTTACACTGAGGACTGGGTATGTCGGGGTTAGTTCGTCTTGTATTTCGGTTTCAGTCAGGGAGTATGGAACCCCTCGGATAACAATGGAAAGTTTCCTATCCTCGGGGTTCAGGAAAGTATAGTATTTTACGTCATTTGTTTGGTAAAATTTGGTCAGTTTCCTAAAGTCTTCAGATGTCATAAGGGATATTTTAATTTTTTTGTGGCATTGTTTTGTTTCGAAGGGAGATGTTGTGATACTTTTAATGTTTGTCAGTACTTTTTGAAAATCGTCGGCTTCACAAAGAAAAATCGGGGGGATTTTAAGTTGTTTTTCGGTCTGTGGGTGGTATCGTTAGTGTGTTGGTCGGTGATGAGTGCTGCGAGTGGCGCGAATGTGTTGTGCGTGGGTATAGTGGAATGAATTGCGTACCTGTTCCGCTTGGGCTGGGTGTGGCTGGCCCCCGGTGAGGGCTCTCCGTCTAGCTGCATGGCTGACTCCGGGAGTGCTGGGAACTCCAAGTCTTCTTCTGGGGGACAGGGTCTCTTCGGCTGGCTCACTAGTCGGGGTGAGTTCGACTGATCTGGGTTACCTGTATTGTTCAGTCGTGCTTTGAGGTTATCCATGAGTCCATTTTTCGTGTTGTTTTTCGGTCGAGTTGATGTTGGACTTCATTCTCACCCGTAACTTGGGTGAAAAGTAAGTAATTTTGCTCACTTTTATGGGTATAAATAACTTTTCAAATAATAAAAAGGTAAATTTTCTTGAGACAATTTGTTTACGTGTTTAAACAAACAAAAGTTCACAAAAACGTTAAATAAAACATTGAATTAGCAAATTTCCTAGCATCCTTAAACGTCCTGCTCAACATAGGGTACGTGACATCACCCAACACTACGTGACATCACCCAACACTCGGACAGACTGTTAATACTACCTAAGAAAAATGTTTTTCTATTACATGAGACGTTTTTCGTGGGACAGTCTGTTCCATAAACATTTAAAAAACGTATTTCTTAATTAGTTTATTTTAAAATAAATTAACTTTTTCCCTATTGTAGCACTAATTTAACACTGGGTACGGGGTACGTGACATCACCCAACACCAGCATTTATCACCAAATATGCAAAATAAAATTAGTCTTAATTGCATCTAAGTACTCTAATTCGTAAAGATATTTGGTCAACTATTAAAAAAATGGACGCAAACAAAATATGTCATTGCATAAAAATCCGGGCTCTGGTCATAATAACTAACTACAATAAGTACAAGAATAAATAAATAAAAATTGAAATGTCACTAAAAATTTTGGAGAATATATATAATAATGAGTAATATAATACAAAAAGAAAAGGAAATAAATATAATAATAATTATTATTATTATTATATATATTATAATATATAAATATAAAATAAAAAATTATAAATAAATTAAGTTAGAGATCTCGACACACTACATCAATGAGGTCGTTGGCAAAAGAAATTTTATGGTCAATATGAAGGGTGAGATTAGAAAGATAGAAGTGTGCATCGACAATTATTGTTGTTAAGACTTTGGACTGGAGGATTGGATACGTGTGATGTTAGATGGCTAGCACAACCCCCCCATCATACGTAAACAACAGAACACTTCATAACGATCTCAAGATAAACACAGTACCCCCAAACAATACAAACATGGTTGTTAACCAAACTTTACACAAATACACAACATTATTTTCCTTTACTTTTATTATCTCTCTTACTACCCTTTTTTTTTTTTTTTTTTTTTTTTTTTTTTTTTTTTTTTTTTTTTTTTTTTTTTTTTTTTTTTTTTTTAGGGTGCCCCTGACCCCCTGAGGGGGGGTCGGTCACATCACCCTATTTGTTCGGCGGGGAAATGGGGGTAACCTTTCTCCGTTTTTATTCACAATTTACTTTTGGTGCTATGGACGGCTGTGGACCGGCTCGATGGCTACGGTCGGCAGTCGTCCTTGGTTCCTCGCCGCCTCATTGCGCCGAATGAGCTCGAGACTCTTCGGTGGCTTCTGGTCTGCCTATCTCCCGGAGCCGGGGGCTGCCACCGCAGCGCCTGTCGGCGGTCGGCGGGGCCCCCGGCACCGGGTTAGAAGGCTTTCTTAATTTTTCGCCAGGAGGAGACGAACCGACCAAAAGCCGGGTAGCCAGTCTCCGTCATCAGTCCCGGCAGATTCAGTCCCAGGTACGATCCTGTCCGGCGAATCAGCGCCGCCCTTGGCCCGTCGTATAGCGGGCATTCGAGGACTACGTGTTCCGCAGTCTCGACGCCGCCACACGAGCAGGCAGGGCTGTTCTTCCTCTTAAAGAAGAAGAGCTTGGCGCTGAAGTCACCGTGACCTGATAGCACCTGTGACATCCAGTGGTCTGGTTGTATCCATGGAGAGTCAAGACGCGTCCGGACGCTCGAGAAATAGGCGAAGGTGGTTCGGCCATCTGTCGATTGCGCCCAACGCCGTTGCCATCTTTCCACAATCCATGCCTGGACAATGCCCCTCAGGCGCTCCGGTCTCGCCTGTCCTTGCATCCCCTCCTCTAAGGCTTGACGCAAGGCCACGTCCGTGTCTGCTTCCAGTGGTAAGCCGCGTCTACAGAAGTAAGAGGCGACGGCTCCATCCAAGACTAGGTCTATGGGAGGAGCCCCCGCCAGCACCTGCAGCGCAGCCGTGGAAACTGTACGGTAGGCCTTGGTAACCCTGAGGAGGGCCGCTCTTTGAGCTTGTAATAGCAACGTACGCTGCCGTTTGGTGGGGTGATGCCACCATCCGGCAGCGGCGTATCTTGCTACGGCCTCGAAGACCCCGGCGTAAATAGTTTTACACGCGGAGTACCCGAGGCCCCATGTCGCTCGGGCTAGGTAGCTCAGAGCGCTAAAGGTAGCTGTTGTCTTATCCTTGATGGCAACTGCGTGGGGCGTGACGTTGAATCCCGGCCCAATCCTCACACCTAGGTACGTGACCACGGCCGGAAACTCAACGCGTCGGCCGTACACTGCAAGAACCAGGGGGTGGCGGGCGTCAGTTTTTCCTCTCATCAGCATGGCCGCTGTCTTGCTGGGAGAGAGGGTTAACTTGTTCAGTCGGCACCATGTATCCGTAGCGTCAATCGCGGCTTGGGCTCGGGCAGTCAAAGTAGCTCGACTGTCAGCGTGCACCGTGACCACTAGGTCGTCGACATAGGCTATTGCCTTGAGTCCACGAGTCTCGAGGTCACGAAGCAGTCCGTCAAAGAGGATGTTCCAGAGTGTTGGTCCGAGGACCGAGCCCTGGGGACACCCCCTGGTGACGTTCGCTGTAGTGCTGGTGAATTGCTGCCTCACCGTCGCAGAGCGCTCGCTGAGGAAGCTGGAGATGAGCCCGAATAGGTTCCTGGGAATTCCCACAGACCGTAGTCGCAAGAGAATGGCAGGCCACCAGGCGCAGTCGAAGGCCGCGGCTATGTCGAAGAAGTAAATTAAATTGTAAATAGTTAGTTATTATGACTCATGCCCGGGCTTTAACTAAGAGGTCATATCGCCTACTACCAGAGCGCTCTTTCGTAACTCTGGTGTACATGAGCCCGACTCTACTGTGGGAGTCCTAAATTTTGCCTACCCTAAATTTTTATTCACCTAGGGTAGTGGTCTTTAACGAGTACCTGACATCGTACAGGCTCGGGACGTCCCGATAAAATATGTACCTCCCAGATAAAATAAACTAAGGGCCCCGGTCGGGTTTCGAACCCACGACCTTGAGCTCAGAAGGCAAGCACGCATACCACTGAGCTACCGGCGCCCTCAGTCTTTAAATTCTTTTTCTTTTTATTTTTTTTAATTTTTGTTTTGTTTTTGTCTTAATAATTAAGATAAATTTTCGTCCCGCGGACTTACCACTGGGTGGCCTTCCTCTCACACGCCATTCACGCCACCATATCTATACGTACCATCCGTAATCCGTATGTTCAAATAGGTCTTATGACTGTTTTGTTGAACGAGAGGTGATCAAAAAATTTCAGGACTGATTTTTTATAATTTTTTTTTTTAATTTACAAGTTATTGGACATTGCCCTTTTCAAAGTACCTAACTCCCCTAGGGAAGCTATACATTTTTCCCACCGCCGTTTCCACTGCTGGAATGACCCTGAGAACTCATCTTCTGGAATGCTGTTCAGCTCCTCCAGCGATTTTTCTTTTATTTCGTCAGTTGAGTGAAATCTCTGCTCTTTTAAGGGTCTCTTGAGTTTCGGAAACAGGAAAAAGTCTACAGGGGCCAGGTCTGGTGAGACGGCCATGGCGTTTTTTATGCAATAATAGAAAAACGAATTTAAAGTCTCACCTCGTGGAAGAAATTCGTAGTAGACAACACGCGTCCAGTTGAAGAAAACAGGTTTTGTCTTTCATTTTGATGATTGGACCTTCCTTTCCACGTAAACGTTTTACCCAACTTCACACAAAACTTGACAAAAACGCGTTGGTCTTCTTTTTGATTCATTTGACAAAAGATCACAAAATAGCCAAACACGAAAAACCTCTTTCACAAAAACGTCTGTTACTTCACAACAAAGTAGGTTGTAGAGAATCTACAAAAACTGCTGGAACAGGAAGTCACCACAAAAAGTCTTGCCAACCGTACCGCTCTCCGCACTCCGTTGGCACGCAATTCAAAAGGCGTGGAACTTTTTTATCACCCTTCGTATAGTCACTTTATTCTCATGAGAGAGTCTGGATTTTCTGTTCAGAGGTGACCAAATCGCCGGTTTCAGTGGTGTATGGGGATTCTACGTCAGTCTTCTGCTTGCATAGCTAAGCGAACTAAATCGGAGTCAAATTATTAATTTAACTATTCTCATTATGAGGACTATGTAGATATATATTTAGTTTTCTATTTGGTGTGTAGATATATATTCTGCATCTTTTAATCAGTATGAAGTGCATTTGGTAGATTATGCATTACACATGCATACGTTGCAATTTCTCCTAAGATTCTCAGCAACTTCCGGATCATCCCTGAAACAATAAAAGTATTTCACTCAACTAATCTTATTGAATGTGCTTTACGCCCTAAAATCCCACACTCAATTTCTATCAACAAAAACTGTTTTTCTTGGAAAACATAGGCTTATGGTATTTTTACACTGAGATGAAATTGTAAAGCAGAGAGTAAGTTTTCTTAGAAAAATAATTTTCATAGAAAGGAATTGAGTGCGTCGTAATTCGGGAAGACAGCAAGGTGAATTCCCACGAAAAGATAATCTTTAGTGTCGTTCTTGACAATAAGGTACAGGAGATTCTAACAATGAAGAATATTTTTAGGCGTTTATAGAAGTTAAAGAGCATGGAAAAAAATAGAAAAAGTCGTCGATCACTGGACATGTACTTCCCCAGAACGAAATAATCAATTACGTTTTTACCCTCCCTCCAAGGTCAATCGACCTTTTGAACAAAAACTCAATATTTCATATACATGTTAGACGTCAGGTACTCGTTAAGACCCTTAGCCAAGGTAACTGGGAAGGGACAAAACCTTGGACACGCTGTCCCTCGTAGTTGATGCCCGGACATGACTCATCATAACTAAGTAACTAACTTATGGTTAATCATCATCGTTTTTGGTCTATACCAATCCACCAACATTGCCACAAAGCCTACCTATATTCTATATTTCTTCTTCGACAATATTAAATAGATCCAACCAGAATACTCATAGCTCTACATATGTTGTCTGAAGACCTTAAGATCACTACTTCACAATCTAGCCGAGGCTCTTAAGTGTTTTGACTAGGAAGTGGAAAATAAACTTGAGAACGTCGTCTTTCGGACAGGACATTAAGTGATGTTGTCTTCAAGTTCTTACTTGTTAGACGTCAGACACTCGTTAAAGACCCTTAGCTAAGATAATTAAGAAGGGAAAAAACCTTGAGCACGCTGTCCCTCGTAATTAAAGCTCGGGCGTGAGTCAAAATAACTAATTAACTAACTTCCCGGAGAACTTTGAATTTTTCCAATATTATCTCTCATCCGATGCCTATGCATTTCTTCGACAGTAAAGAGACATGACGTTGCAATTTTCTATTATTCACATGCAATTAGGCATACAGTCAAATCTCGAAAAAAAAAACAATGTTTATTGTTTTGGTATGAAAACAAATTTGGGAGCCGAGCAGCGGTGATCATCGTAGCTAATAATTGTGAAGCAACAGCGGATCCGACCTAGGTGGTGCTGAGCAACGCTTGGCAACCCAGCTAGTGTCATGTTTCATTCTCGAAATTTTACTCAACCCATTATATGTTGCCTGATTAACGGGAACGTCGCACACTGGTCCATATTTTAAAAAACCTGGCCAAAATTTCAAATCCTTAATTTCAATGTATACTCATCCTTCACTATTTGTAAGTAGGTACTTATTATTCGAAAATAAAATGTTTTTGTTTGTAAAATAAAGATTTTAATATTATGTATATATACTTTTTTTTTTAACTAAACTAAACTGAATCACTACATTCAACCACGATTCGTTTTTCTGAACAAAACGCTCATTGTTCCGGCAACATTATTTACATTTATTTAATAAAATAACGCGAAAAAAAAAGTTTAAATATTGCAATAGATATTTTTTTGTCTTTTCAGTCTTCTTCTAAAAGCTAAAAAAATCAACTAAACAATTTTTTTTAACTTCTTTATTGATACAAGCGATTTCTAAATATTTATCAAGTAAATCGCTGCGAAGCATTTGGAAATCCATAGTTTTTTATTAGTTATTTTTGATCACTTTTAAATAAACGAAAAACAGCTCCTCTATCCTTCACCCCTAATAAAAGACAGGTTTGAAATCCAAATAAGTAAACATCACCGTTTCTAATTTAATTTGTTTGTCAAGATCAAGGAAGCAGGTGGTCACAGCTAATGTTTATTGTATTGCTTTCCAATACTTGTCTTCTTAATGCTCATTGTAATTTCTTGATGTCTAGACGTGTCTAAAAAATTAATTAGGAAACTTTTTAAAACACTTTAAATACATTTTTTATTTATTTATTAGTAAAATATTTATCTAATTAATTTATCTAAAATGTTACATATTATTTACGAATTATCATGGCAGATATTTTATCTGACTTTTGCAATTTATAATTTTGTTCTAAAAACTTTTCGTGTCGTCCTTATGGGGTTCTGTGAACACATATACAATTTCGTGTCGTCACATTTTCTATATTTTGCACATTTTGACCTGAGGAAGGGGCCTCCTGAAAAGTCATCGTGAAAAAAACAAAATTATTAACTTAATTTAAATTAAATTAAAAATTTTATCTACTGTACCTACCTACTTATTAATTTTTTTTTTTTTTGTATTTGTATTTTCATGTATTAATTTATTCATTTTATTTTTTAATAGTATTGTTAATTCTAATCCATGTGTATCAGACTCTTTAACGGAAATAAATTTATTATTTATTCATCCTATCGGGAGTTATCGTGTTTACAGACACTCAGACTGAATTTTAATTTTTGGGATTAGGGGATCGGAAAAAATGAAATTCCGTTGAAACCTCAGAATCGAATAGTTATTATGACCTTGCCCGGGCTTTAACTACGAGGTCATATCGCCTATTACCAGAGCGCTCTTTCGTCACTCTGGTGGACATGAACCCGACTCTACTGTGGGAGTCCTAAATTTTGCCTACCCTAAATTTTTATTCACCTAGGGTAGGGGTCTTTAACGAGTACCTGACATTGTACAGGCTCGGGACCATCGCTTAGCGTCCCATCCGAAGGACGGCGTGCTTAAGTTTATTTTACCTCCCAGATAAAATAAACTAAGGGCCTCGGTCGAGTTTCGAACCCACGACCTTGAGCTCACACACGGCGCCCTCATCACAAACTGCTGGTTCTCCTGAAAAAAGGATAAATATCAAGTCTGATAATGTTTCAAATAGGATCAAATCCTCAGTTATCGGACGTTTAAGAAAAACTAACTTAAATTTGAATTTTGAAAATGTGTTCTAAATGACCATTAAGGAAATATGCTAACCAAATTGGGCTTATTTTGGCAGCTGACTCGTCTAGTTAATCGAAGCAGTCTGAAAGCATGAAAGTCATTAATTCACGTTCAAAATAGGAAAAATGTCCAGAACATTTTACCAGTGAACGAAATCCGGAATCAGAGAAAGAATCTAGTTTATAATAATGATTTACCTTAAAAATAAGGATCTAAATGACATCAAAATACAAATTTAAAAATCTAGGATCATAGGATGGCAACAACAATGTAGTCTGCGGCAAAATTCTAAAACCGCCCGTTTATACGATATCTATTCAGGAAATACGTTGAATTTTTATTGGAGGCAACGGCTACCCATTCGCGATGAAACCTGAGCTCTGGCAATTTGCAAAAACTTTTGTTTAACATCCAAAATCCCAATGCTAAAATTCCAAATTTCGGAAAAACATTAATAACCTAAAATGAGCTCATCGGAGGATGCGCGTTACGTATCATCATATGCAGGGGGAGAGTTAGATGACGTCAAGATGGCTTCTTGTATATATAGGTTGTAGAAGGTGGTCTGTGTGTCAGTGTGGTGTTTGTCTTCAATCATGTTCCTCATTAAGGTAAGCACCCCCATATTTCTTCGTATGCCGCATTATTGGGCATAACTGAAAGTGGTACTTTTTCAAGTAGGGCCAAGTGCCGACATCGTCCAACGAATGAAAATGTTCCGCGCAGGCTATCTAGGCTGCAGCCTATTGGCCCGCACCACAAAGAAAAACTGTTTAAAAATGTTAACGCTAAATTTGAATTGAAATACTGACTTTTGCATATAGACAAACATAAATCTCAACTTCACTTCTTCTCTCAACATTAATCCATAAAGAAAAACATTTAAAACTATATTTTTTGTGGTACATAACCTTAAATGAACAATTTATAATATTTTAGACTATGAGACTTAGGTTGTTCATAGTTATTAACAGAAGGGATAATTCAAATATTATGCTAGACTAGTTGTTCATAGCTTACCTTAATGATAGAATAGATTAATGATTTTCTGTTCTTTCCATTTTTATTATCTCATCAATTCATTATCATCTAAATAAATACTGTATAGTAAACAATTTTCTACAATTTAATAATAAACTTCAAATGTTTCTTCTCAGGTTTTTAGTTAGAAAAATTCTCTAAAAGGCGATTTTTGCTGGTTAATGCCTACATAAATACGGCCCTGGTTCCGCCATTTATTTTATAAAAAAATCATCAGCGTAGCTTATCTAAAAGTTTTTCCTAGGTCCCCTAGATTGCTCTCAATACATGTAATATACTGTTACAGTACCTAGGCACTCATAACCAATATGGTTGACATGCCTGAAAAAAAAAAAAAAAAAAAATACATGTAATATAAAATTGGCTAAACTGTTTTGTCATAGGAACGTTTTTACTGGTAACACTGCATAAATAAGACTTCTTTGTTATTGAGAAAAGCTCATCAAGTACTTCACATGTTTTTTTATAAATATATTAGTTGTTATTTAATATATTTCTGCTAATTAGGTCTAAAACAGGGTTTCCTAGTAATTTATGAGTTAAGAACAATTCCACCATTCCCCATCATATCAAAGTGCTCACAATTTTAACTCCGATATACCTATGAAGCATATTGTAAGGTTCCTGAACACGTCCGTCATTTTAACTAATGCCATTTACCGGTACAAACAAGTTTCATTCTCTGGCGTCGGTTCAATCGTTAGGTCCATTTCATATTTCTGTACATTTTCCCTACTTTTGACAAAAAATAGTTACTTTTAAGTCTAAATAGAAGAGACAGTTGCCAAAATAAGCCCTAATTGGCTAACATAGAACTTAGAAGTAATTTAGTAGACGTTTTTGAAGTTAGATTTTAAGTTAGTTTCCCTCAAATTGTCCATAATTGGGCTGTTGAGCCTACTCAACCCTCGAAAATTTTAAGAACAAAGGTCCTCAGTCTGTAGATGTCAATCGAAAGTTATTCTTGTCGGACATATACCGGTTTAAGAATCATTAGTAAAATAAAAGTTAAATAGTATAAATGGAACAAAGAAAATACTGCCTTAGAAAATTTTGAAAGGGCTTCTCTAAATCGAAAAATACTAATTAAATATTCTTACTATGTTGATTAGATTCCTCCCGCGCTCGAAACCCAATTTGAAATGTAATTTGAAAATAACCCTTAAATAACTCAATCAAACAGAAACGTTTGTAAATTGTGGTGGAAACATTGATAACTGAAAGAAAGGAAAAATTTGAAAAAATAATTACTTAGGTTCCATTTACATTCAACATGTACAGGATTCGTTAAAGAAGAAATGAAATTATTTTTTAAGACCACCAAATGAACATATTCGTTTGAATTTTTTACTATAACTCTACAAATGAGAACATATTGGAACGAATTAAAGAATTCAGTATATTACACTTCCCTGTAATATTAACATATTAATAAGTGTACAGAACTTTCCATGATCTGAAACAGAATAACTCTCATTCTGAAAACTTTAAAATAATAGTGTGGACTTACCGACATTTTGGCCTCTTAACGCCCCGTATAAATAGTGATAGTTGATGGGTTGACGCCTCCCCTATCATATTAGTTACTATTTTTGTACGTACTTACGAGCAGAAATTATAAGATCGCATATTTCCAAAAGAACTATGAGTTACACTTCCTATGTAAAATTATTTAATTTCTGTTTACATATATTTGTTAGCATACTTTATTTTCATAGATGCAACATGCAATTTGTGAAATATGAGAATGATTTTGTCTGCTTATTTGAACTTGCTTAACAGGTAATCCCAAAGCAACGCCTATTCATCTAGCTAATCCCAAAAGGCCTCTAGCTTTTGTAGATTAGTTTATTATTTCCAGATTGTTTCCATCTACGACAGATTTTAATAGAAAAACAAACAAATTCAATACTAATTTTTTTGAAAGCAGCCGAATCTTAAATTTAACTCATAAAGGACTTTGGGTTTTGAATTCCTCTCTAAAAAGTGAAATCTAAATGTCAAATAAGTGTATTTCATCTACCATGAATATCCATCCATTAAAAACATTATTACTTCTATATTAAAATGGCATTACAAATGGCAAATTTCACTTTCAGGGTCTTGGGTTGGTGCTGCTGGCAACCGCTGTCCTTGCTGAGGACAAGAAGGTCGAAAAGAAAGCAGACGAAAAGAAACAGGACAAGAGAGGGATCATTGGACTTGGCGATTATGGCGGCCTTGGAGGTCATGGTCTTGGAGGCGGCATCGGACTGAGCGGAGGGCACGGGCTAGGAGGCGGCATCGATTTAGGAGGACACGGTCTTGGCAGCGGCATCGGACTCAGTGGAGGGCACGGGCTTGGAGGCGGCTTCGATTTAGGAGGACATGGTCTTGGAGGCGGCTATGGGCTTGGCGGTGGACATGGACTTGTTGGAGAAACCCACATCAAGGGCATCACCATACACAAAGAGACGAAAGTCCCAGTACCTCATCCGTACCCAGTACCTGTGGAGAAGAATATCCCAGTGCCTTACCCAGTGAAGGTCCCCTATCCTGTCGATAAGCCCTACCCCGTCCATGTGCCCAAACCATACCCAGTCCATGTCGACCATCCAGTCCCAGTACCCGTCGAAAAACTCATCCCCTACCCAGTCAAGGTCCCAGTTAAAGTGCCTGTAGCCCACCCCGTCCCAGTACACGTGCCCAAGCCCTACCCTGTTCACATTGAGAAGAAAATCCCCATCCCAGTTCCTCATCCAGTCATCATCCATAAGTCCGTCCCTGTTCTGATTAAGGGCGGTCTTGGAGGAGGCTACGGAGGTGGTCTTGGCGGACATGGTCTCGAAGGTAGTCTTGGCGGACATGATCTTGGAGGTCTGGGAGGCAGCTATGGCAGTCTCGGCGGATATGGAGGTGGCCACGGAAGTATAGGTGGACTGGGAGGCAGCTATGGCGGTGGACATTCGTGGTAACTGAAGGCCACTCGACAACCTTTCCTCATTTTACCAAAATTAGAAAATGTTATTTAATGATAGGGAAAAGATTCTACTCAAGTGCACATGTGATACAAATTTGTAAATAAATGTTTTTTATATATTTTTTTAAACAATTGTATATTTATATATTTATTTCTATTGAAGTCCTTTAACATCTACATTATAAGGGAATTCGACATGTATACAATTATATACTTACACTAACCTTAATTTTTTTAATTGATTATTTTAAAGATAATAGTTACAAATATACCGGTTATTGAACCATATCTCGTAGCCCAAAGAAGTGAACACAATTATATCTATAAATAATTTATGAACTCTTTGGTTCAGAGAACTTACATAATAAATGTAGAAATTACCCAATTTTTAATAGTCTGCCTAATTAGAAAAAGAAAATATATGCATTGCAACACTTGAGTGTCGTAAAAAACTCGTATTGGCTAGTAGATGAAGCCGATATACATACCTACATATACATATATGTCTATGTATTATGCCGATTGACCTTTATAGTTAGTTATGTACATGACTCATGTTAGGGCATCATATCGCCTACTACCAGCGCTCTCTTTCGTCGCTCTGGTGGACATGAGCCCGACTCTACTGTAGGAGTTCTAATTTTTGCCTGCCCCCGTTTAGTTACTTAGGTTCTTTAACGAGTACCTGAAACCTTCCAGGCTCGAGACCATCGTTAATAAACGTTAGACGATGTGCTCAATACTTGTTTACTTTCGAACATGCGGTTGTAAAGAGGTGATATCGCTTCTAACATAATTATAAAAAGTTTTCTATAATGTTCATTCCCAACTCAACTCCAATTCAAATAGTGAATAGTAAACTAAGAGCGCTCTCTCCCTCTAAATCTCTTAT
Source organism: Aradus depressus (assembly GCA_963662175.1). Classification (NCBI taxonomy): domain Eukaryota; kingdom Metazoa; phylum Arthropoda; class Insecta; order Hemiptera; family Aradidae; genus Aradus; species Aradus depressus. The sequence continues at coordinate 17,177,679 of OY759219.1, read as the reverse complement.
TCTGATTTGACTGAAAATCATTTCATGCCGGTAGTTTCAAATTATGATATGGCCTTGAAAACGAAAATTATATTTTTTATGGAATTAGACCATATAAATGTTAATCAGGTTCTTTCCTTGTTTTTATTAATTTTTTTTACTAACTCAAAAATGTCGACTTTTCGCCATGTTTGTCGCTTCCACCAAAAATTGTTCCATGAAATGTGCTTTCAAAATATTCCACGAAATATTTATATTAATTTTCTAATTTAATGAAAAAATTTAAAAAAATATTTTTTTTCTACTATCGAACGGCTGCAGTGGACTTATTAAACATTCGGCTTCTTGCCAGGCTGTTCTTCTTCACATTGATCCAGCTGCTGAATTACATTTTCAAGGGTCAGCTGATCTCCTGTCGTATCTTCAGTGTGAGAAAATGAGAAAAAAAAATTGAAAATAAACTGTAAGAAAAATTGAGCAGGATTTAACATAATAACCAGGTTATTATAAGCGGGCCACAAGTGAAATAACTCCTAAACGGTTAGAGATATCAAAATTGTGCATAGGACTAAAGTTGTAGCGTTCACCGAAAGCTCTAGTATGGCGTCCTCAAAAATACAAAAATTACCCTTTTTAATGGCTCAAATAGCCCTTCGAAGGGCGGGGTTCCCTTTTGATCCTTAAGTTTCATTACATTTTATTAAAGTACTATAGAAACAAGGAAGAACTGTGCAAACAGATTTTTGATACGTCAAGTAGTTCTCGGAAAAAAACCGTTTAAAGTTGTACGTTTTCTTATTCTGAAGTTATTAAATTTCAACAAACAAAGAAAAACGTACAACTTTAAACGTTTTTTTTCCGAAAACTACTTGACGTATCAAAAATCTGTTTGCACAGTTCTTCCTTGTTTCTATAGTAGGTACTTTAATAAAATGTAATGAAACTTAAGGGTCAAAAGGGAACCCCGCCCTTCGAAGGGCTAGTTGAGCCATTAAAAGGGTCATTTTTGTCTTTTTTGAGGACTCCATACTATAGCTCTCGGCGAGTGCTACAACTTTAGTCCCATGTACAATTTTGATATCTCTAACCGTTTAGGAGTTATTTCACTTGTGGCCCGCTTATCTGGGCCACCCTGTATATATACATGGTTATGCGCTTTCTTCAAAACTCTTGTGATATCTTCTTCGTAAAGCCAGATTTTATATTGAATACATTGTTATAAACAACCATTGACAAACAACAATTTCCTGAGCTTTATAAAAATTGAGCCTGAAAAATAAAAGAATAAGCGATATAAAATCTCGCTAATAATAACATTAGTTATTTCAAAATGTAACTTTATATTTTGAAATAACTAATGTTATTATTCTTTAGAAAAACTACTTTTTTTTTTTTTTAATTGTCTATTTCACAAGATATATAAACTATATGGGAGTATTTTCAGTATTGCTACCATCTTTAGCCACGACTTAACAAATACTAAATGGAAGTACCCTTTCTTCGGTCCCAACGGGTTTTTTCCTGTCCCTCCTGTACAGTTATGTCTTAATAGATGGAAAACATTAAAAATAAAATTTAGTCTCAAATTGAAATCTTAACAATAGAAGAAAAATTTAAAATATATCTGATTAAAATACAAATATATATGCATATATGAAATAAATCAAAGATGACAATAATAAATATATGAGTAAAAATAAAAAATATAAAAATACATAAAATAAAGATATATTATAGGCGATAAAAAGGGGAGGGGGGAGAGGCTGAAGGAAGGGTACCGTTTGCATTGTAAACTGGTTGAACATCCATTTAGTATTTGTTAAGTCGTGGCTGAAGATGGTAGCAATACCGAAAGGACTCCCATATATTTTATATATCTTGTAAAATAGACAATATTTTTATAGAAACATTCGTTTTTCTTCATAGGTTAGGTTCGGTTAGGTTTTATGACTCATGCCCGGGCTTTAACTACGAGGTCATATCGTCTACTACCAGAGCGCTCTTTCGTCACTCTGGTGGACATGAGCCCGACTCTACTGTGGGAGTCCTAAATTTTGCCTACCCTTAATTTTTATTCACCTAGGGTAGGGGTGTTTAATGAGTACCTGACATCGTACAGGCTCGCGACCATCGCTTAAAGTATATTTTATCTCCCAGATAAAATAAACTAAGGGCCTCGGTCGGGTTTCGAACCCACGAACTTGAGCTCAGAAGGCAAGCACGCATACCACTGAGCTACCGGCGCCCTCTGAAATAGACAATATTTTTCAAAAACATACATTTTTTTATAATGCATGTATACTTTAGGTTAACTATTCCTTCTGTCTAATAGAATTTCCATTTATAAAAAATATTTATTGAGTCGACTTCTATATTCTTTTTAGGTGGTTAAATATAGAAATCGTCTCAATAAATATGTTCTATAAAATGAAATTCTGATAGACAGAAGGAATAGTTAACATAAAGAACACATGTATTATAGATACTGATGATGGGAATGATTCGCGAAACGTTTCTAATTACTATTTTTTGAGAAGGCAAAAAAATATATGGAAGAAGTGATGGTGTAATAATATATTATATATGAATTAAAAATCTCATTACACAACCCAAAAAGTAAAATGTTTGGTTGGGTAACTAAAATATTTGTTGAACTAGTTTTTAAGACACATACCCTGTCTTTAACTACAAGGTCATATCGCCTACTACCAGAGCGCTCTTTCGTCACTCTGATGGACATGAGCCCGACTCTACTGTGGGAGTCCTAAATTTTGCCTATCCTTAATTTTTATTCATCTAGGGTAGGAGGTCTTTAACGAGTACCTGACATCGTACAGGCTCGGGACCATCCCTGAACGTCCTATCCGAAGGACAGCGTGCTTAAGTTTATTTTACCATATTGCCTCGGCCGGGTTTCGAACCTACTATCTTCTCATTCCACTAAGCTACCGGCGCCCTTCATGTGTGAATGTTTATTGTAAAGTAATACTGAACATCTTTAAAGAAATAAAGTCGGCTATCTATCATGAAAACTATGAACTGACTGTCTTCTTTCAGTTCCTTGATTTTCCCTACGCCATTACTAGACATGGAATCACGCGAGAATTCTAAAAGATGAATTTTCATAATGTACTCTCAAAATTCTTTAAATAAGAGATGTTTTCGCCAGAGATCTTGTGGAAGTTCATTGTAAATACTATTGAATAAAAACTTAAATAAAACTTAAGCATTAAATATCCTGTACACAATGCTCTAACCAGCGAAATATATTGTGTTTTTCATATAAATATAGTGGGATTTTTTTGACTCGTTTTAAGTTTTTATTCAGTAGTATTCAAAATTATTTAAATTGTGATGTGAACTTTTTAAACGATTAACGGTAAAAAATATTCAACGTGTTATTTTTTAAGCCGAACAATGTTACTAACCCCTCATTAGTACATTAACTTCAATCATTACCACAGAGCTATTTATGTGTAATTTCTAGAAAGTGCATCTAATCTAACTTCATCTTAACACCTTTCTCCCATATGAGTTATTCTAACATCACACTTGCAGTTCCTCTCACATATGATGAAACTACTTCCACAATTGTTATCTTTATTATTTATTCTTGCAGCATCATTTTCATGGGTGAAATACTTAGATTGGACCAGCCTGGATAACTGTGTTAATAATGTAACGGTGTGCCACAACACGTCCTGCTTCAACTAACGCTAGGTATGTGATTCTTTTTAAGTCACTTCTTCGGCAATTAATTTTCACTTAAGAAAATTTATAAATGTAAATGTAAATACTTACTTAATGAGTTTAATAAATTAATAAAAAAATCCCTATGCATTTGAGACGATTTCAGAACTGTGAAAGAGCCCTCTCTATTAGAGCACGTCTTTCGTGCCCAAGTTGATAGTACAAAAAATGTTAAACCAAACACATTTTTTACCTAATTCATTAGTAAAGTCAAAATACCTAGCCGCTCAGTGGTATACGTGCTTGCTTACTGAGCTCAATATCGAGGGTTCGAAACCCGGCCCTTACGTTTTTGATTTCAGAGGTGAAGAAACCTTGAGCATTGTCCGGTCCTCGTTAAAAGCCTCTTAGTAAAGTGGAGGATTCCCATAGTAATCCACTAAAGTGACGAAAGAGCTCTGGTAGCTAAAGCCCGGGCATGAGTTATAATAACTAACTAACCTAGAAACATGACCGTATTTCGTAAAATCAAAATGCCCAATTTCAACCCTCAAGTGTTCTGCGTTTTTTGTGTCATTTCATTGCAAAAGGTACTATCTATACACATTTTACAAAACTACTAAAAAAGAATTTTTTTAAGGCATTTCGGCTACATGGCTCATGGATGCCTGATATCTGGAGATTCTAGTGGAGTAATAATAATGAGTGTATATTCAGAGAGACGGTAAAGAGCATACTCACGAATATTGTGGATATAACGAAATAAAAATACTATTTTTTATTAGACGCATCGACTGCAGAGGCCATTAGCGCCAGCACAACTATTATTATAATAGATAGGGTGACATCTTGCGGATAAGGCTATCTATCTCTCTGGCTATTAGCTATTCCTCCGTGAATGGCACCATATAGTTTGTTGGGCGTACAGTCCGGTGTTTAGCAGGAATTGCAGCAGTTGGGATGTGTAGGCCGAGCTATCTTTCAGCACTGCTCGAGCATCGTGAGGCAATCCATCTCTTTCTCGGTAGGGTTTCAGAGCTTCACAGGACTGAATTATGTGGAAGACAGTAAGTTCTGTGGACATCTCGGTGGGCGTCTCTGCAACAAAATGTGGACATGGGTTAGCCAAGTGTGTCCGATTCTTAGCCTCGTCAGGACCATTCTTTCTTTTCGGGAAAGAGATGTCACATCAGCGAGGTTTAACCGACTTCAGAAAAGTATTGCACTCCTCCCATTGCTTTGCCATTTATGTGCCAATTTGAGTGGCTGCTTGATGTCTGCAGGACGGACTGGTATGGCCTCTGTTAGCACGGTAGCTATAGCTTCCTTGGCGGCTCGGTCCGCCAGCCCGTTACCGTGGATTCCTACATGTCCTGGGATCCAGGCGAAGACAATTTCTTTTCCAAGGGTATGTAGTGATTCCAGTTTCCTTAAGATGAGGTGCACTATGGGACCACTAGAGTATTTGTCCCTAAATGAGTATATTGCACTAAGAGAGTCGAAACAAATCAGGTACTTGGTGCATTTAAAAATAATACTATTGCCTAATAAAATAATAAAGATATAAGAAAATTATTTTTATAATTTAGATATGAGATTTTTGAAGTACAGAAATTCAAACAACCGAGTAATTCGTGAGCTGTCATCATTGAGGGTTTCAAAAATATTTACGGCAAGGTTGGAAGTCTCTCTCTGGTGACTCCAATGGAATAGACAAGACTGTGTCTGAAGTTCAGTGCGACCTCTGGGTCTGACACAGAGAGGCTCCGGAGCCATGGGTCAGCCCTACATCTAGCCGAGAAAAAAACACCTCTTCCTTTCTTTTGTTTCTTAATGAGGTTTCCCAGCCTCTAACCGAACTTTGGTAACTCTCAGCTTATTGTCCGTTACTCCAAACAACCGAACATGCCAGTTGTTTCAAACGTTTTCCTTAATATGGAAAATCAAATCACCTATTGTGACTTCGGAGATGGTATTCAATCTAGTGTGGAGCACCAGGTATTAGCCGCAATACCACAATGACCAATCAAATTTATTTTCAATGATCCAAGGGCTATGTTTCGAACAAGAAGATTTTCAAAGAACTGATATCCCATAGCCCACAGAGCCGACAAGGAATCACTGAAAAATAAAGACAAAACATACGTTTTTAAAAAAAATATTGTCTATTTCATAAAATATATATAATACGGGAGTACTTTTGGTATTGCTGTCATCTTCAGCCTCGACTTAACAAATACTATTTGTTAAATCGTGGCTGAAGATGGTAACAAAACCGAAAGTACTCCCATATTATATATATTTTATGAAATAGACAATTTTTTTTTTAAACATACGTTTTTTCTTAATTTTTTATTTAGTGTTTCACAATATATCTCCAAAAAAAAATAAAATAAATAAAAAAGTGTTAAATATCAATAAGGAAACACTGCAGTAGGTTAGGTTAGGTTTTATGACTCATGCCCGGGCTTTAACTGCGAGGTCATATCGCCTACTACCAGAGCACTCTTTCGTCACTCTGGTGGACATGAGCCCGACTCTACTGTGGGAGTCCTAAATTTTGCCTACCCTAAATTTTTATTCATCTAGGGTAGGGGTCTTTAACGAGTACCTGACATCGTACAGGCTCGGGACCATCGCTTAACGTCCCATCCGAAGGACGGCGTGCTTAAGTTTATTTTACCTCCCAGATAAAATAAACTAAGGGCCTCGGTCGGAACACTGCAGTATAAAATGTTAAAATTTTCTACAATATCTACAACCAAAAAAATAATTGTTTGTGTCGCTCCAGTTTATTTAAGGGTTAAAAACAATTTATTCCATCACGACTTACATTAACCTATGAACAATACCCACGAAATACAAAAATATAAGGGACCTGGCTAATGTGCTTCGCACACAAAAAAAAAAAAAAAAAAAAAAAAATATAATAACTGCCAAACTGTTGGAAAAATGATGATGTAAATGGGGGAATGAAGATACAATCTACTAATAAACAGAGGACAGAGATAGCGTGCTTGCCTACAGTGCTCAAGAACGCGAGTTCGAAACTCGGCAGAGACCCTTAGGATTTTTATGTGGGAAGTTAAGCGATGGTCCCGAGCCGAATAAAATTGCGCAATGAAAGCACTATGTGGTCTTCCTCTCTCATGTCACTCTTGCCACACCTCCATATCCCCTTCACACCTGCTGGTTGTTCAATGACGGAACGTCTGCCATGACAAAGCATGTCAAAACAATTAATTAGGGGTTGTTTTACACCCCTAACGTAAAACATAACATTAGCAATATTGGTAGACTCATCCCAAGGGTTGCACCCACTTTCGGCGATAAACTTTTCCTCAATATAATATTACTTTGACTTGACTCAAATAAGTAATCGAAAAGAAAATGGTTCAAATATGTCCTTGCTGTAACATACATGAAACGTATTCCTAGAACCGTTAATCAAAAAATGTGTTCCCTTCAAACTTCTTCATATGGAAATTTTTTTATTCTGGAATTTTTCTACCCTGGGTTGTAACCCACTATGCCCATAAGTTAGTATGCCTCTGATTGAGGAAAAGACCATCACCGAGGGATACGATAAGATACGCTTTTTTCTAGGACATTTAATCAAAAATGTGTTGATTATTATCGAATTATTGATTTTTTGTTTAATGGCATCCTTATTTGTATCGAACAACATGCAATTTGTGAAATATCCTAATGGTCATTTGTCTGCTTATTTCAACTTTTCTAGCTTAACAGCTATCCGAAAACTCTTCTAACCCTTGGAGATAAGTTTATTATTTACCAGATTGTTTCCAGACATGTACGACAGGTTTCACTAGAAAAACAACCAAACTCAGTATTAATCAAAGTATCCAAATCTTAAATTTAACAAATAAAGAACTTCCAGAGTTGAGTTTCTCTCTAAATAGGGAAATCTAAATGTCAAATAAAAATATTTCATCAAAGAGGTAAGTATTCTTGGTCCATGAAAATGACAATGGTAACAAATAAAAACTTAAACTCAATCTATATAGGTTCAAGAAAGTCAAAATATTGGGTTTGGCGACGAAAGGATGTCTCTCTGCCCAGTCAATTCCTCTAGAATTTTGCCACTGAGCTGTATCCCACTATGCCTATAAGTTAGTATGCCTCCGATTGAGGAAGAGATCATCGCCAATGGATAAAACAACCCGACAGATGAGTCTATCCGTTAATACGTAGGGACCGTAATTACGTTAAATTAATCGTTAGTAATATTATTTTAAGAGTTGTACACAATGTTCCATGTATTCTTCCTTAATTATCCATTTCTTTTCTTCTGGTTTATCAGAACAATAGCCAGGCTAACTTTAAACGAGAGTTCAACCATCTCACCTTATGACACAATCCTAAGCTTCACAACTGATTATACCTGAGACTCACATGTTATCGACATAATAGGAGGTAGTGTGCAAGTCAGAACCCTGGGAACAGATACATTCCCGAACCGACTCGAACTGAGAAAGATAACTGGCATGCATGTGTTCTGAAAGATTACCAACAAATGAAAGTTTTAAATCAACTAGTAGAGACAAATTTCCATGGCATCACAGATATTCCAATTTTCATTATTTATCAAAATGTTTCCACTGTGTACTTAACCACAACGGCTGATGACATCAAACAATATTCTCAATAAAAACATCTATAAAATTACAAAAAATACATACATATCAGATATTACCAATTATTTAAGTGCAGTTTGGAATAAACTTAACACTGTATTTTAGTTTGGATGTTGTAGTTAGTTATTGTGACTGGCCAAAATGAGTTAAGTGTACTGTGATCATCTCCCAAACCATCTGCGCACTGTGAAGAAGTTGGGAGCTCAGGACTCTTATACTTTCGGAATTATAAAGATTTGGGTTTCTTGGTATCTCGTAGAATTGTATATGTTCTCTGTTAGATCAACCTAATCTACTTCTTTCAGGAATAATTCACGAGATAACTGTATTTAACCATTTATTCACTATGGCAGACTATTTCAAGTGAAGAGGGTGTTTTCGGTTAAATCAACTTGTTCAACTTTAGAGAGGCATCATTCACGAGTATTTCAAAAAGTATGGTTAATAATTAGGTAAGTGTGGTCAATAATTAGGTCAGTGATGGGGAATGATTACGTAACTAAGGGAAAATCCAAAAAAGAATTAACAATATTCATTTTCATTCACTCCTATAGATTTAAAAGGTATGTGATTAATAATGATGCAAATATAATTTATTTATTCCAAAAACTGGATTTACACGATTAATGCAAAAGTAAAAAAGTGCTGCCCTGAAAAGTTACGAATTTAGACTTACCCATTTATTCCCTGTGACCAGAGAATTGCCATATCGAAAGTTATTATGACTCATGCCCAGGCTTTAACTATAAGGTCATATCGCCTACTACCAGAGCCCTTTTTCGTCGCTCTGGTGGACATGAGCCTGAATCTACTGTGGGCGTCTTAAATTCTGCCATCCCGAGTTTATTACTTTACTTTAACGAGTACCAGACATCGTACAGGCTAGAGGCCATCACTTAAAGCCCCAGCCGAAGGACGGCCTGCTCACGATTTTTTCACTTCCCAGATAAAAAAAAAAAACTAAGGACCTCGAATAATAAATAATAATTATTGAATTCTAGGCCACCCGCTAGAAGTGGTGCAATAATGCTTCAAATAGACAACAGTATCAGTATCGGCAATAACAGAAATAATAATACCAATAATAAAAACAAGAAGTAATTGCAGGGAAATAGAAATATTTTTTAATAATATTGTCTATTTCACAAAATATATAAAATACGAGTATATGGGAGTATTTTCGGTAAAAGTAGCATCTACTGGCTGAAGACGGTAGCAATACCGAAAGTCCTCCCATATATTTTGTGGAACAGACAATATTTTTCATAACATACTTTTTTTCTTTATATTTTCTATATAGGTTTAAGGAAATCAAAATGGGTTCGGCCACCAAAGGATTTCTCTATATCTAGTCAATTCCTTAAAAGTGTGTTTTCCTTTTCCCAGCCGAATTTCTCTAGTCAATAATTTCAAAGGATTTTAACCATATTTGGAATACAAGTAGTACAGCTAGTTGTTGCTACGACCTATTTCCTACAACATCCTATTGTGCAATCTTTGGGTTGTTTTGGCTCTATTCGTATTGATCCTCTAGAAGTCTGAGGACAATTTGACGCGCAAATATATGATGCATGAAAAGATCCAACGAGAGAGCACACATTTTATTCTTTCAGATTCATGACATGATATGAACAATTGCTCTCATTAAGAAACTTCACGTATACAAATATCATGTATCTGAAAGAATACAATTTCGAACCTCCCGTCAGTCCTTTTAATGAATAAGTGCAGGTTCCCACAATTTTCTACATCGAAATGATTACAGTAATAAAAAATCACTATAGTTTAGTGGTCCGTTGGCCGATTAGATCAGAAAATCGATAGGCGTCTTCCTTAGGTAGTTCTGGATCTTCATATAAAATTTCGTGTCAATATATTCATTCTATTGGGAGTTATCAAGTTTCCAGACAAACACAAACAGACATGAAATTCTATTGAAAACTGAAGACAGAATCTTTGACCGATTGCGTAACTTCCCTGCAGAGCAGAGACCTTACTCGAGTAATATCCAGAAATAAAACCAGTTACTCTGATGAAGGCAATAGAAATAAAACTATAATATAATTTATTTTATTTATTTCTCAAGTTTATATACATTTTTCTATTCTTGCTATATTCCTTCTTGTTAATACAGATTTATTATGTATGACTCTCATATTCTTGACACAATGAATACAATATCGTCAGAAGTTAGCAAATTAACTTTTTAATGACAATATACAGCAGAAATATAGATACTATAGCTAAAATAAATGTTAAAAATATAACAATTAACAATATACATATTTTGAAAATTTAAAGTAATTTTTCTGCAACCAGAAGTATTTGTTTAAGTATCATCACAAATTCTTAATCGTGTACCTTCACATAATACACAGTTTGAAATTTAATTTTTTTTAAATAAAATATGTTTCAAAAATGATTTTAAAATAATGCACTTCGAATGTCCAAGTAATCGTGCATAGATAAAATAAAATATATTAAAACTTCAACAAAATGTCTAACGAACCATTCCTCTAAATATTTATTTTTTTCTCTCTCACAGTAACGTATTTCGGACGGTATTGTTACGGGGAACGTAAGAGAAATGTAAGAAGCAAGCGATGACCTTCGGGTGTAAATGAAAGATTTTCATTACACAACACGAGATTATAGGGAGCTATAGTGCCACCTGGGCATCCATAGGATCTTGGTTCTACCTCCTCCAGAGGCAGCACAATCAATTCTGCATTACCGGAGTACCACCAACCCACCGAAAATGGACTGGAAACCGGATTTACATTCCGACCAAAAAAAGAACACAGTGGAGTTAGTAAATGTCCGGGTAGAAAACCGCTAGGGCAGGATCCTGTGCTTCGCAGGTGACCAGAACGTCTCGATACTTGTCCAATAGCTGCATCAGCTGGGACCGCCGCAAGTTCTCCGAGTACATGATCTCCTCCAAGTGGTGTTCTCCAGTCAGGTAGTCTGCAATCAAAGTACAGACAAATATAATCAGACAGAATACAGACCGCTATAGTCAAAGCGTGAGGATGTGAGACATTTCTCGACATATCTGTCTGAATAACACAGGAAGACTGAAAGATTACGTCCCAGTATTCAGTCCTTTCAGTGAATTTCATGAAACAAAACATCCGTAAACGTTCCACTTTGTTCAGCTGAGTGTCATCATGTATTTATTTTGAACTAACAAGAAAGTTCCTCTCTAACTCGACATGTCTCTAAACATTTTGGTTTTATAACTCCAGGTCTGAATCGATTTAGACATTTAAGGAATCAATCAAAATAAAAATAAACAATTTTAATTCCCTGAATAACAAAGTATCTAAAGTAAAAAGGATTGAATTGTAGTCTTGTTCACCAGGAGCGCCCAGTCTCATGGCCAACAGGTAGCAGCAGTCGGCTCTTTACTAGGGATGACTAAACCTCGATAGCACTATCGATAGTTTTCGATAGTTCGGACTATCGGTTTTTTACGACTATCGAATACTATCGTCATTTTTAAATATTCAACAATTTAAATGTTTTTGACAGGCAACTCTAATATAAACTAATAGTAAAACATAAAAAATATACAAAACAAAGATCAAACCTCTTCTGGTGGTTTTTTATGTCATTTGGTGAATATAAAAATTGTTTTAAATATACAAACCTATGGACCTTATTGAAATAATAGTGGCAACACTGGGAATTTTTTTCTCTCTAATGCATTGGTACGAAAGTTCGGTTATAACCTCAAAATTGCCTATGGTCAAAAAGTTGGTGAACGCAAACTAAACGGTGTGTTTTATTCGAATCAGTCGTATTCGAAGTGCTCAAAGATGGGTAAAGAATCGGTGGTGTGGAAGTTCTTTACCAAACACGACAACTCGAATTTTGCACGTTGTAATTTGTGTAAAAAAGACTACAAAACGAGTGGTAATTATTTTTTCATCTCATCATCAATTGAAGTTTCTTTACCTCCATAGCCATTGAACCCAACAACAACAACTTTACAGACCATAATATTTTTCGCATTCATGTTTACTTTTTCATTTATCTTTCACGCCGGTAATACGACGAATTTGCTCGATCATTTAACGAGATTGCATCCAATTGACTTTGGACAAGCGACAGGAAAGGAAACTGATACTGATGAGAATTCGAATGTCAAACGACGAAAACGCACAATCAAGGATGCTTTCGAAAGATAGGTTAGGTTAGGTTTTATGACTCATGCCCGGGCTTTAACTACGAGGTCATATCGCCTACTACCAGAGCGCTCTTTCGTCACTCTGGTGGACATGAGCCCGACTCTACTGTGGGAGTCCTAAATTTTGCCTACCGTAAATTTTTATTCATCTAGGGTAGGGGTCTTTAACGAGTACCTGACATCGTACAGGCTCGGGACCATCGCTTAACGTCCCATCCGAAGGACGGCGTGCTTAAGTTTATTTTACCTCCCAGATAAAATAAACTAAGGGCCTCGGTCGGGCTACGAACCCACGACCTTGAGCTCAGAAGTCAAGCACGCATACCACTGAGCTACCGGCGCCCTCTTTCGAAAGATATATAGGGATATAAGGCGATATATCGATAGTTATCGATTGTTTTACTTTAAAATCATCGATAGTGTCGATAGTCAGACTATCTAGGTTTAGTCATCCCTACTCTATACAAGGCGTTCGTGATATATCGCTATAACCCTCCTAATACCACGTGACCTGTGAAACGAAAAATACCACGTGGGGTCCTTTTGAGACCACTTCATTTTTCAATTTTTCATGTACCAACTAGCTTTTCATTCTAACTTTTTCAATCAAGTTCATTCAAAAATGAGGGAAAAATAACAAAGAGTTTAAAAAGTTGAGAAAAAATGGTATAAAAAATGTTTATTCAAAAAAAAGTAAATCATGAAACTTATAAAAGTATATTCACACTATGGGTGCTATAATTATTTACATTTAGCGCAAAGGAATTTTTTTGTGACATGGTTTTTACATACGTGCTTCTAGCTCATCATGTTCTTCATCGTCCGTTTCCAAAACGTCTTCAACATCGGAGATCACTTCGAGGTGTTCCGTTTCCACAAGGGCCTCCTAAGATTCAAACCCTGCAATCTCCCTGGCACGCTCTACTAACATCAATATTCGCGAGGACACAATGTGTTCCATGATTTATCTTTAGGGTCCGAACCGTTAACGCATACTGAAATTAGATCTAAATAAAATTCAAGAGGTGAACGAGAAGTGGAAACCCAGAAATGTTGATCAGAAAGAGCTCCAGGAAAAACTCCAGCGGGTGCGGGCAATGTCTTCTTCGAATTGCAGGTCAATTGAAGAGCAAACGTAACTTTTCGGAATTGTTTACTGAGTGGAACTTCTTGAAAATACTTCTCATCAGACGAACGAAAATGTGATACGGATAATACCACGTGGGGTCCCGCGTGACCCCAACTACGTTTTTGTGAAAATATTATTTTATATCAATTTTTAAAATACAAACTGAATACATTTTCTTATTGAAATCGAATGGAGATAGTCTACGGATAAATGTCCTGAAGCCTCATCGAAATAGAAATTAAATTGAGCAGTTCATACACATTTTAAAACGCATGGGGTCTTTTTTGACCCCACGTGGTATTAGGAGGGATAAACACAACATAGAGAGATAAAACACACGAGTCACTACAGGAAGAGTGCGTGTATTAAGAATGGGCCAGTCTAGAATGTTTGGTGGTTATTTATTTCACTTTCATGAAACAGCAGATATTAATTAGATAACATCAATCCAAAAGAAAAAACATTGATCCTCCATCACGTCGGCCATTTTGGTGAAGTAGTATATTGTTAATCATTGTGGCAATATAGTTTGTCACTACACTTAAATAATATAGTTTCCATTCCCAGACTAACCAAAAACTTCCATTTACGGCCGGTAGGTGCATCACGTCGCGCCCTTCCTCCATGTAATGACTGCTTTTTAACCCTCTTGAGGCAAGTTTGTATAAAAAAAAAACCTAATCTTATTTTGTAAATTATCCATATATTCAAAACGTTATGACTAATTTTAATTTTTTTGTGTCGGGTTATTTTAAGCATTGTACATCTGTGGCTTGGTGGAAGAAGTGTCAACGTTAAATGCTTGCCTTAAGAGCAGAGTTACAATAGGGAAAAATTATACAAAATATTCTGTTTAAGAAATTCCAGCGTCAATACTAATGTTTTTTTAACCATTTTTTTATATATATATTTTGTTTCATTGCAAAACATTTTGTGTTAATTAATAGCTTATCTGTTTTTTGTTGTTTTTTTGCTAATATTCATGAAAAAAATGTATTATTCTGATTCTCTCATTCGCGACCTCTTGCTGGTTCCAATTGGAAATATTATTATAATTATTGTTGTAACTAGTTTATTATATCCATGCAAACTTTACCAGACATAATGAGGCGAACGATAAGCCGGATGTGTTCCTCTCCGCCAAGGAGGAGGGCGGCTCTCTCCATGGGAGGCAGTCGGGATAGGCTATCCTCGCGGCCGTAGGGAAAACCCCGCTCTTCGGAGCTGCTCGAGGTTAGACTGTCCTCCTCCAGGCTCGATCCATCCTACAACAGCCACAAACCACTCTAGTTACAGGCTGGCTCATTCTCAATATAAGGCAGGAGAAATATATATGATGTATTTTTTATGCATTTTTATAACCTTTTTCAAGAAAACGCTTAAAAATTGCTGTCCCCCACCCTTATCACCAAAAGGATCGCTCAGAAAAATATGGAAAAATCATGAACATTGAGAATTAGGTGTAGATTGAGCCAAAATTATCAGGATTGAAAAATTGTAGCGCGATCAATTGTTATTAAGAATTTAATTGTTGGTTTTAGAGAAAACGTTTTTCGACAAAAAATATTTATCACGATGTAAAAGAAACAACTTTTGACCTTACACTTTTAATTTAAGTGGGGGGCTGATGGCACGGAACACTAATTGTGCAAGTATAGTTTGCACTTGACTTATTTTGGATTTAGGGAGTCAGAAGACAAATGTAAACTCAACATCAGTTTATACTTTTCCTATATCTGGGAAAGTAACACTACGCAAGTTTAGATTAAAAATATGTTTTTGTTTATAACAAATCCCTACTTAACAAGAAGCACGACTGCCTGATGATGAGGGCAACCTCGAAAGCCGCCTAGCATAAAATAATAAAATCTGTGAGAGAACAAACTACATTTTTATTTTCAGTCTGTGAAATAATCAGCCATCTTCACCTTAGACAGCTGTTACTTCGCTCTAGATGAAAAAATTAGGTTATAAAATGTACAAAATAATAACATGGAGCCTTTCAACAAATTTTTTCTGTTCAGTACAGTAGGTTTGTGATCTACCTGGTGAGGAAGACCCTTTGGAGTAGGCATGTAGTAAATGTAGGTATGGAGCTGCATGAGAAGCCTCTGTTGTAGGAGCCATATCACCATCTGGACATCCTGGTGAGGGTTCGTGTTGAGGGGGGACATCTTCTGACGGAGGGAGATCGGTAGAGAGAACTCACTCATCACCTGCACTCAACATAATCATTACACATCGTCAACATTTAATATTTACGTTATTAACATATAAAAAAAATAAAATAATATATATACCTAAACATAGATTTACTTACTTAATTTCTTGAAAACAAGAAAATTAAACAACAAAAATATTAAGATATTTAAAGTATTAATAATACTAGTAATAAATGAATTTTTATGTAATTTTTTAAAAACATTTCAGTTTGGAAATGACATTTTTGAGTTTAAATAAAAAAACAAAAAGTTTTTTTTAGTAAAGTAGCTATAATTTTAAGGGTTTTTATATTCCCACTCTAGAGGGCGCCGGTAGCTCAGTGGTATGCGTGCTTGACTTCTGAGCTCAAGAACGAGGGTTCATAACCCGACCGAGGCCCTTAGTTTATTTTATCTGGGAGGTAAAATAAACTTAAGCACGCCGTCCTTCGGATGGGACGTTAAGCGATGGTCCCGAGCCTTTACGATGTCAGGTACTCGTTAAAGATCCCTACCCTAGGTGAATAAAAATTTAAGGTAGGCAAAATTTAGGACTCCCACAGTTGAGTCCCCCAGAGTGACGAAAGAGCGCTCTGGTAGTAGGCGATATGACCTCGTAGTTAAAGCCCGGGCATGAGTCATAAAACCTAACCTAACCTATTCCAACCGTAAAAATGTAGGATCCTATAGATTTATGAACGAGGAATCCATTTTTCATAGTTTAAAAAAACAAAATTGCTGCACCCAATTTTGGCACTTAAAATTTGTAACCATTTATTATCTCAAGCATCATAAAAGATCAAAACGATTTTTTTTTTTAAAGTATGGGAAGTTTGCTAAAAAAGGTATCGAGTTTTTTTTTTATTTTGGTCGACGTGGACGAGGCAGTTCATTAGCCTGTGAAGTTCTTAAACTCCTTAAATCCATCTGGGATGCCCCTTCAGGAGAGGAACTTGAATCCTCCGACTTTATGCAACGGCACGCGACTGCGAGTGGCATCATTAAACGTGATCGAAGCCACCATCAACAGCTTACGCTGCAGGAGATACTGCATTTATACCTCGCATACCAATGATACTGTCCGATTAGTCATTCCATTTTTTAATTAATAAAATTCTCATTTTTATCTGTTTGGTAAACAAAATAATCATGACCTTTATATCACTGTTTCATAAATAGTTTTTTACAGTTTGACCTTCATCATATGACTCTGGCTGGCCCTTTTAAAAGAGGACAAATGAAGATTGGCCCTTTTGGCATTAAGGTATTGATTTCAATACATCATATCTACATTTTTGATGTGTAAACATCTTAGCTCTCGGTAAGGACTACGTCAGACCGTAAGTCTCGTTGATTTGCATGCGTAACTGTGTCGGAGGGTTGCGCGCGCAGCGCACACACACAACTACATACTTATTTATCTGTGATGTCAGCTGTTTTTGAGCATTTCTACTGTATTTTTACCACATTATTGATCATATTTACCGTTGTAGTGAATTTAACTAAAATATCAATATTACGAACTATAAAATGATCCTTCGATATGAAACTTTTACGTTAAGATGCTTCTAATAAATAATATATTTGTTGTCATATTGTCACAACAAATAATATAATGTTTTTACCCATTTCAAGAGATACCGACCAGCTTATTTCATTTTTAAATGACAAACTTAACCTAGAAATGAATACGAATAAAAGCATTTTAAAAAAATAAATAAAAACTAATTCGAAAACTACCATTGACGCTGTATTCTCGCGGTATTTAGAGACACTACAATCACAGTTGTACATATCTTATTTTAGCTATCACAAACCTATAATTTCAAGCATAAAATAAATTAAAGGACAATAAATTTGAAAGTTTAATTCCTCATATTACTTTTCTTATTGTAATATTATAAAACAAATTCTAATCAAAATCAGTGCACGACAGCAAGTTTTTGAAACTAAAGCAGATGTTTAACATCAATTCTCGTGAGTACCGCGTCACTCACACATTTTTTTAAATTATTATTATAATTATATTATTTGTTTTTGTTTGTTTAATCATTTTCTCATAGATCAAGAAAAAAATATTTAAAAAATACTCAAAGAAATCAAAGCGAATGTTATAAAAATATATAAGACGTAATAAAAGGTCGAATTTCGGCAATTAAATAAAATAAAAACTAGAAAAAGATACCTGAATAAGGGAATGTCCGGGAAACTGTTCAGAAAATTTTTCAACAAGATGAGACCTGGAGTTGACGGGAGCCCCAGGAGCTGTCATGTACACATTGGTCTCACAGAGTGGGTAGATGAAGATAGCCTTACCCCAGTAGACAAGATGACTGGCCAGCTCAAATACCTTCATTAACAACAAATATTACAAACTTATTTTTGAAATATTGTCTATTCCACTAAAGATATATATACATATATAACTACCGGTTTCGGCTTTATACCATCGTCAGGTCTAGTTATGAACTAAGTCAGTTTGCAGAGAGCGACCCTTCAAATACATCTCAGGTCAAAGGGTGCTATTAAAACTTGGGAGTCCCCCGGCTGTACCGTTAGCTAACTCATGAAATATTTCTTAACAAAACCTAGTTCTAAATTTACATAAAACAATGTCACTAGACTAATACGTGGAAAAATAACAAATAAATAAGTACAAATACAAGTAAATAATAAAAATAGAAATAAAATTAATAATAATGTTAAGATTTAGATAACTTGAAACATATATGTGTAACCAAATATTAATAACAGATAATACAAACATATATGTGGAAACAGAACTGGTTTAGGGAGTTAACAAAGGGGAATAGTTGAAATAAATTTGGTCATTCATACAAATGTTCCTTTTGTTAGCTTTATTTATTTCTAATTGCTCTAAGCTATTAAGTAGCCTGCTTTTTGGGCAATAATGGAGATATTTGATGCCTGTAGATGGGTCGAAAGTATGGCTATTGTCAATTATATGGGTCGCGAATGTAGAACGGTTTCCTCGGTTCTTTATTTCGGCTGTGTGTTCTTTAATTCTTTCCCTAAAACGACGTCCTGTCTGTCCAATGTATAATTGACTGCACGTCGCACACACTAGACTATAAACTATGTTTATAGTCTAGAGTGTGCGACGTGCAGTCAATTATACATTGGACAGACAGGACGTCGTTTTAGGGAAAGAATTAAAGAACACACAGCCGAAATAAAGAACCGAGGAAACCGTTCTACATTCGCGACCCATATAATTGACAATAGCCACACTTTCGACCCATCTACAGGCATCAAATATCTCCATTATTGCCCAAAAAGCAGGCTACTTAATAGCTTAGAGCAATTAGAAATAAATAAATATCTCCATTATTGCCCAAAAAGCAGGCTACTTAATAGCTTAGAGCAATTAGAAATAAATAAAGCTAACAAAAGGAACATTTGTATGAATGACCAAATTTATTTCAACTATTCCCCTTTGTTAACTCCCTAAACCAGTTCTGTTTCCACATATATGTTTGTATTATCTGTTATTAATATTTGGTTACACATATATGTTTCAAGTTATCTAAATCTTAACATTATTATTAATTTTATTTCTATTTTTATTATTTACTTGTATTTGTACTTATTTATTTGTTATTTTTCCACGTATTAGTCTAGTGACATTGTTTTATGTAAATTTAGAACTAGGTTTTGTTAAGAAATATTTCATGAGTTAGCTAACGGTACAGCCGGGGGACTCCCAAGTTTTAATAGCACCCTTTGACCTGAGATGTATTTGAAGGGTCGCTCTCTGCAAACTGACTTAGTTCATAACTAGACCTGACGATGGTATAAAGCCGAAACCGGTAGTTATATATGTATATATATCTTTAGTGGAATAGACAATATTTCAAAAATAAGTTTGTTTTATTTATTTATTACAAGTTTCCACAATATGTCCGCGTTTCTCAACTTAGAAGTTGACAACAAATATTGCTGTAATATATGTTATGGGGGAATGAAGATACAATATACTGATAAACAGAGGGCACCGGTAGCTCAGTGGTACGCGTGCTTGGTTACTGAGTTCAAGATCGCGGGTTCGAATTTTATCTGAGAGGTATAATAAACTTAAGCACGATTTCCTTCGTTACGATGTCCAGGGCTCGTTAAAGACCCCTACCCTAGGTGAATACATATTTGGGGTAGGCAAAATGTAGGACTCTCATTGCAGAGACGGGCTCATCTCCACTAGAGTGACAAAAGAGAAGAAGCTGGTAGTAGGCGATATATCTTTGTAGTAAAAGCCCGAGCATGATATGTCCATGTCAGTTAAACTAAAATGAATTATTATTATCATTATTGATGACACTTTGAAATCCTTTGGTTAAAGGAAACTTGGAATACATAGAAAAATAATGAACCATCGTTACCTGCCTGAGAGTAAGATCCGCATCCGCAGAGAGGGTCTGTAAAGACTTGAGAGGCGTGTATATGCGGACAAGACGGGTGAGGGCGGGAGAGGCGTCAGGAACAAGACCATCCAAGAGTTGCGCCGGCTCTACCAGAAGCAGGAGTCCATGATACGGCCGGATACTCTCCAAACACCTGATAAACATTAGCTCTTACAACAACCACGCTTACAGATCACTCTCTCTCCCCCTTCCCTTCTCAAAAGCATTTCATTTTGTCTCAATGTACAGCGTTATCTTGAGAGTAGACCTGTAATGTCAGTATGAAATAATTTTGAGAAGGGGGTGAGAGATCTGTAAGCGTGGTTGGTATAAGAAAGTCCTGTAATGGCGACATCACAATTTTTTTTTCTTACTTTTTAGTGATTCATGTGCATTTTAAACCTATCGTAGGTTTTATTTAACAGCTGCTGACTAATATCTATATTTTTTATTGTATATAATAAGATTAGGTTAGGTTTTATGAGTCATGCCCGGGCTTTAACTACGAGATCATATCGCCTACTACCAGAGCTCTCTTTCGTAACTCTGGTGGACATGAGCCCGACTCTACTATGGGAGTCCTAAATTTTGCCTACTCTAAATTTTTATTCACCTAGGGTAGGGGTCTTTAACGAGTACCTGACATCTTAAAGGCTCGGGACCATCGCTTAACGTCCCATTCGAAGGACGGCGAGCTTGAGTTTATTTTACCTCCCAAATAAAAAAAACTAAGGGCCTCGGTCGGGTTTCGAACCCACGATCTTGAGCTCAGAAGACAAGCACGCATACCACTGAGCTACCGGCGCCCTCAATGTATATAATAAGGGAAAGCAATCTTTGAGACACTATAATTTCATATTAGTGTATGGGGACCGTGCGGGCGAGAGCATAAGGCTTTGTTCACATCGTCTCCCCATGGTTTTGCGGGTTCGAATCCCATCCGACAGAGTTTTATTTCTTAGATTGAACTCCCTCCCTGTAAATAACTAAATATAACACCGTTATAGAAACATGGCTAAATATGCATCGTACATTAAGCCAATAGAAAAAAAAAAGTAATGTGTGAGTGACGCGGTACTCACGAGAATTGATGTGTAAACATCTACTTTACAAAAATTTGCTGTCGTGCACGGATTTCGCTTAAAATTTGTTTTATGATGTTACAATAAGAAAAGTAGTATGAGGAATTAAACTTTCAAATTTATTGTTCTTCATTTTTTTTTTATCCATGAAATGATGATAGGTTTGTGATAGCTAAAATAAGATATATACAACTGTGATTGTAGTGTCTCAAAATATCACGAGATAACAGCGTCGATGGCAGTTTTCGAATTGGTTGTTGTTCGATTCGTATTCATTTATGTTTGCGATACATATTCGATTAAGTTTGTCATTTTAAAATGGAGTAAGCTGTTCGGTATCTCCTGAAATGGGTAAAAACATTATATCATTTGTAGTATTATTATCTGATGATATTCTTTATTGTGACAATATGACAACAAATATGTTATTTATTGATCGATATTTCCGACAGATATTATTATTATTATTATTATATATTATATAGATTTACACTGCTATATTATTTTCTTTAACCACAAATTTTATTTATTGAGACAAATTTAAGTTATCGAAGTATCTTAAAAACGTTTCTTAGCGAAAGATCATTTTATAGTTCGCAATATTGATATTTTAGTTAAATTAGCTACAACGGTAAATATGATCAATAACGTTGTAAAAATACAATTTTTTTTAGAGTGGTTTCACTTTCTTATTCCATGAACGTAGAAATGCTCAGAAACAGCTGACAGGGTGGCCGTTATTTCTAAAAAGTTCGAGTTTTATTGCTCTCAACCCAAAATCCGGTTTAGAATATTGAAAAAACAATCCCTGAATTTTTTCAGATTTTTTTAATTGAATTTACCAGAATCTAATAGGGGTTAAAGTTTAACATGCGTTTTATACGGGGTTTTGGAGCAGTCGCGGACTTTCGAGCGTAATGTTCAATATTTTAGTTCTAAAAATTTGATAATAGGTATATTTATGTTTTTGGGGTCGCGGAACTCGAATCTAGAGTCAGAATTTAATTTTTGACGGTTCTAGCTGTCCGACACACACCCACTTATGCAGCATGCACATCCACGAGACTTACGCTCTGACGGTCTGACATAGCCCCTACCGAGTGCTAAGATGTTTACACATCAAAAAAATCCCACAATAGAGGCGGGCTCAATATCCAACGGAGCGCTCTGGCAGTAGGCGATTTGACCTCGTGGTTAAAGTTCGGACAAGAGACACAATAACTAACAATATGTTGCATAATATAGAATCTATATTTAATTTTGAGGGAAAAAAGAAATAAAGGACATTAACAAGTAAAGAAAAATGCAGATATTAACAATGGTTACTAACTGACCTGTCGATAGACTCAGGTTCCACCATTAGTGCTCTAGTGTGGAGCTGGTGAACCTTCTGCGGCAAACAGAAACTGACGGAGATCCATTTGTTGATACGGAGTTGAACCAACCCCGAAGTCTTCAGATCGTTGTAGGCCTTCTGAAGATCACGAGCAAGGGGACATCCTTCAAGAATAACGTCGAAAGGGCTCCGACTCCCGTCATCTTCCTCTTCTTCAGTTCTAAACATGATTAGAAATTAATGGTACCACAGAATGACAATTGTATTTGCTTATGAAGAAGAAAAATAAAGTTTATTATGTGCTACAGAGAATCTTCTAGAAAAAATTAATAAAAATGTATAAATACAATACTTTCCCAGAACTAATTAATCAATTAATTTTTCGCTCCTCCTCCAAAACCAGTCGACCGTTTGGGCTAAAATTCTGATTCCTCACACTCAATTCGTGTCAATAAATTCATTGTTCATAGTTGTTCCCCATCCCCTAAGCCCCTCTTCCATTCGGTCAATTTTGCTAAAACTTAACAGAATAGTCCTTATGGAAATTTGAATTTTAATAAATTTCATGTCGATACATTCATTACATCGGCAGTTATTAGGATTTTTGAGTCGAGCCTCCCTACTCTAATCAGCCCTTTCCCTGCAGATTTCATGGAAAATTAATAGGTAGTAAATTATTCAGATTAAATTACAGACTAAGGCTTAAACCGACCTATACTTAAATTAACTTTAACATAAGTAATATTTTTTCACTAAAAATTGGGAATGTAACTCTCCGCGAAAATAATTGACAGATAGAATTTGCTTCTCTGGCATATACACCATTTTAATAAGAGTATTAAAATTCCCAGGCAGGATGGGTGAGGATATGGTGTCTATTTACGATATTTGACGCAGATTTAATGATCTCCCAATTTATTTCAATTATTAATTTTCTATGTTTTTTGAGATTTCAGAAATCAAACTTGCCACAATCATAGACGTTTGGAGTGACACTCCCATCCTCAGTAGTTGAAATGCACAATATAGTAGTTACTTTCCCATACAATACAATTATGCAGAAATGTACAAAAATATAAGGTCTCATCTTTGTTAAAACTCATTTTATATCCATTTTTAATGATTTCATAATCATTTCAAATAGTTTCCGATAATAACTTCCTACCCTCTGATGTGCTAGTAACTGTTTGTCTATTGTACTTATTCATTTGTCCCTAGTTCCTAAATGAATTGGGAGAACATTGAAGCTGCACGTTAATATTTTTTTAATCACATGAGAGTTTCCCAAAGTTTTGTTGAGTTCAGTAATCACAATCAACTAATTTTTCATTAGATAAACAATACATTTTATGTTTATGTCCCTTTCCCCCTATAACTTTTCTTATTACTAACATTATACCTGCCATAGTCGTCATGCGCAGCAATCATTTCTTTAAGTTGATCATGAACATAACCACAACGTCTTTCTTCATGTCGGAAAGCGACACCAAACCTTTTAGTCAACTCATAGTAACATTTGACAATGGAATGACTTGCAGACGCCTTAAGAGCGAAAACAATATTGATAAGAACAATAGGTCTGTTTGGAGTCTTACCACGTCGACTGCACGGCTGTATCATCGTTGGGTGTCCAACAAAACGAACATCGTTCACTTTCAACTCAAATTTGGACTCACACAATTCCTGTTTAACGGCAAACAAGTTCGATAAGATATCATCCGTAAAACAGGCAAGACGGTTAGTATCCTTATTTAATTTTTGTGGTGGAGGACCGTGGAGAAGATCCTCATCACTGACAGCGACAGCGTACGGATTTTTCTTTCTCGGCCCATGACCATTTTTTTCCTGCCTTGTTTTTTTCTCATATGGATATCTAAAAAGTAAACGATCGCCTTTGCTGTCACTTTTCACAAGGATAACACTTAAAGGATCAGCATCCATTATTCATATCATAACGTAATACCGTAGTTTAGCGGCCACAATTTTAAATGAATTAATCAATATTATATCTTGTCAAAGCCCACTAGGTCACCTATTCCAACACATAAAACATGACATACGCCCAGCCACAGATAACTACTCATTACAAAACTAAGTGGATAACAACAGTAAAACCTACCTGCGTGAACAAGGTTACATCTAATTAAAAAAATATATACTTTTTTGCTGGACCCTATTCCAAACTAATTTATATAACTTTTCTAGTTTGAATTAATAGGAGGACGTTAATGCCTTATTATTAACTGAAATTATTTTTATTCACCTTTCTATTACTACTCATGTGTAAATTACAAATTTGATGAGAAGAACTATACTATAAAACTCATTTAATACTAAAATATATTTTTGGAGACAATTGCCTATTTTACTATTATTAATAATAGTATTTACTATTTTTTGTAAATATTCAAAATTAAAATGTTGTTCATTAAAATAATTTTCATTCCCAAAAAAAAAAAAAAACATTTTTCCCGGATCACCACTTGTTTCTCTTTGTTGGCCCGCTTACAGGACTACAGGATGGATACTTACTGTGGCGTTCAAAAGTATTTGCACAAGCAATATTTTACTCATAATCATAGTAAGGGATAACTAAAAAAATCATATAACTAGATATACAAAAACGTTATTTATTTATGCATATATTTGCGTAAAAACCGTTAATGCGAAATAAGAATACATATTTTTACAACAATTTTCTTGAAAAAGCTCCGTTCAAAAGTATTTGCACAAATTATACTGGTTATTTTAATTAGTACAGTAATTCTATACCTGAGTGTGTTTACTCTTTTTGTTTACATTTCCTTTCTCACTCAATTAGGGATTAACATTCTTCAGAATATTCTACTATTTTAATCCAGTCTCAGTCAACATGGCACCGAAGAAACGTGAGTTATCCCAGGCAGTAAGGGGAAATATTATTTTATTGAGAAACCAAGGCAAAACCTACCGTGAAATTGGGAATATTTTAAATTTAAATTTTTCTACAGTCCGTTATGTCATAAAAAGGTTCGAGGAGACAGGAAATACGTTAAATAAGCAACGAACAGGACGACCAAGGGCTCTGACACAACGGGAGTGCAGGGATATCGTACGGGAAGTAAAGGCACACCCATCCACAAGTGGTTGGCAATTAGTCAATAAGGTCGAATTGACTTGTGAAAAACGTGTGAATGAATCAACAGTAAAAAGAGAGCTCTATAAAGCTGATTTTCATGGAAGAGTTCCAAGGAAAAAACCCTTCATATCTGAGGTCAACAGGAAAAAAAGGTTGGAATTTGCAAAAACCCATCTCAGCAAGCCAATGGAATTTTGGCAAAGCGTCCTCTTTAGTGATGAGAGCAAATTTAATGTTTTTGGAAGTGACGGGAAAAAATATATCTGGCGAAAACCAAATAAAGAGCTTAAACGCCTTAATGTCACACCTACGATAAAACATGGTGGAGGTCATGTGATGGTCTGGGGGTGTGTGGCTTATAATGGGGTAGGCAATCTTGTCCCAATTGAATCTGTCATGACTGCTGATACCTACGTCAACATTTTGCGCCATAATCTCCGAGCTAGTGCCATCAAATTGAATATGGAAAATATTTTTATATTCCAACAGGACAATGATCCAAAACACAAGGCCAATAAAACCAGAGAATGGCTTCTTTATAATGCGCCCAGGATGCTACAAACCCCTCCACAATCTCCAGATTTAAATATTATAGAACATGTTTGGAACTATTTAGACCTTAACATTCGAAAACATAAAATTAAGGAAAAAAATAATTTAAAAGACATTTTATTGGACGAGTGGAATAAAGTTGACATTAACTTCATAAAAAATTTAGTTAATTCCATGCCAAGGGGGCTTCAGGCTGTGGTAGACGCCAATGGACTTTATACCAAGTATTAAAAATATTATAGGTTGTTTTATTGATTTTATAATAATTTTTATTTCAAGTTTTATATTATGTGCAAATACTTTTGAACGGAGCTTTTTCAAGAAAAATTGTTGTAAAAATATGTATTCTTATTTCGCATTAACGGGTTTTACGTAAATATATGCTTAAATAAATAACGTTTTTGTGTACCTAGTTATATGATTTTTTTAGTTGTCCCTTACTATGATTATGAGTAAAATATTGCTTGTGCAAATACTTTTGAACGCCACTATATCAAATAGTGAACCATTCTGAAAATTTAAATCCTGATACGGGAGCGCATATGAACAGCTCCTGGAAAAAGATCAAGCAAAGAAACAAGAACGAAGATGGTACAACAGAATCATTGTTTAAGTACGTCTTATATTAAGCAACATCTTAAATTTCGACACCGGGACTCTCACGGGCTCAAGTTACATAAGACTATGTTTTTTCGTGGGGAAAACCCCGGACTTAACCTGTGGGTTTCAGTTGGAGGCTTCTTATTAGCTTATAGAAAAAAAAATTGCATCCATAGAAATAAGGAAATGTCTTAAAATATGTAGCTTTGGCTTACCCAACTATGAGGAGGGCTTGGTTTTCGTCTATATGTTTCTTTGTTTAAGTAGAAGACATAGACTCGATACAAACAATCTAACCTTTGGAATATCAGAATTGTTCTTAAATAACTCACAACTAGATCTGAAAGCTAGATGGCATATTAAGTGCATAAAAACCACCATAAGCATAATCACTGAAAACCACAACTAAAAATGTATAGAATAAATTACAGGTAAACGAAAAAAAACCGACCTGAAAAAGTGAAAAGTCTTTAATAGCATGTAATATCTAAACGTAACCAAACACCAGTATTTGATGCATAGCTTTCATTTTTATTTTTTTCTCAGTTCCTCCACAGATATCCATGAAGGTCTGTTGAATCTACGTTTTGTTTAACCATTATTCTTTATTATTTATACACTAATGTATCTTAGAATATATTATACATAATATTTGATTTAACATTTTTAAGTTTTTTTTTTCTTCTAAATTTCGCGCAATGTAGCCTGATGAAAGGAACGTTTTTATTAAGAGGGCTCTAACCTGCACATCTTTATGCTAATTCTGGATAAATATATACGATTTCGTGATGATACATTCCCTCCGAAATATCGTCCTAAAAACACTTCCCGAAGAATTATAAAAAATATTTATCATAATTTTAATTCAATTCTGTATCTATTGTATTTATAAGTATTATTTTTTTTCTACTCATGTATCTTCAAGTATTTTTTTCTTCATTTTGTATTTATTTAATTTCATATTTTACTAGAATTGTATACTAATCACGTGTGTGTCTGACTCTAAATGTTAAGGGCTGTTCATGTATTTAATTTATATATTACATTGTTACAGTTTTACGGAAATAAATATTATTATATCTCTATCAAGTCATCTAAGCTCTAGTTACTCATTTTCATGTCAGGACTCCACTTGCCCGGCTAGCTCAGTCGGTAGAGCATGAGACTCTTAATCTCAGGGTCGTGGGTTCGAGCCCCACGTTGGGCGTAACTTTTTTTTTTCTTTTGATCTTATGATATTCACATTAAACGAGCCCTATTTGGGCGCACTACTTTAGTATCTTATTATCATTTTTTAAATAAACTCATGAACAACATATACATCAAGCTATAAATATTTAGATTTTACAACAATACATTATATAGAATATACAGATCGGGGATTCGAAACCAGGGCGAGGCCTTTTGGTTTTATCTTATCCAGAAGATTAAAAAAAAAAAAAAAACGTGAGCACACCGTCCTCCGGATGAGATGTTAAGCGATGATTCCAAGCCTGTGCGATATCAGGTACTCGGTAAAGACTCGTATCTTAAGTAACTGTTGTAGAGTCGGGTTATTATAACCAGCCAAGGTAACACCAAGCAGCCGGAAAAAAAATTGTTTTATTATTTTTTGCATTGATTATTTAAAAAATATTCGAAAAATATCAGACAACTGAAAAAAAAATCGTCATTCTAATTTTGGTAATGGAGTGAGTTGGTGTAAGTAAAAAAAAAATTGAAAAGTATGGTTTTCCAAGTTAACATTTTTAATTTGGCCATTGCTGTAACAATTATATTTCCATTTCGATTTTGTTTAAGTTGGATAATGTTAGAAAAAAATTGAATTGTACAATGATTTTGAGGCCGTATAAGTGATGAGTGACTAACCGTGCCCTTCTGTGCATTTTATAAAAATGTTGCGTTCACATTGTGCAGGCTAAATAATTTCTTATCTGTGCCTTTGCATTATCAAGATATACTGGTGAGTCATTAGCTACATCCCACATCATCCCGTATCCTATGTTGACCTTCCTACCTGGAAAGTATCTGCACCGGCTTGGGAAATTTAACCTTTCTATCCATTCTGGATAAATCTATATATGTATATAAAAACTAATGTCTGTATGTTTGTGTTTTATAGACTCTTAAACTTCGATCCGATTTTGTTCTTATGATCAGCAATTATGTTCGTCGAGTCACCGAGAAGGTTTAGAACATAGTTTTATCCCATCCCTACCCCACCCACGCACTCACCCCCGCATTTCGTGCATTCGCTTATGGAACAAAAATCATTGCATGAATTGGCATAAAACCTTTTTCTATGGATTCTAGAGAGCACTGGAAATGTTTGAGACTTCTTTCTACCCTACCCCCTACCCCCTACCCACCCCCGCATTTTGTGCGTTCTCTGATGGAACTGAAATTATTACACGAATTGTCGTAAATTGTTTTGTATTGAATTCTATAGAGCACAGAAAGTGTTTGAGACTTCGTTTTACCTTAACCTTACCATGTGAATATCAAGAAAGTCGTGTATGTATCACGTATAAAAAATAAATTTACATCTTTTATTGTTTTGGAAAAAAAATGTCGTTTCAGACAGTATTAAACATTTTT
Organism: Aradus depressus; assembly: GCA_963662175.1. Lineage (NCBI taxonomy): Eukaryota > Metazoa > Arthropoda > Insecta > Hemiptera > Aradidae > Aradus > Aradus depressus. The sequence continues at coordinate 17,148,126 of OY759219.1, read as the reverse complement.
TTACATAATGTTTGTTATTGAAAATTTACATTCTAGCTGGGGTGTCTGCCGTTAAAGGACTATAAAGCCTTATTCCATATGAATAATTGAAAATTATTACATCATGAATGTACTGTTGAAGAATTGAATAGGATACGAACTAGAGATATTAGGAGAGAAGTCAAAGTTCTCTGGGCGTCGCCGGGTATTACAGCTAGTATTTAATAAAATAGCATCTAATCTGCTGTTAAAGGGTAGCGGTGGCTTACAGTTAGTGAACTCTAACTCCCGGGAATGCTACTATTTCATAAGAAACGTCTGAATCCTGATACTACATTGCGTTGATACACTCACTCCATGGGCAGTTATTAGGATGTTTGAGTTGAGCCGCACACCTCTGATCCCCCCCTTCCCTTTGGCCAACGTCACAGAAAATAAATAGGTGCCGTTCTTATGGGAATTTAAATGTAAATATAAAAGTTCATTTCGATACATTGTTTCCTTCGGTAGTTTCTGGGGTTTTCCTATTGAGCCCCTCTGATTCCCCCTTCGTTTCGCCGGTACTGCTGATAATAGATAAGTAGAGCTGTGATTTATATGCAATAAAAACCGCGAAATATGCACATATATATGCAAATATATTTGGCAAAATATGCAATTAAAAACTAAAAAGTATGCGAAAGGCTGCAAAGGAAAATGGTACCTATAGAATAAAATAAACTACAGAAGTAATAGAAAATCTTTATAGACTATTTATTAAATAAAAAATATATAAGCAAAAAAAAAGAGTAAAAGATATAGTGATATTTAACATTATTTGAACAGAGAAAAACTTAATCGTCAAAAAAACTGTTAAATTTACACACAATAACTTTTTTTACATTTTCTAACAAAAAGGATCGCCTGTCTGGCCACAAAATTTATATGTATCGGCTGAATGAGCGCTCCACATCAATTGAAGTAACTGGGGCATAATTAAAAACCCCAATATCCATTGGGCTCAATTCAACCCCTGACTCTTCGCTCACCACCTCCACTGCTTTTCACCCAAATATTTAAAACTGATCTGATAGAATTAGAAAAGAATACGAAAGAAGGGGAGAAATAGACATAAAAAACAGTTCTGAGAATAAATGATTAAAGTAAACAGTCAGAATAAAAAGTTCGCAATATGAACACTGGAGTTCCTGGAATGCACTCATCTCAATAAATAAAAGGCACATACACCTGGCCAATCAGAAGCTAATTTAGTGGGAACAATTTGAAAAAAAGTTGGATTAATTTTTATTAATCGTCAATTTACAAAAAAAAAAAGCTTAAAATAAATTAAAATAGGTATGCACCTACTTTAAAGAGTCTAAACCTTGAGCTGCCGAAAAAACTCAAAAATATGAATAAAAATATGCGAATAAGGTTCAGATATGCAAAAATATGTATTTTTAGCGATATATGCAAAACTATGCAAAATAAAAGTAGCTTGAATTGATTCTATATTGGCCAAAACCTAACATAATGTTTAAACAGAATGCTGAAGTTAATAGAAAAAAATACATATGTACATAAATGCATATAAATGAAAGCCCTATTGATAAGTGTTCTCCCTTTGGAGTTATGGATACACATATAGAATGTTGGGTCGATATATTCATTTTATCAGGAGTTATCGTGTTCACAGACAGACGACAATTGTTTTTCAATTTAAAAATCTGGGGAACTCAAAACATGAAATTCCGGTGAATTGTTTGAAAGCTAATGGTGGGAATCGATCTAGTGATGGGAATCGATACGTTTCTCTCAGATTATATTTGATTGGAAGTTTTCAAATAAAGTAAGGTTACTTTTAGTTACTTTTCGATGTTTTAGTCGTTCATAATGCATGAAGCGTATGAAACATTCCAACTCTTAAAGGGTAGTTTTCAAATCGAATCTGTTGCTGCCTACGGTGCGTTTGATTGCGTTCATTTTTCCTAGATATAGTTTTAATCTCGTTTATTTAAATACGATTTAAAAAATATATGTTTTTCTTGTTTTCAGATGACAAGCTGTTGATTGGGACCAAACAGGGGCATCTGATTATATATAGCGTTGTCCCAGGATATGAAGATGATAAACATGATCTCAATCTTATACGTTATCATAAGACGTTCAGCAAGAAGCCAATTCAACAACTCGCAGTTGTTCCTGAATATGAACTTATCATCAAACTTTCGGACAATATTGTCAGTATAAATGACATGTCAGATACTAATTGTCCGCCCATCACTACTCTGAATAAAACCAAAGGAGCTACTTTATTTGCTTTGGGTAATATGGTAAGTTAAATTAGTTTGAATTTAGTTGTTTTCGTATTGTTTCTGAAATCATATTCTCCACCAAGGTTTAAATGAAATTTTGTAGAAAGTATTGATGCGGTGGGCAGCAAAAATCCCGTCTATCTTATAGGTATTGTAATCATGCGAGAATCCAGTTTTTTTTAGATATATGCTGTGATTAATAACTTGTTTGCTACCACATTTCCTGTAGAAATTTGATCTCTTTTGTTTATTTAAATTTTGATTTCTACAGTAGTTTGTCGAAAATTGCCCTAAAAAAAATATTATCAATAATTTAAGACGTGCAATTTTTAAGAAAGTACACGTATACAACGAAAAAAAATTCAATTAAACAAACTTTACACTTGGATTCACAAAGAGATACCAATTTTTAATAATTTTAAATAATATTAATTTCTAATCCAAAGGTTTTTTAAATGATACTACTGGGACAACAGGGAAGATGAATAGAATAGAATTTGAAGAGGACAAATAATTGGGTTATTATCTATATTTACATATTTAAATTTAAAAAAAACTTATTTGAACAAACAAAACAAAAATTTACAATGGCACAAAAACATTAAATTAATACTTAAAAAACTATTTCTTTTTTTTATTTGGGCATATTGAAAAATATATATTATTAATTGTACCTTCTCGACGCCTCTACCACAAAAACCAGACCCCGTCAACTCTTCACACTTTAATTCCACCCCAGTCAACTTTCATCTTATTGTTCAACTTCATTTTTATTTAAAACATATCAAACCACATGCACCGTTTAAGAGCTAGCTCACGACTCCATTACATTTAACACTATTTCACAGCTGTTTTTTATATGTTTTCTTGTTTTGTTTCTCAAACACCTTGATATATATCTAATATATATATGATATTAGATTATAATAAAAAAAATTACCTCTTTTCATTAAAATATTCATTAAAAAAATGTTCCGTAGTGTACATCACATTTGCCTTTTCCTTCTTTTTAAAAAAAAATGTTTGTTCACAAAATTTTTTTTTTTTTTTTTTTTTTATATAAGTTCTTTCATATTTAATTTCTTCCAATACACAGGTTGATTTAGCTTCTTCCTCGAATCCACATGAGCTTCCTCCTTCAATACACAGATGGATTAACGTCTTCCTCCAATACACAGGTAGATTAGCTTCCTCCTCAAACGCACATGTTGGCTGGCTCCTTGGTGTCTTCAACTCATTGCTCAACGATGTATCGAAGTCTCTCTCTCACTTACACTCACTGATTTATTTTTATTTTTTATATGCCCAATTCGACGCTCTTTTTATACATATATGCCCATTTTTTTTTTTTTTTTATTACTATTTACAATTATTAAACTTATATATATATGTACTTAATTTCTAATAAACAAAAACAAATATTAATCTAAAAAAATTACAATTAATCCTTAACCTAAAGAAAATGTTAACTTAAATTTATAAAAATTGGAACTAATTGAACATAAAAAAAATATAATACTAAATTTTTACATATTTACAGGATCAGTCATAGTCATGAAATCAAGTTTGGAAATAATCAAGTTGGATGCAGATTTAAGAAATTGCCAATTAATTTTTACTTTCCGCCTTTACCATCAATATAACATTTGTATGTATTCAAAATAATTATATAAAAAGATTGTATATAAAAAAATTTACTTGAAATAAAAATTAAATAAATCCTTTTTTATTTACTTCATCACACTTCCAAAATATTACTTAACAATCAAGATTAGGCCTCACGCCGGGTAATAAGGAATACAAATTTAATTTATTTAATATATATATAGTACTTGTCTTTTGAGGTATTAAATTCTTTTAGACGTCCTTCATACTTCCTAACTAAAAAAAATGTATCTCACATATATTTCATTTCAATTTACTTCCCTAACTAATTACACCCTAAGAATACTTTCGTCGATGTAGCAAAAATACGGTTCCTCCTATCTCAGGTAGGCAACCAACATTACAATATAAATCTCCAATATATCGCTAGTTCTTTCTAGTCGACATAAAAAAAATCATCTCCCACAGATCAAAAAAATATATATCTCTAATTAATCACTAGCTCTTACTAGAATTAAAAATAATATCTCCCAAAACAAATCTATATAATCCCGACGTCTAAAAGAATGTCATCAGCAATTAATTCAAAACTTCTCTAATTAATATTACCCTTTGTTTGTTCCTATTCCTAAAGTTATATAATTTGCTCCTACAACTCTTCCCATTCCCATCTACTCTCTCTATTAAACAAATTTACGTAGAAAAAAATGTTACTCAAAATAATAAATGAAATTGTCTAAATAATAGAATTTATAATAACAAAAATTTACTAACCTATGCATACATACAATTTATATAATATATTATCCTTTCAAGGCTTCTATACATTTTCGTTCGTCTTTCTAATTTATAATATTATTATGATTTAGTCACGTCCGGTATCCTAGCTGAACAGTTCCGAAACAGAAAATCTGTCCCCTTGACTCGGCCTCAGGAAGTTCGTCATGTCTCCAAAGAGATCTAGGCATCTCTCAGCCTGCTGATTTTATCTTTCTAACATTTTGTAATAAAAAATATAATAAAAAAAAATCGATCTTCTTCCATATTATGTTCGTTCAAAATCAGCTGTATATATATATGTTTTAATTTTCAATAAAATCGTTATTAACAAGTAAGTCTCAAATAAATAATTTGTATATATTAAATTTGGATGACTAATCCCTAAATATAATTCTAGATTAATTTTATACTGATCCTAATATCTAATCTAATCCTAAAAAAAAAATATAAATCCTAATTAATTTAAATCCTAATTAATTTAAACGCAGAACTATACCAAAATTCATCCATACTCTTCATATACCAAAATTCTCTCATCCAAAAAATAAATTTATCATCCATACTATTATATTAGTCCAATGTCACTTCGTCATATTTTAAATTGATCCTAATTCTGTCATGTTAGTCTGTCAGTCACTTCCTCAAACTCATCCGAGTTGCAAAAAAAATAGGTTCACTATAAAAAGTGGCTAATGCAATTATATTGCAAAGCCCAAATTTAATTTTATCTTTTTCCGGATGCCCCGGCGAATTATGTCTTTAAAAATCCCCTCCCCCTTCTCTAAATATTTGTTCAGTGTTAATTTTGTCCTTAATACCTGTTTGAATGCTTTTACTCTCTTTTTAAAATTGTTCTTATAACTTTTATTAGCCTCCTTTCTATTTCCAGTTTGTCTGTAAGTTTTAACTATATTTTCTTTAAAATTAAAATTTGTCTTTTGTTTGTTGTCCTCAGTCTGTTCGTTTGTTTTGTCTAATAACATCAAAATGTTCCTTTCACTCTGTCCATCCACATCAACATTCATCCTATTTTCTTGAATTTCACTTAATACTAATTTTTCTACATTTTGACTCTCTTCCTCCACCTCTTTCTCTAAAATTTGGGTCTGTTCCTCCCCACTGTTATTCTCTGTTCCTTCTACCTCATCAACTTGTGACTGACTGTCAATAATAAGAACCTCTTTTTCTACTTCAGAATTCCCTTCATCCAACTTGTTAATTTTTTGAATAAAGTGCTTTTCTAAGTTTTCTCCTGCTTTATTTATCCTACTTTCAACTCTTTCATTTTCTATTTGAATTTTCTCTAATTGGTTCATCAAATTGTCCACCTTTTTATTTAATTTAACTTCTAAATTTTTAATGTCGCCTCTTAAATTTGTCTCTAATTTTCCTAATTTTTCCCCCATTTCCCTTTTTAAATTTGTCTCTAAATTTCCTAATTTATTACTTTGCTCTTCCATTTTTTGATTCATATCCCCCATTTCCCTTTTTAAATTTGTCTCTAAATTTCCTAATTTATTACTTTGCTCTTCCATTTTTTGATTCATATCCGCCCTTAAATCTCTACCCTGTTCTTCTATTTTTTGATTGATATTTCCAATATCCCCAGTTAACTTTGTTACAAAATTTCCTAATTTATTACTTTGCTCTTCCATTTTTTGGGTTATGAATTCCATAAATCTATCTAGCTTATCTGATTTCTCCTCACCTGTACCCTCCGTGGACTCCATTGCGGCTGGAGTCTCCCTTCCTGTATCTTCCGATACTTCCATATCCGAACTCGACCCTTCCTCTCTACTTTCCTCCTCCAATCTCTTCGCCTCTCCTCTGGTAATTGGCATTTTCTTACTTTATTAAATATATTAATACTAAACAAAAACAATGTTAAAATAGTAACCTTCTTTTGAAGTTTGAAAAAAAAAATATTATTTCTCAAAATTAAATGTAACCCTTATTTGTCTCTATTCTATCCTTTTCATCTTTTTCAACCTGTTTCCCTACTTTAATTAATATAAAAAAATTCTCCCATCAAGGTTTTGCCAAAATATGATGGGGCTTTGTGGCGAAAATCGTCCACACAAGGGATATGCCAAAAATGTGATTAATAACTTGTTTGCTACCACATTTCCTGTAGAAATTTGATCTCTTTTGTTTATTTAAATTTTGATTTCTACAGTAGTTTGTCGAAAATTGCCCTAAAAAAAATATTATCAATAATTTAAGACGTGCAATTTTTAAGAAAGTACACGTATACAACGAAAAAAAATTCAATTAAACAAACTTTACACTTGGATTCACAAAGAGATACCAATTTTTAATAATTTTAAATAATATTAATTTCTAATCCAAAGGTTTTTTAAATGATACTACTGGGACAACAGGGAAGATGAATAGAATAGAATTTGAAGAGGACAAATAATTGGGTTATTATCTATATTTACATATTTAAATTTAAAAAAAACTTATTTGAACAAACAAAACAAAAATTTACAATGGCACAAAAACATTAAATTAATACTTAAAAAACTATTTCTTTTTTTTATTTGGGCATATTGAAAAATATATATTATTAATTGTACCTTCTCGACGCCTCTACCACAAAAACCAGACCCCGTCAACTCTTCACACTTTAATTCCACCCCAGTCAACTTTCATCTTATTGTTCAACTTCATTTTTATTTAAAACATATCAAACCACATGCACCGTTTAAGAGCTAGCTCACGACTCCATTACATTTAACACTATTTCACAGCTGTTTTTTATATGTTTTCTTGTTTTGTTTCTCAAACACCTTGATATATATCTAATATATATATGATATTAGATTATAATAAAAAAAATTACCTCTTTTCATTAAAATATTCATTAAAAAAATGTTCCGTAGTGTACATCACAATGCCTAAAACTGTCCCGAAGTGGTTTGAAACTAATATTTTTAGGATAATATGAAGATGGCTGATGTAGTGAGAAGTGATTATTTCGCAGGATGTCAAATATAAGGTAGTCTGACCTCTCACAGATTTTTTTTTTTTTTTTTTCTGTGAGAGGTCAGACTACCTTATATTTGACATCCTGCGAAATATTTTTAGGCGTTTCGTTGATTTCTCCGAAAAGTGTTAGTCCTATCTATAAATTGTTTATACCAAAAATGTTCCTCACTGAATTTCCAATCACTAATGTCTCCTCAGATTTGAGATAGGTCCAATACGACGAAAGTTATAGTGCCTCAAAGAATGTAAAATAAATTGCTGTAGGAAATATTTCAAATTAATGTTTATATTGTAGTGCAAGAAGAAAGTCGTCAGAATTACAATGAAACACATGTTTATATTGTAATGTGTAATGTTTATATTGTAGCGCAAGAAGAAAGTCCTCAGAATTACAATGAAACACATGTTTATATTGTAGTGCAAGAAGAAAGTCCTCAGAATTACAATGAAACACATGTTTATATTATAACGCAAGAAAAAAGTCCTCAGAATTACAATGAAATAAATACATGTTTATATTGTAATGTGTAATGTTTATATTGTAGCGCAAGAAGAAAGTCCTCAGAATTACGATGTACAATGAAACAAAAAAAAACCTCTGAAGCCAACTAATAACAGGGCACTCATTATAGTTCGATATTCCGATAACGCAATTTGTAAAGTTCCTGACCATTTGTGCCATTTTAACCAAGTCTATACACTGGGGGAAATTAGGTCATGTTTCTGTTGCCGTTGTTCGTTCACTGATGAAATTTGGTATTATAGACATTTTCTCAATTTTTTGACTTTGGATGTCTTTGTTTAAATTAAATTTTTCATTGTTTTAGGCAAGTGTTTCTCTAACAGGTACTTCGACGTCAGTTGTTCGTCTATGTGTTGTTGTCAAACGTAAACTTCAACTGTATTACTATAAATCGAGAGACTTCAAAGAGCTCACTCAAGATATTACCCTTCCGGACACTCCTCGGTCCATCGCTTGGATTAAGGAGTCAATATGTGTCGGTTTCAGAGGAGGATACAGCATGGTATTGGTAAGCAGATTTCTACTTCCTTACTGCTGAATCTAAAAGGCGCCGATAGGTAGCGTGCAGCCAACTGAGCTCACGATTATGGCTTCGAAACACGGTTGAACCCCTTAGGTTTTTTATCGGGGAGTTGAAAAAACCTAGAGTACTCCGTCCTTCGGATGGGACGTTAAGCGATGGTCTCGAGCCTGTGCGATGTCACGTACTCGTTAAAGACCCTACTTAAGTAACTAAATCTGGTTAAGCAAAATTTTGGACTCGTAACAGGTAGATCTAACAGGGAAATGATAAGAGCATTGGATGCTCAATGAAAACTGACATTATTGCAGAGATATTGTGAAATAATTCAAATGGACTTGAAAAAATAAAATAAAACTTGTTTATTTAAGATATTGTCTAATTTCACTAACTATATATACATGGGAGTACTTTCGGTATTTCTACTATTATCAAGTTTGTAAGTGACTCTTGATAATAGTAGAAATACCGAAAGTACTCCCATGTATATATAGTTAGTGAAATTAGACAATATCTTAAATAAACAAGTTTTATTTTATTTTTTCAAGTCCAATTGGATGCTCAGGTCCCTAGGTGCGCATATCAGCCCTCTCAATATGTATCGTAACTCTTTGTTTACTATTTTTCATTTGTGTCCGGTAAATGATCCGACAAATCAAAAAGAAAGCCATGAAACTCGAAAATGTAGAGTGAAAACGCTTAAGGGGGCTCCACACGCAACGGAAAAACCGAAGGCATGCCTCAAGGCGCCGGGCCTTGAGGCGAACCTCTATGTGTGGAGGGAGAATTCTGTTGAGGTATTCCTGCGGATCTTATGTCTGGAGGCCGGAAATTTCAATACAAAATCTCATTCGTTTTGCCTCAAGGCCTCTCGCCTCAAGGCCGATCGGACCGTGTGGAGGGGTGGGAGGTAGGCCTCGAGGCGATTCAGTTGTACTCTAGTTGTGTTTAGAAGAGGACGGGTTTGATTAAATCCAGATTTAACGTAAAATCATGGCCCGTGCAAAACAAAATCAAGAGGAATTGATAGCTCTGTTAAGAGATTTGCCGTGCTTGTGGCAAACTATATCAAAAGATTACCATGACCGGACAAAAAAGGAAGCTTACCAAATTTTGCTGGAAAAAATGAAAGAAGTGGAGCCTCTAGTCAACAAAGACTGTGTAGTTAAAAAAATTAATAATATGTGTAGCAGTTATCGGAAAGAATTAAAAAAGATCAAAGAATCCATAAGAACAGGCAGTGCTGCAGACGAGGTATACCAGCCAAAATTGTGGTATTTTACGTTTTTTGAATGACCAAGAAACTCCTCGACCATCTCGCTCCAATATATTTTTTTATTACTTTTGATAGCTAACAATAAACCATCAATAGCAAGAGCATCATCTGTTGACGCCATTGCGCGAACACAAACTGGAGTGCCTTAAGGCTGGCCTTCGGATATTCCGTAGTGTGTGGAGACCCCCCACTATTTGGGTTCGCCTCAAGGCCCGGCGCCTTGAGGTATGCCTTCGGTTTTTCCGTTGCGTGTGGAGCCCCCTTTATATATATCTAGTAAGAAAGACTCTAGCCCAAAAGACAACATTACTTACGTTCTAAAAAGTCGATTTACAACCAAATATTAGACAACTGGCTCGAATAAATACTAAAAATAATTAAACTTCTCTGGGATGTTCCACTGTTGGTTGTTTCCGGCATTTCTTCCAGAGGTGCCTTCTTATTTTTTCGGACAATATTTCGGGACACTTACACGTCCCTTCTTCCGGTCACAATGAACGAAGAGTGGAAAGAAAACTGAAAGAAATGCCGGAAACAACCAACAGTAAAAATAATTAGTTACATCTTGCTCATTAACGTAATTCATAGATCAGCTGACTGACTCACACTTATCCAATTTATATAGAATTTATACAGAAGCCCACTACGAATTCTCGGGCGAATTTAATAATGTTCTTGAACTAACCAAAAGGTCTAAAAGTGAACCAAAATAAATTTTTTAATGAATAATATCATTAAAAAAATTAAGAAAACTACTTCAAAACACAAAATCATCTAAACAATGAATACATGAAATACTCTACTGACAAACATAATTTAACATTCAGTTCAGTAATAGTATGGTATTGTTATTTTTTTTTAAGTGCTTAGCTTAAAACAGAGCACTATAGTTTATGATTGTGTCGCTCGATCACTTGTAAATTTCTGTCCATCGCATAACTTAAGAAGAAATTTACATCTACCCTTCAAACTCAGTATGTGGGCTGAAGGTCATTTCTGCGGAGAATGTATATAGCCAACGGAATTATATACTAGGGTGGAGTGGTCTTAAGTGGCTTTTTAAAGTACTTTTTTTTTTAATTTTCAGTTGGGTAAACCCGAAATAAAAGACCTGTTTCCTACTGGGAGACAACCAGAACCCTCGGTGATTAGAGTGGGGGATATGTTTGCCCTTAGCAAGGAGTCACACACCGTTCTTATGAACACGGAGGGCGAATCAGTCAGTCCGTCTGCTGTAAAGTGGTCCGATATACCTGTAGCTATTGGTAAATATATAATATATATTCTTTATTTTATAATTATTTTGTAATGTGTATGTCTTTGTCATTCTTAAATAGTGTGCAGTATGCCCGGGAGCCACTGCTGGCAGAATGTAGCAACCAAAGTTCTTGTGTATACATATATATATTTATTACATCTTCCAATTCGTAAAGAAAACAGTTCGTAGAACGCACAGAGATGGTATTTCCCTTGCATACGAACTCCTCGGTAAGCCGGAACGCTCATGCCGTGGTTTGTACAAACTAAATTAACATTTTTCTATAAGAGTATGCAGCGCAAATCGTAGCATGTTTAGAAAGGACAATTGTTTTTTCTTTGTTCGTCGAACATGTTCTCTTGGTATGGGCACACCTCCCTAAGAGAAAGAAGAACCTTTACTTTACTCCCTGGACTGCTAGTCTATTGTACATATCCTTAAAGTGTCCCAAACAATACGATAGATCATACCATATCGTGTCCATAAGTTACAAATCAAATAGACTTTTGAGAAGTATCTGTTATTTACTCTTACGTTTCTGGAGTGGATTACTCCTCAAAGGCATTAAAATTGTTCATTTGTATTTCGATATACCAGGTATCGCAATGGTGCCGACTGCTTCTATCTGTTGGCCATGACTCCACTCTATTGATCATTGAAAACTGACATTATTGCAGAGATATTGTGAAATAATTCAAATGAACTTGAAAGAAATAAAACTTGTTTATTTATGATATTGTCTAATTTCACCAACTATATTTACATGGGAGTACTTTCGGTATTTCTACCATCCTCAGCCAAAAGCATAAGAGATAAGACTCCTCAGTCTTATTTCTTATGCTTTTGGCTGAGGATGGTAGAAATACCGAAAGTACTCCCATGTAAATGTAGTTGGTGAAATTAGACAATATCATAAATAAACAAGTTTTATTTATTTCAAGTTCTATTGATCATTGTTATAACCATGACTATATGGATAAAAATGTTTTTTTTTTCCACAACTACTTTATCAATTGATCATTCTTCAAGACGAAGTCTATAATAAACATGTGTTTATTTAAATGTGTAAATTAGTTCAGGCTTTGTCGAGTTATAAATTTACAAAGTTTACAGAATGAGGGGTTCATAACAAAAACAACACATGTCCAAAATATTGAATTATGAGTTGACCACGCTTTCTGTTGGTGTGTGATAGAACTCGTTGACAGGTCGTGCTTGTTGCCTCAACAACTGTCCTAGTCCAGTGATAAAAAGGCTAAAAAAATTGGCGATTCTCAAAAAACAACCTTTTTCCATGGACATGGATTGTTTTTGACAGGAAAGTGGATGTTGTAACCTGCTTTTCGTAACCTTCTGATTTGGGAGAAGATGATTAGGTTTATTATTGTTTTATCTGTTCTATTTTTATTTGATTTTATTCCAGCATGTCACTTGTCTTCTTCTTTGTGAATACATTTTTTAAATGTTTTTATAAGTTGATTGTATCCTTTTCTTTCCGTCTTTAAACATTCAAGGGGAGAACTGCTATTTCCTACAAAAACGACCCATGTCCTGGACTTATAAAATTTTATCAAAGGGCTAAGCCGCAGTAATAATGAGTTCTAATAAAGGTTGCCCAATATCAGAAAAATTATGATCTACAAACGAAGTAAGTTTTGGCAATGTATCTCATAAGCCTTAGAAGTCCGAACGTTATCTCCTGAAAATTTCATTTTTTGAACATGGATTGTTTATTGTTATGAACACCTCAAATGTGAGAGATATAATTATAAATAAATAATTTATCTATAGCCTATTATAATTGTTGTTAGGCTACGACGATCCTTACCTGGTGGGGCTGCTACCAAAGACAACAGAGGTGACCTCCTGGAACTTAGAGGTCCCGGTAGAGGTGAGCCCCATCCCAGTCAAAGCGATATCAGTAGTGGTGGCTCGTCCGGGGGTCCTTTATCTCTCCTCGGTGGATCAGGTCTGGATGGTCAAGGCGGTACCTGTTCATCGACAGATCAAACTGCTACTACAGGACAAACACTTTCAACTCGCACTTAGACTTGCTGTAAGTTGTTATTACATTGTTTTGGACTCGATCTGACACATGACTTGTGAAAAGAAGGAAGTGTATGATTTTGGTTGCGTAATTTTTTGCATGCATCAATTTATTTTTTACGAACATCTAGAGGATGTGTCTTAGAAACCAAAATTATTATGGGACCCAAATGATAAGTTTGTTTTTTAGGAATCAATAAAGTGTGTTGCCATTTGGGACCAAATCGCTTTAGTTCTAAAACGCTTAACAAAACCTCAAATGATTTTTAAGCATTAAACCTGTCCACCACTTAAAATATAAGTGATATGAGAGGGCGCCGGTAGCTCAGTGGTAAGCGTGCTTGACTTCTGAGCTCAAGAACATGGGTTCGTAACCCGACCGAGGCCCTTAGTTTATTTTATCAGGGAGATAAAATAAACTTAAGCACGCCGTCCTTCGGATGGGACGTTAAGCGATGGTCCCGAGCCTGTACAATGTCAGGTACTCGTTAAAGACCCCTGCCCTAGGTGAATAAAAATTTAGGACTCCCACAGTAGAGTCGGGTTCATGTCCACCAGAGTGACGAAAGAGCGCTCTGGTAGTAGGCGATATGACCTCGTAGTTAAAGCCCGGGCATGAGTCATAATAACTAACTAACCTGTTCATCAGGGCGTATATATGTTACTGCTGTCGGTGAGTTTTCCATTATCGACAGTAACTTTTTATTATCGATATTAGCCCAGTGGACTAGTTAATGTCGAAAATATGATTTCAATATACTTTTTGGTGGTAGGCGTGTAGTGGACTTACTTGTTAAATAAGTAATACAGATGTATCAGTCCAACATAGATTTATTTAACCACAACTAGTTTTATCAGTCAAACTGACATCTTCAGGTGGTGAATTTGAACAACATAAACCAAATTAGTCTAGAATTTTCAAGTAATCAGTTATGTTGTTCAGATTCACCACCTGAAGATGTCAGTTTGACTGACGAAATTAGTTGTGGTTAAATAAATCTATGTTGGACTGATACATCTTATTACTTATTTATAATGATTTCTGTCTTTATATACCATCCTCTTGGCTAGAATCGGCAGTAGCTATAGACAACGGCTAATGTTGGTATAAGATAGGTTATATATGACATTACAACCTCTTGCACGTTTGATATGATTTATATATATGATTTTTTTTTTTTATTGGGACAGTTCTACACGTCATATCATGTATCCGAAAGTTAAAATTTGTTGTACTTTTAATGGAGTAGTACAGGTTCTCCTGTCGTATTATGAAATCAGAATCTTATTTTCAACGTTAAAATTGGTCAATAGCTATTCTGGATAATACCCACTTTGTCAAAAATATCAATAACTTGTATAGCATGTGTATATAAGACACTACAAGAGCCTTAACATAACGTATACAAACATTTTTGTACTTCAATTATTTTAGCTTCGACATAATGGAGAACATGTTTTCCATAAATTGTTATTATATAATATGAGAAGATTTCAATTTGTTCCTTTAGTGCAAAGTCTATTTGTTAAGGGTGATTAAAGATATTTTTATATTATATACATATATATTTAAATTGCTTGTAATTCCTTACCTTTTTAGAATGTGGCTAATGATTCAGAAGATGATAAGAAAAATAATGTTCATCAAATACAAACAATGTATGCTTTTGATCTTTTTGAAAACAAGAAGTATGAAAAATCAATGGCAGAATTTTCAGAATTAAATACAGGTAAGTGCATTTTTATTCCTAATATAGCAATATTTATTTCCGTTTAACCATTACAAGGTAATAATAGGATATGTCATAAACATGTATACATTAAGACATATGTGTATACAACACTTTATGAATTCGTTTTAGTTATTTATTGTGATTCATAGACTTTAACTATGAGGTTCTATCGTCTACTACTAGAGCTTTCTTTCGTCGCTCTGGTGGAGATGAGCCCGACCCTACTGTGGGATTCTTAAATTGTGTCTACTCTTTAATGAGTACCTGACATCGTACAAGCTCGGCACAATCGCTTAACCTCACACATAAAAAAAAAAAGGGCCTCGACTGGGTTTCGAACCCGCGATCTTTAGATTATTCGACAAGTACGCTACCTCTGAGCTATTGGCGCACAGTGGGGCAAAACGCATAATTAGCGCAAAAAAAATTAAAAAGTACAGCTCTCATATTTTATAAGCATCTATATGAAAGGAAAGATTATAATTAAAGAGATACATGTCATTAGGGTAAAAAAAATGAAAATAAAAAAAAAGCACTTGCTTGTACAATAGCAGTTTAATAATGAAAATATAATAAAATAGTTTAAAAAATAATACGATGAATCATCCGATGAGTTGGTTAGAAACTACAAGTTGGGCTCTTAGCAGCGATAACACATCCGTTGGAAAATATTTTCTTGTAGAACGGTACTTTCGACCTGTTAGAAAAATTATAGGGTCAGAATATAGAAGATGAAAACATGTAAGAGAGATAGAAAAAAAATACTGCGGCTTATCAAGGAGAACTAAGGTTCTGCTTCTTTTACAAGAATTAGAATACTAAATTACCAAGAGAAAAATGCTAAGTAGAAGGCATAGAATCGCCTGCAATTTTTTGGGCGGTTTTCAGAATGTAAAATTTCCAATAAACAACGTTATGCATTGAATTTAATTAATTTATGCACTATATTGACAAAATAAACAATATAGTTTATTCACTTACCTTTTACTGAATCAGACATATTAGCTAAGGTTTGAAAAATAAATGAACTGCACTGTACCTCTGTCAGAATGTAACTGATGTGAAAAGATAATGACGTGTCGTACTTGTGTTAACATGCCGGCTTTGCTCACTTATTGTAACCGAGGCCCACCTCTTGGGTTCAATGTCTACAACTAGTCTACTTCCAATACCAATTGTTCCCATCTTTCTAGTGAGAGTTTCATAATTTGAATTTTTTCGTGCTAAGTTGGTGAATTGTCCCACTGTGCGACGTCCTCTGAATTCATTTTATAAAAAGTACATGTGATCAGTAACAACAATAAACTTATTTTATTAGTAATGAAAATATTAAACATAAGGTAATTTCGACAAACATTACAAAAAGATATCTGTGGAGGAACTCTGCCAAGTAAATAAAAATGAAAGCTAAGTAAGAAATATTTTTGATTATGAAACAGGACTTTTATAGTTACATCAGTTCACCTTATAATAATTTGGGAGGTAAATTAATCATCAACAATAATGAAATTAGAGAGGCCATATTGTTTGTTTAATCTGTTCAGATCCATTCAAAGTGATCAAGCTGTTCCCCGGTCTTCTTGTACATGGAGGAAGTGAAGACGAGGTCGGAGCTGAGACAGATCTAGAGGAGGCAGGCTATCTGGCTCTCATTAAATATCTCACCCATGTAGGTTATTTTTAAGGTTCTATTTGTCCAACACAGTAATACCATCTTTATTAATGGTGTTTGACATCTTGTCCTTATCTTAAAATATTGGAAAGTATGTTCCTGAAACTGCTAAAAGTCAAATCTTGAGATATCGATCATTTGCCAGAAGAATGACATTAACCCAAGTCGTTATGTTTCAGGGAGTTAGAAGACAATATAGAAATACGCTAGCATGTAACAGAAATGTGTTAGTGCAACAATGACATTGCTTTATTCTCTCGACTATTTCTAAGACATCATATTTTCTCGTAGACGGAAGCAAACAGTTACAAATATCAAACAAACACCACTTATCCTGATTTTAAACCTAAAATCTCTCCTACTCCTCCAGATATCTCCTGAAGATATTCACCCAAATTTCAATACTATATTCCATTTTCTCCCAGATCTTACACTTATAAGCACGAGAGAAATACCATTTTTCGTAATTTGTTGACCTAATTTCAAATCGGTCATTGGACCTCCCCTTCCCCCTTGGGGTTTCGACCTTATTGAAATTTGGCCTTCTGAATATCTTCGAAAATATCCGATTAGTATTATTATGTGTCATTTCTCTTTTCAAATAATCTTGTTTTCAAAGTTGAAGGGAAAAACATAGAATTATTGGAAAAAAATCGTCGGGGAAATCATAAATTTATCAACTAGGAGTGCAATACATTTGCAAAAACTGAGCTGAGTCAGGCATATCTGTATAAAAAACACAGTTAATGTTTTAATAAAGTAACTTCTCACCTTGTATGTTCTTTATGAATATATTAATACTTTAAATAGATTTAAATTGAATTCAATGGATTTTTTCTAGTCTTTTTGTAGACAACAAAAGCTGTTTTTGCACAAAATTCTTTTTACTATGTGTTCGTTGTATGTTGAAGAATATTTTTATCGAAAAAAAGTCGAAGTTTGTACGTTAGAACACTGAAAAAAACGGCTCAAAAAAGTGGTGTCCGATGGTAAACCGAAAAGGGCTTCGCCCGGATTTTTACATTTGAAATAGAAAAATTCTATTTTGCGCGAGAATTTTGTCTCTCAATTGATTTCAAAATCAACCGTGAAATTTACCGTGTCCACTACCATCGTGGCAAATTTCAATGTGATCGGTAAAGGGGTTTAGGAGGAGTACGAGTACAACGAAATACATGAGTCGCCTAAGAAAAAGCTTCGTTAACTCAGCTCAAATTAAGTTTTTGCTGTCCCACCAAAACCTATCGACCTTTTGTGCTAGAAATATGTAGTAGACTTACATAGGGGCTTCTGAATCCTCATACTAAATTTTGTGTCGAAAAATTAATTTTTTGAGTTGAGTCCCCTCTCTGACCCCCTTCCCTTCGGGCGATTGAGCTGAAAATTATTAGCTGTAGTCCTTATGTGGCTTTGAATCTAAATATAAAATTTCGTGTTGATACATTCATTCTATTGGAAGTTATCGTGTTCACAGGCAGACAAAAAACTCAGCTTCTAATTTCTGGCCGATTACATAACTTCCCCTATACTTCATATGTCAATGGAGGTTTGGGTCGGTGGCGTAGCCCCCAAAGGTGGTGGGAGGAGGTTCAATGATAGATTTAAAGTGAAAATAGGGTGTCGCATTGAATTTGGGCCACCCTGTATAGTTTATACTTCTATAAATTAATTAACCGATGAAATTTACAAGAAAACCAACATTATCAATTGTTTTCCATTTAAAAGTTTTTACATTGATATTTTAGGTAAGACTCAAATTGATGAAAACGGCTTCTAGCTCTGACGTAAAGGAAAGGGTTGAACAGTTTAAGACGAATGAGATGAAGAAAACAGAACAGTTGATGCAGATCATCGACACGACACTTCTTAAATGTTATCTGCAGGTAAATTATTTAAAGCGAATCAAATAAGTTTATTGTTTAATTATAATTATTGTTTTAACCGAAAAATTAATATCTCGGTGGCAATGACTACTTGTTTTCTTTTATCAATAAATTATGACAAAATATATAATCTTTTAACAGTTGAAGGTATCAGCGCAAAACATTACAGCCCTTAGAAGGACATTTCTAATTATTAACTATATTATTTGTAAATAGATTAATAGTGAATCTTTGCATTTTCCAATGCTGTGCAAAAATGAAGGGTGGAGATCGGAGTGCTATGTATAAAATTCATTCAATCATTCATGGAAATAATATGCTAATCCTGCTTTCATTCTTCGTGAAAGATCTTCATAATGACAAACAATAATACAATCGTATATATATTTTTTCCATTTCGTAAACGTGAAGGGTTAGTTGGTGGTGTTCAGGTAAACTTGCATATGTCCAAAAAATGTTCTTTTCTTTATTTGGTATGTTTGCTCTTAACGTGATAAGGTTGCATAAATTGTTATCGGAATATGAAAGCTGAGAGATGTTACTTTTAAATTAGAGTAAATTAGCAAAATGTAGTTAGTTACTGCGACTCATTAACTAATAGGATTTAATTACAAGGTCATATCGCCCACTACCAAAGCGCCCTTGCATCGCTCTGGTGAACATGAGCCAGACACTACTGTGGGAGCTTGTCTAACTAGAATCATTCAGCTAGGGTAGGGGTTTTTAACGAGTACCTGCCATTGTACAGGCTAGGGACCATCGTTTAACGTCCCATCCGAAGGATGGCATGCTCGTAATTTTTTTCATCTCCCTAATAAAAACCTAAGGGCCTCGGCCGTGTTATTGAGCTCAGTAGGCGAGCACGCTACCTTTGATCTACCGAATCCGTGCAAATATATAATATTGCCTGCATTAATAAAGTTGCTTATCAACTTTTGCCGCAATGTCTCAAGGTTTATGACGGATATAAGTGTGAAAATCTGGTTTATTTATAGTGGATAACAGCTTTTAATGAAGTTCGTATTTTAATTTAGATATTATCTGATATGTTGTTAGACAAACGACGCTCTGGTAGCGCCCCTTCTTCGTCGGAACTACTGCAACCTGGAGGAGGCGGAACGAACTCTGAAGCGATGGAGCAAGGACTCGGAACTGGTGATCCTGTATCAGGCGAAAGGGCTCCACGACCGGGCCCTCGAGCTCTTGGAGCGGCAGTCCACTGTTGAGGACTCTCCTCTCCGGGGCACCGGCACCACTGTACAGTACCTCCAGGGGCTCGGTAGGTTGGCCTATAACTGGAATATTTCATAAAGACAGCGAGATCAGGGTGAGACCACTGACAAGGGTCTCTGGGTGGGATGAGTTTAGTCATTTACAAAACGTGTTCATTTACATAAGACTTCGGTTTGTATGGACTTATTGTGGTACGTAAGAGGAGCGATTTGAGGAGTAGGCACAGGGAAATGGTAGAGATCTTCGGCCTCATTTCTGTTGCGAAGAGAACAATTGAGGGTGAGCTATATTTTAGTGTTAATCTGTCTGTGGGAGAACTTAATGAGGCGGCTATTGGAGGTTCTCAATTGGATAATCAATCGGAGGAAAATGTAGGGAGTCTGCAGCCTCAAGTAGCCCTGATTGGACTACCGACATTTTACTTGCTATAAGGCAAACGACCATATCTCCAGAACCCAACGGACAGGCATAATTAGACCGCCGACACAATTTTATCACTATTTCTGACAACAAAATGTGATAATCATTAACAGATTTTAGACAAATAATAAAAATATGATACTTAACATTTTCGCAGAGATATTGTGAAACACTTAATAAAAACTATAAAGAAAAACGAGATTTTTAAAAATATTGTCTATTTCTCAAGATATATAAAATATATGGGAGTACTTTCGGTATTGCTACCATATATTTTATATATCTTGTGAAATAGACAATATTTTTAAAAAACATTCCTTTTTCTTTATAGTTTTTTAATAAAAATATGATCAAATATAGCTTTTTCACCACAATGAATACATAAAGCTGATTCAGCCAAACGTATCCACCAGCCAGACTGAATTTATGGGTTTCTCATACAAATGTAGATGAAATTTCATACGTGAATTCAATACCACTTAAGAAGGAGAGCTATTAATTTTCAGCTGAATCGGACAACACATTTGTTATACAATACTATATTCGCATTGACCAACAATGCCTGGCCGCAATTTCAATCTGTGATAAGACGACGGATTGCCTCCATTTTTGTGTATGTAGAATTATAGAGAATGTAACCAAATGATTGAACACATTTTATGAACTGATAGGAAATCGAAATCTGAGCAAAAAACGTCCTATGGTCATAAGTTCGGGAATGCTCCCTTAACAGTTATTGTCAAAATACCACTTTTTGTTTTGTGATATATTTAGTAGGTAGAACTGGAATTTTGGTGCGATATACCCAAAGGTGATTATAGCTTAAATTTCGTGCACAATTTTGACTTAGCATGCACGTTCAATATGTTAAAATTGGGTGCATATCAAATGGCTAAAAACACATCCCTCTCATATCCGAAGGATAGAGGAAGTTTTATGATGATCGTTTCCAGTAGTCAAACATTTTTTGGTCTTAGATTTCTAACTTTCATTCAAATCTTGGTGTTTTAGTACAAAACAAACATTTATTGTTCAGCGTTTTTCTGTATGTGTGTGACATGTTCTTTTCATGCTCCTAATTCGAGAACCATTGAACAGATTTTAATGAAACTAAGTAAATCTTTTTAACAAATGCAAACTATTTAGTCAAAGTGATATGACAAAATATTTGCTTTTCTTTGTGTTTTGTTTCATCGCTGTCACAGGCACCGATCTCCGAAGAAGGAGGTCAAATCAGGTTACATTTTGACCAAATGTGAAATGTGAGCCCTCGAACTGGGCGATCACCTGTACAAATATAGACTAAACTTTTTGCTGATGTTGCTGTTTCCAGGTAAGGAATATGAGGATTTGATCTTCAAACATGCTGGCTGGGTGCTCGAGTCCTCTTCAGAAGATGGCCTTAAAATTTTCACCGAAGAGATGCGAGAGGGAGATCAACTGTCTAGAGCCAAAGTTCTCGACTTCCTTCTGAAAACTGGCAAACCCAGTCTAGTCACAAACTATCTGGTGAGTTAGTAAACAACTGTTACTACAATGACAATTGTAAAAATTAAGGAATAATTTCATGTTAAATAAAATCAACAAAATTCAATAAGTTTATAATCGTTGTTTTCAGTCTCATGATCTACCGTTCTCGTTCAACATTTGTAGATGCCATATGACCTATACTTGAAAATCAGATTAACTCTTGAAAAGCTAGCACACTCTTTATGTTAATTTTCAGTCATAGTTTGATTGTCGGTCGGCAGACTTATACAGCTAGTAAAAATAATAAAATATACATATATTGAATAGTAATATACAGATATATTGAAAATAAAATACACATAAGTTGACAAATAATAATACTAAGATATTCATATCGACGGTGTGAAAAAAAGGCTGTGTGAAGTGTCTCAAAAAGAGCAAAACCCACATTTTTTAAATATTTTAATGTTTACTCTAAAATTGATACTTCAAATTTCCTCAAGCTTTTCAAAGTTTTGCGGTGACTAAAATATTCATTAATAATAACTGCATACAAAATAAAAGAATAATTATCTTTAGGTACAGTTTTTTTTTTCTTCTTTCGTCTGTAAAATAATATTATTAATAATACAATAATCATTATCAAGAAGGATGAAAATGGTTTTGTAATTATATTTATTTCCGTTAAACCAAAACATGGTAATAGGATACGTATCCATTAAGATAGCTTATAAATTAGATACATAAACAGCTATTAACTCTTAGAGTCTCACACACTTGTGATCAGTAACAACAATACTATTTAAAAAATGAAATGAAATTAATAAAAACGAAAATAAATGAGTAAAATACGTTCTTACGTCTTCATCAGGTCCCAACGTGGGAAATATAGAAAAGAGAAAGAAAACTATATAACAATAACAAATATGAATAAAATAAAAAATAGTTATATATATATATATATATATATATTTATGTTAAACAAATATAGATGTATAAATAAAAAATAAATTAATAATAATATGTACATTTTTAAAAATAATCATTGAAAAATTGCCAATAAATGAGAAAAAAAAATTGTAATAAAATAAATAATGAAAATACATAAAAGAATATACCAAAAGAAATAAAATAAATTAGTATATAAGCAATGAAAAATAATGATTAAACATATGTAATGTAGATGGACTTGAAAATAAAATAAAACTGGTTTATTTAATATGTTGTCTAATTTCACTAACTATATATACATGGGAGTACTTTCGGTATTTCTACCATTCTCAGCCAAAAGCATAAGAGACACAACACATCAACCAACACAAACATACGTTTGATAAAGACACAGGCATAAAATACCTTCATTTCTGCGAAAAAAGCACATTGCTCAACTCATTAGAAATATTAGAAATAAACAGAACTTTAAAAAATGGAAATTGTATGAACGACCAAACCAATCTAAAATATTCCCCTTTACTGTCACCAATAATATGACCCTCCAGTCGATGTGCACAGGTACGTTTAAATATACATAGAATTTACCAATATATATATATATATATATATATATATATATATATATAGATATATGATTTATCTGAATCTTGCCAATAGATATATTTATATAATTTACAGTATAATAATTTTAATTAAGTTGTAACTGGAACCAATTATTTTTGATTTGTTAATGTTATATTATTCGCCTGTTCATTGTTAATGCTTTATACCTAGATCTTAGAAGGGGTCACACATTTGAAATATGGGGACCGCCTTGTCATAAAATATCTCACAGCTTGACAATTTAGCTTAGTTAGGAATGTCTGACGTCATGGGGAACACCAGTAGGGAGGGTAATGGGTTCCTCGAGAGGCTGACATTCTGAAAATTAACTTAGTCTTATCTCTTATGCTTTTGGCTGAGGATGGTAGAAATACCGAAAGTACTCCCATGTATATATAGTTAGTGAAATTAGACAACATATTAAATAAACCAGTTTTATTTTATTTTCAAGTCCATTTGAATTATTTCACAATATCTCTGCAATTATGTCAGTTTTCATATGTAATGTAGATTCGACCTTAAGAAGAGGGAGGTTATCTGTGGAGGAACTCTGCCCAAAAATAGAAATGAAAGCTTTGTATCAAATTATGTTTTTGGTTATGAAACACGATTTTTTATTTTGGTTTTGGGAGCATATGAGAATAGTTATGTTCCATGTCCAACTTTGACAATTCATCTTGCTGAATTACTTCTCAATAAATGCCATTGCGTCACTTGTATAATTTTCTCAGTCAGTTTGAATTATTAGGTATATTTTTATTTTATTTCTCCAGGAGCATGTGATCCACATTTGGAAAGAGACGAACAGTATTTTCCATAACGCCTTGGTTCATCAGTACCGAGAGATGATCCAAAGTTTGGGCTTGGAGAATCCAAGGGCCGTCACTCTCCGCACGAAGCTTCTGGCATTTCTCGAAAAGTCGGATCACTATCTTCCCGATCCTGTACTCATTCACTTCCCCCGTGACTGTAAGCATAGATCTCTGTTCAGATCCTTTGAAAACATTTGTCCTTAGAAAGTATAAAAAAATATTCGTAAAATTAATATATTTATTTATAGTTATTGTGACTCATTCCATTCCAAGTACATTTCCATTGATTCACTGACGACTAATTTATTTTGACACCGAAATAATATATTTATTTAAATAATAATTTTTTTCAAGGTATGTTCGAAGAGAGAGCAATTATAAATGGGAAACTAAGGAGACACGAACATGCTTTGGGGATTTACGTTCTTGTACTTAATGATTATAACAAAGCTTTGGATTACTGTGAAAGAGTCTTCACAAAATCGGGAGATGACAAAGTAATTTTTAACATATTTTTCTCTTAAATATATATATATATATTTATTATTGTTTTTTTTTTTCAATCTATTATTAAGTAATAATATTAAGCATGGGATAATAATTTTAACTTTGCTTCTTGCGCTTCTTCATAATTTAAGTATTTTTTAAAAAGAATATGTTTAGGTTTATGTGGAGTTAATAAAGCTTCTGACCTGTCCCCCGGATGAAGTTCCCGGGGTGGATTCTTCTAAACTGACAAATACTGCTCCAGACCTTGATACAGCCTTAGCTCTTCTAGAAGGACATCCTCACAGGTAAAGTAAGATACCACTTGAATGTAGAGCCAATTGGGTAACCCCCAAAGTCCTTTGATTTATTTTGGTTTGTATATTCTTAATCAGGCTTCTGAATCTTCATACTAAATTTTGTGTCGATGTATTCATTTTTGAGAATTTTTGAGTTGGGCCCCCTCTCCCCTTCTGCTGATTCCGTTGAAAATTGATAGGTGTCGTCCTTATAGGGCTTTGAATTTACATATGAAATTTCATGTCAATACATTCATTACAACGGCACTTATTAGTGTTTCTGTTGAATGTCCTTCCTTCTCTAAGGTCGGTTTTGCTGAAAATAGGTGTAGTATTTAGAGAGTTGTGAAATTCGTGTCGATTCATTCATTCTATCGGGAGTTATCGTGTTCTCAAGCATACGCAGAAAACTTATGACCGATTACATAACTTCTCCTATACTTCGTGTAGCTGAGGAATGTATTTTCCACATATTTATTACTCGACTGAAACGCGAAGTTAGGTTATTGTTTGTCATAATTTTAAATAAAACAAACTATTTTTTGAAATATTGTCTATTCCACTAAAGATATTTATAAAAATACAACTACCGGTTTCGGCCTCACACCATCGTCAGGTCTAGTTATGGTGTGACGCCGAAACCGGTAGTTGTATTTTTATAAATATCTTTAGTGTAATAGACAATATTTCAAAAAATAGTTTGTTTTATTTATTTATTCCACAATGTGTCCGCGTTCCTCAACTTTGAAGTTGTCATAATTTTGTATATATGTATGTTATATTTTTGTTTTTTTCTCTTTAGTTCTTTGTCATTTGATTCGCCGTAAGTGACATAGGCTATGTGACATTCGCTAAAAATGAAAAGTAAACAATCCTCGTCGAGAGGAGTCGTTCTCAAATTATAGGGCTTGGGAAAGGAGACCCCAAAAATATATGTATTGTATAGTTTTATTTTTTGAACAATAAAATAAAATAATTTAAAATAAATAAAAAAACCTTACTATGATTAAAAATCAAATATAACAATAAAAAGTGACAAGTCTATATTAGTATGTGGTGTCTAAAGTTGATAAAACATAAAATTCGAGAGTAGAATCGTCGACATTTCACATGCAACACAAGCTTAACCTTGAATTTGTTCAACAATTATTAAGAAATATTGCAAAAATTGTGGTCAGGCGACCTATATTATAGACGACATAAACGACAAGCGTCTGAGCATGGATATTGCTAAAACAATTTCATCATTTTTGAAAAAATCCAATCTTTATGCTGTGAATTGTTCCAAGGGTCATTCTCTTGAATTTGGAGTTTTGTTACTTCTAGACCATGTATAGAGTTTTTTTTTCACTTTTTACTGTTTTTTTTGTTAAATTTTACATTTTTTTGTTTATTCTTATCTCAGTTTTAGATAGTTTCATTTTTGTATATTGATAGTAAAATTTTAATTCTAATGGTATCTAAGGTCAATCCAAATACAATGCACCATAATCCAATCGCCAAAGCTTTGATATATTTATCAACATCAGGGCTGAGAATACAAAGAGTTGAGGAGAAGTCATGTATCTAACGTGGAGTCCTACATTGCAATCTTTAAGTCTTCACTGTAACGATAACATTATTGGATAATAATAATGTATGCCTAAATGTTTACCCTTATTTATCTAAATTGCAATTACATAATATGTCTAAAAAGTGTTCTTTTTTTATATAGATACCCACCCATGGAAACGCTGGCTCAAATCCCTGACTCTGTCTGTGTTGGTCGACTTCGTCACTATCTGATAGCTGCTCTGTCCAGTCTCACTGGAGCCAGGAGGGATGCCCAACTTCTCAAGGGCCTTCTTTACAATCAGCGGCTTCAGGTATTCCTTTTTTTTTGTATTTATTTGTTTTGGTGATTTCATACTTATATTATTCTACAAAAAAAGAGTTGCTATTATTTTCGGAAAGAAGCTTTATGTGGGAGATATTTTATTTTTCAAAGCCTCACACGCGGGGGGTAACTTTATGTCTTTATGACTACTGTTTAACTTGAAATCAGGCACCACAAAATTATAACTCCCTTTCAATCTCCCTTGCCCCCTCTCATGATGTAGCCAGTAAGAGGACCACCCACCATGCTCACTTTTACCAATTACCCACCGCGGCTCCCTCTCATGGTAGTAGCCAGTAAGAGAACCACCCACCATGCTCACTTTTACCATTTACCCACCGCGGCCCTCTCTCATGATAGTAGCCAGTAAGAGTACCACATACCACGCTCACTTTTACGACATATCCACCACGGCCTCCTCTGAGGATAGTAGCCAGTAAGACTTACCACTTACACACCGTGACCCCCTTTCAGGTAGTGATAAATATTTAATAAACATTGTTGGTATTATACCCCTGCCAGTCGCTATTTATTTTTTAATTTCTCTTTCTCACTTTAAGACACTTCTGTCTTTCTTTTTCTCGGTTTAAGACTTTCTTTCTCTTTAAGTCAATCCGCTCTTTCTCTTTTTCTCTTTAAGATACCTTTCTTTCTCTCTTATATATATTATATTGTCCTATTACACTATCATCTGGCTGCGGTAAAACCCATATGTACCAAGAAGTGAAAATATAGATATACCTATATATATATTTTTTTTTCATTTTCGCCATTCCTGATTATCATACATACGTAAAAAAAATTATTGGAAATTTGATAAATTGTATCGTTTCTGATCATCTCTCCCGTAAAGAGAACTACTATTATTAAGGAGCTCTCACGAACTTCATACGTTTCGGCCCTCTCGTCCTCCGCTACTTGGAATATGCATAGATTTCAGATGATTTCTTTCGTATCTCTTTAACTCTACTAATACTAATTTGTTTGATATTATTATTTTTTTTATAGATGAGAAAAGAAAAGATGGATTGCGAGTCAAAGAAAATTGTTATTGACGAGTACATGGTATGCCCGGTATGTAAGAAGAGATTTGGCAATCAAAGGTAATTTTATTTTACGTATATATCCTGCCATCTTATTTTACGTATATATACTGCCTCCTCCACATCTATCTCCACCTCTACCTCTATCCTCATCTCCACAGCTACCTCCATCTCCACCGCCACTTTTACATCGTTCTCCATCTCTACCTCCTCCATGCCACCTTCATCTCCACCTTCTTCTCCACCGCCACTTTTACTTCCTCCTCCATCCCTACCTCTATATACACATATATTCACGACAATTAAATATTTGATAGTGATACGAACCTTAACCACAATTAATTCCCTCGAAAATGGTAATTATTGTAATTTATGTATTGTTTCAGTGCTTTTGTCCTCTACCCTAATGGAGATATAGTTCATTATTCTTGTCAAGATCGAGTTGTTGGAGTATAAGTTTATATATTTACATTGTGTACACTAGTTTATGCTTATATTGTTTATATCATTATGTATTTTTATGTACACTATAAAATTTGTATAATATACTGTTTCTACACAAAATGATTTTTTTGTTTGTTTTTTTTTCCTTTATTTCACCAGCCCTTAACTAATTACATCAATATTATATTGAAAACATTCGGTTAAAGTCCTCAAATTAACATGTTCTGGAGAAGTCTAGATTTGGGACGTCGTGTAGCGGTGGGTTGTCCGATGTTGTATGTGGTAGCTGCTGGAACAGTGGACAACCTGTCGTGGTGTTTATGGAATTGGGTGTGGATGAATTCTTCTATTGAAGGGAATTCGAGGTGCGGTGTAATTGGGAGTTTCGAACAAACCAAGGTGAGTTCACAGCCATTCTAAGGATTT
The DNA here is from genome assembly GCA_963662175.1 of Aradus depressus. Classification (NCBI taxonomy): domain Eukaryota; kingdom Metazoa; phylum Arthropoda; class Insecta; order Hemiptera; family Aradidae; genus Aradus; species Aradus depressus. The sequence continues at coordinate 17,119,500 of OY759219.1, read as the reverse complement.
TGTTCTGGAAAACTTGAATTCGTTTATTTTAGTTGTGGAAGCAGATCCCCAAACTTCACAGCCGTAAGTTAAAAGTGGCCGGAGAATGGATGTGTAGAGTAAGAGGCAGTTTTCGAGCTAAAGATTAGATTTCCTTTTCATCACAGGGTAAAGCATGGAAAGTCGAGCGTAGGCTTCGGTTAGCTTCTTGTTGATGTGGAACTTCCAGGTGAGCCTTGTGTCATGATGGAGTCCCAGGTACTTGACCGAGTCTTTACTGGAGTTCCAGTCTAGCTGCTTCATGTCCACTACCAGCTTCTCTGGATCTTGTGGTCTTATTAACGTGAAAATCTTGGCCTCACACTTTTGTGCATTCAGTGTTATGCCCCATTTATTAAAATACATAGGCAGCTCGTTGATAGTTCTTTGCAACTAATTTCTAGCGGTCATAATATTCTTAACCTGGTAGAATCGTCTACAAACAGCATATGATACATACCTAGACTGGGGCATATCGTGAACATAAAAGTTGAATAGTACAGGGGACAACACTGAACCTTGCGGAGTGCATGCCTTTATTTCTTTAATAGTGGAGAGACTGTTGTGGATCCTTACCTGGAAAGAAAAATTGAAATAGTATATTATATATTTTATCATTATATTTAGTATAATTACGTTTGAAATTTTTGTTCAATAAGAGCTTTTAATTTTATTAAGTTCGAACTTATTAAAAAAATATTACATGCAAATCATGTTGAAGGGTTTAATTTTTTACTGCCTTTGATTAAATTATCTAATTTAAGAGATAGATAAGATCTTAGTTCACCACAATGCCGCCAGACAGCATGGGTCTTCTTTACACCCTGAAATTTGAAGACATCAAATCAAATTATAATGTTGGGCTGGCATACTTACTAAAATGGAAGAATGTTTAATTCCATTAAGGAACTTGAAATTAAAGGAAGGTTAGAAAATATTACCTCTCACTACAGTTCCGATTTGATCCGAAACATTTGTATTCGTAATTTTACCCTATGAGACAATTCACAGTTAGACAGGGGGACCAACTTTTCTATACACATTTCCACTTGTCACGCCACCATTTCAAAAATTAAAAAATAACTAAAAATATATTCTGATCCTACTGATTACCTTTCATTTGTTATCTCAACTGTTTACGCCACCCGAAAATATAGAAAAGAGAACCAATACAGAAAATAATAATAATAGTTATTGTGATCTCGAACCCGCGATCTTGAGTCCAGTAAGTAACCTCTGAACAACCGGCGCTCTCAATAATAATATTAAATAAGATAAAAATAACAAATATAAAAAGATATATATACATAATAAAGTTCTGTTTTCGGTTTTCAACCTACGTAACCCTAATTAGGGTTGTTCTGTCTTCCCTTCTCTTTCAGGTAATTCTTTGCATAATTATGTGTATTAGTTCTGCAGAAGGAATAATGACTCAAGTATTAAAGTGACTAGCAGTTATTAATAATGATGTGTTGCCGGAAAATTTTATGAAAGGATGGGAAAATTCCCTAATTGAAAAAATTTAGTATTATGTGAACAATGTTAGTACATCGGTTAATACTGTATTTCGTTAGGTGCAGGTAGCAAAGTGGAGCTTATAAAATTTAACCTGGTAAATAAATCCTTTCTAGTAAATATTATTATTTAAGTGTATTAGTATATAAATAATGTAAATTAAACTTCATCTATTTTGTTTCCTTAATATGTCTTTAAAAGACTAAAAAAAGTAGCTGGTGAATCACCGGCAATGTACTTCCCCAGAACGAATTAATCAATTAACTCTTCTCTCCCCCTCCAAAACCTGTCGACCATTTGCACTAATATAAAACAGTTGACTTACATATGGGCTCTTCAATCCTCATACTAAATTTTGTCTAGATAAATTCATTATATTGGTAGTTATTAAGGTTTTTGAATTGTGTGCCCCCCCCCCCCCCCCCCTGAACTCCTCTTTCCTTCAGCCGATATCGCCGAAATTTGACAGGCTATGTCCTCATTGGGTTTTGACTTCAAACTTTAAATTGCAGGTCGATATGTTCATTACATCGGTAGTTATTGGGGTTTTTGGGTTAAATCTTTTTCTTAATTCCCCCTCCCCTTTGGCCGATTTGGCTGAAAATAGGTGCTGTCCTTATGGGGTTTTGATCACATGTTTACAATTTCGTGTCGATTCATTCTATTCTATCGGTAGTTATTAGAGTTTTTATGTTAAGCCTCCCCCCTATTTCCCCCCTTTTCCTCTGCTCGATTTAGCTGAAAAAGAATTGGTGTCGTCGTAAGAGGGTTCAGGGTTCATTATAAAATTTCTTGTCGATATTGTCGATATATTCATTCTATTGGGAGTTATCGTGTTCACAGAAAGACAGACCTTGTTTTTTACATATTTGGAATCTATAGGTTGGAAAACATAAAATCTGTTGAAAACTCCACATCGAATTTTTGACAGATTACATAAGTTCCCTTATACTTCGTGTATCCGGGGAAGTAAAAATCACAAGTCCAAACTACTTGGTGGGGGGAACGCCGCCTTTGCATCCACGCCTGGATTCCCCCATTGAAGGATTCAGCTTGGCTGGTCTGCCTCACAGTATGACTAGACATGTTTCATTGCACCACTCATTCCATGTATTCTTTAAAGATCTAAAATTATATTAATATGAGGCAATTCTCCCTACGAGGAACTAAATCACCCCCCTCTCTTCTCCGTTTATTTGTTCGACATCACTTTATTCGTACTTCTTCCTAGACAATTTATTGGGTTGGGGTAAGAATGAAAAAATATGTCAATTTTTTGTCTTTCACCTTAAAATATTAAAAATTAAATTTGACTCCTTTTCGAAACTTATTCCTTATTTGCCGGTTTTGGAGCTTTTTATCCCATCATTAGACCTTGTGATAAGAAATATACACATGTCAAATTTTAGACATGATAAAGTAACTGATAAGCATATGAACTACAGTGAGAAATTTTGTAGTTAAAATTATATTTTTAAACCCAGCTATTATTGCAGTTTACAGATTAGAGTACATTGAATAATTTCATTTTGAAAGTATGTATTATTTCTTAATTACAAATCTTGAGGGCAAGAAAATGCATTTATGTTGATTGACAACGCCCACAAATACTTGTACACCACCCTAAAAGGGCGATGACATCATCTTGATAGTATTCATACGCGAGTAGTGTTTATGTCTTTAATTTTTATTTTTTAATACTTAAATAACTTTTTTAAGTGTTGAAAACATTATTTATGGATAGTGAAACTGTTAGAAATCAATTCTAATAATAGAAAACTAACATTGTTTGGAACTACTTTTCCCGGCGGACGTCTATCGAATGCACTGTTCAATTCCGGCCAGTCTACTTGCTGCTCGTTCACTGTTGTGTATGGCGGATGTGTTGAAAGATCTTTTAGATTGTGTGTTTTATTTGTCGGCCTTTAGTGTACCAAATCATTACTGAAGGGAGTAACAAGTAGATTTTAAGGTATGTTTGTCTTAGATATTCCTATCAAATAGAAAACGTTTCACGTTTCTTCTAATTTGTTGGCCGGGTTCCTATGAAGGTCTTGTCCTAATTTATATTTTTGTTGTCTTTTTACTTTTTTTTTTTTTTTGTCTCTTTTATACACTGATTATTACACATTATGTGCAATTTTATTTTTTAAATTGTCTCATAATGGCAGTTTGAAGAGGCTCTATGATTCTAATGGTATGATAACATTAGCTTTTTGGTTGGCAATAAACTTGGCGAAATTCTTTTATTCTCTATAGCTAAGAGTCCATAAGTGGGAATATAATTTTTCTTGCTTTTTCTGGTTGATCGAGTGGCTACAAAGTACTTTACAAGAATTGGTTTTATATATAATTTTTTGTGATTAAAATTACATTTTTCATTATGGTAAATTCTCAAAAATCAATGTAATAATTTTGATACTTCCTTCCAAGAAATATCGTAAAATAGTTATGAACTATGTGGTGTTTATCTTTGTTATCAACATTATTTACAATAGTGCCATAACGTTTTCTTGATTGTGCTTTCTACTATTTGTATTGTGTATCGGTTCAGTGTTTAACTATTTTTTCATCTATATCCTCATTGTTTAATATTAATTTTGTTAATATCTTGAAATTTTTATTATTCATCGCTGAAACTTCAATATATAACAGTGGAGGTCACGCTCGACCGTTAATCACTTCGTGTAGCCTTGTAACCATTCGGAAGTTGTTAATTGAGTGCTTAGTTTTATGAATTCTGTTATTTTTATATTGTTCAGTTCGACTTTATTTATATTATTATTAATTTAATAATTATTACATCGTACCAACTTAGTTTAATTCTGTTAATGACATGATAATTCGGTACAATTACTTAATTAGGTAGCCTTGATATTCAACTTATGAATGAATAGCTGTTCTTCATCTTATTATTTATACTTTTTACCTAATTTGGAAGTAGTGAAGGAACCTTATTACTCTTAAAAGCACTTGAAATTCTTATCTGTCTTTTTTTTTCTCTCTTTTTCTTTTTTTCCCTCCCCTATTCTGAAGTTTCAGTTTATTCACTTTCCTAATTCCTTAAAACAATGTTGCATCGTTATCACAATATATTATATTTTGGAATTATGCAGGCGTAATGATGTAAGAAACAGAAAAAGAGCTCTTTCATTGTTTGCGATGATCAGCAAAAACTCTTTACAATGATATATTGTTTTAATTCTCCTTTGTCTGTAGTTATATTTATTTAGCCAATTTTACTTTCTTGTGAAACGTTTAGCTAACTAAAAATACATATTTAGTTATATACCTTTTTAATTCATATGAAAATTTGTCATAGAACTGAATGAAGTATGTAAGTACGTTCAATAAAAAAGATGTAGCGTTCGAATGTTTAATACCTTATGGGTTTGTTCGTTATTTAGCCGTTTTGCCTCCTTTTTAAGGTTATACCCAAAGAAGTGATGATCCTTCGTATGTTAAAAAAACCTAATATATATGTCTGACCGCCAGTTTTTATCAATAAATAAAACAAACTTCAATTTTTGAAATATTATTGATTACACAGGAAATTTAAACATAAACTATATGTTTCGGCATTGCACCATCGTCAGGTTTAGGTATAACCTAAGACTATTACTGGTAGTTTGTGTTTAATTTAAATTGCTTGTGGAATGGACAATATTGCCAAAACACTTCCCCAGCTATAGGAAGAATCGGTCTCAAATTCTGTGTTGGGTTTTCGCCGGAAATTTATGTTTTTCGAGCCCTGAATCCAAAAATGAAAAATAAATTACTGTGATCGCGATAACCCCGATAAAATGAATGTATCGACATGAACTGAGGGCGCCGGTAGCTGAGTGGTATGCGTGCTTGACTTCTGAGCTCAAGGTCGTGGGTTCGTAGCCCGACCGAGGCCCTTAGTTTATTTTATCTGGGAGGTAAAATAAACTTAAGCACGCCGTCCTTCGGATGGGACGTTAAGCGATGGTCCCGAGCCTGTACGATGTCAGGTACTCGTTACAAGACCCCTACCCTAGATGAATAAAAATTTAAGGTAGGCAAAATTTAGGTCTCCCACAGTAGAGTCGGGCTCATGTCCACCAGAGTGACGAAAGAGCGCTCTGGTAGTAGGCGATATGACCTCGTAGTTAAAGCCCGGGCATGAGTCATAAAATCTAACCTAACCTCGACATGAACTTTTATATTGGTATCCATAACCCCATATTGACGACACCTATTGATTTTCGACCAAAGGGTAGAGGGGGATTATGAGGGAGGTTTAACACAAAAACTCTAATAAATGTCGAACTAAAATATTTATAAATGAAACAAACTTATTTTTTGAAATATTATCTATTCCACTAAAGATATTTATAAAAATAAAACTACCGGTTTCGGCCTCACACCATCGTCAGGTCTAGTTATGAACTCAAATGATTTATTTTTATAAATATCTTTAATGGAATAGACAATATTTCAAAAAATAAGTTTGTTTTATTTATTTATTACAAATTCCACAATATGTCCGAGTTCCTCAACTTAGAATTTGTTAAAAGATTTATATTGTAATTTTTGATCATATTTTGAAATCTAGTTGTCTATTAATGCTTCTTGAGACTATAATCCTCTTTATGAGAACTAGATTGTCTATGTGAGAATATAATCCCATGTATTTTGACAAATAAATGGTTTTAACACAAGAATAGCTACAGTTAGTGACATACTTGAAACCCTTCTGTCAGTTTGGCTACCTGCAAGTAGACATTCCTTCCACCCTTCGCCTCTTGTAGCACATTTGACAATTGTTTTCATTCATCTTATTGATTTCCAAAGTCCAGTAGTAGTGATGCGAGAAAGGATTTTTTTCTCTTTAAAGAACAGTCTAGGGACAACACAATTTTCAGCCAAATCGGTCGAAGAGAAGTAGGGGAGGGGATTAGGGGTTGGCTTAACACAATAACATTAATAACTGTCATTGTAATGAATATATTGACATGAAATTTCATATGTAAATTGACTAATTACATTTATAATGGAAAATCCCAATAACTGCCGATGTAATGAATGTACAAACATGAATTTTGATATTTATAAATTGAAGACCGCAAAAGGATGGCATCTATTAATATTCCGGGAAGTCAGACGAAGGGAATGGGGATGATCAGAGAAGGTGGTTTAGACTCTAATAACTTATGGCGTTCTGGGCACAATTCTATCATAAGGACGACACCGGTGAGTGTGTATGATAGAATTTTTTTTTTTTTTTTTTTTTTTCTTCTTTTTATTAGGTGCTCCTGACTCCCTGAGGGGGGGTCGGTCACATCACCCTATCTTCCTATGTTTATATATACAATATTTACATGATGTTGCTGCCGTCCACAACATCATGTAAATATTGTATATATAAACATAGGAAGATAGGGTGATGTGACCGAACCCCCCCTCAGGGGGTCAGGGGCCCTAAAAAAAAAAAAATCTATCATACACACTCACCAGTTTCGTCCTTATGGGGTTCTGGGCACAATTCTATCATACACACTCACCGGTGTCGTCCTTGTGGGGTTCTGGACACAATTCTATCATACACACTCCCCGGTGTCGTCCTTGTGGGGTTCTGGACACAATTCTATCATACACACTCCCCGGTGTCGTCCTTGTGGGGTTCTGGGCACAATTCTATCATACACACTCCCCGGTGTCGTCCTTGTGGGGTTCTGGGCACAATTCTATCATACACACACAGGTGTCGTTGGCTCATATGCAATTTCTTATCGATGTTTTCATTCGATCGGGAATTATCATGTTCACAGACACATATACGGACAGACATTTTGGAATGCCTCGGAAAACATGCAATTCCGTATGAAACATCGAATTTCTGATCGATTATATAACTGCCCCTATACTTTGTAGTAGTAAGTAAAAGGTTGAGAACCGGTGTTTGAAACTGGTGTTGTGGTAGACATTATGACTGAACAGACAGCCTGGTGAAAGGTGAGTGACCTTAGAGAACCCCTTCTCTACCCCTGGCTTTCCTTCAGTCTCCTGCCTTTCCACTCGTAAACCAACAGTAAGGAGTAGGCCTGTTCGTTAAGTGATCCGGACCAGTGATCCAATATGGCCAGGGATTTTAATGTATAAAACAGCTTCACAAGTATTAAAGCAGAAACAGAAAAACTGATTGTATAATAAAACAATTTTTTTATGTCTATTCTCTGTTGGAACAACTAACAATAAGTTTTCAAGTTCATATCGCACCTTAAATGGAATAAATACTTAATTGTTCTTATCAATGGAAACATATAAATATATCTCTATAGCTAGGGTTCGCTAATGTCATTTTTATAATCAGTGGGTTTCTAAGAGGAAAAATTACATATTTGTCAGTTTCTGTTTCAACATTCAGTCGTCCTTTCATTACTGAGATGTAATATTGTGTGATTCCTGTTGGTGTCCATTCGCATTGAGGACATCACAAAACCTGTCATATTTCTCTAACTGTAATGAAGGTGTCACAAGAAATTTTATACTTAAATTTCACGAAATCAGTCAAAGGGAAGGCGATATCAGACGAGAGGATTGGACTCAAAAATCCTAATAACTTCCGATGTAATACAATTTATTACACGGTATATTAAATATATTAATATATCTACACGGTATTTAATATATCTACACAATATATTTAATATATCTACACAAAATTTAAATATATCTACACAATATATTAATTTAATATATCTACACAATTTAATATATCTACACAATATATTAATTTAATATATCTACACAATATATTAATTTAATATATCTACACAATTTAATATATCTACACAATATATTTAATATATCTACACAAAATTTAATATGAGAATTCAGAAGTCCCCAGTAAGACTAGAGGACCCTGGATAACTGTTATCTATGCAGATACGATTTGTCAGGGGCAAAATTCACATATTTTTGTTTATTACTAACCTGAAGTAATACAAATACATCAAGTCAATACACTTTTCGATCAAATTTGATCACAAGAATACCATTATTGAGGGAGATTCTGTCGTGTAAGGTAGTAAAATCCTGTGTTTCCTGAAGTGAGTCCTGGAGTCCCCCAATCATAGAGTGCTCAGTTGACAAAGTGTACTCCTGTCTGGTCAGATCGGGGGCCGGGCCAGGTTGAGAGTCCCCCCTCCTCTGACCTATATCGACCTCCTCAGTCTCTGGCGCCAGGCTCCCGTCATCACACCGTTCCGCGACCCTCTCTCTCATCCCGCAATGCGGCCCTCCTTCCCTTCCTTCTGTATCTAGTTCTACTTCTAGGATTTGTCTCAAGGCTAGTTGGACCCTCCTTATAGTTCTAGTCTTCAGCTTACCCTCAGCCCTTCGTTACGACGCCCTGGGGAGGCAAATTGAACGTTCTGAGGTTCCGCGGTAAGTCATTGTTATGTACGTACCCACATAAGTGGTCTACACTTTTTTAGAAATTGTTGATACCAGAAATTTTGGTAACTGTTATACTCCAGGGGATATAGACAGTATAAGAAGTGAAGTGCGTAAATTTATCTTTTGAAAAATTCTCAGACGTCAAATAACTTCTGCTCAGAGCAATCAAAAAATAGAATGAAGAGGATATGACAGTGTGATTCCTAACTTCACGACTCTTTTAGTTGTGAAATCATGAAAAAATGTCGTTATTTCTTCAATATTTTCATATCTTTCACAAAAATAATGAAAACATTTGAATTTAATTGTTATTTAATTGTTTAAATCCCATTGTCTGAAAAACTATATTTATGTCGCTATAACGTTTCGTAGATGATTTTTGAACTACGAAACTCAAAAAAACAAGTCGTCGCTGAATGACCGACAATGTATTTTTCCAGCACGAATTAATTCATACTAAATTTCGTGTTGATAATTCGTTACATTGACAGTTACGAGGGTAGTTGAGACCTCTCCGTTGATTCTCCCCTTTTCTTTCGACCGATTTCATTGAAAATCAATGGGTTGAGAACTTATCCTGACTTGATCCTGGATCTAAGTAGGCAGTTAGTACGACTTTTCAGTGTAAAACCACCTACGATCTCACCCTTTCGTTGAGCCGAGACGTCTGAGTTAGGTGTCGTAATTATGGTGTTTTGGATTCATTCATATTTCGTCAGTTATTGAGATTTTTGTTTTAATCCCGCCTTTGGCCGATTTGGCTGAAAATTAATAGATTTGGTCTTAATGGGGCATAGAGATCTCCTGGTATGAAGTGATGTCATGAGGGTTCACCGCTGGGTGTTTTTCCTCTCTCAAGCCTTTCATGTCATATTAATTTTTATTATTTTATTTTATTTTTATTATTTTTGTATAGTACCTACATGTCAGCCCAGCCGGTGGTTGTGCATTTTTTACATAGTTGTGGCTTTCAATAAATAAATACAAAAAAAAAAAAAAAAATCTTACTAACACATATCGGCCGTAGAGGGCGCCGGTAGCTCAGTGGTATGCGTGCTTGCTTACTCAGCTTAAGATCGTAGGTTCGAGACCCGAGGCCCTTAGTTTATTTTATCTGGGAGGTAAAATAAACTTAAGCACGCCGTCCTTCGGATGGGACGTTGAGCGATGGTCCCGAGCCTGTACGATGTCAGAAACTCGTTAAAGACCCCCTGCCCTACGTGAATAAAAATTTAGGGTAGGCAAAATTTAGGTCTCCCACAGTAGAGTCGGGCTCAAGTCCGAGGCGATAGGCGATATAACCTCGTAGTTAAAGCCCGGGCATGAGTCATAAAACCTAACCTAACCTATCGGCCGTTTTGGGTAAAAATCAATAGTTGATTTAAACACTTATGAATTGTCTTACTAAATTTCATAGTCATTAAATTGGCAGTTATTAGGGATTTTGGAGTATATCCCCTCCTCTCAGTTCCCCCTTTTCCAGCTGATTTTGCTGAAAATTAATAGGTGTTGTCCATTGGTTTAAGAAGGAGAGCTAAAACTTTGTTAATTAATTTGCGCTCGGGAAGTGACCGGCTACATTAGTGTTAATGTGAGTTACACCCTTCTAGAGTGGTCATTATGTCATCCTTCCCAGAGTTGGTCCTTCTATACTAAGAATGTCTTCATTGACGTCAGGATGCTCCGTAAGCAGATTCCAGTCGTCTGTAACCGGTTCTGTCTCCACACTCTACACTACTGACACACTCACTAATTCTCATAACTCAAGACCGGATTTATACAATATTGCATATTTTATTCGTTCGCTTATTTTCACTTTTTAACTAAATACTTTAACTAATCATGTTATTTACAATGCATATTTTTGCGTAAATAATTAAAATAGCATATTTGGGCCTTTTTCCGTTTAACTAATTATTTTTATATAGGTACTTTTAGTATTATTAATATAGTTATTATTCATATGAAGAGCACGCGGAAAGAACCAGGTTTGTCACTTTTTTCTCGAATGTGAGATATCGCCACTACAGTATTAGTAGGTATATTAAACATATTTCACGATTCACCATCGTTACGGGCTTCAAAAAGACGGTTTGTCACTACGAAAACGGAAGCTGAAAATGCGGGGAATTGATACGATACGGACTTTCAAACATTAAATTTCAGTTTTCTCAATTTCAACATCTGATGACAAACCTGGTTCTTTGCCCGTGCTCTTCATATGTGATAGTAAGATGTTGTGGGATGAGATTTCTCCTACAAATAAAATACGTCTTCCCACTGTTTTATTTTTGACCAGAACCGGGTTTCAACGCAACAGCGTCATCATCAGTGGCACGTCTATGTAAAGCATCAGGGTAGAGAGTTATAAAATAAAAGGTTACTTACCCCAACCAAACAGCGTAGAGGTTAAAGGCAACTGGCATAGCTCAAAGGGGTGGGGATAGCTGGGTTAACCTATCCAGTTGTACTTTAAACTCTACGCTATAAGCCCGGGCATGATTCATAAAAATTAACTAGTTCTTACCCCTTTTATTAAATTTATTTTTGCCCAAATATTCCAAAATTTTGGATTTAACTGTAGATAATGTTGACATAGTAACAGTTGTGTTCCCTAGACTTTATATTCTGTTACAGGTTGCTACGATTTGGTCCACTGCACTACGGATTGAATCCAATATTGAAAATAACTAGAGCATGACCACAATTATACTTTTTGAATTGTTTTGTTTTAAAAGTGTACTTATTTAAAAAAAAATCAATCTTCAATTGAAGACATGAGCTTTAAACCACAACAAACTAAGGATATATGCAAATTCATATTATTTTCTCGGTCACTGTGTTCAGAACTTTTATTATTAACGTAAAGTAATAAATCTAATAACTTTTGGGGATGTGCCAAAAACGATCCGGAAGTATAATTTTGAAATACTGTCCTCCATCTTGACAGAAAATGGTAGCGATAAATTTAGCAAAAGAATAATTTCAACCAGAAGAAATTCCTAATGAGATGAGGAAAATTCTCATTTATCCCGACCAGAATTTTTTTTACTTCCCCAGGAATATGAAGTAAATCGGTCAATAAGTCGATGCGGAGTTTTTATGATTCCAAATCTAAAAATAAAATGTCTGTGTTGTGAGTCTGAACATGATTAATTTTTATATTTAAATTCAAAAACCCTTTAGGATATTATTCATTCAGTTCCCACAAAATCGGTCGAAGGAAGGGGGACCAGAGAAGATGTGCTCGACTTAAATACTCCAATAACTGGGGATCTAATGAATGTATTGATACAAAATTTAGTTTGAGGATTCCGAAGCCCTTATGTAAGTCAAATATTGAGTTTTACGGTAGTTGGAGGGAGAGCGAAAACATAATTGTTTGAAGTACATAGCCAGTGGTTTACCGACTTTTTATTATTCTTATATGGTGAAAAAGGGCTCGAAACTTATAGAAGGGTCGGGTGAATAAAGACTCGAAACTTATAGAAGGGTCAGGTGAATAAGGACTCGAAACTTATAGAAGGGTCAGGTGAATAAAGACTCGAAACTTATAGAAGGGTTAGGTGAATAAAGACTCGAAACTTATAGAAGGGTCAGGTGAATAAGGACTCGAAACTTATAGAAGGGTCAGGTGAATAAGGACTCGAAACTTATAGAAGGGTCAGGTGTATAAGGACTCGAAACTTATAGTAGGGTCAGATTGATAAAAAATCAAAATTTTTAATAAATTGAACAATTAGAGAAAGAAATAGTCGGTGAATCATCATACTAAATTTCATATTGATACATATTCATGAAAAAAACGTATGTTTTTTAAAAAATATTGCCTATTTCACAAATAATATATAATATGGGAGTACTTTCGGTATTGCTACCATCTTCAACACCACCAACAAATACAGTATTTGTTAAGTCGTGGCTGAAGATGGTAGCAATACCGAAAGTACTCCCATATTATATATTATTTGTGAAATAGACAATATTTTTTAAAAAACATACGTTTTCTTCATTTTTATCAAGTGTTTCACAATATCTCTGCAAAAATGTTAAGTATCATGATACATATTCGTTACTTCGATAGTTATTAGGGCTTATAAGTTAGGCCCCCTTCTTTGATCCTCCACTTCCTTTGGTCTAAATGACTGAAAATTTATAAGTATCTTCGTTATGGGGTTAGGGAAATTTTCGTGTCGATTTATTCTTTCTATCGGAAGTTATCGTGTTTACAGACGGACTGGAATTTATTTTTTATTTTTGGAATGTGTCGTAAAACTTGAAATTCCGTGGAAAAGTCATCAAACATTTTTTGACCATTTACATAACTTCCCTTATACTTCTTTAGCTGAGGAAGTAAATGTACTAACAATTGGAAAACCCCTAATTGGAAGTGCGGTGTCCCTGTGGGTCAAAATATGGACACAGCGACGCCACTTATTAAAAGTGCGGTGCCGCAACGTTCATTTGCCGCCGACCTTGAGAACACGACGGATGAATTTGGATGGCATGGCTAGATCTGGAATGAATGCTACTGGAGAGTGCTGTTACCTCTAAACGGGACCACTTCCTTCCCAGCACTCTCCCTCGCGTAGAGTTCCAATATATCAGTAACTGTTATTTGCAGGTCCGCATGTCTGTCAGTTCGCCACAACAGATGACCGGTTCGTCCTCTCGTCTATATTTACCTCTGTTGACCTTAGCTCCGTGGCACTCACTGGTTCTTATCCTCTCCAGACATTCCTCCAGACCCTTTATATTTTTACCAACTATTATTAGAAACTATAAATGGACTGCTGAAAATACTATAAAATTCTTCGAAATGTTTAATTGCTGAATTTTATGCATAATGTTAGTATCAACATATTGTAAATAAGATTTTATATAAGCAAAATGACATCCCTTAAAACGCATAGGTATTTCAAGGAAAAGTACTTCTGTTTTAGAACCTGCCTGCAGTCTCCTGAGTCCATTATCATAAGCTTTCTACTATTTCTGAGTCTTGTTATAGGGTATACTCGTAAATTATATTTCTGACTTTCAACTACGTCGGGAGATATCGTGAGATGGATGCAATGAACACATGTCACACTTTGAACGATTATCTTGGAAATGAATCATCAATACATTAAATAGCTTATAGAGTCCCATTTATAACAAAATAAGTTTCTACTCTCCCTTTGAAACAGTAGCATTAGAAAGATAGCGTAGGGGAAGGGGCTCAAACTTAAAATTTAGGACGAGGATTTAGAAGTCCCTATGTAAGTCAACTATTGATAACACAACCCCACGAAAAAAAAAAAAGGTCATATCCACTGAACTAGACCCCCATGTCTATATGTTTTCGAGGTCGCTGAATCCGAATTCGACGTCCGTTGCACCCCATCAGGTCTATAAACACCGTAACCCCCCCCCCCCCCCCCCCCCCCTCCCATTTTTCCCTTATTTCTAGCGTTTCTCAGCATTGTCTCGGGTGTCCTCTGCTCTTCTTCTTCATTTATTCGAAAGTGAGACGTGGGGAGGGTAGGGGGTTAACATCCGATCAGAAACGCACCCCTTGAGGGGATTAAACCACCCTTTCAGGGGGTGAAACTAGTTTTTTTCTGTTTGCGAAGGATTTCTGTCAGAATCCCGACGAAGGAGGGGTTTGTATACATTTACAAGAACAAATATGAATTTATATACATATACAGGGTGTTGGAAAAAGGCCGGTACCCCTAAAAATGTCCTAGGGGCGATGTTTTTTTAAAGAAGTCTTACTCGTATGGTATAGGAAATTTATCTAGGAGGTTAAGTACATTTCACAAGACACCGCCTATGTTTATGACCTAATCAAAAATCTTTTCAAATAAAAGTTGTAGAGAAAATTGCAATACATATTTTATATGAAATAGAATTTCTCACAGGTCGTCCGGTTTTCGAGATCCATGCCAAAAAGCGTTCTCAAATGTAGTTTCATAGTCATATTTTTAGACGTTTCCTTAATTTACCCGAAAACTGTTAGATCTATCGAAAAATTAGTTTCTGCCGAAAATGTTCCTTATAAAATTTCCAATCGCTATTAGTCCTCAGATTTGAGATGGGATCAATACGACGCAAGTTATAGCGCCTCAAAGAATGAAAAATAAATTTCCACCTCCATTAAGTCCTTGGGATTGTTGAGTTTGTAATAAATAAAATGTTAAAAAAATAGTATGAAAAATGAAGAATATTTATCTTTGTAAGATTGGTATATTATAAGCAATAACTGAGGTTTGTACCCAGAAATATAATTTCTTGGTCGGAGGGTCATCACGTCTATATTTAGTTGAACAAGGCCATTCATCCTCTTGGGTCAGCCGTATGTTACCACTGTATCAAATTCATAGAAGCAGCTATCACCAACCTTTCTTAGTCATCAATTTATATATTGTTGATGTATAAAATGATGATTAATCGAAAAAGTGCATTTTAAACATTAATAACAAACTTTTATAAAAAAATATGTGATGTGGCTATTACAGGACTTATACCTACAACGCTTATAGATTATTCTCTCCCCCTCCCCTTCTCAAAATTTCATTTTCTCTCTTTGTACTGCGTACTGAGAGTAGGCGTTCTTATACTTCAATATCAGACTGAAATAATTTTGAGAAGGGGAAGAGGAGAGAGACTGGTCTGTATGTGTGGTTGGTATAAGAATGTGCTGTAATGGTCACATCACTAGGTTAGGTTTTATGACTCATGCCCGGGCTTTAACTACGAGGTCATATCGCCTACTACCAGAGCGCTCTTTCGTCACTGGTGGACATGAGCCCGACTCTACTGTGGGAGTCCTAAATTTTGCCTATTCTAAATTTTTATTCAACTAGGGTAGAGGGGCCTTTAACGAGTACCTGACATCGTACAGGCTCGGGACCATCTCTTAACGTACCATCCGAAGGACGGCGTGCTTGAGTTTATTTTACCTCCCAGATAAAATAAACTAAGGGCCTCGGTCGGGTTTCGAATCCACGTTCTTGAGCTCAGAAGGCAAGCACGCATACCACTGAGCTACCGGCGCCCTCTCATATCACTTATATTTTATTTTATTTTTATATAAACAATATTTTATAATTACAATTTAAACATTATGAAATATTTCCTACGGAAATTTATTTTTCATTGTTTGAAGCGCCACAACTTTCGTCGTATTGATCAAATCCTCAAATCTGAGGACTTATTAGCGATTCGAAATTTTATAAGGAACATGTTTGGTGAGAATCAATATTTCAATAGAACTAACCGTTTTCGGCTAAATGTAGGAAACGTCAAAAAATATGTGCTTCAAAACTACATTTCAAGTCGGTTATCGGTTCGTTTCTCGAGAACCGGTCAACCTGCGAAAAATCGTGCTAGCTATTTATTATCCCCACTTTACGGGCGGTAAGCTAGTTTTATTGTATTCTTAGTCATCATGGTTACTCTGTGCCCTGATGCTTTAAGTTTTTTTGCTACTTCACCATAATTATGTCTTATATGTATTCATATATGTGCCACTGATGATGACACAATTGCTTTGAAAGCCGGTTCAGATCAGAAATAAAACAGTGCGAAGACAGACATCTTTTATTTCTTTGAGAAATCTCCGTCCCAAAAAAGTCTTACTATCACATATGATCATGGGAATCATTGAAGAAATTGGATTTTTTGTTGACACAAAAATATTATTATATGCGAAAATAACAGTTGTAAATAATTGGCATAGTCTTGTTCTCGAAATTATTTATTTCCCTTTTATCCGAAAAGTCTCTCTTATCCGAAACAGAAAAGGGAGAAATATTGCTCTTATATACAATTGAGAGGGGGTCAGCACCCTTGTCCAGTTTACTCCAGGACCTGCTTGGGATTGACAAGTAGCTTTGTCCATTTGACTAAGGACAAGAAGAGAATGGAGGAGGATTAACAGGGTATGGTAATACCTGTTGAGACGCTAAAATAGTCTCTGATGTCATTCGACCTCGTCAGTGTTGTCAATTAAGGTCGTGGCCATTCATAAACAGTCAGTCTCACACTCACTAACTAACTCATCGTTTCCTCTTCTACTACACCCTCTTTAACTTGACGGGTTCCCCCCCCCCCCCCCCCCCCCCCCCCAATCACGAAATTAATATGGCCTTAAAGGACTAGCAGACAGGGCTGCAGTTGACCGGTAGGTAGGTTTGACCAGAATCTCAATTATGAAGAAATTCAATTTTTGTATTTTATTAAATTATTTTTTATGGTTTTTTAATTGAGCCCCCTTCCCTTTGGCTGAGTTGACTGAAAATCAATAAATAAATAAATAAAACAAACTTATTTTTGAAATATTGTCTCAAAAATAAAAAAATAAGTTTGTTTTATTTATTTATTACAAGTTTCCACAATATATCCGCGTTCCTCAACTTAGAAGTTGAAAATCAATAGGTGAAATCTTTATGGGGTTTTGTTTTGGATACACATATAAAACATGAGTATTGTAAAATACAAAAATGATTTTTTTTTTTTCATTTTTGATATATATGAGTAATCAGAAAACATGAAATTCTGTTGGAAAATCAATATCGAATTTCTGACATTACATAAATTCCTCTTCCCTACGTATAGCCAGCTATATAAACACACATAACTTTTACATGCTATGGATGTTATGTAATCGGTCAGAAATTCAATGTTAAATTTTTACTTGAATTTCATGTTTTCCAAACTCTTTGATTACAAAAATGAAAAAAATCGGTCTGTCTGTCTGTGAACACGATAACTCCCAGTAGAATGAATGAATGGACATGGAATTTTATATGTAGAAGAAGAAGAGTTTATTATAACAGTCGCATTTACAGAGGTACAATTATACAATAAGGTTCCTTAACCATTACTCTTATACACTAAATACAAATAAAAAATAATCAGTTAAATTAAACGTAAATTAAAAAAAGAGTAAATTAAAAAAAAAAATCGTAAAGCAAAAAAAAAAGAAAAAATGCAAAGTAACTGAAGTGAATAGAAAATAAATTAATAAACATTCAAAAACAGAGATTATAATTTAAAATTGTGAACGGACATTTTTGTGTTTCCCTCCCTGAGTTTTCCCTAGTTTCTTTACCAAAACTTTTTGATTTGTGTCACACTTAAGCAAAAAGTTTTTACTGAATTTAGTATGTAGTCCAGTAGGAACTCAACATTTAGGTCGTCATGGATTTGGAGGATGGAGGTGTCCCTCGAGTAGCTACCAACCAATCTAAGGCATTTGTTTTGGGTCACTTGAAGAGTTCTCAAGTTGGTATTGCTTGCAAGACCGGCCCACACTGGGGATGCATACGTTATCACTGGCAGCAACAGAAGCTTGTATATGAGAATTCTATTGGTTAGATTAAGGGCTGCCTTTCTGTGGAGTAACGGGAATGAGAACACAAGTCCGCTCACGGTATTTGCTTTCTGTCTGATATGTTGCCTGAAGGTCAGTCGTCTGTCTAGAAGAACACCAAGGTATTTTACTGTATCGGTTCAGTCCAAATTTTCTACTTTGTGGGGCAATGCGGGGCATGTAAACAAGATGGCTTCTGTTTTTCCTTCATTAATTTTAAATTTATATTTTTGGTAAAACCTTTTGATTCGTCTATAAGCGTTCGTTAATCTATGATTGTGTCTGTCCTCCAGAAGTGTGAACCGATAGCTGTGTCGTCAGCGTAAAGGTATATGTCAGAACCACCTAAGGACGACACGTATTGATTTTCAACCAAATTGGCCAATAGGAAGGGAGAATTGGGGGTGGGGCTTAACACAAAAACTTGGGTTGCGTGCTTACCTACTGAGTTACTAGCGGGTTCGAAACCCGGCCGAGGCTCTTAGGTTTTTTTTTATCTATGGGGTGAAAAAACTGTGAGTACTTCATGCTTCAAATGGGATGTTAAGCGATGGTCCCCGAGCCTGTATGTCTGGTACACGTTAAAGAACTTTATCCTAGGTAACCCGGGTAGGCAAAATTTATAATTTCCACAGAATAGCGCTCTGCTAATAGGCGATATGGCCTCGTAACTTGAAACCCGGGCATTAGTCACAATAACTATCTAAAATCTACAAGATAATTATTCCGTTTTCTCCTTCTTTGGATCTGAGCTGTACAAATTATAAGACGTAATTAATGTACTCTCATATATGGAAGGTATAATTTAGAGTTTAGCCTGCTGAACCAGTTCAAATGTCTGACAGGTTGTTTAAAAGAGAAAGTTTGATAAAAAATTCAATAGATTGATAGTAAATGTAAATTTGAAGAAAAAATAAATATAATAATAATAAAAAAGTAGGTGAATCCCTGGCTATGTACTTCCCTAACACGAATAAATCAACTAAATTTTCTCTCTTCCTCTGATGCCACGGCTTGTTTGATAATCAATAGATGTCTTATTCAGAGACTTCTTAGTTCTACGTACTAAATTTCGGGTTGAAACATTTCTTAGAGTTTTTGTGTTTAGTAGGGTGTCTATGATTAAAATCACCTATTTAAATCAAATGATTTTTTTTTAAAATTCATGATTTAAATCAAAAACATTGAAATAAATAAATAAGTGATTAAAATTTTGCAAATATAAAAAAAACAAAAACAAAAAATAACAAAACGCACGAAACTGACCGCAGTTTGCAAACTATTGAAACATAATTTATGAAAATCTGTCAAGCAAACCACCAAATGATTACGTCAAAGCGTAATTATTTGAAAAAAGACAAAAAACTCGTGAGATTAAAATAGTTTAATTGGAAAAGATACAACTCAAAATGGTTAGCATATATTGTGACGTGTAGAATGGGGGGGTCACAAAGAATAAAAGAAATTGTTATTCTTTATAAAAATAATAGAAAAAAAATAGTAAGTACAAATAAATAAAAATGTAGGTACATCTTGGCAAAAGATATTAAAAGCAAGAAAAAAGAATATGATTAATTGTAAAAGAAAAGACTAACCTGATGACATTGGGTGGGGGAAAAGATGGCGAGAAGGGCAGAAGGAGCCGACTCGTGGTAGTAGGGTTTTGTAGGATCTTGGAGGAGGTGTGGTGTGATTTAGAGCATCTTGGAGGAGGTGTAGTCTGTTTTTGGAGGAACTTGGAGGAGGTGTCGGGTGTTTTGAAGAGCGTAGAAGGAGCGTAGAAGATGGAAGATAGCAAATTTATATGAAGGATTGTCGTGGAAGAAGAATAAAGAAAAGTCCCGAGAAGGTTAAATTTTGTATATGGAAGGAAGAAAAGACTGAGAAGAAAGTGACGAAGAAGGAAAGATACAAAAGAGGGTATAGGATGCCGTGAGTTGCCAGAAATTTTATAATCCATATTTGTAACCATATAGTTTGTTGTCATTTGCCAAGAGTACATTTTTTTTGTCTAAATTAACTTATAGGAGGTTTATTTAATCTATTGTCAAAAAATTATAATAGTTCACTAACCCATTAACCTTTTTTTTTAAACCATTTACAAAAAGAAATTAAAAATATACAACTTATAAAACATTATGATTTAAAAATGTAGTTATCATTTTTCCTTCATTTTTACCTAGGCACTCTAAATAAGGAAAAGAATGCCACCCCTGTTTTTTTTGTTAGATTTATAAATTAAAGTAGGAACCATAATCAATTCATAGAATCATTAGTTGTCTCAATATATTAAATTCGCTGAGATCAATGAAAATGTTTACATAGTGTAATGTTCGTAATCACATTAATATATTTTGATTCGAAACGATATATCTCCAAATGGCCAACATAAGATAAATGCGAACAATAGACCAAGCAATATCTTTAGAAGTTTAAATGTTTGTACAGACACCAGTTTGCTAGCCTTCTCTACTCCTAAGCGATTCCTCAGTTTGGAATGAACTAGTCCCAAAGTTCGTTTTGTTATTTTTGTTTTTGGTTTTTAAGTTTGTGGAAAATATTCGCTTTGTGAAATTTCGGTTAGTTTTGTTCGTTAAATCGGATTTAAATTTAAAAAATCGATTTTTTTGATTTTTTAAAAAAAATCATGATTTCTATAAACCCTAGTGTTTAGCGCCCTCTCTTCTGGATCTTTCTCTACTCTTTGGCCGATTTGAAAATCGACAGTATTCCGAATTTAAAAATTTCATATCGAAACAACAGTTTTTTTGGTACAACCCGCTACTCTCAAGTCGATTCGGTTGAAAATTGTTGGATATCGTCCATTATTCATACGTAAGCAGTTAATTTGGGATTTTGTTTTATATTAAGCCCCCAGAATCCTTCCATTTTTTTTGCCGATTTGGCTGAAAATCAATAAATGTCATTTTATATTAATTATATCGGTTATCGTGTTCACTCTCAGAGTTACAGAGAGCCAAGAAATTTAATTTTTTTTTTTTTTTTTTTTTTTTTTCGACGTGAAAACGTTTCTTCATTCGTTAAGCACAGTGATAGCCGGTCAAACTTTCTTATGTTACAAAATACCGTCAGATTTCAATCGATAATAACTACAAGACTAATAGTGCGATAACAACGGTTGAGGTCACAATGGATAGAGCATGTCTGTATGTGTTTGTTTTGCCAGTGACGTTATCGGGCTAGTGTGGGCGCCGGCGGATGATTGTTGCGAATTAGCGTTGTGTAAAATTAGAAATTTGTGTAGCGTGATAACGCGTTTAGATTGGACGTTGATTCGAGTGTCATTGTAAAGAGCTTGAGGAGCACTACTAGGACTCAAAGTGAAACAATAAAAATATTCGCCGAAATATGTGTAAAAATCGGTATTAAATTGAATATTGCAAACAAATTAATGATGTCTCATATGAATCGTAAACATGCGCGGAATTTTTGAAAACGCAAATCAGAAGAAAGCTCGCATCAAAAGGAATTTTAAAAATCTAAAAAGTCTAGTGCCGAACAAATGCAAGAGCTACGGCAGCATCGAAAAGAAAATGAAAAATGATTTTATCCCGATGTTTTCACGGAAAATCTACGGCGTGGACCTTGACTACGCCTTAATGTTTTGAAAACATGAAATTCGATTGAAAACTCAACGTCGAATTTCGGATCGATTAACTTCCCCTATACTTCATACAGCTGAGAAATAAATTTAAAAAAAAATCTCTTCAACTAGGGCCCGATTTGTTCCTAGATTGCTGCATTTATTTATATAAGAGTTCGTTAATGTTCAAATTATGTATTTAATTATGCATGCCTTTCGTGCGTTCTTCCCGACCGTATGCGTGTTTGACCTAGTCTTTTAAGACACGCTAAATGTTCAAATACCTGTACGGAACTACATTTCACCATTTTTTTTTGGTTTTCTCATGTGATTTACAAAATTTGATGTATTTATCCCGTGCTCCAGTTGAAGAAGGAAACAACTCCAACACATTGGTTATCAATAGGCCTGTGATTTACTTACACGCATTTACATATTTTTTCTATCAACTTCAGCATCCTGTTTAAACACATTATCTTTACGTTTTGGCTCATATAGATTCAATTTAAGCTACTTTTGCATATCTGAACCTTATTCGTATATTTTTATACATATTTTTGAGTTTTTTCGACATCTCGAGGATAGACTCTGTAAAGTAGGTACATACCTATTTTAATTTTTTTTAAAGACATTTTTATTTTATTTTTGTAAATTTATTTATGAAAATTAATCCCACTTTTTCCCAAAATTTTCCCACAAAATTTCCTTCTGTTTGGCCACGTGTACGCGCCTTTTATTGAGATGTGTGCATTCCAGGAACCTCCAATGTTTCTCTTGAATTCACTCTGTTCATATTGCGAACTTTTTATTCTGTTTGTTTACTTTAATAATTTATTCTCAGAACTGTTTTTTTTATGCCATTTCCCCCTTCTTTCGTATTCTTTTCTAATTCGATCAGTTCAATTTTAAACGTTTGGGTGAAAAGCAGTGGAGGTGGTGAGCGAAGAGTCAGGGGTTGAATTGAGTCCAATGGATATTGGGGTTTTCAATTATGCGCCAGTTACTTCAATTGATGTGTAGTGCTCATTCAGCCAATACAAATCAATTTTGTGGCCACAGTTTTTTTGTTTGAAAATTTAAAAAAGTTATTGTGTGTAATTCTAACAGTTTTTTAGACGATTAAGTTTTTCTCCGTTCAAATAATTTTTTATACCACTATATTTTTCACTTTTTTTTTGCTTATATATTTTTTATTTAATAAATTTTATGTCTATAAAGATTTTCTATTACTTCTGTAGTTTATTTTATTCTATAGAAACTTTTTTCCTTTTTTGCATATTTTTAGTTTTTAATTGCATATTTGGCCAAATATATTTTTGTTGATAATTTTGAATTTTTTGACAATTTTTTTAGTTGAAAAAGTTTTGATATTTTCCATTTTTCAGATATATGAGAACGATCATTAGTGTGAAAGTTGACTGAAGAACGATGAGTTTCCTTTGCAATTAAAAAGCGTGTCGAACAATAGTGTATATCGTCAATATATTTTCAAATTGTTCGTGTTCAGCATACTTTAGTAGAAATTATTTTTTTATTTCTATGATGTGTACCTATGTGTATATATTCTGTTTGTATTTTTATGATAAATACTAGTATATACTGGATATCCATGTTTTCTCTTTTTGCATCCGGCCGAGATACCATTGTGTTCTTATGTAAAAATAAAAAAAATTATTACTTTCCAAGCTATACGAAATATAGTGGTAGTTATGTGATCGGTTCAAAATTTGATGCGGAGTTTTCAACATATTTTCGTTTTCCGACCTTCAGATTCCAAATATGAAAAAAAAAACAATCTTTCTGTGAACTCGATAACTCCCGATAGAATGAATGTATCGACATTAAATTTTTTACATGAATCCAGAACCCTTTAAAGACAACACCTATTGTTTTTCAGCCAAATAGATGAAAAGGAAAGGGAATTTATTTTGATTATGGGGAGCCTCAACATGAAAACTAATAACTGCCGATAGAATGAATGTATCAACACGTGTTATATGTGTGACCAAAAATCCCTTCCATTGCTCTTCGGCCTTCCACAACTCTCTTGTCCAGGCCTCCTCTCTCTACAACTCCCTGCCTCTCCCAATCCGTCATTCTCCTTCCGTGGCTTCCTTCATATCCTCACTATTCCAATTCCTCTTCGCTACACTTCCCTTTGAATAGTTCGCCTTTCTCCCTCGCATTTTCACATTCGTCAACATAAATTATCTAATTATTAAAGTTATTTACTTATCCCATTTTTTTTTATTCTTTATTTTCCCATATTTCTTAAATTATTCTATCATCATAAATATTACTCCTATTTTGTGCATTTTACATATTTATATATTTTTATCATTCATTCATTTTTTATTTTATTATGACTATTTTTATTTTTTTTCTCTTCACACTTTTTCTATCTAGCCTCTATTTTCTAAAATTAATTTTATTTCAAACCTTGTCTGGGCATCCTTCCTTCTCTGTTATAATTAACCATCATTGTATTATGCTCTGTCTATTTTTATTAATTTATTTTATTTTATTCACATTTATATAGATTCTTCTTTACATACTTTCTTCTATTTATATAGTTTTTTTTCCCCTTTTCTTCATAATTAAGCTGTTAATTTTATGTTTTTTCTTGTTAATTTTTTATTTATTTATATATTCTCACAATTGTCTACTTTTCTCCACTGAAGAACTAATTTATTTACTTTTGTATTTATTCTTTTTACGTCATACTGATACTTTATTTAATTGTTTTTTTTTTCTTTTTGACTTATGTACTCGTATTTATTCTTAGGAGACCTCGGTCCCAGAATAATAAAATTTCTTGTAATTTTTTTTCCATTTTCGTATCAAAATCCCATTAGGACGACACTTATTAATTCTCAGCAGAATCTGCTGAAGGGAATGGGGAGATCAGAGGGGGGCTCAACTCAGAAACTGCCCATGTAATGAATGTTTTTTCGATGGGAAGGGAGGGGATGGTGAGTTTATTGACTCAAAATTCAGTATAAGGGATTTTAGGAGCTCTTATGTAAGTCAACTATTGAATATTAGTGCAAACTCGTCGACTGGCTTTGGAGATTACTTCTGTTTAGTAGACATTTTTTATTAATTTCAGGTCTTATGTAGGTGAATACTGAGAATCTCGTGTTCCCTTGACGTTTCACCCAACTAGAGCCCTCACTGTTTTTCATACAGACTTTCACATAATTAGTTAATATACGAAAAATTGATGAGACTGACAAAATATGAATATTTTGTCGTAACGTTTTAGTCTAGAAAAACAATTGTGTTTCGACTGGGGTGCGGTCGACATTAACGGTGATGATAAGCGGAGTTAGGGCGCCCAGACTCAGGTGTAGGATCTTCTGATCGGGGTAGAGAAAGCAGGGGACTGGAAGACCTTGAAACGGAACAACAAAAAGACACAAGAACTCTTCTCAGGGACATAACAGTTTTTACATGTCTTCTAGAAAGTAGTTACGTGAAAATAGAATAGGATCGTTCGGAAAATTGTTTGAAAATATATTTTAGGAATAACAATGTTCAAAGTTACATTTTTAACGAATTATAAGAAAAAGTTATGTAATCGGTAAGAAATTCGTTGTTTAGTTTTCACAGGAATTTCATGTTTTCACAGGAATTTCATGTAAACTCCCTGATTACAAAAGTTATAGTGTGTCTGTGAACACGATAACTCCCATGTTACAAAAAAGGTTTATCTACGCGATTATTATAAATAATAGAATAATTAAATGCTGAAAATAATATAAATGAAATTATTCTTCCTCACAAGGATTAGGCAAAAATGGAAGGTTTGAAATTTATTGATATTATTTAAATTAAATGAATTTAAAATAAAATGAAGTTAATTTAAAAAAAAAATTCTATCTAAATGAATTTACCATAAGATATTTACTGAACAAAATTTACTAACAGAATTTACGTAAACAAAAAAAAAAAAAATAAATCATTAATGATATAAAGAGAAAATTAATATCAATTACACTTTGAGTGAAGCTCTAAAAAAATATATATATAAATAACCCTGTAAAAATTTTTAAACTACTTTTACCTGTACCAATTTATTAATAGAAAAAATATATCTCCCGATTTGTATAAAATGCAACTAAAATACTTTATGTGTCCCGAATTGGCACATTCCAAAAGCCGTTGGTTCGTAGAGATCTGAAAGTTTTGAAATATGAAATCTGTTGAGAGAGAAGGGAAGAATAAAAAAAAAAATTTTAAACATATTTACAAAATTGAAATTAATTTA
Source organism: Aradus depressus (assembly GCA_963662175.1). Taxonomy (NCBI): domain Eukaryota; kingdom Metazoa; phylum Arthropoda; class Insecta; order Hemiptera; family Aradidae; genus Aradus; species Aradus depressus. The sequence continues at coordinate 17,093,310 of OY759219.1, read as the reverse complement.
TTGTATTTGGCAGCCATTAATAACCGGATTTCTACTTAAAGTAGTTGACGTCACATCGAATTGTAAGCTAACACTAACGAATTTCTTTTCTGATTCTAAAGAAAAACAAAAACCTCCATTTATCCAATCTTTCTCCTTGTTGTTTTCTTCACTTTTTAATTCTGCTCTTTCGGTCTGTTATGATTTGTATTTTCTTTCTAAAGTTTGTTCTCGTGTTGTTTACTTTTCTGTTTGTTGATACTTAAAATTCTTCCTGATCTGATGTAATGTTAGACTTCTTACTTTTCTTAAGTTAAGTTCTTAAAACGAGGTTAGGTTAGGTTTTATGACTCATGCCCGGGCTTTAACTACGAGGTCATATCGCCTACTACCAGAGCGCTCTTTCGTCACTGATTAATCTTAGCTATAAGTGTCTCAATTTACCCCCTTACTAGAGATATATATTTTTGTCGAAGATAGTAGTGAAGTGGCGAGCGAATGATGACCTAACCAGTGGTGGGAAGGTGTGACAAACATTTAACATTCCATGAGCTAACTTTTAAATATAGATGAGAAAGTCAGCGTTGTCTGACCACTAGGCTCAATGTCTGTCCTTAATCTTAACTCTGAGCCACATGTTTCTGAGGAAACAAATCATCTGAAACCATCATTACAAAATTTTATAATAAATAATTTTAAGAAAAAAATTGTCTGACCTCTTTCATTTGTAGTTCCTGTCTATGTATTCTGTTTTGTCTATTTTTTGATCAATTTCAAGTTAGTTATTACGAATCATGGCCGGGCTAACTACAAGGTCATATATAACTACAAATATATATATTTTCTTTATATTTAAATATTTCATCAAGCATTTATTTATTTTTATTTTATTTTATTATGTATTTTTATTTTTCTTCTCACACTTTACTGTCTAGTCCCTACTGTCTAAAATTAATTTTATTTCAAACCTTGTCTGGGCATCCTCCCCTCTCTTCCATAATCAACCATCTCAGTATTATGCTCTGTCGATTTTATTAATCTATTTATTTTTTTCTTATTTATATACTCTTTTTTTTATTTTTTTTACATATTCTCTTTTATTTATATAGTAGATACATTTCTTTATTTTTTTCTTCTTAATTATGCTGTTAATTTTATGTTATTTCATGTCAATCTTTTGTATATTTATATATTTTTAATTTCTAGTTTTCATTGTTTCCTTTTCTTTACCTGTATGTATTTATTCTTAGGGGACCTCGGTCCCAGAATAATACAATTTATTTTCATTTTTTCATTTCATATCGCCTACTACCAAAACTTAAAACACTTGGTTATCCGCGCTTTTTCTGGAACCAAGGGCTGCGGATAATCGAGGGTCTACTGTATTTTATTTGCATTTTATCTATGCTGGTGGAGTGAATTGATTTTTTAATAAAATTTCTTCAATCTCTGGGTATATCGCTATTGCATGTTGAGACCTCATGGCCGTATAAGACTTTTTTCACATATCATGAGAGAACTAAGTCATGAAAGTGACTAATATTAGACAAACCCCCCAGTTAAGTCTTTGGTGAAGCTTATGATCTAAAAATTTGGAATTCCGGGTTCTCGGGATTCCGACATTTTCAATCTCGGGATCGGAAAATGTGATTTATTGCCTATAATTTTAATTGCAAATGATAGATTTTTTTTTTATACTACTATATTTTGTTCGTAATTAACTATAATTCGTTCTTTTGAATCATGTTTAGTTAGTTATTACGACACATGTCCGGCCTTTAACTACACTTTTTTTTTTGGCATTCCATCTTTTTATTACGGAAGAACCAATATCTAATTATTAGAAAGTATTTTAATAGATTTTTGAAAATATAATAATACTTTTTAGCATTAAAAAGCTGGGTACAAATAAATAATAAAATCGAAAATCGAAGGTCTGATGAGTTTATGCAATGTCCACCGAGAAAAATGACTTCAATTCAGAAATTCGGCTCAAAACCGAGAAATAAAAGTTGTTTAATTTATTAGTATAAGCCCTTTTTTATTATAACTAGCAGGTTGCCCGGTGTTGCCCGTTTAGTGTGTGCGCCTGTACACTATATTTATATTTATATCCAGAACCCCATAAGGACGACATCTATTGATTTTCAACCAAATCGTTTTTGGATTCAAGAGTCTCAAAAGCCAAAAAAAATTCAATATCAAAAATTTTGTCCGATTGAATAACTTCCCTTATACTGGGATAAGTAAAATCCTCCGGAAAAGGGCAGAAGGAAAAAGTGTATTTTTCATTTTCCATATCAGCCATGATGGATGGATGGATACTCTTAGATAATGTTTTGCCCTACAACGACCCACCCCTCTGTGACCTAGATCCAGAGGGAGGGTGGGACGGAAGGAAGTAGGGGTGGGGCTACCCAGTTGTGTTTACCAGAGGTCCGTTCTACTCGGCCCCTCAGCAAACTATCAAATACCACCCCAATACGAGTACAGCACAAGGGTTTCTTTACAATTTTGTTATGAAATGAATGTGAATCTTGTAGTTTTCTGAGGGCAGGTTCCCTCCATTATCGTAAAGAGATAAAAAACCTAAGGACCTCGGCCGGGTCTCGAACCCGCGATCTTGAGAAACTCAGCGCTCTCTCCCTCTGGGCAGGCAAAAGTTAGGATTCTCACAGTAGAGTCGGGCTCATTTCCAACGGAGCGACGAGAGAGCTCTCTGGTAGTAGGCGATATGACCTCGTTGTTAAAGCCCGGGCATGAGTCACAATAACTATTACCTCCATTGGTTATGGCAAACCCGAAGCAGTAAAATGTTTTGGGTACCTAGGAAATTAACGATACATTTAATTTACAAAAAATAAATAGAATATGAATAAATCTCATTGAAAATATATGTCTAACCGGAAAGTTCTAGTTGAAGAATACATTTAGAAAGAAATACAAATATATATATATATATATATATATATATATATATATATATATATATATATATATATATATATATATATAACAGTTTATGTCTAACCGGAAAGTTCTAATTGAAGAATACATTTAGAAAGAAATACAAATATATATAACAGTTTATGTCTAACCGGAAAGTCATTTATTGAAAACGTATTCTTCAATTAGAACTATAGTTTTATGATGGACACCAGACATAATAGAGCTAATATGACGTAAATAAATTCTAAATAGACAGTGGAAAGAGTAAAATAAAAATTAACCAAGTCCTTTAAAAGGGCATCGCTCGTCATTGAAAAGCGGGACTGATGTCGTCCTGCTTAGTGTGTCGGCGGAACTGGTCAAAGATTGCTTGAAAAACGGGACGTTCCGAGGAAATAGGGACGGACACCTGGCACCATTAGTTTGGAGGTTGATCTAATATCTGCTGAAGACAGGAGGAAGACACGAAGTCCCCCGTCCTAGCCTTGGCCTCCTCAGTCTACCTCCACTCTCCTCTATTAAATAGTTGTATAGACAGATCTCATACCTAATTGACCTAATTACTTTAAGTGATCATCCTCCACCTTAATGGATAGTCAGCTCAAGTAACCTTTAACCTTATAGCAGACAAAAAATAAAAAGAGCAGAAGGGGCCGGTAGCTCTGAGATAGTGTGCTTGCTTACCGGGTTTGAAACCCGTCCGAGGTCCTTAGGTTTTTTATCTGGGAGGTGACCCTTGAGCATGCCGTCCTTCGGATGGGACGTTAAGCTATGGTCTCGAGGCTGTACGATTTCAGATACTCGTTATAGGTCCCTACACTAGGTGAATAAACCTGGATAGGGAAAATTTAGGACTCCCATAGTAGAATAGTGCTCATGTTCACCAGAGTGACGAAAGAGTGCTCTGGTAGTAGGCGATATGAGTCAAAATAACCTTCTCTGAACACGTTAGAAGGCCAAGAGATGTTATATTTACTTTCTTGTACTTGACATTGCTCCACGCCACCTGGAGACTGTCAGTGTTGACTGTTATGAAGTAGTGTTTCTGTAGTATCGATTTAGACATAGCGGCACCAGCCTCTGCCAGTGGCACCCGCAGACATTATACTTCTAGTGGGGGATTTCACTTTCAACTAAATACTATTGATAAGTTAACAAATGCGATTGATATTCAATCAGTGTTAGATCGATTTAAATAGGAGACATAGAATGCAATAAAAGAAATGGTTTCCTCAACAGTATTTGACCAGAGGGTTGACATTCAGTAAAGTCCTTCGCGAAAGGCGTTGGAAGCTCGTTTACATGTTCCATCCTTCACAGTTGACCCATGTTATGTTAGTCCTCATTTTGGGATATAACCGTATGCACAAGATTATATCCCCCCAAAGAATGTACAATATATATTTTTTAAATTTTTTTGTAATTAAGAAATTATTGCTTTTTTATGATTTCACTTCTAAATAACTCACGTAGACTCTAGTAGCGAAGTAACTCAACTATACAGTCATAAATTCATTAACAATATTTTTTACTTCCCCAGTTGTGCGAAGTTTAGGGGTAGTTAGGTAATACGTAAGAAGTTCGATGTTGAGTTTTCACCGGAATTGCACGTTTTTCGATCCCCTGATTCCAAAAATTGAAGAAAAAAATTGCCATATGTGTCTGTGAACACAATCCGATAGAATGATGGTATCGACACGAAATTTTATATGTGTATTTAGATACCTATTGATTCATGGGACAAGATCGTATTTGGGACTAGATCTACGGCAGATGGTGACGGAAACTGACTACCCGATGTTCTGCCGATTCGTCGGCTCCTGGCGGGAGCAGAAACAGGCAATGTAATGATCCCGAGCTTTGCCTAAACGTAGACTGGGTGATGTTGCTGCAACGCAAGGCGCACCCTCTTTTAAAACTGGAAAAAAAAAAAAAAAAAAAAAGATACCTATTGATTATCAGCCAAATCGGTCAAAGGGAAGGAGGGTATTATCATCATGATAGGCGCTACAGCCCGTCAATAGCCTTGGCCTCCTCCAGGAAATGTCCCCATGTAGCTCTGTCCTGGGCCAGTCTCCACCAGTCCACCGCACCAAACCGTCTTGTGTCTCTATTCACAGTCTCCAGCCATCTTCTTCTGGGTCGTCCCACTCTTCTCATACCCTCCGGTGTCAAATAACGAGTTTCCTTGGTATAAGGTCCTCGTCCATCAGTCTTACGTGTCCAGCCCATCGGAGTCTGGCAATTCTAATCCAGTGCGACAATTTTGGCTCTGTATAAAGTGCTTACAACTCCTGGTTGTATCGAATGCGCCAGACGCCCTCCTAGGTGGGGCCGAAGATCCTGCGGAGTATTCTCCTCTCGAAGATGTCAAGACGCCTATTTTCCGCCACGGTGAGGGTCCACGTCTCCGACCCGTATGTCAGCACTGGCCTCACAAGCGTCTTGTACAGCAGCATCTTCGTGTCCCTGGGGAGCAGCCGGGATTTAAATTGTGACTGGAGGCCATAGTAACTAGGAGGGGATTAGGGAGGGGGGGGGGGGGGGGGGGGCTTAACACATAAACTTTAATAAATGCCATTGTAATGAATGTGTCTGTATGTATATATATATATATATATGTATATACAACTGTATGTATAATTTGTCTGTGAAATAGTTGGTCTTCTGATTAGTCTAATGTGAATGTGTATTTTTGCAGATGACCACAGACATCTCGGTCCGGTGGGACCCGTCACTTCAGCAGGAGATAGTGGACGACTATGAATACGACGGTGGCAATTCATCCTCCAGACTCTACGAAAGGAGTCGGATCAAAGCTTTAGCAGGTATGAGAGTCCAACTCATCCTACTTACTTAAGTAGTTTGTAGTTCACAAATAGTTACATATTGTTAGTATATAGTTGAGTTACTGTTTGGCATTACCTCCTCACTAAACTTGTATCGTTGCACCCTTTAAAATGACTATCGAAATGATACTTCCTCACCAGCCTGAAGCCTTCAGAATGCATGAACATTTTTGGATATACCTTTTTTTATGAAGATGTTTTTACTTATTCTAAACTAAACCATACCATTAAACCTATCCAGTCCTTTCAATCCAAAGTCTCAAGATAAAATAACTTCTCTCAATGACCTCATCAAGTCCCGTTTCCTAAAAAAGTCCTTCCTGAAAAACCCTCTTGCACAATGTTTTTCATCCCATTCCCCGAAGATTGAGGCGGTGCGAGAGAGAGACCTGTTACATTAAAGTAACTATTATTCAGGGAATGCTGATACAGACCAGTTTTTTCCCCCTCATGCATTCCCTACCAGCTCTTTCTGTCCCTCTCGGTCTGCCACCACTGCAGTGGTGGTGATCCCCCGGGCTACGGTGGCCTCCTTTTTCACCATTAGGTTGAAGGAATGGGGATGGCCTCATTGCAGTGGTAAGATGGAGCTGAATTTATTTATTTTATTATTACATGTATAGTTAGTTGTTATGACTTATGCCCGGGCATTAACTACAAGGTCATATCGCCTATTACCAGAGCGCTCTTTCGTCACTGGTATACATGAGCACGACTCGACTGTGGAAATCTCATATTTTGCCTACCTAGGTTTAGTTATCTAAAGCTAGAGGAGTGGGGAGTCTTTAACGAGTACCAGGCATTAGACGTCTCCTCCGAAGGGCGACGTGCTTATGGTTTTTTTTACCTTACAGATCAGGTAAAAAAACCATTAATTTTCCGTTGAAAATTAATAAGTGTCGTCCTTATGGGGTTTTGAATTCACATATGAAATTTTGTGTTGATACATTCATTACTACGGCAGTTATTGAGAGTTTTTTTTATGTTAAGTCTCCCTCCTAATCTCTCCTTCCCTTTGGTCGATTTGACTGAAAAACAATCGTTACGAGGGTTCTAGATTCAAATAAAAAATTTCTTGTCGATACATTCATTCTATCAGGTGTTATCTTGTTCACAGACACACACAGGCAGACATTTCTTTTTTCCATATTTGGAAACTGAAGGTCGGAAAACATGAAATTCCGTTAAAAACTTCGCATCGAATTTTTGACTGGTTATGTAACTTCTATACTTCGTATAGCTGGGGAAGTAAACCTAAGACTGAGTTTTGAACCCGCGATCTTGAGCTAACGAGTTATTAACAAAAAAGCAACTCAACATTTTTAATCCAGTTTATTCTGTTATGACGCTGGGTTGCCTGACTTTATGCATTTATTACCAGCAATACACTCAGATATCCCATTTTTGAGCAGACTGACTAAATGTGAAATAAGGTTAATGGTGGGGCTATTCCCCTGATTAAGGGTGGGATTGTGGGGTACTACGATCCTTTTATTAGCTCCAATAAAACCTAATGTGAGCTGAGTCATCCGTTGAGGTGTGTTCCAATATTCAACTGGTTGAACCAACAAATGAGAAGTTTCATATGTTTGTAACTTTAATATTATAATTTATTTTTAACTTTCTTATGCCTAATAGTATAAGGAAGTATTGTAATCGTGCGAAAATTTGAGATCGAGATTCCAACGGATTTTTACGTTTCAAGTTCCCTGAATATGTTTCGACCATTTTGGCGATGATGTCTGTCTGTCTATGTGTATGTGATTGGAAAGTTGTTAACGCTCTATCGCGAAAAAAGATTGTAGCTATGAACTTGAAATTTGGAATGAAGAGGTCGTATGTTCTAACTTAGGTCTGATTAGATTTTGGCCGAAATTGAACGAAAATTGAGACCTTTTTCCCCCGGGACCTAACTATGACAATCAAAAATCTTTTCGAATAATATTTGTAGAGAATACTAAAATGCATAATTTATGTGAAATATGATTTTGTACAGGTCGTCTGGTTTTCGAGATACATGCTGAAAACCATCTTGAAATGTATTTTTAGACGTTTTCTTGATTTACCCGAAAACTGTTAGTCCTATCGCAAAATTGTTCCTTATAAAATTTACAATCGCTAATAAGTCCTCAGATTTGTTGAGGTAACTTATCAATACCACAAAAATTACAGCGCCCCAAAGAATATAAACTAAATATCTATAAGGAATATAGGGGCGCCGGTAGCTCAGTGGTATGCGTGCTTGACTTCTGACGTGGGTTCGTAGCCCGACCGAGGCCTTTAGTTTATTTTATCTGGAAGGTAAAATAAACTTAAGCACGCCGTCCTTCGGATGGGACGTTAAGCGATGGTCCCGAGCCTTGTACGATGTCAGGTACTCGTTAAAGACCCCTACCCTAGATGAATAAAAATTTAGGGTAGGCAAAATTTAGGACTCCCATGGTAGAGTCGGGCTCATGTCCACCAGAGTGACGAAAGAGCGCTCTGGTAGTAGGCGATATGACCTCGTAGTTAAAGCCCGGACATGAGTCATAAAACCTAACCTATAAGGAATATACTTAAGTAATTTTTAAATCATAACCCATAGCAACGAACTTTATAATATAGTTTTTGTTTTGATAGTTTTTTTGAAAAATTATAAAAATTAAGAAAAATATATGTGAGGTGGCCATTACAGGATTTTCTTACACAAACAACGCTTACAGATCACTCTCTCTACCCCTCCCCTTCTCAAAATCATTTCATTTTGTCTCTTTGTACAGCGTTATCTTGAGAGTAGACATTCTTATATCCAGTAACTTGAAATTTCGAATGAAGAGGTCACATGTGTTAACTTAGATCTGATTAAATTCTGACCGAAATAGGACAAAAAATGAGACCACTTTACTTCGAGGCCTAAGTATATTTTACAAGATACTGCTTGTGTTTATGAACTAATCAAAAATATTTTCAAGAAATATTTATAGAGAAAACTGCAGCACATATTTTATATAAAATACAATTTTTTTGTAGGTCGTCCCGTTTTTGAGATCCGTGCCAACATGTAGCTTTGAAAGACATATTTTTAAAGGTTTCCTTAATTTGCCCGAAAACGGATAGTCCTATCGAAAAATTGGTTCTACAAAAAAATGTTCCTTATTAAATTTCCAACCGCTATTAAGTCCTCAGGTTTAATATAGGATGAATAAGACAAACGTTATAGCGCCTCAAGTGTCTAATTTAGTCGGTGAACAAAGTTATTTTGTGCCCTAGACATACGGACTATTCAGTCTAAGGCCCTGTTCACCTTTTGCTATTCACCTTCTTCCAAGCGACGCAAATGTCAAACGGTGACATTTTATTGTTGATACATAGTTGAAAGTACACTTTTAATTTTGCCTATTTTTTAAAAATTCAGTAATATCCACTTATCATAGAAATAAAAGACTGTCTTCCCACTGTTTTATTTTTCACCGGGAACCGGTTTTCGCAACAGCGTAAATCTTGAAACAAATTGAATTTTTTGGTTTCTATAAGTTAACAAAAGCAATCATTATCTCCTCAAATGCAATTAAAGGAATAATATTCAACGAATTGGAGGTATGAGAATAAGTAATAAATAATTATTATGGACGAACAGTTCCGGGTTTTAACTAAGAGGTTATAACGCCTACTACAGCGCTCTGGTGGACATGAGCCCGACTCTACTGAGGTCAAGCCAAAACGATCGATTGGGTTTAGAGTGCGAAAATATCATTGATTAATTCGTGCTGGGGAAGTTCATTGCCTGATTCACTGATGACGTTTTTTTTTAATTTGGTTTCACTTGCTGGGTATTATACTTGTTGTTATTATTTAAAAAATATTTATTTCCGTTAAACCATAACATGGTAATAGGATACGTCACAAGAATATATACCTTAAGATAGCTTATAAATTAGATACATAAATTGATATTAACTCTTAGAGATGATATACATGGATTAGTATTAACAATACTACTAAAAAATTAAATTAAATGAATAAATAAATAATTGAATACATGAATACAAAAATAAAGCAAATACATTTTTTGATTTAATTAAAATTAAGATAATAATTTTTGATCACTTTTCGGGAAATGTTTTTTTCACGGCGACCCTCAGGTTACAATGTGCAAAATATAGAAAAGAGAAAGAAACCCAAATGACAATAACAATAACAATATATACCTCTCCTGCCATAAATACTGTTACAAAAGTTGGACTTTGATTAAATGGGTATTGTTTACATAGGCCTCACCTATATCAGATTGTTTACCTTAAAATCAGGCTAATAATTCCATTTAGTTTGTATTTTTCTTTCACTCAGTTAACATGGAGTGGGGTGATAAAGAAAACCGGATTGCCGTGCTCGCCTTATACAAAGTTGGGAAATCTAACTCAGAGATCTTTAGCGCTTTGGAACCTTTGTGTATCAACCGTATGTTCGTGTACTACACTATAAATCGTTACAATGAGACCCTATCTGTATGTGACAGACCTCGATTAGGCCGTCCCCGCACTGTGAGAACGGATAATGCAGTGAGAGCAGTGACTGCTCGAATCAGGAGAAATCCTATCCGGAAACAAAAAATCATGTCTCGGGAAATGGGAATCTCTGTCAAATCGATGTCTCGCATAATAAAAAGTGACCTTAGGATTGGTGCATTCCGAAGGATGACCGCTTCCCTAAAAAGAATTAGGGTGGAGAGATCAAAAGTGCTGCTTTGTCGTTATGCCAATGGTCTTCATCGGAAAATTTTGTTCAGCGATGAGAAAATTTTTACGATTGAAGAGAAATTGAATTGCCAAAATGATGGTGTGTACGCGCACAGCTCTAAAGAGGCTCAGAAAGTGATTGGAAGAGTGGAAGGAGGTCATTACCCTTCTTCAGTTATGGTTTGGTGGGGAGTGAGCTATTATGGCACCACGAAGCTCCATTTTTGTGGAAAAGGAGTTAAAACATCTGTTAAAAATTATCAGGACGATATTTTGGAACCTGTTGTGAAGCTTCTGAATGATACTCTGTTTGCTGGAAGTCACTGGGGTTTTCAGCAGGATTCCGCTTCTGCTCATAAGGCCAGGTCAACTCACCAGTGGCTGCAGAGGAACATTCCTAAGTTCATCTCCACCTCGGATCGGCCCTCAGGAAGCCTTGATCTGAGCCCACTCGACTACCGGCTGTGGTCGGAATTGGAGAGGATGGCCTGCCACAGAGCTCATCCTAGCTTGGAAAGCCTCAAACAATCACTGATCCGTGCAGTTGAGCTTTTTCCTCAAGAACTACTGCGTACTGCCATTGATGACAGGCCACGGAGACTAAAAGCTTGTGTCAAGGCAAAAGGGGGACATTTTGAGTAATTTTATTTTATGTTTATAACAGTTTATTTTCTAATGAAGTTTTTTTGAAGAACTTGTTTTTCTGTTGAATGCTGTATGTTTCCTTGTAACAATATTTATGATAGGACTATATATAATAATAATAAATAAAACTCTTATGAAGATACATAAGAGAAAAATACAAGAGATAAATTAGTGTATCAATAATAAAAAATAATGATTAATACGTAGATTTGACAGCCTTTAAAGAGGATATCTGTGGAGGAAGCGAAGCTATGTATTTGAATATGAAACACGATTTTTTTATTATTGTTATTTTAGTATTTTTGAACAGTGTGTAAACAATATAGAAACCAAACCTTACAAATTCCATGTTCTTATCTTTTGTACTTAACAAGAAGACTGAGTCGAGAGCGGGGCGGGGCCATCATATCAAATGAATTGTTCTTTGACAGTAGTACTTTCAGTTGAATTCATCTCTCCTAGAGTCTGCGCAAGACTAATTTCTAACCCCTAGTATGTATATAACGGAGGATATATAATACATTTTAATGTTAGATATATCTTCCAATTTTACTGTTTGTGAGTGACATGACATTCATAGTTTTATTTAATTTTCCAAAAATTAAGTATTTTTAGAAATCTTTACAATTTCATTGTCTTTTGATGATTTCATTGTCCTGAAAATGTTTTCTTAGTAAATAATATTTTGTTGATAAGTTATCAATTTTGGAGGTTTAAGATTTTTCAATTATCAGTACTCAAAGTGAGAATGCAAACATTTGATAACATATTGGATGAGTGATAAAGTTGCTTAATAGTTCTAGTTGCATCTGCTATTAGAATGCAGAATTCATTTATTTCAAATTTGTCACTTCCATTTTATTTATATATTTCCACAACAGCTAAACTAACTGCAACTTCTAAGTTGAGAAACGTGGACATGCCCGGGTTTTTACTACAAAGTCGTCTACTACCAGAGTGCTCTTCGCTCTTTGTACTCGTAAATTTGGCATACGTTCGTTTATTCATCAAGGATAGGAATTTTTAACGAGTACCTGTCATCGTACAGGCTCGGGACAGACGTATAACGTCTCATCCGAAGGACGGCATGCTCAAGGTTTTTTCACCTCCCAGATAAAAAAAAAACCTAAGGGGCTCCGCTATTTGACGCCGGCATATGTACACGATTGTGGCTGTTGACGTATGTGTGCATGTATGGTAGTTTAGGAACCTCTCGTGTCGATGTTCTTATTGAAAGAGGAACCGCGTTCAAAAGCAGGAAGAGTTTAACTCATTTTGTAAATTTAAATAAAGAATGTGTGGGAGGATACTCCCTTCGTCATTTCCCGTCTGCAGCTAATTTTTCAATGTACCCAATAATGCACTTAGAGCTTTTAGCGAACCAGACGATTTCGCAACTTTCAAATTTCCATATTTATTTATTTTTTAAAAACTGAAATACGAAAATATACGAGTATACTCTCAGTATGTTTTACTTATTTGATTTCTCTCGTTATTTCGCTTCTTTGGGCCTGAGGAAGCAGCGCGTAGTCTTGAAGGAATATAAATAAAAAATATGTGTAGTAAAAATATAGTCTATTATAATTAATAATATTAATAATTTTATATTATTTATAGTATTTTTTTAAAATTCTTCTTCTTCTCGTATGTGTTTGTTTATACCTTGAAATTCAATATCGTTGTTGTATATAATTTAGAGCTATTATGTTTACAAAATTGTACGATGTATTCAATTAACTATATTATGGATTAACGGAAATAATAATAATCAAAATACTGCGCATGATATATATTTATATAAACAAAGAGGCGACTCAAACCTCGGCCAGACCAGGACATTATAATATAATATGTTTTCCTTTTAAAGTGTAGAGGAGTGCTAAGTATTTATATATAATATAAATATTATATATACTTTCAAAATAATAATATATACTTTCAAAAATATAAATGTATATATATTTATATTTTTGAAAGTAAATATAATTGGGCTTGGACTGGTGGACTTCTCCATCTTTTTTATATTGATTTTTTTTTAAATTGTTAAATTAATTTTTTTTTTTCAGATGAACGAGAAAGTGTACAAAAAAAGACATTCACAAAATGGGTAAATTCACATTTGGTCCGAGTAAGCCTGCGGATTTCAGATCTCTATGTCGATCTTCGAGACGGCAAAAGTCTCCTCCAGTTACTGGAAGTTCTCTCCGGAGAAAGACTTGTAAGTATTCTTATGACACTACCTCGCTTTTTTATATCTCTTATAAAAACAATTTTTCAAATGTCTAAAAAAAAAAAATGAATTTATGGTATTTTCCCGGCACGAATTAATCAATCAAATTAATTTTTATTGATCCTGCCAAGGCGTCGTCTGACACAGCAAAATATTTCCTAAAATTTTGAAACTATTTTCTGGATGTGAAATTTTGACTAAATGTGTAATCTTATCATATGGATAACAATTGAGGCCGTAGGTGGAAAAAGGGCACATAGACGTATATGCCTGAAGATGACCTTTATGAAGAAGAGTGTGATGATTAAAAACTACTTATGATTTTACGAAAATGATTTTACTTCAACGTTTACCTATATTACAGCGTTTTTACTTTTGATAACTTGAAAAAATGTTCATTTATTTTAACTATTGCCTGCCTCATATGTTTTTGAAAAAAAAAAGTTCATACGCACACACAAACATGAGCAGATATATATATGTATGTATGTACTTCAAATGTCATTCTTTTAAATTTTCAAAACTTCGTTAATAAAGTAAATACCTATTTGTGATTTTTTAAATCTAAAAATGATCTAAAACTGTTCCTCGGAAAAAGGGCACATAAAGTGCTCTCATTATTTTGTTTATATAATTTTTCCATGCAACATTATAGTATTTCTAGAGATTCCTTTGGTTACAGGATAAGTTGCGACGTAAGAATAAAAATCTGTGAATTGATATGCGGTAAAAATCAACCTGTTACACCAATGAGAAAAACTCAAATGCTGATATCTCTAAACACGTTTTTCCGTTATGTGCCCTTTTTCCACCTACCGCCTCAATTTGTAATAAAAATCAAAAGTCGCCTTGTAGTAAAAGTAGTTAATCAATTGAGTTATTGCTCTCTCTCCAAAAGCAATCAACCGTTTGATCTAAATATCAACAGTTGACTTACGTAGGGCCTTGTAATGTAAACAAACCCGTTGCCAAGACAACCGATGTCGAAGCGACGTTATTTTTTTGGAATCCATTTGAAAAAAAGGACAAAGAAAATAAAGAAGAAAGAAACCTAAGGATGAAGAACAACTTTAAAAGAAATCAACAGGAAGAAAGTAAGAATAACTTTAAAAGGAAGAAATGGTGGCTGTAGGCCTAACCTTACAGTTATCAACAAACATTTTAAATAATAATTACAAGATCCACCGACTTCAAAAGGAAACTAAATTTTCAGAAGGGATTAATTTAGCACCCAGAAACAAAATGAAACAGCTAAAAGAAGAAATTTCAGGAAATTATAAGCAAAATTAAGAAAAGGTCAATAATTAAAAAACGAGTCGGTAGAAGGTTGTGAAAATTTTTAGGAAAAGACAGTTAATTATTAAGAAAAGATTAAAGAAGAAAAAGAAGAGAAAAACTGCCCACATCAGAAAGAAAAGCCAGTAGTAAATTTTGAAGAAACGGTCAGTTCTAAAATACATCGAATCAACTAGGCCGGATCCCATCTGAAATAATACAAGTGATCCGAAAGTGTATACCACAAACTTTAAACACTGTTTTCGAGAAATGAAGAAGGCAAAATTAAAAAAAAAAGTTACAGAAAATTAAGATGACAATTTAGAAAAGAGAAGAAACGGAAGAAAGGAGAGAAAACACCAAAAAATATTAATATTTAGAAGTAAAACAAGAGACAACAGAAAAAAGAAACTCGAATTTGCTACCCATAATTCCGTGCGGAGGCAGTTTAGTGAGTCTATGTTGGGTTCTGGTAGAGGTGGAACCTATGAGAGACTAGTCTCTATATTTTTGACAATTTCAGTGAAAAGAGTGAGTTAACAAGTTAAAGTGAGTACTAAGTGAATAGTGAAGGGTAGAGAGGATGCGGGAAGAACGTGGACCTCATAATTTATGTTAAAGGAGTAAAATTTGTAAATATATTTCAAGGTGACGTCACGAGGTAGGATTCATTTTATTTTTTGTATATATTTCAATGGCCAATTATCAAGTTCGAAGTTTTTTTTAATTAAAATAGTTTTCATTGTAAATATGTTTTGATTTTTTTTGATTCCCCATATCTCTCTCAATGAAATTCAAATCTCAAAACTCATAGGCCTTGCGAATCAACACCTTTGAGATAAGCGCCAATCGTTATCGGGACATAATATTTAATAATCTTTATTTTCAGAATCACACCGGGAGACTTTTGGATTTTTGGATTGGTGCGAGTAACGTAGTTTGAAAATTTTACAGAGTTATTTATAACATATGTTTTTCATTTTTTTTAAGAGCTTCACTCAACCATATGGTAGATTATTTTATTTTTGAAATTATAGAGTTAATTAACTTAAATTTTTTTTTATTATTCAAAATTTTATTCATTTTTTTAATTTATTGTGAAATCCATCAAGTCAGTATATTTTATAAAACCTTTCATTATGGCATATCCCTTGTGTGGAAATTAAATTCAATTTTTTTATATACTCAAAGTAATATAACTATAGTAACCTCATTTAAAAACATAATAAAAACCTAGCAGCCTATACTAAATGTTGTGTCTATAGATTCATTACATGGGCAGTTATTATGGTTTTTGTGTTAAACCTTCCTCTTAATCTCCCCCTCCCTTATGGCCTATCTGGCTGAAAATCAAGGTGGAGTTATGGAGTTACTTAATTTTTTATATAGTCGAAACTTTGGTATTAAGATTCAGAAGTCCCTTAGTAAGACATCTATTGATTTTCAACCAAATCGGTAAATTGATTTCAAATGAAGAGTCAAAATTTAGTTGATTATTTCGTATTGGGGAAGTACATTGCCAATGAGAGACGTTATAGACTCGTTACTAGACTTTCCATTATATTATTTTGTATATTTCCCCCTTGAAAATTCCCCTTAGGGGCCCTATATATAGAGAGAAGTTGAGTTTGTGAAGGGCTGATTGGTGGAGGCTGGAGGCCATCTTCGTGATCAATACCCCTAGCTGCTCTATAACGCACTCTTCATTATTTATACAAAACCTCTCACCTAATAATAATATTTATTTCCGTTGAACCATAACGTGGTAATAGGATGCGCCATAAGAATGTATACAATGGTATGCGTGCTTGCCTTCTGAGCTCAAGATCGTGGGTTCGAAACCCGACCGAGGCCCTTAGTTTATTTTATCTGGGAGGTGAAATAAACTTAAGCACGCCGTCCTTCGGATGGAACGTTAAGCGATGATCCCGAGCCTGTACGATGTCAGATACTCGTTAAAGACCTCTGCCCTAGGTGAATAAAAATTTAGGGTAGGCAAAATTTAGGACTCTCACAGTAGAGTCGGGCTCATGTCCACCAGAGTGACGAAAGAGCGCTCTGATAGTAGGCGATATGACCTCGTAGTTAAAGCCCGGGCATGGGTCATAATAACTAACTAACTACAATAAGTTAGGTTTTATGACTCATGCCCGGGCTTTAACTACGAGGTCATATAGCCTACTACCAGAGCGCTCTTTCGTCACTCTGGTGAACATGAGCCCGACTCTACTGTGGGAGTCCTAAATTTTGCCTACCCTAAATTTTTATTCACCTAAGGACCTCGGTCGAGTTTCGAACCCACGATCTTGAGCTCAGAAGGCAAGCACGAATACCACTGAGCTACCGGCGCCCTCATGTATACAATATATACATTAGATAGATTATAAATTAGATACATAAACAGATGTTTACTCTTAGAGTCTGATATGAATTAGAATTAACAATACTACTAAAGTTTTTTTTTTTTTTTTGCTCTATGTACGGTGAATATTAGCCATGTCAATGTGTTATCTAGTTATTTACGACATCCATGGCCCCGGGAGGGAGTTATATCTACGAAATAAAACTCACTCCCGGACGGGATTCGAACCCGCAAACTATAATGAGACCACGCGACCAAAGTCCTACACTAGCCCGCACAGCCACCATGGCCCCCAAAAAATAAAATTAAATGAATAAATAAATACTTGAAAAAATAAGAGTACAAAAATAATAATATTAATAAATCCAAGAGGTAGTTTTTTAATTAAATCAAAATGGTTTTTTTCTTTTCTTTACTTCGGCCCTTATTTATAATGTTGTATCTTTCAAAATTAATTATTTTAAGTTTGTTATATTTTCTATTTTTTTTTTTATTTATTTATTTACATATTCACAACGACAACATTTGTCACTAGTGATCGTGATGATGTGCTGTGGCAAGTGTGTCGCTGTACTGCTGAGGTACGTGACCGAAGAGGAGTCCAGGCTAGTCCTGGAGCAGGTCCCTCTGCCATGCCCGCTTTAGACGTCTTGGTGGGTTTGTGGGGAGAGTGTTCGTGGATAATTGGAGAATAAGTGGATTGGCGTGATGATGGAGTTTGTCGTGAAAATTTTGATATCGTGTCTTGATAACAGAAGGTATAAATGGGATGTTGAGGTCATTATGTAATGTGAGGTTGGAAACGTAAAATGGGGCATTGGCAATGTGGCGTAGTATGATGGATTGTAATGACTGAAGGCGTTGTACGTTTGATTTTTTGGGTGATCCCCATATCTCGATTCCGTAAGTCCAGATGGGTTTTAGTATAGTGTTGTAAATGTGAAGTTTGTTTTCAAGCGATAATGTCGATCGTCGTCCGATGATTGATTTCAGTTGTCCAAATCGTCTTTTGAGGTCTGTGCGTTTCAGTCTGATATGAGTTGTCCAAGTTAAACGTCTGTCTAAATGAAGTCCTAGATATCGGACAGTGTCTGATGCAGGAATGGGCTGGTTGTTAATTTCTATTTTTAATTATAATTTTTATAGTTTCGATAATTTTTCCGGAAGCGTCTTTTTCACGACGTATAGGTAAAAATATTGAACTTATTTTAACAAAATATTGTCTAATAGTAATAGTACGTGTCTATTAGACTGTAAGTAGATATATAATAACGAAAGATTTGGTACTCTAGGCGTTCAGTACCAAAATAGATGCACCCACACTTTTTACTGTTTGAGTAGGCGTACTTTATCTTAAAGTAAGGTGTCTCTTTCATTGTCAGAGTATTTTTTTTTTTCAGTTTCGCGTATTTTGATCATAGCTGACATAACTGCACTTCTTCAGTTGTTCGAAGTGTAGGCGGTTTTGTAATCTGGCAGAAATTCGATGTGGAGTATTTTGAAAAAAAAAAATCCTATGTGTCTCTGATCACTACAACTCCCGTTAGAATGAATAGAATACATCAACACTAAATTTTATATGGTTATTCATAACTGCGGAGAGCTAAACAACAAAACAAACTCCAATAAAAGAGATAGTAATGAATATAAAAATATCGACATGAAATTTAATATTTGAATCCAAAACCATTTAAGGACGACAGCTATCAATTTTCAGCCGAACCGTCTTAAGGAAAGGATAGGTCCCAAAGCAGGGGGACTCAACAACTCTAATAATTGCCTATGTTATGGACATATAAGACATGAAATTTTATGTGTGGAGTCAGAATCCCCCCAAATTACTACACCTATTGTTTTTCAGACAAATTAACTACAGCGAAAGGAGGGGATTAGGGGCGCTTAACACAAAAAAAACCTAATAACTGCCGTTCAAATAAACGTGTTGACATGACATTTTTTATTTAATTCAAATCCCCATATGGACGACACCTATTAATTTTCAGCAAAATCAGCCGAAGGGAAGGAAAGGATGAGAGGAGGGGGCTTAACTCAAATCCTAATTACTGACTGTAATGGATATATCGACAGTAGTAGGATTCAGAAGTTCCAATGTAAGTCAACTATTAATTTTTAGCCCAAACGATCGATTAGTTTTGAACCCAATAAGAAAGGTACCTGTGAGGTTGCGCTGGGGTACATTTGTTGATGTAATGTTGATCTATGCCTTACGTACCATTAGATACTGACACTATGATCAATCAAGTCAATACTTGATTGGAGCAGTAGTTCCTCAAGGCGACATTCTCGGTGCTGCTCTTCATTCATTGTACGACAGCGGACATACCAACATGTCTTGAAAGCTTATTGGCCGCGTATGCGGATGTCGTAGCAGCTTCGTCTGCCATCCATGAAACAGTTCATGCTTCAACCGCTCTTCCGGTACACTTCGACCAAATCGAAGTCATGCATCCCCTGTGGTGTATAAAACTGAATATTCAAAGTATGCACTGAAGTAAATGGCAGAACTATAATTATTTTAGCGTTATAGCATATTTTTTAACCCCCGACGCAAAAGGAGGGGTGCATGATGGCTGAACCGATTTCAAAGCAGTTTTTTTTTTTGTTTTGTTTTAAAATATGGTATTAGTGAAATGCTTCTTAGCCATGTTTGCTGGAAATCGGGTATGCCGTTTCCAAGATATTCAGGTTTCATGAGAGCCTGTGTAGAGATCTCAGCCTCTATTACAGATAGGGGCTTGGAGTTCGAGGTCAAATGTTTATAAGGCCAACCCTCCCCCCTAAGTACTCCAAGCCCCCCCCCTCCCCCCCCCCCCAAAAAAAAAAAACAGCAAGGTTACAGTAGGAAAAAAATGAATGAACAAAAACAATTTTTTCAATTGACTTTTATTTAAAACACAGACTGGATTTTTTGTCTTTTTTTTTTTTAAATTTTCAATTTAATGTATTTTTTCTATAATGTTTTTATAATAAATTTACAAGCACCTTGTAGTTTAAGCATTATAGAAACTATAATTGATTGCTTATACGCATACTGAATATTTTTTTGGTTGAATGAATGGACTAATAAGAATGAAACTGCAAATATAAGGTTACAACATGCAACTCATATTTAGCTTTTGTCCTTAGCAGACTTTTCACAAACGAACTGCGAATATGTATATCGAATACAGAGGTCAGAGTTTATAAAACGGTAAATGTTGTATGTGGGGAGACAGCAGGAATGTTTTTATTCTTCTGAAGAAAGTCTTTATATTTTCCCTTCTATTGTATGTTTCTATCCCTCTGAAGGGAATAACAGAACATCTGTTTGATGAGGATCAAGGTGGGCCTCCTACATCAAGTGGAGGTCTGTCTTGAAGGGGAAATATTCTATATTTTGCATAAGTGAGAATGTAAATGGTAAAAAAGCTGTGCATCTTTCCACGTGCCACTTTAGAGAGTGGGACGAGAGAAACGTTAAGTGTGAAAAGACATCATTTAGTGTCATGACAGGATCGGGATTTCATGCTCCACTTTGAGACACCGTCCTCTTCTATTTTTCTGTATTTTAAAGGAATTTTCTAAAGTATAACACTTCACTGATTCTGAGCTTCTCTTCACTCCAAAATCAGATTGCTGTGACCTCATCCCCTCCGAAGGACGACACGCTTCATTTTTTATTTTACTTACCAGAATAAAAAAAAACCTTATATTTTTCCCTTGCATTTATATATGGATTTTTCATTGTTCCATTTCCATCAGACATTGTTAAAAAAAAAGTTTAAAACTGACCTCCATTTAAAGTTAAACCAGGAGTTTAATCGAGTCGATTGAAATAAATAATTTTTTTTGTATCGATTAAGATAGAAGGAATTAGTAAAAGCTTGTCCTCTGATTCATTCGCCATCGTCAGCACAAAGTCCAATGTGACATTTAAGTTTGTTGTCATAATTATACAGTCCTTAGGTTACCTGAGATCCCTAGGGAAGTCCATGGTGGAGGGAGGGGGGAATCGTACCTTAACGAAACATTCTGTTACAGATATTTGAGTTTAAACATAAACATCAAAAAGTATATAGTACCTAGTATATATATAAGAAATAAGTGAAATAATGACTATATGACATAATAAGCGTAAGCCGAAATCGGTACACAATCTTACTAATATATGAATATTTATGATGTTCGGGCTAATCTTAATAACTACTAGACCGATTTTTTTTTCTATGAATTCCTTACGTTTCCGCGGTGGTTATAAGCCAAAAAAATTCCTATTTTACATTTTTTTAAAGAAAATATTTGGTTGTTGTATCGATAGGCTTGATCGAATCTCTCAGTAATTCTTTTTTTATGGCTCCGAATTCGCTATATGAAAGAGTCGGTTGAGGGGAGTATTTAACGTGGTATCGATAGGCCTAATCGAATCTCTCAATAGTTCTCTTTTTATGGTACCGAAACCCTAGGAGGATAGAAGAGTAACTAATAAACGAGTGCTTCTCCTGTTTATTGTTTTAATTTCTTTAGGTATAGAATGTCAATTCAACTTTCTATAAATATATTCTAATGTTACTTTTCGTTAATTATATGATATAACTCACCATTAACTTTAATCAGATAATTAGTTCGATTTTAGGTTCACATTATTTATCTGACTTTATGAAAAGTATTAGAAGTTATAACAGCTTCTTTTGGTGCTTTGTAATAACGAATAACTTACTTATTTACTTTCCCTGGCGCTACGGTCCTTGTAGAACCTGGGCCTCCGCAACAATCTTCCGCCATTCTACTCTATCCTCGGCCTCCCGTCTCCATCTTCTCACACCCATCGTTCTGAGGTCGTCCTCCAGCCAACGTAAGCGGGGTCTCCCTCTTCTTCTTTGTCCTCCCGGGTGTGCCTCCAGTATCTTCCTCGGCAATCTGTCTGGTTCCATCCTCTGTAAATGCCCCAGCCATCGGAGCCGTCCCTGCTTCACTGAGGCCAACAAGTCCGAGCTCTTGTACAGGGACCTCAGCTCCCTATTGGTCCCTATCCTCCATCTATCCTCCTCTGGAGTAGGGCCGTATATCTTCCTCAATACCTTCCTCTCCCACGTATTGAATATGACTTCATCCCTCCTAGTCAGGACCCAGGTTTCACTCGCATATGTAAAATAACGAATAACGATGGGTACATATATGTCTGCTTAGAGTTACAACCTGTGTAAAGTTACTCCGGATAACCTGCTTGTACGTATATATTTTTGTGGAATGAAACAATATAAAGGGAGGCTGAGTTGAGGACCACCCACTAGAGGTAGGTTTGGTCTTTTGATAAGAGAGTAATTAGATGGGTTAGTTGAACTAATAACTGGAGAGGAAGGCACTGGAGCCTTCTGGGTGGTCTCTGTGTCAAACATGAAAATATTGTATTTCTGACAAGATTTACTTACATTCCCTTATCCAATGTAAATACTGATAGTTTTTATTTCCGTTAAAACATCACATAGTTATTGGCTACGTCATACAGTTGTCTACATTAAAATATCTAACAAAATAAACTATGTACATCAACCTATATTAAATCTTTAAATACAATCATGAAATAAATAATAATAATATTTAAAAAAAAATAATATTTGTATTATTAATAAATACAGATCCATTTTTAATTATAAATATTTTGTATTTATTTTTCTTTGAAATAAGTCTTCTTTCATGAATATTTCGAGGCGATTACAGGCCCCTTACTCAGGTCACAAAGAGCAAAATATAGAGAATCAATATAAAAGTATAAATAAATAAATTAAACTAATAGAATTAATGATAATAATAAATATATGTAACAAAATGTAATTATGCTGTTTATTGTGATAGCTACAAGATACGGGAGTATTTTGGTTTTATGTTCCTCAGAAGTCAACTTTCTTAGAACATTCTTGGGTTAATCACCGACAATGTACTTCCCCAGTTCTTATTGTTTATATTCCTGTTTTCAATCTCCCAATTTGACTTCGAATGAGCGAACAGAGCCAATTGGTGTTCGAAAGGAAGGTTCTGAGCAGAATATTTGGAGGAGTGAAAGTAGGCCATGCATGGCGCAGACGCAACAACCAGGAGCTCTACGAACTATATAGAGAACCAGATGTCCTGAAAGTCATGAAGATTGGGCGGTTAAGATGGGCAGGACATGTCGCCAGGATGGAAGCTGAGGAAATGCCGAAGAAGCTGCTAATGGAGCCCATTCATGGAGTAAGACGGCGAGGGAGACCTAAGCTGAGATGGGCAGATGGTGTGGCAGAAGATGCTCGAAACATATTCCGCATCAGGAACTGGATGGCAGCCGCACAGGATCGAGACAATTGGCGGCTGTTGGTGGAGGAGGCCAGGATCCGTCACCGGGTTGTAGCGCCACGATAGATAGATATAATTTGACTTAAAATCTACTGGTATACTATATTGGCAGTTATTAGGGTTTTTGAATTGAAGCCCCCCCCCTCTTCTGTATGGCCGATTCAGCTAAAAATTAATGTGTCGTCTTTCTAAGAGTTTATCCAAACTCGCAATATAAAATTTCTTGTAGGTATTTCATCACGTAGGCAGTTATTAGAGTTTTACGGAAAAAAACATTGAGTGAACTTCAAAACTATTAATTATGCCGAGTTGAACATGCGTATTAACTATTAATTTTCTACTGAAACGTACAATTTGTATGAAATTTTGTATAATTTAATATATAGACTTAGTCTAACGGCAACTATCACCAAGAAATATATTATCTAATAAATATATTGATATTGTAGTCATAACTTTTATAAGACAAACTTACACATCACCCACTGACTGGGAACCGCGTACCTTCCGCCTAGTTGTAATACAAAATGTTATGTTATATAAAATTATACTATTTTTTTTTTTTGTTAATGAAAATTATAATAATGGTGTATTAATTTTTTGCAGCCTAGACCTACCAAAGGGAAAATGCGTATCCACTGCCTAGAGAACGTGGACAAAGCATTGCAGTTCCTCCGAGAGCAGAGGGTACATTTGGAAAACATGGGATCACACGATATCGTCGACGGAAACGCACGACTCTCCCTCGGCCTTATCTGGACCATCATTCTCAGGTTCCAGGTCAGTTTGTCTGTTATTCATTCATATCTATCTGTATGTATTGAGAAAAGTGGTGTGCTAAAAATAATAATTTTGAGGTGGGAGAATAAGTGAGGTTAATTTTAAATGTCTAATTCAAAAATCGAATTTTTTTTCACTAAAGTAGTCGTTTCTTTTCCCTCCTAATTACAATTTTAAAAATATTGAACATGGTTTTAATTTAAAGCCCCTTTTGTGCATTTATGTGTTTTAAAGAATAATAATTGCTATAATTAATTGTGCTTAGCCATTGAAAGAAGCTAAAAAACTATTTAAAAAAAAAATGGTAAAAAAACTCCTTAGAAATTATTTTAAATCGCTGATTCAGTGATTTTAAATCATTTCATCAGGAGTTATCGCGTTCATTTTTGGAAACATAATCCGATGGAAACTCAACATAGAATTTCTGACTGATTTCATAACTTCCCCTATTCCTCGAATAGTTGTGGAAGTAAGAATCTATTATAAATTCAGGATTCTATTGAAAGTCCAGAGATCTTATGTGTTTTCACAGATATCCTACGTTAAGGAGGCAACGAAATCAAAAATAAGGAAGGGAAGATGTCACTGGAATGTCATTTCATCCTACTTTCTATTGAAATTTTACAGAATTATTTGATATCTTTAATGTTTCCCAATTAAACAATTATTGGTCCGCACTTTCAGCATATAGTATATATATACTATATGCTATGATAGATAGATAGAAAACCTTGAAACTCGTTATAAAAATATTCATTCCGGTATATTTTTTCAGTTATTAAACATTTCCGTGAAAATATGAAATATGATTTCAAAATATTGAAAATATGAAATAAATACTATATTTCTCGGTGCAATTCTTTTTAACCCCTGACGCAAAAGGAGTTACAAGTTTAAAGCCTTAGTCTGTGTGTGTGTCTGCCAGTCGGTAGCATCGTAGCTCCAAGACGGCTGAACCAATTTCAAAGCGGTTTTTTTGTTGCGAAATCTGGTATTTGCGAGATGGTTCTTATTCATGTTTGGCGGAAATCGGGTTTGCCGTTTCCGAGATCTTCAGGTTTTATCAGAGCATGTGTGGGGATCTCGGCCTCTATTACAGCTAGAGACTTGGAATTTGAGCTCAAATGTTTATAATTTTAATTAAATTTTTAATTTAATATTTTTTGTCTATAAATATTAAGAATCCCATTGAAATGTTAACAAAAGATGTAAATAAAATAGTTGAGTGATGCAGACTATAGGTATACAGTGTTAGTTTGTGTGTTAAAAGGGTTCTTTGTTTGACAGCTGAAGAGGAAATGAGTCAGGAAATTCTACACAAGAGTTTTGTATACACAGACGGAATTCTTTGTGTCTTTTAAACATAGTGTTGTCAATATACTTCAGATAGAAGGTGTGGTGTCTTTAACACGAAGTGGAGTATAGGCCACAAGTATATTGGGATACAGATCACAAATTATAAATCTTAATTTTCGTATTAATCTTATTGTCAGTTCGTCACCTGTTTAAATAGTATCTCCCATTTTTATTCATATATTCATTGTCCAATTAGAGAGCGCCGGTAACTCAAGTGTATGCGTGCTTGCCTCCTGAGCTCAAGATCGTGGGTTCGAAACCCGGCCGAGGCCCTTAGTTTATTTTATCCGGGTGATAAAATAAACAAGCACGCCGTCCTTCGGATGGGACGTAAGAGATGGTCCCGATCCTGTACGATGTCAGGTACTCGTTAAAGACCCCTGCCCTATGTGAATAATAATTTAGGGTTAGGACTCCCACAGTTGAGTCGACTAAGATGAGTCAAATAATTGTGATATCTTCGAATTGATCGTTCGTACAGGATCATTAGTTTTAAACAAATGAATCAATTGATGAATGCCAGTGAGTACGATGCCGTTCGTGTTTTGCTGTTATCAATTCAGTAGACATTTACGAGTCTTCAGCAATTTGAGATCCTTGTGCATTATATTAAGGAACGAAACTAATAGAGTCGACACTGTCATTACAATGTTGAGGTAAGTCGAGGTTCTGTCTTATGTAGAAAAAAAAACTCAGTATTTACCCAACAATTTCCTTTTTCAGGGGCCTTATAAAGTGACTAGAGTAGAAGTAGATGTGTGTACTGAAGATGGTATGTGTTTCTGTCTGACAGTTCAAGTGTATAAGGCCCTGAAGAAGAAAAACAACAGTTTCTGAAACGTTGGCGGAATACTGCGTTTTTTTATTTCCACGACAGAACCTCGATTTCCCTCAACAATATAAACTAAAAGAAGCACTTCTGTTGAAGTATTTGAGAAATTCATTGAGGCTCTAACTTCAGCAGTTCGTAATAGTTTTAAAATAATATATTTATTTTGACCTTTTTAATGCTTTAAACTGCGTAAGCCTATTAATTATTATAGACACACACACACTCCTTGTTTCTTCAACGATGAACTAGACTCGTGTTTTATTTATGGAGTTTATCTTATTTATGTTCTACATTTTTTTTTAATTCTATTTTTATGTAGTTGATTTATTAATTCTCTTATCTTGGCAGTTATAATTTTTAATTAACCATGAACTTTTTTTAATCCTATTTTTTATTTCTGTTCTTTTTTTTGTTTTTGAGAGTTGACATTGATTTTTTAATTATATAATAAAACTTATTCTTGTTGGGTGTTCCAAAACTGTAATATTTTTGTATTTAAGGGAATGTTTCGAGTCTACGCTCATCATCAGCCCATTCTCAATGCTGCCATCTTTAGTTAAATAATCAAATTGAGAATATTTAGTAAGAAAACATTTCCTGAATAAGAAGTAAGTCTGAATGATGTGTCATTGAAAAATGGTATTTAGAACACTGGGGGTGACCTAGCTACACTCTTATGAATGAGAGTTATCCTCTTATGAATGATTACACTTACGCTCCGACACATCATTCTGACTTACTTCTCATTCAGAAGTTTACTTCGTCCTTACCTTGAATGAAAATAAATGTTATTCTGGGACCGAGGTCCCCTAAGAATAAATACATAGAGCCAAAAAGAAAAAGAACAATTAAATAAAGTATCAGAAAAAATACAAAAATAAATAAAATAGTGCTATAATGGATAAACTAGTCCACAATAAATAAAGATAAATAAAAAATTAAAGTGATCAGCTTAATTATGAAGAAATATGCGAAAATGAATATATCTATATAAATATCTTAATATATTAATAAAAGTATATACCTTTATGACTGGTTCCTTATGGCCTAATAATTATTTTTTCTTATTCTGTGATTATTTGACTAAAAATGGCAGCACTAAGAATGGGTTGATGATGAGCTTAGGCTAAAAACTTTCCCTTAAATAGAAAATTATTAAAATTTGGAAGATGGAATGTCTGCATTCATCCACTTTATCTATAGGTGTCTTTCTCCTCTCCACTCTATCTTATATTATTCAAAACATTTTTAGAAATTTTCAAGTTGACGTTTCAACCTTTCTCATAGAAGTTCAAATTTCTATTCAATTGTAAATTCAACATTTCATTAGAGCCACCTATTAATTGCTATTATGCAATATTACAGATATCAGTTTTAAATATAAGTTATTCAGAATATTGATATTTGTCCCAGATCGAGAACAAATAGCTTTGTGTTTTCGTGTGTTTAATGGTTGTTAAATCTACATTAACAAAAGGTTCAAAAAAAAAAAAAAAAGTGGTTATCTCAGGAGTGATAGGATAGGAATGTCAGTTTTATGTGAAGAGGAAAAAACAAGCTTTTTGTAACTTGAAATATACTTTTTGAATACATAGTTTATTAGCAAGTAAATTCGCGACTATAAATACACTAGCAATGTACTATAAAAACACTAAATTAAAGCTTTTTGTAACTTGAAATATACTTTTTGAATACATAGTTTATTAGCAAGTAAATTCGCGACTATAAATACACTAGCAATGTACTATAAAAACACTAAATTAAAGCTTTTTGTAACTTGAAATATACTTTTTGAATACATAGTTTATTAGCAAGTAAATTCGCGACTATAAATACACTAGCAATGTACTATAAAAACACTAAATTAAAGCTTTTTGTAACTTGAAATATACTTTTTGAATACATAGTTTATTAGCAAGTAAATTCGCGACTATAAATACACTAGCAATGTACTATAAAAACACTAAATTAAAGCTTTTTGTAACTTGAAATATACTTTTTGAATACATAGTTTATTAGCAAGTAAATTCGCGACTATAAATACACTAGCAATGTACTATAAAAACACTAAATTAAAGCTTTTTGTAACTTGAAATATACTTTTTGAATACATAGTTTATTAGCAAGTAAATTCGCGACTATAAATACACTAGCAATGTACTATAAAAACACTAAATTAAAGCTTTTTGTAACTTGAAATATACTTTTTGAATACATAGTTTATTAGCAAGTAAATTCGCGACTATAAATACACTAGCAATGTACTATAAAAACACTAAATTAAAGCTTTTTGTAACTTGAAATATACTTTTTGAATACATAGTTTATTAGCAAGTAAATTCGCGACTATAAATACACTAGCAATGTACTATAAAAACACTAAATTAAAGCTTTTTGTAACTTGAAATATACTTTTTGAATACATAGTTTATTAGCAAGTAAATTCGCGACTATAAATACACTAGCAATGTACTATAAAAACACTAAATTAAAGCTTTTTGTAACTTGAAATATACTTTTTGAATACATAGTTTATTAGCAAGTAAATTCGCGACTATAAATACACTAGCAATGTACTATAAAAACACTAAATTAAAGCTTTTTGTAACTTGAAATATACTTTTTGAATACATAGTTTATTAGCAAGTAAATTCGCGACTATAAATACACTAGCAATGTACTATAAAAACACTAAATTAAAGCTTTTTGTAACTTGAAATATACTTTTTGAATACATAGTTTATTAGCAAGTAAATTCGCGACTATAAATACACTAGCAATGTACTATAAAAACACTAAATTAAAGCTTTTTGTAACTTGAAATATACTTTTTGAATACATAGTTTATTAGCAAGTAAATTCGCGACTATAAATACACTAGCAATGTACTATAAAAACACTAAATTAAAGCTTTTTGTAGCTTGAAATATATTTTTTTGAAAAATTTATTAGTTAGTTAATTCGCCACTAAATATATACTGGATGGATAGTTTGCATGCATTCCTGGTTTTTTGAATTATGTAAGTGTTTTCTTTATTTAAATTGTTACGAAGTGAAGAGGACTAGCTAGTTAATCATTTATTAACTTTGCATGTCATTTAATTCATTTTTTTTTTTTAGAAGACCTTGATTATTAATAATGACCTTAAAACTGCAATGAGAAAAATTAAAAATAAACATGAATTGTAATTGTTTACATTGGAATTATCTTGAAGGGAAGTTTTTCATGGCTAACACATGCTAATGCTAAACGAGGAAAAAAACGTTTTGTCTCGTAATTATATACTCGTATAGCCTTTATTTGTCCTTTAGAACCAAAACGAAAAAAAACTTTCAAAAGTGTAATTTTTGTGTAAAAATGAGATCGGATATAGTGTTGTAAGTAAAGTCAAGGCTTGGCAACTTGTTTTGAATTTGCGTTCTAGATTATAGTTACAGGTTTTTATGTGTTGGCCGCAGATATTTAAAAAAATGTAAATACAAGCATTGGGAGAAGCATATCGTCGGTCTAAACGTGATACCTCATATGTGCAAAAAGCCAACTTTACAGGAGAGACAAACAATTGATTAAAAAAATATTCTTTATAGAAAACCTCAATTTTTTCGACATTTGAATTAAGTGAGATGTATATGCATGCCATGAATTGTTTTTAAGCTAGTTTAAAAATCCAAGTAAAGAATTAACGTATTTGACGGAGTTACAAGGTTTCACCAGAATTCCGTTCCCATTTCTTTTGCAAGGTACGGTTCTTCAAACCGTATTTCATGGTTTTTTCGTTTTATGTCGTATACAAGGTCTAGATCAATAATTTTTTTTTTTTTTTTTTTAACTATTTTCGGAAAATGTCTTTTACGAGGTATCACGTTTAGGCCGACGATATAAATATTTAGATGGTTATAATGAGTTGTGGAGACTGTGGAACCTCCCGACCCTGTTGTCAGCTCTAAAGGGGGTCGCATCTTTCACATTCTATTTCACTATATACCAGATATACGAAGTATAGGGCAAATAATACAATCTGTCAGAAATTGTTTACAAAAATAATAAAATTTATGTTAACAGTGAATATATCGACATGAAATAGTATATGTGTATCCAGGACCCAATAGGGGACGACATCTGTTGATTTTCAGCCGACTCGACCAAAGTGGACTCAACTCAAAAACCCAAATAACTGTCTGTGTAAACATGAAATTTAGTATGAGGCTTGAGAAGTCCCTGAGTTGATTTTTGGAGTAATGGTTCAGTACACTGCCGGTGATTCACCGATGATTTTTTTATTAAAATGGTGGGTCTGCTCAAATGAGAAACTATTGAAAGCCTTGACTTCTCTAAGTCCACAGATGATCCTGGCAGCCTCGCTATGGCTGTACCACTATGAGATTCATGAAGCATATAATGCCAAACATGCTTCACGTCTGAGATTATGATCCTGACTGACTCGTAGATTGTTTTTAATTTGTTTTTGTTTTTTTATAAATATGAGAGATACGGCAGTAGAGAGGCTGAAAGGAACCTACCTCTCGCCACCTTTTCTACTCGCAAGTATTTAAAATGAGATATTTATATTGATTATGTAACCTTTTCACTCTAAACATTAGTAACTAAGAAAGGATGAAATACGAGATAATCAAAAAGTTGCAGAACTGATTTTTTAAACATTTACAAGTTATTGGACATTGTCCCTTTCAAAGTACTCTCCTTGGGAAGCTATACATTTTTCCCACCGCCGTTTCCACTGCTGGAAGGAAGGACCCTGAGAACTCATCTTCTGGAATGCTGTTCAACTCCTCCAGCAGCAATTTTTTTTTTAATTTCGTCAATTGAGTGAAATCTCTGCTCTTTTAAGGGGTTCTTGAGTTTTGGTAACAGGAATAAATCCGCAGTGGCCAGTTCTGGTGGGTACGAGTGTGGGGGATGACGGCCAGGGCGTTTTTTGTGCAGTAGTCGCGAATGAGCAACGCAGAATGAACAGGCACGTTGTCATGGTGCAGTACCCACTTCGCCACAGCGCAGGTCTCTTCCTCCTCACAGCCTCGCGCAAATGTCTCACGGTATCAAAGGATTTTCACGGGTGGTTAGTCGACAATTTGATAGCACGAGAACGTTCGCTCTGGCAACATGATCGTCGTCAGTCGAAGTTGATGGGCGTCCTGAACGAGGATTGTCTTCTGACGATGTCCGGCCTTCTTTGAACCTCTTTACCACTCATGACACCATGATCGACTTAGACATTCATCCCCAAAAGCCTCTTGCAACATCTGAAAAATTCCTGTAAAAATCTTGACACAAACGCGTTGTTCTTCTTCTTGATTCATTTGACAAAAAATCACAAAATAGCCCAACATGAAAAACTTGTTTCACAAAAACGTCTGTTACTTCACAACAAAGTAAGTTGTAGAGAATCTACAAAAACAGCTGAGCTCAGGAAGAGTCACAACAACTAATGCTGCCAACCGTACCACTATCCTACGCTCCGTTGGCGCGCAATCCAAAAAGTCCTGGAACCTTTGGATCACCCTTGTAACGTAATCTGCCTCCAAGTAAACCTCGCTTTTATTCAATGATTTTGAAATCATATCTACCCTAAAAGTTACTCCTGAATAGGCAGATTTAAAATACGAAGTTTTATTGAAATATGTTTCCGGTTTTTCCCATGATGAACAAACAGAAATGCGAAAGCCAAAACCCATTTATATGTTCTTTGTTTTCAAAAATACTCAATGTACAGTCAGCCATCCTCTGCCAGCTTTATTATAATTTATTGTTATTATGTATTTTTATTCTTATTATTATTTTATATTTTTTCAGATCCAAGATATCACAATTGAGGAGACAGACAACAAAGAGACCAAGTCTGCAAAGGATGCTCTGCTACTTTGGTGCCAGATGAAGACTGCTGGATACCAGAATGTAAACGTTCGCAACTTCACCACCTCCTGGAGGGATGGCCTCGCCTTCAACGCTATCATACACAAACACCGCCCAGAACTAATCGCCTTTGAGAAGTTGTCCAAGTCGAACGCCATGTACAACTTGAACAATGCCTTCACTGTGGCCGAAGACAAACTCGACCTCACCAAACTGTTGGATCCTGAAGGTACCTCCTCCGTATTTTTGTATCCGGTCAATATGAAAAACCTTGGAAAATGGTTTAGTTTTGAAGTTGACTTTGGATTTCTATTAAGATAGCCTTAACCTTCCGCCACTCGCGATTTTGATTTTTTCAAACGTGTTCAAATTTTTCCTTTTCAGGAAAAGGGAGGCGATTCGTTGACCTGTTCAACTCCTTCTATTCTATATTTCTTCTTCCCTTGACTATAAGTTGGGGGTGGGTTTTTCCTAGTTTCTTTCCTCAATGCGTAATCGAACTTCATCAAAGTGGATAAGTCGCACATGTTGGAAATAATCAAACACGCGAGTATTAGCTTTATAAAATATAAGTACCTTTTATCTTTGATTTTGATACATTTCAATGTATATTAATTCTTCACCATGTTATATATATCTGTTAAAATACAGTATAATAATAAAATACACCAAAGAGGAAACAGAAACCTAACGTGCGACAATTGGTATTCAAGCATACCAAAGTGGGATTACCTTCTAACTAAATAAATAACATACATTTTGAATTACTAAGTTTTACTTTTTTTTATAATATGTCAGATAATAGAAAGTAACACATGTCCTGAATTGGTTTTAGTAAAAAAAAATGAGCAAAATGATAAATTATTAAATGTTTGAAGAAATCAAACGCGCGTGTGACCAAGTTAAAAAACGGGGCGCGAGTGGAGGAAGGTTAAATAAATAAAACAAACTTATTTTTGAAATATTGTCTATTCAAAAAAAATGTTTTTTACATATATCGGTTTCGGCATTATCATCGGGTTTAGTTATAAACTAAGTCAGTTAGTGCGTACGAACCATTCATCAGTTAAGAAAAGGCGTAAGAATTTCAACTAGGAAATCCCTCTGGCTATACAGTTAGGAATTTGTTTGGTCTCAAATATTTTCTCAACAGACAGTTTCCTCGCTTTCTCATGTATCATATGGCGCCAGTACGAGGTAGTGTGCCTTCTGAGCTCAAGATCGCGGCTTCGAAACCCGGCCTATTTCTATTATTATTTTTTTTTGTGGTTACATTGTAATTCTTCTTTATACATCTTAGTAAATTGAGAATTTTTAAACTGAACCTGAAAATATAATTAATTTTGAAGTTTTTAAAATTATTTGTAGTTTAATTTTTTGATTTGATAACAAACTCTACTATTATTGGCTTTTTATAGGTTTCACAAAATGTTTTTTGTGCCACTTGTTCATTTTTTAACATTTTCCGACCCAAGAAAAGTTTATAAGACGATTTTTTTTTTTTTTTTTTTTATACAAATATCTGGGAAATGAAACTTCTTTACACTTTGCTGTGTTGCATATATAATGTTAAAATGCGTTACTTGTTTCCAATTTGTATTACAAGCATACAGGCGGTCGAAGACACCATTTGATGACCACATTAACAACACTTTGATGCATTTGTTTTGATTTCGCAATTTCTCTGTTTAATAATTATACATAAATGTTCAGAAGGATTACCTTTTTAATGGGCTTATGGCTAAATATTACCCGAGTTTAGCACCATTGTAGATAATTCATATTACCCGAGAAAAAAAAAAAGTTAAAATTTTTTTCAATCAAGTTTCTCTTGTTTTCGTTTCTTTTGTCAGCATATTTGTATTTTGGCCTTGTTCCATACATTTTGAGTCAATGTAAATTATCCGATAGAAATAGTGAGGAAAATATTTAAATAAAACCTTTTTACATGGGTAATGTTTATGTTCCAAGGTTGTCAACGTTATTATGACTTGTATGATTCTGTTATATAATAACTAGAGGCTCCGCCCCTGCTCATTTCGCTTATCAATTCCACCTGATTGTTAAACATGAATGAATCAAACATAATTATTACATTATGTATTACATACATTACATACATAATTACATATTTTTTAAAATGTAAAACACATCAATTCTGTTTGGCTTAAAAGAAGTAATCCTGGTGTTTAGTTGTTTTTTTTAATTAAGAAAAAGAAAGTAAAAACTACTGAAGGGGTTGATGAACATTTTAATAAAATAATTAATAATATTTTGTTGAAAATAGTTAATAATATCTTAATAAAAACCTTGAGCACCTCGTCCTTCGGATAAGACGTTAAGCATTGATCCCGAGCCTGTCCGATATCAGTTATTCGTTAAAGACGCTGAATAAACCTGTGTAGACAAAATTTAGGACTCCCACAGTAGAGTCGGGCTTTTGTCCACCAGAGTGACGAAAGGCGCTCTGGTAGTAGGCGATATGACCTCGTTAAAGTTCGGCATGAGTCACAATAATTAACTAAAATAATCCAAATTACATAATAACAAAATTGAAAATTACATATCTGGGTGTTTGGAAGATTCCGGCGAAATATGTTTCAGAAAAATATATCTCAAAAAGTTATTGCGAAAAAAATCGTAAGTTATTTGAGAGGTGTCCGCTTGGTATGCCGCATTTCATTCCCAAAAACCAATATATATATATATTCAAGAAATGAGTATATAAATCATGTATTTATTTAATAATTAAATGTTCTGGGCTTTTGGTTTCGGACTCAATGAGTACCCGGCCTGAATGTAGAAAACCTGGCATTCAAAAACGAAAAAATGTTTGATGGTTTCCATCTTAGCTATTTACATATCTATTTCAAATTATAAAATGGATATACAATGCTTTTATGACAAATATATACATGTATTGTATGGATATACAATTATTGTTCGTCCATAAATGCGGTTCAATGCTACTCGGATTAATGTGAAGCTAGGAATTCTGATAGGACAGTGACCTCTCTTCATTCATGCTTTAATGTCGGGTCAATTGGCTTCAACTTGTCTTATTGAATCCTTAGTCTCGATGTGGGCGGTGAACTAATTTTTTACTATTCATCCTTTGACGAATGGCCTATTTCTTTTTATTATTTGAGCTTCGTCACTTTAATTATCATTGTATGAAGGATTCTCACTGCAGATATTCACAGAAGAAGAATAACAATGAATGCAATATTTGCGTGCATCTATATCTTTAGAATATAATAAAATAAAAGGCATCACAGATGCTTCGGAATTACGCTGAGGTGTAACTGCGCAGGCCGGGACTTGAGGATTTCCGGAGCCTGTGTGGGGGAGAAACTGGGCTGCGCAGGCCAACCGGAGCTTGCGTCCTATGTGACCGTTTATTTTTGAGACCTCAAATAATTGCGCCAATCTTTAGGCACTAACTTAATTCTGAGAGCAGGTTTACATAAACTTCTATTAACACGCTCATTAATGGAAAAAGTTGTGAATAATCATCCAAGAACAGGCAGTACTCAGTATATCGTCTGATGTCGCTGTGGCCAACTGAACTGAAAAGACTGAGGACTGAGATGTGGCAGAGGTTTTCCGGAGCGTGTGTGGAGCCTTAGAGAATTGAAGCCAGTTCAGGATATTCTCAAGGCCGGGCCTGCGCAGTTATTCTTCAGAGAATTTCCGGAGCGTGTGTGGGGCGCATTTTTAAGAAAGGCGAATTTTTAAGAAATCGTAATTTTGCGTTAAAAGTTCATTAGAAGTGGAGTTATGCCGCTTGGAATAGTAGCGACTTGACTCTACTCGGACAGCTTCTCTTAATTAGGAAATACTGAGTTTCGCATTTTGTCTTTACGCAGCTTGGCCGGATATTGAGTCGTAGAAGAAAGAAGAAAGTCGTTATTCAGAAACCGCGTCAATAACATGCCTTATTCGAATAGTCGATCAACAAGGTCGTAATTTAGAGGAAAAATTAAGAAGGTAGTTATTCAAAAATGTTATTTACAAAAGGTTGGCAACACCTTCAGAGGAAGAAAAATGTTATTTACAAAAGGTTGGCAACACCTTCAGAGGAAGAAAAATGTTATTTAAAAAAGGTTGGCAACACCTTCAGAGGAAGAAAAATGTTATTTACAAAAGGTTGGCAACACCTTCAGAGGAAGAAAAATGTTTATTATTATCTGATAGTGATATAATTATTTATATCTAATTGATCTATCAAATCCAAAGAGATTCCTTTATATTTTATTTTATTATTTTTATTATCTTCAATTTTATGTAGCGAACGTGTTAGTTAATATAATTAGAACGTAATTATTATTAAAAATAATTATAAATGATAAAAAAATATATATAATTTAAAATAATTGAAAAAAATATTTATTCATGATTATTTTAAAAAAGTTCAGAAACATATAAAAAATGAAGATAATAAAAATAATTTAAAAAAAATAAAATAGAAAGGAATATCTGTGGATTGGTATTATAAATAATTATACGTATCACTATCAGATAATAAGAAACACGTCTCTTCCTCTGAAGGTGTTGCCAACCTTTTGTATACATTTTTGAATAACTGCCTTATTGATTTTCCTCTAAATTACGACATTATTGGTCGACTATTCGAATAACGCATGTTATTGACGCGGTTTGCGAATAACAACTTTCTTCTTAGGGACTATCGATTTATAGATTTAACTTTGTCACTTAAGTAATCATATTTATTTATTTGTTTAGATGTATTCGTGGAGCAACCCGACGAAAAGTCTATCATCACCTATGTGGTCACTTACTACCATTACTTCTCCAAGCTGAAGCAGGAGACGGTCCAGGGGAAGAGGATCGGGAAGGTGGTCGGGATCGCGATGGAGAACGATAGGATGGTCCATGAGTACGAGTCGCTCACCTCAGACCTGCTCAAGTGGATAGAGGCTACCATCTCTCAGCTGGGCGACCGCCATTTTGCCAACTCCCTCGTCGGGGTACAGTCGCAGCTCTCACAGTTCAACAACTATCGAACTGTCGAGAAACCTTCTAAGTAAGTTGGTTACTAAGACTTTTATAAGGTCATACGTTCTCTTTTCCGAGTATGGCCCATATTTTTAGCTTCCTCTGTGGGTTCATCATGTTCTGTGCCACTCCCCGCCAACTCCTTATTCCCATACTCTGGCATCTCTGGCGCATAATTGAAAACCCCAATATCCATTGGGCTCAATGCAACCCCTAACTTTTCCCCAAACGTTTAAAACTGAACTGATCGACTTGGAAAAGAATAAGAAAGAGGGGGGGGGGGGGGGGGGGGGTGACAAAACAGTTCTGAGAATAAATTATTAAAGTAAACACAATAAAAAGTTCGTAATATGAAGAACACATTGAATACAAGAGAAACATTGGAGTTCCTGGAATGCACTCATCAAATAAAAGGTGCGTACATGGCCAAACAGAGGCCAATTTAGTGGGAAAATTTTGGAAAAAAAGAGGGATTAATTTTTATTAATCGTTAGTTTCCAAAAAAAATTAAAATGGCTTTAAAAAATGTATGTATTTTTTGCGATATTTGAAAAAATATGCAAACTAAAAGTAGCTCAAATAATGTTTAAACAGGATGCTGAAGTTAATAGAAAAAAATATGTAAATGGATATAAATCACAGCCCTAGTAATTAGGAAATAGGCACAGCTCAAAGAGAGAGTGGAATGGCACCCCTTAAAAACCATCAAATCGAAAAAAAATTCGTAAATCATGTCCATCTTTGACGCTCCTTGACGACATTTTACACTATCTTCGCAGTTTTTGTGAAAAAAAGTAGGGCCTGTGGAGTGGAATGCAAATGGATCAAAACATTTTGAGGGAGGCCCAAGAGTAATTATTTTACCGAGTTGTTTAGCATTAAAACATTGGTTTTAATATTATGCTTTTCTTATCCACTCTTCTTATGGAAAACTTAGTCCGGTTTTGAATAACATTTAGTATCAGAATTTTTGAGTAAACTATAAAAAAAATGGCCTAAGTATTTTCAGGAATTTAATTTTAACCCCCTTAAAGAAATTGTTTTACGAAATCCCGAATTCTGGAATTTCAATATATCCTATTCTTCACATATTTAAAAAAAAAAAAAATTTTTGAATGAGCTTCAAGTTTTATCAGGGTTGTTTCGTATTTTCACCAAGTCAAGTGAAAGGCCCCACATTATGCGTATTGTTGTAGAAATAATTAAACCTAACAATTGTTTTCTGTTAAAACCAGGTTCGTGGAAAAAGGTAATTTGGAAGTTCTTCTCTTCACTCTTCAGTCGAAAATGAGGGCGAACAACCAGAAACCGTACACACCCAAAGAAGGGAAAATGATATCAGACATAAACAAAGCTTGGGAGAAGCTTGAAAAGGCGGAACACGAAAGGTATGAACTCCTGTTGTACTAAGACTATTATGTATAAGCTATGAAATTTGTGCGTATTGTGAATCAGGAGCGACAGATAATGTATTGTCCCCCTTGCCTACGGCGGACAAAAACAGTCAAATTGCGCGCAAACCCATCTTGACCACTCACACACATGGTGTACCAATTACAAACATATCAACTGTACCCATGCTTTTCAGAAATATAACACTTCTATTCTATGATGGACCACTCATTGTATAGCGGCCTGCATTTTGAAACAGGCGACTGACTTGTGGGCTTCATAAAACTATAAGAAAAATCAACATTTACCCTCAAACAAACTTATACTATGTATATTCTTGAGGAAATAGCAAGGGCAGTATTATTGGCTAAGAAACCCTGCTTCGCCAAACTATAGCCAATAGAAGAATGGCAGACATTCAATTTCTATGTTGAGAAACTCGAACGTATTGTGGTACAGTTTTTTGAAACATTCTATTCCACACAAATTGTATTCATATACTACCAGTTTTTGCATTTTCGTAAGGTTTAGTTATAAATGAAGACAGTTTACTAAGTGCAAACCATTTTCTTATGTATTTCTGAATTTCAACAAGGAAACCCCCATACTGAACTGTTAGGAATTTGTTTTCCCCGTCTTATTTTTATTATTTTTTTTTTCAATAATAACGGTACGACTGAAACTAAAGATAAAGTTATTAAATTCAAATAAAATTAACTAGTTTATATGAGATATGAGTGAAATTGTTTTTATTTAACAAAATGTAATGATTACTCATTACAGAATATCATTGAAATTTTTCTGTTATTATTAAGATTTCAATTTGAGACGAAGTTTTGTTTTTAATGTTTTTCATATTTTAAGACTCAACTGTACAGGAGGGACAGGAGAAAAACCCCTAAGGGCTGAAGAAAGATTATAAACTGGTTGAATTTCCATTTAGTATTTGTTAAGTCATGGCTGAAGATGGTAGCAATACCGAAAGTACTCCCATATATATTTTTTGAAATAGACAATATTAAAAAAAAAAAAAAAAACAGTTTTTTTTTATTTTTTATTAAGTATTTCACAATATCTCTAGAAAAAAATTTTAAGTATCATAACTACGTGGAGTTGAACTTGAACAGAGAAACCTTTTGTATCCCTGAATCAAAATGACTGACTCATCAAAACATTTTTCAGTTTATTTATCCTTTCGTTCTTATAGTAAATTGAGTAAATAATTTTGTTTTTACAGAGAACTTGCATTAAGAGAAGAATTGATCCGTCAAGAGAAGCTGGAGCAACTTGCTGCTCGATTCAACAGGAAGGCTTCAATGCGAGAAACATGGTTATCTGAAAACCAAAGGCTCGTCTCTCAGGTAGATTCCAGCCTAATATATATCTATCCTAATGCTATTTATTATTATTTTTTTGTTGTGTGTTATTATAACGGTTAAAGTACGACCCTCGTACAATAAAATTGTGCACATTTTGATATGTGGGTCCTTCACCTAATCAACTGCCCCAACAACCATTGACAATCAGAAGAGATTGTATTTAAATCACAAAATGTTATTGTTGTGGGATGGAAAACTGAGAAAATCTATAATGCAGGCCTAATTCATCTGGTACTTTTTCCAGATTTTATCCACCACTTATTTTTTTAACGTAATGTTCAATTTCCTTCAATGCTCAGTTATGTTCTTGCCTTGTTCACAAAACAAGCCAAATTAAAGTCCACAGAAGCATAATTAGGTCTTAAAGATCAATAACTTTCAATAGATTTGTGACTTTTGTATCCGAAAGAATAACATTTTGACCCTTTCGTCCCCTTTTATTGAAGATGTGCTGGTTCAGATAATTGTGAATCTTGTAATTTTGTGAAAAGACTAGGAGTTATCCGAAGGAATACAATTGTGTGTGTCTCTCCTCGGTTCTTTTAGTGAATGGAGCAGTACAGATTCTCTGGTTTTGTGAAATGGATCTTCAACATACACAAATCACGTAAATACAAGAGAATCTGTACCGATAGGCTGAACATTTTATTATTTCGGATAAATCTATACCTTCTTCTTCACCAAAAGGACTCTCGGCTGAGTTAGTCTCTTGTAGGTAAATTACGTTAAAATTAAAAACAAAATTACTTGCGGATAAATTCTGGAAAAGTCCCATTTATCTGTGTGTTGCATTAAACAATACTAGGTGTGCAATACATTCTGCTGTTTG
This sequence comes from Aradus depressus, assembly GCA_963662175.1. Lineage (NCBI taxonomy): Eukaryota > Metazoa > Arthropoda > Insecta > Hemiptera > Aradidae > Aradus > Aradus depressus. The sequence continues at coordinate 17,052,514 of OY759219.1, read as the reverse complement.
CAAAAACTGAGCTGAGTCAGGCATATCTGTATAAAAAACTCAGTTAATGTTTTAATAATTATCAGTAACTTCTCACCTTATGTGTTCTTTATGAATATATTAATACTTTAAATAGATTTCAATGGATTTTTTCTAGCCTTTTTGTAGACATCAGCTGTTAATATTTTTATCGAAAAAAAGTCGAAGTTTGTACGTTAGAACACTGAAAAAAACGGCTCAAAAAAAGTGGTGTCCGATGGTAAACTGAAAAGGGCTTCGCCCGGATTTTTACATTTGAAATCGAAAAATTCTATTTTGCGCAAGAATTTTGTCTCTCAATTGATTTCAATGAGGATTTCGTTTTTCGGTGTTCCTCCATGGTATGTTCGATTTCAGATTTTTTTAGTAGTAAACCATCGTCTCCGTGTCCACTACCATTGTAGCAAAATTCAATGCGATCGGTAAAGGGGTTTAGGAGAAGTACGAGTACAACAAAATACATGCGTCGCCTAAGAAAGAGCTTCGTAAACTCAGCTCAATAATAACACTAAATTAGAAAATTTTACATTGCTTTTTAATGTATTCATTTAAATTGATTATTTTTTAGGATAACTTCGGCTTTGATCTCGGCGCTGTCGAAGCTGCAGCTAAAAAACATGAAGCAATCGAAACAGACATCTTTGCCTATGAAGAAAGAGTCCAGGCTGTGGTCACAGTCAGCCAGGAGCTTGAAGCTGAAAACTATCACGACATTGAACGAATCAACGCCAGGTAAATTAAAAATATATATTTAAAAAACAGTCAAATACGACTCTGTCGACACATAAATGGTTTCGTAGGGAAGAAGATATGTAATTAGAAATTTTTTATTAATTAAAAAAGTGTCAATGTCTATGGCATTACCCAAATTCATATAGTTTACCTTATATAAATGATCCGACACAATTATTATAAAACAAAAATGTAAGCTATATAGAATCCTAAGGATGTTCAAATTCATATTTGATGTAGAATTTCAGTTTTTATACTTATTTAAATTTTATATTTCCAGGAAGGATAATGTTCTTCGTCTATGGAACTACCTTCTGGAACTTCTCAGATCCCGCAGACTCAGACTGGAGTTGTCTCTACAACTTCAGCAGAACTTCCAAGAAATGATCTACATTCTCGACTCAATGGAAGAACTCAAAATGAGACTTCTCTCCGATGATTACGGTACAATTATTTTCAATATTGAACTAAAATAACTTGATAATGTTGCGATAGGTAAATCACTAGCCTAAATAAGCAACCTATCATATAGATACTTCAGAATAGACATCTGTTCGTTATTTTGCTTAACAAACTGACTAATTGAACTTGAAAAATTGAATATCACCTGTCAAAAATTTGCTGAATATTCCTTATAATCGCATTGTTTTCATTAATACCTCTTATTAACTCAGTAGTTCCGTTATTTCTTAAATCTACTACTGTCTCTTTTTCAAAATTTTCTAATGAGACTAGAAGTTTCGTGTACTTTTTACACTCAATATTATACGGTTTTTTCTCTTTTGGGTTGTGGAAGGAGATTCTGAATTTATAATATATATTTTTCACAGCTTTATTATCTTACAAATTATTTTTGGTTTTTACAACCTATCAAATAGAGTTTCGAGAAGATCTTTCATCATCAGTATCTAAAAATGTTGCAATCAATAAAAATAACATCGTATGATGTTCGTCTAATATTAATTACACATAAAACATTTTAATTATTCAAATAATGTTTTTTTTTTAATTACAGCTTTTATATACAAGAATATATATTATGCATTTTTTTTTTTTTTCGTTCGCATGACATTTTTAATGATATGTTTGTTTAAATAATGTTTCTCGTTCAGGTAAACACTTGATGGGAGTAGAAGACTTGCTGCAGAAGCACAGCCTGGTGGAGGCAGACATCAACGTGCTCGGAGAGCGGGTGAAGGCAGTGGTACAGCAGTCACAGAAGTTCCTCGACGATGAAAGTACCGAGGGTTACAAGCCATGTGATCCTCTCATCATTGTGGAGAGAGTACAAACCCTCGAGGTACCCCAACTTTTCATTTATTTATTATTCTTGTTTTTATTTATTTTATATCAACCAAGTAATATTATAAGTAGTGATGTTTTGTAATTAATTGATCAAAAATATTGAATTGTCACTGGAATTTCAATTTTTGTGTGAACATGAAAACGAACTCCTTAAAAACTGCTGATGAAATTGATTTATCTATACCAAATTTTATATGTCACCTCAGAAAAGAAATGGTTGAGCAAAAGCTTAGTTGATTAGTGATAATAATACTAGTTGAGGACATACTCAAAGTGATAAACATGGCAAATCCAAGACTTCCCAGGGCCCTAGCTAAAGAGGTTATTAAAAGGAATGTGCTTTGGTTCCGACGGATAAATAACTTGTCTCGGACTACAATTTGGGAGATAATCTGTCTGTAAATAACATCGAGATATGGAACACACAGTTATCAAATATACGGAATAGTTTAAAAGAGCATTAACGCAATCAGTTCAGGGAGGAAATTAAAAACTCAGACCGGTACTTGCTAGGTAGGGAACTGGAGTTCCACGATTCAGTTAATAGTTACTTACAGAGTGATCTACCATTGTCAAGTATTAGACTAATAATTAAACTTAGAGGTGAACTGTTGCATCTAAGCTATACAACTATCAACCAATATACCTCCGAAGATATGGACTTTGTATGCCCAATGTGTTACAGCCCCTGTAAAGAAGATCTATATCACTTCCTCATTACCTGCCCCAAATATGATGATTGAAAAAATAAAATATTTAAAAACACCATAGATACTTCATTTATGTTGGAATTATTAAATGGTAAAGATTGGCAACTACTGGTAAAATATTGCAAAAAGGCATACAATCTTAGAAACTGTGAATTAAATAAATAAAGAAATAGAAACAAAGATATATATATATAATTTTATTTTTATTTGAATTTAGAAAGAAAAATTTGTTGTGATTAAGTTTATAAGATAATATTATGTAAATCTAGACTCCTCAAAACGTCTTAGGCCATTGAGTTTGTCTTCATAAAAGGTCACGTTATTGTATATATGTTTTGTATGGTTAGGTTAGGTTAGGTTTTGTATGTAATTTTCTATTATGTTAATACAGACTTTACTACTACTACTTGTTGAGGAAGTAAATTGATGGGGAATAACCGACAAAGCCAAACAAGTATTTAACCATATTTGTTTTCCAATTTCAGGATGCCTACAGTGAGCTGGTGAAATTGGCTCTGGAGCGACGTGCCCGTCTGGAGGAGAGCAGGAAGCTGTGGCAGTTCTACTGGGACATGGCTGACGAAGAGAACTGGATCAAGGAGAAGGAACAGATCGTTTCTCAGGGAGACATCGGCCACGATCTTATCACTGTCAATCTGCTCCTTTCCAAACACAAGGTGGGTTGATCAAAGTCAATTCTATCTAATTGTTAAGATCTCATATCTGCAAATATTGCAGTAACAGAACTATTAAAAGCTTATGCAAATGCGAAATGAAATGGCACGGTTGTATAGGTACAGACGAATTATTCTGCGTTTCGTCACAAAACTTGGTATTTTGATTTATGAGGTTTCAGCAGTTTGGATTATATTTTTATTCTTTGTATAGCATGCCTATTGTCTTGTTATTATGTACATTGGTATGGATAATGTGTAATTGATACAGTGTACGTCAGTATACTTATTGTATAGATCAGTGCGATTGTGAAAGTAGCTTTGACATAATATAAACTTGTTTGAAGGAAAGAATTAGGATTTTACGTTTTGTCCCAAAGAAAGGGACTTACCTGCAAAAAGAAACTACGTGTATAAAGTGTTTCACTTCCCCCGTTTTACGAAATATAGGGGAAGTTACGTAATCTGTCAAAAAAAAAAAATAAAAAAAAGTCCTATCTGTATGTCTGTGAGTACCATAACTTCTGATAGAATGACATTGTATATGGGTATCCAGAATCCCATAAGGACGGTGCCTATTTCAGCCAAAGGGAAAGGGTGAGGGCTTAACTCAAAAACTAGTAATTGTTGTAACGAATGTATTGACGAAATTTCATTTATAAATTCCGAATCTCATAAAGGCGACATAATACGAAATTCAATAATTCAGAAATCCTTGTATAACTAAGTTAACTATTGATTGTTTAGCCAAAACTGTCAATTTGTACAGGGATTAATTGACTAAATTATCTTTGGGGGAGTACATTTTCGGTGATTCACCGACGAATTTTTTAAATATTATTTTTATCTTTATTGTTGACCCTTTATTAATTGGAATCTAACCCTCCTTGTAAATTAATTTTATTATTTTTTGCTCTAGGCCCTGGAGAATGAAATTGGTTCACATGAACCTCAGTTGGCCTCTGTGGTGTCTGTTGGGGAGGACCTGGTCTCGCAGGGACACTTTGGAGCAGAAAGAATCCAAGGTCGATTGGATGAGACCTTGGGAATGTGGAGCAACTTGCAGAACCTGGTCGCCTACCGACGAAAGAGACTGGAGGAGGCCGTTGATTTCCATCAGGTATGATCCTTGAGGAATTTTATTATAATATAAAGTTCATTTACTAAATAATAACTAGAAATTTAACTCAACTTATTTAATTATTAAAATTGACTTATATGTCATGGAAGTTCCTCAACGATGATTGTACCGAAGGGTACAAGTACAAGCCCTTTGATCTGTTCATAATCGTGGTGAGAGTACAGATCCTCGAGGTATCGAAACTTCCACATTTTAATAATATTTGGTGGTTAAGTAGAAGAAAAGAAACAATCAGATTTGAAGCTACATACACATACTCAATTTTAGTTAGAATTTATTTATTCAAACAAATTAATAAATAATTAAAAAGAGCACACCGCCTACATGCCGAATTTAAGATGTTTATAAGTTTCATAGTTTCCGAAATGAACCGTTGACGGGAAATGAAAATAGTAAAATTTCTAGTATTATTGGTTATTCGGTGGCACTTTACCAGATAATAAAATATAATAATTGGGAAAAATAAAGGCCATTTTCGTAAATCAATTTGATGAGTTAATTACCCATTTGATAACTGTTTCTATAGTTACTGTTTTCTTTTTCTCGAATGCTCTCTCTAGTTCTTTGCGGATGCGGATGACGTGGACATCTGGATGCTGGACACTCTCCGACTGGTGTCCTCCGAGGATGTGGGTCGTGATGAAGCCAATGTACAGTCCCTGCTGAAGAAGCACAAGGAGGCCACAGAAGAACTCAAGTCCTACACGGCCACTATCAATGGTCTTAAGGAGCAGGCCAATGCCCTCGGTGAGGAAGACAGACAAAACCCAGAAGTGATCAACAGAATTGCATCTATCGATAAAAGGTAAAGACTTATTGTAATTATTTTTACTTTCCCGATATACGACGTATAGGGGAAGTTATGTAATCGGTCAAAAATTGAATATTGAGTTTTCAATGGAATTTCATGTTTTCCGACCAAGTGTGTGTGTGAACAGGATAACTCCCAATAGAAACATTGTATCGAAACAAAATGTTATATGTCTATCCAGAACCCCATAAGAACATCTATTGATTTTCAGCCAAATCGGTCAAAGGGAAGGGGGTTTAAAATAAAAACTCTAATAACGGTTGAAGTAATGAATATATGACAGTAAACATATGTAAATTCAAAACGCTGTAAGGAAGAATCCTAACGATTTTCAACAGAATCGGCCGAAGGGAAGGGGGATCAAAAACCGCATTAACTACCGATGTAAAGGAATATATCGAAACAAAATTTAGTATGATTCATGATTTTTAGTTCAAACGATCGATAGGTTTTGGAGGGAGAGCGAAAACGTACCTCCTCACCGAAGTAATTTGACTTATAGTAAGACTGTTACCCACCGAATTGATTCAGCGTTATTGGTTTCAGCCAACGTATAATAATAATTATAAAGAAAAACTTATATTTTATAAAAATATTCTCTACTCTTTTCACAAAATATATGTGAGTACTTTCGGTATCGCTACCATCTTCAGCCACGACTTAACAAAACCCTATGGGATATGAAAATAGTGAAATGCCTAGTATTATTGGTTATTTGGTGCCACTTTACCAGATAATAAAATTTAATAATTGGGAAAAATGAAGTTGTTCCTATAGTTGTTTTTTTTTCTCTCGAATGCTTCCAAAACCCTAAGGCCGTCCGCACACGGTGCAACTGTTTTGCAACTCGAGTTGCAAACCAGTTGCGCGCGCAACCGTTTTGCGACCTTGCCCATGTAAGGTAGTGGGGGTCCGCACACGGGGCGACCAAATGAGACCGATTTGAAATCAGCTGCCAACTGGTTGCGTGCGATCGTGCTTCCCAGTTGCAAAGCGGTTTCAGTTGCATGGTTGCAGGTGAAAAATCACATTTGTTTCGAAATGATGAGTGATCAACAAATTAATATAACATTTGTTGGAGAAACATGGAGTACAATTATAAACTTCCTTAGTGATTATTATGGACAAGAATTTTAAGGTTTTTTCTATGTATTTTTTATTTCTTTAAATTGGAGTTTTATAATTTTGTATCTTATTTCGAGTACTTCCAGTTCTTTACATTGTAGTTTTTTAATTTTGTATTTGGGCGAAAACAATAATAAATAAAGCTTACCTCAGTGTTATTAATATTGTTTCTTGTGCAGTCACACATTCCCTCACATTTGTGTCCATCTTCTTTATGACAAGAGCAACCATCCTCACCAATTCCAGGAAAGAAGAAGGCATTATCAAGAGTCACTTATACACTTGTTTATAAGTGACTCTTGATAATGCCTTAACACGGAGAAACTAGTTGAGTATTTGAGAATATATAGTGAAGTTTGACAAAGAAATTATGTATTTTAATTATCTATTCCTCATATGTGTAATTATCAATTTCTGTGTTTATATTAATTTTATTCTAAAACTAGGTTCAAGGAGCTACTGGAGCTTGCCAAATTGAGGAAGCAGAGACTTCTGGATGCTCTGTCCCTGTACAAACTGTTCAGCGAAGCGGACGGTGTCGAACAATGGATAGGAGAGAAGGTAGGCACTCGTATTGGATTTTGTGAAATACATACTTGCGCCATGTGATAATTTAGTAAAACAGGCACGAGTTTATAACTTCTGAGTTGAAAGTTTATGAAACGTTCAGTCAGCTGTCAAAAATCTTTTTGTTGAGTTTATTCACGTTTTATAAGTTGTGTTGAGGTTATTCCATTCTTTTTTTCTTTGTTCTTCTATTGAACATTCTTCTACATAAGTTTGTGTAGAATGAAGAAAAAATAGATGCATGATGTAGCCAGCTAGTAATGAACTTTCTCAATGAATACAGTTTTTAAAATATCATGGCAATTGAAAAAGTAATTTATAAAAATATTATCTATTTTAAATAGATTTCTCCGTGTCTATAAAACAAGAATATCATCACTAATGTTCATTTCTTTTTCCACATATTGTTTTGTTTTTGTTGTGAGGTTAATGAGTTTTTTTTTTTTGTTTTACGATTACAGGATAGAATGTTGGAGACGATGACACCCGGCAAAGAGATAGAAGATGTAGAAATAATGAAACATCGCTATGATGGTTTCGACAAGGAGATGAACGCTAATGCTTCACGAGTGGCAGTGGTCAATCAGCTGGCTCGTCAATTGCTCCACGTTGAACATCCCAACTCTGAACAGATTGTGGCCAGACAGAATAAGGTATGTATCGGAGACATGTATGCTATTTACTATTGTTTAGTTAACGGTATTTAACGCTACGTAGTTTTTTTTTTTTTTTTTTTTTGTTTTTTTACTTCCCCAGTTATATGTAGTATAATGGGAGTGGAAAAATATAAAGATGTTTTTTAAAAATATTGTCTATTTCACAAAATATATGGGAGTACTTTCGGTACTGCCACCATCTTACTGTCACAACTAAACAAATACATACTAAATGGAAGTTCAACAAGTTTACAATTCCGTCCCCTTTTTGCGTGGGAGGGTAGTAGTGGGCTCTAGATACCTCAGCAGCCAATTTAGCTGAGCGTGGGAGGGTAGTAGTGGGCTCTAGATACCTAAGCATCCAATTTAGCTGAGCGTGGGAGGGTAGTAGTGGGCTCTAGATACCTCAGCAGCCAATTTAGCTGAGCGTGGGAGGGTAGTAGTGGGCTCTAGATACCTAAGCATCCAATTTAGCTGAGCGTGGGAGGGTAGTAGTGGGCTCTAGATACCTAAGCATCCAATTTAGCTGAGCGTGGGAGGGTAGTAGTGGGCTCTAGATACCTTACCAGCCAATTTAGCTGAGCGTGGGAGGGTAGTAATGGGCTCTAGATACCTAAGCATCCAATGTAGCTGAGCGTGGGAGGGTAGTAGTGGGCTCTAGATACCTAAGCATCCAATTTAGCTGAGCGTGGGAGGGTAGTAGTGGGCTCTAGATACCTAAGCATCCAATTTAGCTGAGCGTGGGAGGGTAGTAGTGGGCTCTAGATACCTAAGCATCCAATTTAGCTGAGCGTGGGAGGGTAGTAGATACCTTAGCATCCAATTTAGCTGAGCGTGGGAGGGTAGTAGTGGGCTCTAGATACTTTAGCATTCAATTTAGCTGAGAGTAGGACGGTAGTAGTGGCCTCTAGATACCTTAGCAGCCAATTCAGCTGAGCGTGGGAGGGTAGTAGTGGGCTCTAGATACCTTAGCAGCCAATTTAGCTGAGCGTGGGAGGGTAGTAGTGGGTTCTAGATACTTTAGCAACCAATTCTTTTTTTATACCTTCTCTGGAAACTCTGTCCTTTCTGAGACCACTGTTTTTTTTCGTTTGAATATGATAATATTGTATGAGTAGTAAATGTCATAACAATATTTCAGTTGAACCACGAATGGGCAGAGCTGCGAGAGAAGGCGGAGACGAAACGTGAAGAGCTGAACTCAGCTCATGGGGTGCAGACATACCACATCGAGTGTAGGGAGACAGTGTCATGGATCGAGGACAAGAAGAGAATCCTCCAGGCTACGGACAGCCTCGAGATGGACCTCACCGGCATCATGACTCTGCAGGTACGATAGATACAGATAATATAATTTAAAAAATTGAAGTTACACAATCAAATTTTTGTTTTTGATCTGGATATCTCAATCAAATTACAAAATATATTTTTTATTTTATTACAATTTCCTTTTGTACAATTTTCGGGGTGAACTAAACTCATTTTTGCACTAAATCGTCACTGGCACTTTATAAACAGAAACCCTAATTGTCTCTTGCCTTTTTTTGATTGTGTTTCCTTTTCAGAGGAGACTAAGCGGTATGGAGCGTGATTTGGCTGCCATTCAGGCCAAACTTGACTCGCTGGAGAGTGAATCCCAGAAGATTGAAGCCAGTCATCCCGAGGAAGCCGCTGTTATCAAGGAGCGAATCACTCAGATTCAGACTATATGGCAGGAGTTGACCATGATGGTAGGTGCAATTTATAAGGTTCATAGTTGTATATCTACATGTATCAAAATGTGCTGATAAACTATTTGAGCTTATCCTAAGTCCAAAAGTGCTTATCGAGTTCGGAAAGATCTATGAAAATATCAATGGTTACCGAAGTTTTGATACATAACATTTCATTCGGAATCTACAGATATGCCAGACTGTTTTGCTCGTTTTTCTCGTATATACGTATAGAGTTGAGTACAATAAACAGATTTTGAGAAACCAAACGTTTTATTCTATATATATATATATATATAAGTATGTATAAAAAGCACTTCTAATACAGTTGAATATAATGAATGGCATTTTGTTTCTTAGTCAACAATATATTTTTATTAACTTAATTAGCACATATTAGAGAGAACCTATTTTTAACTTTATTTTAAACTGTCTCCCTCTCCTGCTATACGCATTTCTTCTATTTTCATATATATATTTTAATGTCACAGACATTTTCGCTTTCTGTTTTTGGTAATAAACTCAATTTTTCATTGACTAAATTATCATTTTTGAGAACGTTTTTTTCAAAACATAGCGTTACGTGAACATCTTCGAGGCTTGTTATATATCTTTTCAATTTAGAAAATGTTGACCCTGATTATTTTATTGCTAAAAAAAGTCCATTTTTGTTAAGGTTTCTATTACTTTTCCTAAAACAATAAGTTAACCTTTAACTGAAGCCACGATATGTATTCAAATAAAAAAATTAAATAGTCTTTCTAAAAAATGGACATTTTCAGACGAGGTAATACATCGGTTGGTAGAGGATGCTTTGTGCTTTCCAATCGCGGGCATACCTCTAGTAATATAGATTTGAGATTGCCTGAGAAATGAAGATGGTCTTTAACGTTTATATTATTTTGGAGAAAAACCAGTCGTTGTGCATCAGCTGTCTATTTTTTGGAAGAAATTCATTTATTGTTTTGATGCACAAGTATAAATTGAAATTAGGAATTTAGATTTAGGAATTATTATAATTCACAGCAAATAAACTTAATCATTTTTTAAACTCTATATGTGTTTTTTTTTTGTGATATGTCTAGTTGAAAGAGCGGGATGCGAAACTGGAAGAGGCTGGAGATTTACATCGGTTCCTCCGGGATCTGGACCACTTCCAATCGTGGCTGCAAAAGACACAGACAGATGTGGCTTCGGAGGACATCCCTTCCACCCTGGCCGAAGCTGAGAAGCTTCTCTCCCAGCACCAAGTTATCCGGGAGGAGATTGACAACTATACTGATGATTATACCAAGATGATGGACTACGGAGAGAGGATCACTGCTGTATGTACCATACTCACTTTTTAAATGTTTTTTATTTTTGCTTATTTTATTTTGATTTTTTTGAAGAAAACAAGAAATGAGTTTACATTTTATTAAATACCTGTCTTTCCGTTTTAATAATAAATATTTCAAAACTGCCCAGGATCCTCGTTTTTTTTCTACTACAATACTATTTAACGAATACAGAATTTAAATGTTTGAATTATTTTTTTCGGACTATCTGTAGTAATAATTCCAAGGCAATTTAAACAAAAGAACATATAAGCCCTTTTTTGGAAAAAAAGGTTATCAACAATATAGGAAAGCGAAAATGTACACACCTGCATTAAACTGGTTTCACATTATCTTTGTTTTCATAACTGACAAGTGTCAGGTTTCATCATAGCTGTAACATCAGTAGGGTAGGTTTTTTGTTTTGATGTACGTTATAAAAACTACTTATTGTTAGTCAAATTTCAACACAGTTCATAACCTTACTTTGTTAAGACTTTACATGTTTTCTGACTGAGGCGGCATTCTGTCATTGAGAAATGGAGAAAATTAGGACGCGCTCGTATCTCGTCCTTTCTAGATCAGTTTTCAATGATCCAGGTTCTGCGCATGCTGCCTCTGAAAAATAAAAACAATTAAGACGCTCTCCGTCTCCTCATTAGATTGGTTTTCCATGGTTCTATTTCTGCGACTCTTTAATACGTTTTGGCTGCAATAATCGTTTTATTATAATTTTTCAGTACATTTTCAATGAAAGTGTGAAACAAGCTTTTGATTGTATTCTCATAAATATATCTTTTTCATCTAACATTTTTTCGTGAGCTTTATATTAGGCATAGTGTAGTTTGTCTAAGAGGCTGTTTCTCTTTGTATTAAAAATCTTTGCCATCTATTATCATCATTATTTGTCTCACATTCTGGACTTCTTTATTCACATACAATGTTTCTCTAATCTGCTTGCTGTAAAGTTTCATTAGAAGAGCATGTATATACTTGTCTTTCAAGTGCCTTATGCTCATTACCATTAATCCTATAATCATGTCTTGGGACCTACCCATATGGGCATTTTCTGAGTGTCATTCTTCATCTGGAACCATCTGTATTTTTATATCTTCCTCAATGCTATTCATGAATGTACCTTTCTTCTTTTCCCCGTTAGGATCCCTCAACACAGTCGGATCCACAGTACATGTTCCTGCGGGAGCGTCTGAAGGCGCTGCGGGACGGCTGGGAGGAGCTGCACCAGATGTGGGAGAATCGACAGGAGTTGCTCTCCCACTGGCTCAACCTGCAGATGTTCAACAGAGATGCCCGTCAGGCTGAAGTACTTCTGTCTCACCAGGAACATGTACTCTCCAAGGATGATACACCTGTAAGTAGATATACAATAATTCTGGAGATACTTATAGGATTACAAATTCGTACGTTGAATTAAGCAATTATTTGCGTATCTTATGCAATCAAATTTGTTATCTTAACTCTGTGAACGGCGTTGTTTCGAAGATAACTCTAAAAGAAAATATGTTTTTAATTTTGCAATTTTCAGAGTTTGAATCCTGTATGTAATTGTTTTGCTCAAATGTATGGTATTATCCAGAAAAAATGTCAAATAAAAAAATCAAAAGTAATCCCAATAAAGCTGCGTGATAAACTATGACAGGGGTCGACTTGAGAATTGTTGAGACAAGTTGTTGGAAATAAAGTAATTGATGAGATTTATTGATCATTCTTTTCATTTTGGCATACCTTAGTGCCTTTAGCATTATTTTATTCGAAATGCAAGTGCAAAAACGTTACCAACTTACCTTTTGCTTTATGGCATGAATGTTCCTACTGAATTTGTAGTATAAATGCAGCTAAGGCAAATATTTTTGTCACAAGAGAAACCTTTTTTACATTGTGTGACATATATGATTATTATCAGGGCACGTCACGACAGCGTTAGTTATGTCCGAAAGAAAGCGCGTTATAAATGACACTGAAGTGTTTACATATAATAGAATATATAGAAGGGATGTAACAATGCTAATTTCCGATTTGGATTCAGCGAAAAAAATCGTTGATATAACTTTTTTCTCCGCCAAATCAGGCAACGAAAAGGTTTGGAAGTAGAAGCGTACAAGTTTGCAGGAATTTGCCCACTACCAGTTGTCCTACCTCAAACTAAACATCAAAAAACTAAATTTTTTTTTTTCAAATATTAATTTGATAACTGCATTATTTTTTTTTTTAATCAGGTAAACTTGGAGCAAGTAGAAAATCTAATCAAACGACACGAGGCTTTCCTAACGACAATGGAAGCCAACGATGAAAAAATAAATGCAGTTGTTCAGTTCGCTGATCAATTGAGTAACGAAGGTCACTTTGCGGGTAATGATATATTCTGTATTTAGCTTTAATTGTGAAAAGTCAATATAGTTGAACATTATAATTGTTTACATTTTATGCTTAAATTTAAGGTGATAAGGTTTTGAAAAAAGCCAAAAGCATCGATGAAAGGCGCAATTCTAACAGACAAAAGGCTCAGGAACTTATGGAGAAACTTAAGGATCAATTACAGCTTCACCAGTTCTTACAGGTATTTTATTATTATTATTGTTATTTTTTTCTTTTTGTTTGAGTATTGCAAAATGCAGTTTAACTTGAGGAGTTGTGTTCTGTTTATGTTAGGATTGTGAAGAGTTGTCGGAATGGGTCCAGGAAAAGAAGTTCATCTCCCAGGATGAATCGTACAGATCCGCCAAGACGGTTCACTCTAAGTGGACCCGACACCAGGCCTTCGAGGCCGAGATTGCTTCTAACAAGGACCGCCTTGTCAGAGTTCAGCAGGTGAGCATCAGTGTTACATTTTTTTTTCTCTGAAATTAAAATCGGGCTTTTTTTATTCTCTAGTTTTCATAAATTTCATTTCATTCTTCCGATTCCCTGAATTGAAAAATTAGAACTAATACATTTCCGTGAACTCGATAACTCCTTATAGAATGAATATTTTCATTTACTCAAAAACTCAATTAACTACCAATGTAATAAATCTATTGAAGCTAAATTCCTTTAGATTTTTTATCTGGGAGGTAAAAACCTTTAACACGCCGTCCTTGCTTTTCAATTTTGCGAGGTAAAACCCCTCCGTAAGTCACTTGATCAAGAAAATTGTCCATTGCAGAAGGGTATATATGTAGGTACATATACAAAACGTTTAATTTGCTTAACGAACAATGTATAATTAGATAAAACACACATAATAAAAGTTATTATTGATTTTAAAAGAGCGAATTCTACGAATAATAAAAAGCTTTCAAAATTAAAATGTTCAAATGAATTGTTTTGTTAGCGTCCGCTTAGGAGAGGTAAATTTATCTTTTGATGACGAAAAATTTGTTGTCCTCGTCAGTTAGACGGGGTGTCCGTTGCGAGGGGGATAAAAATACATTGTTTTCCTATACTTTGGGCCGGGACATCGCAAAATTGTCTGCAAGGATAGGTGTCCGTCGGAGAGGGGTGGGGTGTCCGTAAAGAGGTTTGTTTTACATTTACATGGTTTAATTCTATTTCCACGCAAATAGGAGTCAGAGCTTCAGATCGTGACAGAATTGTAAGAATTGGTCAACATAGCAAAGTAAAATGTCACTTTTGAACTTTGTGCTCACTATGTCCTGAGGCGAAACCTGTACACTATATTGCTCTTTCAGTATATAACACAGATTGCAAAAATATATTAGTTTCGTCTAAATCTTATATTTTCTGTTACAGAGTGGTGAAGAACTGATGAAGGAGAAGCCAGAACTGGGAGAGTTGATCGAACCAAAGATCCAGGAGCTGAGGTCGCAGTTCACCGACCTGGAGGAGATGACCCATGAGAAGGGCGAACGACTGTTCGATGCGAACCGGGAGGTGCTCCTTCATCAGACCTGTGACGATATTGATACTTGGATGAACGATCTGGAGAAGCAGATCGAGAGCGACGAGCTGGGCAATGACCTCGCCTCTGTCAACATACTCATGCAGAAACAACAGGTAACTGTCTCTCACCTTTCTGATATTCATATTTTAATCCTCCACGACGTCTCAAGCGGGCATGGCAGAGGGACCTGCTCCATGACTAGCCTGGACACCTCTTCGGTCACGTACCTCAGTAGTACAGCCACGCACTTGCCACCGCTCAACATCACAATTACTATGACAAATGTTCTGTCGTAAATATGTAAATAAATATATTTTTTTTTTTTTTAAATCAAAGAATTGAAAATATTACGCTTATAATATATAGCAACATTCTCTGAGAGAATGAAAATACAATATACTCGTAATATAAGTGCATATAATATACAAACTTATTCGTTACCATCAGTAATTAAGTTAGGTGGGAAATAGGTGTACGAGTATATTCCCTGTTTGATGCTGAGCGTGGACACAAAATGATGCTTAATACGAAATCATAATTGAAATAATGACTATAAACTACGATTATTTGTTACAAAATAAATATAAATAAAATATAAAGGCATTTGGCATATGAAGTGACAAAAAATAGTTCAGTAATACTGATAATATTTATTTCCGTTAAACCGTGGTAATTGGATACGTCACAAGAATGTATACACTAAGATAGCTTATAAATTAGATACATAAACAGATATTAACTCTTAGAGTCTGACACACATGGATTAGAATTAACAATGCTTCTAAAAAAATAAAATGAAATGGATAATTAAATAGTTGAGAATATGAGTACAAAAATAATATTATTATTAATACAGTAGATAAATAAATTATTTGTTTATAGTTTCACTTATTACTACGATCTACGACGGCACATTTACAAATAGAGTATTTTACTGTAAAATTGTCAACACTTCTTTCTCATTTAATCAATAACCATATAATTTAAAAAAAAAAAAAAGTCGCAACCTTTAAAGGTCATTTCTAGTTCCCGTCGCTTCTTTATATATTATTCTAATGATCAATGTTAATGTAGCTACTGCCCGTGTAACCATGATTATGAAAAAATATATCTGTGTAAGGCGAATTGTAGGAAATAGCTGGGAAATGACTCCTAGGTTAATTAATTACGATGAAAACTTGCTGTTTTATCAAACCGAAAAAGTTAAATTTACATCTTAACATTAACAATTTACATATGTTTGTTTTACTAGATGATTGAGACTCAAATGGCAGTGAAGGCCCGTCAAGTGACAGAACTTGAAACACAAGCTCGACATCTTGAAAAAACAGTTCCAGAAAAAATGGATGAGATTAAAGAAAAGAAGTCGGCCGTGGAAGCAAGATTTCAGAAACTCAAAGAACCTCTACTTCAGCGTCAATTTCATCTGGAAAAGAACAAAGAGGCCTTCCAAGTGAGTCTATGTATTATTTCTTCAAAAATTCACGTATTTAATTTGAAATAATAATTATCTATGCATGTAAATTTTTGGTTAAATATTTTAGGTTTTTCATAGTGAGTTGTAAACCTTTGAGATTAGAATTATTTCAGTGCAATTTTCTTATTGTAGCGATATCATTTTTCTTCTGTGTAAGTCTGTAACATTATTTATTTATTTTTTAAAAAGGCATATCGCAGTTGATTTGGCAATATATTCTGTCTACATAAAATCAAATTTAACTGGAAAGATGAAGAAAATTATAAAAGGCACAAAAATCTCTTCTCTTTGGCTGTGTCATAAATTTCATATTTGCATACTATTTACTTTTTCGAGTCTCCTCTTTAGCTGGATCAAGGAAAACGTAATTTTGAATTTTCAAAGTAATATAACACAAGAAAGATGCCAATTATTCTAAAATGGCGGCAGATGTAGTTGGTTTCGGTATCACATACTCGTATTTTCTCCCCCCATCCACTATGTTGGTCACGGTATTACGCGACAGTGTAGTCTATCATCTTACATTTCTTTACGGATCCATGCCCATGAAGGTTGAGAAGAGATTTCCTAGTCCACAAGGTTGTCTTTGAAATATAATACTGATATACGATCTGCCTTCAAACCTTCTAACCTCCTTGTCTTCTTATTTTATTTTTCTTCTTCATTTTTTTTATCATTATTACATTACTGTTTGTCCGAGTAGTTGTCTACTTTCTCACTTATACTATTCAGAAAATATTCTATCATGCTTATTTGTAAACATGCAAATTTTCAAAAAAGCGTTTTTTCTTCGCACTATTAATCGCTCCTCCAAGGTAAGTTGCATTCAATTGAATCCATTACCTGAAACACAGTAAACAACGTTAGTTATGTTGGTACTATACCTATCTCAGCACTTATTAACAGAAGTAAAATTAAATACTTCAGTAACGTAATGCAAGAATTCTACCGGTCAACTTATTGTACACTTTTTTTTTTTGGAAACTAATGAAAATCGAAATTGTAATTAAATTAAACTATGAAGTTTTCTTGCCTTATTTTAGTGCGTTAGGGTAAAAGGGGAAGCGACTCAATTTAATAGTTGAGAGTGTAAATATTGAGACATTAAGAAAAGATAGTCGTTGTTTGGTAATATTGAATAAATCATCTACGTAAGTACGTAAAACATTCTGTGAGAAGTCACTACATTTGAATTTATTTATGAAAATTAATACTGATGTAGTAACGCTTGTTCATGACGCAAAAATGTAACGAATAACGTAACGATTTTTACCGGGAAGTCTCGCCAAAAACATGTTCCCTGTTAAAATAAGTTTTTGTTCGTTTAAAAAAAAAAAATTTTTAGAGCAAAAAGAAATTTCTTAATTTTTTCTGCTATTTTGTTTGTGGAACTGAAATTGTGAAGAAAGAAATGGTTCTTTTTTTTTGTTTTCTCGAAAAAGGTGATTTTTACCAGGGGTTTATCATCATTTAAAAATTCATATTGATCTCGGTTATAATGTTTTTTTTTTGTTTTTGTTTTTTAAATAAGCCCGCAAATTGTCAAGATTTCTAAGTCTACAACTTCTGTTTTTCGTTTTTACTAATTATTCAACTTTAATTTAAAATGTTTTTTCTTTTGTATTACAGTTCAGGAGAGACGTGGAAGACGAGAAACTGTGGATAGCTGAAAAGATGCCGCTGGCTACTTCAACAGACTACGGAAATAGTCTATTTAACGTTCATACTCTTAAGAAGAAGAACCAGGTATTCACTTTTTTAAAGTATTTTTAAAATATAAGTTTTTTAAGATGATACTTTCAAGGTTACGTTTCAAGCTGTCATTCTGCCATCATCCAATCAAAATCAACCTCCCACACAGACGTTTCAACGTTGAAACATCAAATTTTCTAGATTTTATTTTAATTATTTATCTTATTATTATTATTTTTCTGCAGTCTTTGAGAAGTGAAATTGATGGGCACGAGCCCCGATTACATCTGGTTCTGAGAAATGGTGAAAAACTGGTAGAGGAAGGTCATGAGGAAGCTCCTGAGTTCCGCCGCCTCATGGAGGAGCTCATGGAGAAATGGGACCGACTCAAGGACGCCGTCGAAGAGAGGAAGGGACATCTACTCCGATCTGAGCTAGCACAGCAGGTACCTTCCTCAGTACTTTTAAAAATAAGTACATTTTATTAGCCAAATTCCGTTAACTATTTTATATTCTTCTTTCACATTTTGATTCTGTGGGTTAATTTCGGGGAGTAAATTCGGTAATTGAAAAAAACATATTTTTCAAGGGCATTGTGTAGGATGTCATATAAAAGCTTATTGAAGCACGAATTCAACAATGTATGTGATGTATTTTTTTATGCATTTTTTTTTCGGGAAATCCTCCCACCCTTATCACTTAGAAGATCACCCTGAAAAATCTGAAAAAAATCATGAACATTGAGAATTAGGTGTAGATTGAGCCAAAATTATCAGGATTGAAAAATTCTAGCTCGAACAATTGTTATAAACAATTTAATTTTTTATTTCCTTATAACTGCTGAACCATTGGTTTTTAGAGAAAATGTTTTTCGACAAAAAATATTTCTCACTATGTAAGGAACAACTTTTGTCCTTATACGTTTAATTTAACTAGGGGGCTGATGGCACGGAACACTAATTGTGCAAGTATAGTTTGCACTTGTTTTAAATGGCCTTGTTTTTTTATAAACATGAACTCCCTAATTCATATTTCTTGCATAATTTCTGGAGTTTTTCCCTCAATTATTCCCTCAAATTGTAGGGGTCTAATACTATTCTAATTCCTCTCCGCCCACAAAGCACAAAAGTGTTCCCTGCATCGTTTCTGTGCATCACTTCATTTAGTTTTTACGAAGGTGATTGATTTTTCACTCTTGACCTCGGAAAATTTACTATTAATGAATTATGTAAACATTAAATTACACTCTGAGAAGAGATTTGACATTTAAAAAAATATATTTTAGGTATAATTTTTAGTGAGAAAATCGTAAGTGTTTTTGACCTTCCTGAAAAGTTTTCATAATAGGCGGGAATTCTTGGGATTTGACGATATTATATATATATATTTTTTTTTTTTGTAAAATGCATTATGTCTATATTTACTTTTGATATTGTGTTTTGCAGTATTTGTTCGATGCAAGCGAGGCAGAGTGTTGGATGTCGGAGCAGGAGCTGTACATGATGGTGGAGGACCGTGGAAAGGACGAGATCTCGGCCCAGAACCTGATGAAGAAACACGAGTCCCTGGAGCTGGCTGTGGAGGACTATGCAGACACAATCCGTCAACTGGGAGAGACTGCCAGGACCCTCACCGCACAGAACAGCCCACTCAGGTAAATTGATGAGATTCTTAGGAGAGGTTCTTGTATTGAGCATTGTTCACTACAAGTGTGAAGGGTATTTTAGACGAGCAATGAAATGTCTGACAAACTCGGCAATGTGCTTTTAGAAGAGTTACCTCAGATATTATTTCGGTTTGGTGATATAAATCTGCCGATCGCTTTTTCACTCACTTCTAATACAGATAGAAGGCTGAAACTTTATACATATACCTCATTCCAGTAATAATACATTATATCAGAGATTCAGCCAGATCAGTCGAACGGTTCACCGTCTATCCGTTGCATGTCATATAGCATCTAATCTTCAGATGTTTGCTCGATTTTTGCGAAAAGGGTTGGTTTTATGAATTGTATACAAAAAAAGTTATGAAAATTCTGATTAAAAATTGTTGTCCTTATTTATTGGCCTTATGTAAGGTGTTATGTAGTTATTTACAACATCTATGACCCCAGGAGGAAGCGTGTTTCTATGGGTTTACTTAACCCATTTGTTGTTTGTCTTGTTGGCAGTGATCAGATCTGTGTGAAGCAGTCTCAGGTGGACAAGCTATACGCAGGGCTTAAGGACCTGGCCGGAGAGCGGCGCGCCAAGCTGGACGAGGCACTTAAGCTGTTCACACTGAACAGAGAGGTGGACGACCTGGAGCAGTGGATAGCTGAGCGGGAGGTAGTGGCCGGTTCTCATGAGCTGGGACAGGATTACGATCATGTCACTGTGAGTAGCTTTATTGTTAGGTGTCATCCTTATGGAGTTTTAGATTTACATATAAGATGTCTTTGTGTCTACCATGCGTGCGATGAGTGCAATATTTGCAAATTATATATTAAGTTCAGAATCAGATTCTGAAGATAACGACAATGAAGTAATTGCAACTTTATATTATCATAAGAAGCTTCCGAAAAGCAGTTATTTGGAAAAAATTTCTAATGAAAAGTACAATATTTATTACCAAGATTTGACCCCCATCTCTGTCGCAACTTCTTCCCATATCTCTGGTTTAAATCTGCTTCTCATGTAGTCTCCATGACTGGTGTGGTACATCTTTCTCCCACGAACTGAAAAACCCAGAAAAACTTCTGGAGGCAGTTCGTGGGAGAAAGATGTACATCACGACCCACGGCAGGCAAAAACTGAGTCACTTCAAGCTGCATATGAACATTTGCGGATGTATTAATTAGAAACTCGCGGTGAGTCACCCTGTGTCACCTCACCGAATTGCGTCTCAACTTTGTGAATTACAATTTCAAGTATTTAGTATCAAAGATGTTATAATCAGAAATTGTTTTACCTGCTACTCCTCGAAGCCTCATGTCCGTCTTTTGCCCATTGCCCTTCACTTATCTACGAAAGTAAGGTCTATCCCAAGGTAAAGTCGCCTACAACTCCTTAAGAGATCTTTATCTAGTATTTATTAATATTAGTAAATATTATATTGCCCTAATTTTTTGAAAAAAATATAAAAATTCCTTCTGTTTCATATGTATGATTATTGATGTTGTTGCAGTTACTATGGGAGAGATTCAAGGAGTTTGCCCGTGATACGGAGGCAACAGGGAGTGAGAGAGTGGCGGCAGTGAACAACATGGCGGACAGCCTGATTGCAGCAGGACACAGCGACTCTGCCACTATCGCAGAATGGAAAGACGGTCTGGTAGAGGCTTGGCAGGATCTTCTCGAGCTAATTGCTACTAGAACTCAGGTAAGAGAAGTATTAGAAGTACTCCTAAATGACAAACAACATTCTAAGGTTTATATTAATTTTTAATCATATTAAGTGGGTTGTTCTAGAGCATGTATGGGCAACCTTTGACATGTTGTGGGCCAAACTTTAGTGTGCAAATACGTTCGCGGGCCGAATTTAAAACACAAAAAAAATACGCAAATTTATTGACCATAAATAAACACGCGATGACATGAATTTTTCCTCACTCGCCTTGCTCGCTCACTTGATTCCGTAGGAGCAAGCGACAAACCCCATCATACTCGATCTTTCTAATTTGGAGTGAGTGTGAGTAAGTAGTGTAATATATATATTTTTTTAAATTGGATTTTTCAAAATGTCTCGCGGACCGGACCAAATCTTACAGCGGGCCGGTTGTTGCCCACATATGTTCTAGAGGCTAATCAGTGGGAATAATATAATAATGTTTTGGCATCAGCGTTTTTTTTTCGTAATTCTACAGTGACTTTCTTATATCCAGCAATGCCAGTTTCAAATGAATTTGTGAGAGGGGGAAGAGTTATCTGTAAACACATCGCTCACTGGCTGCAACAACGACATAACTCAAAAACTTGATTTTCCAGGAGGAGCAATTCATTTGACGTGTAATAACTTGATGCATTCATTCGAAAATAACTTATCAGCATGTTTTATTGAAAGAATACAATATAAAAGATGAGAAAATATACAGTAACAGATATAGGCCTTACTGAGGTTTCTCCCTTAACCTCATAACTACCCTACTTTGAATTATGACATTCTTGCAGCAATAATTGTTTTCTCGGCGAGCAGTTGAAGCTCAGATATGTCGTTCTACCCGCTAAAAGTATATGTGGGAATGGTTCTTCCTACGCTCATAACACATAAACGCCCATTTTTAGTTATGTCGTTGTAGCAAATGAGCGACATGGTATAAAAAAAGTCCTGTTTTGGCCACATTAAATTCTTTTTCCTATATATATATAATACTTTTTAACAAAAAAAGTATCAATAATAAAAATATATTTTAAAATTTGTTATAATTTGAACCTTACTTGGAACTATTTCGTACAGAAATGTATTGTACATTCTTTGGAACTCTATATAACTTTCTTCATATCGGTTCTACCTCGAAATTGAAGGCATTTTGATAGTTGGAAATTTAATTGTGACAATTTTTTGTTTGAACCTATTTTTCGATAGGACAACAGTTATGGAGTAAATCAAGCAAACTTTACTCACACTGATCAGCCTCTAAGTAACACAATAGTAATTTCAATTGGATCCTACTTGACAGAAAATACCCAGCTCAACGGCCTCTCACGATGCGAAGTGCAAGGGAATATTCTTTCTAAGCTCATCTAATCATACTTATCAACTATTCAACATCAATTTTGGCTGTTTATATTTTATTAACACATTTTTTTAAATATTTGTTTAGATGTTAGAGGCCTCAAGAGAATTACACAAGTTCTTCCACGACTGTAAGGATGTTCTGGGAAGGATCTCTGAGAAACAGCACGGGATGTCTGAGGAGCTTGGGCGGGACGCGGGGAGCGTCTCTGTCCTTCAACGCAAACATCAGACTTTCATTCAGGATCTTCAAACGTTACAATCCCAGGTAAAGATATTTTCAAAGAATAACATCTTGAATGTTTACTTTCGCGTATCGTCAGGGAATTTTAGGAAATATTTATTTTAGTTTCTCAAGAACGTTAAACTAGAACATTCTTGTATCAAGATATATTAAAACCGGGCAGTTTTACTGTCTCATAATCCCTTTCAATTTCATTTTTTTCATTACTTTTAATTTTCTACACAAATTAGTATATTTCAATTATTGAAATCGTATGTTTTTGAGCGCTTAAACATTTCCTCGATTGATGTCAGCACTTATCTGTAGTTTCAAGGCCTTCTTGGGCTCTAGGTGGGGTCAGTGCTCTTGCTTATGTAGTAGTTTCCATCCCATCAAAAAGATGAAAAAATGTATATTTAAATGAATGTATATTTATTGAGATCATTGCGATTTATAATATTCATCGGGATGGATATACGATTGACTATGGTTCTATTTATGTTATGTTTATAACTCCTCGGCAACTTTCCCTGGTTTCAGGTGAATGCTATCTGTGACGAGTCCGCCAAACTCCAAGCCTCTTATGCCGGTGACAAGGCTAAGGAGATCACAAATCGTGAGACAGAGGTAGTGTCGGCCTGGTCGGGTCTCCAGGGACTATGTGATGCGAGGCGAGCCAAGTTGGCCGACACTGGAGACCTCTTCAGGTTCTTCATTATGGTCCGTACTCTCATCCTCTGGATGGACGATGTCATCAGACAGATGAACACCACCGAGAAACCAAGGTAACGTAACATCATACCGGTACTTATCAATTAATGTACCAGCGTAGAAAAATAAGCTTGGAAACGCTTACTCAAGTTTGGTCACAATAGAATTTAGTCAAAACATTGAAACGGAGGATCCTACCTTGCCCTAAACCTTCAGTAGTAGCAGAACCTATATGAAGGGCTTCTTTACATTTTTGGGCCTAATACGTACTCTTCCTGGTTTTAATCGAATATATGTTCTAACAGTTTTAGAAATTGTCTATTCCCTGAGAACTAATGCTTCGATTTGGATATCATTAGTCAAATATAAACATAATTCCAAGGATATACATTTTAAAATTAGAAATTTTCGAGTTGAAAAACAATGCTTTTATGGCGGGAGGTGGATAGATGGTTGCTTTATTGTGGATTATGAAGTATTTGAGCTAGCTTGGTTTAATATGTATAAAATGTTCGTGGAATAGACAATATTTCAAAAAGTAGATTACTCTATTTATTACAAGTTTATATACTCTTATTGTTATTTATTAATTTAAATAAAGAAAATACTCTGATTTTAATTTTATTAATATTCTAATATCATCAGTAATCATTTTGTTAAATGTACAAACATCTCACGCATATAACATATGAAGGAGGCGCCAGTATCTCAGTGATATGCGAGCTTTCTTACTGAGCTCAAGATCGCGGGTTCGAAATCCGGCCATTGTCTTTAGGTTTTTCATCTGGGAGGTGGAAAAAACCTTGAGCATGTCGTCCTTCGGATGGGACGTTAAGCGATGGTCCGTAGACGCTATGACCTCGTAGTGATAGCCCGGGCATGAGTCATAATAACTAACTAAAACATTTAATTTTTAGTTAATCTTTTTAGAATTTAGTAGTTTTAGTTTTACCGCTATTATTAGATAGGGAAGAATGTATTTCTGACAAAACAAATTCCTAACTGTACAGTCACAGGGATTTTTAATTTGAAATTCCAAACCCCTACATTACCTGAGGTTTAAGAATGGTTAGCATTTAGCTAACGGACTTAGTTTATAACTAAACCTTACGATGGTGTTACCGATAGTATATGAAGGGCCCCGGGGAAGAACGATTTTAGTAACTTTTTTCATGTTTTGAGCTAATGGTGCTATCTAGTAGGATATTGGTGAACCTTTCAGATCCGTGAACCCTATAGGAAAAAACGCTTCTAGTCTGATGAAAAATGAGGTTTGAAAATGCAGGTACTGGGGAAGAACGCTCAAGGTCAGCAAGCGCCCGGGAAAGAACGGTTTTAGTCACCATTTCACCGGGTGCAGGATCGTCTGTTGATATGAGGGGAAAACACTCAAATAGACCACATAAACTCATAGATGAGACTAAAACGAAGTTAAATGATTTCATAAAGAGCCTTAAGGGACGCAAGTCTCATTATTCTCTGAAAGATTCAAAAAAGACGTACCTCTCTGAGTATATGAACATATCAAAATTGCACATGATGCTTGTAGATAAAAATCCTGACAACCCAGTGTCATACGAGTCGTTCAGAACAATAAAAAGGCCAGTACGGATTCTACGGTTCAACACTGAGCAGCCTTTGTACATATTTTATAAAGAAACGTACTTTGGGGCCTATTCTAGTGCTTCAATGCACTAAAATGTTGCGAAAAAAAAGAATAAGCAACAAAGTGAAACTAGGATTGTTCCACTCAGTTTTACCATGCAACATCCCCGTCAAAGCAGCAAAGTACCGTGACCTTCTTCACTTGACAAAGTTTTTAACAACACCAGGAGCAAGAGAGTTTTATCAGAATCTTCTTCCTGCAGACATTCTTGAAGACCCAGATGACGAATACATGGACTAACCCCCAAATGATGCCTCCTTTGCTAGGGAATAATGATCAATGTCATGACCCTCATCGTGAAAATGTGTTTTCTTCATATGTTATCTTTTCAGAAAACTTTTTTTCTTTGCTATTTCCTTTGAATACAGATTTTTTAAGTAGTAGAATTAAAAAACAACTTTTTTTCATAACTTCCAAGCCCAAAAATAGTCATGTAAACTTCAAATGAGATTTTCTCAAAATGTGCATCGGATGACCTAAATCGTTCTTTCCCGGGGCCCTTCATATGTATTCATTTTTGTGGAATAGAATCGACAATACTTTTAAAAAAAAGTAGTTTGTTATATTTCTTTATTGACTCTAAAGTTTTGTGTTGATTGTGCAGAGATGTGAGCGGAGTGGAACTGCTGATGAACAACCATCAGAGCCTGAAAGCGGAGATAGACACAAGAGAGGATAATTTTACTTCCTGCATCTCATTGGGCAAAGAGCTTCTCTCCAGGAGCCATTATGCATCCAACGAGGTTAGTCACCTTTTATATCATTAATTAGTGATTCTGTGACGTTTAGGAACTTGAAACACTCTTTTCTCGAAGTTTCTAATAACTTATTTATTATTCGTCGAAAAGAGGTAGGGCCACAGAAATGTTCCATGAATTTATGTCATACTTAATGGTAATCAGCTCCCCGAAAGAACATTTACAAAAAATGTCCTGTAATCCACTTATTAGAGTAAAACTACAAAAATTGAATGGGAAATTCAAATGGAACTCTCGGCTGCTTGACGGACGTTCAGAGGTTTCTTTGGACAGCACTGACTTGCAATACAATATTAAAACCAACTTTTAGAATTGTGAGGTGCTGCCAAACAAAGCTTTCCAGAGGCAGACTGTACAGTCCTTGCAATCGTCTATGACTCTGTACATAGTCTTTAACAAAGGCAGACTGTACAGTCCTTGCAATCCTCTACGACTCGATGTATAGTCTTTAACAGAGGCAGACTGTACAGTCCTTGCAATCCTCTACGACCTCTGTACATAGTCTTAACAGAGGCAGACTGTACAGTCCTTGCAATCGTCTACGACTCTGTACATAGTCTTTAACAGAGGCAGACTGTACAGTCCTTGCAATCCTCTGCGACTCTATACGATCACCTACTGTCCCTTTTACATTTCCAACCTTACGCTTTACCACTGACGTCCAGATATCACAGACAAACAACAGATATACACTATATCTCTAAATGTATACTTACTTCAATCCATTTGTCCAAACACTAGTAACTACACCATCACTACCATCAAATCCTCCCCGGCGCCTCAAGAGGAAGTGGCCTCGAGACTTCTTAAGTGACCGACCCGCTTCGTACCTCCAGTACATTGCCCTTCTCTGCCAGAATTCATTATTTACAACTTTTGTCTTTTTTTTTTTTTTGACCCTAATGAAGTGTAAATAAACTATTCGAAACGTTGGTTTAAAAAAAATCCTAGTATGAGGCGCACTTATCGACCATAAATGAAAGTCGTCATATTTATGTATGTATAAATTATAGTTTTATTTATTTGTTTGTTTTATTTTTAGATCAAAGATAAACTTCTTGCATTAAACAACCAAAGAAACGCATTACTTCACAGGTGGGAAGAGCGATGGGAGAATTTGCAACTCAGTGAGTATTCCAGGATAATAATTACCTTTGATTTCATTGTTTCTTCTACGCATAACTTTTCTTTTCAACATAATTTTCTTAATAAATGAAAATATGTATTAATATTTCTGTTTCTTGTGTAGTTCTGGAAGTGTACCAATTCGCCCGTGATGCAGCAGTGGCCGAAGCTTGGCTCCTTGCACAAGAACCCTATCTCATGTCTCATGAACTTGGGGTTGGTATTGTTTATTATATTTATATTCCAACTAACGTTTATATTATGTAAACTACATATTACATATCTGCTTTATTTTAATAACATTATTTTATTGCAGCATACGATAGACGACGTTGAAAACCTGATAAAAAAACATGAATCTTTCGAAAAATCAGCCACCGCTCAGGAAGAAAGATTTTCTGCTCTAGAAAGGCTAACAACGGTAAGTCTCAACTCATTTTTCATCTCTTATAAGTTAATTGTTGCAAAGAAATGTTTTCTAGAAAATAAAAGGAAAAAATACATATTTTACTCGAAAAATTATAATAACCTTTTTATTCACCAGTCCTTTATTTCAGACACAGCAGGTTGAGTTATTTCTATACGTTAAATTTCTCGAAAATTTGTTTATAAGCTCTATATTTAATTGAATTGTCATAGTATGAACTGAAAGAATTGAAGAAGCGGGAAGAGGAAGAGGAAAGACGAAGAGCGGAAGAAGAGGCTGCCAGGAAAGCTGCTTTGACCCCAGAAAGTCAGTCAGCCGCAGACAGGTATGTATATTATATCGATGGCTAAAAGCACAATCATTGTATGTCCATTTTTTTGCCCATTATGAGATATTAGTATCAGTGTAAAGGTGGAGTTTAACTCTATCCTCCTGCACAAACATTGTATGTCCCTTCTAAATAATGTGGTGCAGTTAAAAAAAATGTGCACACTTTTCTATCTTCACCTTAATACTACAACTAGACATCTCGAAATTATTAGTTTTGAGAAAAACGCATTTTTTTTTTTTTTTAATCAGCTGTAGAATGACCCAAATTGAACTACTGACATTTTTACATAAGTTCTTAACATATTTTCTTAGAGTTGTCTACTTCCAGCACAACAAAGATACCTGCAAAATACAACTAATGGTACAATTATCCCATACATGCCGATTTTCGAGTTATCTAGTTGCAGTATTAAGGTGACGATATATCCTCTGCTTTCACAGCCATCACTTGTCTAAGCTGAATGCTTGTGTGCACACTTATTCTATGTTAGGACTTAAAACAGCTGAGCAGACAACGAGTATAACCTACCTTCTAATAGCAGAAAGGTTATGTCCTTTAACAAGTTTGTGTATTGTTTTAGTGAAATAGTGCTCGATTTTCAAAACCATTTAATATTCATTATCATGTTTCATTTTCAAAATATTGATTTATCAATATTATATATAATTGACCTTTTTTTTAGTTAATAAAAGATAAAATAGAATCAAAACAGTTCATTTTTTGTGTTATTAACTTGATTATATCTTGCTAAGATCATAACCAGGGCGATTTTATTATATGCACACCTGTAGTGTATCCACAAGTCACTTAATCTACTTGTACACAAGTATAGTATGTCTGTTATTGTTAATAATTTCATTAAAGCAGGCAGATTTAATAAAATTAGCTTAAAAGTGTTATTGTTATCTAATAAAATATTATCTAATGCATAAATTTATAATCCTGTTGAGTATTTAGGGGTCTTTGGCAAGTTTTCCCCCCAAGTTCAAAATATTTTGCATTTTCCGAAAGTTTATAAAAATGGACATACAATGATTGTGCTTTTGGCCATCGATATGTAGATATTT
The DNA here is from genome assembly GCA_963662175.1 of Aradus depressus. Taxonomy (NCBI): domain Eukaryota; kingdom Metazoa; phylum Arthropoda; class Insecta; order Hemiptera; family Aradidae; genus Aradus; species Aradus depressus. Next base: position 17,023,653 of record OY759219.1, on the reverse strand, counting down.
TATTATAACAACATATTTTTTTTAGACGGGTTGGATCTCCAAACATAAGATGAGTGGAGATTCATTCAATCTCTTTAATGATTGTAGCATCTTTATAAGTTTTTTATTCTTTGTCTGTTAATCTAATGGTGAGGGGGGCGGGTAAGTGACCACCAATTCTATGACCTCGAGGGCGCCGGTAGCTCAGTGGTATGCGTGCTTGCCATCTGAGCTCAAGATTGTGGGTTCGAAACCCGACCGAGGCCCTTAGTTTATTTTATCTGGGAGGTTTATTTTACCCCCCAGATAAAATAAACTTAAGCACGCCGTCCTTCGGATGGGACGTTAAACGATGGTCCCGAGCCTGTACGATGTCAGGTACTCGTTAAAGACCCCTGCCCTAGGTGAATAAAAATTTAGGGTAGGCAAAATTTAGGACTCCCACAGTAGAGTCGGACTCATGTCTACCAGAGTGACGAAAGAGCGCTCTGGTAGTAGGCGATATGACCTCATAGTTAAAGCCTGGGCATGAGTCATAAAATCTAAACCTAACCTTCTACGGCCTCAACATCATTTAAAATGTCAATCTATTTCAATAATCATCTAACTTATAATTACTAACAGGGCAACGCTGAGTAACTTGATTTTTTTTTTTAATTGTGCATTAATTTAAAAAAAAATTTGTTTTTGTGACTTATGCCCAAACTTTGAACTATGATGTCATAGACGGCTTTTGGGTCTCTCTGGCGGGCGTGATTTTGCCTTGATTTCGAACACAGTTGACAAGCACCTCTGAGCTACAAGCGAATAATTTGCCACAGAAACTTACAGAATTAAGCCAGTATTTAGAGTCTTGACAAAACTAAAGTAGTGGAGTTTGAATGGTCCTGGCACCCGGACTAATATCCTATTGGTGTTACAGAGCTGACGGAGCGGATGGGGACACAGGTCAACAAAATGGCGCCTCTACCTCGGAACAAGAACAAAGGAAGGGTAAGTACTCGTATTTGGAGTTACTTTTCTCTAAATATCTTGTTTCGTTTCTATATCCTTTCATATAGGCGATTTGAAATGTTATCCGGATAAAATTATAATGCAAAAACAATTGTGAAAGTCGGCGCAAAATGCAAAATTTCAGAATTATTTTCAAAAAAATAAATACAACTACAGTTAATCTGTAAGTTGAAAGTTTGCCCTTGAAGTAGATCAGTTCTAATGGTTGATAAGAATTAAAAAAATTGCAGGGTAAAAATCGGGAATTGCACAAATTTTTGTTATATCAGGGCGAAGATAACTGATATTTTTTCACCCATAAAGACTTTTAAATTTTCCTTAGGTTTTGCCTAGTTTTACGTAATCATTTCCAGTTTGGTTTCCAACTGTCCAATCATTATCTTTTGTTATAGATTATATTTTTTTAAATTTATAACAAAATCTCCCGAAATTTTGGAAATTGTTAAGGGAATTTCCCCTATAATTTTATTCGAATTTACCCATCGTTAGTTAGTTTCAAAAATAACAGCTTTACCCTCATTATATTGAAAGAAGTGGAAGAATTTCCGAGTACAAAACGTTGAGAACCACTGTTCCGGATGGGGGGCACCTCAGGAGGGGAGGTGTGCAATAATGTGCTTGCCTCACCTGCAAACATAAAATAATGGTTCAACGTAGTAGAGCGTCACTTATCCGAATCAAAAAAAAAATTAATTAATTTTCCTATATTTCTTACTTTCGTTTATTAAAAAAATTATAAATTGAATTTTTTTATCTTTTCAAAATGGATGTAAAAATGTTAGCCTTGAAATGTTAACACTTAAGTTAATAAATGATAGTTGACATAAACCATCCCGTTTCCGATTATGGAGGTCGTTGAAAATTAAAATGAATGTTAATATATGTAGCAACTTGTTTGGCACGTCATTGTGAAGGTCCCTTTTTATCGAATTACTATTGCACAAATTATTTTTCTTAAGGTACACTAAAACAATACGTGTTCCGCTCTTGTCCTCTTCAAAAAAATAAAAGTAAGAATACAATAGGTGTATTCAATGGCAAAAAAATTGTTAAAGAAATTATTTAAACAAAATACTCTTTAGTCCTTGAGCTATGTTGTTTACTCATGCCCGGGCTTTAACTACAAGGTCATATTGCATACTACCAGAGCGCTCTTTCGTCACTCTGATCGACATGGGAGTCCTAATTTTTTATTCACCTGGGATAAGGCACTAACAAGATTAACTAAATTATATGTTATAGTTAGTTATTATGACTCATGCCCGGGCTATCACTACATGGTCATAGCGCCTACTACTATTTGTCGCTCTGATGGACAGCCCGTACTAATGTAGGAGTCCTAAATTTTGCCTACCTAGGTTTATTTACCTAAGGGTCTTTAACGAGTACCTGACATCGTACATGCTTGGGACTATCGTTTAATGTCCCATCCAAAGGGGCGTGCTTAAATTTATTTGACCTCCCAGTTAAAATAAACTAAGGGCCTAGGCCGGGTTTTGAACCTGCGATTTTGAGCTCAGTAAGCAAGCACGCATACTCCCTGAGCTACAATTATCCGACTTTAGTAAATATTGATAATTGACGCTCTACAAACATGTTGAATATTCAAAATTGTTTTTATTATTTTTCCTTATTTATAAATTTCGTTATAATTGTTTCATTTCGGTGGGATATACTTGGAAGACTATAGATAGATATCACCAATGTTGTAATTTGCATTAATTTCGAAAGACACCATACATTTTTTGCTGCTTGGTAAAAAAGAAAATGTAATTTAAGAAATAAAATTAAAAACATATTTTTTTTCATTTCATGGGGAGTATTTGAAGACTAGGGTCACCGTGTTCTAATTATTTGTTGATTTTTGTATATTTCGAGAGATATACTTTTTTTCTACTTGGTATAAAAGAAACTTACATTTACGAAATATAATTTAAAGTTAACAGTTGAATAAAATACCATTTAAGTCCTGACAAAACTTCCTAACGAAGGAATCCTCCCTTGAAACGAAGGGATTTCCATTTTGAAGACATTGCATTTTTATTTTTTATAGGTTTGTGGTTTTGATGACATTTTTTTAGTTGGTTTTCCTTTCAATGTGTAACCCTTTGAGCAAAAAATTCATAACCCAACTTAATTAGATTCATTAGATGTTTTCCTGTTTTCAATTGTTATAACACTATTAGAGATTCTTTGAGAACAATTATTAAATTGTTGAAACCTTGATCTTTTCTGTGGATATAATAAGGTCTACATTTATTAATTTTAGTGTTTACAAAGGTTCTTCATAAGTCTGTTCATGAATTGTTGTCCAAACTAGAAAGTTGTATACAAAGCTGTGAATAATACCACAGTTTTGGAGTGTCTTGAGACATAGATCGCCATCATATATAAAATAAACTGATCCATATCAGTTTATTTTTACCACCGTTTTGGACAAGTTTACGAACAGACTTTATTATGTTTCATTAGGAACAAACATATATGTGTCCATACCATACCTTACCTTTACACATCATCACATATATAGACTACCAATTCCATACAAACTGCATGATCCACTAATGTTGCTGTCTGTTATTTATTATTACATCTTCTTTTCTATGTCTAACCTTCTTATGTTATTATTATTTTGGGTCTTGTCTTTAACTGTGATACCATGCTTAACTCACATCTTCATCATTTCATTTGTGGTGTACTTTCGTAACCACTTTGACAATTATCATAATATGATTGAAAGGCATATTAAGATTAACAGTTGTTATTCGCTCTTTTGCCTGGAAATTAACCTTAATCCATAAAATAATTTTTAATTTAAAATGTTTTTTTTTTTTACATTGAATTGACTATTATTGAGTACTATTGCGATAATTCGAAAGTTTCTTCTAGTACCTAATTGTTCAATGAACTTTTAGTAAAGGTCTGAAAGGTAAAGGGAAAAAATGAAGAATCGTGCACTAATTACAGAAAAAACTAGTTCTAGTACTTTTATATATACATAATTTTTTACCTTAAAGTAGACCTCAAATATCTAATCCAAATTGCATTTGTATTAGGCGTGCTACGTAATACAGACAATGTTCAACTTTTGTCCTACACAAAACGAACTCGTCCCTGTTCCGAAATTCAAACACTCCATCAGCAAATCGTATGCTATTTTTATTTATTTTATTTTTTTCAAAGTGGTTGCTATTTATTTACACCAGATAAAATACCATAAATACAGTGAGTACATTTTTAATATAAATTTATGATCGATACTTTTGATTTGGACAAAGAAAAGAGGAAAAATTTCCCTATCTCCCTTCGTTAGTTACTTTTTTATTTTTCCCAGTTCCCTTTCACACACACGAATATATGGTGATCCAGGACGTAGGTGTATGTCCCCTCATACCAAAAAATAAAATTTAACATAAGTTGCTGAATTCGGTTGGGCTTATCCTCGGATCTTAGCTCGTCACTAGCGAGCTTTAACTATGAGGTCATATCGCCTACGCTCTTTTATCGCTCCGAAAGACTCTTAAATTTTGCCTTTTTATACACCATCGCTTAACGTCCCATCCGAAGGACGGCATACTCAAGATTTCGAACACGCGATCTTGAGCTCAGAAGGCACGCGAAATTACGAAAATATCCTCTTTGTATATCTTTATGATTTTAAAAATTTTCCCTTTTAAGCCGCAACTGGGTTACCTGATGTAGAAGGAAGCCAATAGGTAATTGAAATAATGTTACAAAATGTAGAGTCGTAGATGTGTGGCATTGCAAGTAGACCTCTGATCAGCTATGGTCACTCTGTGTACTGTCCTGACAGCATCCAATGGGAGTGGTTGGGGACACATAAGAAACTTCCCGTGTCTGGAAAACCCTCTGAAGTTCCAAGACTAGCTCCTAAAAATCTAAGAAACCAAGATATTTGGTAACATCCTCTATGGAGATAATACTCGTAAAAGTTTTCAATGTATCGCCAGTTGCTGTGTACCGCACTGTTCAAACAAACGCCATATACAATTTCTCATCCGGTTCTTACCCCACCATTTACGTCGAAGCTCACGTAGTCTTCAAACTAAATGTGTTCAATCATTTTCGAAACATACTCCTTGGATCACCCTATATACTTATGTAAATTAAATATATATATACCCACAGATGATTCCGTCCCAAAACCAAAGTAGTTGTGTGTTGTTTTTGTTGACGTCTGTCGTTTGTCTTGTCACATAGCTTCGGTTCGCAAGCCTCCCCCGACCCAGCTCTCCATCGCTCCAATCGAAAAACCCTCAGGTTAGTCAAAAATGACAACAAAAATCAAAACCAAAAATACAGGTTATCCAACATTATCTTCCCTCAGTCATCATCCTATGCAATGAATCAGAAATTAAACTTATCTATTTTAAAAAAAATCAGAAACAATTAAAACAATATAGGAATATACTTGAGATGGCGTCACACAGAGTTGATTTATTCAAATTAAGATCATTAATTTTTTTCTGTGCAGCATTGGATTGTACTTTTTAGTTATCATACAAATAATGAAACATAGCTTAGCTTAACTTCACTAGGCTAAGCAGATCTGGTTAACATGTAACTTTGTGAGCTGAGGCCTGTATATTGGTTTCTGATTCATCCAGTGATGACCTCCAAGTCATTGTATTTTGTGTAAAATGTTCATCACATTCCACTTCAGTACCCTTCACTGTATATAATTTGATCGTTGTTCGTATAAAACTCCTTTGTATATTGCATGAACGTAGATATTCTTTAAAAAAAAATATTTATATGAAAGTTTTGTCTTTGGCGCTATCTTATTTTTTGGGCTTGGATTTATTTTTATTTCTGGTCTGTTGTTTTCTTTGTCAATTCTGGTTGAAGGATTGTTCATTTGGCGTATTTTCATAGTTGTGGTGAAGGAGATGTCTTTTTGTTAAAAAAACCCAGTTATATTGTATATTATGTATTTTTCTTATTATTATTTTAGGACTAGTTCATGGTAGTGGTTGTTTTTCCAGGCTATTATCTGTGTTCATTTTCAGTAGTATCGAAATAGCACTGCTCAATTTATGAACCACTTATTACTAATTAAGACTTATTTTACTATAAACTATACTGATACCAGATTGTGATGAATTACATACATCGAAAATGGTCAGGAGAATTTTGTTATAAATTTATTTATTTAAAAAAAATATTTCATTGTTTCACTTAGAATTTGATCATATAATTTCTCCAATTTTGATTCGCTTCAGGTACTTCAACAAATCACTTGGATTGAAATTAATTAAGTGATAACGCTTATTCTTTGTTTATTTTTCAACAGATTGTAAACTTTGACTGAAATAGTATGTTCTAATGAACTGAATCAAGTCCCTCTGTCGCAATGTGTTTGACACCCATTATAGCGTCTGTATATCTTCAATCACAGCTAAAAATCACTCAATATTTTAATGAAGTTGACTACTAATAAGCAGCTTCCAATATGTGTTTTGATTTCCGGTTCACTCGCCTAATCGTTGATTTACAATGACGCAGGATAATTGGGATCAATCTAAATTAAAAAAAAAAAAAAATGTCAATCTTTAATCAGCCTGCTTCCATCAATTTAATAAAGTATATTTATAACACCTTCATCAATTTAATAAAGTATATTTATAACACCCATTACAAAAATTGTGGTTATATCCTCGTTTTTTTACAAAAAAATCTTTTATTCACAATTAACTTGCTACGTATAGAGCTTATGACAATTGGAGAAACATATATGATTAACATTTTCCGCAGAGATATTGTGAAACACTTGTTAAAAATAAAGAAAAACGTATGTTTTTTAAAAGAGGATATTGTAATATAGACAATATTTTGAAAAATATATGTTTTTTTTTTTTACATTTTAATTTTCTTGACCAATATTGTGTATAATTTATTAATTTCTCGGTTGGTTCTTAGTGCTTGTTTTTATTTATATTGATTTAATATTAATTAACAAGAAGGATCAAATATTACTTTATTTTTTATTTTGATATTCCATTTAAAATACTGTAAGTTCAGAGTTGGAAATATACAGATTTAAAAAAAAATAAATACACTTGTATATAATTAGAGAGAGAATTGCATGTAGATTGTGCATGTATAGAATTGATGCATGATGATGATGAGGAGCAAAGTAGAGTGTTGGAAAGGCCTTCTAAAGGAGTGCCTGTGGCCATTGCTGACTTCCCGCCTTCACCCCCAAAACCAGCCAGAGTTCAGCCTATACAAGGTAAACACAACTAATTTGGAACCAATTTCATTCTATCGTACTACCTAACATAACTAGGGAGAAATGTTCACTCAGAAAACACAACTTACAGACAACCACATTCCTAATAATTTCTTCGACTTTTTCTGGAGCCATAAAAGCAAATTTGTATTCTGACTTTTACTTATTACTTATGTTCTGTCTTGCGCACAACTCAGCCTGATCTCGCGGCTAAAACACGTATATATATAATATTTTTGATATAGATTATTATTTTGTTTTTCTAGTTTATTCTGTTAGACCCTGAAGAAGGAAATCAATAGTTACCGAAACGTTGGCGAAATACTGAGTTTTTTATCCACACGACATAATCAATCATTTTACATATGAGGAGTTTGGAGCCAGAGCGGACCAACTCGTTTAAACTGAACAGGTAGAAAATGGCAATTGAAAATTGAGTACATTTTGTTTATCTCCATAAATGGGCCCCAAATATTTATTTATATTTGAAATTTTAGAATAGTATTTGATGAGTGATCCCTTTTTGTGTTCTATAAAGTTTTTGAAGGTCGTATGATCCATTGTGACTTTGAAAATATATGCACAAAATATTTGTGGACTAACTTAAAGTGCTGCTATCTATCACTGAAGTGAAGAAACTAAGTGATCCACACTGGTTTTGAAAAAGGGAACCTATGCCAACATCAGGATGGTAATAACTCATTTTCCGAAAAATTGTGGGTTGGTCCGCTCTGGCTCCAAACTCCTCATATATACATGCTATTTTTCGCTCACCTATTCAAGAAACTTATTTTTTCTATAAAGACGTTTCGGGTTGCAAGTATCTTTGTTTTGGTCGTCTGTTTCATTATTTATAGTAAGTTCTCTCGTTTCTTCTAAATTTCTACCATTTTCCAACGAGATCTTCTTTTTTCGAGTCATATTTTTTTACAAATTTGGATTCTCCTCCTCCACCCTTAAAAGAACAGGGTGACTATGGTATATCGTTATAGGAGACTGATGTGTGACTAGCCAATAGCTATTATTTTTTCAACTGTCGGTTATATTATCATTTCCGTTTCAACCCGTTCAGTTAATAACTTAAAATCTTTACATTTTTATTGGTAAAACAGTATAAGTGAATTATCAAGTCGCTAACGAACTGGTAATATACATTCTTTATCTACATTAAGTTCTTGATACCTTAAACACTGACTTCACTTTCTCAAAAAAAAAATTTTTTTTTATTTGTGTATATAATAATTTTGCAGTGTTATTTCAACTTAACGTTGGTTAGTTCACTCCATTTCTAATAAAAATTCTCTTTTGGTTATATAACCAAAATTCATCTACATAAATATTTGCCCAGCATAAATAAAGTCGAAGAAAATATTCATATTGTGTGGTCTTCAGTTTATATCGTCAGACAAAAAGACAGTAACGCAAATAAATAATTTTTAAATTTTGTAAAAGCACCTAAAAACGAGGGGATTCGTAATAACTCAGTTAAGTTTCATGAAAATACTTTATTAACAGCATGAGTCTGGATTGCACATCACAACACGAGCAATAAAACAAGCGCTTTAGTTAATATCTTCATTACTATTGTTCATTTCCATAATACTACAATCCTTTTTGTTGCGTACATTTTTTTAATGCGTTATTACATATTTAATAAACTTGAAAACTCTTTTGTAGTCAGGCAGTGCTCGAGTGCTTTTGAATGATAAGAAGGAAAAAGTCCTTATTTTATTTTTGAACTTTAATGGAAAAAAAGAAAATTTGAAAAATTATAAATAAAAAAAAAGATATATATAGGCGGGTTTCTTCTGTATTTGTAATAATGTATTGATATTATTTGCTACTTTTCACATAGTCGTGTTTGTTGCTTAAATACAGAGCTTGTTCCTATTAGCAGAGCGCTCTTTCGTCGTGGAATCAAGCCCGAATATGACGCGTATTTTACTTATCGAGGTTAAGTTGGCTAATCTGTGGGTCTGTCTTTAACGAGATGATAAACATAAGGGACTCGGCGGAGTTTTTAATTCGCCATTTTGAGTACAATACACCCTCATCAAATAGACTCAGGAACACAGGTGTATTACACTCTTGCATGTTTCAGTTTAATAGGAAGTTGAAAGGTGCAGGAATATATTTCACTCGTAAGTGGTACATGGTGACATCTAATTGACATTTCTCCTTTACAAGAAACAAAGAAACAGACAATTATACACATTGAAATAACATTTTTTCAACAAAAAAAATGTACTATAGTTTAAGTTTAAGGATCTTCTAAGGTGGCGGACATGGTTAAATATAAGGTGGGTAACATATTTTATTATATTTATCTCATTCATTGGAAGATTTTTGTAAATGGTTATCAAATGAAAATTAAAGATGTAATACAATAAAAGCCTCATAAATTCAAATTTGGAAAATAAATTTTGTTTATAAAACTGTATAATAAATGTATATTATATTGAACAAATGTCTGGAAAGGGAAAAAAGTCATTAGTTTAGCGGAGCTATTTTGAGGTAGAATATTTTAAGAAATTTCATTCATATACAATGTTTTGTACTATAAAAATGTATAAATATCTGTCCATAGACAACTAACTGATATACCATTGCTTCTATACTATATATTGACTCTACTATTGGAGTCCTAAATTTTGCCAGCAGAGGGGACCATCGCTTAACGTCCCATCCGTAAGACGGCGTGCTTAATTTTTTTTTGTCTCCAAGATAAAATAAACTAAGGTCTCGGCCGGGTTTTGAACCCGCGATCTTGAGCTCAGTAAGCAAGTACCCATACCATTGGGCTATCGACGCCTCATATATTTTTTTATAAAATTAATAGTTGAATTATGAAAATGTTACTACAATTCAGTGTTTTAAGGCGTCATTGTACTTATAAGTTCACACATTAGACTAAATTCTAAAATAAAGCTTATTTTATTCTTTTTACCATCTTTTGGCTTATAGACAGTAACCGCAGTTGGTATGAAATTGTTTACAATTTCATTATGAAGAAGATGAGTACAAATATGAGTACATTAAACTAGTTATCGAGGAATTAAGCAAAATATTCAAAAAGTGAAAACATGTAGAAAATATAATAATCTTAATTTTCTCGGCTTCTATGATACGACCAATGGGACGTCAGGCAAAAAGTGCCCTAAAAATCTCATTAATATTCATTCTGTAGGTCCGGAGACATGAAGAGTTTTTGTATTTTTTTATTCTAGCCATTAAACTTTACTCCTGCAGATCCCATCCTGAGTTTCAACAAAAGCTATCATTGGAAATTGTTGTTGACGAGGGTGCCAATTCTTCTAACAGACCTATTATTTATTAAAAGTAAGCAGTGAAGTAGAAAGAGGGTCAACCGCTTTATAATACAATGGTTTTGCTTCATTAAAAATATGTTTTTATTTATTTGATTAAATGAGCCAATGTAGGATTACTGTCTCCCAAATTTGTCTGTTTTCTTATAATTTTCACCTGTGTTATTGAACTTGATTCCACCGAATTGAATTAATGAGGTTTTATTATTGTTTTATTATATTTTAAATTATATTTTTAATAAACTTTCCGTTATTATGAATGAGATAAAGACCTACTGAGTGAGTAGTTAGTAGAGAGTGTGGTGTGATGTGTGTAGCTCTGAAAGACAAAGCAGCCACCCTGACCCCTGGAGGGTCTGGGGCCAGTGGAGGACGGAAGGTGAAACGATCTCGCTCCAAGAGTCCCTTCAGGTCCTTCAGATGGAAACGGTCTGGAGGAGCCGGTTCCGGAGTTGGCAAGTCATCCGCAGCCAGCGACGACGAAGAGAACTTGGCTGCTGCTGCAGGTTAGTCTCTCGAACGAAATGTCTGCAAATCAAATTTGATAAGGGCACTCAGGAAGAAAGGTTGTAACACAGTATCGAGGCTAAGTTCTATGATATTCCTGATCTAGGATATTTTTTAACTATATTTTTTTTTATAGTAGAATTTCCTTGCTACAAAGCGTCCCCGTTACAAACAATGAAATAAAAAAAACAAATTTCAAATATCTCAGTTTTTTTTTTTTTTTTTTTTCTTTGACTAAGTTGAAGCCTCTGTTCACATGGCACTTCAAGCCAACCTACCCTGCATAAACTATAGAAATGAAGGACTGTCGAGGTTTGAGGCGCGAAGTGAAGACAGAAGGTCATCCGCTCAGGCGTCATGCAGACATGATAGTCTACACAGACACGTCAGTTCAAGTTTCACTTATCCTTTTCCAGCATGGGCAATGTGACTTTTTTTACAAGTTTCAGAGAATTGTATGGAGATTCGTATAACTCATTCACAACTTCATTCATCCGTAGTCCTCTTGTAATTTTCTGACTAAATTTCGCTTCATAAGTCTGTCTGTCATGTCTACGTATACTCATCCGAGTTTCAAAAACAAAAAAAAATTACTATGAAAAGCGGCTAATACAATTTTCATTGCAAAGCCTAAAATTAATACTATATTCCCCCCCCCCCCCCCCCTCCCATTCCTGAATATAATTTGGTGTATGTCTGTCAATGTTTCTTTAACTTAAGACCGCCTGAATACGACAATGAGCTGAGTTGATATGAACCTGGTGGTGAACTAGAGGCTTGAACTGAAGCGAAAAATGATCTTGTAAACCGGACTTAACATGTGCAACTTCACTTCACTTTGTATCAGGGATCTGTGTTGTAAGCAGGCTTATCGCGGGCTGTCCCCTTGAAAGGCTTGTTTTACGTTGGAAAATCTAGTTTCAACCAATTGAGTTCATTGCATACCTAATTTTTTCCAGTTTGGTCTATTTGTAATATGTGCCTAAATGTATTTGGCCTACACCTATACATTTTTAATAACGAATTGGTCTCTTTGTATCTTCATTGTTGTTAAGAGTTGTCATCGGATAAATGAAGAGAAGTGGCAATTCGAATGTTGTCTCCTTAAATTTTCTACTATAGTGTTGTAATTTATTTATTGCAAATAACAGTAAACAAATATTGACAAAGACAGCTTTTTCAACTTCCCGCTCATTGGTTTAACATATGAACTCATTGGATATTGGGCCTCGCCTGTTGCGACAGAAACGAGATTATCCGATAATAATAATAAAAATATATATAGTAGCATTTGAAGCAGGTGTAAACTAAATTATAAAGAATTGAGCTTTATGAAGCTGAACTGACATCTCCAGCTTCTGAGGTGAGTTTTATCTTCAAATTTTTTAATTTTAAAAATGTAATTTTGTTTTCTTAGTATTTATTTATACCAGTCAACCAAACAGGTAAACCTGTATGAAAATTTCAAGCAGGGTGTATAGAGGAGCTTTGTTTCGAAGTAAAAGTTGTTAGTATTCTGTTTGTGTGAAAGAAGTGAGAAATAGTTGACAGGTTCTTGTCTTTGGTGCTTACTCCCACGTTTCTTTTTTTTCTGTTCCTGAAAATAGGCATCTGACAAAATGAGTATCCTCTTCCATTTTTGAACATTCAAAGATAGTAAATTCTGTGCAAAAGTCTTGACTATACGTAGGACTATTACGAATAAAATAACGCGTAGACAGTTTTGGTCATTTATGCCAGTTTCTTTTTTTTTTTTTTTTTTTGTGATGGAATTTGTCATGTTAAATCATAAATGTAAGAGATTGAAGATTCTATAAGAAAATTTCATAGTTTCGTATCGACCAGTGTTTCAAATAATATATTTATTTTGGCCTAATTTGAAATAAGACCTATATGGTGATAAATAAAAATATTATTCTATATTTGGTCGAGAATATGTTAGTAGAGCTCAATATTCTGTAGAAAAAACCACTATGGCACTTCATTTGCTGACGTTTACTCTAGTTATTTTTTTTTTTTTTTTTACTTTTGTTTATTTAAACCTCATTATTACTGGCATTTTTCACCAAAATGTTGAAACATAAATATTAAGTCTGTCATTTATTATCAACCCAAGAATAACAATATGTTTTAAGTTTAAAAATAAACCTTTTTACCCATAATGAGTGACAGATATTGAATATACATATATGTAGATGAGATGTGGTGTCACAGTATTGGTTCTGCACTCTTCAAATAACAGTTTTTATTGTTGTAAAAGTTGATTTAAAAATAAAAAGAGACTAGAAAAAAAAAAAAAAACGTTCATTGGTTAGTCCGAGTGTATTTTGTGCCTACTCTGGTGTATATTGACTTTGTTTGTTTTTGTTTCGGAGAGGTAGTGGTGGCAGATATTGGCTCAGTCGTGTTCCTAACATGGTACTGTTATCTAGAACCTCTTTTACTTCACATTATTATACCATTTATCAATAGATAGTATTTTTCCAGTTTAAATTTGCTATGGCATGTCGTAGTTATTCGTTTAGTAAACTCAGCATAAGTATGCATTCATCATTCGTTTTGTTTTGTCCTCTTTTATTTTATTTTAATGTTTTTCATCAGTAGATTTTATTGCTTCTTGTTCTATTTATTTTATTTTTCTTGTAACCATAACTATTTTTTATTTAAATTTATTGTGCTTTTAAAACTTTTTTTTTTTAAATATGTATAATATAATGAAGAGTATTTCAAACACATATTTTCAGTTATCAAATTTTGTGGCAAGTAGTTTAGTTATTAATTAATATTTGTATTTATTTAATAAGAGATTTAATTTTTTTTTTCAGAGAGACCAAGTCCTTCAGCTGATGAATGTCTTATCGAAGACATATTAGTTCGGAAACATGTTTGGGAATCACTGAAAAAAGCTTCAAACCGGTAAGTTTTTTTAAAAATTTATTTGTTTTTTTGATTATTTCAGCCATATGGTTTTGTAATTTTTTTTTAAATAATTGGTTATTAGCGATGTTTTTTGGAAGGAACTCGAACCTCTCGTTAAAGACCTAATTGAATCTAAGTACATTTAAGTCCAAGTATTACCAACAAGCTACATCTATTATTTGTACTTTGAAACTTTTTGGTGTTTTTTTGAGTAAAAAAATGTTTTTTGTATGACGCCCATCTTTTTAGAATTTTCTTTCTTAAGGCTGTCAGTGGGTGGGAGAGTGTACCCCATTTTTATTTTGGCACCACAGGTGTGGGCTATATTACCAGGGTTATTTACAAACATTCATGGCCCCCGAGAGAGAAGTATCTATGAAATAAAATTGTCCCTCAGACGGAATTCGAATCCGCACCCGTGGTGAGTCTATGCAATCAAAGCCCTACGCTCCAGCTCACAGGGCCCCCAAAAGAAACAAAAACGGGTAAATAGGTATTTTTACATACTCTCTGTTTCATTAATATGTATGTAGCAATGGACCATTCTGAGTGACGTAAGCAGGAAAACTGCCAGGCACCCAAATAACCGTTAATATATAAGTAAATCGCAAAAATAATATCTAAATTAAATGTTAGTTCGCGATTTTCTGAAAACATAACATCTGAAAGTGGAGATTTTACATTGCAAAGATCACTGTCAATAGTAACTATATTCAAAATGTCACAAACCGTGTTTTTGGTGAAATCAACGTGGAAAAGTTGTCCATATATTATATGGATATTTAATATTTATATTTTCCCAAAATTTAGTTACGATGGAAAATGTTAATTTTGAAATACCATTTCCATTTTTTTATTAATTCCAATTTTATAACTTTTTTTGTCAAAAAATAGTCTATTTAAAAGTAGTATAAATCCCAACACTATATTTAGGCGAGATGGTCATCGCACATGTTGTTTTTATTATGAACTATTATAACCAATAATTATATATATCTACATATTAGTGAAATAGATAATATTTTCGAAACATTCCATAGATATACACTCATATATCATGGTAAAAGAAATGTATCTATCAATATTGATATCAAATCTTAAATGGATATTAAAAAAATCTGTGAGTAGACATTCTGAGAATTTGAAAAATCTTTTTAGATTATTTAGACGCAATTTGCAAATCTTACCGATTACATTATACTTTTTCTTTTTTTTGGCTTTATGTACGATGCATATTAGCCATGTCTATTATAATGATTTTATCTAATTAAAACATCCATGGCCCCGGGAGGGAGTTCTATCTACGAAATAAAACTCTCTCTCGGACGGGATTCGAACCTGGAAACCATGGTGAGCCCATGCGACCAAAGTCCTACGCTCTAGCCTGCACGGCCACCGTGACCCCCACATTAGACTTTCGTTGGGCAAATTTATGCAAAGCCATCAGAATATATTCTAAATATACATATATATATATGCATTGTACTTACAATTCGACGTTTATATACAGGATTGTATATTAGTGAAGAGTTACAAATAGTTTCGTTATCAAGATTTGGAAATATTTTGGTGTTAACAAGTCAATAAAGATTCATTCGAAAAATGTTATATAACCGTCCAGGGCACTTACGTGTTCAGCTGTTGAATATCTCTGTCCTAGAAGGTATTTACTCATCAAATTTTACTTTCGGTATATTTTTAAAATTTGACAAAGTTTTTTGTTGTAAAATTTAATTTTCTTATACAAAGTAGTCTGAAAATAGTAAGAGCTATAATTCTTCACATCCAATTCTTGTTGGGTTGCTTCCTAAGTTATTATAGCAGTTAATAATCAAAAATTGATATTTTATTGATATGCGATGTGGCAATTACAGGACTTTCTTATACCAACATATAGGTTAGGTTAGGTTTTATGACTCATGCTCGGGCTTTAACTACGATGTCATATCGCCTACTACCCGAGCGCTCTTTCGTCACTCTGGTGAACATGAGCCCCCGACTCTTCTATGGGATTTCT
This sequence comes from Aradus depressus, assembly GCA_963662175.1. Taxonomy (NCBI): domain Eukaryota; kingdom Metazoa; phylum Arthropoda; class Insecta; order Hemiptera; family Aradidae; genus Aradus; species Aradus depressus. The sequence goes on along the minus strand of OY759219.1, from coordinate 17,007,638 downwards.
AAATTTTGCCTATCCTAAATTTTTATTCACCTAGGGTAGGGCGTCTTTAACGAGTATCTGACATTGTACAGACTTGGAACCATCGCTTATCTTCCCATCCGAAGGACGGCGTGCTTAAGTTTATTTTACCTCCCAGATAAGTCTGGGTTTTGAAGCCGTGATCTTGAGATCAGTAGGCAAGCATACATACCACTCAGCTACCGGTGCCCTTAAGACCTTAATATGGTTTCTATTATAAATATTCCTCCATTTCTAAACATATTTTTCGTGAGTCATTTAATTATTTCAATAATTTGAAAAAAACTTGTTAGTTATTGTGAATCATGGCCGGTCTTTAACTACGAAGTTATATCGCCTACTACCAGAGCGCTCTTTCGTTGTTCTGGTGAACATGAGCCCGACTCTGCAGTGAGAGATCTTTAGGTTCATTCACCTAGGTTAGGGGTCTTTAACGAGTACTTGGCATTGCATAGGCTTGGGACCTTGGGAAAAATGAAAAAAGAATCTGTGTATGAACAGATAAGTCCCGAATTGAATGAATGTAATTGAATGTGTACCCAGAAACGTCTAAGGATGACACGTATTGATTTTTAGCCAAATCAGGCCAAAGGAAATGGGGGTATTTGGGGGAGGCTTAACACAAAAACTCTAATAACTGCCGCTGACATTGCATATGCCTCAACTTTATTTTAATAATTTATATAATACACCAGAACATTCTAGAATCTTATAGAATGTCATGAAATTTTCCAGCATATTTCTCGAAATAGCGAGAAATTTCTAGAAAAATCCGATAGATTTTCTCCCTTTTTCCAAATGATCGCTGTTTAATTGTTTTGATCTAACGGGGCACTGCCTATTTACGTTTAGAGGGTTAGAAGGTTTAGGATTAAGAGGGTTAAGTTTTAAATAATAGTTACCGAAGGGGTCATGATCTTTAACTGTCTATAATTAAATAATGACGACCATATGAAATATAATGGTTTTCTTTTGTTTTTTTGACCTTATGTATGATGCATATTAGCCATGTCTCTATTACGGTGTTACTGGTTATTTACACAAGATCTATCTATGAAATAAAACTCTCCCGGACAGGATACCCAATAACGTCCGACGATGTGACTAAAGTCCTACGCTCTAGCCCGCAAGGCCACCTTGGTCCCCTTATATAATGGTTAATATTGAATGTTTTATTTTTGATAATGCCTTAATAATGGTGAAACGTCAATGCAATAAAAATATGAATATAAATATATTATGGGAGACCTAAGAGCCGATTGTTGTTTGTCATCAAACCATGTTTATCAATCAAATAAAATACATTATTCCGTTGAAGCTTCAACACAATTAATTAACATATTTCTTTAATTTATGTATGGAGAGTGTCTATCAATAGTCATTTACCCATAATTTTTTTTCTGATGAGTTTGTAATATTTGTATGTTGCGAAACAGATCATGGCATGAGATCTACGTGGCTGCTCGAGGCCACCAACTTTTCGCCTATAAGGATGCCAAGTCTGCCAAAGGCTCCCCTGACATCTACTATAAGGGAGAGTCTCCCATCGACTTGAGAGGAGCCTCCATCGATGTGGCCACCGACTACACCAAGAAGAAGCATGTCTTCAGGATCAAGTGAGTATACCATCTTCTTGTTCCAGTCAGTCCTCTTAACATTTTGGTACTTGCGGACCTTAGGTTGTCAATTGTTGGCCGCACAATAAAAATATAAATAAAATATCAGTAATAAACATTTTATAAATAATTAGAATATTCTATATATTGTGCTAGTTCATATCCTGACACTTGGACTCGGACTTCTGTTTTGCTGAAAGTATATTTTCTTTCAGTTAGAAAAAAAAATGTTTACCATGCCCCATTAAAAACACATATTTTCCCATTTATGTTTTGCATTTTCAAAAAATATCAATTACGTTTCGGGAAGCACTTCCATCATCAGTATCTATAAGATAAGGGAATTAAAAATGGGGAATTTTTTGATTAAAAATAGATGTTTATTTCACAGTTATTTGTTTGTTGTGTTAATCAAAGTATGCCCCATGAGAATCTACATCCTTGGCACATCTATCAGGCAAAAGATGGATCCCACGAAAAAAGAAATCCTGCTCCTTTGAGGCAATACATTCATCAAGCCATTTTTTAACATCGTAAATATTGAAGTGCTGCGCAAAAAGGGCTGACTGCATGGACCGAAACAAATGGTAATCTGAAGGAGCAACATCTGCGGAATAAGGCGACTGCGGTAGAATTTCCCAGTTTACTCCTTGCAAGTAATTTGTCATGGATTTTTTAACATGTGTCATGGAGTAAAATCACCTTTTCAAGTTTATTCTTCCATTCCGGTCACTTTTCGTTACGTGCCCGCTTTAAACACATTAATTTCAGTCGATACCGGTCACCAGTAATGGTTTCAGATGGTTGCAGCAGCTCATAATATATTACGCTCTTCTGGTCCCACCAGATAGAGAGCATTATCTTTGACCCATGGATGTTCCGTTTTGGCGTCGGTGACCGGGTTCATCTGGCTTCACCCGTGCTAGTCTGCGTTTCGGATTGTCGTAATAAATCAACTTTTCATCTCACGTAATAATGCTATTGCATAAAACCCTTTTTTTTTGCTTTTGTAGCAACAATTCACAAATGTTTTTTCTTCGTTCAATGTCCCTCTCTTTTAACCCGTATGACACCCATAAGTTTTTGAACCATGCCCATAGCATGTAAACGTTTACCAATTGTTGATCAACATTTAATGTTTCTGCCAATATGTTAAGTGTCTGACATGAATTGTCGTCTAGTAATGCTTTCAATTCCGAGTCTTCAAATTGTTTTGGATGCCCTGGGTTCCTTGTCCTTGACGTCAAATTAATTGTTTTTGAATCTCCTAAACGACCTTTCGCAAGTGTTTTGAGAAGGAGCATGGTCATTATAGACTTCCAATAGCAAACGGCAGGTTTGTGTTCCAGTTTTTTAAGAAAGAAAGTAACGCAACATCATTTCCCGCAAATGCACTTTATTTGGCACAAAACGTTTCATTTTAAAATTATTAAAAGAAAGTTGTTAATACTTGTTTATAAATATCTTAGCAAATAAAAAAAAAGTAAACAGTATGACTAATACCAACTTGTAGGAAATCCCCATTTTTAATTCCCATACCTTATATAATACATGTGTTCTACAGGTTAACTGTTCCATCTGTCCAATCAGAATCTTCCTTTTATAAAATATATTTATTGAGTCAACAGAAGGAATAGTTAACCTAAAGAACACAGATACTGATGATGGGAGTGCCTCCCGAAATGTTTATAATTGTTATTTTTTAAGAATGCACAAAATAAATGGGAGGAGTGATGCAAAAATAATATATTATAGAATTAAGAACCTCCTTACATAACAAAAGAAGTAATATATTTTTCATGGCGTTGGGTCACCAAACATACCGAATCCCCAGGTTATTTTGTAGCGACATGGAACCTGGAATCTTTTACAGTATAAGAAACCTCAACCATGGTGGCCGTGCGGGCTAGAGCGTAGGGCTTTGGTCGCATGGTCTCACCATGGTTTGCGGGTTCGAGTCCCGTCCGGGAGTGAGTTTTATTTCATAGATAGAACTCCTTCCTGGGGCCATGGATGTTTTAAGTAACTAGTAAATTACACAGTGACATGGCTAATATGCATCGTACATAAGGGCAAAAAAAAAACAAAAAAAAAAAAAAAAAAACTCAAGAACTTGTGCTGCCAAGGTGCTAAAACTTGTAATATATGTGAGTGTTGCATAACAAATTGGGTACCTCTTCTCGACTATTTCTGAACTTTTTTAATCAATTATATTTTCAATTATTTTTTTTATTGCAACTTGTAGTTATTATTCGTAAGAGTTATGGCTTTTTTTTCATCCAAAGACGACCTTGTCTATTTCCTTCATTTAATTGCTATTCGTTGAGATCATACTTTGGTTTAAATATTTTTTTTCTTTTTCTCTTGAAGATTATAATGGTCTTACATTAAAGAACCCCAATCTTGGTCTAGCAGCTATCTGTTAATGCTGTTCTCCCGAAGAATCGCTCTATCGTTTTATTTAGCAATTAACCTAGTTTTTGTGTCTTAGTTTTTACTTTCTTATACCTTCCTATACTACAAGAAAGTATTGTAATCGTGCGAAAATCCGAGATCGAGGTTTCAACTGATTTTCACGTTTCAATGTTCTCTGAAAATGTTTTGACCATTTTCGCGATATGTCTGTCGGTACGTGTGTATGTATGTATCTGATTGAAAAGTTGTGAGCTCTCTACCGCAAAAACTATTGTAGCTATGAACTTGAAATTTGGAATGAAGAGGTCACATGTTCTAACTTAGGTCTGATTAGATTTTGGCCGAAATTGAACGAAAATTGAGACCTTTTTCCCCGTCCGGTTTTGGAGATACATGCTGAAAACTATCTTGAAATGTAGTTTTTAAACACATATTTTTAGACGTTTCCTTGATTTACCCAAAAACTGTTAGTCCAATCGCAAAATTTATTCTTACCAAAATGTTCCTTATAAAATTTACAATCGCTAAATAGTCCTGAAATTTGAGGTAGGATCAATACGTCAAAAGTTATAGCGCCCCAAAGAATATGAACTAAATGTCTATAAGAAATATACTTCAGTAATTTTTAAATCGTAATTCATGGAAACGAACTTTATAATATAGTTTTTGTATTGGTAGTTTTTTTGAAAAATTATAAAAATTAAGAAAAATATTTGTGACGTGGCCATTACAGGATTTTTTTATACCAACCACGCTTACAGAGCATTCTTGTCTCCCCCTCTCCTTCTCAAAATCATTTCATTTTGTCTCTTTGTACAGCGTTATCTTGAGAGTAGACACGTCTTATATCCATGAATGCCAGTAAGAAATAATTTTGAGAAGGGGGAAGGTTTTTTGCTTAATAGAATCTTATCGAATCCCGTTCAGGTTTGGATTTTTTTCTTCCTTTGATATGTGATGATATGATGTTTGCAGGTTGTCGAACGGGTCGGAGTATCTGTACCAGGCCCGTGATGAGGAGGAGATGGGCCGGTGGACAGCCGTCCTGAGGCCGGCATGTGAGGGCAGTGGGCCCGGCTCCAGGGCTCAGACCCTCCCCGCACCTCCCAGTCAGGGCTCCGCAGAGGCACGCCCCCAGAAGAGGAACTGGCTCACCCTCAAGAGGACTTAGCTAGAGTAAGTTGCTCCTATTTCAAGATTTTACTTCCCAGCTATAAAAAGTATAAGGGAAGTTACGTAATCGACACCCTGATTCAAAAAAAAAAAAAAAAAAATGTGTGTGAACATGATAACTCACGATACAATCAATGTATAAACACGAAATTTTATATTTGTATCCAGAACCCCATAAAGATGACACCTATTGATTTTCAGCCAAATCGACTAAAGGAAAAGATCAGAGAAGCTCAACTCAAAAACCCCAATAGCTGCCGATGTAATGAATGTATCGGCATGAAATTTCATATTTGAATTCAAAACCCCATGAGGTCTGCACCTATAAATTTTCCACGAAAGCGGCGAAAAGGGAAGAAGGGTTCAGGGGTGGGGGCTCAACTAAACCTAATAACTGCCGAGTCATGAATTTATTTATCGGAACAAAATAAAAAAGCCCTATTTAAATCAACTACTGATTTTTAGCTCAAATTGTGGTCGTATTGTTTTGTTGGAGGGTGAGCGAAAAGTTAATGGGTTAATTCGTACTGCATAACGGAATAGATTATAGATAAAACACACATTATAATAGTTGTTATGGATTTTAAGTTAATAAACCAAACAGTAGGTATGTATGCCTGTTTACAAACAGCGAATTCTATAATAAAAAGCATTCAAAATTAAATTTTTCAAATGAATTGTTTTGTAAATGCCCGCTTAGGAGAGGTAAATTTATCTCTTAACGACAAAAACTTGGTTGTCTGCGTCCTCTAGAGGTCCGTTGCGAGGGGAGTAGAAATACATTGTTTTCCCATATTTCGGGCCGGTACATCGCAAAATTGTCCGTAAGGAGCGGTGTTCGTAAAGAGGGGTTTTACTTATTATAAATTATATTTATTTAGTTCATGCTTTCCGACCGTCGATCTGTATACACGAAAATTCGCGACAGCATAAATATCCAGTCACACATTTTTATATGTAAATCCAGAAGCTCATGATTTTCAGCCAAATCGGTCAAAAGGAATGAGGGGCTCTTAACCCCAAACATGATTAAAGCTTTCTATTATAAGTTTATAGTTATCGAAACAGTTCGTCTCTTTTAAAAAATAATGGTTCGAGAACTGGAACTTCTGGATTAGTTAATTATTTATTTTAAAATATATTTATATATTTATTTTTTTCAGGCAATCTTAAGGAGGTGCGAAAATGGGCCCGGAGACATTCATCCACCGATTTCATTTCATTTCTTTTAATTGATTATTTTTTTAGTAATAGGGTATATGATTTAAATTTATAAACGCAATATTTTATTTATTATTTTGTTTTTTACAAAAATTTTAAACTGCCATTTTTTTCCAATATTATTTTATTATATAAATATATTAAGACGAAAAAAATATTGTAAAAGGTATAATTTAAAAAAATAATTAAAAGAGAATATATATATATATATTATGTCTATGTGTAGTTAAGTGACCACGGATTTTCTCACACTGTATATTTCATATTTATAAATAAATAATATATTTCTGTATTTACTAAAATACATTATTTATGTAATGAAGTGGTTAAGAAAGAAAGAAATATATATATAGTATTAAATTTGTTCTTAAAAGAGAAAATAAAAGAAAAATATATATATTTTAAAAGAAAATTTTTATGGTTGGACTCTTGTTCTTTTATAAGGTGCTGTAAAAAGGAAAAAGATATTTAATTTTAAGAAAAAAAAAAAAAAAAACTGATATATTAGAAAGAGTCAAAAAAAACACAATTTACATTTTTTTTGGACCTAGTTCAAATGGACGTTATCTGAGAGTACGGTCATGTCCCAAAATCCCCAATCAATCAATTTGTAATTATTATTTATAAGTGATTATATTATAAAAATATGTTTTATAAAAAAAAAAAAAGTAATAGGTATAATAATTTGCTTTTTGCTTTTTGCCTAGGGCAGGCACTGTTTTAGCTTTCTATTCCTGCGCCATGTTTGGCCACTCTAGCATCACTTATTTTATTTTTTTAATTTTAAGATTAATATCAATTTATTTATATAATTTTATTATGTTGCATTTTGTTTTTTTTCTTTTCAATATTTTATAAATTTGATTTCATATATATTTTATCCCTTCCATTTATTGAAACTATTTGTAATGTAAATTATAAAATTGTGGTATTAAAAATGTTTATCAAGTGAAAAAAAACTTTAAACAGTTTGTCAATAAGGAGAATTATCAAATAATATTTAGAGTTAATAGTTAAATTAAGGACAATTCAACTGGCCTTTTAGAAGAGACAATTGAAATATTTAAATTGTATTGTTTTAGAGGTTTGTTGTCTTAAAGGCTGTTGTCTATGCTAATCTTATGTAAAAACTCAAAATTGGTTTTCTCAATCTATCATCTGTCCTATTTCTGGCTATTTTTTGGCCTTTCACTTTTAAAAAATTACCTTTGTAATAATTGGCTTTCCATAAAAATTATAAATTAATTATTAAATAATTAAAAGAGAAGTTAGAAACTTCGTTGTTTCTGTTTAACCTAACCTGTCTTTTTATCCTATCTTCATTTGTATATTTGAAAACAAATTATGAAAAAAAAAGCACTGGCCGTATTTGTGAGTCGCCGTAACTCCAAAGGAAATTAGTCATCTATTTTTAGTAATCAGTCAGACATTCTGTGTTGAATTTCCATCTGAAGTTCATTGTTTTCCAATCCTCTGAATTCAAAAATTAGGTCTATGGACACGATAAGTCTCGGTAGACTGAATATATGAGTATCCAGAACTCCATACGGACGACATTATTGATTGTCAGTTGGACCGGCCTAAGGGAATTGTGGGGGGCCGTTAACTAAAAACACCTTATAACTGGCGATGGTAGTGAATGTATCGAGGCGACATTTTTTGTTGTTCGTCTAAAGAATCCACAAGGATTACATCTAATGATTTTCAGCTAAATCTATCAAATCGAAGGAAGAGTTCAGAAGATGGGGCGTGGATCAAATCTTCATATGAAATTTTATGCAAGGCCCCCCAAAAAATTGATTTCAAGTAATTGGAGCGGGGAAGTTCATTGCTGGTGATTCACATCGACTTTTTTTCCTTAGTTTGCCATTTTTTGCATATAATGATCGAGCATGTTTTTTTTTTCACAAAACAGTTTCTCATGGTGGGCATTTTTGCAAGCCCAAACGTTTTCAGGATCAAGAACACGCAAGCAGAAGTTGCGGCGTAACACCATGGAAATGTCCACCAAAATAACGAATTCCGTTTATACTATAGGGCACTGTTCCACGACTTACCCACCAATTTATTTGATTTTTGACCGGTTATTTTTATGAAATTACAGGTTCTCCGGTTTTGTGAAATAGTTATTATGACTCATGCCTGGGCTTTAATGAGGTTATATCGCCTACTACCAGAGCTAGTAGTAGTAGCTACTACTTATATCGCCATACAACTATCTTTCGTCGCTCTGGTGGGCATAAGTCCGGCTCTACTGTGGGAGTTTTACATTCTGTCTACCTAGGTTTATTCAGGCTTGGGACCATCACAACGTGCCATCGGAGGGAGGACGTGCTCACTGTTGTGAAATTGTTCTTCACATATATACAGCAAGAAAATGGTGAGTCCTTCCCCTCTGCTCCACCAGAAGGACCGATGGGAGGGTCAAAATTGTACTCTTTCGGAAAAATAATTTTAAAAAAGTAAAAGAGAAAGTAGCGGGTAAGTTCTGGCAAAGTACCTATTTTAGTATAAATTATGTATTTTTGAAACAAAATAAACAACTTAAATTTTTTGGGAGCCATGTTGGTCGTGCGGGCTAGAGCGTAGAGCTTTTGTCGCATGGTCACACCATGGTTTGCGGGTTCGAATCTCGTCCGGGAGTGAGTTTTATTTCGTAGATAGAACTCTCTCCCGGGGCCATGGATGTCGTAAATAAATAGGTAAAACACCATTATAAGAGTCATGGCTAATATGCACATAAAGACAACAAAAAACCATAAATTTCCAGAATAGCAATACAAAAACCTCCTATATAATATTAACATGTGATCGAATAAATAAATAATTCATATTTGACTATATTATTAAGTCACTACACTTGCATATCATGTGTTTGTGTGAGTACTGTATGACTGACTCATTTTTCTGTAATAAGTGAGTTGTTACTGTAAAATGGGTAAAGAAGATAAGACTACTTGGAAAAGTAACTATTTTAGCAAGCTTATTCAGTTGATAGAGGAATATCCCAAGTGTTTTATTGTAGGCGCTGACTATGTGGGATCAAAACAGATGCAGCAAATCCGAATGTCGCTCAGAGGATCCGCCATTGTTTTGATGGGTAAAAATACAATGATGCGAAAGGCAATTAAGGGACGTATTGAAAGAATAAGTGCTCTTGAAAAGATTCTTCCACACATCAAAGGTAATGTTGGTTTTGTGTTCACTAGAGCCGAACTCACGCAGGTACGAGAAAAACTTCTTCAGAATAAAGTGAGGGCCCCTGCCAGGGCTGGAGCCATTGCACCCTGTGACGTCATCATTCCTGCACAAAACACGGGGCTTGGTCCTGAGAAAACATCATTTTTCCAGGCACTTTCAATCCCGACCAAAATTTATAAAGGAACTATTGAAATTATTAACGATGTACACATTTTGAAAGAAGGTGACAAAGTGGGTGCATCAGAAGCAACACTTCTAAATATGTTAAATATTTCTCCCTTCTCATATGGTTTAGTTGTAGAAATGGTGTATGACTCAGGAACTATTTTTGAACCCAAAATACTCGACATCAAACCAGAAGATCTTCGAGTCAAATTTCGTGAAGTTGTTGCTGAATTGGCTGCCGTTTGTCTGATGATTAATTACCCAACCATTGCATCTGTCTCCCACAGCATTGTCAATGGTTTCAACAATCTGTTGGCTGTTGCTGCTGAGACAGAAGTGGACTTTCCTGAAGCTGCTCGAATGAAGGAATATCTCAAGGATCCCTTAAAATTTTCTGTTGCCGCTGCTCCCGTTGAGATAAGTTCTGATGAACCAGCGAAGAAGGAAGAAGTCAAAAGCGAAGAGTCTGATGATGATATCGGATTTGGTCTTTTTGATTAACAAAATTGTTTTGTTTTTTTAATACTGGCGAATAAATATTTTTTTAATTTTCTTCTGTTTATTTAATTTGGGTTCGAGTTACCATAAAATGTGGGTTTCCAAGCTTGCTCCTCATAAGTCCACCTGCTTCCCATTTCACGTATTAGTATTGAAATCTTAACATTTTTTTTCATTTTGAATCACCACCCCCAGCTCGAATATTATTGAAAACTAATTGCGGACTGCGACAGAGTGTGGACGGAAGTTGTTCATCCAGGAAGTAAACATGTCATAAAAAAAAAGGTTGGGTCCATCAGAAACCAACTTCGTTTATTTTACTTATATCATTAAGCATAAGTACCTTTATTAACTTATAAAATTATACATACGTAAGTATTGTATATTAAGCGTTTTCAGAGGCTAATTAATGTCAGTCGGAGAAATATTTATAACTATACAATTTTTATAAAAACAAAAATTATAAAAGATAATAAACATCCGTTATTATTATAATCGCAAATTTCTTATTTTTTAACTGTAAATTACTTCCAAAAAATGTTTGTGACGAGCCTGAGATGATTAGTCTTTAAACAACCCGTATGTACTTTTTCCAATTCTTCTAAAGTTCAGCCTAAATTAAACCAAGCCTAAAAAAACTAAGTACTGACTGCAATTTAAAAGAAAAAAAACATTGTCCTACTACTTGCTTCATTGACGTTCTCTATTCGGATAGCGAAAATATAGTTTTTCAGTGCTATCGAGCAAACTATTTTTAATGTTATGATCGTAAAAGTAAGTCGACCTTTTTGAATTTTAAGAATTTAATTTTAGATTCATGTACAGCAACCTCAAAAGCCTACTAGACAATATTCGTATTGCCAAGTGATTAACGGGTTTTTGTCTAGCTAATCCGATGTTCTGGACGACTGAGCGAAGCGGGAATTCGAACCATGACCTCTGCTTGGTAATCGCCCATTCCAAAACGTACAATATCGAAGCCTTTTTCAATACAAAAAAAAAATGCATTAAGACGTCATGAACATTAATTAAAAAGAACCAAAAGTTGTCCTCTTACTGATAAAAAATGTATGTATTTATTTAATTTTGGGCATTTGAGTTAAGAAAGGCAGATAACTTCAAGAGGGGAATACCCTAGAATATAATTTCGATATACTTACTCTTATTTTTATTAACCTCCAATAATATCAGTCGTACAGCTGTACATATATAAAGGTTATGGTTTTATTAAAATTAATTAATTCATATTTTTGACTTAAATCGGTGAGTGAAGATTTCAGTTTTATGACAGGCCTTGTTGAAAGTTATTTATCGAGAGAAAGTAGGTTTCAACCAGGGAGATGAAAAAAACAAAAAAAAACATGGTAGCCTAGCAATTTTTTTTTTTTTTTTTTTCTTGTTTCCTTGAAAAAAGTCAATAATATTTTCTGGAATACAAAACCTCCTTTACCTTATCTTATCAAATCGTCGTTTCATTTATGACTTTGGAAGTCGAACTCCAACCGTAACATAAGCTGGATTATTTTTAATATTCAGTTTTACAATAAAAATTAAATTAAAATATAAATATGAATTATAAAATTAATATTTATAAAGCTAACCATTGGAAATATGTCAGCTGATGGTGCGCGGGGCATTGGATAGTGACTAATTTCGATGTTTTGACAGTTAAAGTGCAAGTTTTTAGTATTTTTTTTTGACTAATTTCATGGTGTTGCTATTCTAGTAAGGTTATGTTTCAGTATTTTATCTATTTCTTGATTGTTTTTTGCAATTAATTTAGAGACATGGAATTTTTCCTGTTTTTTCAAAAAAGTCGAGGTTGTGTAGGTTAAAATTGAATAGTGTGGAATTTAAAAAAAAATCATTTCCATGTTTTCACTAAGTATTTAATGCTCTTTAAACCATATTGACTGATTTATATTTAAATTTTCAAAAATGTCTGATTCTGAAGCTCTGGACTCCGAACATCAGTATTGTCTGAGATGGAAATATCATCATACCAATTTACAATCTATGTTTTCAGAACTATTGGAGCACGAAAGTTTTTGTGATGTGACGCTAGCCTGTGAAGGGAAAACTATTCGTGCTCATAAATTAATGCTCTCTGCAAGTAGTCCATATTTTTATACTTTATTTTCAAAACATGAAGAAAATGACCCTATCGTTATCCTCAAAGACGTTAAATATAATGATATTAAAACATTAGTAGATTTTATGTATAAAGGTGAAATAAATGTGGAAAATTCTCAGTTAAATTCCCTTCTGCAAACTGCGAAGGAGCTGCAAATCAAGTGTTTGGCCGCTGTATCATGGTTGTATGAAGATGGTTCGTTACGTCGTATTGAAACAAATCAAACCCTGACTAGTAGTGCAAATAGAACTATAACAGTGGATAGGCAGGACAGTGGCGGGAAAAAAAGGAAGGCAGAACCCGATAAAGAGGGTTCAAACACTCCCACGAAACACCCTTGCGTTGTGAAAGAAGAACCTCCATCTGAAGGATATGTGGGGAAAATGCCGGATACAACGCAGGAAAAGGCAAACGAAAAAAAATCCAACGATAGGACCTCGCTGAAACCTCAAGATGGACTGTCAGAAACAGAAGAAGGTAATGTTCCAGTATCTTCGAACTCCAACAGACAGATCATTCCAAAGCCTGAAGTTGATGGAAACCTTTCTATCGATGAAAACTCTTCACATTCATCCGCGAAAAAATCGTGTACGAACGGTTCCATGAAGCGGTTCAAGGAGGTTGTTACGATGACCGCTTACGTTCAACAAGGAGGTAAGAGACCCAACTTTTGGGAAATTCCTACAACTAGACAGGTAATGGAAGCTATCAAAAATAAGGAGATGGAAATGAAAAGGGCTGCAGAACTATTGGGTGTATCATATGGAACATTGTACGGGAGGTATAGAGACTGTTATGGGTATCTGAAACATCCATACAGGGTGAGAGAATTCTGGTTGGAGCCAGATTCTATCAACATCATTAACCAGATCACCCGGAAGGAGATCTCTTTGTTCAAGGGTGCGGAGTTGCTGAACGTGAGTGCCACCTCGCTGGCCAACTACCTGGCCACTCTGAGCCAGGAACACGAGGGTGGTTCTGAAGAGGAAGACCTCTCTTCTGACGACCACCCACACCTGCCTCACATCAAGGAAGAGCGACCAGACTACGAAGAGGAACCTATGGAGGTGCTCAACCCCGACTCTAAAACGTGAGTCCTGAAAAAGTAACAAGTGGTTTTTAGATAATTTTATTTTCTATCGACAATTGAACACGTTTTAATTTATTTTTTGAGATTTAATGCGTGGGTTATCGTTTGTAGTGTCGCTTGCTCTCCACATATTGCTTGTTATTATTCCTTGAATATGAACGTAATTCAGTGTTAATTTATTACTATTGTTACTGCATTTGATTTACAATTAATCGCGTGACTTTTGACACAAAATGTCGTATAAGCTTTAAATTTACTTTTTGTTATTCAACTATTACCTAGAGAGTTGCTTATAAAAGTTACAGCACTCACACACGTTCATACGTTTAAATTATGTATGTAATTTTAGATTTCGTACTTTTCTAGAAAATTTAAAATATTGTCAATGCAAATGAATTTAAAATCATGTACAAAGTTACTTATGTATTTCTTCAATATTTTCTAATTTCACTGCAGACACATGGACGAGACTTGGCTTTAACAATGTATAATTCAGCTTAAATTTTATTTTTTTTATTGGTTTCCTAACTTATTTATAACTAAATATAATTATTTGATATGCTGTAAAACCCAATGTATTGAAGTATATCCATGTATATAGTAAATATTCGTATTATTGGTTTATAAAAATTCATTGCAAAATGTACAAAACTGTTCGCCGACTTTTTAGTTGAACACTTGTGAGCGATATCAGTCTCAGTTCTACAAGAAATAAACCCATCTATCGAGTTCCTTAATATTGTCAGTTGAAGAAAATGTCATGTATTTTCTTCTAATAAAGAATCTCGGTAGTGCGGGGATGTAAAGAAAATACATTTATACTTTTATTTTATTATTAAAGTTGCATTCTATTAATTGATCTTTATATGGGAAAGAAAATATTGTTAAGCATTTAGAGCTGCTCAGAAATTTTCCTTGAAGCAATGAGAGATAATGAGCAGGTCTCAAGTTAATGTAAACTCAAAAAAAAAAAACAGGTAAATATATCTGAGTAGAATTTTTAGAAATATATATTTCTATGAGAAATCTCATCCCAAAACATCTCTCCATCGGATCACATATGGACCCACATTTCTGTTGTCCACCTATTCTTACAAGATTTACTTATTTTCAGTGATCATGTTTTATAATGCATTATCCATTAGTATCACATTGTATGTAGCAAGATGCAAAACATTTAGATGAACAGCGAAAGTTACGTTCAATCGTTAATAGGTGAGTTGGCTCAATTTGACTTATCTTTGTTTCTGCTGTCGTATGTTGACTTAGCTTATTTACATTATTGGCCTTGTTTGATTAGGCTTGTTCTAATGATAGAAATGAAAATTAGAGGAAACATACCTCACAATAAAAATACTTGTCTAAAATCTGATACTTGCAGGGAAATTACTGCTCGCTGGAACTGCATTGTCCTGGAGCTCTCTTTTACAATGTCATAGTAAATTGCATTTAATCTGTATGCATTTTTTTGCATTTCTTTTGCAAACGGATGCTTCATTCAAGAAAATTTTAATGAAATATGCCATACTGTTTTCATTGAGACACAAATCTCGGAAATATGTCTAGCTGTCTCCCCAAAAACACACATTGTTCTTATAATCGTAGAAATCAGGAGCATATGTTATATAGCCCTGACTTTTTTTCTTTCTCTTTTTTTGTATTAAGAAAAGTAGATGGACTCTTGAAAGTACAATAAGAAATTGGAGTGTGTACTACTGCATTGTCCTGGAGCAAACTCCCCTTTGAAAGGGTATAGCAAATTGCATTTCATTCAAGTCATATGAATTTTGCTGCATTCCTCTGATTAAACTTGCATTTATTTAACCTCGACTTCTGGAGGAATGTCGCATTCAAGCTCATCCTTTTTTTTCCACTTACAAGGAGAGGATACGATGTCGGGGTCACGGATTTTGATCAAACTTTTTTTGCATGTTCTAGGTCAAAAATAAGAAGACACGTGTCTCATCCTTCGTTTATATGGGTCTTGGTTTGGTCGCAGAAAAGTTTTTGAAAATTTCAAATTTTGGCCATGGTTTGTAATTTTTTTTCTCGGTGTGTGTTTTACCGAATGAGGAGTTCTCTACGTAATTTTTTTTTATTATCGAAATTTCAGATTTTCGCGAGCAGTGAAATGATTAAAAAGTTTGGAAAACCTATTTTTTTTCTAAAAGAACATGGTCGGGAAACTTAAATCAAATTATCGATTTTTGGAACCCAAATTTTCATGAGACCAATTTTGAATTGTCAAATATAAACACTTATAATTTTAAATCTAATCAACCGGTTTTGATTTTCCATAGAAAATTTTAAAGAACTCTTATTCGTTCCCCTTTCCAACGATGTATCATATGTCTAGGCAGAACTGTGCTTACTATAAAAAAACTTGACAAAGAATGTAAAAATTCATGTTCATCTTCAACCTTATTTTTGCAGCAGAAAGCATTGATCAAATATTAAGTTTTCTACATCGATGGAATTCTCTCGAGTTCTTTCAAAGACGTATCTTTCATTAAAATCGGTTGAGTAGACTTTGTGCAATACACGAGAATACAATAAAAGAGTTTTCAAAAGTCCAACGTCGTCCGATTTTTCTTTCCGAAAGTTTTTGATCCCTATTCTGCCAAAAATCAAGATAAGGGTTTTTTGGTATGAGAAACACGAAACTGGTATTCATTTTGGCGGAAAAAAATTTCTCGATATACTTTAGTTTTAGTTAAGACATGCAAAAAAAGCATTTGATCAAAATCCGTGACACCGACATCGCATCTCCTTGTTAGAGAAAACACCAGAAAGATGTCTTTGTCTCTTCAAAAACACATTGTTCTTATAATATAATATCTTATATAGCCCTGATTTTTTTGTATTATATTATCAGTTTGCCGTGTGAAGGCACAATAAATAATTGGAATCTGATTGTAAAAAATTAATATGAAAATAAATAAAAGACATTTGTGTTAATTAGTCAAGGCCATTAATACCAAAAACAAAAATCATTGTATTCGCGCCACCTCTGGCATTAAATCTGGGAATGGAATAGCTAAGAAAATAAAGAAATTCACTTTTATTTACATAATCTTCTATTGACATTGATCGGTAAATGTTCCCAATGGCCAAATTCTGAAGAGAAAATACAGTATTGTTGAAACTTTATAATTTAATTTTGTCATCGATCTTAATACAAATTTAATTTTTCCATTGTGCGCATAAAAGACAAATATTGAGAAAGGCGGACTACATGGAAGCTGTAATTAGTAAAATAAAATATACTTATTTTTAAATATTTTCTATTTCACAGTTTATACATATACTACCAGTTTTCGCCATTACACCATACTCAGGTATATAAGTCAATGTCTGAATATTATATTATTGACAACTGAAATATTTCTAAATGTTCTGTTAAGGCAGGACTTCCCACCCCCATGAACTTTCACAGGGGACAGAGTGTCACAGCATTAGCTAATCTCAGATAACCTGAGGATTCTATAAATTTGACAACTTAGCAAATTTAAATTTCACTTTTGAATTTTGTGCTGATGATGGCACAAACCGAAATTGGTACACTTTATGTATATATTTTGTTGAAATTAGACAATATAATAGTTAAACAAGTTCTTTGTTTTTATTTGTTAAATAAATGTTTGCTGAGTGCAATCCCATTCTTATACATCAGGTTAGGAAAGAGTTGAAATACTAAACTTTTTCCTTAGCTGATATGTACGCACTCAGTAAATTGACTCAGATTACAATGGAATAATACCGAAACTGGTAGTGTATGTATAACAATATTGTACAATAGACAATATTTCAAAAATAAGTTTGTTTTATTTATTAGGGTAGGAACACAACATCTACTTTATTTTGCATACAGAGAGTGGTGAGTTTATGAAACAGAGACTACCTAGCCGCGACTAATTATTTGACCTACTGTTCTACGCGGGAATTTTCTCATAACGTTTTGGTACTTGCATCTTACTTATTGCATGACTATTATTTATCTCAGAAATTTGTATATGTTTCTCCATTTCAAATATTCTTATGTGTAGAAATGAGGTAAAATCATTAATGGATACAAATATATGAATGGATGTTTTCATTTTTTTGACAACTATGCATTGCATTAATTCTATGAGATCGAAAAAAAGTAATGTTAATTAATGTTCATTGTGGTCATGACTAATGAACAATTTCTTTAATTTATTTATTTAGACACTAAACCCAAGAATTACTTTTCTTCGTCTCTATTGAATTATCTATTGCAAATCTTAGGTGCCCAAAAAATATTTGAAAAATGTTATTCAATTTATTCGTGTCTATCACTGGTAAAAGATATTTTCAACCTAAAAAAATAATATATTTATGTAAATATGTATAAAACTGCGTTTATTTATTTTTAGAATTAAAAATCAGAATATTCTTCACTATTTGTCAGTTTAATTCATGTATAATACTGTACTGGTTATTTTATTTTATACATTTAATTTATATTTATACATAAGATAATTTTTCAATATTGTTCAGCTTATTATTGTTCATATTTGTGTTTTTATATCAAATTTTGTATATTCGTCTACATTGTACAACGCGTGCTAAGGTATGTTTTTGGTATGAGACCAGACTTGGTTTATACCGCTTCATTCAGTCCTGAACTTCGGAGGTTTTTTCAAAAATATTTTCTGTACAAGCTCCCATCCTTATGAAATTATATATATTTTAAAATTCTAAAAATGTTGTATAAGGATTTTTATATTATAATGCTATCCTACTGAGCGCGGATTTGAAATCCGGCCGAGGCTTGACCTTGAGCACGCTGTCCTTCTGATGGAACGTTGAGCGTTGGTCCCGAGCCTGTATGATGTGAGATACTCGTTAATGACTCGGGCTCATGTCCACCAAAGCGACAAAAGCTCTCTGGTAGTAGGCGATATAAGCCCGGGAATGAGTCACAATACTAACTATATTTTTTTACAGCTTTATTATTCTCACAATTTATTTTTGGTCTTTACAACCTAGCAAGTAGACGTTTTGGGAAGAACTTCCATCATCATTATCTTTAATTTATTTAAATAAAACAAACTTATTTAATTTATTTGCTGATTTTTATTGTGATCAATGTTTTTCTTATATTATTCATATTCTTTATGCAGAACATATTATACGAGTCGATCTCTGTGTTATAACCCTTCAGACTGAGTCTCACATATAACACATAGGTCGACTCGTATAATATGTTCTGCATAAAAGAATATGATGATATGAGCTACTGACGACGATGGGAGTTTAGGTTATAAGGACCAAAAATAAATTTGGAGAATAATAAAGCTGTGAAAAAATATATATTATCATAAATTATGAACCTCCTCTCACACAACCTACCAATTATAGTATTGATACCTTTAAATTCTTATTTTCTATATTATTTATGTATAATAAAGAGAAATTCTTAATTTTCCTTATTTTTCTACTTCAGTCGTTAAACCTCATGGCAACTTGGTGGATGGATGGTGGTGTTTAAACATTATCTGGCTTTCTCTTCGTCGATAAACAATCCATAATTATTTTTGATACTTAACATTTTTTGCAGAGATATTGTGAAACACTTAATAAAAAGTAAATATAGAAAAAACGTATGTTTTTTTATAAAATATTGTCTATTTCGCAAAATATAATATAATATGGGAGTCCTTTCGGTATTGTTACCATCTTCAGCCACGACTTGACAAATACTAAATGGAAGTTGAAATATAAAATATTTAATGTTTTTCATATTTTAAGACATAACTGTACAGGAGGAACAGGAAAAACCCCGTGGGGGCTGGAGGAAGGGTACCGTTTGGATTGTAACCTGGTTGAACTTCCATTTAGTATTTGTTAAGTCGTGACTGAAGATGGTAGCAATACCGAAAGTACTCCCATATTATATATATTTTGTGAAATAGATATTTCTCAAAAAAAAAAACATGTTTTTTCTTTACGTTTCATAATTATTTTCTTGTTTCTGTCCATCCTATTTGTATGGTCTGCCTTATTCAATATAATTAATATTATAAAAATTGTTAAGACTTTCTTCATTTGCACGTTCCTGAAAATAGGTATCTGGATGACCTGAGATTGAGCAGAAAGACAATCCTCGAACAAAGCGACATTATTCAGCTCGTCTGACACCTGTTTTCAGAGGTTTTCAATTATTTTTTTTATATATATATTAAGAATTGTACATACATATCTTATGCTTAGATTTGTTCATCTTTGCTTATACGAAAAGAGGAAGAACATAGCATATATTCTATTAAGTGAACAGTATAAGTTATTTTAAATTATTATTTATGATAAAAAAAAAATGTAATAAAATAAATGAATTGTAATAGTTTTTGCAATATCCATTATTTAAGTGTGAATTAGGTGAAGCTTTATTCGAAATATATTCTAGGAACATTGTTAGAAATATTCAATACTCTAACCGTTCTGTAAACTATATATCTTTTATGATTACGTTTTTGTTGGGATATTAAGCAATTTAATTTAGTTTTTAATGTCTTCCTTGACATTAAGATTTGAAAATAAATTGTAGATAAAAGTTCATTCCATTTTGGTTAAAATATTTTTTCTTTTGATAGTTCAGCTGTCTCGTTAACATAAAGCTGCACCTCATTGTGCTGTATCATTGCTTTTAAAATAATTGTCACTATCGATTTCATGGATTATTTCTTTTTTATTTATTTATTTATAATTATTTTTTTTACACATAATTGAAATTAAAATGACAAAAATATGATGAAATAAAATGACCATTTAAATTTTTTTTAAATGTATATACATTAAAAAGTTATGAAGCATTTTTGATTTTATTATTATTTTTTGTATGAAACCTTCCATTGTTATATTTGTTCCTAACGCCCTTCTAATCATATATAGTTTATTAACATGGTAGCTGCGATACAAGGCCCAGAGGGTAGTCAAAGATATGAGACAACATTCATTCTGCAGTTAACATGTTAAGTGTGAGACTACCCCACTTAATCCAGCTTGCTGAAGTCTTCAGGCTGTAGACTTTTGTATTATTTTTGAAAAACGTCTTCGGTGAATCACTGGTTATTTCGGGTTTTTTCTCGCTCTTGAAAGCCAACAGAGAGCCGGCTAATCTGCGGCTATTGGTGTTCCCTCCTCAGTCTCACTAAGTAAATAAAGGGATTATAGTAATGCCCTAGTTCCCCCCAATTTTTTGGGGGATTTAGATTCCCCTCTCTTGGAGAGTCAAGCAGGCGGAGAATATATGTATATGATTTTTTCTAAATGTATTTTACTACTTCCAGAATTGTAATAATACAGTAAATTATTTATATTTTGCGATTCAAACCTTTTACTCAAATACAATAATTATTGAGTGGAAATAAATTGGACTTACAAATTAATTTTACTGAGGCAATGAGCTACGGAAATGGGAGAGAGGATAGAAATCATTGTATGAACAAACACGATATGATGAATGGATATGATGTGTAGATTAATCTTCATTCATGAGGGATAGTGTGGAGCGGTACATCTCTATATTGGGTAGGTAATAAGAGGCACTGAGATGCATCGCAAGAGCCTTGGTGAACTATGCAAATAAGGAGAGATGTACATATTAGAAAGCTGTGTAAAGAACCAGAATTTTTAGAATGGGAGGTTTTTACCCAGATATAAAACTTAAGAGCTCGGTCGGGATTCGAACCCACGATCTTGAGCTCAGTGGGCCAGCACGCTACCGGCTCTCTCCCTCGATGTATGACCGGGTGATATTGCCCACTTGCAAGGACCTCCTCCCCCCCAAAAAAATAATAAATAGGTTAGTATGAGAATACAATATAAATGATTGAAATAATCATAAAACCTTGAGGAAGGAGTGTCTGAAGTCGATGAAGCTGCTCCGGAGTTTGGCCATCAACATGCTTCTGCGGGGCTGCGGAGCCCTGATCCGGTCTCATCGTCCCATACTGGAATCAGGGTAGCTACTGGGACCTTCTGTGCAGACAGTGGGGAGCCCCGCTGTCATACCCATGGAGACTCGCTGTGCAGTTATCCTCTCAAATCTTGATCCATCTTTTCGGATCGATCCCTGCAGATACCGCTTATTATTTATTTATTTTTTTATGTGTAGACATATCTCGCCATCCCATAAAATATCATTTTATAAATGATTTTCATCTAATGAAACTGTGACGAAAAAGCGAACAGATATACTGTAATATTTATAGGTTGCGCGTCGCGTTTTTAATATAAAAATGTGGTATTTGAATTTACTTTAAATCTAAGCTGCGGAGATTTTCTCTAAAATTGCTGTGTCTTTACTAATCCACAATGTCCAAAGGATGCCAGATCGCTTATGTACTAGACGATCATTTAAATTTACTGATTTTAATATATAAATTGAATTTCTATAACCAAAGGCGAAGGATTCGTCAGCGAAAAGAGTTTTGAAAAACTAAATTCTTAAATCAATAGTGACTTTGGGTGGAGTATAGGAACAAACTACGGAAATTTAGTAACTCATATTTAAAATGAATATATTAACAAAAAAAATGAATAATTAACATTAAAAATAAAATATAACATAAGATATAAACCTTATTAGATATACGTTGTATGGAGACAGGGGCTGGAGCTACTCGGATGATGAGGGCTGGAGCTTCTGCGAGGGTTTTGAGAGTGGAAGAACAGACTAGCGGCTGAGTTCCTCCTGAACTCCTGGGGTTGGATGATGGCTGGAGCTTCTCTCGAGGGCTACTGGATCAGGACTCAGACTTCAACTGGTGGATCAGAGACTGGCCACTTCCCTCTCTCAACTAGGACTCCAGGAAGTGAACCCTCTGACTCTTGGATCCAGACTGTGACTGAATGAACTTGAGCTCCCTGCACTTCCCGGAGGCTCTCGATGTTCTTCCCCCTCCTTCTACCAGTTTCCCCTACTCTTCTCCTTCTTTCTTCTCCTCGGCCATTTCGGAATTTTGCCTGCGAGGCAATCAATTTGACCTCTGTCCACTTTAGTTTGGACATTCCAGATAGTTTTATGGGCCACCTACAGCGGGCTTGGAGCTCTAATCTGGTACCTGACTGTAGCCAGATTGTAAAATCCGGGTTGTAAAAGGCCATATAAATATTCATCCAGGTGACTGATGTTCCATCCTTTTACTGCACCCTTAGCTACCTGAGCCTCCTTGTCACCCTTTCTACCTCTCTCTTCAGCCTCTGAAGTTTATGGTTTATCTAACCCTTATATACCTTGTTTATTTTACAAACTTTAAATAAATTATAAATAAAATGGAATTTTACAATAAATTTGGCCTATGCAACTATTGACTACATTACATTTACCCTCTTCTGGTTTTACCAAAATTGTACGTAGGACAATTTTATTATTATTATTTACAACAATTCCAATATAAATTAATTACCTAAAAACAAAAAGTAGTATCTGAACAACTTAGATTTATATTAAATCTATAATTAACATAAAAACCAAATTATTATTTTCAAACTACAATATATACACGAATTTAATTTTAAAAAAACACAACTTACTAACTAGGTTTAGAATAATATATATATTTACAAAACATCTATAATTAATATAAAAAAAACAAATTATTAATTTTTACTGTGGGTACAAAAACTTCAATATTTATTTTACATAATTTTCGTCCTTTCTTCTTATTTTACAGTAATTAAATTATTCTATGCCAAAAAAAAACATAACTAATCTTCTCTACAATATGGATAACCAATTCACTTAATAACACTTTAATATTAAAATTTCTCAAAAAATCTAGGTCGACTTGAAAATGTTTTCTTTGTTTCTTATCAATGACACAAAACAAAACGGGTTGCCTTCTAAATTCAAAACTTTCCTTCTTTGGTTCCATTTTATAAATATTTTACCCTATTATCTACATTTGAGCAATCAAAAAAAATTCATCTTATTTTCTTATTTATTCAATATATCCCCCCTTTTTAATTACATGTTTCTTATTATATATATGTGACGCTACTCAGGTCTTCACCCATTCCCTACCTATTCTTTATTTCTCTTAACATCAAAAAATAATCTCATATACTCAAAAAAAATATCTCATATGTTTCTAACACATATTATTACTTTATATCGTCGTAGATTTCATGGATCCTCCCTTCCTTGGGTAGGCCATCTCATAATTATATCGTCGTAGTACAGATAGATTCCTCCTTTCTCTGGGTAGGCAATCTCATAATAAATAAAATTCTCATCTATATACTCTTAAACAAATAGCCCATTTTCACATAATCACTTTTCTCCATATTAATTCTCCGCGAAGTTTTACTAACGTCACATACAAACAAAAAAAAAACATCCCTATATATCTTTTTAATTATTCTTTGCTCTTTTATCAATCAATCCTGGATAAAATTATTTATAACATCTTTTACACTGCGCATTTTATTTCTTTCTTTCATACCTTACCCTATTTAAAACTGTCATTTTCCTATCCTAAATGACTTCACAAAAAAAAAAACGACCACAAGCATCTTCCTATCAATAAAACAAAAACTTCTAGTTAAAAAAAATTCCAAATATAATTTCGTATTTTAAAATCTTAAATTCCTTTCTTCCCATTAAACTCTTAAAAACAATATTGTGTCTCGACCAACACCACTCCTTAATTATTTTCTCCTTCTTCTCAATTAAAAAAAATATTCTTATTTTAACTACTAAATTTTCTCAATTACTTCTTTATCGATCCTAAAAAATATACTTACAATCAGTAACAAAAATTTTCGGACAATTTATAATTTTGTTTTTCTTTTGCAGTTACACATAGTTATATGGCAAAATATTTAATTCAAGCAAAATTTTAAATTTCGAGATCATCAATCATTTCAAAACGCCGTAAAACAATTAATTAAACATTTACAGCTAATAGGAAATTTTGCATTAATAATTGAAGACAAGAAATTCATGTAACAAAATTTTTTGGACACCTGTTGTTTGTTTTGTAAACAAATGCGACTCTGATCATGATCTTTAATCCCTTCTCAACCAACCGCTAATACCGAACAAATGAAATGTGTTTATATCCTTCTATTACTGCATTCAGTAGTTATTTATATTTCCTGCTGTCAAGATGGGTCGAACATCTTTTGAAGTTCAACAGATGATAATTTTTAATTATGAAAAAGGATTAAGTGTCCGCAAAATCGGTGGTTTGGTAGGCCGAAGTAAAAGCACCGTAGCCGATGTAATTCGAAGGTATAAGCACGAGGATCGGATATATTTGAAATCTTCCTCTGGCCGTCCAAGAGTATTAAACGACCGAGAAAGGTGTAGCGTTGTCCGGAAAATTAAAAACAAGCCCTCGAGGAGTGCACCTCAGATCGTCGCCGAGGTATACAGAGAAACGGGAAAGAAAGTTCACCCACAAAATGTTCGAAGAATTCTAAAAGAAGCAGGATATAATGGGAGAGTACCAAAAACCGTTTGTGAGTGAAAAAAATATAAAAAAAAGATTGAGCTTCGCAAAAGAGTTCCAGAATCATTCAGAAATTTTTTGGAGTAATGTCATTCATCTGCGAGGTAAAATAAACTTAAGCACTCCGTCCTTCGGATGGGATGTTAAGCGATGGTCATGAGCCTGTACGATGTCAGGTCAAAGCGTTTGAGCTCTCACATAAACACACGCATGCAATTGATCTCGGATGTTCACACGATTACAAAATTTTTAGTACATATTATTATGTATACATATATTATATGTATAGGGAAGTAAACAAAAGTAAAGTAATAGTATATGTATACATATATTACATGGAAGTAAACGGACATGATCTGGAAACATTTATTTGTCGAAATATCGGAGAAAAAACGTTTAAATTAGAAAAATTGGGTACTTAGTTTCTTTAGAGGGAAGGTGGAGGGGATAGAGTAGGGGGGAAGGGACGGTTTCTGCCGAGGGTCAGCGCTGCTGTCGCTCTCTTCCAACGTCATATCACAAAAATCTAGTTTTCTGACATTACATGACCTGAGATTTCTTTTTATGTTGTGAAGAGTTACAAGATACAAGAATATTTTATTATTGCGGTTTGTTCTATTGCAAGCAAATACTTTTGAATGTAAGTTTAATATATTTAGTCCCGACAGTCGCGACAAAATTTGGAGAAGGCGTAATGAGGAGCTGAATCCAAAAAATTTAAAACCAATAGTAAAACATGGGGGTGGCTCAGTGATGGTGTGGGGGTGTATGGCGTCTAGTGGAATTGGTGAACTGGTTTTCATTGAAACCACCATGACTGGAAAAGTTTATGCCGAATTACTAAGGAGCAATTTGAAAAAGAGTGCTGAAAAACTTGGGATTTTACGGACTTTTCATTTTTACCAAGACAACGATCCGAAACACCTGTGAATTGGTACGTACTTGGCTTTTGTATAACTGCCCTTAAAGTTATGAAACCCCCCCCCCCCAATCGCCCGATCTCAACCCAATTGAACACGTATGGGGTGAGCTCGACAGGAAAATTCGATTAACACCCATTGCTTCAAAAAACGAATTGAAACAAAAGATTTAGAAGAGTGGGGTAAAATATCTCCAAATTTCACCAAAAAATTAGTTTCATCATCAATGCCGAATCGAATGAAAGATGTTATTACACAAAAAGGGTACCCAACCAAATATTAATTAACATTATGGTTTTTGAATTTGTGAAATCGTAAAAAAAACATTGAATTTATTTATAGTTGTTTACATTTTTGTCCGAACATTTTTGTTACCTACATTACTTGTTATAAAATTTATTAAATTAAAATATTTATTTGTTCTAATCAAAGCTGTTTTTCCTTTATCCTAACCCACTTTTGAATTCTTATTCTTGATTGAAAAATGGCTTTAATTATTTTTTTAAATTATTTTTTATTACTTTTGCATTTAATTATTATAATTTTTTATTGAAAAATCAAACCGTCCGAACATTTTTGTTACTGACTGTATGTATAAGAATGGTTTGCACTCATGTCAGTAAACATTTTTGTTACTGGCTGTATATAACCCACAAAATTTCTCTCAAATACTCCTTTTATTTCAAAAAAAATAATACCCATAAATAAAATCAAATATATCAATCACTTACTAAAAAAAAACTTTCTTACTTCTTCAAAATCTATATAAATAATTCAAACTGGTCAATAAACAAAACTAAACGAACTAACTTTATAAACTATTTTTTTTTTTTTTTTTTTTTGTAAACTCTTAATACTACTAACTAAACAACCATCACCAATAATTAAAATAATAAAAAAAACTCATAAATATTATATATAAATTCAAACTATTATCAATATAGCTTATTTACAAACAAAATCTTCTCCCATAAAAAACTTCCTAAATCTAAAATTAATTAAGTCTACTTTTCTAAAAATTAACTTACTCTTACGTTCGATTCAACAAAATTAATTCAATATCCTAACTGATGCGATTTATTTTATTATTATTATTTATTTAATTTTTCTATTAAAATTTTTCGAATCTAAAAAAAAAACTATTTACAACATTTCTACTAATAATATTTCATTTCGCATTGGAATTTAAATAATAATTAAAATATATTATAAGTAAAATTAGAGCACCATCAACAAATAGAAACTCACCAGATTTTGAACTTAATAGCTGTCTGATAGTAATAAGTGGCTTTACTATCCATCCTGCTTTGCTTTCAAGGCCTTAATCAATCTATAATTAAACTCAATATATAAAATTTCAAATAACTCCCCTTGTTCAAAAATATTATCAATTAATCTAACGCATAAAAATGTATCTTCTCAAAAAAAATCAATCAAACAAAAAGAAAACTTCCCAAATCTAAAATTGGATCAAGTTTATATTTATAAAATTACTAAAGAAGATTAATCACTATTAACTTCACTTCCAAATCCTCAATCAACACATACTTATATCATCCACTAAACAAAAAAATTAATTATCTATAAAATTCAATTAAGTCCAGTTTTTCAAAAAAATAACATTCATAAATTTCTCTCACACAAAAAAATAAATCTCACTTTCATTCAACTATTTACTCTACATATTCATTTATTCGAAGTATTCTGTCTACATTTTCTGTCTAATCTTGTCTTCGTAAGTCTGTCTGTAACTCATTCGAGTTTCATAAAAAGGATATTCACTATAAAATTTGGCCAAATACATATGTATTACATATAAGGCCTAAAATCAAAATATTCGACTTTTTCCTAATCCCTCGCCGAATTATTTCCCTAAAATTGTTATCTCTATTCCTTTTATTTTCCCCTAGAATAGTAAGTTTGTATGTAATGTCATCTGAAACTCCTTCAACAAGTCTGTTTTTCTTTCCATTAGGTCTATAGTTTGTCATTGTAAAATTCTTTTCACATTCATACTTCTCATTTATTCCAAAAAGTATAAACTTTCTCACTTCAACTCTTACAAATTTTCTGATTATCACAAAGTTTCTACCACTTTTAATGTCTCCTGATAATGACTCTAAAACTTCAAACTTCCCTTCCTCCTTATGAAGACAGTTTCCTTCCCTGACGTTCTCAACTAATCTAACCTTATCACAATTATCGATTTCAACCTCGGTGCTTTCACATTCTATGAAACTATTTCCTAATTCCTTTTCCTCTATTAACAAATCTTCAATACTCATATTGACATCCGGACTTTGGATAATTGACATAGGAATCCTATCTTCCTTTTCCTCCTTAGCACTAAATAAGTTTAACTTTAAACTTTGAATATGGGCATTCTGTTTTTCCTCAGCTTTTTCTAACTGACTTATTATTTTTTCTACGTCTGACCCCACTTTACTTTCTAAATTACTCATTCCACTTCCTAAATTTCCTATTTCACTACTTAAACTAGCTATTTGTGTCTCCATTTTACTTTCTAAATTAGCACTTTGTGCCTCCATTTTACTTTCTAAATTTTTTTCTAAATTTCCCATATCATTTCCTAAACCTTTTTTTAAATTTCCCATATCATTTCCTAAATCTTTTTTTAAATTTCCCATATCACTTCTTAAATCAGCTATTTGTGTCCCTATTCCCTTCAATATATTTTCTACCCATTTTTCCATATTAGAATCTTCGGTCTCCTTTCTTTCGTCAACAACATTCATTTTGTGTGATCTAGTCCCTGCCGAAACCGGAATATTTAAACTTTCTACCCCACTTTCGACACTTGCTTCCTCAGATTGGTCAATATCCTCAAAAACTAATTGTTTATCCATATTTAAAAACGATATAAAATTTCAAAAAAAAATATCTAACTATATAAAATGTAAATTAAATTTAAAAAATTAATAAATGTAAAATATCAAATCAAGTTTGTTCCCAGCTCCCCAAGTCAATTTTGGTTTAAAAATTTCGCTTTTCCTCTCTTGCTGAATAATAATGATTTTACCAAAATCTCCACAAGGGTTGCCAAATTGTAATATTGGGGGAGTTGCGCGTCGCGTTTTTAATATAAAAATGTGGTATTTGAATTTACTTTAAATCTAAGCTGCGGAGATTTTCTCTAAAATTGCTGTGTCTTTACTAATCCACAATGTCCAAAGGATGCCAGATCGCTTATGTACTAGACGATCATTTAAATTTACTGATTTTAATATATAAATTGAATTTCTATAACCAAAGGCGAAGGATTCGTCAGCGAAAAGAGTTTTGAAAAACTAAATTCTTAAATCAATAGTGACTTTGGGTGGAGTATAGGAACAAACTACGGAAATTTAGTAACTCATATTTAAAATGAATATATTAACAAAAAAAATGAATAATTAAAATTAAAAATAAAATATAACATAAGATATAAACCTTATTAGATATACGTTGTATGGAGACAGGGGCTGGAGCTACTCGGATGATGAGGGCTGGAGCTTCTGCGAGGGTTTTGAGAGTGGAAGAACAGACTAGCGGCTGAGTTCCTCCTGAACTCCTGGGGTTGGATGATGGCTGGAGCTTCTCTCGAGGGCTACTGGATCAGGACTCAGACTTCAACTGGTGGATCAGAGACTGGCCACTTCCCTCTCTCAACTAGGACTCCAGGAAGTGAACCCTCTGACTCTTGGATCCAGACTGTGACTGAATGAACTTGAGCTCCCTGCACTTCCCGGAGGCTCTCGATGTTCTTCCCCCTCCTTCTACCAGTTTCCCCTACTCTTCTCCTTCTTTCTTCTCCTCGGCCATTTCGGAATTTTGCCTGCGAGGCAATCAATTTGACCTCTGTCCACTTTAGTTTGGACATTCCAGATAGTTTTATGGGCCACCTACAGCGGGCTTGGAGCTCTAATCTGGTACCTGACTGTAGCCAGATTGTAAAATCCGGGTTGTAAAAGGCCATATAAATATTCATCCAGGTGACTGATGTTCCATCCTTTTACTGCACCCTTAGCTACCTGAGCCTCCTTGTCACCCTTTCTACCTCTCTCTTCAGCCTCTGAAGTTTATGGTTTATCTAACCCTTATATACCTTGTTTATTTTACAAACTTTAAATAAATTATAAATAAAATGGAATTTTACAATAAATTTGGCCTATGCAACTATTGACTACATTACAATACATCATGGGCAGCAAAGCCAGTGCGCCCCCTTCCCCCCGCTAAGTTGTAGGCTAGTTGGGTGCGTAGTAATCGTGACTGGCTCTAGTTCGGTCGGCGTCATAACTTCGTTGTCGTGCTAAGTTACTGATTCCTCACGAGGTTATAAGCTATTCTAGCAAGTTCGTTCTGAATTATAATTATAAGAGTGCTGAAAAACTTGGGATTTTACGGACTTTTCATTTTTACCAAGACAACGATCCGAAACACCTGTGAATTGGTACGTACTTGGCTTTTGTATAACTGCCCTTAAAGTTATGAAACCCCCCCCCCCAATCGCCCGATCTCAACCCAATTGAACACGTATGGGGTGAGCTCGACAGGAAAATTCGATTAACACCCATTGCTTCAAAAAACGAATTGAAACAAAAGATTTAGAAGAGTGGGGTAAAATATCTCCAAATTTCACCAAAAAATTAGTTTCATCATCAATGCCGAATCGAATGAAAGATGTTATTACACAAAAAGGGTACCCAACCAAATATTAATTAACATTATGGTTTTTGAATTTGTGAAATCGTAAAAAAAACATTGAATTTATTTATAGTTGTTTACATTTTTGTCCGAAAATTTTTGTTACCTACATTACTTGTTATAAAATTTATTAAATTAAAATATTTATTTGTTCTAATCAAAGCTGTTTTTCCTTTATCCTAACCCACTTTTGAATTCTTATTCTTGATTGAAAAATGGCTTTAATTATTTTTTTAAATTATTTTTTATTACTTTTGCATTTAATTATTATAATTTTTTATTGAAAAATCAAACCGTCCGAACATTTTTGTTACTGACTGTATGTATAAGAATGGTTTGCACTCATGTCAGTAAACATTTTTGTTACTGGCTGTATATAACCCACAAAATTTCTCTCAAATACTCCTTTTATTTCAAAAAAAATAATACCCATAAATAAAATCAAATATATCAATCACTTACTAAAAAAAAACTTTCTTACTTCTTCAAAATCTATATAAATAATTCAAACTGGTCAATAAACAAAACTAAACGAACTAACTTTATAAACTATTTTTTTTTTTTTTTTTTTTTGTAAACTCTTAATACTACTAACTAAACAACCATCACCAATAATTAAAATAATAAAAAAAACTCATAAATATTATATATAAATTCAAACTATTATCAATATAGCTTATTTACAAACAAAATCTTCTCCCATAAAAAACTTCCTAAATCTAAAATTAATTAAGTCTACTTTTCTAAAAATTAACTTACTCTTACGTTCGATTCAACAAAATTAATTCAATATCCTAACTGATGCGATTTATTTTATTATTATTATTTATTTAATTTTTCTATTAAAATTTTTCGAATCTAAAAAAAAAACTATTTACAACATTTCTACTAATAATATTTCATTTCGCATTGGAATTTAAATAATAATTAAAATATATTATAAGTAAAATTAGAGCACCATCAACAAATAGAAACTCACCAGATTTTGAACTTAATAGCTGTCTGATAGTAATAAGTGGCTTTACTATCCATCCTGCTTTGCTTTCAAGGCCTTAATCAATCTATAATTAAACTCAATATATAAAATTTCAAATAACTCCCCTTGTTCAAAAATATTATCAATTAATCTAACGCATAAAAATGTATCTTCTCAAAAAAAATCAATCAAACAAAAAGAAAACTTCCCAAATCTAAAATTGGATCAAGTTTATATTTATAAAATTACTAAAGAAGATTAATCACTATTAACTTCACTTCCAAATCCTCAATCAACACATACTTATATCATCCACTAAACAAAAAAATTAATTATCTATAAAATTCAATTAAGTCCAGTTTTTCAAAAAAATAACATTCATAAATTTCTCTCACACAAAAAAATAAATCTCACTTTCATTCAACTATTTACTCTACATATTCATTTATTCGAAGTATTCTGTCTACATTTTCTGTCTAATCTTGTCTTCGTAAGTCTGTCTGTAACTCATTCGAGTTTCATAAAAAGGATATTCACTATAAAATTTGGCCAAATACATATGTATTACATATAAGGCCTAAAATCAAAATATTCGACTTTTTCCTAATCCCTCGCCGAATTATTTCCCTAAAATTGTTATCTCTATTCCTTTTATTTTCCCCTAGAATAGTAAGTTTGTATGTAATGTCATCTGAAACTCCTTCAACAAGTCTGTTTTTCTTTCCATTAGGTCTATAGTTTGTCATTGTAAAATTCTTTTCACATTCATACTTCTCATTTATTCCAAAAAGTATAAACTTTCTCACTTCAACTCTTACAAATTTTCTGATTATCACAAAGTTTCTACCACTTTTAATGTCTCCTGATAATGACTCTAAAACTTCAAACTTCCCTTCCTCCTTATGAAGACAGTTTCCTTCCCTGACGTTCTCAACTAATCTAACCTTATCACAATTATCGATTTCAACCTCGGTGCTTTCACATTCTATGAAACTATTTCCTAATTCCTTTTCCTCTATTAACAAATCTTCAATACTCATATTGACATCCGGACTTTGGATAATTGACATAGGAATCCTATCTTCCTTTTCCTCCTTAGCACTAAATAAGTTTAACTTTAAACTTTGAATATGGGCATTCTGTTTTTCCTCAGCTTTTTCTAACTGACTTATTATTTTTTCTACGTCTGACCCCACTTTACTTTCTAAATTACTCATTCCACTTCCTAAATTTCCTATTTCACTACTTAAACTAGCTATTTGTGTCTCCATTTTACTTTCTAAATTAGCACTTTGTGCCTCCATTTTACTTTCTAAATTTTTTTCTAAATTTCCCATATCATTTCCTAAACCTTTTTTTAAATTTCCCATATCATTTCCTAAATCTTTTTTTAAATTTCCCATATCACTTCTTAAATCAGCTATTTGTGTCCCTATTCCCTTCAATATATTTTCTACCCATTTTTCCATATTAGAATCTTCGGTCTCCTTTCTTTCGTCAACAACATTCATTTTGTGTGATCTAGTCCCTGCCGAAACCGGAATATTTAAACTTTCTACCCCACTTTCGACACTTGCTTCCTCAGATTGGTCAATATCCTCAAAAACTAATTGTTTATCCATATTTAAAAACGATATAAAATTTCAAAAAAAAATATCTAACTATATAAAATGTAAATTAAATTTAAAAAATTAATAAATGTAAAATATCAAATCAAGTTTGTTCCCAGCTCCCCAAGTCAATTTTGGTTTAAAAATTTCGCTTTTCCTCTCTTGCTGAATAATAATGATTTTACCAAAATCTCCACAAGGGTTGCCAAATTGTAATATTGGGGGAGTTGCGCGTCGCGTTTTTAATATAAAAATGTGGTATTTGAATTTACTTTAAATCTAAGCTGCGGAGATTTTCTCTAAAATTGCTGTGTCTTTACTAATCCACAATGTCCAAAGGATGCCAGATCGCTTATGTACTAGACGATCATTTAAATTTACTGATTTTAATATATAAATTGAATTTCTATAACCAAAGGCGAAGGATTCGTCAGCGAAAAGAGTTTTGAAAAACTAAATTCTTAAATCAATAGTGACTTTGGGTGGAGTATAGGAACAAACTACGGAAATTTAGTAACTCATATTTAAAATGAATATATTAACAAAAAAAATGAATAATTAAAATTAAAAATAAAATATAACATAAGATATAAACCTTATTAGATATACGTTGTATGGAGACAGGGGCTGGAGCTACTCGGATGATGAGGGCTGGAGCTTCTGCGAGGGTTTTGAGAGTGGAAGAACAGACTAGCGGCTGAGTTCCTCCTGAACTCCTGGGGTTGGATGATGGCTGGAGCTTCTCTCGAGGGCTACTGGATCAGGACTCAGACTTCAACTGGTGGATCAGAGACTGGCCACTTCCCTCTCTCAACTAGGACTCCAGGAAGTGAACCCTCTGACTCTTGGATCCAGACTGTGACTGAATGAACTTGAGCTCCCTGCACTTCCCGGAGGCTCTCGATGTTCTTCCCCCTCCTTCTACCAGTTTCCCCTACTCTTCTCCTTCTTTCTTCTCCTCGGCCATTTCGGAATTTTGCCTGCGAGGCAATCAATTTGACCTCTGTCCACTTTAGTTTGGACATTCCAGATAGTTTTATGGGCCA
The DNA here is from genome assembly GCA_963662175.1 of Aradus depressus. Classification (NCBI taxonomy): domain Eukaryota; kingdom Metazoa; phylum Arthropoda; class Insecta; order Hemiptera; family Aradidae; genus Aradus; species Aradus depressus. The sequence goes on along the minus strand of OY759219.1, from coordinate 16,973,365 downwards.
CCTACAGCGGGCTTGGAGCTCTAATCTGGTACCTGACTGTAGCCAGATTGTAAAATCCGGGTTGTAAAAGGCCATATAAATATTCATCCAGGTGACTGATGTTCCATCCTTTTACTGCACCCTTAGCTACCTGAGCCTCCTTGTCACCCTTTCTACCTCTCTCTTCAGCCTCTGAAGTTTATGGTTTATCTAACCCTTATATACCTTGTTTATTTTACAAACTTTAAATAAATTATAAATAAAATGGAATTTTACAATAAATTTGGCCTATGCAACTATTGACTACATTACAATACATCATGGGCAGCAAAGCCAGTGCGCCCCCTTCCCCCCGCTAAGTTGTAGGCTAGTTGGGTGCGTAGTAATCGTGACTGGCTCTAGTTCGGTCGGCGTCATAACTTCGTTGTCGTGCTAAGTTACTGATTCCTCACGAGGTTATAAGCTATTCTAGCAAGTTCGTTCTGAATTATTGTCATCAATTTTTAAATAATAAGTGAATCTAAATATTAATATTTAGTTAATAATTAATATTTCCAAAATTATTATGGATTCTCTAATTATGATTATATTGTAATTACACGACTATCATAAGTAATGACAAAAAATTAATTTTAACAAATGAATCAAATTCTTGATTTGTAAATATTTAACAACACAAAATTACACTACGTGGTTCTATCAGATTATAGATATGTGAATGTACAGGTGTACATGATATAAGTTAATAGATAATTTCTATGTGTATTAATGAACTAATTCAAGTATCTAATGTCTTCTACACCCTGTAATGTATCTTATTCTAATTATCATAAGGCGATTGAATCAGTTTTACTATGAGAAATGAGCCTTAGCAGAGTTACAAAGATTGAGGAACTTATAGTATATAACATGAGTTTAGAGGAAACAGAAGACCATTTGATATGTCGCAGTCGCGTATTGTCTGACAGCCGCACGCACCGCAGTCACCTTGGCATGTCTGAATATACCTTGACGATAAGGAAAGGACTGCCCAATGCAGGGCCGGGCCCAGCTTAAAATTTTTGGGGCGGAACAACACACGCCCTGCCAAAATCCTGATTTAATTTATTTAAATAATCTGGTCTTTAATATTTTTAACCCCCGACGCAAAAGGAGGATTGTTATAAGTTTGAAGCCTTTGTCTATGTGTGTATGGTCTGTCTGTGATAAGACGGCTAAACCGATTTCAAAGCGGTTTTTCGTTTTTAAAGCTGGTATTTGCGAGATTGTTTTCAGCCATGTTTGTCGGAAATCGGGTATGCAGTCTTTAAGATATTCAGGTTTCATCAGAGCCTGTGTAGGGATCTCAACTTCTATAACAGCTAGATACTTGGAGTTTGAGCTCAAATGTTTGTAAGGCCAAGCCCCTCCCCCCAAACCCTTCAAGCATCCCCCCCTCCCCACCAAAAAAGCTCTCTTTACCAAGGTTTCAGTAAAAAAAAGAATGAACAAACATTTTTTTTATTGTGTCGGGAGTTTTTAACATTTTTAATTTTATGTTTTAAATAATAGTCAATTTACACGATTTTTTTGTTAATTCATTTTTTTTTACTGAAACCTTAGTGGGGGGGGGGGGGGGGGGAGATGCTTGAAGGGTTTAGGGGGAGGGGCTTGGCCTTATAAACATTTGAGCTCAAACTCCAAGTATCTAGCTGTTATAGAAGTTGAGATCCCTACACAGGCTCTGATGAAACCTGAAGATCTTGGAAACACTATACCCGATTTCGGCTAAGAACTGTCTCGCAAATAACAGCCATTGAAACAAAAAAACTGCTTTGAAATCGGTTCAGCCGTTTTGGAGCTACGATGCCACAGACATACACGCGCACAGACAAAGGCTTCAAACTTATAACACCCTTCCTTTTGCGTCGGGGGTTAAAAAAAATTTGAATTAAGGAAAAACTGGCGAAACAGGTTTAAGAACTAGGAAGCTAGTCTTTTTTGCGATTCGTCAAACTATTTTCGAATAACATATTTTACAGTATACAATAAAAACTTCGGTCTTAACTTATCAGAAAATACGTTATCAGATGTTAAACCATATGTTAGTGATTTACTTTCTCACTACAGTAGTACAATATTTAAAATTGAAAATGTGAATAACCTCAACAGCACCTCGGCCGGTTCTCAAATTGACTGAATGAATGTAAGTTATTTGTTTTGGCTTTTTAGTGAGAATAATTCAGTTTTCATTGTTCTACGTTTAGATTTGGAATCCTAATGGAATAGTCTACCTCTTAAAATACACAATTTCTTTGTCAAACTTCACTATATACTCTCAAATACTCAACTAGTTTCGCCGTGTTAAGGCATTATCAAGAGTCACTTACAAACTGACAGAATTGGTTGACAGGGTAGAAGGTACAGTTATGGAGGGGGTTTTTAGGTAATGATGGGGAATCCCTTGTTTTTGTTACTCTATACATTCCAACAAACATATATTTGAGTACAAGATAATAATAAATATAAAATAAAAAAGAAAGAAAATATATATATATATATAAAATCTAATAAAGCGAATCTAACAGTAAAGTGTTGGTATTTATATAGGTATGACTCATGAATTATATAAATGTAAAATATAATAAATATTAAAGTGAATAAAAGCAAATACATAGAATTTAAAGACAAATTAAAACATCAAATGAAAAATATAGTATCCTCTGAATGTCAGTTGGCAAAACATTTCCACAATCATCAGACTCTTAGCTACTTGATATTTAAATTAAGAAGGGGGGAATGGTTCAGTTCTATTTGTTCATTTAGCATTACAATATCGTTATTTTTGTCAACTATAATACATATCTGCCAAAAAGGTCCACTTTTGAATTTACTGGAAGCGGTACAAATAAATAAACTGAACAAAAATAACGATATTGTAGTGCTAAATGAACAAATAGAACTGAACCATTCCCCCCTTCTTAATTTAAATATCAAGTAGCTAAGAGTCTGATGATTGTGGAAATGTTTTGCCAACTGACATTCAGAGGATACTATATTTTTCATTTGATGTTTTAATTTGTCTTTAAATTCTATGTATTTGTTTTTATTCACTTTAATATTTATTATATTTTACATTTATATAATTCATGAGTCATACCTATATAAATACCAACACTTTACTGTTAGATTCGCTTTATTAGATTTTATATATATATATATACATATATATATATATATATATATATATATATATATTTTCTTTCTTTTTTATTTTATATTTATTATTATCTTGTAAATATCTGTTTATTGGAATGTATAGAGTAACAAAAACAAGGGATTCCCCGTCACTACCTAAAAACCCCCTCCATAACTGTACCTTCTACCCTGTCAACCAATTCTGTCAGTTTGTAAGTGACTCTTGATAATGCCTTAACACGGCGAAACTAGTTGAGTATTTGAGAATATATAGTGAAGTTTGACAAAGAAATTGTGTATTTTAATTATCTATTCCTAGAACAGAGCTTCACAAAGTAAATCTGGAAACCATAAATTAGTCTACCTCTAGTTTATTTGTTTTTGTGACTCATGTCCGGTCTTCAACTACGAGGTCGTATCGCCTATTACCGGAGGGCTTTTCGTCACCGTTTAGTTAGGGTGGGGGATCTTTAACGAATAGCTGATATCGAACAGGATTAAACTGCTATTCAACATCCTCTCCAAAGAGCGGCCTGCGTTTAGTAAAAAAATGAGTAAATAGTTTTGTAGCTCATTGGTTTTGTAGACGATTTATTCAACTGTGGTAAATGAATAATGATGAAATTAAGGTTCTAGAGGTAAACAAGTAAATTTTTGCTGCTATTGGCGTTCGATAAAAAAAAAAAAAGTCATCTTTTAGTCAGGTATCTCCAAAATTTAAAAAAATAAGTGGATAGGGTAAGTGAGGTTGTTTCTTGATTTTGAAGCGACAACTAATCAGAAAAATACATTGCTCCACGACTTTTCATTATCAAGATGGATTGGTGATTCATCAACATCATCCGTCCCATGCGTGCTTGCTTACTGAGCTCAAGATCGCGGGTTCAAAACCGGCCGAGGCCCTTAGTTTATTTTACATACCAGGTATTTTACCCGCAGTCCTTCGGATGGGACTGTGCGATGTCAAATACTCGTTAAAAACCATTACCCTACGTGAATAAAAATTTACGGTAGGCAAAATTTAGGACTCCTATAGTAGAGACGGGCTCATATCCATCAGACTGTCGAAAGAGCACTCTGATAGTAGACGATATGAGCTTCTATTTAAAGCCCGGGCATGGGTCATGATAACTAACTAATCTAATTCCAAGTTTCAAAATGTGGCAAAAACGTAGTTGCAGCTTCAAATATAGATTTTTTTTTTTTCGTCTTGTAACTCATGCCCGGATTTTAACTATGAGATCATATCACCCACTACCAGAGCACTCTTTCATCGCTCTGGTGGACATGAGCGCAACTCTACCTTGGCAATTTCAAGGGAGGTTAGTCCATAACATTACCATCGCCGGGACACAGCACTAGTGAAACTGCAAACCCTTCTTTGTCGAATATGTTGCCTTTAAGCAATACTGAGCTTAGGGATTAATAAAAATTAGGAAACTATATATTTTTTCTTGAATGTTTTCTTATTCAGTTTCCACCAGACGCCTCAGAAAGTGAATGGAAAAGTTTTCTCCACAGTAATGTCCAGGGCAAGACTAAAATATCCATCCTTCGCTCCGATCTACAGCCTGTCCCCCTCATATCGAAGGAGCAGAGTAAGTACAACTAAAAACTAAAGAAAAATATGCTGGGTACTTCCAAGTCATCGGATCTCATTATAACAGAGGAATAACAATGTTAATATTAGGAGGGTGGCATAAACAATATACTGTCTTTGAGGATCTCCTAGAAGAGGTCCTTTCCTTCAGTTCCCTAGCCGCGCTTATTCCCTTCTTGCGCTGAGCCCCACGTCCTTTCCATCGTCTGTGTGTGTGCTCGATTTGACTGGTTTCAGCGAGTGATTTACAGTAAGTTGGACATAGTCGCCTACCTCCTCGATGCCTTTATAAGTAGGTACACCATTTGTCATAGTTCATCGTCGTTCCCAGCTTAATCTTCCTGCAGATGATGAAAACGCAAAAGAATTAAAAAACATGATAACTATCAAAATGATATGAAAAATAAAAAAATGGGACCGATAACCCGGAAGTGCCACATGCTATACTATACAAATTCCTAAGTTTTACTGTCTGGCTAGCAATATCCTATTAGTCTCTCTCCATAACGGGACCAATTTGTAGGTACTTATAATGTTCAGCGGAATAAAAAAATAAGTTGGTTTTCACTTATTACTATATATCTTTCTAATAATTATTATCCGCCTATGTAATTATTATTATTTTTTTCATTCACCTCTGTTTTTCTTTATTAATTATTATTTATTATTGTTATTAATTGCAAGAGGCCTGTTTTTTTTTGCTGTTTTTCTTCCTTATTTACTTCATACTTGTATTCTTTTGTTTATTTCTTATGTTGCTATTCTAAGGGGTCGTGTGTCTCAGAATAAACATTATTTTTAATTTAATTACATTATAAATTTTTAATTAATAATTTTATTTTTATCTCTCAAAATTTATCTGACATAAAGCAAGTCCGCAACTGCAAAAAGGTTGGCGACCCCTTTTCTTACAGCACTAATGCCAGTCCTGTTACCAAACAAACTGATTTAATCTAAGGGGTTAGTTCCGCCAGTAAATATGTTACTGTTGTCATACTTTTTGGTGGACACCGTTGTCACTGGCTACTGGACGGCTACTGTGGGCGAGCGCTTTGCGTACACCATTAACAGTGGTTTGAAGATGATGTCTTCACATCGAAAGCGCTCGCCCACAGTACTCGACCAGCAGCCAGTATGACAACAGTAAATTGATTTAAAATATTTTAAACCATAATGAACACTGAATTTCATGACACACTGGAGGATTGTGCGTGAACTAGTTACGCAAATTGTATTCCACCACTGATTAAAATGGATTAACATTAACTTAAATCCAGTCTATTAACTTTTATTTATGGAAGTTTAACAGAGTAATATTAGAGAATATATTTTGGAGATGTCCAAAGCCACTCTTGAAATGTAGATTATTTTTTAGTTTACTGTTACGTTCTTAATTACTAATATAATACTATATTTCTTATTAATTTGAAGAAAACTAAAAACAGAATGATGTAATTTGGGCCTTTCAGAATAAACCTTTAAACCTCTCGAAAAAAAAAAAACCTAACATCCATAAAAATCACGTCCTGAAAAATTTAATATAACTTTAGAAAAAAAAATAGGGCTATAAAAATGGGATTTAATCATAAATAACCTACATTTGACTTAAAATTGTCTACTTATAATGATGTCTTCTTGATGATTATCCATATAATATATCTCTTGATCTATAGTTGGTGGCAAGGAGTCTTCCATTTTCTACCGTCTCAAATGTCAACTTCGTTTTTTGAGTAATGCATTTTATTTATTATAGAATTTCATAGTATCAAATCCAAACCGCTTTATTATAGGTACGGGAATGCGCTCAAAAAATGTTGGAATGAACCCTTTTGATATTTTCTTTAAAACAAATTATGGTTTGGTTTAGCAAATAGCTGTATTCATATTGGAGTAACAAAATAAATTGTTGTTTACAAATATATGTAACATTCTAGAAGCAATATGGTGATAATTGAACATCTCCATTAGTTTAGTATTTTGTCCAGTGTTTGTTGACTCAGTTCGGTTCATAAATTATTTAAACGTCAACCTCTGTAAACGTTTTGTTACACCAGTATAAGCCTAATATTAAGATTACATTTATTATATTAAGTACATATTCTTATTATTTTTTTATTATATAAAATAATAAACCGAACATTAAACTATTATTAACCTACTGTGGCGTTCAAAAGTATTTGCACAAGCAATATTTTACTCATAATCATAGTAAGGGATAACTAAAAAAATCATATAACTAGGTACACAAAAACGTTATTTATTTATGCATATATTTACGTAAAAACCGTTAATGCGAAATAAGTATAGATATTTTTACAACATTTTTTCTTGAAAAAGACCGTTCAAAAGTATTTGCACAAATTATACTGGTTATTTTAATTAGTACAGTAATTCTATACCTAAGTGTGTTTACTCTGTTTGTTTACATTTCCTTTCTCACTCAATTAGGGATTAACATTCTTCAGAATAGTCTACTATTTTAATTCAGTCTCAGTCAACATGGCACCGAGAACGTAAGTTATCCCAGGCAGTAAGGGGAAATATTATTTTTTTGAGAAACCAAGGCAAAACCTACCGTGGAATTGGGAATATTTAAAATTTAAATTTTTCTACAGTCCGTTATGCCATAAAAAGGTTCGAGGAGACAGGAAAAACGTTAAATAAGCAACGAACAGGACGACCAAGGGCTCTGACACAACGGGAGTGCAGGGATATCGTACGGGAAGTAAAGGCACACCCATCCACAAGTGGTTGGCAATTAGTCAATAAGGTCGAACTGACTTGTGAAAAACGTGTGAGTGAATCAACAGTAAAAAGAGCGCTCTATAAAGCTGATTTTCATGGAAGAGTTCCAAGGAAAAAACCCTTCATATCTGAGGTCAACAGGAAAAAAAGGTTGGAATTTGCAAAAACCCATCTCAGCAAGCCAATGGAATTTTGGCAAAGCGTCCTCTTTAGTGATGAGAGCAAATTTAACGTTTTTGGAAGTGACGGGAAAAAATATATCTGGCGAAAACCAAATAAAGAGCTTAAACGCCTTAATGTCACACCTACGATAAAACATGGTGGAGGTCATGTGATGGTCTGGGGGTGTGTGGCTTATAATGGGGTAGGCAATCTTGTCCCAATTGAATCTGTCATGACTGCTGATACCTACGTCAACATTTTGCGCCATAATCTCCGAGCTAGTGCCATCAAATTGAATATGGAAAATATTTTTATATTCCAACAGGACAATGATCCAAAACACAAGGCCAATAAAACCAGAGAATGGCTTCTTTATAATGCACCCAGGATGCTACAAACCCCTCCACAATCTCCAGATTTAAATATTATAGAACATGTTTGGAACTATTTAGACCTTAACATTCGAAAACATAAAATTAAGGAAAAAAATAATTTAAAAGACATTTTATTGGACGAGTGGAATAAAGTTGACGTTAACTTCATAAAAAATTTAGTTAATTCCATGCCAAGGAGGCTTCAGGCTGTGATAGACGCCAATGGACTTTATACCAAGTATTAAAAATATTATAGGTTGTTTTATTAATTTTATAATAATTTTTATTTCAAGTTATATACTATGTGCAAATACTTTTGAACGGAGCTTTTTCAAGAAAAATTGTTGTAAAAATATGTATTCTTATTTCGCATTAACGGGTTTTACGTAAATATATGCTTAAATAAATAACGTTTTTGTGTACCTAGTTATATGATTTTTTTAGTTGTCCCTTACTATGATTATGAGTAAAATATTGCTTGTGCAAATACTTTTGAACGCCACTGTATGTATATTATAAATAAGTAATAAGGTGGTATCAGTCCAAAATATCTTTTATTTACACTACAATTAGCTTAGGCATCTGCCATCATCAGGTAGTGATTCTATGATTAGAAAGGATTAAAAAAAGTTATAGATTCATTCCAAGGTCAATTAAACATTTAAAAGAATCTATAAATTATTTTATTCCTTCTCTACTTATAGATGCAATACCTGATGATGTCAGTTAATTTCCGAAATTAGTTGTGGTTTTAGTTTAATATATTGTTGAACTGGATATCTCCGTATTACTTATTTAATAAGTCCACATCATCCGCTTACCAATCAAGTATTTAATTACCATATTATAATAAGCAGTTGAAGAAAATTAGAGGAAATTCTTCAAGAAATGTTATCCAACGGGAATTTGGTTCAAGAGAACAAAAAATGTTTTTAAATGTGTATAAGCATGCCGCACTTTTAAAACAGAAAAACCAATGGGCTGTGAAATTTAAGAAACTTCCTTCCAGGATGGAAAAATCCTAAAAATGATCTATGAATCCATACCTAACAATAAAGTCTTATAACTAGTAATTATGACTATTTTTTTTCCTTCTTTTAAACGCGTTGTGGGACGGTAGGCTTGTGATAATTTCGTGGCACCAACTGTAGAAATTCGTTTGCAGTTGTTGCTACACCATCAAGGTCTGCAAAAAATGGATACGAAGGAGGGGAAATAAATATTATGATAAGGGTAAGTGTTTGGAACATTTTCTTGTAAAAATTAAACAAAAATAAAAAATTTAGTTATATGTTTTTGAAAAGTACCGTAGGTAAAAAAAAATTATAATTATATATATGTAATATATATTGATAATTATTACAATTATAATGGGCTTGAAAAGTTTATTCAATAGGTAAGCTCTGAAAAGACCAGGAGCTAATATAAGATGTGACAGCTAATAACATCTAACGGCAGTCGTTGGTACTATGTAGTAAGCAGAAACTCTGAAATTCATCCTTCATGTTTTCATTTTCATTATTACACTTTTTTCTTTTTGTGATTATATCATTTTCAATTGATTCTATAATGAATAGAACTGAACAATCCATCTATTCAAAGGCTAATCAGTGTTAATTTAAAAATATTAATCTTTCAAAGTATTGCTGGAAAATTAATTTTTCTGAGAACCTTTTTAAAAACCACACAGAATATAACTTAAGATTTATAATTGCATATGTTTTAAAGGTAAATTTCTCCATTTCCTCTCCCAATTTTTTTTTTTTTAATTAGCGTCTGAGCTACACAAGTTTATTAAAAATGTTATTCGACAATTTCTTATTATCTTACGTTCAGGGAATTCCATGTCAAATCAACCAATGTTTGAACCTTGACCTCTTAGATTTTTATGATATCTGCGAATAATCAAAACGTACATATTGTTTTGAGCAATCCTTTTGAAGATATGAGCTACTCTTGCTCCGAAAATTTTCAAATTTGTTTTTTAAATAATTCAAAACACCATTTTTATTTTGTATATGTATATTTTTTTTTCGTAATAAATATATGTATTTTTAAGTGTAACACTCCTCAGAAGGGAGGTAGTTGGAAATGTTGTTTGAAACGAGGGAAAATAGTGCAACAAAAGTATACACTTCTATAAACATTTTAAAGAGAAACAATTGTATACGAATTTTGAGTTGACTAGACTGGTCAAAATGATATTCACTGCTCCTTGACAACCCTTTCCACCAGTCACAACCTCAAATTCATGTCGTGTGCTTCAATTCTCATTCGATATCTCATTTGTATTTTCAGAGCAGCTCCTTTCAAAAATTAACGGACGGGGTGGCGAACGGAAGTGTGAATATGAGGTCATTTCTTACACCCTCAAGCCCATCTGCTACCCATCGATCTAAGTTTCCCACGATCATGAATTGATTGTGAACGGATGAAAACTGGGAACGAAAACTATATTAAAATTTTTTAGTAAAATAAGTTTTTGTAATGCCCTTAAAGAATAACTGGAAGCTAACGTTCTAGCAATAGATTTCCGTACATCCTGAAGCAAAATGGTGACCAGAATAAAAATTTTATTTATTTGTCTACATCAATGTTATCCCCTTCAAAATAGTTCCTATTAGATATTATACACTTATGCCAGCGCTTCTTCCAATCCGAAACTTCTGGAACTCGATCTTTGGAATAGCATTTAGCTCTCTCAGCGATGCGCTTTTAATCTCATCTATGCTTGTGAAACGACAGCCCTTTAAGGTTCTCTTTATCGTTGGCAACAGAAAAAAAAGTCACACGGAGCCATGTCTGGCAAATATGGAGGCTGGACCATCATTACAGTGTTGTTTTTAGACAAAACTCATAGCAGACTCACCACAAGCAATATTTCAAATTTTTAAAACTTTGCTGCACTTCATTTCATTCTTATAGCAACATTTAATGAAAATTCTCTGATCCATTTTGTAAACAAATAAATAATCGCCGATCGTACCAAACCACATGTAACCTCTGACAGTAGACTAAACATACTTTGGCTAACAATGTACAGATACTTTTCAGACATATTTACCAACACAACAACGAAAAAATCGCGCGAATCGGACTAAGACAACCCCCGAAATTACAGAATTCTCGTTACTTTTTGAACACACCTCGTACAATTTGTTAAGTATAGTTTACCCACTATTAATAAGCTCTTATCTCAGAAACGACTGCTAAATAAAATATAAAAATAATGTGTTGACTTCAGCGCTTTTCTTTATTTCATGGTACTGTCTAATGCTGAGGGTGACATTCTTATATCCTGTTACGCATTGCAATGTATACTTTTTTTATTCTCACTAGAGTTCAACTTGCAGCATAAAAAACCATAAACATGCGAGAGGTCACCGTTCAAACAGATTGATTTGACAAGGAGTGACAATAATTACTGTATTTTTTTTTTCATAAATTAAAACGAAAATTTTTCTTTTGTCTGTTTAGAAAAGAATAAGCCAAGATCAGCGATATCCTCGTTAAGTGAATTAACAGGATCCGATGACGAATTAGAAGTAGGTAAGTTATTATTGAGTTTAACATTTTTTTTTCTTCTTTCATGGACTCACATACGTTCATGTTAGTGCCTTAACGATCTCATTATTGGTACATGATATTCGCTATATCATGTAGCTATAATTCCTCTTATAAGATATATGTCAGTTTGACTTACAAATATAATTATGTCAGTATATACGTGTATGTTTGTATTTCCCCATATCTCCTGAACTAGTGGATAGATTTCGACAAAATTTGATAATATCATATATATAAATAAGTGTATATTATACTCTGTATCTATGAGAATCTCTATTTTCAATCGATTTCAAGGGCTTGCTAATAGTATTTCTGATAAATTTGCCTTTTTCATAGACAATATTAATACTATTAAATCAATTGTTTAAAAATGGATATATAAAGCATAATAGTCCCTTTTAAATTATACAATAGTTGTATTCAATTCATATATGTATTTATGTTGTTTAGTTTTTTATACTCTGGATTTATTATTATTTCTAGCTATTACTTACCAGTTCTTCTTTTATTATACCCATAATTATATATATAGTGTTAATTTTATACCCAAATTTTAGTAATATTTAAGTGTTTGTTAATTAGAGTAAATGTTAAATAATTGTTATATTTGTTTATATCAAAATAATTTATTTTACCTTTTTGTTTTACTACGATGTATTTTATGAGGTTATTTGTAAACCATTTTATTTTGTGTATTAATAGGCTTCGCCTGTAGAAATAAATAAATAAATGAACATTTAAAAAATGAAAAAGTTTAATAGTTAAAAGGTTAGTTGATAAACGACACTTAATTGTCCTTATGATCTCCCAAATATATTTATTTTTTACACATCGGTTAACGTTTCTTCCATTCGGGCATTTTCAAAATCATAAACAAGAATTTATTGAATTATTGACAACTAGCCATAGTATAGTTAGTTATTAAGAGCGACGAAAGAGCGAAAAGTGTACCACTTGAGAGAAAAATGAATACCATATTGAAATATTAGGACTCCCTGAATGTCTCCAATAATACTTTTATCCGATCAATATTATATTGTGTCACTTTTCTTTTTAAACAATCTAGTTTCAAAATTTCAAAAAAAAAAAAAAAAAAAAAGATAACGTAGCATTGGGGGAAAAAAAGTTGTGATAGTGCGAAGAAGGAGGTTCAATGGTGGATTTAAAGTCAGGAAAAAAATTAAAAAATGGTGAACAGTGTTTGTTTAATGTTTGGTTTGTAATTACAACCTTCTGTGTGGAAATAGGGTGTCACATTGAATTTGGGAATAATTTGGGAGAATTTATATATATTGTCCCAAATTATTCCCCCAAATTATATATATATACATAGTGAAATCTCTTCTAAAAGACACCTCTAGATAGTGAATAACTATTAACAGACAAAATGTCTATGGTCCCGGCAGCAGACCACTCAAATCAATGCTTTGTTTACCTCTCGATAGTGGGCCCTCTCTTAACGGACAACGGACAGTCTTAAATGGTCCCATGCGAAACATCTACCTCTCGAAAGCGGACAGCAGGCTCTTGGTTTCTTGGGACAGAGTGAGCACGGCTGGGGAGGAGTTCAAGGAAATAATTTTACAATAACAATAGTCAAGAAAATGAACTTCAAGAGCTCCAAGATTCACCAAATCGACCATCTCGAACGTGACTCCACAAGTAACACACAAGGAGGCATTAAATTATGCTGATATCTTGCAGACGTACTACTTAAAAAACTATCCTAATTGTGTTGAATTGGTTTCTCAACTTCAAGATGTGATTGAAGAAACCTTGATTAAAAATCATAAATTTATTGAACTTTTTTTAAACCAATTTAATTTTTTCTTAATACATAATTATACATAAATTAATCTTTCTCATTTCATTGTCTGCAAATATTTTTCTGTATAAAATATATATAAAACATTATTGATATTTAAAAAAATATATTTTACTAATTTTTACTGTGTATACTTTTTTCAAATCAACCTTTTCATTTTATTGTTTTCATCTCGATAAAGGTATACCCGACGATGTCCGCTATGAAGAGGTTTCATTATATATACATATATTATATACTAGCAGTAATACCCGGCGTTGCCCGGGGAACTTTGACTTTTCTACTATTATCTCCTATAAGTCTTTTAAATTCTTCAACAGTACATTCATGATGTTATAATTTTCAATTATTCATACGGAATAAGGCTTATAGTCCTTCAACGTCAAACACCCCAGCTAGTAAGTTTTTAGGACCCCTGGGCATCACAGCTAGTATGCGTCTTTCAACGGCGGAAACCACAGATAGTGAATACATAGCATCGCTGGACATCCTAGCCAGTGCGTACTTAAGAACGCTATTCACCGCAGCTAGTAAATGCCTTGCAACAGCGGACCCCACAGCGAATACATAGTTACTACTACTACATGTGAAATTCATGCCAATCCGCGAAATTCATGCTAATCCTGCCAGTACGTAGTTAGAAACGCTGAGCATCACAGCTAGTATGCTTTTGCAACGACGGACCCCACAGCTAGTACGTTTTTAGGAACGCTGGGCCCTACAGGTAGTAGGTGCCTTGCAACTGCGGACCCCACAGCTAGTACCTACGTAGTTAAATACGCTGGGCCACACTGCTAGCGCCTTGCAACAGCAGACCCCACAGCTAGTACGTAATTAGGAACGCTGGGCATCACAGCTAGTAAATGTCTTGTAGGTGCCTTGCAACAGCGAACCCCACAGCCAGTACATAGTTCGGAACGCTGGGGCTGAGCACTACAGTTAGTAAGTGCCTTGCAACAGCGGACCCCACAGCTAGTACGATATTAGGAACGCTGGGCATCACAGCTAGTAAATGTCTTGCAACAGTGAACGCCACAGCGAATACATAGTTACTACTACTACATGTGAAATTCATGACAATCCGATTACCCTTCAATGATTCAGCATTATTTTTATGCTTAGCCCCCCCTCCCAAATTTTTAAAATGTCACATAGTGTATTTTTTTATTTGACCATCAAGAATACTACATGTGAAATTTCGTGACAATCCGATCATCCGTTAATGACCTATCACTATCTTCAAATTTAGGCCTACCCCCATAACCCCCCTCCCGTTCACAATTTTTTGACGTCACACACCCTATTTTTCTATTTGGCCTTTATGAATACTTCATGTGAAATTTCGTGACAATCCGATCATCCGTTAATGACTTATCACTATACTTATACTTAGGCCCCCATCAACCCACCCTCCCGTTCAAAATTTTGTGACATATACACTCTATATTTCTATTTGGCTTTTAATAATACTACATGTGAAATTCCATGACAATACGACCAACCGTTAATGAGCTAGCACTATATTTATACTTAGGCCCCCCCGCCACAACCCCCCCTCCCGTAAACAATTTTGAGCCGTCACACCGCCTATTTTTCTATTTGGCCTTCAGGAATACTCCATGTGAAATTTCGTGACAATCCGACCAACCGTTAAAGAATTAGCTCTATATTTATACTTAGGCCCCCCCACAACCCCTCCTCCCGTTCAAAACTTTGGGACGCCACACACCTTTTTTTCCTATTTGGCTTTTAAAAATACTACGTGAAATTTCATGACAATTCGACCATTAGTTAATGTGTTAGCACTATTTATATACTTAGGCCCCCCTTACAACCCCCCCTCCCGATCAAAACTTTGGGACGCCACACACCTTATTTTTCTATTTGGCCTTCAGGAATACTCCATGTGAAATTTCGTGACAATCCGACCAACCGTTAAAGAATTAGCTCTATATTTATACTTAGGCCCCCCCACAACCCCCCCTCCCGTTCAAAACTTTGGGACGCCACACACCTTTTTTTCCTGTTTGGCTTTTAAAAAGACTACGTGTGAAATTTCATGACAATTCGACCATTAGTTAATGTGTTAGCACTATTTATATACTTAGGCCCCCCTTACAACCCCCCCTCCCGATCAAAACTTTGGGACGCCACACACCTTTTTTTCCTATTTGGCTTTTAAAAATACTACATGTGAAATTTCATGACGATTCGCCCATTAGTTAATGAGCTAGCTCTATATTTATACTTAGGCCCCCCCACAACCCCCCCTCCCGTACAAAACTTTGGGACGCCACACACCTTTTTTTCTTGTTTGGCTTTTAAAAAGACTACCTGTAAAATTTCATGACAATTCGCCCATTAGTTAATGAGTTAGCACTATTTTTATACTTAGGCCCCCCCACAACGCCCCCTCCCGATCAAAATTTTGGGACGCCACATAGCCTATTATTCAATCGGGCTCAAAAGAATGCTACATGGGCAGTTTCATAAAAATCCGTCCAGCGGTTTGGGCGTGATGCTGGAACAAACATACATACATACATACATATAAACAAACAAACAAACAAACAAACCCCGTTTCAGCTTTATTAATATAGATTATATCACAATGTACACAAGTTTTAATTTGTGTTCATATCTATACATACATCTTTTTTTTTTTTGGCATTTTTCTTCCATAGTGGATCGGTGTCACCATATTTAAAGTCAGTCTGAACGTTGTGCTGACGTTGGCATAATCCGAAACCAGCACACTCTATGGCTCTGTCAGTTAACAAATATGAAATCTATAAACCGTTAAAAAGCAAGAAATTTGAAGAATGGAGTCTACCGAGCTCAGGATCGCCACTTAGAAATCTAGCTGAGGCACTTAGGTCAGATGTTTTAATCGGGAAGTGAAAAATAACTATGAGCACGTCGTCCTTCGGATGGGACTTTAAGCGATGTTCCAGGACTTTTTCGAATGTGAGGTACTCGATAATGAGACGTATGTTATGTAAATAAACCTGGGTAGGTGAAATTTCACTTAGGTTGAAAATAGCCTTGAGCACGTCGTCCTTCGGATGGGACTTTCCGGATAAATCTGAATCTGTCGTATCAGTTTTAACAATTATTAAGCCTATAAACCGTTAAATAGCGCAAATGTTTTGAAAAACATTTTTATTTTGATTTTTGTGTAGGATTCAGATAATCCGGTCGTTCTCTATCAGTTTTAACAAATATTTAATCTATAAACCGTTAAAAAGCGAGAAATTTGAAGAATGGAGTCTACCGAGCTCAGGATCGCCACTTACAAATCTAGCTGAGGCACTTAGGTCAGATGTTTTAATCGGGAAGTGAAAAATAACTATGAGCACGTCGTCCTTCGGATGGGACTTTAAGCGATGTTCCAGGACTTTTTCGAATGTGAGGTACTCGATAATGAGACGTATGTTATGTAAATAAACCTGGGTAGGTGAAATTTCACTTAGGTTGAAAATAGCCTTGAGCACGTCGTCCTTCGGATGGGACTTTCCGGATAAATCTGAATCTGTCGTATCAGTTTTAACAATTATTAAGCCTATAAACCGTTAAATAGCGCAAATTTTTTGAAAAACATTTTTATTTTGATTTTTGTGTAGGATTCAGATAATCCGGTCGTTCTCTATCAGTTTTAACAAATATTAAATCTATAAACCGTTAAAAAGCGAGAAATTTCAAGAATGGAGTCTACCGAGCTCAGGATCGCCACTTAGAAATCTAGTTGAGGCACTTAGGTCAGATGTTTCAATCGGGAAGTTAAAAAACACTTTGAGCACGTCGTCCTTCGGATGGGACTTTAAGCGATGATCCAGGGCTTTTTCGAATGTGAGGTACTCGATAATGAGACGTATGTTATGTAAATAAACCTGGGTAGGTGAAATATCACTTAGGTTGAAAATAGCCTTGAGCACGTCGTCCTTCGGATGGGACTTTCCGGATAAATCTGAATCTCTCGTATCAGTTTTAACAATTATTAAGCCTATAAACCGTTAAATAGCGCAAATTTTTTGAAAAACATTTTTATTTTGATTTTTGTGTAGGATTCAGATAATCCGGTCGTTCTCTATCAGTGTTAACAAATATTAAATCTATAAACCGTTAAAAAGCGAGAAATTTGAAGAATGGAGTCTACCGAGCTCAGGATCGCCACTTAGAAATCTAGTTGAGGCACTTAGGTCAGATGTTTTAATCGGGAAGC
Source organism: Aradus depressus (assembly GCA_963662175.1). Taxonomy (NCBI): domain Eukaryota; kingdom Metazoa; phylum Arthropoda; class Insecta; order Hemiptera; family Aradidae; genus Aradus; species Aradus depressus. The sequence continues at coordinate 16,955,714 of OY759219.1, read as the reverse complement.
TAAAAATAACTTTGAGCACGTCGTCCTTCGGATGGGACATTAAGCAATGATCCAGGGCTTTTTCGAATGTGAGGTACTCGATAATGAGACGTATGTTATGTAAATAAACCTGGGTAGGTCAATTTCTACTTAGGTTGAAAGCCTTGAGCACGTCGTCCTTCGGATGGGACTTTCCGGATAAATCTGAATCTGTCGTATCAGTTTTAACAATTATTAAGCCTATAAACCGTTAAATAGCGCAAATTTTTTGAAAAACATTTTTATTTTGATTTTTGTGTAGGATTCAGATAATCCGGTCGTTCTCTATCAGTTTTAACAAATATTAAATCTATAGCAGTTATACCCGGCGTTGCCCGGGGAACTTTGATTTTTCTCCCAATATCTTCTATAACGCTATTCAGTTCCTCGACAGTACATTCATGATGTTATAATTTTCAATTATTCATAAGGAATAAGGCTTATAGTCCTTCAGCTGTTGTAACGCTAGTAAGTTTTTAGGACCCCTGGGCACCACAGCTAGTATGCGCCTTTCAACGGCGGAAGCCACACCTAGTGAATACTTAGCATCGCTGGACGTCCTAGTCAGTGCGTACTTAAGAACGTTTGTGACCACAGCTAGTATGTGGCTTGCAACGCTGAGCACCACAGCTAGTACGTAGTTGGGAATGCTGGGCATCATAGCTAGTATGTGCCTTGCGACGGCGGACCCAACAGCTAGTAGGTAGTTAGGAACGCTGGTCACCACAGCTAGTATGTGCCTCGCAACAGCGGACCCCACAGCTAGTACGAAGTTAGGAACGCTGGGCATCACAGCTATTAAGTGCCTTGCAACAGCGGACCCCACAGCTAGTATGTAGTTAAATACGCTGGGCATTACAGTTAGTAAGTGCTTTGCAACAGCGAACTTCACAGCTAGTACATAGTTAGGAACGCTGGGCACTACAGCTAGTAAATGCCTTGCAACAACGGACCCCACAGCTAGTACGATATTAGGAACCCTGGGCATCACAGCTAGTATGCTTTTGCAACGACGGACCCCACAGCTAGTACGTTTTTAGGAACGCTGGGCCCTACAGGTAGTAGGTGCCTTGCAACTGCGAACCCCACAGATAGTATGTAGTTAGAACCACAGGGCATCACAGCCAGTATGAGTTTTGCAACGGCGGACCCCACAGCTAGTACCTACGAGTGAAATACGCTGGGCCACACTGCTAGCGCCTTGCAACAGCAGACCCCACAGCTAGTACGTAATTAGAAACGCTGGACATCACAGCTAGTAAATGTCTTGCAACAGTGAACCCCACAGCGAATACATAGTTACTACTACTACATGTGAAATTCATGACAATCCGATTCATGACAATACGATCGACCGTTAATGAGCTAGCTCTATATTTATACTTAGTCCCCCCCCTCAACCCCGCCACCCGTTCAAAACTTCGGGACGCCACACTCCTTATTTTTCTTTTTGGCCTTCAGGAATAATATATGCGAAATTTCGTGACAATACGACCAACCGTTAATGAGCTAACTCTATATGTATATTTAGCCCCCCCCCACAACCCTCCTTCCTGTTCAACATTTTGGGCCGTCACACACCTAATATTTCTATTTGACCTTTAGGAATACTACATGTGAAATTTCATGACAATTCGACCATAGTTAATGAGTTAGCTCTATATTTATACTTAGGCCCCCCACAACCCCCTCCCGTTCAAAACTTTGGGACGCCACACACCTTATTTTTCTATTTGGCCTTTAAGAATACTACATGTGAAATTTCATGACGATTCGCCCATTAGTTAATGAGTTAGCTCTATATTTATACTTAGGCCCCCCAACTACCCCCCCCCCTCCCGTAAAAAATTTTGAGCCGTCACACCGCCTATTTTTCTATTTGGTCTTCAGGAATACTCCATGTGAAATTTCGTGACAATCCGACCAACCGTTAAAGAGTTAGCTCTATATTTATACTTAGGCCCCCCCACAACCCCCCCTCCCGTTCAAAACTTTGGGACGCCACACACCTTTTTTTCCTATTTGGCTCTTAAAAATACTACATGTGAAATTTCGTGACAATCTGACCAACCGTTAAAGAGTTTGCTCTATATTTATACTTAGGCCCCCCCACAACCCCCCCTCCCGTTCAAAATTTTGGTACGCCACACACCTCATATTTCTATTTGGCCTTTAAGAATACTACATGTGAAATTTCATGACAATCCGACCAACCGTTAATGAGGTAGGACTATTTATATACTTAGGCCCCCCTTACAACCCCCCCTACCGTTCAAAATTTTGGGACGCCACATAGCCTATTATTCAATCGGGCTCAAAAGAATGCTACATGTGAAGTTTCATGAAGATCCGTCCAGCCGTTTGGGCGTGATGCTGGAACAAACATACAAACAAACCCCGTTTCAGCTTTATTTATATAGATATATTTGAGACCAAGTTTTCATGAGATGATCATAACTTTTCTTGAGTGAGGAAACGACAGACAACAAATCGGAAGAGTGATCTGTCTAATTGTCACTAATTATAAGTTGTTGAGACTTTCTACAGACTTCATAGTAATTAAGCCTGCCTAATTATTATGTCTTCTACAGTTGAGTGAAATGGTAAAAGACAGTTTCAGAGCATGGAGCCAAACATTATCGTCCGAGTATGAAAAATTAAATTGTCATGAAATATAAGTATACCATTTAAATATCATCAAGTGAATTGATTTATTTGGTTTAAAAACTGTATTACTTTTTAAAAAAATAAATAATAATAATACATTATTATTTTGAGATCCTCAACACTGTTTCAGTGTTTTTTTTACGGACAAGGACTAATAAATAAAATATTTTAAATTTCTATATGCATATCTAATTACAAATATTTGTTAATGCAAGTTTTTAATGATTCGACATTGTTCTTGTTGACATATTGATCATTTATCTAAAAAGTTGTATTAATTGTTTTACAAAGTATAATGAAAATAGTTCGTAATAGTTAGTAACTAATCTTACAATGAGGGGAGGGCTACAACGAATTTTATTTTCTTATGAAGAGCAATAAAGAAGAACAATGTCTACTTGAACAACGTGTGGACTGCTTAAGGTCATTGTTTTAGAGTTTAAATTATACGATCAAGTGTTTTCGTGTATCTTGTCGACATAATCAGGCTGAAATTGATCATTTCTATTAAGTATTAATATTTGTTTCTTCTGAAAATGTTTGATTTTGTGTATTTTCCAGCCTTTTGTTCCTTCCTATTATTTATTATAGGAGGTTTATACATGATTTATGGTAATTATCCTTTTTTACCCCGATTTTTCTCAATTTTCTCTGCTACGTGCAAGTATTGTCATCAGTTTGTCACCCTCATGAAATGTTGCATACTTATGGTATTCTCTCTTCTTCTTATTACAATACCAGAAACAATCACTTCGACTGAAACAATATACCACTAAAAACGTTTTGTTAGAAAGAAACATTATTTTGCCCTTTTAGTGCATTTATTGAATTGCATGTTTTTTTATTTCATTTTGAATTTCCCTCTACATGCTGCGTACTGAATAGACCTCAGAGTTGTATTGAGTTTATCTTATTTAAATTTTTTACTGCTTAATAATTTTATTCATAGTAAATATTTTTGATCATTACTGTTTAACGTTAAATATAAGTGAATTATTCTAATAATATAGTCCGATGAAAGTGGCATTGACTGAGACGTAAAACTATGTTACTGACGTAACAATCGGGTATCTTCGACGGGGGAGACGGCCCCTCATTGGTCCCGAACTCTGCCGAACAGGTCAATGTCTGGAGCATCTAAAATTTTGTTAGTCGAGTGAATAATGGGTGGTTTTCCGATTTTTTAAAGTAGATTTTTCATTAAGAAATGACTTTAAGACCACCCTTTTTATGATTTTTAGTTTATACTTTGTTGGTTATAACGCTTAACGAGTGCAGTTGATCATTTAAGAGGTTTTAACGAACGGTCTTTTGATTATATTAACGAGTGTTCAACTAGGAAGGGAAGAGCTCCTGTCGGATTTTGTGCTGAGGATGTTCGAAAGAAATGTGATAAATCTATGACGTGCGCCGATATTTATTACAATCATCTACGAAGACAGACATGAGTGGACGTCCCAGGACTACGTCCTTTGCTGAGGGTAACAAGCAACCTCCAAATCCACCATTAGGGGGCATGAAAATAAGTAGTAAGTGCAGTTACTCAACTGAGCTCAAATCAGTTTTTTTTTTTTTTTTTCCTTTTTATCTAGTCGAAGAAAAAAATCTATGGATGCATTCATCTCAAATATAAATTACCATCCTTCAGAAATTTACTTCAATGACATCAAAGTTAAAAAATTAATTCATAGTCAAATTTTAACCATTAAATATGGAGGTGTAAGGTTCCTCTAATATTCTTAACCTCAAATTTTCTTTTAAATCCATTTTTCTAATTGACTTATTGCGTAAAGCCTCATTTTGTTGTCTCGTATATTATTTTTCATTTAATTAACATTCGGGTAGTGCATGGTATGCATGTGTAAACTACCTTTAAATCATACATGCACTTATTTCTTGCCTTTTTTCTCTCTCTTTAGTTGACCATTACTTATTTATTTTTTCTGCAGGCATCACATTTATAACTTTTAGAGAAGTATTCGTAATATTTTTGTTATATTTCTTATAGCATTGAAGGTCTTGGTAGTTTTGAAATTATATCTGTAGGGACCATTCTGTTGCTTTTTTTATTATTTTTAGCTTTGTGTAAATGTGAAGGTATGCCTCCTTTCAGTATTTTTTTCTCATGCTAATTTAAACTTCCTATTGCAGAGTTCTATTCTATTCCATTCATTTTAACATTTGTGAAATTGAACTAAAATTTCCAAATTCATGTGACAGAGATATCTATTTTTTTTAAAATGTGGTCATGTTTCGTCCCCTTCATATTTTTACAATTCTATTGATCCTTTAATTAAAAAAAAAATTCTGAACGCTTAAAATAGAAAGTTCAATTTTTATACAATTGTATTGCGTGTCAATTTTTTCCACATATTCCGTATCAAATTATATATCCTTTTTTTTTTTTTTTTGCTGTAGATTATCTTAAAGTTATTGAAATGGCTTTCATTATCAGTTTTCTATTTCTTTTACTATGCGGGGGGAAAAAAAGTTTATATTGATAGAGAATCCTTGGTTTTAAGAGTGGAGTGATGGCTTGGGGCTAGCTGGTGCTGCGCCCTTGTGGCGTGCCCTCAACACACCCAACCCGCTCGATAAAGCACAAATATTGATTGTTCACCATACGGTTGAGGTTATAGTTAATATAATTTTGTTATTCAATTTTATAAAGTTTTGTGTTTTTCATTATGGTTTTTGAAGGCTTATTCCTTTAAATAACCAAAAATAAAGAGGTTGAGTTGAGAATTTAGTTCATTATGATACATATTCAAATTGTAACCTACCTCTCGAAGCCTTTTAGTACTTTGTTCTTAAGTCTTATTTATTTTTCTCATAGTGAATGTGTCGAAGGGTTCATCATTGTCATGCTTTATATAGATCGAATTCATCGTTTCAATTACATTTTATTATGTATATCGACTAGAGGTTGAATGTTGGGAGGATCTTTAAAATATTAAATAAATACCCATTCAATTGAATGTTCATTGGTTAGAAAAATCAAATTTTGTTTCTGTATAAAGATTAAAAATGTATGCTACATGTACACTTACTGCGCAATTTTAGATGAAAAAATACGCGTCTCTGTTACTTTTGATTTAATATCTTATTTCATTGAGGTTTATAAGATTTATTTATTTACCCATTGTTATCAGACGTAGTAATGCGCATGAATAGGAAAGCGCCATGAAAAAATGTTCATTAAATAGAAGTTAAGCTATTATTCAAAATATTTCTAATACTTTAGCTATCTTGTTTTAAATGTATCTTATAAGATAATTTGATGAGGAACATCCTAGATTAAAATCCGGTAAGTTCACAGATAACCCTGATAGGAATAGATTTATAATTTACTTCCATAATAACTAATAACACTTTATTTATGGATAAATATAGAGGATAGATAGTTCATACATGGCTACTCAATCATGTACACTATATGCGTGTGAACATTTTCAATTGAAAGATTAATATGTTGTCCAACTTCATTATTATTTGAATTACTATTTCTATAGATGTGAATTACTGTTCAGATTGTATTTAATATTTTTACCGAAATTTCAACACCTATTTCACAAAACGTTACTGCTATTTTAACACAACTGTAATTAATAGTTTAGGAACCTCAGAAATGTTTGCGACCTGAGGGCGCCATCTTCCGGAGGGGACATTAAGCGATGGTCCCGAGCCTCTGCGATATCAAATTATCCCTACCTTAGATAAGAAATTCTGAGTAGGCAAAATTTAGGACTCCTAGATTTGAGTCGGGCTCATGTCCACTAGAAATTCGAAAGAGCGCTCTGGTAGTAGGCGATAGAACTTCGTTGTTAAAGCCCGGGCATGTGGCACTGTATAAGTAATTTCGTGATGTGGTTCTGATTAGTGAATCGAATTCTCTACAAGTATACTTATAGTATACTATCGTAACCTCCAGTTGCCAATGGCTTGAGAAAAATGAATTCAGAAGAATTCAATCATCCATGAAGCGTCTAACTTGTTACCAAATACCGTACTAAAAGAAAACGCGAGTTTTCCGAAACTGAGAAGTTACTTCTAATACTACAATAGGGTCAGTTCTTGAAGTGAGGGTCTTTGAACATAAAACGGTGGGTCTCAGTCGGATTCGAACCCTTGCTTTAGCGAACTAGGCAAACTAACTAACAACTAGTGTAATCAAGTGAAAGTAATATTATACTGCGGAAAAAATGGTCGCTGAGAGATCAGATTAATATGTAAGCAACAAAAGGGTTTATAAGTAATCTCAATTAAATATTGCCATTCGGTAAATCTCATTTCCGTCTTCTCCACGAACGCATCATGATGATATCATATACATTTCTGTGAGGGTTCTTGAACAGGGGCGCAGCCAGACACTTTCCTAAGAAGAGACTAAACATTTTAAATAATTGGGAGGGGGGGGGGGGGGGGGTGGAAGTTGTCACATCAACCGCTAAATTTTGATAGATTATACTATATTTACTTGATAAATTAACTGAGCTTCATTAGTTTAGTTAAATTGTAATTTATGCTGATATATATATATATATGTTCGAGTACATCTTCCGGGGACAAAAATGAAAAATTATCAAGAGTCCAGTTTTATGAATGTGTACTGTTCAATATGTGAATGAAGTTGTTTTATTGAATGGGCCTCTGTGGTGGATGGTATCGACTTGAATGTGAGGGTGACATTTGCCTAGCCCACCTGCTCTGGTTGTCATAGGAGCCACTAGCTTGTAGGTAATAGAACAGCTCGATAGAGAGCTATGTGTGAACCCGACCGTTATTGCTTCCTAAAAGAAGGGACCCTCTGTATGTACTTCCTCAGTAGTGGTGTCGAACTATCGATTCTATGGGTTTGTCCGACTATCGATAGTTTGACACCACTATTCCCTAGTATGAATTAGACCAAGTAGGATTGACCCCTGCCAGGTGGCACTGAAAGATCTCTCCCTGGGGATTAGTTGGTAATTCATGCAAATAAATATATAAATAGGATGTATTCCCCGACCGATTTGAGTCCTTCAAGAGCACCCAACATGCCAACATCCACAGAAGCCGTTATAAGGCCAAATTACGCTACAGTCTGTACTCAAGGGCCCTGTGCTATGCAGATAAGAGCTATACCACCAGCCCGCCACTCGCCCAAGTGAAGGGAAATTAAGTGTTCAATCTCCTTCCAAAAACCAATTGACCGTTTGGACTATAGTTGACTCACATAGGGGCTTGTGAATCTTCATTCCAAATTTTATGTCGATACATTCATTATGACCCCAATTATTGAGGCTTTTGGGGCCGATTTGGCTGAAAATCAATAGGTGTCGTCCTCATAGGGTTTTCGATTCACAAATAAAATTTCGTGTCGATACATTCATTCTGTCAGGAGTTATGTTCACAGACACACACATTTGTTAAGTCAGTAGCAATACTATAAGTACTCCGATATATTTTGTGAAATAATAAGAAAACACCTCTTCTATTTCTGTGGGACAGCTCGTTATTTGCAAACTACTCTTTTGATATGTATTTTATTTTTATTTTTTGTCAGTGGAGATAAATTATAGAGGCAAATTTCTATCTACCAGAAGGAAATTACAAGTTTGTGTACTCTGTAATCTTGGTAAGACTTTAATCATGTACTTGTGTCAAAAATCACTGTTGTACTTCTTTCATCAACTGTTATTTAAATTATACTGGTGAGAACTTGTGAGGCGAAAATTGTTTGACTTTTTTTCATGTTTACTAGTAGTTTTTTAGTTGCTAGTAATAGCGCGGTCTGGCCTAAAATTCGCAATAAGATAACCACTAACTTAACTTCCCCAGCTCTGCGAAGTATAGGGGAAGTTAAGTAAACGGTCAAAAATTCGAATTGGAGTATTCAGGAGAATTTCATGTTTTCCAACCTCTACATTTCAAAATATGAAAAAATAAATTTCTGTCTATCTGTGATAACTTCTGATAGAATGAATGTATCGACACGAAATTTTATATGTGAGTCCAGAATCCTCTACCGACGACACCAGCCAAATCGGCTAAAGTGGAGATGGGGATAAGGGGAGAGGCTTAACTCAAAAACTCTAATAACTGCCGTTGTAATGAATGTATTGACATGAAATAACTGCCGTTGTAATGAATGTATTGACATGAAATAACGGCCGTTGTAATGAATGTATTGACATGAAATAACTGCCGTAGTAATGAATGTATCGACATGAAATTTCATATTTAAAGTCAAAATCCAATGAGGACATAATCTGTCAAATTTCAGCGAGAAGAGGTTCAAGGGAGGGACTTAATTCAAAAATCCTTATAACTGCCGATGTAATGAATTTATCGACACAAAATTTAATATGAGGATTTTGGGAGCCCCTTATGTAAGGCAACTGTTGAATATTAGCGCAAACGGTCGACTGGTTTTAGAGGGGGTGCGAAAAGTTAATTGATCAATTTTTTTCTCGGGGCTAGTAATGGACTGACGATTTTGTTAAAGTTGTCCTTTTTATTTCCAGCTATACAAAGTATAAGGAAGTTATGTTATCTATCAAAAATTCGAAGTTGTTTTTTATTAATTTTGTATGAGAATTAAAAAGCCTCTTAATTATCTATTGATTTTCAGACAAATTGGCCGAAGAAGAAAGTAGTTTAGAGGATAGGGGAGAGTGGAAACTTAGTTGACAACAAATAAACTGAGGAAGTACATAGTCGTTGATTCACCGATAATTTAATGATACATTCCTTTAGAATATAAATAGAGACGGTGGAGGTTTTTATTGAGGACTCAGTATCTTATCTTCACGTACTCTTCACTTGTATTTTGATAAGTTGTCCACAGTCCAGTACAGTATGATCATATGAACGGTTTCTCAATGTATTTGAATGACGATTAATGATTTTGGAATATGTCTTATTAGATGTTGGCAGTTGTTCCAGTGTTTTGGAGGTGATCTTTTTTCCATTTTTTTTTTTTTTTTTTTTCGAATAAATGATGTTAGTACATTACATTGTTGTTAAATATAATAGGAGTGTATTTGTGTGTATAGGTTAGGTTATCTTAGACATTTTATAATTTTAATAACAATATTTTACTTCATCGGCTGTATGTTGTACAGAGAAAATTAAGTAATTTATCTAAAAATAGCTGTTTTTATTGGAATTTTATATTTTTTTAATTCCAAAATTAATTTACATTTTGACACTTTCTCGATGATATTGTTTACATATTTATTTCCAAGCTCTTTTATATTATTGTACGACTATTTATTGAGTTTGAAAAATATCCAAAAGTCGAAACATTTATTGAAAAAAAAAAAAAAAAATGTTTGTACTATTAGATGCCTCACAATATGTATTTCAATCTCCCCGATTTGTAGAAAAATATGGCCTCTTTCAAACATAATAATAGTAAAAACGTTTGATTTGAAAGTCCTTATTTAACCGCCAGGTAGAACTGTATCGTGTAAATGACAAAATGTCGGTTATTGTATTTTAGTTTTTCTTAGAAGTGAAAAAATGATTTAGTTTTTAATATAAAGAATGAAAAGACGAATCTGATGGTATAAATGTATTTTTTTTTCAATGAAAATGTCGCTGACGTTTTTGTATATATGTCTGTGGAGACAGTACCTGCCCAAAGAATGAATATATCGGCATGCATATATCAGATCTCCCAAAATAAAGACATTTATTGATTTTCAGTCAAATTGGCTTAGAGGGGGACAATTAAAAAACCATAATAGCCCGCAATAGAGTGTACATTGAAACGATTCATTATTCTTTTATTCTCATAATATTCTTCTATTTATATCTTGCTTATTAATTAGTTATATTCATTTGAAATTGAATCTTTACATGGAGAGTAGGTAACATAAAGCTGGTTCATTTTGAGTTGGCAGTTGAGGGTTGTATCCCCACCCCTCCCAGACTCCTCCCATCAGAACCACTAGGGAGTTTACACTGACGTAATAGCCTGTTATCCTCACAAATTTAGTTACATCAAAATTGCACAGGCAATGTTTATATTTTCATATTATTCTCGTTATTTAAAATTAAGCTAATATAATAAAGAAATATATTTTTATCAGGTTTGTAAATTAGTAGATTGTAAATTCAGCTTTGTGTGAGAAACCAAGTTTGAAATATCTGAACAGAAATTAGGGCAATCAATTTTAATTTTATCTTTTATTGATAAAATTTTGATCGATTAAAATAGTAAGTCTGATTTCATTTTTTTATTAGCCTTGTTCTAATTTTTATATATAAACTCAGGGTCGAACCTTGCTCATTTGGTCCCGATGGAAATCTCTTTTTATTTACACGGGGCTTCCTACTTATATCAGTAGATCATATCAGATGTCTTGATTAGTGCATACAGGCTCGGGACCATCACTTAACGTCCCATCTGAAGGACAGCGTGCTCAGATTTTAGTGCTATTTAATTTTTTTCATTGATCAAAGTTATGTGTTGACTTTTTGAAGGAAGGCGAGGGACAGAAACAAAACTTAACTAAATCCGCCATCCTGTATACAAAAAAAACCTTTTTTATTTATTTATTTTTTAAGTTCACCTCCACTAATTTTAAAGAAATTGATTATGTTTGAATTATTGATACTGCTCCTAGAGGACGATGTCATCTAATGATATAGGGCAAAGAGACACGGTGTCTTTGTCTGGTAGACGACGAAATAAATCTGCATTTCCTTGTCAGAGTACCATAAATTAGGTACCTAAAGCCACCCCCTCTTCCTGATCTGCCTACCAGAGGATCCTAGGATAGAATATTTGCCCGATTTAACAAATGGTGGAGTATTGAATTTATGAGATCTGTTGGCAAGGCTCCAGCCAGTTCTATTCCCAATGTCCAGCTGGCTTTGGGACATTGAATGTTTTTTTTTTTTTATAGCTTATATAGGCTCCCAAGTTATATAGGACACTTCCCAAGTTATATAGGACACTTCCCAAGTGCTATCAAATGTTCCAAAATAGTAGTTACTTCTCTACCTGTTTTTCAGGCTAGACTGACTTTATGTCCTTATTTCCATAAGGAAATGAACGTTTGATGATAGGTTCGAGAATTGTGTCCGAGAAATGGTCAGATTCTGATTGACTTACCCTCCGACCGTAGTAAAGAAATGTGATTTTCCCCAAGTCAGCTTTGCACCTGTTTGTCTGTCGAGACGTCCCGAACTATCTAGACATGTCCCGATTTTGACAAGGTTTTTATCAAAATGTCCCAATTTCCCTTTTTTTCTCTTGGTATTGGAGCTCCTGTTGCCCAGTCGTAGAATTTTTTTAACATTTTTTAATGTTTTATCTGATAAAACTAATGTAGGTAAAAATAAAACTAATATAAGTAAAAAATGAAGGGGGAGCATAAAAAATATATATGTATATATAAAATTCTTCATATTTTACTTAATAAATTGAATGAAATAATCTAAGATTAGAGCATAAAACTCTAAACCATAGTAAGAATGTCAATAATCCAGTTGATGTATCCGAAGAAATAAAGTTTTGACCAGGGCCAGGGGGAGCATAAAACAATATCTAGTTCATAAAATAAATTTATGTGTCAATATAAACGATAAAATATGTCAATTAGATTTTTTTTTTATGCTCCCCCATGGGGTTTCTCTATATCAGGAGAACCTGGACTGTATCACTAAAAGGACTGACGGTAGAGTCAAAGTTTTATTTCTTCGGACATCAACAGGATTTTTTAAATATGAAGAATATTTGACATAATATGTGATATATTATATCGTTTATATTGAGAAATAATTTTTTTTATGAACTAAATTTTTTTTTTATGCTCCCCTTTAATTTTTTAATTAGTTTTATCAGATAAAAAATGAAATATGTTCTAGGACGATGGGTGGCCACCAGGAGCCCCAATTCCGAACAATTACCAAAATGGCTTCGGAAACTCGCAACAGTAAATACGAAATTGAATGAACGAGGAAAATTAATGTGATAGTAAGATTTTGGGGGACAAAATTTCTCATAGGAATAAAGTAAGGTTGTCTTCCCACTGTTTTATTTCCCACTAGAACCGATTTTCAATGCAACTGCGTCATCATCAGTGGCGCATCTATGAATAATATATATACAATATAAATATGGAAAAGTAACTAGCAAAAACATTAAAATCAGGATACAAAGTAACTAAGTATGATAAACCTTGCTTACCTCATTTGTGTAGTGTGGTGTCTAGAGTAACACTAGCTAATAGCTCAAAGAGGAGGGGATACGAGGTTTATTATTGTAATAAATAGTTAAACATTCATTCGAAAATAATTTGAACACAATAACTGAAATAATATTATATATGTTCTGTTGCGAGTTATTAGTGTATTACTTAATCCTTTTGTTACATATTTCCTACTTCTCTGGACTCACTGACAGCATATTAACTTTTCGTTTATTTTCTTTTTATTGTTTCATATCATTTTTATTGACATGAATGATGAATTATTTTCTTTGAAAAGATAATAATTAGTTTGATAACTGTAACATGTAAATATTATCAGTCTTGAGATAATAAATTGGATCCGCCATTACTTGTAAGTTTCATTTAAATGTATTTATTATCATGAGAATGCTGCAGGTTATCTTCACTGGGGGGGTATTGAGAATTGTGCATTGTTCTGTGCATGATATGCCCGTTGGCTAGTTGGCCAAGGTTGTTAGTCCCCTTGAACTGTTTATTTGCGACGACAAGTGAATTCTGATATAACATTTAATAGGGCAGGGTTTTTACAACTTTTTTGACCATCTATTCTCTCCGAGCTTAAATTTACTTTCATTACAATTCGTCAAATGTATTAACTTACAATAGTAATGTGTAATGAAATAATATGGCTGAGATTCAGTCATTATTGATGTTCTTCATTGTCCATGAAAAGTGGCTGCACTGCAGAGGTGCGTGGCCCTGAGGGGTAGTATTTATTGACTTTTAATTTTAATTTTTTTTTTCTGTTAATAATTCTAATTTTGTAATATACGTTGAGTGACCATTAACAAAATTGAAAATAAATTTGGGAAAATCATCGGTGAATCTGCGGCTATATACTTCCACAGAACGAATTAATGACGTTTTCACTCTCCCTTTATTAGATCGGCAGTTATTAGGGTACGATTACATAACTTCCCCTATACTTCATATAGCTGGGTAAGTAATAAGTACATAAAATAAAAATATGTTAGTCGATTTTTCACTAACAGGATCCACTAATAGGCAAACCTTGAACTTCTTCAAATTTTAATTTGCAGTCGCACCTTGAATCTCATAAATTCAAGGTCAGATAAAGTTTTTTTTTTTTGGAATTATTAACATTTAGTAGTGTTTAAAATTAGACAAAGTTGTGTAACCATTTGAGGAGGTAAGTGAAAAATTAGGAAAAAAAAAATTGTACCTTGATATGTAAACAGGATGAAGGAATACAAATTTTCAAAACTATTAGTGTTTTTTTCCTAGTTCCAGATGAAAAAATTGTAGGTTGCATCCATTTTTGTTTATAATAATTAAAAAAAAAGTAATTTTATTTATTTCTTCCTGCATGGAGATGAGATAAATAAGGAAGAAATTTGCCTGATTATAATCTAGACTGTTCTTCCTATCCTAGTGATAATCTAGCCGGTTCTTTCTATCCTAGTGATGGGCAGTCTCGAGTAATTGGTACTCGGTGCTCGACTATTTCTAAGAATCGAGTGCTCGGTACTCGAGTTCGCGCAAACGATGACGGAGAGATTATTAATTCTCCTCTTCCTCTTGACCGATACGATTTGAAATTGATAGATATCATCCTTACGTGCTCTGGATATACATATGAAAATTTCATGTAGATATATTATTTCTGTCGGGAGTTATCGTATTCAGACATAAATTCAATTTTTTTTTCTTAATTTTTTGGATGTAGGGGTCGAAAAACATGAAATTATTTTTTTTATCCTAACTTGAGATCATCTATGGAACCCTTCAATGTTTTATTTGACTAATTTCTGTGTAAGATAAAAAATATAGTGTTTTTTTTTTCAATCTGGGAGGTAAAACTACCTTGAGCACGCTGTCCTTCAGAGGAGACGTTAAGCAATATATTTGTTTCCCTAGCTCTCTACTATTTAGAATTCCCAGAGTAGTTTGGGTCATGTCAAAGCGCTCTTTTAGTAGGCGATATGATTTCGTAATTAAAGCATGGACATGAGTCACAAAACAACTATATACTTAAAAAAATACTTAGCGACGATATCACTTTTTTAAATATTGAAATTCCATTTCTTTTCAATTAACGAAAGCACTTGTGGTGAGTCAATCGGTACTTCAATATAATATAGGAAGTCACCCTTGAGACTATAATCAGCGATGTGGTAATGCAGTGGTTTAGCAACCAGAAATAACCAATAGCATCATTGTTATCAGTAAGATCAGGTCCCTTATCATCTACGTCACGACAGGTCATCTATATAATTGGTACCTACCGTAATTAATTTTATGAATTTTTTATTAGCATAATTTGTAGATGAAATTGAATTGTACTTGATTTTTAGCTTTCCTGAATAAAAAGTCATGTGCAGCTGATTTTTTTTTTAATTTCAATAAATTTCCTTATTAAATAATCGTTTTTACATTAACCGTTAAAAATAATAATAAAATGTATTAATTTTTATCTGTATAACGTAACAGCAATTTTGAAAACACTAAGAGAAATTATACCACCAGATGGTTGCCCGTTGCTTAAATGATAATAAGAATGTCATGCTCAATTTTTTTTATATATTTTTTTTACAAAGAGTTATTTACAACTGTATAAAAAATATATACAAGCAAATGTGCTTCATTCATTTATGTGTAATCACTGTCACTGCCTGATCTGAGAAGGTCTCTAGGCCATTGACGCTTAAGGCGTCGTTCGGTAAGTGTGACAGAAGGGAGGGTACGGTCTAGTGGAGTAATGAGGGTACTAGAGGAGGAAAATAATTGTTTGTACCTGAATTTAGCTAATTCGATGACAAAGGGAATAAGGAGCATTGGCTATTGTATGAAGGATTTTGGATTGTAAGGATTGAATGCGCTGAAGATTGGAAGCTTTGGCAGAACCCCATAATTATAGTCCATAAGTCCACATAGGCTTCAGTATTGCGTTATATATTAGTCGTTTCGTTCTCAGAGTTAATTTTGATCTTTTTTGTCCAGTAGTCATAACAACAGTTTGTATCGTCTGCTCATTTCCTTTCAGTCTGGTATGAGGATTCCATGTCATTCGTTTGTCAAGTATGAGGCCTAGGTAGTCAACTTTGTTTTTTGAAGGAATGGGATTGCTTTTAAGTAAGACGGGAGGGCAAGTATATTTTCGCCGAAGTGTGAATACGGACTTCTTGTCGTTAAGTTAATTCTCCATTTTTCATACCAAAATTGAAGGGATGTCAGTTCTTGGAGATTGCGAGATGAGAGAACTGGATTAGGGATGTGGAGAGAGCCCAAAATTTAAAATAAAAATACACAGGGACGTTAAAATATATGACTAGCAGGTTACCCTGGTGGTGCCCGGTTTTGCTGGTTAACCTCGTACATAATCCCTTCTCCCACTGGGCTTATAAAGGATGTGCTGCTACATGTGAAATTTTAGGAAAATTCTATCAAGAGTTAGCACTCATTTTTTATGTTCAGAGACACAAAGGATTTTTTTATATAAAGCAACTATAGATTTGTTGCCCAAACGGTCAATTGGTTTTGTAGCAAGAGCGACTGGGAAAAGAGTACATGAACGGTTATTCATCGATTTTTTTTGTTAATTTTTGGATAATGAAGGTGTTTGGAAAAAATGATATTCCTATGGAAATTCAACATCGAATTTTTGACCAAGTACATAACTTCCCCTATACTATTCATATCAGGAATTAATTAAAATAAACTTATAATATATAGTTAGCTGTGACAAAAAGCGATTCATTCGGTGTTAGAATGACGTTAGTTGTATTTTTAACATGACTGAGAATCGGGAAGTGGAGTAATATGAATTAACATAAGGTAGAAACGGTAGTTTGAACTAGTGCCAACAGTTCGGGGTAAATTAGATAATATGGCTCTATTTTATTCATTCTTATAAAAAAAAAAACACTCTTATTCATGATATCATGTCTCTTGCGACCTGTACGAGTTCTGCTATTTAGTCATGATATAAACATAGTTGTCATTCATGTGGCTCTGTATGAATGAAACTGCACTATACAATCTTGTTAAGTCTCATGCGAACTGTACTGGTTCTGCTATTTAATCATGATACAAACATAGTTGTCATTCATGTGGCTCTGTATGAATGAAACTGCACTATACATTCATGTTATTATAGTCTCTTGCGACCTGTACGAGTTCTGCTATTTAGTCATGATATAAACATAGTTGTCATTCATGTGGTTCTGTATGAATGAAACTGCACTATACATTCATGTTATTATAGTCTCTTGCGACCTGTACGAGTTCTGCTATTTAGTCATGATATAAACATAGTTGTCATTTATGTGGTTCTGTATGAATGAAACTGCACTATACATTCATGTTATTATAGTCTTGTGAACTGTAGGAGTTCTGCTATTTATTCGCTCTCCATTATCCGTCAGGGTGTTGTATTATTGGCAGGTTGTATTACTAATAATCAATAATTTGTAGAAATAATTTTATCTTTTCCATGATAATAAAACGGATGTTTTTGCATTTTGCGCTTGAAAAAGCTTTTGTAGAAACTATCTGAAAATATCTGTTTTCTGATTATAACTGTCTGAGCATGAAGTGTACGTTTAACAAGAAAGCCAAGAATAATTCTGAACATGTAGGCGATGGCACAGAATAGATGGGGTGGGGATAGTTGGTATGACTCATGCTCGGGTTTAAACTACGATCGCCTACTACCAGAGGGCTCTTTCGTCGCTCTGGTGAACATGACTCTACGTGGGAGTCCTAAATTTTGTCTTCCAAGGGTTATTCACCTTGGGTAGTGGTCTTTGATGAGTACTTGATATCGCTCAGGCTCGGGACCATCAATTAATGTCCCATCCGAAGGATGGTGTGCTTAATTTTTTTTACTCCCCACATAAAATAAACTAAAGATCTCGGCTACAATCTACTATGGGAGTCCTAAATTTTGCCTACCCTACATCGCACAGACTCGGAACAATCGCTTAACGTCCCATTGGAAGGACTCAAGGTTTTTTCGTCTCCCAGATAAAATCCTAAGGGCCTCGCCAGGGTTTCGAACCCGCGATTTCGAGCTAGGCTAGCACGCTCTGAGCTACCGGCGCCCTTGGTGGAGATGTAAAGGTGCTTCATTAGTATAGGGGATGTTATGTAATCGGTCAGAAATTCGATGTTGAGTTTTCCCAAAATTTCATTTTTTCCGAACCCCTGATTCCAAAGATCAAGAAAAAAAAATCCTATTTATTGTGTGTATCTAGGAAGATATCTCCCAACAGAATCTCAATACATTTTATATGTGTTTGCAGAACTACATAAGAATGAAATATATTGTATAATCTGTAGCTAAATCGGCTGAAGAGAAGGGCGGATCAGAAGAGGAGGCTCAACTCGAAAATCGGAATAACTGTCGATTTAATGAATGTATCGACATGAAATTTTGTATGAAAATTCAGAAATTCATGAGTAAGAAACCTTAATAATTTTCAATCAAATCGTTCGTTTCGTTTTATAGGGAGAACGAAAAGTTATAATAATTCACGGTGGGGAAGCACACGGTTGAGTCACGAACGACTTTTTCGTTAGATATGACCTTATTAAACATGATGATTCACTCACGGAAATGTACGCTCTGTCAAATAACACTTTGAACTCATTTATATTTATGTTGTATTATAAATAATTTTAAATTGGGTCATAAATAAAAATATGTATAATTTGTGGGTGACAGTTCGGAGGCCAATGTATTGTTAGCGAAATTTAAAGATATCTTTTACATATCTCTGGTATTTGTGACAGTCTCTGCGGGCCTAGACCGGTAAACAATCGTAAGACTCATACACTAGATAAATCAAAAATTGTACATAATTAAAGATTAAAAAAAAAAAAAAAAGTGTTACTTTTTACAGCCGTATAAAGTATTCGCGATTTGATTAGGTTGCTGCTTATCTATCAGACTTTAAAAGAACTTTCCAGAATTGTAGAAATATTCCCAGGAGTTCATGAACTTTTGCGAGTACTATCTGAACTACTGGCAACGATTGCAAGCACCGAACGATCCTTCTTAACGCTTGGTAAAATAAAAAAGTCTTCGGTGAATCACCGACCATGTACTTCCCTAGCACGAACTACGAAATTACGTAGTGACTTCTGAATTCTCATACTAAATTTTGTGTCGAGCCCCCAGCTCTGGTCTCTCTTCTCTCCGAACGATTTCGTGGAAAATTGATAGATGCCGTTTTTATAAGGTTTTGAATTTAAGTATAAAATTTTATGTCGATATATTCATAACATCGGCGGTTATTGAGATTTTTGATTTGAACACCCTCTGATCCTCCTTTCTCCTTAGTTGATTCCGCTGAAAATTAATGGGTGTCGCCCTTATAGGGCTTTGAATTTCATATGAAATTTCGTCTCAATACATTTATATATTATTTTTTATGTATATAAAATTTCGTATCTATATCATCCTATAAAGAGTTACCGTGTTCATAGGATCACATACACACCCAGCACTTTTTTTTTTTCCCCCGTTTTTGGAATCAGTAGAAAAATATAAAATTCCGTTGAAAACTCCGCATCGAATTTTTGACCGATTACGTAACTTCCCTTATATTTTGAATGAAGTGAAATTTCTAGAAGTAGAAAAATAATTAGGAATTACTTCTGTCTGTCGAATGCCTGACAAACTAACGAATACTCTGCAGTAATGTGATTTGATATCCTTTAATAAATCAACGCAATTTTTTTGTAGCTAATCAACCATCACTTCCTTCTTTACTAAAAAAAATATATATATATAATTTCTTTCCTGTAGCGAATAATTTTCACTTTTTTTGTTTAAGTTCCGGTTTCATTTTCACTTTACTACACTTTCATTTGAACTGTCTTCTTAAACCTGCTTCTTAATATCGGTTGACACTGATTTGGCTGAGAAAAAGAAAAAAAAGTCGGTAAGTACCTCTACTCGCGATTTTCCGGGGCGGATCAACAGAGTCGCGAATTAGTCGAGGTATTTTCAGTAAATGTTTTGATTCGAAACAGATTCTAAATTAACAATGAGCACTCTTAAACATTGAATGTATGTATAAAAAAGTTTATTAAATAATTATTGTTTAAATAGTAAAACAAAAAAAAAGTATTTAATTATTTTATGTATATTAATGGATGTAAATAAATAATGCTGGGGAAGTTGGCGGTGATTCACTGACGACTTTTTTTTAACCAACCAATGAGGATTGAGGAAGGTCGTTAGCTTATCTTTACACATTACACATGGCTTTTGTCTTGAAGCTGCCAGGGCATTGCCAACAGCTGACAACAGGGCCTTTGTATCTCAACTGATTGTTCCAATAGTATTGTATATCGCAACTCTGGGATTGTGGAGTGTCCTATCCATGTTATTCTCAGATGTCTTAATAGTCCTAGGTAGAATAGAGTCATTTTACCCCCAGTTTTACGAAGTAAAGGAGAAGTTAAGGTAATCGATCAGAAATACAATGTTGATATGTTTTCTAACACCCTGATTCCTAAAATGGAAAAAAAAATCTTATCTTATGTATGGGAAGTTTACAGGAACCCATAAGGACGACATCTATCAATTTTCAGGGGAAGGGAAGAGGGGACCTGAGGAGGGGTTTGTACACGAAAATACGACATCTAGTATGAGGTTTCAGGAGAGGTCTC
This sequence comes from Aradus depressus, assembly GCA_963662175.1. Classification (NCBI taxonomy): domain Eukaryota; kingdom Metazoa; phylum Arthropoda; class Insecta; order Hemiptera; family Aradidae; genus Aradus; species Aradus depressus. Next base: position 16,935,162 of record OY759219.1, on the reverse strand, counting down.
TGAACCCATTTATCGATTTGTTTGCCTTATCAAGGACTTATGAATCATCATTTGGTCGATCTGGCTGACAATTGATAGGTATCGTCCTTATTGGGTTTTGGATACACATATAAAATTTCGAGCCGAAATAGTCATTCTGTCGGGAGTTAAACGTATTCACAGACGGACACATTGACAAACAGAATTTTATTTTTTTCATTTTTGGAATCCCCTTGATTCTCACCTCCCCGATAAAATAAACTTAAGGGCCTCGGTCGGGTTGCGAACCCGTGATCTTGAGCTCATTATGAGGGCACTCTACCTCTGAGCTACTTTCTTCATCAGGAGCCTGATAAGACACCTAATGATTTTCAACCAAATCGCCTTCTGAGGAAGAGCGAAAATTGAAAAATTGATTAATTAACCCCCTGTTGGAAAATGTGAAATTCCGGTGAAAACTCGAAATTCTGACCGATTACATAACTTCCCGTATACTTTGCATAGCTGAGGGGGAAAAAAAATAAAATATTTCCTGTGAATGTCTGTACACGATAAGTCCTTATACAGAATGATTGTATCGACAAGAAATTTTATATGTGTATCCAGAAACCAATGAAACGATGACAGTTACCAATTTTTGAGCTAAAGGGAAGTGGGGGAATCTAAGGAGGGAGTTTGATGATTTAGTAGTCATTGGGTTTAATGATTTAGTAGTTAGTTATTGGGTTTTATGATTTAGTAGTTAGTTTTTGGGTTTGATGATTTAGTAGTTAGTTATTGGGTTTGATGACTTAGTAGTTAGTTTTTGGGTTTGATGACTTAGTAGTTAGTTTTTGGGTTTGATGACTTAGTAGTTAGTTATTGGGTTTGATGATTTAGTAGTTAGTTATTGGGTTTGATGATTTAGTAGTTAGTTATTATGGACTCATGTTAGGCTTTAACTATGAGACCATATCGCCTACTAACAGTGTCTTTTCGTCGCTCTGGTGGCCATCTACTGTAGGAATCCTCTAACTTTGCCACACCATTTTAGTTACCTGGCGTAGAGGTCTTTAACGAGTTTCTGATATCGCACAGGCTTTGGACCATCGTTTAACATCCCATCCGCGTGCTCAACGTTTTTTTCACCTTCCAGATAAAAAAATACTTGAGGACCTCGGTCGGGTAGCGAACTCGTGATCTTGAGCTCAATAGGCTGGCACTCTACCTCTGCTACCTGTTTCATTACTCAGGAGTCCCTGAGAGCGAAGATTGAAAAGTTGATTAATTCGCGATGGGGAAGTACATAGATTCACCATATTTTTTTTTCATTTTCTTTCGAACTCCTTGAAGTAGGTAGGGATAAAATGAGATTATCTTGTCAATTCTATTTATATATATTTCTGTCGTTTCCCGGTAAAAGCTGTCATCCCAATACGTCGACTTGAAAGATGTGACTATACGTATTTTTACACTTAACAGATTGGTGGGTTCATTGGTCTTGGGTGTGATCCTGTGTTGCTGCTGCCTGCGACCTGGTTAGCTTGGAGAAGTGGGGCGAACCTGTGGTGGGGAGAACAGCACACAGTACAGAGGGGGAGAGTCATCGGTCAGTCTCATGTTTGGATGTTGTCGGAGTGGTGGCGATCGAACGCGTAACGCGAATTTCGTCAAAAAACCAGAAGAAATGGCACCTCGTCATAGGACCAAAACTCCACACATGTTTGTACAATCGGTTTTGATTCGGATCAAACACTCATTCAGGTCGGAACCGCACCGCAATTCTGTCTCCTCTATATGTAAGTTTTAGTAATAATTTTTTAGTCTACTAGCTGTGAAAAAAAGTAAGCTTATGATACCACCTACTGAACGAATTTTCATGAAATTTTTTCGAAATACTTTATCGATTTATTTACATACTTTATCGAGTTACATACTCAATTGCATCGCTTATTTTACCACGCATCATAATGTTTTTTTCTCATCAATCTCAAAAAGTACTGAATGTGTGCAAAAATATTACAGAAATGTTTGGTTAAAGAGTTCTATAGTTGGATAATATATTTAAAATCTTGTCCATAATATATACAGGAGAATAAGAACATGAAGAATTCATAATGTATTCGCCAGCTGTAAATTTATCAATAATGTTCAGTTTCTTGTTAGCTATTATGACTCAACCCGGGCTTTATCTACAAGGTCATATCGCCTACTACCAGACCGCTCTTTCGTCAGCCCGACTCTACTATGGGAGTCCTAAATTTTGCCTACGCTAAATTGTTTTATTCATCTAGGATAGGAGTCTTTAACGTGTACCTGATTATCGTACGGACTTGGAATCATAGCTTATCGTCCGAGGGACGGCATGCTCAAGGTTTTTTTCATTTCACAGATAGAAAATTTAATGGTTTCTGCCGAATTTTGAACCCGCGATCTTGAGCTCAGTAAACAATTAGTTTCTTGTTATTATTATTATTATTATTTTTTTTTTTTCAAATACATTTTACTACCGAATGTTGGGTCCACAATTTGAATTAGTTAAATACATTGATTGTTAGTAATAAAAATATAATTGTTATTTGAAGTGAAACTTCGCATTGATTTTAACTATGCAATTTAATCTGGAAAAGTGTTATTTATTCAATATTTCCTTTCCACGTTCTTGTTTTTTGATTTTTGCGTACCTATCACAACTTCGTGTTTCTCCATTATTACTTCCCCAGCTAGTCGAATCGGTCAGAAATTCGAAGTTGAGTTTTAACACAAATTCTCTCAAAAACTGACAAAGTAATGAATGTATCGATACGAAATTTACTACAGAATCTAACTAAAACATTTAATGAGAATAGAGGGGACCATTTCTAGTAAGATGATTCAGAAGTCCTTGCATAACACCTATTGTTTTTCAACCGGATTGAGAGGAGCAGAGTTTTAAGGGGAGAGTGACAACTTATTTGATTACCGACAATTTGTCCTCGTTATTTATTGAATATAAATTAGCTGAGTAGAACAAAGATGAGTCATGTTTGTTGTCGGGTGGTGGGGAGCCATGTCCATATGAGGTGTGTACAAGGCCAGAACGTCATCTATAGAAAGTGGTTTGTTGGTTAGCAGAATGCATCAACATGGCTTGGGGGGCGGTGCAATGAGGGGGGGGGGGGGGGGGGGCGAGGACACCTCTCGTGAATATTTCATTAGAAGGCGGCAACATTAGAGTAGATTTGAAATTTTCAAAAATTTACATAGTATCATTGAGAATGCATCTTGTAAGAGGGGGTAGAGGGCTATATGAGAATGTTTGAAAAATATTTTTAACCCGTCCGTTTGTATTTACTTCCCCAGATACACACAGTATAAGGGAATTTCATGTTTTCCGGCCTCATTCCAAATATTTTAAAAAATGTTGTCTGTGTGTGTCCACAACCCTAAAAGGACATCTATTAATTTTCAACCTAATCATAAAAGCCCCAAATAACAAAAAAAAATTGTAAAAAATAATACCAATGTAATGATTGTATCCGCAGTTGCGTATGAGATGTGTTCAACGGGAATTTTGTAATTTCGCGGGTTGTATTAGTCCGATTCGCACGATTTTTTCGTTGTGTTGGTAAACATGTCTGAAAAGTATCTGTACATTGTTAGCCAAACGGAAAGTTTAGTCTGCTGTCAGCTGTCAAAGAGTTTACATGTGTTTTGGTACGATCGGCGATTATTTATTTGTTTACAAAATGGATCAGAGAATTAGATTGCATTAAATTTTGCTATAAGAATGGAATAAAGTGCAGCAAAGTTTTAGAAATGTTAAATATTGCTTTTGGTGAGTCTGCTATGTGTAAAACTATGGTTTACGAGTGGTATAGGCGTTTCCAAGAAGGTGTTTCCTTCGGTCGAATGTGAAGGTCGTGCTCACTGTGTTTTCAACGATCAATAAGGAGTACTATCTACAAGTGCAACGCCGTTTGCGTGATCATCATGGCTTTTGTACCACGATAATGCACATGCTCACACTTCATTGCTTCTTCGTGAATATTTGGCCAAAAACAACACTGTAATGATGCCCCAGCCTCCATATTCGCCAGACATATCTCCGTGTGACTTTTCTGGTGCCAACAATAAAGAGAACCTTAAAGGGCCGTCGTTTCGCAAGCATAGATGAGATTAAAAGCGCATCGCTGAGAGAGCTAAATGCTAACCCAAAGATCGAGTTCCAGAAGTGTTTTGGGGATTGGAAGAAGCGCTGGCATAAGTGTATAATATCTAATAGGGACTATTTTGAAGGGGATAACATTAATGTAGACGAATAAATAAAATTATTTTCAAAACCCGATATTTTGAATACACCTCGTACTTAGCTGTGAAGTTTAGCCTCACCAGCGCTGGACTCAACAAAACTGATAAAACACAACACAATATTTGTGTTTATTGTTATTTTTGGAGGAAGGCAGTCGAAAAACATGAAAAATCTGTAAAAACTCATAGAATTTCTGGTTGACTCCCTACACTACATATATGGGAGAAATAGCCCCCCGGGAATAGGATATACTTCTACTATCTTCCCTGGGAAGGGACAATTTAGAGTCGGGCTCATGGCCATCAGAGCAACAAAATAGCGCCCTGGTAGTAGGCGATATGACGTAACTAAAAGCCCAGGCATGAGTCACAATAACAAATAAACAGGATGGCAGCCTATCGAGAGGTTGCCCTTCCTGTCCTAGTTCATAATAACAAGTTGAACTATAATAACAACAAATTTCCTTAATTCCTCACCCCTCTGGGCGATACTGCGCATGAGACCAAAATAACGCGCACTCAGGATATGTCCAATTCATAGAACAAATATCTATGGCGTCGCTAGATAGGGATCTGATTGTCTTTCTCCTCTGTTAGTTTGTCCATCGTATATTCTAGAAAGTTAGTGTTCAACTTCGATATGTCACCCATACATTTCAAACTTTGGGGAGGGGGGTTAAATTGTTTTGCAACATTAATGTGGGACTAGTTGGGAGTTGTCGGTGAATCGGCACAAATGTACTTCCCCAATAGAATTATTTATAAACAACTAAGTTTTCACGCTCCCTCCAAACTCTTTTTTCAATTTGCTGAACATAAATAGGTATGTTGTGACGAAAGAGCACTCTGGTAGTAGGCGATATGACCTCGTAGTAAAGCCCGGGCATGAGTCATAATAACTTAACACATTAAAATTAAAATATTAGTTAAATAGCTCATCAAATTTGAGACAATTGGATTGCAAAAAGAGAGTCATCATTTTCATTTAATTTTCTCAGTTTTACATTGAGGGTTAATGTCCACAGCTTATAGAACAATGAGATTCCTGGATCAGGTAATTGTGTAGAATCCAAAGGCACAAAGGGAAGTAAGTCATCTAAAAGAAGGCATTCATCTCCCCTTCTGTTTATTGCGCTCAAAATGATGTCCTTATAAATAATAATAATAAATTTATTTCCGTTAGACCAATACATGGTATTAGGATACGTCAAAAGAATTTATACATTAAGATAGCTTATAAATTAGATTTATAACTATTTGAGTCTAACACACCTATGATTTGTAGTAATAACAGAACTATTAAAAAAAGTAAAATGAAATTAATAAAAACTGAACAAATAAATACTTAAAAATATATGAGTATATAAAAAAATTAATACAAGATACATTTATAATAAATAGATACATTTTTCAATTTAATAAAAATTAAGATAACTATTTTTCAAAAAAACTTCGGAAGTGTCTATCCCAACGATGTTTCGGGACGTTCTTACGTTCCTCCATCAGGTTCGAATGTGCGAGATATAGAAAAGAAAGAAAACAATGTAATTATAACAATATATGAAAAATAATATATATATAAAAAACATTTTAAGTTGAAATTTAAATTTTTTTATTATATCTATTGACTTCAAGAAGGGGCTTATATAGGGCTTTGAATATATACACATCAATTTTTGTATTAAGCCTCCCCCCTTATCCCCTCATTTCTTTAGCTCGATTTGGCTGGAAATTAATATATGTCGTCTTTAGAGGATTCTGGATACACACATAAAATGTCGTGTCGATACATTCATTCTATCGGGAGTTATCGTGTTCACACACACAGACAGATTTTTCTTTTCATTGTTGGAATTAGGAGTATGGAAAATATGAAATTCCGTTGAAAACTCAGCATCGAATTTCTAACCGATTACATAACTTCCCCTATACTTCACACAGCCGGGGAAGTAGGAAACTGACACAAAAGACAGTTATTGGCTGAAGAAATTAATGTTTCGACATCACAATTAATATGAGAATTCAGAAGTCCCTATCGACTATAGATTTTGTTCTAGTTAAAACGGTCATTTGGTTTTTAGAGGGAGAGCAAATACTTAACATTATTTTATGTTGGGGAAGTACATTGCCAGTGATTTACCGACAATTTTTCTTTTTGTTTAAATTATTTTATGAAGGAGTCAGGAGAATGTTTTCTGTACAAGTGGTATGTATTGGGTGGCGTGTTGTTCGATAAACCATTTGCGTTGTACCTGCTGTTTATTTAACTTGGTTTTATACTTAGAACATTGGGACGTGTTACAAAACCCAGATGGGCATCCTCAGATTTATTTCCAAGTTTAATTTGGTGGGCTGATATTTTCATCTTTGCGACTTAACGTTGGTTCTAACAAAATTGAAATTGATTTTTTAGCCCAGACGGTCGATTGGTTTTGGAAGGGGGAGCGAAAACGAAATTAATTAATACGTGCATTACTTCAACCCCACTTAATAAAAAAATTAATTCCATTATGAGTTATAATTTTTTCAAAAAGAGAGAAACAATATTAAGTTATTCGACTTGGAGTATAGCCTGAGTGGTTTGAGTAATATTGTGTAGAAATTAAAAATAAATTTATTTTTGAAAATATGTTTAAATATTTTTAAGCAAGTGTCCTACAATATCCTTTAATGTTTGCTGTTCATATTTGACACCTCTGACATGGTGAATTAGTTGACCTCTCCTGCTATTCACATGTGGTATCTTGTATCACTTTAGATGTGGTATCTTGTATCACTTTCCGTGTTTTTTTTTGGCATCACTGCAGATAAGCCAAGATGGTAGACCCATCTCAGAATGAAGTCTGGACGACATAACGAGGTCATTAGTGTGTCATTTGATGGTCGTATGTCTCTTCGTCTTCCGGAGAGTCGTGACAGTTACGGTTCATTTGCCCCGTTACGTCTTCACAGAAATAGTTATTATGACACATGCCCATTAACTACGAGGTTATTATCGCCTACTACCAGAGCGCTCTTCCGTCACTCTGGTGGACATGAGTCCGTCTCTATGGTGGTTTAGTTAGTTTCTTAGGGTACGAGTCTTTAAGGAGTAGTGGCACAGGCTTGGGAAGTATCGATTATCGTCTCACCCGAAGGACGGTGTACTCAAGTTTATTGATTTTTTTTTACCATCTAGTTGAAATAAAATAAAGGCCTCGGCCGGGTTTCAATTTTAAAAATGTGTGTCTATGAACATGATAACTCCTGACAGAATGAATGTATCCAGAACCCCACAAGAATGACTGCCATTAATTTTTAGTGAATTCAGCCGAAAAGAAAGAGGGAATTAGAGGAGGGGTGCTCAACAATTAGAGGAGGGGTGCTCAACAATTAGTGGAGGGGTGCTCGACAATTTGAGGTTGAGGATGGGTGCTCGACAATTAGAGGAGGGGCTCAACAATTTGAGGTTGAGGAGGAGTGCTCAACTCCAAAACTCTCATAACAATAAATAAAGTATGAAGATTCAGAAGTCTGTGTTATTCAACTATGTATTTTTATCCAAGAACTGTCGAGTTGTTACCAAGTGGGAGAGCGAAATTTTAGTTGATTAATGGGGAAGTACAATGCCGATGCTACATATTTGTTTTCACTATTAAAAAAGCCAAAACCCTTTCGTCCAAAGAAGAAGACGGATGTGGAGTTGTGGAGTTTGGAGTGTAGACTCAAGATAAGCTTGGCTGGCTGACTATTGTCAGTACAACTTTCCATTTCCAGCCAACCTCTTTAAGTTTTACTGTTATGAGCTGGTTATTCTCCAGGCTATTTGGCTTTGGAAAGTTTTTACAGAGCCAAATGAAAGAGAAATCTCTTGTATTATTAACTTTTTTTTTTATCTCCCCTCTAATTTCAAATGGTTATCATTAATATACCTGTAATCTTCCTAAGCAGTAGTAAAGTCCACTTTACCTCAAAGGATTACCTAAAGTGACTCACCGTCAGTGTACGAATTAATCAATTAAGTTTCGTTATCCCTCTAAAACCAATCGATCGATTTAGCTATAAAATTTTATGACTATACATTCATTATATTGCAGTTATTAGAATTTTTATGTTAACCCCCGCCCTTAATTCTCCCTTTTCTTTTTGGTCAATTTGACTGAAAGTCAATAGGTGTCATCCTAATGTAGTTCTGGATACACATTCTGAATATATTCATTACATATGGATCCAGTAGTGTGAGTGACTCCCCTCGAAGGTTGTTAGTTGATTTGACAGCTTTTTCTGTATTGATTCTATTGAGGCAGGCTTTTTATTGCATTGAGGTAGGTTTTTGTGAGGATCACACTGGTTTATTTCACTCTTCTGTCTGCCAAACCTGTTGTATATAACTGCGAGCATAGTTTATGATATATAATGCTGTAAGAAACACTAAATTATTGATAATATCGATATACAACATTTTTGTGAGGGTCACACTGGTTTATTTCACTCTTCTGTCTGCCAAACCTGTTGTATATAACTGCGAGCATAGTTTATGATATATAATGCTGTAAGAAACACTAAATTATTGATAATATCGATATACAACATTTTTGTGAGGGTCACACTGGTTTATTTCACTCTTCTGTCTGCCAAACCTGTTGTATATAACTGCGAGCATAGTTTATGATATATAATGCTGTAAGAAACACTAAATTATTGATAATATCGATATACAACATTTTTGTGAGGGTCACACTGGTTTATTTCACTCTTCTGTCTGCCAAACCTGTTGTATATAACTGCGAGCATAGTTTATGATATATAATGCTGTAAGAAACACTAAATTATTGATAATATCGATATACAACATTTTTGTGAGGGTCACACTGGTTTATTTCACTCTTCTGTCTGCCAAACCTGTTGTATATAACTGCGAGCATAGTTTATGATATATAATGCTGTAAGAAACACTAAATTATTGATAATATCGATATACAACATTTTTGTGAGGGTCACACTGGTTTATTTCACTCTTCTGTCTGCCAAACCTGTTGTATATAACTGCGAGCATAGTTTATGATATATAATGCTGTAAGAAACACTAAATTATTGATAATATCGATATACAACATTTTTGTGAGGGTCACACTGGTTTATTTCACTCTTCTGTCTGCCAAACCTGTTGTATATAACTGCGAGCATAGTTTATGATATATAATGCTGTAAGAAACACTAAATTATTGATAATATCGATATACAACATTTTTGTGAGGGTCACACTGGTTTATTTCACTCTTCTGTCTGCCAAACCTGTTGTATATAACTGCGAGCATAGTTTATGATATATAATGCTGTAAGAAACACTAAATTATTGATAATATCGATATACAACATTTTTGTGAGGGTCACACTGGTTTATTTCACTCTTCTGTCTGCCAAACCTGTTGTATATAACTGCGAGCATAGTTTATGATATATAATGCTGTAAGAAACACTAAATTATTGATAATATCGATATACAACATTTTTGTGAGGGTCACACTGGTTTATTTCACTCTTCTGTCTGCCAAACCTGTTGTATATAACTGCGAGCATAGTTTATGATATATAATGCTGTAAGAAACACTAAATTATTGATAATATCGATATACAACATTTTTGTGAGGATCACACTGGTTTATTTCACTCTTCTGTCTGCCAAACCTGTTGTATATAACTGCGAGCATAGTTTATGATATATAATGCTGTAAGAAACACTAAATTATTGATAATATCGATATACAACATTTTTGTGAGGGTCACACTGGTTTATTTCACTCTTCTGTCTGCCAAACCTGTTGTATATAACTGCGAGCATAGTTTATGATATATAATGCTGTAAGAAACACTAAATTATTGATAATATCGATATACAACATTTTTGTGAGGATCACACTGGTTTATTTCACTCTTCTGTCTGCCAAACCTGTTGTATATAACTGCGAGCATAGTTTATGATATATAATGCTGTAAGAAACACTAAATTATTGATAATATCGATATACAACATTTTTATTATTATATAATTATTGTTCAATTGGAGTAAAATTGTTAATTTTGACGATGTAAACCCTCATATGACGCCGACCACTACAACACGGTTAATGAATTATTTTTTCTTCAGTTACTTTATTGATTGTATATTCTTCAAGGGTATTAAAATTGTTGATTTTTTCTGACTACTAGCTGTGTTACTCGTCATTAACGGGTAGTTACCGATCAGGTGAGCGAGGGCGCTTCTCCCTTCCACCTCGCATCATTTCACTCCCCTCCTTGCTTATCTCTCGCCATTTTTCGCTTGTGTCTATGTCTCCTAAAATATGATGTTTGCTTGAGGTATGTTGTGATATTTTCTCGCAATGTCTTATCCGAAGGTGTTGCCAACCTTTTGTAAATAACATTATTGATTTTTCCTCTAAATTACATTATTGATCGACTTTTCGAATAAAGTATGTTATTGACGCGGTTTGCGAATTACAACTTTCTTCTTAGGGACCATCGATATATTGTTTTTCGTTACTTCCTTTTAGTGAACCACTCAAGTGTTGTGTTTAGAGAAGTCTCTAAGATGTGCAAATGTTGGTGTGATTTGAGAAGTATGACAACCAAACAGGATCAGGCATAGCCATGTCATTACAGAAGAAAGTAAATAGAATTAAATTCAGAATAACCCCCTGGGGTAAGCCAGCCAGAGTTCGCCTGTAGAGGTCATTCTTACTTAGAATGTTTCATCCTGGAAAAATGAGGCCTCAACGTCAAAGTGACAATCTGTAGAGAGCTGGGTAATCGGTTTTTTATTTCCTTAGTTGTAGGAGTACTTGAAGATCCCAAGGATGAACGAACGAAAGCTTATATTCATTGAATTGTTAACTAATATTTTTAAAAAAATGTATCGCCTGAGTGAATTGAAAGGAGGAATCATATTGCGGCTGGTGTCACCACCATTCATGTCCATCTGTATTGTTGGAGACCTCTGACACAGCAGCCGGAGGGGGGCCTCCTTAAAATAAGTGACCTGGATAGAGGAGGGGACCTAGGTCATCAAAGGTGACCACTCGTTTGGAACAGGCCACTTGGTCAGATAAAAAACTAATATTGGATCAAACACGAGAGAAAAAAATGATAATAAATATGGTGAGCCTTGAATAAAGACACTCACGAATTTCTGCCCATCAGATAACTTGACTACCTCTATGAGTAAGATCCATTATTCACTTCTGAACGGTTAAACCAAGAAGAGCCTGAAATTGGCGTACATCGGGTACAAGGAGAGGTTTTCCAAAGATCTCATTCCAAAAAAAACTGTCTGAACGCGATAACTCCCGACAGAATGGATACATCGAAACGAAATTTTATAAGTGTATTCAAGACCCAATAAGGAAAAAACCTATCGATTTTCAACTAAATCATTTATAATTCAGTATGAAGATTCAGAAGCCCCCAGCGATGGAATGGTTTCAGAGAGAGAGTGCTGGGGAAGTACATTACTCTGTTATTTCCTGCTGTAACTTTATTACGGTATTTATGGTATAACTTTATGGTATTTTAATGCGCAATTCTTAGGTAGTGACATTTTAATCTAAAGAAAGTGTATTTATTTCAAAGTTTGACATAATGAGATAATGTTAATTGTACCCCAGTACCTTGGCTTATATACCTATTTACACTCTCGATATTATTATTTAATTATCAGCTTGTTCATTAGTTACTATTATATTGTGACGTAGCTCTTATTTTATTAACGATTAATTATTAGGTTAGGTTTTATGACGGGCTTTAACTACGAGGTAATATCGCCTACTATCAGAGCGCTCTTTCGTCACCGTGGGTGTCGTAAATGTTGCCTATTCTATATTTTTATTCACCTAGGGCAGGGGTCGTGTACCTGACGTCGTACAGGCTCGGGACCATCGCTTAACGTCCCATCCGAAGGACGGCGTGCTTAAGTTTATTTTACCTCCCATATAAAATAAACAAGGGCCTCGGCCGGGTTACGAACCCACGTTCTTGAGGACAGAAGACAAGCACGCATACCGCACTGAGCTACCGGTGCCCTCATAAAACTTTAACTATTCCTTGGTTCTAAGTTTCCGCTCTCCCTCTCCTCTGAAATCAATCCATCTATTCTGAATCTTCATACTAAATTTCTTGTTGGTACATTCATTATATCGATAGTTATATGGCTTTTCGAGTTGTGGCTTCACTCCTCTGATCCCCAATTGTGACTTCTTTGTCTGAAAATGAATATATGTCGTCCTTATTGGGCTCTGGATGTACACATAAAATTTCGGGACGGTACATTCATTCTATGAAGTTAACGTGTTCATAGACAGGAGATGTATTTTCTCCTTCAATTTTCAGATCAGTCATCTTCTACAGAGATAAATGTTACTTCCCAAGCTGTACATAGTATAGGAAACGTTATGTAATCAGAAATTCATGTTCAGTTTTCCAACCCCTGATTCCAAAAATAAAATTAAAAAAAAAACTGTCTCATTGTGTCTGTAAACACGATAACTCCGGATAGAATGAATGGATTAGTACGAAATTTTTTATATGTATCCACTACCCCGTAAGGACGACACTTATTAACATTTAGCTCAATATGCCAAAAGAAGGGGGATCAGAGGGGAGGGGGCGCTCAACTCAAAAACCTTAATAACTGCCGAAGTATTGGATGTATCGACACCAAGTTTAGTATGATTCAGAAGTCTAACTATTGATTTTAACTCAATCGGTCGATTGGTTTTATTGCGAGAGCGAAAACTTACTTGATAAATTTATGGTGGGGAAGTAGAATGCCGGTGTGTCACAGACGACTTTATATTGACTCACATCATGGTCATTCACACTGCTCATATCGGGTCTAGATATTGATAGCTCTTTTCATTTACTGCAAATGAGGAGGTGGGATTCAAAAACAGGTTTCTCACTCAAGACAAAAATTTGGGAAATCAGGAAAAACGTTTTTGCCTTTTTTTCTTTCAGGTTGTGACCTTAATTTTTTTTTCAGAGGTGTACTTTGGTATTGTCTATCCAGTGCCAATAGGTTTCAAAAATGTTTTTAGTATTTTGTTAAATAAACAGAGAAATGTTTAGGAGAAACCTGGTTATGATCCAAACACTCCATATCTGCATATAAAAATTTTCATTTGTCCTGTAAATTATTTTTTATGAGCAGCAGATAGACAATTCAGTTAGTCGACTGATATGGAATAGGAAATAAACAAAAACGTGCAAGTGAAAAATGTCTGTTATTGTTAAAAAAAACCTAAAATCATTAAAATAAATCAACAAAAAAGCAGCTAAACACGGACAGCCACCTCATGCTCGAGGCAATCGCATTCTTCCTTCTGGTGTCCATCATCCATTGAGAGAACTCTTCGGTAATACTCCAGACTAGATTCTTCAACATTCGTCTCCCAGTTTTCACCAAACACGAGACACATCCTGCCTTTGATGCACAACTGTTGTTGGAGAAACCTACTTTTGAACCAAATCCATTTTTTTGAAGCAGTTTTACGATGAGAGAAAACTATTTTTGAATCATTACAGTTACACATACCGATAGCTCTCAATGAGACGAAAAAAAACGCCATATCAAGATCATTTTCTAAAAAAATGTGAGAAACCTGTTTTTGAATCTCACCTCCTCAAGTATTATTACTAATTTAAGTTTCCAAGATTTTATCAAAGCTCGTTAATAGTCAGTTATAGTAAGTGATCACCATGCCCTGGCTTTAACTACGAGGTCATATCCCCTACTAACAGAGCGCTCTTTCATCACTCTGGTAGACATGAGTCCGACTACTATGGGTGTACTAAATTTTGCACACCCTAAATGTTTATACACATAGGTCTTTAACTTGACATTGTACAGGAGATCATAGCTTAACGTCCCATCCGAAGGACGGCGTGCTCAAGGTTCTTCCACCTCCCAGATAAAAAACAAACAGTTTCGTTAATATATTTTAACTTTATTTTATTTATTTATTGTGATGCCCATGCGGGGAAACCAAAGACCCATAAATGCTAAAATGTTGCCATATCCTTAAGCAAATAAATATTTTCCCTCCAAGAATTCATTTTATAAAACTTCATTCATGTTTAATGTATAAAGTTAATAAGCGTGACTCATTAGTGAGAAACTATTTTTTCACAGATATGACGTCATACTTGGAGTGTGATGTCATGGTTTTACACCTTTTTCCCACTCTGCTATGCTATTTTAGACATGAAGAAATGATGTCAAATATTTCTGACGTCGGTCGGAAATGATTTTGAAAACCGATATAGCACTCAACCGTAACAACCATTGGCACTGCGTTCCACCTTCCACACATTAAAATAAATGCATTGTTACGAACTGAATCATTTGTGTTGGTCAGTAAGTAGGTCATTTCATGTATTCATTGTTAATCTAGAATTGCCCGGGTTTTTCAGTTTCATTTTTTTGTAACCTTAATATTCAACCTTGATTTCATAATCGATTTTTTAGTTGGATTTCAGTTGTGTTTATTTTTATGTAAATAAACTGTTTCGTTCGTTTTCTGTTTATAAATAGTTTTTAATTTATTTTAATGATGGTATTCATCTAAAAGATGGCTTTAGATCAAGTTAGCACTTCTAGATCTTCTGGAACATTGTAAATTTGACCGCTAGACATTCACGGTATGATTAGTGATGATGTTTTTGAACAATTCGTAAGTTAAATGTTGTAAATAGTTGCTTTTATTGTTCATTTCAGCCAGTTTTCTAATATTTGGTTGTGAATTTTTTTAAATTGTAAATAATATTGTTTCTTTTGGACTTGTTCATTTCTTCTTCTTCTATACGAAGTTTAAAAGTTATGTGATCAATTAGACCCCCTGATTCAAAAATTAAAAAAAAAATCAAATGCCTGTCTGTCTATGAGCCCTATAATGAATGTATTGCCACAAAATTTCAAATGTAAATTCAATACCCCAAATCAACGACAACTATTAATTAGCATCCAAATTTCCCGGGGAAGTACATATGCCGGTGATTCACCTAAGTGGGTTTTATCTTCACACTTTGAGTTTTCTTTGGACTGTCCTGGACTTTACTTTAAGGGTAGACTATCTGGAAAATAGTGTATAGATTATTTATTAAGTGACAGACTCAGAAGTAACGAAGTATTTTTGATAATATTTTTTGAATAATTAAAATTACAAATTTAAAATCCATAAATTGCACTAATAACTGTCAAATTTTGTATGATTTATTATGAGCTAAAATATCTTTATTTTTTCTCGTAAAAAATAAAGTAAAATTAACTAGAAATCAATTTTACATGCCAAGTCTCAGCTATTTCTGTTAAAAGAACCCAGGACAAATTTTTTTTCTTATCCGAGTTGAGGTCTTGTATGACACTTTTTTTTTAGTAATATTGCATTAGACCATCCTGTATAATATTATATTTAAATATTTTTAATATGTTATCCACGGATACTATGTATAAATAAGAAACACGATGTCGATTTTCCGGGAGCAGTTCAACCTGTTGCTGCTTAACCAGGATATTTACAGATTGAGAAAATCCGCAAAAAACTAAGTTAGGTTGAAATCTATAAAAGAAATGAAAGAATGAATGGTGTAATTGAAGATTAGCCGAGACCATACTCTCCATCTCACAGGAGAAGAAGAATGCGTGGGGAGTAAAATAAGATTCCAGTAAGAGTAAGGTTTGGATTGGAAAAACATCCAATTTAGTTTTAGCCTTTCGGTTAACTGAGATGCTTTATCTGCGGTACCCGCCCCAATCATTACCCCGGTTAATCGAAAGTAGAGTGTAATAAATTGGAAGAGCATGACAATTTCTAGAATTGCGGATTTCATCTCCCACAAACAATACAGATGAGCTCTTCCAAACAAAAAAAAAAGTTAAAAATGTACTTCCCCAGCGCAAATTAGTACACTAAGTTTTTGTTTTCCCTCCGATACCAATTTACCAATTTTTTTGTAAATCAGTAGGTGTATCTTATCAGGAATTTCTGGTTCTGGGGAAGAATGCCGGTGATTCACCTAAGTGGGTTTTCTCCTCACACTTTGAGTTTTCTTTTGGACTGGCCTGGACTTTACTTTAAAGGAAAATAGTGTATAAATTATTTATTAAGTGACAGACTCAGAAATAACGAAGTATTTTTTATAATATTTTTTGAAATATTTTGAATATTAAACAAATCGCACTAATAACTGTCAAATTTTGTATGATTTATTGTGAACTGAAATATCTTTATTTTTTTCTCGTTAAAAATAAAGTAAAATTAACTAGAAATCAATTTTATTTCATTAAATCCATTGAGCCGATTCGGCTGAAAATTTATATGTGTCGTCCCTATTTGTCGGTGCATTCATTACTTCGGAATTTAGTTAGCGGTCTTATGTTGGCCCCCCTTATCTCCCCCCTTTTTTTTTTTTGGTCCGACTTGTCTGAAAATCAATATGTGTTATGGGGATCTGGATACAGGTATAAGATTTCGTATCGATACAATCATTCTATCGGCATCATATAGACACTTCTATACAGAAAATGTTTTTTTCTTCATTTTTGGAATGAGGAGATCGAAAGACATGAAGACTCAACATATAATTTGTGATATCTTGCTCTATACTCTGTATAGTTGACAAAGTAGAATGAGCACCTCCTAGCACTTCACTATACCACTCTACAATACACACGTGCGTCATTGATCTACTTTTTGCTTTGGTGTTGTTGAAATACCTTGGAGGAAGATCAGATCAGTCAATACATAGTTGGCAAACTGAAGGGTCTTTATAAATAGACTGCCATTCTTGACAAAGGAAACGATAGGGCGGTGGCTTCAGACACGCTTACCCCAACGTTTTCAGCCCCTCAGCACAGGGTATCCTAAAAAACAAGAAATTGTGAAAATTATAAATTTCTTCTGCTTATATGGTTCACTAATGTAAATTAGTAATACAGGTAATAACTAAAACATAAATTTAAAAAAAAATTTTGTTCATTCGTTTTTTACAGAAACCTTGGTGGGGAGGGCGCTTTTTTTGTGTATAAACATTTGAGCTCAAACTCCAAGTCTCTAGCTGTAATAGAAGTCGAGATCCCTACACAGGCTCTGATGAAACCTGAAGATCTTGGAAACCGCATACCCGAACATGGCTAAAACCCATCTCGTAAATACCAGCTTTTGAAGCAAAAGAACCGCTTTGAAATCGGTTCAGCTGTTTTGGAGCTACGATACCACAGACAGACACACACACACACACAGACAAAGGTTTCAAACTCCTTTTGCGTCGGGGGTTAAAAATTGAAATAAATTTAACAATATTTAGAGGTCCCTTCAATTTTTAACTATAACATCAACACTCACAATGTCAGCACTGTCAGTTTTTTTCCAAAATCTGTTTTTTGCACTAAGTTGTACATCTGTTTAGTGGTATATTGCATCAATTGCATCATCAATCAAAACTGCACTCACCCTAATGTCAATTTGGGGAGAAACAGAACTAAGTCGACTTCATGTTTTTTTATTTTGAGGCAATAAAAATATACAAATATTTATCTTTTAATGCGGCCTGAGTATTTCAATGAATGGTTTAGAATAACTGTAGTTATGAAAGCAGGAAAATTTAATGCCATTGTGGTGACATTGACAGTTCAAAATTTGAAAGCTCTCTGCTGTAAAATTAAGTTTCTATCAAATAGTGCAGTTTACCTCCGAGGTACAGAATTAGGGACATGTATTTAAAGGAAACTATCAATATTTTGTATAGAAAAGTCGTGCTTTCTACAGAATAGATAGAAAGATCATGGAAAATTATTGGCAAAAATCAATCATCAGTCAATCATTATTGGTTGAGTGGTTAGAAGGCCGCTTAGGAAAGTTAACTGGGAAACTTGGAAAAAGTCAATAATTGTCCTTATTCAGTTCTGGGTCCAAATATAAAATTTCGTGTTGACATATTCATTACTTACACCCTCGGCCAAAATCGGTTTCTAGAATGTAAACGGCTTCAATACTCTCAACATAGCGATGCTACCCACGGAAATAAATATTGGTCAATCTGGACCTGATCTGTCTCTCTAAAACATGGCTTCACAGTGACAACTGGAATCCCCCTTCTTTCCTGGACCAATATGAAGTATACTCGACTAAAGCGGTGAAAAGACACAGTGTTGGGAGAGCGAGCGGGGGCCTGGCTGTGTTTCTGAAGAACAGTGTTGTAACTTGTGATAAAGTGTTAATATCCAATAGTCAATGGCTTTATTTGCTTACCAAAATCGGTGAAATTAGTTTAATATTGGGCACTGTTTACTGGAAGTTTCATTCTTTGTTTTTCAATTTTTCTGTGAACCTGTTTTTTAGTTTTTTCTATTCTCAGGATTAATTGTAATATTGTTTTTAATATTATTATTGATTGCCTTATTTCAAAATTCAAGAGGAAGCTATTTTTTAATTTATATTTCCATATTTATCCATTTCATTTTCTTAATATAATTATTTCATCTCAATACTTTACCATGTCAATTTTCATTTCTATTTTTTCACTGTAGCTGATACACTTTATATATATATTCTTTTTTATATTTTTCAATTTTATTTAAGAAGGCTGGCTGAACTCCTTCCAATGAAATGTATTTTATTTCAAATGGAATAAAGTTTATTATTATTATTATTATTATATTCATTACTTTGGCTGTTATTCGGCCCACTGCTCCGTGTTCGATTAGGCTGAATATCAATAGATGTCTTGGTGGGGTTTTTGTATACACATCAAACGTGTTGATTATTCATTCTATTAGAAGTTATTGTGTACACAGACAGATATTTTTTCTCTTTATCTTTGAAATGAGGGGGTCGGGAAACCTATATTTCTGACAAATTACATAACTTCCCCTATACTTTGTACAGCTGAGAAATAGAACTTGAACACTATTCCTTGGACACTTGAAGGTTTTTGACCTGCCTAACTTGTGTTCAGATGTTCATTGAACTGTTTCTGTTTGTTTTATTTATTTTCTGCAGTTTTACTCTTATCAAATACTCCCTATTTACTCTAACTTGTTTTTTAATAAGACAAACATTTGCCATATCGCATCTTATGGCTGAATTGACTATTGTGTCTGAAATAATTATTAGATATAGAATGTGTCTTATGTTACATCAATAAAAAAAAGTCAGGGATTAACCGACAATATACTCTAGCACAAATTAATCAAGTATGTTTTTGTTCTCTCTCCAAAACCTATCGAAAAATTTGGATTGAACTGATCATTGGGGCTTGTGATTTCTCACACTAAATTGTGTGTTGTTTTACATAAGCACATTAATATGTGCCATCCTTATGGGGTTTTGAATTCGAATATAAAATTTCAAAGGGCGCCTTGTAGCTTAGTGGTATGCGTGCTTGCCTTCTGAGCTCAAGATCGTGGGTTCGAAACCCGGCCGAGGCTTGAACGATGTCAGGTACTCGTTAAAGACCCCCTACCCTAGGTGAATAAAAATTTAGGACTCCCACAGTAGAGTCGGGCTCATGTCGACCAGAGTGACGCAAGAGCGGACTGGTAGTAGGCGATGTGACCTCATAGTTAAAAGCCCGGGCATGAGTCATAATAACTAACTAAAATGTCATGTTTTTATTGATTACAATCGGTAATTATAGGGGGTTTTGTGTCAAGCCTTCCCAACTCCCCCCAATTCTCCCTTCCCTTTGGCAAATTTGGTTGAAAATCAATAGGAGTCGTCATTATAGGTTTCTGGATACACATATGAAATTATATGTCGGTACATTCTTTCTATCGGAAGTTATCGTGTTCAGACACTGACAGTAATTTTGAAATCTGGGGGTCGGAAAACTTTAAATTCTGCTGGAAACTGAACATGGATTTGCTGGCCGATTCCATAATTTCCCTTCCACTTCTTATAGCATGGGAGGTAATACATAATGTAGTATTTATTGTTGTAACATGAAATAGTCTTAGTTATGTGTAGCTCTTGATAAACGGAAAAAATAGTTATGTCAGAAAAACATAGAAAAAATAATTCAATGCTTGGACCATCGAACTTTATTTGATTAATGCTCAATTTACTACTAAATATTAAAAATAATGCCTGTTTATTGTTCTTACAAAATATAAAACTGAATTTGTATATATTTATTTTATTAAAAAGTTCTTTGAAGCATAAAGTTTTCTTGCATTAATAGATTATTTTATTATCAAGTTCTTTGATGCATAAAATTGCCTTGCATTAATAGATTATTTTATTATCAAGCTCTTATAGCATAAAGTTTCCTTGCATTAATTGATTATTTTATTATCAAGTTCTTATAGCATAAAGTTTCCTTGCATTAATTGATTATTTTATTATCAAGTTCTTATAGCATAAAGTTTCCTTGCATTAATTGATTATTTTATTATCAAGTTCTTATAGCATAAAGTTTCCTTGCATTAATTGATTTTTTTATTATCAAGTTCTTATAGTATAAAGTTTCCTTGCATTAATTGATTATTGTATTATCAAGCTCTTATAGCATAAAGTTTCCTTGCATTAATTGATTATTGTATTATCAAGTTCTTATAGCATAAAGTTTCCTTGCATTAATTGATTTTTTTATTATCAAGTTCTTATAGTATAAAGTTTCCTTGCATTAATTGATTATTGTATTATCAAGTTCTTATAGCATAAAGTTTCCTTGCATTAATAGATTATTTTATTATCAAGTTCTTTGATGCATAAAGTTTCCTTGAATTAATTGATTATTTTATTATCAAGTTATTTGAAGCATATCGATTCCTCACATTAATAAATTACTCTATTTTCTTGAGTAGTATCTTTTATGTTTTTCTATTAGTAGTTTTGATAGTATGCACTAAGATAGAATTTATTCCTCACCTGTTTGAAATGCAAAACTTAGATATTCCAATTAGAAAACGAAGTGTTCAGTTATAACAACTTCTCAATGGCCTTTCGTTCTACCAAAGTTTATTTTTTACACTTTAGTTAACGTTTCCTTATTCGGGACTTTTATATATTTCCCAATTCATAATAATATTTTTATCTTCTGAGTAATACAATTTTTGACTTGTTTACTATCGATATAGTGATCGATCATCTTCTATATTTACTTCCCCAGTTATACGAAGTATAGAGGAAGTTGTCATTGTCCAGAAAATCGATGTTGAGTTTTTATGAAAGAATTTCATGTTTTCCAAACCCCTGTTTCCAAAAATATAATATAATATTGAATCACTAGTATTGTACTTCTCTAGCTCAAATAAGTTGTTGCTCTGCCATTCAATCGTTTTGGCTAAAAATTTCGTGTCGATACAATCGTTCAATCGGGACTTTTTAGAGTCAAATTTTTCAATTTGTATTCAAAAATGTTTTGACCAAAAATAAATATTTCTTATCAGAAGTTGTTTTAGTCATCAAATATCCATTTTTATATTTTCAAACTTTAATTCAGATTTAAAAAAAGAAAAATTGTTTCTTTATCCTCTTTAAAATATTTTGTTTGTGACTCATTCCCGAACTTCAACTACGAGGTCTTATACACCAACGCTTTTTCGTCGCTCTTTTGTACAAGCGCACAGCTCTGCGCTGGGAGTCAACTTTTACGTATCCAGATTTAATTAGTGTAGAAGCCTTTTAACTAGTATTATTTTATGTCCCCTCCGAAGGAGGGTGTGCTCTCAATTTTATTTTAAAAAATTCTTCAGAATATTCACTGTATTTAGTAGTAGAAACCCTGTAGACTTCCAAACACTATAGATATAGATTTTAGATTATAGTTCTTAAAATGAACTAACCAATTTAGTTTGCATATTAAAACGAGTATAACTTGTTTTTTCTTCTAAATGTCATTTTCCTAACCTCACCAAGCACTACCTTAGTAAGTAGTGGTACCTGTACTTAATTTTGGAACTTTTGTTTTTAGTGAATCATCAACATTCTTAATTATTTTTCTTTAGTATTTATTTTTACAGACAGTATTCATTGATAATATTAATAATAAAAATGGTAAAATTATAGATGAATGATTCTCAACAATTAAATGTGTTATTATTTTTTTGTCGGTTGTCTGTACTTACTGCTTATATCCTATCCTTTTTCTATTTAACCTTATTATAATTATTGCTATTTATTACATGTTTATTTTAATTGTTTTTATGGAATTTTCTATTGCTTGTACTTATAATCATTTTTTTTTTTCAATAGCTTATCGAGCTGAAATGGTTAAAAAAGTAATATTATAGAAAATAAGTGTTTAATATAAATTTTTCTTACAAAATATTAAGTAGTCAATTTTAGTTTTTTACGGCTTTTGTGATAATAAAACATCTGCTTTTTAGCATGTTTTTTTTTTTTTTTTTTTTTTTTTTTTTTCCAACGATGAAACTCATAGATTGATAATTTTTTTTTTGTATAAATTTATGTATTCTAAGGTGATAATGATTTTTATCATAAAATAATTTTTTTTTAAATGTTTTAAAAAAACGTGTACAATGTTCTAAATAGCCAAAATGTAAATTTATATGTACCACTCATTTTACCAACGAATGGTTAGATAGGACTTGATGGTTTTGCCCGCCTGTTGTTTCCCTTTTTATTCTCGGATTAAAAAAAAATATAAATAAAATAATATTAAGTTTTGCTATAATACTTTCTGTACTGAAGTAAAATGGTTGACTGCGTAACTTGGGATGAGAAGGTTTATGGTTATGGTGAGTTAATGAAAATGTATATCTTATGCCATTAATTAACTATAAATGTATATATATATTTTTTTTTATTTGCGTCTATTCAGAATTATTATAACTGTGAAGAAAGCTTCTAATGTATAACAAATAGTGTGCTCAAATTTGTAAGGTTACGAAGTAACCTCAATCAGTTTTCTTGGATTAAAATTCAGTGGAATAAATACAATTAAAACAAAAAAAAAAATTTAAGATAGTCGTTTATATAATTCTGTTAGAAGCGAGGGTTAATTGCCCGTATTAATTAAATAAGAAAGAGTTTCCGTGAAGACTTTCCTCTGGAATTTAGCGTCATTTTTACTCAATTGTTCTTTCATCATGGGAAAGACGCTTTGATAATCATGAAATTCATTATTCCTAACTTAATTTTGATTCGTTTATACGTGGATTTGTTTTAATGTCCCAAAACGTTTTGCTAATAACATATCCTGGTACAATTTACGGTTATTTCAAACTACCAGGTTTTCATGGCGTTGCCAGGAAGTATTTTTGTTTGTTGAAATTACAATTTATCTATTAAAAAAAGTGTAGATTATATCGTGGGCTTACAGCAGAAAGGCACTAAGTTATTATTTTTATCATTATTCCATAATAAAATCTATTTTGAATGAGTAAAACATGTAAAAAAACAGGCTATTCCCAAGCATATATTTTTTCACCTAAAAGTAATTGGTCACACTGAATTCATTTGTAGCAAAATTAAGAAAGAATATTAAAATTGTCCTTAACTCAAAACCATCTTTTCAGGCTTGGTGCCTTTCGCTTGTATGTAATTTCATATCGTTGTTGGGAAAACATACTCACTTATCCGTAACTGAATTGCTTCTCTTTTCTTTGAATCTATATATATTCTGAGACGATATAGCTTAAATTTAGCTTAAAACGGTGAAGGATGAGTAGTTTTTCAACACAAATTATATTTGATTGAATATGGCATTCTAGAGTTAATTAATTTATATGTTGTTTATAAAAATTATATAAATATTGTTTATATAAAATATATAATGTTGATTATATGAATTATATAAATATTGTTTAATATAAATGATAATCAGCCTACAATTCAGTAAGCCCAAATACGAAACCTTGTTATTGAATTCTTCTTACTATATCGTTTGAGGTAACCAAACGAAGAGGTTATAGCAGTTTTTTACTCTATGGAGGCACTTAGAATAGTTTTTTATTTTTCCTGCGACCTACAATGTTGAACCAACCTGCAAATTTTCATAGAAGAGAGGCTCGACTCAAGAATCATAATAACTGCCGAGGTAAAGAATGTATATACATAAAATTTGATATGCGGATTCAAAAGTCACTATGTTAGTCAAATATTGAGTTTTAGTCCAAACGGTCGATTGGCTTTGGAGGGAGAGCGAAGACGTAATTCACCGACGACTTCATATTATTTTGTCCGACCCATTTATTTTACTCTTTAATTTCAATTTTTTGTGTTATTTTGGAAAATTTTAACCCGCGGCCAGTGTATTTCTTGTTCTTTACAACATTCCCCTTGTTTAAATGTTGATATTTCATTACAATATATGTATTTAGAGTGTATTCTTGGATCATCTAGCCCTGACCTAACGTGTAATTCGTATTCAGTAAAGATAACCTACATTGTTTGGTTTACGACTTGATGTTTTCTTCAGCTATTAAATGGATTAAAATAAGTTAACTGACCTTATTTTCAAACTATGTTTTCATAGGGTCATTTTATTGTGTATTTTTTCGCATTCTTTTGTTGTAAGTTGTTGAGAAATTTACCTTAGAATCTCTACAAAATTCTGTGAAATATTATGTTCGGATAAATTAACTGGGAGAAACTAATAACCCCCTTGATAAGTTTGTTGCACGTCGTCAAAATTGTTAAATCTACTATTGTCTGTCACGCAACAACCTTTACAGTGGTATGCGTGCTTGTCTTCTGAGCTCAAGATCGTGGGTTCGGAACCCAGCCGAGGCCCTTAGTTTATTTTATCTGGGAGTTAAAATAAACTTGAACACGCCGTCCTTCGAATGGGATGGTCCCGAGCCTGTACGATTTCAGGTACTCGTTAAAGACCCCTACCCTAGGTGAATAAAAATTTGGGGTAGGCAAAATTTAGGACTCCCACAGTAGAGGGTTCATGTCCACCAGAGTGACGAAAGAGCGCTCTGGTAGTAGGCGATAGCTCGTAGTTAAAGCCCGGGCATGAGTCATAAAACCTAACTTAACAACCTTTACAGCTGTTACATTTTTGTAAAATCTATTTTTTGAGGTGTAATAATAATATAAGTAATAAAAAATAGTCTTCGATGAATCATCGGCAATACTTCCCCAGCACGAATTAATAAAGTTTTTCCTCCCCGTTTGGGTTGTGGCTTCTGATTTCTCACAGTAAATTTTGTGTCTTCTACATCAAAAATTCAATACGTCGATACATCTTGCTGTGTTCACAGACAGAAATTTACTTTTTGGAGTCAGGGGGTCGGAAAACATGAAATGTCTAACTTATTTTTCTTATTTTGAAACATTGTTTGATTAGGTCATAAACACAAGCGGTATCTTGTAAAATGTACTTAGGCCCCGAAGTAAAATGGTCTCAATGTTCGTCCTATTTTGGTCAGATCTAAGTTAGCACAGGTGACTACTTCATTCTGAATTTGTTCATAGATACAATCGCTTCTATGTTAGAGCGCTCATGATGTTCCAATCACACACACAGAGACAGGCATCATCGCGAAAATACTTGAGGGGATCTTGAAACGTGTAAATCCGCTGAAAACTCGATCTCTAATTTTTGAACAATTATAATACTTTCGGGTATAAGAAAGTATGTCCAATTCTCTCAACTTTGAAGTTAGTTCAAAATGGGGTTGGCTATGGAAGGCGTGTGTAGGCGGGGTACCGTTGGGCAGACTTTGAAATGAAAGCTTCAGCCCAGGATCTGTGTTGGCCTATTTCTGAAGGAAGGTCTCAGACAGACGTAGTGTGGTGAATAGGGCTATGGCCTCTTTTGTAGGGCGCCGGTAGCTCAGTGGTATGCGTGCTGGACTTCTGAGCTCAAGAACGTGGGTTCGTAACCCAACCGAGGCCCTTAGTTTATTATATCTGGGAGGGAAAATAAACTTAAGCACGCCGTCCTTCGGATTGGGACGTTAAGCGATGGTCCCGAGCTTGTACGATGTCAGGTACTCGTTAAAGACCCCTACCCTAAATGAATGAAAATTTAGGTTAGGCAAAATTTAGGACTCCCACAGTAGAGTCGGGTTCATGTCCACCAGAGTGACGAAAGAGCGCCCTGGTAGCAGGCGATATGACCTCGTAGTTAAAGCTCGGGCATGAGTCATAAAACCTAACCTCTCTTGTAAACTTCATCGTCAACGATCGTGAACTTCAGCTCGAGTTAGTTATTGTAACTCATGCCCGGGCTTTAACTACGAAGTCATATCGCCTACTACCAGAGTGTTCTTTCATCGCTCTGGTCGACCTGAGCCCGACTCGTAACAGGGGAGTTCTAAATGTTGCCTATCCTGGTTTATTTACTTATTATAGAGATCTTTAACGAGTATCTGACATCCTATAGGCTCGATAATAGCGTCTTAACGTCTCTCACGCAGGACGGCGTGCTACGTGTCGCTTTCCAATGGCTGATTTGACTCAATATGTACTTTTGAGTCCATATCTTAAATTTCGTGTCAAGACATTTTTTTATCGATTGAATAACCTCGACTATATTTTCTTTAGAACACCTTGAGCTGATTATTAGTATTTCCTCAATTTTGTCGCAGCATTTAACGCGCATAAATTATATTTTATTTTATATACAATATTGTAAAAGCTCTCTACTCCACTCAGCAAATTAATAGTAATAAATTTAAACAAAAAATATAATTTTACACGAAAATAAGAACTAAACCATCTCCGATTCAAGTGTACATGTACATAGGTAAACAGTTTCCTTCCTTGTCTTTAATTTTTGAAGGTAAACATCCTCTTTTTCTATTTTCCTAATGATGATGTGAAATATTATTGGGTTTTGGAATTTAAAAAAAATTACAGTTTGATAAATAGTTTTTTATTCAAGAGCAGATTATTTAAATAAGTTGAAATAAAAGAAGAAAAAAAATACGTGGAATGGATGGGAGCCCTGGCAACCAACATCGTGAGTGAAGGGAGATGGACAGTGATGAGCACGAGTTTATTGATAAATATATTTTAAATAAATATATTTATTTGTAATGATTTTATATTTTTCTCGTACGACCTGTATTAGTAAGTAGAAGTAATTCTGATGTTGAGTTAGTAAATAAATTCAATTTAAGTAAAATATAGAATATTCAATTTATTTTAGTTGTGGCCATGAATAATGATAATGGATAAAGTGTTTTAAAAGCGCTCAACACAAGAATTACTTTTTCTAAGACCTTATAAAACCTAATACATGTCTTAAATAACAAAAACTTACCTTAACATACAATTTACAAATATTTGAGTACTCAATAATATTAAAAAAGTACAAACATTAAGAAAATATAGTAAGAAATTAAAAAAACGAAGGACCAACTCCCTTCAAATTCTCACTCCTGTAACGCCACTTAGTTATTAATATAATATGTTTATTTTAAAGAGTTTGTACACATTTTTATTTTTCTTCTTGTATTTTGATATTATATCTTATGTATACATAACCCTCATTCTTTATTTGTTTATTTTAATTTCTTATTATATTTTATTATTGACAACTCAAATATTTGTAAATGTTTGGTTAAGTTATGTATGTTTCATTACTCCTAAATGAAACTTGTTTTTTTTTACCATTTCTTTTTGACATATTTTACTCTCCAGAACCTGTCCCTGTAAAAAAAAATAATAATTCATTCGTCTGTCCTTATTTCACTGTGTTTCCTCGCCGCTCATTGCGAGGGCTCCATCACTACACCGATTTACCTCTTTTCTTTGAGTTTATTTATATATTTAAGGTTTATAATAATATGTTCAATTAAGTTATTTTTTATTTTTTTTTTTTGATTCAGAAGAATTTCAATGTTGGTAGTGATTCTTGTTAAACATATGTATTTTGTGAATTTGTTGACCCAGGTAAAGATGGAAATAAGGTGACAACAGTGGTAGCAACCCCAGGACAGGGACCCGACCGACCTCTGGAAGTCTCCTATACAGACACTAAAGTGATCGGGAATGGGAGCTTTGGAGTGGTCTATCAGGCGCGGCTCTGTGACACCAACGAAATGGTGGCCATCAAGAAGGTACTTCAGGACAAGAGGTTTAAGGTACGTTGGAGATCCCATTTAGTTTGACTATATTGGGAGACGTTTCTTTTGGAAGGGATGCTTAGGTGTATACTCGTACATTCCTATTCCAGGCAGAGGGTCTAGCAGGCAGGTGCATGGGGACTGGGATAGGCGGGGTCTCTTTAGAGAAGGATAATCCCCCTCTGCAGGCTGGTATCCCACCTCTACAGCTGGAGGTGAGCGGGGGCTAGGAGGAGCAGACCTGGAGTAGGAGGGCTGGGATTAGGAAAGACGGGGTCTCTTTAGAGAAGGATAATCCCCCTTTGCAGGCTGGTATCCCACCTCTACAACTGGAGGTGAGCGGGGGCTAGGAGGAGCAGACCTGGAGTGGGAGGACTGAGACTAGGAAAGACGGGGTCTCTTTGGAGAAGGATAGTCCTCTGCAGGCTGATTTCCCACCTCTACAACTGGAGGTGAACCCTGGCTAGGAGGAACAGCTGACTGACCTAGGACAATCGCCCGTCTTCCTGCCGGTTTCTTCATTAGCTCTTTATATTCGCGGGCCAACTATTCTTGGCAGATATAAAATAACACTATTACTCACTAAATAATATTGACAAAATCTGGGGGACATTTTAATTCAAAATCTGGTTTACGTTGAATGCTCTGAATGTACTACATCAGTTAAATTAACGTTTTCAAATACACAGACACATTGTTTCGAAACTGACTTTTTACAATCCGTTCCTCATTTTTCATATATCAATTAGGTCATATTTAAATTAGACATTTAATGATAGGAAATTTGCACACTGCTAGGTTAACATCCTAAAGGCGTACAAAAACTGTGGGAACATTGCATAAATGTGACTAAGTTTTCTATCGTTATATATTAATTACTTGAGTCCAAGAATTGTCAACCTTGAATAATTTAGATTTTTACTGAAAGGCATATTTTTTACTTATTTTAAACAAATTTGTAACTTAGAATTAGTCCAGTATATAGAAATGACGAAGATGGCAGAAAAACAAATTGGCTGTCATTCAAGTCATTTCTAAAAAGAGAGTGTTTTTTTCTTCTTCTCTCACCTTGTATTTGACGGATGTTTGGTTCCCATTCATCATTATGTTTTTGTTTTTTCTTCAATCGTAGTATAATTTCAAATATTTTATTTCTTTTTCAGAATCGAGAACTACAAATAATGAGGCGCTTAGAGCATTGTAATATAGTCAAACTGAAATATTTCTTCTATTCAAGTGGTGACAAGGTAAGAAAATTAATTATACAAATTATAATATGAGCAGCTCAGAGGTTTTTATTAATTTTCTTTTATGAGCCCTCATCCAGAATTAATTCAACTCTCGCTTCAATTTTTCATCTAAAAGATTTCTGGGTATTTCAAATTTTCCTCCAACAAATTGCTCTTAATACTGAGTATTTTTCACATGAAACTGTATAAAAAGTTCAGTTTCGTCGTTTAAGAATGGCAGCCTTATATTCGACGTGTCATTTTGTTGATTATTTTGCGTACCTTTTTTCTAAAATGATATTTTCACAATACCTTTATGGATAATGCTCTGACTAATAATAATATTTATTTACATTAAACCAGAACATGGTAATAGGATACTTCATAAAAATCTATAAATATATACATTATAATATTTATATATCTACATGGTAGCTAATGAATTGGATACATGAATCTTATTAAGCTGTACAGACTTGTGATAAATAGTAACAATAATAGTGATGAATAAATATAAAATAAATTAGCATACATTTTTTACGATTCTTCCAGAAGTGTGTATTTTCTTTCTCAAAGATATTTGATATTTTATTATGTCCCTTCCTCAGGTCACAATGTGCAGAATATAGAAAAAATAAAATGAAATAAAATAAAGTGAATAATAAGAAATAATTAGACAGTGCTAGCTCTAATGGTTGATGGTATATTCTAAAAACTTGGTGGGTAATTGAAGGAAAACCCAACTTTATTTAAAATTTGGATCAGGAGAGAGGTTTATGGGGTTACCAAACATAAAATGAATTTTTACTGTTTATAATATGATTTTTTATGAAATTTTACATCTAACATCCTTATAAACTTTTAATTCTTTACTCTGGCTTCGTAATCTAACGACGAGGGGGCGGGTAAGTGGCACACCACTTGTACGGCCTAAAAATCATTGAAAATGTCAACACATTAATCTGCCATTGGCGTAGCTGGCGGGGGGGGGGGGGGGGCATGCCCTCTCCTCCAGAATGTTCGGTGCCCCCCCAGAAAATTGCGATCTGATGTACTTAATTTAAAAAAATATAATATATAACGACAACTCCACGGACAAACATTACAGTCAAGACAAGGATATTGAAAGCTTCAGTTCCCAGTCAAAAATTATTCGGATTCAAATTACGCTTTCTTAATGGACTCCAACGAATGCAGCCAATCGGCAAAGATCAGATCGTGGTGCATGTCACAACAAAATGCGCGGCAATTTTAGAAACTCCGCACGGCGGTGCAATGTTTACCAAAAATAAAAAGACTATTTAAGGCTAACTGCATAATTTAGAATGTATTCAATAAAAGCCGTAAAAAGGGGAAAATAATTGTTTTTTTGGAGTTTAGCTGAACGGGAATGAAATAGTAAAAAACTAATTTCAGCTGAAAAGTGTTGGACCTATTTGCACTAATACAACTAATATTTTGTGTACGGTACCTGATTAATTATTAAATTTAAACTAAAAATATGATTTGTGAAATGTAAACTGTTTTATTATTTCGGTCGTGTTGATCGGTGCCCCCCCTCCCCCCAGAGAATAATGCTAGCTACGCCAATGTAATCTGCATAGAGTTACTTATCGTGTGACCTGTTAGTTTTTAATATGCGGTTCAATTAAATAAATTAATACAAAACTGGTTTTTGTGCCATTTTGATTTCTAAAATAATACATTCTTTTTCTTAATGAATGATGACTTCTTATTGTTGTTCGAATTTTGACATTACTTCTTGCATTAACTTAATTTGTTTATTTCATTTTATATTTTTTATTAAATAAATGTTTATTATTTGTGTTACAGAAAGATGAAGTCTACTTGAATCTTGTTCTGGAATATATCCCAGAAACTGTATACAAAGTGGCTCGACATTACAGCAAGTCAAAACAAACCATACCTATTAGTTTTATTAAGGTTAGTTTTTATTGGTATCAAAATATCTGATATTTTGACGATTATAGCTTCATCTCTGTCTGTAAATTTCTGTCTTAAATCACGACGATTAAATTAATGAACATGTTATCAGTATAAACATTACAACATTTTTTCAACAAAATATATAATATAATAGTTTAAAAGAAAATCAACAATACCAATGCTATTATAATCAATCACAATTCAGTAAGCCTAAGTATGAAACCTTGTTATTGGGTTATTCTTATCATTTCGCTTAAGATAACCACACTGGATGGTTATTTCAGTTTTTTTTTGCTCTTGGAAGGATCTTGATATCGACATTTTCTGATAAAAAGGATTAACAAAACGTTTACTTGGTAAATTAAATAAGAATAAATAACTTGTTCAACTTTTATATTGTATAATTCCACAAAAATATATACATATTACAGTAAAACCCCTCTGCTACGGACAGTCACGGGACCAACAAAATTGTCTGTTGCAGCGTTTAAAAACAATAAAAACTTCATTATATGTATGTAGGTACATATACAAAACGTTTAATTTGCTTTTATGTTTAATACTACATATATAGACAACGAACAATAGATAATTAGATAAAACACACATAATAGTTTCAATGTAAAAGGGATTCGAGGTTCTGTTGTGTAAAAGAAAATTCAAAATTTGGCCAACATTTCGAAAACTATTTATTTTCTTCTTCAGGGCTTTATAATGACTTGAGTGGATGTGTGTAGTGAAGGTGTTATGAGTTTGTGTTTGTCACATTATAAGGCCCTGAAGAAGAAAATAAATAGTTTTCGAAACGTTGGTCAAATATTGAATTTTCTTTTACACGACAGAACCTCGAATCCCTTTTACAATATAAACTCACATCACCTTCACCTCACACATCCATTGAAGTCATTATAAGGACCTGAAGAAGAAAATAAATAGTTTTCGAAACGTTGGCCAAATTTTGAATTTTTTTTTACACAACAGAACCTCGAATCCCTTTTACATTGAAAGATACTGTCGACTCTATTAATCATTATAATAATAGTTATTATGGATTTTAAGTTAATAAACCAAACAGTAGGTATGTATGCCTGATTCACAAACAGCGCATTCTAAGAATAATAAAAACATTCAAAATACATTTTTTAAATGAAATTTTTTTGTAAGTGTCCGCTTAGGAGAGGTAAATTTATCTCTTGATGACGAAAAATTGGTTGTCCGCGTCCGTTGCGAGGTGGTTACAAATACATTGTTTTCCTATACTTCGGGCCGGGACATCGCAAAATTGTCCGTAAGGAGAGGTGTCCGTCGGAGAGGGGTGTCCATAATGAGGGGTTTTACTTTTACTGTATATATATATAATATATATTGTACTCACGATGGCGAAGGCCGAAACTGGTACAGTATGTGTATATTTTTGTGGAGTTAGACAATACAAAAGTTAAGTACGTTCTTTTTTTATTTTTTTTTTTTTAGCTTTTCATTATATTGAGACAAATCGCGGAAATGTATTCGGACGTTCACTTTGAAAGTGCACATTTGCACAATTTATTGATCTGAGTTTCGGCATAAAGTTGCCACCTTAAGGGGCAAAATAGCGCGTTGATTGCAATTAGAGAAACCCGTAATCCAAAAATACGCTGTGAAGAGTCTAATCGATGGAAAAATATTGCTGCTTATAATTATTCCAGATGTCCATATATTCATAAAAGTTGCAGAAAAACATATCAGTGGTAATTTGTTGCGTATTATTTTTTCACCAATATTTGTTGGTTTCATTTGTTCTATAGTTGGTGGATGTGGAAAAAGTCTATGGGCGACAGGTTCAGCATGAATCTCATACTAATTTTCCACATTAAATGTTAAAATTACATGAAACCCACAAACATTAGTGTAAAAATGGTATGAAACAAATTACATACAAATTATCCCTGTGTTTTTCCACAACTTTTATGAATAAATGGACCCTGGAACCATTCTGACCAGCAGTGAAACTATTTTCGCATGGACTAGATTCTTTAAGAGTATTTTCGGATTATGGGTTTCTCTAACAACCAACATGCGATTTTCTTCCTTAAGACGGCCAATTCATGGCGAAACATAGACCATTAAATATAAAAATATATGTGGTGACGTAGAAGTGAACATTTTATTAAGCCTATTTACCAATTTAATCTAGATATCCATTATAAAAAATGTCAACGTTCTTCCTTCCTCAGCTGTACGAAGTATAGGGGAAGTTATATGATTCGATACGAAAATTTCAATGCAATTTCGTGTTCTCCGAGCTCCTGATTCCAAAAATGAAAAAAAAAAAAAATGCTTGTGAACACGATAATAACTTTTGACAGAATAAATGTATCGGCACGAATTATATACATCGCACCCTTGCTTCAAAAGTGCCACAACTCAAAAATTCAGGTTTTTTAGTTAAGACTGCCATTCGACTTGGTTTTTAAGTTTATACCAATCACCTAAAGCGCCAGATAATGCACTGAAAATCCAGCCGCTAGGTAACAGTTGTGTCGTTTTTTATGTTTGCACTCATTAGTCTTTGTTAGGCAACAAAAGGGCCACAACTCAAAAAAACGAGATTTATAGTTGAAAACTTACTCGTAAATTATACGCATAGTTTTGCTTGATGACGTCACTAGATCAACTAAAATTTAACTAACCCAGCTGGAAGCTGTTTTTCGCATTTCCTGAAAAACTGAGTTTTTTGAGTTGAGGCACTTTTGAAGCAAGGGTGCGATACATATTATGTATCCAGAACCCACTAAAGAAGACAACTATTAATTTTCGGCCAAAGGGGAGGAGGCTTAACAAAAACAAACTCTAATAGACATTGTAATGAATCGTCATGAAATTTGATATTTAAATTCAAAACCCCATAAGTATGGCACATATTAATTTTCCTGAAGATCGGTATAAGGGAAAGGGGGACAGAGAAGAAGAGGTGCTCGACTTAGAAGAATGTATTGACACAATATTTAGTTTGAGGATTTAGAAGCCACTGTATAAGTTGAATATTGAGTTTTATCCCAAACACATTGGCTTTGGTATGTACATAGCCGGTAATTCATCGAAAACCTTTTAAAATCGTTTTCCGCGATCTGCAATTTGAAAACCATTCAGATTTATAGATCATTAATGAATGCTTAATTAATGCTTTTGAATCCTCATACTAAATTTCGTGTCGATACATTCATTCAATCGGGAGTTGTGGTTTTTGAGTTGAGCCTCCCTCTGATCGCCCCCTTCCTCTTCAGACGAATTCGCGGAAAATTAATAAGTATCATCCTTATGGGATTCTGGTTACATATACTGAATGTCGTGTCGATTCATTCATTCAGTCGGGAGTTATCGTGTTCTCAGACAGACATTTTTGGGATCTGGGGATCGGAAAACATGAAATAGAAAATACAACTTTTTTATAAACATGATTCAAAATTTGTCCAATGTTCTAAAAGCCAGGCAGTGGCCCAATCCTGCTGGGCCACTGTGTAGAGAGGGGTTGGCTTGTGTTGGTCATGTTGGGCCAGGGTGTTGGTGAACATTGGCGTTCGGAGCGGTTTTTCAACACACATCAAAGCAGACCAACATGCGTGTACCAAGTGCGCAGTAGATAAGTGACGCATCCACACACTTGTCCAACATTGGTTGTTTGTTTCTTGTCAGTAGTGTTTTGTATATTCCTTTTATCCTGTTAAATACTATAATATTTTATTTTATTATTATAAACTACAAATACAAAATGTCTACATAGACAAATGAGGAAAATTTTAAATTTTTAGAACTGTACCAAAATGAACCTGCAATTTGGAATCTGAAAAACCCTCTTCACAAAAATAAAAATATGGTCCATCATCTTCTTTGTTTCCATTTCTTTTCAACCATGTTTTTGTCAATAATATAGTAACAATTATATGCCCTAAACACAAAGATGCAGCAGCGATTTTCTTGATATCCATCACGGAAATAGGGTGGCCATGTGGAGCCAAGGTCCAGGCCAGCGCCGCCATTACGCCAATATTGGTGGCCAATGCCTTGGCCTACCTTGGCCCATAGTGTAGAGGGGGCATAATAGTTGGTCCATTCTTAGCGGCACTGATTCTTATTGTAATTTTAAACTATGACTATTTTGATTTTAAATGTTTTAATGATTATATACTTATTATGTGAGACGGTTTTCAGTTATACATGTACCAAGTGATGAGGAGCCTGGGGTACATCCACTCGTTAGGGATCTGTCACCGGGACATCAAGCCACAGAACCTGTTGCTTCACCCAGAGTCGGGAGTTCTGAAACTGTGCGACTTCGGTTCGGCCAAGCACCTGGTGAAGGGAGAACCTAATGTCTCCTACATCTGCTCCAGGTACTACAGAGCTCCGGAGCTCATCTTTGGGGCCATCGACTACACCACAAAGATTGGTGAGTACTTAACCAATCATTAACTTTTTCAGTTGACACTAAGTCCAAAAAAACTTTGAAATATGGACTTGTCACTTTGAGGTCTGAACGCCTCATTTAATTTTTGTTATGAAAGGGTCGCCCGATGGGTGGTCTTCCTTTCTCAACTCCACTTTTGGACATTCCTGATATGCTGGTTGCTGCACATAAGACACCTATCTCTATATAGACATGAGACACAACTATATCTCGTTTATTTATGTATATGAAAGCGTATAACCTAGAACGCTAAAAAGGGGGGAAGTCGATTTGTCGGTTCCTTTTCTTGGGACTCCCGGATTCATTGGACGCCATGTTTAGTGATGAGAGTTTCAGATTGAGATTCGACAGAGTATTAAAATATAATTAATTCTAAAAACTATAGGAATTTCGTAAGATGTTTTACAGACAAATAACTATATGAATTAATAAAATAAATATTAAAATAGGAATAAGATGACATTATTATTATTACTAATTTTAAGTGTGAACATAGGAATTAAAGCCTAGACTGACACGTTATAATCATAGAAGGCTCCCGCAGATGATTGTAAGGCTTCGTTCCCATTGGAAGCTGAAAGCTGCGAACTGTGAACGACAGATTCGCGCGAATGTCGTTCGTCTGAAATCTTGCGTGCACTCCTCGTCGACCGCCGCAGTATTCGTCCAAACGTATTCAGTTGCAGATGATTTAACAATGGCACTCGATTTGTCTAATTCTGAATTTTTGACAATCTTAAGACACCATAGAAGACGGCGAAAGACGTGGGTGAATAGTATTGTTTTGAAAAGAAAGGAGTTAGGCGAATTTTCATTTTTCTTTTCATTTTCATTTTTCAAAATACATAGTAATGTAAAAAAGAATTGATAAAAATAATTTTAGAATTTTTTACCTGGTTCGTTCATTTCAGCTGATATTTCTTGCCACAATTTCTTTTGAATACTCCTCATATGGTAATTTTTTTCAGGTTGGTCCCATAAATTTTTTCTTTTCTGAATTTAAAATAATTAGTTTTTCACAATCCATTGAAACTTCAGCTGAGCGACCGCTCCTCATTGTTGTATGTTTGGATCGTTCAACCGTTTTCGGACGAATTCAATTTCGCAGCTATCCGCTTCCAGTGGACGCGAGACATTGTTATAACGAACGCAACCTTCTTTAAGATCGATTTCAATTTATTAAACAAATTAAAGAACAATTCATTTTAAGAATAGAATTGCTTACAAAATTATACAATAAAAGTTAATGAAACATTAAAATATAATATAATAATAACATAAAAAAACAAAAAAATGTAACCAAAACCCTTTTCAATTTTTGTTTGAGTACTACCACCAGTTAAAAATGCACCGATTTCTTGATGTTTTTATCCTCAACTCAGAAATGAAATGCGATTCCTCAGGTCGAGAGGCTATCAGATATCCTCTCGCTAATAAATAAAAACAGTTGCTAGAAGGTGGAAGCAGGGCACTTATATATAAAATAACATCTCTAAGTAGGTGCGAAAACTACACCTGGGCGCCAGTAAAGATATTTATTACTTCTTTCAGATGTGTGGAGTGCGGGGTGTGTGCTGGCGGAGTTACTCCTCGGGCAGCCCATCTTCCCTGGAGACTCGGGGGTGGATCAACTGGTGGAGATCATCAAAGTACTGGGCACTCCAACCCGGGAACAGATCCGGGAGATGAACCCCAACTACACTGAATTCAAGTTTCCTCAGATCAAATCTCATCCTTGGCAAAAAGTAAGTACATACTCGATCTATAGTGGATTTTTTGTTGTAAAAAGGCTTGAAAACATAGTTATAGAATTAGATAGAATGCAGGGTGTCTACATTGTGTGGAATTTTGTTAGAAAAAAAAATATTAGAAAATACCTTAAAAGAAAGGACGAGACATCTGCCATGTAGTTGCCCCAACCTTCCTTCATTTGATGTTCTGCTCTTAAGGGTTTGTGTGATACGGAACTGAGAGTAACGTAAACTACGTCTGTCTACGAGAATGGTAGCGTCATAGCGCCGCGCCATCATCTGGTTATTGTTCAAATGATTTTTACCACATGACAAGGATTTAGGGGACAAACACACTGACAGTGAGACATGAAAAGTGTTTCTTTTGACCTGAAACGCAAAGTTCTGAAGGAAATTTTGAAATCGGACCAGAAAATGTTTAGCTCTCATTAACGATCGCAATGCTTTTTCTATCCTTCGGATAGCAACACTTTGTTTGTATGGAAATGGATGTAGATTTCTGTAC
This sequence comes from Aradus depressus, assembly GCA_963662175.1. Taxonomy (NCBI): domain Eukaryota; kingdom Metazoa; phylum Arthropoda; class Insecta; order Hemiptera; family Aradidae; genus Aradus; species Aradus depressus. The sequence continues at coordinate 16,897,016 of OY759219.1, read as the reverse complement.
TCGATTTATTTTTCGCTCCCCCCCCACCTCCTCTATTTCGAAAATGGTTAAACTGGTATTCTTGAACTTTTCAGAAACCACTCAAATTGAAATATAGAGATTGGAGGCGTCCGAAAATTTCAATTTAGGGTATGCCAATAGAAAAGAGGGGGGACTATATTTATTTTATTGAAATTGAGTGTCGCATCTGGTTAAAAGACGATTCCAAAAATATAACATTTGATATTTTGTTGAGGGGATGCTGCATGAATTTGTGCCTTAATTCCTTCATGAAATTAGCCGTTATTATATTAACACAGTACAAAATATATACAGAGAAAAAATATTATAGAAAAATTGAAGGAAATATCACATCTTATCATATTGATAGACATCCTGTTATTTCATAATTTAGTCAAAAAAATTAAATGTGCATTCATTGTTCCGTGTAAAATATCTTTAAAACAATTAATTAACAAAAAGGTTTTAGAACAATGAATTAATGTTGGAAGGTTTGATGTGATTGATCGAAAATTAAATTGTATGAACCTAACATGTTTCATTATGTTTATTGGTAACTAAACCTAATACAATCTATGTTGATATTATTATTGTTTTAATTAATTTTGTATAAAGAGGCAATGTTGCAATCTACTGACAAATACACTTTTTCAGCGAAGAGCAACTGCTTACGTATATTCATGTTTGATTGTAAATAATTTAATAATATTTTATTTCATTGAAATTAGAGCCAATTCTAAAGTAAACTGGAAGCCAAAAAGCTCTTTTAATATGTCTTTTTTTTATTTGATATGATCTAACTATGGCCGAAAATGTATATTACAGTTTGTAATTATTCAGAATGAAAGAAACTAAATCTCGACTTTGTAATCTGTTTTTAACATATTTTAAACTATATATTCTAAAGCAAAAATATCAGAACACCAAATAATAGCGGAAAATCAATTATATCAATTTAAAAATATAAAGTTTTAATAAATTCATAAAGTGGCCCTTTTTATTTTTTTATTTATTAAAAAAGAAACATTCTCCGGTGTTGAGGATCGTTATTTTCCTTCCAGTTCTTACTTCAACAAATGTCTTCGCCCAGGTCTAGCACTGACCATCAAAAGATTAGAGTAAGTCACCCTTCTTTATTGGAAGTTTTCACATACCCAGGTTGATATTTTCCCCCATCCCCAAAGACAAAGTACAATTGTTTTTAACATTTTTACAATGTTTTTTTTTTGTAATTGTGATTTGTTATTTTAATCTAATCTCTGTCTAATTTCAATGTGAAATGTTTGATTAATTATCGTTGGTTCCTTGTTCATTGTATGCATTTATTTTAAATTATAATCCAGGCAAAAACGCTTGCTTATTAATTATGTTTTAATAATGGAAGTTTTAATATTGTCCATTTATTTTTGTGTATGTTTTCTAAAAGAAAAAAAAAATCGTTCAATGCCGTGTTTGTGTATATTTTGAAAATATTAAGAAAAAAATACGAAGAAAATAATTATTTTAAATGTGTTTACTCCCAGTCTGCTGTTGTTCCTGAAGGTGCATTTTCTGAGTCCTCTTTGCGTTCTGTACTTCTGTTATTCTTGAACAAATTCCTATCACCGTAAATGACACAACTATCATTCTCCTAATCCTGATACAATCTAGCCTTAGTTCATAGAAAGAAATAGGTGAATTGCCAGCAATGTACTTCACCAACTCGAATTATGGATCTAACTGCATGAATTTGCATCTTCAGATCGATATATCGATTTGTACAAAAGATTTTAAAAGTTATGTTTATACAATCGGTTACGATTAAATTGAATTATATTGGTTAGTCGGTTTTGGAGAGTTAAAACTAATTATATCATATATCCGAAATAAATCATATATATCCGAAAAAAATAACATTTTGACCCTTCCGTCGCTCCTTTTAAAAAAAACAGTACAGTTATATGTAATATGTCAGTACAGTATATAATATATAGTTCAGGAGAACCTGTACTGTTTTTTTAAAAGGAGCGACGGAAGGGTCAAAATGTTATTTTTTTCGGATATATGATATAATTTCTAAATTGTAAATAGTATAACAATGTATTTTAGGCAATAGAAAAATAAGTGGGGGGTAAATTCTGGAACCTGCATTGACTGATTCACTAAAAGGACCGACCGGAGGGTCAACATGCTATTCTTTCGGATACATAATATGAAAAGAATAAATCATATCATGCAAAGAATATATATATGTGGTGGGCTGGTGTTTTACACCTAGGGACCTAAGCATCCAGTGCTCTTATCCCTTCCATGGAAGCGCTGGCCGTTTCGTCTTCTTCCCCACATCTATCGCAGGTAGGACTGTCCTTGACTCCCACAGCATGTAGGTGTCTATTGAACGGACCATGTCCTGTGAGAACTCCAGTCAGTTGCCTAAGCTCGTTCCTTTTGAGGTTCAGGATCCCGTCTTTCAGAACTCTGGACTCTCCTCCCAGGAACATCTTCGACTGCCTGCATGTGGTCTTTTCTCTCCAAGTACGCTCCAAAAGGTCCTTAGTCCATTCTTTAATTCGGGTTCGGTATGTCTCCCGAGATATTCCCAGCACCGGCTCTGGCGCCATAAAAGGCTTACTTGAACCTTCCTTGGCTAGTCGGTCCGTCTCTTCGTTTCCCTGGATCCCCGAGTGTCCGGGAACCCAGTAGAGTCCAATCTTCTTGCAGTTTCTTAGGATGTTTAACTGATTTGCGCACTCAGCTTTGATTTGATTTCTGCGCTGGCAAGTGCTTGGAGTGCTGCTTGACTATCGGAGAAGATTTTCACCTCCTCCATGTCACTGTTTATTATCTCTCTTCTAGACGCACATTCCAGGATCCCCATCACCTCCGCTTGAAATACCGTAGCATGGAATCCAAGCGGAAAGACGGCCTCCACCTCCAGACTCGGGATCCATACACCCCCTCCTGTGAGTCCTGTGTCCTGTCTAGAACCGTCTGTAAAGCATCGTATATGCTTCCCAGTGACTTCTGTCGCTTCTTGCTGTGCTCTCTCTCTCTACCCCTGATAGTTACTGCATACTTCCTATTTAGGTTGGTGCGCTGCACCATATGCAAAGAATAACATTTTGACTCTCCTGTCGTCGGTCCTTTTAGTTCAGCAGTATTGGTTCTCACAAACAATTTTTAAAAATACATGGCGGGTAAATTGAGGAAAAAGGTACGAAAGTGTGTAAGTTTCAACCCGGCACTATTTTATTATTTATTTTAAACAATAAAATATAAAGAAAAAAAAACAGTATTTGTTAAGTCGTGGCTGAAGATGGTAGCAATACCGAAAGTAGGTACTCTTATATATGTTATATATCTTCTGAAATAGACAATATTTCTAAAAAAACATTCGTGTTTATTTATATTTTTTTTACGATTATTGTTGCAAGAATGTCATAATTCAAAGTAGGGTAGTTATGAGGTTAAGGGAGAAACCTCAGTAAGGCCTATATCTGTTACTGTACATTTTCTCTTCTTTTATATTGTATTCTTTCAATAAAACATGCTGATAAGTTATTTTCGAATGAATGTATAGTTATTATACGTCAAAACTTTGAATCGCTCCTAGAAAACCAAAGTTTTTGAGTTATGTCGCTGTTGCAGCAGATGTGCGATATATCTGTGAACAAGATAACTCTCGATAAAATGAATATATCGTCACGAAATTTGTATATGTGTATCCAGAACTCGTTAAGGACGACACTTATGATTTTCTGCCAAATCGACCAAATGGAAGTAGGGGTGGGGGAAGGTTTGACACGAAAACTCTAATAACTGCCGATGTAATGATTGTATCGACACAAATTTGCATATGTCAATTCAAAATCCCTTTGAATTGACATATCAAATTTTTCTCGAAATCGGCCTAAGAGAAGGGGGCCAATGTAATTAATGGATCAACACAAAATTCGGTGTGAGGATTCAAAAGCTCCCCAAGTACATTGCTTGTGATTTACCTACAACCTTTTTGTTTTGTTTTTGAATTTGTTAATGATGATGATGTTGTTTTTATTGTATATGTGAACAAATGACTCACTGAACATTTTAACTGTTGTATTTTACCAAACCAAATTCAGCAACCACTCAAGGGTAGACATGAAAATAACATACATAACACCAAGGTTATGATCCTCAACACATAGCCAAGTTGAATTGCACTTAACTTGTAACTTGAATCCCTGACAAAACTCACAGGATTCAAATTAAAAGAGCTGCCACATATATGAATTTTCTTACATTCAATCGTGATTGTTGATTGAAATATCATTCTTGAAACGGACATAATCGTCGTATAAAATATGTATATAAAAATGGATCCAGGTCGTTTTTAGCAAAATATTGATAACAGGATTCATCCGAATGATGTATTGAACTTCAAAAATTAAAGGCTTCAAAATGGTGACTTTACTTGGTATCACAGAGTAATAAATATGAATAAATAGTAAATTTTTAATATATATTTTTTCTAAACGCCAAAATAGAGACATATCCTTTCGGATACCCTTACACTTTTGGGTATTAAAATGAATATAAGCTGGTGGATGAAGATCTGCCATAATGTTGTGATGTTTCCTTGTTGTTGATGGAATCGAGTGATCATGATGTGATGTGACATGATTTGTTGCAGGTATTCAGAACGCGGACTCCGCCTGAGGCCATCGAACTGGTCTCCCGTCTCCTCGAGTACACCCCCTCGTCCAGGATCTCTCCTCTCCAGGCCTGTGCTCATCCCTTCTTTGATGAGCTTCGGGATCCCACCACCTGTCTACCGAATGGTCGTCCGCTGCCACCCCTCTTCAACTTTACTGAACATGGTAACAGAGAGTTATTTGCCTCATATTATGTACATGGGTGTTTCAGGAGTGTTTTGGTGGGTGAATATAGGTCCGGAAATTCTTCTTAAAAAAAATATTGAGAGAAAACCTCTAAAAAACACGTTTTTTTTTTCGTTTTTTTCAAACTTATGAGCTAGCTATCACAATTAAATACAGATGTTATCCAAATACATTTGAAAAATGCATTTTGGAAGAGGAGGGGTGAGGCGCTGAGTCACAGTAAATGCGCACAGATCAGTTCTGTCTTGCAATCAAGAAGCATTTATTTTGAGAAATTCTTATCAACAGCGATATCGGCTATATTGCAAAATAACGTAAAACTCATGTTTCTTACAGCTTTAATTGAACAATTATTATCTACATAAATAACCTTGCCACTTGCTGATTCGTTAGTTATTGTGACTCACGCCCGGGATTTAACTGCGAGGTCATATCGCCTACTACCAGAGCGCTCTTTCGTCTCTGGTGGAAATGAGCCCGATAGAAGTTTTAAATTTTTATTTACCCAGGCGTGGTCCTAAGGAGTACGTGATATCGCGCAGGCTTGGGACCATTGGTTAACTTCCCATCCAGGTTTTTCCACCTTCCAGGTAAGGGCCTCAGCCGGATTTCGAACCCGCGATCTTAACCTCAGTAAGCAAGCACGCTTACCACTGAGCCACCAGCGCCCTCTGGTGTAAAGAGTAGTTTTCCTTAGTAAAAAAAAACTAATAAAACAATTAATATTCTTTTTAAGTGTCTTAAAGAGAGAGAGAAAAAAAAAGGGGGGGGGGGGGGGGGGGTATTGAGGACAAGGCCCAATGTGTTCTAAAGATGCCTTGAATGAAGGATAGAATATGATTGACTAATTGTTTATTGTGGTCGCTGATATCACATAGGTAGCATCATGGCTAATGTTCTCAAAATCGCGGGTAGGAAACCCGGCCGAAGCTCTTGATCGCCTTCTTTCGGATGAGACATTAGCGATAGTCTTGTGTGAGGTTTTAAATACTCCTTAAAGACCCGGACTGTCTTTTTATTAGCTCTATGTGCTTACCTGGAGGTATGAGGTTAAAATTATAGTTTAAAACAAAAAACGGTTATATTTTTGTTGAGTCTCCGTTATTTTTCTTACATCGAAGTTATATTTTAAAACTTATGCTTGACTCCTAGTAATGTTCGGGTGTTGATGTATTTTATAGAGTTGAGCATCGAGCCGAGCCTAAACGCTGTGCTGATGCCGCGGGGAAGTGGAGCCACGAGCCCCACCCCCGGTGATGGGGCAGGAGGTGGAGGAGGTGGTGGTGGGGGCAGTGGAGGTGAGGGTAACCAGGAGAGAGCCTCCGCGGCTGGACAGCAGCAGTCCCCCCAGGACATGGCATGAGGTAACCAACACTTGCATCCCATCAACAAGTCTAAATGATGGTTACTATATGGCTGCAAAATGGCGGATTCCCTTTAGTAACCTGAATAGAAACTCCTGAAAACCTGAATGGAAACTCAACCTGAACGGTACAAAGATGGGAGGCGAAGGTGTTCGCTTTACGGCACTTCTCACTAGAACACCTCAGAAGGCTGCAAATCGATCAACTCCCAATTCCATGGAATCCTAAAGACCAGGGTGTGCGCTATCTTGGAATGCACCTTAACACAAGACTAACATGGCGCCTACACATCAACACGCACACACACGACTCAGGCCCCTCTACACTCTCATAAACAGGAATACACCACTCAGACACTTACTTTACGAAACACTAATACTTCCACTCTTAACCTACGCTTGCCTCGTATGGTTCTGCACTAGCATAACACACCAACATAACAAGATTACAGACATTTCAAAACCAAGTCCTCTGGATAGCAGTGAACGCCCCCTGGTTTATGAGGAACACCCCAAATTCATCGGGGACTGGGAGTTGCTCCTTTTGCAGCCCAAATCGAAAAACTCACCCGAAGCTTCCATGAAGGTCTGCCAGCCTGCTCTGGAGCGGTCCACTACAGTCTCGGCCAGCCTGTAGCTCGCAGGCTGCAGGCGAGACTGTACCAAGACTTTTTATTTAAAAAAATTAATCTAATTTATCGACGGTCTAATTCTAATACACCCCATATATGCAAAAATTCAAATTTAGAGTTTTTCGCGCAGAATAGAAATAAAACAGGGTTACTCCTCCACATTTTAAACACCCAGAATTTACAAAGGTCTCCTTTTTGTTTCATAAAAATGAGACACCAACATTCAGCAAAATTGAGCTCTTAATGACTACAAAAAAAATATGTGAAAATGTCCCTTGTAAAATTGCATTTTTGCAGATATGGGGTAACAGAATTAGGCACTCATTATGCAATGTCCAAAAAATTGTTGCATGTAATTTTCGCAATGGAATTGTTTTCGCAGTGTAAACTAAATTCATTTTTGTGAAACCACTTAAAATTTGGATTCTCTTTGTCTAGTAACATCTTTGTCTAGTAGTACTCGTAGAAATTGATTGATTTATTTTATAATAATTAAGGTTATTATTGTTTTTTTTTTTTTCTTTTGGCTTTATGAACGGTGCATATTAGCCATGTCAATGTGTTATGTATAATTATTTAAGACATCCATGGCCCCGGGAGGGAGTTCTATCTACGAAATAAAACTCACTCCCGGACGGGATTCGAACCCGCAAACCATGGTGAGACCATGCGACCAAAGCCCTACGCTCTAGCCCGCACGGCCACCATGGCCCCATTATTGTTGAATTCTGTAATTATTATAGAAAAAATCAATAATAACATTTACTGTAAACATTTTTTTTTATAATCTTAATTTGAAACTTGATATTGCATAAGTTAAATCATTTTTGTTATTCTTTTAGGTTCTTGTTAGCGAAGATGAAACTACAACGAGAGGAGCAAACTCTGCATCCATATATGTATATATGTTGACACTTTGAGTGTCCCTACATATATATACATATTCAAATATATATAATATATAAGAATGTACATATATGTATATGTAGCAAGGGGGCCTACATTATTAATTTTTTTGTTACTTCGCACACCTCAAAATATATATGTATGCTTTATGTATATAATATATATGTACTGAAGCAAAATATGTGCATATATATGCTTTATGTGTACTGAAGCATTATATGTACTTTATCACATTATATATTTATTTTATAAATCCTTGTACAGAGACTAGCGACTATTAATTAAAACAGACAAGGATTTCATTGTTATTTTTATTATTTTCTTTTCTAGTTAAACTATGATGAATTTCATTCAGAAAAAAAAAAAAATTATATATTATTTTTAAATCTTGACAAAACTTTGTGTATGATCTTTTGAACATTGTTTTTAGTTCCAAATAAATAAATTATATATAAAAGCCCTGCTAAACTGGTGTCCACGTTCCAAGTATTTGGCTCGTTTAGCATCTGACATCGGCTATTTTGCTTCCCTTGCTACGAAGATCTTGGCCTCGAGAGCTGTATACTTTCATCCTCTACTTCTGTAGAGGCATATAAGTGACTATACATACATTAAGTATACATTGCCAAGTCTTCTATTCTACTTTATTACATTTTCATTGAATAAATTCAGACTTCTTGTAATGATATTCATGGTACACGGAATAAAAAAAATATATATATAAGTAGGTTGAAAGAAAATTGGTTACAAAGATATAAAATTTTATTTTATCTATTCAATAATTCATCAATACACTATTTTCATTAGTGTGTTTACAGTTACAGATGATGGAGTCTTACTCAAGTTGATGAATTTTGTAGGTCAGTTATTTCCCAATTGTAAGCGATATTGAAATATTTAACAATTAAAAAAAAATGTTTTATCAGCGTTAAAAAATTATTTATAAACTATTTTAAAAATTTACTTTTCCATTATTTTGATTTTGCTGTCGAGGTTGTGTTGTTCATTATGTTGTTTATTATTAATATTATTATTTGGTTTTAATTAAACATTTTTATAATTAGAAACAATTGATTGAGAGTCAATCTTTTTTTTTATTTTATATCGGAATATTCTGCCTACACTTTCATAGTAACCTCATAAAATGTTCAAATTAAAGGCGTAGCTAGAGACGGATTAGAAAATTCTCAATTAATAATATTACTTTGTAAGCTACAATTATTAACAAAATGGACCTAAAATAACAGATTATGGAATAGGAAGGAGAGATCAGGCAGGCTGTGGTCCATGAAAACAACTTGTGAAATTTTTGCCAAGGTTTCGACGCTGAGTCTGCCTTCTTCAGGGCCTGTATTCATGTATATATATACACTATTAATGAGTTGATGTATGCTAGATTTGAGTAAAAGATGTGACATTAAAACTAATTGTGACTAAACCAACTTTTAACCTTTTTACTATTTACACGAAAACAAACTAAAATATTATATCTAAACAAAAACAATTATAAACTAAATACAAACTTATATATCAAGAGTGAAAATTTAAAAACAAATGATATGGTATCTAGACAAAAGCAACATCCTGAGCGGGAGAAGTTTTAAAATAAATAAACTGTAATATTTAAACGAAACACCAAAATATGGTGTCACACATAATCTCAAAAACAACCTACATAATCCACGAATAGAATTTTGTTGAAATATAATATTTTTTGTTTTTAAATTTTCACGCATGTTAGTTTATAATTGTTGTATTGTTTTTGTTTAGATATATTATTTGTTTGTTTTGGTGTAAATAATTTAAATGTTATTTGGTTGTTTTAGTCACATTTAGTTTGTCATCTCTTTTATTCGAATACATACATCAACACATTAATAAAGTATATATGTCAATACAGGCCCTGAAGAAGGTACACTCAGTACCGAAAGCTTGGCAGAAATTATGCGAGTTTGTTTTCATCGACCATTCGCCTGATCTCTCCTTCCTATCACATCGTTGGTCAATCCTTCGCTAATCGATAATTGTTATGATTAGGTCTATTTTCGGAGACCCTAAAAGATGTCGGGGATAAAAAAAATATTTCTGGTTACGCCTTTAATTGAAGTGATAAATATAATATGTGTACTTTGTAATACTGTAAGCCTCTGTATATAAAAATGAAAGAACAAAAAAAATGAATAAAAATTAATGTTTATTGGTTATGAGAAGTTAGTGTGGCCTGCTACAGGAGGAGCTGTTGTAAGCTTCTTATTTAAGTCTGAGATTTTATTTATATTAAATAGATATATGATTTACTTGCATTTGTTATTGAAAAATATGTATGATAGTATATTGTCCACCCAAGTCAGTCACACATATACTTTTAATATTTATGCATCATAGGTTACATGTTTTATTGAGACACCATAATAATAATTATCAAAATATTGAAAATATATATATAAAAAAAAATTGGTGAGATCTCAGTGGCACTAGTCTTGATAAATCTCGGCCATTTTTTTCTCATTTTTGATCTAAACCGTCATATGACCGAGTTAATTAGTTCGTCGTGATAACAATCTAATTTTTATTTTGTCTTATCAAAGTATAATTTATTATATTTTATTAATTAATTATAAATGGCAATTTGAGAAGATGATAACAGCCAAGGATCTCTACAATGCTTTGGGGACATCTTTTGAAAGTAACGTGATGTAGTAAGAAGAGTCAGATAATATTGTATACTACAAGAAAAAAACTGTTAGCTGATTGGCTCTTAACGCTCTGACATCACTTTATAGTGATATTAGTTTCACCAGACTTACAGAACTCTAAACTTGGAGCCAGAATTCGGTGCAAATTGTCAAATTTATATATTTTAAATAATATATTATTTTTTCATTTTCACGACAAAAGAATACATTTGTTTTCTTTATTGTTCTCTTAACTGTATTTATTTTTTGAAGACCCAACTCTAGGAAAACTTATTTTCGATCCTAGAGAACTAATGCATTAGGTTAAAAAAATTAATAACAAAATTATGAATAAATAGATTTTATTTTCCTGTTAATTCAGTGTATATATTACAATATATTGATTGTAATTAATAGAAAGCGAGAAGACAGGGGTAAGTCCTTCGGAACCACTTCATAAAGAATTAATAGTGTTTTTACTTTTTAAAAATCATAACATTAACAAAAATAGCTTCTTTAGAAGTGGGGTTGCAGGTTATGGTTTGTTAGAGAAAGTGATTTTGACCTTAAGGTACAAGCTTACCTTATTTTTTATTATTATTATTATTAAAATTTTTAACTATTTTCAAAATGAATAACTTCGCCTTGAATATACATTCTGTAGTAAAAAAATTTATATTTCACGTCATTCAATTTATAATTCTCGCTCCCCCCAATCACATAATTATCTGATCACTAGCTGTTTATTTATTGGCACATGAAAGCGGTTTACACCTAGTGAGCGGAACTCACACAAATATTTCTATATTGTATTTCATTTTTGTTGTACTGCAAGGTTCATTTCTCCTATGATACGTTCACTATAAACCATAATTTTCTATCTGCTTTTCTTTTTATCTTGATATTTAAACAAACAAGCATTGAGCACACCGTCCTCCGAATAGGAGGGGGGGGGGGGGAAGCGATGACGCGAAGCGGGGATAAGTGCCGGTATGATGTCAGGTATTCCTCATTCATATCAGAGCTACGCTCATGTCCAACTGAGTGACGAAAAATCCTCTGGTAATAATCAATATGACACACGGACATAAGTCACAGAAAAAAAACAGACATTTTATTTCAAGTTACATTTAAAATAAAATAAAAAAAGTGTCGAATCTTTTTGTCTGTCTTTGATGTAGGTATTTGCCGAAAGGCAAAATTATTCATCTACATAAAAGTGGACTTCCATAAATTCAATAATTATGTATTAATTACTAACAATACTATATTTGTGATTCAAAAGTGAATTATACTTTTTCTGTCTTGAAACTTCTATTGGAACATGAGTCCGAGTTAACGACTTATTATAGTTTTTTTTTTTTTTTTTTTAACTTAAAAAATACTTTTGTTCTATTATAAAAGTAGAGAAATTTGTTTCAGTGTTCTTTTTTTCAAAATTTGGAGTTTTTTGACATTTTGGCTTTTTTTTTTTCGAAAGTTTCTCTAATGTTTTGTGCCAACAACCATTGTTATATATTTGTTATCCTCCGTTTTTACTCCATAGTATCTTGAATCAGATGTACATCCATGTAGCAAATCGTAATAATAATTATTAAAATCTCTTACAGTATCTAAAACGTTGCTTCATTATTTTTAAGAATGAATTTAGAATCACTTTGTTTTTTTTTCTCTCTTAATGTTTAGAAATCATAAAATGGATTGAGTAAATTTGAAAAAAGCTCAAAATATTATTAAAAGTTCGAAAAAAAATAATGTGTAAATAAAAAAAATTGTCATTACAATCAGATAGATGAATTAGAAAATATTTCTAGTAAATTTCGTCCATCTTCCAATGCCCCATTCATAGATAGAAACCTCCAAGGGTGACGACAAGACATTTTTATAGGAAATTGGGATTTTTTTTAGTAAAGGGGAGGGGGAGAAGCCTCATTTATCCGGATATGAATGGACATTTCGAGGTGTTGGCCCCCTGCTACGCCATAAAATACCTTAAGCTAGAGAGAATAAATGCGTAAACATAAATATGTAGACAAATTATTTTAAATCTTTATATAATTTTAGAGCTTGCTTAACATGTTTTTCTCAGTTATAAAAATAAATTTATATCATTATATATCCGACTTGTAAATTGTTAATTGTTCTTTTTTTACAATTAGCTTGTAATTAAAATAGCTTTATTAGCCCAATATTAATGAGTCTATAATTCTGGATGTCAATGAACGCCTGACCACCAACTCATCAATGTATATAGTTATATTATCTCTTGCATATGATCATTGCTTGGTGTTCCAACAAGCTAGAATTACCAGTTCTTCTCGGAATATAAAACAGAAATACATTTCAAATGGTCACCCCTTCATATTTAGCGCTGCTTTGTATAATTTGAAAAAATGTCGCAAACCGCCGAACCTACTTCAATTTTTCCAAATGGAGTATTTCATACCAAATCAACACAATTTTTTTTTTTTTTATTGCCCCTTCATATATTACATTTTTGATAAATTTTGTGGAAATGTGTTTCTATGTCGCTATGGGTAGAGATTAAAAAAAAATATATACACATATTTACCTGATTTTTGAAGAATTTTGTGATATCTCCGGATCCTTGTATATTCGATTAAAATATGCTTATTTCTCAGGATGTAATTGACATTTAGAGTTGACCATGGTCTCATTTAAACGGGGAGAATCTGCCAATGCCCTAAAAGTTTTAAGATTTTTTTTTCTGAGCATGCGATGGTCCCGAGCCTATACAATGTCAGATACTCAAATTTCCTAACTTAAATCAGGGTAAACATTTAGGACTCCCTCAGTAGAGTCGGGCTCGAAAGAGCGCTCTGGTAGTAGGCTACACGAGTTTGTTAAAGCCTGGACATTTGCCACAAAATCAGGATCATTTACATAATTTCAAGCCAATGGCCAAGTTATGAACATATTTTCGTCAATCCGCTAAAATGCTTATTAATTTCTCAGTTTCGTTTTTTTTTTTTTTTTTTTTTCTAGAAGAAAAAAAAGAAAAATTTCTAGTTTTATTATATCGCTCATTTTCGAGATTGTTTTACTAATTTTTGACCCCACTCACATGAGTTGATGAAAAAAAAATTGGTTGGAGGAAAGCTATGAGCTTTCTGAAAATTGCTGGGAATAATAAAAGTACTGCACTGGAAAATAGAGCTGCAATTAAAATAACTGGAGTAAAATTCTCGTACTGCCTTTTGCCAATGGCTCAATGCCAAATCAAAGTGAAAAAGAAAACAACTTTCTCGAAGAGAAGCGATATGGTGGTGTGGTGGACCTTGCAAAAACAAAAATAGTTTTAACCAATTGGTGAACTGTTAATTGCAGTTAGGAACCATGTAAAACTTCTCAGAGCCTATTATGTTCAAAACCACACAATTATTCTTATGTGTATCATAAGTGGGAGAAAGTTTGAGAAAAAAATTATGTAAATTCAGTTCTGAGGGAGGAGTATTGACGAAAATATGTCTATAATTAAGTCTTTGTGCGAAATTATGAAAGAAATCTTAAAAAATTAAATGAAGACTCTTTGACATGTCCAGATTCTTCTCGTTAAAATGAGTCCATACTCAACTCGATTTTGTAATTTTTAGGAGTCAAAAAATCACAAAATTGTTTGCCAAAACAAATTCTCTTGCAGTCCCTGATGTCCTTGAAACACATCTCTCCATCAAATTTTGTCTAAATCGGAATCGCAAGGTGTTCTGGCTATGTCCAAAATGCGATTGTTGCTATTTTTGATCGCCACACTTTTTTCTAGATCTCACGTTTTCAAGAAACTTCATGAAAGAAGGTCGATGGGACCTTTATGATATTCTGAATTTCTATTCTTTGAGGGATCGAAATGGCTACGCGGTATCCCCAAAATTGATGAAATGAAATGTCAATAATACAAGATTTATGTGATTATCACATCGAGTGCCTTGTCTACTGTGGAAAAGGTCGTTTCCTTTTTCAGAAGCTCAAGGGACGATCAGTTCCGAGCCTGTACGATGTCACTCATTGAAAGACCTCTACCCTAGATAATTAAACATGACAGAATTTAGGATACAGAGGAGTCGGACTCATTTCCATCTGAGCGACGAAAAGTCCTCTGGTAATAGGCGATTTGACCTCAGTCAAAACCTGGATATCAATGAAAAATAATTGTCATCACATTTAACGGTATTCTGACTCATTTCACCTCGTATTGTTCCCTAATTAATTCCGGTTTTCCGTTCAGGATATCTATTTGAAGATACCGCATAGAGGTTTTTAAATTTATATTTACTTCGTGAACTTATTTTCTCACGAATTTGAGCCACATCAGGATCCTCCAAACTTTTTTCTCTTTCAATTACATAAATTCTTAATTTATAAAATTTATGTAGAAAACTATTATGAGCTCTAAGAAGATATTCCATTGGAAAAATGAAAGTTGGTCTAGCCCTCGCCTTGCGACTTGTTAATATTTCACATACTCTTATACCAAGTTGGGCAACGCTAAAAATAAAGGGATGTATGGTTAGAAATTGGAATCTAACCGTTATACATTTGGATAAATACTGATCATCCTTCCTCTATGAAAAACTTTGTATATCTGTATGTAGTGTATTGTGTACGACAATTTCATGTGGTGTACATAGATCAGTATATCTAATGGTCATGCAATATTCACTCAGTTACTGATATAATTTTGTTATTGCTCTTTTATATTATTTAATATTCGTAAATATTTTCATTTTCTCTTTATTTTTATTTTTATTTATTTTTTCAATGTATAAAGGTATGGCTCTATTTGTTTAAACATTTAAATTTTAATCAAATAATGAAGTAAACATTTAAAGAAATATATATATATATATATATATATAATGCTAAACAAGTTTGTTCCTCTCTTCTTTTTTTTTTTCTTTTATATATATATTTTTTTTAGTTTTTTTTATTACATTTATATATATATATAGCGATATATACATGTATGTATAATATGTGTATACATTTTTTATGTTTTTGAATTAGTTTAAATTTATTTAAAAAAAAAAAAAAAAAAAAGAACCGAGGTCTGTCTGTGTAGTTTTATTGGTATGACTTGAGTGTAATTAATTTTGAATAAATTAAATAAAAAAATTATGTATTTAAAATATTACAAAAATTTCAAGAAAAAATTAAAAAAAAAAAAAAAAAAAAAAAAAAAAAAGTACCATTTAACATATAGGATTTATTGTACATAATATATATATATAAATTGTTCAGTAGATTAATTAAATAGTAGACACATTTAGTGTTTATTTTGTTTTCTGCTCTTTCTTATTTTGCTTTTTCTTTTAAATTGCAAGCACAAAAAAAAAAAAAAAAAAAAAACTGTATAAAGCTTTATGAATAAATATATATGGTTAAATAAACATTCATCACCCATGAACCATTGCTGGGGTGTCATTTATTATTTTTGGGGAAAAAATATATAAAATTGATATTCTTGTTTTTATTTTCCTCTTTTTATTTTTTTAACAATTTGTAAATAACTGTGTTTTACGTACCACATTAGTGAAAATTTATTAAAATTGAAAATATATATAATTAAATTTATATTATATATACATATAAATCTACTGTAATTTTTTTCTGTCTTCATTCATATCTTTCAATTGAGGATAACGTGAAACAAAAAATGAAGAATATGATTACTATTATTATGAAATAATATAATGAGTAAATACTTTCTACATTTAAGGAATTAATATTAATCATTACAAAATAGTTGTGTTAGAAAATATAAAAAGCGAGCAAAAAAATTATAAATAAAAGGAAAAAAAAAAAATGTTTTTTTTATTTGCCATTGTTTATTTGTGATTATATTCGAGTTGCGGAGAGAACGAACAGCCATGTAAAGAAAACACTTCTTTTTTGAAATATTGTGTATTCCACAAGAAAAAAAAAAGTGATGTGGCCATTACAGGAGTTTCTTAAACCAACTGAGGTCATAGATCACTCTCCCTCCCACCCTCTTCTCAAAATCATTTTTTAATTTTGTCTTAGTACAGCGTAATCCTGAGATTAGACATTCTTTTACCCAGTAATACCAGTATGAAATAATTTTGAGAAGTGGAAGGGGGAAAGAGAGTAATCTGTAAGTGTGATCGGTGTAAGAAGGTCCTGTAATGGCCACAACACATATTTTTCATTTTTAGAGGGCGCCGGTAGCTCAGTGGTATGGGTGCTTGACTTCTGAGCTCGAGAACGTGGGTTCGAACCCCGGCCGAGGCCCTTAGTTTATTTTGTCTGGGAGGTAAAATAAACTTAAGCACGCCGTCCATCGGATGGGACGTTAAGCGATGGTCCCGAGCCTGTACGATGTTAGGTACTCGTTAAAGACCCCTCCCTAGGTGAATAAAAATTTAGGGTAGGCAAAATTTAGGACTCCCATAGTAGAGTCAGGCTCATATCCACCAGAGTGACGAAAGAGCGCTCTGGTAGTAGACGATATGACCTCGTAGTTAAAGCCCGGGCATGAGTTATAAAACCTAACCTAACCTATTTCATTTTTATTATTTTTCAAAAATATTACCAATAATAAACCATATTTAGCACAAAATTTAATATGAGGGTTCAGAGCTCTCCTTCGTAAGTAACAATGGCCGATTGGTAATGGAGGGGGCGCGAAAAGTTTATTTGTTTTGGGGAAGTACATTACCTCTGATTCACCGACAACTTTTTTTTTTCTTTTAAATTTTATCAATAGTATTATTTATTTTATTATGCCTCTACAATCAGGTCGGGTGAATGTCCCTCGGAACGTCTGGTGGAGGTGAGTTGTGAAGTTGCCGCTTGCTTTTTCCGACTCACGCCAATCATATGCAACCCCTGAATTACCTGTTTGTCGTTTTCAGTAAACAGCTATATTATTTTATCCATTTTATAAAAATCAATAATGAAAAATTAATTATTTCTTTATTGTACTTTTTTCGTTTTATCACCTTATACTGAGGCATATTGGCCAGCTAAAACGATGATCATATCCGAAATTTGTTCATAGCCACATTGGTTTAAGGACAAGGCAGCAAGAGGAAACATATGAGGCTAACTATAACCAGCCGGGAATGTTGCTTCGTAAAATTAGAATTAGGAACTAAATTACATGATCTAAATTGAAATAATTCCAAATAATAAAGCCCTTTCATACATAATGACAGTGTAGTGATGGCAGTTGTGCGCTGTTCATAAAGCCAGAAAAGGGGAGGAAAAAAAAAAAAAAAACATTTTAAAGTTCGTTGTTATGAGTGACGATTTAAACATAACTTAAGTACATTATAAAGAATGTACTTAAGTTATGTTTAAATCATTTAAATCGTTTACATTCTTCGGGCCGCTATAACTTTTGTCGTATTGATCCTATCTTAAATCTGATGCGATGGGAAATTTTATAAGGAATATTTTTGGTAAGAATCAATTTTTCAATAGGACTAACTGTTTTCGAGTAAATCAAGGAAACGTCTAAAAATGTGTGCTACAAACCTACATTTCAAGACTGTTCTCGGGATGTATATAAAAAACCGGACGACATGCGAAAAATCTTATTTCATATAGAAGATGTATTTTAACCAGGTGTATTTTTCTGTAGTTAGGCCCCGGAGTAAAGTGGTCTCAATTTTCAGCTGATTTCTAATCAGAACTAAGCACATGGGTCTCATGGCTTGGCGAGTGTGGACGGCTGTACTGTGTATGCACACTCTCAGCTCAGGCCCTGCCGCTCTAATGTCTACTATACTATGTGTGTGGAGAGAGGCCCGGCATTGCGGTTCCTGATCCGTTGGGTTCCGCGGGGTTCTGTACGCTCCAGTGGCCCATTTTATTTATTGATTATTAATTTATTTTATTATTTCTTATCCATTATTTTTATTTCATCTTTAATTTTCTATTTATATAATCTATTTCTGTATTTTTATTTTCTAAATATATATATATTTAACTTTTCTAGTGTTATTATTTTCATGGCCAATATGCATTGTTCATAAGGCCATAAAAAAAAAAAAAAACAGCTCATGTGACCCCTTCATTTCAAGTTCATAGCTACAATCGTTTTTGCAGTAGAGAGCTCACAACTTTCAAATCACGTACACATAGACACACGCACAGACATTGCGAAAATGGTCAAAACGTATTCAGGAAACCTCGAAACATGATAATGCGTTAAAACTCGATCTCAGATTTATTTCGCACGATTATAATACTTCTTTATACTACAGGTATAAATAAGTAAAAATGTATACATAAAAAACCGGTTCCGGCTTAATCATCAGGTTTAGTATGAACATATCTAACTAAACCTGATGATGGAGTAATTCCGAAAAAATCATCAGGTTTAGTATGAACCTATCTTAGTACGTAACTAAACCTGATGATGGAGTAATGCCGAAACAAGTAATATATGTATACATTTTTTAGACATTTCAGAAAAGAAGTTTGTTTCAGTAAACAAGAGTGTTGAGACGCTAGTAGCTCAGAGGTAATGTGCTTTACAACTGAGCTTGAGGTTCGAAACCTGGCCGAGGCGAAAAAATCTTAAAGTTTAGGACTCCCACTGTAGATTTGGGCTCATGTCCACCAGAGCGACGAAAGTACGCTTTTGACTCACGTTAAGAAACAATTGACGCATACCTTTCGGATGTCCAGGTACGACTCTACGTGGGTACAGCCTGACCACTGGAAGTACCAGGTGTAGTGTAGTTCTCGATTGGCCGCTGTATGACCAGGGTGGAGTTGATTTGCGGCGGCACCTGGTGAAGGAGACTCAGCGATCGCCATAGCCTCACTTGAGCACTACTCATATCCCGAGCTCCCTCTACAAAGATGGACGGGTGATGTTGCATACAAGCAAGGTGCACCCGAAACAATAAACGTCGTGACCAGCATAAAAATATAATTACTGGCCTAAATACCAAAGTGGCAAAAACACATATAATTTTTCTGAGGTCTTACGTGTTTCAAGTGTAACACAGGAAGGACGAAACTAGAGACCAACACCTGATTTTTCTACAGGACGTCATCAATGTGTTTATTAACTTAATGATAGTTGGAAATAATTATATTGTCTAATTCCTCAAAAATATAAGTACATGTTCACGAAGTTCAGCAGTAACAATTAAGTTTAGTTGGCGTCTGACTGATAAAAACTAATTCTGTTAGAGGAAAAATTGAGAAAACTCAAAAACATAGCAAGACTGTAATTTGAAGAAAAAAAAAACTTTTCTTTATTTTTCCTTTAATTAAATTTATTAATTTAATTGAACACTGAGCTCAAGATCGTGATTCGGAACCCGGGCGTTGCCCTTCGTTTATTTTATATGGGAGGTTAAAAAAAAAAAAACTTTTTTAGAATGTTTTCTCAGGTATAATATGTACGATATTTGCTTCCAGAAGAACACGTTCTTGCACATGACATTCTTCACTGGGACAAGTTACCTTAATGTTTACAGAGATTCCTTTCGAAAATGATATACCCACATTGCCATACTTCTTTCGTTAAATAATTAAATAAATTAGTTCATGAATTACAGTGAGCAAAGCGAAAGGGAAGGATAACAATAAAAATAAATAAAACAATAATGTATATTATAATATATATTTATATATATATATATATATATATATATATATATATATATATATATATATATATATATATATATATGTAATATTTCATTTAAAAATATACTTTTATATAATGTATAAACTGTTAACATTATTTCTATACAAAAACAAAATATATATATTTATGAAAATAGGTAATATTTACAAACAATTTCATGTACAAATAATAGTTAATAATTTTAGAAAATTAAAAAAGTTTTACTTTTTTCTTTAAATTTATTTTGTACGTTTTGCAAAAACAAATGGAATCATGGTCCCAAGAAATGGATATGAATGGAGTTTTACAGTGTCGACTCATCCAACGGGCTAGTGTAAAATCTGCAACAATTCATCGTATTCAATTAAAATTAAGTTTTGAAATTTACACAAATACAGTAAGAGCCTAGAAATTATATATATATATTTGACAATCGATCGTTCACGACAATAATGTAAGGTTTAGTACTTATTATCAAGCCTTCACTTGAATGAATGTTTTTAGTAAGTTCAATTGAATACAATTTAATTGCAATCATAAAAAGTTCTCTGGAAAATGTTTTATAGTATATGAATCTCATTCCCGTAGGTCAATCTAAATTTTCAAGAAGAAATTTGAACTATTATACAACTAAATTTAAATGGAAATTGAAAGAAGAAAAAAAGTCTTGAGTTCAAAAATTAGGTAGTGCTACATCAACAAATTATTAGTTTCAATATTTTTAATTGAGTATTAAGAGAGTCCTATTGAAAATGTTATACGGTATATAAAGGGTTATGAGGTTATTGTCTCTCTCTCTCTCTACGACCAGAAGTTGTAGATCTTCCTCACTTTCATTGTTGCATTTGATAGTTGAGTGCCATCCTGTTCCGTCGTGTCCTAGGATTTAAAAAATAAAAACTTTCCGAAACGTTAACCAAATAATTAATTACTTCTAAGTTGAGGAACGCGGACATATTGTGGAATTTGTAATAAATAAATAAAACAAGCTTATTTTTTGAAATGTTGTCTATTCCACTAAAGATATTTATAAAAATACAACTACCGGTTTCGGCTTCACACCATCGTCAGGTCTAGTTATTATTTTAAAATAATTAAAATTAATTATTTTAAAATAATTAATTATAAAAGTAATTAATTATTTTTTTACGCGACAGAACCTCGAAATTGGAAAGATATCCCGTCAATTGCCGGAACTGGGGAAAGGTAGTATAATCGGCATCTTCTCAGTGCAAAATGACAACAGGAACGGACGACTGGCCGCAGAGCAGGCACTCGAGGTTCTCGCAAGAGCACCTCTATGCGACTTCACAGGTTAGTTGGCCCAGGGAAGGTATCCTAGCTCCGAAGCAGTCCCGGCACCTACTCACCCTGGTGGTCGTGCACAAATGGACCAGGTCTGGAGCAGCCTACCTCAGGATATCAGACTCTTGTATGCCACCATTGGAGGCATAGAGATGCTACATGTATCCATATCCCTGGCGGATACACCACATTCTAAATCACAGTGTATCGATGGTAAAAATAATTTAATAATTTCTTAGTCACCTCACTAATATTTTTGCACTTTTTTGCCAAACGAATGATTTCTGGAGACAATAACCCTAATACTCACTATATTGAAACTTCAATAATTTCTTACTATAATAGTACTTAATGTTTCGATGGAATTTGAACCCAAACCTATGTTTTCTTCTGTTGCATTTTCAATTTCCACCAGTGCATTAGAAATTCAAGGATTCGTGTTCTTAAATTTCACTCCAATTCCCGTGACTAGTTTACAGTAAACCCTTGCGACCTTCTTATTCTAGGAGCTCACATGATAGTCTTAAGGTGCGCATCCTATCCTCGCAGACTATTCATTTTTAGAGGATGGCAATCCTCGAAGAAGTTGATGAAATTATTATAGGCATACTAATACATTAATCATATGAATTATTTTTTATTTTTGAAAAAATTGTTGATATTTCGAATGCCTGAATGGGCTGTGGAATCACTCATATAATGTTTCAAAATCTGAATTAATTAGTAGATCAATTCATCGATCTTATTAGGTTGTAACCTATTAAATGTCCGTATCTGATCTTAGTATTATCTGGAGGAATCATGAGAAGGATTTACATCAAAGCTCTGAGTTGTTTATTATAGTACGTAGTACTCCACCCAACCATCTCACCAGAGCTTGACACGATTAGCCTCATTCATAATGAAGTCAACAATAACAAGCCTTACACACTTTGTAATCTCGCAATGAACATCTTTCAAATCATTCAGTAAGTCGAAATGCAATCATAAAGCCTTAGAGGCTAGCCAGAATATCAACACAGCTTTAGACAGGGACACTGCTTCCTTATTCACGTTTGAGCGTAGATTATGAACATTTCTAGATAGGGATTTAAGTCTCGAAATTTAAAAATTGAAGAAGTGGAAGACCAGAGTCCCGGATGTACGGCGTTGAGCCGACAGCTCTAATCTAAGCAGCAATCACGAGTAAGACAAACCGAGAAGTTGGTGAACAACTTGGTGTCAACTGTAGGAAAATTTCCAGTAACCTTGAGACGAAAGGTTATACGAAAAAGTGATTCGGTCCCACGTCAGCTCAATGTCCACCGACGCTATCAACTTATCTCCAGAATTGCGCTACAAAAACTGAGAGCTCAAATTGGAAGTTCTCCTCCACCAACCACCTCTCCCGCCATCTATCATCACTTCATCTATGCGACAAATGCCCTTTCATGTGAGCACAGGATAAGAGAGAATAACTGTCATTTCCGTTCTGCCAGTACACAATGTAGTCATATTAGAGGGCGGAAGTAGAACAGAAGTAGCATGCATGCCTATTATGTGTTACAAGTTTTTTTTTTATCTGGGTAACAAACAACCTTCAGGACGACGTCTATTGAAGAAAACATTAAATGACAGTCCGCAGCCTGTACGATGTCAGAACTCGTTAAATACCCTATATAAACCAGGGCAGACAAAATTTAGGATATCCTTCTAGAGTCCAGCTCCAAAGTGAAGAAAGAACGCTCCGGTAGTAGGCGATATGACCTCGTAGTTTAGCCCGACCATTGAATTACAATCAAACTATATAGTCATACTGAAATGTTTAATTGTTTGGTTTAACATCTTCATAGACTCCAAAGTCGCGTAGAAGGAGAAACAGATTGTGTGGCCCTTTCATAGCTCTAAACTCAATTTTAAAACGACATTTTTTCATCAATTTATTGTCATTTGAACGAATCAGATAAAAAATAACCTTGCCTCTTCCGCAACCTTCACAAGTAGCTTTTCGTATCGAAGCCACTCGTCCATACTGTAACGATAATGCCTTACAAATATTTTTAAAAAACGCAATACAAAACTCACCTACGTATCAATTGAGAATAGTTCCTCCTAAATACGGTCTCAGGCTCGTGGACAGAAACAACTTATAAAATTCTTAAACAAAAAAAAAAGGATTAAAACACAAACAAAAACAATGCCCCAAGAGATCGTGTAAACTAGGACTGTAGCTCAGCGAATTACAAATTAGACTTAAATGGTAGAAAAAAAATAAATACAAAAGTTAATTTCTCATAAATACATTTTCACAAATCGTCGCGAACAAAAACCAAATTATGTAAAAGAAAATTTATTATTCATGATTCCATGATTATTTAATAATCATTACTTTTCAGTATCAAAATATACTGTGTATTTATCACAAATGTCTTTGTACCGTAACACAAAAAGGCCGTAAGTCCATTTTGAATATCTGATTAAATACCTGAATCTTAACTCATTAAGAATAATAGTACTAAGATGCTCCTCACACGATTTGGTGAAGATTGGATTCGACTGGCTCAACTATGCAACAATTATAATTATAATATGCAATAATTATTTAGTGAAAAATAGAAAAACGGTCTTTTCATATTAGTGCGCAAAATTGGAATGTTCTTTAGTTTGGTTCACAAAAAAAAAAAATATATATAAACTATCTCAAATACTAATTATAACTACACTCCCGTAAGAAAATATGTTGATTATATATTTATGGCATTTAACCCCGATCTCATATGTTTGCGTTTAATTTTTAAAAAATAAATGCTATACAATATATACATTTTTGTTTTAAATTATATAAATATATATATATATTTATGAAAGTAAAATAAGATCTGACAAACAGCTGTTTACATAATTCAGAATTAACTCCATTGGCCGCACAAGATTCTCCTCCCCACACTCTTGGTACCATGAAAGCTGGAATATAAATATAATTCAGAAAAACGCTTTAAGTAATTTGTCTAACTCGGGACAAGAGGGAGTGTGGTCGGTTTTTTCTCACTTTGGGGAGAATTTAATGGTTAAGAACGATTTTAGCTTCAACAACCAATCAAATTCATTGTTAAAACGTCCAAGGTAAAATAATTTAAAACAATCAATCTTATTGGATGTATTTTGAACCTAATCTAGTCCCTATAACTGTGAAGCACCAACTTTTGAAAAACAAATAAATAAAACAAACTTATTTTTTGAAATATTGTCTATTCCACTAAAGATATTTATAAATCTACCGGTTTCAGCCTCACACCATCTTCAGGTCTGGTGTGAGGCCGAAACCGGTAGTTTTATAAATATCTTTAGTGGAATAGACAATATTTCCAAAAATAAGTTTGTTTTATTTATTTATTACAAATTCCACAATATGTCCGCGTTCTCAACTTAGAAGTTTTTGAAAAACAGACTTTTAATAATTTTCGTACGTCACCAATAAATTACTCCATGAAGACCTAAACATCCCAACTGTACAAGAACTCGTCCAATCCCGATTCTTAAATTTCCACAATAAACTTTCATCCCATCCTAACCCATTTGCACAAGTCCTATCCTCTCAATCCCATCCTGACAATCCTCCACGCCGTCTGAATAGGAGGTGGCCTCGAGATCTTCTAAGGGAAAACTAACCATTGAACTAGTTTCTAGGGAGTGTCAGCGCTGGCTGGCCTCTCCCAACATGTGGCATAGACACTCATGCATACAGTTAACATATTTGCTCATTATATAAAATGTATATAGATTGCAAATAAAGAAAAGAGAAAAAAAAAAAATAATAATAATTTTCAAATTGTCAACTTCTAAGATGAGAAACGCGAACCTATTGTGGAAATTATAATAAATGAATGAAACAAACTTATTTTTTGAAGTATTGTCTATTACACAAAAAAATGTATACTTTAATTACAGGATTCGACATTACACCATCGACAAGTTTAGTTATAAACGAAGAAAAGTTGTTGAGTGCGAACTGTTCTTACAGGTAAATTATGTAGAAATATTTCCGAACATTCAAATTCTTAACTTATATACAATACATTATTACAACAGTCTTCCCAAAAAATGGCATTTATTTCGGGAAGCACTCCCATCAATGTCTATAATATGTGTTCTTTAGGTTAAGTTTTCCTTCTTGTTTGATCAGAATCTTCCTTTTATAGAACAAATTTATTGAGTCGACTTCGATATTTAATCATCCAGTCAAAAACTGACTTGGTGTTTAAAATTTAAATACAAAGTCTATACTCAATAAATATGTTCTATAAAACGAAGATTCTGGTTAACAGAAGGAATAGTTAACCTAAAGAACACGTATTATAGATACTGATGATGGGAATGATTCGCGAAACTTTGTAACTTCTGGGGAGAAATAATATATTATATATGAACTAAGAATCTCGTTACACAACCCAAAAAGTAAAATTCTCAACAATAAAGCCAAGGGAATTTCCTAGTTCAACCCCTTTCTTATCTACCTGGTTTACCTATAAGTCAACAAACTTGTTAGTTTTTAGGTATAAACTAGGACACGTTTGTTGACTTATATCACCGATATACTGACGATGGTGTAAAGCCGAAATCAGCAGTTTATGTATACATTTTGTATGGAATGGACAACATTTCAAAAAATATGTTCATTTTATTTATTTTTCAAATTGTCATAAGAATATGTCACTTTGTACAATTATTTATTGGGTCCCAAAACAAAATAATTCTAAAAGAACAAAAATGGTACGTTATGCTTCATTTTCAACTACTTTAAAGAGTTCATGACCAATATAATAAATATATTTGGGAGCATAAAACCTGTTTCCATGATTGGAGTGCATATAATGCATGTAATACTCGAAAAAGAGGAAAAGATTCTAGAGTTTAAAAAAATTCTTCCTTATTTACAGGTTATACTAAGAAAATATTGAGTGTTAGTTAAATCCTTCATGAGAAGAAGGAAACTTTTTTTTTTTCATTTTTTGGGGGGACGACAGTTTTTAGAGAAAGTTTTACTCAAAACGCTTGTTCCGAAACTGGATTGACAGATGCAAAGCAGGATAGAACGTCAAGGTCGCAATCTTGCGCTTGAAGTTATATTGTTCTGTATTATGAAACGGCTGCTTTTGAAATCTGACTCTTCTCCTCTTGGATATAATATCTTGGAAGGTCTCCAATCATCCAAAAAAGTTTATGCTCTCAATATGATGGAATTAGTGAGAAAAAAAATAATAGTAATGAACAAATAGGGAATTAGTTGTAATTTTGGGGAATGGGGCTCTCAACTTTTCAGATTCTTTTCTAAAACAACCATCTAGGATAACAATAAATAAGTGTACGAAGTATCACACTGGGCAAAACATGTTTTCTATTGAGAAGACTGTCCCCACACGAACATCAGAGTCAGGGGTGATATAATATTGAATGGTTGTCTAAATACCGGCGTCACAACCTCATGGACTCAACTGGGATCTGGAGCGACCTACTCGGTTGTTTCGATCGGCTTCCTAAGAATGACATGGCCTTCTGCAAACTATGATATTTGGCACAATTATGTGTTGGATCCTGGAGAAGGGCGGTCACTCGGAAATGGCAAGCATAGCTCTATTTTCCAAAGGGACAATTTTTTTTTTCATTATACCATTGATCAATTTTCAACATTTTGGGAAAATAATGATTTTTGGGACCGTATTTCTTGGAGTCAAGGCACCTCACCCTAAGTGAAGAAGCTATAAATAAAGAGGAACACTGGCCGGGGAAGGGATTGGTCACTGGACTGGCCAATAGTTGCTACTCATTATAGTATATCTTGGAAGTTAAATGTTGTCCCTGAGTCTAAAGAACTGAATAATTCCTGTTCTGACAGATTGGTGGGTTCCCCTGTATGTGGAAGTTGTTCCAAAAAATCCAAATTGAATTCTGGGGCAATGGAAGAGAGTGACTGGGAAAAACCACCCGTCTGATGAACACCAAAGGTAGGGAATGTATTGACGTAGGAGAATGGGAGACTAACGGGAGGTACAGTGGAGACGACCTGCCGTGCGAACCCCTGGGCCATGGTGGGATGGAGCCGAAGATGGTGAGGTGGCTGGTGGGACGTCTGATGAGAGGGAGGTTGATGGAGGACCCAGTTCTCCTGGGGCTGGATGTGAGCTGGTCGGACCGTCTTGTATGAGCGTTGTGGGGGCGGGCCGAGATAACCCCGGGGCAGGTAATGAGGCTGGGGGGCCCGGAGCATGGGGCCTGAGGCAGGCATCCGCTGGGGCTGTGGCTGGTAGCTCACCTGCTGAGGGCCCTTCATCGGCTGCCTGTACTGGGCCACATTCGTGAACTGCTGCTGGTACTGCATCTGCCAACAATTAACATAATCAAAATAACTGTTATTTCAGCTAAAAATGGGCAACAGTAATTTCCATTATTCATCTAGATAAATCTTGTCCCTCCGACGTTCCGCTTCCAAAAAGTCCTCATAAATGATTGTAGCCAATTAAAATAAATATATTTAATATATATATATATATTTTTTTTAAAGAAGAGACATCAATACATAATTACTTTGAGTTAAGCATTACACCAATTTTTCGGATTTGAAATCCGATTGAAAGTTATATTAAAAAGCCTGAAAAACACAGATGCTTAAAATTGTTCGTTTAAATAAAGTCTTCTTGCAATGACCTCGGTACAATAGCTCCTTATTACATCTCCAACAAAACCCTTCACACTGATCTCACTGCCCCACGTTAATCCTCTCGTCCGTGCTCTCCCTTCTGCCACACTTGCCGAACGACGTCTTAAGCAACAATGGCCTAGAGACCTTCTCAGATCAGTCAGTGACAATCATTATTCATAAATGAGTGTAACTCAGTGCCTAGGGAGTGTCAACAATGTGTCATTTTCCTGCATTGACATTTTGACATAGCCATGTTTTCTCCCTTAGCACATTTGATTTATACAGTTGTAAAAATGTAAATAAAATAAAAAAAAATAAATAAAGTCTTATTTTTCCGTCGGTACCCGTTCTGTCAAAGTTTTATTTAAAAGTGCGGAAACCCTTTAAAGATTTGTTCACATCAAACAAATCATGATACAGTCTACTTACCACATGAAAACAGCTAAAATTACAACAACTAGGGTGGTCTAATATTGTATTATTATTTGTGGAGTTAGAATTATGTTTACAATAATTGAATAAAATTATATAGACAAAAAGTGAGCAATGGAAATGATAACCAACACAATTACTTATCAGCAAGTCATTTTATGATATAAAAGAACATTCTATTCAAAAATATGTAAATGTGTTATCACATTTATGCAAAAATGGAATACAATTCAAAGAGGAACGAGAAATTTATAATTTTTTGTGTAAGGAAGCGTTAATTTTTTATATTTTCAATATTCCTCCAGTTTATTTTTCCTTAAAATTTTAAATACACGTATATTAAATAAGGAAAACTATTTGAAAGGACTAATACATTTAGTAATTTCGGGATTTTACAATGTATAATGCGTGTAAATAAATAATGCCAAATAAACCAGTAAATAATGTACTTATAAATATCAACGGTTTACAGCAGATAGCGGGATTTTCAGCTATAACGAAGCAATAATCTTCAGATCTCCTCTGAAAGTACTCTCCATTAGCCGGACGATAACAATTTCTTTCAATTGAGGTACTGCCACTGAACGTGAAAATTAAAATTAGCGCAAAACATTCTTCCAATATTCACAAATGTTTCTTAATTTAAACAATAATAAAAACGTTACGCGATGATCCGAAACATGTGCGATGTCAGGTAATTGTTAACCCGTCCCCTATCCTAGAAAACTAAACCTGGATAGACAAAATTTAGGATTCCTAGAGTAGAGCCAGGCTCATTCCACCAGAGTGACGAAAGAGTGCTCTCGTAGTAGGCGATATGAACTCAAAGTTATAGCCCGGGCATGAGTCATAAAACCAAAAATAATAATGATTCAATTGCTCGGTTTGATAGTATTTTTGTTTTTCAAACATTAAACTTGATTTTTTTTTTTTATCTTTTATTAAATTATCGATGGAGTTGAAACGCAACCTCGTATGTTCAACAAAAAACTCCTATTTTTTCAGGAGAAACAAAAGCCTCTATGATAAAAGTATTAATTATTCATTTTACTTAACAATAACCTAGGAACATTGACCTATGTGTTTACTATCAAATATTCCGGGCTTAACGCAGATGAAATTAGGACAGATTACGTATGAGAAATTGTGTTTTGCATTCCGACACCATCAATGAACGCTTATACCTGGACATTTTCATTCAAGATGCTAAAATGAATTTAAAATAACGAGTGACATTAAAAGAAATTATGAAATGAGGTGTACCTGTTGTTTGAAGACTTGCTGAAGTGGTGGGGGCTGCTGACTGGAGATCCGCTGGGGGGAGGGTGTCTTGCCAGCAGGGCTGTAGGGTAAAGGAGAGACCTGGCCCTGGTTAGGGAACGTCTCCTGTTTGATGTTGTCTCCGAGGAACATATTGGGTGCAGCTACCTTGTAGCTACTCAAATCCGACTGCGGGTAGGAGTAGGGCTTCTGGGCCAGCCGGGGGTTGAAGGAGATCCCCATCTGAGCCTTGTGCTGATGCTGCTCTGCCATATTCTTGAGGGTCTGTGCTGCAGGGCTCAACTCCGGCTTGGAGAGGGGAGGCATCATCAGCTGGAGCCCAGACCCTGAACAGGACATCCCCGGTAGCTTCACACTCTCCTCCACCCTCTCCGCATCTCCACCTCCTCCTAAATCAAAGTCCTTCATAAACTCTGGGTTGTACTCAGATATTTCAGAGATGAGATCTTTGAAGGCGTCCGATGAGATACTCCCGGCAGCATCCCCTCCGATTAAATCTGAAAGTCCTGGAAGGAATGAGTTTCCACCGTTGGCCGCAGCGTCCTTTTCCAAAGCAGCAGCACACTCTTCCAAATCAACAAAGTCTATATTTTCAGGTTCTTGTTTACATTCCACCATATTGAGATTCCTCTGAGGGGACTGTGGAGAGGGAGGTATGTCCCCTTTTATAGAAGTATTGAGTGCTTTGACGGTAACATTTGTTGAGATCTGTGAGTTGGTTGAGGTTGCGGTAAACTCCAACTGTTGAACTATTTCAACAGAAAATTTAGTCATATTTTCATGTTGTTGTTTTTGAGCTTGCTGCTTTTGGGCCTCTGGAGTAGATCCAAAGCCTCCATCTGTGCTCTCCTCGGGTGCACTGCACTTGGGGAACTTGGGCAGAGAGAGAGAAGTGAGAGAACTCTCGGCAGGTTTCTTTTCTGATTTTTTGACAGGTCTCTTGGGTTTGTTCTCTAGGAACCTCTGTTTGAGGAGGAGAGTGTCCTGTAGGTTCTGGTCGACGACTCCGTTGAAGGAATGCTCGAACCGAGGTATGCAGTTGTTCTGATGCCGCCTGTAACCCTCTATCCGCCGTCTCAGTCGCTCCACTACGGCTTGTCTTTTTGGGGGAAGGGGCTCCGATGGCTGTCCAGCCCCCTGACAACCAGCCCCTCCGCCCTCCACCACACGATCAGCCAGTGATGCCAGCTTCTAATTTTCACCTTATTACCACTACTTCAACCATTTCTCAAAATCAAGAGCTTTAAAATTTTTCTTGCTTTCCTTCTATGAAGGAGGATCATTTTAAACTGCAATTAAATGTTAAATTTCACTTCACTTTTCAACTTATTTATCTTGAATTACTTTTCTTCACAATTTCCAGTTAAACACCACCTATGAAAATAAACTTGTATTAATTATAGGTAGTTATCGAAAGCTCCACTAAATAAAACTAAACAATATACGTATATTCAAAAAATTCACCCCAAAAAGACATCATTAAAATAGCAATACAAACAATGAATAAAAACAAATACAAAAAATTCAAAAAACACATAATTGATTTAACCAATGAAATCGCCATAAATTGTTTATCAATTTAACACAGACAACTAAAAAAAAAAAAGTTCTATACAAATAAACTCAGTAATATTGCTCACCTAAATGTGATTCCATCGCTTCCCATAATCCTTATAAAACACTGCAACATACGTTTCC
The DNA here is from genome assembly GCA_963662175.1 of Aradus depressus. Classification (NCBI taxonomy): domain Eukaryota; kingdom Metazoa; phylum Arthropoda; class Insecta; order Hemiptera; family Aradidae; genus Aradus; species Aradus depressus. The sequence continues at coordinate 16,865,561 of OY759219.1, read as the reverse complement.
ACTAAAAATAACAGTAAATTTCTGAAGTGATTATAAAATAACAACTTAAAGATAAAAGTAACGAAAACACTTTCAGTAACAAAAGAAAAATGTCTAACCTTATGAGGCCATTTTGTAACCTCCAAATGTACAGCCTTTACAATTTTATCTTCTTACGAAATAGAATTTTCAAAGATTATTCTTCGAATAGTAAGTAAAATTCAGAATCGGAAATAAATCATATATTTTCTTATTATAAGAAAAACAATTAACAATTACACGAACTACACGTATTCTAATATTGAATAATTGTAACAGTTATGTTATTTAACAATTCCATTACATAATTAGTATAAGAATTGTTGCAATCGTTGTTATAAATGTTAATATGGATATTGTACTCTCTTATTAACAGCTCAATACTCATCAGACAAATACTTCTAAAAAAGAAGAAACGTTTAGGTCCTACGTGACCCTCAAATATAACCCATAAACAATATTTATTTATTATTATAACAATAATTATTATCATTTTAAACTGTAACAATGATGTAAAAAGACAATGGCTTGCACAAAATATGATTGATGCAACATGAATGATGCTGGCGTAACTAGAGAGAAGTTTTCCTCTTAATATATTTCTTGTACTTCTTAAGATTTTAAGAAGTTTATTTTATTTTTTTTGCTCCTTTCCTCAGGACTGCCTTTGAGACCAGAATAAATTATTATTTTGTGTCCTTTGATAACAGACTACACAAAATACCAACAAAATTGACTATATCAGATAGGTGGTAGTACTCTTCTTCACCCCCCCCCCCCCCCCCCCCAAAAAAAAAAAAGAAATGTAGGTTAATCTTCGGCAACATATTTCCCAACCTCTAACTAATTTAATTTTATTAAGTTTCATCACTCCCTTTAAGACGTTTTTCTCCTACGCTTCATTTGGCGTCTGAACTTTCTTAATCGACTTCGTGTCGAAATGTTCATTCAGTCAACAATTGCTGGGGGTTTAAAGTTGAGTCTTCCACTAAAACCTCATATTTCTAGGATCCTTTTAGCTGAAAATCAATAGCTTCTGAATGTAATATAATATATGAATACGTAATTGTATACGTGAATCCAGAATTCTTTGCAAACGACAAACTTTAAGCTAAGTCGGCCAAACAGTATCAGCAATTAAGAAAATGTATGTATTACTTCCCCAGGTATACGAAGTATAGGGGAGGTTATGTAATCATTCAAAAATTCGATGAGGAGTTTTCAACGGAATTTCATGTTTTCCGACCTCTAGATTCCAAATACTAAAAGAAAAATTGCTGTGTCTGTGAACACGATAACTCCCGATAGAATGAATTTATAGACACGAAATTTTATATTTGAATTCAGAACTCTCCAACGAGACCTTCTTTTTTCAGCCAAATCAACCAATGAGGGGGGGGGGGGGTGCTTAACATAGAAGCTCTAATCACTGTCGATGGAATGAATGTATGTACACCAAATTTTATGATAAGGAGAACACCAGGAGTTTCATCCAAATCGACCAAGGGGCAGGAGGAATAGAGGAGAGGCTTAACTCAAATACTCTAATAACAACCGTTGTAACGAATGTATCGACACAACATTTTTTATTTGAACTCAAAACCCCGTAAGGACGACACATCAAATTTCAGCGGAATCGGCAGAAGTGGGACTCAACTGATAAACCCTCATTAACTGCCGATTTAATGAATGTATCGACATGAAATTTCACATTTAATGTCAAAACCCTATAAGGACATAAACTGTATAATTTCAGACATTGGCTGAAGGGAAAGGAGGGTTCAGGAATTTATCTATTAATTCGTTCTGGGGAAGCACATTGCTGGTGATTCACCGAATACTTTTTTTTATATGAGAAAGAGTAAAAAGGATAACAAATAAAAAAAAACCTAAAATTCATAAATTAATATTTATTGTATTTAATGAGATTGACTTAATATATTCATAAAACGTTTTGGCATGCAAAGTTACATACTTGAATTGTACATTATTTCGTGATTCAAATTGCTGTGTACAAGTATATTTAAAAGAGATCTTACAACAAGTGAACATTTGTAATTAAGATATATATATTTTTTTTTCACGAATAAAAAACAGCTCTCAAATTGATAAATAAATCAACCGTTTGTTTTATTAAAGTTTATAAAGCATGAAAAATTACCTTAAGAATAGGGATGGATTTCATTAGAATTCAGGCCAAAGTAAAAAAAAAACAGATCAATTAATAAATAACTATAAAATTATGTTATTATTTTTTTTAAATAAATAATTTCAGAGGATAGTTCATTTTTCAATTTATTCAAATTGAATGAATCAGAAAATTATATGATTTAGACAATCAGCATTTTCCATTTAAATAATCTTTGAGAATAAAAAGATAAAAGTTTTTCAATTTCATTGGCCGAAATTTGGTTAAATTCACCACATATGAAGAGCACGGGGAAAGAACCAGGTTTGTCACTTTTTTCTCGAATGTGAGATATCGCCACAACAGTATTAGTATATTAAACATATTTCACGATTCAGCATCGTTACGGGTTTCAAAAAGACGGTTTGTCACTTACGAAAACGGAAACTGAAAATATGACGTGCGGGGAATTGATAGATACGGACTTTCAAACATTAAATTTCAGTTTTCTCAATTTCAACATCTGATGACAAACCTGGTTCTTTGCCCGTGCTCTTCATATTTGAACAATGGGTAAACTACTAATATATCCGTTCATAAGAAATTTAAAAAATAATTGGTAACAACTTTAATATGCGTTTATAACTTTTTTTTAAATATTTTCTTTGAAAGTTATGAAGCAAATAGAGAATACGTAACTTTTAAAAAGATTTTAAGGCATAAGCACACAGGGTGCCTTCAATCAAGGTAGAACCAGTAGTTCATCTCCAAATCTATAATTAACTATTATAATATAAATTATAATACAACTGAAATATTAAAATGAAACTACACATCATTTGACGTATTTAAAATCATGAAAAAGGTGCATACCGCGCGCCTGCACCAACTTTCATTTTTCCAATTAAACATTTTTCTTCTCAGAATGAAATTCTCCATCATTCCTTTTACAACTATTTTCTATCGCTCAGTTTTTTTCACAGTGTCTATAATTTTCAAATGATTCCGGTTTATTAAAGAAGAAAAATAATGGATTTTTAAAAATGTTTGTCTACAATAAAATTACTTCTATTCTTCGTAAGATAGTGGAGAAACAACTACTTGACTTGGAGATTAGAAGTCAATGAAAACTGACATTATTGCAGAGATATTGTGAAATAATTCAAATGAACTTGAATGAAATAAAACTCGTTCATTTGTGGTATTGTCTAATTTCACAGAATATATATACATGGGAGAACTTTCGGTATTTCTACCATCCTCAGCCAAAAGTATAAGAGATAAGACAGTCTTATCTCTTATACTTTTGGCTGAGGATGGTAGAAATACCGAAAGTACTCCCATGTATATATATTCTGTGAAATAAGACAATACCACAAATAAACGAGATTAGAAGTCAGATAAGCTCCTTTATTTGACACCGGGATCAAAATAACGTATGTCGAAACTTGGTCTGCGGTGTTTGATGATCAAGTTCTGTTCATTGTTAAGCTACAACGAGCGTTGGAAACGCTTGTTAGACCCCGGCCAAAATCCTCAAGTCAAATATATCTCACTGTTTTACGAGCAATTTAAAGAATATACTGAGAGTTCAGGTGATAATAAGCATTTAATCACCTTCAGAAATTTTTAGTTTAAAAAACATCAAATATCTTGATAACTCTCCACAAAATAATCTAAACAAAATTTTCATTAAAAAAATTATGACTTTCAGCAGAGAAAAGAATATACCATTGGAAAATCAATGTTGGTTGCCTGCCTCGACGCAATTTATTTTTTAAACATTCACAAAATCATAAGCAGAGATACAAATGAAGGAGGAATAACCATTTGATTCATTTTTTCAATGTTATATGTTCTTTAGAGAAAAAATTACTGACCCTATCTCGTTAGACCACCCTGTATTCCTTCGATAATAATAACAATAATTGAAACTGGTAAAAACTCCGTCCGACTAGTGTTAAATGAAGAATATATTAAATATGTAATATATATATTTTTATATAAATATATTAATAAATACTATAATATTATATATTATTATATAAAGATAAACACACAATAACTCTTTCAATAAAATAATAAAAACAAAAATAATTTACTTATTTCACAAATGTGCAAAAGTATGATATATGGTGCGACATAGGGCAATTTTTGTAGCGAATCGAGCAATGGAAGATGTATTATATAATATTATACCTATATATAAAAATGATATTATAAAATTGGTTAAGTACAAGAAAGGATTGAAAACAAATAAAAAATGGATATTGAGATAATAATGACGCTTTTTGATACTGGAAGATGCTTATAAATCAATATTCAATAAATAATTATTAAATAAATAACACGTTATTACACTACATTTATTCACAGTGATGCACAATTGGCTGCGCTAATGAGGAGATTGTGAAGGATAACTGTAGAAAATGAATTGATGGGCGAAACCTACTGTACACACTGTTAATAAAAAATGATTTGTAATCAGTTTTATTGTAAAATTATTCAACATCTATTGTTACTATGAAGTTTCACAAAGGATCTGACAAAAACATTACAAATCTTAAATAAAACGATAACACAGTATTACCATCTCATCGTTGTAATGAAAGAACATTTTTTTTTTTCCTGAAGAAAGACAACAAAACATAATAAAAATTATAACAATTAAAACAAAACAACAAACTTTGGGTTAACCCAATTCCAGTTTCGTTTTTTTTTCTCTTTTCATAATTTTTGCTTACCAGCTTTTTTTTTTTTTTGTTAAACATAAATCTTAATGTGGTCTTCAAACATCAACCACCATTTTTTTGTGAATATCCGTATTGCCGACAACCTGCAACAGATGAGAAAAAAAATGTAGAAATATGAGGCACTTCGATGACGGGATGTGATTTTTTTGCGGACTGCAAATTCTCTAAACACCGATCTTGTTTTTTTGATTTGAAAAATTGTAATTAATTTCTTGCTTATTGTATTAAATGTATAAAATTTATACATCCATCTTGTGTAGAATCAAAACTTTTATAAATGTTGAGGAAAGTAGAGGTTCTGTCGTGCATATTTGGCATTGTAAAGATATTATCGACTCTTATCAATTATTTAATAAAGCTTTTATTTTCTGTTAAATGTTATTATATTATTATTATTTCTTGTTCTAAGTTCGAGCTCAGACCTCACGGAACCCTGAGCAAGACGCTCTTGGAGAAATTCCTAGCAATGAGCACAACTTTCGAGTAGTCAGGGAATTCAAGTATCTTGGGACTCTGAATACAGAAGATAATGACGTTAGTCACGAAATAAGAACACGCAATGCTGCAAGGAACATATGTCTATTTGTTGTCCAAAGAATACTCAAGTTCCGCACATTAATGTGGAGGGCCAAGCTAATTGCACATAAAACCATTGTCCGTTCAATTGTGACTTACACTGGTGAAACTTGAGCGTTGACTAAAGAAAATTAAGATACTCTGTTACTGTGGGAACGGGAGGTACTTGGAAAGATTTTTAGACCTTTAGTCGGGAAAGGCAGATGGCGTATCCGGAATAACAGGGAATTGAGAGACCTCTATGGGGAGTCCGACCTGGTGTCCGTGATCAAGCAGGAGATATTGCATTGGTTGGGCCACATAGAGAGAATGGAAGGAGGAAGATTCCCTAAACAAGTCCTCTATGGTAGGCCAGGTGATGCCAAGAGAGGAGGAAGACCTAGACTTCGTTGGCTGAAAACGTCGAAGCGGATCTCCGAGTCATGAGCGATGGAAGGAAAGATTAGATCGAGACGAATCGAGGAGGATTGTGACGGAGGCCCAGGTTCTTTCAGGACCGTAGCGCCACAGGAAGAAGTTGAAACTAAATTATTGTTATTCTACCATTTATAAATATATGTTGTTTAGAATTGAAGCTTTTATAATGTTGAGAGAAGTCGAAATGCTGTCATGTAAAAGGAAAACTCAGTATTTATTCAGTCCCTTTATTCTTAATTTGTATAAAGAGTGCCCTGGCTCAGTGAGGACAAGAAATATAACAAGGTAGGGCGATAATAAGCTAAGTAGTTGTTCGCCCCAAAGAGAGTTAGAAAACTGAAGAGCAAAACCGACAGTGTGAATACAATAACACCTAGTGAAAACTGACATAATTGCAGAGATATTGTGAAATAATTCAAATGGACTTGAAAATAAAATAAAACTGGTTTATTTAATATGTTGTCTAATTTCACTAACTATATATACATGGGAGTACTTTCGGTATTTCTACCATCCTCAGCCAAAAGCATAAGAGATAAGACTAAGTTAATTTTCAGAATGTCAGCCTCTCGAGGAACCCATTACCCTCCCTACTGGTGTTCCCCATGACGTCAGACATTCCTAACTAAGCTAAATTGTCAAGCTGTGAGATATTTTATGACAAGGCGGTCCCCATATTTCAAATGTGTGACCCCTTCTAAGATCTAGGTATAAAGCATTAACAATGAACAGGCGAATAATATAACATTAACAAATCAAAAATAATTGGTTCCAGTTACAACTTAATTAAAATTATTATACTGTAAATTATATAAATATATCTATTGGCAAGATTCAGATAAATCATATATATATATATATATTGGTAAATTCTATGTATATTTAAACGTACCTGTGCACATCGACTGGAGGGTCATATTATTGGTGACAGTAAAGGGGAATATTTTAGATTGGTTTGGTCGTTCATACAATTTCCATTTTTTAAAGTTCTGTTTATTTCTAATATTTCTAATGAGTTGAGCAATGTGCTTTTTTCGCAGAAATGAAGGTATTTTATGCCTGTGTCTTTATCAAACGTATGTTTGTGTTGGTTGATGTGTTGTGCAAATGTTGATTTTGTTATGTTGTGTGTTGTGTCCATGTTAGTATCTATTTCTGATATATGTTCTTTGAGTCTTTGTTTGAATTGTCTCCCAGTTTGTCCTGTATAGATTAGGTTGCAAGAGTTGCAATTTAATTGATAAACCCCACTCTTTTCTTCTGTTTTTATTCGGTCTTTCGTATTGTTAAGGTGTTTGTAAAGTGTCCTATTTGTTCTGAAACTAACTTTGAAGTTTTCTTTTTTAAGAATATTGCCTATTTGTTCAGAAATTTTCCCGTAATAGGGTAAGCTTACCCATTTCTTTGTTTCTGTTGTGTTTATTCTGTCTAGTTTGGAGATATCTTTTAAATTGATTTTGTTGGTTACTTTTTTTCTAATTTTTTCTATTGTATGTTGTTTGTATCCGTTTTTTATGGCTATGTTGTTGATTATATCTATTTCTTTGTTTCTGTCTGTCACGTTTAGTGGTATTGTGTAAGCTCTATGGAAGAATGAGTAAAATGTCGCATGTTTATGTGATATAGGAGCGTTCGATGTATTGTGTATAATTGAATCTGTGGTTGTCGGTTTTCTGTAGATGTTGTATTCAAGTTTATTATTATTTATTTTTAAATTTAAGTCTAGAAAATTTAATTTGTCACCCCCTAATTCTATGGTGAATTTTATTTTTTCATGAATATTATTTACAAAGTCAAAGAGTTGCTTAATTTGTCTATTAGAACCATTAAATAAGATACATATGTCATCAACATAACGGTACCAGAAATTAATTTTATCATTGTGTATCGTTTCCCGTAAGATGAGTTTCTCTAAGTGGTCCATGAAAATGTCAGCTAATAGGGGGGACAAGCAGGAGCCCATGGCTAGTCCGTCTTTTTGTTCATATATTTGTTCATTGAACATGAAATAATTTTGGCTAGTGCATAATTTTAAAAGGTCGTATATTTCTATTTTTTCAAAAATTGAATGTTTCGTATTAATTATCAACGAGTTAACAATGTCGAGACATTCCTCCACGGGGATATTAGTAAATAAATTGGTGACGTCCAATGACAATAGTTTCGCCCCCGATGTGATATTTATAGATTTGGTTTTTTCTACAAAGTCTATAGAATTGATGACCGTATGTGAGGGTTGAAATTGTATGAATGATCTCAGTTTTTTATTTAGAAATTTAGATAATTTGTGGGTAGGCGAGTTGATAAATGATACTACCGGTCTTATTGGGACATTTTCTTTGTGAATTTTGGGTAGTCCTGTTAGTCTAGGAGTTATGGGGTTCATTACTATAAGTCTTTGTGCACACATACCTTTTATGATGAACTTAGATCTATTTAATGTTGCACGTACATTCTTTTGTATTGACATGGTTGGATTCTTATTTATTTGAACAAAACCGTTCGTTTCTATAAAACTCAACACTTTGTTCACATAATCACTATTGTTTAACAACACTAGAGTATTTCCTTTGTCTGCTTTTACAGTGATAACTTTATTCTCTTCCAATTTCTTCTTCAGATTTCGGAATGTTCTTTCTTCTGTCTTGGTTGTGGCTTGGGTGTTTCTAGTGTTTTGGTTCCTCCTTATCTTCTGGGCGCAAATAGTTTTTATGTCGAAATGTTCCCTTTCATATAATATTGAGTCCACTGTGGCTGCTAGTTTTTCCGCTTGTTTTTTGGTGACCGGTGTTTTTATGCTGTATTTTAGTCCTTTTTCCATAACTTCGTTTTCTTTATCTGTTAGATTCACATCCGATAGGTTCTTAATTTTGTTGTGAAACAAGAAGTTCTGGTCGTCTCTATGTGAGTTAGGTGTTCCTCTTTTCTTTAATAATTTCTTTAGTTTGTCTTCCTGTTTCTTTGTTTTTTCTCTACTTATTTCCCAGACTTCTTCCCTGATGACATCCTCTATTAAAACCATTTCTATATGGTTGTACTGCGAACATAAATCCTGTCTTAAATGGTATAACGACTTACTGAGCTCATCTCTTATCCCATACCATCGTTTAATTTCCAATTGTAGCCATTCCAATTCCGCTCTTCTGGTTGCTTTTTCCGCTTCTTTACTTCTATTTTTCGTATACACTTTGATGTAATTAGGTATAACATTTTCTTTTAGGCATTGTTTGTTAAAACGAATGTTTCTGTTAGCTTTTGCGAACCTAACACTTAATCTCTTAAACTTAACTGCATTATTTGCCCGACACGCATTATCAATGAAAACTGACATAATTGCAGAGATATTGTGAAATAATTCAAATGGACTTGAAAATAAAATAAAACTGGTTTATTTAATATGTTGTCTAATTTCACTAACTATATATACATGGGAGTACTTTCGGTATTTCTACCATCCTCAGCCAAAAGCATAAGAGATAAGACTAAGTTAATTTTCAGAATGTCAGCCTCTCGAGGAACCCATTACCCTCCCTACTGGTGTTCCCCATGACGTCAGACATTCCTAACTAAGCTAAATTGTCAAGCTGTGAGATATTTTATGACAAGGCGGTCCCCATATTTCAAATGTGTGACCCCTTCTAAGATCTAGGTATAAAGCATTAACAATGAACAGGCGAATAATATAACATTAACAAATCAAAAATAATTGGTTCCAGTTACAACTTAATTAAAATTATTATACTGTAAATTATATAAATATATCTATTGGCAAGATTCAGATAAATCATATATATATATATATATTGGTAAATTCTATGTATATTTAAACGTACCTGTGCACATCGACTGGAGGGTCATATTATTGGTGACAGTAAAGGGGAATATTTTAGATTGGTTTGGTCGTTCATACAATTTCCATTTTTTAAAGTTCTGTTTATTTCTAATATTTCTAATGAGTTGAGCAATGTGCTTTTTTCGCAGAAATGAAGGTATTTTATGCCTGTGTCTTTATCAAACGTATGTTTGTGTTGGTTGATGTGTTGTGCAAATGTTGATTTTGTTATGTTGTGTGTTGTGTCCATGTTAGTATCTATTTCTGATATATGTTCTTTGAGTCTTTGTTTGAATTGTCTCCCAGTTTGTCCTGTATAGATTAGGTTGCAAGAGTTGCAATTTAATTGATAAACCCCACTCTTTTCTTCTGTTTTTATTCGGTCTTTCGTATTGTTAAGGTGTTTGTAAAGTGTCCTATTTGTTCTGAAACTAACTTTGAAGTTTTCTTTTTTAAGAATATTGCCTATTTGTTCAGAAATTTTCCCGTAATAGGGTAAGCTTACCCATTTCTTTGTTTCTGTTGTGTTTATTCTGTCTAGTTTGGAGATATCTTTTAAATTGATTTTGTTGGTTACTTTTTTTCTAATTTTTTCTATTGTATGTTGTTTGTATCCGTTTTTTATGGCTATGTTGTTGATTATATCTATTTCTTTGTTTCTGTCTGTCACGTTTAGTGGTATTGTGTAAGCTCTATGGAAGAATGAGTAAAATGTCGCATGTTTATGTGATATAGGAGCGTTCGATGTATTGTGTATAATTGAATCTGTGGTTGTCGGTTTTCTGTAGATGTTGTATTCAAGTTTATTATTATTTATTTTTAAATTTAAGTCTAGAAAATTTAATTTGTCACCCCCTAATTCTATGGTGAATTTTATTTTTTCATGAATATTATTTACAAAGTCAAAGAGTTGCTTAATTTGTCTATTAGAACCATTAAATAAGATACATATGTCATCAACATAACGGTACCAGAAATTAATTTTATCATTGTGTATCGTTTCCCGTAAGATGAGTTTCTCTAAGTGGTCCATGAAAATGTCAGCTAATAGGGGGGACAAGCAGGAGCCCATGGCTAGTCCGTCTTTTTGTTCATATATTTGTTCATTGAACATGAAATAATTTTGGCTAGTGCATAATTTTAAAAGGTCGTATATTTCTATTTTTTCAAAAATTGAATGTTTCGTATTAATTATCAACGAGTTAACAATGTCGAGACATTCCTCCACGGGGATATTAGTAAATAAATTGGTGACGTCCAATGACAATAGTTTCGCCCCCGATGTGATATTTATAGATTTGGTTTTTTCTACAAAGTCTATAGAATTGATGACCGTATGTGAGGGTTGAAATTGTATGAATGATCTCAGTTTTTTATTTAGAAATTTAGATAATTTGTGGGTAGGCGAGTTGATAAATGATACTACCGGTCTTATTGGGACATTTTCTTTGTGAATTTTGGGTAGTCCTGTTAGTCTAGGAGTTATGGGGTTCATTACTATAAGTCTTTGTGCACACATACCTTTTATGATGAACTTAGATCTATTTAATGTTGCACGTACATTCTTTTGTATTGACATGGTTGGATTCTTATTTATTTGAACAAAACCGTTCGTTTCTATAAAACTCAACACTTTGTTCACATAATCACTATTGTTTAACAACACTAGAGTATTTCCTTTGTCTGCTTTTACAGTGATAACTTTATTCTCTTCCAATTTCTTCTTCAGATTTCGGAATGTTCTTTCTTCTGTCTTGGTTGTGGCTTGGGTGTTTCTAGTGTTTTGGTTCCTCCTTATCTTCTGGGCGCAAATAGTTTTTATGTCGAAATGTTCCCTTTCATATAATATTGAGTCCACTGTGGCTGCTAGTTTTTCCGCTTGTTTTTTGGTGACCGGTGTTTTTATGCTGTATTTTAGTCCTTTTTCCATAACTTCGTTTTCTTTATCTGTTAGATTCACATCCGATAGGTTCTTAATTTTGTTGTGAAACAAGAAGTTCTGGTCGTCTCTATGTGAGTTAGGTGTTCCTCTTTTCTTTAATAATTTCTTTAGTTTGTCTTCCTGTTTCTTTGTTTTTTCTCTACTTATTTCCCAGACTTCTTCCCTGATGACATCCTCTATTAAAACCATTTCTATATGGTTGTACTGCGAACATAAATCCTGTCTTAAATGGTATAACGACTTACTGAGCTCATCTCTTATCCCATACCATCGTTTAATTTCCAATTGTAGCCATTCCAATTCCGCTCTTCTGGTTGCTTTTTCCGCTTCTTTACTTCTATTTTTCGTATACACTTTGATGTAATTAGGTATAACATTTTCTTTTAGGCATTGTTTGTTAAAACGAATGTTTCTGTTAGCTTTTGCGAACCTAACACTTAATCTCTTAAACTTAACTGCATTATTTGCCCGACACGCATTATCAATGAAAACTGACATAATTGCAGAGATATTGTGAAATAATTCAAATGGACTTGAAAATAAAATAAAACTGGTTTATTTAATATGTTGTCTAATTTCACTAACTATATATACATGGGAGTACTTTCGGTATTTCTACCATCCTCAGCCAAAAGCATAAGAGATAAGACTAAGTTAATTTTCAGAATGTCAGCCTCTCGAGGAACCCATTACCCTCCCTACTGGTGTTCCCCATGACGTCAGACATTCCTAACTAAGCTAAATTGTCAAGCTGTGAGATATTTTATGACAAGGCGGTCCCCATATTTCAAATGTGTGACCCCTTCTAAGATCTAGGTATAAAGCATTAACAATGAACAGGCGAATAATATAACATTAACAAATCAAAAATAATTGGTTCCAGTTACAACTTAATTAAAATTATTATACTGTAAATTATATAAATATATCTATTGGCAAGATTCAGATAAATCATATATATATATATATATATTGGTAAATTCTATGTATATTTAAACGTACCTGTGCACATCGACTGGAGGGTCATATTATTGGTGACAGTAAAGGGGAATATTTTAGATTGGTTTGGTCGTTCATACAATTTCCATTTTTTAAAGTTCTGTTTATTTCTAATATTTCTAATGAGTTGAGCAATGTGCTTTTTTCGCAGAAATGAAGGTATTTTATGCCTGTGTCTTTATCAAACGTATGTTTGTGTTGGTTGATGTGTTGTGCAAATGTTGATTTTGTTATGTTGTGTGTTGTGTCCATGTTAGTATCTATTTCTGATATATGTTCTTTGAGTCTTTGTTTGAATTGTCTCCCAGTTTGTCCTGTATAGATTAGGTTGCAAGAGTTGCAATTTAATTGATAAACCCCACTCTTTTCTTCTGTTTTTATTCGGTCTTTCGTATTGTTAAGGTGTTTGTAAAGTGTCCTATTTGTTCTGAAACTAACTTTGAAGTTTTCTTTTTTAAGAATATTGCCTATTTGTTCAGAAATTTTCCCGTAATAGGGTAAGCTTACCCATTTCTTTGTTTCTGTTGTGTTTATTCTGTCTAGTTTGGAGATATCTTTTAAATTGATTTTGTTGGTTACTTTTTTTCTAATTTTTTCTATTGTATGTTGTTTGTATCCGTTTTTTATGGCTATGTTGTTGATTATATCTATTTCTTTGTTTCTGTCTGTCACGTTTAGTGGTATTGTGTAAGCTCTATGGAAGAATGAGTAAAATGTCGCATGTTTATGTGATATAGGAGCGTTCGATGTATTGTGTATAATTGAATCTGTGGTTGTCGGTTTTCTGTAGATGTTGTATTCAAGTTTATTATTATTTATTTTTAAATTTAAGTCTAGAAAATTTAATTTGTCACCCCCTAATTCTATGGTGAATTTTATTTTTTCATGAATATTATTTACAAAGTCAAAGAGTTGCTTAATTTGTCTATTAGAACCATTAAATAAGATACATATGTCATCAACATAACGGTACCAGAAATTAATTTTATCATTGTGTATCGTTTCCCGTAAGATGAGTTTCTCTAAGTGGTCCATGAAAATGTCAGCTAATAGGGGGGACAAGCAGGAGCCCATGGCTAGTCCGTCTTTTTGTTCATATATTTGTTCATTGAACATGAAATAATTTTGGCTAGTGCATAATTTTAAAAGGTCGTATATTTCTATTTTTTCAAAAATTGAATGTTTCGTATTAATTATCAACGAGTTAACAATGTCGAGACATTCCTCCACGGGGATATTAGTAAATAAATTGGTGACGTCCAATGACAATAGTTTCGCCCCCGATGTGATATTTATAGATTTGGTTTTTTCTACAAAGTCTATAGAATTGATGACCGTATGTGAGGGTTGAAATTGTATGAATGATCTCAGTTTTTTATTTAGAAATTTAGATAATTTGTGGGTAGGCGAGTTGATAAATGATACTACCGGTCTTATTGGGACATTTTCTTTGTGAATTTTGGGTAGTCCTGTTAGTCTAGGAGTTATGGGGTTCATTACTATAAGTCTTTGTGCACACATACCTTTTATGATGAACTTAGATCTATTTAATGTTGCACGTACATTCTTTTGTATTGACATGGTTGGATTCTTATTTATTTGAACAAAACCGTTCGTTTCTATAAAACTCAACACTTTGTTCACATAATCACTATTGTTTAACAACACTAGAGTATTTCCTTTGTCTGCTTTTACAGTGATAACTTTATTCTCTTCCAATTTCTTCTTCAGATTTCGGAATGTTCTTTCTTCTGTCTTGGTTGTGGCTTGGGTGTTTCTAGTGTTTTGGTTCCTCCTTATCTTCTGGGCGCAAATAGTTTTTATGTCGAAATGTTCCCTTTCATATAATATTGAGTCCACTGTGGCTGCTAGTTTTTCCGCTTGTTTTTTGGTGACCGGTGTTTTTATGCTGTATTTTAGTCCTTTTTCCATAACTTCGTTTTCTTTATCTGTTAGATTCACATCCTAAAATACAGCATAAAAACACCGGTCACCAAAAAACAAGCGGAAAAACTAGCAGCCACAGTGGACTCAATATTATATGAAAGGGAACATTTCGACATAAAAACTATTTGCGCCCAGAAGATAAGGAGGAACCAAAACACTAGAAACACCCAAGCCACAACCAAGACAGAAGAAAGAACATTCCGAAATCTGAAGAAGAAATTGGAAGAGAATAAAGTTATCACTGTAAAAGCAGACAAAGGAAATACTCTAGTGTTGTTAAACAATAGTGATTATGTGAACAAAGTGTTGAGTTTTATAGAAACGAACGGTTTTGTTCAAATAAATAAGAATCCAACCATGTCAATACAAAAGAATGTACGTGCAACATTAAATAGATCTAAGTTCATCATAAAAGGTATGTGTGCACAAAGACTTATAGTAATGAACCCCATAACTCCTAGACTAACAGGACTACCCAAAATTCACAAAGAAAATGTCCCAATAAGACCGGTAGTATCATTTATCAACTCGCCTACCCACAAATTATCTAAATTTCTAAATAAAAAACTGAGATCATTCATACAATTTCAACCCTCACATACGGTCATCAATTCTATAGACTTTGTAGAAAAAACCAAATCTATAAATATCACATCGGGGGCGAAACTATTGTCATTGGACGTCACCAATTTATTTACTAATATCCCCGTGGAGGAATGTCTCGACATTGTTAACTCGTTGATAATTAATACGAAACATTCAATTTTTGAAAAAATAGAAATATACGACCTTTTAAAATTATGCACTAGCCAAAATTATTTCATGTTCAATGAACAAATATATGAACAAAAAGACGGACTAGCCATGGGCTCCTGCTTGTCCCCCCTATTAGCTGACATTTTCATGGACCACTTAGAGAAACTCATCTTACGGGAAACGATACACAATGATAAAATTAATTTCTGGTACCGTTATGTTGATGACATATGTATCTTATTTAATGGTTCTAATAGACAAATTAAGCAACTCTTTGACTTTGTAAATAATATTCATGAAAAAATAAAATTCACCATAGAATTAGGGGGTGACAAATTAAATTTTCTAGACTTAAATTTAAAAATAAATAATAATAAACTTGAATACAACATCTACAGAAAACCGACAACCACAGATTCAATTATACACAATACATCGAACGCTCCTATATCACATAAACATGCGACATTTTACTCATTCTTCCATAGAGCTTACACAATACCACTAAACGTGACAGACAGAAACAAAGAAATAGATATAATCAACAACATAGCCATAAAAAACGGATACAAACAACATACAATAGAAAAAATTAGAAAAAAAGTAACCAACAAAATCAATTTAAAAGATATCTCCAAACTAGACAGAATAAACACAACAGAAACAAAGAAATGGGTAAGCTTACCCTATTACGGGAAAATTTCTGAACAAATAGGCAATATTCTTAAAAAAGAAAACTTCAAAGTTAGTTTCAGAACAAATAGGACACTTTACAAACACCTTAACAATACGAAAGACCGAATAAAAACAGAAGAAAAGAGTGGGGTTTATCAATTAAATTGCAACTCTTGCAACCTAATCTATACAGGACAAACTGGGAGACAATTCAAACAAAGACTCAAAGAACATCTATCAGAAATAGATACTAACATGGACACAACACACAACATAACAAAATCAACATTTGCACAACACATCAACCAACACAAACATACGTTTGATAAAGACACAGGCATAAAATACCTTCATTTCTGCGAAAAAAGCACATTGCTCAACTCATTAGAAATATTAGAAATAAACAGAACTTTAAAAAATGGAAATTGTATGAACGACCAAACCAATCTAAAATATTCCCCTTTACTGTCACCAATAATATGACCCTCCAGTCGATGTGCACAGGTACGTTTAAATATACATAGAATTTACCAATATATATATATATATATATGATTTATCTGAATCTTGCCAATAGATATATTTATATAATTTACAGTATAATAATTTTAATTAAGTTGTAACTGGAACCAATTATTTTTGATTTGTTAATGTTATATTATTCGCCTGTTCATTGTTAATGCTTTATACCTAGATCTTAGAAGGGGTCACACATTTGAAATATGGGGACCGCCTTGTCATAAAATATCTCACAGCTTGACAATTTAGCTTAGTTAGGAATGTCTGACGTCATGGGGAACACCAGTAGGGAGGGTAATGGGTTCCTCGAGAGGCTGACATTCTGAAAATTAACTTAGTCTTATCTCTTATGCTTTTGGCTGAGGATGGTAGAAATACCGAAAGTACTCCCATGTATATATAGTTAGTGAAATTAGACAACATATTAAATAAACCAGTTTTATTTTATTTTCAAGTCCATTTGAATTATTTCACAATATCTCTGCAATTATGTCAGTTTTCATTGATAATGCGTGTCGGGCAAATAATGCAGTTAAGTTTAAGAGATTAAGTGTTAGGTTCGCAAAAGCTAACAGAAACATTCGTTTTAACAAACAATGCCTAAAAGAAAATGTTATACCTAATTACATCAAAGTGTATACGAAAAATAGAAGTAAAGAAGCGGAAAAAGCAACCAGAAGAGCGGAATTGGAATGGCTACAATTGGAAATTAAACGATGGTATGGGATAAGAGATGAGCTCAGTAAGTCGTTATACCATTTAAGACAGGATTTATGTTCGCAGTACAACCATATAGAAATGGTTTTAATAGAGGATGTCATCAGGGAAGAAGTCTGGGAAATAAGTAGAGAAAAAACAAAGAAACAGGAAGACAAACTAAAGAAATTATTAAAGAAAAGAGGAACACCTAACTCACATAGAGACGACCAGAACTTCTTGTTTCACAACAAAATTAAGAACCTATCGGATGTGAATCTAACAGATAAAGAAAACGAAGTTATGGAAAAAGGACTAAAATACAGCATAAAAACACCGGTCACCAAAAAACAAGCGGAAAAACTAGCAGCCACAGTGGACTCAATATTATATGAAAGGGAACATTTCGACATAAAAACTATTTGCGCCCAGAAGATAAGGAGGAACCAAAACACTAGAAACACCCAAGCCACAACCAAGACAGAAGAAAGAACATTCCGAAATCTGAAGAAGAAATTGGAAGAGAATAAAGTTATCACTGTAAAAGCAGACAAAGGAAATACTCTAGTGTTGTTAAACAATAGTGATTATGTGAACAAAGTGTTGAGTTTTATAGAAACGAACGGTTTTGTTCAAATAAATAAGAATCCAACCATGTCAATACAAAAGAATGTACGTGCAACATTAAATAGATCTAAGTTCATCATAAAAGGTATGTGTGCACAAAGACTTATAGTAATGAACCCCATAACTCCTAGACTAACAGGACTACCCAAAATTCACAAAGAAAATGTCCCAATAAGACCGGTAGTATCATTTATCAACTCGCCTACCCACAAATTATCTAAATTTCTAAATAAAAAACTGAGATCATTCATACAATTTCAACCCTCACATACGGTCATCAATTCTATAGACTTTGTAGAAAAAACCAAATCTATAAATATCACATCGGGGGCGAAACTATTGTCATTGGACGTCACCAATTTATTTACTAATATCCCCGTGGAGGAATGTCTCGACATTGTTAACTCGTTGATAATTAATACGAAACATTCAATTTTTGAAAAAATAGAAATATACGACCTTTTAAAATTATGCACTAGCCAAAATTATTTCATGTTCAATGAACAAATATATGAACAAAAAGACGGACTAGCCATGGGCTCCTGCTTGTCCCCCCTATTAGCTGACATTTTCATGGACCACTTAGAGAAACTCATCTTACGGGAAACGATACACAATGATAAAATTAATTTCTGGTACCGTTATGTTGATGACATATGTATCTTATTTAATGGTTCTAATAGACAAATTAAGCAACTCTTTGACTTTGTAAATAATATTCATGAAAAAATAAAATTCACCATAGAATTAGGGGGTGACAAATTAAATTTTCTAGACTTAAATTTAAAAATAAATAATAATAAACTTGAATACAACATCTACAGAAAACCGACAACCACAGATTCAATTATACACAATACATCGAACGCTCCTATATCACATAAACATGCGACATTTTACTCATTCTTCCATAGAGCTTACACAATACCACTAAACGTGACAGACAGAAACAAAGAAATAGATATAATCAACAACATAGCCATAAAAAACGGATACAAACAACATACAATAGAAAAAATTAGAAAAAAAAAGTAACCAACAAAATCAATTTAAAAGATATCTCCAAACTAGACAGAATAAACACAACAGAAACAAAGAAATGGGTAAGCTTACCCTATTACGGGAAAATTTCTGAACAAATAGGCAATATTCTTAAAAAAGAAAACTTCAAAGTTAGTTTCAGAACAAATAGGACACTTTACAAACACCTTAACAATACGAAAGACCGAATAAAAACAGAAGAAAAGAGTGGGGTTTATCAATTAAATTGCAACTCTTGCAACCTAATCTATACAGGACAAACTGGGAGACAATTCAAACAAAGACTCAAAGAACATATATCAGAAATAGATACTAACATGGACACAACACACAACATAACAAAATCAACATTTGCACAACACATCAACCAACACAAACATACGTTTGATAAAGACACAGGCATAAAATACCTTCATTTCTGCGAAAAAAGCACATTGCTCAACTCATTAGAAATATTAGAAATAAACAGAACTTTAAAAAATGGAAATTGTATGAACGACCAAACCAATCTAAAATATTCCCCTTTACTGTCACCAATAATATGACCCTCCAGTCGATGTGCACAGGTACGTTTAAATATACATAGAATTTACCAATATATATATATATATATGATTTATCTGAATCTTGCCAATAGATATATTTATATAATTTACAGTATAATAATTTTAATTAAGTTGTAACTGGAACCAATTATTTTTGATTTGTTAATGTTATATTATTCGCCTGTTCATTGTTAATGCTTTATACCTAGATCTTAGAAGGGGTCACACATTTGAAATATGGGGACCGCCTTGTCATAAAATATCTCACAGCTTGACAATTTAGCTTAGTTAGGAATGTCTGACGTCATGGGGAACACCAGTAGGGAGGGTAATGGGTTCCTCGAGAGGCTGACATTCTGAAAATTAACTTAGTCTTATCTCTTATGCTTTTGGCTGAGGATGGTAGAAATACAGAAAGTACTCCCATGTATATATAGTTAGTGAAATTAGACAACATATTAAATAAACCAGTTTTATTTTATTTTCAAGTCCAAATAACACCTAGCGGGAGAGATGAGTACCAGGGATAGAGGGAGGGATCACTGCCAACATAGAACAATCGTTGTCGCACTTCTACACAAGTTAGAAGAGGCTCCCACTAACAAGTTAGATTCCCCATGTTTTACACTGAAAGCTCACAACTTACCGAACAAAATTCCTCAAAATTGATTTTGCCGTCTTCATCTTTGTCAGCAAACAGTATCGTTTTGTCGACGATCTGTTGTAGTTGAGTATCCTTCAGGTTGTTCCCAACCATCATTTTCAGTACCTGAAAACAAAAAAAATAAGTTCTTTGAACTTTGCTAAGTAGTTGAAACTGTGCTTCTCGTCAGCTCTCTTCTCAAGTATTAAGTCCCATCGAACGATCATTTCAATGGTTGGGGTGAATATGAGGCGAAAAAAAACAACTTTCGCTCTATTTCCGAAATTTTTGGGCATGTAAATTTTTCAAATCCATTAAATTTTTCAAATGTTTGCTGCGATATTATGTGACAAAAACATAATTTAAAAAACCGTATGAGTACAATTAGTACTCTCCTAGTTATGTCTAAACATCCTATGTGCGTACACTGGAGAAGGAACGAATTAAATTTCAATAGCAAAATGTTTCAACAAGAATTTTTTATTTGTTCTATATCTATATGACGGTTGTGTATTTTTTGTATTCTGTGAAATATGTACTTATTCATTTATTACAATTAATTTTTTGAAAATATAATAGTCGTGGAATTACAATACAATCATATATATATATATATATATACAATACAATCACATTTATATACATTAGGGTGGTCCTTAAATATACATTTTTTTTTCTAAGGCTGAATTTCGGTTTTTTGAGAAAAAAAACAAGAAAAACATGTTTTTCAAATTTTTTTGAAGTCATTTATTGTGCCTCTAGATAAATGAATTTTCAAAAAAACGATATTTTCCATATATTATATATATATATATATATAAATGAAATAACTTTGGATTATTAAATATAATTTTGGAAATATTAAATTATTTTTTATTATTAAAAATTGTTAATAATAATTCAGAACGAATTTTCACAACACTTACTAGAATAGCTTATAATCTCGTGTGGCATTAGCAACATGTCACGATAACGAAGTAAAGACGCCGTAACTACGTCATCACTCTACCTGAGCACTCAGTGGTGCAGCAAGGTTTGGGTGGCCCGTGCCCCCTCTTCGCACCGCAAACATTGAAATGATTCTTTTTTTACAGTCCAATCATTGACATATTTTGTTTCACATATTTTTTTCAACAGAGATAAATCATATTTTCGAATATGGAAGAGAGGCAAAAGAGGCAAGCGGTAGAGAAAGAGGGGAAGTAAGACGATCCGGCAAGGCGGGGGAGGGGGCGTGGGGGAGAATACATTTTTTTATTGTCAGGATATCGCACGTAATCAGCTTCAGGTTGGCGTCAACCTAAAGTGATATACCACTCCCAGACAACCTGCCAGAATAATATATATTTATAACAATTTTATAAAGAATAGAATAAAAGTTAGAAAACTGGGATAACCTGAAAAAGTTCGCCATTAGAAATGAACCCATCGTTGTCCATATCGTAAATTCTGAAGGCAAATCTTAGCTTCGACTCCTTGTCTCCCTTGACACTGAACTGGGAAACTCCTTGAATAAATTCTGAAAAATAAATTTTAAAAATATTAATAATTTGTAGACCTATTTTAATCTGTTCATGTTTCATATTGCGGTATTCAATGACAGATGAACAGGATATCCAACAAAACAGGTCATTTAAAAAAAATTTCCTGATACCCCCAGATTAAATTTTTCATTTTAACCCAATTGATACTATATATAATTTATTTACTATTACTATTAGATGTACCAGGATAAAATAGTACAAAAAAAAGTAGAAATAAAAACTAGGGAGAGAAGCATATAATAACTAAAATATATTAGTCCATTGATTGAATATATAATAAAAGTTTTGGGTATAAACAATTAAATATTTAAAAAAAGTAATGTGCCTTGGACTGATCTTCTAAAACATAATTACTACTTAAAGCAATACGTATAATTAAGCGGACTGGACAACATATCGTCGCCTAAGATGCAACATTGTGCATTTCAATTTTTATCGAAAATCAACTGGATTCAAATTTTTACGCCAAATACGATGAAAAAGGTTTTAGGGTTTCACCACTAGGAGCGTAACTAAAAACATTTTTGCCAACACTAGGCGTCTCAAAACGTCTGGAGTCGTCAACTATGCATCTCAACGAAATTCCATTAAATGCATAGTTTCTGTTTTGTGATCTCTCATGAAAATCAGACTGAAGATTCTTATTATAATGTTTCCGGCAATATAAAACTGGTATCAGATTCGGAGATAAGAAGTTTTTTGCTTCCCTTGTGAAATAAAGAAATTTGGGATGCACAATGATGCATATTAGGCGACGATATGATAGTCAAATGTACAACTGGGTGATGTTGCTGCAACGCAAGGCGCACCCTCTTTTAAAACTGAAAAAAAAAAAAAAAAAAAGTCAAATGTACAAATAATAGACTATTAAACATAATCCTTTCTTTTTAGGTTGTGTAAGGAGATTCTTAATTTGTATATAATATATTATTACATCATTACTTCTCCCATTTATTTTTTGCCAACTCAAAAAATAGCAATTACAAAAGTTTCTGGAAGCACTCCCATCATCAGTATCTATAATATATGTGTTCTTTGGGTTAACTATACCTTCTGTAAATCAGAATCTTCTTTTTATAGAACATATTTATTGAGTAGAATTCTATATTTAAACTAAATTCTGAATAGATGTTTAAATATAGAAGACGACTCAATAAATATGTTGAAAAAGGATGATTCTGATTGACAGAAGGAATAGTTAACATAAAGATCACATGTATTATAGATACTGATGATGGGAGTGCTCCCCGAAACGTTTGTAATGGCTATTTTTTGAGAAGGCAAACATAAATGGGAGAGGTTGTGCTGTAATAATGTATTATACATAATTCTTTCTGTAAACAGACAAAGCGGCTAAAAGTAGCTCTACTAGCCTACAGGGTTGCGAACCCCGTCTATATAGTAATATATCCTGGATTAGTTTCTTGCTAGAAGGGCACTCTGGGGAGACCATTTACTGTTTCTGCAAGAGCCATACACAATATATAAAACGTTTATTCTTCATTCATGTGCCTTGTCTTATTGTTGTTCTTTCGGTAAAAGGTATCCAGCCGCTAGCTGCTTAACTCATGTAACCAAACCCATTCGATATATACATGTATTTGTTCAGTCTGCAATAATTTTGAGTGTTTTATTTGTACATTTAAAGGCTCGTGAATGTTTCTGTTTTGAATTTCGTCTAGTATAGTTGTGTGGTCTACGCTAATAATAATGTCTGTTTTGAATAAAATTTTGTAAATTGGGTCTTGCTAATTGCTCCGCCTGGTTGTTTGTGTGCACTGGTGGTAGTCTGCTTTTTGTCAATTTTTCTACCATCCCAGACAAGTAGAAAAATTGAAAGTGTAAATCCTAAATACATTAACAATAAAAAAAAAAGGTTTAAATGGTAAATGCTGCTCATTGATAATTTGATTAAAAGTAACTTTAAAATCCAGTATTTTATAAAAAAAATCACCTTTGAAGTCGACTTCTCCGTTACCATCTTCGTCAAAAATGTCTATGACACGTTGGACCAGAGGATTTTGTTGCAATTCTGGCAAAGACATAAATTCATCTATGCTTAATGCACCTGAGTTATCAAGATCCAACTTTCTAAATCTTTTACCAAGTCTTCTAATTTCATCCGCATCAACTGAGTAAAAAGTTAATAAATTATAACATAATATGATAGCAAATAATTCTCACATTGAGCATAATATAAGAAAAATGAACTTACAATTAGAGCAAAGCTCCATGGGGAGTGAACTCTCATTACCCTAAAAGAAATGGAAGTCACTTAAAAATCTTACAAAACACAGTTAAGTAGATTATTTTAAAAATGTAAGCTATATGTTACCATTTTCAAATATACTCTAAAAGTATAACTGTCTAAAGTAAATCCTTAACGATAACAAAAATAATAATAGTAGTAATTGAATACATGCATGTAATACGTAAGGTTTAATAAGCCAGCAAGAACAGAAATAAAAAATTAAATGTAGCTAATGGAAAAGTACTGGCCAAATATTTACTAACCATGGTTATTAAGTTTTTAATAAAACTATAATGTTATTCTGAAAATGTATAAATGTTTACAGCTGTCAACCAATGCTGACCTAATAAGAAGAGAAGGTTTGACCAATGATTAAGGTTGGCAATTGAAAGTCAAATAAAGAATCACTGATCTTTTAAATACATATATAGTACATACACACAGGTATTTGGTCATATATATATATATGTATAGGCATATATATATATATATATATATTATATAGTACACATAGATACATAGAGAAATGTCTTTGTTGCATCTCAATATGGGTATGTTCCATTAACATCCGATAACCTATCAGACTAACCCAAAAGGGGGGCAAATTTGAATATTAAAAGTGAAATGAGACCTGGGCAGTGCTAAATAACTTTTTTTTCACATATTAGTACTTTGAAGTTTATTTTATTGTTGTTTAATGAGTAAAATCAAGCATAAAATTATTAATATTATCTAGTTTTACGTTTTATTTATTCCTATTCAAAATTCCTGGGCTTTTGATAATCACATATGAACGTAGACTTATACTGGAATTCCCTCTGACTGGATTGTTGGATTTCGAAGAACCCCCACTATCCTCAGTCGCGCGTGGAAGGCGTGTAGATATATGAACCCAAAATCAGGAAGGGGGGCACTCCTTCTTAAATTCTATCAGTTTGAATATAACAATATAATAGGCTCAATCTAGTCTTGAAGGAAGTGAAAAATATTGACAATTAATTATTCGTTCTTTCATTCGTGGACTTGTAGAATTCTTTAAATTATTATAGAAGTGTATTGGTACAACATTGGTAGTCGACACTGGCTGTGGGGAGGATTATTTTTCTCTACTTTTATCAGTGATCATGATGTTTACATTTGCGTGTGAAGGTCATTGGTGTCTTTTTTAGAGGTGATCTCTAGGTTCGTGGTCATTTCTCGTATATTGCTCCGCGATGTTCTGATTGTCTCATTTAACAGTCTCGCCAGTTTTGTAAAGAGGATTGCTGGCACTGTAAATAATTATTTTAAACAATGGATCTTTATTCATCAGAAGGTAGTGACAGTGATTCGATTCGCTTTGAAGTTGGTTTCAACGAAGTAGACTATTCTTATCGTGGAATAGATAATACCGCAATGCAACGAAATATTCAACAGTGGGAAGATGAAAATCAGACAGATAAGAAACCAATGATAATACAAAGATTGCGTTTGAATCACAACTATTTGGAAGAACTTCCAGCGAACATTGGCATCTTTCATAATTTGAGGCATTTGGATGTTGCAAACAATAGACTCAAACATTTGCCTGAGTTTGTCACTCATTTGCCGTTGGTTACATTGAATCTGAAAAACAATCTCTTCACAAATCACAGTCTTCCAAAGTCATTCGAGGCATGGGCCTCAACTCTGGATAAGCTCAACATTGCTGGAAATAATTTCTCTTCCTTTCCATTTCAGTTATTAGATTTGATAAACCTTACTTATCTCTATGTTGGAGACAACGCGATTGAAGACATCCCCAACGATATTTTTCGGTTGCAAAAGTAAGTATTTACTTATAAATAATTAGTAAAATGAATTATTTTACTGGGACTAATAATATTGTTTATTCCGCAGGCTATTAGTTCTTTCAGTGGGTGGAAATCACCTTGCCAGCCTTCCTGGAGGTATTGGAGCTCTGGAACGTCTTCAAGTTTTGATCGTTAACGACAATAGACTGGAGAGTCTTCCATCAACGATAGCTAATTTAAAAAGCCTCCGAACTCTACAATTACACAAAAACAGACTTCGAGTGCTACCAACTGAAATAATAAAGCTAGAATGCTTGACAGAAGTAAGTTTTATTATTATTTTGAAGTGTGTACATTACATCAGAGGAAAAGTACTTATTATGTAGTAATGGGAAATTATATAGTTGGATAGACATTCGTAACTGAATTTGTGTCGGATTTTCATATTTTCCAATTCGAATTCGTCACTAAACGTTGCATGGTTCAGATGTTTTTAAATATGATTCCTAATTGTTTGTTTAGCTTAAATAGCCTTATGTAAGAGGGGGTTTGATCGTATATCTTGGACTCAAAATTGCTATAGAGGATAGAAAACTTAGTGTCCAATAGTACTTGTCTGTTATGCTAATAATCCTCTACAAAAACAATCGAAGGTAAGGCATGACAGAAACATTTTATTTTCTTCAGAACGGAAGGTGAGGAAGGCTCAAATTAAAAAAAAAAAAAAAAACTGTAATGTTGATATGAAATTTCATATTTAAGTTCAAACCCTTATAAGGAGACCTATTAATATTCCGCAAAATAGGCCGAAGGGAGATCAGAGGGGCACGTATGTAAGTCAGCTATTGATATTAATTCCAAAGGGTCGATTGCTTTGGAGGAAGAGCGAAAACTTAATTAATTCGTTCTGGGAAGTACATTGTCGGTGTCTCACTCAAGATTTTTTGTTTCGTTTTGACTTTTCTCATTCCTGGAAGTGGCTATGTAAAGTCTCACCTGATATTGTATACGCAATAAAGATAAGGATTTCCTTTTATTGATAGTAAATTCATATCACACTCTTAACCAGTTATATCAGGCCATAAGTAAATTGTATTCTCCATCATGTTCTACAACATTTATTTCATCAGCATTTTTAATTCCCTCTTTTTAAAAAAACTGGGTTTTGATCCGAAAAATAAATTGAGTGCTTTGTCTACCTCTTCCGAGGAATCCATCTGCTAGCCAATTAAAACGTTCTGAAGAATCTGAAGAACAGATGATTATTAACTTCTTATTAACTAATTTCCCTGTGGTAGAATAAACTCCAGGCCTATTGGTTATTTTTTTACAGGGTTAGCTTCTAACGGACAAGTGGTTCGTAATAGACCCTCTTTCGTAATTGTCTCGTTACATTAAAAAAATGTATAATGGATAATTCCTTCCATATCTCACCAAATTGATAGTGACACCTTCTGCGGATGGAGGCCTCTTGTCTGCCTCCTGGTTAAACCACTGCTTCTCACTAAAGTACGAAAAGTACGATCACTTGGTTATTTGGATACAGGCAGACAAGGCACATCGAAGGATGAAGCCGGATAGGGAGTTCAGGGTCAGTCAGATAGAAGGCTGAACGAATAATAGCTGGACAGACAGAAAAAAAGGATTGTTTCTTCTGTCACCGATTCAAAGATGACTTAGTGCTGAGTTTTTCAAATTCTTTTGTCTGCGATACACAACTGGAATATCATTTTGTATTCTTAATTTGTACATATGTGATATTGACTAATACCTACCGCATATTTGTTATGGATGGTACCTATTTAAGTCTCCTCTATCCCCTTAGCAGTAAACTGACGAGACAAAGCGTATTATGATTTTATGATTTCCAAAAAACGAAATTCTCTCCGAATGCTCTGCATAATGTAAGCATGCAACAATCGGTACAAATACATCTTAGATAAGCGTTACTTAACAATACAGCCTTAATAATATAAGAAACTCTATATCAATATAACGCAGTTCATTTTACGTTTCAAAATCTCTTAATATAGAAAAAGAGTGTCATAATTCTCTGGACCACAATGGTTCACATCATTAACGAGCACATTGTATTTCTTGGTCCCTGCTTCGCAACTGAAAAACTAGTGTCTAGAGAATATAAAAAATTAAAACCTTTTTCAGAAAAGTTTTATTTTGTAAGCTGATTTCCAAACATATTTGTACATTTTTTCTGTACAACGCGACCCATTTTATTTATTTCAGGGCATCATCTCTGGTGAAACAATAAAAAATAAAGGAAAACGTATGTTTTCTTAAAAAAATGTCTATTTCACAAAATATATATAATATGGGAGTACTTTCGGTATTGCTACAATCTTCAGCCAAGACTTAACAAACACACAATTTTTGTTAAGTCATGGCTGAAGATGGTAGCATTACCGAAAGTACTCCCGTATTATATATATTTTGTGAAATACATTTTTTTTTTAAACATATGTTTTTCTTTATTTTTTAGTTGATAAACGGCTAAGAAGGAAGGGTTCTTTGCAATACTCTCCCTATCTGTTACAGCGGCTCCATTCCTTTCTCACATTTCCTAACTGTTTTGAGAGGGAATGCCTGCTAATATATATGTGACTTCGCACGTCTGGCTTACTGTTAATTAGTTAGTTACTCATCGTATCGTTAGTTTTATTACATAATTATTAGTTTTTGTTTTCAATCTTACAGATTTTTTTTTCTGTACAAAATAAAAAAAGGTTACTAAATATCAATTCAAGAATAAATTTCTTATATTTTTCATACTTCATGAATGTACAGTTAACATTAATACCTACAAGAGGTGTCACATATCTTTGTGTAAATATTTTAACACTTTTATTGAAGAGTATTAGTTATTTCTCCGTATAATGTAGATTGTGGTATCTAATAAGAAAAATGGAGCTATTCATTTTCAGAAATGATTTAGATATCTACTGATTCTGTAAACAAAGATATGAGTTGAAACTTTATTGTATTGATAACAAAACAAAAACCTTTCTATATAATTTATTTTATAAACCTATCTCTTAGCCACCCCACGTAACTCCCTTCGCCCATTGTAAATAATTACTTATGATAAAATAAAAAAATGATCTATAACGGATTTTATTTAGTTTTGTTATTAAAGGACGGTGCGCCTTGCTATAACTATCTATAAAGCAATATCACCCTGTCTAATGTGGGGAGAGGAGTTGGGGATGAAGGAGTTACGGAAGGACTGGGACCGGCCTTCTACCGAACAAATCTGCGCCGATCCTGTCTTCCCCAGCCCATCTTAAAGTGCCTGCTTCTGCTCCTTTCAGGAGCCGACTAATCGGTTGAATATCGGGTATTCGGTTTCCGTCACCAGTGGAGCTGCCACAGATACTGTCCCATGAATCAACTCCACCCTAGCTTGTTCGTACAGTGGACATTCGATGATTACATGTTCTGTAGTCTCGATGTCACCGCACGAACAGTTCGGGTTGTTCTTTCTCTTAAAGAAGAAGAGATTTGAATTAAAATCACCATAATCTGCTAATATTTGGGATATCCAATGATCTTACTGTTCCAATGTAGAGACGAGGCGTTATAGTAAGATTTGTATCTTAATTTTACGGTTTGCCCAGTCTATATAGAACGTTTTTGTAAGTGGTCCAAAAACGTTATTCGATGGATCGACAGACCACTAAGCTTCATCTTTGATTTTTCAAAATTATTGTGAACCAGTGGATTCTTCAAGAACTTATTCCAAGATTTGGTATATAGTTATGTACTACATAGAATGAAGCCTCCCTCGTTTACAAGCACTTGATTACAATATTTATGAAACTCCTCTACAATACTTGAGATTGTCTTTATGCTGCGCATGTAAACTTATGTAAACCTTTTTTTTAAAGATAAATCGTCTGTTAGTTATCTACTTGAATGACTCTTATATTTACAATGACTAGACTTTCGGTCATTTAACTTGTCCTTTTATCTAATCTCAATAAAAAATAAATAATTTGTTTGTTTGGTCACAAGTCTCTGATTATGTAATTTTTTTCTTCAGATCGTGGAGTAAATATTTTTATAAACGTTCAATACGATTTGTCAAGTAATGTTTGCATAATATTACTGCATTAAATGTTGCAACATCAGAACAAATCCATATTCTCTAGTTATTTATACATTCATAATAGCTTTATGTGTCTTTAATATTTTGTCGTCCTTTGTTTCAGTCTTTTCTTGCGATTGATTCATCAGAAATCATGTCTTGTGTGAATTGTTGTTTAACTTTTCGATTTAATTTCATTATAGTTAGTTATTGTGACTCATGCTTGGGCTTTAACTACGAGGTCATACCGCTTACTATTCGTCGCTCTGGTGGACATGAGCCCGATTCTCTTCTAAATTTAGCCTACCCAGGCTTATTCACCAAGGGGTCTTTGAAGAGTACCTCACATTGTACATGCTCGGGACCATCGCTTTACCTCCCAGATAAAAAAGCAAAGGACCTCGGACGGGTTTCGAACCCCCGGCCTTAGTGGTCAAGAACGCTACCGGCGCCCTCTAATTTCATTATATATAAGTGCTTAACGTAATTCGAATTATTTCTCTGTAGCTTAAATCTTTTTCTACATAAAAGTGGACAGAATTAAACTAATTCAGAATAATATACTGTTAACTTTATTTACCTTATACCTTAAATAAATAAAACAAACTTACATATTTTTTGAAATATTGTTTATTAACGCAGAATGTTATTTTTTTTAAAATGTTTTACATAATAATAAAATATATTGAGTAGGTATGGTTTACGTTAAGCATTTACATAAAATGAAATTAGAGGGCGCCGGTAGCGTTCTTGACCACTAAGGTCAAGGCCGGGTTCGAAACCCGGCCGAAACCCTTTTTTTCTGTGAGGTCCTTCGGATGGAACGTTAAGCGTTGGTCCCGAGCGTGTACTATGCCAGGTACTCGTGAAAGACCTCTATCCTGGGTGAATAAACCTGGGTAGGCCGACAAAATTTAGGACTCCCATAGTTGAGTTGGGCTCAAGTCCACCAGAGTGATGAAAGAGCGCTCTGGTAGTAGGCGATATAACTTCATAGTTAAGCTCGGGCATGAGTCGCAATAACTAACTCACAATTAATAGTATAGTAATAAAAAGTTTAGAAACGCGGAGATATTGTGGAAATTTTAAATAATTAAATTGAAATAACTTCTTTTTTGAAATATTACCTATTCCACAAAACAATTATACCGTTTCGGCACTACACCGTCCTCGTGTTTAGTTTTACAACCCGTTCTGTAATCCGCAAAACCTCAACTATCTTCTTTGTATTAAGTTATAAATAATTAGGTTAGGTTAGGTTAGGTTTTATGACTCATGCCCGGGCTTTAACTACGAGGTCATATCGCCTACTACCAGAGCGCTCTATCGTCACTCTGGTGGACATGAGCCCGACTCTACTGTGGGAGTCCTAAATTTTGCCTACCCTAAATTTTTATTCATCTAGGGCAGGGGTCTTTAACGAGTACCTGACATCGTACAGGCTCGGGACCATCGCTTAACGTCCCATCCGAAGGACGGCGTGCTTAAGTTTATTTTACCTCCCAGATAAAATAAACTAAGGGCCTCGGTCGGGCTACGAACCCACAACCTTGAGCTCAGAAGTCAAGCACGCATACCACTGAGCTACCGGCGCCCTCTATAAATAATTATTTTTACTAATAGATATTATATATGTATGTTTAGTTGAGCCTTCGTGACAATCCGCTGGTGGTAAAGTTTGTCAACGATATGACGTACAGTCCGGCGAGCCTCCTGGAGATGTCAGCCCGGGTCATCAACGTGACTGGGGTCCCCTACAGAGAGGATGAGCTCCCACAAGAACTTTGCAGATATCTCTCTACAGCCCACTATTGCGTGAATCCCAAGTGTAATGGTGAGATGTTTTGATAAATTTCATTAATTTCATTTTTTCTTGACAATTTCGGTTTTGATATAAATGGGGAAGAAGAAAAAAACTATCTACTTTCCCAAATAAAATGATGCGGCCTCCCGAATAAGTTTCTGCCTACACCACTAGCTCGGCAGGAGTATAGATAATAATGCCTAGGGCTCTAGGCATCCTGTTGCCAATAAACTGTTCGATTTACCTTGTTTTTATCACTTATATTTTTTATTTGTATATTTTATAATTATTTTTTCAAAATATAATAGAAAACGTGATATTTATTTAAAAACAAATAAAGCAAACACAGGTCATAGATGCCGTAAGTCGAAACCGATGGACTATATGTATATATTGTTTTGGAATTGGACAATACAAATATTAAGCAAGTCAGTGCTTTCATTTCATTATTTTTTCCACTATATCAACACAGATCTCGAAAATATATTCGAAATTGATATTAATTAGGTTAGGTTTTATGACTCAGGCCCAGGCTTTAACTACGAGGTCATATCGCCTACTACCAGAGCGCTCTTTCGTCACTCTGGTGGACATGAGCCCGACTCTACTGTGGGATTCATAAATTTTGCCTACCCTAAATTTTTATTCACCTAGGGTAGGGGTCTTTAACGAGTAACTGACATCGTACAGGCTCGGGACCATCGCTTAACGTCCCATTCGAAGGACGGCGTGCCTAAGTTTATTTTACTTCCAGATAAAATAAACTAAGGGGTCGGGTTTCGAACCCACGTTCTTGAGCTCAGAAGACAAGTACGCATACCACTGAGCTACCGGCGCCCTCAAAATTGATATTAATTTGTTAGAGTATATATTTGTTCATAATGTGGCCATTTTTTAGTTTGGTGGTGTATTGGTAATTGAATAAATGATAACAAAGAACTTGTTTTACTTTTATTTTGTCTAATTCCACAAAGTATATATAAAGTGAACCGGTTTCGGCTTATGCCATCGTCAACACAAAGTTCAAAAGTGACATTTAAGTTTGCTAGGTTGTCATATTTATACAATCCTCAGGTTACCTGAGATTCCTGACTCCCTGTCCCCTAGGAAAGTACGTTAATTTGATTTATATTTTATGTGTTGGTATCGGCCTAACACAAAGAGTTGAAGGACAAAAATAAATAAGTTTAATGGTATAATTCAGCCTTTTTTATTGCATACTACAGGGCGTATGTTGATTTTTTTTTCTGTTTATAAATCCGATCTCTGATTATAAGTAATTTATTCATACAAATGTAATGCATTGTTTGTACTAATTGGAAAACGTTGTTTTATCTACATTATGTTAAAACTTTACGCAGTACATATTTGTTCATTAGTTATCACAGTTCCTTACGAGAGACAATTTGGAACTGCTAATGTAACAAAATAAAAAAAAATAAAAATAAGAAAATATTTGTCTAATTTCATTACAATTCGAATTGAATACGTAATGTTTGTCGCTGATTAAAGCATTCTTCAGTTCAAAGAAAGAGTTATTAAGTTGTTAGACAAATGTGCTAGAACTCTGTTTGTTTTATATCATGGAACTTTACATAACGCTAACTATGAATAATATTATCTATGTTTTCCATTTTTAAGGTGTTTATTTCGACAACCGTGTTGAGCACATCAAGTTTGTAGACTTCTGTGGAAAGTACCGGGTACCTCTTCTCCAGTATTTGTGCTCCTCAAGGTGCGTAGACGACCGCAGTCTTCAGCCTGATCAGCCAGACAGAATGAGAAAGGTCCTACTTGGGGGACAGTGGTCCAGTTTGGAGGCCTGAACAAAACCTCTTCAAAAATCTATATCTCCGGCTCAAATTATATTCAACTTTTATTTGTTAAAACAGTTGAAGAGGTTAGTGTTAGACTTCTTGACCCCTTTACAGGGAAGTATTTTGCCGCTGGCTATTTGAAACATTTAAATGACTGTCATTTCCACATTTCTTTGTATTTTTAGGCTTGAAAAATTAACGAGCGTTCTGTACACTGCAGCCTGCCTGTCTCTTATGTTCTGAATGCATGTGGATGATGATATTTTTCAAATCAACTGTATATGCCGTTTTTTTTTTTTTTGCTGATGAGGCATTGAGGACATAAAATGTTACTCAGTAGATTCACTTTTGAAACCCAATAATTTAAAAATATATTTACAGTGAGATTTCTTTCAATTATTTCCTCATTGCCTCATATTTTTTTTTCCTGTGATAATTACCTCTCATAACAGTGAGAAAGTACCTTCAAAATATTATTCCATGAAAAAATTTTAATAATAAGATAAATTGGGATTTTTCTAAGATCTATTATTCGCCTAGACAGTGATATAAAATATTGAATTATTACAATTAATATTGTGTTCACACTGTTATTTTTTTCTGTTTAATGCCGTTCTAGTGGACTAACTTCTACTTGAATGTATTTTGTGGTTTTGTACTTAAATATTTACAAGAGGAACTAATTATACTCAATTCAACGAATTGATATTTTCTTGTAACCAACAATAGGTGATCTTTATGGAATTTAGATCTGTAATTAAAATCTTTATATCTCATCTGATTTTTATAATATAGTTATTTCTTTGTTTATGGGGAAAAAAAACTGCCATCATTTTACATATTTCTGGTTTATTGGAGTTAAAATTGTAATTAGTAATATGAAAAAGTTAAAAAATCATTTATAAATAATTGAACTCTGTGTATGTAATAGTAATGAATAATAGTTGTTTTTTTCATATTCATTTTTCATTTTTTACTGTTTTAAAGAGTTTATTTCCATGCCAAGGAGGGAAAGAACCTATTAAATGTTAAAACATGTATATTTGTCAGTAATATAAAAAATAATAATTGCTGAACCAAAGATAAGAAATAATTTGTGTGAAAAAAGAATTAATAAAGATTTATGAAATATTATTTAGTATAATTCATTACTCCCTGACCATAGCAGCTGTCTACTGTCCTCCAAACAAAAAAATATCATGCCAGGCACTGAAAGCCTTCATCCGGATTCAGTGTGATTTGAATGATCTAGCTAGCATGAGCAGTCGGGTTCTGGAGTGTCCAACCCCAGAAGAAGGAGTCTCCTCGGACTAGTCAATAACTCCTATCTGGAAGTGTGGCTCACTCAGTCTCGTCCACCTCTGCACGAGACCAGGAATTGCAATCACGGGATCGGAACTTGATCCCGAAATTTCGGGATTCAACTCTTTCAGTCCCCGTTATAAGTAAGAAAAACCAGACGTGAGTGGTTTTTCTTATGATTCATCACATTATTTTGTATATGTATATATATTAAGTACCGGTTTCGGCTGCCATCGTCAGTCCAAAGTTCAAAAGTGATATTCAAGTTTGCTAGGTAGTCATATTTATACAATTCTCAGGTTACCTGAGATTACATAAGGCTGTGACACTCTGTTCCCTAGGGAAGTTTATGGGGGGCTGGGAAGTCCTGCCATTGAGTTAGCATGAATATAATTTTCAAAAAAATACCGCTACTTCCCAAAAATTTGTCCTCGCACCACATTACCTGTTCCTTCTTACGACGACGGACACGGTCATTACCGGTGCCACCCATGTGACCAGGACACGACTTAATTATAATTATTTAAGTGAATCAATTTCCCTCTCATCTGAAAGATTTCCATAGTCAAATTGTTCTTTAAACCTGCACACGAGCCCTTTCAGCCTCCTTGCTGTCCTTTCAAAAAATATATATTGACAATAGTAAATTTTCAAACACCACTTTGATCTTCGAGAATCACGCTCTCATTTATCACCGCGTGGTAGATAAAATTGTCAAAATTTCAGAAAGGAAGGAGTAACACACCAGAGTTGTTCTCGACATCAGACTTAGCTCTGACTGCGGGGTTTATTATACTCCGCACACAACTCACATCCACATACAACCTCATATTAAAGTCATTTTTACATTACAGCCTCTCTGAAGCTTCGAAGAGAGATGAACTGTCTACTTATATCTTTGGTGAAAGTCAGTTGCCTTAGAAAAGTGCTCCGAGTCCTTTAATAATAATAATAATAATTTTATTTTCGTTAAAACATAACATGGTAATATGATAAGTCTTAAAAATATTTACATTAAGATAGCTTACATTTTAGATAGGTACTTAAACAGATATTAACTCTTAGAGTCTGACACACATGGATTAGAATGAACAATACTATTAAAAAGTAAAAAGAAATGAATAAATAAATACTTGAAAAAATTAGTACAAAAATAATAATTGTATACAGTAGATTAAGCATATAATGAATACAGTAGATAATTTTTTTTTTAATGAAATTAAAATTAAGGTAATATTTTTTGAGAACTTTTCCGGAAGTGTCTTTTCACGACGACATTTCGTTCAGAACGTTCTCACGTCGTATCCTCAGGTCACAATTTGCGAAATATATATAGGTACATAAAAGAGAAAAACAATAAAAATAAATTATAATATAAATAATAACAAATAATGATTGAAACGTAGATTCGACAGACCTTAAAGGAGGATATCTATGGAGGAACTTTATACTTCCGAAGTCCTTCAACATCCACAAATCCTCTTAGCCTCATACACCGACAACGTCACTCTCACACCAACTGACATCAAGCTTCGAGCAACCTTCAAAATAATTCAATTACCACAAATCAGTAAACACTGCATTTACACTCCGCTGCAATACGTCCATCGGTTCTCATGAATAATCACATTCTGCCAACTTCGGATCCTGTTTGCTACCTCAGGCTGCGCTGAGACAGACAATTAACAAGAAAGGCTCCCATCAGACTAAAACGTACAGAAACAAAAACATAATTGGACGATGATAATCACTCTCACTGATAATCA
The DNA here is from genome assembly GCA_963662175.1 of Aradus depressus. NCBI lineage: Eukaryota > Metazoa > Arthropoda > Insecta > Hemiptera > Aradidae > Aradus > Aradus depressus. Next base: position 16,829,089 of record OY759219.1, on the reverse strand, counting down.
CTCACCATTTACAATTCGCTCCTCAAGCCAATATGGGCAAATGGCTCGGAACTTGGGAGATCTGCGGCCCAGATTCAAACCATGCAATCCATCATTTTATAGCACATCACCAGTTCACCATTCTTCGTCACCAACGAAAATTACACTAAGTCCCTTGCCAAACTCGCCATTCATGTGAATCCTCTCGTTCAAACACTATCATCAAAAACACTGACCACAAACCCACCACACCGACACGAACATGGCGGCTAACTTCCTCGGGAAGTAGCCTGACTGTGATGCACCTCTGCAATTCAGTTATCTCAAAGACATTTACATATTTCAGCAGAAATCATTCAATGCAGCACCATTATCTGTTGTCATCATGTTACATGTACTATTACTTTTGTAAAATAAATTTTAAAAAAATATATTTTTTAAATATTTCATATGTTTTAAGAATAATAATAAAATTATTTCATTTTTCCAATTTAATTATTATTAAGTTCTAACTGAAACAATCTTTAAATATTTACTAAGTTTGAGTTTTTATAAAAGGTAAGAGCAGATTTTATTTAGTTCTTTTTAATTTTTTTTCTGTTTTCGTGCAGAAAAGAGAACTTGGCAATAACTATTTCCATTTATAGTAAATCCAACACTATTTTAATACTATTTCGCCAAACATTTGAATATTGCTCCGGTCTTCATTTCACTGACACTTATCAAATTTCTCGCTACTTTAGGCTTATCCGGCAAGTTCATCGACGATTTCTAAAAATTTCCCTTTCTTTTAAAAATTCCCAAAGAGAAAGTAAAAGTAATACTGACAAAATTCAAGATTTGGGTTTTTTTCTTTCGACCATTTCTGGAAAAAAGTCTGTATGTATATGTCTTTCGTTCTGCATATCTCTGAAACTAACGGATCTATCCAGGAAATTACGCATCTTGCGCAGCTCTAGGGCTCATCCAGATTTATATTTTTTAAATTGAATTTTTGGCACATTTTCAGTATTTTGCAGCTATTGTATTTCAGTTAATTTTGCACCTATACAATTTTAGTACGTTTCAGCTAGAGCGTCTTTGAGGCTGGTCCAGATTGGTTCATCGGTTTGTTGATAGTAAATAAATACTTTTATTTTTTAAACAAAAACAAAATTGAAAATATAGGAGTATGCTAAAAATATTTTTAAAAATGAACGGCTCTTAGATTACAATAGTTTTAGGATTAAGTGACTTTAACAAAAATGAATCTCTAGGTCATGTGATCAAAACCAATTTCTGATTGGCTCATCCATATTCGTAAGGTCACTGTGTGAATATAAAAATTACCAGATGGTCAGACTTGCAAAGACTTAGAAGTGGCTCAAACCTGATGAAATATTAGAATCCCAAGTTTATATATATATATATATAAATACATTATGGGCTTACTTTATTCTTCCACCACACCAATAAAGTCCCTTCAAATATGCCATATTTAATTTGAATAGAAACTATAAACCTTAGGACATTCCATAACATAACACATGTTCACTAAATAGTAGTTATGACCGTATTTTCACTGATTCGCTGGAATGACAAATTCCTGCAGGATTTTTAAGATTACATTCTTCAAGAAAATGTCATATCGGAGAAGCATATCTGATAGATCCTTACTCCTTTCAAAGAGACAAGAGGAAGAATTTGATTCATTGGATAAAATCACTGAAACTTCGGAAACTTCTCTGGTAAATATTATGTATATATATAAATATATATATTTTTTTTTTCGTACACAATACTCTCGATTATATGGGATCTTTCGGAAATCCTGATTTTCCTGGTTAATTCACTAATTGTTTCTTTGGCATTTAGTCATTTATTCCTTTTTTTTTTTTTTTTATAATAAATAAGGGTGCTGAGCATAAGGGATGATTTTATTAAGAGTAATTACTTCCAAAGTCTGGCTGAGATTCAGTGGGGATGTACAGTTTTGGTGGCCCTGAGACTTTTCATTTGAAGGATGCCGTATTCCAGTAATTTGTTTTAAAAATTTGGGATGTTAGGTGGAGTAGAGCAAGAAGTAAATAAATATTAAAAAATGTATATTAGATTTTACCCCTTATCGTACCAGTCGATCGTTCGCGCTTGATGTCAACAGTTGGCTTACATAGGCGCTCCTAAATCCACACACTAAATATTGTGTCGATAGATTCATTACAACTTATCAGAGTTTTTATGTCAAGCCGCTCCCCTAATCCCCCCTTCTCTTTGGTCGATTTGGCTGAAAAACAACAGATGTCGTCGATAGAGGGTTTTGGACTCACATATAAAATTTCGTGTCGGTACATTCATTCTATCGGGAGTTATGTTCATATACAGACAGACTGTTTTTTTCATTTTTGCGATCTGGAAGTCGGAAAACATGAAATTCTGTTAATTATTAATTATACTTAAATAATAATAATAGAATACAGTAAACAGTATATACTTGATGCAGTAAACAATGTGTCGCCTATGTACAATGACCATGCTTCGTAAGCGGGATCCGCCACTCCTATAGTCTAGTATTTCATCTGATTATATTTTGATCAAAGTTTGATCCGCTTTTGATAACCGAGAGTATATTGTATGTATTTCTTTCTAAATATAATTAATATATTTAAATTTTCTATACATATATTTTTTTTTTGTTAGCTTCTAGCTGATATTAAAGTTACATTCAAGAAATTAAGGGACTGTATTGAGATTGGAGATATTGAAGAGGTAAAGAATCTGTTGACCTTACCTTCAGTCCATGTACAAATAACTGGTATGCTAATTCCAAATTTTCTTCTTATTTTACTTTTCTTATATTATGTAATCGCTAAAAAAAATCGATGTTGAGTTTTCACTGGAAATTTTAAAATTCCCGAAAAACGAGAGGAAAAACGTTATTTGTTTCCAATTATTATTATTGCTTTTATTAACTAGTATCTGTTCTGTTATTTAATACTTTAGTTCTAAATGGCGTAAATTAGTTACTGTCTTTTGAAAATTATAGTCATAGACCTTCGAAACACTAAAACAAGAGTTAAAAACGTTGCCATGTTGTTTCCTTCGAATATCATCTGTTGATGAACTAACTGAATTTTTATTTTGTAAAATTATTTTCTTAATTGCAAAAAATATAGTTATCGTTCTAAGATAACCTTTTCAATGGAACGCAATTCGTTCAAAAAAAAAAAAAAAACACCTACATACAGAGATGGGCATAATCGTAATCAATGATTACATGATTACAGAGAAAATAAAACTTAATCATCATTGCTATTTTATACTTGATACTATCGCACTGTGAATCTAGCTAAAATGAAATATGAATATATGATTACAATCGTAATCAGAAATCGTGATTACGATTGCAATCATGTAATCATAAAATCATAATCAAGTAATCATGTAATCATAATCAAGTAATCATGTAATCACAATTACTGTAATCGGGGGATTTCGTGGGTATCAAATTTAAAAAAATTGGTAATAGCACTTTAATTACGTAATAAACTTAAAAAAATTACTTATTAGTGTAAAAAATAAAACAATTTAAAATGAAAGGAAATCGAAGGCGATGGTTTGCGCTATGTAATCATGTGTACATTGTGATTATGATTACATGATTACGATTACATGATTACTCGATTACAATCATAATCATGGCCGTGATTACGATTACAATCGTGTAATCAAGTAATCACTCAATTTTTTTGATTATAATCGTAATCTTAATCATTGATTATGATTATGCCCATCTCTGCCTACATATGACGACACAGATTGACAGTAAAACAATAGCTGTTTCCTTTATTTATTTTTTAAAATAAATGTTACCTATCGGATCATCAGAAACAATAGGGTTATGCCTATATAATTTGGTGTAAACTTGAGACCATGAGCAACAGATTTCGTGAAAAACACAAACACAAACGCCTTAGAGTCAAAAGGAAAGAGCTCGCTTCATTTTTAGTTATACTATTTGCTTCAACGCATCTCTAAAGATAATTGATATACAAGAAAAAGAGAACGTTTATTCCCCGCATAAGCGTTATTGGCGATTAGCGTAATCTTCAAGGTGAGTCATTGTTAGGAGGAAGGGGAGCGTGGTAATTTAATAAACAAAACAAAATAAAATGTTATTCGCAACTCCAAATATCTCTCCTGAACCATAGAGGACCATCTTTATCCTATTAGGATAAAGGAAAATAAATGAAAACAAAACAAATAAAAAAATAAAAGAAGGAAAGAAACTTGGATCAGCTACGCTTACAAGCAAAAAAGCTATATTGGATGCAATATACATACTATACAGGAAAAAAAACATAAACAGAAAATAAATTTGTTTGAAAAGAAATATATAGACACAACTTGGTCCAAAAAATGAAAATAACTAAAAATAATACTTCTTTTCTGAAATTATATTATAAATAACGATTGATTACAAAAATAAACTAATTATACCTTAAATAAAATAAATGTCTCACTATGGAAGGCGGTGATGTGCTGAGCGGAGAGAGCGGCGGTGATGGGTTGAGATGAGCCAGGGGAGCTGGATTGTCCAGAGATCGGCCAGAGCGGGCAGGGATGTTGAGAGGTAGACTGCTGTGAGGTTGGTTGGCCAGGTGGACAACTGGCGGACAACTCCTATGACTAATCCCAATGCTTCTGGTTAATCCTCTATCGCCTAGTTTGTTATTATTTTCTCGAAGAACTATTCACCCCCCCCCCCCCCCCCCCCCCCCCCCCACACACACACTCCTCCCACTAGAATATTCACATATATACACTATAATATCTAGTACATACTATACTAATATACTAATAATATAAAACATATATATAATAATACAATTTAAAGGACTGAACAGTCATAATGTAGGTATTTTGGAGAAAACTTTTCAAATGATACATTATTAATTAAGTTTCATGTTGAGGTTTTTTTTAGAGATGAGTAGGAGCGAAGCTACAGCGTATTGAGCTTATACATTTAAGCACGCGAGGACTTTAGATGCCTCATATTGAGAGGCTTTCGGCTTTGTTAAAACAGTTCGTATGAAAGCTAATTAAATTCTGCACGATTCGCAGCTACATTTTTATCTAAAATGTCTACATTACGAGTTATCTTCTCACAATTGTATCTAAATAATCGTTAGAGATATGGAAATATATGTGCTTGGGATGTACATTGTCGGTGATTCACCGACACATTTTTTGTTAGTGCTCATATAGTAATTACTATAATTTATTGTTTTTTTTAGATACCAGTACCAAAACCTCAGTGCTTCATATTGCTGCGAAATTTGGTAACGGGGAAATGATGAACACACTTTTAGGCTACGATTTTATTAAGAAAAAAATCAATACACAAGACAGAAAAGGAACGACACCTCTAATGGCTGCAGCATGGTTCCAAAACTTGAGCGCATTTCATATCCTTCTAGAAAATGGCGCTGAGACGAACAAGACAAGCTTCATTTCACTCAAAACTGTTCTTCATTATGCATCAATAGTTGACTCAGAAATGTGTGAAGTGATCCTTGAACAGAATAGTGAGGAATCCTTCATCAATAGACAGGACTTGAATGGCTGCACTGCATTGATGTTGGCTGTCATTGCGGGCACCAAGAGTGTATACACTCTACTAGCGTTTGAAGCTGACTATATGAAAACTAATGCGATTGGCAGAAATCTGCTACACATGGCGGTGGCCTATCATCGGTATGATACAATAACAAAGCTGATCACTCATGTCGACAAGATTGAATTTCTCGATCAGACTGACATCAATGATGACAGTCCTCTCATGTTGGCTATCCGAACAGGAGATATGTTCAGCATTGATTGTATTTTGGAATCACCTTTGTCTAATATTCTTGTTCAAAGATGTCGACCCATTATGAATCTTTTGGTTGGCAATTGTAATACACTTGAAAAAATGATGACGCATGTGCGAGACCCTCTGTTTTTTAACTATACTGACCTTGAAGGAAAAACGTTGATGATGTACGCCGCAGAACGAAATTACATGGAAATGGTTAAATTATTGCTTGCAAATAATATTAGCTTCAAAGAAAGAAATAGAATAACGGGTGAAACATTACTACACATTGCTGCCTATACAAGTAACGATGTTCTCTTAGACTTGTTACTTCAGACCAAAGGTATAGAAGAGATAATAAACATTTTGGATCGCCATGGAGCCACAGCATATGACGTGCTGCTTGCGAAGGCTAACTTCCTTTGTTGGCTACGATTTTACAAATCAGGATTTATATCTAATAATTATGTTAACAAAGATCACGAATCATCACTATTTATAGCAATAAAAGAGGGAAACTATGACTTGATGTTGTGTATACTTTTATCAGAAAAATTCATTGACTTACATGAAAATGCAGGTATAACAATGGTAAATGAAATAATTTCAAGGGAAATGAAATGTGAGATCTATCCATCGGATGTTTTCATCATATTGGGTATTCTGGCAGAAGATAAGGGCTGGGCAAGTGCTCCATTTCAAGAATACCTTTTTGAACTGAATAACAAAGGAGAGAATATATTCCATGCGTGCGCAATTGGAAATAACATGGATTGTACAAGATTCATTTATACCTATATAACTCGTTTTACGAAGCATATTGATGACGTAGACAAACCTGACATTTATGGTGTTACACCTTTTATGCTTGCTCTCAAATGTTGTTCACCAGAAATGGTTAAATTTTTCATCAAGTGTAAAGCGGATTTTGGACGAAAAAATGCATCTGGTATTTCTGGTCTTGAGATAATCTTTGATGGTATTCATGAATACCGAGATATTCTGCTTGAAATAGTCAAAGAATGTGCAATAGTTGATTCTAAACTGAGACCAAGAGGGACATCATACGGCCTATTGACTCTTAACTATGACATTTTGTGTCCGGCGAGGTACCATCAAATGTACTTTTTCGAACATCTTTTTCGTCTCCTTAGAGGTCCAAATAGTCTTGATATACTATCTCATCCAGTTATAGAATTTTTTGTTTTGAACAAATGGAATAGAATAGAAAATTTAGTTGGGCGAAGATACCTTCTCCGGATAAACACAGTTGTTATTTTTTCTGCATACCTTACTTACAGTCTTTGTATTTTTTTAAATGTAAACTCTCCCCAATATTCTATCCTTTGGTGGCTAACATTAACAACGTCCTTTCTTGCATTTTTAGTGAATTTACCATTATTTATTATATTTTATTTAGAAAAAAAGATACATTTTGCTATTATATTTAGCTTTCCAATACTTATTATAATATTTTTACAAATGGATTTGCGTCGTCGTTTGACTTTAGAAGTAGGCGCTGTTGCTGCACTTTTCTCATGGCTTTCCATCTTTGTTCACGGCTTTCAATCCCGAATAGGTTTCCAAATTGCCATGTTTTCTCAGGTTCTCAAAACGATCATTTCCTACCTTCCAATATGCTGTCTTATAATTATAGGTTTTTCCAGTTGTTTTTTTACTCTTTTCCATGATTATATACAATTTAATAATCCTCTACACTCATTCTTACATACCTCTGTACTCATTCTTCAGGGTCAAATTGATATTCCAATGTTTTCAGAAGATATTATCCCTGTTAACAGTTCTTTCACAATGTTCAATCCAGTTGATGAAGACCATGAGACGATCAATGGGTTTTTAGATTCAAGGAATATGTTAATTGAAGGGAGTGTTGTACTTCTCTTCCAGGTCCTCGTCACCATTTGTATAATGAATATGCTTCTTGCACTAGCAGTGAAGAGCAGTGAAGCAATGGAATTGGAAGGTCAGATCTACAGGATTAGAACTTACATTGAAGTCGTTGCAGGATGGGAATTATTAGTTGAAACTAAATTTTACAAATATCTGTCTAAATTTCATTTAGAAATTTTTGTAGGACTTCCACGAAATTTTAAAGAAGTAATAGAAGCACCAACAGTGATGTATCCTCTTCATGTACCCAAATTCTACGGTTTGGACTTATTTAAATTAAAAGATGGCGCCATAGATGTCGAAAATTTGAAAAGTGAAAAAATGAAATATCTAAAGGATATTATTGTTAGCAAAACAGCATCAAGCTACAATTTGAATAGAATTAGAGCTATTCACTCTCTAAACTCTACTAAGCTGATTTGGGTCTAGTTTATCTTGTAATAAGATTCATAATTAGCATAATGTTTTTATATGAATAAAATAATATAAATAAATAATTTTCTTTGAAGGTTTATTAGCATAAGAGGTTAGGTTAGGTTTTATGACTCATGCCCGGGCTTTAACTACGAGGTCATATCGCCTACTACCAGAGCGCTCTTTCGTCACTCTAGTGGACATGAGCCCGATTCTACTGTGAGAATCCTAAATTTTGCCTACCCTAAATTTTTATTCACCTAGGGCAAGGGTCTTTAGCGAGTACCTGACATCGTACAGGCTCGGGACCATCGCTTAACGTCCCATCCGAAGGACGGCGTGCTTAAGTTTATTTTACCTCCCAGATAAAATAAACTAAGGGCCTCGGTCGGGTTTCGAACCCACGTTCTTGAGCTCAGAAGACAAGCACGCATACCACTGAGCTACTGGCGCCCTCTATTAGCATAAGAGATTCATGAAATTTCGGTGAACGCTTCTGCAGACATTGAGTAATAAATTTTACATGGAGATTATTAATATTATTCATCTTATTACGGTAAGAGAAGAAAGAATTCCCTTACCTTTATAATTTATGAGGTTGAAGTTGATAATAACAACATATTAAATTTAATAAAAAAAAAAAACTACACAAAAATAAACATTTAAAAAGGGGGAAGGGGGCTCGAAAGGCTTAGATGGGAGGGGCTTGGCCTTATAAACATTTGAGCACAAACTCCAAGTCTCCAGCTGTAATAGAGGCCGAGATCCCTACACAAGCTCTGATGAAACCTGAAGATTTTGGAGACGGCTTACCCGATTTCCACCAACATGGCTAAGAACCATCTCGCAAATACCAGCTTTTTAAACAAAAAAACTGCTTTGAATTAGGTTCAGCCGTCTTGGAGCTAGGATGCCACAAACAGACACGCACACAGACAAAGGCTTCAAACTTATAATACCCCTCCTTTTGCGTCGGGGATTAAAAACATTATGTCATTAAATGTTTAACTGAGGTATGAAGTATAATTTGGCATGTTTCTATTATTACTATCCCACCCTGTAAACTGTGTGTGTATAAGTCCATTGTTTCTCATATCTACACAAATGTTATACACTGTATTGAGAACAGTTTTCAAGAAAGTGCTCAAGCTATTTGGGAATAACAACGTTTTATGCTATAGTAATTTCAGTTTTAAATTTACAGGGACATCGAGCTAATTTGTTTGTACTTCATTTAAATTTTGACAAGTGAAGTCCCTTTCGGAGTCGGGCTGATGTTGGTATTCCAACGTTTATTTGCTTTTTTCATTTTGTTTTTGATGTAACATATAATCATCTACAGTTGAGAATACCGACGAACCTCCATGGACACTACCCAATCCTAAAGTCATATCCCGCTTAGGCCGACTAAACAAAGCAGAAACCCCACCAAATGTCTACAAGATCATGTTCTCTAAAATAAGACGAACCTTCCATGGGTACCAAAACATTTACACGGACGGATCGAAAAGCGAGGAACATGTAGGCTATGCTGTGGTAACCCAGTCTTCAGTGTATAAATGCAGGCTGCCAAGCTACTGCAGCAGTTACACTGCAGAACTATGCGCCGTTGCTGAAGCAATGAGTTTTGTTACTTCCGATGTAGGTCGGAACTACATGATTTGTAGTGACTCCATCTCCGCTCTTCAGAGTATCCAACAGTTTAACAGCCGCTGCCCCCTAGTATATAAAATACAAAAGCTTCTCGGGAATTGCATAAGGGATAGCAAGCAAGTTGTTTTTTGCTGGATTTCCTCACATGTGGGTATTGAAGGGAACCATGCTGCGGATAAAATGGCAAGGGAAGCAGCAGCGCTGCCTGGAGAAGGAAGAATAATAACGACAATTCCGGACCTAAAGATCTGCATACGTCACAAAATAAAAGAGAGCTGGACCTCTTTGTGGACCAACATGGACCCAACAAATAAGCTTAGGTCCATCAAAGCTAATGTTGACAAATGGCAAAGCTCTGAAAGACAGAATAGACAGGAGGAGGTATGTCTGATGCGGCTCCGTGTAGGGCACACTCGCCTAACCCATAGCCACCTCATAACCAGGGCGATGGCCCCGGGCTATGGCGGGTGTGGGGCCTGGCCTCTCACAGTAAGCCACATCCTGGAGGAGTGCCCTGGATATGAGGATATACTAAAGGCCATGGGTTTGCATAAAAGGGACCTACATGAGATGCTCGGAGACGACAACTCATCTATTGAAGCTGTCCTAAACACGATGAAAACAACACACCTCATAGATCTAATTTAATCCAGTTAAAGGCGTCAAAAATCTTTGTCATTGGACGCCGATAAATAAAAACTATTCTATTCTATTCTATAATCATTTTGCATTATACGAGTGGTTTCTTCTAAACCAGCCTGAGGAATAAGCCATTTTTATTTTTAAATTTAATTTGAGTTGTATCACATATTATCAGAAATCACCTTCATTACAGTGTTGAACAAGATTCTTAATTCATATATGTATAACATATTATTACAGCATCACTTCTCCCATTTATTTTTTCCAATCTCAAAAAATAGTCATTACGGACGTTTTGGGAAGCACTCCCATCATCAGTATCTATAATACATGTGCTATTTAGGTTAACTATTCCTTCTGTCAATCAGAATCATAATTTGTATAGAATATATTTATTGGGATGACTGAATGACGGAGAATAGTTATAAAGAACACATGAATTAAATATACTAATAATGAGAGTGCTTTCCGGGACGTCTGTAATTACTATTTTTTGTGAAGGCAAAAAAATAAATGGGAGAAATGATGCTGTAATAATATATAACGTATTTAATTTATTAAAATTTTGTTTATAAAGAGCCTAATTATTTCTATTTTATTTCTTTAATAAATTTAAAATGTGACATTTTATTTTATTTTTCATTAGATAATTTGTTATTCTTTGTTATCTTTACTTTATTTCAATTATACATTTTATTCATTTTTTTTATTTGGTGAATTAAACTTAACAAGTCCCACGATTATTATTCTCAAAGAAATCCCTTTTATCATATTATTGAATAACATTTTTTATTTTTGAAAACTAATCTCAATTCGGTTGGCAACTGATTGCACCGGAAAAGTGAAGTTTTCACGACGACTTAACTGATGACTAAGAGCCCTGTTACTACAATGTAACAATCTTGTCGAAGACAGACCAAGACAAAGAGATGTAGTTTAAGTTAGTGTCGTTTCCATGGAACTAGCATCTCTTCCTGCTAACCAACAAAACTCCCTTGAGGACATTAGGATGAAAGCATGCAACTCGTTTAGAATACCCAGGAGAGCAAATTCCAAAAAACAAAACCTCTTTCACCACCATAATACTAAATAATTATATATATATATATATATTAAATAATTTAAATAATTAATATCAGCCAAAAAATCAAATATACAACGTATTCAGTCAATACAATCCATTATACTACGCCACATTGCCAATGGCCCATTTTACGTTTCCAACCTCACATTACATAATGACATCATCCCATTTGTACCTTCTGTTATCAGGACACGGTATCAAACTTTTCACAACAAACTCCATCATCACGCCAATCTACTTATACAAGAATTACATATCTACAAACACCCTCCCCACAAATTCACCCCGACGCCTCAAGCGGATATGGCAGAGGGACCTGCTCCAGGACTAGCCTGGACTCCTCTTCGGTCACGTACCTCAGCAGTGCAGCCATGCACCTGACACTGCACTATTTATCGCAATAGCTAATGGCAAATGTTATGCCGTTGTAAATATATAAATAAATAATTAATTGAACATACTGACCCTGGGTTCGAACCGGCTATCTTGACAACGTTTACCAACTGAGTTAGGATGCCTGTCCCTGCTCCCTGTTACGCATCATACAGTTCAATTATTACTTTATCTTTTTAAAATCCATACTTTTTTCAGGTTATTCTGTGTGTTCTGATGGATTGCTGATGCTGATCGACGCCGTCTGCTCATATTAATATTACCTGCTAGAAATAGAAAGTAAAAGTTATTGATTCCAAAAAAACAATGGATGTGAAAAGAAGGAAATTTTCTCGAACTGATGCATATCTGATTGTGGCAGAAATATCAGAAGAAACCCTTCCAGTTAGTTTAAATTTTGTTTATTACTTGTCAATTTACTTTCTTAACTAAATTCCCAAGCTCCAGATTGTATCTTAAGTTGCACGTGCCCAGAAATTGCTAAAGTTATTAAAATAAAATATTTAGGAATTTATATAGATTCCCACCTAAAATGGAATTTTCATTCAGAAGGATTAACTAAAAAAATCAGATATTTATCTTTCCCATTAAACATTGTCATATTGAAAACCTTAAAAATAGTTTACAATTCATTAGTTTATTCTCTAATAATTATTTCTGATGGTATTGTGATGTGGGGAGGACTTCTGGCAACTTACTACAACAAAATTGCCCATAAATGTATCTTAAAGAGCTTGTATAACAAACCCTTAACTTTCCCTTCTGTTCAGTTATACAAGGAATTAAATTTATTGACAAACTCATTTGCCGATTGAATAATAGGCTATGTGGCGTTCCAAAATTTCAAACGGGAGGGGGGGTTGTAAGGGGGGGCTAAGCATAAAAATGGTCAAATAGAAAAATAGAGTGTGTGACGTCGCAAAATTGTGAACGGGAGGGGGGGGAGGCCTTAGTATGAATAAAGTGGCAGCTCATTAACTAATCGACGGATTGTCATGGCATTTCATATAGTATTCCTGAAGGTCAAATGGAAGAATATAATGTGTGACGTCACAAAATTTTGAACGGGAGGGGGTGTTGTGGGGGCCTAAGTATAAATATAGTGCCAGCTAATTAACAGATGGTCGCATTGTCATGGAATTTCACATGTAGTATTCTTAAAGGCCAAAAAGAAAAATATGGTGTGTGACACCATATTTTTGGTCGAAGAATTGAATAGGATTCGAATGAGAGATATTAGGAGAAAATTCAACCCGGGTATTACTGCTAGTTATATCAATAATTGTAATAATTACATTGTCTATTTAATGTTGTCTCACTGTACATATAATACTGTATAATTTGGAAAAATAAAAACTTTAAAAAAAAAACTTAGTATAGAAAAAGTTACGTAATCGGATAGAAAATCGGTATTGAGTTTCAATGGATATATCATTTCATATTTTCGGACCCCATGAATTGCAAAATTGAAAATAAAAATATCTTTCTATCTGGGGAAACAGCCGATGTAAAGGACGTATCGACACAAAAAATCACACAATAAGGATCCCACATATTGATTTTCAGCAAAATCGTCCGAAGGGAAAAAGGTAGATTAGTGGAGAGGAAGTTCAAAAATAAAAAAAAAGAACGAATAACTGTTAGTGTAATGAATTGAGATGTCACTGAGCTGAGGAAGACACTTAATAATTTTCATCCAAGTTGGTCATTTGATTTTAGAGGGAGAATGAAAACTTTGTTAAAGAATTCGCACTAGGGAATTAAATTAGGGAAAGTAATTCTCCAGGGATAGTAGTGTATAAAGGCCGGTTCTGGGTTATGGAGAAGGAGGAAGAAGAGGTGGAGTTACTTGTTACTAGTCGTTACTTGTTACCAGTAACAAATGTTCGTATAGCTTCTATACAAGCTTTCGCAACTTCCGCATAAACCAAATATATGAAGCGTCATTATGCTTCTTAAAAAATCTCAATCAACGTTTTTGTTCATAATCAGTTGTAGTAGAGGGTTTAACAATTTTATATTGTAGAATTATTTCAGGCCATACAATTATTGTTAAATTCATATTGGCCTGCTTACAGTTAACAATGTAACATTTCTTGTAGGAAATATGTCACCGTATTTTTATCAATTGATTAAACATTTTATCAAGCCAAATTTCCGCCATTTTGTTGCCTTACTTGTTGGCTTGGAGAACAAATGCTCCTTTAATTAGTGGATATGTAAGCCCACGGCCATCCTCTTTCCATTGTATGTCCTATATATTAAGATTCCTTCAGTATCATAGTTAACTATGAAATCGAGAAAAAATTGAATTAAGTAATATTTGCTAGTTCTCAGACAAAAAAGAAAAAAGTCTTACATAGAGGGGGGGGGGGGGGGGGGGGGGGGTTACAGTTATCAATTTTGCAATTTGTTGAGCACAAAAGTAATTGAACAAAAATCAGTTTTGAAACAAAGATTCGCGGATTGGTCGTTTTTCGTTAACAGGCTCACACACACTTCTTCTAGCTGCAACGGTGACCATAATTATATTAATATATATATTTATTTGGGTAAATATATTCAGCAAAATTAGTAAGAATATTTATTTAGGTTCCAGGAGTGATCAGTTTCTATCAATTGACAAAATGGCTCAAGGAAGATGACATAGAACAAATAGAAGATGCACTTATGTCTTCGGAGATGCAAGTTCAATTGTATCGTAAGATGATTTTTCCTTTTTCAATGTATAAATAGTGCCTACATTTTTACATTTGTTTCTGTACAAAAACATATTTTAAATCCCCCTCTCTTGAAAAAAGATACACTTTCTTACTATAGTACCTGTTAGAAGGCGCCGGTAGCTCAGTGGTAAGCGTGCTTGTCTTCTGAGCTCAAGATCGCGGGTTCGAAACCCCACCGAGTCCCTTTAGTTTATTTTATCTCGGAGGTAAAATAAACTTAAGCACGCAGTCCTTCGGATGGGACGTTAAGCGATGGTCCCGAGCCTGTACGATGTCAGGAACTCGTTAAAGACCCCTTCCGGGCTTGAGTCATAAAACCTAACCTAACCTATAGTACCTATTCCATAAACTTGAAAAAAATTTATTCGGGATAACTACTTTAAAAATATCATTTTTATTATTTCACACAATTAAAAAACTATTGAAACTTTCCTGTAGATGTGTGGCTCTCCCAAAGACTTATAAGAACTATTGAGAAAATAAAATATCAAAACTTAAGAAGGTCGCAAATTCATTTTGAAATACTTAAGTCGATAAAAATGGCGAATTCACAGATAGTAGATTTTAATAACAAGATTTCGATCTTGTTTAGTTTTTATCCTTTGGGATCCACTTCCTGGTCTTCGAGCAACAGTCTCAGTCTCCTTGTGAAGACTTAAACTACGAGAAACCACACTTTGGGAAACTCCACGCATTCCCGCTATATTGGTCTGAGAACACCCACAATTATACCCGCACGACTAATTCTTTTTTTCGCAACGAAAGATGTTTCCTTTCTGTGGCTTGAAAGCATTCTGATTAAAAGTGAGACAACAAAAGAGATAAACAAACAGATAAAAAGTAAACATACTTAAACCAAACTAGGAGAGAATATTTTAATTTTTTTTTTTTTTTATGGCCTATTGAACCATGCATATTAGCCATGACTCTTATAATGGTTTTAACCTAGTTTATCTACGACATCCATGGCCTCGGGAGGGAGTTCTATCTACGAAATAAAACTCACTCCCGGACGGGATTCCAACCCGGAAACCACGGTCAGGGCCAATATTCATTTAAAAATGTCTTCTCTTCATAAAATATTATGTATTTTAGTAAAATATTTAATCACAAAAAACATTTTGAATTTCAAATGGGGTGAGCAGATTTTCAGAACATATCAGAAGATTATATATTGGGTATCATGTCAGACATAATTATTTTACACAGGAAAAAATATGTTTTGTAAATGCTCGAATGGGCGAAACATCTTCTGATTTGTAAATAAAAATACATATTGGAGACCATAAGGGCAAATGTAAATATTTGGTGGTTATTAACACATATGTACCGGGCCCTTATTTATTGTCAGGTTAGGTTTTATAACTCAAGCCCGGGCTTTAACTATGCCATCATATCGCTTACTACCAGAGCGCTCTTTCGTCACACATGTGGACATGAATGAGCCTGACTCTACTGTGGGAGTCCTAAATTTTGTCTACCCTAAATTTTTATTCACCTAGGGCAGGGGTCTTTAACGAGTAACTGACATCGTACAGGCTCGGGACCATCGCTTAAAGTCCCATCCGAAGGACGACGTGCTTAAGTTTATTTTACCTCCCAGATAAAATAAACTAAGGGCCTCGGTCGGGTTACGAGTCAAGCACGCATACCACTGAGCTACCAGCGCCCTCGAATTATTTATTGTTAATACATCTTATAATACAATTTACATAATTTTGATTTTCAGATAAAACGACAAAAATGTCTATACTACACATTGCTGCAGAATATGGGAGAGAAACGTTTTGGAATATACTGGCTGACTACAGGGCACTGCTGGATATGATTAACGTGATTGACATAAGGGGTTCTACTCCACTCATGTGTGCCGTCTGGCACAATAACTTACCTGCCATCAGACAGTTGTTAAAAAACGGCGCTTCTGCCTACTACCGAACTTTTATATCACAGAAAACATCTCTTCACATTGCCACAAGTTTATTTTCCGATGAACCTTGCCGTGAGATATTAAAATATAACAATGATAAAAGTTACATTGACGCTACTGACGCTAAAGGAAATACCGCTCTTATGATTGCTGTCAAATCTAATTCTGCCAGCACATATGCACTATTGGAATATGGTGCAGATCATTCCAAAATAAATTTCGAGCGACGTAATATTCTTCATTTGGCTGTTGCTTACTGCAGTTACGAAATATTGAAAGACCTTATACAAAATATTGATGACATTAATTTTCAAAATAAGAGAGATATAAATGGAGATACCCCCCTCTCTTTGGCAATGCGCTTAGGAGATCATAACAGCATAGATATAATACTTGTTTCACAATTTGCAACAGTTCTTTTGCAGCATTGTCAACCAGTTCTCAAAATGTTAGTCGATAAATGCGCATTAACTGCAACGGAGAGTATCTTACGACGATTAGAAGAGCCTGATTTGTTCAATAGTGTAGATAATTATGGACGAACTGTATTATTGTATGCTATAGAAAAAGGTAGAACGGATTTAGTCAATTTTTTGTTAAAAAATAATATAGATATAACAATTAAAAATTATTTAACTGGTGAAACAGTTTTACATGTAGCGGCTTATGCAAACAACATAAATATGATAAATTTATTAATTCATAATAAAGGTATCGAAGAAATAATGGACGAAGTTGACTTTAACAATAATACTGCCTACGATATTGTTCTTAGAAAAGGAGATCACAAAATTTGGTTAAGTTTCGTGAAGACAGGATTAATCAAATATGATTACTTCAACAGTGAAAATGAATCTTCACTGTTTATTGCAGCAAAGGAGGGAAATTATTCAATTGTTCTAAGTCTTTTACTGTCGCCAAGTTTTATCGGTATGTACGAGAATACAGAAACACTGGAAGAGTTCAATGTATTAGAAATGGAGATGAATGGTGAAATATTCCCCTCAGATGTTTACGTACTGACTGGGGACTATCTGAAAGATAGACGATGGGAGATGTGTCCATTTCAACTTCACCTTTTTGAACCTAGCCTCAACGGACAGAATATTTTCCATGCTTGCGCCTTAGGAGAAAGTTTAGAATGTACATCTTTTTTATACAATTATTGTCTCAAATTTAACACAAATGTTGAAGATTTTGATAAACCAGACAATTATCAAAATACACCCATCTATATCGCACTTAGAAGTGGTAAATCACAATTGTCAAAATATTTTATGAAACATGGTGCCAATCTTGCACATGTCAATTCGATTGGTCTATCAATTATGGACACAATGTATAGAAATATGCCACTTTTTAAGGACATTTTTTTAGAGGTTATAAATGAATGTGCGGTTATTGATCACAACAAAGAATTGACACTTTCTTATTACGTACTTTGCCCTGAAGGATACAGCCAGATGCACGTTTTTTCAAAAATGTTCAACCTCATTAAAGACACAGAATATATCAATATACTAACCAGCCCTGTTATTGAATATTTTGTCATGTTTAAGTGGAATATTCTCAAAGATAAAGTTGGCTCCAGATTTTTCCTCAATTCTCTTGCTGTCATCACCTTCACATTATATTTAACTTATTCTCTTTCCCCATTTTTGCATACTGTACCTCAGTTTATTTTCTTTCTTTGGTGGTTAGCATTTATATTTTCTATTGTAATTTTTTTATTAAACGCCCCTACAATGTTCACATTAGTGAAAGAAAAAGATATTTTTATGATCATTATATTTTTTTATCCAGTACTTAATATTTTGTATTTGATATTAGATGAAAAAATACGTTTAACTCGAGAAATAGGTGCTATTTCGGTCCTCTTCGCTTGGCTATCTGTCTTAAAACAAGGACACTTTTCACGATTAAGTTATCAAATTGCTATGTTCTCAAATGTTGTTAGTAATGTTTTCAAGCATATGCCTCTGTGTCTTCTCATTGCTTTTGGATTTTCTGCTTCATTCTTTACACTTTTTCATGATTTTTTAGGCTATAATAATCCAATACATTCTCTGATGACATGTCTTGTACAATTGGTCGAAGGAGATTTTCATTTTCCTACAATTACAGACGATGAACCTATTCATAAGGCAAATGATATGTACAATACACAAGGGGATGAAAGTAAAGTTCTAGGTATCACTGATATCAGAAATATGTTAGTTGAGGGAAGCTTTCTACAATTTCTCAATGTTCTTTTTATTATAACTCTTCTTAATATGTTAATTGGAGTGTCAGTAAGAAGTGCGGAACAGCTGACTGTCCAAGGGAAAATTCACGGTGTTCGAACCTATATAACTGAAATAATCAGCTGGGAACATTTTGTCAAAACAACATTCTACAAATTATTAATTCAAAGTCGGTTATCTTGGCTTTTTGGACTTGATTCAGATCTTGAAAAAAGACTAGAAGTGCCCATTTTAATGCATCCACTTTGGGAGCATTATTTAGAACAGTTTGACTTTCATAAGCTAAAATCTGTTGCCACTTTGTCTGACACAATTAAAGAACCACCACTTAAATTTTTGTATAGTGTACTAGACAAAAAACCAAAGAAGAATATGGTTAGAGTCTTCAAAAGCAAGGGAACAGTTAGTGTCTCATGGTTGTATCCTTAAGAACTACCTATGTAATAGATAATGTAACAAAATAAATAAAAATACAATGTGTTGAAGTGTTTCTATATCCTTCATATTATGTTCGTTATTTTGATGTGTCTATTCGAAGAGATTGGTGGAACAATTTATCAATTAGTTGTCGATTCAAAGACTAAATCAAAAATTTATGAATTCGATGAATTTTTTTTTTTTTGCGTGACTTTTGACTGGGCATTACTAGAGCACTATTGCGCGGTCGTGAGCCCGACTATATAGTAGGCAGAGATGGGCGTATTTTTATTCGTGAATACGAATACGAATATTATTCACAGAACCTTATTCGTGAATACGAATACGAATTTTATTCACAGGACCACATCGGCAAATACGAATACAAATACATTCGTATTCGCATTTTCGAATACGAATACAATTGTATTTTCGGGTACGAGCACATACGAATACGAATATATTCGTATTCAGGCAAAAATTAATACACTCGTATTCACAGCCAAAAAATATGAATACACTCGTATTCACACCCAAAAAATATGAATACACTTGTATTCACAAACAAAAATATGAATACACCAATATTTGCAGGCAAAAATGTGAATTCATTATTTTAGAAGTGTTTATTTTTAGAAGTGTTTAGGTTTAATTTATTTTTATCAACATAGAGAATATGTTTGGTAGTAATCATTAAATAGTATATATCAAATTATTATATAGTTTCAAAAGGAATGAAAAGAAAAATATTTGGGTTGGTTCACATTTTTGCCTGCAAATATTCGTGTATTCATATTTTTGCCTGTGAATACAAGTGTATTCATATTTTTGTCTGTGAATTCGAGTGAATTCATATTTTTGGCTGTGAATACGAGTTTGTTCATATTTTTTGTGTGTGAATACGAGTGTATTCATATTTTTGGTTGTGAATACGAATATATTCGTATGTGCTCGTACCGAAAATACAATTGAATTCGTATTAGAAAATGCGAATACGAATGTATTTGTATTCGTATTCGCAGATGGGTCCTGTGAATAAAATTCATATTCGTATTCACGAATAAAAATACGCCCATCTCTGATAGTAGGTAGTCCTAAATTTTGATTTCCTTACCTAGGTCTTTAACGAGTACCTAACATTGCACAGGCTCGGGACTATTGCATGACGTTCCATCCGAAGGACGACGTGCTCATGGTTTTTTCACCACCCAAATAAAAATATATATATATATACATATACTACATATTGAGCACAATAAGCAAGCACGCTACCTACGGATCCAGGACAAGAAGAGAATCCTCCAGGCTACGGACAGCTTCGAGATGAACCTCACATCATGACTCTACAGGTGTAGATAATACATGGCCCCCACAAGGGTGGGGCTGGTGCAACTTTGGTTGCAGGGTCCGGGTCCAGTCCTTTTTATTTTTTTATTTTAGTAGATATTGCAAGGGATCATAGCTTAAAAAGGCAAAATATATAATTATAAGAAAATTTAGTATAATAGATACATATTCTAGTTGTGCGAGTTATTAAGTTATTATTTAATTAGTTGCGTGCATGGATAGTTACTCTTGTTTGCAAATCATCCAACCATCTGGCAATATTGGCAATTGAAAATGAATTGGCCAAAACTATTGACTTTTCAGATGTTATTGATAAATTTAGTCAAAAGAAAGCTAGGAAAGCTATGATAATTTAGGGCAGTTAGGCTATAAGTAAGCTTTTGTTGTAGCCAGTGTATTAAACACACACAAATATCGTAATTTTTAGAGTTCTTAATGTTATTTTTTTTTAGATCGTAATACTAGTTTTTGTCAATTTTTATTTTAATGTTAGTGAGTCAAAGAAATCTTAAAATTTAAACGTTAATTTCAGTAAAATAAAAGTAAATGATATAATCACGGTAGCAATTGATGTGTGAAATAATTTAATCAATAAAGTTTGGTTTTAAAATCCAACTGATACTGTAACATTAATTATACCTTACAATCTATTTTTAGTTTAAATAAAATTGTAAAAGGGTTAAAAAATAACCATGTAATTATAATATAGCACATGACTATGAGATGGGGGGCGCGACCCTGATCCTGGTTACAGGGCCCGCAATCCAATGTGGGGGCCATGAGATAATATAATTCAAAAAATAATATTTATTATATTATAATACGTTATAAAATAATCAATATTCCCAGTTCTAATATAAAATTTATGTTTTTTACTTTCTTGTACCTATAAAATAATAAAGTATTATGTCCGTGCGAAAATCCGAGATAGACTTTTCAACAGTTTTTCACGTTTCAAGGTCCCCTGAATACGTTTTGACAATTTTCGCGAGGATGTCTGTACGTTAGTTAGTTAGTTACTGTGACCTGCTGCTGCCTACTATCAGAGCTCTCTTTCGTAGGTCTGGTGGCCATGAGCCCGACTGTACTATGGGATAGATAAAAAACCAAAGGGCCTCTGCCGGGTTTCGAACCCACAATCACAGCTCAGTAGGCTAGCACGCTACATCTGAGCTACCGGCGCCCTCTAATTTCATTATATGTAAGTGCTTAACGTAATTCGAACTATTTATCTATCTATTTATCGACATCCCAAAAACCAAAAACTGTTAGTCTTATCAAACATTTAATTCTTACCAAAAATATTTATAATTTAATTTCCAATAGCTTAAAAATGTCCTCAGATTTGGAAGAACCGATTAAATTAATATTTAGAATAATTTCAACACCATTTCCCTGACAGAGGTCGAAATTTAATTAGAAAAAAAAAAAAAAAATGTAAAAAAATAATGAATAAAACCATAAAGTTTTAAATGGAAATGACTACTACGCTCAGCTGATCTTTAGACATTGTCTGTGAATATTTTATGGTAATTATGGAAACATTTTAAATGGTTAGGTGATGTTATTTCTTAAATTTAATGCATACTGCCGTATTGATATTTATATTGTACTGTAGAATGGGCTTAATATAAAATATATTGGCAATGTCTAGTGTTACCACTGCCTTTTTGGAGAGCACACGGACGTAGAACAGATAACACATTTCTGCTAGTTGTTATTAGTTAATATTGTAAAATGTATTATTTTTTCAATTTCAGTTACAAGACTATTTAAAATCACCAGAAACAAAATGGTTGGTGAGACACTGCCAGTGGGCTACAAAATGTTTGGAGCTGCCGTGTCTGCATGTTGGGCGGACTTTGTAACATTCCCTTTTGATACAGCTAAAGTCAGGTTACAGGTAAGGTTACTTGATACATTTTTTTTTACACCCACTACATATACATAGATTCTATCTGTGACCCGAGGTTTCAATTTACAAATTAAGGTAACGTCCCTAATAATCGGACGGCTCCTATTAGCGAACGTTTTCCACTAATGTTCTTTTATTATATATATTTTAAATAATTATAGTTTTCCTTAGGTCTCTTGGAACATTCTCAATAATAATTTTACAAATTAGCTGAACTGTTTTGTCATAAGACATTTGTTATTGCACCTGTAATTTATATTTTATTGTGGTATTATTACCAGTTATATTACTACGAGGTCAAAACGCCTACTACCAGAGCGCTCTTTCGTCACTCTGGTGGACATGAGCCAACTCTTCTATAGTATATATGGGATACTACAGATGCATAAATTTTGCCTACCCTAAATTAAAGTCTTTAAAGAGTAGCTGACATCGTACAGGCTCGGGACCATCCCTTAACGTCCCATCCGAAGGACGTCGTGCTTAAGTTTATTTTACCTCCCAGATAAAATAAACTAAGGGCCTCACAATCTTGAGCTCAGAAGGCAAGCACGCGTACCAGTGAGCTACCGGCGCACAGTGGGCGGAAACGGGGTAAAAAGCGCGCATATAATGTTGTATTTGTAGGTTCCTAGACAGAGTATAAAGAAGCAGGTGTAATAATGTTTTTTGGGTCTCTGATTTCAAATTTGAGGTCGAAAATGATTTTTGAATCTTGTAGGTGGCGCCACTGTCGAAAAATTTGGAAAATCAGTGAGATTAAGGTATTTTATATACAAATATAGGTTTTGCTCATTTATAGATGGAGCCACAGTAAAAAAAAATAAAAATTCAATACACACATATTTTATAACCATATATATAAGATTTTTGGTCGCTGATTTCAAATTTGAGGACTAAAATTGATTTTGGCACATCTAAAAGTCCACAAACTGAATATTTCTCTTGATATTCGAGTTTATCTCAGGGTTTTCTATATTAACAAAGGTTTCAAAGTATCTCTCTTAGTAGCAGCTTGTAGTAGATCAAATACATCTCAAAATTTACTTTGAGAGGTACACTTTCAAGCCCACGATTCCTTTTGTTGGCATCTGGCGGCCAAAAAAAGTACGACAACTCCAAAAATTGTTTATTTTAAATGGGTTTATTTAATAATGTAATTTTTTTCAATTTTTGAATAGTACTTCTCGTTGCGTCTCACAAGGTATATGGTTCAATTTTTTCCCCCTGATTTAGTTAGGTCCTGAGCATGAAATTAAAGCTGTAACAAGTCATTATTGTTGAAACTCGACTTTTCTTACCATGCGCGCTTTTAAACCATTTACAGCCCACTGTGCGGCGCCCCCTTATATAATTATATATATATTTTGTTTATATTGTATCATTTGTATGTGTTTTTATTTTCTTAATTTACTTAATTTTATTTATTTCTTATTATTTTGTACGTAGTTAGATTATAATTTTAGTTGTGTACCATTAAGTTGTACACCATTTTTTTTTACACTTTATAGATTCAAGGAGAATCCAGAAAAGGTTCTAAAACAGGTAAGATTTAAAAAAAACAATGTGTTTCTTGTATATTTAAATTCTTGTTATTAATGCAATTTATATTTTAATAGCTAAAATAAAATATGGAAACATATTTCACACAATGCTAACAATTTTCAGAGAAGAAGGAGTAAGGTATTTATATCCTAAAGTAGTATATAGCTTTAAAACTAGATAGGTGGTAAATATGTTTGAGATGTTTGTGCGTACAGTACATCACTAAGTTGCGTCCAATAGGAGTTAGTTCATTTTGAGATGAGGTCAAATTTTAAGTGAGGATAACCTTACACTACAGTTAGTTATTGTGATTCATGCCCAGGCTTTAACAATGAGGTCATATCGCCTACTACCAGAACGCTCTTTCGTCACTCTAGTGGACATGATCCTGGCTCTATTGTGAGAGTCTTAACTTTTGTCTACCTAGGTTTATTCAGCTAGGTCTACAACGAGTATCTGACCGAAGGACGGCGTGCTCAAGGTGTTTTCACTTCCCAGATAAAAAATGTAAGGGCCTCGGCCGAGTTTCAAAACGAATCTTGAGCTACGTAGGCTAACACGCTACCTCGGATCTACTGGCGCCTCATTACGTATAACCTACATTAGGGTATGTACGGAAATGCGAGCAACGAACATTGACACAACAAACACACCTTAGTGAAATTAAATCGTAAAAAAATTTAATTTTTATGAATTTTTAATTAGGATTTTCAGATTCTTCACAAAAAATTAGGTTTTCCGGTATTTTTAGTTTTCTTGTACGAGCAAAAGTTTTCGAGATATTGGTTTTAGAAAGTTGCTATTTATGTAAAATCAATTAGGAGTGAATTTATAGAGATCTCAGTCCGCAAACCGGGCGAAGAGTGAAGGCGACCCTCCACCCCCCCCCCCCTCCTGCTCAAAATGCTGGCTACGCCCCTGTCAATTTCACATGTATCTTTTCAAATTGAACCAATTATATACTTTTATACCTCCCCAGTTATAGTCAATACTTTCTAAGGGAACTTCACATTTTTAGCCGAGATATTTTGAAACACTTAATAAAAAAAAAAGGATTAAAAAAAAAAAAATTGTCTATTTCACAAAATATATATAATATGGGAGTATTTTTGGTATTGCTAACATCTTCAGAAGCTATATACTTAGAAAAGATGACTGTTGGGTAGGTTCCAGAACAAATAATCTATATAATAAAAATGAATGCTAAATTTTGCTAAGCGCAAAACTCGAGAACGGCTGGACCAATTCGGCTAATTTTATTTTTCAAATATTCGTTGAAGTCCGAGGAAGGTTCTTATGAAGAGAGTTCCTAGCGGTCAACTGGAGGGAGGGAGGGGGGGGGGGCTAAGCACAAAAATTGCTCTAGCGCATTAACGGATGGACGCATTATCATGAAATTTCACATGTAGTATTCTTAAAAGCCAAGTTAAAAAATAGGCTTTGTGGCGTCCATAAATTTTGAACGATAGGGGGGGTTGTAATGGGGCCCTAAATATGAAGGTAGTGCTAAGTCATTAACGGATGATCGGATTGTCATGGAATTTCATATGTAGTTTTTTAAAGGCCAAATAAAAAAATAGGGTGTGTGACGTCACAAAATAGTGAACGTGAGGGGGCGTTGTGGGGGTAGGCCTAAATATAAAGATAGTGCTGTCATTAACGGATGATCGGATAGTCATGGAATTTGACATGTAGTATCCTTAAAGGCCAAATTGAAAAATACGCTACGTGACATTTCAAACTTTTGAACGGGAGGGGGGGTTGTGGGGTAGGCGTACATATAAAGGTAGATCTTTAACGGATGATCGGTATGTCATGGAATTTCACATGTAGTATTCATAATAGACAAAAACAAAGAAAGGATATGTGACGTCTCAAAATTGTCAACGGTGGGGGGGTATGGGGGGGGGGGGGGGGGGGCAAGCATATACCTAAATGGTAGTTTCAAAAGCAATATTTAAAAATTGGCTGTGACCCTTTGGACGGGAGGGGCGGGGGTGCATTAATGCAGAATGAATCTCCTCCATGTAAAGATGGGTATAGCTCTAATTTTAATATGGTGGGTTTCCTAAGCATGTGTTGGGGTCACCAATTGTTGGGGGCTTAATTCTAATAATATTAATACCCAACACATTTATTTGGGGACATCAATTTTAATCGAAACAAGCTTGTACAAAGGTTTCTTGAGGACTGACTTGGATGCACCTGTCGGCCGTAAATGGAAGCTGTATGGTGAGTTCCTAAATCCATGTTGGATCCTCCGATACATAGGTCGCTACAATACTCCTTCCTCAGTTACTAAGTAACGACACAAGGCAACCTGACAGCCCCATTTATGGCAAAGAGAAAAAAAAATATATAGATATTGTAAACAACATAAAACATAGTATACAATGTATAACATACTGTGTAACATAAAATGTTCAGAAATTGGGAAAACTTATGCGTATAACTTTTCACAACACTTATCTCACTTATCGTCTGGTATGTTTCTCTCTTGCCTGTAGCTCGTCAAGAAAACGTCGTGGGAAATGAACAATTCTGCCACTGCGGGACGACTTTTGTTGCTGATGCTCGGCAAGGGTTGTTGGAGGTATCTTTGTTGTGCTCGTCTTTGGTTGTAATTTTTTCGTGCCCGTACCCTCACTGAACGTGTCACTATGATCTAATCCAGTTACCATTAAATGTGCAGGTTTGAGTCTATCCACAGATATGTTGGTGTTCTTGTTTTTAATTCTAAGGGTGAAATATTTATCTTGTCGAACGATTACCTCAAATGGCCCTTCATATGGTGGTTCCAAAGACTTTTTGACACGATCTACTCGTAAAAATACGTGTGAGCACGATTCCAAAGCCTTATGCCTGAACAGTGATTTGTTGCAAGCTTTACGTGTATCCATTGGTCTTAATTGTGCCATATATTGTTGAAGATCAGACACAAAATTGTCTGTATTCACAGGAAGTGACGATGGATCAAAAAATTCTCCTGGGATTCTTATCGTAGTCCCATAAACCATTTCTGCGATGGAATGTTTCGAACCATCCCTTAATGCTGTACGCATTCCTAACAAGACTGTAGGTAAACTATCTGTCCATGTCGGATTATTCTGAGCCCTAATTGCGGCTTTTAAAGTCCTGTGTAAGCGCTCCACCTTACCGTTCGATTGCGGATGATAAGGTGTCGTATGCTGTATTTTTGCTCCACATAACGAAGCTAAATTGGTAAAAAGTTCACTAACAAACTGTCGGCCTTGGTCAGTTACTATGGAAGCTGGCGCTCCAAACCTTGCGATCCAATTACTATAAAATAATTTTGCAATTGTTTCTGCAGTATTATTAGCCATAGGAATTACTTCCATCCAACTCGTAAATCGGTCGATACAGGTCATGCAGTAAATATTTCCTTGTGAGGGTGGCAATGGCCCAATGACGTCCACATGAACGACACTAAATCGTCCATCCGGTGGTTCGAACGTCCCTATTTCTGACCTTGTATGGCGTGACACTTTGTTGCGTTGACAACTCAAGCAACTTTGAGTCCATTTTCTAATATCATTTTTGATGGCTGGCCAAATGAATTTTGACGTTATTTGTTTCACTGTTGTTTTGACTCCTGGATGTGCCAAATTATGGATTTGCTTAAATATTTCGTAGCGAAACGCTTCTGGGATGTAGGGTCGGATATTGTTCGTAGCTACATCGCACCAGAGAGGCGTTTTTGACATTATGTTGCATTGTTTCATATTTAAACTGGAGTCTTGTAATAATGTTGGTAATTCCTGATCATTTTCTTGATTGCGAGCAATTTCTTCATAGTCAATTACTGAAACTTCTTCAAGTCTTGAAAACGTGTCGGCCACTATGTTAGCTTTTCCACTAATATGTCGAATGTCGGTTGTAAACTGCGAAATATATTGTAAGTGGCGTAATTGACGTGGCGATGCTTTATCATTTTTCTGGAAGAATGCATATGTAATAGGCTTATGATCGGTAAATATTGTAAATGTTTGTGCCTCCAGTAGATGCTTAAATTGTTTAATTGCCAAATAAATTGCTAATAATTCCTTGTCGTAAGCACTATAGGCTTTTTGAGCATCATTTAATTTTTTGGAATAAAAAGCGATAGGTTTCCATCCGGATTGTTCGTGCTGCTGTAATACAGCTCCCACTGCTATATCAGACGCATCAGTAAAAACCGCCAGCGGAAATCGTGAATCTGGAAAAGTTAGGAGTGTAGCATCTACTAAATCATCTTTACAGCGTTCAAATTGTTGTATAGCCTCCTTAGTCCAGACTATTTTAGTTTTATCATTTTTCTTGGAACCTTTTAAGTAGTCATGAAGGATAGCCTGAGTTTCCGCTGCATTTCTTATATATCGTCTATAAAAGTTAATGACACCTAGAAATGCACGAAGTTGTTGTACTGTCTCTGGTAATTTAAAATCTCTGATTGCCTTTACCTTCTCAGGTACTGGTCTGGAACCATCTTGCGTGATCAAGTAGCCCAAAAATTGTAATTCTTCAACACCTAACTCTGATTTTGAAGCATTAATGCGGAGACCAAAACGTTGTAGTCGTTCAAAAATAAGACGAAGATGTTCACAGTGTTCTTCTTCCGTAGCTGAAGCGACCAGGATGTCATCCATGAACGGAAAAACAAAATCCAAACCATGAAACACTGTGTTAATAAATCGTTGGAAGGTGGAAGGGGCATTCCTGAGACCAAAACTCATAACGTTGAATTCGTATAAACCAAAAGGTGTAATTATAGCCGTTTTGCTTTTGTCTTCCTCTGCTATCGGAATTTGGTAGTATGCTTTATGTAAATCTATTTTAGAAAAAATAGTAGCTCCATTTAATATGTGATGGAAGTCTTCTATGCGAGGTATAGGATATCTATCTGGTACGGTCTTGGCATTTAATAAGCGATAATCACCACAAGGACGGATAGATCCATCTTTTTTATCAACTACATGTAACGGACTTGCCCATTCTGAACTCGATGGTCGGATAATATTTTGATCCAACATAAATTGAAATTCCCGTTTGGCCTGTTGTAATCGTTTAGGAGCGAGAGGTCTTGCCTTACAATGCACTGGAGATCCTGTGGTGGTGATATAGTGTTGAATATTATGTTTCGTGTGATTGGGCGAAAATGATGGCTTCGTTAATTCAGGGTATAAGGTGAACAGATGTGCAAACTTTGCTTGAGACTTATTTATTGTGCTAATGACTTCGTTTCCTGATACAGCCAGTACACTACCTGAAGTGCTAAGTTTAGTGACTGCATCAATTAATCTATGTTTATGTAAGTCAATCAATAAGTTAAAATGATTCAAGAAATCTGCACCAATTATCCCTCGAGTTATGTCAGCTTTTATAAATAACCACCTAAATTCACGACGAAGTCCTAGATCCAGTGTCAGTAATGTGACGCCGTAGGTAGGTATGGACGTGCCGTTTGCAGCATATAATTTAAAGTTAGAAGATGTAATTTTATCTGTAGCCTTGGCTGGAATTAAAGAAATATCGGCTCCACTGTCAATAAGAAATCGCCCACCCGTTTTTTTGTCATTAACAAATAAGCGGAAATTTCGACGAGTTTCAATATTATCTGCAATAGAGCTCGTCGCAATCTCTACTGCAGGTTGGAGTTTTCCTGACTTTTCCAGGCGCATGGTTGACGACATTTATCAGGGTAGCATTTTTTTCCAAACTGGAAATGAAAAAAACAATATTTACCCTGTGGGTCAAATCGTTTTCTGGGTTTGCTAGTACCACGGTTGCGACTGTGGTCTCGGTGGTGAGAACGAGACCGACCGGAGATTTCATTTATTTGTAACTCGAGGCTTGAAATTTTAGTTAACAATTCTTGAATTAGAGCATCTTGACTGGGTCTACTATCAGCACTACATATGTCTCTATGTGGGTTCATTTCCACAATTTTGTCAGCTATAATGGCTATTTTGTCTAAAGTTTCCTCACTAACAATGAGAACATTCTTTATAGAATCTGGGAGTTTTTCTAACCAGAGTGTTTTTAAAACTGTGTCAGAAATATCAGTACCAGCCAGGTTCCGCATTTTTCTCAATAATTGACTAGGCCTCATATCTCCGAGATCTAATCCCGTAATTAATTTCTTAATCTTACATTGTTCACTTTCTTTGAAAATATTAAGAAGTGTTTCCTTAGCTCTAGTATATTTATTTGTAGCAGTCCCTTGAATGATATCCCAAATGTTTTCTATATACTTCGGATCCATTTGTGATACCACATAATTAAATTTTGTTTCCTCCGATGTAATTTTATTAATATTAAATTGTGCTTCAATTTGGTAAAACCATATTTCAGGTTTTTGTTGCCAAAAAGGGGGAATTTTAATGCTAACCTTACTTGCTTCGAGGTTGTGGCTCGCTTCGGCCATGTTAGGAAAATGTGCTTCTGCACCGGTCCCACTTTCACTTGTAGACATTTTACACTACTTACTTGAAATATCACTATAAATAATGTTGAACAGTTCAATACGGGGTCACCAATTGTTGGGGTCACCAATTGTTGGGGGCTTAATTCTAATAATATTAATACCCAACACATTTATTTGGGGACATCAATTTTAATCGAAACAAGCTTGTACAAAGGTTTCTTGAGGACTGACTTGGATGCACCTGTCGGCCGTAAATGGAAGCTGTATGGTGAGTTCCTAAATCCATGTTGGATCCTCCGATACATAGGTCGCTACACATGTATTACCTAGATGGTCCACCGTTGCACGGTAAATAATAGCTATCACCAGCGTTGTTAAGCACGAAATACCTAGAGCATCCGCTGTTGCAAGGCACATACTAGCTGCGGTGCCCAGCATTCCAAACTACATACATACTATCTGTGTTGCCCAGCGTTCCTACGAACTTATTAATACCTGGTTGCACGGAGTTGCAAGGCGCATACTATCTAAGGTGTCCGGCGTTCTTAGGCAGCATCCAGAAACGAAGATGGTCAACCAAAGAAAGATTCAGATGTATCGGGAAAGTCCCATCCGAAAGACGACGTGCTCAAATTTACTTATATCTCCCCGATTAAAACATCTGACCTAATTGACTTGGCTAGATTTCGAAATGGCGATCCTGAGCTCGGTAAACTCCATTCTTCAAATTTCTCGCTTTTAAACGGTTTTAGATTTAATATTTGTTAAAACTGATGAACAACCGGGATATCTGAATCCTACACAAAAATCGAAATAAAAATGTTTTTCGAAAAAAGTCGGGCTAAATACCATTCTTCAAATTTCCTGCTTTTTAACGGTTTATAGATTTAATATTTGTTAAAACTGATCGACAGATTCAGATATATTGGGAAAGTCCGATCCGAAGGACGACGTGCTCAAGGTTATTTTTAAACGAAATGAAATTTCAGCAACCCAGGTTTAGATACATGACATACGACTCATTATCCAGTACCTGATATACAAAAAAGCCCTCGATCATAGCTTGAAGTCCAATCCGAAGGACGACGTGCTCAAGTTATTTTTAACGTAAATGAAATTTCAACTACCCAGGTTTAGATGCATAACATACGACTCATTATCGAGTACCTGACATACAAAAAGGCCCTCGATCATAGCTTCAAGCCCAATCCGAAGGACGACGTGCTCAAATTTATTTCTATCTTCCCGATTAAAACATCAGACCTAAGTGACTTGGCTAGATTTCTAAATGGCGATCCTGAGCTCGGTAAACTCCATTCTTCAAATTTCTCACTTTTAAACGGTTTTTAGATTTAATATTTGTTAAAACTGATGAACAACTGGGATATCTGAATCCTACACAAAAATCGAAATAAAAATGTTTTTCGAAAAAAGTCGGGCTAATCCCATTCTTCAAATTTCTCGCTTTTTAACGGTTAATAGATTTAATATTTGTTAAAACTGATAGACAGATTCAGATATATCGGGAAAGTCCCATCCGAAGGACGACGTGCTCAAGGTTTTTTGAACCTAAGTGAAATTTTAGCTACCCAAGTTTAGTTATATAACATACGACTCATTATCGAGCACCTGACATACAAAAAGGCCCTCGATCATAGCCTAAAGTCCAATCCGAAGGACGACGTGCTCAAATTTATTTTTATCTTCTCGATTAAAACATATGACCTAAGTGCCTTGGCTAGATTTCTAAGTGACGATCCTGAGCTCGATCGACTCCATATGTAAGATAAAATAAGTTACCGTTTGGTTCCAACTAAAATTATCAAGGAAGAAATGTGGAATATAAGTAAGTGGGCTTTGAGGTACCGTTTTGACATATTTTCTGAAAAACAAATTAATACAGCTATGTTGGTAGATAGGCAGCATCCAGAAACGAAGATGGTCAACCAAAGAAAGATTCAGATGTATCGGGAAAGTCCCATCCGAAGGACGACGTGCTCAAGTAATTTTTAACCTAAATGAAATGTCACCTACCCAGGTTTAGATACATAACGTACGACTCATTATCGAGTACCTGACATAAGAAAAGGCCCTCGATCATAGCTTAAAGTCCAATCCGAAGGACGGCGTGCTCAAATTTATTTTTATCTTCCCGATTAAAACATCTGACCTAAGTGACTTGGCTAGATTTCTAAATGGCGATTCTGAGCTCGGTAAACTCCATTCTTCAAATTTCTAGCTTTTAAACGGTTTTTAGATTTAATATTGGTAAAACTGATGAACAACCCGGGTATCTGAATCCTACACAAAAATTGAAATAAAAATGTTTTTCGAAAAAAGTCGAGCTAAATACCATTCTTCAAATTTCCCGCTTTTTAACGGTTTATAGGTTTAATATTTCTTAAAACTGATAGACAGATTCAGGTATAACGGGAAAATCCCATCCGAAGGACGACGTGCTCAAGGTTATTTTTAACCTAAATGTAATTTCAGGTACCCAGGTTTAGATATATAACATACGACTCATTATCCAGTACCTGATATACAAAAAAGCCCTCGATCATAGCTTGAAGTCCAATCCGAAGGACGACGTGCTCAAGTTATTTTTAACGTAAATGAAATTTCAACTACCCAGGTTTAGATACATAACATACGACTCATTATCGAGTACCTGACATACAAAAAGGCCCTCGATCATAGCTTCAAGCCCAATCCGAAGGACGACGTGCTCAAATTTATTTTTATCTTCCCGATTAAAACATCTAACCAAAGTGACTTGGCTAGATTTCTAAGTGGCGATCCTGAGCTCGGTAAACTCCATTCTTCAAATTTCTCGCTTTTAAACGGTTTTTAGATTTAATATTTGTTAAAACTGATGAACAACCGGGATATCTGAATCCTACACAAAAATCGAAATAAAAATGTTTTTCGAAAAAAGTCGGGCTAATCCCATTCTTCAAATTTCTCGCTTTTTAACGGTTTATAGATTTAATATTTGTTAAAACTGATAGACAGATTCAGATATATCGGGAAAGTCTCATCCGAAGGACGACGTGCTCAAGGTTTTTTGAACCTAAGTGAAATTTTAGCTACCCAAGTCTAGTTATATAACATACGACTCATTATCGAGCACCTGACATACAAAAAGGCCCTCGATCATAGCCTAAAGTCCAATCCGAAGGACGACGTGCTCAAATTTATTTTTATCTTCTCGATTAAAACATATGACCTAAGTGCCTTGGCTAGATTTCTAAGTGGCGATCCTGAGCTCGATAGACTCCATATGTAAGATAAAATAAGTTACCGTCTGGTTCCAACTAAAATTATCAAGGAAGAAATCTATATAAATAAAGCTGAAACGGGGTTTGTGGGTTTGTTTGTATGTTTGTTCCAGCATCACGCCCAAACGGCTGGACGGATCTTCATGAAACTTCACATGTAGCATTCTTTTGAGCCCGATTGAATAATAGGCTATGTGGCGTCCCAAAATTTTGAACGGTAGGGGGGGTTGTAAGGGGGGCCTAAGCATATAAATAGTCCTACCTCATTAACGGTTGGTCGGATTGTCACGAAATTTCACATGTAGTATTCTTAAAGGCCAAATTGAAAAACATTGTGTGTGGCGTTCTTAAGTTTTGAACGGGGGGGGGGGGGGTCTAAGTATAAATATAGAGCTAACTCTTTAACGGTTGGTCGTATTGTCACGAAATTACACATGTAGTATTTTTAAAAGCCAAATAGAAATATAAGGTGTGTAGCGTCCCAAGGTTTTGAACGGGAGGGGGGGTTGTGGGGGGCCTAAGTATAAATATAGAGCTAGCTGATTAACGGTTGGTCGTATTGTCACGAAATTTCGCATGTAGTATTCCTGAAGGCCAAATAGAAAAATGAGGTGTGTGGCGTCCCGAAGTTTTGAACGGGTGGGGGGGTTGAGGGGGGGGGGCTAAGTATAAATATAGTGCTAACTCTTTAACGGTTAATAGTTTTGTCACGAAATTTCCCATGTAGTATTCCTGAAGGCCAAATAGAAAAATAAGGTGTGTGGCGTCCCAAAGTTTCGAACGGGAGGGGGGGTTGTGGGGGTGGGGGGGCTAAGTATAAATATAGAGCTAGCTCATTAACGGGTGGTCGCATTGTCACGAAGTTTCACATGTAGTAAAAAAAAAAGGTGTGTGGCGACTCAAAGTTTTGAACGGGAGGGAGGGTTGTGGGGGGGAGGGGGCCTAAGTATAAATATAGAGCTAACTCATTAACGGTTGGTCGTATTGTCATGGAATTTCACATGTAGTATTCTTAAAAGCCAAATAGAAATATAGGGTGTATAAGTCACAAAATTTTGAACGGGAGGATGGATTGATGGGGCCTAAGTATAAGTATAGTGATAAGTCATTAACGGATGATCGGATTGTCATGAAATTTCACATGTAGTATTCATAAAGGCCAAATAGAAAAATAGGGTGTTTGACATCAAAAAATTGTGAACGGGAGGGGGGTTATGGGGGTAGGCCTAAATTTGAAGATAGTGATAGGTCATTAACGGATGATTGGATTGTCATGGAATTTCTCATGTAGTATTCTTGATGGCCAAATAGAAAAATACACAATGTGACATCTTAAAAATTTGGGAGGGGGGGGGGGGGGCTAAGCATAAAAATAATGCTGAATGATTAAAGGGCAATCGGATTGTCATGAATTTCACATGTAGTAGTAGTAATTGTGTATTCGCTGTGGGGTCCGCTGTTACAAAACACTTACTAGCTGTGTTGCCCAGCGTTCCGAACTTCGTACTAGCTGTGGGGTCCGCTGTTGCAAGGCACATACTAGATGTGGTGCCCAGGGTTCGTAACTTCGTACTAGCTGTTGTGTCCGCTGTTGCAAGGCACAAACTAGATGTGGTACTCAGCGTTCCTAACTTCGTACTAGCTGTGGGGTCCGCTGTTGCAAGGCACATAGTAGATGTGGTACCCAGGGTTCCTAACTTCGCACTAGCTGTGGTGTCCGCTGTTGCAAGGCACATACTAGATGTGGTGCTCAGCGTTCCTAACTTCGTACTAGCTATGGGGTCCGCTGTTGCAAGGCACATAGTAGATGTGGTACCCGGGGTTCCTAACTTCGTACTAGCTGTGGTGTCCGCTGTTGCAAGGCACATACTAGATGTGGTGCTCAGCGTTCCTAACTTCGTACTAGCTGTGGGGTCCGCTGTTGCAAGGCACATACTAGATGTGGTGCTCAGCGTTCCTAACTTCGTACTAGCTCTGGGGTCCGCGGCTGCAAGTCACTTACTAGCTGTAGTGCTCAGCGTTCCTAACTATGTACTAGCTGTGGGGTCCGCTGATGCAAGGCACTTACTAGCTGTGGTGCCCAGCGTTCCCAACTTCGTACGAGCTGTGGGGTCCGCCGTCGCAAGGCACATACTAGCTGTGGTCACAAGCGTTCTTAAGTACGCACTGGCTAGGATGTCCAGCGAAGCTAAGTATTCACTAGCTGTGGTTTCCGCCGTTGAAAGGCGCATACTAGCTGTGGTGCCGAAGGGTCCTAAAAACTTACTAGCGTTACTATAGTTGAAGGACTCGATCATAGCTTAAAGTCCAATCCGAAGGACGGCGTGCTCAAATTTATTTTTATCATCCCGATTAAAACATCTGACCTAAGTGACTTGGCTAGATTTCTAAATGGCGATCCT
Source organism: Aradus depressus (assembly GCA_963662175.1). NCBI lineage: Eukaryota > Metazoa > Arthropoda > Insecta > Hemiptera > Aradidae > Aradus > Aradus depressus. Next base: position 16,792,953 of record OY759219.1, on the reverse strand, counting down.
GAGCTCGGTAAACTCCATTCTTGAAATTTCTCGCTTTTAAACGGTTTGTAGATTTAATATTTGTTAAAACTGATGAACAACGGGAATATATGAATCCTACACAAAATTTGAAATAAAAATGTTTTTCGAAAAAAGTCGGGCTAAATACCATTCTTCATATTTCCTACTTTTTAACGGTTTATAGATTTAATATTTGTTAAAACTGATAGATAGATTCAGGTATATCGGGAAAGTCCCATCAGAAGGACGACGTGCTCAAGGTTTAATGAACCTAAGTGAAATTATAGCTACCCAGGTTTAGTTACATGACATACGACTCATTATCCAGTACCTGACTTACAAAAAAGCTCACGATCATAGCTTGAAGTCCAATCCGAAGGACGACGTGCTCAAATGTATTTTTATCTTCCCGATTAAAATATCTGACCTAATTGACTTGGCTAGATTTCTAAATGGCGATCCTGAGCTCGGTAAACTCCATTCTTCAAATTTCTCGCTTTTAAACGGTTTTTAGATTTAATATTTGTTAAAACTGATGAACAACCGAGATATCTGAATCCTACACAAAAATTGAAATAAAAATGTTTTTCGAAAAAAGTAGGGCTAAATACCATTCTTCAAATTTCCTGCTTTTTAACGGTTTATAGATTTAATATTTGTTAAAACTGATAGACAGATTCAGATATATCGGGAAAGTCCCATCCGATGGACGACGTGCTCAAGGTTTAATGAACCTAAGTGAAATGTTAGCTACCCAAGTTTAGTTACATAACATACGACTCATTATCGAGCACCTGACATACAAAAAGGCCCTCGATCATAGCCTAAAGTCCAATCCGAAGGACGACGTGCTCAAATCTATTTCTATCTTCTCGATTAAAACATATGACCTAAGTGCCTTGGCTAGATTTCTAAGCGGCGATCCTGAGCTCGATAGACTCCATATGTAAGATAAAATAAGTTACCGTTTGGTTCCAACTAAAATTATCAAGGAAGAAATGTGGAATATAAGAGTGGGCTTTGAGGTACCGTTTTGACATATTTTCTGAAAAACAAATTAATACATCTATGTTGGTAGATAGGCAGCATCCAGAAACGAAGATGGTCTACCAAAGAAAGATTCAGATGTATCGGGAAAGTCCCATCCGAAGGACGACGTGCTCAAGTAATTTTTAACCTAAATGAAATGTCACCTACCCAGGTTTAGATACATAACGCACGACTCATTATCGAGTATCTGACATACGAAAAGGCCCTCGATCATAGCTTAAAGTCCAATCCGAAGGACGACGTGCTCAAATTTATTTTTATCTTCCCGATTAAAACATCTGACTTAAGTGACTTGGCTAGTTTTCTAAATGGCGATCCTGAGCTCGGTAAACTCCATTCTTCAAATTTCTCGCTTTTAAACGGTTTTTAGATTTTATATTTGTTAAAACTGATGAACAACCGGGATATCTGAATCCTACACAAAAATTGAAATAAAAATGTTTTCCGAAAAAAGTAGGGCTAAATACCATTCTTCAAATTTCCTGCTTTTTAACGGTTTATAGATTTAATATTTGTTAAAACTGATAGACAGATTCAGATATATCGGGAAAGTCCCATCCGAAGGACGACGTGCTCAAGGTTTAATGAACCTAAGTGAAATGTTAGCTACCCAAGTTTAGTTACATAACATACGACTCATTATCGAGCACCTGACATACAAAAAGGCCCTCGATCATAGCCTAAAGTCCAATCCGAAGGACGACGTGCTCAAATTTATTTTTATCTTCTCGATTAAAACATATGACCTAAGTGCCTTGGCTAGATTTCTAAGTGACGATCCTGAGCTCGATCGACTCCATATGTAAGATAAAATAAGTTACCGTTTGGTTCCAACTAAAATTATCAAGGAAGAAATGTGGAATATAAGAGTGGGCTTTGAGGTACCGTTTTGACATATCTTCTGAAAAACAAATTAATACAGCTATGTTGGTAGATAGGCAGCATCCAGAAACGAAGATGGTCTACCAAACAAAGATTCAGATGTATCGGGAAAGTCCCATCCGAAGGACGACGTGCTCAAGTAATTTTTAACCTAAATGAAATGTCACCTACCCAGGTTTAGATACATAACGTACGACTCATTATCGAGTATCTGACATACGAAAAGGCCCTCGATCATAGCTTAAAATCCAATTCGAAGGACGGCGTGCTCAAATTTATTTTTATCTTCCCGATTAAAACATCTGACCTAAGTGACTTGGCTAGATTTCTAAATGGCGATCCTGAGCTCGGTAAACTCCATTCTTCAAATTTCTCGCTTTTAAACGGTTTTTAGATTTAATATTTGTTAAAACTGATGAACAATGGGAATATATGAATCCTACACAAAATTTGAAATAAAAATGTTTTTCGAAAAAAGTCGGGCTAAATACCATTCTTCATATTTCCTACTTTTTAACGGTTTATAGATTTAATATTTGTTAAAACTGATAGATAGATTCAGGTATATTGGGAAAGTCCCATCAGAAGGACGACGTGCTCAAGGTTTAATGAACGTAAGTGAAATTATAGCTACCCAGGTTTAGTTACATGACATACGACTCATTATCCAGTACCTGACATACAAAAAAGCTCACGATCATAGCTTGAAGTCCAGTCCGAAGGACGACGTGCTCAAATTTATTTTTATCTTCTCGATTAAAACATATGACCTAAGTGCCTTGGCTAGATTTCTAAGTGACGATCCTGAGCTCGATCGACTCCATATGTAAGATAAAATAAGTTACCGTTTGGTTCCAACTAAAATTATCAAGGAAGAAATGTGGAATATAAGAGTGGGCTTTGAGGTACCGTTTTGACATATCTTCTGAAAAACAAATTAATACAGCTATGTTGGTAGATAGGCAGCATCCAGAAACGAAGATGGTCTACCAAACAAAGATTCAGATGTATCGGGAAAGTCCCATCCGAAGGACGACGTGCTCAAGTAATTTTTAACCTAAATGAAATGTCACCTACCCAGGTTTAGATACATAACGTACGACTCATTATCGAGTATCTGACATACGAAAAGGCCCTCGATCATAGCTTAAAATCCAATTCGAAGGACGGCGTGCTCAAATTTATTTTTATCTTCCCGATTAAAACATCTGACCTAAGTGACTTGGCTAGATTTCTAAATGGCGATCCTGAGCTCGGTAAACTCCATTCTTCAAATTTCTCGCTTTTAAACGGTTTTTAGATTTAATATTTGTTAAAACTGATGAACAATGGGAATATATGAATCCTACACAAAATTTGAAATAAAAATGTTTTTCGAAAAAAGTCGGGCTAAATACCATTCTTCAAATTTCACGCTTTTTAACGGTTTATAGATTTAATATTTGTTAAAACTGATAGACAGATTCAGATATATCGGGAAGGTCCCAGCCGAAGGACGACGTGCTCAAGGTTTAATGAACCTAAGTGAAATGTTAGCTACCCAAGTTTAGTTACATAACATACGACTCATTATCGAGCACCTGACATACGAAAAGGCCCTCGATCATAGCTTAAAGTCCAATCCGAAGGACGACGTGCTCAAATTCATTTTCATCTTCTTGATTAAAACATCTGACCTAAGTGCATTGGCTAGATTTCTAAGTGGCGATCCTGAGCTCGGTAAACTCCATTCTTCAAATTTCTCGCTTCAAACGGTTTTTAGATTTAATATTAGTTGAAACTGATAGACAGATTCAGATTTATCGGGAAAGTCCAATCCGAAGGACGACGTGCTCAAGTTATTTTTAACGTAAATGAAATTTCAACTACCCAGGTTTCGATACATAACATACGACTCATTATCGAGTACCTGACATACGAACAGGCCCTCGATCATAGCTTAAAGTCCAATCCGAAGGACGACGTGCTCAAATTTCTTTTATTTTTCCCGATTATGTATCTTCATAAATAATATTATTATTAACTAGCAGTAATACCCGGCGTTGCCCGGGGAACTTTGACTTTTCTACTATTATCTCCTATAAGTCTTTTAAATTCTTCAACAGTACATTCATGATGTTATAATTTTTAATTATTCATACGGAATAAGGCTTATAGTCCTTCAACGTCAAACACCCCAGCTAGTAAGTTTTTAGGACCGCTGGGCATCACAGCTAGTATGCGTCTTTCAACGGCGGAAACCACAGATAGTGAATACTTAGCATCGCTGGACATCCTAGCCAGTGCGTACTTAAGAACGCTATTGACCGCAGCTAGTATGTGCCTCGCAAGAGCGGACCCCACAGCTAGTACGAAGTTAGGAACGCTGGGCATCACAGCTAGTAAGTGTCTTGCAACAGCGGACCCCACAGCTAGTACGTAGTTAGACCCACTGAGCATCACAGCTAGTATGCTTTTGCAACGACGGACCCCACAGCTAGTACGTTTTTAGGAACGCTGGGCCCTACAGGTAGTAGGTGCCTTGCAACTGCGGACCCCACAGCTAGTACCTACGTAGTTAAATACGCTGGGCCACACTGCTAGCGCCTTGCAACAGCAGACCCCACAGCTAGTACGTAATTAGGAACGCTGGGCATCACAGCTAGTAAATGTCTTGTAGGTGCCTTGCAACAGCGAACCCCACAGCCAGTACATAGTTAGGAACGCTGGGGCTGAGCACTACAGTTAGTAAGTGCCTTGCAACAGCGGACCCCACAGCTAGTACGATATTAGGAACGCTGGGCATCACAGCTAATAAATGTCTTGCAACAGTGAACCCCACAGCGAATACATAGTTACTACTACTACATGTGAAATTCATGACAATCCGATTACCCTTCAATGATTCAGCATTATTTTTATGCTTAGCCCCCCCTCCCAAATTTTTAAAATGTCACATTGTGTATTTTTTTATTTGACCATCAAGAATACTACATGTGAAATTTCGTGACAATCCGATCATCCGTTAGCGACCTATCACTATCTTCAAATTTAGGCCTACCCCCATAACCCCCCTCCCGTTCACAATTTTTTGACGTCACACACTCTATTTTTCTATTTGGCCTTTATGAATACTTCATGTGAAATTTCATGACGATTCGCCCATTAGTTAATGAGTTAGCTCTATATTTATACTTAGGCCCCCCCACAACCCACCCTCCCGTTCAAAATTTTGTGACATTTACACTCTATATTTCTATTTGGCTTTTAATAATACTACATGTGAAATTCCATGACAATACGACCAACCGTTAATGAGCTAGCACTATATTTATACTTAGGCCCCCCCGCCACAACCCCCCCTCCCGTAAACAATTTTGAGCCGTCACACCGCCTATTTTTCTATTTGGCCTCCAGGAATACTACATGTGAAATTTCGTGACAATCCGATCATCCGTTAATGACTTATCACTATACTTATACTTAGGCCCCCATCAACCCACCCTCCCGTTCAAAATTTTGTGACATATACACCCTATATTTCTATTTTTTTAAGGCTTTTAAGAATACTACATGTGAAATTCCATGACAATACGACCAACCGTTATTGAGCTACCGCCATATTTATACTTAGGTCCCCCCGCCACTACCCCCCCTCCCGTACAAAATTTTGAGCCGTTACACCGCCTATTTTTTTATTTGGTCTTCAGGAATACTACATGTGAAACTTTGTGACAATTCGATCAACCGTTAATGAGCTAGCTCTATATTTATACTTAGGCCCCCCCACAACCCCCCCTCCCGTTCAAAACTTTGGGACGCCACACACCTTTTTTTCCTATTTGGCTTTTAAAAATACTACGTGACATTTCATGACGATTCGCCCATTAGTTAATGAGTTAGCTCTATATTTATACTTAGGCCCCCCCACAACCCCCCCCTCCCGTTCAAAACTTTGGGACGCCACACACCTTTTTTTCCTATTTGGCTTTTAAAAATACTACATGTGAAATTTCATGACAATTCGACCATTAGTTATTATGTTAGCACTATTTATATACTTAGGCCCCCCTTACAACCCCCCCTCCCGATCAAAACTTTGGGACGCCACACACCTTATTTTTCTATTTGGCCTTCAGGAATACTCCATGTGAAATTTCGTGACAATCCGACCAACCGTTAAAGAATTAGCTCTATATTTATACTTAGGCCCCCCACAACCCCCCCTCCCGTTCAAAACTTTGGGACGCCACACACCTTATTTTTCTATTTGGCCTTCAGGAATACTCCATGTGAAATTTCGTGACAATCCGACCAACCGTTAAAGAATTAGCTCTATATTTATACTTAGGCCCCCCCACAACCCCCCCTCCCGTTCAAAACTTTGGGACGCCACACACCTTATTTTTCTATTTGGCCTTCAGGAATACTCCATGTGAAATTTCGTGACAATCCGACCAACCGTTAAAGAATTAGCTCTATATTTATACTTAGGCCCCCCCACAACCCCCCCTCCCGTTCAAAACTTTGGGACGCCACACACCTTATTTTCCTATTTGGCTTTTAAAAATACTACGTGAAATTTCATGACGATTCGCCCATTAGTTAATGAGTTAGCTCTATATTTATACTTAGGCCCCCCCACAACCCCCCCTCCCGTTCAAAACTTTGGGACGCCACACACCTTTTTTTCTTGTTTGGCTTTTAAAAATACTACATGTGAAATTTCATGACGATTCGCCCATTAGTTAATGAGTTGGCTCTATATTTATACTTAGGCCCCCCCACAACCCCCCCTCCCGTTCAAAACTTTGGGACGCCACACACCTTTTTTTCCTGTTTGGCTTCTAAAAAGACTACGTGTGAAATTTCATGACAATTCGACCATTAGTTAATGTGTTAGCACTATTTATATACTTAGGCCCCCCTTACAACCCCCCCTCCCGATCAAAACTTTGGGACGCCACACACCTTATTTTTCTATTTGGCCTTCAGGAATACTCCATGCGAAATTTCGTGACAATCCGACCAACCGTTAAAGAATTAGCTCTATATTTATACTTAGGCCCCCCCACAACCCCCCCTCCCGTTCAAAACTTTGGGACGCCACACACCTTTTTTTCCTATTTGGCTTTTAAAAATACTACATGTGAAATTTCATGACGATTCGCCCATTAGTTAATGAGTTAGCTCTATATTTATACTTAGGCCCCCCCACAACCCCCCCTCCCGTTCAAAACTTTGGGACGCCACACACCTTTTTTTCTTGTTTGGCTTTTAAAAAGACTACCTGTAAAATTTCATGACAATTCGCCCATTAGTAAATGAGTTAGCACTATTTTTATACTTAGGCCCCCCCACAACCCCCCCTCCCGATCAAAATTTTGGGACGCCACACACCTCTTTTTCCTATTTGGCTTTTAAAAATACTACATGTGAAATTTCATGACGATTCGCCCATTAGTTAATGAGTTAGCTCTATATTTATACTTAGGCCCCCACACAACCCCCCCTCCCGTTCAAAACTTTGGGACGCCACACACCTTTTTTTCCTGTTTGGCTTTTAAAAAGACTACGTGTGAAATTTCATGACAATTCGACCATTAGTTAATGTGTTAGCACTATTTATATACTTAGGCCCCCCTTACTACCCCCCTCCCGATCAAAATTTTGGGACGCGACATAGCCTATTATTCAATCGGGCTCAAAAGAATGCTACATGTGAAGTTTCATAAAAATCCGTCCAGCCGTATGGGCGTGATGCTGGAACAAACATACAAACACACAAACCCACAAATCCCGTTTCAGCTTTATTAATATAGACTTAAACGTTCCGCTCAACATAGGGTACGTGACATCACCCAACACTCCTGCCAACTTCCTACTACCATCTCCAAAGCCCACTTATATTCCACATTTCTTCCTTGATAATGTTAGTAGAAACCAAACGGTAACTTATTTTATCATACATATGGAGTCTATCGAGCTCAGGATCGCCACTTAGAAATCTAGCCAAGGCACTTAGGTCAGATATTTTATTCGGGAAGATAAAAATAAATTTGAGCACGTCGTCCTTCGGATTAGACTTTAGGCTATGATCGAGGGCCTTTTTGTATGTCAGGTGCTCGATAATGAGTCCTATGTTATGTAACTAAACCTAGGTAGCTAAAATTTCACTTAGGTTCAAAAAACCTTGAGCACGTCGTCCTTCGGATAGGACTTTCCCGATATATCTAAATCTGTCTATCAGTTTTAACAAATATTAAATCTATAAACCGTTAAAAAGCAGGAAGTTTGAACAATGGTATTTAGCCCGACGTTTTTCGAAAAACATTTTTATTTCAATTTTTGTGTAGGATTCAGATATCCCGGTTGTTCATCAGTTTTAACAAATATTAAAACTAAAAACCGTTTAAAAGCGAGAAATTTGAAGAATGGAGTTTACCGAGCTCAGGATCGCCATTTCGAAATCTAGCCAAGTCACTTAGGTCAGATGTTTTAATCGGGAAGATAAAAATAAATTTGAGCACGTCGTCCTTCGGTTTGGACTTTAAGCTATGATCGAGGGCCTTTTCGTATGTCCGGTACTCGATAATGAGTCGTATGTTACGTATCTAAACCTGGGTACCTGAAAATTCACTTAGGTTAAAAATAAATTTGAGCACGTCGTTCTTCGGATGGGACTTCCCCGATATATCTGAATCTGTATATCAGTTTTAACAAATATTAATACTAAAAACCGTTTAAAAGCGAGAAATTTGAAGAATGGAGTTTACCGAGCTCAGGATCGCCATTTAGAAATCTAGCCAAGTCACTTAGGTCAGATGTTTTAATCGGGAAGATAAAAATAACTTTGAGCACGTCGTCCTTCGGATGGGACTTTCCCGATACATCTGAATCTTTCTTTGGTTGACCATCTTCGTTTCTGGATGCTGCCTATCTACCAACATAGCTGTATTAATTTGCAACAGCGGACACCACAGCTAGTACGAAGTTAGGAACCCTGGGCACCACATCTAGTATGTGCCTTGCAACAGCGGACCCCACAGCTAGTACGAAGTTCGGAACGCTGAGCACCACATCTAGTTTGTGCCTTGCAACAGCGGACCCCACAGGTAGTACGAAGTTCGGAACGCTGAGCACCACATCTAGATTGTGCCTTGCAACAGCGGACCCCACAGCTAGTACGAAGTTAGGAACCCTGGGCAACACATCTAGTATGTGCCTTGCAACAGCGGACCCCACAGCTAGTACGAAGTTCGGAACCCTGGGCACCACATCTAGTATGTGCCTTGCAACAGCGGACCCCACAGCTAGTATGAAGTTAGGAACCCTGGGCACCACATCTAGTATGTGCCTTGCAACAGCGGACCCCACAGCTAGTACGAAGTTCGGAACGCTGGGCAACACATTCTAGTTTGTGCCTTGCAACAGCGGTCACCACAGCTAGTACGAAGTTCGGAACGCTGGGCAACACATTCTAGTTTGTGCCTTGCAACAGCGGTCACCACAGCTAGTACGAAGTTAGGAACCCTGGGCACCACATCTAGTATGTGCCTTGCAACAGCGGACCCCACAGCTAGTACGAAGTTAGGAACGCTGAGCACCACATCTAGTATGTGCCTTGCAACAGCGGACACCACAGCTAGTACGAAGTTAGGAACCCTGGGCACCACATCTAGTTTGTGCCTTGCAACAGCGGACCCCATAGCTAGTATGAAGTTAGGAACGCTGAGCACCACATCTAGTTTGTGCCTTGCAACAGCGGACACCACAGCTAGTACGAAGTTCGGAACGCTGGGCAACACATTCTAGTTTGTGCCTTGCAACAGCGGTCACCACAGCTAGTACGAAGTTCGGAACGCTGGGCAACACATTCTAGTTTGTGCCTTGCAACAGCGGTCACCACAGCTAGTACGAAGTTAGGAACCCTGGGCACCACATCTAGTATGTGCCTTGCTACAGCGGACACCACAGCTAGTACGAAGTTAGGAACCCTGGGCACCACATCTAGTATGTGCCTTGCAACAGCGGACACCACAGCTAGTACGAAGTTAGGAACGCTGAGCACCACATCTAGTATGTGCCTTGCAGCAGCGGACCCCACAGCTAGTACGAAGTTAGGAACGCTGAGCACCACTTCTAGTATGTGCCTTGCAACAGCGGACACCACAGCTAGTACGAAGTTAGGAACCCTGGGCACCACATCTAGTATGTGCCTTGCAACAGCGGACCCCACAGCTAGTACGAAGTTAGGAACCCTGGGCACCACATCTAGTATGTGCCTTGCAACAGCGGACCCCACAGCTAGTACGAAGTTAGGAACGCTGAGCACCACATCTAGTTTGTGCCTTGCAACAGCGGACCCCACAGCTAGTATGAAGTTCGGAACGCTGAGCACCACATCTAGTTTATGCCTTGCAACAGCGGACCCCACAGCTAGTATGAAGTTCGGAACGCTGAGCACCACATCTAGTATGTGCCTTGCAACAGCGGACCCCACAGCTAGTACGAAGTTAGGAATCCTGGGCACCACATCTAGTTTGTGCCTTGCAACAGCGGACCCCACAGCTAGTACGAAGTTAGGAACCCTGGGCACCACATCTAGTATGTGCCTTGCAACAGCGGACCCCACAGCTAGTACGAAGTTAGGAACGCTGAGCACCACATCTAGTTTGTGCCTTGCAACAGCGGACCCCACAGCTAGTACGAAGTTAGGAACCCTGGGCACCACATCTAGTTTGTGCCTTGCAACAGCGGACCCCACAGCTAGTACGAAGTTAGGAACCCTGGGCACCACATCTAGTATGTGCCTTGCAACAGCGGACCCCACAGCTAGTACGAAGTTCGGAACGCTGAGCACCACATCTAGTTTGTGCCTTGCAACAGCGGACCCCACAGCTAGTACGAAGTTCGGAACGCTGAGCACCACATCTAGTATGTGCCTTGCAACAGCGGACACCACAGCTAGTACGAAGTTAGGAAGGCTGGGCAACACAGCTAATAAGTGTTTTGTAACAGCGGACCCCACAGCTAGTACGAAGTTAGGAACCCTGGGCACCACATCTAGTATGTGCCTTGCAACAGCGGACACCACAGCTAGTACGAAGTTAGGAACGCTGGGCAACACAGCTAGTAAGTGCCTTGCAACAGCGGACCCCACAGCTAGTATGAAGTTAGGAACGCTGAGCACCACATCTAGTATGTGCCTTGCAACAGCGGACCCCACAGCTAGTACGAAGTTAGAAACGCTGAGCACCACATCTAGTTTGTGCCTTGCAACAGCGGACACCACAGCTAGTACGAAGTTAGGAACCCTGGGCACCACATCTAGTTTGTGCCTTGCAACAGCGGACCCCACAGCTAGTATGAAGTTAGGAACGCTGAGCACCACATCTAGTTTGTGCCTTGAAACAGCGGACACCACAGCTAGTACGAAGTTAGGAACGCTGGGCAACACAGCTAGTAAGTGTTTTGTAACAGCGGACCCCACAGCTAGTACGAAGTTAGGAACCCTGGGCACCACATCTAGTATGTGCCTTGCAACAGCGGACACCACAGCTAGTACGAAGTTAGGAACGCTGGGCAACACAGCTAGTAAGTGCCTTGCAACAGCGGACCCCACAGCTAGTATGAAGTTAGGAACGCTGAGCACCACAACTAGTATGTGCCTTGCAACAGCGGACCCCACAGCTAGTACGAAGTTAGGAACGCTGAGCACCACATCTAGTTTGTGCCTTGCAACAGCGGACACCACAGCTAGTACGAAGTTAGGAACCCTGTGCACCACATCTAGTATGTGCCTTGCAACAGCGGACCCCACAGCTAGTACGATGTTCGGAACGCTGGGCAACACAGCTAGTAAGTGTTTTGTAACAGCGGACCCCATAGATACTACATAGTTAGGAACGCTGGGCATCACAGCTAGTAAATGTCTTGCAACAGTGAACCCCACAGCGAATACATAGTTACTACTACTACATGTGAAATTCATGACAATCCGATTGCCCTTTAATCATTCAGCATTATTTTTATGCTTAGCCCCCCCCCCCTCCAAATTTTTAAGATGTCACATAGTGTATTTTTCTATTTGGCCATCAAGAATACTACATGTGAAATTCCATGACAATCCAATCATCCGTTAATGACCTATCACTATCTTCAAATTTAGGCCTACCCCCATAACCCCCCTCCCGTTCACAATTTTTTGATGTCAAAACCCTATTTTTCTATTTGGCCTTTATGAATACTACATGTGAAATTTCGTGACAATCCGATCATCCGTTAATGACTTATCACTATACTTATACTTAGGCCCCCATCAATCCATCCTCCCGTTCAAAATTTTGTGACTTATACACCCTATATTGGCTTTTAAGAATACTACATGTGAAATTCCATGACAATACGATCACCCGTTAATGAGCTACCACTATATTTATACTTAGCCCCCCCCCCCCCCCACAACCCCCCCTCCCGTTCAAAACTTTGGGTCGCCACACACCTTTTTTTTTTACTACATGTGAAACTTCGTGACAATGCGACCACCCGTTAATGAGCTAGCTCTATATTTATACTTAGGCCCCCCCACAACCCCCCCTCCCGTTCAAAACTTTGGGACGCCACACACCTTATTTTTCTATTTGGCCTTCAGGAATACTACATGGGAAATTTCGTGACAATTCGACCACCCGTTAATGAGCTAGCTCTATTTTTATACTTAGGCCCCCCCACAACCCCCCTCCCGTTCAAAACTTTGGGACGCCACACACCTTATTTTTTTATTTGGCCTTCAGGAATACTACATGGGAAATTTCGTGACAATGCGACCACCCGTTAATGAGCTAGCTCTATATTTATACTTAGGCCCTCCCACAACCCCCCCTCCCGTTCAAAACTTTGGGACGCCACACACCTCATTTTTTATTTGGCCTTCAGGAATACTACATGAGAAATTTCGTGACAATACGATCAACCGTTATTGAGCTAGCACTATATTTATATTTAGCCCCCCCCCCCCAAACCCCCCACCCGTTCAAAACTTTGGGACGCCACACACCTTATTTTTCTATTTGGCCTTCAGGAATACTACATGGGAAATTTCATGACAATCTGATCATCCGTTAAAGGTCTATCACTATATTTATATTTAGGCCTACGCCCACAACCCCCCCTTCCATTTAAAATTTTGGGACGCCACACACAATATTTTTCATATTGGCCTTTAAGAATACTACATGTGAAATTTCGTGACAATCCGACCAACCGTTAATGAGGTAGGACTATTTATATACTTAGGCCCCCCTTACAACCCCCCCTACCGTTCAAAATTTTGGGACGCCACATAGCCTATTATTCAATCGGGCTCAAAAGAATGCTACATGTGAAGTTTCATGAAGATCCGTCCAGCCGTTTGGGCGTGATGCTGGAACAAACATACAAACAAACCCCGTTTCAGCTTTATTTATATAGATTATTGAGTTTTTAGGGTATGTTATTTTCTTGGTTGTTTTTAAATCTTCGCTTCTGGCAAGTTCCTCGATTTATCTTTGGTTGTTCGGTTGTCATCTTTGTCATTTACTTACTGTTTCGTTTTATTCAGTTTAACATATCTATATTTATATAATAAAAATGAATGGCTAAATTTTGCACGTGAGGGGGGGGGGGGGGGGGGGGGGGGGGGGTTGTGGAGGTAGGTCTTAATATAAAGATACCGGTAACTCATTAACTAATAGTCGGATTGTCATGGAATTTCACATGTAGTATTCTTAAAGCCCGAATTGAAAAATAGGGTGTGTGACATCTCAACATTTTGAAACGGAGGGGGGCCTTAGCATAAAATAGTTGTAGCTCATTAACGAATGGTCGGATTGTCATGGAATTTCACATGTAGTATTCTTAAAAGACAAAAACAAAGAAAGGATATGTGACGTCTCAAAATTGTGAACGGGAGGGTGGTATGTGGGGGCAAGCATATACCTAAATAGTAGTTTCAAAAGCAATATTTAAAAATTGGCTGTGACCCTCTTGGACGGGAGGGCGGGGGTGCATTAATGCTGAATGAATCTCACATGGAGCTTTCTTAAAAATGGGATATAGCCCTAATTTTAATACGGTGGGTTTCCTAAGCATGTATTACCTAGGAGTCCACCGTTGCACGGTAAATAATAGCTCTCACCAGCGTTCTTAAGCACATAATACCTAGGGCATCCGCTGTTGCAAGGCACATACTAGCTGCGGTGCCCAACGTTCCTAACTACATACTATATGTGTTGCTCAGCGGTCTTAAGAACTAAATAGCTGGTTGCACGGAGTTGCAAGGCGCATACTATCTAAGGTGCCCGGCGTTCTTGAGTAGGAACTAGCTGTGGTTTCAAGTGGGGAAAAAAAAAAAAAATCCAGTCCAATAGCTTTAGACAGAACGACGTCTGTCGGGTCAGCTAGTACATTATACAAACATCTCAGCAGCACTAAAGAAAAAATAAAAACTGAAGAAAAAAGTGGGGTTTACTGTCTAAAATGTAGTTTTTGTAATTTTTTTATGTAAGTCAAACTGGGAGACAATTTAAAAATAGGGTAAAAGAACATGTATCAGAAATAGGCTTAAACATTGACAAATCACGCACCTCAGTAAAAATGAATCGTAAAAAAATTTAATTTATACAAAATTTTAATTACGATTTTCAGATTGTCATGAAAAATCAAGGTTTTCGGTATTTTTAGTTTTCTTGTACGAGCAATAGTTTCCGAGATATTGGTTTTTTGAAAGTTGAGATTTATGTAAAATCAATTGGGAGTGGATTCATAGAACCTCAGTCCGCAAACCGGGCGAAGAGTGGGGGCGACCCCCCCCCCCCCCCCTCCTGCTCAAAAATACTGGCTACGCCCCTGTCAATTTCACATGTATCTTTTCATATTGAACCAATTATGTACTTTTATACTTCCCCAGTTATAGTCAATACTTTAGGCTTAAACATTGACACAACAAACACACCTCAGTAAAATTAAATCGTAAAAAAATTTAATTTTTACAAATTTTTATTTACGATTTTCAGATTCTTCATGAAAAAACTAGGTTTTCCGGTATATTTAGTTTTCTTGTACGAGCAATAGTTTTCGAGATATTGGTTTTTGAAAGTTGGGATTTATGTAAAATCAATTGGGAGTGGGATTCATAGAGACCTCAGTCCGCAAACCAGTTCCACACCAACGGAAATGAAGCTTGCTGTCGATTATGGTTTTTCAATTACTCCACGTAATCTCGTCATTATTTATTCATTCTCGTTAAAATATTTTAATATTTATTGTAATATTTCTCTTGTTGCATCAGTCTTCTATTATTTATTTTCAGATAACAATGATTTTTTTTTTTTTTTTTTTTTTTTTCAGATCTTTATATAATGGACTTATTCCTGGATTACATCGACAGTTGTGCTTTTCTGCTATACGAATTGGATTTTACGAAAATGTTAGAAATTTTTATCAAAATCTGTTTTATTGTATGTATAGAAATAATTCTGAAAACACATTTTACTCTCATTTTTTGTTTACTCATTAATTTAACTGTTTTATTATAAGAATTATTTTAACTTTCTTTCCAGCTATTGATTTCTATACAAATTGGCTTAAAAAAATTGCCCTAATATCAAAATAATGCATTAATAAAAAATAAACAAGCAGGTTCTCGGATGTGTGTGCTTCGCCTCTTAGCACCCTTAATTAGAGGAAATACTGGCCGTGTATTAGGACTCTACAAAAGTGGCATTTGTAACTAAGTGCGGCAAACTTCCCAGCGTGGTATCAATATCAATATATCACAAAAACTAGGCATTTTAATCAGTACAGAATTATTGGTTCATTTTTTTTTTTTTTTTTTTTTTTTTCATTGGAGGGGGAAATGCCAGTCA